>OV743434.1:1171045-6171045 GCA_928269145.1 Agriphila tristella | reverse complement strand
CATCTGTGGTGTATGTTTCCACATTCAACTGGAATCAACAATATTATGAATTTGAAAATAAGGTAAGTATCTATCATTTTTAGTGTACAATAAAATTAATTAAGACATTACAAACATTGCTAAATTCTCTACAAGTTAAGATGAAACACAATCTAAGAAAATAATTGCGGATTGTTTGTATTAAAAAGGTAATAGAGTACAGTCAGCCCCAAAATGATCTGATCATTCAAACCTACCAAAATAGCTAGTCCTTTGACAAAAATCAACCTTACCTCAAGGCATTAAGGTGCAGTTTATTTGTTGTCTAAAGAATTGTTCCAAAATCATAATAATTGTATTTATCCTATGTGCTAGCATCTACATAATCGTTTTCCAAACAATCAAGTGCGTGAGAGTGCCAGTTGGACTGCTGGTCGTGAACCACCACACGCGGGGGCCCCAACATCCCTCCCCTGAAGGAATACAACTGCTGTGAGCTGAAGAATATGGAGAAAGAGTCAAGGTAGGTGGATACGTACTTGCGTTGGTGTCAGTACAAAAGAACCTCTCACTTTTCTGAACGGCAGGAAGATTCTATTGAAAGTCATCTTCTTGAACCAGATGGCATCTAGGGTCCAATTGCTTATAGTGCTTATACTATAATCGTTTCGGCTGGATCGCGTTGTCACATCTTTTTGGCACCTTACTGTCTTGAGATAAGGTTGAGTTTTGTCAAATGATTTGGTATTTTAGTAGGTTTGAATGATCAGATCACTTTGGGTCTGACTGTACTTACCTACTGCATTTTGTTTGTTATCAAACTGCTATTATTACCATAATAATAATACTTCTACTGGTATGCTCTTCCTGTGACAGCTGGGTCACGTGATTGGCCTAACAATACGTCATCAGTTGTGATGTGTTCTCAAACAATCCTTACTAATATTATAAATGCGAAAGTCCGTTTGTTTGTTTGTTACGCCTTCACGTCTTTCTTAACTACTGAACCGATCATCATGAAACTTTGTCAGGGGTACAGAAAAGGACATAGAGTACCTTTCACCCCGAAAAAAAGTATTGTTCCCGAGGGAATGCAAAAAAACTCTCCACGCAGACGAAGTCGCGGGCGGACGCTAGTCAATCAATAAATGGGTGCTGCCAAGATTTTTTTCAGGGAGGTGCATCTGCGTCTACACATTACTTATTGTTATAAATAAACTTACATAATAGAGGATATTGAATTCATTGACAAGGTGATGAACAAATTTGGACAGAAACCTAGTCACCTTCAGTTTTTATTCAAACAGACACTTAATAAAAAAAGAAATCTATGTATTTTTTCCTGACAAGGGGGTGCAAGTGCACCCTTTGCACCCTGCTGCCAGCGCCCATGAATGGTAAGAAAAGTCTGCCTGGTTTCAAATTAAAACAGATAAATCAAGCCCCAATTGAGCCTAAATGGCGAACCCTAATTCATGATGTCACACGAACATCGATATCTTCCAAATTACGTCAACAGAAAGTACAAGACGAAATTCCTTACTTTGATTTTTCTGTTTTAAGTTGAAACTCGGCAGACTTTTCGATAATCAATGCGTTAGCCGGTACGGCCCCAGGTGAAGTATATAAGTATACCATGGATAATAGAAAAAGAACTATTAAAAAGAGTGTGAGGGCTATGGTTCTGTAATTTTCCTATTATGATTGAGTATCACACCACACTGAAAGTTGTTCTGATAATTCTTACATTGGTTAACCAGGCATGTCAAACATTCAATGTCTCAATAATATTTTAATTCAAAAAGTAACGTTTTACCCATGCTACGAGATTAAATTTTCTTTAAGTTAGGTTTTGCAGCCCACTGATTCTACGGCCAATATGCTGGCCCACCAATGATTTTGAGTTGGACATGACTGGTTTATATTTACAGTATAAGATTTTATGCATCCATTAAGTAAAGTGTGCCCCGTAAATTGCAATGCTGCTGTAGGTAATATAATTATAAAAAACAAGTACTTACGCTGAAGTATTCAACTCCAGTTTTTTTGTACAATTCATCGAGTGATATGAATTCTGGAGGATTCCTGTGGTGCTCCTGACGTTGGTCGCTTGTTGTATCATCGTCCATATACCACGCTTTCACCATTGTGGATTATAAGAAAAACCAATATAGGGGAACAAAAAGAAAAATAAGATATCCACACGAAAACTAGCAATGAACGAAAGAAAACAATAATTATCGCGCACCGCCAGGGTTGCCAGATGTCTAAATCGGTAAATCGCAGAAAATCGGCCCTCAGGTAGCCCAAAATCCCGCAAATCCATTTCCGATCGAAGTAGCCCAAAATCGCAAACATTTATATCGAAATAGCCCAAAAAGCGACAAGTCATGATCAAAATATCGATTTAAATCTCAATCATGTCCTTGCTAAGAATATTTTTAATTTCCAACAAAATAAATTTAACATTATTTCATTGAGATTTTTTTTTAAATATTTGTAATGTACGGTTACTTGTACCTACCTAACATTATGACGTCTTTAAAATCATCGTCGATCGTCGACAGAGCATGTTTCAACAAAAAAAATGGCCTAAAGTGAGGAAATTCGGTGGTTTTTGCATACGTGTTACTCACATTTTCTTAATTGGACTGCCACCGGAGTGAAGTAGCCCAAAAATCGCGCAAAAAAATTGTGAAGTAGCCCAATTTGGGACTGACGCAAAATACGAAAAATAAGTCGCAATTACGGTCGCGAGGTAGCCCAAATCGCGACATATCGCCCAATATGGCAACCCTGCGCACCGCACACCGCACGCCCTTACTTCCCTCCTCTAAGCGCACGCCACAGACTACCTAGGATGCTAACGCACCGCACGCACAAGTCGCACAACAGGGTTGCGTTCAGAACCTACGCTCCGAGTGCAACGTATCCACAACCAAACGCTCTAACGGCGTTCCAAACATTAGAGCGTGACGTTCGGTTGACACAACCATCCCGTTCCAAACGTCAGAGGGCCTAGTACGAGTTGGTTTTTTGCTCTCACTTCACTTTGCGAATAGTTAACTATCGTTTTCTCTCTTTCACTCATTCACTCACTCGCATGATTTCCTCTCTTTCACTCGATACTATTCGCAAAGTGAGGTGAGAAACACAACTCGTACTAGGCCCTCTGAGCGTTGCAACTAAACAACCATCAACTGGCATCAACCTTGTATTGCTTTCTGGGTTGCGTTCAGAACCTTAGTGCGCGGTTGTTTGGTTGTTTTATAACTCACTCTAAGGTTAGGAACGACCAAGAACTTTAAATGTTAATGTCAATACAAAGTCTTCATTTTCCATTTGGAATACGAATAATTTAAACTTTTCTTTATACTAAATCAAATAAAATCCGTTTTTAGAGGATCGACCATGATTCTTTTAAAAATTAGACTCAAAAATATGAAAATACAAAATAATGTCAAATGACATTGACATTTTTTCTATAGACAAACGTCAGAGCGTTTTACTACCATCAATTTTGATGGTTGTTTGGTTGCAACGCTCTGAGTGCCTAGTATGAGTTGTGTTTCTCACCTCACTTTGCGAATAGTATCGGGTGAAAGAGAGAAAATCATGCGAGTGAGTAAACGAGTGAAAGAGAGAAGACGATAGTTAACTATTCGAAAAGTGAAGTGAGAACAAAAAACCAACTCGTACTAGGCCCTCTGAGGGCCTAGTACGAGTTGTGTTTCTCACCTCACTTTGCGAATAGTATCGAGTGAAAGAGAGGATATCATGCGAGTGAGTGAACGAGTGAAAGAGAGAAGACGATAGTTTACTATTCGCAAAGTGAAGTGAGAACAAAAAATCAACTCGTACTAGGCCCTCAGACGTTTGGAACGGGATGGTTGTGTCAACCGAACGTCACGCTTTAATGTTTGGAACGCCGTTAGAGCGTTTGGTTGTGGATAAGTTGCACTCGGAGCGTAGGTTCTGAACGCAACCCAATACAATAGACAGTGTTGCCATGCCAGACCCGATCAACACATTAAGGCTCGTATTACAGAATGAAACTCAAGCTTTGATCTCTACTTAAAACTAGTTTTAAGTCGAGTATTAATTCTGGAACAGGGACCCTATTTTTGAATCGCTCGTCTGGCGTAGAGCGCTCGTTTCTACTGATTTTCGTTCGACAAAACTACTCAAATGTATGGGATGTCGAACGAAAATCAGTAGAAAAGAGCGCTCGACGCCAGCCGAGCGATTCAAAAATAGAGCCCCTGTGCTTGAGCAGAGATTCAACAAACTAAACTCAAACTCAGATCATGCTAATTTTAAAACGATGTTTGAGTACGCGAATCAGATCAAGCTTATTTTAGAACGACGCTTGACTGCGTAGGTTAGGTCACAGAATACATAATAGGTTAGGTTTACGATTTCGCTAGTGTTGCCAGGGTTTTATTTCTATTAGTTAAGTTTAAAATTAGGGCAAGGGGTGGATGGGAGGGAGAGAGGGGACCTCCCCACCTAAGCATTTTGTGCGGAAATGCACAGTTTTTAGTTTAATTGAATTTTGAAATTTTACTAATCCTAACCTCAAAATATATGAAAAAATCATTTAAGGGGGGTGAGCGAGGGGAAAAAATAAAGTAGAGAGGGGGGAGCTACAAAAATTTTAAGGGTACCTACTTATTAAGAATGATATTTAGTCGTGTGACTGATATGATTATGATGATGATGATGAAATAATCAGCCCGCGGTTCATTATAAAATCTTAAAAATGTTGACCTTTTTTCAGTTTTTCTCGATGTTGACCCGGAAGAAATGGTTTTTCATTAAGATTGTGTATAAAGTTTTTAAAGTTGGTTAAATTTGAGGGTAGAACGGTTTTGATACAAGCGCTAGTTTCAGAGACACTTGAAAATTTGGCCAATTTTTAAGTTACATGATTTTTAACAATAATTCCCCTGTTTGTTTCCCCACGTCTAATTTTTAAAATAAGAGAGTGAAATCTCAAAAAATATATTATGCAGTGCTGTAAATTTTAATAAACGTTTTCAAAGAAAATTAGTTTGAACGAGATATAGTGAGCGTTTTAGAGATAAAACACATTTTCCAAAACCGCAAACAATAACTTTGTTATTTCTACAAACACTATGAAAAACAAAGTTATTTTTGCTAACGAAATATGATAGTGGTATTAAATATGGTATGCTTGTGTCTCCGAAACTATCACTCGTATCAAAAGCGTTGTACCCTCAAATTGTTGCAAATTTAACCAACTTTTAATTTTTTTTACACAATCTTGATGAAAAAGCTGTCATTCATGCCCGTTTCATGTCTAATTTGATTGGATTACTTATTAATCCAGGTATTTTAAGAAGAAACAAATTACGTGCTAGTAGGTTTAAAAAAGTATTATATTCACCTTTCAGACTCTCCAGGTAGGTAATTTAAAATATGTTATCCCTGGGTGCTTTTTTGTAGAACTGAGGCAACCATGAACAGCACAATATACTCGTGCTCTATAGTTGCAATTCGCCATCGTGATCACAAAATACGAAACCACCGTTCGTTCGTCACTGCGCCCTGCGGCGCATTCGCGACTGTTGCAGCCCGCGGGCTGATTATCTAATTAGAAACCACCTAGCGACCGGTCGCAGTTCACAGATGAACGTAATACATTGCTACTTTTCTTTGGGGTAAAAAAAAACATACCAAAGAAAAGTAGCAATGGATGTCAAATGCAACCGGTCGCTAAATAGTTTCTTTTTAGATAATCAGCGGGCCGAACTCGAGGCGCATAGGTGTGGCTCGCATTTCGACCGTTAGTACTAAGTTAGAATACTGGCAGTATCCTATTACCGTGCCCGTGTACTCTTTGATCCGTGTTGTGCGGGGTGCGCGGCTGTGGCGCGTGGCCAAGAAGCTTATATAAAGGTGCGTCCAGATATGTTCTTTTGATGGTACCGTACCTCCGTTCCGTACCAGCGTTCCGATCAAATAAGTCTGGACGCTACTTTTGCCCGTTCCGTACCTCCGTTCCGTACCACCGTTCCGATCAAACCGCCGAACGTCGCCGCGATCACGTCCAGACTAGCGCCGTACCGTACCTCCGTTCCGTATCAACGTTCCGATCCAATAGTACAGCAGCCCGCAGTAAATTTAAATTACAAAAAGGTTACCGTTTGCCGTTGTGATATAGTTATTTATTATAAAATTATAGATACTTTAACAGATCGCAACCCGCCGTAACCTATATTTGTATATCTCCAAAAATGATTATTTTTTATTTTTCGAGGTTAATAACATGGTTAAGCTATTGTCATGTTCTACAGCGCTATGTTTGATTGCCACTGATAATATTAAGACTATGAAAAGTAGCCATACACAGATTTAAGACCAGATAAAGTCCATCCATTTCATCTGGTCTTAAATCTGTGTATGACTACTTTTCACAGTCTAACTATTATCAGTGGCAATCAAACATAGCGCTGTAGAACACGACAATAGCTAAACCATGTGATTAACCTCGAAAAATAAAAAATCTTATTTTTGGAGATATACAAATATAGGTTACGGCGAGTTGCGATCTGTAAAACTTGGGTTAAAGTATCTATAATTTCATAATAAATAACTATATCACAACGGCAAACGGTACCTAACCTTTTTCGTAATTTGAATGTACTACGGGCTACTGTACTACAACCTCCGAACGTCGGCGTCGCCGCGATCACGTCCAGACTAGCGCCGTACCGTTCCCCCGTTCCGTTTTTCCTTTGAACGGGGCGAAAAAACCGACTCGCGATGGATCGGAGCGTACCTGTCGGCGATCGAGACGGCGTACCTCCGCACCGTTCCGAACATGCGTCCAGACTAGCGTTCTTTGTTCGCGACGCTCAAGAGCGAGAGATACGGGTACGGGCAAAAGAGCGAGAGATTCGAGGTGGATCGGGGCGTACCTGTTCGGCGAACGGAACGGCGTACCTCCGTACCGTTCCGAACATGCGTCCAGACTAGCGTTCTTTGATCGCGACGCTGATCGGAACGGAGGTACGGTACGGGCAAAAGAACGTATCTGGACGCACCTTTATACGCTTCGCGTGGCGGTGGTAGGCTCAAAAGTCCAAGGTCATCGAGGAATCTAATCACCTTAAGTGTAAAGGTCCAAACAAATTATCGGACGCGGCTTACTGCCGCGGCTTATCTGAGGTGTGCAAACTATCGGATGTAGTAGGTCGCGGACGTAACCATAGACTAATATGACGTCATCGGACGTCCGATAGCTATCTGGCACGCAGGATGTTATGAGAGTGTGCACACTTATCAGCCGCGGCAGTAAGCCGCGTCCATAAGCCGCGTCCGATAATTTGTTCGGACCTTGATGCGTGCGTTTTGTGTCGGTGTTGCACAGTGTTTTATGAATGCCGATTTTGTTTCATTTGTTTTTTATTGTAAACTAGCGACCCGCCGTCGCTTCGCTTTGGTGTAATGTGGAATTTAACACCATGTATTATACATATAAACCTTCCTCTTGAATCACTCTATCTATTAAAAAAACACACATCATCCATTCCACATCAAAATCCGATGCATAGTTTTAAAGATCTAAGCATACATAGGGACAGACAGCGGGAAGCGACTATGTAGCGAATCGTTACATTTACATAATTCTAAGCATTAACATAAAAATAAATAATACTGATTTATTCTTATGGCACTAGAGTGAAACTCGTGCATACGACCTTTAGTTTTTAAGAAAAAAGAAAGTAAAGTTGACTGGATATAGGGTTACTAGAATCACGAAAAAAATATAAGTAAGTAACTGTGTTTGAACACACTCGAATATTCGACATCAAATGTACTATGGGCAACAGCGACGCTTAACCAGTTTGCAACAAAATTCGTGTGCGCGCATATCGCCCCTACACGAACTAAACGTATGGTTGTGACGGCGCGACGTGCAAGCGATTTTGACCTTAGCAGTGGTTAAGCGTCGCTGTTGCCCATGGTACATCACACTAAGATATTTATATATTAGATAAGTATGGTATGGTGTAAAAGGGTAAAATAATGTACATAAAATGTTTAAATTTAGGGAAAAATACGCTAAATTTAAAATAATGCTAAAATTTATGATTAAAATTGTATCTTTCTAAATAGCTTTCCAAATTACCGCATTGTATGTAACCAATTTTTTAGAAGATAATTATATTGGATCTTAATAAGCTATTCTTAAAAGATAAATGCCATCGCGGATTTTTTTGTAGACCTTTAAAAGAGGAACAATTCCATCATACATTATTATTATGTATTCTGTGGTTATAGCTCAAGGGTTTATTTTTTTCGATGCAAGCTCCCAGTTGGCTTAATTTTTGCCGACATCTTCAACAATTATCGGTATATTTCTAATAATTTACATAAAAACTCAACTTATTATACCCATAAACTTTCCTCAGGAATCACTTTATTATTTGGTGAAAACCGCATGAAAATCCGTTCAGTAGTTTTTGAGTTTATCGCGAACAGACAGACAGACGCGGCGAGGGACTTTGTTTTATAATATGTAGATATAATAATATGTGATATTAACGTTTTTAAAGTCCGAAAAATATCCTGATTTTTTGGAGCAATAGTAGATGAGGTGACCCTCGTCTTAAAAAATATTGTATTTATTTTACCTACTGTGAATTTGCTGTGACATAATTTTTTTTAGTTCGTAGGTATCCCATTACAGAAAACTGTATAATATACTTATATCCAAATAAACCCTGTCTTGTATTACAATCGGATCTTCGAAAGAGACAACCCTGACGAATATTTATAAATGCTAATATGAATAAAATGGAATTAGCATGAAATAGAAATAGAAATTCGTTTATTTGCATTAGAACAAGGTTACATTTTAAGATGGTCATAACAAATTAGATTCAGCTTATTCAGTCATCAACAAATAGCATGCAAATTTAAAAAGATAAAATAATTATTATAATAATTGGATTTATCTTATTTTAACATTATTATCATTTATATAGTTAACATACATAATGTCAAAAGAAATAAATAAAAATATTATGATGATCGATAGAGGTAGGTAAGTATAAGACTAGTATAGTGTTATATAATCTGTAGTACCTATGGATATGGACTTTTAGAAGTCTTTTGCTACTACAGCTTTGTCCTCGAGTAGGGTTACCAAGTGGTATATCTATAAATCCAGACAAAAAGCCTGATTTCTACTAAAACGTCTTAATATTTTGCTAAGTCCCCCACACGCCTTACGATAACACATTGTGGCATAAAAAAATCTTAAAAAACGATTTTTGTGTCATCTATAATTAACATTTCAAAAAAGTTTTGATTTTTGTTTACATGTAAGGCAAATCCTGCCTGTCATCTAGAAACCCTAACCTCGAGCACACCGCGGGCACTCTATACAAGTGTCGCGTTTCAACTCCTATTACACAGACGCTACACATGTGCGTGCTATTGAATGAGCCTACGAACTGGCCTACGAATTTGCGCGCTGGCTGGGCGCCGCACAGTGGGCTGAAATCCGACTCTCAAAGACATAAGGACATCAATTTATAAATGTCGTTTTTTTGTTGTATTCGGCTTTTGTTTACAATCACTATGCTCAACGTGTGCGTTACCCCAGTAAAAAGTTGTGCTTTAGAGAGATGAGACCTTATCAGATAATTAGTCTGTCGCATGAGGATAAATTTGTTTACTAATAGCAAAATTTGTGTGAATTGTAGTTTTTAAGATATTTGAGAAAATACGATTTTGCTGGGGTCGCGTTTTAAACATTATCTGGCAAAAAAAATTGTTTCAGACTGAAACCAAATACGTAAATAGATAGCTTTTGTTGCATAGTAAATGTTAGCAAATAGCAAAAATTGTGTGTGTTATGGTTCTTGAGTTATTTAAGTTTTTGCTGGAGTAACGTTTTGGGATTTCCCAGATCTCGAAAACGGTTCAACGCAGAAGTTTGAAAAAAATACCACTAAGAGAACTTAATTTATTTAAATTTGTTTAAACATTAGTTTTTGATTTGGTTGTCGCAAACCAACGTAATTAAATGGTTTCGAAAAACAGAAAAAACTAATTTGCAAGTAAACTAGTACTTAAATAAATAGCTGTAAAAAATAGCCGTGGTAGACACTTATTTCGTCAAGAATTTTAAGCTTTGTAAATTTACACGATTTAAAGACATGAATAAATTTGATAAATTTTAGACCGGTCGTACTTTAGCGATCGAATTCACAGTTTCCATAACATTAAGACACATGGCATACATTAAACAAATTTAAGTAATTCGTTAAAATTCCTTCCTGTTAATTTCAGCTTTCAATTACGCATATCATGAAAGTTTTAACAAAAACAAGATTAAGACAGCAATTCTTGAATAAGCCGACCAAATTGTAAAGGTCACTAAAAAGCGAATACACCATACGTACGTGTTATCTTTGCAAATTAGCAGCTTAGTATCCGATGTTTTGTACAGTTATGAAGAAAAGTGTTATTCATATAGCGTATATTCTACTAGTTTTCTATTTTATAAATTAATATCGTGTTTATTAATATCAAAGAATACACTTACGCGATTGATAGTAGTTTTAAAGAATGTAATGATTCACGAAAGTTAAAAGTTTGAAGGCACTCAACCACAAATAAAGGTAAATAATAATCTAAACCTAAGTAGGTAATAATCTCCGTAAGCAATTTATAGTGTGACTTATTTGTCAGTATCAATATATAAATTTATAGTAATTTGTTGCTTCTGTTTGATCAAACCAATTGTTTTATTTTAATACCAAACCTACTCATGTCAATCCAGTGACCACTTTGTTTGACAGGTAAAAACATTTACCCGTAAAATTTTACGGGAACTACCTCGCATTTTTTCCATATATATTTCTCATTTTACATTTTATATTTAAAGATAATCCGTCCAGCAAACTTTTGTACGCAACTGTACTAACAAAAGATCCATAACATCCCGTTCATTTAAGATGGTTACGCTTATGTAGGGCGCGGTTGCTTTTACGTGACCTCTACAATTTAGGCGGCTTATTAGAGAATTGTTGTCATATTCTTGTTTTTGTTAAAACTTTCATGATAGGCGTAATTGAAAGCTGAAATTAACAGGAAGAAATGTTAATGAATTACTTAAATGTGTTTAATGTATGCCATGTGTCTTAATGTTATGGAAACTGTGTATTCGATCGCTAAAGTACGACCGGTCTAAAATTTATCAAATTTGTTTATATCTTTAAATCGTGTAAAGTTACAAAGCTTAAAATTCTTGACGTAATAAGTGTCTACCACGGCTATTTACAGCTATTTATTTAAGTACTAGTTTACTTGCAAATTAGTTTTTTCTGTTTTTTGAAACCATTTAATTACGTTGGTTTGCGACAACCAAATCAAAAACTAATGTTTAAACAAATTTAAATAAATTAAGGTCTCTTAGTGGTATTTTTTTCAAACTTCTGCGTTGAACCGTTTTCGAGATCTGGGAAATCCCAAAACGTTACCCCAGCACAAACTTAAATAACTCAAGAACCATAACACACACAGTTTTTGCTATTTGCTAACATTTACTATGCAACAAAAGCTATCCATGTATTTGGTTCCAGTCTGAAACAACTTTTTTTGCCAGGGTAATGTTTAAAACGTGACCCCAGCAAAATCAGATTTTCTCAAATATCTTAAAAACTACAATTCACACAAATTTTGCTATTAGTAATCAAATTTCTCCTCATGACACACTAATTATCTGATAAGGTCTCATCTCTCTAAAGCACAACTTTTTGCTGGGGTAACGCACACATGCTCAACTATGCCGAAAAAGTTATTACAGTGTATAAACGGCTGACTTATAATTATTTTTCAAAATATTTGTATGGAGCTTGCAAGAAAAATCCGATTATCTTTGAAACTGCAAGTCGAACCGTAATATCCTTATAGGAGGGCTTAGAACTATTTATTTGTGATTTTTCAACATACCACATATAACGGTTACTGCTGCAGGATTTTTGTGAAAAAATTGAGAAACATAACGTTTTTTTTTATTTTTTATTTTTTAATGATTCAAATCAAAATTACCTCTTTAGTATGCGTAAGCGATATTAGCTATTTTTAACCGACACCAACAAAAGGAGGAGGTTTTCAATTCCATTGTATGTTTTTTTATCGCTGTTTGAGCGTATCTTCGACATTTATGGACCGATTTTGATGATTCTTTTTTTGTTTGTTCGTTTGAGTTTGCTTGCGAGATGGTCCCATTTATTTATTTCTCAAATCGGTCGAGTAGTTTTCAAGTAATCCTGAAAATACTATGATTTTGCATCAATTACCTTGACGACTTTCTATTTATAAACCGAATTAGATGTTTTTTTTTGTTGGAAAAGGGATACTTTAGAGTAGTCTTTTTAACTGACTTAAAAAAAGGAGGTTCTCAATTTGACCCCTATGTATGTATGTTTCTCCGCGATTATCTCACGTTTGTTTGAGCTGATTTTTCTACCTAAATAATTTACCTAACCTACACTACCTTATACAGAAGGTACTAACACTAAAACCTGAACCTATGTCTTAGAGAGTCTTATACTCTCTCATTAGAAGAGTGACAATAGTGCTCAACAATAGAAAGTTATTTACCGAAACTCCTAATCCAAATAATTAATTCACTCCCAAGAATAAATAATAAAGGTTGATTTGCGTTGTAGCATGCTACAATAGGCTAGGCGCACATGGAGGCTTAGTGTCAGTAAATTGTTATCACTTATTCAGACCAGGAAGATAATAAAAGCTTATTGATATTTACTATTTTGACTTGATATTATTAAAATTAATTGTTAACGAAATTAAAAAATGTGTGTTACTAACTATTTTTTTTTATAAAAATCCTGCAGCAGTATCCATTAAATTTGGTATGTCAAAAAACCTTAAATAAATAATCAGTACTAAGACCTCCTGTAAGGATATTACGGTTTGACTTGCAGTTTCAAAGATAATCGGATTTTTCATGCAAGCTCCATACAAATGTTTTGCAAAATAATTACAAGTCAGCTGTTTGTTTATACACTGTAATAACTTTTTCGGCATAGTTGAGCATAGTGATTGTAAACAAAAGCCGAATATAACAAAAAAACGACATTTATAAATTGATGTCCCTATGTCTTTGAGAGTCGGATTTCAGCCCACTGTGCGCCGGTGGGGTGGGGTAATTGATTGTGGGGCAGGACGGAGAGTTTCCTTTCTGTACGGTAGTATTTATACCTATCTATTCTGTGCCTCGAGTAAAAAATTAAAAATTATAAAAATGCTTATATTTCGTAACTTATCCATAATATCCATATGAGAAAGTCCGAAAATGGTCAGAATGATTCTTATGTGTAATCATTACAATTAACCAAATTTCAAATATGAATCCCAGTGTTTTTTTTATTTATCCGGTCAACTTTACTTTCTTTTTTCTTAAACGCGGAGTTTCACTCTAGTGCTTAGAATTATGTAACGATTTTTACAATAAAAAAGACATGCAACAAAATCGGCATTCATAAAACACTGTGTGTCGGTACGGTGTCGAGTAGAACGTATGCGACATCCAAGTTAAAAAAAACTAGATTTTTAAATCAGCATTTTTTTAAAGTCAATATTTTTATAGAAGCAATTTTCGCGATTAAATGTTACTGAATACGGTACTGATATATTTAAATAGTTGTGTGCGCAAGTGTTAATAAAAAGACAATGAACTCTATAATTAATGTAAAGGAGCAAACAGTATTATCTATTTAATTAATTTGACCACGTACTACCTATAGGTATAAAAAGGTTAGGAACATTTTGTGGATTGTGTGTGAAGTAAAATAACATGATTACGTCAAATGTTGCCATCACTAAATTTTTGAAGGCTGTAAAAGCACGTGGTTCTTCCCCTGTTGTGCAATGGACGTTGAGGATATTGGCGTTGAGTCAAGCTATTGGTCCCGCAGGATGGCCTCCAGATTACAAATTAAAAGGTACAAACAAGTACAACCCGCGCAGATTAAGAATGGGATTAGAAATGGCGACATACCTACATATTTAAGTGCGGTCATGGACGAAAAAATATTTCGTCCATGGCGCGGCGGTGATCCGACATTTTCAATCCCATTCTTTATATGCACGGGTTTTAATAAATTGATTCCAAACATGTGGATTGTGGATACATACAGTACCTACCTACCTACAGTTGGACCCTGGCTGCTAACTGCCAATATTCCAGCAAGGGGTTATCCATTTAACAAATAATGAAGGCATTAATTTTAACACGTTTTTATAAAGTTGCTTTCTTGAGTTCTTGTTTATAACAAACGAACTTAAAGTATCTTCCCGATGAGCTAGACTAGAGACTTGAAACTTTGAATTCAGAATTCAGAATATAGATATAAGTAGGTAGGTACATACCTAGTGTTGCTGTCGGGAAACATTCCGAATAATTCCCTTGGAATACTTCCGCAATATTCTGAATTACTCGGAATATTTCGATTGTCGAAATACAGGAGTACCTAACTATAAAAAAAACAGCAAGATCGGTAAAATAGCAGCAGAATTTAGTTGTCACATTTTTAAATACCTACCTACCTAGCAAGAAAAAAACTCAATCATTCTCTGATCATAGCTCCTCGTGCGGCGTACATAGGGTTTTCGGACCCGGGTACCCGGGTCGGGTATACCCGGGTATACAAGAGAATTCGGAACCGGGTAATAATTGGTAAAAAACCCGGGTACCCGGGAATAATTAAAAATATTTTTTAATTCTCATAATTTAAATCTGCTGTGCAAAGCCACAGCCGTGACACACTCTGTACATGAGAGTTCGAGCGCCACCGACCTTGAGCCAGAGCGTGGAAGCGCTAGGGTTGATACCGAATTTAGACTTGTAACAAAGGAGATAACATAGTATGTTAGGAAATATAAACTTGTGCAAGGACATGTTAATGAAAGATAGGTTTGATTTATAATAACTTTTTGTAATCTTTAAATTATATTAGGTAGGGTAGATACATCATAAATTGCAACTCTTATACTATATTTTCTGTTATTTATAATAAATTTATTAATCTTTAACATGTTAATGAAAGATTTGATTTTTTGTATTTGATTGTATTTTTTTTATTTATTGTCAATTTTACCTACTTGCGAGTTTACGAGTTTAATCGTCTGAAATCCTTGTTTTCAGATCTTTTTTTATAATTAAAGTAAGGTAAAAGGAAGGGTAAGGGCATGACTAATATTTCGTATATTTTAACTTTTAAAATACGAAGATACTTTTATCAGGATTTTGTTTTTGGTTGTTGTCACAACAACAAACACAACAATAATGCCCGCCGCCGGGCATGATTATCTAACAATTAAATAATGTTGCGTCGCGTGGCGTAGTCAGTCCGTGAGAAATGCGGTACAATGCGGATTGCGATGGGCCAAGCGAGCGGCGAGCGACAGTAGAACCCTTGGCCGGGCAAGTCGACGACTAACGGCTGCACTCCCCGCGCGCCGCGCGCTGCCCCCGCACGCCTCCAGACACGCACACATAGCCGCGAGCGATTTTACGAGCATACATGCGCAAGTGTCGTTTCTTTTCGCGTTAGAGTATATATTCTGTGGCAAAGCCCTATAGGCCTTTGGGGCTCGATTATAATCGATAAAACCCACTTTTACAGATAGGCTGTCCAATCATTCTGGTATATCCTTGGTATTTTCAAAAGCTTATTTCATTAACAGAACAATATTATGAATGATAATACATGACGATTTTTCTAAAGTATTTCTATTACCACCTGAGCAACTTTTTTTAAAGTAATGCAAGTCGAAATACGAGAATAACATCGTCTTTCCAAAGATGGATCTTTTATGTTAATTTTTTTTGACAGAAATTTGCTGGCAATACCTAGTTATTTTTTCTTGATAAAAACAGCGTCTAAACTAATCGATTAAATCTCTTAAAGTGGGTGTTCTAAGAATAAAGCTAAACTTTTTGGCCAAAGTTACATGGGTCGAAAAAAGCCTTAAAATATTCCCCTATATGATACTTTATCTTAATGAATAATACAATGTTTTTAGCTGTTTAAAGTAGGGTCATTTTAATAGATCGTATTTTGACACTTCATCAAAATTTAACAACGTAACCTTCTAACGGCGGGCACACTATATGTTTTTATTAAAAGCCCTTTTTTCAGTTAATAATAAGTAAATATTAATTGTTGTAAAAATCACAAAAGGGAGCAAATTTATTTATTTATTTATTTATTTAATTCTTTATGCACACTGTACATAGGCGGACTTAATGATTTATGTCGGGGATATGTCGGGTATAGTGTCGGTATAAAAAGTATAACGCAGCATTAAAAAATATCAGTAAATTATTAGAAAAACAAAAAATGGCAGTCAATATCGACAAAAAAAGGCAAATGTCACAAGCGCGCATGTAACTACGATCTTTTTCAGATGTTGTTAGGTACCTTGAGAGTAGTTTTACCCAAGTTTTAACCCTTGGAAACCCTGTACTGCTTTAAGAAAGCGTTTTTCAGGTATCTCTGCTCTATACTTTTATAAAGCTAACTAAATTTGCTACAATTTGAGCTTATCACAAATAAGTTTCGAATTGATATTTAAAATTTAAATATTTAATAAAAATAATAACTTCCTTACAACGGTAACGAAGTTATTTTTTTTAATTAGCCAAAACATGAATATTTTCTTTTATTATTATTTTAAAAATAAAAGAATAATAGAGCTCCTACGAGGTATTTTTCTTTTTCAAATATTCGAATTTGTGTATTTAATGGCAATTTTTTTTTAATCAAGCGAGTATTTTATTATTGTTTTTATTTTTTTTAAATAGTTTAACAATTGAATCGTACAAATGTGAATCCAAAAATGACGACACTCTAAATTCATACGTATATGATATCAAACTGGGCATAGCAGCTTAACTATTACATCTATCGAGATTGGGCTGAAAGCCAAAACTTCAAAAAATTTACTACAAAAATCGTGGTGGCTCCACTTCTTATATCCATCCTAGGGTCCTAAGGACCAATCCTACCAAAGGAAATCTCTGGTTCACAAAACGCCGTATTTTTCACCCTACTGACGCCACTATAAAGAAAGCATGCCGCTTTGCACAGTGATATTTTTGCCCGCAGCAGCAAAAGTTTCACCCCTTAGGATAAGAGATGGCGCCACTTCAAAATTTTTTTTTCAGAAATATCTACAAGCCCAACGGGTGCACCGATTTCAATGGTTGAGGTGTCAAACAATTTGTCTTTTTGTGTTTTATTATTAAAAAAATATAAACCGTAACAATTTTACTGATAACAGGAAAAAAATATAAAATATGTACGAAAATTTGTATAATAAAGGGAAATTATTATTTTTATTCACTATCGATAAATATATTACATTTTTTATATCTGTTATTGCTAACAAATTAATTATAAATCCAAATACGGAGACCGCATCTAAATCAGTAAAGTAGTTTTGGAGTTAAATGCCGATTACTTTTATTTGAATTTATGTAAATTTTATATTTTGAAATAAAAGATCCATTTTTATTATAAAGTATTAATTTTTAGTTCTAAAAATAACCTATTATTTTTCTTCAACTTCAAAGACATCGATCGAACTGAAAAAGAAAAAAATCTTTTGAAAATTGCATTTATGGCAATAACAAAATATTGCTATAAATGCAATTCTTTCTAACTTTCGTTTCATTCCTACAGCTGCCTTTGCAGAATTTGCACGGCAGAGTATGCACAAGGCAGACGGACTCGTCAGCAACCACAACCACAACGCGTTGAGTTGCAGGCAGATTACAAGAGCATTGGTCTAGTAAATTTAATTGAGACCAAATTGCCGTCACCTCTGACCATTTTAGGGTCCATCTAACTTGGGAAGATTTCTTCCATTAATAAAAAAGATGGGCATATGGGACTGGCACATCTAAATTCAAAATATTTCCCCATATGGCCCGCTTGGTAAGCTGCACTCAGTGCATGTATTCGAAGGGCAGCTGATGTAGCAGGCGAAAGTCATAACATTTGCATGTGAATCTGAAATCAAAGTTTACATTATGTGAAACAAACTTAAGCAAACATTTACGCATAACGCGCCGTATACAGTAATGAAAATTACCAACCATTCCAAAACGCCCATTTTGTCTATTCAGAGTAGCCCAGGACTTTTAGCAAAAAACCTAGGACTAATTCAAGAAATAAAAGTAATCGGCATATAACTCCAAAACTGCTTGACTAATTTTGATGCGGTTTTTGTATTTGGATTTAGAATTAATTTGTTTATAATAAAAAAGACATAATAAATATGATACATTTATCGTAAAAACAATAAATTTCCCTCTAATTTAAAAAAATTCACATATTTTAATTTTTTTGTCTGTTTTCTGTAAAAAAAATACGTTTCTTATTATATATATATATAAACTTATTATATTTTCGCTCATTATTATTTTTCGTTATGACAGGTTTTTACAGGCAAATTCCGTAATAATACAATTATTTATCCATAGGAGCTAGTATTATACCTAATACCTTACCTAGGTACCTACATTAGTTTCATATTATACAATGTGTTACCTACAAAATAACCCCAAATGCCGAATACGGTAGATATAGGGACCATCAAACTGAACCACTTTTATTTTACTACAGGACCAACTCTCAAATCGCGAAAAAATCAGCTGTTTCATACAAAAGTTAATACCGAAAATATTAAAATGTATGAAACAGCTGACATTTTTTCGGGACTTCAGAATTGGATCCATAGTAAAAGTTTGGGTACAGTTTGATGGTCCCTATCCATCATATTTGGCAATAGGGGTTTTTTGTAACACGTTGTATTAAATCTAGTCCACTGACGTCCATTATACTTTGTATAATGGACGTCAGTGACCTTAATCTCATTATTTGTCTTTTTTCTGCAATCCACAAATAAAAGGAAATAGTTTCGCAAAAAAAAAGGCTTGTACATCGCAGTGTTATTGATGGTAGGTATTGCTTCTTTGACAGATGGTGAGATGTTTGACTTCGTGGTGGTAGGAGCTGGGTCCGCGGGTGCCATAGTAGCAGCCCGGTTGAGTGAGGTGCCTTCCTATAGGGTGCTGCTTGTGGAGGCTGGAGGGGACCCTCCTATAGCCAGCGTGGTGGGTTAATAATGTTTAAAAGTGTATAAATCATGTTCCTCTACTCTACAGTATGAATAATTTTACGTTATAAAAAAAAACTTAATTTAACTAAGTAGGTATATAAGGTATATCAAATGTACATTGTAACTTTTTGATTAATTTTCAGGTACCTAGTTTGTTCGTAGCTTTAACTGGCACGGAGTACGACTGGAGCTATAAAATGAAATTAGACAAAGGTATCGGTGGCGTCCACAATAATGAACAAGTTGATCTCATTCGAGGAAAGATGCTAGGAGGATCGTCGTCTCTTAACTACGAAGTGTATGCAAGAGGAGAGGAGAAAGATTATAAATCATGGAACGAGGTGGCAGACGGGTGGGGCTGGGATGATGTACTATACTACTACAAGAAGTTAGAAAATATGACCGATCCAAACATCATGGATAACCCAGAATATTCTTATTTTCACTCCACAAAAGGACCTGTCAAAGTATCAAAAGCTGAGACCAACGATTATTTCCAACAAATTAATGAAAATATTTTGAACTCATATGGAGAGCTGGGTCTCCGAAAGTTAGAGGAGATGAACGGCCCTTACAGCTTAGGGGCTTCTATTCCACATTGGACTTTTTCTAATGGAAGACGGTCTAGTACGGCGGAGAGTTATTTAAGACCAGTTGGAAATAGACCAAATTTGAAAATTGCGAAATATACAAGAGCTACTAGAATATTGATAGACCCCAATGAAATGACAGCTTATGGCGTCGAACTAATGTCTCAATCTGGAAAAACATTCAAAGTGCATGCTAAAAAAGAAGTTATCTTATCAGCTGGTTCTATAGATACAGCAAAGCTTCTCATGTTATCTGGTATTGGGCCCAAAAAAGAACTAGAAAAACATCTCATACCCACATTGATGGAATTACCGGTTGGAAGAAATATGCAGGACCATGCATTTATACCTCTTGTCTTTTCTGGCCAAAAAGGTTTAGGGTCTAGCGTGCAGCATGTATTATCTGCTACTGAATTAGAATCTATACCTGTGCCTGTACAAAATGCGTTCGTCAACATCAATAGGGAAGATGGTAGAAGGCAATTCCAAATTTTCAATACTCATGTGGGGGCTCTCGCTTCTCCAGTAATCCAATTATCTTGTGAGACATTGGGTTTCAGTAAAGACTTTTGTTCTTCGATTGCCAAAACGAATCTCCTTCAAGCCATAGACTGGCCGTTTTTGATTCTTTTACACCCAAAATCAAGAGGAGAAGTGAAATTAAAAAGTAACAATTCATTAGACGATCCGGTTATAATAAGTGGGTATTTAAGAAATGAAGATGACGTTGATAATTTTATAGAAGGTTTGAAATTCATGCAGGGATTAGTTAATACCACTTACTATAAGAGTGTAGAAAGTAAGATAGAAAATTTAAATGTGAAGGCTTGCGAACGTTTGAAATTGAATCAGGATAAATATTGGCGTTGTTATATCAAGAATACTGTTGGATCTATGCAACACCCTGTCGGAACGTGTGCTATGGGTAGCAATGGAGTTGTAGACGAACGATTGAAAGTCCATGGTGTTTTTGGTCTTCGTGTCGTCGACGCGTCCATTATGCCAACAATTCCAGGTGGAAATCCTAATGCTCCTACTATGATGATCGGCGAAAAAGCCGCTGATATGATCAAAGATGATCATGGCGATTTCTAATAACTAAGCTATATCGAGTGACCGAAGAGTGCGCCATTTGTGTACTTTTAAATACGTAGGTAGCTGGATACCAAAATTAATTACGTTTACGTAAGTATAAAAGATTTTACTACGACGTAGGTACTTACTTACTTCTAAATACAAGTGGGTTAATAGTAGATTCCAAGGGCTGTAAGGCATCAATTTGCAGCCCGAGATATTTAGTATAGTTCGAGGGTGCAATTGATGCTTACACCCGAGCTAACTACTCTGCTTTACATCTCGATGGTGAGGTAAGTAGAAAAAAACCGGCAATACAAGAATAAAACATTTTATTAGTTAAAATTTATAGTGAAATGAGAACAGCAATAATAATAATAATAATAAATATATTTATATTTTGTATGGAATCTTCAATGTAACCTTCAGTCACCTTGCTGGATTTTTTTAATTACTTACCGCCCTAGGGCTTTTCCAGCTACATTATTACCTTAGAGCGCTAATTGGTTACCTAGAAGCCCCATTTGGGGGTAATAAGGACCTGATGAGAGATGTAAAGTAAGTTTGTGGCATATAATTTATAAGCCAGGCATGGCAACATTAGTTTTAACAAAAAACTGTAAATTTTGGTGTTGTTTTTTTGGTACCTAGGTAGGTACCCACTATGTATGAGTCTCGAGTAGATTTGTGTTTATGTGTGAAAATAAAAGCACTGCAGTCATTAAATTGTGTATTATTTAACGCACGTCATATAGATTGAGATATCGCATTGGCGACGGGTACGAGGAGGACAAAAATAATTAGGATCAAAATATGACCATAAGAATACATATGGCATAGGTAGTACCTATGGCATATACAAGGTGTTTGGTAAAAGCCTTATAAAGCCGAATATGGTAGATAGGGACCATCAAACTGAACAACTTTTACTATGGGACCAACTCTGAAATCGCGAAAAAAAAATAAGCTGTTTCATACATTTTGATATTTTCGCTATCAATTTTTGTATGAAACAGCTGATTTTTTATTCGCGATTTCAGAGTTGGTCCCATAGTAAAAGTTGTTCAGTTTGATGGTCCCTATCTACCATATTCGGCTTTATAAGGCTTTTACCAAACACCTTGTATAGGTACCAAAAATGGCAGCCAATGATTTTAAAATTTTAGCGAGACGATTACCTACAATATTGGTAATTTTTTTGAGTGGGTTTAATTATGATATTCAACATTTCAAATCCAAAAATAATCCAGCAGACTACTTACCTATTTATCACGTGTAGTCACAACAAGTAAAAATATTGAATTGATTAAAAAAGGTTTTGAACGTAAGGTCAAAACATTTTTAATCAACTCAATTAACTAGGTACCTACTTACTTATACAGGGTCACTGGACGTAGGTAGGTTTCCTGCTCAACGTTACTTTGCATTGAGCTACTAACTTCTTCTTATACAAAAAAAAATAAAAGCCATTGTTGCAAGTAAAAATAGATTTAATACAATTTAGTAAATCTAAGGTATTACAACACTTATCTGTTTCACAAAACAAAAATACATTACTTGGGTATTTTTTTCTTACGCAAAATTGGGGGGTTTTCACTTCTGGCTAACAAACATCAACTTTCCTAGCACCTTAATTTTCCGAAAACAAAAAAATAGTGATGTAACTAAATATTTACTACATGACATTATGGCCACTTCTCTTAATCAAATAAGTACCATATTCTATTCTAATGATAGTAAAAATATTGTTAATGCATCATTCATTAGGTGGCTTGTTGGCTTTACTTGTTTTGTTTATGCTTTTACCACAAGAAACTATACAACCAAGCTTTTATGCCGGCACTACATATTCGCCTTTAGTCGGCACAAATTTATCGTACAGTCAGTGGCACGAATCTTGAAATCGGCACCCTGATTATCTAAAAAGAAACTATTTAGCGACCGGTTGCATTTGACATACATTGCCACTTTTCTTTGGTATTTTTTTTAACCCAAAAAGAAGTAGCAATGGATGTGGATCACGATCATCTGTGAACTGCAACCAGTCGCTAGGTAGATAATCAGCCCGCGGGTGGGGATTGCGCGGAACGCGTATTTTGGGCATGCATTGCGGTGAGGGGCGCGGGCGGCGGGAGAGGGGCGCGCGCTATTGGTCGCTCATAAGAGCACATGCGCGAACTTATCCCCACTCAGTCGAAAAAATTTCAAGATACATGCCTTGCACTGTACGTTGATGCTTTTGAAAGAACCTCTTTGAAGCATTTGTTACAAAACCGGCAACGTACGATAAATTGTGCCGATGACGGACGAATATGTAGTGACGGCATTACATACTATAACATTTTTAAGGGCCGCCAGTCACCGAACTGTGTGGATGCATTTAAGATAAGGTGATGTAGGTATTTAACTGACTCTTAACTGTTAATTACTCTGAAGGGAAAGTTTAATATACGCTGCTCAAAACATAATAGGGGCCACATATGGTTTTCCATACAAAACAGCTAACTTCGGAAAGGTTTTTTTTAATATACAAATTCAATCTGATTTTATTTATCGAAAGTTGCAAATAGTTGCAATAGTCAACTTGCGGACTTTACTGTCGAATTTACTGTATAATTTCTCCTATTCGCCGTGTGTCAGTTAGAATTGAAAAATTGTGTTTTTTTTCCTACGAAACTTCAATTTCTTTCTATTCTAACCAGGGAATGATAACGTTATTTTTAAATGTAACGTCATTTTTTACTTTTTTTGGCGTTAATTAAAAATTTCCGTTATGTCAATAAATAACGTTAATTTAGATAACGTTGAAATTAACGTTATTTCAGTAAATAACGTTAATTTTAACGTTATATCTTACTTTTTTTATCGTTAAGCTTTAAAATTAACGTTATTCCAATTAATAACGTTATTTTTTTAGCGATAATTTTACCGGTATATTGTACCGGTAAAGTTTAACGCTATATTTAACGCTAATTTTACCGGTAAAATATTTTTAACGTTATTTTTACCGGTAAATTTACCGATAAAATGTTTTAACGGTATTTTTACGTTATTTTTTAACGGTATTTCATTCCCTGATTCTAACTGACTGAACAATATCAATTCAAATAAATTAGATTGAATTTTCCATAAAAAAACCTTTCCGAAACGAGTTCTTTTGTATGGAAAAGAAAACCATGTAAGTAGTGGCCCATATTTTTTTTGAGTAGTAGGTACATTAATTACAAGGGAAATATTGTAAAAATTATGTAAAATAATATTAAGGCACTCCGCTGCGTTAAGCGGGATCCCGCCGCGGGCGGGTACACATCGCGGGAACATAGGTTGCTGGTTTTTTGACGGACAGATGCTTGCAGTGCATGAGCAAGCTGTAATCTATGTCGCCCCGCGCGCGTCCTGCTCAACGCAGCGGAGAGCCTTAATCCTAATATTATGAATACTTTTTTAAACGTTTTGTCGTGCTGAAAACAGTATCGAAGCAGTTAGTGCACGTAAAGTATAATTTATAAAATAAAGTTTAATTCAACCAAAGCAAAGAATATACCTAGCTTTTTTTCTGTTACAACATACTTTTTGAATTACGTCATAATAGTACAACATGGCTGAGAAATGTTGTCTTTTTATTTGTATGGAAAAAAAATGCAAAGTGACAACCCTAGACGAAGTCTCCACTAAGCAGGCCTAGTGTGACAACCACGACAAAATTGTCGAAAACGTTTCTCACGTTAGTGCAATGTCTATCCCGCTTACACTAGGGTTGTTGAAAAAATATCGATACCTACATCGATATAACGACTTTTTTTTCGATATATCGATATTTTTAGCCGATATATTATGATCCGATATATCGATACAAAATAACCAATATCGAAAATGGTATCAAAAACGGTAAATTATATTTTTAACATCACATCACTCAAAAGTTGTTAGAATTGAGGGGCGGGCCGCTTGGTTGCTGCTGGAGTTTCCCATTTATTTTAAATTATATCTAAAAATGGTTGAATACTAACTGAATAGTTAATGAATTAAAGATTGAAGAAAACCAAAATACAAGAAGAAAAATTGATTTTCACGAAAAATCTAAAAAAATCTATTGAGATTTGTGAGCTAGGATGAACTAATACATTATTATTTTAAAACTGCAAATGTTTCCCGAAAATTTATCGATATATCGATATTTTTTCGCGATATATCGAAGCCGATATTGATATTTTTATAACGATATTTTATTTCACTTTCGACATCCCTGGCTTACATAGGCCGTGAGCCCGCGACAGTATTGCCTACGTCATATGACATCACGGTGAAATGCATGGCACACGGTCGGAAAAGTTGTGTTGAGCGAGGATCAGAAGATTATCGCAATTAATCGTGATGTCATATGACGTAGGCAATACTGTCGCGGGCTCACGGATTAACACCACACTGATATGAGCGGGACGGGCATCCATCACAAAATGAGCGTTGACAAATAGTTGTGGTAGGTATGCTAGGCCGGGGCAGGCCGAATTATACAGGCTGTTACAAAACCATCCGCAATGCCGAATATGGTAGATAGGGACCATCAAACTGAACACCTTTTACTATGAAACCGACTCTGAAAACGTGAAAAAAATCAACTTGCTCATACATTTTTATATTTTCGTTATTATATGTATTTTGTATGAAACAAAAGATTTTATTCGTAATTTTAAAGTTGGTCCCATAGTAAAATAAAAGCAATGCGGTGTTTTGTAACACCCTGTATAGGTACTACACAACCTAATTCAGGTAATGTCATAGCACATTTTGATAAAGTAAATTCTTGAACTGTCAAATCTAATTTGGTTTGTATAGATTACGTGTAATTTTTGATTACTTTGCTTACAGTTAATAGTGCATACTCTTCTATCTACATATTTTGATATGACCGCTTAGTACATAATATCGAAGCCAGATTTTTATTATAGAAATAATTAAACATATAACACAATGGATGTCCCCACTGTTGGGACACAGGCTTTCCTTATGGATAAGGAGGATGGGCCATAACCCAATGCGGATTGGTGGGTGTTAAGAATGCAGCCGGGACCAACGGCTTAATAGTACCTTCCACAGCACGGAGGAACTCGAGCTAATACATTTTTGGTCACCCATCCCATGACCGACTCTTGCGAAAGTTGCTTGAACTTCACGATCGCAGAGCTACTGCGCAACCGATCTCCTCAATAGATAGTAAAATACATCAACGGATTTTAAATAAAAAAATCACAATAATACTTTCACTAAATTATTACAACATATTATTACAAAAGCAAAATTAAGTAAAAAAAGATTAGAAATAATAGGCGTCTAATATTATTTAAAAACACAATTAATTTTAATTCAAGTCATAAATGCAACAAATTATCATGAAAAGAAAACAGGTTTATATTGATTGGACGGAAATCGAAATCACAAAGATCGAAGACCAAAATATTGATAACATTAAATGTTTAATAAAAATAAAAACAAAACTATTATGCCTCTATTCGTACGTTAATAACGAAACCACTTAAGTTATTGAAATAGTGCAAGGAGGTAATTTCATTTTAACGAGAAAAAGTATAAAAATATTAAAAGTTAAAATATTGGTAGATGAAAAGTGCAATACATCATTGAATTTCATAATTCTACAGACATATTGCAGTGCACAAACTAGCAGTAACTTAGTTTTCAAAACGGAAAATTCTTATTGAAAACAAAAAAAGATACGTAAGTATTATAGTAGAAACAACTGCAATATTAATAATAAAGTTTTAGATAAACTAAGTATTGATATATTGAGATCACATCATTATCCCTAATTATCAATAATTTTACTGGTATTTTTAACGTTTAACACTGTGAAAGTAATTCACAGTTTATTTTCTCACAAATTTAACCAGGCTGACAAACTTTAGTGCAAATTAAAATAATGTTACCTAACTAAAAATTATATTATCACAACAATTATGTATTTACAAGTTCGTGTATTAAAAATAATGTCAATAATTATATTGAATGATAAATTAGTAATTACATTAAAATCTACTTTTAAAATATTTATTCGTCTCTATAACTAGATAGGTATCTTACTTTTGATTGGATTGTATCTGTGTATGCAAAAATACTCCTTTTTAAGATAATTTTTATTACTAACATTCTCAATAAACATAAAAACTTGAAACTAGTGTAACATAGACAATTTTAAATTAATTTTAAAAAGTTTTATAAACTGACGATAATATCTCAGTTAATGCATATGTATGAGAAAAGATAACTTCTAAAAAGGATGTACCTACATAATATTATGTTTTTATCTATTTCCGAACGCAAATAAATCACGAACTAATGGAAAACTGAAAAGTTATATACAGGGTGTTCGGTAATAGTCTTATAAAGCCGAATATGGTAGATAGAAACCATCAAACTGAACAACATTTACTTTGAGACCAACTCAGAAATCGCAAAAAAAAAATCAGCTGTTTCATACAAAAAATAATAACGAAAATATCAAAATGTATAAAACTGCTGATTTTTTTTCGTGATTTCAGAATTGGTCCCATAGTAAAAGTTGTTCAGTTTGATGGTCCCTATTTACCATATTCGGCTTTATAAGGCTATTACCAAATAACTAGTATAAGTTTTTTGAAAATGTCCGTAAAACAATAATCACATCACAAATGTGACAAAAACAAAAAATAATAATTACGCATTCCATGTCTTGTATAGTAAATAATCATAAATATTAATCTTTAAGTAATATCATTGGTATTAATTAATAAATTTTTAAATCATGTAAGTAAGTCGATTTATTATTATTACATACTCGTAATAATAATATGGGTCACATTCTTCCAATCTCATAGATTCTTATTAAATAAGTAAATATATATTAATTTATTCACATAAATTCCTCACACTAATACAATTAAAAGTCAACACTGAGAGTCTTGAAAGTCATTCTACCACTTGTACCTACACGAATTATTTGGTAAAGGGTTTCAATGCCGAAATATAATCATTGGAAGAAGCAAAATGAGATCTAAATATCATTTATTTTTAACCACAACGCATGAAATCACCTGATGCTATGTGCCAATAAGTCTTTACGTCGGAGCGCACTTCACCCTGACTCCTCAACTAACAGTAGGAAGGGAAGACACTTTTCTTGTCAGCTAAAAAGGTGGTAGGAAAATATACTAAGACAACTCAATTTATAAGTTTATTTGATTTTTTGAACCACAATACTGTAGTGTAGTGTAGCTATGGAGACATACTTAAGCAACATGGTTAGGTATTATAGCTAGATATCAGGTGATAGCAATTTAAAGAGGATATTGAAAAATGTATATTTTACTTAGGATTGTACTAAGCACTTCATTTGATTGTTTTCGTGGGACAAAATTGCTAAAGGTCGTAGTTAATTTCGCGTTTGATAATGGCCGATGGGGACTACTTATTTAGATTGAACTGTGTTTGCCAATTAGGTTTCATTTGTCGAAATGAAAAGGCCCAAACTTTAACGTTAAACGAGATTTTAATGGTTATTTTCCGTGAGTAATATTTTTTGTTATATCTGTCTCATTTATCCTGTTTCAGCAATCCCTTCACCAAAATTTCCCGACGTTTTTGTTGAGTTTTTTTTAGCAATTACAACAAATGCGTTAGTTATGAGGATCAATAATGAGATTATTGGGATATAGTTTTTTGTTTCAATGCACTACATAAGGGGGCGTCCATTAATCACGTGATGTTTTTTGGCCAATTTTTAACCCTCCCTCCCCCCTGGTGATGCATGGTGAGGTTTTACGTTTACCCCCCCCCCCCCCCTCTGAATCACGTGTATTTTTTTTATCCCAAGATTTTTCAGTACAAATATGTCGCGGTGCGTGGGGAAATCGTCCTGGTAACGGTGAGTCAACAATCACACGCAGTTTTCAGTCAAAAATCACGAGTTCAACGAAAAAAATTAATACACGTGATATCTCGCTACACCCCCCCCCCCCCCTTCGAGGCTCACGTGATTAATGGACGACCCCTAAGACAAATGAAAACCAAAAAAGGTTGCCATTTTTTACAATAGATATTTTCACACCGCATAATATCATTTATGCGACGCCAAAATTTTCGCTTCATCATTAATTTTACTGATACGATCGCCGATCTATTAAAAGCTTTAAATTCAGTATCTTTGGTATTATTTGTTGGACATCCCTTAAGGTCGCATTTGCCGTGATTGCTCTCAACTGTCTCTACCTAGACTAGACACGAGTCTAAACACAGATACTAATGAGCTCAAACACTTGGGACACGTTTCACAGTTTGGTGTGTTTCACCGTGTCCGTCCAGTAGTTCTGGATGGTCATCGCCTCCAAGGAGTTGAGGAACGAGTCATTGTCCAGACTGTACATCTCCTCGGAATTGTCCTGGAATGTAAATAGAGTCAGATTATCCATAAGTTTGATTCAAGTTATCATATCTGCCGAAAGTAGTAATATTACTACAGATTTTATTGCTCCCACATCAAAAGTTCATCGTATTGATGGATGGAAGAACGAATCGAAGCTTAAAAGCTATAAAGAGATCACAAAAAGCATGAGTTACTATTACATTAGTAGACTGCTATTAAACAATCTGAAAATACAGTCTTATCAGTCTTAAACGAATCTAGCTATTGCTATCTATTTAATATTATTATTCGAAACTCAATTGGTTCTGTTTTATTACTAATGTAATATCTTTATATTTACCCTTATAGTGCTGTCATCAAGATACCCGCTGGAGTCGGGGTTGGAGCATTTGTCGTTCAGCGTCTGCGGCTTGTTCAGGTATCGCCGCCTGTAGAGCACGAAGGCCGTGCTTCCAGCCAGCGCAGCTACCACCAGCGCCGCGAACGAAATCCCAGCAATCGCCCCCATATCCATGTCCCCCTCTTCCGGATCTATCACCCTTCTAGAAGATTCCACGTTAGGCGGTATCCGCGTCTGCAGGAACGACGTCTCAAGAGACAACGGTTTCTCAGTCACGATCCTGCTCTCTGAAACTCCTTCCACACCACTTTCATCTTTGACGAAATCAGGTCTAGTCAGATTGGGCTTTTTGGAAACAAACGTAGTGTTTTGCGTTTCAGTGGCATTAACTATTTGTACTACTGTTGTGTTGGCCACTGTTGCGTTTGTATCTTTTGTTGTGTTAGTAGTTGGAACTTCTGTAGTGTTAGCAGGGACCCATTGTATAGCAGGGTGTACGATTTCTTGTGTTGCATTCTCTGTGGTGGTGCTTATAGTAGTAGTAGTAGATGTTCTTTCTGTTTCTATGTCTGTATGATTGACAGTGATGTTTGTTATGGTCCTGGGCGTGGACGCTGGTGGTGTCTTTGTGAAGTACATGGCCCGTGGTTGCCGTTCTGGCGGCTTTTGTACTTCTACGTCGGTGGTTATGTGTTGCAATTCTTCTGATTGGGGCGCAGCTTGAGTAAGTCCACTGCTCTCTGTAAAGGAAAATAGAATAAAAGATTAACACCGGCTTATGTTCGTTAAGTAAGTATATAGTAGTTCGTGGTTTGCTCGAAATTCGAGCTTTTGACCTCAAGGTAACATAATTTTAGGTCACAGTTAAGCCAATTTAAGATTAAGTTTATGAATCCGTGGGACTTTCCAGCCCAGTTTTTCAATAACGTAACGCAGTTGAATGAATAAAACAGGTCACAAAGGTTTGCTGACCGAATCAAATACGATATAATATGGCTTACCATTATAATGTTTGGTTCGGTCTGCAAACCTTTGATGAGTAAACAAACTACCTAAATTTATTATTGTTCGCAGGAACTCTGTTAAAACCTCGAACGAAACCAATCGATTGGATATAGAACTTTGTTTGTTTCCCAAGATAACATAGAATTACATTTTAGAGTAAACAGCCCACGTAATGGTATCTAATTCAAGTAAACGATCATTGTTTACGCAGCTTAGAATAGCACGCAATTAATGAATACGAATTAGGGAAACTATAAACTGCTTTATTAATGCTGTTACGAATAAACGCGGCAAAACGATTAGTTTTGTTACAAAGAAACAGCAATCTAAATCAAAGATTAGGTAATATTGCTTGATTCAATTAACATCATAATTATTTTGAAACATGTGAAGTGTTACCTACTAAAACGTGAAAGCTTAATAGTGTGTAGAGAAACTACCTATAACATTATGTATTCTGTGCTATAAGTACTATTCTTGTAACTGGTTTTATGAAATTAATGCGCGCATTTCAGTTCAGAACTATCTTTTGTAAGTAGTAAGGTCAGCGCAATGTTCGTTTATGTAAAATAACATGCAAGTGACTTAAGACATTAATATTAATGATTTTAACAAATAAGTACTATCATGGACGAATTCGTCCATGGTACTATGAAACTACGCATTTCATACTTATTGAAAGAGGTTCATTAACACGATCCAACGCATTTGAAATGCAAGAAATGGAGCAGTCGCGTGACAGAGCCGTTGCATAAATTTCATCATCATCTGTGTTATTTCTTATATCAAGATGGATTTTAAAGGGCACAACTATTGCTATTACAAGGATTTTTTTTTTTAAGAGAAAAGTGAGAAATATTGTGATAGGCTAAAATAAATTATCTATAAGTAGCTAGTCAAAGGCCTCGATTGTTTGCGTAGCTATAGCTAGCCTAGCCTTGGCCTGTCTGCACGACCCGCATCCAGTCTCATGTAGGTTATTGGGATTCGTTTGTTTTTTTCAAGTGACGGCTGTTGAGATAGCCTAATATGCGATTAATTTAACAATGTACAACTGAAGTGACTAACTTCAGAGCACTTGCGGTACAAAACGACGTATTTTAATCGGTAAAATATATTCTCGACTCGAGTGAAGTTGAAACGGATCACTGTCCATCTAATCGACACAAATTTGTTCTAGTAGTACTTTTTTGATCTGTGTTCTAGTTAACTAAAAACGTCAAACTTTTATCTGTCGTGCAAGGAAATTATAAGTACTACGTACAACAGCACTTATAATTTCCTTGCTGTCGTGATATCTTTCTTATTAGATTTTACTCAAGTTCAAATTCAGAAACATGAGCAAGTTTCTAAAGTCCATGCAATTGGGTTTAGGAAATAGTTCTAGCTTGTACGTAATAGGTATTTGCGCAATGTTATTGTTATTGGCCTTGTATGTGTTTAGTTCTATGTACCTACTGTATTTGTAATGTTGTGTATCGTTGTGTGTTTTCAAAATATTTAATTTTATTTTATTTTGCTGTTTGGAGAAGCCGAGAGGATTTCAATTTTTCACAATCTCTGTACTTACCTACATTTGTTGTTTTCGTTAACGTCTTGTTATTGACGCCTTTAAAAACACTGTGGTGTACCTAATAAGAATTTTATGACCCACTTTGTCTTTCGATAAATCTGTCATGCAAATCGTATTTTCAACAAAGTATCGCGGGAAAAGAAATAATGGGATTTGGTTTACGAGGCCATTCCCCGAGGAAAAATATCGGATATTTAAAGCAACAAGATCCGAAGTGATCTTTGGTAGCGTGGTTTTTGTGAAATGAAACAAAACAAAGTTCTCAATTTTATTTGTTGCCCTTTTGTGTTTTGAAATACTTATAGAGTAAATGGTAGTAAATTAGTGATATGATAAAACACCCTTGTTTTTTTTTCTTATAACTTCTTAAGGGCTACCGTAGAGCCATAAGAATAAAAAAGCTAAGTTCTCAATAACAACTTCACATAAGTGCTTATACATTGCCCCGATTCTAAACAAAGTAGTTAGAGCACTAAAAAAAACTATGTTAAATTAATAATATTTTTCTAGCTCTCAACATATAATTGCATAGAAGGAAAAATTTACATCATGGATTAAATAGGTAGAGCACCATTACTATATGTATTCTGTGGCACAAGTTAGCCTGTTCAAAGCTAATTGAACGTTGTTATGGAAGTTGTTTTACCTAATTGGGTGGTATAACATAGTTTCCATTGTCCATAGTATTTGCACAAACTAAACATACTGTAGTATTTGCTCGAAGACCGCAGTATGAGCCCTCAAATTAGAAGCAAACTCAATTATGGCCGAGCGAATTGTGCGAGGCCTCCAATACCAGCTTATTTGGCTGAACTCAATATGATCCGAGTTAATAATACCCCATCAATCGATGTATTTAATGGATATTAAATTTCATGTCAAATAGATGAAGAACTGTACTGTACCGATGTCATAGACCTAGGTAGGAAATTAAATGAGAGTAGCAAGTCAGAGAAAAAAATCTTCGACTCAGATTTTCAAAAAAACTAAGCTTTTTGAATTTGTGCAATTATTGTACTCATACATACGATATCACACATTCAGTGCTTTAAGCAAACATCCATTTAATGTAATGGTTCTCGTTGTTAATGTACCTAGAATCCCATTGCTGGGTCCGTACATTATTTTATAATGGACACTTATACCAATTGTGACTGATTTAATTTTCGAATGAATCTCATTTCATAGCGATCCACGGAAGGTGTGTGAATGGAATACTAAATAATGCTCAATATACTTGTTGTATGGTCTGTGGCTCTATATTATATCAAACATAAAGGGAAGCCCAAGATTCTCAAATCGGGCTCTCGAATTTCGACTCAAGATTGTCACAGATGTTGAGTAGTTCGTCTAATGTATCGATAAGGGAATTTCAACTATAGTATAACCGAGGTCATACACTTCATTCATACAAGCAATGTCTATACCTAGACTAATAAATGGACTAGACTTGTTCTTGGAAGGTATTGATTTTGAGGATAATATTTTGGGTTTCATAGTCAGCACAGTACGGTTTTATTCTACAATCAGAGATTTTTTTACTTCTTCGCTACAACTATAATATAATACTAATAGCAAAATCCATCTATAATATAAATCCACCATTTTGATATTGCTGTTGCGTGTTTCTGGTCATCGGCTGTAAACTCCACTTATGTAATTTGATTTCAGCCCAATAACCTGACTAATAATAGGTTCTTGAACTAGTGGCTTACTTTGGCTACTCCACCGAAGTCATTATTACCACATGATATAAATATAGATTTAACTATCGCTGGTAGTATGTTATTATTTGGTGAAGTATTTTTATCACTAGGTTTAAAGGATACAGAAACATTATTTATACTTTATGTATCTTTGAAACTTATATTATGTAGTATGTTTTTTTTTCAGAACAGAGAAACATATGAAAAACATAAGAAAAGTAGAAAACATATATCCCAGACGTAGAGGCCAGGATGGGCCATTTATAGGTTGATTATGATAAATGATGATGACGCCTGGTGGCTGGTTAACCTGCTTTACATTTTCATGATCATATTCATACATTACGCCAATGATTAAACAAAAAGCTTGAGAAATAATCAATCAATTTTTCTTTGTCGTGGTCAATTTAGCTGACCAAAAGGAATCGGGTCAGATCAAACTGTGTGAGAAAGTGAAGCCTCCATGGACTACAAAGTACAAGGCTATTGTTGCCCATTGTAGCTTCGGATTTATGAACAATGCGGCATTAGCAGTAGGTAGGTCCACCGCCTAACTCAATTACTTTCAAATTGCTATAGTTTTTGACGCCAATGCACTGTCCGTCCTTGTCATAGTATTATGATATGACAAGAACTAAGCTAAGGTATAGCGATACCAAGAGAGTAGAGCCGCAGATCTAATTTCTTTTGTTGATTTTTCCTTTTCCGTGAACTGGAAAAGGGTGAATTTATGACAATGGCCAACAATCGCAGAATTAAATCAATGAAAATCATACTGTGGTTTGTCGACAAAGATTAGTTAATTTGATGATGCTATATTTAACACTTACCTAGAGTGAATACATACTCTGTATTTGCGGTAAAAATATATTTCGATAATTTTCGCGCCTCTGAGTGTGTGAGAGGCAAATTGCTACAAAAGTATTTTGCATTATTTATACAATGTATGCCAAGAATACCTCGTAGAAGCCTTCATACACAGCTTGTGATTGGGAATCATGTAATACTTGCACAGCATGCCTAAGATTTGAGGAAATGCATAGTGTCAAATAAAAAGTTTTGGCAAAAGCCGTCAATGTCTGTAAAGAAATACTTTTCGACTGAAATGTCTCTAAATAATTCTATTAAAATTTCGAGTTTGGTAACACGGAACGGTCCTTTCCTTTGCTGACAAAGCACACAATGATGACGAAATTATGGTGTGGTGTGCCCTATTTCTCTACATCACCGTAACGATTCGGTGCATATTTCGGCCAGTCATCAAAAATACACTACGTCTCGTACGCGAAAAGGCTAAAGAGCTCAATACGGATGACGCATATTGAGTTAACGATATTATCACGCTCAGGAATGCCCTCATCGGGTGAGCGCGGAAGCCTTTCGTTTAATCAGGTAATGTGAGTCACCTCTTTACGCAACTCAACTATGGCAACCTATAAATACGTGCCAAGGTTAATGCTGTTAGGGAGCAAGAAGCGTGAATAGTGCACGTCATCAATAATAATGTCGTGTCATAAATAGTGCGGGGAATCCTTCCTTCTAGTGATGACGATTTGATTCAATTTATTAGAAAGGAACAAGGTTAGTAATTATTTGATTAATTAAGTAGGTATAAGCAGGCATGTTCACAAGAAGAAAAGACAGTTTTAGGCACAGTTTAATGGGTAAAACTGTGGTTTTGGGTTACCAAACACCGGTACTCTTTCTTTGACAACAAAGATAGCGAGGATTCAACTAAGTGAAAGAATAACAACAGAGCAAACGGAATTGATTTTCGAAAATTGAAGCTGTATAGTTTTCATTATTTCTGAACTATTGACTTAGCAGTTGAAAGTTTCACGAAGGGTCTGTTATTTCGAGAAGGTTTGAATAATAAAGGGTTCTAAAGTTCAGTGCGAATCGTGCAATAGACTAGCCCAAAGTTTGCCGTGCGATACGACACCGCATGCTCTGAGTCGACGACCGACCCTACGACCTTCCCCAGACATTTACTGAAATGCCACATTTACTTGCCTGAAGTATGTAAACACTGGCATGGCGAGTTGTCAAACACTGAAATATTGTGCATTATTAATTCGCGTCTAAACCTTGTAATTTTAAACTTGATTAACGTCCTCAGAAATATAAGCTTGCAGCAGTAGAACACTGTTCGATTTCTGTTATAAAAAAAAGTGGCTAAAGCAATAAAATCCTGGTTAAATAATGGATGGATCAAATGGATTATAGACGCAAATAAGCATATAAAAATATGAACTAAATTACAAGGTTACATAGGCCAAATCATAGAGGAAAAAATAAGATGAAGTAGTCGTAGAGTTGCTCGTTGAAAGGAACTGAAATGTGATGAATGTTATTAGTTCTGACATTGAAGAGGCTATGTAACGAGAATGTTCAAGACTACATTCCGAATTATCAGACCCGATGGCAGGAATGAGATGAGAGGCTGCGCCGACGGTAGAGGTAAAATAAAAGGTATTTTCTGCTAGCACTTGGATAGGACAGTGCTGGCTTTGAGGGGGAAAATACACGGATCACGGTGTTGTGCTCAGTAGATACACCAGTGTAACTAAACAGTGTAGCCACGAGTCGAAAGAGAAAAATATCACTCACGAAAATAGAGCGTTTAGATCTGTAAGTAAGTATTTTTCATTCAAAAAGTTTGATATCACCTTGGATTCGGAAACGGGTTATAAAAAATAACAAAATAGATCGGTTTTATTTCTATACCTTTGTATAAATTAAGAACCTTTAAGAATCCTAAAATTTTGATCCCTAAAAGAGGTCTTGAGACAGTAACTATGAACTACGGGATTTTTGATCTAAAGTAATCTCTATCCGCAAAGCAAGTAATCAAACTACATGAGCTTCAGAGCAAGCGTCCTGTCCTGTGTCATCTTCAATTTCAATCCTCCAAAAATTTCGTTTGACACACAATCACTTACTATCTATTACGAGTATCAATAGTTGTAGACACCCTTTCATCTTTGATTAATAAAAAATAAATTAAACTTTTGGTAATGCCAAATCCGGGCCTGAAGTCACGTTTAATGAAACCGCCCACACGTTTGAAGAGTGTACCTGTTCTTTAACATCGGAATTGATCACTAGATCATTAAATACATAATGTTTTTTTGTAAAGAAATATCTTTTTTGGTCGTATAAATCGTATTGCTGTTGGTTGTTGTGATTTTTACAACATTTTTCATGCTCAAACTCGTATGACATTCGTAGGACATGGCGTAAATTCCTTTGTGAATTGACAATGTTTCACTTATTTTTACCCTCTTACAATGCTCTCTCTCTCTATTTCAAAAGGGGGCTTAGAAATGTTTCATTTGAACATTCTACAAAAGCGGACTTCCAGTCTCCAAATAGTCTCCTTAAATAGCCACTGGCCGTATTCCGAAGTGCTTAAGTTAAGATTCTAGGAACACTTCAATTTGCATTACAAGTTAATGAATCAAAGATTAAACAGATCAGTTGACAAGGGTGCTTGATGAGCGATACGCAAACCGATTCATTCGCCAACTCGTCTGTAATTTTAATCGAGTGCTCTCATATAAAATTACAAGTCTGCTAAACCCGCAGGCGTGAATTTACTTTAATTAATATAGAGTTGTCGGCAACAAGTTGATTTCGGAGAATTTTAGTTGCAGAAGTGAAGAGAAGTGTATTTTGTTAAAATATTCATTTACGACAAACGCATGCTCATTCAAAAGTTAAAAGTGAAATAAACGAATATTCAATGTGTTAATGAAGTATTGCGCTCGGGCCAGCAGCACAGAATATATAATAGATTGATACGAAACGTCCAGCAATGAGAATGATGTACTGAACAAATTTTAGCAAAAACACGTTAATTGAATTCTAGGAAAACATCAACAGTCGTTTGTTATTGTAGTCACAATACGGTTGCATCCAACAAAGAGACGATAATGATGTTAACACCCGGTAGGCGGCGATGGCACTCATGTGTTAAGTGTGAAAAGTGATAAATAACAACGTTGACGCTATTAAGACAATTACGCGAGCAGCTCGTTACGACGCTAATTATAACGTTTATAACGCTGCCTGCTATTTCAGGGGAGCGCACGAGCGCAAATAATTTTGACACAATATCACAGAATAGATAATAGTACTAACGTCAGCTTTTGTTCTTACGCGTTTCGTTGGCTCATTCATCTTGTTAACTTATAGCCGTTGGTAGATTACGGTCATTACATTTTTAGAGTAAGTAAGTACCCATTTATTATATAGATTGCGTTCAACGCGTAGAACATGTTGAGTATTTCATACTAAAAGTGGGGCAGGTTGTAGATATTGGGGTCATGTTTATGGATGATTTAAAATAACCTAATAGCTGGACTAGACAGAGCTGTTTACTAAATCAGTGAAAAAAAATCGATACAGATTTGTAAGATTCTACATAAACATTTTTAAGGGAATTGGCATCCATTATCAATCATCAGTAATAATAAGTATCAATCATACATCTAAAATTTCTATTTCAATTTTAGTAATCGTGAGCGGCCTTAATTTGCTTTTTCATCTGTCTTCAAGTGACTTGAATTATCCAGGGTATCGGGGCGGATATGAACCAATGTCCTTTCACCACCCAAGTGTTCCTCGACAGAATGTCAAGGTAGCTTAGCGGTCAACAGCATCCGGTTTGTGGTGTACCTCATAGGTAGACAACCACTGTTGTTAAATTTAATTATTTAATTCTTCAGGAACAAACAGAAAACTATAGAATAATGAAACTACAGAAAACAAAATTGTCTTTAAGACGATTTGGTTACAACAAAAATAACAAGTGATAAAACACAATCCGGTTACTGTTTTGTAAAAGACAATCAATTATTAAAGCTTACTAGAAATAATATTTAAACTGTAACGATGTTTGAAAACATTTTTTAATGAATCCGGGGCACCGTGTAACTTGATCGAAAGTTTTAACAAGGTTTTCACCGATATTTTTTTTTTCAGTTAAGGTATTATTTTATTAGACAACTAGGTACAACAGAATACAATTAATTAATAAACTCGAAATTTGGAGTTTTGCACATAAACAATAATCAAAGAGTCCCGTTGCTATTATTTAAGTATCAAATAAACTTTTCACACCACATGCTCGACAATGCCGAATTATATGTCATGTAAACCTTACTGAAAGCAAGACATTATATCTCTTGGCTTTAGCCGGGTTATAATGTTATATTATAACCCGCTGGTCAATAATGTGATTTTCACTTTCATAATTCTTATTGCTATGTACATAAAGTCTAATTTCACTAAACAGAATGTGTCCTCAGCGGGCGCGGCCAACTCGATTTTCGAAGACCGAGGCCGTGGCCCACTAGATTCGCATGAGACATTTGTTTGTCAAATCGAGTAGGCCACGCCAGCTGAAAGAAGTTGCTATAGCCGTAGCTAGTAGTACTACTAGCTTTAGAAGATTCTATAAATATTTCAAAGAAAAAATAAAAAATTTCAAGTGATGAAAGTATTTTGTCTCCAGAAGCTATTAAATTAGATGCCATAGGCATTGTAAATAATCTACTCCCAGAAAAGTCAAAGGAAAAATACCTGAAAGCCTATAAAGATTTTGACACATGGAAAACTGCAAAAGACGCAAAGTCTGTGTCTGAATCAGTGCTTCTGGTCTATTTTGAATATTTATCAGCTACAAAGAAGTCAAGCAGCCTGTGGTGTATCTATATTATCTTTCCATAATTGGACTAATGTCTCCAATATCAATTTGCACTTTTTATATGCTGTAATAAACACTATCTAATAAGCCTGTTTTTTTATTGTCTCGCATAAAGTGAGAAAAGTAGAGTATACACCACCGGGATAAAACTGTTTTTTTCTTGGGCGCTTGAATCCCTCACTGCACTCAGGACTCAATCTTAATTCCCTCGCTTTGCTCGGGAATTACCTTGTAACACCCTCGCTGCGCTCGGGAGTTAAATTTGGAGTCCTTCGTTACGTTCATGATTCAATGTAGCGCCCGTGACATAAAACACTGCTTTATCCCCTTGGTGTATAATCTACTATTGTTATTAATAGTCAGATATATTTTTTCAGTTACCATATCTTTTACTCATGCTGTATTTGTAGATTGATGGCGGGGCGGCGGCGGCGCGGCGGAAATGTAAATCTGTTTTTACACGACTGCCCAAAGCAAAAAGAGTGTTATGTGTTTAGGATTCATGTATGTTTGTGGGTATGTGAGTTTCTTTATTCCACCATAACTTCTAAATGCCTGAACTGATTTGGATAAATGGGGTATCGTTAGAATCCTTACAACATCCCGAGTGACACTGGCTATATTTTTTTTAGAAAAAATCAATATGGCGACTGTACGACGCCATTTTCAAATGTGAAAAAAAAATTTTTTCTTCTATTATTACAATATGGGCATCAAATGAAAGGCCTTGATGAGCACATTCCAAAACTATATACTATATCACTAAAATGTGTAAAATAAAAATAAATAAATTAAAAAAAATATTAAAAACACGACTGCCCAGCCAAAACGAACTAAAAAGTTAAACAACAAGTGTCATTGCAGTCGGGGGACCTCTTTGATCAAAAGTTGTTCCATGACAAGGTCCCCCGACTGCAATGACACTTGTTGTTTAACTTTTTAGTTCGTTTTGGCTGGGCAGTCGTGTTTTTAATATTTTTTTTAATTTATTTATTTTTTAGTAGATAAACTATGGTAGGCTAAACAATAATTTATTGAAATCTATCGACCCATCTTTTCTATTTAATTGTTGTTCCAGAAAGGTTTATGGTGAATCTTTGCTTTCGACCTCATTTAATTTTATCAACAAAATATAAATAATTAAAATGCTAATTTTGACACTCGTAGATTGCAGGGATTTGGCAATTTTGTTTGAAAAATATTAAAATAATGAACAAAACTTACGACAGATATTACTTATAATATTGTTTTTTGTTCCCATTTATTCTCATTCTATTCAAAACAAACATTGAAATTCAAATTTAATGTCTGTCTGTACAAGCATTATGTAGGTACGTCGTAAAGCTAAAGCCTAGCCTTGTGGAACACAAAAGAAACTTGACAATAATGAAGCTGCAATTTGCCTTTTATGGTCCCATCTAAGCATCTCATGCTTCTTCAAGTCTTTCGGACTGTCAACATTTATAAACATGAATACTGAGATGATTTGAAGAAATGAGCCGAGATTGAAAAGCGCAACACGGGACGCAACGAAACAAATGACCTAACCGGTAATAATGTAGGATAGGTGCCTGCCGTTGCCTTTTATTAGTTAGTACTTCATTTTTCTTCAAAAAACTTGGTAAGTACATTAATATTCTGAAACGTTTTCAAGGTTTTTCGTAATAGATAAAGATCTCAGGGCCACCAGACGCATAGTACGTACTTATGTACTTTGAATATGACAACAAAGGTGAAGGAAATTCACACAAATGAAACTAATTTAACAAACAAAGACGGATAAAAACTAATTTAATGTCATCAAAGAAAAGAAAAGCATAAAAAATGGTTTGTATCATCCTCGACAAGGCCTTAAAGCAGTCCAACATCCTCGATAAGGACTTAAAGCAGTATGTGTGGGTCTCCAGCTTCCTCATAGGCTATAGAGAAATTCTAAGCTTGCCATATTTTAAAGCATAATAGCAGCAATCAAACTTCCAGACAAAATAATAGCAGCCACCATAAGTTCGTTACCATGAGTTGTTTTATGTGTGTGAGCTGGCGACACGTGTCTGCAGCTTACACATCCCGTTAAGGCAAACCAGTGAGGTTACGGTTTTAGACTATAGTCAAAAATTTAGAGCCTAATTGCAGCAATAAGATCCAAAAAAACTAACCATCACACTCAAATACTGTTGTAACTACGAGCATAAAACTGTGTGCGAGCTGGAGACACGTGTCACTGGCTTGCACATCTGTATTTTCGTAATTTTTTAAGCTACAATTATGTTATATAACTCAAAATTCTCAGCCAAATTGGAGCATTAGGCTCCAAATTTATCAAAGCTTTAACTCGAAGAGTTTTTGAGCTACGAGCCGATATCTATGTGTAAGCTGGTGACACGTGTCTCTGGCTGACACATGGTGAATTGCTGTAACTGTATATGTTAGAGTTTCGTTTTAAAGGTCAAATAATACGTTATAATTGCAGCACACACGAGGCATAATTTCAAATCTCTGGGCCTCTTAGTTTCAAAATTATAAGCCAAAAACCGTTTTCCCGCCAAAAAATTCAAAATAATGGCTCGGAAGCGCCTAATCGCGCCGTTGCCGTTCCGTGCGCTACACTATTGCAATCGAACTTGAACCTAAGAGCTAGTATTATTTTGGTTCATTTTAATTTACGCTCTCGATCGTTTTAATTTCTGTACTGAGAATTTTAGTCTAGGAGGTAGAAACCGTCTGATATAACTGGTTACCTAATTTTAAAGAAAAACAAAGTCTATTTATTTAGGAATATTTATATCGCTATGCTTAGTTATTATACAATTTTTTTACACTAATCTCACTTACATTAAAACTTCGAACATTTGTTTGTCTTTCTGTATGTTTGTTACTCTTGCACGCCGAAATTTGGCATACAGACAGATATAAATATGGCCTGGACTGGATTAACACAATCAAAAAATAAAAATAATCCTATAAACAGTTATAAACAAAATCACGCCATCTGTTCGCGCACTAAGGAATTATTATTATAGACGTGTAAATATATCAGTGTGCGCGCGCTCTGTTTTATCATTAGCACTAGAGGTGGTTAATATAGCATCTAGCGCCATATTTACATAGCGCACATAGCGCGCTATGTAAGTAGACGCTATGGCGCTATGAATATCGCGCGTGGCAACAAGTAGCATCGTTGGCCGGACGGGTGCGCGGGCATTCATCGCGTGCGCGCTGTTGCTACCGGACGCGTTACGCGCTTTTCTCTCGCAGCACGCTAGGTATGAGTATAATATCGCGCGCGACCTTATATTGTGTTAGTTCGATTAGGACTTTTATGACACAACGAAGTCAATTAGTAAGTATTATGTAAAAGCTATTTAGCTAAGCAAAGTTAGTGAACGCGAGATATGGTAAAACAACCGTATTTCAAACGTCAATAAGGTCTCTCACCTGTCAAATCTCTTGCACCCGTTTTTTTTAAACTAGTAAACCTTGTCTAGTGATCACAAGTTAGAAAAATGAGTGCAAGCGATTTTCGACCTTATTGACATTTATCAAAATCACGGTTTTTAATGAAATATCAAAGTTAGTTAATGAGAATACGCCAAAAAACCAACCGAATTTCAAATGTCAATAAGGTTGAAAATAGCTTGCACCTGTTTTTCTTAACGATAATTTAAAGACGTGAAATACACCTAATTTTATCGACAAAAACACCCACATGTTGTGGTCTATCCCTACTCCTGTTGGAATGGCCGCCATTTTAAATTTGACTTTTTATTTTAGTATGCCAAATTTCGGCGTGAAAGAGTAACAAACATACAGACAGACAGACAAAATTTGTATAATAACTAGGCATAGCGATATAAACATTCCTAAATAAATAGACTTTGATTTTCTTTAAAATTGGGTAACCAGTTATATCAGACGGCTTCTACCTCCTAGACTAAAATTCTCAGTACAGAAATTAAAACGATCGAGAGCGTAAATTAAAATGAACCAAAATAATACTAGCTCTTAGGTTTAAATTCGATTGCAAAAGTGTAGCGCACGGAACGGCAACGGCGCGATTAGGCGCTTCCGAGCCATTATTTTGAATTTTTTGGCGGGAAATCGGTTTTTGGCTTATAATTTTGAAACTAAGAGGCCCAGAGATTTGAAATTATGCCTCGTGTGTGCTGCAATTATAACGTATTATTTGATCTTTAAAACGAAACTCTAACATATACAGTTACAGCAATTCACCATGTGTCAGCCAGAGACACGTGTCACCAGCTGACACATAGATATCGGCTCGTAGCTCAAAAACTTTTCGAGTTAAAGCTTTGATAAATTTGGAGCCTAATGCTCCAATTTGGCTGAGAATTTTGAGGTATATAACATAATCGTAGCTTAAGTTATTACGAAAATACAGATGTGCAAGCCAGTGACACGTGTCTCCAGCTCGCACACAGTTTTATGCTCGTAGTTACAACAGTATTTGAGTGTGATGGTTAGTTTTTTTGGATCTTATTGCTGCAATTAGGCTCTAAATTTTTGACTATAGTCTAAAACCGTAACCTCACTGGTTTGCCTTAACGGGATGTGTAAGCTGCAGACACGTGTCGCCAGCTCACACACATAAAACAACTCATGGTAACGAACTTATGGTGGCTGCTATTATTTTGTCTGGAAGTTTGATTGCTGCTATTATGCTTTAAAATATGGCAAGCTTAGAATTTCTCTATAGCCTATGAGGAAGCTGGAGACCCACACATTAAAGCAGTCAGACGTATAAATAACGCTTACCAGCCAAGATGAGCAGCGTCGTCACCCAAAACCAGTGCATCCACCAGTGCAACGTCATGATGGCAGCGTCACGGGGTCTGTTTAGTCGACCTGCAACCAAAATCGTATCGTATTCATTCGGAATAGAGATCCATACATATTTATGGACCTACCATACATGCGTGATTTTTCCGTACGGAATTTTCATACATTATCGATATTCCATTCGCAATTCCGAATCAGGATTCCGTCTGTATGTGGCCGGCTTTAATACTTCAAAATGAAAAAGAAATCAATACAAAACAATATGATTAAGTAACAAGTAAATGCATCTGATTTTGGTTTCTAACATTATCTCCCATTTCTTTTGTTGTGAATTTAAGAAAGAAAAATCCCCTTTCAGATTTTCCTTACTTTTATTCTTAACACGTGGTTAGTAACCCTTCGTCGCATAATGTACAATACGCAAAATGAGCACTAGTTGCAAAATAACGCTAATGTGCTGCTGCTGCACGAGCATGAAAATAAAAGAGCAATACTGCTCATGTGTACCTTATAAGAAAGCTCTATATTGTGTTCTTTAATATCCGTTTCCTTTTGCCAGGAACGAGAAAAATCTTAACGGTTGGAAACCGGACATTCAAAAGGCTTCGTCTGCGTTCTTATATTATGTCAAAAGAAGTATGCACTTACCTGTCTTTTTATTGATAAAGACAAAGACACAACGGGATTGTGCTTATCCTTCACTACCTTCACTTCACCTCACCTGATGTTAGGCGACGATAAGGCCGAAAGTATAAGCGCGCACTGCATGCACCATTCCGGGTGCATGCAGTGCGCGCTTACACTTCTTGTGCTCCGGCAGTTAGAGAGTTCCTCACCACTGAGGAACTCTAACTGCCGGAACACAAGAATTTTTAAATTGTTGTTATGGCGTCAGACTTAGGTAAGATGGTGGTCACTAGCCAGGCGAACTTGAAATAAGCCCTAAGTACTACCAACTAAACCGAGTGCAGTTGTGCCTTCCTCCTGGGAATCGAACCCGGGACGCGATATTAGAAATGCCTGTGGGGTACAGACACTACCTGCTCTGTACCGCTCTGGGTTTTCCTAATTAAATAACGTCGAAAAAGCCTGTGTGTTTCAGAGCATCGTTTGCTCTGTAGCGCGCAGGGATTTTCGACTAAAAATTTAATAATATCACCATAAAAAGCCCGTGGAACACAGACAATTCAGAAAATTACAGTTCATAGTGATTAAAGAGTTCCTTCTTTATATTTCGGTAAATATGTAGATTATTAAATAGTGTTTATGGTTATACTAGTAATATTTTTTTTACTAAAGTGGTGTCATTTTTGAGTTTATCCTACTAATAAATATTAATTTATATGTGAAAGTTTTATTTTTCTCTCAATCACATAAAACCCTAAAAATTGTTCCTAAGAACGTCGCGGGCGGAAGCTAGTAGCTATAATATTGATAGTGCGCATTTTCAAGTTTCTTAGATAATTAGTATACAATACCCACTTACATTTTATTGTATCACAAATATGACAAAATATAAATGTGATAGGTACTATTTTTTGAAAATTAGTTTTTGATCTTTTTCATTTTAATTTATCCTTTTTTCGTCAACAAATATATATTTAAGGAACAAATAATATATCATCAGCGAGAATAATTTTGGTTAGATGGACCAACTAACTTGTTTACAGAAAAAGCCGAAAAATAATCTTGCTGATTCTCCATTTCCTATAAGTATACAAAGAATACAAAAATACAAAAGCATTATTTTGATGTAGGTATACAAAACATGTTAAGTTAAACAGTTGAACTGCGAAAACAGCATTTATTACGTACCTATGGTATAAAGACGGTCACAAGGTCAAATATACTCTAAATGTGCCGTCGACTCAAAATAAAATAACGAAATAACGATAACGTTCGGCTGTTACTTACAATTAGTCGTTGCGCTCGGAAATTGCGAAAAAGTAAAAAAAAAAAAATACTAATTTTGTAAAACTGTGAATTAAAATTATTTATTCTCTATTCAATACTTTCAAGTCCTTTCTTTTATACACAATGTAAAAAAGTTAAAAACTTAATGAAAAGCTTATGACGTCTTCGAGAAAATTTTCCTTTGGTGATTTCTTTCTAACAATAAGAAAAATTAATTTCGTTCCAATTTTTTTTAAGTTAAAAGTTTTTTTGATAATCATTTTAGTTTAAATATCCATATTTCACGATAATTAGCGTCTTACGTGTCTATATCGCTCGGGGTATTTATTTATAACTAGTGGCCGCCCGCGACTTCGTCTGCGTGGACAGTTTTTTTTATCCCTCGGGAACTGTACGTTTTTTCTGGATGAAAGGTACCCTATGTCCTTTTCTGTACCCCTGACAACGTCTATGCAAAATTTCATGATGATCGGTTTAGTAGTTAAGACGTGAAGACGTAATAAACAAAGAAACAAACAAACGGAGTTTCGCATTTATAATATTAGTAAGGATTTGAAAACCGCTGTGGATCACAGCGCAAGGTGTCTGTGTTTCACAGGCTTTTTAGGGTGATATTATTAAATTTTTAGTCGAAAAACCCCGCGCGCTACAGAGCAGGCGATGCTCTGAAACACACAGGGTTTTTCGACGTTATTTATTAGAAAAACCCAGAGCAGTACAGAGCAGGTAGTGTCTGTACCCCACAGGCATTTCTAATATCGCATCCGGGACCCCTGCGTCTTACACGAGCGGGCGAAGACTAAAGAGGCGGCAAAGTTGGAAATAAAGCGTGGGAGTAGAAAGAAATCTAGCAGTAGGAAGAAATCATACACTACCTATACATATATAGGTACATACCTATAGAGGGTTGCCTTCCCACTAAAGTCCTATTTCTGATAAATGAAAAACATACTTTTTCATACAAAAGTTATATTTGGTCATTACGGGTTTTTTGTAACACGTTCTATAATCATTTTTACGACCGAAACAGTGCGAACTTTATGATTTATATCAATTCAGTGTTATTCTTGGAGTACTAAGAAAATTTATTATAGTCAGAGGAAGAACCAAGAACTGACAGTAATTGAAAAACTCTGTTTGATTTCCAGTGAAAGATCTGAAGACGGCCGGAAATTGCAGTACATTTGAATTGTATTTCTCTGGTATCCACTACAAACGAATGGACTTGAACAAACATGTCTTTTCGATTCTCGTGAAACTGTCACCAACATCAACCCAAATATTTTTTAATGACAACCGTGATTATAAGTATTCTATTTTTGTTTTTTTCGAGCAAATACGCCTGTGAGTTGATGGCCGGTTTGTTGGTCTCTGTGTCAAGTATAATAAAAAATTAGAAGATATATTTTTTCGTCTATTTTTCTCTTTCACTTTATGTATGTTGTATAGCCATACAAAAGGTTTAATAGTTGGCAGCAATAGTGCCGTATTTTGCTACTAACAGCATGAAATAAAGAATACAGAAGAGCCAAACCGGGCTATAGTCAGTACAGACTGAAGCAGTTCCAAGCGCAACCAAAGAAAACCGGCCAAGTGCGTGTCGGGCCACGCGCAGTAGGGTTCCGTAGTTACCTTATACCATACCATATTGAATACCACATTCATTTTTCGTCGTCAAAAATAACTTTGTTTTTCATAGTGTTTGTATGAATGACAAAGTTATATTTGCGGTTTTGGAAAATGTGCTATATCTCTAAAAGTAATCAATATATCTTGTTCAAACCAATTTTCGTTGAAAGTATTTATTAAGATCTACAGCATACATTTTTTTAGATTTTTCACTCTTTTATTTCAAAAGTTAAAGGGGGGGGGGGGGACACACATTTTACCACTTTGGAAGTGTCTATATTTCAAACGGTTGGCTTTGAGAAAAAATTGTTTGAGAAACCTCAATGTCATTTTTAAAGACCTATCTATAGACACCCCACACGTATAGGTTGGATGAAAAAAAAAAATTCAGTTTCAGTTTCATGTATGGGCCCCCCCCTTAATCTTTATTTTTTTTTATTTTTATGTCAAAATCGTAAAGCTGTTCACAGAATACATCTACCTACTAAGTTTCAACAGTGTAAACTTAATAGTATCTGAATAAAGTGGCTGTGACATACGGACGGACAGACAGACAGACGGACAGACAGACAGACATGACGAATCTATAAGGGTTCCGTTTTTTGCCATTTTGGCTACGGAACCCTAAAAAATGAAGGCAGAGTTTTCGAGCGAGCAATCCTTCTGTCTCTACCAACAGACTTTTTTTTAATGCTAGGAGTCCCCCTCTCCCTTCTACACAAGTGAAACAATGTGAAACCTCTGTAGTTTCACGGCCATTTGAGTCCGCCACCTCGCGAGCAGTGGTTAATTTTGTGGAAAATTGCAGACGAGATTGTTGTCTGCGCATCACGTTTAAGGGATTAGAAGACTATTTTTAAGCTGGCTGAATTTGATGGACCTATTGATTTCCTATTTATCCAATAAAATAAAAATAAATACCTAGTTTATAAACTAAAACTGAATAAAAAATGCGTAGGTGCGCCAAAGTCACTTTCAAGTCTCCTCATAATTTATCGATGTTTTAAATGATCTGAGTTGATTTGAAGAGTTGGGTTGATAATGATGAGTTGATAAAGGTATTTTATAAATAACAATCTGATTAGTTTAGGTAATAACCTGGCGAGTGTAAAGGTCATTTATGACGTGTTTATTTAAAATTAAAAGATAATCTTACATACCTTACTACATACGTGACGTGATTGATTCCGCAATGATTATAAGTACTCGGTAAATTAAGTAGTTACCAATATTCATTCAATCCTTGAAATAAAACAATTTACATTTTTATTCATTTTTGTAAAATAACCGACTGTCTTTAAAGGTGTTGTTCTCATCAATTTCAAAGTTTTCCCTATTTTACTCTGAAAAATACAATGAAAACCAAATTTTTAACAGTCAAGATTGTCAAAAAGTCCTGAAATGGGCTGTTTTCGTAAATTAAACTTTGAACAAGGAAACTCTCAAGTCAAAGAGAACGTTTATGTTATGGTTAAATAAAATGTTATGAATTACGTGCGACTAAAATTGAGTATTGAACCAATTTGTTATGAAAACATTTTGAATGTCAATAGCCGTTGGGTCAAGCGAAAATTAAACCCGATGCTTGGTTTGTGTAACTGGAAGGTAAACGTGATTTTGTCACAGCTGTCGGCGCCGTTAACAAAGCTCCCAATAAAACTTTAAAAGTTAGTATTAAAGTACTATCAACGTTTAAATCACTTAAACAAAAAATACTACTAAGAAAATTCGTCCAAGCTAAGAAGTGAACTGAAACAAGAACAACTTGTAATGAATTCAAAAGTTACATTGACCGCAAAAGAGATACTGAGGTCTATCGGAAAAAATATTTTCATTTTTACAAAACTTTCGCTCTCCGATGTGGATAAAGAAAGGAACAAATTGAAAACTGAAGCAAAACAATGAACGGTACAAGAAACAGCGGATAGATCAACCATAAAATGACTGAAACGTTTGTTAAAAAAGTTAACTCACTTTAGAGCCTTCGCGTAACGTAAAGTCGTGGTTCTGAAAATTATAAAGTTACTTCATCATCAGCCGCATGACAACCACGACATAGGACTTTCACTAAAACGAACCCAAATATACTGGCCTGCAAAAGTAAGTATCACACAGGCCTATATTCATACAAACGAGGTAACTTTGAAGCTTTGGTTCTCTGCCCAGGATTAAACAGGGTGTGATTTGATGATGGCCATTCAAAGAGTAAATGGAGGAGGCCCAGATCGCTAAAGAAACCTAATGGATTAAGAAAGTCGTTTAGCTCAGGGCTGAACTTAAAAAAATAAAAGGCTAAATTACATCAAAAGTATGGAAAATGTAATACTAAAAAGTCCGGACGGTCTCTGGTGTAAACGACTCTTCTAATCCATTGGGTTTCTTTAGCGATCTGGGCCTCCTCCATTTACTCTTTGAATGGCCATCATCAAATCACACCCTGTTTAATCCTGGGCGGAAAACTAAAGCTTCAAAGTTACCTCGTTTGTATGAATATAGGCCTGTGTGATACTTACTTTTGCAGGCCAGTGTACATGATACCTAAACAATAAAAGTCACTGTAATTTAATTTAAACGTTGTTTGTTTGTTCTTTTTGACTTTATAGTGATGGTCGACCGTCAAAGGAAGGAAATATAAGGTAGTCTCGTGGAGATCCTTCGGGGATACCTACCTATTTCCAGCAGTGGGCGTTGAGCGGCGGGTACATGGTATATTATTAAATGATTCACGGAACTTTTATAACACACCTAGTGTCATTTTCAAGAACCCCGAATCTATGAATAGCATATCTGAGGTCTATGGTTTTAAAAATATCATAGTCTGAAGTACTAAGTTTTGAAATGCTGTGAGGTGTGTGATAAACACCAGTAAAGCGAGTTCATTAAAGCAATCCCTCGGGGTTGTGTGTAGGGTTGCCAACCCTACTATATAATATAGTATCCTACTATATTGAGGGATCGCCTACTATATTTTTAAAAAAAATATATAGTAGGCAAAACTACTATATATTTTCATGTGAAAAAATTAAACAAAAACAACAAAAAATATTACTTATATGCACATAAGTAATTGCATAATATTTTTTGTGATAAGACACTTGTCTTTGTCTTTATGGTTGTTGAATAAATTATGAAAATGTTATAGTACTTACTTAAGTAAGTATCTACGAAAAATGCAACTTTTTTAAAATTTTCCATACAAAACGGCAAACTACTATATTTTTTTGGACTTTTTCGCTAACTACTATATTTTTACACTAAAAATCTTGAAACTACTATATTTGATCCAAAAAAAAGTTGGCAACCCTAGTTGTGTGCTACGTGGGATCCCGGATAACACCCACGTTATGTAGATAGGTTAGGTACTCTGTATGGTATGGCGAAAGGTAGCTTAGGCATACCTACTTTTTACGTTAAGTTACTACACAAATATAGCAAATAAGGAATTAAAGATTTGAATGAATGATTAATCAATTTAGCTAAGACAACGCACATTTCTGTCACTTATCACCTTTAGGTACGCTAAAATCAGGTAAGTAATAGGTACTATTCATCGGAAATTTATGTTAAGAAAATCTAGTACTTATAAGTAAATATTATTATATTGAAGACGTGACATAACATTTTAATATCCAATAGCCAATCCCAAATAAATTACGGTAAGGGCAAGAGGGTGTTGATGATTATTATCATAAAAGTTTCCATCATTTAATTAATAAATACCTACATGAAACAAAAGACAATACTCTGTCCCCACAAAACGGACCGGTAACGGTAAGACGCCCACAGATTAATTTCACGACCCCGAAGATATTCTCGAGAAGCGACCCCGGTGAGGTTCTCGAGAGGCCTTCTTAGCCTCCCACTCACGTCACCATACTAAATTGCTTTTTAATAGAGATGACAAAGCAGTGATTAATTTTAAAACACAAGAAAATGCAATAGTTATTCATACAAACCACAATCTATTTTCTATCTTCGAGATCAGTCTATGAGAAAACTCATTAATCCCAGGCACAGGCTGTGATTTAGTTAGTACCGAATTCTGGTAACATCTCACTCAATATAACGTAGAATTTGTGGCACTTATATTTTCCTTTTGACTTAAAATGTTTGTCTTTATTCGACGACATTACATTACAAATAAAAAAAAACATAAGTACGAACAACAACTTATTAACAAAGAAAATTTTGATCATAACATGTTAGTGAAAAAAAGAAATCCAATTTTGCTCTTGAATTCCAGAGATTTAATAACAAGAATTCTCGCTCTCTTTATAAAGTACTTGTTTGAAGAATTTTCTTCTCAAAATTTCCACTCAAGTCAAGTGAGACTTGAGTTATTACAGAACGGACTAAAGTTTGGTAATAAAACATGTTGCGTAGCTACTTACTTAGTTTCAGCGCTTTTTAATATCTTTTGTTAGGCAGAACATAATAAAGTCTTTGAGAAAGTTTTATTGATGTAAGTTTACGAAATAAATAAAAATGTGAGCAATAAAACGAAAATAGGTAACCAACAGATTTTTTTTATTTTAAAATTTTATTGTAAATGAGAAATAATAAATTAAATTTATACTATTATCTTTTTTTATATAAAAATGCGATGAAGACAATAATCTGTTGTCATCAAGTGGATCTTTTTTTAGAAAATGCTTTTACAGTAGGTATACCTTCTTCAGTCTGGTCATTAGGAATGGGTAAGTATTGAAATCCTTTATATCCTAAATCAAAGGAAGTTTTTAGCAACGAGACTCCTAACCTAAAGGTACTTACGTAGGTAAGTTTTCCCAAATTGAGCATTTACAAGGATTAATGAGCTCCAACAACCCAAATCGTCAAACTTAATGAGATAAGCATCGTAATTTGGGGTAATGACTCAAGACGTTATCGGCGAGTCAGACAAGTATTTAGTTGCTAGTTAATTCCGTCTCAGGACTTTAACTTCGGTTCAGTGTACGCTGCGCTGTAGAGCGTAAACACAAAAGTATTGGGTGTGCGCAAAGCGATACGGTTCAAGAGCTGTCACTGCGACCATTAATAGTACCACTGCCATTCAAAGTATTAGTTGATGATTTAGCCTGATTTCTCCATTTAGTTTTAAAGGACGCAATTGCGACACTATTCCATCCTAAGGATGACATCATTGTTACTGATTCATCAGGTAATTGGAAAACCACTCTACGCAACCTTGACGTCAGAATCATAGGGTTAAAGCTTTTACTTCTCCCACTTTTCCTTCGGAGAAATCATTTCATTATCTGTTTCACTCAAAAGCAGGTAAGCTCATCTGGAATATGAAGGAAATGAACGCAGACTATAAGCCTGTTATTCAATTCAGTCTTGAAAGAGGAAGCCTCAAAGACACCGTGTGACGCCAACACGAGTCCCATCTACAGAAATAGGTTCACATTTCCCGCATTGTAAACAGTGCGGTCGACGACGAGACTTTATTCCTGTGGCATAACATATGAAGTCGGTAAGGAGATTGCAAACGAGAGCTACTACAGGTTTTCGAACGCATATTTACTCAAACATTATCAACATTTTCTCTTTTGTTCGCGAGATGTACATTAATTTCATGAGGCTTGGAATAGCGTAGCAAGTAAGCTGGTAGCAAATCTTCATAGTATCTTTAATAATTAAGTAACCAAAGCGGCTCGCATGTTGTAATAATGTGTTTTTGCTTGAACTAGAAACTCACTAGCTCAGTTTGTTTGTTTTGTTGAAACTGTTGGGGTCAGTAATGTCAACATTTTTACTTATCACGGAAATATGTAGGCAATTCTAGAGGTTACTTGGACGTTGGAAACCGGAGTATACATTCCAAGAAAAATAGTTAGCTTGCAAGTTGCAAAGCATGATGAGACATTTAGATCATTATGTTGCAATGCAAACTTATTTTATACAACTACAAAAAATAAAGTTTCAATAGACATTTCAAAATAAGATTAGGAGAAAGATTTATCTTCGTTTTCAGACTGTACGAATATTATTATATTCATATGCTGATTAGGTATTCTTGGAGCGACGCTCGATGCAGGCAAACTTGTGCACATGACATGATGAGTGCATTAAGTTTATTCAGCTGAATTTGAATGCATCGCTTGGTTCTGTGGACTTGCTCTTATATTGCTAGTTTGCTTTCGACGACGCTAATAGATGCGACGAGATTTCAAGTTGAATGTAAATTGTAAATGCACCAGAGACGGTATGCAAACACGACAGGAATAATTATTATATTAGTATAAGCTAAGTTAATCTAAAAGCTAAAAGTAAAAAATCTAAAAGCTAAAAATATAACAAGACACTTGGTAAGGGGACCCATTGTTTGCAACTAGGTCTGTTTTCACAATAGCACTCTTCACAAGGAGTGCGGCTGTCTTCATCAAGACCAAGAAGCAAACTAAAATAACTTGGAAAAAGAGGGAGACATAACATAGGCAAAGGATAACTACAAAATATAAACTTTAATCTATAGGTATACAATGGCCAAACAAGAAATTGTGATAGGTAGCCGATTTGCAATAATTAAATCTGGACCATAGTAGGTATAACTACGAGCACCTATACTTTGAAGAAGACTAACCCAATGTTCGGCTTTATTGGTAGAACATAATTCCCTGAAATTTCAATTTCATCTTGTTAATCTCGAATCAGATGAACTTAGTGCCTACTTTTGAAATGATAAGTGCTTTCAACGCGGCAGCACCTTACGACTTCGTAGAAACTGATGAGTGGCTTACCCGGTACTGGGGTACTGAATAAATTAATCCGCTGGCGGAGCTCCAATCCATATGTCTATCGCACTCGCCACATCAATTATATTTGCAGTGGCTAGAAAAATAAACTTATCCACATTTATCTAGTCCCGGTTAAGCCCATTCCATTGTGTGTCATTGTCAATATTAAACATTAGTTGCGATTATTTTTAGTAATCTTTCATTATGAAGGGCAACTGGTTCTTGATTGCAGAGCAGATGATCTTTGAATCAGCTCTTTTTTGACAAACGCTGCAGTACAGAAGAATATTTGTTTAAAAATTAGTATACTCAATATTTTATTAAAAGTTATTATAGCTACGAGCTCTTACCGATTAAGATAGGTCTAGGCGTTCACTGCCGCACCATTTGTTAATAATAGCTGATGAATCTGTGAACAAAGATAAATTATTGTTAATTTGAATAGAAGCCGGACTTAAAAACTTTTCTACTGTGAAGCAACTAGAGAGTTCTATTATAAACTCTGTACTATTATGGACTCTATGCTTAGAATTAGTTAGTAGAGCCTTTTTAGTACCTAACCTATATAATAGTTCCTTACTCACAAGGTAGGTAGTAAATTGCTAGATGCACATAAACATACTAAGGTTTACAATCAATAGTGAGTCAGTTATTAGTAAAGTCATAATACAATTTTTATTTTTATTGTTTCTAGATTGTTAAATTATTTTGGATACCTAATTCTTTTAAAAAAAGAGAAGCATTCTAACAAAGCTCTTCGATACATTGACAGCTGTACATTCAGTCTTGACTTGAGTAATAAAAATGTTCCCAAAATAGCTTCAGATCGTGTAAATATGCACGATCTTCGCACAACCTGCATCTCTAGAGCAGATGCAATAAATTGATCATCATAGTCTCTCTTTATCGATACTCATTAAAACGGTAAGTTATTTTGAAACTATATTGCAATTAAGTATTTAACGACCTTGGGCGCAGTTCCGAGCAGATATCTATGTCGCACGGAACTATGGCTTTGGCTAATATCGTTCAGCTAAAGAGGTTCAGCAGTTTTATCTTCAGTACCTACTAGTTGATCAACCCAGTTAACAAGAATAACCGATGGCGCAAAAGTAGTATGTTCACAAAAACTGAATGGATTCCTTAATTATCTTACAGGAATTATTTACTTGCAGATTTTGAAATAAACCGATTGTAGCATAACATATTGCAATCTTCTTAGTTCCAATCTTATTGTGGTTGTTTATTCCAATCTTAAACGGAGTATGCATAGGCAGAACATTGGTAAGAGAATAATATAAGGTAAGAAAGCAAATGTCAAACAAATATCACTTAAGAAATGTTTACCTACTGCTACTGCTATATTGAAATGATAATAAATCGAATTTCAATATGTTAATGTTAACACCTTTATTAGTATCAAGTGCGAGTGTGATAAACACCTCATGAATAAACATTTCATTATTATACAAACGCGATCTGCAAACATAAAGCCCAAATGACATACCTCCTGCAAATATTAGACGAAGAGAAATATTGCTGTAATATCTCAGAGATTGAGGTCATATTGCTGGGTCCACAGTTTGCATAGAGTCTTTGCAAGTATGGGCAGAGTACTTGCATTGCAACCTCGTGATCTTTTGCCATGATATATTGGCTTTTACCAACGGCGTTTTGCTCTGAAGAATAAATTGCTAAAGCCTACGCTTCTAGGTAGCCTGTTTGGCAAGGGGCGTATTTACTAACATTTTGTGCACCAGGTCACGTGCATCGTCGTCGCTGCATTGTTGCTGCATAGCATGTTGTAAGTAGTCGTGAAAATCTTGAGTAACAAGTAGTTCGATTGGCAAACGAACATGTTAACGGAGACACTTTTTTATCATCAAAAGTTAGCTCAGTGCAGTTGAAGTCTTGGTAATTGACCGAGCGAGCGTGAGCGTTTCTGCTTCAGCTTGGGCAAAAATTCTTTCGTATGTCCTTCCTTCCGAATTCCGGCTTTCCGTTTGTTCCCCTCCACTAGGTCGCATTTCTCAACCGATTCTTGTGAAATTTTGTAAGCAGGTCCAAGAGAGAGTAGACAAGAGAGTATTACTCACATATAAAAATCTTGATCCCTATCAAGATTTTTATAACCCACCAAGAAAATACTTTGCTTGATTTGCTACTAATTAGATGATAATGTAGGTTTTGCTATATGATTTTGAGTATTTGAAGAAATGTCGAAGGAAACGTTTACCAACATGCTGCACAACAAACTGTTGCCGAATCAAGAGTTAAAATAGCTACACTGTTAAAAGATTTAAAATGTATGTTGTAGTATCCAATGCATGAGGGGTTGTTTTTGTTTAAATCAATTTACATAAAAATATAACAAAGTATCTTTTATTTTAGGGGATTTGTTCGTGACAAGAATCCATAAAGGTTTGATCATAACACTCGTATTTCTGCCCGCTATCGCTGGTATATTTTGCGCAATTGTATTTATGTATAAGGGCTGATTTTTCAATCCTCAGATATAACAGATATTAGTTAGTTAAGTAATTACCCGAGTAAAATAAGTTATTCAAAATATTTCACAAATCAATGACTAGTATTTTCAATTTGGCAGTACAACACGTTATGAAACGAAAGCTTTATATCTGGGCATTGAAAAATTAGACCTAAGTATAACAAAAAAGTAATAATAAACAAAAATAAAGTAAATATATGTTTAAAATCTGTTAGGTACACTTGCAAAGTTTTGTAGGTATATCATTTGTACTGCTTATTAATTATTATGAATTTTGTAACCCTTCGTACGCTCTTTGTAAAGTACCCAAAATGTTACGAATCAAGAATGAACGATCTCTTGACTTGACTCATTGGCCAGCCAGGCGTTCCTACTCCACTTAAGGAAATACTGGAAGCACAAATATAAAGACGGTACTTATTTACATATTTAACAAAACCTTGACAGCAAGGTCAAGAATTTACGTCTTATTTCTTAACCTCTAATGCAGATTCCAAGCTCTATATCAAGTTCAAGTTAGGTAGGTACTTAATTATTGTACCTAAGTTGCCAGCTAAAATGAAAAAAAAAATGGTTTAAACAAGTTATCCAAAATGTTGACAAATAATTCTCTTGATTAAACAATTTTAAGCAAAGTCAAACAAAAGTTGCGAAAAACAACTTTTATCTTAGTTTTGAGCACGTAAATTTACCAAAGTCAAAATGGATGTCCCACTAAACTGTTGTACTTATTACGTAACTTTCTAAATAGGTATTTTATTTACCTATATAATGAAAACAGCTGTTGGATAGGAGATCTGTTTTAACTTCAAAGACTATTTAGTCGCAGCAAAACTGGATCTACGCCTGTCAAGCCGCTTCTCGTTTCACCTGCTAGGTACCAAAGTACTGTAGTAAGAGCAAAAATTTTATTAACATCTATACATATAATAAAGATGTAGAAAAGTTGTGTCTGTACAATGGAAATATTTTGAAAAAAGTGGTTGGGGTGTTTAATAATAACCAGTAGAACCCATTAAATATAAAATTTTTGGTATTTTTGTCTGTTTGTCTGTTTATCTGTCCATCGATTTGTCTGTATGTTTGTGCGCTAATAACGTAAAAAGCGCTAACCCAATCGTGATGATGTTTACATACAAATATACTGTGTATTTTGCAAAATAATCAAATCTTTATTTCATCGTAATCGGTTCACTGAATCAAAAGATATACGAATTTAAAGTTTATAATGAATTCGTTGTAATGATATCGTCGGGCGAATGATACTGTTAGAACGACCGACCAGCGGTGGATCCATATCTGGCACAGTATAATGTCAATGGCTAAAGTAAACAAAAACGTGTCGAGTTTTGGGTCTATTGTAATTTCTCAGAAACAAAATGCACGGGCATGCAGTAAAATCAAAGCCCGGTTTCTATTAAGAATATTATTTTCTACTAGCTTCCGCCCCCTACTTCGTTCGCATGGGCATTCGAGAAAATCCATAGGGAACCTTTAACCAGGATAAAAGTATTCTATAGTATGCTCCCTAAAGGTCCCCTAAGGATTTTCTCGAATGTCCACGCGAACGAAGTCGCGGGCAGAAGCTAATAAAATTGTTGCCGTTAATACAGTGAAGTTACAATTCTTTGAAGTTAAGAACTGTAACTTAATTGAATCTGTTGTAAATGACAATCACGTGAAATTGAAAAGATTTGTATTTCGACATGATAAATTCCTTGCGAAGTGAGAAAATGATGCATTTATAATTATAATTACTCAGCTAATGCGGTGTCGTAGTTTATTTTCTAGTTTCAAATTGGCGACACAATGAACAACAAACAATCCTTGTTATTTACGATAGTAATGTCTATGAAACATGGCCCAACCTGCCTAGCACGACCGATTTATATCGCGTGATATAGCGTTTTATCAGGTTTAACTGTCAAAAAGACAAAGGAATTTGACAGTTGAGTGTCGATAAAATGCTATATCACGCGATATAAATCGGTCATGCTAGGCAGGCAGTAGTAGTGGCTACCATGAAAATTAACTCACTCGCTAACTTACTATTGCCTACTTGATGATCGAAAGTTTTAGACGACAAAAAATATTTTCTCTTAAGCACATTTAATTCAGTATCAATAGGGAATATGCATCAAATTTTTTTTTTATCAAAATCAATAGTATAATGCGTGAGAAAATCAACTGTAATATTGAAATTTGTCTCTTGCGTTTTTTTCTCGTAATATAGTTACTTGAAGTTAGCACGCATCAGCTCCCGCCGAAAACGCTCTATACAAAACGGTGACGTCACACATCACGTTTCGGTGTGTTTCGGGCGCGTTTAATATGGAGTTAGCCAATAATCTTCAATTATCTCCCTAAATTTTGCGTTTAAGTAGATATGTGTCATACAAAATATTATTTCTTTGTCGATATTCTATCTGACTGTAATGTGCATTATATCCGAAAAGGAAAAAAAAATATCGTTATTTTCCCCTGATTTCATCGTGTGATAAAACGAAAATAATCATTTTTTTTTATTTTTCTTTCTGTTCCATCATGTTTTTACAAGTGTCCGCAGCGATCAAGCTCAATTTTAGGAAAATCGGTGACTTATGCATATTCCCTATTGAGACATGTTGACAAAGAGGCAAATTATCAAAAAAACACATTTATATTGATCACTATTGACTTAGAAAATATTAGAAGTGCTCTTAAAGATAATAACTACATAACGTAATAAAGTGTCGTCGAATACCTACCCATTTAATAGAAATGGAAGCCTCCAGTGAATCGGCAAAACTCAATTCCACTTTGTAGGAATTTTCCTTTGATATTTATATATAAATATCACAGGAAAATTCCTAAATATTTAATTCTCGTCTGAAAAGCCCTTTATTCGTTTAAAATTTGTCCTGTTACTGTATTATTTTATAATTTTGGTATTAAGTTATAATTCCAATAAAAAATCTTTCTCTGGGAGTTTATAGCCGTTATCACCGACTAAAAGAAATTGTTCCTTGCCTCACCTATTTTCCTTGAAGTAAAATTGACTACTAAAAGCAATTCAAACTGATTATGAGCAAAAGCATAAAAATGTTGCGCCACCGATTTGCAAATTTGTCCTTATTTTTAATAGCTATTATATTCATTTATTTTAGGAAAAATACCAACTTACTACATTTACAACAGATCTTTTGCAAGGGCCGAATTCAAGAGAAAGGAAAAGCACATTTTATTTCCTTGCTTGAAGAGTACAGAAATCTGGTGCAGTAATAAAAACATTATTTTATACGGTTTCAAAGAAACCACAGGACATAGCAAACATTTTCACGATGATTGCTTGATAGTTTCTTGAGAAATTAGAGGAAGTAGACAAAACCTAGTTATTTATCAAGCGTTTCGAAATTATTTTCACCCTTTTATCATTGAACATTTCCAAGCAACAAGTAAAGGAGATGTGGTTAATAGTTTAGGCAATTTAGAGAGTTTTTCCTTTGATTTTTTTAATGACTCGAAATAATAACAATGTAATATTTTAAGAAAATAAGATGCTTTAGCTAATAAATAAGCCATGTTTTCTACAACCACTGAAAATAGTACATATTAAAATACTCAAGTTAATTCTGAAATATTAGCCGTAGCTCCGTGGCAGTGCTCCATTTCTCCATTCGTGTAATTCTATTGTTCGAACATAAAAGCAACGTTGTAACTTTTGTTCTTAATGGCGTTCAGCCGTCCATCTTGTCCCGATGGCTGCGACATTGCTGGTCGTGATCGCGGGTCAATGGTTGCCCACTCTATGCCAATATCTTTGCTGTCGCGGTTCAATTGTTTGGGATTTTGCTATTCTTTTGGATGACATCCACGAATGGTTTACTGCCATTATTCGAATTGTTTAACACAAAAACGATTGTATGGAGAAATTCATCATGCATAAAGTTAAAAATATCGCTACATTTTACTTTGTAAAGAGTAAAGACGCATAAAGTGTTCTATATCATGCATCTATGTGTTTATCTTTTACAGTTTTTTAAACTTAGCAGTAACGTTCCACTCACACATATATTTTCATTGGTCTCTTATCTCCTTACAGAATTTCGCCTTCCCTCACTCGACTCAAATCAGACACGTATATCTACAGATGCATTATTATTCTATAGATTATTAATATTAACAATGTCTGCTCACCGCATCTAACCTCAACACACACGTCTTACACGTTCTGATTATCACAAAGATGATTATCCAGTCTCGATGGCCGTAACAGATATGCCGGGACAATGTCGCGTGCGGTCGCTACTGCAACCTCCATTTTGCAACAAATGCACCGGGCCGTGAAGAGAAGCGGTTTTACGCTTGTACACGACACATCTCTCGTTATTGGTGGTTTTTATCTGAAACGCGTTTGGCTTTTGTTTGTGATCTTATTTCTATAGTACCTTTAGGCAGGTGAGGCAGAGAGCACGCCTAGTACTTACGTCATTATTTATGCTTAACCTCGAGAATATTTTACACTAATGCAAGATAGGTCTGGAGCTTGGAACCCACTTCTGCATCTTTTGAATGGAGCGAAGTCATTTGCCTTTTTTCTATGCAAAAATTGCAATCAATTTTTCTTACTTTTGGAGAGTTCCCGCAATTTCTTGTTACTTTTATTTTATTTTCACAATTATTATTAGGGTAAGCTTTAGCTATCTTGGCACCCCCACAGTGATTGGCACTTTAACATTTAAACGCAGATATTAAGAGTTGCACTGACAAAATTGTACTAATCTGTTATTTTATTAAATCTAGCATTACTACACTTCAAAAAATTTATAATAGATATTTCTTTCGGATTATAATGGCAGCACAGCATTAAGAAATACGAGCTCACGAGAAACTTGTTGCTTTTTCTTGCAAATATTAACGAATCCAACAAGGAGGAGCTGTGGAAAAAAATATTGTTTTTTATTATTTTGACTTTCTCAGAGGTGCGAAATACCTTAATTATTATTTTTATAAATTATATTACAGTTTTCAATAATATTTTTCCCAGTTTTGTCAACACAACTTCAATTTACAATGTGCCGACCATTGGTACAATAGCTTGTACTAAAGTGTAGTAATTGAGCAACCGTGCCAATCACTAGATTATAAAATATTTCTTAAATAATATTTTTTTTTAGACATATAATTCATATTTACATGAAGAAATCATTTTACACTCGAAAAAACGTTTTCGTTTCATTCTTTACAATTATCGGCACTATACTTTAGGTGTTTCTATTCATACATTGCTATCATTGCATTCAGTATTATATTACCAATGCTAATGCCAAGTAGTTGTACTATGAGTATCAATCAATGACTATGCTTTTTGATGTTAATTACGAGTTTTCTGTTTTTATTTGATAATAGTACATTACTGCAGCGGCACGCAAGACAGGCATTGAAGGACGAACGTGAAAATACACGTACATAATACGTGAAATCACATAAAGTCTGTTCATCTTTACTTGTCTTATATGGTAAACAATCTTCACCCAACTCTTTATTGAAATAATCATTTATAAAATACAACAATTGGTTTTCCACACATAGATTACAAAATAAATTGTTAATAATAAATAAAAATTTCATAAAGTTACTTACATATTTTTAATTAACGATTTAAGTATAAAAGACGTATGACAACTGTCAAAAACTGTTTACTAAAAAAAGTAACGTTATATAGATAAGACAAGAAAGGATGGACAGACTTTACGTGAGTCCATCAATGCCTAGTTGCGACCAAGGCTTGTATAGTACTTTTCTCAAATGTCCATCAGTCATTTTTAATGTCCTCATTGCTAGGACACAGGCCTTCCTTATGGGTGGATAAAGAGGACGGGCCATAACCCACCACGCGGGCCCAATGCGGATTGGTGGGTGTTAACGACTGCAAATGCAGCCGGGATCAACGGCTTGACGTGCCTTCCGAAGCACGGAGGAAATCGAGATAATAAATTTTGGTCACCCATCCCAAGACCGACCCTTGCGAACGTTGCTTAACTTCCGCAATTGCTGGGCCAGGCGCTAAGCCACTGCGCCACCGAGCTCCTCCTTTCTCAAATAATGCGCGGAAGTTCAAACCAAGAAGGTAGTATTTTTAACATTTTATTTTTATTTCAAATCACAGTAAGTAATTGAAAAAAGAAGAAAAGAGAACGTATTTTTTTTTGGAATGTGCTCATCAAGGCCTTTAATTTGATACCCATATTGCAAAATTTTTTTTTTCTTTTTTCAAGTTTTTGGAATTTGCTCATCAAGACCTTTCATTTAATTTTGATACCCATATTACAAAAAAAAATTGATTTAAATTTTTTTTCAGTTTTTTGGAATGTGCTCATCAAGGCCTTTCATTTGATGCCCATTTCGCAATTTTTTTTTATTTTTTTTTTCAGTTTTTTGGAATGTGTTCATCAAGGAAAGGCCTTCCTTGATGAACACATTCCAAAAAACTGAATTTTATACCCATATTTAAAAAAAAAACCTTTTCTTTTTTTTCGTATTTTTGGAATGTGCTCATCAATGCCTTTCATTTGATACCCATATGGAAAAAACCCACCACCACCCACCTATTCGTCCATGACTCCATACATCGGTCCATCCATGCACCCATTAATCCATCCCATCCATCCATCCATCCCATGCATCCATCCAACTATCCATCCATCTATCAAACTCATATTCAACCATTTTCTTCCTACATACCTCACTCCCTCCCTAAGTCCCTCTCCCCCTCTCTAAGTCCCTCTCCCCTTCTCAAAGTCCCTCCCTTCCTCTTTAAGTCCCTCCCTCCTCTCACTTTTTTTCTAACTTTAAACCTTTTAAGTTTCGGAGAAATAACGTCACCCTATCTCATACTTAAAAATGAGTGCCAATCACTAGTAGCTTTGTGCCAATGATTGTACTAGGTGTGCCAATGACTATACTCTTCGATGTTTTTTAAAGTTTTATGGTTTTTTTCATAAAAAACATTTCTTTTTCATTGTTTTTTCATTGTTATTGTAATAAATAAACCCTAAAGATATTTTTAAAAGTCGTAAATTACGCCTAAATATCTTACAGATAAAATAATCAACTAAATAAAGAAAGATTCCGCTTAAGGTGCCAATCATTGTATAGTTTACCCTACTTATTTTATTGACCGAGCGAGCGAAGCATCTCCATTTCAGCTTAGCCAAAAATATTTTCGTATGTCCGGACTACGGACGTTCTCCTCTACAGATCGCATTTCTCAACAGATTTTCGTGAGCAGGTTCGATTACATACTTAAATGTAAACCTTGTGAGAAGTGAATAAATTTCTTCTTTCTTTTTTTTTCTATTATGCTTCGAATTCTTTTGTTGGTTCAGTTTTTTGAAAATTTTCAAAATTGCGGAGACATGGGGGTTGAGAAACGTAACAAAACATATTTCAGCCATTTCGTAAAATGTTCAAAAGTATCACAAATGTTCTCTTGCGCTCACAGAACCTCTAGTTTTCTAAAAGGAAATCAAAAACAGTATCAGCTTTGAACCAAATATAACTTTACTCCTAGTTTTATATTAAGGAGGCTAAGGTTTACTTCGATTGTACAAAAGTAAATTTTTAGACATGGTTTAGTCTCACTATTCCTCCGGACGATGCACCCGCGGCTGCGGGCTGATGCCTTCATTGCAACCAGAACGCATGACGAGGACAATGGCGGGATGTAACCTTCGCCGTTGTGCCGCGAAAATGAGCCTCGTTAGTTTGAAATTGGAGCGATTTTGACGTTTGACGTGCATTCAATGGAGATTGTTTGTAAGGCAACTTTCGCATGTCATTCTTAAGGCCGTCTTTTGTTTACTTAGAATAAAGTCATTTGTTTGTTCATTAAAGCTTATTTATCACTATTCACTGGGTTAAGTTACTAAACCTTGAGTGGCGCAGTTGAAGCTTTATAAATGTTATATTCAAACGATTCAATGAAGAATGATTCAATGAAGTAACCATAGATAATAGTAAGATGAAAGTGAGGCCAGTTAACTTTTATCATGCAATCACTAATTTAAAATTATCTAATAAAAGCTACTTTTAGATTAGGATCTGGAAAATAATGGGCAACCACTGGAAAAGATAACCCCAATAAAAAGCATCACGAAAATGATAGCGTTCATGGATATATTGTATGCAAATACTTAGTCACGGCTATAAGCAGCAACCAGTTTGGAGTAGATGACATAACACTAACACAAGTTGCGCACGCGACGCCCACCGCTTGATAGCCATTGTTGATGCAACAAAATGAAGGTAGAAGTTCATGCTCTCTGAGGGCCTATTACAAAAAAGCATCGAGATAAACGTACGATGTTCGTCCCACTCCTCATGGAGTCCCTCTCTTATTAACTCATGTATAAAGTTCAAAATCAAGTAAATCGATCAACGAACATCGTCCAACTATTTTTGTAATAGGCCCTTTGATGAGAACGAAATTGCATAAGTAGCCTTAATGGAGACGGATACTATGGAGAGTGCTACATTTATTGGGAAACAAAAAATAGAAACCAACAAGCCTTCCGCGCTTTTTGTGAGTGTTCACGCAGAAACGGCGGAATTCGTTAAACCAAGTATAATTTATTCTGTGGTTTACGTGGTTATACTTATTTTTAGCTAATGAGAGATTTGCCTGTCACTAATAGAGACAAATATTTCCGCAGCATTTATTTTATTTATTTATAATCAGGTAACAAAGAATAGTTTTTAATCGATTGCTACATTTTCAGTACAAATATACTTTTATAGGTATAGATAGGACAAGCAAACGTAACTGGTAAACTCACCAGTTAGTTATACGTATACCACAGAATATAATATAATAGTACTGTTATACCAAGGTCGAAATTTGTCCGCGCGTCTGGACAAGTACGGAACATTTTTAATTGCATTTTATCATGTTTTGAGGTGTGGAAACATTTTCCGGGTCAGTGGTGATCGCGAAACAAATCTATAACGAACCGTTTTAACTCTATTAAATTAACTATGCTATTTTGCAAACCCTTTTAAAACGGGTATTGGACTGCAGTTTTGCGAATTTTTGTGAATAATCATAACCATTCCATTTTGGATAAACTTTAAGGAAAACTGACTCTACAATCGGTAATGGCATGTTATGTTCACAATATAAGTATGACTAATGGTTGAGTAAGGTTTTTTCATGTATGATTTTCTGCTTCCAAACTCTACCTCCATATTGAATTGCTGTGGTACATTTTGCATATTGTAGGTACTTTTGGAGTATTGTAAATTTTGCGAATGGTAGCATAATGCTACAAAAGGGGAATTAAATTATATTGCCACACTTTGATTTTATCAAACACAATTTACGACTACTTACGACGACGACTCACGTAAAAATGTAAAACGATAATTTATAACTTAATTGTTCTTTCTAAAACACAGCGGGAGATCTTTTCATACTTCATCTAACTAAAACATTTGCTCCACGGTTTGTGGACGATTTTCATTAACGAAAGAGCAAATAGGACAAACGGCCACGTTGCTTCCCAAGCGTGGAATCCAAATTTACAACAAAGTGTTAATACATAAAGTTTCAAAGCAAAACATTTCAAGGGCCCAGTTCTAATGTAACCTCTACGTGTAACGAGATAGAACCGAAATGTACATCTGTAGGATTATAATTCACCGAATTGGTCCGCGACCTTGCATTCAGACTAAAGGTACTAATCTAGTTTGCTGGGGTTGCCTAAACAAACAAGAGATGCTAGCTACAAAGCAACTGTGAATTTGGAATGTAAATGCATTCGCAAGGACGACCGTTAGGGAAATAATGATGTTAGACGTGGAAGCACTAATTTAAGTTACAAATGTGTATAGATCTGCGTTCACGACGAACTTAAATAATGATAATAACAGGCCTTGAGACCATTAGTGACGAGTTCTGTACAGAACGATCAATTTGATTTCTTTTATGACTTTGTGACTAGCTTAGAGACGGCTCTCATAAGAAAATTCTGCATATTATCTTTGTGCATTATATTGAAAAACGATGTCGTTAATTTCAAAATCTGGTACAGCAAAAACGGATGAGTATTTAGTATCTAAGTTGACACAAATTACGGTAATACAAATAAAAAGGCAATTAATAGTGCGTTAGTAGGTAGTGAATGTTTACTATTTTCAAGATACGTTGCAATGCAATGCAAGTCATTAGAGGTAAAAACAATAGACTTTTTATTATACTTACCTGAATCGGCTTTCAAAACAAGCAAATTTTTTATGTGCCTACAGCAATAATATTGACGTAATTGATAGTTCGATTTTAATATGAATAGTTCCATTACCAAACATCTACACCGCCAAATATTTTAACCCTCGGGAGAAAACTCATAAGTTGTTCCAGATATATTTGATATTTCGGTGGTCAAATCGTAGTAGGTAACTAACTCACTGAAGGTTTTCTGACGGACTTCCACAACGATTTGCGTGTCTTGTGTAAGAGCAAGAAACTATTGTAACCCTTCGTTTTCTCTGGGGTCCCGTTTGGGGTTCGTTTTCCAAGTTACTACGACTACTGGGAGAGAAAATAGTTCTTACGAACTGTAAATTTTTCGTGAACAACAGTACAACTTACATTAAGTTGATTGCAGCATTACAGATGACATGACAGTTCAAGAGATATTTACCTGAAGAATATTATATGAGTATACAAATACATACAAGATAATCGTTACAAGAAAAAGTCATCAAAATAAAGATATGAATATCCATGGTTGATAGATAAAAAAAACTGTGAATGCATGCATGGGACAACTGTTTACAAGAATAAAATAATCGTTTAACTTAGAGCAAGGGATCAGAAACCAAAATATAATTAATAAGACATTTTGTCAATCGCAGTTCCCAAATTCACAAATAACTGGGTGACTGGATTATTATTTGTCACCTTTATAAGTATGCTTACCAGTACAGGACTGCATTGATATCATCAGGAAAAAGCTAGTTGATAACAACATGCCAATTGAATATGCAGAACTACTAGAATTATGCCTAACATCTGGCTATCTGTTGTGGAACGAGGAGTTCTACGTGCAAGTTGATGGCGTAGCAATGGGCTCTCCTGTATCCCCCATTGTTGCCGACATTTTCATGGAGGATTTTGAAGAGAAAGCACTATCCACAGCACCTGTGACTCCCCGGTTCTACAAACGGTACGTAGATGACATTTTCACAATACTACCTAGAGACAGTGTCCCTGCATTTCTGAACCATCTTAACTCCATAAACCCCAACATACAATTTACTATGGAGTTAGAGACAGATAATAAACTAGCTTTCCTAGACATTCTCATTATCAGGAATCCGAACCAAACCTTGAGCCATACAATGTATCGTAAAGCAACCCATACAGACAGATACCTCAATGGTGACTCTCACCATCATCCTATACAGTTAGCTACCGTAGGGAAATCTTTGTTTCAGAGAGCCCGCGGCATCTGTGACAAACAACACCTGACGGCTGAGCTTCAGCACGTGAAACAAGTACTGCGTAACAACAAGTTGCAAGTACCACGCCTTCGTCACAGAAAACGCGACAAACCAGCCACAGTAGAGCGTCAACCTGCCATCCTACCATACTTGAAGGGTGTCACTGACAAGATTGGAAACATTCTGAAGCGAGCGTCAATCAAAACTTACTTCAAGCCGCCGAAGAAGATCAACCAATTCTTACGACCTGTCAAGTGTAATATCCCCCTTCAAGCCGCAGGTGTCTACAAACTAGATTGTGACTGTGGGCTCTCCTACATCGGGCAAACAAAGAGAAGCATAGGGACCCGCGTTAAAGAGCATATAGCTGACATGAAACATAGGCGCGATAACAAGTCTGCAGTGTGTGATCACGCCTTTGAGGGGCCCAACCATTACATTAGATTTGACAAACCCCAAATCCTTGCTAGGGAACGTAGATTTATTCCTAGAATGCTCCGCGAGGCTATCGAAATAAATAAATATCCTAATTTCAATAGAGATGATGGTTGGAAAATTCCACCAGCTTGGGATCCCATCATTCACAAGCTAAAGCCTCAAACACACACTGCAAGATCTAATGATACGGTTAGTTCCTTTTGCAAATAAATTAATATATATAAAAGACGGAGGTCGGTTTCCCTCTCCAAGTTTTCTTTCGCCATTTCTTTCTTGGAGGGGCCTCCCAATTTTATGAAATGGTGGTAGTTTCAGTAGATTCTCTCTTATTAGCATTAATTAAATTATAAATTAACTTAAACCAATTAATTTTTTTTTGTTAAATATTAATTTCTGAACGTCTTAAAAAATTCATCGCTTGAGGGTAGGCTCACGAGTGGCTTCAGTCCCCCGTGACCACCCACGGCAGCTGCAAAGGTGCCGAAACGTCGGGAAAACCAAAAATCAAACCAAATACCAACTAATTACCAAAGAACTTTCAATAAAACCGCGCTAGTATCCGTTAAAAATTGTTTTATTTCATGTCTAGTGAGCGCGTAAGCTTGAGAAGTGAATACTTTATAAGTATGTTAAGTCCTGAGATTGCTTTAAAGGTGAGTAAGTACACAATTATGTAGGCCCTTTAACAATTCAAGGGCGCTACCAATTGTGGTTTCCTGTGATAAAGTCTGGCGGTGGTCAATGTCAGGCATTGTCTGCTGGTAAAAGTCGCCGACCCTGAGGAACAACAAAAACTCCAATAATTCGTAATGGACAAGATAACGCATTGTGGTAGCTGGTCTTAGCGCCAATGACCTTACTTTTTATAAGCATTCTTCAACTATATACAATTTTCTACTTATATTTTTTGGGGAATCGACAAGAAATACATTTACAAGCTGTCTGTGCAAAATAAAAAACTTCAAAAAGATCTATAATAAGTTAAAATTATTATTAAATGTTACAAGTGTTAATGGTCTTTCACATCTGAAAAAATGCCGAATAATAAAGTCATCCAATTCAAGAGTATTAGTCCAAAGTAAGTTTTCTACGATCTGAGAAAACGTGTGTAAATATTTATGTTAGTATGGACGAGTATAGTTATTAAGACCTTGCTCCTGTTTTTCTATGCCTTCAAATATTTTGGAGTTTTATTTTAGCCATGAGCCGTTTACATAAAATAATAAATCTTAATAAAAGTACAATATTATGAATAATAATCTTTATACCCTTCGATATTGATACAATTTCTTATACTTATGTACTATTAGTTATTCTGTGCTTATGTTGATAGCTTGCTAATCGTTAAATTCCTTAAAGAATGAAAAAAGAAGCGTGAACAAACTATTCGCTAGTGAATAGAAAGGCATAGATTTAATCTGTGGATACAACAGTTTAGCATTATATTTGGCATCGGTTCAACGCACTTTCATTCATCTGTGCTGTGCGGTGTCAACGACATTGTAGATGAAACGTGTGGGTATGTTGGTGATGATACATCTCATTACACATCTAATTAAATCTTATTATACATGATACTTGCAATTAAATGTAAATCCATAGGAATCAATAATATATTTATAATTTTTGATAATTTAGTAAGAATCAGTATGTCAACTTCGATTAGCGATAGAAGACGCTGCAATACAAACTACTAACATCTACTAACATAATAAAATTGTATATCACATTCTAAGGTTTTAGAAGGTTTTAGTGTTGGTCTAACTTGAAAGGAAGCGAGACCAAGTCACACACAGCCAACACTAAAAAAGCTCATTCTCTTTTAGATTTTGTTCTAGATCTACTTTTTTATAAATATTTGAACACTAATACTTTTCCCAGAAAATTGGACAGGTCATCTACCTTTGTATCTAATAAAGCTTTTTAGGAATGCCATTATTTTGAATTACGAGTTACGGGTAAAATGAAAACGCACTTGGCAAATATTCAACTTTATTTCACATCATCATTTTCGCTGTATTAAAAAAAATTATATGAATTTCTAATAAAAAAATAATTTAGGACCGACCGGTGTCACCATCTTCTCATGAGTCAATAACCTTCTGAACCTTATCGTCAAGGGATAGTTTAATTTTAAGTTCATGAAATTTAAGAAATAAACTTACGGTACTTACTCAGCCCCCTGATTACGTAACTCTGTTGCTAACGATTCTCGATTGAAATCAATTGAAACCGCAGTTACATTGCATGCTATAAGTAACATTTTAACATTGGTTCTCACTAAAGCAGCAATATAACTGCGATATCTGAGAGTTGATTGCAACAAAGTTATAAAATCAGAAGGCAGGAGTCAGGTAAGAATATTAATGGCAATTGACAAGATACTACCCTCTCAATTTTACTAGGTGGGTGCTAAGGTTTTTATTAATGCCGTTCGATTTAAATAAAGGTAGCATTGAATAAAACACACTTGACAGATTTAGGACATGTAGGTAAGGTACCTACATACGAGCACAAAGCAACGGCACCGGTGCGTGAATTTGGCGGAAATTGCTTTGACGAAATGATACTGAATAATGTAAATCCTTTTAATACCACTCTTGAAGGAATATTTTAGTCTGGCAAAAACGTACCGCCTCTTGATGTCGTTATGAAATGAAAGTTTGAATAAATGATCACACCAAAAACATTTTCGTGTATAATGTTGCCAAGACTTCTATATGGCCCGCACTGTCAAAAAGTTATCAGACCTCATGTAGAGCCAAGATTCTAATTCTACGCGCCCTAACTCTACAAGCCCTAACTTCAAAAACTCTACACCTTAGTCAAAATATGTGGCTAATGAATATTGTAATTAATGAGACTTCGAAAGAACAGAATTTTGTTTTTGTTGTCTTTCTGATTTTGCAATCAGATATCGAAATTTGATTGAAACTGTTGGAAATTGCAATCATGGCAGTGCCATTTTTATTGTGGTGCGCAAACGCAGAAAGTTTGTTTGAAACGCGATGTGTGTGCCGCATGTCGGATTATGCGGCAGTTTGTTTGATTCGATATGGTTTTACTTTTTCACCCATCGATAGTGGTTACTGTTTTAGAAATAAGCGGTTATTAGTTGTTTGTGGCAGAGTTTTCTATAGATATCTATCGATTTGACATAAAAAAAAATAATCAACTCGGGCTGCTACATTACAAAACCACATTTTATTTTATTTTCATTCAACAATTTGACTATAGAGCAAATATATTCAAATATATATTTTAAGATTTAAAACCTTTTAAATGCCAAAAACCGCATCAAACCGCAAACAATGGTAATAAAACATACAAACAAACAACCTCTAACCCCAAACTATCGCTACGTACTTTATGATTACTATATAGTAGTATTGTCGTGGGTAAAAGAATCGATGCCATAATGGCGTTTTGAATACGTTCCCATTACCACAAAGTAGGTAGATTTTGTGCCATTACTGAACACTGAACATGGTCATCACGAGCAGAACCCAAGGTTTTACCAGTATTAGCCAATTAAGTTGACGTTACACAATTCTGTGATTTATTTTTGTTTCGAGTTGCGTGAACAGTTAGCGTCGAGAACAAAAGCGTACAAAATAATTGAAAAGGGTGTGAAGGGACGTGGATATTAATGGCAACGGTTGCAATTAAATATGATTCATGAACGCAGGTTATTAAAGCAACAGCTTTTCATGTATTTGGTATGCGTATTGAGGAAAATTCCACATTCGGAAAATTTAAGGAAGCCTTCGGAAATATAAACCAAAATTGGGATGTAAGCCTCACTTTCCTCTGACGAGGCAACATAAGCAATTCCTTTATAATAGCGAAGCTTTCTATGGATGGAATTTTGTTAATAGATCGCCTACAACAAAGATTAGATGATCGGTCTAGTTAGAATCATCCATCAAACAAAACCTGAGGAGAAAACATAGGTAGTAAATACTACCTATTATTTATTGTGTGATCTACGTTCAGAGAGAATTCGGTTTCAGATATAAATCCAGTAGAATTAGAATTAAAACCTTGGATCAACTACATTTGAAATAGCTCAGTTTTTAACTTTTTAGACATACCTACTGGTAGGTATATCCATTGAAAATGTGGTCGCAAATACGTTTCAGGCGGCTCACAAATTGTACCCTGGCCATGACAATAGTTTTCAACCAATGAGTTACAATACAAATAGCGGAAGGCTCATTTGATTTGTGGAGGCCAAAATTACTAGAGGGTTTCCAACGTTCACCAGTGAGGGTTCGATTAGATTAGACGTATGTATGTACACATAGGTACATACGTCTTGTACCTACTATTGTGCATTTTGGGATAGAACACACTTGGAAAAATTCAAGTTTATACAGCGAATATTTTACTTTCTTCTCTTTTCTGTAACGTAGGTTAGTTGCTTTCAGATTCGGCAACGAGTGAAACTTGATAAACCAATTAACTGCTTGATCGCATGCTACCTAGTTGATCTTGGCAAAAACATACCATTTCAGACGAAAATATCGGTTGTACTTTCAGCTGAACTATAGAGCTCGTAAATTTCGCCGTAGGTACCTATTGTTACCGCTTTTGTTTGCGTGTTAAAGATATTTCACGCTAAGAGAGGTGATTTATGTGTTTTTTAACCTTCTCAGTTCATAGAATAGGGTGGAGTTGCGTCATGTCATGTATCGTTTTATGCCCCTGTAGTTGAAAAGGTTAGCAGTTAGCACGCCTAGTTTGGCCATCACATCTCCAAGTTCAACAAGCGTTGTTTCATAGTTATTTGACATATCAAATCATCTATTTATATGGGTGTTACTTTATAACAACTACTACTACGCACGATGTGGTGGTTTTTGGGTTTGAATACTTTGAGTATCGTATAGACGTATTCAAGGGCGTCGCCAGCCCATGGCCCAGGGGGGGGGGGCAAGTTAATATTAAAGAGGATGAGAATGATATGAATTGTAGGTACAGTCAACAGCACTTAGTGAATTTATTCAAGTTTTGAGATGGGGCAGGATTTATCGGAAAAGCAAGTCAATTGCACGGCCTTAGGACTTTGGTTATTTGCAGTTGGCTAGATTTTTTAATCTCTAGGGGGGCAGCGCCCCCCCCCCCTGCCCTCCCCGGCGACGCGCTTGGACGTATTCGATCGTAGTAGCATCGATTGACATTAGATATCGGTTTCTATTGTCATCGGTTTCGGCTTTTTGTATTCTGTTGTGATTGTGATAATGGATTCATTTCAGGTTTCGGATCAGAAAAAAAATATACGCTTATTTATTTGATACCCACTCACAAAAAAATATGAAATTTGTTTAAAAGCACATCTCGTTGGCCTTTACCTAATTTTTTCGATCATTTGAATTGAATGCTTGGTTTTGCGACTCTTTTCGTAATGTTTGTCGCCAAGGACATACGCCAAATTTCTCGAACGTGGCACAAATACTTTAAATTCTTTAGTAAAGACAATTGTTATTTCGCATGGTCAAAATTTTACACGTTTAAATAAATAAAGGTTGCATCTCCTTCTCTGGAACGCATTGTATAAACCTCTAATTAAGAATTGTGGAGACAACAATGAATTTGGTATCATTACGATAGGCCTTTTAAGTAGAATTGTAAAGGAACGCTGCGGAATATGTCAAGGATCTAGGTTAAGTGGATATATGATAACACCTACTAGTTTTGTAATGCAAGTTGTTCCTACAATAGATTAACAACTAGCTGTAAAAGTTTTCGTGCAATTTATGGAACCACCTCTGATTCTAACAATTCTTTCACACTATTGACATTTTTAATGGTGGCAAAACATAGCATGCGACATTTTTTATAGGATAATGTACAAAAATGTTAAAGAATTTGTTGAAACAGAACACTATGCTGTCAATTAATTTACTTGCCTCTAATGAAAAATGGTAAAAATTTTAAACTTTTTAGATTTTTGCATTCACAATGCTATTTTTATATTAAGACTAGCTTCCGCCCGCGACTTCGTCCGCGTGGATATTAGAGAAAATCCTTAGGGAACCTTCAACCAGGATCCGACCAACCGTTTTATACGCGATTAGGCGGGTCCCCACCAAGCGCGCTGCCTCGCGAGGCAAAACATTTGCGACGTGTGACAGGCCTCGCACGAGGCTGCGCGCTTGGTGGGGACCCGCGTAATCGCGTATAAAACGGTTGGTCGGATCCTGGTTGAAGGTTCCCTAAGGATTTTCTCTAATATCCACGCGGACGAAGTCGCGGGCGGAAGCTAGTTTATTACAATAATCAGAATTAGGTCCAGAGATATTAAGAGTATCACGTTCCCGTTTCTTTACTCTTTCCCGTTTCCGTCCCCGCCCCCGTTCCCGTTCCTGTTCCCGTGTCCGTCCCCGTCCCCTTGGGCTGAATCATGTCCACCGTGTTGGACTTCAAAACAAATGTCATTTTCGCATTCCTCATCCCATAAAACCTCAAGAACGACATCCACATCGGCTTTCATGTTTACTTACCCCATTTACCCCCTAACGGATGATTTTCAAAATAAGAAAATATGTGTTTGCCTATTTATTTTTAGACATGCTCCTACGAATTTTTAAGCTGTAAACTATTTAATGTCTATTTTATATTATTTTTCCATATATAATTTGTACCCCATTTTCACCCCTTTAGCGGTTAAATTGGACTTCAAAATTAATGTCATTTTCGCAATCACCATCCCATAAAACCTCAAGAACGACATCCATATCGATTTCTACGTTTACTTAGCCCATTTACCCCCTAAGGGGTTGATTTTCAAAATCACAAAATATATGTTTGCCTATTTATTTTAAGACATGCTCCTACGAAGTTTTAAGTTGTAATGTCTATTTTATATTGTTTTCAATACCAAATTTAAATCCAATTTTCACCCCTTTAGGGGTTAAATCATGTCGACCGTGTTGGACTTCAAAATAAATGTCATTTTCGCAATCTTCATCCCAGAAAACCCCAATAACGACATCCATATCGATTTTTAGGTTTATTTACCCCATTGCACCCCCATTTCATCACCATGGGGGTTGAAATTATACCAATACAATATGCGTTGCGTTAGATTTCCATCCATAAGCCTAAATTACAAATCTAGCGATTTCTACTTCAAAAATGAAGGATTATCTTCTAAACACAACTTCATCCCCCTTTTCACCCCTTTGGGGGTAGAATTTTGAAAAACGCTGAGACACGTATTTATTTATTTTCAATCATCAGCCTAAACACAAAATTTGAAGATCCTAGCTTCAAAACTGAGGGACTTTCATACAAACTTTCATCCCTTATTTCATCCCCTTAGGGATGGAATTTTCAAAAATCCTTCCTTAGTGGATGCCTACACTGTATAAAGTATCTGTGTGCAAAATTTCAAGTCTCTAGGTTCAGCGGTTTGGGCTGTGCGTTGATATCTCACTCAGTCAGGACTTTGAATTTTATATATATAGATGAATAAATAATGAAAAAATATTAGAAAAAATCGACTCACCCGTCGCAACTCAGACGGGAATGGTAAAAATGGTAAAAACAAAAATTATTAATGATTAACATTAAAAAACCTCTAAATCCAAGTAAGTACCTTTACCCAACTTTTGTTAATTATTGTAATAGAAAATGACCTCACTTTAATTAAATGCTGAGGTCATTTTTAAATATTTGACGACTGTATGAACTATACAGGGACAAAAAAAACAGTCCATAGCGAGTTTTTTGCCGGTTCTTCCCGTAACTAAGAGTTCCTATTGTAGACTTGACTACGGAACCCTAAAAAGAAATTCTGTTTCGAAATTATTATTTCGGTAGATTTCCTATGTTTCCTTCGAATATTAAGGATAAGAAACTGATAAAGAATGTCTAACTAACTAGAAAACACTACAATGTATTTTACTGTTTTCTCATAATTTTACTATTTTGCACTAAAACTACAATATATACAATCTTATATTGAATTCATTGCACTTTTTAAGCAATACAATTTGGTCAACAAAAGATATGACATGATCTAGTATATTGATACACTTAATTACAATAAATTACTTTCATACAAATGGTGCGTTTACATCAAGTTCATTAACTTGTCGTAAACTACTGCACGCGATTGTCTTTACTTCGACAATATTATGCAAGTTTAATTTAGTTTGGATGTAAGTGTTGCAAACATGAATTGTTTTAAGAAATAGAACATTGGCACAGGAAAACACAAAGAAACTAGAGATAATGTTTACAAATAAGCTACCAAAGTTAATTTAGAAGTAGTAACAAAATTTTTGGTTTATTTCTATTTCTAAAATTAAAATTACCTGTACGAAATATAACTTCCTTTCGAAGAGCAATATCTGTGTAGTCCTTTATAGAACAAATTGTCTCACAAAACAAAACAATTTTATTTCAAGTCAAATCCAATCCATCCAATGTGGCGCACCACGGCAAAAACGTACTAGGGACACATGAAACACGCGGAGGTAGTGCGGCAGAATCGCGCGCCAAACCGCGACTGCCTGACAACCACGACCGCTGCTGCCAGAGACAGGTTTATGTGCGACATTCGCCACAGTCCACGAACAAACTACTAAAATATTTCCATTGCTACCCCGATAAAGTAGTAGCCGAAGTCATACCTACAAAGCCATCAATGAAAGAATCGTTATCAAATCATTCACCTTTCATCTGAACAAGTAGCGGAAGGCAAATAGGTTTAATTATAACCAATCGATTGGCAAACATTATTATAAAAGGCTCAGGAAATGTGCAGTTGCGCAAATTAGAGTGATAGTGTATTAGGTATTGGGTTTATGTAAGCTAAAAAAGATTAAAGCAAAACAGATAAGGAACAACGAAATATCTCGTTCGTATGGCAAGACCTGCAGTGAATGCAAATGAGGCTTCATAAACACAAATTATATTTACTTTTAATGGTGCTAAAGTAATTTTAAACTTGTGCTTTTACGGAAAAGAGGAAAATTTTATGACAGAGTTTACCAAATAAAAGAAATGCAACCATAAATTTGGTCCGGTGTCGCGAAGTTTTGGCGCTAACTCAATGCGGTGTCCGTGACCTCGCTCGCCACAGACAGCCTTCGATATTTTATGCTTGCCTGGTACAAACGGAGGCTCTGAACTGAACCGAGAAAAGAGAGCTTTTGCTACCCCTAAGCATTATGTGTAATTTGATCAACAATAAAGTTACGATAGATTGATATTAGTCAGTGTTACTCGTCAGCCTTTTCAGAACTTTTAACATAGGTATTCTGTGCTTTTAGTTCCTTTATAAATATTTTTCCCATTTTTTGTCTGCCTCAGCCCTCAGGGTTTCCAGGCCGAAATCGTGACGGTTAATATTAGTATCATAGCTTTAAGTTTCACTAAATAAAATGACCTTTAAACTAGCCTAGCCATAAAGTAAAAATAATAGTTAACTATCACGACTTCATCGAAAAATTGGTTCTGGAGTTTGGTTGGTTTGGTTGTTTTCATTTTGTGATAATTTGGATGGAATTTTATCAATACCCGTATATTATTTACTCAGTTTGAATTGAACATATATGACTCAGATCGATTTGTGCAAAGGAGTGTTGTATCATCAGCTGGTTTGATTACATAATTGGTCGTATTATGGTGTTCATGTTTTATATCCAAATATTCCGTGGAATAGTGGTGTTCCGGCATACTAATTATAATTAAAACGTCATCAACCTTATTGACTTTGCATTTTAAATCAAATGAAATACTTATAACTTCATTCAGTGGCGTGCCTAGGGTCTGAGATCAGGGCAAGCCCGAAAGCCCGAAGCTCTAAAAAACTACAAAATATACACATCTGGAGTAGGTAGGTCTGTATGAAGATATTGAAGATAATATGACCTGCTTAATTCGGCTATGTTCAATGAATTTACCTTTCCCTCGCCGACCAACACTTTCACACATTTTGATCCTTCACAATCACAAGGAACCACATTAAGTCATCGATCTGAACTGTGACATCATTTTTTACAACGATAAACACTAATTTATGCAAAACACTTGTAACTTTTTAACAAACAAACATTCACTCAACCTCAGAATGCAAAACAAAATAAACACGTTATTGTTAAAAGTTGTTACTTCACTCACACAGGTAACAATGAGCCGCGCGCTCAATATCGCTCCTGATTTGCCCGTTAGTATGCGCTAGGCAGCCATTGGTCCGATTGCGGGCTGCTGCGCAGGTATTGGCCCGATCGTGAGCTGTTGACTGTTGTTTACGCGGCAGCCTCGTACCCACTTGCGGTTAAGTTCAATAGCAAGCCAGCTTTGGCTCGGATTGAGCATTTTTCATAGAATCTATAGATACGTACAGTAGTATGTATGTAGTGGGGTACCAGTTTCGCTAACGTTAGAAGAGTGCGGATGTATAAATTCGCGAAGCCCGGTTGCAAGCCAACGAGTGCGAGAGAGATGTAGTGCATTGTTCGATTAATACGCTATATTATGCAGTTTAACGACTTGACTATCGATCAGTTGTTTGAAAAATTTAATCTTTGGTTGATTTTGATTGAAAATTTACGTTCGTGAATAATATTTTGTTGTTGTCATTAATTGAGATTCATTAGTAGTGTAAATAAGATTTTGTTAGGGCAAGCCGGGCTTTTGGGCTTCTATGGAGGTACCGCCACTGACTTCATTAAAATCATAATATTTCGTTTATCAGATAGATAAATAGTAGAAAACAAAGTCGCTATTCGTGTCTGTCTGTTTGTTCGCTTAGTTCTCCTAAGATATGCAATGGATTTTGATACGGTTATCGCTTTCATGTAGAATTTAGATAATACAATTTTTCTTTCGAAAGGTTTATATGTCAAGTAAAATACACTAGCGAAGCAACCCGCCTTCTTATTGAATGACAAGATTTCTTTTGTTCATCAGGTTATATCTTTTTTGGGTACAGCTAAAGAATAATATTATAAGTATCGGCACAATGTGCAAATGCACAATCGTGGGTGAACACGTGATTCTAAAGTCGGCATATAATGATAACGTCATGCTCTTTCAGCCGAAACGAAACGTTCTCAAATACGATAATATGTAGGTAGGTTTTGTTCTCCTTCAGATTCATTTCAGGAAAAAGAAGAAATCCAGGGAAGAATAATGCCTTCTCCATCGTACAAATAATCCATTGTCATGGACTTATATTTTTAGATACCTATACCGTAGACCACGTTAACGCATACGAAGTTAATTTAACTTACAAAATAAATGCATTGGGCCTGAATCCTAAGGGTGCTGGTTCGAGTCCCGTCGAGTTGCAACGGGTGAGTCATTTTTTTCTAATATTTTTCATTTATTAATCATCTTAATATAAAAATAGCATTGTGAATGCAAAAATCTAAAAAGTTTAAAATTATATGGCTATTTCACCTTAATCGATTGTCTAGCATCTGCAAAGGGGCTGCTTTCGAATGTCGAAGTTGATTCTCTTCACATCGGTGAGATAGCGCTGGTCTACAGCGTAAACGTAAAAAGTATTAGAAATTTAGTATTAGAATTTCGCCAATCCCATTAAGCGGCTCGGTAGCATAATTGGTAGTGCATTGGGCCGGAATCCTAAGGGTGCGGGTTCGAGTCCCGTCTGAGTTGCTACGGGTGAGTCGATTTTTTCTAATATTTTTCATTTATTAATCATCTTATTACAAAATCTTCTTGGACATGATTCAAATAACGTTAGGTATACTTAGTTTTATAATAAATTATTTTAAATTATATACCAGCCCAGTTTACAGGAATTTCAATACAAAAAGGCTCAGATGTTTCATTGAAATGCAACTACCGTTACCGATTCACACATGGACGATTCCCAGATTTCCAGGATGATGAATTAAACATATACGGTGCAGTTCACCGGACCGTGCAAAAGTTCCTTACCACTAATTACTAATTACAATCTACCGTACCGTTCACGACCCGTTTCGGACCGTCCGACTTCGCATGGCACCGAATTTGACAAATTACTGTTTGTTTTGTAACATGAACGATTAAAACAGATTTTCTGATTTTTAACTTAAGAGGTAATTATGATGGATCGTGCGAAAAAGCTTGTAGGCCGTTACATTACAAGTTTAGAATGACAATATACAAGGCAAGAGTAAATTCGTAAGGAATGTGAGGCAACATAAGGTGTCCTAATTTTAAGTTTCATCATCATCATCATATCAGCCACACGACACCCACTGCCGGGTATAGGCCTCCCCTAGCATTTTATGTTTAGGTAAAGTGAAATGCTGGCGACACCTATTATGACATACCTATAGCACAGAATATATACTCTAACGCCCTATAGCCAATTATTATGTACGTATTACTACCTATAGTGTACGTATAAATAAAGTAAAATATTTGAAGACTGCAATTATGTCCATAAGCTGCAAATATAAAGTGATTAAAAATATCGGGACAGCCTAGCGTTCTAAAAAACAACAAGTTAAATCCATTACAAACACGAAAGTATGTATTGGCTTGTATGTTCAGAATTTGTGAGCCAAATGGAAAACAGCTAGGTAACTTGAATCACGTTACCTGATGAAATTTGGGCAGTAATAAAGTTCCCGATCACGTCTGCTATAGACCTCTATCAGTTTGAATTCGAAACATTTGCAAAGGGAAATTCAATGAATGCCTACTGTTGTACGCAAAGTAGGAGAAATGTGAGCGCATAACGTTGAGTTGAGCTGCGTTGTTATTTGTCAAAATAACATTCAACCTATAGCAAATACTGATACTGGGACTACTATATACTAAAATCTTAATTTAAGTTAGAATTTGCTATGTTACTATCTTTTAAGATTTTCATACTTTCTATTTTTTTTATTTCATTACAATGCAAGTTTACTGAGATGTTGTCCAAACTTCAAAGCACATTGCAAGTCCCAAAAATAATTAAATAAATAATAATAGTGTAAAAATTCATATAAAGAGATCAGGGTTAGGACTCACGACTTACGAACACTAAGGTATTATAAACGGATAGAGAAAACATAACATTCCTGTTTGTGAGCATGTGTGAAAACGTGACGACGCTATCGATTCTACTAATCGATTATCGAGAGACCACATCGCGTGTACAAACAGCACAAGTGAATACACTTTATAGTTACTATTTAAATTAAAACAAAATGGAGACAAAACAGATAAAAACATAGTTCAAATAATAAAGCTGACCTGCAGGTCTGCCCCAAATTCAACTCTAGTTATGTGTATACTTTTTTTTATTTCTAGCCCATGATTGTTTTCATTTTACAATTTTGTAAACATACATTAAAAGTCGTTCGCGGTCAAAGTAGGTACTAAAAAGAAACGACCTATTTGGTAGATAATTCAAGAAAAAAAATACATTTGGCTTTAGTTAGCTAGCATTTACTTAGTTGAATTAACATTTTAAATCGGTGTGTTCAGTACCTACCGTTAAATTACCCGTAAGAAAGCATGCACATTAAGGGCACAGTACATTGTACTGTGTTAAGGGCGACTTGCACCACAAATTAAACATTGTAATAATTAAACAATATTTAATGTATGATGCAAGTCGCCCTTAAAAATGTCAACGTTTAATACTAACTAAGGGCTGGTGTAATTTAAATGCGCTGGATTTTATGATTCGCAGAAACAGCCAAATAAAAAAAAATGCAACATGAAATAAATAGATGTAGATATTGGATTCCATTCCCTCTATATTCTATACCATTGTGGTATTCTTGACCTGGAATTTAATCTAGGTGGTTATTCTGCCTAGAATAACATTATGTGAACTGAGGCGTCGAAACCAGTACCGTTTGCGAATCGCTCTGATTTCTTTCACTTTTATTTGCATTTAACTTGTTTTAGTCTATTGCAAAAAGTCGCCATGTTTTTTTTATTTAGGTATAAGACAGCTTATATAATTACTTACTAGAATCGTTCTACTCAAATGCATCTTTTTTAGGGTTCCGTACCCAAAGGGTAAAAACGGGACCCTATTACTAAGACTCCGCTGTCCGTCTGTCTGTCTGTCACCAGGTTGTATCTCATGAACCGTTATACCTAGACAGTTGAAATTTTCGCAGATGATGTATTTCAATTGCCGCTGTAACAACAAATACTAAAAACAGAATAAAATAAATATTTAAGGGGGCTCCCATACAACAAACGTGATTTTTTTGCCGTTTTTTGCTCGATATTAATAATGACAACAGGTAGACAGTTGAAATTTTCACAGATGATGTATTTCTGTTGCCACTATAACAACAAATACTAAAAACAGAATAAAATAAATATTTAAGAGAGGCTCCCATACAACAAACGTGTTTTATTTTTGCAGTTTTTTGGTACAGAACCCTTCGTGCGTGAGTCCGACTCGCACTTGGCCGGTTTTTTTAAGGTGGTAAGTAGGTAATCGTTGTTTGTTGTTATTACAAGATTGAGAACTTATTACAAGGAGTAGATGTAGTACTTATTCATATATGAAAATTAATAAGAAGAAGTGGTGGATAAAATTTTGTTATTTTATTTATCGTAATAAATTCCTCTTTTTTCCCATGATTTATGACGTCTCTTTATATGCTCATCTCCATCAAAATGATGAATTACGAAATTAGTTTAAGTTCGTAATAAGGATTATTCATGAAAATTTGACTGCGACGGTAAAAATTGCATTTCTAATAAACGGGTTTGACAATTACTTACACAATTCTTGCAGAGCGTTGTTTTTTTTATCTCTATACTGTCACACAAACATTCATTTCCGCTTTACATAATGTTCGGTATGTTGGCCAAATCGATTTCATTATGTTTATCGGGAAGTAATTTAAAGTCAAGTCATATTTTGTTCATTTGATTCGGCAGTTCATTCACTACTTTATCCTGCAACATCAGCCTTTTTAGGTTTCGTCAGCATAATGTTTCAGCCAGAGCTTTCAATTGAATGCTCTAAGGTGTCAGCATTACTTTTTTTTTCAGTCAAGTGGTGGTTTTCAGGGTTTATGAAAAGTATTTTTTCTGGTTGAATGCATGGTACCTATTTACCATATTTGACTTTATATGTGTAGGTAAGTACTAGCGGCCGCCTACCTGCGAATTCATCTGCGTGTAAGTTTTTTGCTGTCCCTCGGAAACAATACTTTTTTTCGGGATGAATAGTACCCTATGTCCTTCTCTGTACCCTGACAACGTGTATGTAAATACATTTCATGATGATCGGTTCAGTAGATAAGACGTGAAGGCGTAACAAACAAACGGACTTTCGCATTTATAATATTAAGTAAGGAAGAAAGGATTATCAAACAACCTGTATACTGTCAATATCCACCATTGATCAAGTAATCATTATTTGTTTTAATATACGATTTTAAAACTTCAGTAAAAGTTTTAATGATCTTAACCAAAAATCTTAAAGTAATCAACGGCTAACGCATGTGTAAAATCCGATGATTGTTTCCAACGCACTAATTGCTGTGGACGCTGAATAAAACGTGAAATGGAAAGTGAACTGTGGGAATTGTGCCACGCATTGTGTCAATGTATCGGCGAGACGTCATCACATCATCACTGTGGTGTTGTGTTACACGTGGGTTGGTTATTTAACAATGAAATTACCCAGGAAATTGATTATCATACTGATTTGAGTAAAATGAAACGTTTTCCCTAAAAAGATTTTTGATTAAAAAATATTGCAAATATGTTTCATGAAGAAGAATTTTTAAAAGTTGAAGTACTTACTGTTGAATTCAAAACACCACAATCTGAAACAAGATAAAATAGTCTTATAAAATGAAACTTAAATTGCATTTTATTTTCAGGTATACCTATAATATACATGAACTTAAATAAAACTGCTAGATCTTAATAATAGTAAAGCAGCTAACTTTATTAGTTTTAATTAAAGTACAACAGGCAACTTCTAAAAGGTTTTCGTAACGACAGCAGTTGAAGACATAAACCTAGTCGAAAGCCTTTAAAAACTCGTAAATGCAAGGATTCATTAAACGCCCAAATGTTTCTCAGGGGATTCAACTAAGCCAGAATCCTTCAGATTTAATTTGCAAATTACGAGCCGAGTTATGTGAGGGACGGCTTTACGTAGACTCTCGTTTTAATTGGACGTGACACAGTTTATGTTACAAAAGGGAAATATGAGAAAAAATCAACGGTAAAACGTACGGAGAGGAGAGCCGTTGGAAAAGTATATGGAACAAAGAGTAGAAAAAAGAGTGAACTAGGCAGCTAAGTATTTTTGCTGAGTGAGCACTAAAATCCCTTTTTTTTCAATCCCTGTTTTTGTACAGAGAATTTCTCGATACAAATAGAAAATTACGAATGAATGTGTATCCTTTACATCTGCTATTATTAATGACACAATTGAAATTACCAAAACACGACGATGATATCAAATAATTTCAAGAGACTATGCTTTACGTAATATAAAAATAACAAAAGCTCATCGTGATAAAACGACAATGCACTAAAACTGTTGAACTTAAAATCACGGATAGTTACTGAAGATGAAATAGTTCGTGGAATAAATGTTAAGATGGGCAGATTGATAGCAAGTATAACATCACGCTTTCGCCTGCGAACGCGGGATAGAAATCACGAATTCACGATGTTTTATTGTCATGCCTCGTTATTCTAGTTCCACGGCGTGAATGGTAAATTCTGAATGTTACTCAATCGTGGAAGCTTCCGAGTTGGAATATCAATATAGTCCGTAAACCTCCAACAGCTGGACTTATGGGTTCCACAAGTTCCCGATTCACCTTGCTTCTGGTTTAAAAAACGTAAAACAATATCTACCTATGAAATTATTGTGTACTTAAAGTATTTAAAAAGGAAGTAATCCGGAACCTGCGAAACCAAACAATAACACAAACAGAACAAAAGATATAAAACCAAAAGTATAAAAAGTACTTAAGTACGAAGTTTATGCTAAATCCATAAGTAGGAGGATAAAATGAAGACCGCAAAGCGACGGATCAGTTGATATTACACTTTCGTAACACGAGACGATGTTTGCGGCCACAAGCGATAGACCTATTTACGTCTTTCACACTTCTGACAGTTGGAAGGGCGACAACTGAAGTGAAAGGTCTAACGATATTGGGTGTACAAGGGCAGCTTACGGGACCGACGACGTCAATGTCAAGGAGAAGTATTAAAGACTGCCAATAAGAATTTGTGAATACACCGACACTGTTTGTAGAAGATTTGATGAAAAATAACTGATTCTAAATACTAGAGATGCACCGAATGTTCGGCCGAATATTCGTATTCGGCACATTCGGCATATTTTTTCATGTTCGTATTCGGCCGAATATTCGGTTGATTTGCCGAATAATTACCGAATATTTAAATTGTACTAATACTACCAATTATTTATTGACAAAATGTAAAAAAGATTAAGAGGATTGTCTAGCAAACGGTCTCCATAAAAACGGCGATATCGTTTCCCACACCTAAACTAAACCTCAACCTATAGCAATCAATTTTTGGTGTTTTTGAAATGCTTAAAAACTAGGGCTGTGTGCTTTGATTTTTTAAATATTAATTGTATAGATATTTTAAAAAGTTGGCACTTTTTTATTTTGTATGAAATCAGAAAATTGCAAATATTTCAAAATCTATGATAGATATTTAAAAAATCAAAACATATAGTCCCGTTTTTAGACGTTTCAAAAACAGCAGCAGCAATTTATAACCGAAAGAGCGCGAGGGGCCGCGGGTGGGAAACGCCCGAAAGGGTTCCACCCGAAAAAACACGTGTACCTACAAACCTGTTTACTGCGCAGAATGAAACCGAATGATTCGGCCGAATATTCGGTTCGGTACATTTTGGACTGAATATTCGGCTGAACATTCGTATTCGGTTAAACCTACATTCGGCGCATCTCTACTAAATACGTATATCGAGATAGTGTACCATTTCTTGCTTGTCCATTTCACCCACACCGGCTAACTTCAAGTTACACGCGCTAAAAACGCAGCACGTAACAAATATATTGTACTCGTTGTTTCACATCCATCGGTCCGCAATGTGTCAATAGCTTTATAACAAAAAACAGCATGTGTTTGCAACTGCAGAAATTTAATTACGTATTAAAGCATAGGTAAGTAACCTTGGTACAGTTCTCATATCTATTATATCTTGGTATAGTAAAAAATCAATTTATCGGATTAAAACTGCTCTCTTCCGCAATTCGATACGATTTTCAATTTCAAGAATCGATACGTGGTGAAGTTATAGACTAAACCCCTTCTCCCCCCTCAAAGAACGTTTATTTCGGTACAAAGTATCATAAAATTAAAATGAATTTTCGGTTGGGAAATCGCGCGTCAACGAAACGAAAAAATAAGTACACATGAATTCTCACTACACCCTCCCTCCCCTACCCTTTAGTGATATTTCGTGATTTTATCCCCTCTTTCCCCCTTCTCACGTGATTATTGGACGATTCCTATGCTTTCAATTCTTATTCTTACAATCTCTGTAAATTCTTTAATTTAAATAACGAGATCACTTAAACTGGTGGGCATTTGGGTGGGCACCCAAGGATATCTAAGAAACTTAAAAAATAAAATTCACTACAAGCTTCGAGCAACGCAGCTTTCCCGGAAGTCGCGTTGCTCTAAGACAACAAGCATCAACGAAGTGGATCGTTGACAAAAAAGGCAGTTAAGCCATTTCTATTTTCAAAACCATATGAAATGAGCAATATGAATATTGCTAATTATTATTACTGATTGGGATATGAATGACCTATTGTGAACGTTAAATAATTATTATTTAAAACCAAATCTGAACGATATACCCTATGTAATAAATGTGTAAATTCAAAAGTAAATAATGTTTAACTTTAGAAGCGAAAAACGCCAACCTGTGGAGAGGTGTAAAGATCATAATCGGATCGAACCCATCGGATGAAATGTTAGATATAAATATCTAGACATCATTATTACTGTTCAGGGTATAAAATACGAACGAACCAAAGGTCGTGGGAACGTGAAGCTCCAGTCGTTTTAGAAACGAATTGAAATGTGAGTGTAACATGTTCCACACATCTTTTATTTTTTTCTTTTTGAACCATAGATATAAAGTTTCCTTTTCAAGGATCTCGGGGGGATGACATTTAGTTAACAACTTTACACTTCGCGAGGTTGTTTTTGATTGTTCTTTGCAGATTTTTCTTCGGTTAAAACTTTACCTATTCGTCAACGAACAGGATTCAAACTAATTTCCTGGTTCTGACTTCGAAATGGTCCCACGCAAAGTTTTTACCGGCAAGTTTTAGCCCGTTGGATTAATAGTAGATTGTTATACAAGACGCTAAAATGACCCATTGCATACGAGGTAGTTTTATTCCCGAGCTTTAGCGAGGGAATAAATAGAAACCGAGTTACAATGGGTTTTAGCGTCGGGTGTTACACTCTACTTTTCACTACGATTGCGAAAAAATAAAATCCAATATTAAATACCTATAGTTTATACTTCCGTAAACGAATCCACTCGTTTTTCTATCCTCCACTTCATAAACTTTTCATACAGTATTTAAATAAATGATTTGTGCTTGACGGCAAAAGATTAAAATTATTTCTATCCTATTACTTACTTACAGTCACACAATTCAATCAGTTTGGAATTAGAGAAAAATTCTAAAGATTTCGCGCCAGTGCCTCTTTTAATTTCTACTGTAGCAGCTAAGAAACACAATGCACGCATTTTAAACTAAAAGTCACAGAGTATAAATAAGTCTATGATTTCACCGAAGAGATCGCTGCTTTTAGTTCCATTTTCAAAAATCGAGCGAGTTTTTATTCGTAATTATGAATAAATACTTTTTCGTTTAAGTAGGTTCATTGGTAATAGACAAACATTAAAAAAGAAAAAACTTTATCCCCTAGGGGTATTTATGCTATTTTATCCTGACTCTTGTACCTTACAATGACGGACTTTTTGAGCAAGAGGAGTGAAAAGCTTATTTTCCTTTATACTTGCTACGTTTTCTGATGTATTAGAAAAAAGTGGGCTTGTTGACAGCCGAGTATCAGAAGTGAGGTAAGTCCACCCATGACTAATGCAAGTTAATTAACTGAGTTGCGAGTTTCTTCCGCGCTCGACTGCGCGATCTCTGGTCAAGGGCGTTCAGCAGAGTAAATACCAAAGAGAAACGAACTTAGTAGCAACCTCCTTTTGTTTTAGTTGTTAACTTAAGTGTTATACTGCGATTTAGTAATCTGCGGCTCAGTTTTGCACGAGTGTAAAATACCGACTTCATTTTATGATATGAGGAAAGGAAAAGAAATTAAATCTCTAACTAGAAAGTTGCCACTTATTCTGTTTTGTTCCATATACTCGTAGTGTAGATTAGAGCATACAGCTTTACATTAAACATATGAGTAAAGAAAGAAGAAATCGTGCGTGATTATGATAAATAACACAAAATATGTGATTGTTTGCAAGCAAAATATCTAAATTAATGATTTTAATAAACACACTAACTTATAACGAACATTTGGACCGAAAAAATGTCGATTTTGCATTTGGTCCATTTCGCAGAATGTCGATTTCGCATTTGGTCCATTTCGCAGAACGTCTAAGTGCGAAATGGACGTTCTGCGAAATGGACCAAATGCGAAATGGACCAAGTAGACCAAATGAGAAGTGGTAAACAAAGTATTTTTGTCTGCAGATAAAATGGTTTAGTAATGAGGGTGCTACGGTCAGGGAAATCCATTGTCTTAGATTTCTGAAAAGTTATTCAAATAACACAGTAAGGATATATTTAGTTGGGCTTTCATCATTGCATCCATTTGAATATCCATCAGAATTTGATGATTTAAAGTACAATGAGTGAAGTGTGAGAAAATAACATAGAGAGAGCGACGTTACAACATGTTGCGTCTTTTCCCTTATCATCCTTTTGTCAAAGTCAGGCTAAATTTATCAGGATTCAGGATGTTGTCATTTGTTTTGATATTGTCATTTGCAACAACAAAGTTAAATGAACAGAGATACATAGGTACTAATTTGTTGGAATCATTAATCCTTTACCCAAAGGCAATTTCCAAATAATTCACTAGTTTTGGTATTAGATCATTGTTATGTTTTAATAAAAGCTACAGAAACTGTATTTTTAACAAATAATAAAACAAATAATAACAATAAAAAAAAAACAACTGAAAAGCCATATTTGAATATTCGTACTTTAAATCAATGGCTTCTGAAAATGCCATACACAAACATAAGGATAGGTCATCGCATCTGTGTCACAAAAAGCCGTTTGCACAGCAAAAACCAGCCATAATTGTAAATTACGCAAAACAACAGCTTGTTAGGAATAATTGCCTGCATAATTGGGTCGTTAGAAACACGAATGACAAGTACTTTGAGTATGAGAACTTTTCATTTGATAAACATTACTTTTCCGTTTGCGAAACAATCATATTTTGATTCTTTGTGCTTGTCCAATAATCTTTCCATAATATTATTTGAGTTATCATTAGTAACTAAATGTATTTCAAATCATACCATTTTTCTCTGAGGACAAAAGTACTATGTACTTAAAGTTTTCTTAGCACATGCCATAATAACCATCTCTACTTCTATACTCGTACTACATGCCAATTTCAGGTCTTTCTAGAGGTTTGAGCTGTGCGATGATGAATCAGTTAGGACTTATTTTACAATACAATATCATTAGGACCGACATCAACACAGCTCATACTGAGGGTCTACCGTGTAATTTTACTGAATGAAGTACAAGCTTATTAGCAGCCAGCGACAAAAAATAATAAATCATCATCATCATATCAGCGGCACGACACCCACTGCTGGGTATAGGCCTCCCCCAAGGATCTCCACAACGATCGGTCCTGCGCTGCCAGCATCCAGCGGTTTCCTGCGACCTTCACCCTCACGTCGGTCCACCTTGTCGGGGGCCTACCCACGGAGCCGAGTCCGTTGCGCGGTCGCCATTCAAGAACCCTTCCGCCGCTTTTCCTATTATTAAAATAATAAATATAAGACTTCAAATGTCAAAATAAGGCTGAAGTTCATATCCATAAAGTTACGCGGTGGACGCGAGCTGGTTGCGTGCCTCGTCCCTTTTCCCGTCCTCATTCGCCTCGCCACGTCCCGTTTCCTCGTTAACAGACAACATTGAATGGATCTCACAGTATAAGCCCGTGTGAGCGGTCTTATCTCCCATTATTGACTGGATCGACGATGGCCCTGATAAAACTTATCACGCTGGGAATACTCGTGCGATACATTGTATTTTTTTTCTCTTTACAAAACAAACGCTGCTAAACACCTGGTATCTCCTAATTCGATCATGTACAATGGTCATGTGAAAATGTAACTTTTAAAGATCCGGTACACCTTATGTTACAAAATGAGTGTGTATGATATTTCTAAGCGAGTTCTCGATAGGACTACATTTGAGGTACCTTTATAGTATTGTTTTTAGAAGTGTTTTTTTGGTTACAACTTGTAACACAAACACTTTTAAGTAACAGCATGGTTCTATACAACGTTACAAAATAATCCCTAATGCCGAATAGGGTTGGGTTACCAGATGAAAAAATCAAAAGTCCGAAGAAAAATCCTGAGATTTGTAGCAGTTTAAGAATAAGGTACGGGGGGGGGGGGGGGTTGCCTCCCGCCATTGCGAAAATGGCTTCAAGTAGCAAGCGACCACGTAGGTACAGCTGTACATTCACAGGGATTTTAAAAGAAAAATATCCAATCATGAAAGAACGTACCGAAGTGTTTTGTTTAAAATGTACTGTATTTTATTGAAAATTCTAAAAATCCTGAGATTTCCTGAGATTTTCAAAATCCGGCCGCAATCCTGACAAAAGTCCAAAAATCCTGAGATCTCAGGACAAATCCTGAGTAAATATGGTAACCCTAGAATAGGGTAAGTAGATAGTAGATAGAGACCATCAAACTGAACAACTTTTACTGTAGGACCAACTCTGAAATCACGAAAAAAAATCAGCTGTTTCATACAAACAAAATATCAAAATGTATGAAACAGCTGATTTTTTTTTCGCGATTTCAGTTTGTCCCATAGTAAAAGTTGTTCAGTTTGATGGTCCCTATTACCATATTCGGCATTAGGGGTTATTTTGTAACACGCTGTTTAAGTGATAAATAAAGTGCAAATTATTCTTTGAATTTATAAAACTCTACCAAGTTTTAGACTTAAATTTCATTTGTTCATAATCTTTAAACAAAAGCGTGTAAGCCTCCTACCCATTTTAGAGATTTACTTACCCGAAATAATGAACTCGAGCCAACAATGAATTTTAAAGGAGTCTTGTATCAGGTGAAGGTCCCTAAAAGGAGTAAAAATCTCATTAAAACTTCATGGCAAGCTTTAAACAAACCGAAACAACCAAGTTTCCGTAGCTATGAATTATTTATCTATCTGGCTGGGATAGGATAAGCAAATAGTAAGTAGAATTACCTAGTTGAATGTTACACTTATTAGCAAGTAGGTAACATACAAAAGAAATATATTATCGTCTTTTTATTAAGGCTCGTAGATTGTCATGTTAAACATATCGTAAATTTTAAGGTTTTAAGGCTCCAGTGGCGCCCTCATATTAATGCTAAAGTAAAAAAAAAGCAAAAAGTGTTCACTTTAGGCCTACTACTACTACTACAACGAACTATATTTTACCGAGGTTATTGTTCGTAAATAAATTATTTAATCTGTACATGTGAATTTTCGATACATTAATTTACATTATGTAATTAGCGGGCAATAAAAATAAAGATGAGGGCGCCACTTTGACTAAGGTATATAGGACCCTTAATAAGTGAGAAGGGACTAGGGACATAATATGGGCATGGCCACAAAATAGGAGTTTTTTTCTCTATTTTGTGGCATGGCTATGAATTCAATGGCTTCAAAACAATAAAGTTTCATGATAAAATGAAAAAACTTTTATGACAAGTTAAATTAAAAAAAAACAAGTATCTCCGTGTTTTTTCTACTCACCCTAAACTTGTGAAACCGCGCTTAAATTGTTTTTCTTTTATTTTCCATGTTTTACGCAACTAGACTTAAAAGTACTTAAGTCCGAGGTTCCAAGCGGAAAGTTGATAAGCTCTCGAAGAAAAGTTTCTCTTGTTTCACTTGTAAGGCTTTGAGATTTCAAAATATCTGCACTGTATAACCGTGCTTTTCATAAAAAAAAGTTTTCAGCAATATCAAGAAAACCTACACCTTTCTTGCCAAACTTAAGACTCCAAAAAAAGTTAGGAAATTTTACTGAAAGAAGACTTAAAAAAATCTTTGAATATAGTTTCCAATATTTTTAAAAACAAAATTAAGTTTTCTTTCAGTGAAATGCTAATCTTCAATATTTAAGGTACTTTCCCTCCGTGTAGCAAGATTTTGGTACATCTGATGCTACAAACCATTATTCAAACGTATTCTGATACATGAATTTGATTATCAAAACCAATGTTTACTTACAATTAGGAAATGCAATCCGGATAATCCGTTATCCGAAAAATCCGGATATCCGCTCATTTTTACTATACTTCCAAATCCGGATTTGAAAATTAAATCCGGATTTTTCGAAAAATGACAAATTATAACAAAAAAATACTTTTTCAGAAGTATTTCACTTAGAGCAATCCAGCGAACAGCAACTGGGCGAATAGCAACTGATTTCACTGGACTATTTCACTTAGAGCATCTTTAATACTTAACAAACGGTACTTTTGTAAATTGTATGTTTAATTTTATAAAGAGTCTACGATCCTTAGCTTCGGTCTTCAGAGTGCCTTTTAATGTAGATATTCATTATTTTATTAACGTTTCGTTATTCGCAAATCAGACGTGAATCATAGACTGATGATTATTTTAATTTCATTTACACAAATAAAGTTTGTTTTTTATTAGAGGGGAGAACTTTAAATTGAAAAAAAACAGACAAATATTTTAATATTCGTGAAATTGACTTTATCTTTAAGATGTTTTTTTTAGATTAGCTAATACTTTATTTTAACACCAAGAAATAAATATAAAAAAGAATTAACAACAAAACTTACAGTGCTAAACATGGCGGTATTATCGCTAAGAACAATTTCTTCTAGACAACCGGAAATATTTTTTTAATTGTCATTGTTAATGTTTGAATATTTTTTCGGTCATGTGGCCGTTGTGGCTGGCGCTTACATGGCGTAATCTGGATGACCAATTTCCACACACTCTTCGCAGTAGGTACCTACCTACTAAGGTAGGTACCTATTTCTATTATATATATAGAAAATTCTATTTCTATTATATATATATTTTCTATTTCTATTTCTAATATATAGAAATAGAAATATTTTTATTGCATGAATGTGGTATACGTGTTTGTCAAATCGATTAACGCTTAGAATACTTTCTTTGGAAATATGTAAAGTTGCATGTCTACGCCGCAATAAACTAGAAACAAACAAAATGTACAATACGGCAAAAAATAACATACCCTGATTATTTGCTTTTCGAAGAGATAATGAAAAAAAAGACGACACATATATTTAGGTTCCTGTTAAAAAAATGTTCACTAAAATAAAAATATTTTAGAAGTTTAAAAACTTAGCCGGAAGTGACGTAGCTCTTGATATTGAGGCTCTTGCCTTGTTCCAAATCACGCCAACAGCACTGTTAACGTATAATCCATTAAATTAAGTAGGTACACAATTACCCTATTTATGTAATATTTTGTGACTATTTAATTTGGTCGGATTCGCGCTAACAGCGCTGTGAGCGTGATTCGGAACCGGGTCTTTTTTTTAAAAGACATTTTAACGATTTTGTCAGAATCCTTGCATATTATTGTTGATATAAGACCAATAAAAAAAAAACAAAATTAAAGTTTTTGAAAAACCCACGATGCTTAAAATTGTTAACTCTTGATTTAGAAGTAAGGAGAGAAGAAAACAAATGTAATTTGAAAACTAGAGTGATCCCAGAACATAAGATTTGTTACACGATCACAGTGCAAAAGCGATTAAATGATAAGAGACTAGTGTTTTTAGGTCGTAAGTTTTAGTCGCAAGTCTATCCGTGACCAGTTGACCACGGCAACTGCAAAGGTGCTGTTATGGCAGAAAAAATAAAATCATATCAAAACCATTCAACAAAACCACCTTAGTATCAGTCAAAGTATTTTATTTCATAAGCATAATACATTTGCCATGCGGATCTTTTGATTAAAACAAAAAGTATTTTTTTTTAGTCAAATACAATGGAAATACGACTAAACAATAAATCACTATTGTAATTTGAGTTGTAAATTGAATCATCTTCATTTTAAAAACAACTTATTGCATAACATCTGTTTAGATTATAATATTATTGAAAAATATTAGAAAAAATATTAATTAAGATAAATAAATAATGGAAAAATATTAGAAAAAATCGCTTCACCCGTAGCAACTCAGACGGGATATCCCGTCTAAAAAAAATAGCATTGTGAATGCAAAAATCTAAAAGTTTAAAAATATTAATATAAAAATAGCATTGTGAATGTATAAAATCTAAAAAGTTTAAAACATCTATTTAATTAATTTCGACCCTAATTTCGAACCTACGGGAGGGAATTTATGGGCCAAACAAAATCCAATGGTCGGGTTTAAACGGATCTTTTGCCCATCTCTAAATGTCACATTTTGAGTGACCTATTTTTTTATGTGGCCTACAACAAAAGAAAAGGTGTAAGTGTTTGTTCGTCGAGCTGTGACGCCACGAAGGGTTTTTTACAATTTGTTTATTTTTTTCCATAAATATTGCTTTAAAAATTCTTAAACCATTTATGTTTGCAAACCTAGAAACGGTTTTTTTTATTTTGACAAAATATTTTTGTCGTATTGTCCATTGGACCTCCAGATTACGCCGTATACACGCCAGCTGTAGCGGTCACTAAACATTAATGGTAAAAATATCTTTCATATAAAGCCATATTTCATGGCTATTTAAAATATTTTTTTCTGTGTGACATCGTGTGATGACATAAGTGTATTTATAAGGACAGAGTTATTGATTTTTAAATTAAAAACAGTTTTTTTTTTAAATCCGAAATATCGGGATAATCCGGATTTAACCGAAATCCGTTTTTAAAAATCCGGATTTTGAAAAAGATACGGATTTGCATTCACTACTTACAATATCATATCAAAAATATAGAATAATTTAGTTCAATACTTCAAGAATTGAACCAGAAGGAATAAAATTGAAATTGCTTAAGCATTACATGAAACGCGTGCACACACAAATTAGATAGAACCGAACAAAAACGAGCACGTAAGTTTTAGGTAATTGGGGTAAAATAGGAATTAACAGTTTAATCGCAAAGGAAAAAAAAAACAAGTCGGTTGTTTAATGAAAAAATCCGTAACTCGATCAGGTTCCGTGTCGTATGTTCCGTGTTGTATGTAGTGACACAATGTCGTACTTACCTAGTTTTTAAGTTCTAATAATCTTCTACAACATGAAATAATCAACTACGGATCTCTACTGAAAAAATGCATCACTTGATCAGGCGCCAGGAAATGATAACGTTATTTTTAAATGTAACGTTATTTTCTACCTTTTTTAGCGTTAATTTTAAAATTAACGTTATGTCAATAAATAACGTTAATATAGATAACGTTACATTGAAATTAACGTTATTTGAGTAAATAACGTTAATTTTAACGTTTGTTCTTACTTTTTTTACCGTTAAACTTTAAAATTAACGTTATTCCAATTAATAACGTTATTTTTAGCGATAATTTTACCGGTATATTGTACCAGTAAAGTTTAACGCTATATTTAACGCTAATTTTACCGGTAAAATATTTTTAACGTTATTTTTCCCGGTAAATTTACCGATAAAATGTTTTAACGGTATTTTTAACGTTATTTTTTTATCGTTATTTTTTTAACGGTATTTTAATCCCTGGGCGTCATGCAATCGCATAATATGACGCATAAAAACTATGCCACAGAAATGCGCGCATGTGGTTCATGTTTGGTGTCATCGTCATCTTGTTTTATAATTTCTCATTTTTTTCGAATATTCAATTTTTACTTTATTTCAACGTAAATTATGTGACTTAAATACCAAAATGAACAAATGACTTTTTTTAAAGTAAATATATATAAATAAAATTTACTCCACCGCTTCCAGAGCGTACAACTTGACACCACTATCCTATCACCAACCTATCACGATTATTAACGGATATAATCCACTTATTTTTATTGATTGATCTGATAAGTGATTCTGCGGATTTTTAGAAAAAGAGCTGCGTAGCTGAGCAACCTTTTAGTGAAGTGAAGTCACGTTCCTTTGGAGCGCAGATATATGGTAGATACGAGAAGAAGAAAATTAAGGTACAAAACTACAAACTAACTTAAGTAATCTGTGACATGGTCCAGCATACACGGAGGAAAATTTGGAAGCAAATCAAATCAGGGGCCCTATTTATGAATCGCTCGGCTGGCGTCGAGCGCTCGTTTCTACTGATTTTCGTTCGACACCTCATACATTTGAGTTGATTTGTCGAATGAAAATCAGTAGAAACGAGCGCTCGACGCCAGCCGAGGGATTCAAAAAAAGGGCCCCAGTGAATGGGCATTAAATTTTCCGGATAAGATCGCCGCCTCATACAGCACCGATTTCCTTAACAGGCCATTACGAAATTGTCATTTGTGTTGTTTTGCCAAAATTACGCCAATTTTCGTAATGGCGGCGTAATGAGGCATTGTTCGATGTTATACACAATACCGTGATCTTCAAAAATAGCTCCGACGAAATAACGAGATTAAATATTTACCTTCATCAACTAGATTTTTATCATTTTCAATTTTATTTTTACATTTGTAGATTATAATTTGATTGTGTCACGGTCGGTGGATTATGTTTAAGCTTGAAAACATCCTCAAATAAGTTTTATTTAGCATCAAGGTAACTAATTTATCCTCAATGACCATGGTAATGTGCGTTGTGTGCATATTATATAAGTTAATGAGGATAATTATCACATCCACCAATGAAAACCACAATGTCAGGTCGGGAATTCTGCCAACATTATATAATAATTTTCATGGACATTTGAGGTTTCCTGAAAAGACTTTAACTATAAGTAGGTACTGTTAGTAATTAAGGTTTTGTAAATCAATTGTTTTTCAATCCTAATATTTATCGGCTGTTTTCTTGTTGAGTGACACATGTCAACTTGATATTACTTGACAGTGTATTAGTGTTGCCATAGTCCATGCAGTTGTCGGTAAGCACTCACAGACAAAACATCCTTCTGACGTTTAATGCTAGTCTGTGAATCGTGGAGCAAAGACTGACAGATTGATTGACGTGCCGTGGCGCGACGCGGCACGGCACAGTGGTGTGTTTCCGGCTTAAGTCTATGCTCCACGTGCGTTTATGCTTGACAGTTGCAAGTCTATGGACAATTCTATGATATTTATGGTAAAGCGTATAAAAGCGTTGGTTTTTGTAAATTGTGCTCACTTTTGCTCGATCTGTCGTCTGAACTGGTCGTGAAATAAAATATTACTTCTGTTAACATGGTGTATGATTTATAATCAACTCTAACAATTCAGAAGTGCGCGTTTTTTTTTTACCACGTGTCACGTTGAACAATCGACGCATACGGCATCCTACTTCGAGAGACGATGAAGAAGAACCGAAGAGAGCTCCGAGGCGACTGATAATAATATCGACCGAATTATGCGGCTGGCCCCATTGCTGGAACAAATTATCAGACTACAGCCACAGCAACATCCAGCGCCCCAAGTCTCCAATGAGGAATGTATTATGCCAGGTACGTCCACTGATATTAATAATTTTACCAATCAATGTTTCCGCCTTAAAACCACAACCTTCTGTTGAAATTAACGTGCCTGCCGTGCAAAATTAGCAAATTTAAGTGGGTCTACCTCCTACCCACCTTATTCTATCACTGATCAATTAATCTCACCCAGTTAATACCAGTGCAAGTCACAACCCTGTTGTGAGACAAACAGATTTCAAGGCTCAGTTATGCGGAAACATTTGTCTCTATCTTTTTCTTTACATATGAACAGTATGGAAAATAACCTCACTTCTACACTTTTTTGTTTTTCCTTTTTTTATCATTAGCACAATTATCTTTCTTGAAGAAAAAAGTTATTTGAGCAAATTCACAGTACGTTAAAGTGTATTTTGATGTAGAGTTCAATACATTTACGCCAAAATATGATGCGTTTTCCATGATATTCTGATTTTTCTTCTTCTCATACAATCATCTGTTATGGTTATATGCAATGTACGGTTCAAATACACGAAATCAGTTATCGGCCGAACTATGCCCGTGCCTCATCGGTCAGACTCATCCAATCGAATCAAACCTATGTAACATAAAGCGAGCGCGTACACCACTACAACCGCCATCGTCCGAGTCGCCCGATGACGGCCAATTATCCATCGAGTCCGAATTTCATCCGGCACGGTATCAGAAGACGCCCAGTCAACCGTTATAACTTAAGAGTACTTTATTACTAACTTAATACAAGTGCACGCTAAGTATATATTCATACATGACAACGGTAACGATACCTATCCAGTAAACGAACGGAGGTTTTGTTTTAATGTGAGGTTGCAAAGCTGAGAGTGACTACAGAAGATCGGCACGGCAACGCCCAATGTCGGCACAGCAGGTGCACGTCCGAGTTACTCGTCTGAGTAGGTCTGTCCGCCATCGGTCGATAAAATCGGTTTTGGTGTACGTCTACCGTTATACTTGTAGCTACTAGATAAACTCTTTAACTTTTCGCATTTATGTTTTTTTTTGTAGACAACTTTACGTTTTCTATATAAAAAAATATGGTCCGCGCAAACCATGTTTTCCTATCATGGTCCCTTAAATACATCTTTGTTACATAATTGGAGAAATAATATAAGTAATTTATGATTTATCAGAAAACCTGAACACGTGCCTGAATTCGTAGGAAATTCTAATGCTATTGTTTGTTTACGCATGTTTGCATCGATTGGAGTCATTGGCGAAGATCTGCGGCTGGGATGAGAAAACACCCACCTACCACCACGACCGGGTGGCCATGAAGGCAACGCGTTCGTGGTTTGGACACCAACAAGACATCAGACCTGACGTGGGACGAGTGGAAGAAACGTCTTCAAGACTATTCCATTCGTGTCTCCTACGTAACTGCGTACCGTTCTGAGTGGGTAATAGACTTTTATTGTAAGAAGGTGGTGGCGCTAGGTTAATCTTTTGTGCTTAATGATAATTGTGTTTTTATAATTTATACATTATCCATTGGTTGAGGCAGGGGTTCGTGGTCTCAAAAAACCCCAAAAAAAAACTAGTGAACCCTAAAAATTTATAATATTTGATTGTAAATGAAATTGATTCATCGAAAATAGAGTACAGTCAACGGCACATCAGCTTATGGTGCTGTCGTGTGTACAATTCAGTTGTTACATTCATAGTCCATCTATTTTTCAATATAGGACATGTGAATCGAAAAATAAAATCAATTTAATAATTAGTGTTGATGTCAAAATTAATATTAGTTAATATTAGATGTACAATTAAACAACTTACACATCATGTCATTATCATTTGATTCTGTTAGGTAATTTTACAAGTAAAATATTTCTCAAATAAGTAAAAATGTTTAGTTTTAGGTCATTCAAACAGTTTTTGTCTAGATATGGTCAGGTCATATGAAAGTTCAGTTAAGGGATGTGGCAATTTATTAATGATCCTAACACATCTTATGTAACAGTTCCTCTTGTAGAGGACGGTCCGCATTCTGGGTAATAATAGTTTTTTTTAATGATGCTTAATACTCTTCATTCTCACCATATAAAATGTATCCCTATGCACAATTAAATATGGATGGGTTTTGACGAATATGCAGTACTCAAAGATATATAATGTAGGAAGAGTTAATAGGTTTAGGTTTGCTTACAAGACGAGGTGGAACGTTACATATTGCTCTGAATATTGTAATTGGATATAAATGTTTTGTTTTAGTTATAAGACTCCAAAATAGTAAAGTAAACGGTATTTAAGATTTGAAGCTTATTTGAAGCTACGTTGCCTTGATATGCCATCAAAGAGGACTTTTGGTTGGGCAACTAGCTACATTGTTTCTAACAAAGTGATATTTTACTGGAACTTATTTCTTATTTTAATTGATGTGATTAATTTCAATACATTGAAAACGATTATGAAGGATTTTTGTGGCCGTTTTAGCGATTTCTCACAATTTATCATGGGAGACAAAGTCAAAAGCTTTGTTAATATCGAAAAATATACATTATTGTATCAATACTCTTGAAAGTGTTCTCAATAATATTTTTGTTAAATAAAAAGCTGCTAAGAAAGCTGACTTGCTTTCCCAAGAGCAATTTTGTTCTTTAGACAGTAGATTAAATTTTTCTAGAAATTTATAAATAATGTTATGCGTTGCCTTTTCAAAAATAGCCAGTACTGAAATTATAGCAATGGGTCTGTAATAGTCCATTTCATTCATTTAATTATTGATATTTAAGGGATTCCGAGAATATGGCTTTAGTCGGCCGGATCTAAAAAGATACAAGCTTGCGTCCAACATGGTTTTAAATTATTGTCAGATTTTAAATTATTCTGATATGACTGTCATGTTAGCATAAGATGAATAATTTGTAATATTAGACTAAAAAAAGAATTGCAAATGTCAATGGGATCTGTAATAATTTTACTGTCTATCTTTATTTTTATGCAATTATTATTCCAATCTGGTTGCTCGTATGATTTGATTCCATGGCGTTTAACAAACATTTTTACTCTATTGTAAACGTGCTTCATTGTCAAGATTAATTAAGATGATTATCAAGATGCATCCTTTAAGAACGAAAGAATAATTACGATATTTAGTTTTTACTGGACTGATTTGACGATAATAGTTATTATAATATTCCTAAAAAGTTGATAATTTGTAATTCCAAAGTCAGCTTGCTGCAGAGTCACTAAGATTATATCAACACCACATTAAAAAGTACTACACAAAAACTAAGCTTCAGACTAGTTTATAGATTTAAATCTAGATTTTGAAATTAACCCAGTAACCAACAAATGCACTTCATTTCCTTGAATAACGAGCCCAAGCCGTTAGAGTATATATTCTGTGCCCAAGCCTAAAATAAGAAAGATACTAAAATATTTAAAATATGAAAAAGACTACCGGAACTACCTCACGTTAGTTTTAATTTAATTGCCAATAAAATTAAAAAGATTATACTAGTGATACAACTGCTTTTGTAAGAAATAAACATTTTAAATTTTTTTATTTAGTGAGTAGACACTCTAAAGGCATGTATATTTTTTTAAATCAAAACCAAAACAACCATACTGTTTATTAACAAAATTCTGGTAATTATCTCAATATTATCTTAACTCAATATTATGGTATGATACAATTATAAAAAAAATATATAAATTACAGGAATATACTGATAAGTAATCTAATGATTAACAATAAAACTAAACACAATAGTTAATTATAAAAAAAAATATATAATTCATGTGACACTTAATTGTAACAATATAAAAGAAAATCTGGATACTTAGTAATCACTTAGCTGAATTAGATTGATTCTAAAATATTATCATAAATTGTTGTTTTTATTAAGAATATAATATTTTATTACAGGAATATAAGACTTATTCGCGGATTATCTATTTGATATAAATAAGAGTAATGCAATATCACAATATATACATGAATGCTTTGTACATTATACTAAACACTAGTTAATAAAAACTTACAGTTATTATAATATTAGAAGCATTATTGCTGATTTTGCTTCTTATGAGTACTGCTTTGGTGTGTCCATGTCCAGCAGTATAACAAAAAAAACAAGCTGCTTTGGCGTGTCCAGTAGCTTCAATCCACCCTGGTGTGTCCGGTGGTTAAATATGGTTATAAATGCGTTAACTGCTTTGGTGTGTCCAGCAGTATAACAAAAAAAAAAGCTGCTTTGGTGTGTCCAGTAGCTTCAATCCACCCTGGTGTGTCCGGTGGTTAAATATGGTTATAAATGCGTTAACTGCTTTGGTGTGTCCAGCAGTATAACAAAAAAAAACAAGCTGCTTTGGTGTGTCCAGTAGCTTCAATCCACCCTGGTGTGTCCTGTGGTTAAATATGGTTATAAATACGTTAACTGCTTTGTTGTGTCCAGCAGTATAAATAATAGAGGTCTGAGCGAGTTTTTCACATATTTGTAATCCACTTGGTACCTATGTTCGGTGAAATAAAAACGTTGATCGCCATCTTACTTAATAAGACAATAACTAATCTATAATATAAAAATGAATCGCTGAATGTCTTGCTAAGCACAAATCTCGAGATCAGCTAAACCAATTTCGCATTTTTTTTTTGTTGTGTTTGTTATTGTCAGAAGGTTCTTATGAAAAAATAAAGAAAATTGCGCGAAAAATAAGAAAATTTAAATACTTAACCACCATATAAAATTTAATTTGGACTATAAACTTTTTTTTTAATATAACCTTATGACGTTTGACGTAGAATTGACAGAATGCGGGCTGCAAAAAAAAAACTTAATGTCGTTTAAAATTCGAATTAAATATTCATAAATCATAACTGAGACAGGACAACGTCTGTCAGGTCAGCTAGTAATTATTAAAAATATATGAATAATTAATTCCCTACAAAAGATCAATACTTCGTTCTTGTAATATTGTATTTTAGTTTTTCTACATAAATGCTATGAAAATTACGAGGGCGTAATTGTTTTATCAGGACGGCCGAATCTATGACATACAATGACAGAGATTCGATCGTGAATAATAATTGTGATGTAAAGAAAAATGTCTTACCTTTAACTTAAAAGAGTTTACTTTTGTTTTTTTATAATTTCAATATCATTAATGCATGGAATTTATAAACGTCTGATATTACGAGGACGTAACAATAATTTGTCAGGAAAGGCCGAATGTTAGTAATTAAGGTTTTGTAAATCAATTGTTTTTCAATCCTAATATTTATCGGCTGTTTTCTTGTTGAGTGACACATGTCAACTTGATATTACTTGACAGTGTATTAGTGTTGCCATAGTCCATGCAGTTGTCGGTAAGCACTCACAGACAAAACATCCTTCTGACGTTTAATGCTAGTCTGTGAATCGTGGAGCAAAGACTGACAGATTGATTGACGTGCCGTGGCGCGACGCGGCACGGCACAGTGGTGTGTTTCCGGCTTAAGTCTATGCTCCACGTGCGTTTATGCTTGACAGTTGCAAGTCTATGGACAATTCTATGATATTTATGGTAAAGCGTATAAAAGCGTTGGTTTTTGTAAATTGTGCTCACTTTTGCTCGATCTGTCGTCTGAACTGGTCGTGAAATAAAATATTACTTCTGTTAACATGGTGTATGATTTATAATCAACTCTAACAGTACCTCCCAGGTAACAAAAGTTTCTATAACTAAGGCGTTTTATCACCAAACAGTGATATAGTAGGCCTTTAATGGTAACCGTTGTGACTGCTTGTGCTATAAAGGTTTTCAACAGAGCGTTTTGCTTCTATAATATTAAAGTGCATTTCAGTTCTATAATGTAGCTCTTAGAACACTCACAGGGACATACAAAAGAATCTTTAAAGTGTTGCACTGTAATGGATATGAAAAAAACTATTATAGTGCTATTTAGCGTGATAATAGCACTAATAATGCGTCAAAATAACTTTTACAGTACTAGTATTGTAGCAGTATCGAAAACACTATTACAGAATCAATCTGCACTATAAAAGTACCTTGCACTTTACAATCGATCTAAAATAATGAAGGCAATAAATAATTATCTACTGCTAAATGATTTAGTTTTTCCCAATGGATTGAATTTCCAAAGCACTCAATCATACAAGCTATTTGCAGTCCTTTGTCAAAAAGCCCCTTTAAATTAGTCAGTCAACGCGATTTATGACAAGCTTTTATAAACAAAATATTTTTTAATGGATTTTACTGAGGACAAAACAATTTATTTTCCTGAAAAGTGTGATATGAATTAAATAAGCATAAGATGTTTATACAGTCTGTAAGTATTTTAAGGTTGGGAAAATAGGCAAACCTTACTTGAATAGATACATTATAAAATACTGCGAAAAGCAAATACCAATTAATTTTAAAGATAACATAATCAATATGGGTTCAGCCAGGAGGCTAGTCAAAACAAAGATGATACTTACAAATAACCAAATCAAACAAGATAATATTAAAACTTTCAAAAATGTGTGATGTCGAATAAAGACAAAGCTGAAACCAAGTAGGTACTTTTGGAGAGTTTATCAGAACTAGAACTGAGAATATCTTAGTAATGAGAAATTCTTTACACCAAATCACTTAGAGCAAAATAAAAAACTCAACAATTAACTTTCACTAACCAACAGTCAAGAAAAACGACGAACATGAATTTCTATTGGTAAATGTGCTAAACAGTAATTATTTGGAGTAACGATCCATAAAAGTAAAAAAAAAAACAGTGCGATTGGGAAGTAGAACACGAAAATTAAAATTTTAAAACATCATGGTAGGTACTAAGTACGTTTGAATAAAAGTATTTGCTATGCAAGTTCATATCATAATAAGTTTATCATTTTAAAAATATTCTATCTAATGTGCATCGCTCAGTGCAATGGTTCGGTATGTACGAGTATGGTAACAAACCTACTGGAAATTTAAGGCTCGGGAAAAATTACAGTCAGTGGCACGAATCATGAAAATTTTTCGACGGAGTAGGGATAAGTTCGCGCATGTGCTCTTGTGAGCGACCAATAGCGCGCGCCCCTCTCCCGCCGCCCGCGCCCCTCACCGCAACGCATACCCAAAATACGCGTTCCGCGCAATCCCCGCCCGATTTCATGATTCGTGCCACTAACTGTAATTATACATAGGAGCAAATGATTGTGTGACAAGCATTTAGCAATTTGTTTCCGATAATGGGTGTTTCGTATTATTTTAAAGCTCGGTAGCGAGCGCAGATTAGTATTATTAATGTATTCTATGGCAGGCAATGGTTTAGCGCCTGGCCCTTCTATTGCGGAGGTCATAGTCACGTGATGGGTGACCAAAAATATATTATCTCAAGTTCTTCCGTGCTTCGGAAGGCACGCTAAGCCGTTGCTCCTAGCTACATTTGCATCGTCGTTGACACTCACCAATCCGCATTGGGCCTGTGTGTTTGGTTGTGGCCCATCCTCCTTATCCACCCATAGGGAAGGCTTGTGCCCCAATAGTGGGGACATTAAAATTCATTGTTATTTCGTACATTGTATTGTTATGAACTCGTAAACATATTACTTTTTTTTTAAAGTTTATTGACGACCTACTCTCTACATTTTGATGGTAGGTGAGAAAAGTGTAAATAGGGACATATAAAAGAGATTCAATAAAAAGCTTTCAGTGACTTTAAGTGGTATAGTTACACCTATTAGCTAGCTTAACGGCTTTAAGTGCTATAAATTATTCACAAGGAAACAAGAATTGCATAGGTAAAAGGGTCCTAAATGGATTCTGATCGGTCCGGCTGCAATGCAGTGCTACGGCGGGTTCAAGGACCCCCATACCTGTTAGACCACTCAAACCAGTACGAGCCCTAAGGCAAGACCTACCCAGCTGCCGGAACTTGGCAACATTATGCTGGCGAATGTTGGAATCAAAAGCGAAATTCAACTAAGCGGAAAATAGTTATTTGATTCGAGGTGATTGACCATAAAGACGCGTAGGTAACACGAGTCAGGAATCCTACTCGTCGTCGTAGGTACTTGTAATTCGTACAACACTTCAACAACTGTAGAGTGGAGTTTTAGGTTTTTTGTTGCATTCAATTTAGGTAGGTACATCCACCACTGACAGATAGGTATGGCTTGCTTTCAAAAATAGGTCCCTATATTCGACAAAAAAAAACTAAAACCTGTAGCTACAATCTACATTCACCACCACCGATAAATAGTAGGTACCCCTATGGCTTGATTTCTAAAATAGGACCCTATATTCGACAAAAAAAACTACGATATTAACTAATGTGGACATTATCCTGAGAGGTTCACCAAAATCAGAATCCTGTCCGTGACATAATAGAGCTTTCTATTGCTATTTAATTTATATTACTTCCTACGTGTTTTGGTGTTTCTTAATTTCAGCGTTTATTTACGAGAAATAATAAAACTGTGATCATTCTTTTCGAGACATTTTTCTCAAAATTCAGATATTATCAAAAATCCAACGTCTCAATCAGAAGATTTATTCTTATGGTCCCAATCACATTTTTTGGTAAGTATTAAAAAAATATTAAAAGTTTTCACGGTCGTAAATTTAATGTATGATTTACAGTTCTTAGTAGGTATCTACCTACTACCTGCCCTGCCTGACGTAACTACATTATAACTCTGCCTGAGCCTGACGCACAAGAAATTAAAATCCTTGAATTATTTCCAGGCAAAATCACCTAACTACTGGACTTATTAGGTAACTTTAATTTCTCCATCCTAAAAGGGAGATTACATGTTCAGTCTGGCGCAAATCCATTGGATCAGTCTGGTACAAATTTTGATCATCAGTCAAAAATTCATAGTCTATACACAGACTGATCACTGATGGAATGGACTGGCACTGGCACCAGACTAATCATGTAATCTCCCTTTAAGCGTGCCCGCAGACTACAGACTTTCAATCGGCCGATAGTTGGCCCGATAGTTGGTTTTGTATGAAGAATCGCCCGATACCGAATCGTTCTAGTGTGCGCACTTGCATACTTCTTCATACTTATTGAGAGCTTGACTAAACTGTCGGCCGATAGAAAGTCTGTAGTCTGTGAGCACGCTAAGGGTGCTTACATAAAGAAACAGATTACCGGTGCAGCAAGGGAGTCTGTATGGGTCGGTACCTACCAATCGGTGCAGGTATAATATTCCCATGTTATCAATGCATCCAGCACCGGTTATAGTAGACAAGTCATTTCGGATTTCAGGTATTTTGGGATTAGGTGTTTTTAGAATTTGTCATTTTGACATTCATGTGTTTTGGTATTAAGACTATGATCTAGAGGGGTCCAGATCAGGTCGAGTTTTGGTTGATCTCTGGTGCCATCGACAGGAATGCTTACTATACTGATAAATTAAGAATAAATGTGAAAGTTTGGATGTTTGTTACTCAATCACTCAGAAACGGCTGAACGGATTTGGATGAAAGGCACACAACTGAAATAAAACTTACCCCGGTCAAAGGTGCCCTAGTGGTAGGGATATTCCGAATGTCCACGTGGACGAAGTCGTGGGCAGCTAGTAAGTTAGATAAATCCTTTATGGACATCATCTCTTTATCAGATTTTTTCATAAAGAAATAATAACAAATTAGAAACAATTAATAATTACTAGCTGTGGCACAGATTACTAAATGGCTACGCTCGGTAGTATTGTAGGAATACTACTAATTCGGCTATATTGTAAGAATAGAAGAAAAATATTTCCCATTTTTTACATTTGAAAGTGGTGTCATACAGTCGCCATATTGAACTTTAAAAAAAAATATAGCCAGTGTCACTCGGGATGTAAGAATTCTAGTGATACCCCATACATCCAAATAGGTTCAGGCATAGTTACCGTGGAATAAAGAAACCCACATACCTACAAACATACATGAACTCTAAACACATAAACACTCCTTTTGGGTAGACCTGGGGGCTAATTGTCTCATTTCAAAATCTATCGTAATCGCTTTCATTTCACAGATGGATGTGACACAGTGCTGCATTTTTTAAATAAGTCTTTATTTGTGCCAAAAAGAAGTATCAGTGTTCTGTCAAATGAAAGAGATTGCGATAGATTTTGAAATTAGACAATTAGTGGAGTGGTTTAAAAGCTTGCAAGCGGTAATAAAATTCACTACAGCGCCACTTTCGGTCATACAACCCCCATAATAAGTTATTATAATAAAGGACATTATTCATTTTGGTCCACATGTGGAAATACCGGCCAAAAAGCAAAAGTGCTTTATTCTGATAGATTTTGTCCACCTAAGCATTTCTTATTATGGCACCAAAGCTGTAGCACCGCTATACTTGATTTTATATAATTTCGAAAAGTCTGTCTTTTCATACATTTTGGCACAAATATAAAAAAGTGTGCCAATAAGCAAATTCTGATAGATTTTGTCCAACTAAGCATTTCTTATTATGGCACCGAAGCTGTAGCACCATTGTACTTGATTTTAATTGAGTTCAAAAAGTCTGTCTTTTCATACATTTTGACACAAATGCAAAGCAGTGCTACAGCTTCGGTGTCATAATAAAAAATGCTTAGATGGACAAAATCTATCAGAATAAAGCACTTTTGTCTTTTGGACGGCACTTTCATATTTGGACCAAAAATTTATGTAACGTGGATGATGTCCTTTATTAAGCAATGTAAGCAAACTAAAGACCACTTCACCTAAAGACAACTAACATTTTTTTATGGCATGCCAGGAATAAATTGCTACAAAGCAATAAGGCAACCTTTTTTGCATTTTCTTTCTGATTATTGTTTCTCTTTGTAAAATCCTTTTGGTGTGTAGTATGTATAAACTAAAGTGTTTATGGGCATTATTATTCTTTAATTTAGTTATCTTATAACTAAATTCAAGAGAGTTAAAACAATTTCTGTATTTAGTCCTGGACTATGATTGAAGTTTTGAACTACAACACCGAACCTCCGTCACCACCGTCTAACCTTAATTATTATTATATTAATGGATAATGTAAATAAATTTAAGTGAAAATGAATAAATTAAAACGTGAATCATCTTATTGTGATTTAGGATAATTAATGACGTATGTAAGTACGTGATTAAGTTTATGTATTGAGCCTTTAATCTTGTGATTAAGTTAAACCTTTTTTAAGCTACAGATGCTGATAAGCATTTCTTCTTCCTGAAATCTAGTTAGAACTTCTCTGTAGCACTACAAAATCGAATAAAATAAAATGTTATGGTGTTTGGTTTATTCACAGGGTATTTGGCAATGAACTTACCTGATTTAGTTTTACGTCAAACAGGAACAACCACTTTATTAAATGTTCATCACACTGAGTCACTGTACACTAACGACGAATCACTTAAATATCCAATTTTCTCACAATATTTTCTTTAAAATACACAAAGAAGCCTCCACAAAAGAAATCCTTTTCGTCCGTGATCCGTCCGTCAACGTCAAATCAACTTTACCACAGATGGGTGAGGTGAGTGACTTAACTTGTGAGGGGTGAGTGACATTGACATGACATGATGACATTACGCAGTGGGTATATTCCAGCAGACCAACATGATTTATAATGAACATTGATACATAATGAGCGGTTATCAAAAGGCAGTTTAAGAAAAAAGTAGTTCATAAAAAAGAACTATAATATGTCGTTGAACAACTGAGTATTTCTCAGCAAAAATGTACCTTTGCCTAAAAAATCATGTCTCAAACTTAAAAATAATTGTAGCTCAATAAAAGTTTGTTATATCTTTACAGAAAATTGCATTTTGCATAGACTAAAATATAATTCTTCTTGATAAACTATCTCGAACTACGCACGTTGTATTTAAAATGTTTTTTTTTTGTAAAATACCAAACTATGTTTTGTGTTCTCCATAGAAAAATAGAAAATAGAAAACTCAAGAATATTTGAATCAAGTATAAAATTTTCAAAAGTAAAGTTTTTTCTGTCATGTTCGACTTATACTGTTCAAGATTTCTTCTTTTATTTAAAATATATTTTAATTACATATCTCTCCATATAAAAAAATAAAACAAAATTATTTTATTCTCTGTCGCAAAAAATTGCAGTTTAGTTACGAGCAGCTTCGTTATACGACAACCACGAATTTAGAAGAGTTTCGGAACGCATCTATTATACTTACTACTGAGAAGTCTCTGATTGGCTGTTACAAAACTGTCTAGCGTAGTTTATTTGACATTTTTTCTGCACGTAAGTTTCTGAGCTCCGTTGATACAATTTAGTTATACTGGACTAAATGACCATTTCTTCGGTAAGTACAATACATACGCAATCTTTATTCAAAATACGTTGTAGATAAAATAATAAGCTTTAATAATTATTTTGGTTTCTTGCGATAAAATGCGTTTTGACTACTCAAATTAATTTTGAGGTTATTTTTGTAAAAAAATGTAGTTACGTTTCGTTACGTTACGAAAATGTTTTATACACAGTTTAGTTACATTTCAAATTAAGCTAGTTGTACACTATACAAATGTACAGAAAAATGTAGATTATTTTGGTTTCTTGCGATAAAATGCGTTTTGACTCCTCAAATTAATTTTGAGGTTATTTTTGTAAAAAAATTTAGTTACGTTTCGTTACGTTACGAAAATATTTTATACACAGTTTAGTTACATTTCAAATTAAGCTAGTTGTACACTATACAAATGTACAGAAAAATGTAGTTTTATTTCGCAATAATTTTTAAATATTGAAATCTTTGTCAGTTGTATGTATCGTATTAAACATTTAAAAAAGTATGTACTATCGCGAATAACATTTTTAAGCATACATATTACACATAACATTAAAATAATTTAGTAGGGAAATGTAAACTATGCCTAACAATAAAAATTTCGTTACATGCTTACATTTTCGTTGTACCATTGCGTTACATGTAAACAATTCGTTGCATTTTTTAGTTACAACATTTTCGTTATGGTACAAAATTTTTGAGAAATACTCAACTAAGTAGGTAGCTTTTTATAACAAAGGCAAAGGATGAAACGTTAACTTTTTTATTATACGTTTGTTGAGTATGTAGTTTGTTGCGTTGTGCGTTGGTTGTCCGTTGGCGTGCTACGAAGAACTTTTCTATGACCAATATAACCATTAGTGGAAATAATATTTAAAAAAAATATACCTAGTTGATGCCATCTATCGACATAAAATTGTACTAAAATTCTCTGCTGTCAGAAAACCGCTCATTCACCACAGTATTACTTATAAAACTTAGCGATCGTTCACACGAGCGATTTTCTCAACGCACGACATTTTTATCACCGACGAAGTTCTACGGGAAAAGGTACCTTATGGAACAGAATAGATATAAGTACTACCGTACAGAAAGGACACTCTTCCCCTCGCCCCAGAATCAATTATCTCACCTCACCCCGCTAGTTTGTGTGCCGAATCATTTAGTCGTGTTTGTCAACGTCAACTTATGTTGATAATCAAAGCAATGCGTCGTATCTTTTTAGTCATGCTTGTCAACTGTCAACTTATTTTGATATTCAAAGCAATACGTCATAACTTTATTTAGGTACCAACAAATTCGAATTATGAACAGGACGTCGCCGCTCGTATAGTACAAACTGCACGGTAGCCCTAGACTTACACACACACAGTTGCGTCTCTATAAAAACGTCATCTGACGTCATCTGCTTATAATGGCATGGTAGTATGAGTATCCGGGGTGTGCTTATGGCTAGGCCATAACGCCGCCTTAGTACTTGAATGGCCAATCGACCAGTGAGCAAATTTTACAAGAGACATTTTTATAACTTAATTATCGATATTATTAGAAATTTTCCAAAATCTTTCTTGCATTAGAAACATGCAGGATTTAAGTTACATTCGAAAAAAATAAAAATATTTATAGTGTATAGCGTGTAATCAGAGTTATATAAAAAAGACAGTTTTGGTAAAATTAATCGGTTGGCCATTCAAGTACTAGGGCGGCGATAAGGTAACTTTTCCCTTGGAACGTCGTCATCGTCACAGAGCTTATTTGACTTTGACTTTGACGTCCGTGTGACTGCAAACACACCGCTGAGAAGTCATGTGACGTCCCACGGGAAAAGTTACCTTTTAGCCTAACAATAAGGAATCTATTCCCGTGGAACGTCGTCAGTGGTAAAAATATCGCGCGTCAAAATATCGCTCGTGCGTACGATCCCTTAACCATGGAAATGTACTTTATATGGCGATCAACGACTCAGCGATTAGTCTGTTGGAATGCACCCAGTGACAACACGATGACAGACAAAACCAAGGACGTACATATAAGGACTGAGTACTCTACAAAAATTCTCACTATGCGTTTAAAAGAAATTCAACTTTATTCTCTTTGTCATAGAGTTGAAATTCTATCGACGACATTTACTGAAGACTCTACTGTGTGAATGAAACATCACCAAGTAGATGAGGATGTCTCGTTCGCACAATTGCCATTGCTAAACAATAATACCACGATGGTAGGAAAAAAAATGTACGTTACCAATCACGTAGTGTATCAAAGTTAAGGATTCGAAGTGGAATATTGAAAAGATACTACTTAAATATTAATTTAGAATAACACATAGTTATTGTGAAATAAAACTGAACTTACTCTTTTGATTTAATAAGATTTTCACAATAATGCTAATCAGCTATCATCGGTGAGGTGGTGTTAAATTCAAGTGTCAATCCTGGCAACTCCGATTTTGACTTTGGCGCCAAATTTCAATTTTAGAATTTCAATATTTAGGTAATATTCCTTTTAAAAACTAGGGTGATCATAAATACTACACCATTTCAGATTTTCAAAAAACGTAATTGTTCTATTGAAATAACTGAAAGTCGCAGGCGAGGGGTAACGTTAATATTAATAATCAAATTCATGTTTTTGCGCCGATTTCGATGAAACTCGGTTTAAGCAACTATTACGACAAGAAAATAACAACATAGTGTTAAAAAAATATTAAAAAAGATGGCGGCCAACTTTTAAGTTTGCAGACCAATTTAGATGAAACTCGGTTTTTGGTACAATTTTGACAAGAAAATGACAAAGCAACTTTTAAAGTATAAAAAAATCAAAGATGGCGGCCAACTTTTTTGTTTGTAGACCGATTTCGATGAAACTCGGTTTTTGGTACTATTATGAGAATAAAATAACAACGCATTTTTTTAAATATTAAAAAATTCAAGATGGCGTTTAACTTTTTTGTTTGTAGGCCGATTTCGATAAAACTCGGTTTGTGGTACTATTTTGACAAGACAATAACAACGCAATTTTTTTAATATTAAAAAATTCAAGATAGTGGACAACTTTTTTGTTTGTCGGCCGATTTCGATGAAACTCCAGTTTTGGTACTATTTAGAAAACAGCAACACAATATTGAAAGTATCAAAAATCCAAGGTGGCGGCCAAATTCTTTTCTTGTTCTTCTTTTTTTCAACCCAGTTATATTAAAATCAACTCAAAAACAAAATTGGCAGCCATTTTGACCTTTTGACATTATTTACATTGCATTATTATTTTCTTGTCAAAATAGTACCAAAAACCGAGTTTCATAGAAATCGGTTCTCAAACAAAACAGTTGGCCACCATTTTGGATTTTTTTATATTTTCAACATTGCGTTTTTATTTTTTTGTCAAAATAGTACTTAAAACCAAGTTTAATCGAAATCGGCTCAAAAACAAAAAAGTTAAGCGCCATCTTGGATTTAAATATTTTAAAAATTGCGTTGTTATTTTCTTGCCTAAATAGTACCAAAAACCGAGTTTCATCGAAATCGACTTACAAACAAAAAAGTATGCCGCCATTTTGATTTTTTTATATTTTCAACACTTCATTGTTATTTTTTGTCAAAATATTACTAAAAACCGATTTTCATCGAAATCAAGCTAAAAACAAAAAAAGGGTGGCCGCCATCTTGTTTTTTTTTAACATAGTGTCGTTGAAAATCGTTTGCACCCATTTTTTTACTACAGATCACTAGACAATGTTTTCCTACCTTCACTTGTTTTCCAACATTCATTTGATTTCCGAAATACACGCACATCGTATTTTTATCAAAATTGGAAGAAACTTTATAGTTATGTCATTATTTACAAATGATTTTTTTTAGATATTGTTTGATTAACCATATTTATAAATAAAAACAAGAAAGCAACCTAATAAAACGTGATAAAAAAACGTGAAGATTTATTTTTAGTAAATTATTATTTTCTGCTTTTCAGTTAACAAGTTAAAACCAAAAGTATACCACCTCCTATCGGAGCACTCGTCAAGACGAATGAATCGAGCACAAACTCGATGGGGTTGCATGATTTTATTACAAAGTTCCAATGGCCTTCTTCCGGCTCCTTCATCAGCCCCTTGGATATTATTCCCCAACAGAGTACTTGCCAAGACGATTCTAACGAGCCCAAACACGATGGGGTTGTATAGTTTCATCATAGTGTTCCTGTGGCGTCCTTCCGGCTCCATCGTCAGATCAACTCAATATACCATAATATTACATTACCTTCTAGTTCTGACCTGTTTTAAAAGTTTCAAGTCTCTAGCTCATCGGGAAGTTAGTATAAAATCGTTTGCAAAATTTGTGCTCACACAAACAAACGAAAACACAAACTGTTTGCGATAAAGGAACAATTTACAAATGAAAGAGACTTTTTAGGACAGAAATTTTACTGCGTGGTTCTACAATGGTTTTCAGAAAGGAAGTGAATTAATTAAAATATGGCCGCACGGAAAATGTCTTTGATTACACAGAGTAGGTAGCTCGGCGCCGACGACGGGGGGAACATGAGGTAATGTGATCTGTGGGTTGCTATTTGTCCTTGGCGTAGACATCCTGGGGGCCCGGGGCAGGAGCAGCAGGACTCGCAGGAACTGATGAAGCCGCATCCTCTTCAGAAATGAGCGGGCACACCTTGTTGAGTGCTCGCCTCTCTATGCCTTTGGTTGTGATGAAGTCAGCTACCCTGTTAATGCCATCTTTGCCAGGGTAGAAGCGGTGGACTCTCCCAAGTTTCCAACGCATCGGAGGGAGGTGGTCATCCTTAAAAATCACCAGTGCGCCTTCTTTTAGGGATGTATATGGTGATTGCCATTTTGTTCTCCGTTGTAGCTCTGAGAGGTACTCGCTTTTCCATCTGCACCAGAAGCTCTCTCTTAGGGTCTCTATCAGCTGATATCTGTTGCGGATGTTCCTCTCGGTGGCAGCAGGGGGCGCTGGTATTGATGTCAGCGGCCTCCCGATCAGGAAGTGCCCTGGGGTGAGAGGAGAAAGATCGCTGGGATTACTGGATAAAGGAGTTAGGGGTCGGGAGTTGAGTACCGCTTCGATTTGAGTGCAAAGTGTACTCAGCTCCTCGAACGTTAAACTAGAATTTCCTATTACACGTCTTAAGTGATGCTTTGCGCTTTTTACACCACTTTCCCATAGACCACCAAATGTGGGAGAATAAGGGGGATTGAAAATGAATTTAATGCCTTCCTCTGCTGCAAAGTTATAAATGGAATTTATGCCTGATTTTAGTTCTCTACTTAACTCGTTACTTGCACCAACAAAATTTGTACCGTTATCACAATTAATTTGAGTAGGTTTTCCTCTACGTGAAATGAATCTACGAAGGCATGCAATAAAGGCGTTAGTGCTCAGATCACTCACAACTTCCAAGTGAATGGCCTTGGTACAGAAGCAAACAAATAAACAAAGATAACATTTAGAAATCCTGTTGCCACGACCCTTCTTACTTGAAATTGGGAGCGGTCCTGCAAAATCACATCCACAAATTTGAAATGGGTAGTTTTGAGTGACTCTACTTGACGGTAAGTGGCCCATCAATGGCTCCATAGCTTTGGCTCTCAATCTAACACATCTAACACAGTGGCGAGCTATGTTACGTGCTAATGGTCGTCCACCGATCGGCCAAAAACGGTCTCTGAAGCTTGACAAAAGTAGTTGAGGGCCAGCATGTAGTAAGCGTAAATGTTCGTCTCGCATTAGGATTTTTGTAAAGTGATGCTTTCCATCTAATAACGCAGGATGTTTTTTCTCAAAATTAAAATCTGTATTGTTGAGACGACCATTTAGTCTTAGTACTCCGTCCTCAGCGATGAATGGAGACAACTGTAACAAAGAGGAAGTTGTTGTATAATATACTTATGGCTGTATGTGAAGTAATTCCCTTGCTTAGATATATTTATTTATAAGACAAAATGTCATCGTACATCTCTCTCTGTCTGTGTGTGTCATGGCTACGAATACAGTTGGTTTACTTTATAAATTAATCTTTTATTATATCCAGCAAGATCCAGAACCCGATACCATCCGCCCACACAATCATATAAAATATGGTGTCAGAAGTGGGATCTGAGGATATTTCAAGAAAATTTCCAGACAAAATAGAAAGAAAGAAAGAAAGAAAATAATTTTATTCAGCACAAAGATACAGAATATTAAAAACTAACTAGATTAAAATACATGTGCTAAAATGGCTCCCACTCAGCATTATGCCACAGCACCCTAGAGGAGCACCATGACGCTGATTTTCAGTGTTCACCAGTTCCGGAGGAGAAGGAGGCGCCAAGATTTACATTAAAAAAGTATTATTAAAAATATTATAGCTAATAGATAATTGAGCGATAAATAAAAATTAATTGCTTACAACTAATTAGGAACCTACCTAGTATTGAGCTTTTTAACTTTAAACAATATAGTGTGATTTACAGAAGGGGTAATGACTAATGAGTAATTATTACCTACCTACTTACTTTATGCTATTAGAAAAAAATAAAAAGGATAAAAAGGGACCAGAGGGATCAACAACAACTATTTCCGACAGATTACGTGCCAAGAGACCGTTAACGGCAGACACACGAACTTACGAGCACAAGCTTTTTTGACATTCCAAAAGATAAACTTTAAGCTTTAATTTGAAGATATGTTTAGATTTTGAGTTCCTGATTGGCGGAGGTATGTTGTTCCAACACTTCGTGGCTGCGTGGCGAAAACTGCCTCTAAATGCAGCCGTTGTGTGTCTGACGTAGTCGAGTTTGAAGGCGGTTTGAACTGGTCTCTTGGAAAATTCCATTTTGTCATAAAGGTAAGAGGGATTTTTATCTTTAATTATTCCAAATAAAAGGCTGGCAAAGTGCAGCTTAAAACGAGATTCTACATTTAAGAGTCCACCGCGGTTAAGAAAGGTAGTAATGAGAGCCCGGCGTGGGATCGGAAAGCAGAAGCGAGCACAGGCGTTCTGAACTCTTTGTAGAAGTTTTTTAGTACGAGCCAAAATGCATTCACCGAGTACTGTGCTCGCATAATTGAGTTTAGAGAGTATAAGGGACTCACAAAAGTGAATACGAAGTTCCACAGTTAGATATTGTCTTATTTTATAAAGGACTTTCAACCTATAGTAGCAATTTCTAATAATCTCCTTGACATGATTTTCAAATTTTAGAGTTCCATCCATAAGTACTCCCAGATTACGTGCTTCCTCCGTTAGCTCCACGCATTGGATCTTCACGCCCGGATCATGGTTTATTATATGCTGGATTTGGTTTTTTGTGCCCAATATTAAGAATTTAGATTTTCGTGGATTGATGACTAAATTGTTTCTCTCCGACCACTCTGATATACGCTTCAGATCCTTGTTAAGTATTTCCACTGCTCTAGCTGTCTCGTCAGGCTTAAATGAAATATAGACCTGGAGATCATCAGCGTAGAGATGAAATTTACAGTTTTGAATGGCTTGAGTAATATCTGCACTGTATAGAATAAACAATATTGGTCCCAAAATTGAGCCCTGGGGGACTCCTCTGTTAACAGAAATCATTATGTCTAATATCAAACCACTCAACGTGGAAGGGAACAACATGTCTGAAAAATGGAAACTATGGAAACAAAAATACGAGATCTATTGCGACGCACAAGGGCTATCAAGCGAAACAGAGAACAAACAGGTAGCAATCTTTCTAAATTCCATAGGTGATGATGGCATCGAAATTTTCAATTCATTTGGTATAGACAGAAAAAAATGCACTTTGGCACAATTAATCAAGAAATTCGATGAAAAGTTTAATCCCTGCATAAATACTACCGTGGAAAGATATAATTTTTTCACTAGACTACAAAAACAGGATGAAACCATAGAAGAATACTTAACAATATTGAATAATTTGTCATCCACATGCAATTTTCAAGAACTAAAAGATAGTCTCATTCGTGATATGTTTGTCATTGGTATAAGAAATATGAACAACATTAAAGAAAAATTATTACAAAAAGAAGATCTTACACTAGAAGAAGCAGTCAAGTTATCAAAAAACATAGAATTGTCTTATGAAAGGTCAAATAAATTATTGAATACTGAGAAGAATATTCAGCAAGTCAATTCAAGTCAAACCAGACAGTCGAGGTAATAATAAAACACAAGGGTGATGGCGGAAGCAGTGTTGCCAGTTTATTTTGATATAAAACTCTAACACCCCCACTATATCAAATTAACAAATAACCCAGCATTTCAAAGTGTTAACAATTTTAAATTACATTAAAAGTTACTACACATTTAAATTTTAGTTTCATTTACTACTCCTTTTTCACAATACCAAGAGTTTTAATAAATTTATTATGTTTAGGTCCTGGTAAACCTTTTGTGAGTAAATCAGCGGGCATTTCAGAAGTAGGCAAATAGTCATTTTTAATAATTCCATTATTAACGACTTCTTTTATAAAATGATATCTGACATCTATATGTTTTGAACGACGATGATATTGATGATTATTATTTGCCAACTTCAATGCACTCTGACTGTCACTGAACAATACAATTTTTACATAAAAACCAGTTAGTTCAAATTCTAAATTTCTTAAATAGATAGCCTCCCTACAGGCTTCAGAAAGTGACATGTATTCAGCCTCACAACTACTTAATGCAACTGTTCTTTGTTTTTTACTTTCCCAAGATATTACAGAACCAGATTTCATAAAGCAGTAACCTGTGTAAGACTTTCTTTCATTTACATCACTAGCCCAATCGGCATCTGCAAATCCTTTTATATCTGTATTACCTTTAGAATACTGTAAACAATAATCTTTAGTTTTTGACAAATATTTTAAAATTCGCTTAGCGTGATTCCACTGATTAATTGTATAAGAATTATTGAACTGGCTTAAATAACTGACTGAAAAAGCTATATCGGGTCTGGTCAAAACAGCTAAGTACATTAAACTGCCCAATAACTTTTGATAAGGTAACTTGTTATTACAAATATCAGACTTTTCTAAGTTTAATTTACATTCAATAGGAGTTTCAATACCATTACAGTCAGACATATCATATTGTTCTAACAATTTTTCTATATAATGTTCCTGATCCAAAGTAACTTTATTCAAGTTTCTGTCAACATTAATTCTCATGCCTAAGTATTGTTTCACTTGACCTAAATTCTTTATTTTAAATTTTAATTTCAGAGCTTTTATCAAACTTTCAGTTTCACATGCATTATTTGAAAATATTAAAAAATCATCGACATACACACCAACTATAGTTTTAGAATTGTCATTGTGATTCTTTATAAATACACATGGTTCTAATTTACTCTTAGTAAAACCTAAATCACACAAAGTTTCATCAACTCTTTGATACCAGGCAAACGAAGCCTGCTTCAAACCGTAAACAGCCTTTTTTAATTTTAACACTTTATTACAATTATTATTTTTAGAATTAAAGCCTTCTGGCAAACACATAAAAATGTTTTCTTGTAGATGACCATTAAGAAAGGCTGTGGTAACGTCTAAATGGGTTACATCCATATCTAACTGAACACTCAATGCAAATAATAACCTCAAAGTTGAGTGTCTAATGACAGGGGAAAAGGTTTCTTGGTAGTCTATACCAGCTTTCTGAGAAAAGCCCTTGGCTACTAACCTTGCACGGAAGTTCACCTTATTGTCACAGTCTATTTTCTTTCGTAACACCCACTTGCACTGTACTACACTAGCATTGTCCGGAGTATCAATTAGTTCCCACACTTCATTTTCTTCAAATGACTTTAGTTCATCAGAAATAGCGCGCAACCATTGTTTTTTCTCTGCACCTCTAATAGCTTCTCCGTAGGATAAACCATTTAAATTATCTTCGTCTTCACCTATGTTGTTATTACTTACAGCAGTAAAACCATATCTGGCAGGTTTCTTTATCTGTCTCTTCTTTCTTCCTTCAGTCACTGTTATGGGTCTATCTGTCGTTTTACAGTCCTCCGTCTCTGACGTTTGTGAGTCAATTTCTGGACTTGATGTTCCTTTCTCTTTTTCTTTACTTAAATGTTCAATATCTTCCACGACAATAGATTGAGGTGAAGTGACACTTTCAGTTGGAGAGTCAGCTTCGGGTTCATCAACCATAGATTCATCATATGATAATAACTCCCCCACTGAATCTGTGGTTCCTATAGAGACTTCCACTGTATTCAAATTCTTTGACATTTCTTGTACAACAATATCTCTACTTGTTGTGACAAGGTTTCTGACAGGATCATAAATTCTATATCCTTTCAAATTTTCACTATAACCAACAAGTATGTGTTGTTTAGATTTCTTGTCCCATTTGGCCCTTTTTTCTTTTGGAACGTGTACCATCACTGGACTTCCAAATATCCGAATATGTTCTAAATTTGGCTTTCTACCTGTCCATATTTCATAGGGTGTCTTGTCTAAGCCTGAAGCGATCGATCTGTTTTTAAGATAGACAGCTGTGTTCGCAGCTTCTGCCCAAAATCTTTTTTCTAGATTAGCCTCGAATAGTAGACATCTGGCCCTTTCAACAATGGTACGATTAGATCGTTCACTAAGGCCATTCTGCTCAGGGGTATAAGCATTAGTCTTTTGATGTACAATTCCCTTTTCTTTTAAATATTGTTCAAACTCATTGCTGCAATACTCAGTTCCATTGTCTGATCTTAAAATTTTTATTTTCTTGTTATGCTGGTTCTCTACCATCGACTTAAATTCTTTAAAATGTCTTAATGCTTCATTCTTATTCTTCAAAAAATATATGAAAGTCATTCTACTGAAGTCATCGATAAACAACAAGAAGTATCGGGCTCCTCCAATGGATTTGCATTCCATTGGGCCGCATATGTCAGAATGAATAATCTGGAGTATTTCTGTGGCTCTTGTGCCAGTCGAAAAAGGTAACCGTGACTGTTTGCCCTCACTACAAACTTTACATTGAGATTTTGTTATATCATAAACACCATTATAAGACAAACCATCAACAATACCGTTTCTCATTTTATTCATGTCTTTACAATTCATGTGTGCTAATCTTCTGTGCCATAACTCTCCACTAACTACTGGAGCGGCTAACACACAACCTTTTTGTAATCTCAACTTATAAACACCGTTCGTTAATTCAGCGTCTGCCACTAGATCACCGTCTCGATTCTTTATCAGACATCTATTTTGTTCAAATTCTACGCTGTTTCCATTTTTAATTAATTCACTCACTGATATAAGATTAGTAGTGAGATCCGGTACACATAAAACATTCTTTACAGTTATCATATAGTTGTGATTGGTTACAATATCCACATCACCCGATGAAGATACGGGTACTTTGGTCTTGTCAGCAACAATAACTTCTGGCAAATCTGACCTGTGCGAAACGTTCTTCAACCAACTTTCATTTGCAGTCATATGCATACTAGCCCCGGAGTCCACATACCAGCTATCTTTACTGAATTTTCCAGTAAGGAAAACAACACTAAAAGCGTTAGACTGTTTCTTATTATTCGGCTTTTCTTTCAATAGTGGACATTGATTCCGATAGTGACCAGTTTCCTTGCATTTGTAACATGTTACTGTTCTTGATACTTTTTCATTTTGTGTACTTGAAGATGCTGACCTCCCGCCATTTTGTTTGTTGCCTTCACCAAACTTTGCCGCCTTTTTCTTTTGCCAACCTTTTGCAATAAAGGCACTTTCATTTTCATTACCTTCAATTGGTTCCATATCCAATAATTTGGTCTTAATTGTGTCGGCAGTTATTCCAATCCCGGAATGTTCAATGGCCATTATCATGGGCATAAACCTTTCTGGTAAACCGGCTAGTAGCAATGAGCCAACCCACTCATCATTTATATTAAAACCAGTGCCACTCAGTCGTTGCGAAGTTTCCACTATTTGTGTCACATAATTCGTCATACTCGAACTATTTTCCAATCTTATTGAAATAAGATGGCGGAGCAAAGTAATTCTCCTCGAAAATCCTGAATCATCGAACAAACTTTTAAGTTTTGCCCACAATTCCTTCGTGGTCTTTGTCTCCTTTATATGCACAAATAACGACGAGTCAATAGTTAAAATGATCTTTGCTCTTGTTTTAGCGTCTGTTCCTGCGGCGACATCTTCTTTTGTTGGAACCTCACAGTGAAGAAAATTTTCGGCGCCTTCCAAAATCAACAGATTTTGTACCGCGAATGCCCAATCTTCAAAGTTTTCACGCCCTAATAACTTTGGCACACTAGCGAGATAATTATTACTCATTTTTAATAACTTTAGCAGTAATTATAGAAATTAAATACTGGAGCACATAACCTAATAATAAAACACAAGGGTGATGGCGGAAGCAGTGTTGCCAGTTTATTTTGATATAAAACTCTAACACGAGGTCACCAACAAAGAAATTTAGTAACAATTTCAGGTCATTTAGTCATCAAAATACTTCTTCAAGAAAATTTAGTCGTCAAAGATCTACGTCGAGTCAGAGGTCAAACAGTTCTAACATATCAAAATGTAGAAGATGCGGACAGTCACACAGGTTTAAGTGCCCAGCTATAGGCAAGACATGTGTCATATGTAAGATGAAAAATCATTTCGCAAACTATTGTTTTTTCAACAAGGGTAATAACGATAATAAAAATAAAACTGTAAGTATGATCGAACAGTCGGACAATGATAACAACTTTGTAATAGGGTCTATTTTAAGTAAGAATAGTAATAAATGGAAAATTAATTGTTATTGTTATAATTATCTTTTAGAATGTCAAATTGATACAGGTGCAGATACAAATATAATCTCCAAGAACACTATTGATAAAATTAGGAAAAATACAAATGAAAAGATTCACATTCAACGAACAAATAATAAGATTTTCTCTTTTTCAGGACAACTAGTACCAAATTTAGGTAGCTGTATATTAAAATGTGTATTTGATAATGGTCTTACTTCAGATTTATATTTTATGGTAATGAATTGTGAGTGTCAAACAATAATTGGAGCAGACAGTTGTGATAAAATTGGAATTATCAAGAGAATACTTAAAATTGACAATGATGGTAATATTGAAAAAAGGTCAGTACAAAATATTGTTAAAGCTTACTCTCATACATTTCAAGGATGAGGTTGTCTTCCTTAAGGCCTGGGCACACCGGATGCGTAGACACGCGCGTGGTTACGCGTGCGTGTACACGCGCGTGGTTACGCACGTAACCCCCTGACACACCGGGTTACGCATACGTTTACGCTTACGCATACGCAACGCAGCCTGTCCCTTGCGTACCCAGCGGGCACACCGGATGCGTAGACACGCGCGTGTACACGCGCGTAGTTACGCACGTAACCCCCTGACACATACTCAGCCGCTGCGGCAGCCATACTATAAGTAATAAGGATTTTTTTCCTATTAAAAATTGTCTATGGTCCTTATATGATGTCACTACCTATACATAGTATAAAACAAAGTCGCTTCCCGCTGTCTGTCTCTCTCTTATCTATATCTTTAAAACTACGCAACGGATTTTGATGCGGTTTCTTTTAATTGATAGAGTGATTCATCATTATGTATAATACATCGTGTCAAATTCCACACTACACCGAAGCGAAGCGAGGGCGGGTCACAAGTCCTTTTTATGCCAAATGCGACCTTTGATTTGATTTGACTTTTTTCGGACATTCCCCATTCCATAATACATTATTTATTTTGTTAGAGCTCAGAAATTTATGCAGTGCTTTCGATGCTAGGCTTCCCATTCCCAGGCGGCTTAATTTTTGCCGACATCTTCATATTTCTACATACATAAAACCTCGATCAACTTATAATTCACCTAAGTATACCTTCCTCAGAAATCACTCTATCATTTGGTGAAAATCGCATGAATATAGGTAGTACGTTTTGTAGTTTTTGAGTTTATCGCGAAGCGCAGACAGACAGACAGACGCGGTGAGGGACTTTGTTTTATAATATGTATGTAGTGATATCAAGCAATTGATGACTAGTTTAAATTCATAGAAGTGACGAAGTTCTCTGTTTGTAAGAAAAAAAGCAAATTTCATAGGTAGGGGACTCGAACAAAACAACTGAATGCGTAGTCACGCACGTGGTTACGCGCGTAGTCACGCGCTGGTCACGCGCGTGGTCACGCGCGTAGTGACGTGCAGGAAAGATACGTGCGTGTTCGTATTTGTTCGGTGTGACGTCCAATAGGGAATGCCATTGAGTACAACGTCATCAATGCGTTCCGCTCTGCGTAAGTACGCAGCCTGGTTGTCTCATGAGAGCTGCAATGCGTAGGGTTACGCATCGGTCTACGTGCACGCGTACGTTACGCAAGCGGTGTGCCATGTCTCATAAAGTTTCAGGCATTACAACGTCATGGTACGTCTACGTGCACGCTTACGCATACGCTTACGCATCCGGTGTGCTGGAGCCTTTATCAAGCACACTTAGAAATTGATGAAAGTGTAACACCAAAAATCTGTCCTTTGCGCAGAATTCCTTATACATTGCATAATAGATTAAAAAATGAACTTGATCAAATGGAAAAGTTGAAAGTAATAGAAAAAGTCACAAAGCCGTCAAAATGGGTAAATTCTATAGTATTAGTTGAAAAAAGTAACGGTTCATTAAGAGTTTGTCTAGACCCCAGAAATTTAAATGTAGCTATTAAACGACCCCATTATCCATATCCTACCTTTGATGATCTACGTTCTAGAGTTGCAGGAGCAGTGATATTTTCAAAATTAGACGCTAGTTCAGGCTACTGGACTATTCCTTTAGATACTGCGAGTAGTGACTTATGTGTTTTTAATTCTCCCTTTGGAAGATATAAATTTCTACGACTTCCTTATGGCATAAACTCTAGTGGTGAAATTTTTCATAGAACAATGAATGATTTATTCGGTGATCTAGAAGGAGTAATTATTTTCATCGATGATATTTTAATTTTTGGTTCAGACATAAACCAACATAACAAACGATTAGAAGCTGTTTTCAAGCGAGCCGCTGAGGTAAACTTAAAGTTTAATCAATCAAAATGTCAATTTGGTATTTCAGAAATATGCTATGTAGGTCATATTTTCAACAAGAATGGTATTTCTCCTGACAAGTCAAAAATAAATGCAATTACAAAAATGCAAAGTCCTAAAAATGTCAAGGAATTACAAAGATTCTTAGGTATGATCAATTATTTAGGTTCTTATATTCATAACTTAGCTGAAGAAACCAGTATACTTAGAGATTTACTTAAAAAACAGAATGATTGGCAATGGCTAGAACAACATGAATTACAATTTAATAGATTAAAATCTTTAATATGTCAAGCACCAGTGTTGATTCATTATGACATAAACAAACCTGTAAGATTATCAGTTGATGCTTCGAAGAATGCTGTAGGTGCTGTTATACTACATGGAAAAAATCCAATTGCATATGCGTCGAAATCATTAAGTAAGTATCAAGAAGGTTATGCACAAATTGAAAAAGAATTATATGCTATAGTCTTTGGTTGCAAAAAATTCCATCAATACATATATGGAAAACCTATTCAAGTAGAAACTGATCATCAACCCCTTGTCACTCTTTTTAAAAAATCGTTATGTGATGTTCCTCCCAGACTTCAAAGAATGATGATATTATTACAAGCTTATCATTTAATCGTTTCATATACAAAAGGCAAAGAAATGTATATTGCTGATACATTATCTCGTTCTCCGATAGATGATTCTTCGCAAGAAGTAGACAGTTTAGAAGATTTAGATAAAAATATCAAAATTCATATTAATTTACTTACATCCAGCTTAGCTATCACTAAAGAAAAATTAGATAAAATTTTAGAGCACACGAATAAAGATCTAACTTTACAAAAATTAAAGCAATTATATAAAGAAGGATGGCCAAATTGTAAACAACATTGTGATATTTTAGTCTTACCATACTGGAACATAAGAGATGAGATTCATTGCATAAATAACATTATTTTTAAAAATAGTTCAGTTATAATTCCTACCTCTATGAGATCAGAAATATTAGATATTTTACATGAAGGTCACCAAGGTATAGAAAAAACTAAGAATTTAGCAAGAAATTTAGTTTATTGGCCTAACATTTACAAAGATATTGAGAATAAGGTAAAACAGTGTGAAAGTTGTTGTATTTTCAGTGCTAATAAAAGCAAAGAACCATTATTGTCTCATGAAAAACCTTTATATCCGTGGCAGAAATTAGCTACTGATTTATTTGATTACAAAGGAAAAAAATATTTACTTTTAGTTGATTTTTATTCTAACTACATTGAAATTGCTTTGTTAAATAAAGATAGTAAAAGTTCAAATGTCATAACTCATTTAAAATCAATATTTGCTAGACATGGCATTCCATTGCAATTAGTTAGTGATGGAGGTCCCCCATTTAACTCTCAAGAATTTAAAAATTTCTTATTTCATTGGGATATTGAACATATTATTTCTAGTCCTTACATGTCAAGATCAAACGGTTTAGCAGAAGTTTCAGTGAAAATTATAAAAAACATTTTTAGAAAATGTGAAAATTCAGGAACTGATCCATACATAGGATTGTTACAGTATAGAACAACTCCGAAAGGAAACATACATTCTCCTTCAGAACTACTAATGTCAAGAAAGTTAAGAACAAAATTACCTTGTCAAATTAAAAACTATCAACCTAAAATTGTAAAGCCTTCATTACATTTTAAAAATAAGAATAAAAATTTAGAAAAAACTAAGAAGTATTATGATAAGATTTGTAAAGAATACTCAGAGTTTAAAGTTAATGAGAAAATATATTTTAAGAAAAACCCTAAAGATATTATATGGACAAGTGGTTATATTTTATGTAAAACTAAATTCCCTAGATCATATATACCTAGTTGGTTACTAAGTTCTGTAACTATGGAAAACATGAATAATACTAAATTTACAAATAATGCTACAATGAATTATATACCAAATGAAAGCCCAAATATTTAAGATTATCATGTATTAAAATTATTCGAAATGACCGCCTCTGGCATGAATACACGCCTTTAGACGACGAGGCCAGTCATCGATGGCAGCACGAACTACCACCATATCCAATTCTCGACTGCCTTGAGAATAGCGCGCTTAAGAGAGTCGAGATTCATGTGGGGCTTAGCACATGCTTTCTCCTCAATAAGTTGCCATATGGCATAATCCAGAGGATTTAAGTCTGGGCTGGAGGATGGCCATTCTTCCTGCGCGATAAAATCAATTTTGTTAGCCCGAAACCATGCTTGTGTAGATTTTGCTTTGTGCGCAGGGGCAGAGTCCTGCTGGAAGACCCATGGCTGGTTTTGAAATAAAGTGTGGCTTAAGGGTTTGACAACAGGTTCCAGAACGGTATCTTGATAGACTCTAGCGCCAGTTTTCACACCTTTTTCACAGAAATGAACCTTACTTAGCCCTGAATAGGACACCCCCAGCCAAATCATCACTGATGAGGGGTGGTGACCTCGTTGGACCCTCGGAGCAATCATGCTGGCTTCTTTACTATTCTTAGCGTATACTCTATCATTTTGACGGTTAAAAATTTTTCCAACTGTGAAGATTTTTTCATCAGTAAACAAGATTTTTCGATGGCCGTTTTGTGCGTACTGCTTTAGTAGAGCGCGACTTCGTGCTAACCTCATAGCCTTCAATCGTGCGTTTAGCAGATGGCCCTTTCGTCTACGGTAAGCGTGAAGCCCAAGGTCATCATTGATAATTTTTTTAAGGGAACTTCTCTTCACAGTCATCTGTATTGCCAATAACTTTTGCTTCCGGACGGGATTTCTCGTGATTCTCGCCTTCACTGCCTTGATCACAGCTGGTGTCCGAACGGTGCGTGGTCTTCCTGATCTTTTTCGGTCATCGACGGTCAAGGTATTACTGTACCTATGGATAGTGCGATAAATAAATTGCTTGTTGATTTTCAACTTTTGTAGCAACTTGAAAATCATATTCGGTGGCTGCCCACATTTGTGCAGAGCAATTACAGCGACACGATTCTCCTTCAACCCCCATTCCATGGTGAAATAAACAAAATATGATATACGTGTGGTATGTAATTATAGCTTATAAAACTGTCAATAATATGTCATTTTTCTTTTTTCTTTTCATTTGTTTTAATGGCCAGTAATCGATAAAGAAACTCAGTAACAGAACTTTTGAACAACCTGTGTAGTTATTGATAATTTAGGTATAAGTTATCGTAGAAGTTCTCAACATATACGTCAGAATTATAATAAAGATAAGTCAAATATGTCAAAGAAGAACGTTGATTTTTATGATAATCAATCAAATCTTAGTCAGTCACAAGTAGAAAACCAGTCTGATGTAAAGTCAAAGCCAAAAAGTGTAAAAAAGAAGGAGGAGGAAGAAGATAATAATGTAATAATATATACTTTTAATAAGTCAAGTCAAAATAATAATATAAATAATGATTCAGTCAGTGAAAGTAATTCAGAGTCATTTAAGTCAGTTAAGTCAGATAATATTGTTTTATCTCCAGAACAGTCAGAGTCAGATAATATTGCTTTATCTCCAGAACAGTCAGATAATACTATTGTTTTATCCCAGAATTTGTAAATGTAGAAAATACTTTTTCAGCAGATGATCTTCAATCACCTGAAAGTATTCATGATTATAACGAATATCCATGTAAAAATGTATCAGAATTAAGTCAAGCCATTAACATTACAAGTCCCCAGTTTGATTATTCTAATGTAACAGAAAGTCCTAGTTCTATGTTAACTCAGCCTACTGCAAGTCATTGTTCAGATATTCAAAATGTTGAAAATACTAATTCAGAGAAAAAATATAGTAGTAGAGGTAGACTTTTAAAGAAACCAGACAAGTTAGATTTGTAAAATAATTTTTAGTTCTTCATTGTAAACATTACATTAAAACTTAATTAACATGACTAATATTATACATTTGTAAAACTTAACTAAATTTAACAACGAAACTTAAATAATTAACATTAACTTAACTGTAACTTTCATTAATCAGTATTATATTTCAGAACTTAATTTTCAATTGTAAACATTGTAAATTAATTAAAAAGGGGCATGTTGTATAATATACTTATGGCTGTATGTGAAGTAATTCCCTTGCTTAGATATATTTATTTATAAGACAAAATGTCATCGTACATCTCTCTCTGTCTGTGTGTGTCATGGCTACGAATACAGTTGGTTTACTTTATAAATTAATCTTTTATTATATCCAGCAAGATCCAGAACCCGATACCATCCGCCCACACAATCATATAAAATAGAAGTAAGTTTCTTTTTATTTTTTATTAAGTTAAGCTCTTTACTAAAGGATTCTGTTTGTGCAATTTTAATAAGGTAGGTAAGTGATTGTGAAAGTTCACTTGGGCCTAAGGGATTTTTATTTTTACTATTATGTAGAAATCTATTTACGTAAGCAATTATTCTTATTAATTTTAATGAACAAGAATACTTTTCAAAATTAATTAAGTTAGACGGATTATCAGTTTCATGTATGTCTACTGATTTTAAAACTTTTAATTCAGGTAATGATATATTATCCATGTTAGGAGGAGTGGGCCATTGAGTTTCATCATACTTTAGGAATTCAGGCCCCTCCCACCACAGAGAAGAATTAAGAAAATGACGTGGATCTAGCCACCTCTTGAAGCCATGTCAGCCGGGTTATGATTGGTGGGTACATGTCTCCAAGAATCTCTAGAAGTTAACTCATGAATTTCATTAATACGATTGGAAATAAAGTTTTTAAGAATTTTAGGTTGTGTTTTAATCCAACCAAGAGTTATCGTTGAATCTGACCAAAATATTCTTTTGTCTATAGTACACCGCAGAGCCTCGTCAACTTTATGCATTAGACGGGCACCTAAAACTGCCGCGGAAACTTCAAGACGTGGAATTGTTAGAACAGGTTTTAAAGGTGCTACTTTTGTTTTAGCGCAAAGAAGTTTAATAGTTATACAACCTAAAGTGTCAGTACTGCGTGCATACACGCATGCTGCATATGCATCCTGCGAGGCGTCCACGAAGCAGTGGAGCTCACAGGCAGCAACCGCAGGACATAGTATGTGTCTCGGTACACTGACTGAAAGCAAATTATATAAATTATCAGATAAATTTGTCCAGACTTTTTTAATGTCAGATGGCACTGGTTCGTCCCAGTTTAATTTTAATTGCCATAACCTTTGCAAAAGAATTTTAAGTGTCACTATGCAAGGACTGAGCAAACCCAAAGGGTCAAAGACTTTACAAGTATTAGATAAGATGGATCTTTTAGTGACTTTGTCACTGATTTGATTTATATTTATTGAAAAGTGTAAAGTGTCAGTTTTAGGTGACCACTGCAAACCCAATACACCGGACTGGTCACTTAAATCGAGAGACTTGGTTATAGTCTGGTCTGTAAAGATCTGAGGACAATTACTACGAAATTTATGTAAGGGGAAGCATGCTGATTTAAGTAGCTTAGTAACTTCATTAAGTATATAAGGTAAAGTAGCCTCGTCGTCTGCCCCTGTGACAACGTCATCGATATAACAATCCTTTTTTATGACTTCTGATATTAATGGATCAGGACATTCGAGTGCTAACTGCATAAGACAGCGAGTGCTCAAATAAGGAGCACTTGCGGTCCCGTATGTAAGAGGCTTAGGTGCAAAAGCACTAAACTTAAGAATCGCCTAAGTCTTTTCTTATCTACAACTCGACCAAGATAACTAGGCGAATGACAGCTACATGACGACTAAGTTTATGACACCGTTTTAATTTGGTCGTGTTGTAGTTAGGAAAAGACTTAGGCGATCCTTAAGTTTAGTGCAATCGGGCGTCCGTCTCGTCATCACGCCACAATATTAACTGTAGATTTCGTTGACTTTGATCCATTAAAATTTGACGATAACATTTTTGTATATCTCCTGTAAATACGTACTTATGTTGACGGAATCTAATTAAAATATTGAATAAATCATCTTGTACTACAGGACCGATACACTGTATGTCGTTAAGAGATTTTGATGAAGTACTTTTGGCTGAGCCATCAAAGACTACTCTTAGTTTTGTAGTTTCGCTACTGTCACGCAAAACTGCGTGATGTGGCAAAAAATATCCAAAATTAGGCTTAGGGATTATTGATAAGTGACCAAGTGATTTATATTCATTGATGAATTCACTATATTGTTGCTTTAGGTTAGGATTTTTATTAAGTTTTTGATCTAAAATATAAAAACGTTTTGCCGCCATTTTGTAAGAATCACCAAGTGATGTTTCAGGCTTTTCTTTTAAAGGCATCATGACGCAAAATCTGCCATTAGGTAGGCGGTAGGTAGTTTCTATGAAATGTTTTTCACAAAACTCCTCATCAACTGACATGGGCAACTTTGAAGGTGGAAGTTCCTCAAGACTTCAAAATTTAGAAAGTTTTTCACTGATTTCTGCTGTGAAATTACAGTGAACTGACTTTGAAGGATTTTTATGATTTATGTTTAAGGGGCCGGCCACAATCCAGCCTAATTGAGTTTTTTGTAAAATGGGCATATTAGGACCCAAAGACATTTTTTCAGGACACAAGATATCAAAAAATATTTTAGCACCTAACAACAAGTCAATGTCAGAAGGTTGACAGAAACGAGGGTCGGCTAGCTGAATGTTTTCAGGTAAGTTTAAATGATTTATGTTCACCGAAACATTAGGTAATTTAAAACAATTTAAGTTTGTATTAAAGGAGTTTGACAGAGACGAAATGCTTACGTCACATCTGTCAGAAATAGGTAACTGAATGTTGTTAATGCCTGAAATATTTATGAAATCAGGATTACGATTAACTACACCAATTTTATGTTTCAGGTTTTCCGTCATGAATGAGGATTGGCTGCCGGCATCGAGCAAAGCACGGGCAACGTAAGTATTGTTATTTTCAGGATTGGTAACGTTGACTAAAGCCGTACCAAGAAGCACTTGACTGTAAGATTGCACCGAAAGAGTATGTTGAAGAACAGGTGAGCTGGCTGGAGCCGCATGAGGAGGAAACGTACAAGCTAAATTGTTTTCATGTTTATGCAATATGGTATTATGTTTTTATTACACAACCGACAAGAACCAAGACGACATGTACTCGGTTCATGACCCCTTCGCAAACAATTAATGCAAAGTTTAAGTTTTAAGACTTCACTCATTTTGTTATCATGTGATAAGGATTTAAATTTTTCACAATCTATAATTCAATGAGATTGGTTGCAGAGGGGACATGAAAATGAAACATTCGCTTTAGAAGAACCAGAAGTAAAAAAGGATTTTGAAAATCTCTGTGGAAATAAACCTTTATTTTCACTCTTTATTTGATTATGTTGATTGTTCGGTTGAAAAGAACCTTTCTCACTTTTGCTTGCCTGTGCTGTTTCCAGTATATCAGCCCTGCCACGGAGAAATTCTATAAATTCACTTAAGAGCGGTAAATCGGATAGATTGTTACGATATTCTTCCCATTTACCGCTTGTCACAGAGTCTAATTTGGTGGACACCATATAAATAATGAGTGTGTCCCACTGATCTACGGGTTGACCAAGAGTGGTCAACGCTCTCAAGTTTTTAGTTACAACATCGATTAAATATCTAAGAGATTTATGAGATTCCATAGAAATGGATTCAATTTTGAATAAAGCCTTTAAGTGATTATTAATAAGAATCTTTTTATTATTATATCTTTGACACAAAAGGTCCCATGAAACATGATAATTTTCAGCAGTAAATTCTATGGATTTTATGACTAAAGCTGCACTCCCTAATAATGAAGAACGTAAATAATGGAACTTATTAATATCTGGTACGGACTCATTTTTATGGATTAAAGATTCGAATGTGTCTCTAAATTCAAGCCATGAAAAGTTATTGCCATCAAATTTTGGAAGTGTAATAATCGGTAACTTGACATTAACACTTTCCTTATGTGAGCAACAACTCTTTTACAACATTATTTATTGGCAGTAATTTAAGAAAAGATTGAGCACTTGAAATGTTTTTATAAAATCTTGTTTCAGTTAGTTGCCGTTCCTGAATTTGCTCATCGAGAACTGGGCACTTGAATTCTATTTTAGTTTGGCATCTTTCAAAATCTGAAAATAACGCTTCTAGTCTTTCTATTCGTAGATTCAATTCATTTCTTTGTGTCTCCGTTATATGTTCAATGTTTAATTGCCTCAAGCCAGTAAGAAAATTTTCAAATAAAGTTAGTCGACCGCGAATGGAAGCCCGTTGTTTTATAAGATCTTTAAGTTCAGTATCGGTTTCCTTCGTTTCCTTACTTGCACTGTCTTTACTGTCTTCAGGCATTATGTAAACCTAAGTACTCGATTACACAAACAGAATAAAATAAAGAAAAAACTACTCAAGAGAGAATGTGTCAAACCAACAAATGCAAATTTATAAAGTTCACTCGTTAAGTTAAGTAAAGAAAATGCATCAAACCAGACAAAGAAATGCAGGCAGAAGCGGGCGCTCAAGGTCATGCGCCGAGCGCACGAAGGCCGCGTGGTCGCGCAAGCAAATGGCGGCTCACGCGCGCACAGCAATGTATTTCACCGGGAACGGACCCTGGGGGCCCGGGCTTCAGCGTATCACTAATTTAAAACAATGTATTAGAACCACGAATTTCTAAACATGAATGCACTTAAAGGGGCTTAGGGACAATTTCAATAGTTTTATATTACGAATAATGCAATAAATGGTGTGCCACATTTATGAAAAGCTTTGCGTTGTGCTAATTTTAAGAAGCACCGTATGAAATGATCGCGTTTGCTTATTATTTTAAAGAAATAAACAAATTCGAATGAATAATGCTAGGTTAGGTATACATTAAGTACCTACCTAAATGCTTTAAAATGCTGAAAATGTGGAGAAGCTGACGTAAAAATGCGATGAAATGTAATGCTTAATGCTTAAAATTTAGAAAATCAGGTAGGCAAGTATTCGCGAGCAAAGGTGGTTGAACCCGCCACGTGCTTCATGATCGTGACGAAAAAAAACTGTGAGTTAGCGAGACAGCAGCGTAACACTTTTTACAACAAATCGAGACTGCGATGAAAGGATGGGAAATAAGGAATGACACTCCCCTGATGATCCTGGTGTAGATTGTTGCGAAGTCACGCCACGCCACGACCCCAAGTGCTGCGTCACCTTGCTGTACTGCCGCCGTCGTATCTTGATATTCTTGATCGCGAATACTTTTGCGAATTAAGTTTGATTTTACTTTTGTTCATATAAAGGAACAATTTACAAATAAAAGAGATGACTTTTTAGGACAGAAATTTTACTGCGTGGTTCTACAATGGTTTTCAGAAAGGAAGTGAATTAATTAAAATATGGCCGCACGGAAAATGTCTTTGATTACACAGAGTAGGTAGCTCGGCGCCGACGACGGGGGGAACATGAGGTAATGTGATCTGTGGGTTGCTATTTGTCCTTGGCGTAGACACAAACAAACGAGCAAGCAACCTTATAAAAACGTGGCAAAAGTATTAATTGTAAATATAGAACTACCTAAGTACTTAAGTTTATATTAAACAGTTTAATGTAATAAGTATGTCTCCGACCAACCATACAGTTTGGTCACCCTATGGAAGAAAGAGATACAATTATCTACTTGACCTCTCTGTCGGCTCATTTTGGGGCGAAGAGCTCAATCTGGTTTATACCGAAGGGATGTGCTACATCTATGGACAAAACCAAACCACAGACTAGAAAGCAGATGTTTTGACAGTTAAAGTGTTTCCAGACTCGGCATTTTAATTCCGTCGAATAATTCTTAAAACTGTATTTTTAATTATCACTCTTATAAAATAAGGCAGCTGGTTGTTATTTTATAAGAGTGATAATAATTAACCAACGAAACATATATAATTAAGTAACGAAATAAATTATCGATTGTTTATGACTAACTGTCATAAACCATCTATAATTTCATATTTTACTCTTTGGATAATTTATTTCGTTCCTTCTAGCAGTTCGACATCTTTTCTCAATACAGAATTATTTACGTTATCAATAAACCTGGCCGAACTTGTGAACATTCTCAGCATTCATTAAATTAAGTTCAGCGCATGCACTGCTCAGATCAAATAAAAAAGATTTTCTTTTTTTATTTGGTCTGAGATGCACTGACGCGTGCGGCAGCGCGTACAGTGATTAAAATGCTTTAAGGCAGAGGTGCCCAAACGGTCGATCGCGAGAGGTTTTAAGATCGATCGCCAAGGATAACAGATTTGACAGTTTATGCACCCAATGTAGTTTAATTTCTTTTCTTGATAAATATTAGTCGATCTCTCAATCATCAATCTGCTCTAAGGCAGTGCCGGATTCAGAGTCTCGGCCGCCCTAGGCCGAGTAGTACCAGCCGCCACTTTGTCAGCTGAATGAAGGGCGTTTCTGGTCTGCCTGCCGCCCCGCCCCCCTAGGTCGCGGCCTATACGGCCTATTGACAAATCCGGCACTGCTCTAAGGGGTTATGTTCTTTGCGCGTAGGTATCTTGTACCTATCTTTGTATGTAAACAATATTCTTTATTACCTCATATATTTATTAAGATATCTTTAGATTTGTGTTGACAGCCCAAGACTGGACTGCTCTCATTTTTATTTATTTTAGCTGCAATCAGTGATCTGCGTTTATCGCAGTCCCATTTCATACGCGACCTCTTCAGAAGTAGAATCCTTTTAACGAGTAAAAAAATCGCGGGTTAAAATAGAATATATAAAAAATGAGGAACTCACATTACCACACCGAAGGCAGCGGCACGACAAGTAGTGACGTCATGTGGTCAAGACCGTCAGAACACAAAGTAATAACAACTTCCAGAAACAATGATTTTTATGCAGCTCTGAAAACAGCTTTTTAATATGGAGTTTGATTCGCGGATCATTCTGCTGGAACCTCATTTGGTCTGAGGCTGGAACCCCAATGTGAGAGCTGCTGCGAAGATGCTACTCTATATTTCCACCACCAATGCCCAGCAACGGTGCACTAGATCGTCCCGAACACTTTGCAGGACACCTGTATTCGACTTAATTAGTACAAAAGTGGCTATTATGCTACTGAGAACCTCTTCTTTTTTTGAAGTCAGTTAAAAAGGTGTCGCTATAAGAATTTTGTATTGCCAATTAAAGCATGCTTTTTTAAGTGAAAAATTAAATTAAAGAGATGGCCGCGCGGTCGAAACGTGGAGAATCACGCGGCCACGCAGTACTCTCAAACGGAGCTTAATAGAGGTCCCATTCTTTTTTATAATCGCTGATACAATTAGGTAAAAATGAAGACAGTATAAATAAAGCCCTAAGGTTTGGACTTCACGACCTACAGAACTTAAATGCAATGGCAGCGTGGCCGTAAAGTGCAAACATTAGGGCTTTATTTATACCGTCTTAATTATCTACGAAATCGTATCAGCGATTAGCAAAAATAATAGAACCTCTGCTAAGCTCCGTTTGATAGAACTGCGTGGCCGCGCGAGGTCTTCCACGTTTCGATCGCGCGGCCCAACGAACTAAGTTCGCTGGCGCGGCCATGGTAATCCTTTACAACTTTCTGAATATTGGACCTACAAATTGCGACTTGCATTGTTAGTTTTCTACATATTCCTTTGTAATGTTGACGAAGTCGATTTCTTCTACGACACCGTGGTGGCCGAGCAATCGAAACGGACACAATCTAAACTAGTGGCCCCGTGAGCTGTAGACCTCGCGTTAAAAAGTAGCTCAAATTGTATGTTGTTTAAAAATAATTTAAAAGGTGTTACCAGCCCCTTTTTTCCCACTGCTCACGAGGTTTTCAAAGCACATAGTAGGTGGTTACGTGCTGTTTGGTATATTATTTGGTAGCTATGCGCAGCTAGATGGCGCTTCTAATTTTGATAAGTTTCGAAAAACTGGCTCCACTTAAAAATTCTGTAAAATTATCAAACTGCTCACAAAATTTCACGAGAATCGGTTGAGAAATGTGACCTGCAGAGCAGACAGCTAGAAAGTCGGACTGAAATTCGCCATTTTGAAGAATAAAAAAACTGGCTTACCAATAAAATTCTATATAAGTGATTTTCGAACCTGCTCACACATGAGAATCGGTTGAGATAATTGCAACCAGTAGAGGAGAACAAGCAGCGCCAGAAAACCGGACTGAAAAAAGTTTATTTTACATAGGTATCTTCGCCATTTTGAATAATTTCCAAAAACTGTCCCAAAAAAATTTTTTTACTTAATTTTCGAACCTGCTCACCAAAATTCACGAGAATCTGTTGAGAAATGTGACCTGTAGTGTAGAGGAGAACAAACAGCGCCGAAAAGCCTTTTTTTCTTTTCGTTTTCTTTTACACATCTCCGCCATTTTAGAAAATTTCGAAAAACTGGCTTGACGAAAAAAATTCTAAATAATTTTCGAACTCGCTCACAAAATTTCACGAGAATCGGTTAAGAAATGCAACCTGTAGAGGAGAACAAACAGCGCCGGAAAGCCAGACTAATATGTTTCTTTTAAATATCTCCGCATTTTGAAAACTTAAAAAAAATTGGCTCAACAAAAAAATCTATATATATAATATATATAATTTTCGAACTTTCTCACAAAACTTCACGTAAATCGTTTGAGAAATGCGACATGTGGAGGAGAACAAACGGTCAGCCGAAAGGACATACGAAAGAATTTTTGCCCAAGCTGAAGCAGAGACGCTATCTCTCGCGCTTCGCGCTTGCACGTTCAATTACCTAAGTCTTCAAGTTTCATTTAATACGTTAAAATAGTTAATTAATTCAGAAAATAAGGAATTTCTGGTACTGGAAATAAGTTTCACTCAAAAGTGAAATATTTCAACCCGTTTTGAAAAATTTCATTAAAATTTTCACTGGACCCATCCCTAGTCGGGGGTCATTTGTCTCTATTGTTTAGAAACTGTAGGTACCTACTCGTATACTTAGAATATCACACCTAGAAGCCGTGTCCTTGTATGAAAAGTGAGGCAACTTATACTGAGCCAAAATGGCTCATTTCTCAGATTTATATCCTTCATACGTTACCTAATAATCGTAACTAAAATCCAATAATATTAATAATTAATCTCTTTAAGGTAGGGAAATTGAAACTGTTTTGTACTTATTAGGTATGATTATGTAATAATGGACAATAAAAATCTGAAAACGGCGCCAATTTGGCTGTTTTAGTTGCCTCACTTTTGACAGCGCGCTTCGTAGGGAATTATCGTTCTAGGTGTAATTATTCTAAGCTCGTATATTATTTTAGGCGTCTTTATGAAATCTTTGCAAACATTATGGCAAAATAAATCCTATAGATAGCTTTAGCAATAGCCGCTAAGCATTAGAACCGCTACACAGTTTCGTCGTCGTTTAGACACCATGTTTTCACCCAGTACAGTCAGTGGCACGAATCATGAAATCGGGTGGGGATTGCGCGAAACGCGTATTTTGGGTATGCGTTGCAGTAAGGGGCGCGGGCGGCGGGAGAGGGGCGCGCGCGGCGGGAGAGGGGCGCGCGCTATTGGTCGCTCACAAGAGCACATGCGCGAACTTATCCCCACTACGTCGAAAAATTTTCATGATTCGTGCCACTGACTGTAACAAGGTAACTACGTAAAGCAACTAGAACTAGAAAAAAGATGGCTTTAGTTGAATAAAAGCACAATTTTACAGTGAATTCTGACAGAGAACTGCTCCATAATATATTTTGTGATATCACTCCATTCGTGTTGCCCGGTAATAATTGCTCGATTATAAAACTAATATACCGATTATAAAATGCACCTTAAAACGAACTTTGTCTAATCTAAGAAGGGTATGAACGAACTCAAACCATAATTTAGTACTATTAACTCGTCTACTACCTAGTAACGTTCAGGGGTTTTATCTATAGATTCTAAAACATTCTTAGGAATACGTATCTATCTACCTATCTAAAATTTGGCTCGTAGAAGAATGCTCCGAAGGTCAATACACCAAAATTCGGTATCCAGGCAACAGTTTGAGCTTGCAGTCAATACATTACGCATAGGTATAAATCATAAGTCTAATATAGGTAATATAGCCGTACATATGGATAGTGGGAACCGACCGACATAAATCACGAACAGTAAGTACCATGTTGTCTCTTTCTAATGGCCTAAATTATAGTGAAGGTGGAGGAAAATGAACAAAAGCTGTTGGAGCGCCTGTCATGATTGCTGATGTAATGCGTTCGTGATCGTGACTTCCCTGACATTTTTCCATTTTACTTCTCATGTTGTTTTTGGTTCATATTTATTTCGTTTGTTATTTTGTATTTTGTACCTGTTGAACTAATTTTCACGAACAACTTTTGTTCACACAGATTTAGTCTAGGTAGGTATCCAACATCCAACGAGATAGAGAGTTTACGTAACAGGGAGTTGGAACCATCAGATTGATAACTTTGTAAAGCTTTTGTAATAATATTAAATTAATTAACCCGAGAGTCAAGGCATTATTATTATCTTATCAAATAAACTACATTCATTGAAATAAAACTCCCAGAAATTAGAATGGAATCTTCCTAAGTTTTTTTTCATTTCCCAAAACTTTTTAATAAGGTTTTTCAGAAGTCGTAAGATTTCCACTGTCAATGAATTTCCAAAATAATATTAATTTGATCTAATACCTATTTGCCTATTAATTTGATCTAATACCTATTTACCTAAGATGGATGAAAAGAAATTACATGTAGCAGAGATGAAAATGTTGAGGTGGATGTGTGGTGTGACGCGAATGGATAAAATAAGAAATGAGTATGTCAGAGGAAGTCTGAAAGTAATACCAGTAACAGAGAAGCTGCAAGGGAATCGTCTGGCTTGGTTTAGGCATGTTATGAGAAGGGATGAAAGGCATGTTACTAGAAGAGTAATGGATATGGATGTTGAGGGCTGGAATGTAAGAGGAAGACCGCAGAAAAGATGGATGGATTGTGTGCGGAATGATATGAATGTGAAGGGAGTGGATGAGGAAATGACGAGTGACAGGAAGGAATGGTAGAAAAGGACGCATGCACCGACCCCAAATAAATTGGGATAAGGGTAGGAGGATGATGATGACCTATTTGCCTATTGATAACAATACAACCGAAATGCTTACATGGGTGGCTCGCATGCAATTCAAAAGGTAATTTAAATTCCTATGTAAAGTAGAGCGGCGCATGCGGGCATAGATAGCAATCTAATGAGCTCAATCTGCAATCCTGTTTTGGATATATGTGGTTTATCTATATAGGAATAAATATCTTTACTTTAATACCAACTAACATGTTGCTAACTCTACAACCGATCTCTACACTTTAACACTATGAAAAATCTGAATGCATTTTCATTTTTATATTTTGCTCATGAATTCAAAATGAATTTTGTGATGGCAGGCTATATTTTACAGATTCCGCTAAGTTCCAATTTATTAACTGCACAGATATTAGTTTGTTTTGTCTTAAATTAAGATATTTTGCTAAAGTTTTGTACCTACCTAACTGCAATTTTGATTATTTTATTCTAAGGAAACTAATTGATGTTTTATATAAAAGGAATTTAATTTGAATAGAGGGCGAGATTACGGAAAAACAAAAATACTGTTTTATGAATGTTTAAAAGGTTGCATTAAATGAGTGACTTAATTATTAGTGTGGTAATTACCGTAACTTATAATAGAAAACGATACAGTTCCTATTCGTGCCTCGTACCACCTCCTCATAGATTAGGAGCGAGCCTGGGTTCTGAATTAATTGCCAAGTTGGAACCAATGATAATGACTGCCTCACCGTTCTGCCTTACTCACCGTGCGCGTAGCTTTGATTCTGATTTTGAGCTGCAAAATCCTACTAATATTATAAATGTGAAAGTTTGTGGGTTTGGATGTTTGTTCCTCAATCACGCAAAAACTACTGAACGGATTCGATTGAAATTTGGCACACAGATAGTAGATAGCCTAGATTAAAACACTTTTTATCTCGATATTCCCACGGGAACGGGAACCACGCGGGTGAAACCGCGGGCGGCCGCTAGTATTAAATACAGTCGTTATTGTAGGGAGCAGGAGCACCAAACAGGGCACCTGTCTAAAATTTTATAAAATTGATCAATTTTATCATAATTTATTCAGATAATAAAATTAAATGCTTAATAACTTGTTGTTTGAATCTTTCAATGTTTTTCTCAATAATTCTAACACTTCTCTAAAATTAGTAGATTTAAACAATAAAGGCTGCATTTGCAGTCATTAACACCCAACAATCGGCATCGGGTCCGCACGGTGGTTTCCCGTCCTCGTTATCCACCCATAAGGAAGGCCTGTGCCTGTGCCCCAGCAGTGCGGACATAATAGCGAGTGACGATAAAAGGTAATAATAAGGTTAATTAGAATACAACAACGGTACTATTGCTATAAAGGTGCTAGTTCGCAGTGAGCTGCCAACTGCAACTGCCGACTGCACGTACCGCGGCCAAGCGTGAACGCTTCATATAAAAGAACACGTGCAGTTGGCAGTTCGCTGCGAACTAGCACCTTTATTGACGTTTTTAATAAAGGAATAAATAAATGGCGACCGACAAGCAGCTAAGCATGGCAGCAAGCGCCGTCGCACTCCGCGGGGTGCGTCTGTTCATAAGCGCGGGGCGTAATGCCGCGGCTCGCAGGGCCCCGCCCCTGGAGCGGCGTGCGCGCGCCAAGAAACCAGATGCCAGCACCCGCCCGCCCCAGAAAGTGTTGGTCGCGCTATTAAAGACTACCCACTTTAACAAGTAAGTTTAAAGCTACTCACCAACAGGTGCCTAAATATTATTTACTTACATGATATAAGAAAGGTAGAAGTTAATTATAAAAGCTTCTCCACAAAGCAAAAGTTTTTTTTTCACATGGTAATGTAGCGATTTCCGTTCGTAGACACCATTCTCTTCCACCTTAGGTAGGTTTACCCCAAGAACCTTATAATATAAAGTAAATATAAGATTCTGGGTTTACCCCTTTTATTTTCAATCGAAATTGCTAATCAATATCTTTTACTGAAAATTGCAATGTCACACCTATAGAGTTGCGTTTCCGCTACGTCGTAGCGTCGTAGTAAACTCGTAGACAAGAATGACTCGTATTTTTTACTCGCTACGTCTTTTATAAAATGTGCGGCTTAAATGACTAAACTTCCTTAATTAAACTTGATCGCTATGCCACAGGCCCCGACCTCAATGGCAGGCCCCGACTTTGAGGAAGATAGTTTTCACCTCGTATGACAAACCATCATTTAATTAAACCACATAATCGCATTGACAACCCAACAACTCATAAAATTGCTTTCAACGAAGTATTTCATAGTCAATTCGTAGTCGAGAATGAATCGTAAGTACTTATTGAATTTTTAGATTTTAGGCATTTACAATGCTATTTTTATATTAAGATAAGTAATTAATATATTAGAAAAAATACTTGGGATTCCGGCCCAATGCACTGATCAATTGATAACATTTCAAAAATTTTGCCCTGTGTTTTTATTTATTATTTAGAGATTACTGATGAAAACAAGATACACGTATTTTTTTATTTCCCAAAATTTTATTTTAAGTCATCATAATATTAATTTGAAAACTTATTCATTCTAAAAGAGCGTAAGTGCCGTTTGAAGGAATTCCAGTGGACTTGCCTTTGCCATATGGCAACCCATACGGGTTAAAAAATACACTTTGACGTCAACCTGTCAACCTAATCTATGGACACTAATGACGTTTATTTTTTTATGTTTTGCTCGAGGCTGTTTTCTTTTATTGTCGCTATTTTTACCTTATTTTCAACAATAATAGATAAAAATATTTGTAAATTAGATTCCATAATTCATGTGTAGTTCCTGCCTGCAAAATTACTGTGATGAAATGCCCAAACAAACACTGTTTTACATGAAAAACCAAAGTCTACACGTTCACAGTGGTGTGTTGCTTTAAAGTTTTATGAAAATTGAAATTCATGCACTTCAAAACAAACTGTATTTATTAAACCAATTAAAAAATAAACAATATCTTTTTTTCTTAAAATAAATGTTTCGCAGAAAACTTCATTTTCAGCAGCATCATAAAGTATCAACTTTGGGAAGGTTGCGACTGTCTGCCATTACAAATCCTTCAGATACCTTGATATTATATTGCGAAAGTTGTTAAAATTCACTCAAATACAAATTTAAGTTAAAACTGTAACTAAAACATTCAAAACAAATCGAGCAAAGCGAAAAATATTTTGACACGTCTTGACAGCGACAACGTCGTTTTTGACAAAGACTTCTATGTTGTTTGTTACAACTATGGTTTTTTGTTTTTTTTTAAAGATAAAATCATACAACTTCTTTTACGCAAAGGAATTTCATATAATATTCCTTTATCTTGATAATACAGGATTATTTCCACATATTTCGTTAAATAATTGATCAAAAACCCCGAAAAAATATGTACGATGTCAGAAATTGGAATACCTCGAAATGGTTTTCGATTTCAAGTACCTTGTAAAAAATGAAAACGTCAATTATGCGTCCGAGTCGCTCGGTAGCATAATTGTCAGTGCATTGGGTCGGAATCCCAAGGGTGAGGGTTCGAGGCCCGTCTGAGGTGCTACGGGTGAGTCGATTTTTTCTAGTATTTTTTCTAATATATTAATTATCATAATTAATCGTACTTTTAATCTCTATTTCTATTCATAAAGCTTCCATTATGCAAGAACTATAAGATTACTAAAAAATTGCTATAGACACTTGCTACGTCGTAGCAACGCGTCGTAGACACCTTGTTGATTTACATTTTATATAGTTATATAGTTAGTAGTATATACCTAGTTGGTTACTAAGTTCTGTAACTATGGAAAACATGAATAATACTAAATTTACAAATAATGCTACAATGAATTATATACCAAATGAAAGCACAAATATTTAAGATTATCATGTATTAAAATTATTCGAAATGACCGCCTCTGGCATGAATACACGCCTTTAGACGACGAGGCCAGTCATCGATGGCAGCACGAACTACCACCATATCCAATTCTGCGACTGCCTTGAGAATAGCGCGCTTAAGAGAGTCGAGATTCATGTGGGGCTTAGCACATGCTTTCTCCTCAATAAGTTGCCATATGGCATAATCCAGAGGATTTAAGTGTGGGCTGGAGGATGGCCATTCTTCCTGCGCGATAAAATCAATTTTGTTAGCCCGAAACCATGCTTGTGTAGATTTTGCTTTGTGCGCAGGGGCAGAGTCCTGCTGGAAGACCCATGGCTGGTTTTGAAATAAAGTGTGGCTTAAGGGTTTGACAACAGGTTCCAGAACGGTATCTTGATAGACTCTAGCGCCAGTTTTCACACCTTTTTCACAGAAATGAACCTTACTTAGCCCTGAATAGGACACCCCCAGCCAAATCATCACTGATGACGGGTGGTGACCTCGTTGGACCCTCGGAGCAATCATGCTGGCTTCTTTACTATTCTTAGCGTATACTCTATCATTTTGACGGTTAAAATTTTCTTCGACTGTGAAGATTTTTTCATCAGTAAACAAGATTTTTCGATGGCCGTTTTGTGCGTACTGCTTTAGTAGAGCGCGACTTCGTGCTAACCTCATAGCCTTCAATCGTGCGTTTAGCAGATGGCCCTTTCGTCTACGGTAAGCGTGAAGCCCAAGGTCATCATTGATAATTTTTTTAAGGGAACTTCTCTTCACAGTCATCTGTATTGCCAATAACTTTTGCTTCCGGACGGGATTTCTCGTGATTCTCGCCTTCACTGCCTTGATCACAGCTGGTGTCCGAACGGTGCGTGGTCTTCCTGATCTTTTTCGGTCATCGACGGTCAAGGTATTACTGTACCTATGGATAGTGCGATAAATAAATTGCTTGTTGATTTTCAAATTTTGTAGCAACTTGAAAATCATATTCGGTGGCTGCCCACATTTGTGCAGAGCAATTACAGCGACACGATTCTCCTTCAACCCCCATTCCATGGTGAAATAAACAAAATATGATATACGTGTGTTATGGAATTATAGCTTATAAAACTGTCAATAATATGTCATTTTTATTTTTTCTTTTCATTTGTTTTAATGGCCAGTAATCGATAAAGAAACTCAGTAACAGAACTTTTGACCAACCTGTGTATAGTTATTCTTACATTTTACTCGCTATTTCTTTTTATCACGTGTACGGGTCAAATGACTATCCAATTACCTAAATTAATAGTGGTCGCTAAGCCACAGGTTCTGGCCTTAACGGCAGGCCGCAGAGTTTCTGTGCCTAGTCGTAGTTCGCGAGTGGCGCGGGCCACGCGTCGCCATGCCCAATAAGAAACTTAAGGAAAAGACACTCGAGACGCTTTTCCGGAATACGCACTTTTCAAAGTGAGTGGTAGTGTCTTTTAAAAAAATTACCATGTTTAATAAAGGTTTGCTGTTCCGTTTTTTAAGTAAAGTGCGAAAAAGTTTGGTTTTAATATTCCGTTTTTAAAAAATGATTAATTTAATGTTAAAAATTTCGTCGTCGTGAATATAAAGAGTCTCTTTATTTTCATAGTTCGTTTGTTATTTGAATATAATTTATTGCAGAGATGTTTTGTGATAAAGATTTTTGTTACACATAACTACGAGTAAGTACTTATTATTGAAATAAATCGAACTCAAAACTGAATTTTCGCTCCATTTCTAAAATATGTTTTGAAATGAAAGAGTATTATTTACAATATTTTAAACAAAATTATAAATACTAAAGTTTGTGCATTCGCTGAACCAAAACAGCGAGTCTGTGCATTAGATACAAAATTCGAGGGCCCTTCATGTATTTTAGGAAGAGATTCAATTTTTCCAATTCACAGTCTTAGATTAACGTCCTGACTCCAATGAAACTTTTTCTTAACCAAAAGTTACCAAAAGTGTGTTCGAAAATCTACATTTTCTCAATGTAGTATATATAAACCAAAAAAAGAAAAACCGCCTTCAAAAAACTGAAAACAAAAACAGCTTAAAAATTAAATACCTCTAAAAAGAAAAAAATTAAGTTGTCCTCCAGCCCCACCCGACTTCAATAGACGTGTTTTATTAATATTGATATGTGTAACGAATGATTCGAATATTATTTCTTGCTTTTTAGAGGTATTTAATTTTTAAGCTGTTTTTGTTTTCAGTTTTTTGAAGGCGGTTTTTCTTTTTTTTTAAAAAGCTTTTTTATTTTCAACTTTTTAGTGGTAGGTATGTAAGCGCAGCGTGTAAATATTTTTTAACTTTATATTATAATATTTTCAATGGTAAAATGCCCAGAACTCAATTTCCAAATTTACGCTGTTTGTTTTTGAGAAGTTCCGTTGTGTCATCGTAGTCCAAGTTTAGTCCAGAACGTTGCATCGCAAACCATGATTTGGTTTGTTTTGGATTTTCATAAACTTACCAAAACCTAAATCACTTTACTTATACTATTTGATTTTGAAGAGTTCCTTTATGTATCTTCGAAGTTCGAAGTCCAATAACAATGAAATTAAATTTTGACCACTCTTGAAGTATACCCTTTCAAATAAAAAAAGAATCATCGAAATCGGTTCATAAACAAAGAAGTTATGTCCGAAATTCCATAAAAACTCGTGCGATGGCGAGCTAAATAATTGATATTTTTCAGGATTATGAAAAAACTACTGGCCAGATCTCTGTAAAAAATTTATGGGACCACACACGAACTATGTTCTTTGAGTTAAAAAAAGAATTGTACAAATCGGGTAACAACTGACGAAGCTATGTTAAAACATACATAAAAAAAAAAAAAAAAAACCGTCGACTTGAGAACCTCCTCCTTTTTTTGAAGTCGGTTAAAAAGGGTCTCGCGCGATCCACTTTTGCACACCATCACATCAAAAAAGTTTATCATAGGTAGCTAATATTATGTTAAGGGTGTAGACGCGCAAGCCGTAGTGAGAGCGAACTTTGAAAATTCCTATTAAATTATTAAAATAGATATATAACAAAACACGCAATACATTAGACACATAGGTATCACATTATTCCTAAAAAAAATGACTTTAGAATCTGTAAATACCAGTAAAAAAATGTCAAAATGTTCGGATTTGAGCATTTTTTTTTAATTATTTTATTTCTCAGTGATTAAAAATATTTAAAAAAAAAATCTCTCTATATAGGGCACTCCTTGACAATACAAACAATAAGTGAAAAAATAAATATGAGTCGTATTCTTATTTGTTACAGCTGAAACGTTTGTGAAAAATACCTCTGACAGGCATATTTGAAATTCCACTTGAACAGATTGTCTTCGTTTTAAAATACATGATAATTTGTTATGTTTTTCTCTCTATACGGCATTAATTTAAGAATTATGCTTCATAACACTAAAGTTTACATCAATAGTAATGCTTTCAATCTTTAGATAACTTCTTTGGAAAAACGCTAATTTCCTTTAAATGCGGAATACACTCTTAACAATTGATTGCAGACATGAAGTGGAGGCACTATTCAGCATGTACCGGCGTCTGGTGACTGCTGCTCAGAGCACTCTACCCACAAGTGCGATTGGACAGACTCCTGCTAAAGTTGACGTAAGTATTATGAAGTGTTTTTAGAGTAAAAAAATATAATCTTGTCGTATATTGATATTAGAGAAATGTGTTTTGTCCGCGCGTTATTTGCTTAGAGTTTTGTAAAATTACTGGATGAAAAATGTGTCTCATTTCACGGAAAAGTGTAATAGTAGTTTGTTACACAAGGGACGTAAGTGAGCTATTACAGAACAAGATCCAATTTGGCGCCCGTGCGAGCGCAGCTCGCAAAGGGCGCTAATGGATCGAGTACACCCGAGTAATTTAGACGCCCGAGCGAGCGAAGCGAGCAAGGGCGAATATAGTTCGAGGGTGTAATAGCTACTTACAACCGAGGTAAGCATACTACTTTACATCATTCATGCGAGGTAAATAAAACATTTACAAGGATATTTTTAGTTCATTAAAAACCTCTTGTGGGGTTGATCAGACCATCAAACTGAACAACTTTCATTTTGGAACCAACCTCGAAATCACGAAAAAAAAATCTGCTGTTCCATACAAAATTAAAATGCCTACTCCATCGAAATGTAAAACAGCTGATTTTGTTTCGCGCTTTCAAAATGAATCTTATCATTTTATGAAAAAAAATTGTTTGACCAAGGAGTTTTGCATAGCTTGAATTTTCATAGTTTTTTTTTTGTAAAAAGTTTCGTCATTTTATAAGAAAAGAAATTGGTTCACTAAGGAGTTTGACATAGCTTGAATTGTAAAGTGTACTTTACAATTAAAGCATTCACCTATGCTTGAATCGTAAAGTGATTTGAAAATGGAACGTTCTATCTAAACAATGCACTGTGTTGCACATGCCAACTTACACGGCCTCTTACTATACTAGTAAATGGGTGAATATCTCAAGCGTAATTTTAATGCGTCTGGGCTAAGAATCGTACTGTTTTTAAAAGACAGAACTTTGTTTAATTTTTTTCTTAAAAATTAACGTTAGTATCCATACCAAGCCATAAATATAATTTGAATAAAATGTATAAGTAGCTTGAAAAAAATATTTTACATCGAAATTCAAAGTCAGGTGGCTTGTCCAGAATCTGTTTTGCTGGATATTTCCATCGGTCTAAAGAAAATTTTAGGAAATTGGTCAAAGTAATTTATTTTATTTCTATTAGGATTAATTTTCCCATCCGCTGTTAGTGATATTTTCATATTTAGTGCCTTACCTAATCCTAGAGCATGCCAAAATGGTCTGTCCGCGCGAAATCATCAATTTTGGTGTCATTTATGAAAGAGACAACCTAGCCCGCAGGAACAAACAAAAACAAATATCATTCCCGTACCTCACTCCAGTCAGTCAGGCCCTCACCAGCTGTGGTGACAATAGTGCACAATCCATTTGCGTTTTCGCAATAAAAATATAAGTATTCCGTTTTTTAACACTGTGACAAAAAATCAGCAATTTTGGTGTTCCTGTTTTAATTACGTTTTAGTAATTAATTTATTGTGACAATACAGTGTTTTAGGAACGCATGGTGTGCTTTAAAAGTGATAGAAAGTTAAGTAGAATATTCCCAACAGTTTTTATTTTACGCATTTTTTTTACATGATTTCAACTTTGGTGGTGCAATTTTGGTGATTTGGTGGTATTTTGGTACCAAATTGCTTAACTTACACTAAAATATGAACTCTCTCATCGTTGATTTGACGAGAGATCTCTTTCTCGATGTTGGACTTACTTAACTGGACTGCCTGTCCTAGTTATACGTAATAGACAACAACTTCGAGTGTAGTATTCCCAAGTTTCCCAACATAAGCTAAAGTGGGTACAACACATCCAAGTTCATCCTAAGAGCTCTTTGGGAAGCGCTACGAAGATTTTAGAGCATTGTGTTCAGGTCTTCCAAGGTCTCAGCCATAAGAACTATATCATCGTCAAAACGAAGGTGTGTTAGGTGCTGACCACTAATGTTGATGCCGAGTCCTTTCCAGTCCAAAAGCTTAAAGATGACCCTCCAACGTAGATGTGAACTATTTCGGAGAAATAATGTTGTCTCCATGTCTCACACCTCACTGCAATTGGATGAGATTTGTGCTCTGGTTCTGTACTCATACTGACATGAATATGGCTTCTTCGTAGAAGTAAAAGACTGCAGAAAGGCCCAGAGGCCGTATTACGAGCTTTTAAATCCTGCCAGGTTTATAAATTGCTGTAGTGACATCTCTTTCTCGTCGTATAGCAAATAAAAGAGATCGATTGATAGTCAGTCAGAAAACTGCCTGGAAATAAGAGGTCATAATACGGCTGCAGGTCTCTTTCGAATCAAAAACTTTCTCATAGTCCACGAATGCCAACGCCAAGCAAAGTGGCAGATTATACTCCTTGGTCTTCTGTATAACTTCCCGCAGCGTATGGATGATGGTCTATGGTACTAATGCCTTTTCGGAACCCGGCTTGTTCGGGAGATTGGAAGTCGTTGAACCTGCTGAACGAGACGATTCATAAGGACTCTCGGAAACAACTTATAAACATGTCTCAAAAGAGAGATGGGTCTGTAGTGCTTCAAAAGGGTCTTGTCACCCTTGTTTTTAAAGAACAGTATCGCATCGCTTATGTTCCATGTCTTCGGCGTTCTGCCCTTGGGCGGTAACGGAATTGAAAAGCTACTGGAAGACTTTCAGTATCGGCTTACCGCCCGCTCTCAGAAGTTCTGTAGTGATTCCGTTCCGTCATGACCCGCTGCTTTGTTGTTTTTAAGCTGTTTGACAGCCATACTACAGCTCTCAAACAAGACTTCTCAATCTCGTAAAGGCTGGCGTCCGGGATATCTTCGGTATAGTGTCGGGTAAACTTGGCACTGGGGTCTTTAGTCTTGCTTGCAACAGGTGTCTGCGTGGAATGTCTTCTTCTTCTTTCTTCTTCTTGTCAGTGCAGGCGGTTTCCGCAACTCGACGTCTATTGCACCTATTTTGCGTCGGAGGATGTGTGGCCGGATTCACTCCAGCCAGCCCAGCTCAGCCAGGAACGCTCCAAGGGCTTTCACGTTCGTGATCGCTTCCTGGACGCTGCCCGGCGAGGCAAGTTACCTCGCCCGGTAAGGGGCCACCCCTTTGCATTCCAGTAGAACGTGGGCGGCTGTTTGAAGAAACGTTCGGAGAAAGAAGTTTCTCCATGCATCCTCTGCATAGGGGACTGTCCATGACACGTAAGTTAAAAAGATGTCTGTTAAATTGTCCATGATCAGTAATAGCAAATGTTACCAGGCGAAGTTGCAGTCTGCACAGTTGTGTCAGGGCCCTGGATAGACGAGCGTAGTGCGAGTTTCGCTTGTCTGCACGAGTGCAGCGAGCTCCAATTCTGTTGATGTAATTCTATGGTGTGTTTACGGATCTTACTTGCAAACCAGCTCGAGATAGGCGCGATCGGCTCTGGGCCAACAGGCGTCGAACCAGATGCGCGTTTGGCTAGTTCGTCGGCTGCATCGTTTCCCCGTGATCCACTGTGACCTTTGATCCATTGGATAGTATTATATTAAGTGCACTTACTGTGTTTAAGTCATGGTGACACTCAAGTAAAAGGCTTGATGTGATGCGACTGCCCTGGAGAGCCTGTAGGACGGATTTTCTGTCAGAGAGAATTAAGATGTCGCGGTCTTTTACCTCCCTTGTTTCGATTGCCCGAGCTGCCATTATTATGCCCACGCACTCGGCCTGAAAGACTGTGTTGTATGAGCTTAAGAGAAATGCATTTTGTATGTTGAGGTCCTCTGAGAAAACACCCGACCCTGTGCCCGATGAGGTCATGGAGCCGTCAGTGTAAATCAGGAGAGCCTTGTGTTTTTTCTTGGAGCTGATGTCGTCTATCAAGTGTATTCTGTATTTTTTGTCAAAAATGAAGGTTGGCTTAACTTTGTCGCAAGCTGCTTCAATAAGTGGGGTGTTCAGCCAGTCCTCCAGTAGTCCACTGAGATGTTTTACCCTCTCGAATTTTAGAGATCCCAGTTGTTTTAGTCTTAACGCTGTTTTGGCTGCCTCCTGTTGAATGTGGAGGTGCAGTGGTGTTAGGTTCAGCATTACCTCTAGAGCAGCTGTGGGAGCTGTGCTCATGCATCCAGTAAGGTTACCTATACTAAGTATGGTAATGTCGTCCGCATATCCTATAGTATAAAAATGGTTAGAGTTAAGATGGGAGATCAGGTCGTTTACCACCAGGTTCCACAGAAGTGGAGAGAGTACACCTCCTTGGGGGCATCCTCTCGCCCTGCGTGGAAAGTAACTGCGTATAAAAGCTCTCGATCTCAGGATTACAGGCTTCGACGAAAATGATGAGACCGTCGTCAGTTTTCAGCTTCGTCATCTGGTTTTGCCTAATAGACAGATCTCTCACGAACACTTTGAAGCCTTTATTCCACTCGATAGCCTCTTTAATACGCTTCGTATTAAATTGACGAAGGTCGCTCGTCAAAGTTTATAATTAGGTTTTATAATTAGCAAAATAACAGTCACAAATAATGCCTAGCTTTTTAATCCTTACATATAATAAAACAGTAGAAAAAGTGTGTCTGTACCACAGAACAAAGATTTTTTTTTTCCCCAGTAGAAGTCGCATGTGGGCGGCACCCGTGTAACATCATATCTGCGAAGCTCCGCACATCTTTGAATTTTGCTCTGTCAGTCGTATGAACGAACGCCAAACAAAAAACTCTTTAAAAATAATATAAAAATGCCGAGGTGCATTATATAGACAAATATATAGCAAACGGGTGCATAAAATATCGGAGGCGAGCTTTATTTAATTAATTTTGATTTTAATTAAAAATTCAACTGATATTTTCCTTTTAAAATTCATAACAATAAATATCCACCTTTATGCGGTATACACTTATGATCCATATTCCAACGCACAATTTGACATATTCTTGAAGTTTCATAAACACTAAAATATAGAATGGCGGAAATGTCACTCAATAGGGGAGACCGAGAAAAGATGTGACTGTGAAGAGTTGAAAAGTATAAACACCATAGCAAAAAATGTATAAGTAAATGATAACGTCTATAGGCCGACCGGTTAAATGAGTCCTCGCCCGCGGGGCACAGAGGCGCGAGGGAAGACGAGAACGGGGGTCGTGAGAGGTGCGGGCGGCAGGCGTTCGTCACCCGTCGCCCGCATCGCCCCCGTTCTCGTCTCCCCTCACGCCCCTGTGCCCCGCAGACGAGGACTCATTTAACCGGTCGACCTATAAATAACAGTTGATTTCATACACTCACCACTGAAAACACGCAAAAACAGCACGGAATTTTAGTCAACTTAAATAGTACGTTATAGGCGAGTCCGGGAAGCTAGCATTTTATTGTCAAGGATTTTAATCATTCGAGGCAATTTAATGAAAATTGCTTCCTCTACAAGGCTGCGAATCTAGTTTGTTGACGCCTAGCGCCTGCACCTTGAAAAGGGATGTTGCACTTGACAGGTCGTAAGAGTTGGTTTATCTTCCTAGTAGGCTTGAGGTCTTGATAGACACACTCTTCAGAATACCTACAATCTTGTCAATGACACCTTTCATGTAAGGTAGAATGGCAGGTCGTCGTTCTACTATGGCTGGCTTGACACGGTTTCTGGGTTGGAGGGGAGGCGTGATACTGGCAATTTGTTACTTCGCAGAACGTGCTTGACATGCTGAAGCTCAGCTGTCAGGTCTTGTTGGTCACAGATCCCAAATACAAATAAATACAAATAACTTTATTTGCTGTAAATAGGGTGATTACTTATAATTCCCGCGTACTCTCCGAAACAAAGATTTCCCTATGGTAGGTAGCTAACTATAAAGGATGGTGGTGGAATTCACCATTGAGGTATCTATCTGTAAGTGTTGCTTTTCGAAACATCCGATATCCGATATATTTATTTACTTTGGGTTTCTGAATTTTGAAATTCAAATATTTTTGCCTAGTAATTAAGAAATGTCAGGATTCCGCCGAATTATGAAATAGGGTTTACACGAATTATTTGATATGAAACTATTTAGGATAAGCTAAGTGAAGAATGTTAACCAACCCGGTTTCCCTTATCTCATTAAATTTTCTTAAAGTACTTTATGTGTTAATAAATAAGGTGGTAAATCGCACTATTAAAATTAGCTTACGCCATCTAGCGGCTGAGTAGCAGCATTATAAATATACGTATTATTTAATTTGGTACCAAGTTGCTATGGTAATACGACTGAATCTAAATAAATAAACTTTGTGATTTATGGCTTTCTGGATATTATACATTTTTACTTTTTTAACAATTATGTGTTCACAAAGTGTGTGTGCGTAGCATGTAACTATTGAGTGGGGGGCTTGGCTTCGATTTTTAATGTGTTTGTTTGGTTACACTGGTTTTCATACTAAATTGAGGTCATACTACTTCTATCTACTTCTATGTTCTGTGGTCTGTACATTACATATATTTCAAAAAAAAATATCTGGGGCGATGGAGACATAGTAATAGAGTAAGAATTTGAAAAAAAAAGTTTGTCTGTTTGTTTGTCTGTTTGAACACGCTAATCTGAGGAAATACTGAACGGATTCGAATGAAACTTTTTTTGTTGTATAGCTGTTAAGCCTGGGCATAGTTTAGGGTATAATTGATTTTGGAAAATGGAACAGCTGATGCAGAACCATAATGGTCCAACTTAACTATAAGGAATATAAAAATGACACCTTAGCAAAAGTTGTTCAACCTGATGAGCATTTTTTGTTGAGGTATAAAAATCGACGATCTGGAACACCTGATGCAGAACCATTATGGTCCAGCTAAACTGTACAAAATATAAAAATGACATCTTTGCAAAAGTTGTTCAGCCTGATGAGCATTTTTGTTGAGGTATAAAAATCGAAGATCTGGAACACCCGATGCAGAACCATAATGGTACAGCTAAACTATACAAAATATAAAAATGACACCTTAGCAAAAGTTGTTCAGCCTGATGAGCATTTTTTGTCGAGGTAAAAAAATCGAAGATCTGAATGACCTTATATGAATACGCCTTAGTAATAATGTCCACGCGTACGAAGTCGCAGGCATCAGCTTGTAAAGTAAATATTTATATGATTTAATTGTTAAAGTTTTTTAATAACCACTGTCTACCCATCACATGATGAATATATTGTTTCGCGAATACCTAGGCTTACAATATATTTAGGTAAAAATGATATTAGCCTAGGGCAGCTTAAATAGGTTTTGGCAAGATTACTATAATGGCGAACAGCATTCAACTAGACTGATATTAAAACAAATACGCTTATAATTGGTGCCCAAATCCAGGCTTATACGATGATTTAAAATCAATGTAAGTGCGAAAAATCGTAGTTTAATAGTAGTCTTGAGTCTGTTGTAAGCCCGTCTCCTGATGCCTGTAGTCCCTTAGTCGCCTTTTACTACACCCACGGGACGACAGAGGGTAGTGCTATTCTAGGTCGACACATACACCACTCACTGACACTCTATTACCACTCACTGACACTTTACTACCACTCACTGGTACTTAATATTTAAATTAACAGCCAAACAGACGGTTAGTTACTAATAACGCTTCTTAAATATTCGTTTAGTATGAATATTAGTACGGATTTCCAATTTTGGTGGAGTTGATAAATTTTGGTGTCAGATTTTCAAATTTTGGTGGCGTAATGACAATTTTGGTGGGTGACCAATTTCGGTGTTTCAAATATGTCAAAAAATATTATAAATCTTTTGATGTCACTGACATTTTATGTAACTGTAAATAATACTCTTGCTTATGATTAAACAAATTTGGACGAAAAGCTAAAAACAAAAAATATCACCAAAATTAGACAAAAAATCACGGTTGTTGAGATTCGCCCAAATCACAGCCGTGACACACTCTGTACATGAGAGTTCGAGCGCCAGCGACCTTGAGCCAGAGCGTGGAAGCGCTAGGGTTGATACCGAATTTAGACTTGTAACAAAGGAGATAACATAGTATGTTAGGAAATATAAACTTGTGCAAGGACATGTTAATGAAAGATAGGATTGATTTATAATAACTTTTTGTAATCTTTAAATTATATTAGGTAGGGTAGATACATCATAAATTGCAACTATTATACTATATTTTCTGTTATTTATAATAAATGTATTAATCTTTAACATGTTAATGAAAGATTTGATTTGTATTTTTATTTATTTATTGTCAATTTTACCTACTTGCGAGTTTACGAGTTTAATCGTCTGAAATCCTTGTTTTCAGATCTTTTTTTATAATTAAAGTAAGGTAAAAGGAAGGGTAAGGGCATGAGCATGACTAATATTTCGTATATTTTAACTTTTAAAATACGAAGATACTTTTATTAGGATATTGTTTTTGGTTGTTGCCACAACAACAAACACAACAATAATGCCCGCCGCCGGGCATGATTATCTAACAATTAAATAATGTTGCGTCGCGTCGCGTTGTCAGTCCGTGAGAAATGCGGTACAATGCGGATTGCGATGGGCCAAGCGAGCGGCGAGCGACAGTAGAACCCTTGGCCGGGTAAGTCGGCGACTAGCGGCTGCACTCCCCGCGCGCCGCGCGCAGCCCCCGCGCGCCTCCAGACACGCACACATAGCCGCGAGCGATTTTACGAGCATACATGCGCAAGTGTCGTTTCTTTTCGCGTTAGAGTATATATTCTGTGCCCAAATCCTAGTTGCCGAGCAGTATGATGTAAAAGGGCTTTACACTTCTAAGACTTCCGTGCGAACAGTTAATTAAAAATAAAATTATTTTTATTGATTACAGCGCGTATAATATTATTAATTCTTATAATAGGTGTTATTTTACAATTCTTATAAATTTTAGTTTGGATTTATTGGTTTTCTTGATTGATGACATCCCGTGATTACGGCGGCCCGTGATCAAAACGTCGGGAAATCAAATAACCAATTAATCCAAACTAAATACCTACTGTAAAACCTCCCAACTATAATCCAGTCAATTCTCCTACGACGGTCAGACATTGTATTTTCTTAACCAGGGGCTATCTAGTGATCTGGCGCAGAATTACGTGGTTCTTTAGAATACTTACTACCATATGAGGTGGTAATTGTTATTCGGGCGCCGCTATTTTGCAAATCACATTTACGATAACTTCGTCACAGTTTTTGCACGTAGTGAAGTGTTCTAAAATTTAAAACCTACCGGCTGTCTGTAATAATTAAAAAATATATAAAACTTGTCGTGTTTTACTATTTTTTTTACATCATATAACATGTCGGTATTATAAAGTTGCATAACCAGTCCCGAAATATAGTCAAATTTTTAGTTTTCGACTGATAAATATGACATTTTATCAGCTGGACCAAAGTTGCGAGCTCCTCACAACAACTATAGTCCAAGTTTGAATAAAAAAAATGCATTTCTACCTAAAATAGCAAATCCAGTTTTTCAGATTTGAAAGTTCATATCATCATTTATTAAGAAAACTTTTAGATTTTTCCTTTAGAAAAATATATTATAAAAGTTACAGGAAAAAATAAATAAAAAATAGGTAATTTTGGACCAGTGATAGGAGGTTTTACGGTACTTAATTCTAAAATAACACTTATACGCGCTTAAACCGTAAAAATGTATTATTTCTAATGTAAAAGGGCTTGTTTTATTTTACAAGTTACGTTACTTGACATAATAATATAATTTATAAATATTCTGTTTTTTTTAATAAAACCAAAAGACGCCTCATCGTAGTTCTAACTAAATATTATTTAAATATTTTTACGTAACAAACCCAGTAACTATGTGTATGTATATGTACAAAGTTATTTAGTAAGTATTACAATATAAATGATAAACTAGAAAATTACCTATACTACTTTACAGTATAGCCAGTAATAAAAAGCAGCGTTTATGCACTTTCGAATCGAGTAACGACCGATAACTGCTATGAACAGTAAAATTCATCGTTCCTGAACGCAATAAAGTGAAATATCTATATCTTACTACTTAATATTATTACTTGGTAACGGTAACTACTGAAGGGTTATAATGTTTTCTTTGAAAACTATAGTTAAATTGTAGTTAGGTATTAACTAGCTGTTCATTTATTGGGATTTGACCCTGCAAAATTAATAATGAGAGAGAAGTATTTTTGAATAAAAAAAACAACATAACTACTTAAATCAAGATTCATTACAATTTATGACAATCTGTTAAAGAAAAAATTAAGAGTCTTCCATGAATGCGAAAATAGTAGATTATACAACAAGTGAAAAAAGAAGGAATTTAGTTCGAGGTACTATGTTGGATCCCGAGAGCAGCGAAGGATTCAAAAGTAGAATGCTGAGCTAAACGAGGGATGCAAAGGACCGAGATGAATTTTTTTTTTCACGAGTTGTGTACTCTACTTTTTACCATTGACTGCGAGAAAACATAATACTACTTACTACTTCTTACACCTATAGTACCTATTTATAGTTATCAAATTGTATTATTTAGATAGGTAATCGGTAATTTAACCGTTAGAAAATAGTGAAACTATAAGTTTTCCAATGACATAAAACAACCATGCTATGAGGGAAATTACATGATCAGTCCATTTCATCAATTTTGTACAGACTTTGAATTTTTACAGACTGAAGATCGTACCAGACTGATGGAATGGACTGATGCAAGACTGAACATCTAATCTCCCTCTAATATAAAGAAAAGAACCCAAAGATAAGACACTAAAAAGAACCTAAATAAAATTGACGGGATATATATTTTTTTAAATTGTATAACTATGGCTTTATCTATGGAATAGCTCCATACTTTCAGCACGTTTTTTTTTTGTACATAATTCATACGATGCGCGCTTGTTCCAAATTCTAAATATTTTTATTCACTCGGTGAATAAAATCGCTTATTATTCACTCTTATCGTTGAATTAAACGCACTTTTTAGAGTGGCGATGGTAAAAATGGAATTATTTAGAGGTTTTCCTATGAAACTATTACTATAACTTTAGTAGGCCTATCCACAAAACAGATATTTTTGTTTACTGGGCCTAAACTAATACTCTCTGTATTCAATACTATTATTATTATGACAAGTCGGAGTAGTCATATAGGGAAATAAAAAATGGCTTGATGTCGAAAGCGTTCCGTTGACATGACGCGAACGCACGCGAACGCTTAGGCCCTCCGCACATGGCTCGTAAGCGTAGTCGTCTCGTAAGCGTATCGTAAATACGCGACGAGTACGATACGAACGAGTTCTACACACAAATCGTAGCGTAGGCGTAGATATTGTTTCAGAATATAAACTTGACCTTTACGTTGACGGAAATTCATCACCAGACATATAGAAAATATTTTCTACGCTTAAGCGTAAGCAATTGCTTTTTTACGCCAGGCACGCTACGACTATCGTTTTTAGGGTTCCGTACCCAAAGGGTAAAAACGGGACCCTATTACTAAGACTCCACTGTCCGTCTGTCTGTCTGTCTGGCTGTCTGTCTGTCTGTCTGTCTGTCTGTCTGTCACCAGGCTGTATCTCATGAACCGTGATAGCTAGACAGTTGAAATTTTCAAAGAAGATGTATTTCTGTTGCCGCTATAACAACAAATACTAAAAACAGAATAAAATAAATATTTAAGGGGGGCTCCCATACAACAAACGTGATTTTTTAAACGTTTTTGGTACGGAACCCTTCGTGCGTGAGTCCGACTCGCACTTGGGCGGTTTTTAAAATAAAATCTCATACGTTACGCTTACGCCGCCGTGTGCGGACTTCTTTGAACATTACGTGCTCGTATTGCTCGCGTACGACGCGCTTATTACGATACGCTTACGCTACGACGCCCCGTGTGCGGAGGGGCTTAGGATATGGCCGACATTCTGTGACAAATTGCGTTGTTATAATAATAACGATGCATTAGTTATGGCAGAATACCTAAACGAACTACTCGGAACAAACCACGAATGTGGAATGGAGGACCGTTTTGTGTATCATAAATTATTAGTAGAATGAGATCAAATAGTTTCAAATGAACTTATACCTATATACTTCGAACAAAAGCTTAATTTTCCATGTTGCTTACTAAATACGCTTTTTTAAAGTTCCGTACCTTTTTTCATGAATACATGCGGAGTTAGATAGGTTTTTATTGTAAAATTGACATAAGTAAATTAGTTTAAGCATAAATTACATCAACATTTCAATTATGATTCAACCTAAATTAGTTAATATTAGGGGAAATTGCCGATTTTATACTGAAAAATGAAAACTCGTTTTTTTTCTAAAATGTAACATATTTTTTTAATTAATATATTTACCCTCATTATCTATACATTGTTGCCATCTATTTGGAAGTTCATTTATGCCATTGCGATAGAACTCAGTGGATCTAGATTCAACCAACTGTGTGAATTATTCAATTCAACCAATTGTTTACCACGTTGAAAATTGTAAAAATTACGAAAAAAAAACTGTAGTCCGTTATAGCAAGGACTGGCGAATACGGAGGATGCCATATGGTTTCTAACTGCAGCTCCTGTTATGTAGAGTTATTACGGGTTTAAGAATAAAAATTTACGTTTTTATGGGATATTAAAAAAATGCGTTTTCCATACTAACATTTTCTTAATTTACTTAACAACCATGAAGGCGAATGTTTTAAAACTTTTATTCACAAATGTAAAACACAGCTAACTAATCCCATATACTTATGTTAAGTGAAAAAAATAAGTATCGGTTAAGTTACAACGAAGTAAGTGGTTATTTCTGCTACCGAAAAAAGGAGTCACTTTTAAGAGGCTTTTTTAACATTCAGGAAAAAAAATCTGAAATATTTTTATTGCTGATAGTAGGCCGTTATCATTATAATTTGAAATAATAACGAGTAACCGAAGCATCTTTAACGCCATAGAAGATATGAGAGCCTCTGTGTGTGAGAAAATTTCATACTTTAACCCGTATTATCTTCAAAACTAGGTTGAACGAGATAGGCAAAACTAAAAAACTTAGTTTGTATGTTTCATTTCACTCAAGAAATCTATTATAAATGAAAATCACCAAAAGGAAACAACTGAAAACACCGACATCAACGTGCACAACTTGTTGTATGGTCTGTGACCCTCAACAAAAAAAAATGAACAGTTACTGCTGAATTTTGTTCTGTGCGCGTCTGTTATGTTTGTCAAAGTCTTTAGAGCAACCCGGCTTCCGTACCGAACGGAAGGTGTGTTGCTTGCTCTAAGGTCAAAGTAGTGAAATGGTCTGCCATTTCACTACGAGGTCGAACTTTGTCTATTGTAACAATGATCTATCGATTACATTCTCACGCATGCTTTCATGATGGAAACGGTAGGGGAAATTACCTCCTTCCGTTTGTAAGTTTATGCTAATGCTGTCGAACGGAGCTTCGCGTGCAGAAACTAACATCCACTTTAGATACCTAGCTATTATTGTAGACAGGTAATGTTGTTTTGTAATTTGAATGAATGGTGTGTAATGAAGGCAAAGGCTTTCAACACAAAGATTAGGCAAAACTTCTTAGAGTTAGTAATTCTTAACCAAGAGATTTCTAACTTTAAAAATTGATTGATAACTTTGTATAAGAAAAAAAACCCGATACTCAGGTCACAAAATAATAAATCTGTGTGTTTTTAGCACCTATTTCGCGTTTTGGGCTCTTTATTTTACAAAATATACAAACAGTCGACTTAAAATGTTATTTTAATATATGTATGTTAGTCTGTAAGGGATATATTGTATGGGCCTAGTTGCCTGAATTAAATAACAAGTAAGCAACACAAACCTGAAATATATTTTTCACCTCTCCAGCACGAAAAGGGCGCTTTTGGCGCGTAAAAACTCGCAGCAAAATCGATTTTTGCTGCGAGGGGGAGGCAAAGTGTTTTTTTTAATTTCTAACACCAACTTTAAAAATAATTAAGAAAAAAGAAATAAAGTGACAAGGACGAGACTAGTAAAATTGATATGTGAGAAAAGGATAGATAGAGTGCTTTATGATGTCATACATGGATTAAAAAGTAAAAAAATAAAATGCACGGATATACCAAGGAGTTTTAAATAAGGATTGTTAAAAAAGAAGGTTGATAATTCGAAATAAAGAGTATGGACGAAATGAGGTCGCATCTATGAAATAAATATGAAATAAGAAAAATTAATGAAATTTATTAACAAACTACAGTTTTATGATTATAAATAAATAAATAAGATGGGATATTAATGAATAAGAGAAAAATACAACGGAATGTAACCAAAACGACAGGAATCTACTAAAGTAGACTAGACTAGAGTAAACTCTATGAATAAAATTTTAGCATAGGTTTGATCAAACTATTTTTGTGATAAATAATTACAAAAATTAGTGCGTCCAACGATGAAGATAGTTGTCTAACTCCAAAAGATTAGAGTGAACAAGTTTCTAATGCTGAATTAAGCTTTTTACCGGAAAAGTCACGTCAAAATTTTCTCGCTAGTAGAGGTGAAAAGTTGTATGTTTTACACGAGACCAAAATTTTGCTCTGTCTCATGCCTTTAAATCACTCACTGTGCAGTCTATATTTTCTAGACTACTTCGCTAGTTCGTGATTTAAAAGTCGGCACTCGCAGCACAAATTGATTTCGGTCACTTGTATAACAAATAACTATTAAAATATCCATAATCTTAATTTGCAGAAAGTGGCCAAGACACATTTTTTAATTACGCACTTAGATTTAAGAAATCTTATGAAAATATTATGTGTGCGAGCGAGAGAGTAGCAAAACTCCTCTTAAGGTTTTCTGTTATAATTTCCCTATTCTTATATTATCTTTCTTATTTTCAGGGTATAGACCAAGGAACGTTTCGGGACGTAATGCACAACACATTCGATATGATCACAGAAGAGGCCATCCTAGAAAGAATATGGATAACCTGGGACCGGGGGACGGCGGGGGGCGAAGGGGCGTTGAAGTTCGAGGCTTGGGTCCGAGGTCTTAGCATCCTCCTGAAGGGCACTGAAGATGAGAGAAGAAACCACTGCTTTGCGGTGTATGACTTGAACGCTGATGGATTTATCACGAGGGATGAGATGTTTCTACTGCTCAAGTAAGTATTGTCTTTAGTAAGTATTGGAATAAAACTTCTGATATTTTCCCACATTTATTAGGGAGAAAGAGGGAATGAAAGGAAGGAAATTAAGTTCTTATAATAAAAATGACGTAGGTAATAAAAGATTTCTGAATTCTAACAGACTAACAAGCTAGGGATTTTATTTTGTATTTTTTTTTCAAACATGTTGTATTTCAATAATCCCTTTCCTCTTTTACCTTTTCAGAAATTCCCTTTTAAAGCAACCAGGCGACGAAGACCCTGATGAAGGAGTGCGGGAGCTGGTAGAGCTGGTTCTCAGGAAGCTGGACGTGGACAAAGATAGCCGCGTCTCCATCGAGGATTACAAGTACAAGCCTTTCTTTACTTTCGAAAACTTATTAAATCCCAGTCTGAAGAAAGTATATATATGATTTTAATCCACTTCCCAAACGTTAACCAGTCACTGAAGTGGTAAAATGTTTGATTTAAATGGTTAAAATCAAAAGATAATCGTTACTTGCCCGTGATCCCCCAGTCTAAGTTTCCCTTTACGAGCAAATATTTTTGCCCATGGAACTCCCTGAATAACAATCTCTTTACTAAATATATTTTTATTGTTCGTGGTACCCCATCTCAAACATTTCAATCTGACATAAAAAAAATTAGGGGTACCACGGGCCATATAATATTCTCATGGTACTCCTTTGTCCCCCTTGGGTGTTCCACGGGCTAAAATATTTGCTCGTGGTACCCCAAGGGGAACTTAAGACTGGGGGACCGCGGGCAAGTAACGAGATAAATATTAAAAAGTTAGTGTGAAACTAACTTTTTAAAATTAACTCACAACTCTTTAAAAGTGTTACCTAATATAACTTTATTTTTACGTGTTGTAATTGCATCGAATATTTAAGTGTTGTTTCTTGAATACTCTAGCCTGCCTAGTATAACCGATTTATATCGCGTGATATAAAAAGACAAAGGAGTTTGACAGTTGAGTGTCGATAAAATGCTATATCACGCGATATAAATTGGTCATGCTAGGCAGGCATATTATTTAAACAATCAATTAACATCATCCAATCTTTACAGAGCGGCTGTAGAGCAGGAGCCTCTGCTGCTAGAAGCTTTCGGCCAATGTCTCCCGTCCAAGAGACAAGCCACAGCCTTCCTGAAGACACTTAATCCTAAGTTATAAGTTCTAGTTTTAAGTAGCATGATAATAATGTGGAATAAGACACTTTTACGGATTGCAACACGGGTGAAATCGTTATAGTCCGTGAGCCCGCGACAGTATTGCCTACGTCATATGACAGACTTATGTTTACTCTCTCTACGATTGGAAACTAAATGATGACACGGGTCTCTTACTGATGTCACATGAAGTAAATATAATCTTAAAATTTTGACCGGAAGTGGAAGATTTTCTCAAGCTTCCGGCCAATTTTATTTGCGATAATCTTCTGATCCTCGCTCAGCAGCACAACTTTTCCTACCATGTGCCATGCATTTCATCGTGATGTCATATGACGTAGGCAATACTGTCGCAGGCTCACGAACTATTACTTGCCCGTGGTCCCCCAGTCTCAGTTCCCCTTGCGCTACCACGAGCAAATATTTTAGTCCGTGGATCACCCAAGGGGGACAAAGGAGTACCATGGGACAATTATATGGCTCGTGGTACCCCTTATCTTTTTTATCTCAGATTAAAGTGTTTGAGATGGGGTACCTACCTACCAAGGGCAATAAAAATATATCCTATCCTACTATATTTACTATTATAAATGTAAAAGTTTGTGGGTTTGGATGTTTAGATGCTTGGATGTTTGTTCCTCAATCACGCAAAAACTATTGAACGGATTTGGTTGGAATTTGGCACATAGATAGTAGATAGCCTAGATTAAAACATAAAATACTTTTTATCCCGATATTCCCTCGGGAACAGGAATCACGCGGGTGAAACCGCGGGCGGCTGCTATATTTAATAAGGAGATTGTTATTTAGGGGGTTCCAGTGGCAAAAATTGCTAGTGATTCCGTAGTCACGGGATGATTAATTAAGGGGAATATATAATGCACTTTAAAAATAATGTAACACACTTTAAAATGTTTCGCTTCAAAATTTATTGAATGAACTATAAAAATAATGGATTCCACTATAAATATGCTTAGCTTTAAAATTAATACTTTGCACTATACAATTTAATTGATTAGCTTTAAAATTAATAGTTGCACCTTACAAATTAATTTTATAACTTTAGCACTGATAAACAGACGTCTAGGTGCGACGACGAGCGGGCGCAGCGAGAGAGGAGCCCAGGAGGAGGTTAGGTTCCATTGTGACCAACAACGCCAGAACCGACCTGATGGCGTATAATTATGCATTAGGCCACAAGTTGTTTTCATCTTTCCATCTCATTTTAACAGTGGTCAGATGGTGGTCAGTCTGAGTTGGGACCAATGGTTGCGTGCGACACAGTTAAAGTGCAACCATTATTTTTGTAGTGATAATATTAAATTATATATCTATTATTATTTTAAAGTGCAAACCATTATTTTTGTAGTGATAATATTAAATTATGGGTCTATTATTATTTTAAAGTGCTGATATACAATTTTGTAGCTCTTTTCATCAAATTTAAAGTGCTATTAAATACATCCCATTAATTAATTTGCTGGCATCGATTATCCCGTAATAATGGACCCTAGAACCAGTCGAAAAATCTTGAATCTAAAAAGCAATAAACTCAAATTAAATAGTTTGTTGCAATCCTTAAAAGCGTGTAAATAATGGGGAAATAAGTGAAGTATGTGATGGTATTTATTAATAGTTGTAGAAATAAATTCCTAGACTTTATGATTTTTTACTAAAGAACTAGCAGACTAGAGATAAGTCTTAAATTATATAATAACTGAAAAAGACTATTATACTAATAAATATCTGAGTAGAATAGGTAGGTACATATTATTATTATAAGTTGTGTTCTACCAGGCACCTAGACTGCAACAATAATTATTAATGTTAAGTAAGTACCTTTATTATATAACTTGGTTTAAAAATAAAATATTAGCATTAGCACAGTTATAAAAATAATCGATTTTGCCATTAGTTATAATGTGAAAAATTAACTTAAGTGTTTTGTTACAATATTGAGTTAAATGACTTATATGTATGACTATTACCTCCAGTTTTTGTTATTCGAGAATCGAAAAATGTATTACCAATAATTGGTATTAATTATTCGTTATTATTTATCTAAGCACACAGTCATGATGATTATTTAAATAGATATAAGACGTGATCAGTATTATTAAGAAAAAAGCTTTATTTAGGTAAGTGCATCGACCTGCATAAAAAAATTAAAACAAAAATAATAATAAAATGATCTAATCCAAAAATAATAAAATGATCTAAAAACCTTTTTATTAAAATTTAATATGGCATATTCACAATAATTGATGTATAAAATAATATCCAACTAATTTCTAACGTTTCTGAGAGCGTCGTAACCTACTGAAGACTCAATTATAACGGTCTTGGATTTTATTGAAATTTTTAACGCACTCTTTAGTCCATGACCTTTAAAATTAAATGCACATTAGTTTTTATCAGCGTATATCTAGTCGTGGGGGTCCAAACCAGTTCCGAAGAAGTCGTTCATCAGCAAGGCGGCTTTGTACGGCAGTATACGGAATATATACTGTAAATAGAAAAGGCACTTTAGTGACAGTAGTCTAGTGGGGTTCAGTTTCATAGGTTCTGGATATGTTCGAGTTAACATGTCAAGGGGGGGTCAAGTCTGCTAATGTTGACGTCGAAATCGTGGTTCAATAGTCTTTGAATGGTAATGCTTTTTGACACAGGGGGTCAAGTCTGGTAATGTTTTCGTCAAAATCGTAGTTCAATGGTATTGTAATGGTAATGCTTATTGTCACAGTTCTTGTTTCTTAAACCCAAAATCAAAACACAATATGTTTCCGTTTTGGGCTTAAGAAAACAATGTGTTTTCAGTTTTGGGTTTAAGAAACAAGAACTGTGTCAAAAAGCATTATCATTCAAACACTATTGAACTACGATTTAGCAGACTTGACCCCCTGATAGATAATTCTATGAATTTTTTTACATTTTTTTAAAGTAATAATTTATACCTGAAGATAGTTGCTATTCTATGAAGCTGGTCATATTTAGATCGTTTACTTATTAAAGTTCTGCCCTTATACTCAAATGGCCAACATTCTATTCGTTTGAACGCTACGCTTACTATAAAGCTTTAAAATAAGCAGTAAACTATAAAATTACGTGCCGTAACGTAAGCTTGTCAATTTCATACAATAAACAAAGTCTGTGATTTACTTAAGACTGCGACATGTGATTTAATCGTCTATTGCTCATATTTAAGTTTGAAAAGTAAGCGTAGCGTTCAAACGTATAAAATGTTGGTCATTTGAGTAGGGAGGCAGTACAGAAAAACTCACAAAACATGGTCTCTCTATTCCGTGGCCGGCCGTTAGAGCTACATAAAAAAGGCAGAATGATATGGTCAGATATTGGAGCCCTTACCCTATTAGCGTAGTACAAATCGGTGGGTATGGTGATCTCGCCGTGCTCGCGCCGGATGGCGTCGACGATGAGGTCGGCGGCGACCTCCTTCTCCACCATGTTGGTGAGCGCCTTGAAGCGGATGCGCGGGTTGTGGCACAGGCCCGTGTTCACCATCGTCGGGTAGATTGTGGTGAACTTGATCTAAGAACAAAGGACTAGCTGTAAAGAGCTGCTTGCTTTAAACAGTGGTTCTTAACCGGTGGTCTGGTCTCTGGAAGCACCAGAAGAGGTCTCCAAAGCCTTCCTAAAATAACAACCCTTAATGAAGGGTAAAATACAGTAAATATGTAAGTAAATAAATGTATTTACTCACATATTTACTGTATTTTACCTCCAATCCAAACAGTGGGTGATCCATGGCAAGATAGACATTTTGTCAATGGTACCTCATCACTAAAAGTTTACCTGCTGCTTTAAAAAGAAGGGAGGAGTAGTTGAAGTTACATTTATACATCGCTTTTTAAAGACTTAAATGCCTGTCGCAAATTACACAGTTTAAATCAGAATTATGCCAGAAAAAATATATAAAGACAAGCACAGAAGTAAAGTTGCAGTAAGTTTAACGTTGAATGTAACGTTTAATATATGACTAAAAAAGATTATAGTACGTGGAAAACCACCAATCGTCAGTTACATCTTTATATCTTTGGCATTATTTTAAATATGTTATGCGGACCATTTTGTGTCATTTTTTAGTTCAAAATGCGCTTCTCTCACCCCATTAGTCGCCCTCGTACGATCCTCATGTAACTCCATGGCGAGTCCCTCCATGATGCCCCTCACAGCGAACTTGGAGCCGCAGTAGGGCACGATGTTGCGCAAGCCCATCAGACCGGCCATTGAAGACATGGACACTATGTGGCCTCGGTTGTTCTCCAGCATCGAGGGCAGGAAAGCTTGGAGAGCCTGGAAAATAAGGTTCTTTGTAAGTGAGTATAATTCATGACAATTTAATTGTATTTAATAAGAGTAACAGTTCATTTTTATTGATCTTTAGTACCTAATATATTATGGTTAAATGCCAGCTCCAAGACCCTTGATTACGTATTTAGCGCCAAGCACAGGTAGACCAACATTATAAAATTCAATAGAAAACTGGTTTCTAATGTTTTTTACCAGGAGGCCAAGTCTGCTTCAAAATCGTGTTTGAATGGTAATACGTTTTGACACAGTTCTTGTTTCTTAAACCCAAAACCGAAACACATTGTGTCTCGATATTTGGTTTTAGAAACAAGAACTGTGTTAAAAGCAATGGTGTTTGAATGGTAATACGTTTTGACACAGTTCTTGTTTCTTAAACCCAAAACCGAAACACATTGTGTCTCGATATTGGGTTTTAGAAACAAGAACTGTGTTAAAAGCATTACCATTCAAACATTAGCAGACTTGACCTCCTGATGTTTGTTGTTCGATTGACAATTTCTGTGCGAAATTTGTCACGAAGTGGATCAAGATCCCTTTTTACCAAAGTATTCTAAAATACTGACCCAGAGTATCCCATTGACGTTGACGTCCATCATGGTGCGGATCTCCTTCTCGGTCTGGCGCAGCAGGGGCTTGCAGGGCATGAGGCCGGCATTGTTCAGCAGAATGGTGACGTCACCCACCTCCCGCTGGACCTTCTCAGCCAGCTGGAATACAGCTGCACGGTCGGTGATGTCACATCTGGAATTTATTTAAACTTCATTGATGCTCATCCTTCTTTTCCATCCGTAAAGAAGGCCTATACCCCAGCAGCTGTGTGAAGTGTATGTTACTATAAGTGAAATCTTCTTTTTCATCATAAGAAAGGCCAGTGCTCAGCAGCTATGTCTGACTGCTAATGTTGATGATACCGTTAATGCCTATGAAGATCTCTTTTGTTAAAGGCTTGTCCGTTGATGAAGCACATGAGAAAAACGGGCCAAGTAAGTGTAGTTTCACCAACCTACACTTGCATGGACCGTTTTTCTCTGATCGACGATAAAATAAGTCTACGTGTTTTTCAGGCGTTCAAAATAAACGTTGGCCCAGTTAGTGTGTAGTTATGGGGTGAACTTTGCTGAAGTTGCCTCACTTCTTCAAATGGAAAATTAATTGAAAAGGACAAGTTGGTGGCACGGCGAGGAAGAAGAGACTTTCATTAACGATACCAATCAGGGGCCGTACCGGCTAACTTACATGGCTATCGTAATCGCTTTCATTTGACAGATGGATGTGATACATTGCTACTTTTCTTTGGTAAGTTTTTTTGTGCCAAAAAGAAGTAGTAATGTATCACACAATTAAATATTTCGACACCGTAGCTCTCATTATCCTACCCAGTGAATTCAGTGTTAATTCTCTCGAGGATTTTTAACTTACATAATAATACTTAATTACTTACACATAATGGAAGGCTTTCCCTTTCTCGTTCTTGATCATCTTGGCGGTTTCTTCGTTGTTGGCGGCGTTGATGTCCACGCACACCACCGTGGCCCCTAGCCGGCCGAACCGCAATGCCACTTCACGTCCCATACCATGGCCTGCACCAGTTATCTGATAAGTTAAAAAAAACAGTTTTGTAAATAAACTCAAATAAATAATAAAGGTACTAACTGAGTTACCACAACATGTAACAATGTTTGCAATGTTGGTTTTGGTGATAAACAGCGTAAAATTTTAATCATTTGGTTCCCGCCGTGGGTGGGGTGGTTCCACTCATGATCACAAGCAACTTTTACTATGGGGCCAACTCTCCTCCTAGCAAAAAAATCTGCTGTTCCAAACTAAAGTACTATTATGTATTCTGTGACTAAATACCTAATAATATAGATGGCCTGTCTGATTGAAAGAGTCTTTAATTGCATTACATAACAATAGTAGTCATAAGTAGTCGTTTAAGATAACCCATTGGATCACTGGACCACTTACGACCTAGATTAGATAACAAAATAGGGTATTTACCTAGTCTAGCTCGTCGGCTTGACCAAGGATGTCTCATATGGAGATGAAAGAAAATCATGCGTGCGTAATATATCAAGTACCTAGCCTCTATAGTAGTACCTATTTTGAGTCTTACATATTTTATTTTATTTTGCATTAAAAACGTAAATGACTTTATATTTTTTTACAAATAAGAAGACATTATTTGGGTCCATTTCCACATTTTCAATCAAAAACCCTCAAAAAGTTTCAAATATTTGAAACATTGAAATTTATTTAAATGTGTATACCTACTTTCGATTTCACGTTAAAAATAAAAGTAGTTATAAGTACTAGAACCTTAGAATTTTGCTAATGTCTATAACAGCTAAGACTATTATAATTCTATTTGAATTCTGTTTAGCTAAAATCATTTATTCTTTTTAAAGCTGTCAAGTTATATAAACACTTTGTCGGTTCAAAAAGTTACGGTAGCATCAGCGGCGCGGAGGCGGGAGAAAAATTACAAATATTTATAATGCTGAAAACTTTTCGATAGATACACTGTACTTACCTTTTTTTTTATGCCAGGGAAAAACGCATTTACGCGCTTCCCCTCCCGCAGGTGAGCGAGAGGGGGGCATGTGGGACTCGCCAGGAGGGGACCGCAACATTCAGCGTTGCGGCTCCCTCCACGACTGCCTCCCGTGATCCCACCCAACCATGTGGTTCGGTGGGATCCCGGGAGGAGGGAATACCCACTAAAAAACAGGTACACTGTACCTATCTACCTAGTAGTTTTAAAAATATAATTACCAATATAACATCGTCGGTGACGTCCTTCGGCTGGGGCGGCAAGATCCACAGACATAGAGCCTTCCCGATCTCGTAGTGCGTGCGCAGGAGCACCCATAGGAACTCTAACACGACGCGGACCGCAACAATCGCCAGTGGCTCTTCTGCCCTAGAACATAAGACACAGATTTGATTGTAGCAAAGTGTATGTCAATGTTTGCTAGTGGCTTTTCTACCTTAAATAAGAAGACATAGATTAAACTTTTAGATTTTTGCATTCACAGTGCTATTTTTATATTAAGATGAATAAATAATGAAAAAATATTAGAAAAAATCGACTCACCCGTAGCAACTCAGACGGGATCCCGTCTGAGTCGATTTTTTCTAATATTTTTAATTTTTTTTTCATTATTTATTCATCCTAGACATAGATTAGATTATAGCAAAATGAATTTCAATCTGCGATTAAATAGAGGAGCATGTAAATTGTAGGTATGTGTCAGGTATGTGTCCCTCAACACCGAGTAAGTAAGTGTACGTACGGTACGCACAGTAATATTTATACAAAAATAACCACTTAACATGAAAACGAAGTGAAGAAGAAAAACAAGTGAAATAAAAAATAACCACTTTGAGCCACGTCTTTCTTTTTATTTACAAAAAAAGTGTTTGTTCTTTCACTAAGTATCACACGTACCAAACTGTTTGTTTTCATGCATGCATGAACTGCTAAATCTGAGCTTGGCTAACATCCAACCGTTTTGACGACTTCTCTGTTTAGATCAGGTCTTAAAATGAGGCTAGAGTATTATCTATTTTACACATCAAACTGCATAGGAAGCTAGAAAATCTTCATTAGTGAATGAAAACTGGGAGATGACAAAATATATAAAAATGCACTTTACACCACAAACAGACTGTAGACGTGTGTATTAATCTAAGTGAGACCCATAGTCCTAGTAAGTATTTTTTTTGTGCATGACTATCATCTTATAAGAAATAGTTTAAAAAGAGTAGTATTTAATCGGGTAACAATAAATTCTAATTTTGGGTATCAAAAATACTAAATATACTGTACTGTACTGAAATACGAAGTGGGCGACGGACTGAGGGCGACTACAAATATTGAAAATGGGTGACTTTAAAATCAAAATCGAATAACTAGTTATTCAGACGGGCGACCAAATTTCTATTTGGGCGACAACCTTAGGACTCATAAAACATTTAAAATTTGACAAAGGTATATTTTATTTAAAAAAGGCAAAACCTAATCGCGGTGACAAAAATACCATGTTGGGCAGCTTAAATTAGTTATAGTTACCTACTTGGTATAGTATAATAGTCGCCCACTCAGTATTTCTGGCACTCGTTTAAATTATTTATCTCCCACATGCAGTTGCTCGTTTTACATATTTTTTGTAATCCACAGTTTGTCGCCCGTTTAGTTATTCTGTCGCCAACAAAATAAACCGCCGGCGGGTTTAGTATCTAAGTATCCCATTAACAGTCGCCTCTTATTAGTTCCAGTCACCAAATTAATGAATTCCCGTTAAAAAAAGGGGGACGCATAACACGAAATGGTAAATATTAAGTAGGTAGGTATCGAAAACCAAGTGACATTTAAGTACAAACCTATGAAATAGAAAACTGTAAAATTCAACTTCGACTGTAATTATGTTTACGTTTAGTTGATTGTTAAAACTTAGGCCTCTGCTGTATTACTAATGTATTACTATATATATACTCCATAATAATACATCTCCCTTTTCTTAAAATAAAATTGAAGTTAATCATTAAACATCGATTGTAAGAAGGGAGTAAGTACCTATATTAAAAACAGAATTCAATCACTTAATCTTACACAGATAACATATTTCAAAGATTAATTAGGTACTGCGTTAACGAGTAATTATTTGTCAATAGTTTTATCAATAATGACCTGCAAATATTTAAAGTTTAACTGATTAATAAATCCGTCTGTTGCCATACCGAGATGCCAGTGTCATGTGATTATTTATGTGAATATTTTAGTGTCAAAAGTTATAAATAACAGAATATGTCAACAGAAAAATAAATGTAATATTGTGAAGTAAACTAATATTTACGTTTACCAAGATTATGATGTAGCCTGGCTGAAGCAAATAATAAATAATTTCCTCGAAAATAGCAATATTATAATGATGATGTAGGTTTGTATTATTTAATCATTGAATCTCGACAACATCAGTGCTTTACCCATTCAAAGGCTTTACCAATATATTATAATCACTCAAAACTAAGACATAACTAAGTAGGTGGTGTTAATAGTCAGTAAGCAGCAGCAATAGTCAGTAGGTATTTATGATACCTACCTTCTTTTGACTCAGATCCTGATAGCTTCTGGTAAAAGTATCGTCAGATTTTGAATAAAATTGTATTTTCAATAAAACAGTAAAACGAATATTCCCACATGAATTAGGTAACAGGATGTGCATTCTGATTGCATCGATTGACAATCGTTTCAATAGTTTAGTTTATCAGTTTGATTGACAATTCCAAAATTGATTGTAAAGTTTATTAATATCAGACAAAAATTGCAACGTTTAATTTATTTTATAACAGACAAAACTTCTGACTAAAAGAAAAACCGGTAAGTAAGTAGTAGAAAACTAGAATAGTAGATTGTTATACGAGGGTCAAAAGGAAGCAATTTCCATACGAGATATTTAGATACCCGAGCACAGCGAGGGCGGCATGTAATTGATGACTTTTACCCGAGTTACTCTACTTTTCATTTCAAATATAGGAAAGTAAAAATGTCTTAGTTTTTCCAAAATGTTTATTAATAAAAACATGTACTTAGTAACTACATTTGTAGACCTTATGATTATTTTACTAACTTACCTACCTTACCTATTTAAATTGAATTGAAAATTAGAACAATTTTTGAAATTTAAAGTTATTCTTGCTTGGAATATTTACAGTTTGATATATTATGATGACAGATTTGGCTTTGTTGGATGCCTGTAAAAGTTGTAGATATTCTTTGGTCTTTGATTAGACGGTAAGTCAATGGCAGAGACTCTCATGAAGTAGTTGTTTAAGGCAAATTAGAGCGTAGTTTTATTGTTTCTTTTATTTTGTTTTGAAAGAACTTTTTGTTTTAGTAAGTATAAACTATTTTTTTGTAAAAACACAAACAAAACTGCGGCTGCAACTTTTTTTAAACTATTTGTTGTTAATTATTGTAAACTTTTTCATTGCCGATGAGTTAACTCTATGGTTGACTATGTAACCAAATTGAGTTCTATTTTTAAATTAATTTTACACCCTAGGGTAGAACGAAGAGTTTTTGACCCGCTGCTCAGTTTCTATGGTTGACTATGTAAATAAATTGAGTTCTATTTTTAAATTACTTTTACACCCTAGAGTGAAACGAAGATTTTTTGACCCGCTGCTCAGTTTAAATATACATCACTTTCCGAATATGAGAAATAAAAAAATACTTTGGGTTTGAACGCGAAATTAAAAAGCAATAAAATTATTCAAATATAATTATGGCCTTAAACTTAAATAAATGAATGATCTGATACTTACATTCTTACTTCTATCCAAATCGACCGGCGACAAATGAAATAATATTCGCAAACGTATGCTGTTAGTTCGAGCCTACCAAAACACTCAAACAGAATGGCTCACCACCACCAGTTAATACCATAAGCAACGCGATAATGTTAGATAACACTCAGATTAAAAATAAAAGAATCACGATAAACTGAAGTCATTCAGATGATAATAAAGTCTAAATTCCTTTTTGATTTGGTTCAAAGTTTGGAAACATCTGATTTAGTCTGAAGAAGTCCTATTTCTACACAAAATTGTGATACACTGAAGATAGTTAAGTAGGTAATGATAGCAGACTGATATCAGCAATATATTGGTGCCCTAGCATTCATATTATAAGACATGAAGATATGGGAGATAAAGATATTTGCATAATGCTAAAAGTGAACTAAGTATTAGTCACCTAAGTAAATATTACGATGATACTTGTAAAGTTCGTTATTCCTAAGAGATTTGCGCCAAAAACAAACGGTTTTAATCGAATGATGTTGTTGATTTTGCTATATATTTTGCTGATTTTATAGAACAATCATTAACAAATAATAAGTTAGACTTGAATGTTTATTCGGTTTTCAACGTGATATTAAATGAAACCAATAATAGTAGCACCTAACCGAAGTGAATCCAGGGCGGGTCGCTAGTGATTTATAAATTGATGATGTTCAACTTATCAATAAGCATTTAAAACAATTGCAAAAACCTTTGAATTCCCTCAAACATACAATATTATATAAAGATTTCAATCCTACTAATATTATAAACGTGAAAGTTTGTGGGTTTGAATGTTTAGATGTTTGGATGTTTGTTCCTCAATCACACAAAAACTACTGAACGGATTTGGTTGGAATTTGGCATACATATAGGAGATAGCCAAGATTAAAACATAGGATACTTTTTATCCCAATATTTTTACGGGAACGGGAACCACGCGGGTGAAACCGCGGGCGGCCGCTAGTTCCAAATAAAAGTAATTGTATGGAACCTACTTGCAGTTTACGTAAATTCCTTTTTGAGGAAATTAAGAGGAGTTATTATTTTTTTTGACACTTGAACATCCACAGCATATCCATCGACATATAAATCATCGCAGACATGGTAATATTTTGTTATTATGTTTCTTTATATTTGTATGAAAATAACTTGGTGACCCGTTTTATATGCGGCCCAGTGTAGCTATTTTATCCTTCATCTGTAGGCGGTCACCTTTGCCATCGCTTTAGAAAAACACAGGCTTCCTACGAAGCCGGCGTTGCTCTAAGGCCATCGCCTATGCATCATGTAGGCCTAACGAAAAACGATGTTGTTAGCGCCTACTTAAACTATATAGCAAATATGTGCGATAGTAAGTAATTTCCTGATTTCCCTTAAAAACTAAAATATAAAAAAAAAACTTATTCAACCCACCTTGTACAAAAGAGATTGTCAAGAACTACGATTAATTCCTTCTACCTTCTACGCTGATTTTTTGTAACACGTACAGTCGAACTTAAATGTTCAGGTATCTTTGTAACTAATTAATTAAAAATTAAAAATCTAGTCACCTTTTTTTGTCCCGTAATCAAAATAAGTTTATTGTACCTAACTAGCTACAAACGTATTTAACAAAGATAGGGTAGTATTTAATCGGGTAACAATAAATTCCCATTTTAGGTATCAAAAATACTGAATATAGCGTACTGAAATACTAAGTGGGCGACGGACTGAGGGCGACTACAGATATTGGAAATGGGTGACTTTAAAATACAAATTTACTAACTAGTTACTCAGAACGGGTGACCAAATTACTAATTGGGCAACAACCTAGGGGCACACAAAACATTTAGAATTTGGCATATTTATATATGCCAAATTGTCATCTCGATTAGCATAAAAGTCACATTTTTTAAATAAATTAATATTTTATTGAAAAAATGTGACTATATCCTAATCGAAATGACAAAAATACCATATTGGGCAGCTTATATCAGTTAAATAGTTACCTACTTGGTATAATAGTTGCCCATTAAGTATTTTTGTCATTCATTTAGAATGTTCACTGCAAATTTAAATTATTTGTTTCCCACATACAGTTGCCCATTTTTATTTATTTTTGTAACCCACAGTTTGTCGCCCGTTTAGTTATTTTGTTACCAACAAAATAAACCACTGCCAGGTTTAATATTTAAGTATCCCATTAGCAGTCGCCTTTAATTATTTCCTGTCACCCATTTAATTAATTAATTCCAGGATAGCAAGATTTTTTTTCACTGTTCTGAGAATCGAGAATCGACAATATTTTTAGTGTAGGTAGTTTCAGTAAGTCAAAATGTTATCAATAATAAATATTTTCTCGAGGTTTCTATAGGTAACTGCTCTGTTATGATAAAATATAAACAACAACACCCGTAAAATACGGAATCCGAAAGGTAATTCTTATGATAAGGAAATCCTGGTTAACTTTTGAAAGTTGTATTCTGAGTTTAAAAAATTTTGTAACCGCGACACTATGGAACTTTACTTTAAAACAATAATGAATTAAATAATTGCAACCTTCAATATTTAAACCGCCTCTGTGGTCTAGTGGTTAGCCCACCCGTGTAACACGCAGGGGTCCCGGGTTCGATTCCCAGGGGGAGTACAATTTCTACTCGATTTGGTTGGTGGTACCTACCACTATCTTACCTAAATCTGACGCCATTTCATCAAAAAATTCACAGATCTCGTGCCTTTCACGACCTTCTGGTACATTGAAAATGAATTTAATGAATTTAACAAAATATTTTATTATTCTTTTCTTATAGACATTAATATTTTATTGAAAGGTAACCTAAGTACTATGTATAACTAAAACATCTGAATTTCTAAATAAATTAACCCTAATAAAAAAATAAATCAAAATCAAATGCAGCATGCGAGACTCTCGCGCCGACTTCATCATCACTCGAATGTGCGATAACAACCCTCATGTTTACCTAGGCATCATCATCACACTCTCATTCTCAGAGATCGTTGTAAAATTTGGAATCGCAGAGTCACTAAGAAAGACGTGACTGATCGAGTAATTTCAAATCTCGAAATTGAAATAACAGCAACCCACGATATATAATATTTTGGATCTAGTAGAAGCCCTCGGCTTCGCCTCGGGCCTCAAACTAAAACCTCTCTTCTGTTCAACTTTCGCTCAAGATTCGTTTATCCGTTTCTCTACACACAAAAACTCACTACGACCCCTAGCACGTGTACTGGAGATAATAGCGTCATCTCAGTTGCTCCTACAGTTATTGCTAACACTACTTTCTCTTTCGTTTTCACATAGTAAGCGACGTCACTTACTTGAATATGGACTTATGGAGACATTTCAGTGCAGTCACACTATGGTACCGCCCTGCGCCGCCGTATCTAACGATTTTTAATTTCTCTATTCACGTCATACCATCTGTTGACCTGCTATAGCTAATTAATATCAATATCAATATTATGGTTTTAATATATATCTAAATACTTTTTTATTTATAAAAAATGTGGAAATAAATAAAAAATACAAAATATAAAACACTTTGAAATATACAATTATTTAAAAACTTCAATCGTACCTACTATGTATTACCATTATCCCGGGCCGCGCACGTCGCCCGCGGTATCCCAACATTTCGCTTCATAAAGGATAAGCTACAGCCCAGACTGTAAGAGTCAGGGATATATACTAATTTCAGTAGGTAGCCTAACTCAATATCTCTACGGGTTTTTTTTCATTTTTTCGATATCGCTTTTCGTTTTTGAGAAATTGTCGATTCAGTGAGAAAAGACCCCGAAAATGTGTGTCATTTTTCTACATTTATGCGATTTTCGAAAAAAGTTTTTGACTTTTTCAAAATTTTTTTCGCCATATTGTAGCCCTTGCTGAGACGCATCTTTTGACATTTAGTACATACACGTAGACCCAAAACTCACGGGACCAGGGCAATGTCTCACTTTGGCTGAAATTGGGTACCTTACCGAAGCGATCGAAAAAACATTTTCAATGTTAAAAAATGTTGTGTTCCGGCAGTTAGAGGTAAGATAGCCAGTTCCTCAGTGTGAGGATTCCGAGAGTAGAGCGCTTCCACCTTTTCGGCCGGCCTTATCGTCACTTAACAGTGAGGTGAAGGCCAAGCTCTAACCTGTTATGCAAGAAAAACCTTCCGTATTATGAAAATGTTAATATCACTGTCTGAATTACTGTAACCTTCCATACAATTAAACCTTACCCAACTGGTATACAAGGTGTTTGGTAAAAGCCTTATAAAGCCGAATAGGGTAAATAGGGACCGTCAAACTGAACAACTTTTACCATGGGACCAACTCTGAAATCGCGAAAAAAAATCAGCTGTTTCATACATTTTGAAATTTTCGTTATAAATTTTTGTATGAAACAGCTGATTTTTTTTTCGCGATTTCAGAGTTGGTTCCATAGTAAAAGTTGTTCAGTTGGATGGTCCCTATCTACCCTATTCGGCTTTATAAGGCTTTTACCAAACACCTTGTATACTAAACATTAATAGAAGTTGTATTATCATAATTATTACCTACCTAAAGCTACCATTTAGCAAAGGTGACACACATTTTTAAGAAAATTTCTTAATTTCCGCGTGATTTCCGCAATCGCAGGCCAAACGCGTTTATCGTTACACCATAGAGCTTTTTACACATAGTTACTTCGGAAACAGTGCGCACGTAAGTATGTAAAGTGAAGGTTATGAAAACTAAAAAAAACTTACTCGTATTTTTACTATGAATTGACCAAAATAAGTTTACTCTGACTCGTACAGAAACACATGCCCGGTGCAGGCACTTTATCACTCTCGTGCTTTCGAACAAACTTTCACTCCTATTCCACCTAGGGTTGCCAGACGGCCGGGATTTCCGGGATTGTCCCAGAATTACGTGCCTTGTCCCGTGTCCAGGAATTACACCTTACTGTCCCGGATTTCAAATACCTACCACTTTTTTTTTCATTATTTTACGAGTAGGTTAGTAGGTTACGTTACGATGCGCTTCGTGCATAGCGTAGTGTACAGTGCGTACCGTTTGCTGTCTGCCCTTCACGTTGTTGCTAGAGTCTGTCTAAAAAGTCAGTTTACATACCTATGTAGGTATTAAGCCACTAAGATTAAGCGAAAAAAATAAGTTTAGGCCAAGTTAAAAGAAATAAAGTGGTAATTTCTGACAACAAAAAGAGTATTTTGTTACTATTGTTAGTTGTCTTGTCTATGATGAATATAAGTTAATTTTAAATCATTTGCATTTTCTTTCTTAACATCGCCCGATGACACCCCCCCGTGTTATTGTCCCGGAATTGACGCCAACTAATCTGGCAACCCTAATTCCACCTACCCTAGTAGGTAGGTACCCCTTTTATTCCCGAGCGTAGACGGAATGTCTGTCGGTGAAATTTTTCTTGCAATCAGAATCCTTATTAGAACACATTTCCTTCATGAGCGGAAGTCAGACACGTCAGCATTCTAAGAGTATGCAGGGTCTGGAACAATAAAATAGTAGATTGTACACAGGTTGGTCAAAAGTTCTGTTACTGAGTTTCTTTATCGATTACTGGCCATTAAAACAAATGAAAAGAAAAAATAAAAATGACATATTATTGACAGTTTTATAAGCTATAATTCCATACCACACGTATATCATATTTTGTTTATTTCACCATGGAATGGGGGTTGAAGGAGAATCGTGTCGCTGTAATTGCTCTGCACAAATGTGGGCAGCCACCGAATATGATTTTCAAGTTGCTACAAAAGTTGAAAATCAACAAGCAATTTATTTATCGCACTATCCATAGGTACAGTAATACCTTGACCGTCGATGACCGAAAAAGATCAGGAAGACCACGCACCGTTCGGACACCAGCTGTGATCAAGGCAATGAAGGCGAGAATCACGAGAAATCCCGTCCGGAAGCAAAAGTTATTGGCAATACAGATGACTGTGAAGAGAAGTTACCTTAAAAAAATTATCAATGATGACCTTGGGCTTCACGCTTACCGTAGACGAAAGGGCCATCTGCTAAACGCACGATTGAAGGCTATGAGGTTAGCACGAAGTCGCGCTCTACTAAAGCAGTACGCACAAAACGGCCATCGAAAAATCTTGTTTACTGATGAAAAAATCTTCACAGTCGAAGAAAATTTTAACCGTCAAAATGATAGAGTATACGCTAAGAATAGTAAAGAAGCCAGCATAATTGCTCCGAGGGTCCAACGAGGTCACCACCCCTCATCAGTGATGATTTGGCTGGGGGTGTCCTATTCAGGGCTAAGTAAGGTTCATTTCTGTGAAAAAGGTGTGAAAACTGGCGCTAGAGTCTATCAAGATACCGTTCTGGAACCTGTTGTCAACCCTTAGGCCACACTTTATTTCAAAACCAGCCATGGGTCTTCCAGCAGGACTCTGCCCCTGCGCACAAAGCAAAATCTACACAAGCATGGTTTCGGGCTAACAAAATTGATTTTATCGCGCAGGAAGAATGGCCATCCTCCAGCCCAGACTTAAATCCTCTGGATTATGCCATATGGCAACTTATTGAGGAGAAAGCATGTGCTAAGCCCCACATGAATCTCGACTCTCTTAAGCGCGCTATTCTCAAGGCAGTCGCAGAATTGGATATGGTGGTAGTTCGTGCTGCCATCGATGGCTGGCCTCGTCGTCTAAAGGCGTGTATTCATGCCAGAGGCGGTCATTTCGAATAATTTTAATACATGATAATCTTAAATATTTGTGCTTTCATTTGGTATATAATTCACTGTAGCATTATTTGTAAATTTAGTCTCAGACCAAATAAAAAAAGGAAGACGGAGTCTTCATAGAACGAAGCAGTGAAGCCGATAAAACTATGCCTTGGCATGTACATACACAGTTGCACGCACACACATGTAACGAAACTATGCCTTTTCTTAACAGCCACCGTGCGAAGCGGACGTACCAAGGATGTACTAAATAAAATATAATTTCACCAACGAAAATGCCGAATTGTGTAGTGAAAGGGTGTAAAAGTCAATCTTCAACACATAAAAAGCAGGATGGAATCACATTTCACACGGAAGTAAAATTCGAAACTATTATTTTCACTAATTTCTAAATAAACATTAAGGTATTACTTGAAACACAAAACCTCAACAAGTGTTGCCATGCCAGACTTTATAGTTTAAACCTATTATTGGGTAACATGGAACGTAACATAACGTTATTTGTTTCTTGTTAAAAATAGCGCGTTAATTATTTCTGTTTCTGGACGTTTTTACCCACGACACGGACGGAACGGAACGGAGGCGGTATATGCGATCAGGGTTAGGCGACGGCTACACGCGTGGTAAATACTGTGATCCATCAGTATTTAATCAGGGGCCTATTTCATAAAAAATAGTAAATTTACTACAACAATTTACCATTGTTCTTATTAGGGTAGAATGATTTCTTAATAATGATAAAACATAATTCTACCCCAATAAACTACTACAATGGTATATTACCACATGTACTTTTTCATTCTTTTTTTATTTTATTTTTTATTTATTTAATAAATTTTTAGTTATTAGGGTAGAATTATTTCTTAATAATGATAAAACATAATGAGCGGTTTTCAAAAGGCAGTTTAAAAAACAAAAGTAGTACCTAAAAGACGGCTAGATGTCGTTGTTCAACTAAGTACGTAACTTTTTAAGAAAAAAGCAAAGGATTTTGTCAATTTGACAGTTAATCTTCTTCTTCTTATTTTTGTTTGGCAATCTACTCCTCTTAGCGCGTCTACCGCCTAACTCTATCGCTTTGACTCTGGCTTTGGTTTATGACGTCAGTGCACTCTCCGTCCTTGTCATCGTGTTATGATATGACAAGGACGGATAGAGCATAGCTGTCGCTTTGGCTATCGCTTTGAGTTAGGCGGTAGGGCCCCTGGGAGTAAAATTAAAAAACCTCCCTAATTGAATAGCGCCATCTATCAACATAAAAATAAACTAAAATTATTAGCCTCTGTTACCCATAGTACAGGCTTCGCCTAGCTAGTAATTCAGATGACCGTGTGTGTGAAATAGTACATTTTTGTAAATGTTAAATGTAAATGACCTCCAGGGGCCTATTGCATAACAAAATACAAGGTGATATTATTAGTATTTTTCCATAGAAAATCACTAATAATAGAAGATTGTAATTTGTTATGTAATAGGCCCCAGCTTGTTCGTGTCGTGCGTGTCTAGGACAAAGTGGCATGCGACTACGGCTATCCTTTTTATTGAATTTTGGACTTCCCTCGTGTATCTCGTAATCAGTTGGTGTATCTAAAAATGCTGACAAAAACCGGATTTTTACTAAAAAGTCTTGACATTTTGCTAAAGCAACCACACGGAGCGACGTAATCACGACAACACATTTTTTTAATAAATAAGTATTTTATTGTTGTTTTCTTTTATAATGACGTGTCAAATTAAAATTTCAAGTACTTAGACAAAAATAAAGTTTTAGTTTTCGTATTTTAAGCTTTAGTTGTTCAGTTGATTATTTATAATTTTAAATGTTAATTAGTTTAAAATTGATTATTTATTACAAAATTTGTTGATTGTTTTACTGAAAATGTTCTAGTTGATTGTTAGGTACAAAAAAGAAAAATAATTATATTAAAGCTAATTTATAAGATTTGTTTTCTATAATGTGAATAAGCCAAAAGAGACTGACATTTTCTATGTCCGGCCGGAATGCTGACACAAAAAGCCTAACATGTCAGGACAAACATCTCGCTTTAAATACACGAAACTTTAGTTATTCTGTAGTTTTATTTTTTACATTTTTCCTATTTCCTTGCTACTTCCGTCACTACTTTTAAAGCGGGCTACTCACAGCCCTGCATGCAGGGCTTTGAGAAGCTCACCTTATCTATCTATCATTAGGTGAATGACGGCTACACGGACGGAGTTTGGGCGTTTTGCTGGATTCTAACCTGCATTTTGAAAAACATGTGGCAGAAGCAGTTCGCAACTGTTTCTATCGACTTAAAGTGTTATATAAGATACGTCCTTTCTTAAGCGAAGACATCAGAATCAGACTTTGCGAAACCCTTGTCCTGTCGAAATTAAATTATGCGGATACGGTCATTGGTCCCTGCTTGCTAGCGCGAACTGAGCGTCTCATCCAACGTGTGCAAAATGCGTGTGCACGCTACTGCTTTTCAGTACCACCTAGAGCGCACATTACACCTTTCTTAAATAAGTCAAATCTAATGAGGATGGAGGCTCGTCGTAGGCTGCACTTTACTTCTTTGTTGTTTGATATAATACACACCAAAGTCCCTCAGTATCTCTTTAACAAACTTAAATGGGCCAAGGACAATAGTGCATGTCGCTCACGAGCCTCTTCCTATATGATACTCACACCGGTACACAAAACGGCTGCTTTTCGAGGTTCCTTCAGGTATTCGGCCTCCAAATGTTGGAACAATTTGCCGCCTCCCATCCGCACTATTAAAACCCGTGGTTCATTTACTAGACATTTTAAATGTTACTTGTTAACACTACAGACGGACATGAGATAAACAAGCAAACATAATAGTTAACTGTAATCTGCACTTATTTATTTATCTCATTGCTTACCATTATTTTATTGTGCTGTCTTTTGAGGTCGACTTTTGTACTCATTTTTATTATGCCGGTAACTGTTTCTTATGTATTTGCTTTTGCTTCTTAGTCTTTTTTATTTTTATGTTAAATGTAATAATTTGTAAAAATATTTTCCATTTGAATACGTGGCAGGTCAATCAAAGCATGTGATAAATGGTAATGATGTGGCAGCCACATATTGGGTACTCTTGTCACAGATCGTGTAAATGTCATTTTGACATATTACTCTTTTTTTGTTATTAGTTTTCTTTTTTGGTTTTGTGTTAGTTTATAAAAGTGTGTAATTTGTTTGATAGTAATTTTGTTCCGGTAATAATAAGCAGGTTATTAAATATATAATAATAGTAAAATAATAATAGCCTCTTGCCTTGCATCATTCTTTGTTATTTAAGTATTTGGGCATTGTTTATTTTTTTTGTAGATTTGTCATTTGTCATTGCCAGACGGTAAGGAAGTAATTAAGTAGGTATTTAGTTGTAATTTCTATTTGTTTTATTTTTTCTATATATCTTTTTTCTCTTTTGTTGTGTTCGTATGCTTGTGGCTTTGTTTCTGTTCCGTGATGTCACCACTGGCCTCAGCAGAATACCAGTAGCAGTAGAATGTTTTTAACGTCTACTGCTTATACTGAGTTGAGGTCAGTCTTGGCATCACATAGCACTGCACAGTGCAACTTTGTTAATGTTTAGTTACCATATATATATTTATAAGTTATTGTTATGCTTTGTGTATGTGATATGTGCTGTCAATAAAACTATATTCTATTCTATTCTATTCTATTCTACACGCGTAGTGAATACTGTGATCCATCAGTATTATTTTATCAGGCGTCTATTTCATAAAAGAATGAAAAAGTACAGTAATTTACCATAGTAGTAGTTTATTGGGGTAAAATTATGTTTTATAATTAATAAGAAACATAATTCTAAACTATTTTTTTATGAAATAGGCCCTGATTTAATACTGATGGATCACAGTAGTACCAGGCGTGTAGCCGTCGCCTCACAAGTCCACACCGCGAGTCAGAATGGCTGAATGGCTATCATCGTCTGCGTATCTTTTATCAGTAATAAAAGAGACGCATTGATAGCCATTCAGAAAACTGACAAGTTTTAAGAGCTTGTAATACCCCTCTTGGGGCCGTATTATGATCTCTTGAATCCAGCCTTGCATGACTGATTTATATCGCGTGATATAGCGTTTTGATTCTAATATGTGATATAACGTTATTATTTCATAACGCGTTATTCTTATTACATTGGGGTAATATGAATTACTATGGCAACACCGGCTCACACACTAATGCATAAAAAAACTGGCTTCAGTGCATTGCTTGGAAGACTCCGTCTTCCCTTTTTTATTTGGTCTGAGAAATTTAGTATTATTCATGTTTTCCATAGTTACAGAACTTAGTAACCAACTAGGAAAGTGCATAAAATGGGTTTTATGTACGAGTTATCACTTTGCTTTTCATTTCGATAGCGAGGAAATTAAACAGCAATATTGAAAAAGAAATACCTAGTATTATAAAATGGATTACAAATTACAATCCTTACTAATATTATAAATGCGAAAGTCCGTTTGTTTGTTTGTTTGTTTGTTACGCCTTCACGTCTTAACTACTGAACCGATCATCATGAAATTTTACACACACGTTGTCAGGGGTACAGAGAAGGACATAGGGTACCTTTCATCCCGAAAAAAGGAACTGTTCCCGAGGGATAGACAAAATACTATCAACGCAGACGAAGTCGCGGGCGGAAGCTAGTGTAAAATAAAAATGAAGAAACAGAATGAAATATAACAAGTTTATTTAATGAAGTTTAATTGCGTTTGCGGCTGTTTGAGCCTGAGACTTTGACGAAGATTTTACTTTATGCACTACAGCATGAAAAGCAATTTTTAACCGACTTCAAAAAGGAGGAGTTTCTCAATTCGATTGTATGATTTTTTTATAGTTGTTCGCGCGTATCTTCGACATTTATGGACCGATTTTGATGATTATGTTTTTGATTGATTGAGTTTTTTTGCGAAATGGTCCCATTTAAATTTTCTTTTAATCGGTTCACTAGTTTTCAAGTAATCCTGAAAATATTATGATTTTGCATCAACTACCTTGACGATTTTGTTATTTATGAACCGAATAAGATGATTTTTTTTTGTTGGAAAAGGGATAGCTTTAGTGTAGTCTTTTTAACTGACTTAAAAAAAAGATGTATGTATGTTTGTCCGCGATTATCGCGCGTTTGGCTGAACCAATTTTGATGCAGTTTTCAGAATAGTATTTGTTACATTTAGGAGAAGGTTTTGGTATTTTGACCGACTTCAAAAAAAGAGGTTCTCCAGTGTTCCCCGGATGTATGTATGTTTCTCCGTGATTTTTTCTAGCTAAATAATATACCTACACTACCTAATACAGAAGGTACTTATACTAAAAATAATAGGAATTAAAACTTGTTTAAACTTGTTTAAAAAGAACAAAAAACCGACTTCAAAAAACCTGCCTCTAAAAAGCAAGAAATAATATTCAAATCATTAGTTACGCATTATCATTGTTATAATAAAACAAGTCTATTGAAGTCGGGTGGGGCTGGAGACGCTGGAGTACAACTTCCTTTTTTATTCTAAAAGCCCCACCCGACTTCAATAGACGTGTTTTATTATAACAATGAGAATGCGGTGATGAGAATGAGAATCAGGTTTTATGAAGTCGGTTTTTTGTTTTTTAAGCAGTCTATACTCAACATAAAAACGAACTTTACGAGCATGAGAAGTGAAGGGCGTCAGCAACTCCGAATAAACTTAGGGTTCTGTAGTAAGTCAACAAGGAACCCTTATAATTTCGCTATATCCGTCTGTACTTTTCGGTCCGTTCGCGGCTTAGCTCAGAGGACCTTAAGGCTCAATTACATTACACAATTTTAAGCACGCGATTTCAAGACTAAGCATGGTGTAAACGGACTAAGACAGTAAGAATCTTAAAATCGTGCGGCCTAGCCCGCTCGATAATAAGACCTAGCTTCCCGATGAGCTAGAGACTTGAAACTTATAGGTAGGTAGGTTGTTTTTGACACGCTTTTATTAGGTTGCTTTCTCGTTTGCTTGTGTGTTTGTTTGTTTGTTTCTCCATAAAGTTTGCGAACAATTTAAACTAGCTTTCGGATAAGCTAGAGACTTGAAACTTTGAACATAGGACAGAAATAGAAGTCAATGCAATATTATGGTATCATTGGGCTGATCTGATGATGGAGCCGGAAGAAGGCCACAGGAACTCTGTGATGGAACCATACAACCCCATCGTGCTTGGGCTCGTTAGAATCGTCTTGATGAGTACTTTAAAGGGAGACGAAATCCAGGCTCTGATGATGAAGCTGGAAGGCCATGCCATAGGAACTTAATATTGAAACCGTGCAACCCCATTGAATTTGGGCTCCTTTGAATCGTCTTGACGAGTGCTTTGTTGGGAAATAGTGTCCAGGGTCTGATGATGGAGCTGGAAGAAGGACACTGGAACTCTTTATTAAAACCACGCTACCGCATTGTGTTTGGGCTCGTTTGAATCGTCTTGGCGAGTACTCTAATGAGAAATAGTGTCCAAGGATCTGATGATGGAGCCGAAAGAAGGCCATATGAACTTTATAATAAAACCATGCAAATGCAACCCCATCGAGTTTGGGCTCGTTTGAATCGTCTTGACGACCCTAGTAGCATTTTGTGATGGCATCCATTGGCCAACAGTTGGGAATCCGTTGGGATATAGTTAGTTGGATTGCCTACATAAAACTAACATTAGCCCAATGCAGTCAAATATTAACATTTCGTCCAACCATATACCAACATTGGGCCAATGCTTTTACTACTACCGTTAGTAAAAAACTGTTGGCATTTCTGCAGTATATTTATAGTAGGCCCTATTAGTAGTCAACTAACATTGGCCCAATGCAGTCAAATATTATCATTTCGTCCAACCATATACCAACATTGGGCCAATGCTACTACTACTACCGTTAGTAAAAAACTGTTGGCATTTCTGCAGTGTATTTATAGTAGGCCCTATTAGTTATCAACTAACTTTGGCCCAATGCAGTAAAATATTATCATTACGTCCAACCATTTACCAACGTTGGGTCAATGTTACTACTGCCTACCGTTAGTAAAAAACTGTTTGCATTTCTGCAGTATATTTATAGTAGGCGCTATTAGTTATCAACTAACTTTGGCCCAATGCAGTAAAACATTATCATTACGTCCAACCATTTACCAACGTTGGGTCAATGCTACTACTGCCTACCGTTAGTAAAAAACTGTTGGCATTTCTGCAGTGTATTTATAGTAGGCCCTATTAGTTATCAACTAACTTTGGCCCAATGCAGTAAAATATTATCATTTCGTCCAACCATATACCAACATTGGGCCAATGCTACTACTACTACCGTTAGTAAAAAACTGTTGGCATTTCTGCAGTATATTTATAGTAGGCCCTATTAGTTATCAACTAACTTTGGCCCAATGCAGTAAAATATTATCATTTCGTCCAACCATATACCAACATTGGGCCAATGCTACTACTACTACCGTTAGTAAAAAACTGTTGGCATTTCTGCAGTATATTTATAGTAGGCCCTATTAGTTATCGACTAACTTTGGCCCAATGCAGTAAAATATTATCATTACGTCCAACCATTTACCAACGTTGGGTCAATGCTACTACTGCCTACCGTAAGTAAAAAACTGTTGGCATTTCTGCAGTGTATTTATAGTAGGCCCTATTAGTTATCAACTAACTTTGGCCCAATGCAGTAAAATATTATCATTTCGTCCAACCATATACCAACATTGGGCCAATGCTACTACTACTACCGTTAGTAAAAAACTGTTGGCATTTCTGCAGTATATTTATAGTAGGCCCTATTAGTTATCGACTAACTTTGGCCCAATGCAGTAAAATATCATCATTAGGTCCAACCATTTACCAACGTTGGGTCAATGCTACTACTACTACCGTTAGTAAAAAACTGTTGGCATTTCTGCAGTATATTTATAGTAGGACCTATTAGTTATCGACTAACTTTGGCCCAATGCAGTAAAATATCATCATTACGTCCAACCATTTACCAACGTTGGGTCAATTCTACTACTGCCTACCGTTAGTAAAAAACTGTTGGCATTTCTGCAGTGTATTTATCGTTGGCCTTATTGGATATCAACTAATATTCATCCAATGCAGTAAAATATTATCATTACACCCAAGCTATTACCAACGTTGGGCCACTGCAACCGTTTAGACGATTTAGATCATGATTTTCTTATTATGAAAACTGACAGCTTCTTTATAATTAGACAATACCACATTGTCACTAATGCAATACAAATCGCAGATACAAGGCCTCGGCACGGATCTTGAGCGGTGAAATTTTATGCGAAGACAGGAAGTCATTTTTAGGTCTCGTTAGCGGGGTACGCGCATAGAGAGAGACGTACGTGCCGTGCCGTGCCGCAGCAGTGTGTAGCCAAAGAGTACCTAATTGTACCAACCAAAATTTATCACTAAGCGGTCGTTCGCACGAATGTCTTTTATCTTATGTCTAGGCCATAAGGTAACTTTTCCCGTGGAACATCGTCATCGTCCACACAGCTGAGAAGTCATGTGACGTTCCACGGGAAAAGTTGCCTTATGTTATGGCCTGGCCATAAGGTAACAATATTATTATTACGTCCAACCATTTACCAACGTTAGGCCAATGCTACTACTACTACCGTTAGTAAAAAACTGTTGGCATTTCTGCAGTGTATTTATAGTAGGCCCTATTAGTTATCAACTAACTTTGGCCCAATGCAGTAAAATATTATCATTACGTCCAACCATTTACCAACGTTTGGTCAATGCTACTACTGCCTACCGTTAGTAAAAAACTGTTGGCATTTCTGCAGTGTATTTATCGTTGGCCTTATTGGATATCAACTAATATTGACCCAATGCAGTAAAATATTATCATTACACCCAACCTATTACCAACGTTGGGCTACTGCAACCGTTTAGACGATTTAGATCATGATTTACTTATTATGAAAACTGACAGCTTCTTTATAATTAGACAATACCACATTGTCACCAATGGAATACAAATCGCAGATACAAGGCCTTGGCACGGATCTTGATCGGTGAAATTTTATGCGAAGACAGAAGTCATTTTTAGCTCTCGTTAGCGGGGTACGCGCATAGAGAGAGACGTACGTGCCGTGCCGTGCCGCAGCAGTGTGTAGCCAAAGAGTACCTACTTGTACCAACCAAAATTTATCACTAAGCGATCGTTCGCACGAGTGTCTTTATTTTTACCGCCGACAACGTTCCACGGGAAAAAGGTATCTATGTCTAGACCATAAGGTAACTTTTCCCGTGGAGAATCGTCATCGTCCGTGCAAACACAGCTGAGAAGTCATGTGACGTTCCACGGGAAAAGTTACCTTTATGTTATAGCCTGGCCATAAGGTAACAATATTATTTTTACGTCCAACCATTTACCAACGTTAGGCAATTGCTACTACTACTACCGTTAGTAAAAAACTGTTGGCATTTCTGCAGTGTATTTATAGTAGGCCCTATTGGTTATCAACTAACTTTGGCCCAATGCAGTAAAATATTATCATTTCGTCCAACCATATACCAACATTGGGCCAATGCTACTACTACTACCGTTAGTAAAAAACTGTTGGCATTTCTGCAGTGTATTTATAGTAGGCCCTATTAGTTATCAACTAACTTTGGCCCAATGCAGTAAAATATTATCATTACGTCCAACCATTTACCAACGTTGGGTCAATGTTACTACTGCCTACCGTTAGTAAAAAACTGTTTGCATTTCTGCAGTATATTTATAGTAGGCGCTATTAGTTATCAACTAACTTTGGCCCAATGCAGTAAAACATTATCATTACGTCCAACCATTTACCAACGTTGGGTCAATGCTACTACTGCCTACCGTTAGTAAAAAACTGTTGGCATTTCTGCAGTGTATTTATAGTAGGCCCTATTAGTTATCAACTAACTTTGGCCCAATGCAGTAAAATATTATCATTTCGTCCAACCATATACCAACATTGGGCCAATGCTACTACTACTACCGTTAGTAAAAAACTGTTGGCATTTCTGCAGTATATTTATAGTAGGCCCTATTAGTTATCAACTAACTTTGGCCCAATGCAGTAAAATATTATCATTTCTTCCAACCATATACCAACATTGGGCCAATGCTACTACTACTACCGTTAGTAAAAAACTGTTGGCATTTCTGCAGTGTATTTAACGTTGGCCTTATTGGATATCAACTAATATTCACCCAATGCAGTAAAATATTATCATTACACCCAACCTATTACCAACGTTGGGCTACTGCAACCGTTTAGACGATTTAGATCATGATTTACTTATTATGAAAACTGACAGCTTCTTTATAATTAGACAATACCACATTGTCACCAATGGAATACAAATCGCAGATACAAGGCCTTGGCACGGATCTTGATCGGTGAAATTTTATGCGAAGACAGAAGTCATTTTTAGCTCTCGTTAGCGGGGTACGCGCATAGAGAGAGACGTACGTGCCGTGCCGTGCCGCAGCAGTGTGTAGCCAAAGAGTACCTACTTGTACCAACCAAAATTTATCACTAAGCGATCGTTCGCACGAGTGTCTTTATTTTTACCGCCGACAACGTTCCACGGGAAAAAGGTATCTATGTCTAGACCATAAGGTAACTTTTCCCGTGGAGAATCGTCATCGTCCGTGCAAACACAGCTGAGAAGTCATGTGACGTTCCACGGGAAAAGTTACCTTTATGTTATAGCCTGGCCATAAGGTAACAATATTATTTTTACGTCCAACCATTTACCAACGTTAGGCAATTGCTACTACTACTACCGTTAGTAAAAAACTGTTGGCATTTCTGCAGTGTATTTATAGTAGGCCCTATTAGTTATCAACTAACTTTGGCCCAATGCAGTAAAATATTATCATTACGTCCAACCATTTACCAACGTTTGGTCAATGCTACTACTGCCTACCGTTAGTAAAAAACTGTTGGCATTTCTGCAGTGTATTTATCGTTGGCCTTATTGGATATCAACTAATATTGACCCAATGCAGTAAAATATTATCATTACACCCAACCTATTACCAACGTTGGGCTACTGCAACCGTTTAGACGATTTAGATCATGATTTACTTATTATGAAAACTGACAGCTTCTTTATAATTAGACAATACCACATTGTCACCAATGGAATACAAATCGCAGATACAAGGCCTTGGCACGGATCTTGATCGGTGAAATTTTATGCGAAGACAGAAGTCATTTTTAGCTCTCGTTAGCGGGGTACGCGCATAGAGAGAGACGTACGTGCCGTGCCGTGCCGCAGCAGTGTGTAGCCAAAGAGTACCTACTTGTACCAACCAAAATTTATCACTAAGCGATCGTTCGCACGAGTGTCTTTATTTTTACCGCCGACAACGTTCCACGGGAAAAAGGTATCTATGTCTAGACCATAAGGTAACTTTTCCCGTGGAGAATCGTCATCGTCCGTGCAAACACAGCTGAGAAGTCATGTGACGTTCCACGGGAAAAGTTACCTTTATGTTATAGCCTGGCCATAAGGTAACAATATTATTTTTACGTCCAACCATTTACCAACGTTAGGCAATTGCTACTACTACTACCGTTAGTAAAAAACTGTTGGCATTTCTGCAGTGTATTTATAGTAGGCCCTATTAGTTATCAACTAACTTTGGCCCAATGCAGTAAAATATTATCATTACGTCCAACCATTTACCAACGTTTGGTCAATGCTACTACTGCCTACCGTTAGTAAAAAACTGTTGGCATTTCTGCAGTGTATTTATCGTTGGCCTTATTGGATATCAACTAATATTGACCCAATGCAGTAAAATATTATCATTACACCCAAGCTACTACCAACGTTGGGCCACTGCAACCGTTTAGACGATTTAGATCATTATTTACTTATTATGAAAACTGTCAGCTTCTTTAAAAATAAGACAATACCACATTGTCATCATTGCAATACAAATCGCAAATACAAGGCCTCAGCATAGTATAATAATGAGTACTAGCGTACAGTATGGCCGCTCCCTGCCTCCCGCTGAATGCGCCCCCACCCGCGATCAGTTACCTCACAGTTACCCGACTGCCAAGGACGCGGTGCGCATTCAGTGAAATCAAGACTGCATAATGTTACCGACTTTATAAATTGCTGTAGTGACATCTCTATCTCGTCGTATAGCAAATAAAAGATTTTTGGCCGAAGGGTGTCCTATTCCGCCGGTTTCGAGGTCGCCTTCTTTACGTGTAAATTAGTTAAGATATAATATATTATGTGTACACCCAAGCTATTACCAACGTTGGGCCACTGCAACCGTTTAGACGATTTAGATCATGATTTTCTTATTATGAAAACTGACTATGTTAGTCTGTAAGGTATTTTTATATGGGCCTAATATTGTAAACGATATTTCTGTTGCCTGAAATAAATGATTATTATTATTATTAAAAGAGATAGATTGATAGCCAGTCAGAAAACTGCCTGGAAATCAGAGGTCATAATATGGCCCCAGCAAACATTATAACCTCATTAGATTTCTTTTTGGTCTAACTTCCAAATTCAAAATCTCAGCGACATTTTTGTACAGCTCGCGCCATATAACTTGATCCAATGTTTTGTACCACGTGACCTGTACACTACAATTTTTGTAGTAAAAATTGCTACTGCGCAGGCCTCATCGTCTATGGTTTGGGTCAAGTTATTTTGCGCGAGCTGTAATACAAATGTAAATAAGCTGAGGCAGTTGACAAATACTACGTAATAGGTTATTAGAACGCGTTTGTTTCATACATTTTGTCGTGAGTGACCGAGGTGTGGCCTCGGCATGGTGGATCTTGAGCGGTGAAATTTTATGCGCAGACAGACAGAAGTCATTTTTAGGTCTCGTACTTGTACCTACTATTATGTATTCTGTGGTCTCGTTAGTGGGGCGGGGTACGCGGATAGAGAGAGACGTACCTACGTGCCGTGCCGTGCAGCAGCAGTGTGTAGCCAAAGAGTACCTACTTGTAGGTACCAACCAAAATTTATGACTAAGCGATCGTTCGCACGAGTGACTTTATTTTTACCGCCGACAACGTTCCACGGGAAAAGGTATCTTATGTTAAGGCCATAAGGTAACTTTTCCCGTGGAACATCGTCATCGTCCATGCAAACACTGCTGAGAAGTCATGTGACGTTCCACGGGAAAAGTTACCTTATGGCCTGTTATTGATATAATTAAATTATTATATAATTATTATTTTTATATGAACGTTATTATTACCTATAGGTGTTTATGATTTTGTGGAGACAAAATAATGTGAAGTAGACATGTAGAGTCGCTCACAATAGTCACATTCTATACCTACTACTTACCAATTTTTATTATATTTGGAAGTTAGCTTACCATTACAATAATGTACAAATAACTTTATAAATAAAATTAGGCTAGCCACACACAGACGGAATCACGTTACGGAATTCCGAACGGAATTTCGACAATGTATGAAGATTCCGTACGGAAAAATCCCGCATGTATGTGGCAGCCCGGCAGCCCATAGATTTTGTATGCATTTGCTGCGTTCGGAATCACGTATGTACCTACTGAATTCCGTAACGGGATTCCGTCTGTGTGTGGCTTAAGGTAATCGATCGAGCAAGCGCGAAGCGTTTCTGCTTGTGGAGCATGTCTATCTTATCTGCAGCTTAAGGACGGCCACACACAGACGGAATCACGAAACGGAATCTCGAAACGGGATCCCGATTCGGAATTCCGAACGCAGCAATTGCATACAAAATCTATGGGCCTGCCAAACACATGCGTTAAGATTCCGTACGTAACGGAAAAAAGCCATTCCGAACGCAAGACTTCCATAGATTTTGTATTGGTCGCCACACACATTTTGGCCATTCTTTTTTTATTATTTTGCTAAGTTATTTATTAGTTCTTTTTTTACCAAAAAACAACAAAAAAACAATAGAATGGACTTAAGCGTAATATAAATAATAAATAGTATGTGCATAATATATGCATTTTTTCTTTAATTTTAGTTGAACTTATGCACTTGGCCAAAAGACTTGAAGCCAAGTTTAAATTTAATTCTGATATCGAACATTTAATAATAGCTGTTGTAGGCTACTCATGCACAGATTTTTTTGCGCAGGTAAAGTACGGAATTGGAATTCCGTACGTACGTGATTCCGTACGTACCACCACACACAAACGTTTTTTTTCGTTCGGAATACGGCTAAGTCAGACGCTAGACTTTGATGAGTAAACATTGAGTGAAGATGAATTATTTTGACGACCATGTACCTACTATTTTAATAGCGATTTCACTTTTACTTTACTTGTGCAAAACAATCTGTGCATGGGTAGCCTACAACAGCTATTATTAAATGATCGATATCAGAATTAAATATAAACTTGGCTTCAAGTCTTAAGTTCAAGTCAAGTGCTTAAGTTCAACTAAAAAAAAATTGAAAAACCCGCTTTTAATTTATTTTTAATTTATATCTTTTTAGTTATTATATATTACGGTCATAATGTACTTTTTTGAAATCCTTATAATAAGCCCTTTAATTTGACAGCCATATTGCAGTATTCTAAAAAAATTAAATAAATTTAAAAAATATTAAAAACACGACTGCCCTGCCAAAAACGAACTAAAAAGTTAAACAACAAGTGTCATTGCAGTCGAGGGACCTTATTATGGAACAATTTTTTATCAAAGAGGTCCCCCGACTGCAATGACACTTGTTGTTTAACTTTTTAGTTCGTTTTTGGCAGGGCAGTCGTGTTTTTAATATTTTTTAAATTTATTTAATTTTATTTCACAAATTTTAGTGACATATTATATAGTTTTGGAATGTGCTCATCAAGGCCTTTCATTTGATGCCCATATTGTAATAGTAGAAGAAAAAATTTTTTTTTTCACATTTGAAAATGGCGTCGTACAGTCGCCATATTGATTTTTTCTAAAAAAAATAAAGCCAGTGTCACTCGGAATGCTGTGGGGATTCTAACGATACCCCATTTATCCAAATCAGTTCAGGCATTTAGAAGTTATGGTGGAATAAAGAAACTCACATACCCACAAACATACATGAATCCTGAACACATAACACTCTTTTTGCTTTGGGCAGTCGTGTAAAAAAACACTACGTATAATAGCACCGTGCAGGCGCCATGTTGGTTTTTTTATAACGCCACCTTCTTAAGAACACTTGGGCTGACGAGACAAATCTAACGATATCTTAATTACAGAAATCCATTTAGCCACTTGAAAGATATGAGGTAATAAAGAATATTACATACAAACACACATACAAACAAACAAATAAACATACTTACATACAAGATACGCGCGAAAAACATAACCCTTTCTTTGCAGTCGGGTAATTAAAGAAAAAATGCATAATTATAGACTATTTATTATTTATATTACGCTTTGGTCCATTCTATTGTTTTTTGTTGTTTTTTGGTAAAAAACAACTGTGTCTGTTGTAGCTGTTGAGCTGTAATAAAAAATGTAGCATTCCGTACGGAATAAAAACGGTTGTTTGTGGCGACTGGCGACCAATACAAAATCTATGGAAGTCTTGCGTTCGGAATGGTTTTTTTTCCGTGAGAGATTCTGAATGCACGGGCCCTCATGTGGAATTCCGTAATGGATAAAATTACGTACGGAACGTTAACGCATGTGTGTGGCAGGCAGGCCCATAGATTTTGTATGCAATTGCTGCGTTTGGAATTCCGAATCGGGATTCCGTTTCGAGATTCCGTTACGTGATTCCGTCTGAGTGTGGCTGGCCCTAAAGAAGTTGCGTTCGCGACTGTACAGTCCCCTCCCTCCCGCTCGATCCGATCCGTGCCGGCCGGCCGAGCCGAGCCGAGGGAGGCCCGGCGGCGTATTGCCATACCGTATATCAGTACAGACACCCATAGTCTGTACTCGATCACTTTGTGCTCATTAAAATAACGAATATGTCGAAGCAAGTACAGATCAGTCTGTATAATTTTGCGACCTCTTTACAAAATCAAATATAAGTTCAAGTAAGTAATAAAAAGAAATTAGGTGAGATAATTTTGAATAATTTATTTTTAAATTCAGTTTTTAGCCACTTTTTAAGTCCTAAGAATCTAGGCGCGCATGCTCACCCTCGCGCACGTGACGGAAGGGGGACTCGCGCGGGTCGACTTGTGTGATGCGCAAACAGTGACAAAAATTTCAATTTGTGTGGGGAAAAGTTTGGGGTAAAAAAGTAAAAAAAAATTTTTTTTTAACTTTATAAATTGATTGTACTGCTGTTATAGAATGACCTGACAAAATTTGAAAAGGGGTCCAAAAATGACCCTGTATACAGTTTGCTCACATATTTCTAAAGCAAAATATGACCTTTTTATATTGATGGTAGGTTGCCTAATCATTTAAATAGATTGCGATATTTGACTATTAAAAAAAATAGTGGGTATAAATAAAACTTTATCTAAAATTGTAATATTTTTCCGGGAAGATAAAAGTATTAGAATAATTATATTATTTGGTATTTATATAAATTAATAACAGTGAAAGATTATAAAAAGATATATTAGGTACTAAATAAATGTATTTTTTATTATTATTTTAAAATATAATCTGATGTTTCTTTGCATTTGGTTGATATTTCGATATTTTTCGACACATCTCTTATACTTTGTATGCGACTTTTTCCTTTTGTAATTTTCCTATTTCTTTTTGTAATGCAACCGATGTTGGTTAAACGCCTTTTTTAGCTTAAATCTAGTTCTAGATAGATACCTTAAGAGCCATATTACATCTCGACTGTGATTTTTGCGTAAAATGGTCAATTTTGGCGTTCTTGATCTCAGAAACAAAAATACATCAACAATTTTGACTTACTGAATAGTGCAGATTAGCTGTCGGCATAGTTCGTAGCAGCTTCACTTTTTGTAAATTTTGTTTAAACTTTTTAATCCTTATTATTGTGAAGTTGTTGCATGTCGTAGTCAAAAGACAAATAAAAAAATTAAGTGCTTTTTATTAATAGCCGAAAAAATTAGAATTTTGTTTTTTAAATAATTTTGATAAAGTCTTGATGAACCGGCCGGGAAGCACTATAATGAATATGCTACAAAAAAAATATTTTTTTCCACAATAAATTTAATAACCGTAAGTTCAGTTGAGAGACGCAAAAAATATATATCATTTTAAGTCTACCGCTTAACTCGCATTCACTCCATTGCAGTATTCATAAATATAAATTTCAGTTTCAATTCAGCCATTTTGTTTATTTTATATTCTTTGTAGGTACAAACTAGGGTTGCCAGATCGGAACTCCAAAATATCTGGAGAATATTTGAAAATGTCGGGATTTTGCGGTTATTATCGGGAGAAATAAATATTTAAAATTAAAAATGTAACTTAAATAGCACTGCACAGTGTGACTGCTTTTCTTTCCTTGTAAGTTTTGTGTTGTCCTAATATTTTTTTGTTACGCTTTGTGTATGTGATATGTGCTGCCAATAAAATGCTATTCTATGCTATTATATTCTAAATGCCTGTATATAGTACAAAAACGGCCGCGCAGCGTGATTTTTAGTCAGTTTAATCCACTAATCTTGTAAGTTATGATCTTGCCTGTCTATTGAAAAAAAACGGCCACGCAGTGCGATTTTTAGTTAGTTTCATCCACGAATATTGTGATCTGTGGTTTATTACGCGAAAATTTTTGTTTTCTAGATAACTTTTGGAACAGCAGTTTTTCCGGGAGATTCTTAGATTTTTCGGGAGTCGGGAGACCACTTGAAATTGCGGGAGAATCCAGGTGAATCCCATCTGGCAACCCTAGGTACAACCCTAACGATACTTTCGCTCGATGACGGACTAACGCGGAGTACGCGGGAATCTCGACTCTCGGCGCGCGTCCGTAGAATACGTTTCTTCTTGTTTTTTTTTGTAGGCTAATATAACGTAGGTATTTTAGCTTTTGAATAGGAGTGGTTTATCTGTTACCCTGTAACTTTTATCTAATCTGTGGCCAAACTGTCCTTACAAACCATACCATTCCATACGGGGCGGCGGGTTAAATAACGCTCTTTTGCCTATATTTGACTTTGAATGGATTTAAACTACTTGGGTTAGGCTCAAATTGTACATAATATAGTTACCATTACAAAAGCATAAAACAAATCTACCTGAAAAACGCTTCTTAAGGTATTTTTTTTTAATACTGAAACAAGTGCAAATACCTAAAATAAAAAAAAAATTGAAGGTGTTGGTTACCTATTGTGTAATTTTTCAGAATCTGCTCAATAAATTGCATTTTTTTATACCAGAAATGAATTCCACATTATTGATTTATCCGAAAATGGTACCACATTTGACCTATTAGCTAAATCTAGACAATTATAATTTTTAGAATGCAGCCGGGAAAAAAGCGCTATAACCCGCAGCTGTATGGAATGGTGTGTAAGGACAGTTTGGCCCAGCTCAATATTAGTTAGGAACAGCCTACAGATCAGTTTCAACCATGTGGCCAAACTTTATCACGACTTGTAACTCCTAACTTATTTTTTGTACAGACGTTCATACCTACTAAAATGGTTTACAGTATCTTCCGTTCGTATCTTGAGGATATGTACAATATGCAATATCTATAAACACTGTTTATAAAATTTCAGACTCGCTTTCGGATTGATATTTATATTCATTTGAAATTATACTATAAAGCATAATGCATTTCAATAAAATCATTTTTTACAGTAAGAGCCCCTAGCGTCCCGCCTAGCAAATGAGCAATAAACTGTGATTGCTTATTTACTAGGCGGGACGCTAGGGGCTCTTACTTTAAAATATTTGTTAATCTTAATTAGAATTTAAAATAAAGGTATCGTGGAGTCTTGTGCTGTAAGTACTTGTGATGTGACAAAAAGAAACAATCCAAGTAATCACACTTTTCACAGGTAAATAAGATATTGCCACAAATTTCTCTAAAACCAAATTTCTCTACATTTATTCGTTTATCGACGAAGAAAACAGTATGGAACATAGTTTATTAATTTCCTTTGCCAAACATAGTCATATTTTATCAACCTAAGTATTTTTTACGTATCTCATATGAAACGTGTGCATTCGTTTTCGGATCACCTGTTTATTGACATTGTTGTTCTTTGACATTCTTTTTCTATGCTCTGTATTGACATGCATTATGCTCTCCAGCTACAAGAGCATATTGCGTGCAATTTCAGAGCTACTCCTGTCTGTAGTAGTACACACATAAACTTAATATCCACACTTGAGCATAGCGAAAAATTTTCTATAAAGTCTATGAGTACCAAGGAAATTATAAGTACTACGTACAAGAGTACTTACATAGTATTCACTATGCACTGACGTCCATTGTATAATGGACGTCAGTGACAGTATGGCAATACGCGGCCCGGTGGCGAGGTGAGCGAGCGACGCTTGACGGACGAACGGAACGACGGCAGCGGCCAATCGGCCATTTTTGTTGTGGACTCGCGCGCGCTCACTCGCGCCGCGTCGCAGGCGACATTTTCTGTTTATATATATAAAACAGAAAATGTATAAAGCAATAGAATTTGAAGATGCCAGTCTTGGCATTATTCGCCAAGAATGGCTCACGCCTAGAAAGAGGCAGTGTCTGTGGCCACCTCACAAATCCAAGTACAACAAAGCTCTTACATCACAAGCGGTTCCAGATGATGATTGGGCGGTGCACGCCATGAGACGTACTTTTTATGAAACCGGTGAGTTTTAACTTTTAAATTAAATACTTAGTGCCTAATAACAACATAAAAGCGTATTTTAGGGTGTAATCCGCGCGCGATGAGAATGGTATAATACCTTTTGGATCTGAGACGCGCACGGTACCGCTGACGCGGCAGCGCGGCGCTGTACAAATTTATTTAGGTCCCTACCATTCTCATCGCGCGTGGATTATACCTTTATTTTTGTAGAACAGTTACCTAAAGTTGTACAATAACAACTATCTCATTATTACAGCACTTGCTTGTGCGTGTCGTGTCGAGTCAGTCGAGTGTCGAGTCACGAAAACTTGTGGTGAAATTATATTACCTACCTACGTATTTTTCTCTTTGATGATGAGTTGGTAATAGTTTGTAACAAAGAATGGGATGTGATGTGATCTTAATTTTGGAACTGAAGCGGAAGGTCCGCTGGCCAGCCGATCGGCCGGCACTCGCGTCTAAGCTCTATCGGCGCCTTTGATATCTTTACGCCCCAGTGCGCTCATAGATTAATATTACCTATATCAATAATCTAAGTTAATATTATATACTGAGTGCGCCTAGTCGCCTACGCCTAGTTAAGGGTGTGTGGTGTGAGAAGAAAACTACAGAAAGCGGTCAGGGAGACAGGTTCGGGCTATTGTGTCGTCAGATTTAATATTTGTTTGCAGTTGCAGTAGGACCTATTAAGCCAAAGTTTCAACAACTGATTCATACCTACTCGATTTATTGTCAAAATGTTTCAGAGGTCGGTAATTTAGCGTATTCCTATATTATTATAATTCACCTTAATAATGAAATATTATTTTACAGATGACATTTCTAAAGCCAGACAAAAGTGTAAGAAGGCTGAAAGTGAATCGGAATTAGCTTCAACAACTGATATTGAAGTAGATACCGCCGAAAAATGGCCAAGGAAGAGGAAAGTTCGTCCTCGTAAAATTGATAGTGATGCTGATGACTATGAAGAAAGTGATGATGAATGTCAAATCAAATATCCAACTCCACCAAAATCAATTTTACCACCTCCACCTGTATGTATACGTACATGTTCGTCACCAAGATTGTTAGAAGATTTTAATGTTGGTAAGTAACAAAACAATGTTTCCTACTTGTAAGATTGTGAGTTATATTTATGTAAGTATTAGGTTATAGAAACCTTTTTATTTATTTAATCAGAACTGGCTAGTTAGCCAGTTCCCGGGTCCCGTTTTTACCCTTTGGGTACGGAACCCTAAAAACTAGTTAGTTTTTAGGGTTCCGTACCCAAAGGGTAAAAACGGGACCCTATTACTAAGACTCTGCTGTCCGTCTGTCTGTCTGCCACCAGGCTGTATCTTAAGAACCGTGATAGCTAGACAGATGAATTTTTTACAGATGATGTATTTCTGTTGCCGCTATAACAGCAAATACTAAAAACAGAATAAAATAAATATTTAAGGGGGGCTCCCATACAACAAACATGTTTTTTTTCCGTTTTTTGCTCGATATTAATAACGACAACAGGTAGCCAACTGAAATTTTCACAGAAGATGTATTTCTGTTGCCGCTATAACAACAAATACTCAAAACGAAATAAAATAAATTTTTAAGGGGGGCTCCGATACAACAAATGTGATTTGTTTTGCCGTTTTTTGGTATGGAACCCTTCGTGCGTGAGTCCGACTCGCACTTGGCCGGTTTTATACATTTATATGAAGTGTCCAGTGAGACTGTTTATAATTCATTATCATAATAATAATAGTAGGTACCCACTTTACAGATTCTCCGATATCTTGTAACCCCACTAACGAGGAAACCACACCAACAACATTGTGGTCGAAACATAACCAGAAAACGTTCCTGGAAAGAATAAATGCTTCTTTAGGTAAATATTACAAGAATAGAGTTATGTTTTGCATCTGAGTTATAAGAGTTTCTTGTCCCTTAATTCAAAATGGTTTTTTTTTATTGTCTGGTAAATTTCTAATTTCTACATACATATACATGAAGTGTCAAGTAAGATTGTTTATAATTTATTATTATAATAATAATAGTGCCCACTTTACAGATTCTCCGATAACGTCAGCGTCACATAATCCAACTCCAAATAATACTGCGGAAACCACACCAACAACTTTGCGGTCAAAATATGCACAAAAATCAGTATTGGAAAAAATAAATACTTCTTTAGGTAAATAAAAATTACAATACTACCAACATAGTTATTTTTATATCTTCACATCGGAGTTGAGTTTCTTAATGGAGACATGATGACTTTGATAATTAATTTGATAGATTTTATTTAAGTAGGTACCTATATGGTTTTAGAATCTACTATACTAAGAATAGTTATTTGTTATACAAGTGACCAAAATCAAATTGTGCTGCGAGTGGCGACTTTAAATCACGAACTAGCGAAGTAGTCTAGAATTGAATCACGAGCGTAGCGAGTGATTCTAATATAGACTACTGAGCACAGTGAGTGATTTAAAGGCACGAGGCAGAACAACATTTTGGTCTCGTGTAAAACATACAACTTTTCACCTCGACCAGCGAGAAAATTTTCACGTGACTTTCCTGGTAAAAAAGCTTAATTCAACATTTGAAACTTGTTCACTTAACTCTTTTGGAGTTAGACAACTATCTTCATCGTTGGACGCATTCATTTTTGTAATTTATCACAAAAATAATTCAATCAAACCTATGCTGAAAAATTTTATTCATAGAGTCAGTAAAGTAGATTCCCGTCGTTTTGATTACCTACATTGCGTTGTGTTTTTCTCTTATTAATTAATATTCCGTCTTATTTATTTATTTATAATTGTTGGTGATGTGAAATAATGAAGAGATTTGCTGTCTGACTCCGTATATTGATATAAAAATAATAGATTTACAAAATTCGTTAGCAAGCGTCTCGTAGGTTCAAAAGTGAATGTCATTCACGCCCCCCCTCGCCCTCCGTCGCCGCTCGCGCCGTATAATACCTTCGGTGGCGGCGAAAGATGATATTGATTGTTTACCTGACTTTAACAATGCTACTAACTCATTGCTTGCGCCCACAAAGTTTCTGCCGTTATCACAAAAGATATCGCTTGGTTTGCCTCTGCGTGATATGAATCGTTTTAAACATAAGAGAAAGTTGTCGGCACTAAGGTCTGAGGCTGCTTCGAGATGCAAGGCTCTGGTGGAAAAACAGACAAATAAGCACAAATAGGCCTTGATTATTCGACAACCACGACCTTTGCGATCTCTAATAAAAAATGGTCCCGCAAAGTCGACCCCTGAAATTTGATATGGAAAATTGGAAGTTACTCTAGTGGCTGGCAAGTTTCCCATCACAGGTTTGACGGACTGTGTTTTTAAAATGTAACATATTTTACAACTATTTATTGTTTTTTGCGCTAGTCGCCGCCCTCCTAAGGGCCAATAAGTTTGCCGTATATTTGTCAACAATAGTTGTGGACCGCAATGAAAAAGTCTCTCATGCTCACGAGCGAATAAGAGTTTAGTAAAAGCATGATTTGAATCCAAAATTATCGCAGATCTAGCGTCAAGAGGAGTGAATCCAAAACACATACCTGAATCTCAACTATGGTGGACAGGACCTTCGTTTCTCTGCGAAGATGACACTAGCTGGCCTCTTGATACGGCAAGGATGTCGAACGTACCTGAAAAAAGGGTCACTCACCTTGTTTCTACCGCATCTACGCTTCCTTCTCCAATCACATGCACTACTATAACAAACACAGACACAAAATCAAATTTACCTGAAACCATAGTAAGATTTAATACAAATTCTAATTTTAATACGTTACATAGAGGTTTAGCTTATGCTATGAGATTTATTCATAATTTAAAACATCCAAATTCAAAGTCCACAGACTTTTTAACCACATCAGAATTAAATTTTGCCTTGAATTACATAATCAAAATTCATCAATCACAGTGTTTCGAATTTGAACTAAATTTAATAAAAAATAACAAAGAATTACCTCGAAAATCACGCATGTTGTCTTTGTCGCCTTTTATAGACGACGAGGGAATCTTGCGCGTCGGTGGACGGTTAGATAATGCTTCAGAAATTTACAGTAAGAAACATCCTATAATTTTGGATTCAAATCATGCTTTTACTAAACTCTTATTCGCTCGTGAGCATGAGAGACTTTTTCATTGCGGTCCACAACTATTGTTGACAAATATACGGCAAACTTATTGGCCCTTAGGAGGGCGGCGACTAGCGCAAAAAACAATAAATAGTTGTAAAATATGTTACATTTTAAAAACACAGTCCGTCAAACCTGTGATGGGAAACTTGCCAGCCACTAGAGTAACTTCCAATTTTCCATATCAAATTTCAGGGGTCGACTTTGCGGGACCATTTTTTATTAGAGATCGCAAAGGTCGTGGTTGTCGAATAATCAAGGCCTATTTGTGCTTATTTGTCTGTTTTTCCACCAGAGCCTTGCATCTCGAAGCAGCCTCAGACCTTAGTGCCGACAACTTTCTCTTATGTTTAAAACGATTCATATCACGCAGAGGCAAACCAAGCGATATCTTTTGTGATAACGGCAGAAACTTTGTGGGCGCAAGCAATGAGTTAGTAGCATTGTTAAAGTCAGGTAAACAATCAATATCATCTTTCGCCGCCACCGAAGGTATTAAGTTCCACTTTTCGCCGGCTTATTCCCCCCACTTTGGTGGGCTTTGGGAAGCTGGTATAAAGTCAGCAAAATTTCACGTCCTCAGAACAGTAGGCAACAACCATTTAACGTTCGAAGAGTTGTCTACTCTTTTCATTCAAATTGAGGCTATATTGAACTCCCGTCCTCTTACTGTGATGTTGCCAGAGTCGTCTATTGTGCGTACATAACAACATGCTGCATATGCATTCTGCGATGCATCGCAGAATACGTGTAATTCTACACTGACTGGGTTATTGGTAAGCACAAATCTGGGTATTTGAAGTGAAGACAAATTCAATAGACACTTTACAAAATCATACCAAATTTTTTCCAACTCTTCAGGAATTGGGTCGTCCCAATCTAGTTTTGAGAGCCACAACTTCTGAAGGATAATCTTTGGTGTTATGGTGCATAAACTTAACAAACCAAGAGGATCAAATAGTTTAGAGGATGCTGATAATATTGTCCTTTTGGTAGCCTCCGCTGGACATTCGAACTGAGTAGGAAAACTCAATGTGTCCAGACGAGGATCCCAACGAAGCCCTAATAGACTCGATTGTGAAGTAGAATCCAAATTTTTTGGAATAATCAAGCTAGGATTTTCCTGAAGTATAGAAGGAGTATTGGTGCGGTATTTGCGCAGTGGGAATCCTGCTGAATGCAAAATACTGGACACTGAATGTATTATTTGGCGAAGTTCAGATTCGCAGGAAGAGCCTGTCAAAACGTCATCAACGAAAAAATCTTTGGCTATTATTTGTGCAACAGTTTTATCAGGGCATTCGTTAGCCAATTCAATGAGACACCTTGTGCTAAGGAACGGAGCTGAAGCTGTTCCATATGTAATGCTATTTAATTCAAACGATTTCACGGGACTGGTATCATTGTCACGCCACAAAATCATTTGAAGATGTCGTTGATCCGGTTGTACAAGAACCTGACGATACATTTTTTCTACGTCGGCTGTTACAACGTATCGATGTTGCCGGAAGCGTAGAAGAATGGAAAAGAGGTCGTCCTGTACAACCGGGCCGACGTGTTGGATATCATTGAATGATGCTCCGGATGCTGTTTTCGCCGATGCATCAAAAACGACCCTCAGCTTGGTGGTTTCACTGTGTTCCCTGATCACTGCATGATGAGGTAAGTAACACCCATTTTTATTTGGAGGCACTTCACTCATGTGTCCCAGGCTTTCGTATTCTTTCATAAATTCTGTGTATTGTTCCCTTAAAGACACATTACGTTTTAGTTTTCTTTCCATATGAAAAAGGCGTTTTTCAGCAATATGATGTGATTCACCTAATGCTTCAGGACTATCACGAAGAGGAATGCGCACGCAAAACCGACCATCACTATTGCGATAAGTTGTATCCTTAAATAAAATTTGACAGGGATTAGTATCTTGAAGTGCATTACCTGCACTAGGAACTTCTTCTAGTTCCCAAAATTTGGAAAGTTGCTGTTGGATTTCTTGACTGAAGTGGCAAAATGAACGTTGAGTTGGAGGACAAGAAGTGCTTCCCCCCATGGAGCCAGCTACTATCCAACCGAAATGGGTTTCCTGAAGAATAGGCTTATTTGGGCCTAATTTTAATTGAGATGAACCAATTAGATCCCAAAAGACATCTACACCTAACAACATGTCTATTTCAGAAGGACAATTGAATTTTGGGTCAGCCAATTTAATGTGGCTGGGAATGTTTAATTGTTGCAGGTTTATTTTAACTTGAGGGATTTTATCTGTTATGTGAGGCAAGATGTAACATTTAACTGTCATATTAAATGAGCTATGTACCGAATTGACTACTACATTGCAATGTTCTGTTATGTTGATTGTCATATTATTAATGCCAGAGATGCATTGCACTTGGCCTTTTATTTTTGGAAGGCCAATTTGAGAACGAGCAGTTTCGGTCAGAAATGAAGACTGGCTGCCACTATCCAGCAGAGCCTTTAATGTGTATACTTTGTCATTGTTTGTCACCTCCACCAAAACCGTAGACAGAAGAGTCTGATTGGAAGCGACAGCAGACATGCTTACAATATTGTTACTGGTTTCATCATTACTTGTTTCAGGGCATGAAGGTGGGTTAATGGATGTGCTTAAAATAGAAGTAGTACCCTCTTCCTGACTAGTATTTGTTTGTGAGTGTTGAAAAGATGATGGTTTGTGTAGTAATGTGTTATGTTTTCTTTTACAGATACGGCAGCCACCGAGTTTACATTGATAAGACAAGTGACCACTGCGAAGACAATTGGAACAAAGCTTCCACTGAGAGACTTTCATATTGCGTTCCTCGACGGACATAGACTTAAATTTAACACATTCGTATAACTTATGAGGTTGCTTGCATGCTAAGCAGCAATCAGCAGAGCCATCAAATGAGCCACGTGACCCTTGTGCTGTAAATAAAGATTTAGATTTGGCAAAGATGTTACGTTTTTCTACTTTAGTGGTTTTATTTACTTGCACCGTTTCCAATACGGTTGCACGATGACGCAAGCATTCAAAGAAATCGTTCAATGTTGGAGACTCCAAGTTGCTACGAAAGTCCTCCCAAGTCCTACTAGTTACAGGGTCTAACTTTGAAGAAGCTAAATAAATTATTAATGTATCCCATTTGTCCGTTGGCTCACCGAGCAAATTTAATGCACTTAAGTTCTTTGAAATAATATCTATTATGTTACGCAAACCTTGGTGCGACTCTTTTACTAATGTATCAATGGAAAATAAACCCTTAAGATGCTCATTAATTAGTAGACGTTTGTTATCATATCTGTCGCACAAAAGCTTCCAAGCAATTGGATAATTTAACGTTGAAACTGTCACAGAATTAATAACGGACTTAGCAGAACCTTCTAAGTATGTTTTTAAATATTGAAACTTGCTAATATCGTCGATTGATTCGTTGTTATGTATGAGCGACAAAAACATGTCCCTAAACTCTAACCATTTGCTTGAGTTGCCATCAAACGTTACTAACTTGAGTAATGGCAATTTGAAGTTGGAATGTTTGCAACTGCCATTGCCACTCTGAGATAAAACATCTAAATTTCTTGCCTTATTTTCGTTAAAAAATTCATTCAATTCTTGTGCTGTAGCTATAAGATTATAAAACCTATTTTCAATTTCCTCTCTTTCCTTTATTTGCCTTTCACTATCCTCATCTAATAAATCTATCTTTCCTTGAGTTTCCTCAAATTGGTACAAAAGATCTTGTAATTTATTTAAACGAACTGTTAATTCGGATGATTGCACTTTAGTTATTTCTTTTGTAGTTAATAAAGGCGATAAAAACTTCTCAAATAACGTAACACGGGTCTTAATTTGACCTCTTATTTTAATAAGTTCTTTTAAGTCCGCCATTTTGTGTGCGGAAACAATGAATTGCAGATTATAAAGAAATTGAACAAATAGTCAAGTAAAGCGCACAATACCTTATCTCGCACGGCTGGGTTGTTAGCAAACCGGTTTGGCGGCCGGCCGATGCAGTTTCGTTGAGATCGTAGCACAACACAATGACACAGTGCGTGTTGTTGGAATGACACTGTGTTAACTTATTAACTTCCACCTTTCGTCAATTTCTTCCCAGAAAATGCTGAAATATTCGGCAAATAACGTTGATTACGTGTTTTACACGGCAAGTTATGAGTTTAGAGTGAATTTTAGATAAATTTATGGCAAAAATGATTTGACTGTTAAGTACGTAATTTGAATTTTTGATTGCAATTTCACTTCTAAAAGGCACTTTGAACACTGATTTACGAACTACTATTTTCACTTTTGTTGAGACTATACTGAAAATGTGGGATTGGAAATGTATTGGGATAGGAATGGGCTTACTTCCTTCGGGAGCGGCTTCTTCGTAAAATCCGTAGACTTCCTTGGGAAATTCACCTTCCTTTTTTGCAAAAATATAACGTCGTGGTCACCACTATGTTGGTGATGTGAAATAATGAAGAGATTTGCTGTCTGACTCCGTATATTGATATAAAAATAATAGATTTACAAAATTCGTTAGCAAGCGTCTCGTAGGTTCAAAAGTGAATGTCATTCACGCCCCCCCTCGCCCTCCGTCGCCGCTCGCGCCGCTGTCCGTTCGGAAACAATAATCATAAAACATATAATTTGTTAATAAATTTCATTAATTTTTCTTATTTCATATTTGTTTCATACATGTGACCTCATTACCTACATACTCTTTATTTCGAATTATCAACCTTCTTTTTTAACAATCCTTATTTAAAACTCCTTGGTATATCCGTGCATTTTATTTTTTTACTTTTTAATCCGTGTATGACACCATAAAGCACTCTATCTATCCTTTTCTCACATATCAATTTTACAAGTGTCATCCTTGTCACTTTATTTGTTTTTTCTTTATAATTTTAAAAGTTGGTGTTAGAAATTAAAAAAGCACATTGTCTCACGCTCGCAGCAAAAATCGATTTTGCTGCGAGTTTTTACGCGCCAAAAGCACCCTTTTCGTGCTGGAGAGGTGAAATATAACTTTATTATTTCAGATGTCATTGCCGACTCTCTCGGACACATGAAGACTGAAGTTGAAGATCTTAAACAAACTCAAAATTATATTCTTTTGAAAATATCATCTCATACTACTGCAGCAGCCCAATCCGCATTAGGCCTGCGTGGTGGGTTATGGCCCGTCCTCCTTATCCACCCATAAGGAAGGCCTGTGCCTCAGCTGTGGGGACATTAAAAATGGCTGATGGACACTACTGCAGCACTACCCACTTTAGAAATAGAGATACCATTAAAATCAGTTGAAGATTTAACAAACATTCAAAATTGGCTTTCAGAACAAGAACACAAAGAACAATTGGTAAGCCTATTAAAATTCTAATAGAAATATACAAGCAAGTAAGACCATTGGATGCACTGATGATGTATAATAAATAATATGCTATGTAATGTAGTTATAATACTGACAGCCTATCAACTGGACAGCGCATCAGACTGTACATGTTAACCTTGAGACCGCCTTTATGTCCTACGTAATAAAAGCTGTTTTCGCAGTTTAACTGTATAACCTGACGTGCTGTTGAGTGTACATTATTGTTTTGCTTTTATTTGTCATTGCTTATTATTGAAATATTGACTTTATGACTTTTTGCTACAGATAAATAATTTGAGCTATATTGGTGGGAAAGGAACAGGCTCAATTACAAGAAGAATTCTGGAACGAGTTTTCACTGACTCTTTGGCAATACAATGTAACTGGACTGGAAAGAATAATAAGTTCAGTTTGATAGAATTGATTAAAGTCATAATAGGTATGTATGAATGACTATGAAAATTACACATATAATATATTTATTGTTAATGATAGGATTTTGACTTTCAAATTAAAAACAAATATTTTTAAATATATTATAAAACCATGCAATACAACAAGCAAATGCTTTAAGGAAATTTTATTTTTATGATACATATTATAATAGCATAAATAAATTATTTTGTGCCTTACTTAACCAATTTAATAACTTTATAGATTGTGTTATTCTAATTTCAATTAAATTCTAAAGTAAGGTAATGTTTTCAGCTGCAGTGCGAAGAAACAAGGTGGCAGAATTAGCAACTGAATCTGAAATTACAAATATCATAACAAGCTGGTTTAGGTTTGCTAGAGACCGAAATGGCGGACGAGAGAACAGCTGGCGTGGCCATTGCCGTTTAGTTTGATAAAAAGAAGTAGGCGCTAGTTCTGCAGATTATAGATTCCCCTTGTGAGTCCATATGATTAAGTTTTAAATAAAAAATATATATTATTATAATACCATTTTTTATTTGCTCCACAGCTGGAATAGTGGAATACCCTTCGGTCGCAGAACGTTAAAAGCGCAAAATGACAAGCCATCGCAAAACGTCATGCGCTTTTAAAGTTCTACGACTGAAGGGGGTATTCATCCTTAGCGTGGGTCAAACGGATGCAGCACAGCGCGTAGCAACGCAGCGCGTGACGGTAAACGACTTTATGTATGAATGCTATGGTATGACTGATGCGCAGCCAGTCGTGCTGCGTTCGGTGTGACATGTACTGTCATATACCATAGCATTTCATACATTACAACGTCGCTTGCTGTTACGCGCTGTGCTGCATTCGGTTTGACCAGCCACTTAAACTCCAACCGTTTGCCAACAGTAGGGTAACTGTCAATATTGTTTAGGAAGGCCCCACAATGAAAAACAACCGATGGCCAACTGTAGGGTAACGGTAAATATTATTTAGGAAGGCCCCCCAATGCAAAACAACCGATGGCCAACTGTAGGGTACCCTAAATATTGTTTAGGGAGGCCCCACAATGAAAAACAACCGATGGCCAACTGAAGGGTGACGGTAAATATTTTTAGGATGGCCCTACAATGCAAAACAACCGATGGCCAACTGTAGGGTAAACGTAAATATCTTTAGGAAGGCCCCACAATGAAAAACAACCGATGGCCAACTGTAGGGTAAACGTAAATATCTTTAGGAAGGCCCCACAATGAAAAACAACCGATGGCCAACTGTAGGGTAACCGTAAATATTTTTAGGAAGGCCCCACAATGAAAAACAACTGACGGCCAACTGTAGGGTGAGGGTAAATATTTTTAGGAAGGCCCCACAATGCAAAACAACCGATGGCCAACTGTAGGGTAACCGTAAATATTTTTAGGATGGCCCCACAATGCAAAACAACCGATGGCCAACTGTAGGGTAACCGTAAATATTTTTAGGATGGCCCCACAATGCAAAACAACCGATGGCCCTTCAGAAGGAAATTCTACAATGGCCCTTCAGAAGGAAATTCTACAATGGCCCTTCGAAGTAGGCCCTGCCACAATAAGATGGCCAATTCTAACCGTTGTCCAACTAACGACGTGCACGTGGCCCAACCAAATGCCAACAATAAATGCTATTAGGGGAGTAACTTGTTCGGTAATAGTGTAACGTATAATAACGCGATATCTAGGTAGGTCGATACGTGCACGACCGACAACAACGACGATGTGCACCTTCTGAGCCAGACGCCGTGGGCAGGCGTGGCGCGGCCGCGGGGCGGGTCGCGCCGAGGGACGGGCGGGTGCTTCTTTCCGAGTGGATAACGCGTCGGGTATTTACGAATATGCGGCCCGCGCGCGAGCCGTCGCGTTCACGTTGGTGTGCAGTGCGGTGCGGTGCGGCGTGTGCGTCCGTCGAGTTATTCACAAGAGCGACAGTCTTGTTTTGTTTGATACGATTCTTGCAATTTGCATTAAGTAAGTACGTACACATTAGAGGTTTTTATCTATTTAAATAAAATGATACTAGGTAAATATACCTACTACTTCTTCATACCTACTAGGTAAAATATTTCTATTCGTGAGCCTTTCGAATTTTCAACCTAGTCAGATATTAATGTTATGTAGGTTTCTAATAGGTAGATAAAAGTTGAAAAAAAAAATGATTGATTAATATATAAGTAAGGAGATAGGTACCTAAAATTTTATTTGACACGACGACTGCAAATTGATAATATTTATAATTAACCTCTTAACAAACAATGATTAAAGAAAAGGAATTTGGTATTAGGTAGGTACTTAAAGAACTAAAACAGAAAATAAAACAAATACAAAAACTACAATGTAAATAACTCCAATACTACGTTGATTGAAAAAAACATTAGAGACTTACTGCCTTCTCTTTTACTATGACAGTAAGCACGGCCGAGCGTGCTAGAAATTGTGTGGTGTAAATGCGCGCATTCTTAGTCGTTTTCAAGACAGTCTTAAAATCGCTTGCTTAAAATTGTATAGTGTAATTGAGCCTTTAGTGCTAGAAAGTTGTAGAAGTGACCGAAAAAGTTGACGAATAAAATTTTCAAAAAAAAAAAGAAAAATATGTAAACTACTGAACCGGTCATCATGAAATTTTGCATACACATTGTCAGGGTTACAGAGAAGGACATAGGGTAGGTATAAGTACCTTTCATCCTGAAAAAAGGATCGTTCTCGAGGATAAGCAAAAAACTTTCCACGCAGACGAAGTCGCGGGCAGCCGCTAGTAAACTAGAAATATTGCGATCTGTTTGAAACACATAAAGTAGATTGGACAGGTTATAAGTTGCCCAGCCCACGTGTTACTCCACGCGGCCGGCGCAGCGGTGGCGCAAGCAAAACATCGTGAATTTTTCGAAACTCTGTGGAAGGATACTATTGGTATTGGCTCACGATAGCATTGTTGCATATGAACGAAAGATCAAACCAATGCAAGCGTAGTGAAAGAGTTTTATAAGACCAAGCGCGCGCGCACTGCGTCGCAGAAAGAAAGCCTGAGGCATAGGAATTAGGGACCTTTTGCATAGTGATTGCAGACATCAAAAATTAATAAATTAAAAAAATATTAAAAACACGACTGCCCTGCCAAAAACGAACTAAAAAGTTAAACAACAAGTGTCATTGCAGTCGGGGGACCTTATTATGGAACATTTTTTGATCAAAGTGGTCCCCCGACTGCAATGACACTTGTTGTTTAACTTTTTAGTTCGTTTTTGGCAGGGCAGTCGTGTTTTTAATATTTTTTTAATTTATTAATTTTTATTTCACACATTTTAGTGACATATTATATAGTTTTAGAATGTGCTCATCAAGGCCTTTCATTTGATGCCCATATTGTAATAATAGAAGAAAAAATTTTTTTTTTCACATTTGAAAATGGCGTCGTACAGTTGCTATATTAATTTTATCTAAAAAAAATATAACCAGTGTCACCCGGGATGCTGTAAGGATTCTAACGATACCCCATTTATCCAAATCAGTTCAGGCATTTAGAAGTAATGGTGGAATAAAGAAACTCACATACCCACAAACATACATGAACCCTGAACACATAACAACCAAAAACAACCAATATTTTTTAATATTTTCAACATGTGAAAGGTTAGTTAAATAAAAATTCCGAAAATTCGTAACATATTGTAGTGTGATGTGACATAGCTTCAGTGCCCTGAATGTAATGGAAAAGATCGCGGCGTTTTTGTACTAATAATAATAAAGATACCACAGCGAGAAACATTTTACCATCAAAATTACCAGACCTGAAGCTGCTGAACCATTTTTCTGCAGTAGTATTCGACAAAACATCCATTAACATTTCAAATCTTTCTTTGAGCACTAGAGCATTCATTATTTTAAGGGTCTGAACTGTAATCGAATAAAAATGCAAAATGTATCTAATAAAAATTATTAAAAATATGAATAATAAAACAATTTCTTTAAATTTTACCGCTATAATCAGAAAAGTAAGCTGTCAAACAATATATTACATTCCAGCCTAGTTTTATTGCCAGAAATATAACACGCAAAATTTATGCTTCAAAAAAGCCGCGAACTTTTCCAACTAAATCTGCAAAATTGAACCTACAATCATGCCCTGTAACGAGATCCTAGTAAAAACGATACATTCGTTAGGGAATAGGGATGTAGTGAGGCTCATTATCGCTTTTACAGCTATCTAAAACTTCCGTAAATAGACAAACGTCAATGCAATAATAGTACTATCACAGAATACATAATAGTACAAAGTGTACTATGGGTAACTGCCAGTTTTCAACAAAATTCGTGTGCGCGTAATAGATTAGTGATAATAAAACTATGGAAAATAATGTAATGTCATAGTTAGAATGATTGATGTAAACCTTATTATTTGTTTGTAAGTTTATGTAATACTTAAATCATTATTTGTTGCTAAGTTTATTAAAATGATTTGATTTGATTACTTGATCCATGACGATCTGCTACCGTTTCCTGTTATTCGATTATTTTTGCCTAATTGTTATAAAAAGGAATTGATTTGTTGTCGGTCTGCTACCGTTTCCTTTTATTCAATTGTCATTTTAAAATAGGTATAAAATAGATATCTTTATTATTAATTCAATGATAAATAATGTTAATTATATTATATTTTTATTGTCACATGCTATTTATTTAATTAATGGTTATTTGTATAAAAGTATTGATTTGATCGTTTGGCGCCATTGTGGCAGACTTGTTTTCTGTAATGCTTAATCCTGATTGGTTGTTAAAATATTGGCGGGATATATCTTGCTCCTGCGGAGCGTAGCTTATTTTTAGTCACATTCTACTGTAGTGAGTCAAGTGAAAAGGTTGTGAAACAGAAAGTTAAGTATTATTCTAACATGTTTTATTTCTACTGTTCACATTATTCCATTCAATTATCCATTATTTTCTGTGTTTAATGCTTGTGTTATTTATTTAATCTGGTCGATAGTTGTTGCATAATGAACGTTAGTGTTACGTTAATTGTGTTGCTTATTTGATGTGGTTAATAGAATTGTTGCTTATTGAACGTTCATTTTTTGTTAAATGTGTTACATATCTAAGTTAATTTGGTTGATAGAATTGTTGCTTAATGAACGTTCCGATTATGTTAATTATTTAAGATAATAAATTATTTGAACAATTGTTGAAGGACATCTTACGTTTTATTAATAGTATTTCCCCTTAGTTTTCCTACATTCAGTTAGTCTAAATTCAGTTAAATAGTCTACATTCAGTTCAATAGTCTACATTTAATTCAATAGCTTACATTAATTGCACTTTAAACTAAAGAGATATAATAGACAATAGCTTAGTTTTTGATTATATATTGCTCTATCCTACAAAAGCTATCATCAGAAGTGGGATTGTCTCTGTCCATTTCAAAATATTAACACCGTTTCCTAATAATTTTCAGGGTGGATGCTGATGTGATCGGCCAGATGACTCCGCTCCGCTGCCGTTGTGAGGTCTTGATCCCCAAACCTGCATCAGCGGAGCTACAAGCTGCTGTCGCAACAATTTCGAGTTCCTTGCGTCGAAAGGAAAAAAAAACATCCGGACTCGTTCCCTGGTGCAAAGGCCGGTAAGGCCCTCGGTGGCTGTGTTTTTTTTACGATAACTGTGATTTATACACACAACCTGCTAGTCAGTTAATTTAGTTTAGCGAATTATTGTCGTAAAATTAGTAGAAGATAAGTGATTGAAATAAAGTAAAGATATTTATTGAAAAAAGTAATATGTGATGGTATTTGTGGTACACATTTGTGGTTTCATTAGTAGCATATAGTAGGATAATGCATTTAAAATGAGGTTAACAAAATATTTGTTTATTTAAAATAGGTTCACAAGTAGGTGAGCAGATTTTACTAAGTATGTACAAAGGTTTTATGTATTATGTCCAAACTTTTTCAAGTGCATAGAAATTGGTGACCGTTTGGGTTTAGCAAAATTTTTTTTTTGCGGCATGGCTTATTAACTACGTCACTAGTACTATTATAAGTCTACACTACGAAATAACTTAATAATTTAATATTATTTGTGTATTTTGTTTAGTCATATTTCCATATTTTATGCATTATGGACGTTTTAGTTATCCTTCCCAAAGTAGTTATAAAATCATTTGACGAAAGCAGTCTTCTAACCTTTATCAAAGCATTAGTATCAAAGGTATTTAGCATTTTCATTAATTGTTTTTTTTTAATTAAATTATCTATTTGAAAGTGTGTGAAAATAAAATCGGTCTAATAAGCCATTTTCTTTATACTCTTCGAGTATTTTAATGAGAGTAAGCATATTAAACACAATAATCTGAGCTTGCTCCTTGTTCAAAATTTGTTTTTGTTCTGATTCAAAAATAAGCTCAACCAAGTAAACTTGGGTTCGCTCGCCCAATGGTCGGAATTATAACGTTATTATTACTGACAATTCAAATTATATTTTTTTATTATTGCTGGTTACTAAACTATTACTACCTATTTAGGCATTATACCTCTAATCATACTTATGAAAGGTTAGATTTATTGTCCTCGTTACAAGGTCTCCCGCTTAGGGTTTGCGAACCGATGACCTAGCTTCTATGAAATTGACGTGGTTGTAACAGTCTAGACTAAATTAATCATTTTGAGTTGAGTTGAGTAGAGTTGAGTTGTTGTCTTTTTCCAGTTTAAGACCACGCAGTTCACGAAATCTACTCTTTTGCTATCTCTGTACAATATGGTGGATTTGCATGTGGATTTGCACTATAGCTTTTTTTGCCAGAAATTTGTCAAAATGTAGTACATTTTAATTGATCCCTGAAATACTGGTCCAAAAAAAAGATACCCGGTATAGCAAAAAGTTATCCTTTTTGTATAAAACATCATTATCATTGTCGTTGAAAATTACAAAATCTGACAAATGGAACTTTATTTCCTATGATGATATTTACGATTTATTTTAGAATTACCGAGCCATTTTTCAATATTCTGTTCGTTTATTGTTTTTTTGATTCTTTTTTTAGTAGACAATATTTTTTTTGTGTAGTGTAATTCTATATAATGTCCTCACACTGAAAACTAAAATATATAAATTTTCGTCAGATCGTAAACTCGTCTAGCCTTACTTGCTATTGTGCTACTACTATACATAGGTACAGACAGATAGTAGTAGGTACTACTATCTATTATCTATCAACTACTATAATTACTTCTACTTCTACTATTTATAAACTATCCCAATAAGTTTATATCTATCAACTGATTAGACTTTTTTATTTTAATATTTACGTTTTAGTGAGTCTTACAGAAGGCTTAATATTTCCAGTCGAATGTTTTTGAGTTATTTAGTTTCCGTTTTTCTTGAGATCTATATTATTATAGTTTTAATTGTTCACTTTCGAACTAATCTACAAGAAACGTATTAAGATACTTTTGGTGACTGTTACCACTTGAAAGGAGAACGGCGTGATACTTAGAGCAACGCCGGCTTCGTCCCGTGTTGCTCGATAGAGCAACATCGGCTTCGTCCCGAACACTATTTTTATTAAAACACAAGGCAGTTGTACTATTATCTATTCTGTGACAAGGCTGATATAATGTATATTCAATTAGGTATTAGTGTTATTACCTATGCTATGTTACATTTTCATGTTATTGAATAATGTAAAAAGTTATCGAGTACAAATTTCTTTGACAACTTTCTTTGCGGTTGTGTAAAAAGCTGTGGTCATAACCAAGAATCTTAAATATTCATATTCTATGGTCATATCTACCGAAGATTTTTACTGGTCGAGTATTCTATTAGTCTGATAACTATGTTGTTAGATAAACTAAAAGCTTAGTTTCTATATATTATATATACGAGATTCTGATAGAATTTATACTTTTAGAATTCTTAAATATGTTGTAGGTATTAAATATACTATCAGATGCCTTGACTTCAAATCCTTTTTGGAATCCTTTTTGGTATTGATGTTGGTATTGATGTTGGTATTGATGTTGGTATTGATGTTGGTATTGATGTTGGTATTGATGTTGGTATTGATGTTGGTATTGATGTTGGTATTGATGTTGGTATTGATGTTGGTATTGATGTTGGTATTGATGTTGGTATTGATGTTGGTATTGATGTAGGTATTGATGCTGGTATTGATGCTGGTATTGATGCTGGTATTGATGCTGGTAATGATGCTGGTATTGATGCTGGTATGGATGCTGGTATTGATGCTGGTATTGATGCTGGTATTGATTCTGGTATTGATGCTGGTATTGAAGCTGGTATTGATGATGATGTTGATGATGATAATGCTAATGATTCATGATTATGATAATGATAATGCTTATTTATTCGCAAACTGATGAAGCCACATGGTATCCAACCACATATTTGTTTAATAGAATTCTTTTCTAATCATACATTGATTGATTTTAATTGTAGACATTAGTAATAAGTACAGTGGTTTAGTGCTTTGACTGTTTTTGGGCTACTATTTTTGCCCAGTCCAAGGTTTGACCATATGAATAAATTTATTTATTATTTGACTTTGTTGTTGTGGCTGATGGCCATCAATAGGCAGTGGTTTTGAAAATAATATAGTTATATAACTGTTTCAAGTCAGATTGGCCGAACGGTTTGTGTAAAGTGCAAAAAACCACTGTTCAAAAATCCACTGAATTTAATACCTTTGTGATTGCTGATAGCAATAGAACCAAATTATACCCTTACTTGTATTCAAGCCTGACGTGAACTCCACTTTTTAATAATAATTTAAAACGCTGCTAAGCCACATGCTTGGTATCGAATCATCTCACTGGCAGCGGGTGAATGTGATCGGTATGTCTATGTATGATTTGGCAGTTGTGTTTATTCCATTTAGTATAAATAAATAAAAATAAAATTAAAATTAAAATAATTTATTTTCAGACCAAAGATCCATAGTTTGTTAGTAACAATAATATTTGAAACGCTGTTAAGCCACATGCTTGGTACCAGAATCATCTCACTGGCAGCGGGTGAATGTGATCGGTATGTCTATGTATGATTTGGCGATGAATGTTATAGGTATACCAGGTACACGATATTCGCTGGTCGGCCTTATGCTTGGTACTGGTTGATCTCACTGGCAGCGAGTGAATGTGATCAGTATGTCTATGTATTTGGCAATAGTGGCCTCGGTACATGGTATTCGCTGGTCGGTCAGATGCTTGATGTCAGTTATTCTCACCAGCAGCGGGTGAATGTTATTGGCATGTCTAGGTGTCTGGCAATACCTACCTATAAGTTATGTTCATATTAAGAAATTGGTATTCGCTGGTCGGTCAGATGCTTGGTGTCAGTTATTCTCACCAGCAGCGGGTGAATGTTATTGGCATGTCTAGGTGTCTGGCAATACCTACTAAAAAGTTGTTGTTATAAAATAATAAATGGAATAAAAAGTTTATTAATTATAAAAAAAGAAAGGTGGAGTAAACGTATTATTATATTAATAAAAGGAAGTGTCTCACGGATTCCGGTTAAGTTCATGTTAAGTTTATTGACAACTAATTTCATTTCTTTAATTTCCTTAATTCTTAGATTCAGTGTTGAAAATATTATTAAGCGAAAGTGGCGGAAACTCGTGAGATTTATCAAAGTACTAAATTACTCATTATGAAACAATGTTCAAAATATACTTAAAAATGGGTATGTATTGCAATAATGTTATGAAGAATAAAATAAACATTGTATTTTTTTTCTTTTCTATATTTTTATGTACACACGACAGCACGACAGGTTATACAATAAAGCTGCGAAAACAGCTTTTATTATAGGGCATAAAAGCGGCCTCAAGGTCAACATGTATAGTCTGAGGTGCCGTTGTGTGTACTTCGAGGACGAAGTACTGTCAGTATGGCCGTAATAGATTAGTGATAATAAAACTATGGAAAATAATGTAATGTCATAGTTAGAATGATTGATGTAAACCTTATTATTTGTTTGTAAGTTTATGTAATACTTAAATCATTATTTGTTGCTAAGTTTATTAAAATGATTTGATTTGATTACTTGATCCATGACGATCTGCTACCGTTTCCTGTTATTCGATTATTTTTGCCTAATTGTTATAAAAAGGAATTGATTTGTTGTCGGTCTGCTACCGTTTCCTTTTATTCAATTGTCATTTTAAAATAGGTATAAAATAGATATCTTTATTATTAATTCAATGATAAATAATGTTAATTATATTATATTTTTATTGTCACATGCTATTTATTTAATTAATGGTTATTTGTATAAAAGTATTGATTTGATCGTTTGGCGCCATTGTGGCAGACTTGTTTTCTGTAATGCTTAATCCTGATTGGTTGTTAAAATATTGGCGGGATATATCTTGCTCCTGCGGAGCGTAGCTTATTTTTAGTCACATTCTACTGTAGTGAGTCAAGTGAAAAGGTTGTGAAACAGAAAGTTAAGTATTATTCTAACATGTTTTATTTCTACTGTTCACATTATTCCATTCAATTATCCATTATTTTCTGTGTTTAATGCTTGTGTTATTTATTTAATCTGGTCGATAGTTGTTGCATAATGAACGTTAGTGTTACGTTAATTGTGTTGCTTATTTGATGTGGTTAATAGAATTGTTGCTTATTGAACGTTCATTTTTTGTTAAATGTGTTACATATCTAAGTTAATTTGGTTGATAGAATTGTTGCTTAATGAACGTTCCGATTATGTTAATTATTTAAGATAATAAATTATTTGAACAATTGTTGAAGGACATCTTACGTTTTATTAATAGTATTTCCCCTTAGTTTTCCTACATTCAGTTAGTCTAAATTCAGTTAAATAGTCTACATTCAGTTCAATAGTCTACATTTAATTCAATAGCTTACATTAATTGCACTTTAAACTAAAGAGATATAATAGACAATAGCTTAGTTTTTGATTATATATTGCTCTATCCTACAAAAGCTATCACGCGCGTATCGCCTAAACGTATGGTTGTGACGGCGCGGCGTGCAAGCGATTTTGACCTTAGCCACAGAATTTAGCAGTGGTTGAGCGTCGCTGTTGCCCATGGTACATACAATACAACCGTGAATGGGAAGTTAGCATTGGCGAAGATGGTTTGAATCTGAAAATAAAATTGAATCAATCGAGGCATTGTAAATAGCTTCCAGTTAGCTGATGAGTTCTACTGCAAAATTTGGATATTTTGGAAAATAAGTAATAGGTGCATTCCAAGATTCCAACAGACAAAGCTCTGAGTCATCGATTATTTAAAGTACCTACCTACATTTTAACCATGAGAAGTCTGTAAAATATTGAACATTCTATCAGAACTACCTAGTTTAGATTGGACTGTTTTGGACATTTTAATTAAACTAAAAAAATATGACTGTGTGGTAAACAGGGTGTTTGGTAATAGCCTTATAAAGCCGAATATGGTAGATAGGGACCCTCAAACTGAATATTTTTTACTATGGGAGCAACTCTGAAATCGCGAAAAAAACAGCTGTTTGATACATTTTGATATTTTCAATATTATTTTTTGTATGAAACAGCAGATTTTTTTTTCGCGATTTCAGAGTTGCTCCCATAGTAAAAGTTGAACAGTTTGATGGTCTCTATCCACAATATTCGGCTTTTTTAAGTCTATTACCAAACACCCTGTATATTTGGCCTTTGAAAAGAGCTCTTAGTTTTTAAGCCGCTGCTGGCGATATCAGCAACAGATTGATAGTGTTGTGTTGTGATAATATGCATATTTCTCCACGCTGCGAATGACGCAAGCGCGTGTGGCAACAGAGCATCGGCCGTTGCCGCCCGCTGTCCCGTGTGAAAGTATTCGCGAGTTTAAAGCATACAGCATCTGCATTGAATAGGCATGTTGACTATTTTTTTATTTTATGTTACATAAATTACCCCTCAAAAAAAGAAACATTTGTTTAAAAATTATTTCGCTAGCATGAAAAACAGTTTGAAATGCACAAAATTGGACTCACCCGAAAACGCTCCATACTAACGGCTACCAAGTTATGACGTCACGCCTTCCTACGTTGTATGCAACGCGTAGGAAATTTGTTCGGTAGCTATATTAAATATTGTGTTTGTCAAAATGGTTTCTTTGACAAATTTGCTATAAATTTTACGGACTAATTAAATGTATTATTTATTTTAAAAAATTTTATACTTTTTAAATGGACTTGTCCACCCAACTTTGAAGGGTCATATAACAAATAATACGCAATATATAAAACCAAGAGGTATACAAGCTACTCCAAAAGTTTGATATGTTTACGATTTTTATTAGTACATTATATTTCGTTATTTTATTCATAAGTCAACATCCCTATTGGTGTGATTGGTATCTCTTTACAACATAAGCCCGCCGGATTGACGGTAAGGGAACGTACCCATACTACGTGACCCGTTAAGGGGGGGGAGGGGGGTCCTTAAAATACCACGCTTGGTCACCGGGGCGGGGGAGGGGGTTCTAGGTTTTGTCACGTAGTCAATATCCTCTATGGAAATCTGGTTCTTTTTCGAGCTTTTTTTGTTTTTGATACATTTTTTTCGCTTGTAATTGTATGTAAAATTATGGCACACACTTTTGGCATTACGTGGCAAGCGCCGTACTAATAAAAAGACAAATCTGAGCAACTTTTTTTAATTTCTGTCATAAATTGTTTAAAAGCATTATCTATAAATTACTACGTGAAAACTAGGGAGGGGGGGGGGTCTCTCGACATATACTACGGGCGGTCACCAAGGGGGGGGGGAGGGGGGTCAAAAAGTGTAAAAAATGGGTCACGTAGTATGGGTACGTTCCCTAAGCGGTTACCGCAGGAAAATCTTTAGTAGGCAGGCTAACAGTATTAAAGCATCATCTTAATTTTTAATCTGCCATTCCAGCTAATACTTAAAAATCAACTATATTCCGCGGGGCGGCGCAAAGAAAAAACAGCGAATAAATGAATGAAATTATTCTTTAGTCAAATAAGCTTACATAATTAGCATTTTTAAATCATCAATTATGACTACCACCCATTATGACGCGTCTTTTAGCTGACAAGAAAAAAGGGCGCAAAAACAACGAGAGATTAATGCCGAAAATTCATTATAATTCACCCAAAACTTATGGGTCCGTGAAAATTGTTTTATTTAATGTCAGTTTGTCATACAGTTGCCATTTCTTTATATGTTTATTGTTTAAAGTCAATCATCATATAATTGGTTTCTGTATTTTTCAATAGAAGTTGAGGAACTGCATGCACCAGTTCTCTCCGGCATTAGTACAGTCCGCACAAATGTTCTCCGACCTTGGACTAGAAAGCGTTTCGTACGCTGCGCTCGCGGCGACCTTGGCTCCCACTTGGTGTAACTGAACTCGTCTCCGGCGGCGCAGAGATTAGATGTGTCTTCTTCGGACTAGAGATCGAATTTATCGTACACTAAAAATAAGCGGTGATTAAACTTCATTTCTTTAACTAGCGGCCGCCCGCGACTTCGTCTGCGTGGACAGTTATTTATCTATCCCTCGAGAACAGTACCTACCTTTTTTCAGGATGAAAGGTATCCTATGTCCTTCTCTGTACTCCTGACAACGTGTATGCAAAATTTCATGATGATTGGTTGAGTAGTTAGGACGTGAAGGCGTATCAAACAAACAAACGGACCTTCGCATTTATAATACTAGCGGCCGCCCGCGACTTCGTCTGCGTGGAAAGATTTTTTGCTATCCGTCGGGGACAATGAAGGCGTAGCAAACAAACTGACTTTCGCATTTATAATATTAGTAAGGATTAGTAAGGATACTAGCGGCCGCCCGCGACTTCGAGTGTGGAACTCGGGAATAATACATTTTTTCGGGATGAAAATTACCCTATGTCCTTACCTACACCCCTGACAACGTGTAATGTAAAATCATGATGACCGGTTCAGTAGTTAAGATGTGAAGGCGTAACGAAGAAACAAATGGACTTTTTCATTTATAATATTAGTAAAAATAACGAAGGTAGGTAGGTACTTACACCAACAGATTTACCTGTTGATGAATAAACGCAAAACCTCTTAGGTGGTGATTGTGCTCATGAATATGAACAACTTTTACTATGGGGCCAGCTCTGCAACTCAACAATAAAAATAAAAATTTCATACAAGTTGTACTACTCGACCAGAATGTATAAAACAATTTTTTTTTTAGTTGGTCCCATAAAAGTTGTGCATATTCATAAGGACAGTCACCACCTAAGAGGTTTAAGCTCGTTATTGTATAGTAAGTACTTAACTAGGTACATTTAGTTTAATTGTATAAGAAATAAGTCCGCAATTAACCGAAAGTACTTACATTCTATTTACCAACTGGTTTTTAAAGAATATTAAAATATACTTACTGTACTTCAATATTTAAGACGAAAGTACCTACCTACGTGTTTACTTATTCGAGTAGGCAGTTCTAAAAATGTTTAAATTATTGCCCACGAGTCCATGACATTGGGTGTCTCCACCATTTTTTATAGCTTTTTGCGTCATGGATTTATTTCAAAATATGTTGCCAGCTTTTAAGACTGGTTTTATCGGAATGTTTTGCCACATTCTGCGTCAAGGTCTGTTGTTGCAGTATGGCTCTCGTTAATTGGTATTTTTAACTTTACTCAAAATATTTCTTGAGTTTACTTGTAGTTTGTCCATTTAATTATATTTTATATTAACACGACAGGAAGTCATTTTGAAATTGATAAAATAAAAAGTATAAGACAAATGCCACAACCGGGATTATCGTAAGATACTAATAGTAGATAAAATAATAAGTATAAAATTACAAATATGAAAGTTTAGATGTTTGTGACTCAATCACGCAAAACCCGGCTAAACAGATTTGCGTAGCCTTTGGCTCACAGATAAGATCTATATCAGTGTCAGCGGTTCCCGAATGGGGTTCCGCGGAACCCTGGGGTTCCGTAAGAGGCTCTCAGGTGTTCCGCGAAAATTCAAGAGTTTATAAATGCCCCAGTCAAATTAGGGTTAGCTTGCACATTTAAGATTACTAAACGGGACATTTTGGAATATGTTTGGACACCTTTCAAGATGACGCTCCCGAAAGTCCCAGGCTTCCCGAAGTGGGATAGCCGGGATATCATGGAAAAACTGGAATTTCAAGGAAAAATCTGAAGTGGGCTATACAACAGAAAGTATGTAACTCATAAGCTTTATTGCGCTACAATATGTTCTTACATTAGAACGTGTAAATACCACAGTTTACGAGAAATTTTAAGTTTTATTTAAGTTTTCCCAAAAAAACTTCCGTTTAAGTACCTAACCATATTAGACTGAAAATCTTATTTTAAACAAAAAAATATGTTAATAAAGGCTATTTAATGCAGATTTGGAAAAATATAACTTTTAAGAAACTTTCTTAACAATAAATAAATAAATCGAAAAAAGTTTTTGAACGTCGTGTGCCGTTTTCTTCTATTGGAGGAAATGGTGGTATAAAAAAAATTTTTTTAGGTATAGCAATATGGGCATCAGGTGAAATCTAATAAAAAGCCAATTTCAAATAAATATTCATTATGATACTTATATGTTATTGTTTTGACACAAACTTTAAAAAACCATAACTCAAAAGAATGAAATATTGGTAAATTATTAGAAAATAAAAAAAATCCAGCCAATATCTACACAAAAAGGCAAAAATCGCAAACGGACATGTATCTTAATTTTTTTTTAATGTTGTTTGGTCTCTTGAGAGTAGTTTATACTCAAGTATGCAACCCTTTCATTTTCATTTTCTTTCAATTTCTTAAAAAAAAAACCACCTTAAGGAAGCGTTTTTTAGGTTTTATTGTGATAAACTTTTGTAAGGCTAACTACATTTGCTACAATTTGAGCCGAAACCGAGCAGTCTAGGTCCATTGGTTGCGGAGACTCAGCTAGTCAAGGATGTTTTTTTTACTTATGAAAGAAATGCCTATCTTTGACTAGTTGTGTCTTTCGCAACCAATGGTTTTAGACTACTCAAATTAAGCTTAAACTCTAGCTCATTTAGTAAGCTTTATAAAAGAACAGAACTAAGTAACCTGAAATACGCTTCCTTAAAGAAGTATTTTTAAGAAACTGAAAAAAAAATGCTATGTTTTTCATGTTAAGTTATTGTTTTTTTAAGTTTCTTTTAAAACAATAACATAAACGTGTCATATTAGCTTTCACCTGATGCCCATATTTTTTTTAGCTTTTTTCTCCAGTTCCAAGAAAATTCCAGTATTTCCAGATTTTTTGACACTGTAATAAATAAATTTAAAATTTCAGATATCTTGTATGTGACCAAATGAAAAAATCAAATGCGTTATTTTAGGCCCACTCCAGATTTTTTCTTGAAATTCCAGTTTTTCCAGGATATCCCGGCTATGCCACTTCGGGAAGCCTGGGACTTTCGGGAGCGTCATCCTGGAAGGTGCCCAAACATATTCCAAAGGTCCCGCTTAGTAATTTTAAATGTGCAAGTTTGGTCAAAAATTTTAATTTTCCCAAAACAAAATTCAAGATTAAGCCTACTTATCTTTTTGTTTTAACTAACTTAATAAAGAATATATCTTAAAAAGCCCTTCTTTTAAAGTCAAACTATACTTACAAGATGTGAACACCAAGCCATAAAGCCTCAGTATGGTGTGATTTCACGTAAAAAATCAATGTTACAGTTAGTTCAGGGTTGCCACCCATCCCGATTCTGTCAGGACAGTCCCGATTTCAATGACATTCTCCCGCGTCCCGACGATCCATTAGTTTTGTCCCGATCACGCGATCAAAATCAAAGTGTTGATAAAAAATGAGTGCAAATGTTTAAAGCTTAAAGGACAACAAGTTAGGTGCATTATTTTGCGTTGTATCTCGCGCTTTGAGCATACCGCTTTCAAATGCTAATGTTGAGCGAGGTTTTAAAAATTCTACAAATACCCATCAAAGGAGATCATCAATGAGGAGTTGTCAAAAATACCTTTTTTTTCTCGATAGATGATGTTCGTGCTTGGGGTACTGAATACGTTGGTGTAGCTTCAATTCACACACACGTGTACACTACGCACACTCAGTAGTACCTATTTCAAACTTTACTGTCAATCTCTTCTTCTATTTTTATTTTGGCAATCTACTTTCCTCTTGAAAGTAATTTTTGCCAGTGTCAAGTGTTTAATAGTTCAGTGGTAGGTATTGTTTCAGTTTAGAATGCGGGTGCATTGCATTCCAATGCTGCTTGGAGCATTTGGCAACAAGTATATCAAGACAGTTTACTCGGTAAGTTCTGCCGAGGTAGCTACAACTACAAAAATTCTCAGCTTCACACAACCAAGATCGCGCCTATTTCAATTATCCCACATATTATTCAGTTGCGTAGACACTTGTATCACAAAACTGCACCAATTTTAATATCCACTATGAATCAATTTTCAAATAATTAAAATAGACACCAAACCGTACTCGACAAAATGGCGTCAAAAACTCTACTGTCAATCTCAATTGAGTTACCGACAACAGCTTCTAAGTGGTTAGGTCTCTAAAATAGAATAGATATTCTAGAACAACAATCAAATGGTTGGGGTTTCTAGTCTGCTCTATAGCCCAAGTTGTAGGTATTTTGACCGTTACGTAATCTGCGATAAACTTAATTAACGTTATTCTTATGTTTTTGGGTACAGCTCGCGCAACATAACTTAAACCAAACTATAGACAATGAAGCTTGCGCTGTAGCAATTTTCAGTACAAAAATTGTAGTGCGCAGGTCACATGGTTCTTCAACAAAACAATCAAATGAACACACATACTTACCATAGTACGTGTGGGTACTATTAGGGTTCCATACCCAAAGGGTAAAAACGGGACCCTATTACTAAGACTCCGCTGTCCGTCTGTCTGTCTGTCTGTCACCAGGCTGTATCTCATGAACCGTGATAGCTAGACAGTTGAAATTTTCACAGATGATGTATTTCTGTTGCCGCTAAAACAACAAAAAAAAATAAAATAAAAATTCAGGGGTCTCCCATACAACAAACGTGTTTTTTTTGCCGGTTTTCGGAACCCTTCGTGCGCGAGTCCGACTCGCACTTGGCCGAATTTTATTTATATTTTTTGAATCAATTAACTGACTTCGTTGTAGAACATTTTTTGGGTGAAATAATAGTGAATTTTGAAAAATCTATCCAGTATAAAGTGTGTTATTTTATTCAAATTTAATTTCATCCAACTCCCCTGATGTTGAGAGATGATAAGGATTCGGAAAAAGCATACTGTTGCCGCCTACCGCTAACTGCCAGAACACAACGTTAACATTATGGTATCTGCTACAGCTCGCGCAACATAACTTGAGTTGAGCCAAACCATAGTCAACGAGGCTTGCGCAGTAGCAATTTTCAGTACAAAAATTGTAAAGCGCAGGTAACGTGGTACTAAAATTTGGGTCAAGTTAAATTGCGCGAGTACTACAAAAGGTAGTTAAAACATAGCCCCACGAAACAATGGAATACCTAATAATCTACGAACGAAACTGTCCGCATTTACCAAATGGGGTACAAATGTATCGAGAGGAACCCTGGAAATCTTGATCTTATGGGATGACTGGAAAACTGGATCTTATGGCGATCAAAATGCTAATAAAGTACTTATGTGACTATTATAACAAACAACACAGTTAAATCAGTGAAGGTTTTAGGATATCGGTTAAACAGATGCACCAAACAAATGCATTTCATCCAATAAAAAATTACGGTCCAGAAAAGTAGCAATAAGATTAAGAAAAAAAAAAATACAAAACTAATTTATGAATTTCTTTTACCGAATCGATCAAAATATTTTAATGTTTGATCCACTGCCTAGGCGTGGTTCTATATTCTAGGGCTTATACATTTTTTGTAAATTAATTACAGCCAAACTAAATATTAATCAAATTAATAAGGAAGTTAATTTTAAATACCCAACTCAACACAACATTGTCTAAAAATAAAAGAACATTTTACGGTCCTTGTTTTTTTTTATTTCCGAAGTATATCAAATAAATGAAATAAACATGCATGGCCATCGAGAAGTTACTGGCAGCCGCTCATATCAAACAAGTTGTATGATACAATCGAGCCGGCTGTTTAGTTCGGTTTCCGTTGCCTCTCGTGTGCACGCGTCAGGAAGAGTGCGAGATCGCGAGTCGTTCTTAATTTAAAATTTGTTTACATTTCTTAGTTTGGATTACTTTTTAAGTCGGTAAGTTTTCACTGTTCCTAGTTGAATATTTGTGTTATTAAATGATTGTGTTGTGTAGACGTAATTGTATCGATTATTCCATCGCTAAAGAATACATAACTGATTAATCATTAACACGCAATCGATTTAATCATTTCTCTGTTAACGTGATTCGTAATTATCAAAATGTGTTTTCACTCCTCTTGCTCAAAAAGTCCGTCATTGTAAGGTACAAGAGCCAGGATAAAATAGCATAAATACCCCTAGGGGATAAAGTTTTTTCTTTTTTAATGTTTGTCTATTACCAATGAACCTACTAAAACGAAAAAGTCTTTATTCATAATTACGAATAAAAACTCGCTCGATTTTTGAAAATGGAACTAAAAGCAGCGATCTCTTCGGTGAAATCATAGACTTATTTATACTCTGTGACTTTTAGTTTAAAATGCGTGCATTGTGTTTCTTAGCTGCTACAGTAGAAATTAAAAAAGGCACTGGCGCGAAATCTTTAGAATTTTTCTCTAATTCCAAACTGATTGAATTGTGTGACTGTTAGTAAGTAATAGGATAGAAATAATTTTAATCTTTTGCCGTCAAGCACAAATCATTTATTTAAATACTGTATGAAAAGTTTATGAAGTGGAGGATAGAAAAACGAGTGAATTCGTTTACGGAAGTATAAACTACAGGTATTTAATATTGGATTTTATTTTTTCGCAATCGTAGTGAAAAGTAGAGTGTAACACACGACGCTAAAACCCATTGTAACTCGGTTTCTATTTATTCCCTCGCTAAAGCTCGGGAATAAAACTACCTCGTATGCAATGGGTCATTTTAGCGTCTTGTATAACAATCTACTATTTACTTATAAGTATTTTATTGCATTGTTTAAATCAGTGGTTTATCGATCATTTTTATGTCGGAATAAATTGATACTTACATCCGCAATAATAATACGATAAGAGCATTTATTGTTTTTACAATGTTAACTAACTTAGTAGTTTTCAATTGGCATTCATAAAAATAATATTTATAGCGTTTATTTTTGATAAAAGACAAGTGTTCTATTTTTGTTTGCCAATATATTTACAACGCTACAAATAAAGATAACAAATATTTAAACTTTTATACTTAATAGTTGAGGTAAAAAAAAAAAAGTGTCAAACTACCTTCAATAAGAAATAAACTTAACACTACTATGGCTTCCTGGCAGCATAAACAAAGCCGACCTATATTTCGGTCGTGGCCCTACTGACATTCATTTGAAAATTCATTGCGTGTATCACAATACAAGCTAATGATGTATTAACATTATTCATGTATTCGAATCTAACTATTATCCCTCAACCCACAGAATAGAAGTACAGGCGTTTAGTAATTACAAGGTCAGTAAAATATTTGGCGAGATTTGACATTCGACACAGATTTTTTGCACTAAATAGGATAACAGGGACTCAATCGCGCTAATTTTCAACAAAAACCCAAAATTTAATAAACTTAATAATATTTTTTTTACATCAAAGGTGGTAACATTTTTATATGTAAATGCTTTCAATTAAATCTATTGTGTATTATTTCAAGTACAGGATATATTTTTTCCATGACAGCTTCACGAGCGTAATCTTTCAATAATTTGAATTGATTTGACGAATGTTAACGCCTTAATCCACGGAACTTACCAAGTTTTTCCATCCAAGTGCTTTGTTCTCAGCGTTAGTCGTTACGCTGTGACATTCTACCTACTTGCCAATAGAAAAAATCATACATAATTAATTAAATGTCATCGTTTATAATGAATGACAGTTAACAACGCTGCCGCAAGCTGTCCTTCATGGCATCATTATGTTATTAACATAAATTGTAATCTCGATACCATAGTTATTTACGACGAGCTTAGAATAATTACACCTAGAAGCCGTGTCCTTGTATGCAAAGTGAGGCAACTTATACTGAGCCAAAATGGCTCAGTTCTCAGATTTATTTACCTAATTGGAACTAAAATCCAATAATATAATAATTATTCTCTTTAAGGTAGGGAAATTGAAACTGTTTTGTACTTATTATGTATGATTAATAATGTACAATAAAAATCTGAAAACGCCGCCATTTTGGCTGTTTTTGTTGCTTCACTTTTGACAGCGCGCTTTGTAGGGAATTATCGTTCTAGGTGTTATTATTCTAAGACGACGAGTATCAATGATACTGTCATGAAAAAAATCAGAGATTTTGCAGTCTCCGCAAGAATCGGAGCACTGAAAATGGATTAAAAAAATTACGAAAAACCAAAATCAAATCAAATGCAAAATCCTATTAAATTTTAAAGTTACCAAGGTAGTACTAGTATAGTATTATATTATCTGTGGTAGTACCTATTTATTTTTACGACTGTAACACGCTGACTGCCTCGACGAAATATTATTAAACAATTTTCAAAATTTCAACGAATGCACTTCTCGTCTTCTTCTGCATCTTTTAACACTATTACTACTACTATTTTAAAAATCAAACGTTCACACGAGTCTCGATAAATTCCTCAACTTTTGGTACTATTCGCATCTCGATCCTCCTAAAATCCTCAGAGATATGGCCAAAAATACGTCTCAGGCGATTTGCATCTGATAACCATTTTCAATGGTAAAATCAATCCTCTGCAATTTACTCTGAAAAACATAAGTTAATCCACGTCTGTGCTTATATAAATATAATGTTCAATGACAAGCAAATTCTGTACTTCCTGTATACATTATGTTATGTATGAGTGCGAAAACAATGGTAAAATCATAAAAAAATACTTGTAGTACAATACCTATACTTGTTTTTACAAACTGTTATCACCTACCATAATATACGTACATACCTATACTACGCACATTTATCAATACAACCTGTTTAGAATACCTATGCTTGTTCAAAACTCACATGCAATACAGAAATTTCAAATCAAAAACTTAATAAGATAAATCATAACCCTCCTTTTTGTTTCGCCGTAGTCGGGTAATAATAACTTTCTAATCAAATTAGTAAACTAATCAGTAAAATTTTATTTCAGATTGCGAAATGTCGACGACAGAGGCGAACAGAAATGGGACAACAGCTCAAAACCTAATGGCTAAGGCACCATGGTAAGTTAAAAAAAATAGTTATGGCTAATACGAGAGTCACCTTAGGTTACATTATTTAATGCACATTTACATAGTTTTTTTAGGGTTCCGTACCCAAAGGGTTAAACGGTACCCTATAACTGAGACTCCGCTGTCCGTCTGTCTGTCTGTCTGTCTGTCTGTCACCAGGCTGTATCTCATGAACCGTGATAGCTAGGCAGTTGAAATTTTCACAGATGATGTATTTTTATTGCCGCTATAACAACAAATACTAAAAACGGAATAAATAGCTACACTCACCCTAGAAACGGGGTTGCACAACACAAAGAAATGAAATGAAATTAATGTAGGTAACTTCTTAAGGTTACGAATGTTTTGAAAAGAAGAAAAGGATTTTTTGCGAATCGTTCGTATTTATAGCAAGATAAATATCGAGAAGCACCTCAAAACAGCGAGAATTATCTAGAAGTCCCGGTCTTATCCTATTGGTCGAGCTTGACATAACGAAGGTGGATGTCATTATTGACAATGACATCATCTGTCACCGTGTGACACTACGGCCGCGTTCCGAGTCGCGATTTGGAATAAGGCAGAGGTCAGAACTTCCCACATTCCACAGGTGAAGTGATGTAATGAATTTTTAAGAATAGTTCGACAGTAATTATTAATTATAAGTAGTAGGTTTTTAGCAACCGTTACAAATGGAATAAAATAAATATTTAAGAGGGGCTCCCATACAACAAACTTGTTTTTTAGGGTTCCGTACCCAAAGGGTAAAAACGGGACCCTATTACTAAGACTCCGCTGTCCGTCTGTCTGTCTGTCTGTCTGTCACCAGGCTGTATCTCAGGAACCGTGATAGCTAGACAGTTGAAATTTTCACAGATGATGTATTTCTGTTGCCGCTATAACAACAAATACTAAAAACGGAATAAAATAAATATCAAAGGGGGGCTCCCATACAGCAAACGTGATTTTTTTTGCCGTTTTTTTGTACGGAACCCTTCGTGCGCGAGTCCGACTCGCACTTGGCCGGTTTTTTTTGCCGTTTTTTGCTCGATATTAATAACGACACCTGCCTGCCTAGCATGACCGATTTATATCGCGTGATATAGCATTTTATCAGGTTTAACTGTCAAAAAGACAAAGGAATTTGACAGTTGAGGGGCGATAAAATGCTATATCACGCGATATAAATCTGTCATGCTAGGCAGGCAGGTAGACAGTTGAAATCTTCACAGATGATGTATTTCTGTTGCTGCTATAACAACAAATACTAAAAACAGAGTAAAAAAATACATTTAAGGGGGGCTCCCATACAACAAACCGTTTTGCCGTTTTTGGTACGGAACCCTTCATGCGCGAGTCCGACTCGCACTTGGCCGGTTTTTTTATATTGAAACTGCCGTGATTACTTGCTTTTAAGCCTTACAGATAATTTTAATTAGGATTCTGTGGCCTGAATTATAAATTTTCAAATGTCCAAACATGACTATCGTGTTTGTATTTAGGTATCTTAAAATGTAGACCTTATTTTCATGAATTAAGAACCTTTCATACAAACCTTAAGCTTAAGGCGATGGTTAATGTTTAAAATATCCTTCTCAATATTACTGTTTACAGCTCAAAACTTAATGTTTTACTGTTTTTAAATACGACTACTCGTTTTCGAACATAATGTCTCGGTCAGATTGTAGTTTGCAATAGGCATGACGAAATTTTTTTTTATTTTATGTTACATTAATTACCTCTCAAAAAAAGAAACATTGGTAAAATAATTATTTCGCTAGCGTGAAAACTGCCCGAGATATCACAAATTGAACTCACCCGAAAACGCTCCATACTAACGGCTACCCTAGTTATGACGTCACGCCTAGGTGTTTGTATGCAACGCGTAGCAAATTTGTTCGGCAGCTATATTAAATATTGTGTTTATCAAAATGGTTTCTTAGACAACTACGAATGGTTTCAAAGACGACTATAAATTTTACGGATTAATTAAATGTATTATTTATTTTAATACATTTTATACTTTTTAAATGGACTTGTCCGCTCAACTTTGAAGGGTTATAAAACAAATAATACGCTATATATAAAACCAAGAGGTATACAAGCTACTCTAAAAGTTCAGTATGTTTACGATTTTTATTAGTATTTTGTTATTTTATTCATTAGTCGTCATCCCTATTCCTATAAGTTTGCAAAATGCACGTTTCAATTTTACGTAGCTAACGGTGCGCGGCGCTGGCTAGACCATATTACCGCCTCAGCCGCCGCCGCTCATACGGTCACTGGAGCGCAAGTGCTGGACGATGTATATTGGTCAGATCACAAGCCACTTCTAATAGAATGCGACTTAAATTTAGTAAAACCTAAACTTGTACATGCGAATAAAGAGAGTACATATAAAAAAGTGGTCTGGGGGAATAGGAATTCTGTTGAAATAACTAAATATCATGACTTATGTAACACTATGCTTAGGGAGATAGACTTTCCAATTGAATTTAATAACTGCTGTGACCATATGTGTAATAATGTTGACCATACTGTAATTATTGAAAAAATGTACAAAAATATTGTGACGATCCTAACTGAAGCAGCTGAATGTACCTGTACCCCTAGGGGAGGGGGGAAAGGAAGGGTTGTGGCTGGTTGGAACCAATATGTCAGGGAGGCTCATGCTAAGGCTCGGCTTGATTATGAGATCTGGTTACTAAATGGACAACCTAAAACGGGCATCTATTATAATAATATGTTTAATTCTAGAAAAACATTTAAATCTAAATTAAAATGGTGTCAAAAACATGAGGAACAAATTAAAATGAATAATATAGTAAGTCATCATAAAAAGAAGGAGTTTGGAAAATTTTGGAATGCTACAAATAAACTGAACCCCAAGCCTAGCTTCCCCATGAGTGTTTCTGGCAAGCGTGACCCGGGTGACATTGCCAACTTATTTAGAGACCACTTCCACGTAGAGTCTCCTTTGGATGAAACTACTACAGCCTCTGCAGAGTCAGTTACCACCTCGGGGCTGGCGAACCTCCCGGTCACATTGTCTGTTAAGGACGTTAAGTCTACTATTAGAGGTATGGTTCGTGGTAAATCCCCGGGGCATGATGGGCTCAGTATAGAGCATTTACAACATGCAGGTGTCCATCTTCCGAGAGTGCTATCCATGCTGTTTAACTTTTGTATAGGGCATTCCTACCTTCCTCATGATATGTTGAAAACAATTGTTACACCTATAATTAAGGACAGGACAGGAGACAGTGCGGATCCTAACAACTATAGACCAATATCGTTAGCTACAATTATAGCTAAGGTGCTGGACAGTTTGCTTGATCGACAGCTTAGTCAACACCTAGACATACACGATGCACAATTCGGCTTCCAGCCCAATTTATCTACAGAAAGTGCAATCCTGTCGCTCAAGCATACTGTTCGGTACTACACAGATAGAAAAACGCCTGTCTATGCATGTTTCCTGGACCTGTCCAAGGCATTTGACTTGGTATCATACAGCATACTGTGGAGAGCGTTGGTGGGGTCGGGTGTGCCTAGCGAGGTTGTAAACATCTTTAAGTTTTGGTATAGCCATCAGGTCAATCATGTGAGATGGGCTGGATCGCTCTCGGATGAATACAAGCTGGGGTGTGGCGTAAGACAGGGTGGGATAGCTTCCCCGAGGCTGTTCAACCTCTACATTAACCGGCTGCTCGTTGAGCTGAGCAACACACAGATCGGTTGTCATATTGACGGAGTGTGTATCAACAACATAAGTTACGCAGACGATATGGTGTTGCTCAGCCCATCGATCGCAGCGCTGAGGCGCTTATTGTTCATCTGCGAGCAGTTTGCGGAGGCTCACGGGCTCAGATATAATGCAAAGAAGAGTGAGATAATGGTCTTTAAAGCTGGTACCAAATGTTATTCCGTAGTACCGCCGGTGACATTGCGCGGAACTCCTCTAAAACAGGTTACAGCATTTAAATATCTGGGCCATTGGGTCACTGACGACCTCAAAGATGACATGGATATAATGAGGGAACGGAGGGCGCTGGCTGTCCGATGCAATATGTTGGCTCGTAGATTTGCACTGTGTACACACCAAGTTAAAGTGACGCTTTTCAAAGCATACTGCCAGTCCTTTTACACGTGCAGTCTATGGGTCAACTACACGCAGAAGACATACAGCGCGCTTCGTGTCCAATACAACGATGCGCTCAGGATATTGTTGCGAAGGCCTAGATATTGCAGTGCATCAGCAATGTTCGCGGAGGTTCGAGCTGATGGTTTCCACGCCGTGATGCGTAAACGCTGCGCCTCGACACTGGCGCGTCTGCGTGCCTCACGCAACTCCATCCTGAGCACCATCGCCGACCACTGGGACTCTCCTTTCTTGCGCCACTGGGTTCACCTGCATGCTTCCACCTAGCCACCCCTTGAGCGGATGGATGTTACATTACTTAGAATTTTTATTAGGTAATTTATTAATAATAATGTATATATTACTTTGATTAATTTAAAAATGTTTAATAATGACATTAATTTAATTAATTTAATAATGTTAAATAATGAATAAGTAATTTAATAATATTATGTACTAACCTAGCTTTTAAGTTTCATTGTTACTAAACATTATGAGTCTTTGTGTCTCGAAATAAAATTGAATTGAATTGAATTATGCTAGTACTATTCATTATTCTGCGTTATTATACTTACTGCGACACATTATTATGTGTTTTAAACAAACTTGATATTAGAACATAGAAAGTAAATTACGTCCTTCTGTCTGTTTTCTTAATTACCTATAACAAGGAAGATTGTATAAAACTTTACTTACGTTTGTATAAGAAAATTGTATTGTTATTTCCATTGTATTGTTGTATGTCACATAACAACAACGATGATGTTAAAAATGTAAATTAAGATGAACCATGTCTTGTTGACTTCACATTTTGACCCCGTACACGGAGATAAGAAGTTTATGAGCGTGCGTAACGAATACTTAATTTTTTTGAAGTCAAAACTACGTGTATCGAGATAGGGTTTGTCGTGACGAGAGCCCGCCAATGCCCGCGCGGCCGCATGCGGCCGGACAACAATAGAAAATCTATTATGTCTCACTTTCCGGGCCTAGGTAACATGGCGAAGGGCAATGCTCGATGCAGCGGAGAAAAAAAATTGTTTCGAAAAACAAAAAACTGACTTCAAAAACCTACACTACCTCTAAAAAGCAAGAAATAATATTCAAATCACTAGATACGCATTATCATTGTAATAAAACACGTCTATTGAAGTCGGGTGGGGCTGGAGTACAACTTTTTTTAATTCTAAGACCCCACCCGGCTTCAATAGACGTGTTTTATTACAATGATAATGCGTATCTAGTAATTTGAATATTATTTCTTGCTTTTTAGAGGTAATAAAAAATATTGTGAGCTTATTTAAATAAAATATATTTCACTTTCACTTTCACTTTCACTATTAAAAACACGACTGCCCCGCCAATTACGAACTTAAAAGTTAAATAACAAGTGTCATTGCAGTCGGGGGACCGTTTTGTGGAACCATTTTAAATCAAAGAGGTCCCCCGACTGCAATGACACTTGTTATTTAACTTTTTAGTTCGTAATTGGCAGGGCAGTCGTGTTTTTTTTTTATTTTACTTGCCAGAAGTGACGATGACAATTTTTGACTAGTTGTCTTTGATTGTCCAATTATTGTGATTTATTATCTCAAAGCAACGACCACAATTTTGTTGAAATTATCTAGATCATACAGGAAGTTGTATTTGTATGTTGCAGTAATTTTTATCTATATGTTTCAAAAGAATCATAAATATACAGTAGGATTATTGGAGTATTGATATTATTGTCAAATGGTTTTCAAGAGACGGTTAAATCTTTACATATTCATTTTTTCATTGTTCATTTGTATTTTGAGACAGACACTATAGAAAATCTACTATGTGTCAATCGCTTGGCTAATTAAAAACTTAGATAAAAAGTAATATTTTTATTAAAGACTGACTCAAATATTTTTTGGTTATTGTTAATATCTTGACAAAATAATTTAGTTTTTTCTTATTTACCTAATTATATTGTTCAATGATTAAAACATATTATATTGGAAACACGACTGCCCTGCCAAACACGAACTAAAAAGTTAAATATCATTGCAGTCGGGGGACCGTTCTTTGAAGCAATTTTTTATCAAGGAGGTCCCCCGGCTGTAATGACACTTTTGAATGTTTCAAAAATATTACAAAATGGCGTCATGAAGCTGACACATTGAGACTTAAAAAAAAACTAGAGCCGGTGTCACTCGGGCTGATGTAAGGAGTCACAGGCTTTTAGAAGTTATAAAGGAATAAAGAAACTCACATACAAGAATACATGAACTATGAACACAATACACTCTTCTTTTTTTGGGCAGTCGCGTAAAGTCCGAAATCGTGCTGGGCAACTAATGTTAGTCTAAAACCGTGATATTGAAAATCATAATGTAGTACCTACCCTACTTACCTTGCCTTAATAAAGAATGAGAACGAAATAACGAATTTTATTACCGAGATCTTAAGTAATATTACTTACTTCAAACAAAGTTACGCTGATAAAAAGTAAGAGATAGTACACCATTAAATAATATATGATGTGATAGTAAACTTAATAAAAATGACACGTTTTCAGATAAAATGCCGGTGTCATTCATCAAATGAGTCTGTATGTAGAGATTGTACGGATAATTATTATATTTCATGACCTGTTTTGAATAAGATAATCTATCGAGTAATAAGGCTCCATTCAAAACAATTTCCTATGTATATGTCGTAGCCAACTAGCTTAATCAGTCGTTCAATTAGCGGCCTAGCCTTTTCATTGACAGGCGCCATTCAATCATCGGCCTAAATAACATCCCGGCATTTCATTTAACGGCTAGGCAAATGTCTTGGTTCGATAATGTAATTTAGTTCCATTTTCTATCACCAGGCACGCTGAGGCGATGTTGCTGTCAAATCTGTAAATATGGCGTCGACCAGCTGTGATTTCTGGTGCTTTTCACAATTAAATTACGTTTACACTTCGTTTACACGAAAATATCGTGAAATGGAAGTGTTTGGTGAAAAAATAGTGCAAATCAATCTTTGAACGAACGTTTTAAAGAATGTTTTGAAATAAACTCAGAAAATGACCAATACCATCAAAGTGATTGTTTTGTTTTTTTCGTAATTTATTGTTTGTTCCGATGTTTGAGGTAAACAATGTTATTGTCAAGTTTAAATATGAAAATAATTTGTGTTTTCTTTTTAACATCACACCGTAAACCTTGGAGTTTAGACAGTAGAAAGAGAGCATAAGAATAAATATTTATTGTTATGGTTAGAGGTTATAAACGATAAACGAGAAAGCTCAGGTGACCATGAGTTCTGGACAGAAAAAGACTATTAGGTACTGGATGAACACTTGTGTCGTACTTCGATGATAATATCGTGATTATGACAAAGACAGCTGCTGGTGAAGAACTTTCAAAGTTAGCAAGGTATCAATTATAACAATATTTGTTATCAATATCATTGCATTGAAACTTTTGTACATTTAAATGTTTTTGTTGATTTTATATTATTTTATTGATAGTTTAAACATTATCTGTGTTACCTATTCTCAAAAAAATCAAACGCTTAATGAACCTAAGTATTAGAAAAATAAAAATGAATAATTCTTTATTCTAAGAAACAGGTAATTAAGTGCTTTTGAATTTTCTATATTTTACTACCATTCGAGACTTTTTTTACACTCGACGTCAGAAAAATCGCACCTCTTCGAAAGTAAGTTTAGACTTGGCCATCTGCTGTTGCTATCTAACGTTCTATTGTGTAAATGTTGATATCTATTGAAAGTACTTTTAATGAGCTTTCAATTCATATTTGTTTGATTTAATTAACATAACAGTTACCATAAATAAACGCTTGAAGCGTTATTGCTAGCGCCGCCATAAAAGAGAAATAAAAGGGGTAAATTCAGGAAATGCGGGTAAATTCGCTATCGAGATGATAAAGAAAACCCACTTCAACAGTTCAATAAAAAAATGGAATACCTAAGATGGATACTATTGCCCATGAAATTGCTCAAATATTGCAAAAAAAAAATGAGACAATGTAATGTTGCTCGGAAATTGAATCTCAGTAATTCATTCCGTTCGACGAGTATTCCAACGGTTTCTAGAGACTATTGGCTATGTATGTTGCTATGTATGTGTATGTTGCTAATTACTGAGATTCAGTTTCTGAGCAACATGAAATTGTCTAATTTGCCTAATATTTGAGCAACTTCATGGGCAATATTATCCACCTTGGGTATTCCATTTTTAATTGAACTGTTGAAGTGTGTTTTCTCCATCATTTCAATAGCGAATTTAACCGCATTTCCTGAATTTACCCCTATTATTTCCCTTTTATGGCGGCGCAAGCAATAACGCTTTAAAGCTAGTATATTCCAAATTATCGAATTTGGCCTATCTTTGATTCAAAAATAAACAATCATTTATTCTTTATTTTGAAATGCAGATAAAAACAAATGTTGAAGTTTCATAAACGATCTTGATTATTTAATGTTTAAAAATACGATATTCGTATCTTCACTCGACTAAAAAAATATGCAAAGACAAAGAAAATTTTCATTAAGTTTATATTTTTTGGATAATACTCAAAGTTTATGAATCCCTTATCCACGAAAAATATAAATAAAAATAGGTAATGACATATAGAAGAATATTCAACGGTTACTTTCTCAAAAAGTGACTTTATGCTCAAAATAACAACAAACATGGAAAAAAATATATAGGTTATTTTCAGAACTCTTCACACGTAATGAAAAAGACAGAGTCAGAGTTTTTGGAATACACTGGCCTTAAGTGTTTAATTATGGTAACTGTTATGTTAATTAAATCAAACAAAATATTAATTGAAAGCTCATTAAATGTACTTTCAATAGATATCAACATTTACACAGTAGAACGTTAGCTAGCAATAGCAGGTGGCCAAGTCTAAACTTACTTTCGAAGAGGTGCGATTTTTCTGAAGCCGAGTGTAGTTGACAAGAAGATTTCTTAAAATGTGATTTATCTTCTTCGTTAAAACTCAGCAGTTAATATTGCGAAAGAAAAAGACAAAACAGGCACCTATGATATTAAAGTACTAGCCTCCGCACGCGAATTCGTTCGCGTGGACATTTGGAAAATCCCTAGGGAACCTTTGGCTGAGATAAAAAGTATTCTATGTTTTAATCCAGGCTGTAAACTATCTGTGTGTCAAATTTTATCCAAATCTGTTTAGCAGTTTTTCCGCGATTGAGGAACAAACATCCAAACCCACAAACTTTCACATTTATAATATTAAGTAGTATTTTACTTAAATAATAATAAAGAATTCAATTTCAAAATATTTCATTTTCTATTCGTCACGATGGTTATCCTATTCAATCAACGGCCTTAGCATCTGCCAGCCCGTTAATTAGATATTGTTTTGGATGTATTGGCTGGATGTCATTTAGGCTGCTGATGAAACGGCGACGTTCAATGAAAAGGCTAGGCGGCTAATTGAACGGCTGATTAAGCCAGTTGCCTGCGCCATATATAATTTATTTAAAGTACAGAATGTAGTACGTCTGAGCTGCTACGGGTGAGTCGATTTTTTGTAATATTTTTTCAATTATATTAATTATCTTAGTACAGAATGTGTTTTTAGATTGATATTAAGAAGTTAACAAATACTGTAAAAATAAATTCAGTAAGTACTTACGTTTAACAACCGGTTTTATAACATGTAGTTAAAAACTTGTTTTAGGCTTTACGCGAATTACAAACAATACAAATAGACCTGTTTTTCAAAAGCAAAAACTGCCGTAGAGTTGAAAAATTGAGAGATAAAATGTGACCTAGAGATTTTTTTTGCCCATTTATTAGCAGATTAATTAGATTTTAGAACCTGTTTCACTTATTGATATAGTACTATCCTTACTTGGATTAATTTGAAAGTGAAACAAAAAAATATTTACTACCGTACTATCAATGGTACTATCTAATGGTACCACGGCAAAGGAAGGGAATTTCTATGATATTATCTCTTAGGTTAGTCAATTGGGTTACAGTCAGATGGGAAAAGTTAAGCTGGAGTAACACTAATTTTTTTTGGCGTATGTACTATGGGCAACAGCGTCGCTTAATCAGTTTGCAACAAAATTCGTGTGCGCGCGTATTGCCCCTGCACGAACTAAACGTATATGACAGCGGGCGCGGCGTGCAAGCGATTTTAACCTTAGCAGTGGTTAAGCGACGCTGTTGCCCATGGTACCTACATCTCGGCATTCACTGAAATAAGTATATCGCTGTTAACAAAAACAACATTTATATACCGGGTGTCCCAAAACTTTGCCACACGGAGGGAAAGTACCTTAAATATTGAAGATAGGAAATTTTACTGAAAGAAGACTTCATTTTATTTTAAAAATTAATGCGAACTGTATTCAAAGATTTTCGAAAAATTGCATGCCTTAACCAGGAATGGAACCTACCAAATTAGAAAAAAAAACAATCTTTTATTTTTACGATACTGATCGAAAGGGTTACTCGTTAGGATTATTTTTTGTTAAGTAACACATTATCTTAAACAAAAGGAAGACCATGAAATTTTACATTTAAATTTTAATGATTACGTATTGTATCAATTTGTATAGGAAATAATGCGATATTTTAAAAAATCTTTGAATGCAGTTCGCATTAATTTTTAAAATGAAATGAAGTCTTCTTTCAGCATTTCCAATCTTCAATATTTAAGATACTTTCCCTCCATGTGGCAAAGTTTTGGGACACCCGGTATACTTAATAAGTTCCATTTTGTCCCAAGTTTTATTACAGTTATATTTTCCTCCGTTTGACGCAGCGCACTAGTTTGACGTTACATTTTGTTTCTTCGTTGTAGTTCAGGAAATGAACGCTCAAAAAAGGGTATAGAGGGAAAGGCGTGGAACACAATTTTTGACTTCGTAACTTTGTTTGGACCTGTTAGGAGGTGAACATATCAAAAGTCCCCGCCCGTAGCCCCTATGCCGGGGGGAGGGGGAGTTTTGAAGGTCCCATTTTTCGGTTTTTCACATACATCTCGAAAACTATACATTTCAGCGACATGAGTTTTTTTACAAAATGAAAGCTGGTTAAATTTGCTACATGTTAAATTCAGTATTTTTTTTATATCTTGTATAGTTTTCGAGATATTCACTATTAAAAGTGTGTAATTTTATCTTTTTAATATATAAAAGGAGAAACTGATTGGTGACTGACATATCAACGCACAGCCCAAACCGCTGGGTCTAGAGACTCCAAATTTGGCACATAGGTTCCTAATGAGGTCTAGGGATGTACTAAGAAAGGATTTTTCAAAACTCACCCCCTAGGAGGAGGAGGAAACAATTTTTGACACAATTTTTTGGAACACAATTTTTGACTTCGTAACTTTGTTTGGACCAGTTAGGAGGAGAACATATTAAAAGTCCCCGCCCGTAGCCCCTATGCCGGGGGGGAGGGGGGGGTTTGAAGGTCCCATTTTTCGGTTTTTCAGATATATCTCGAAAACTATGCATTTCAGCGACATGAGTTTTTTTACAAAATGAAAGCTGGTTAAATTTGCTACATGTTAAATTCAGTATTTTTTTTATATCTTGTATAGTTTTCGAGATATTCACTATTAAAAGTGTGTAATTTTATCTTTTTAATATATAAAAGGAGAAACTGATTGGTGACTGACATATCAACGCACAGCCCAAACCGCTGGGTCTAGAGACTCCAAATTTGGCACATAGGTTCCTAATGAGGTCTAGGGATGTACTAAGAAAGGATTTTTCAAAACTCACCCCCTAGGAGGAGGAGGAAACAATTTTTGACACAATTTTTTGGAACACAATTTTTGACTTCGTAACTTTGTTTGGACCAGTTAGGAGGAGAACATATTAAAAGTCCCCGCCCGTAGCCCCTATGCCGGGGGGGAGGGGGGGGTTTGAAGGTCCCATTTTTCGGTTTTTCAGATATATCTCGAAAACTATGCATTTCAGCGACATGAGTTTTTTTACAAAATAAAAGCTGATTAAATTTAAGACAAGATTCATTATGGAAATTTTTTCGATATCTTGTATAGTTTTTGATATACCCGCTCCTGACTATATGTAATTTAGGAAAAATAATATTTTTTGATTGATGATGATTCGCCCCCATTTCATCCCCATAATGGCTGAAATACTAACAATAACGATATACGTCGAGTTAGATTTGCATCCATATGCCAAAATTATAAATTCTATATAGAATTTATAATTTTGGCATATGGATGCAAATCTAACTCGACGTATATTCTATATAGAATTTATAATTTTGGCATATGGATGCAAATCTAACTCGACGTATATCGTTATTGTTAGTATTTCAGCCATTATGGGGATGAAATGGGGGCGAATCATCATCAATCAAAAAATATTATTTTTCCTAAATTACATATAGTCAGGAGCGGGTATATCAAAAACTATACAAGATATCGAAAAAATTTCCATAATGAATCTTGTCTTAAATTTAATCAGCTTTTATTTTGTAAAAAAACTCATGTCGCTGAAATGCATAGTTTTCGAGATATATCTGAAAAACCGAAAAATGGGACCTTCAAACCCCCCCTCCCCCCCGGCATAGGGGCTACGGGCTGGGACTTTTAATATGTTCTCCTCCTAACTGGTCCAAACAAAGTTACGAAGTCAAAAATTGTGTTCCAATCATTTCCCTCTACACCTTTTCATTTACTGGGCTATTGTCTTTCCAACCAATGGAAGGTGAACTTTATACTCCAGAATTTTCTAAAGAAAGGATGACCGGATCTATACAGGAAACTTGAACACATCCTTTATGAAAAGGTCCGCGTGCCGCTTGTCAGCTGTTTAGGCGCAGTTTGCGTGCGCAAGCGTGCTTCTTTGCGTCAGTCGGCGCACGCACACGCAAAGACGATTGACCTTTGAACGTGTCTCATTCGCCTGACCCTGACCCTTAGGTTGACCATGTTTCAAGGTCATAGTTATTTAACGTCGTTTTAAGACGACAAGATTCTTGTTAAATTGAAGCAATTGCAGATTAGCTTGATAGTTTGACTCGAGATGAAAACGATAAAAACATGTAACGACATGTACAAACTTATTTATTTATTTATTTATTCATAATTAAGCATATACAATAGATGACAGTCAACAACAGCACAATAACAGATAGGTATAATTAATAGACAAGCATCGAACCAAACTGACATCCAAACATGTGTAGAAATTCATGCGATGCAAAAATATTTAACATACCTCCCTCCCATTGTTAAATGAAAATTCACCAACCGGAAATGATTATTTTTGGACTTACAATTGGCATAATATTATACTATATGATATATCATATTTTTAGGAACTTGATGTAGATTGCAGTTTAGGCACAGAATACATAATAATGCAAGTGTTTAGGTTTAAGCCAAGAACTTAAGTTTATCATTGATGGTATTTTTTAAAATTTTAATATTATATTACTTAATACATTTTTACTCTTGAAAATTCGTAATACATAATTATTTCTTTCTAAAGTGACGTTCTATAAAAAAATTTGGAAATCAATAAAATTAAGTACCAAATTACTTAGTCCAAATTGACGCTAGAAACGCAGTTTTCACCCTACATTTTTACTATATTCCATAGTCCATGAAAGTTCTTGATCAGTCAATCTCTCAAAGAAAGAAAGAAAAAGTTTTAAGTCATTATTTTACGAATGCAATTTAAGCAATAATATAACATGAATATAAAATTCTAGCCGAATTTTAAGGAATTGATGTTTTCTTAGCTCGTGACAATAGAATTGTATGTTTTTTAATCAAGAAATAATATCAATATACAGTCATGTGGAATGACTGTATATTTTTATTATTTCTTGATAAAAAATATACAGTCATTCAAGATGTGATAATTTACCCTATAGTCAACTACCTGTTATTTAAGTTTTACAAAACTATATTTATACCAGTTTACACGATTATGTTATAAAGAAAATCATCCATCAAACGTCGTCAGTCTCAGTTCCGTAAATAACATATTAACAACAAGGCCGTCTCAAAAAAAACACCATATAAAAAACTGATCTTGTACCATGTCCATATTTTTAAGTTTTTGTCAAAAGTTTGCTTAAAAACGATATACTTATCCTACTTCTTACTAACCAATTATATCCTATATCCTACCTATATTGTAAATGCGTAAATTTGTGTGTGCAATGTGTGTTTGTTACCTTCTACTATCTTCTACCATCTTCACGCCTAAGCTACTAGACGTATTTGGATCTGGAATAATATTTTTTATCCTGGACACTGGTTCCATAAGTTCCACGCAGACGAAGTCACGAGCGGCCGCTACTAAAGTATATAGTTTTTACATAAAAAAATTAAATAAAATGAATGAAATCAAATTATACAGAAAACATGTAACATAATAAAATAACAGAGGAGATCAAAGCGAAGAAGAAAAATTTAATATTCTTATTCTACCTATAAAAAGCATTATAACGTCACTTATCTGTCCGATGGACAGAGTACATAACAATATATTGTACCTATGCAATGCCATTAATTTAACTATGTACAACAAGAAGCGGAAACTTCACTCGAGAATGATGTATGACTAAGAGTAAAATTTACACATCAAAAAATAAAATAAAAACATACAGTCGATTTGATAACCTCCTCCTTTTTTGAAGTCGGTTAAAAAAACATCGTATTGTACCGAGAGCGCTCTGAATTTGGTCACTTCTGTTGTACTATATGGGCAACAGCGTCGCTTAACTAGTTAGCAACAAAATTCGTGTGCTCGCGTATCGCCCCTGCACGAACTAAACGTATGTAGAATAAAGTGATATTTTTAATTTTAACCTTAGCAGTGGTAAAGCGACGCTGTTGCCCAGTGGCGTCTGTAGGGTGAAAAATACGGCGTTTTGTGAACCAGAGACTTTCTTTGGTAAGATTGGTCCTTAGGACCCAAGAAGTGAAGCCACCACGATTTTTGTAGTAATTTTTTTGAAGTTTTGGCCTTCAGCCCAATCTCGATAATAGATGTATTGGTAAAGCATTTTTGGATTCATATTTGTACGATTCAAATGTTAAACTATTAAAAAATATATAAAACTATATAAAACTACTTCGTTGCCGTTTTAAGGAAGTTTACTTTTTTATTAAATATTAAAATTCTAAAAATCAAATCAAAACTTGTTTGTCAAATTGTAGCAAACAGTTAGCTTTACAAAAATATAGAGTACAGATACCTGAAAAACGCTTCCTTAGTAGTTTTTTCGAATATACTGAAACAAGTGCCAAGTTTTTCCAGCAGTACAGGATTTCCAAGGGTTAAACTAGTTAAAACTAGTCAAACTAATTTCAAAGTACCTAGCAACATCTGAAAAAATCGTAATTACATGCAGGCTTGTGATGTTTGCCTTTTTTTGTGTCGATATTGACTGGATTTTTTTATTTTTCTAATATTTTCTAATATTTTTTACTTCTGCGTCCTTTTTTAAATCCAGGAGGCACCACTTCGTAAACCCATCTTAGGAACACAAGGATCAATCCTAACGAAGGAAATCTTTGGTTCAGGGATAGTATTCTTCGTTTTTTTGCCTTCTACAGATGGGGCTAATGGTACATAGTTAATTTAATCGCATTATACCTTCATCTTTCAAATTCCGTAGCAGTGATAAGTACGTTGCACAGGAAGCGCGGCTGCGCGCCGATACCCGTCCAATTTTCAACACATTTCCGCTGATTATTATGCAATCCTGCGCAACCTACGATGCACCAACGCGCGCAGTCTAGAGAAAGTCTGGCCCTAGCACCACGCTTACACGCTAGTGCTTAATCTTTTGTACTAACAAAGGTCGATTAGAACCGGGCCCTATATTTTCACTTTTCCACAAGTGATAAAGTACTGGGCTGTTTATTGTGAAAATGTGGTTCAACATTTCCTTCGTCGGGAAGAATGGCAGGAAGAAAAATGTACTATTTTTCAAGTGAGTGATTTTAAACGAATGAAAATAATCGAAATTGTTGTTCTATATGTTTAATATGTATATATATAAGTACTATATAAGTACTTTACCGGTTGATAGTGATGTTGAAAATATTAGGTAGTCGGAAAAGTTCACGGCCTTTTTGATGCATGAATTTTGCGTGATATATTTCTGGCAATACTAAACTTATGCGCGCGCGAATGCTACTGTTGGACAGCTGACTTTCTGGTAATAGCGGTAAAATTAAAACAAATTGATAATTGAATAAACTATGTCGGGATTTACACCATGTACCTACCTGTTTATTTTTGAGACTCCCGTCATAGTTAATTCTATTAACGTCCTTCGTCCGTCTTGTAAATCCCGACATAGTTTATTCTAGGAAAATGACCACTAATGATACCACCTTTTTAGGCCTTGTGCCTCAACAAGATGAAATCCAATAATATTGTATTATTTTTACATTCCTAACGATATATTTGAAACTATTTTTCGTTTCCTGAGATTAAAAACAGTTTTATTGAGTGGAAGTTTTCTTATCTCATGCGTTTTATGGTAAACTTCAAAACGGTACCTACTCAAAGAGAATGTAAATAAGAGTAGAGTTTTAAAGGTACTATAAAAACCTTGGAAACCGTTTTCAATGAACCAAAATACTAATATCTATACTGTGTACACAGATTTTTGACACAGTATAGATAAACATTTTTGAACAAACATATCAATACTGTATTTGACGTTGATTCGATCTTGACGTGAACTATCGCATATTCTTTTGTTTCTCTTACGTTTGATGTGAGAAAATTGGACTTGTAGACTAGTATTCTATGACAATTTCCAAGTCGAGCTAACCTCAAAATGCTACAGAAACTGTAATATATAAACAATACCAGGAAAAGAAGAGAAAAACTAATTACTGATTATAGCTACATACCTTTCCAGTCACTAATTTCAATTACAATCACGAGGACACAAATATTTTTATAGCGATACTTTTTGGCCTTAGAAGGTGGTCAATCTCCTAAAATTGATAATTGTCTAGCGTTTTCTATAGATACGTTTTGCATTTTTTTCCATAGTAATGCTGCTAGTAACTCAAAGAAAGATTGTTAATGGCGAAGATGCGTTGTCGAATACTTCTACAAAAAAAAAATAGTTCAGCAGATTCAGATCTTGTACTTTTGATGATAAAAATGTTCCTCACTGTGGTATATTTATTATGTTTATTAGTACAAAAAGGTCGCGATCTTTTCCGACTACCTAATTAATAGATATTTTTTTATGTTTTTTTTTGGAAGGACACTAAATGTATTTGGAAATTGACTTTATAATATACATTTTGGTAAAAATACTATTTAATGCAATAGCTAACGGTATTCCTTACGTTTTGTTTTCTTCGCTTCTTTGATTTACACTACTCTGTTTTGTGGTTTGCGAGATCAATAGGTAATCAAAACCAAATATTACGCACATAGATTTGTGATTAAGATTTTTTTTATCTGTTAACCCTTTCAGTCCTGTTGGAATATTATGTCCCATACCACGAAAAACCGATGGGTTCCCATCACCATTGGTTCAAGACTGAAGTTTATTTATAACTTAGGAATTGGGTCCCTTCGTCCCAAATGGTTTTTTATTTAGCAAATTGGGACCCTTCGTCCCAAACAGTTTTCACATAATTTAATCCAAATTAATTATGCAGATAATTTGAAAAAAATGTGTCAGTCCTGGCACTGCACCCCCACGCCGAACCGAAAGGGTTAAGACACCCGAGTTAGTTTGATGTAATAAATATATTAATCGTTTATGCCTTAGCCTCCATTAATAACTTCTAGAACAACGGTATAATTTAAGGCGATGAAGTCTAACGCATCGACGCGTGCGCAACGTATGTCGATATTGCCGTTACCTTGGTATGGTTTAGAAGCCTTGAATGCGATAACTTTCATACCAGTTTCGAAGATTTGCGTGTGATTCTATCACGAAGGTTATGTTACTCGAAGTACTAATGTATGCGTACAGGAGAAGACACCACCGCGAAGAAATTTTTGCGTACCTTATGGACCGCAAATGCCTCATGTGTAGGAAAAGAAGCGATCTTTTGTATGGAGACCACAACATTAAATCCTGAGTCGATGAAACTTTGCAGGGATGTAATATAGTATGAACCAAAACCAACTTACAGATATAAAAAAAAAGATTTGGCTAATTTAAAAAATATGTTTCACTAGCGGCTGCCCGCGGTTTCACCCGCGTGATCGATGTGACGTATATCGGGATAAAAATCCTATGTTTTAATCTAGGCTATCTACTATCTGTGTGCCAAATTTCAACCAGATACGTACCGTAGTTTTTACGTGATTGAGGAACAAACATCCAAACCCACAAACTTTCACATATAATATCAGTAGAATTTATGATACTTTATCATACTGTAAAGTTTCGTATACTGAGGATTTACTGTGGGGGTCTACTGCCTTCTTTCCTACACTATCTGCCAGAGAGTAAATTAGTAGGCATTCGAGGGTCGTCGTGCGCAAAAAATTTCTTTGTGGTGTCTGCTCTAGTACATGGTAGGTATAATCGGCCCATGAAAATGTTGAGACTGAATAAAACATTGTCATTGACAAGTGACATACTAACATGGCACCGTCACTCTTTGGGACTACTGTACACATGAATCGCGAATAGGACGAAACGCGTTTGTGTAACATTGAAGACAGTGTAGAGTAGAGAATTCAATAGCAGTTTTGCGGAATCCATATTGTGTAGAATCTTGAATAAGTAGAAAAGAGATTGTCAAGAACGTCGATTAATTCATTATAAATACCTCAGTGATTCGAAGGGCAATCTAGCAAGTTGCAGGCCCTAACATTTCGAAAGCATTACATTACAATGATAAGTGCGTCCCATTTTTAAGACATTAATTTAGCAACTTGTTATTATCAGCTTGTTAGTAACAAATTAAACGGAAAAATACCGCTTAATAACCGTCTTTTGTATATACGCAACTGGCTTAAAACTTAACCTACCGTAAAACTAAACTCGTTTATCGGCTTAGTTAACTATTTTATTTTTAATATGAAAAAATATACGGTAGGTACGTATTCAGAAATGAGTCCACACACGTACTATTTATTCGTACTTATGATTTGCTACGGTTTGAATCTTACGTTTTAGTAGTGCGATTGTTTGTAAAGCAGCGCGCAAGCGGTACATTTGCATGCGACAAAGTTTAAATCAATTGTGTCGTCTCAAAATACTCTAGATTGTTACCTCAATGCGACTCTTCGACAATACGACTCTGTTATTGTACCTATACATATAAATTATTGTTAGATAGCTGTTATTTGAAAACTAAACGTATTGTGAATTTTGTTCTTTGTGATTTCTCAGTCATAAAAAAAAGCTGACACTCGTATCTCTGAGTAAGACTTGCAATTTTCAAACGCTTCCAATATTATATTCATATGCAATTCAAAGTCTCTTAGTGCAGTTTTTATTACACGACTGCCCAAAGCAAAAAGAGTGTATATGTATTCAGGGTTCATGCAGGTTCATGTATGTTTGTGGATATGTGAGTTTCTTTATTCCACCATAACTTCTAAATGCCTGAACTGATTTGGATAAATGGGGTATCGTTAGAATCCTTACAGCATCCCGAGTGACACTGGCTATATTTTTTTAGAAAATATCAATATGGCGACTATATGTCGCCATTTTCAAATGCGAAAAATCATTCTTTTTCTTCTATTATTACAAATCAAATGAAAGGCCTTGATGAGCACATTCCAAAACTTTATAATATGTCACTAAAATGTGTAAAATAAATAAATTGAAAAATACTAAAAACACGACTGCCATACTAAAAACACGACTGCCCCGCCAAAAACGAACTAATAAAAAGTTAAACAACAAGTGTCATTGCAGTCGGGGGACCTCTTTGATCAAAAATTGTTTCATAATAAGGTCCCCCGACTGCAATGACACTTGTTGTTTAACTTTTTAGTTCGTTTGGTTTTTAGTATTTTTTTATTTTTTGTTTCATTTAAATTTATTTATACTATAAATTGCTTGTGAATATAATATAAGAAGCATTTTAAAATTGCAAATATTACTCAAGTCATTACTTACTTGTCTACGAGGGTAAGAGTCGCATATACTTGCCACTTGCGGCGAAGTATTTACAAAATAAGAGTGTGGAGAAATGTCATTTGACAAAATCAATTAATTAAAAATTAAATACAAAATAAAAGTTAGTCTTAGTCTATTTTATTTTGTGATTTAAGTTTACAACTTTGTTTAATAAATAATAGTAAGTTTGCATAGTTGTGCTTGGACGTTATAATGATAGTGCTAAAGTTACCTAACCTGCTGAAGTTCGTTTCCCAGTGTGGTGTAATACTATTTCTCAAGTCAGCTATCTTGTTGGTTCTTAATGAACTACCCGTGTGTACGTTTGTAATTTTAACTAGTTCTAGAAAGTTCTTACTATTGGAAATATTATTTTCTGTAGGGACTCACAAAATATGCATCTGAGTATCTAAATATAGGGTACCTAGTGCATTTACATTAGGTATACAACCCATTGTTTCGTTCTGTCCCCCAACCCACATAGTTCTTGAATAGATGTTTTATTTAATTTATTTTATATGATGATGACCATAAAGTGAGAAGGCATTATAATGGAGATATAATCTAACTTATTTAGCCATACATTTGGATAGGTAGTAATTACTTAATTGTATATACGGCAGGATAGTTAATATTTGTATATACGATGACTATCTAGAGTCTATTTAACTATCTAATATAAAGTAAAATTAACTGTACCATTTATCCCGGAAATAAACTAATACCATTTTGCTATCAGTTTTGGTATTAGAACGGAAATTATCCCAAACACAAATTACTTGATATGATCATGTAGCAGGTTATATGAATTTGCTGTAACTATTAAGTATGTAACTACCTACATTGGATAAAGTTTTCGTGAATTTGATCGAAATATTTTCATTGTAGGAATTGATAAAATATTACAAAAGACCTATTTAACAAATACGTTTCAAGCTGAGATTTTTTATCCTTAAGGAGCACAATATTGTTATTGTGCTCCTTAAGGATAAAAAATCTTATGAGGTAATTGTTTACCTATCATGTTTTAAGTACATAACTCAATATTAACCTTATCTAGTAGATTAAATCGAAAACCGCAGCACAAGAGCATCCGCAGGATGCGGTGAACTAAATTCTGTAGGTAACGTTTACATAATTTACTTGCGATATGTGCCGGAAAACGTGAATAAAATCATTACTTTGATTAAGGACGAAATCTTAATATCTTACTACTAAAAATTTACTGTCTTATTTAGAGATGTTTCACAAAACTGGGGTGCAAGACTGTTCTAACAAAACCTGGTTTAATGCTTGTAAACCAATCACAATGCACCTTTTAATCCTTAAACGGTGGGACTAAATGTTAAACTGTCACTCTTGCGCTAAAATTACGTCGCAGTCTAATGCCATGTTAATAGTTTAACGAACGCACTCTGGACAGAAAAAGTTTTCAACCGTAATGTAAATGACACATGACTTGAATGACACCGGAGCAACCCGGAGGTCCAATTCCAACAAAACGGAATTATTGGAAACAAAATAACACCAGCTGAGAGATTTCCCAAATAACGCTACTAAATTGTTTTCAAAGATATTGCATCTGTATACATATATCTATCCTAGGTACCAAGAGAACATGGAGAACTGGAGAGATTCGTATTCGGAATTTCGGTTTGCACATATAAGGTCCTTCTTAAATAGTGTACAAAATTTTAAGGGGTCAATGTACTCATGCATACAAACAACTTTTACTTATGGTACCAACATTGAAATCGCGAAAAAAAATCAGCTGTTCCATAGAAAATTTAAAATCGAATAGATAAAAATGTATGGAACAGCTGATTTTTTTTCGCGATTTCAATGTTGGTACCATAGTAAAAGTTGTTTGTATTCATGAGTACATTGACCCCTTAACATTTTGTGTACTATTTAATAAGGACCTTATACAGGGTGGCCCAAACGGTGACGCTAAAAATTTTTTTTTTGTTTCCTCACATCTCGTTGTACCCGGAAATACCCTATGTATGTTCAGCGATTTTTTGTAGTTTTCGAGCTATGAATTATTTTTTTAAATTTTGAGAATTTTTGACTTGACAGACTAAAATATTTTTCTTTCGGAAATTATACATCTTTTTTTGAATTATTTTTTTGTTACATAGACCTCATGACTTGAACTTTAACACATAAAATACCCAGCTTCCTGTCATCAAAATAAGTTACAAAAATATTGACCGACAGTGAAAAATTGACGTAAAATCAAATCATAGTTAAATTTTCAACTTTGAATTAAAAATTAAAAAAAAGGTTCCATGACTTCTGAGTAATTTTAAAAACTTCACAAGACCCTAAGCTTTAATTCTAATTAAAAAAAAAATGTGCTTAATAAGGTTTTTTTAGCCGAAATCTGCCTTCAAATGCACAAAGGTGAAATTTTCTAAGATTTTTTATTGGCTATTTTGTCATTCACAAAATGATTCTTACCAAAATAAAGTTTAAAATGGTACTGTTTATTGAATAAAGAATTAAAAACAACCTTTAAAAGTATGTTATTACGAAGCGGTAACATCGATGTCATTTAGTTATAGTTATTTTGGTTATTTTAAGGATAAATCATATTAAATAAAACAATTACTACAAATTCAACAATTAAATTTATTTCACAATAAGTTTTCAAAATGTCTCCCTCCCGCTTCAATGCACAACCTACATCGCCTTAAAAAATTTTGTTTTAAATTTCGGAAAGCATTAGTATTTTCTTTGATTTTTATTTCTGCTTCTCTTAGTTTTTGACGCAGCTCTGCTTCAGTGTTTGTTTCGTTTGCGTAAACCATCTCTTTGTAATAGCCCCACAGAAAAAAATCTATGGGGTTTAAGTCTGGTGAACGCGCAGGCCAAGGAATCGGGCCGCCACGCCCAATCCACCGTCTCGGAAAAGTCTGGTTAAGGTGCTCTCGTACTTCTCTAGCATAGTGGCACGGAGCACCATCGTTTTGAAATATCATTCTTCTTCTTGTTAGTAGATTCACATCCTCTAATAAACCGTTCAAGCTATTTCGTAGAAAATCCAAATATTGCGCTCCGTTCAACCTAGCCGGCAATTCAAATGGTCCTATAAATTCCCCATTGACAATTCCTGACCACAAATTTACACTAAACCTTGTTTGAAAATTGGATGGTCTTGCCTTGTGTGGGTTTTCAATGGCCCAACTGTGATAATTATGAATATTGAAAACTCCGGTTCTTTCAAAGCGTGATTCGTCTGTCCACAAAATTTTGTCGAAGAAATCAGGATCGTCTTGAGTTTTTTGAAGCATTGTTTCACAGAAAGTCACTCGTCTTGGATAATCTGCAGGTTGCAATTGTTGCACGCGTTGGATATGAAAAGCGTGGTATCCCTCTGAAAAAAAAAACACCGAAATTGTAAATTCAAAGCATAGGTAAGATAGTCTTTTTTCAGTTTCACCAAATAGTAGGCTAGTGATAATCACTGGTATGTACCACGCTTTCTCGCCCACTAGCGAGTGATTATTTTGTTGCCAAATACACATTCAGTCAGAGTTCAATACTTAAAAAGACCACGTGCTACAAAAAGTCGCTCATAAAGCACGTGCGTGCTATTTTTTTTAAGTCACAATAATTACAGCTAAAAAAAATAGCACGTGGGCATAGTGGGCGAGCTAATGGGTGCGTAATTATGAGGTTTAAAGACAAGATGAAATTAACCCACCTGACTTCAGTATCCTCATAACTGAGGTTCGTGGTACACCAGTCCTTCTTGCGATTGCTCTGGTGCTAGTCGATGAATCCCTTTCCACTTGTTCCACGACTTGATCCATAATATCTGGATCCATTCTGGGTATTCCTTCCTGAGATGAACGTCCAGGAATTCGTCCCTCCATAAATGTATGGTGAGTATTTTGAAATACTCTGTAATTCGGGTAATGCTCCCGTTGTTCTCCTCGCCGTTCCAATTGCTCTCGATAAAGCCTTGCTGCCAAACTAGCATTTCCTTGGGCAACACCGTAAAAATAGTGCATCTCTGCGTATTCACGCAAAGAATAGCTCATGTTGCAGCACAAAGGTCCAAATCACAAGGTAGGTAATCAAAGTCCGAAACACAAGCACAGGTAAATCAGTCACAGGAAGAATCAGAGTCCAGTTAGCAAGCGAGAGTAGTTGTATCAGAATTGAAAACAAAACCAGGAGTAGTAGTAACACGAGCGAAAGCTGTGAACAACTGAGGTGAAGGAGGGAGGAATGCGACCGACATGAGATGAATAGAGCAAGATAGCAAGATAGATAGAGCAAGACAGCAAGATAGATAGAGCAAGACGGCCTAGATGAGAAAGAGAGGACGTGCTTATAGACGACGCTGTGTTGGTCCCCCTTCTTTTGTTCGGCGCGCGGGAAGTCTATTGTTTGTGATTCTAGTGTCTGCCAGAACTATTGTTATTTATGATGTCGCTAAAGATAAACCGGTTGGAGGTAAAGACCATTTTCTTTGTACAAAGACCAACTTGTGCTGTTGAAGTGACAACATACTAACTACCACTAAACTAATTTAGAACTCTAAATTTATAAACTATACTAAATGTCAATTATTATGTTATATCAAACCTAATTAACCTTAGATAATAACAATGAGTGCTTTTAAAATAAATTACCTTTGTACATTTGAAGGCAGATTTCGGCTAAAAAAAGCCTATTAAGCACCACTTTTTTTTAATTAGAATTAAAGCTTAGGGTCTTGTTAAGTTTTTAAAATTACTAAAAAGTCATGGAACCTTTTTTTTAATTTTTAATTCAAAGTTGAAATTTTAACTATGACTTGCTTTTACCTCAATTTTTTATTGTCGGTCAATATTTTTGGAACTTATTTTGATGATAGGAAGCTGGGTATTTTATGTGTTAAAGAACAAGTCATGAGGTCTATGTAACAAAAAATAAATAAAAAAAAGATGTATAATTTCCGGTAAAAAAAATATTTTAGTCTGTCAAGTAAAAAAATCTCAAAATTTAAAAAAAAAATCATAGCTCGAAAACTACAAAAAATCGCTGAACATACATAGGGTATTTCCGGGTACAACTAGATGTGAGGAATCAAAAAAAAAATTTTTAGTGTCACCGTTTGGGCCACCCTGTATAAACAAACTAGTGGCTATGAGAGATTTAGACCGCACGTTTGTGTCATTTTTAATCATTTTTCGAAATCAGCCATTTTGAGAATATGCTTTTAATTTGGAAAAATTTCGAAAAACTGAATGACAAGAAGAACTATATAATTGAACCTGCCCAAAAAGTTTCACGAGAATCGGTCGAGAAATACGACCTGTAGATGAGAACAGACGGACAGACATACGAAAGCATTTTTGCCCAAGCTGAAACGGAGACGCTTCGCACTCGCTCGGTCAATAAATTTAGTAGACACGTTGAAAAGAACACGTGCAATCACCTTGCACTTTGTTCTTATGTTTATGGCAAACCACTATTTTGTATTCGAATAGGCCCTATAACGGATAAAAGGGCCTATTAGCCAAAGTAACATTGGCAAATCTTCGTTAACGCTTCGCTTTCGAAACATGTATGGGATTGACAAAAGTTTTCGTTAACAATCGAATTTTAAAACGTCAAATCCATACATGTTTGGAAAGCGAAGCGATAACGAAAATTTGCAAATGTTACTTTGGCTAGGGGAGCAGGTATCTGATTGGAAAAGGCACTCTTCTAAGTAAGTAAGTATTATAAGTTAAGTACTTAAATAATTATTTTGCTCAGATGAGGTACTCAGTTTAAAACTAGAGTTTAGCTACAAAGATGATCAATATGGTCATGTCTGGATGACGTACAAACGTGTCGCAAGCTGTTGCCCAAATGCTATTGTAACTATTGCCGATGGATAGTTTGCTTGCACTTTACTCATATTTTGCATCGTCATTTAGATAGATTTTCGAAGGAAGGTTTCAATTTTAATATATTTTATATAGAAAAGACATCAACGCATCAGATACTTGTTCTGAATAAATTCCCTTAATTATTATTATCTTTAAACAAATGCCTGATTGATATGGCTGTAAACAGCATTTTATTAAAAAAAATATCGGTTGTCTTAGTAAGTATCCGGTTTTATTACAATTTAAAAAAGGCGACTGGAAGAAGCTATATCAATAGAATTATTTTATTTATAAAAATCAATTATGTGAAATTTAACAATTAATCAACTAGAATACAATGAAGTTTACTAAAGTCGTAAAGAAAAAACAAGAGCTAACAGATTAAAATAAAGTCAAGGTGAGCTCAGAGCAGGGCACTCGCCCCTTAATGCCTGCCTGTTGAACCGGTGAGGCAAAACTGGTATTTGACATTTAGGTCCTATCCTTACTAATATTATAAATGCGAAAGTCCATTTGTTTGTTTGTTTGTTACGCCTTCACGTCTTAACCACTCTACCGATCATCATGAAATTTTGCATACACGTTGCCAGGGGAACAGAGAAGGACATAGGGAACCTTTCTTCCCGAAAAAATGTTACGTTCCCGAGGGATGGCAAAAAAACTGACCACGCAGACGAAGTCGCGGGCGACCGCTAGTTACACATAAAATATAAGAGAGCTACATAAATTTTTAACCTTAACTATAGAATATTATACGTAATACTCTCATACTTTGCCCACATAATGCGAAGAGGGGATGAAAGTTTCGAAAAGCTGGTCGTGGTTGGTGGAATAGAAGACAAGAGAGCCCGAGGTCGTTCGCCAACTATAGATGGTCTGACCAAGTAAGAGTAGTAACCTACTCAAGAAATTCCATCAAGCAGTGAGAGCAACCATGGACCGAGACCTACCGAGACCGATGGAGGCAAATCGTAAAAGCAGCCAGTGATCACGATCCTCAGTTATGAGGGAACGATTAAGAAAGATAGAATATTATATCAAAGTAAAATAATACTAGTGAATATGCTCACTAGGTTCAGTGAATTGTAGACCTCGCGTGTGTGCGTTACAAAGTAGCACAAATTGTATGTTGTTTAAAAAATAATAAAAAATCAGATCTCATCACGAGGTTTTCAAAAGCAGTACTTGTGCTGTTTGGTAGGTTTTCATTTATTGTATCTCTTCTAAGATGGCGTTTCTAATATTGAACATTTTTCAAAACGGGTGATTTTCATTTCGTAAAATTTCAAAAAACTGGATCGTCAAAATTCCTTATAATTTTCGAACTTTCTCACAAAATTTCATAAGAAACGGTTGAGAAAATATGCGATCTATAGAGGAGAACAAACAGACATACATACGAAAGCATTTTTCCCCAAGCTGAAGCAGAGATGCTTCGCGCTCGCTTGGTCAATTACGACTAACTTTTAGGCAACTTAAATAAAAATGGTGTTATTAACCTCGAACTTTATCCTATCCTATGACTACTTTATGAGATAGGTATAGGTGAATTTACGAATCAAATACTTACATACATACTTTATATGTCTATGCACTGCTTTTAAAGGGATTTCGACAATATTGTTTGTATTCATAGATTCTATGTTTTTATCTACTGGGTATCATCAATAAGAATTGGCGCTATACAACGTTTTTTAGATTGCTTTAAGAATATTAATACATTTTATATTAATAAAAAAACATTGTATGTCTGCCCTACTTGCACCTTATCTTACCTTGCAGTTGACGTGATACTTACAGGCAAACAGCTAAGTACCTATTTGGAGTTATTACCATGCCAACCTTAATCTTTTGAACTAAAACACCTCATTGAACTAACACGTACCTTGTTTCAATGACTTATATGTTGTTTAACTTGTTCACATTGAATCCATTTTGTATATGGACGCACTAACCTGACTAATCGACCTAGAAACTCATTTTTAGTGTAAGTACCTTACTGCACTTTGTTATTGCAAGACAAAGTAAAGTTATGGCAAACCGTAATAATAATTTTAGAGAGTTATGTATACTTACATTTTCATCACGTTTTTTTTTATTTGATTCGAAACTTATCCTTACTAATATTATAAATGCGAAAGTCCGTTTGTTTGTTTGTTTGTTACGCCTTCACGTCTTAACCACTCTACCGATCATCATGAAATTTTGGATACACGTTGCCAGGGATACAGAGAAGAACATAGGGTACCTTTCATCCCGAAAAAATGTTTCGTTCCCGAGGGATAGCAAAAAAACTTTCCACGCAGACGAAGTCGCGGGCGGCCGCTAGTTTAAATAATTCAAACTGAATCAGTACTAGTAATACTTACTAAATAATAGTAAGTACTAAATTGATTCAAAATATTATCATCATCATCATATCAGCCACACGACACCCACTGCTGGGTATAGGCCTCCCCTAAGGATCTCCACGACGATCGGTCCTGCGCTGCCTGCATCCACTGGCTTTCCGCGACCTTCACCAGATCGTCGGTCCACCTTGTCGGGGGCCTACCCACGGAGCGTCGTCCGGTGCGCGGTCGCCATTCCAGAACCTTTCTGCCCCAACGGCCATCGGTTCTTCTCGCTATGTGTCCCGCCCATTGCCACTTCAGCTGAGCAATCCTTCGAGCGATGTCGGTTACTTTAGTTCTCCTGCGGATCTCCTCGTTTCTGATTTGATCACGTAGAGAAACGCCGAGCATGGCTCTCTCCATTGCACGCTGAGCGACCTTGAGCCTCCTTATGAGACCCATAGTTAGCGGCCACGTTTCACTGCCGTAAGTCATCACTGGCAACACACACTGTTCATAGACTTTCGTCTTGAGACACTGAGGTAAGTCGGACGCGAAGATTTTTCGAAGCTTCCCGAATGCTGCCCACCCGAGTTGGATTCGGCGAGAGATCTCTTTCTCGAAGTTGGACCTACCTAACTGAACTGCCTGTCCTAGGTATACGTAATGGTCAACAACTTCAAGTGTAGTGTTCCCAACATGAACTGGAGAGGGTACAACATGGGCATTTGACATAATTTTCGTCTTTTCCATGTTCATCCTAAGACCCACTCTTTGGGAAGCACTACGGAGATCTTCGAGCATTGTGTTCAGGTCTTCCATGGTCTCAGCCATAAGGACTATATCATCGGCAAAACGAAGGTGTGTTAGGTACTCGCCATTAATGTTGATGCCGAGTCCTTTCCAGTCCAAGAGCTTAAAGATGTCCTCCAACGCAGCTGTGAACAGTTTCGGAGAAATAACGTCTCCCTGTCTCACACCACGCTGCAGTTGGATAGGATTTGTGTTCTGGTTCTGTACTCGGATCGTCATAGTGGCATTTTGGTATAGGTACCTCAACACCTCGATATACCTATAGTCCACTTGGCACCTTTACAGAGACTGCAGCACCGCCCAGGTTTCAATCGAATCAAAGGCTTTCTCATAGTCCACGAACGCCAAGCAAAGTGGCTCATTATACTCCTCTGTCTTCTGTATAACCTGCCGCAGCGTATGGATGTGGTCTATGGTGCTAAAGCCTTTTCGGAACCCGGCTTGTTCGGGAGGTTGGAAGTCGTCGAACTTGCGAGCGAGACGATTCGTAAGGACTCTCGAAAACAACTTATAGACATGACTCAGAAGCGAGATGGGTCTATAGTTCTTTAAGAGGGACTTGTCACCCTTTTTAAAGAACAAGATCACCTCACTTATGTTCCATGTCTTTGGCGTTCTGCCCTGGACGATGACGGAATTAAAGAGCTTCTGGAGGACTTTGAGTATCGGCTTACCGCCCGCTCTCAGAAGTTCTGTAGTGATTCCATCGTCACCCGCCGCCTTGTTGTTTTTCAGCTGTTTGAGAGCCATACTAATCTCGTACAGGCTGACGTCCGGGATATCTTGGGTATAGTGTCGGGTAAGCTTGGCTCTGGGGTCTTTAGCCTTGCTTTCAACAGGTGTCTGCGTGGAATATAACTGCCCATAGAAGCTCTCGATCTCCCTCAGGATTTCAGGCTTTGATGAAATGATGCGTCCGTCGTCAGTTTTCAGCTTCGTCATCTGGCTTTGCCCAATAGACAGATCTCTCGCGAACACTTTGGAGCCTTTATTCCGCTCGATAGCCTCTTTAATACGATTCGTATTAAATTGGCGAAGGTCGCTCGTCAAAGACTTAGATATCTGTCTATTAAGCTGCCGATAACGATTAGCATCTACTGAACTCTGGAGCCTCATTTCACGTCTCTGATCCATGAGTAGGAGTGTGTGGTCGGAGAGTTTCTTTATCTTGGGACGGCGGGTCTTAAAGAGCTTGGACCCTACCGTACGGACAGTATCCACCACCATGTTGTTTAGATCGTCCACATCTATGCTGTTCTCAAGGGCTTCGAAGCGGTTTCGGAGTTCGAGTTGAAAGCTCTCGGGGTTTTGAATATGGGCCGGCAATGGTCGAATTGTTGATCTTATCAGTCGAGATCTTTCCAGCTTTGGGTTGATATTCAATGTGCCACGTACCAATCGGTGATCGCTCCCCGTCTTAACAGCGTTGATCACAGTGACATCATTGAATATTTGCTTTTTCGTCGACATGATAAAATCTATCTCATTTCTGACTTTACCGTCCGGACTGACCCAGGTCCACTTCCGGCTTTCCGGCTTTCTGAAGAAGGAGTTCATCATAAAGAGGTTCTCCTTCTCCATAAAGTCAGCCAGCATCTGGCCTCTGTCATTCCGTTGCCCAACTCCAAATTGCCCCACTCTCAGCTCATCACCGCATCGTTTCCCCAACTTTGCATTGAAGTCCCCCATCACAACAGTGTAGTGGGTTTTGTAGCTATGCATGGCTTTAGAGATCTCCTCATACATAGCCTCCACTTCGTCATCTTGGTGTGTCGAGGTCGGTGCGTAAACCTGTATAACATTCAGCGAACACCGTTTGGATTCAAAATATCATCACTGTTAAATTGTCTGGATGTTAAAAATCGGTATTTAACACGATTAATTTTGTCACCATTTTAGTAAAACATGAGGGCATTTGTTCACTTGTTTTATAACTGTTTATTCATCTTTTGGAAATTGTAAAAACTGGATTTTATATTATCTATTTTTCACTGTGTTTTTAAAAAAATACCTCTACTTAAATTTAATGAATTGATATTTTTTGTACAAGTTTAAGGATGTATCATTAGAATCTAGCGTCATTTATGACAGTGTGAGATCCGTCTTAACATAAATCCATTTTAATATTAAAATTAAAATTGAATAAAATTGAATATCTGGGTTTTTTTAACTTATGTTGTGTCACCCCACAGCAATCAAAATAATAAAATTTCATTCAAATTAATTCGATGTAAACAAAAGGTGTTGTTTTGTTGTGCACTCACCTGAGTCTAAACAAAGGCCATTTGTTGGTCGATTTTTGACTTTATTTTTCTATTTTACAATTATTTCATCAAAAGCCGTTTTTTAATTAGTACCTACCTTATTGCCTTTATTTTAATCAACTAATGACTACTTTTACGTTTTTGACATGTCAAGCAGAATTTTATAAAAAATACTTCATTTTATCTAATTTCATTATATTTTTTAAATTCAATTTTTTCATTTAGAAGTGGAGTAATGAGTACCGGATATAGATATAGGGATTAAACAATTTACTTTTCTTTTATTTGCCATTGCCGTCATGTTTCTTCATATTCTTTCAGGTATAAAAGATATACATATAAGGTAATCAACCCAACCAATGATTAATACGTCGTCGCCGCGAATCATATTATCTGTCACATATATTGTATAAAGGTGTTATTGAATTACATTCTTAACACACTTTAGTCACAAAGAGTCCAAAAGTCGGTAAACAATGTTACGACCAGTTCCCTGTTTATTAAAACTTACAAGTCTTGTACTTTTTAAAAACAAGCATTTTCCTTATAAAAATAATTATTCCACAAATCCGTTTATCAAAACACCGTTAAATTGAATGCTACAAATGTTTTTGTTTATTTAACTAATATGTTTTCACCCTTATATTAGTCATTTCTTTTATCAAAAAAATCAAAACTTGTAAAAAAAAAACTTACAACTTGTAAAACTCAATGGAAAATCCAGAGTATTTCTGAGGGTGTCCGGCGACTCCCCATTCCGTCTGTCAATTTTTACAAATTTTTACAAGTGTCTTGCATAAATTATTTGGAAAAAGACCTATTTCACATGAACCTGTAAAATGTTTCAAGTAAATTTTACTTGTAGCTTGTAAGTTTTGATAAACAGGGCACGGTGTCTGCTTGTTATTCATGTCATGGTGTGTTTCGATCCAACGGCACGCTCCAGCTCCATGCACCCTGCGCATGCAGCGTACGAGCACGTGACCGTGACGTAATTATCACTTAATTGCAACTGCGATTTATAGCTGGCTGGTGGTCCTAATGATAATACCACGCGGAAAGTGATGAAGATTACCTACGTGCAGTGGAGACTTAAATTGTTAATTATCACTGTTATAAGTATAGTTTACTAGGTTTAAAATGCACATTCTTGACGTTTTATGGTTCAATGGAGCAAGTTCAAACATTTGGACAAAAAAAAACAAAATTGAGATTGTATTTTGTAGGCTTGCCATGCTTGAATCAAACTTACTCATCGAGCATGTATCTGCATGGAGACGCATAAAAGACCTTGATCTATACCTAGTTATCTAGGAGAAAAAACTTTTTTCCCGAATCTTGAAAAAAATTATGAAAAACAAACATAGCACCGTTGTTTTCTTTCTAATACAATGTTTGGAAAATAAATATTTTATTTAATAAAATCAATAATTCAATTAGATTTTTATTCTGTTCATAGAGATACTTAAGAAAAACATAAACCAAATGGGGATTTCACCGTGCGCGCCTTTAGTTAAAAAATTAACAGAAAACTACAAAATGAAATCAACTTCCTTAATAATTTTGATTTCTGTAAGTACTGTTAAAAAACATGCTCCAGAAAAAGAAACACGTTTTTTTTATTTTATTTTCACGTTAGAAAAAAAACAGTTTTTTTGCAACACTATCCTATCGTATCTTTAGACGTATTGAAATATACTAAGCAACAAGATTCCAACGCACAGGTCCTACGAAAGTTCGGTAACAGCATGAAAGTCCTTGATCTGATTGGTCCTACAATATGTTAAAACATGTTCCAGACATCACACAAATATTGCGATTTAATTTTTATATATTACTAGCTTTTGCATGCGCGCGACTTCGTTCACGTGATTAAGATAGTTGCGCATTTATTTTGATAGTCACGGATTACCAATATAACTAGGTATTTATCAGTAGACCTCATTTCACACATTTAAATTTTCCCATAAAAAAATTCATGTACAAATTGGAACACTCTGTAGCATCCTGTATAACGAGAATTTTACAAAACGCTTTCTTAGTGCTCACCTACACCATGAAAGGTATCTACCCTCCAAAAATGGTGTCTCTACCTTCAGCCGTTAGGGCTCTACGCCTATCCCAACAATGAATCAGTCAATAAATTTGAGTTTTATATGTATAGATTATAAGAATATATTATTGTTCTGCACACTTTACCTATTGACTATGCCAATGATTATCATATTTTATTATTGATTTCTCATAATTTTAATTTTTAAATGCAATGTATTGTATGCCCCTAGGCTAGAGTAAAATGTCAAACTAAGACGGTTTAAATTATTCTAAGCATGTCTGATGATACCATGCGTTCGGTTTCCTAGTTCAATATTTGGATGTCGTTAAACTACCGGTGTTGAGCTGAATTTATTATAGACACGAGTTTTTTTTTTGCTATGTTATGATGATGATGATAATTACTATAGATAACGCCTCGCAAACTAAAACAGAACCAAACGATATACTAGTACAGCGGTTCCCGAATAGGGTTCCGCGGAACCCTAGGGTTCCGTGAGAGGCTCTCAGGGGTTCCGCGAAAATTCAAGAGTATAGGTTTAATTCAAGATAGGTATCGTATCGTATAGGTATCGTATATCGTATAGGTATCGTATCGTATCTTTTTGTTCTAACTAAATAAATATTTTTTATCATAAAAGTCCTTATTTTAAAGTCAAACTATACTTAGAAGATGTGAATACCGAGCCAAATGTTTCAAAGCATAAAGGATAACAAGTTAAATGCCTTATTTTGCGTTGTTTCTCGCGCTTTAAGCATACCGCCTTCAAATGCTTATGTTAAGCGAGGTTTTTCCCTTATGACGCTTAAATGTCCTAATGTCAGAAATCGTTGCTCTAAGCAGAATTGCAAAAGACATGTCTTGTTCGGAATTCATAAGTAAATATAAAAATGATGCGGAATTATGAAAGAGGCTCTTAGCAATATAAAATATGCATGGACATTTTTCTTTTTATTCGAAATTATAAAAATTTTTCGCGGCTCGCGCTACGCGCTGTCCACGCGCTGTCCACGCGCCCCCTTGTCCTATTTTCTGTTCCAAATGGTGGCAACCCTGATTAATTTACTTTTTACTTGAGCTGGGGTTCCGCCCAAAAACGGTGAACCAAAAAGGGTTCCGTAGCCAAAAGAATTCGGGAACCGCTGTACTAGTATATGAAAAAAGGCCTTCACCTCACCTGATGTTAAGTGACGATAAGGCCGAAAAGGTGGAAGCGCACACCCGGAATCCTCATCACTGAGGAACTGGCTATCTTACCTCTAACTGCCGGAACATAACAATTTTTAAATTGTTGTTATGGCGTCAGATTTAGGTAAGTTATTAGTAGCTAGCCAGGCAGATTTGAAATAAGCCCTACCACCAACCAAACCGAGTACAAATTGTACCCCCCTGGGAATCAAACCCGGGTGTGCAAACCACTAGACCACAAAGGCGATGTAATGTATGCCTCATCATTGTCAATTTTATTTGTTTGCAGGACCGATGACCGCGGCATAGGCATGAAGGTGTACAACTTCGTGTCGGTGGCGCTGGAGATCGCGGTGCTGTACGTCAAGATGACGGCGATGTGGATCTACTGTATCTACAAGTTCTTCGTGCCGCCGGAGCCGAAGAGCGTCAAGGGAGAGGTTATACTTGTAAGTATTTTATTTTTTTATGGAGAAGCTTACGATAGTTTACAGCCACTCGATTTGCAGCTGGAATTTTGTAGGTCTCTACCCTCCTACTTATAGGACAGTCCAGCCCCTTGATTTTTTAACTTTGTTGCAATCAACTCTGTCAGAAGTCGCAGCTAGGTACATTGCTGCTTTAGTAAGAACCAATGTATCAACTATCTTACATAAAGCAGCAATCTAACGGCGGTTTTCTATCGATTTCAATCAATAATTGTTAGCAACAGAATTACGTAATCAGGAGGCAGGTACAGAATGACATAGAGAAGACCCGGGGGGTGATTTTGTAATTTTGTTGCAATCAACTCTGACAGAAATCGCAGTTACATTGCTGCTTTTGTTAGAACCAATGTGACAACTATCTTACTTAAAGCAGCAATGCAACCGCGCTTTCAATCGATTTCAATCGAGAATTGTTAGCAACAGCTTTACGTAATCAAGGTACCGGATTTAGCCACTTTTGGGAATTTTTAAGGAAAATAACATTATTTTTATGAACTTTAAAAGTTAAATAATATTTATTTACACAACTTTTAAGTTCAAAACAACTAAAGCAGCCTCGACCCCAACGCTCCACGACCCACGTATAGGAATATTTATGCCCGTTATGAGGTTATCAATGTAAGAATTCAAGCTTAGGTGTAGTCAGATTTTTTAAGTTTTCCTGTTTCTGCACAAGGTTGTTGCCGAGTATCTAATGGCTAAAATTACACAGATGTAGATAATTGCTGATCTGCTTACGTAGTTAATGAGTTGTTAATTAATGTGTCACTGATACTGTGTGACTACCATAAAACTAAGTAAACATTAGCTTATTATGTTATTGGTTCAGATGAGATCCGAAAGCGCACCACATTTTTCCAATTTAAAAAAAAAACCTTACTAGGAAATGTGAAGTATATAATCGCAATTAGAATCCAATTTAAGGCTGTTTGTAGGTGTAAATTGCTTTGCATTCGGTTCAAGAATAGATATTCCTAAAAATTGGATAGTGCGTCACAGCTGCTTAACGACCCGTACCTTGATTACGTAAAGCTGTTGCTAACAATTCTCGATTGAAATCGATTGAAAGCGCGGTTGCATTGCGGCTTTAGTTAAGATAGTTGTCACATTGGTTCTTACTAAAGCAGCAATGTAACTGCGATTTCTGTCAGAGTTGATTGCAACAAAGTTACGTAATTACCCCCCTGGCCACAACCAGCCGCGGCAGGTGGCGCGGCAAGCGAATTCAATAATCACTGTGCGCTATCTCGATGGCGGCCTCTCAGCCCCCCTACTCAAATGGCCACTTTTCTATTTGTTCGCTAACTAAAAGCTTAAATTTAAGCAATTAGACGATCAAATCACACGTCGAAAGTTTATGTAAATCACAGACATTGTTTTATTGTATGGTATTGACAAGTCTACGACAAGTAATTTTAGAGTTTATGGCTTGTTTTTAGTTTTTAAATTTGCGAACGAAAAGAAAAGTGGCCATTTGAGTAGCCCCCCAGGTCGTCGTCGCTCGGATTACCGAAATCGATTCCCGATGCCGCACCGCCCGCCGCAGCTGGCTGAGGTCGAGCTGTACCGCCTCGTCGGCAGGGAATGATAACGTTATTTTTAAATGTAACGTTATTTCTTACTTTTTTTACCGTTAATTTTAATATTAACGTTATGTCAATAAATAACGTTAATTTAGATAACGTTACATTAAAATTAACGTTATTTCAGTAAATAACGTAAATTTCAACGTTATTTCTTACTTTTTTTAACGTTAAACTTTAAAATTAACGTTATTCCAATGAATAACGTTATTTTTTAAGCGATAATTTTACCGGTACTATTGTACCGGTATAGTTTAACGCTATATTTAACGCTAATTTTACCGGTAAAATATTTTTAACGTTATTTTTACCGGTAAATTTACCGATAAAATGTTTTAAAGGTATTTTTAACGTTATTTTTTAACGTTATTTCAATCCCTGCTCGTCGGGCTGCGTCTTGCGTCTCGGCAACCATTGCGCGCTGTCTCGATGTCGGCCTCACACCTCGTCGTCGCTCGACCGCTAAGTGGTTGCGCGAGACGCAAAACGCAGGACGCGCGCGCGGTTATGTCGTGGCTGAGTGGTAGTTAAAAATACTCTTCCTAATGTATTGTTCTTGGTTCACCAGATCACAGGATCTGGCCACGGCATGGGTCGCGAGACAGCGTTACGGTTCGGGCGGCTGGGCGGCGTCATCGTGTGCGTCGACATCAACGCCAAGGGAAACCAGGAGACCGTCGATATCATCAAGGAGGAGAAGGGCCAGGCACACCGATTCGAGTGAGTTTAGAACTGGAAAAATATAATTTGAAAAAGTTCCAGCTTCTTCGATCGTACACGCCTCTAGAAAGTCGATATCGTAATTTTAAAGTTAAATTGTGGGTTGATCGTAATACTGTCCTATGGTCTGTGGTGGATCGTAAAAGACTACAGAGGCCGCTAGCGTTGAGCATTCTTTACTAATATAAATACGTACTTTATTTTCGTGTATAGGTAAAATTAAAAAATAAACTCATTACGATGCAGTCAACTGCATCATAAAATAACTTTTTTTCTCATTACGATACAGGGCAAATCCAAAAAGAAGGCAGTGCCGTAACATAAAAAAAAAACAACGATATTTTCCTACATATTTTCATTGATTATGAATGTACTCTATGGTAATCGATGACTTAGTGCATGTGCGATTAAATTGTTGGAATGCACTCATCTTTTTTTTTCTAATGGAATGCGTGCCATTTCTAAAGCATTTCAAATAAAGTTTTGAATTCAATTTTTACATTTTGTTATACTTACTGAATTTTGTAAGTTTTTTTAATTCTTGCTTTAAAATGTGAAAAAAATAGACTCTGCCCGATATTTTAGATGCAGCTAAGGAAATGACTTATTACAAGGTAGATACCTAGCTAATACAAACAAAGTCTCTCTCTCTCTCTTTTCTAACGTTGATCTTTTATTTTGTAGGTTCAATCCCAAATGTATGAGTGTAGATAAAGTAGTGTATGAAACTGCACATAACTAGGTATTAAAACACTCGTGTTTTAATACCCCTCTTTATGTGTCAGTTTCATAACTATACAACACACTGTAATCTTTGTCAAAATCACCCGAACTCTTATTAATTGTAAAACTACATAAGTATATATTTTTTTTCATTAATAATGTCCAAAAATTAGAGCCGGGGCCTTCAAAAAGAGTGCGTTTGCCTTATAAATTCCTTCAGGAGTTTCTTTTTTCATATCTGAAGCTGAAGCTGTAAGAAGCGTGTGAAAAAATTATGTCAATGCGTGTGGACTTCACATAATTCTCCCTCATTTCTTCAGGAGGTTAGAAAAATCTTTTGTTGTTACCAGATGTGACGTCACAGACCGTGCAGCTGTAAACGCACTGGCAGAGAAGGTCCGCCGCGAGGTGGGCGAGGTGACGATGCTGGTGAACAACGCGGGCATCATGCCCTGCAAGCCGCTGCTGCAGCACTCCGAGCAGGAGATCCGCTCCGTCTTCGAAGTCAACATCCTGGCGCACCATTGGGTACGTCGCTGAAACTGACAATGGCCATAATGCTGAAACTGATGTTGTTGTTATTGGCCATTATTGTAATCAGATGTGAAGTCACGGATCACATAGCTGTCAAGCTGCAAATTTTTGTTATTATAGAATTTTAATAAAAAAAAATTACCTAATAGGCTTGTTTCCACTAAGAATAAATTGGCTAGCATAAGGTTTCTAAGCATGTTAAATAGGAACCAAAACAAACACTGTTTTCATTAAAATAAATAAAGATTAGGTACCAATATTTACGGAAAATAAAATCGGCAAAATTGCCCATTTAATCACGTGACATTGAACACCAATCAGAGACGCGTGACGTCACGCCTCGCGAAACATTTGGGCCGCGTTCCGAATCACGCTCACAGCGCTGTTAGCGCGAATTCGACTAAATTAAATAGTTACAAAATATTACACAAATAGGATATTTGATGGATTATACGCTAACAGTGCTGTTGGCGTGATTTGGAAATAGGCATTGTTGTTGCTGTCATTTTCACACACACACACAGGTGTAGACATTGACCTCTATATTATTACACTATTAAATAGAATAAAAAATTTCAGGTCAATGGGTGTAGGTGTCAAACACGAATGTTTCGCGAGGCGTGACGTCATTTAAGACGCCATGACAGTTTCGGAAAGTAGTATATTTTTGGGGTAAAATAGATACCAAACTTTATTTTTAAACTATTTTCCAATTTTTGTCAACAAGCCTATTCCTAATGAGAGATATTATACTCTAAAGTGGTTCCTTTATAAGCCAACACTCAGCTCAGACAATACGTCGTCGATCAGTTAAAGACATTAAAGAGCAAAGGTATCCTCATCATTAAAATATTATCGATCTGATCATACAATTTAAATAAAGGTATAGAAAAAAAAATTCAATGCAAAAATGAAAAAATATATAAATGTGCAGTTGGTGCAAGCGTTCCTGCCGTCGATGATGGAGCGCAACCACGGGCACGTGGTGGCGCTGTCGTCCATGGCGGGCGTGGTGGGGCTGCGCAACCTGGTGCCGTACTGCGCCACCAAGTTCGCCGTGCGCGGCCTCATGGAGGCGCTGCACGAGGAACTGCGCGAGGACCCGCGCGACTTTAGCGGCGTAAGTACTTCTTCCATATAACAACCGCCTCTGTGGTATCTTCTTCTTCTTCGTCATTTCGCTCTTGGCAGAGCGGTCGTGGTCACGTTGAGGCGTCCACGTCGGTGGTAGAGGCGGACATAGCTTTTCGCACGATCTCCCGCCATCTCTCCCGGTTGGCAGACTGTCTGGTGCAGTCAGATAAAGGGTGTCTAGTGGTTTACCCACTCGTAAAAGACGCAGGAGGAGCTCGGTGGCGCAGTGGTTTAGCGCCTGGCCCAGCGATTGCGGAGGTTAAGCAACTTTCGCAAGGGTCGGCCATGGGATGAGTGACCAAAAATATATTATCTCGAGCTCCTCTGTGCTTCGGAGGCACGTTAAGCCGTCGGTCCCGGTTGCATTTGCAGTCGTTGACACCCATCAATCTGCATTATGCCCGCGTGGTGGGTTATGGCCCATCCTCATCCAAGGCCTGTACCCCAGCAGTGGGGACATTAAAAATGGCTGATGGTTATTGAGGATACCCAAGGGGGTTAAGTGTAATAGTGAGTTTCCATGTAAATCCCAGGGGGTTTAAATGAGGGTATCATGCGGAAAGAAGATACCAATCCATATTGGACCCTCGTGGTGGGTTGCATGACCAGCTTTAGACTACTCGAAAGAGCCTTTGTTTACGTTTTTAATGTCATCCTGACATCCTGATATTGACAAACCTTTTGTTTTGTTGTCAAAAATTTTGATGTAAGTAGATAAAAAAATCGGTTTCCCGTGCTCCTTCTTTTGTAAGCATTATTTTCACTACGTACCTACCTATCTATTATATCGGTGCCTTTTGTTTTGTTGTCAAAAATTTTGATGCAGACTGTCGGTTTTCGTGCTCTTTTTTGTTACCATTGTTTGACTACCTCACTATCGGTGCATTCTATTCATATTTTCCCACATTTTTTTTAAACCGAGCTACTTTCATACTTATAATTGATTGAACCTTAACGATTCCAATGCACAGATCAAGCTGACCGTGATCTGCCCGTACATAATCGACACCGGGCTGTGCAAGAACCCGCGCATCAAGTACCCGGGGCTGATGAAGATCCTGTCGCCGGGCGAGGCGGCCGACAGCATCGTGGACGCCGTCCGCCGCAACTACGACGAGATCACCATCCCCAGCTCTCTCTACTACATCAACCAGGTGAGCTTCACAATGAATCAGTCATGTGGTAGAGTCCTATTGTTTTATTGATACAGTGTGATCAATTTTTTTTATAGCTATGAAACCCAGTGGAAGATTTATTGAAATCCGTTTTAAAATGCCTAAGTTATAGGGTTTTAAGAAATTGCCAAGCGCACTGAAATATGTTCTATACTTAATTCGTAAGGTTCACCAGATGTACAATGACGTCATAATACACCCCAAAATAGTAATTATAAGTTTCTCATGTTTAAGATATGTGGTGAAATTTTCTTCCCAGTTTATATTCATCTGGTATCATAGGCTGGTATATTGGAAAAGTCACTAAACAAAAATAGTGACTGATCCTCATTCTTGAACTGATGATTAAGGTCTCGGACATGCGAACAGCACTTTACTGTCGACTGAGCCACTGTCGGCAGCAGCAAGCGACACAACTAGCGTCAATTTTTCTTTTTTTTTACTTGTAAGTTTTGTGTGTTTTGTTTTTCTTTTAATTATTTAGTTGTACGTAATAATGTTGTGTGTAATAATAAAAGCTATTTTCTTTCTTTCTTTTTTTCTTTCAATATCGACAGCTGCAGTTGGCTCTGTCAACAGCAAAGTTCTGCTCATGTATTTGAGGCCAAGGAAAATTAGTGCTCTAATAATTAATTAATGGTGATAGGTTGTACACAGACAAGCAGCAATTTGGTGTCGAGAGAAAATTAGACACATATCTTTTGAGTCAGACCTAAACTCAGTTTTCTTTTTATTTCAGATCTGCCGAACTATGCCACGAAGAGTTCCTCTGTACCTAAAAGACTTCCTGGATTCTGGTCTGGAGGCGCATTAAGGGACCGTTATAACATCCTTCAGTACACTTTGAGCTTACATGTACATATATTTTTGGGTTTGGGAACCTAAACCCAATCTATATTCTGAATTTTCTGTTTGAAACAAACAGAATTCGTCATTCCATAATAACCAAAGCATAATGTATTTGGTACAACTACACGATAAAATAACTTAGTATCTATAAAGGTCTTTGCACATTAGACCAGCTCGACAGCGGCGGCGACTTCACTCTAAAAGGGAGATTACCGATCAGTCTTGCGCCAGTCCATTCCATCAGACTGGTACAAATTTTGGATCATCAGTCAAAAAAATCTTAAGTATATACAGTACAGTACAGACTGGTCGAATGGAGAGTAGCTCCAGATCCAGACTGATCATTGTGATCTCCCTCTAACTCTATTCACGATAAAGGATTTCAATATAAACTTTAAACTGTGTTAATAAGGACAAAAATTACAACATATTAATGAAAGATAACCATGTGAAACCCCAAAAACCCCGTCATTCAAATTGTAACGTAATAAACGCGACCTTTTTTCAATGTTTACTGTGAGTCGAGTTGGGTGAAGTCAACGTCAAACCGGTGTATGTGCAAAGACCTTAAAATATAATGTACAGTTATGATAGGTAGTTAGGTAGTGGATAAAATACAATAAGGATGGTATTTTTGTATTTGATCACGGTTTAGGTATTATACCTTAGGCCGTAACAAAATAAGACTTTTTGATTTTTGACCCTCTTATTTTGGGATCTAAATTGAATTTAAATAAAAGGTGTTTACTGAAAAACCATATAATTTACTGTAAAGATAATTTGAAAGGGATTTTTCGCCAGAATCTAAAGATTTTATATAAAGAAAACACAAATTTTTCATAAACTAAATGAGATCCGGTGCCTGATTTTCAAAAAAGTTGGTGAATGACTGATAATTATGTTTGATGTTTACTTTTAAGTCTCTAAGTAAGAAACTTCATAAGCTATATCAAATATATATGAAGAATCAAAATTGTGAAACATTTCATTATTATTTTAAGCTTTTTCGTAATCTTGCTATTTTAGAAGATTGTGATATTTTATATTTTAAAAATGCCATTACTTATGCCCAATTATTAAATATTATTTTGTACATTTATGAAACAAAATTAAAAAAGGCAACAGAGTTAAATTTTATTTTTTAATTCATAATTTTAAATCAATTTAATTTCAGCATTGCCAATTTTAAACTCTTTTTAAAAATGGCAATGAAATTAACTAACGAATATTTCACCAGCTCTACCATATTATCAGGTTAACTTATACATAACTTATACACCGTCATTTTGTAGTCGTTTTAATTAAGTAACTTAAGGGAGTGCTCTACTAATGAAAATAATCATTTTTGCCAAAGAAACATGGGTCGAAAAACGACAAAAATTTTGGACTTTCCCATACAAATACAATTTTTTAGCTGTCTAGTTAGTATGGGAGGACCAACTTTTTTTGTCGTTTTTGACCCATGTTTCTTGGGAAAAAATGTTTAGTTTCATTAGTACAACACACCCTAAGTTAATTAAAACGACTACAAAATGACGGTGTATAAAGAAAAATCATGTAAGTACCTAAATTATTTGACATTTTCAGAAACATTCAAAATAATTAAAACTGTTTCTCACTATATTCAAATGTCTTATTATTAGTGTACATGTGCCAACTATTTTTGTACATACTTACTTAGAATAAATCGTAAATACCTACAATAATTTTAACCATCCCCTAAAAATGTCATAAGAATTCAGTATTGAAATAAAAATCAAGTTTTTATACGGCGACTACAATATTACCACCGTCAGTTCGTCATAGATAGAATGATGAACTTCTATATTATGTATATTAAAACAAAGTAGTTTTAATTCAACACAAAAGCTGAAAATCATTATGTAGCGTTGATCATAAGGAGCTATTTTTATGGTAACAGCCCTGAAATCGTGAAAAGTTACAGCCTTCTGTTTTTATACATTTTTATTTGAACTTTGGTTATCAAACCGGATGTAAATACTAAGTTATGTGTACAGGGTTATTTGTAAAACACCAACAACCTCGCAGGAGTAATTAAATAAAGTTATAAGCAACAATATTTGTTCTACGACTTTTCTGAAAACAGACAAAAAAAATTTCGACTTTCCACACAAATGTCCGAACAGCTGTTCGAGCTTTATATGGAAAGTGGAATTTTTCTTGTTTGTTTTTGGAAAAGCGTAGATCAAATGTTGTTGTTTATTATGTTAGGAATCTACTACTGCGAGGTTGTTGCTGTTTTACAAATAACCTTGTATATATGACAATGACAGTATGTGTTTGTCACACCGAATGCCACGCGGCTGCTGCGCATTGTTTGAAATGAAATTCTTTATTCACTGAAAACATAGTAAGCACATAGGTTTGTTTTTAATAAAGTTGAGTTAAAATCCCGTCTGAGTTGCTACGGGTGAGTCGATTTTTTCTAATATTTTTTAATTATTTATTCATCTTAATATAAAAATAGCATTGTGAATGCAAAAATCTAAAATTTTAAAATTTAATAAAGTTTGTTTGTCTTGCCAACGTCGGGCATGTGAATATTACAAAATTGTTATAACTTTACATTATTATCGATCATGTCATTATGTTATCAAAAATCATGTCGAGTAATTGTTAATTAAATATTTATGTTAATTTTAGAATCTAGAAATTCTTTGACAGCAATGATTTAAAAAAATTGTAATATCTTTGTTTGACAGAGTAAAACCATTTTTGTACAAGAAAATTAAATAATCTACTTGGTGTGTGTGTGTGACATTACCAAAGCATTTAATACATTACACCGTCTTTGCTCCCAACGCTACGCAACGCAACGCACTGTGTTGCAACGCCCAACGCATTCAGTTTGACCAGCTAAACAAAAGATTTTTCGAGATTTCAGGGTTATTTCCATAACAAAAGGTACTATTTATTAACTAATTATACAAATGTTCAGATTTTGTTTAAAAAAATACGTTGAAGACGAGTATCTTAATTAGCCAACCAAATAAACTATAGTTTTTTGATGTAAACACCGAACTATACATAGTTGTAAGTAATATTTTTATTTCTATTCATATTTAAGTAAGTATAAGTATTTGTATTTATGCATTGATCAAAAGTCAAATTACCTATATAAGTAAATATCAATTTATGAGTGCCATTTTTTTAAACACTTCTAAAATCATTTATTATTTTGATTTTTGTTTTTCTAGATGATTGTGATGTTCGATTATTGTAGGCGAGTTATAGGCCGACCGGTTAAATGAGTCCTCGCCCGCGGGGCACAGAGGCGCGAGGGGAGACGAGAACGGGGGTCGTGAGAGGTGCGGGCGGCAGGCGTTCGCCGCCCATCGCCCGCATTGCCCCCGTTCTCGTCTCCCCCCGCGCCCTTGTGCCCCGCGGGCGAGGACTCTTTTAACCGGTCGGCCTATAGTTGAAGTTAGTTATAATAAATAGTTTTTATGGTTGTGATTGTGATGTTAGATAATAAATACTTGACTGGGTTTGATAAGTTTAAAGATTATTGATGAAAAATAGGTGAAATAGATATTTTTAAATAATTTGTTGTTTTATTTTATTTGTTTATTTCAATATCTTCTCCGCGGTTTTAATGATTAGGTTCTACGAACATAGATTTATAAATAAGAAAATACCATTTTAATTCTATTAAGTTTTATTTCAAGTTACACGGTTCAGTACTAAACTAACATACATATACAAACAGATCTATACATCTCTACACATGATAGGGCAAGGACACACACTTAAGTTATTTGGCCTTAACAACAGCCATCTTTCGCGAAATCAGTTTCTAGGGACTAAAATACGTAACAATTTAAACCAAATGAGCTAAACACGCTAGATTTACTATAAATCGGAGCGGAGCAAATGTAGGTAATCATATCCAATTTATTTCTTTATTCATGTTTTTAATATCTTGCTCTGAGATCATTTGTGTAAAAGTTTACAATTGCATTATCTACAAACAATAAAACTTAAACATACAACCTTCGTACAACTAACCGAAGACACATGGGAAGTAATTATGATATTTTTTTATAAAACAATAAAATATTAACACAGTAGGTACCTAAGTACCTACTTTATTTAAGTAGGTACTTACTAACTAATATTTTAACTAAGTACCTACTCATAACTTTTAAATAAATACTATGGCACAATTATAGTCAGTGCCATTAAGAAAAATATCCTATCTTAAACGACGAAGTGACACTATTTTGACCAATAATTTTGATAGGATTATAGACAGAGGTAACTACCTACTATGATTTTTCTATTAGTATGGGTACTTTTAAAGCATTAGAGTACGTTAGGAATTTTCATTCACCGAGGAATACTTATACCTAATATATTGGTAGGTACATTGATAATATCAATTTTAAAAATGTTCTTTGAACATTTGTTCTACATTGTACTTAGACGTTTGTGTTTTATTTATATATTTTTTTTTAATCTAATCAATTTAAACACTTTAGCTACTTGGTAACGTATATTTACATGATTTACTCTACAATTCTTTTCGCAATAAATGTATATTAGAGTATATTAAATGCATTTTAATAGGTACTCTTTACATGGTAAATGCAGCCGTTTTATTCATATTTTTAATCTAAGACTTAACGCTAAGAAATTACAGACATTTTTATGTCGTTCACATATAAATTATTATATTTTTTCACAATTTCGATATTGGATTGCTTTTATTTACTACAAAATACTTATTTATTTAATCCATTTGCGAATACCTATTAATAGCTATGTAGATATAAGAAATTGTTTCCATGTAGGTGTATAATAATGGGGAATGTCCGAAAAAATCAAATTGGCTGAATATTTTCATAGGTAGGAATAAGCTTCCTTAGTTATTAGAAAAAAGTTTAAGAATTTTCAGTTGCAAGCAACTTTTTATAAAAACTTCATGAACTAAAAAAAATAAAAAAAAAATTTTCGACTTCACAAATATGTACAAAAGTAACAGCAGAATGGAAATTATACCTTTGCCACCACCAGCCACAACAACAACATGGTATATTAATAGTCGATAATACAACAATTGAAAAAATAAGGAATTTAGTTCGAGGTATGTTGGATCCCGAGAGCAAAACGAGGGATACAAAGGACCGAGATGAAATTTTTTTTCACGAGTTGTGTACTCTACTTTTTACCATTGACTGCGAGAAAACATAATAGCAGTACTTATAGTACCTATTTATAGTTATCAAATTTTATTATTTAGCTAGGTAATCGGTAATTTAAACGTTAGAAAATAGTGAAACTATAAGTTTTCCAATGACAGAAAACAACCATGCTATGAGGGAAATTACATGATCAGTCTGACATCAGTCCATTTCATCAGTTTGTATAGACTTTGATTTTTTACAGACTGAAGATCGTACCAGACTGATGGAATGGACTGATGCAAGACTGAACCACAGAATAAATAAACATCTAATCTCCGTCTAATATAAAGAAAAGAACCCAAAGATAAGACACTAAAAAGAACCTAATTAATTTGGCGAGATATTTTTATAGAAAAGAACCCAAAGATAAGACACTAAAAAGAACCTAAATAAAATTGGCGGGATTAATTTTTTATTCTATGGCTTTGTCTATGGAATAGCTCCATATACTTTCAGCATGTTTTATTTTTTTTGTACATAATTCATACGATGTGCGCTTGTTCCAAATTCAAAATATTTTTATTCACTCGGTGAATAAAACAGCGTTTTATTCACTCTTATCGTTGAATTAAACGCACTTTTTCGAGTGGCAATGGTAAAAAACAAGTTTCAACACGTGGTGGCAAAGGTATCATCTCAATTCTGCTGTTACTTTTGTACATTTGTGAAGTCAAAGAGACTTTATTTTTTTTTTCACGTATCCGTTAATTGTGAAACTTTTTTCCCATTACTAAAGGAGCTTATTCCTACCTATAAAAAAAGGTTCAGCCAATTTGTTTTTCGGACATTCCCCATTGCTGTTGGTATTCCGAACAGAATAACATTAAAATAAAACATAGCTACCAAATTCCGTCTCTTTAATTTACCTTATGCATCAATGATTTAAAAACAAGTAAGTAGTATTAATTTATTTCTTTGTATAATATACAATAAGTAATACATTGATGCATAGGATAAATTAAAGAGACGGAATTATATAGGTAGGTATATTTTGTGTGACTTTAGATTGTGATGCAAGCATTGAGGTGGTGTAATCGCTTGGCGTTAAAATTGTTACAAAATTCTACGCAATGGATTATGAATGAAGAAAGATCGGTCGACTTAAAGAAGTGTAAAGCTCCTTAGGTATGATTTCCTTAAATTAAGGGCCCTATAGCCCTCAAATGGCGCCATCATCTTATATACTTACATATAAAAATTAATTGCTGTTCGTTAGTCTGGCTCAAACTCAAAAACGGCTTGACCGATTGCAATAATCATTTTTTTGTTCTGTTCGCTACAATACTGGGGTGGTTTAGAAATAATAAAAAACCAAATCAACAGCTAAATAATTGAAAATTCAACATTGGAAATCTTGTATGGGAATCGCCATTTCGGATTACTTCCGAAGATCACAAGCACTCGGTCAAGTAAAGCATAGATAATTTTAATAGAAAAGTCCCGTCTGAGCTGCTACGGGTGAGTCGAATTTTTATAGTATTTTTCCTATTAAATTAATTATCATAAAATCTAAAAATTCAATAAGCAGTTGCTTTCGTTTTAGCAATCAGACACTGGTTTTAAATATTTTAAAATTCTTAATGTAAAATTGATAATTAATCTTTAGGTATAAATTGTAGGTGATACGAAGTTCACAGGGTCCACTTGTCTTAATTAAATCTATTGCTCGCTAAATAAGTTCATAATGTATACCTATACCTATAGAAAATTCACATGCACAGATTAAGGTTCTATAGTTCATTTACAAAGAACCTCAGTAAAATACAGTTCGTTGTGTTATAGTATTAGTAGGCAAAAGTGCCAGCAACTTTTTGCTCTTTTGCCTACTATACATTATATACATAGCAATTGAGGGCTGTAGGGCCCTTAATTAAAAGAAATCATTTCAATACGGTGGCTCCGTGAGCGGAGCTGTAGAACTCGCTTTAAAAGTATACGTCAAATTGTATGTTGTCTAAAAAATTATATTAAAAAATGTCGCCGCCCCTTTTTCCCCACTGCTCACTACTATGAGTGAGTCTCTTACTGTACATTATCAGAATATTATAATATTCTATTGATAATTCTTTTCAACAAGTTCGAAGCTCTTTATGTTTGAAAATGTAGGTATATTTTTATTAGATATAACATACTTAGTATTAATTTTATAATGTCACTTATTTAAGCTTCATTGAATTAATAATTATTCATTAAAGCTTAAGCCTAATTATTATCGTATAAATATTAATAATTGACAATCACATTTTACGCATAGTTGAAAAAAAAGGTAAAACAACAACAATAACAGGGAAGAAATTCTGAGATTTATGTTTTTTTTAAATGAATTAAGGTAGGTTGCACTAATAAATATTTTTGATTAATTAGTAAGTCTAAATGAGGTAGCGCATAAGCTGCCGATAACCGGAATTTCGACAAAATCATTTACAGTATGTTATAAAAAAATAATGCGATAGAAATTGCAAATCAACGACTTCTTCTTTTCGATCTGTTTAACACCATTTTAACATACAAATATAATATAATCACTTGTTAACATATTAGCAAAGAGCAAATACTTAATAATGAAAACTAGATAATAAAAATATATCAGCACATTGTTATTTATTCTTTGATGATACCATAAGTGGAGCAGTACATTATTGTACTATGCTCAAAGTTACAGACCCAAGAACTTTAATAGTTCAGTAAAAATACGGGAGCTAGTATGACGGAATATAAATAATTTGCAATAGCGGTCTTTCTTCTTTTGATCGTTAGATTCAAGAAGCTTATATCCACAATGGAGATTGCACGCCTAGTAAGTAAGTGAAGATTGAAAAAGACTCTTTAGTGACGTGACGGCGTATTGCTATCTCTTTCTTTTCGTTTTACAATACGTTTTCGTTTCTCACGAACGAACGAACGACGAACAACGAACACGTATTGTAACACTAAAGAAAGAGGTAGCAATAAACCGTCACGTCACTTAAGGACCTTTTTTCAATCTTCACTATGACACATGGCCGTGCAACCTCCATTGGAGGGAGGTGTAAGCTTCTTGGTTAGATTAAATGGCTAGCTGTCATTTTGTAAATGAATCCAACTAATTTTCACTAATTATTTTTTTACTTTACTGACCAAAATATTAATTTATTTAGTTGCTTTAGCAAAATTGCTAATTACATACTTTCTTTACTTTTTGCTTTATTTGGAACCTTTTTTTTTGTTGGATTTACATTGATTGTGAATGTAAATCCAACAAAAAAAAGTAACAACTACGCTGAATTTTTTTTTATTCGTATATTTAGTTGGATTCGTAGATATTAGTGTTTTATAATTACATCAAAGTCAGATAAGCAAAATTACAGCTTATTAGCATTTAATGTTTTGCGAATCCGTATTTTTACTGAACTATAAATTCAGAATGAATTTAAAGTTCTTGTACAGACCCCATCTCGCTTCAAATCACTATTTTTACATTACAACTTTAAGAAAATATTGTACCTATACGTTTAATGCCATTTATCCGTCTGGTCCACATTATGCTCACTATTTAAAATGTAACCTACAATGGTAAGTAAATACTTTTTGGTGTGAGCGGCAGAATTTAACAACACCCATTTATTGCTAGTAATTAAATTTTATTTTTAATTTAATTGAAAAATATTAGAAAAAATCGACTCACCCGTAGCAGCTCAGACGGGTGCTACAGGTGAGTCGATTTTTTCTAATATTTTTCAATTAAATTAATGATCTTTATATAAAAATAGCATTGTGAATGCATACAATCTAAAAGTTTAAATTTTATTTTTCTGTTAAAATATTGACCTTTTTTAATCTTCGGAGAACAGTGCTTTGCTTATATTTTAATTTGAGAATTGCTGCTTAGAATAATAACACCATATTTTAACAATAATTAGATAGGTGCACTTGTCACGTTGGCTCCTTAAGTATGGCTAGAAATCACTTTTCGAACCACTTTCAAACAAACTATGATTTTATGAAGATTATTCCCAGATTAAATAATTTTAATTATACAACTACTTTCTTACGACTCTTATTTTCCATGATTAATTAGCAAGATTTCGTTGCCACTTTAAATATATTTATTTGTCCTCTTAACTTTTATTACATCAACTAACTTCCATAATATAAGTTTTTTTAATTAAAGTTTTAATCAGTTTACATAGAAAAGCAGATTACTTCTCAAGAACATATAATAAGAAATTACTTAGTTACGTCGACGAGCAATCAATCGCCAACTAAGGCCCATATTTATAAATCGCTCTCAATGTTAAGAGCTATCTTGAGATCATGCTTCACTTGAGATGCTGTTCCTATATGAAGAGCATCTCAAGTGTGATCTCAAGATAGCTCTCAACGTCGAGAGCGGTTTATAAATACGGGCCTAATTACCCGATCAATTTGGCCTAATTTATGACACGGTTTTTCCAAATTTTCAATGTTTGGTTTGTTCAACTTCACCGCTCTTTTCTTAATTTTTCACTTTCTTGGCTAAATCAGTTAAGATGATTTTTTTATTCTTTATTCGCTTTTCCGTAATGTATTAAGGAAGATATTTATATATTTTTTAATAAATACCACTCATCCGAGCTAAGTTCGACGATTCCAAATTTTAGTAAAAATCAGAATTGTCTTACTCTTTCTTAGAATATGTCGACGTCTTTAAGATGTTGGTAGTTGCGGTCCCAGTAGCCGCCGTTATACAGCCAGTCCTCTTGTTTCGTGTAAGGGTTTGTGCCTTGACTGAACCACCTGCAAACAGATATTAAATATTAAGTATTTCAAAAAGAAATATCTTAAGAAGTACACTGGGAATATTTTTCACACATTGCCTATTATTTAAAAAAACACGTTTGCCATTCACCGACTGATGCTCAACTCCGCTGAGTAAAAGTTTTGTTATTCTACTGAAGCTTGTGCAAGTACCATCCCCATTTACACACTCACTTGCTTGTGTTTAAGCCTTGTCATTTCAGCGGCAACCGTGTTGATGTCCCCTGATGCGCATCTCCGTATTACCTACAGTTTATTATACCTATGCTTACCCTCCATCAGCATTCTTCTTAAGCAACTTCCTTGCAGTTCACGGCTTCTCTTCAAACATTTTCTTCTCGTCTGCCGCATTGATATCCCCCGTTCGATTCCGATCCCCCGATTCCCCGATCTCTATAGTACTATTCGCAATATGCTTAATTAGGTTTCCATCAACATCTTCGTATATTTCCCTAATATCGTATAAATCTTACCTAGCTTATTGCCATCCACCAGCGTTCTTCTTAAGCAGCTTTCTCACAATTCACTGCTTCTCTCCAAGCCTTGTCTTTTCGTCCGCGGCCACGTTGATATCCCCCGTTCGAATCTTTCTAATACTATTCGCAATATGCTTAATTAATTTCCCGGCAACATCGTCGTATATTTCCCCTGATATTTTATTAGTATTACCCAGCTTGTCATCCATCAGCGCTCTTCTTCAGCAGCTTCCTCGCAGTTCACTGCTTCTCTTCAAGCATTTTCTTCTCGTCTGCCGCGTTGATCAAATCTCTCAAATACTATTCGCAATATGCTTAATTAAGTTCCCGGCAACATCGTTTAATTTCCCCTGATACACATCATATTAGTCTTACCTAGCTTGCCATCCATCAGCGCTCTTCTTCAGCAGCTTCCTCGCAGTTCACTGCTTCTCTTCAAGCATTTTCTTCTCGTCTGCCACGTTGATCAAATTTCTCAAATACTATTCGCAATATGCTTAATTAAGTTCCCGGCAACATCGTTTAATTTCCCCTGATACACATCATATTAGTCTTACCTAGCTTGCCACCCATCAGCGCTCTTCTTCAGCAGCTTCCTCGTAGTTCGCTGCTTTTCCTCGAGCCTGGTCTTCTCGGTGGCGGCGGCGTCGATGTCGCCCTGCTCGAGCAGGCGCACGTCGGGCCGCAGGCGGCTGTCCGTCGGGCACAGCTGCCCTTTCATGTCCCGCTCCAACTCATTCAGGGACATGGCGAATTCAGTGAATTGGTAATACTGAAATGAAATTTTCCGAATATGAACTCAGATATCAACCAATAATACTTAAATCACCTATCCGAAGTTAAGGACCGACGTTCGTGTTTGTATCTAACTTCTGCTATTAGGTGAGCATAGAGAAGGATGAAGAAAAAACTGTTATAAGAAAACCTTTTTTCTGATAAATTTACTCGCACTCAGGTAAAAGTTTTACTATAAGTTGGTTAAGCAAAAGAACGTGCTCACGGTCTGCTATGTCTGGAAATAAAAAGAAAGAGAAGAATGAAATAATTAATTCTACTTACCTGAGCACTGTTAGTAGGTCTTGGACGGGCTTCCCACAGCGTGACGGAGTTCGGTATGTCGATGTTATAAGATTCATCCGGTTTTGGAACCTCGTCAGAATTGTCCGGTTCATCATTCTGAATTCAAAATAATATTTTCCGATTCATTGGTACCTTCTACTGACTGGATAGGTAACTAACAAATGAATCGTTCTTCAGACAAACTTAAGATTAAACCTTGACCGATTGAACCGTATATTTGTCACTTTATTAAAGTTTCATAATTAGGAAATTGTTGCACAAGCCTCCATGGGTGAATGATGAGCCATACATAACACACTGATAAATGGGTGTTACCGATTACAAATACAGGCCAACAGCTTAAAGTGTCTTCCGAATCACGAAAGCGTATCAACCTTATGTGGTCCAGGTCTACGTCGCAATATTCAATTAAATTCATTATTTGAATAACATGCCGAATGCATAGCGCATTAATCTAACTTAAATACATACCTCAATTGTACATAACTACATTGTCATTCTATACCGGGCTTAACAAGACACTCAACGAAGTCGAGGTCTACGTATTCTGCCCATCATCAGGACCATTTCTGTCCAAAATTAATGCTGGGAAAGGATTTTAATTTTTGGTGTAACGCGTAAAAAAGGAGTGTATTTCATGACTTCGACGACAAAACTGCGCATAACACGATCGCGACAGCTTGTTACTGCCGCTACCGTGGTTGCGACAGAAGACTACTGCGCATATCGTCATAGCGACTGAACTCCACTGCGGCGCACCCTACTCCGATATAACGCTACTTCGACAACTCAAAAAAGCGATGGGACTGTCCGGCAGTGCAACAAACGGTAGGTAGTGTTTATTATTCTTGTATTCTCTACCTCCGCAGTACCATTTTTTTAAATTAGAGGGGTGGGGGGAACAAATTTATCACTTTGGATTGAAAAAAAATCGAGAAAAAAAACCTATCTACAGACAGTGCATGTATAGGTTTGATGAAAAATATTTTTTCAGTTTCAGTTTCATGTATGGGAAGCCCCCCTTTATCTTTTACATTTTTTATTTTTGTGTAAAAATCGTACAGCGGTTTACATCTACCTACCAACAAACTAAGAATCTTAGTTCGTTGATTTTTACACAAAAATAAAAAAGTAAAAGATACAAGGGGGCTTCCCATACATGGAACTGAAACTGAAAAATTATTTTTCATCAAACCTATACATGCACTGTCTAATTGTCTATAGATAGGTTTTTTTCTCAATGTTTTTTCAATCCAAAGTGATAAAATGTGTTCCCCCCACCCCTCTTATTAAAAAAAAATGGTACTGCGGAGGTAGAGAATATAAGAATAATAAACACTACCTACCGTTTGTTGCACTGCCGGACTGTCCCGTCGCTTTTTTCAATTGTCGAAGTAGCGTTGTATCGGAGTAGGGTGTGCCGCAGTGGAGTTCAGTCGCTATGACGATATGCGCAGTAGTCTTCTGTCGCAACCACGGTAGCGGCAGTAACAAGCTGTCGCGATCGTGTTATGCGCAGTTTTGTCGTCGAAGTCATGAAATACACTCGTAAAAAAGACCGCGCCTGCGAGTTAATGCTGCACAGCTGTGTGCGGCCGAGTTGAAAGGAAACATTTATGTGCGTGCTCATGAAATACATTGACTGATGACGTTTTGAAGCCATTGTTTGTTACGAAATACGAAAAAAATTGATAATGTTTCTTTGGACAAAAATTAGGAAATAACGAAAAAAAATAAGAAGTCGTAAAAATTTTGAAAAAAAATTTGATTTTGACCTTCAATAACTTCATGGCTTTTGGTTTCCCAGGTATAGTCTAAAAGACAAAAATGATCCTGGTTATGGGCGGAATGCGTGGACTTCGGCTTCGTTGAGTGTCTTGTTACACCCGTTATAGAACTGCACCAAAAAGCTCCTCTATTAAAGATATACTCACATCCTGTATAGACATGGAGCGCAGCGCGCCCACCTTGAAGCTGTTGAGCTTGGCGAGCACCTTCTTGGGCGTGTGCGCGGGCGTCTGCGCCGCCGCCTCGTCGCCGCGCTCGCGCGCCCACTGCTCGTGCGCGCCGGCGCTGCAGCACTTTATGAACTCCGTCCACTTGCCGTATAGGAAGCGCACACGTTTTTTGCTGAAAAATTTAGAACGCTGTGTAAAGACCTAAAAAATCAAAAGTACGATCGGCTTTAGTCGATCAAATTACTTTGAAAATTATCTCACGTCATCCTTATTAATATGTATAGTATATATTATCTGTGCTAATATTATAAATGCGATAGTCCGTTTGTTTGTTTGTTTGTTATGCCTTCACGTCTTAACTACTGAACCGATCATCATGAAATTTTGCATACACGTTTTCAGGGGTACAGAAAAAGACATAGGGTACCTACCTTTCATCCCAAAAAAAAGTATTGTTCTCGAGGGATAGCAAAAGAATGTTTTCACGCAGACGAAGTCGCGGGTGGCCGCTAGTTTATTAATAAAGAACAAATTTCGTTAAAAGAACTTCGATAATGACGATTTACGTAGAATTATACAGTATTTTGGAGTTTCTCAGTTTATCTACTCCATAAATATTAGATTTAATCAAAGAGCCCAGAATAGAGAACTAATGAGAATACCGAGGATTAAGTACCCTATTATGTAAGTTTTATTATTAGGAGATATGTGCTTGTCATAAATACGAATCGCTTATTCAACTGGTGTTTAATAAAACATATAAATGTGTTCATTAAGTAAAGCCTTAGACAGCGCAGCGATAATAATGGAAACATTTCCATTTTCGGTACGATAGCTGATAAGCTGCCTAGCTTATCTGCGGAACTTTCGCTGGAATGAGACGACGCAGATCTGGCGATGTGCCAAGATGCCTCTCAGTGGAACCTACTTTCACTGTTTGAAACAAATGAACGCTGACCCGTAAATATTTGTCCCAACATTTTAAAGTCCAAACAAAATAGCTTAGATTATATAATAAACGTCTAGATCAAGAACTTTAAAATCACTCAGATAGAGTGTTCCGGTTTTGACGCACTAAACGAAAATGGCTAACTTTTTTTAGGTTGATGAAGGATCGAAGGTTGGTGTGCGTCTTAGAGTAAGACGGGCTTCTACAGAAAAACGAAGCCTTTGTTGCTCGAAGGTGTGCGTTTTTAGCAGCACCGCGTCCAAAAAGTATTGTAATAAAAAGTATGGGCACATCACACTACTTACGATCTTAGTTCGTTGACTTACAGTGTGGTGTGTGTGTATTTTTATAACTCAACAGCTGAGTGTATTTTTGACGCGTTTGTAGCTTCGAAAAGTCGTACATAGAGATGTAGACATGTATTAATTAAAGCAAAATAGCTATATTTTTTTCTTGGACTAGAAGCAGAGACGCTTCGCGCTCGCTCGGTCAATAATGGGAGAAGCTCTAAATCCACAAACATTAGCCAACCTACTACTGACATCTGGAATTCTGAACCTATCCACAACTCCACATCATAGGATGTGGATAGGTACACCCTACATAGATGGCGAATAAGTCAACTCCTTGGCATGAAGGATACGGTCCTTACTCCGAGCTTCAACGTGATTTTGAAATAATGATGTACCTAATAGTGAGACGGAGCTATAGCTACACTGCGTTAAGTGCCATGTCATTTTCAAAAATAAAAGCTCATCATTGCCCTTTGGTAAACAATCTCCATAAACCTGCACAATTCCTACTAGCCGCAATGACAGCACCCGATATCATAATAGAGGATTGTACAGACGACAGCACATCACCACAGACTTAACATCTTTAAGCCCTAAGTAATAATATTTCCTTATTTCTTTAATACAACATGCTGTCATATGTTACTTACTTTGCATCAGTGATGAACCCGTCAACCCTATGCAGGTCGCGGTTGTTGAACCCCGCAGGCTTGAAGGCCAAGTTGGCCTTGAGGCCGGCGCCGCCGTGGCACACCACCTCCATGGTGCCGTACTGCTCGATCCACAGCTTGCCCACGATCACGTTGTGGACGCAGCAGTTCACGTTGCTCCAAGTGTATGCTTCCCCCCACCTAAAGTTGGAAAGTTGCGAAAGTTATCAACAGCTCGGTAACCCCTGAACTGAGATTAGCCTTAAATGATCAGCATGCTTGATAGTCTTAGGTACACCCGTTTGGACTAATTTTAAGAAACGCCCGTTTCCTTACTACAACTCGACCAAATTAAAATGGTATACGTTGGTGTGGTAAGGAAAATACTTTCTTAAGTTTAGTGAAAATGGGTGTTAGAGCCCTCTATTTCAACTACCTACAGAAGCAAAGTTAGTAAAGTTAGTCTATCTTTCTATAGGTTGGCAAAAATCCTTTTAAACATTTTATAAGTAAACCAATTCCATCGATAGGTATCCAAAGAAATGGAGCTCACCTTGGTAATTCAACGGTAACGTGTCCCTTCGGTTGTATTTCGACGCTTTTGCCGCAGAACTTGAGTTTGGGATGCACAGACCCGTGGAACACGAAGGAAGGGCTGTCAGCGTGGAAGGCAGAGACTGGGGGGTGGTGGGACACCTGGGAAAAATAAAAACCATTTTTTTTATATTACTTCATAGGTTTAGGCGAGGAAACATAGTATTAACATTTCAAAGTAGAAGAATGTAGACCATAAAGACTTCACAGTCAGGAGCTATGATGTTTTAAATCTTTAACGCTATGTCTCGAAAGTCGAAACTCCGTTTTTTTGAGTTATTCATGTGCGATTTGTTTGATAGTTAGTTGGAAAATTCAGTCACCAGAGAGTCTGACTAAACCACAGAACAAAGAAATTTTTTTTCCCCCCAGTAGAAGTCGCATGTGGGCGGCACCCGTGTAACATCACATCTGCGAAGCTCCGCACTTCTTTAAATTTGGCTCCGTCAGTCGTATGAACGAACGCCAAACAAAAACATCTTCGAAAATAATATAAAAATGCCGAGTTGCATTATATAAAAGAGCAAAATCGATATCCACATATATCATTTAGCAAACGCGTGTGATAGCTTTTGTAAGATAGAGCAATATATAATCAAAAACTAAGCTATTGTCTATTATATCTCTTTAGTTTAAAGTGCAATTAATGTAAGCTATTGAATTAAATGTAGACTATGGAACTGAATGTAGACTATTTAACTGAATGTAGACTATTTAACTGAATATAGACTAACTGAATGTAGGAAAACTAAGGGGAAATACTATTAATAAAACGTAAGAAGTCCTTCAACAATTGTTCAAATAATTTATTATCTTAAATAATTAACATAATCGGAACGTTCATTAAGCAACAATTCTATCAACCAAATTAACTTAGATATATAACACATTTAACAAAAATGAACGTTCAATAAGCAACAATTCTATTAACCACATCAAATAAGTAACACAATTAACGTAACACTAACGTTCATTATGCAACAACTATCGACCAGATTAAATAAATAACACAAGCATTAAACACAGAAAATAATGGATAATTGAATGGAATAATGTGAACAGTAGAAATAAAACATGTTAGAATAATACTTAACTTTCTGTTCCACAACCTTTTCACTTGACTCACTACAGTAGAATGTGACTAAAAATAAGCTACGCTCCGCAGGAGCAAGATATATCCCGCCAATATTTTAACAACCAATCAGGAGTAAGCATTACAGAAAACAAGTCTGCCATATGGCGCCAAACGACCAAATCAATACTTTTATACAAATAACCATTAATAAAATAAATAGCCTGTGACAATTAAAATATAATATAATTAACATTATTTATCATTGAATTAATAATAAAGATATCTATTTTATACCTATTTTAAAATGACAATTGAAGAAAAGGAAAAGGTAGCAGACCAACATCAAATCAATTCCTTTTTATAACAATTAGGCAAAAATAATCGAATAACAGGAAACGGTAGCAGATCGTCATGGATCACGTAATCAAATCAAATCATTTTAATAAACTTAGCAACAAATAATGATTTAAGTATTACATAAACTTACAAACAAATAATAAGGTTTACATCAATCATTCTAACTATGACATTACATTATTTTCCATAGTTTTATTATCACTAATCTATTACGGCCATACTGACAGTACTTCGTCCTCGAAGTACACACAACGGCACCTCAGACTATACATGTTGCCCTTGAGGCCGCTTTTATGCCCTATAATAAAAGCTGTTTTCGCAGCTTAATTGTATAACCTGACGTGCTGTCGTGTGTACATAAAAATATAGAAAAGAAAAAAAAATACAATGTTTATTTTATTCTTCATAACATTATTGCAATACATACCCATTTTTAAGTATATTTTGAACATTGTTTCATAATGAGTAATTTAGTACTTTGATAAATCTCACGAGTTTCCGCCACTTTCGGTTAATAATAATTATTTTCAACACTTTGAATCTAAGAATTAAGGAAATTAAAGAAATGAAATTAGTTGTCAACAAACTTAACAGGAATTTAACCGGAATCCGTGATACACTTTCTTTTATTAATATAATAATACGTTTACTCCACCTTTCTTTTTTTATTAATTAATAAACTTTTTATTCCATTTTTATAACAACAACTTTTTAGTAGGTATTGCCAGACACCTAGACATGCCAATAACATTCACCCGCTGCTGGTGAGAATAACTGACACCAAGCATCTGACCGACCAGCGAATACCAATTTCTTAATATCAACATAACTTAAAGGTAGGTATTGCCAGACACCTAGACATGCCAATAACATTCACCCGCTGCTGGTGAGAATAACTGACATCAAGCATCTGACCGACCAGCGAATACCATGTACCGAGGCCACGATTGCCAAATACATAGACATACTGATCACATTCACTCGCTGCCAGTGAGATCAACCAGTACCAAGCATAAGACCGACCAGCGAATATCGTGTACCTGGTATACCTATAACATTCATCGCCAAATCATACATATACATACCGATCACATTCACCCGCTGCCAGTGAGATGATTCTGGTACCAAGCATGTGGCTTAACAGCGTTTCAAATATTATTGTTACTAACAAACTATGGATCTTTGGTCTGAAAATAAATTATTTTTATTTTTATTTTATTTTTATTTATTTATACTAAATGGAATAAACACAACTGCCAAATCATACATAGACATACCGATCACATTCACCCGCTGCCAGTGAGATGATTCGATACCAAGCATGTGGCTTAGCAGCGTTTTAAATTATTATTAAAAAGTGGAGTTCACGTCAGACTTGAATACAAGTAAGGGTATAATTTGGTTCTATTGCTATCAGCAATCACAAAGGTATTAAATTCAGTGGATTTTTGAACAGTGGTTTTTTGCACTTTACACAAACCGTTCGGCCAATCTGACTTGAAACAGTTATATAACTATATTATTTTCAAAACCACTGCCTATTGATGGCCATCAGCCACAACAACAAAGTCAAATAATAAATAAATTTATTCATATGGTCAAAACTTGGACTGAGCAAAAATAGTAGCCCAAAAACAGTCAAAGCACTAAACCACTATACTTATTACTAATGTCTACAATTAAAATCAATCAATGTATGATTAGAAAAGAATTCTATTAAACAAATATGTGGTTGGATATCATGTGACTTCATCAGTTTGCGAATAAATAAGCATTATCATTATCATAATCATGAATCATTAGCATTATCATCAATACCAGCTTCAATACCAGCATCGATACCAGCATCGATACCAGCATCAATATCAGCATCAATATCAGCATCAATATCAGCATCAATATCAGCACCAATACCAGCATCAATACCAGCATCAATACCAGCATCGATACCAGCATCGATACCAGCTTCAATATCAGCATCAATACCTGCATCAATACCAGCATCAATACCAGCATCAATACCAGCATCAATACCAGTACAAATACCAGCATCAATATCAGCATCAATACCAGCATCAATACCAGCATCAATACCGGCATCAATACCAACATCAATACCAACATCAATACCAACATCAATACCAACATCAATACCAACATCATTACCAACATCAATACCAACATCAATACCAACATCAATACCAACATCAATACCAACATCAATACCAACATCAATACCAACATCAGTACCAACATCAATACCAACATCAGTACCAACATCAATACCAACATCAATAGCAACGTCAATGCCTACATCAATACCAAAAAGGATTCCAAAAAGGATTTGAAGTCAAGGCATCTGATAGTATATTTAATACCTACAACATATTTAAGAATTCCAAAAGTATAAATTCTATCAGAATCTCGTATATATATAGAAACTAAGCTTTTAGTTTATCTAACAACATAGTTATCAGACCAATAGAATACTCAACCAGTAAAAATCTTCGGTAGATATGACCATAGAATATGAATATTTAAGATTCTTGGTTATGACCACAGCTTTTTACACAACCGCAAAGAAAGTTGTCAAAGAAATTTGTACTCGATAACTTTTTACATTATTCAATAACATGAAAATGTAACATAGCATAGGTAATAACACTAATACCTAATTGAATATACATTATATCAGCCTTGTCACAGAATAGATAATAATACAACTGCCTCGTGTTTTAATAAAAATAGTGTCCGGGACGAAGCCGATGTTGGCCGGCGTTGCTCTAAGTATCACGCCGTTCTTCTTTCAAGTGGTAACAGTCACCAAAAGTATCTTAAAACGTCTCTTGTAGACTAGTTCGAAAGTGAACAATTAAAACTATAATAATATAGATCTCAAGAAAAACGAAAACTAAATAACTCAAAAACATTTGACTGAAAATATTAAGCCTTCTGTAAGACTCACTAAAACGTAAATATTAAAATAAAAAAGTCTAATCAGTTGATAGATATAAACTTATTGGGATAGTTTATAAATAGTAGAAGTAGAAGTAATTATAGTAGTTGATAGATAATAGATAGTAGTACCTACTACTATCTGTCTGTACCTATGTATAGTAGTAGCACAATAGCAAGTAAGGCTAGACGAGTTTACGATCTGACGAAAATTTATATATTTTAGTTTTCAGTGTGAGGACATTATTTAGAATTCCACTACACAAAAAAAATACTGTCTACTAAAAAAAAAGAATCATAAAACAATAAACGAACAGAATATTGAAAAATGGCTCGGTAATTCTAAAATAAATCGTAAATATCATCATAGGAAATAAAGTTCCATTTGTCAGATTTTGTAATTTTCAACGACAATGATAATGATGTTTTATACAAAAAGGATAACTTTTTGCTAAACTGGGTATCTTTTTTTTTATGGTCCAGTATTTCAGGAATCAATTAAAATGTACTAAATTTTGACAAATTTCTGGCAAAATAAAGCTATAGTGCAAATCCACCATATTGTACAGAGATAGCAAAAGAGTAGATTTCGTGAACTGCGTGGTCTTAAACTAGAAAAAGACAACAACTCAACTCTACTCAACTCAACTCAAAATTATTGATTTAGTCTAGGCTGTTACAACCACGTCAATTTCATAGAAGCTAGGTCATCGGTTCGCAAACCCTAAGCGGGAGACCTTGTAACGAGGACAATAAATCTAACCTTTCATAAGTATGATTAGAGGTATAATGCCTAAATAGGTAGTAATAGTTTAGTAACCAGAAATAATAAAAAAAATATAATTTGAATTATCAGTAATAATAACGTTATAATTCCGACCATTGGGCGAGCGAACCCAAGTTTACTTGGTTGAGCATATTTTTGAATCAGAACAAAAACAAATTTTGAACAAGGAGCATGCTCAGATTATTGTGTTTAATATGCTTACTCTCATTAAAATACTCGAAGAGTATAAAGAAAATGGCTTATTAGACCGATTTTATTTTCACACACTTTCAAATAGATAATTTAATTAAAGAAAACAATTAATGAAAATGCTAAATACCTTTGATACTAATGCTTTGATAAAGGTTAGAAGACTGCTTTCGTCAAATGATTTTATTACTACTTTGGGAAGGATAACCAAAACGTCCATAATGCATAAAATATGGAAATATGACTAAACAAAATATACAAATAATATTAAATTATTAAGTTATTTCGTAGTGTAGACTTATAATAGTACTAGTGACGTAGTTAATAAGCCATGCCGCAAAAAAAAAAATTTGCTAAACCCAAACGGTCACCAATTTCTATGCACTTGAAAAAGTTTGGACATAATACATAAAACCTTTGTACATACTTAGTAAAATCTGCTCACCTACTTGTGAACCTATTTTAAATAAACAAATATTTTGTTCACCTCATTTTAAATGCATTATCCTACTATATGCTACTAATGAAACCACAAATGTGTACCACAAATACCATCACATATTACTTTTTTCAATAAATATCTTTACTTTATTTCAATTACTTATCTTCTACTAATTTTAGGACAATAATTCGCTAAACTAAATTAACTGACTAGCAGGTTGTGTGTATAAATCACAGTTATCGTAAAAAAAAACACAGCCACCGAGGGCCTTACCGGCCTTTGCACCAGGGAACGAGTCCGGATGTTTTTTTTTTTTCTTTCGACGCAAGGAACTCGAAATTGTTGCGACAGCAGCTTGTAGCTCCGCCGATGCAGGTTTCGGGATCAAGACCTCACAACGGCAGCGGAGCGGAGTCATCTGGCCGATCACATCAGCATCCACCCTGAAAATTATTAGGAAACGGTGTTAATATTTTGAAATGGACAGAGACAATCCCACTTCTGATGATAGCTTTTGTAAGATAGAGCAATATATAATCAAAAACTAAGCTATTGTCTATTATATCTCTTTAGTTTAAAGTGCAATTAATGTAAGCTATTGAATTAAATGTAGACTATGGAACTGAATGTAGACTATTTAACTGAATGTAGACTATTTAACTGAATATAGACTAACTGAATGTAGGAAAACTAAGGGGAAATACTATTAATAAAACGTAAGAAGTCCTTCAACAATTGTTCAAATAATTTATTATCTTAAATAATTAACATAATCGGAACGTTCATTAAGCAACAATTCTATCAACCAAATTAACTTAGATATATAACACATTTAACAAAAATGAACGTTCAATAAGCAACAATTCTATTAACCACATCAAATAAGTAACACAATTAACGTAACACTAACGTTCATTATGCAACAACTATCGACCAGATTAAATAAATAACACAAGCATTAAACACAGAAAATAATGGATAATTGAATGGAATAATGTGAACAGTAGAAATAAAACATGTTAGAATAATACTTAACTTTCTGTTCCACAACCTTTTCACTTGACTCACTACAGTAGAATGTGACTAAAAATAAGCTACGCTCCGCAGGAGCAAGATATATCCCGCCAATATTTTAACAACCAATCAGGAGTAAGCATTACAGAAAACAAGTCTGCCATATGGCGCCAAACGACCAAATCAATACTTTTATACAAATAACCATTAATAAAATAAATAGCCTGTGACAATTAAAATATAATATAATTAACATTATTTATCATTGAATTAATAATAAAGATATCTATTTTATACCTATTTTAAAATGACAATTGAAGAAAAGGAAAAGGTAGCAGACCAACATCAAATCAATTCCTTTTTATAACAATTAGGCAAAAATAATCGAATAACAGGAAACGGTAGCAGATCGTCATGGATCACGTAATCAAATCAAATCATTTTAATAAACTTAGCAACAAATAATGATTTAAGTATTACATAAACTTACAAACAAATAATAAGGTTTACATCAATCATTCTAACTATGACATTACATTATTTTCCATAGTTTTATTATCACTAATCTATTACGTGCATAAAATATCAGAGGCGAGCTTTATTTAAATAATTTTGATTTTAATTAAAAATTAAACTGATATTTTCCTTTAAAAATTCAATACAATAAATATCCACCTTTATTCGGTACACACTTAAGATCCATATTCCAACGCACAATTTGACATTTTCTTGAAGTTTCATAAACACTAAAATGTAGAATGGCGGAAATGTCACTCAATAGGGGAGACCGAGAAAAGTTGTGACTGTGAAAAGTTGAAAAGTATTATCACCATAGCAAGAAATTGATAAGTAAATCATAAACGTCTAAGTAACAGTTGATTTGATACACTCACCACTGAAAACACGCAAAAACAACACGGAATTTTAGTCAACTTAATTCATAAATAGTACGTAACCGGCGAGTGCGGGAAGCTAGCATTTTTATTGTCAAGGATTTTAATCATTCGAGGCAATTTAATAAAAATTGCTTCTCCTACAAGGCTGCGAACTTCGCAGCCTTGTAGGGAAATATTTTTTTTAGTTAAAATGTAATTTGGAAATTGGTTCATGTGGCCATGTGAAACGACTGGTCATGCAGCCATAAAGTTTTATAAAAATAACGCTATATAGTTATTTTTTTATTAGGAATACTACATTCCTGAACTTGTGCGGGGCGGGAAGTAACTATTGAAATTAACTCGGTAGGTATAGGTGCCGGCACATAACTTGGCAAGTTTTTAGGCAAGTTCAAAAAGTTTAAAGAAAATCGATATTTTGGTATGGATTCGGAACGTGATGAAGTTGGATCTATTATTATAAATACAGGTGATAATGACTCCGACACTTCAAGTGATGAAGAATAGTAGGTAGTCTTATTTTTTTTATTTGATTTTTCATTAAAATTCTCTTTCCACCTCGCTTGTGTGTATTATTTGTATTCGTATTTGTTTTTTAATAAACACAAGTAGGGACGGACACTGTAATCTTAAAAAAACACTATATTTTTTTTGGGTTTCTGAATTTTAATTTGGTTCAAATATTTTTTGCCTGGTATGAACTAAGAAATGTCAGGATTCCACCGAATTATGAAATAGAGTTTAAACGAATTATTTATCTGAAAAATTTAGTATCGCTATTTAATGATTTCAAATAAATTTTATATTTAAATTACGAAATAATGTAATATTCAGTCAAAAGTACCAGGGCAACATAACTTAGGAGGAGTGATTTTAATTTGGTACCGCGATGATATGTCTTAATTCCTTTTAGCTCTTTAATTTTTCAAAAATATAAATCGAAATAACTCCTTGTAAGCCATGGTGCCTTGGTATTTTTGACTGAATATAACATTATTTCGTAATTGAATATAAAATAAATATAGGATTTTGGGTTAGGTTCGGAATGATCGTTCTTTATGACTTATCTATCGATTCTCGAAAAAGACCTAGTCCAGTAGGACCACGGGTACATAGTGGTATACCGTGGTCCTACCAGTATGTCAAATCGGTAGGTCCACCCCGCCCTTAATGCAACCAACCCGGTCTCCCTTATCTCATTAAATTTTCTTAATGTACTTTATGTATTAATAAATAAGGTGGTAAATCGCACTATTCAAATTAGCTTGCGCCATCTAGCGGCTGAGTAGCAGCATTATTATTATACGTATTATTTAATTTGGTACCAAGTTGCTATGGTAATACGACTGAATCTAAATAAATAAACTTTGTGATTTATGGTTTTCTGGATATTACACATTTTTACTTTTTATCCAATTATGTGTTCATAAAGTGTGTGTGCGTAGCTTGTAACTATTAAGTGGGGGGCTTGGCTTCGATGTTTAATGTGTTTGTTTGGTTACACTGGTTTTCATACTAAATTGAGCTCATACTACTTCTATCTACTTCTATGTTCTGTGGACTAAACAATACGTATGCATTTCAACTAACCTGTTCGCAGACTGCCCTGAATTCGGGCCGCTCGAGCTCGTATGTCTCGCCAAGCAGTGGGTTAAATGGTTTGCCCAGGCGCTCCCAATTCGAAGCCAAGGCGCTCACCGCGAAAGCTGTAAAATAAAAAATATATAAAGTCCTTCTAGCCCTAGCGAGTGAGTCACGCACCTAAGATCTCTCGACTTAACCAAAAAGTTAGGCTAAATGACTGTAGGTATCAACTGTGTGGGTTTCTGAAAGAATGTCTATGCCCAGCTCACCCAATAGAATTCTTAAAAGATCAGCAGTGTACCTACTCTATCCTTGCAACAAAAGTCACAGTGTCAGTCAACAGTGGCTTGTTGAATCGTATTCTTAGCTCCTTGCTGAATACAAAATTGTTGATATTGCAACAAAACTGGTACGTCCCATTCTTGTATCAACCATTTTTTTTAATGTCCCCACTGCTGCCCAATGCGGATTGATGGGTGTTAACGACTGCAAATGCAGCCGGGACCAAAACGGCTAAATGTGCCTTCTGAAGCAAGGAGGAGTTCGAGATAATAGTCACCCATCTCATTACCGACCCTTGCGAAAGTTGCTTAACCTTAAATCGTTGGGCCAGCGACCGCCACCGAACTCCTCACTCAGGTCCTTGCTGAATATAAAATAGTTGATATTGCAGCAGAACAGGTGCGTCCCATACTCACCCGCAATGTACTCCATCCTGGCTACAGGGTCCGTCTGCTCGGAGGCCATGCGGAGCAGGTGCGCATACTCCAGGTACTCCAGCATGCGCTGCAGGAATGACAGCGGCTCGTTGAACACCACCGGCATGGTGATCTTGGACAGCTCCTTGCCCACGCAGTTCTTCAGCACAGACCACAGGGAGAAGTCGCCGCGACTGAATTGAGCCACTGGTAGTGAAGTCCTGGGGACAAGAAAGCCAACGTTTATAAAACGTGCTACAAAATAACCCCTAATGCCGAATATGGTAGACTAGCTTTTGCCGCGACTTCGTCCGCGGGGACATTCGGGATATATCGCTATGCAACCTTTTGACCGAGATAAAAAGTATGGATACTTTTTATCTCGGTCAAAACCATGTTTTACAATAGGCTAAAACTATATATCTGTTGCTATTCCAAATCCGTTCAGCCCGGTTTTATGTGATTGAGTAACAAAGATCCAAACATTAAACTTTCACATTTATAATATTATTAGTTCCCGTTCCCGTTCTCGTTCTTGTTCCCATTCCCGTATTATTTTTCCATACAATATTTGAACCTCATTTTCAGTCATTTAGTTCGGTGTTGAATAATGTCCACTGTGTCGTGTTGGAACTTAAAATAAACATCCCATAAAACCGCAATATATACATCCATAATCGATTTGTTTGCTTATTTGTTTTTAGAAGGACTCGTATGAATTTTGAAGTCGAAATGTCTATTGAATATTATTTTTCTATAGGTACAAAATAGGAATTATGGCACCGTGTTGGACTTCAAAATAAATGCCATTTTTGCAATCAACAACCCATAAAACCTCGATAACGACACCCAAGTCGATATTGAGCTTTTTTACCCATTTACCCCCTAAAATCTGCTGTTTCATACAAAAATTCAAGAAGATTTCAGAGTTGGACCCATAGTAAAAGTTGTTTAGTTTGATGGTCCCTATCTACCATATTCGGCACGGCTTATTTTTTAACACGTTGTAATATGTATTACGAATGTTAGTATAGAATAAATGTACTTACTGTATAATGGATGATAACAAACGTGAATCTAATATGTCTCTTCTAAAAACAAAAGTAATAACTTTTCTTGGCAGGTAGTCAAAATACTGGGAAGCCTTGGAAAGTCGTTTTGAGAAGCTTTTCTCGCTTTATAATAAAAAATGGCTCTGAAAGGTACATAAGAATATTATGTAGGTTAGTAGATCTCGAATAAATTATGATCCTGACCGTGTTTCACACATTTTAATGTCCTGACCAGCAGCAGACGGTCATCAATCTCAACTTTATACTTGGTACTAAATCAAACTGCTATAAAACTACGCTATGATTCGAGCAGAAAGCATATTTACGATAGCTTCCATTATTCATATCGACGAATAAATAGAAGCTATTAAAGATTTGCTACGTCATAAGTAGAATATTATTTCTTGGTTGCTGAAATTACTGAAACCATAAAGTAGGAAATATACTGAACTAATGCCTTTTGCCTAGGACTAGTTTAGTATCAATAATGATTGGGAAATAGATGACTGGGTATTACTAACCAGGTGGCAAGGTAGCTAGCTACTTTTCTTTTCTCGGTTTTGAAAACTTGTCTGCCACCTAGGTGATGAGAGTGAATATTTCCAGTAAGAGTACTTAAATAGGCAAAAAGTAATTTCCTAGAAAATGGCAATGCACCATGGCCCGGTTTTTCAATAGCAGGTGTAGATTTCAAAACTCATCCAACTTACGAACTTTTACAACATTTCTCTGAAAAGTTGTCCAATTTAGTAAACGCTAAAAACATAAAAGTAAGTCACATTCACCTCAAATTACGAGTAGGTAAGTATAAAATGCCAACACCTACCTATTTGGTTTCCTAACCTTTCGAAAGTGACAGTTCTGTAAGGGTGCTATCGACTCGCCTAAGGGGGTCAAGGTCGGAGGGACCCCTTGGAGCCCCTAATCCTGTTACGCCACTTTGTTGCCGAATAAAACAACCCATTGGCCTTATTTTCGTCGACAGTCAGTTTGCCTTTTGTCAAGTTAGGTACCGAATTACTCATAAGTCCATTCTCATACCCCAACACAAGTACCATTACTTTCTGGGGGGTCTCACCTCAAACTATTTTCTGTATTTGGGAAATAAAAACTATATTTTATTTTTTATTTTATAAGGCTTTATTTGTTTGATAGAGTATTATTTCTTAGGTATGAGAAAATTCAAAGCATTGACTTATTAACGAGGCGTCGTCGTGCAAACAATTTTAACCGAGTTAGGAGTAGTCAAGCGCCAGTGCGGTAACCCACTTACAGTAGTAGATCAATGTTTGTGCTCAGACTGGTCAGTATAAGCTTGCTACATGTGATTTCTTGTTTATTTTTAAGCTTATAAGTTAGCGTTAGCTTTTAAACGAATAGAAAGTTTGCCATTTTTACTGGGGTGACAATTCTCGTAGTTAAACGCGTGCGTATGGACATGGCAATGGTGGTAATGGTATGAACCTATCCTTATTGGATGGTAAAATTGTTACTCTCTCGCCCAAACTTAAAATCTATGAACCTTAAATAATTCACTTGGGTTACGTCTAAGGTTTTACTCATAAACTGATTTTACTTGAGCATGTAGCTACATTGATTGTGGGTAAGTCCCGTTGTCCCGTGCCGCACGACGGCACGATATCGATCCGGCGGCTGCCCTTGAACGCCTAAGCAGGGCGCTAACATCCAATTAATGGATCTCCACTCCACGAGATTCGGGACCACTCACGCTTAATATCTCCCCTTTTGTATACTTATCCAATCTGATTCTGATGAAGTACTAAACCGGGCCTTTCATTTAACTCAAAATTATTTAGCTTAGAGCAATGCGAAGCCGGCGTTGCTCTAAGTTATTTAGGGTGGAGAACTTTTGCCTTCTGACACTTCAAGTCAGATTAAAAGCACAGAGTTAAAAGGGAGGAAGTTTTAGGGGTAGAAGGGTAGATGGTGGCATTACGAAATCTTGTGTTTTGATATTGCATAACCTATTAATAAAATAATAAAGGTCAGTTAATTAAAAATGTTGATTAAAGAGAAGCTTTAAAAAGAGTGATATCATCAATGCCGTAGAAAATTAGTTGGCAGCTTTCCCTTTTTTAATTAGCTAGGTTAGTCGAAAAACCTGCTAGCTTTTATATCTCTTCCCTTGTCACGTGTTTTTATAATACCTACTACAAACATACCTAATTACACCTAGGTATTAAACTTATCTTAAAATGTCTACCTACTTATGAATAAAAGTAATCTAAAAATACTGTGTGGTAATAATTTTAGGTACGAATCAAGCTGGGGCCCTATTTAACAATGTGACAATTTGGTTTACATTGCGTTGTAGCTATGACTAGTGTGTTCTATTTTTAAATTGTTTGACGCAATGGATATAAAATTGTCATGACAGGTGACAAATTGACACGTTATAAAGGAGACACATTGGTAAAATTACACTTATGATTGTGACACAGTATAGATTGTGAGCAGTAAATTAATTAGCCGCTCTACACGCGAGCGCTGAGCCTGCTTGATTGCCTCCACACTCATGTAAAGTGGAAACTCAGTCATGAAGGGTGCTGGAAGCGTTTAAATTATATGTTGAAGCCTACTCGAGGGCAATCTAGAGAAATTATTCACTGAATACAAAATTCAATTTGATATTTTAAACGATTCGTGGCCTCATGCCGTCATACTACGGCCGTAATTTAGCGGTGTAGAACGTTTTCTATGTAAACAATACGGCGCGGTTTCCTAGAGAGCGGTGCTGGACAGCGACGTCAAAAAGCGGTGCCGCCATTTTATGACGGCCGTAATGGCGGTGTAGGATATACAGTTCGAAAACGTTTTTTTGTGATAGCGGTAACAAAATGAATCAAAACGTTTTTTTGTGATAGCGGTAACAAAATGGGGGTCAGCCGGCTCGAGGGTAGCCAGTCTTCTCCAAGCTGGTCTAATTTGGAGATATCACAGGCGTATGACGTCGCTCATCGCTGTGAGAAAAACAGTGGCAGTCGGATAATGGATAATTTGAAGAAGTAATTCCTTCTGGAGCAACGAAGACGACGAAATTTTAATAGATTTCGTCCGTAATCATGAAGTCCTTTAAGTATAATATAAAAAGTAAAGAATTTAGGAAAACCCAGTTTAAACAAAATTTATGGCGGGAAATTGGCGAAATTTTAAATAAATCAGGTATATATATGTAAACAATTCACTGAATAGGTATTTGTAGTCAATTATTTGCACTAAAAAATCCAGTAAATACCTAAAAATAAGCTAGGTAGGTACATCTTTTGCGAATAAAAAATAATATTTTTTATTCTCAAGAGATCTACCTACCTAGTTTATTATAGGTATTAAAATTGGTACTTTTGAACTACCTATCGTTATTAATTAATTTACTAAATATGATGTGACATTATTGAATATTTATTTACTTATTTAATGCAATTCAAATGTGTACGTATACATTTATTTTGACATTTTTATTATCTTTTGTCATTCTTATTAAAAATTCAGATACCTAATTCCATTTTTAAAAAATTACGTCCGTAACGCTGTTGTACGGTGTTGTTACTTTCCACGTGTCTTCACCGTTAAAACGGCCGTAAAATTACGGCCGCTGAGTGACGTTTACGTCCGTAAATTTACGGCCGCTATGTGACGGCACCGCTTTCTTAGGAAACCCTAGCTTTAGTCTTGAAACTACGGAAACCGTTATTTTGTAGTAGTTTTAATTCCTTAAGGTAATCGGTGTGTTTTTAGGGTTCTGTACCCAAAGGGTAAAAACGGGACCCTATTACTAAGACTCCGCTGTCCGTCTGTCTGTCTGTCACCAGGCTGTATCTCATGAACCGTGATAGCTAGACAGGTGAAATTTTCACAGATGATGTATTTCTGTTGCCGCTATAACAGCAAATACTAAAAACAGAATAAAATAAATATTTAAGGGGGGCCCCCATACAACAAACGTGATTTTCTGCTGCTTTTTGGTACGGAACCCACCGTGCGCGAATCCGACTCGCACTTGGCCGGTTTTTGCTAATGAAACTAATCATACATGGGTCGAAAAATTATGTCGATTTTTGACCCATGTATGTTTAGTTTCATTTCAAACGTGTATATTGTTAGCTGTTAGAAGGGGAAAAAATACTAACAATCGTTATACCTAACGATCTAAAGATAATTATGTTAGACTGTTTTTAACTAAAATAAAAGATTAAATACAAAAATAGTTTCACCAGAGTTCAACGACATCTATAGGTAAGTATAGTCAGAATTATAAACTGTAATTCGAAAAGAGTACGCCTTCAGCAACTTAATTATATAATTCCAGACAGTGATCCTCATCATGAAGGTCTCATCATGAATCATGAAGGTCGCGGAAAGCCAGTGGATGCAGGCAGCGCAGGACCGATCGTCGTGGAGATCCTTAGGGGAGGCCTATACCCAGCAGTGGGTGTCGTGTGGCTGATATGATGATGATGATGATGAGACAATGATCCACCGCAACTTCACTCGAGAATGTATGGCAAAAAGATTTTTTTACAGATTAAAATACGTCGTTTTGTACCTACCGCAAGGCTCTAAAGTTAAATATAGTCACTTCAGTTGTACACTGCTAAATTAATCGCATTGTTAAGATACAAGGATTAACTTTGTTGCAATGTTTATCCTTGGGTTTAGTTTCTTTTCTACCTTTTTGATTAAATTAAGTACTTAGTCGTTACTACACTTAGTTAAAAAAAACCTTAGTTTCGGTTTCAACCCACCTAATATTTTATTTCAGTTCACTTGATTGAAATGTTGTATCCTGTTGTAAGAACTGTTTTGGCTTTTGTAATAGCCATCAATCATTCTTAAGGTAATATTGTATTAAACAAACAAATTGTACTATTTTTGAGAACTCTACCACAGAATATTTATAATAGTACGTTCTCTACCAAACTCTCTCAAAAACCATCGTACCATCACAGCACATGATGATTTATAAAACATTTTTCACAGGATAATAAAGAAAGAAATTCGAGTGAAACCGTTTGTGAATACCAAAGCAGGAATGTAGGAAAATAAAACAGCCACAAGTCGAAAAAGGCAGATTTGCCGACGAGGAATCAATATACCGACCTTGAGACTTCTGAGATATACAGGGTGTCCCAAAACTTTGCCATAAAACCGGAATCTGATTAAATTCCGTTTTCGTCAGAAAGAAAACAGCATATATTTTTTCTGACAAAAACGGAATTTGACGAAAGTGTCCTAGATCACCTTAAGGATCTAGGACACTTTCGTCAGATTCCGTTAAATATTGAAGATATGAAATTTAACTGAAAGAAGACTCCATTTTGTTTTAAAAAATAATTGGAACTGAATTCAAAGATTTTTGAAAAACCGCCTGTCATAAACAGGAATTGAACCCACCAAATACGAAAAAAAAATATTTTTACGATACCAATCGAAAGCTTTACTCATTAGGATTATTTTTTCTTAAGTGACACAGCATCTTAAACAAAAGGAAGGCCATGTTTAACATTTAACGGATTGTATCAATTTTAATCGAATAGTACGTGATTTAAAAAAAAATCTTTGAATGCAGTTCAATTTCTTTTAAAAAACAAAATGAAGTTTTCTTACAGCGAAATTTCCTATCTTCAATATTTAAGGTAGGTAGGTACTTTCTCTCCGTGTGGCAAAGTTTTGGGTCACCCTGTTTATTTCTTTACGAGAAAAGAGAACGGTTCTTCTAAAGTTCCCCGCTCCCGTCGCATTCGCAGGGGATGGATTGTTACCTCCAAATGTAATCGGTAAAAATGAAAAATATTTTTCCTAAATACAACGTTAACTGGAAATGGCGAAGCAAATCATCGTTAAGAGAAGACAAATGGAAAAATGATTGGTACTTACTTTCTACGCTACTGATTTTATTTTTAAACTTATATTATTAAAAGCCATTTAAATAATGTCATTGCTAGAATAAATAAATCGTTTACGAATATATCATTGTATAATTTGCTAAAATTACATAATATTAATAAGTTGAAAGCTTCCAACGCATAAGATTACTCAAATATAATTTAAGTACCAAGGAAGTTTATTTGTCTTGTTCAAGCTCTTAGTGCCGATTTCACCGTTAACCGAGTTAAATTGAACTTGGTTTTACTTAAGCGAGTTCAGAAATTCGTTTTGATCGCGGTCTACGTTGCACCGGTTTCACCGTCTTCATTTTGATAACCGTAGTTCAGCTTTGACAAAGAATGAAGTTGCGTTCAAAGTATTGCAATTAAAGAAATTTTCCCTACATAAATGGGAAAAAAAATACAGATCATGATATTCTTCGTGGCGCAAACCACATTCACTCGTGGTGTGAACCCTGTGAAACATACCTACTCAGTGAATTTAAAGAAATAGGCTACGCACTTATTCATTAATTACCTACGCAAAAAATAAATTTCAGGGTCAGTTGTCAAGAACGTCAAAAACAAAAGTAAGTAATGAAAAATTTGATGTCAAGTTTACGGCGGTCTTTTTAAATTTAGAACAATAAACAGCTTGTAAAGAGTTGACAAAAAAAGGTCGCCACTTTATTTTTCAATAACTTACAATTTTTATTATTTTCCAATAATTTATAACAACTTTCTTTTGCATAGGTCAACACTGACTATTTTTTGTACTTAAAAATATTAGTTCCATTAAAATTCTTTCTGGCCCAAGTATAATTTTTAATTTTGAAATGATCGAAATTATTTAGGGTAAAACTAAAACTTGGTAGTGGAAACACTGACTTATAATCTCTTTGATTTTTGTCAAATTTCTCTATGGAATTTGTTTTTGTCAGTTTGTCAATTTTAAAACAATGTTTATCTGATATTTTTGAGTTTTATGCAGTATTTTTATTTTCCGCAGTGATATTTTGCTCAATTGTTTATTTCGAACGGATTGTGGATATAATAATTTAAGTACCTAGGTACTGAATACATGTTATTTAAGTAAGTGTCGTGAAACTTGTGAATTGTGAATTTTTGACATGGTAGGTAATAAATCAGTGAAATAAATTGTTGTCCGTTTTTTCTTTATTATTATTAGTTGTATGTAGAAGAACTAGGATCTACTAGCATAATAGTAAAAGTTAGGTAGGTCATAGGTAAGTAAGTGTACTTTACAATATTCTATTATGTTTTGATTTACGGTGCCTATAAAACATTTTTAGGCATTGGATTCATAATGTTTTGAACGCTTATTATTATAATGGGTGTTTAATTACGGTTTTTAAAGGCGCCGCTCGTAATTCAAAACATAATAAACTCGATAGCAGAAAAATCGCACCACACAGGCCTATTATCATACAAACGAGGTAAATTTGAAGATCTGGTTCTCCGCCCAGGATTAAACGGGCTCTGATCTGATGATGGCAAATTAAGAAAGGTGGTTGAGAAAAAAAAGGTGAATAGAAAAAAGCTGAATAGAGCATTGGCACTAGCTAAGGCTCTATTCATCTTTTTTTTATTCAAATACGAAAAGGATAATTATTTCTTTCCACTACTTATTTCTTTCTATGCAATAATCAATTCTCCCATGTTCAACGTACATACTACTCCACAATCATGGCAATGAAACAATATTATCTACCACTGAACTATTCAACATTTGACACTGGCAAAAATTACTTCCAAGAGGAAAGTAGATTGCCAAAACAAAAAAGAAGAAGAAGAAGACATCATGGCAGACAGATGACAGACAGTTCTTGAACGTGTTCAAACCATAGATAAGTTCAAATACGCTAACCGTCGTAAATCGGCCGTTCAGAAACTGAAACCAAGTTCAAAAGTTTAAGCGCGTGAGCTGAGGTTAACTCGAATTGAGCGCGTTCAATTTAAGCGGTGAAATCGGCTCTTAGTGTAGGTAGAGTACTTACTTCACATTTTATCGTCCTGCGCCGTCTGCTGGTTTATTGTTTTCGAACAATAACTTTACCTCAGGCTCTAGCTTAAACACTATGTCAATATCGTTGAACTCCTACATTTATCACAGTAATTTCTCAAGTGTAAAAACACATTGTATAATTTTCTTCTTTGAAAAAACAATGTAAGTATACCTCTACACACACTACTATCTTTTTTTCTCATTAATCTTCCAAGCTCTCAAACCCGACCGTCAACAAACTCTAAAGAATAAAAGAATAATCTTGAATGAAAATAGGGGGAAGAGAAAAGGTGACCTTGAAGACTAGGGAGGGGAAATCGACGCCCACTCGGAAACCCCAGTACCTACATCCCTGGGTGGGTTCTAAACGAAAAAGTTTGAACAGGAAAATATATTTTCCCAATAATTATATATTTTGAACATCAATCGACGATAACGTTTTCAGCAGTTTTGTGGAAAGATTATAATATTTTTCTAGGAACATTTTAAGGGGGGACTAGTAATTTTTGTATTATTCATTCACGCAACGAATACCTTTTCTTTTTCAGTGTGGGGTCAAGTGGAGTACAGGCAAGTACCTACTCATTATTATGTGGTACAGGTGTAACAAAATTTTGAATTTTCGAATATATTTTTTATGTGTTTGATAGCTTGTCTTCTAATTAAACTTTTCTCTCTTTTTATCTAGACACTCGTAGATAAATTAAAAAAATGACAGAGTTATTCATCATGATTGTATTGAACATTAAACTGTGCCCCCTGTTACACTGTTCCCCACTGGACAATATTCTCACCTCATCATTATTATTATCTTAAAAGTAGCAAAGATAAAACTAGGAAGAAATTTTACGTTGCGTATTTATGAAATCTGACATTCGGACCCTTTTCAGGATCTGCGGTCAGAACATGCGGGCTCGGGGTGAATCGTAAAAAAAAGTAAAGATGCTATCTGGAAATATTCTGGGTTTGTGGTAATATTTAACATATCATTTTGTAGAAAAAGTTTATTTTTAATATCCAAATTAATACCTATTGTCTTTGATGATGATGAAGTTAAAATAATATCGAATGAATAAACATTAAACAACAACAAGTGGTCCTCTCGAACAAAATCTTATTTTACGTAGAATTGAAGATAGATTGAGATATATTTTTGACAGTAATAGGTTTTCATGTTTATCAGTGGCTGTTGCCACTGATAAACATGAAAATACTATGAATTACTTGAAAATAAAAACTAGGGTTTGCCTGCGACTCTGTCCGCGTCCTGAGGGAATTAGATGTTTTCCTAGGTTAAAAAGCTACTTTTAGAGACTATGGAGACAAGGGATCCCTGAGTTTCAACTCAATTAATCAATCTCGATGTGAAAGATTACACCGATCAGTCGCTCCGTTGCAACATAAAGAGCGTACAAACAAATAAACACACTTTCACATTTATAATATTAAATTAAGAATTAGGATCAGTGAACTACTTTTTAATTTTAATTTAGTGTCAACCATTTGTGTCAACCCTAGGCATAGGTCAAGATGCCCATATGCAGACAATGGTAACTTGACCTAACCTCTACTAACATGACCAACGCAAATATTTCGGCAGACTGGACTGAAAACGGATATTTAACAACCTAAAATTAATTTACGGGACTTACTTCATAACATATCAAAATTCTACTCATGTGTGATCAGTAGTTTTTGCTCTGCAAACAGAATTTTCACACACCAGCAAAAACACGTTTTGTCCCTGTCCGACTTCGAAACGCCATATTTGATTAAACAACAGTGTTACCACAGTGAAAAAACTTTATGTTGCCACTGATAAACATGAAAACCTACTACTGTCAAAAATATATCTCAATCTATCTTCAATTCTACGTAAAATAAGATTTTGTTCGAGAGGACCACTCACGGGCAAGTTGCTTATCGAACGTCAAGTTGCCAGACTTGACGGTACTTGTATTTGTGACAGCCCTATATAACACAAATGATTTGTATGAAAATCGTGCTGAATGTTAGAGCAACTTGCCCAAGTATCCAGTATTGCCAGATTTTAGGTTCTATAAATTTCGAAAAGGGTTACCATGTTTAAACAGACGGTAAATATCGCAAATTGACCTTAAATAGGAAATAAAATGCAATAATCTACGAGAAATGATGTACAGGTCAAGATGCCAAAGTTGTGTCAATTTGACCTCTGTTACATTTATTTGTTTAGAACGCCAATTTCAAGGTTTATTAAAGAAATTAATAGTTAAAATGAATTATGAATGTATTATTGTCATAAACAAATCATAAAATATTAAAAAAACCTGTCGGTATCATAGTTATTTGAAAAATAAGAAAAAAATGTGGTCAAGATGCCAGAGTTGACGGTACAGCAATTTATTTCTTATGAATAAAAAAGGTTTTACACGTTGACAGGGAGAAAAATTACTAAAAGTTATCGAAAATTGTACGAAAACCAACCAAGTTTTGTGCAAAATAAGTTATCAGGCAATTTCTTACAATACCTACCCAAGACTAAGTTTTAATCAAATGAAATCCCATCTAAAAGGGTGTGAATGTGAAGTTTCTCAAGACATAATATATTTACTGACGAGTTTTAGAATTGTTTTCGCCTTTCATTTTTATTTATATCTATACATATTATAAAACTCTAAATTGATTGATTATTGGGATACGATACGACTATAGCCCTGAAAGCAGAGACACCTTTTTGAAGGCTGGTGTAGTGTGGATGAGCACTTAAGAAAGGATTTTGGAAAATTCACCCTCTAAGGGGATGATAAGGGATGAATATTTGTATTGAAGTCCCTTAGTTTCAAAGTAAGGATGTTCCAAAAGCTAGTTTTTAATAATAACATTTGGTTAAAATTAGTCATAAGGTCGGATTGACTGTGGAATTGTCTGACACTCATTATTATGTAGTATAGAATTATTATTATGGACTACGAAATAGTGCCATAATTTTCTTATAATGAACTAATAAAATTATTATTATGTTACTGGTGCAATATAGAATAAAATGAGTGCTAGCTAATTAATGTTTTCTCATCACAAGTGCTTTATTAGTAATTGATTTTTTTTTTTTGCCGTGTTATACTTAGAACATGTAGGTACTACCTACTAGAACTCAATTGACAAACAGCAGGGAAAATAAATATTTAGATACAAAACGTATAGTTACTTTATTCGATATTCTTTAGATTCTGCATTGATTTTACCTGAAAATATATCCACCTGACCATATAGGTAATTAAAATTGCTATAAGTTGATACCTACAGCAATTTCCATGTCAATTTTACAAATAAAGTATGTATAATGTAGCAGTCCCGTAGTTTGGAATTGGTCCAAGGTAAAAGGTTTGTGCTTGGAGGTGTGACGTCACGGTGAGTTCACTTGCCGACCCCGGAACCCGGAATGTTCTGGATTGCAAAGTAGCCTCAATTATGTTGGAACATTGTTGAAAGAACGAAGTTTAAGTTACTGAGAGAATAATTAGTATGTCTCTCAAAGACATAGAAGGTCGACGAGGTTTTTTAGTTAGAATATTCAATAATTTTTCAGCCTCTCTCAAAGCGACTTCGGACTTTTCGACCATAAGTTTTTAGATAGCAGTCAGAGAAAACAACAGCAGACTCGAGACAGATGTCTGTTTCGAAAGCTCTTTTTTGGGACTTCAATTGCTTTCTTTCTTTCACAAAGTAATATTAGGTAGGTATATAGTAATTCTTATTCGTAACTTGATATTTTACCATTGAAAATGGTTATCAGATGCAAATCGCCTGAGACGTATTTTTGGCCATATATCCAAGGATTTTGGGAGGATCGAAATAAAAATAGTACTTAAAGTTGAGGAGTTTATCAAGACACGTGTGAACGTTTGAATTTTGAAAATCTATTGGTAACCTTTTTTTGCAATTTTGCGAAATTCCAAAAATTCCGGGTTTTTTGGGGGATGTTTGTTTACTAAATTGTAATTTGATTTGATTACGGTTTTTCATAAATTATTGTGTTCATTTTCAATGCTCCGATTTTTGCAGGGACTGTAAAATCTGTGAATTTTTATTTGTGTTTAACAAATCTAACAAGAATCGCATTATACCTAAGTTAATTATGATGAAAAGCGACCTCTCTTGTGTGCTACAGAATTTCAATTCAATATTCTCTCCTTGAAATAAAACTGCGAGAAAATTGCTAGTACGAGGTCACTCGTTATCGAATAGCTTAGTTTCTTGAAATTCACAAACCTTATTGTAAGTTAAATAAATTATTTTAAATGAAATAAGTGGTATTTATTTGAGTGGTAGGTGCTTTGCAACTCTGACAGAGCTGTAGTCACTGCGACTCAAAATATAAAGAAAAGCAGGCCTTAAGCAGTCCTGTTTAAGGCCTGCTTTTGAACTGAACGAGTTATGATGGTTTCTTATTTGCTGATGGTAAGCCCCCTGGAAGTTTAATAATATCTTCTGGCTTTAAGAGTTTTTTCCTCTAATTTCTAATTAAATATAATATAACAATTAGGAAGAAATCCACCTTTAAGAAAGTATCTAATACAAATAATTGTAAGTATTTAACAAGCAGGCAATTTTGCCTAATGAAAAAAGTAGGTACAGTCACGGGCTAAATAAAAACAACAGACAAAAAACAACAACGGCCCAGATGTGTCCCGCGGGCATCGAGTTACTTATCCAGAGCTACAATATTCTGATATTGTCGTAATGTAGGCCGGCAGTAAATATTTTTTTCCTCATTTTATTTTATTATTTCATCTATTATCGCTTTGATGTCATGTCTGATTCTATTGGAGAAGAAACGTGTTTGTTTTAACTAAACTATTCGTTAGAACACAAACCAAGAATGAGTGCTGTGTTTCTTATATGCTCACCTATAATTTAGGTTAGTCCTACATGGCAATGTAATTAAAAAGTTAGTTAAGGTTGCCGGTTCTACCAATTTATGTACGAGTATAACTATAGTATTATTTTCTAACAAAACTAATAACAAAATTCAACATAACACTCTCAATGGTTAGCGAAAAAGGATTATTGTGAGTGAACAAAATTAAATAAGTATCTACTTATCTTTCTATCGAATATAATGACTTAGTCGAACGCATATTTAATGGAAACTGAAGGCAATAAAAAAAGTTCTACTTATCAATTAAAAATTAAAATAAAGAAATTGTGGTTAAGTATTTCAAAATAACTTGTTAGAGCTACTACTAAAATACTTACTTGATTTTCTCTCGATTTTTAAGTATATTGAGTTTCAGTTATAATTAAGTTGCTTGAAATAATATTTTTGTTGCTAAGTATTTATTGTATTTATGTACACCTGTGTTATTTAGGTATATCATGCATGACAAAAGTTAAAACAAACTATCGATAGCTGAACGTTAAAACAGCGGTAGGTACCTAAGAAGTAAATAGTGAATTAAGGCAATAGGATTACAATTAATCTTACCTGTATTCATAAATCCGGTCAGCATTATCTTCCATCTTACACCCTCACTGCACCAATAATGTCCCTCCGTCCCGTCCGAACACTCCCGAGCACACGTGAACTGTCCCGTCCCGACCCTTGCCAAGTGTTCACTAACAACTATTTGTGTGTGTGATTGTACTGTACTTGTACTATTTGCTATCCATATTTCTTTACACTAGTACACGGTCGAGGGTTAAAAAACCCAAACATTAACTTTTCGCGGTTCCCTAGAAGTTATGATCAATTGGCACTTAAGTATTGCGTGATATGAAGTAAAGATTTTCTTTTTACATAAATGCTTTGCTTAAAAGGTGATTTAAAGGTCAACGATTTACATATTTCAGGTAAGGTAGTACCTAATCGAAAAATCATTTGTCGGTTTCATTCTTATGAAAAGAAAGGATGAACAAAAGAGTTTTATTGGTAGCAATTTCAGCAATGTTAAGAAAGAAATGCATATTAATTTATATTTTTGGAATAGAAATTTACTATTATTTATTAACATACATGAAAATAAACCTTAAAACATAAATTGCACAGCAACTCGCTTTTCATTATTGATTAAATAAGACATTAAGAAATCAACATTACGTTTGAATGAACTTCATCATTTCTATGAAATATTCATCAATTATTGATATTATATCGAATAATTAATAACCATTATAGACTAGACAACTACCAATAGTAACAAAATACTCTTTTTGTGGTCAGAAATTACCACTTTATTTCTTTTAACTTGGCCTAAACTTATTTTTATCGCTTACCCTTTGTGGCATAATATTATAAGTTATCTTACTTTTGAAACATTTGTGCATAAAAGTTTTAAAACATTAGCGACTAGCGTTCATGATTGTTTAATAAATTAATAATAAAAATATAATAAATAAATAGAAAATGTTAGTATGGAAAATGCAACTTTTTTTAAATTCTCCATACAAAACACTAATTACATAGGTAAAGACCTATAAAATTATGAATAGTAACGTAACCTACTCGTAAAATAATGAAAAAAATTGTGGTAGATATTTGAAATCCGGGAGGGTGTAATTCCTGGACACGGGACAAGGCACGTAATTCCGGGACAATCCCGGAAATCCCGGGCGTCTGGCAACCCTACTTACAACAGACAGGTACTCATTTTATTCGCTTGGTTGGAACACAGTAGGTACAAGCATAGCAAAAACAGTATCTCAACTGAGACCTTTTCTCGCTTTACTCTACTCTGCGCGTGGTGATTGATGACGGACGGAATGATCGTGATCGTGACACAGACACGATACTACCGACTGAACGCAGAACTCTCATCGCACCGACGACGCGACGCGACGACCCGGCTGCTGTGTTGCACGTTTAGAGCTACTGTAGCGACGTGTGTCTGTATGACAAACAGGTGACAGTTCGCGCAGCGCAGGGTGTTCGCGCCTAATACGCACGGGGCGAGGGGCGCGCGGGGACAGTGTCACGACCGGCTCCGCTGTCATCGTTTTGACTTACTTGCACACACGCCTCCGGCAGGGACGGCATATTTTTATATCCGAATTACAAGCAATTACCTATTACAATTATGTATCGAGAAACCTGGAAGTAAATCACAATATTTCTGTATATATGGAGTTCTCATTTCTTGTCCTGAACAAGAAAGTAGAGCAGATTTTGTGATCTATGAACATGCTGTGAGCTGCGTACGTTGCAACGCAGGCACATGCATCACAAAATCGGCTCTACCCTGCGCAGCGGTAACTGTCGCCTGCCTCTCAGCGTATGCTAAACCTCACACAGACACACGTTGCTACAGGAGCTCTAAACGTGCAACACAGCAGCCGGGTCGTAGCGTCGCGTCGTCGCGTCGGTGCGATAATACGAGTGCTGCGTTCTGTCGGTCGTGCCGTGTCTGTGTCACGATCACGATCATTCCGTCCGTCATCACCGCGCACAGAGTAGAGTAAAGCGAGAAAAGGTATCAATGGAGATACTGTTTTTGCTATGCATGTACTGTGTTCCATCCAACCAACCGAATAAAATGAGCAAGTTGTTATGCACGAAGTGTTGTTAGGCCTTTGGGAACATTTATTCTCTATATCATAAGCTTATTTGAACTCTGAAAGAACTCCTACGTTTTGAATTTTCTGTTTGGTTGGATATGTTAACACTTTTGTACGTGTTTGTATTTGGTGGTAGGCTATGAAATCTAAATCTTGTTTTTTTAAGTATTCCGAAGTTTCGTTTCACCTAATTTAACCTAAGCATATTATATGTACATTTAACAGTAAGTTTATTATATCCTTGTTATTGCTATTGTTGTTATAAAATAAGTAGGTGTTCCTACCATAACTGTATTATTGTTAACCAACGTTAGATTCAAGGTCCGAATGGATTGAGCTTATAAATCAATTCATAATTTCAAGGTAGCCATACCGGGACGGCGGCGCCGGCCGGCCGGGACCGGTCGATACCAGACTGCAATGCAACTATTATTATAGTAGGTACACACGTATATGAAGAATGAGAAAATAAATACATGCAAATACGAGCTTTTTGTAATAACGCCAAAAGCCGCGTACAAAAACCAATTCAATAAAATTAGTGTGGACTATATGTAATTATTATCCTTCGATCAAAAGTCCCCGAATAGATTTGACATCAAATATTAGACATAATATTAGTTATACATATTTCCAATAAAGCTTTCGTAGGTAAATATATTTGTCTAGAAAATTAGAACAGATAACATAAGTCCTATAATTTATAACTGATAAAACTTCTCATCCATATGATATTAATTTGATTGCAAAAACATTTTGAATATTATAATAGAAAAGATATAAGTTGATATAACCATAATTGTGTTATAAACTACGAACGGTCCGACTTCGCTCGGACTACACGCTACGCACTACGAACGCTACGTGCTACGATCAGAATAACATTATCAAAAAAATGCACTAAAGTAATCCTTATTAATATAACAACAATTTAATTTTATTAAAAAAACATTTTGAGTAAGTATTTATTTTCATCATCGTGTCGTAAACTACGAACTGTCGGCCTTCCCTCGGACTACATGCTACGGACTACGAACACTACGTGCTACGAGCAGAACAACATTATCAATATAATTCACTAAAGTATTATTACTTATTGATAAAATATCAATTTTATTGTAAAAATATTTTGAATATTTCCAAAATCGTGTCATAAACTACGACCGGTCGGCCTTTACTCGGTTTACCCTACATGCTACGAGCAGAATAGCATTATCAATCAAACCAATGCACTAAAATAATCCTTATTAATAAAATAACAATTTCATTGTAAAAACATTTTGAATATAACCATAATCGTGTCTTAAACTACGACCGGTCAGCCTTCGCTTGGACTACACGCTACGGACTACGAACGCTACGTGCTACGAGCAGAACAACATTATTAAAATAATGCACTAAAGTAATCCTTACTAATAAAATAACAATTTGATTGTAAATAATTTTGAATATTTCCATAATCGTGTCATAAACTACGAAGGGTCGGCCTTTACTCGGACTACACGCTACGGACTACGAACGCTACGTGCTACGAGCAGAATAACATTATCAAAATAATGCACTAAAGTAGTCCTTACTAATAAAATAACAATTTCATTGTAAATCATTTTGAATATTTCCATAATCGTGTCATAAACTACGAACGGTCGGCCTTCGCTCGGACTACCCTACATGCTACGAGCAGAATAGCATTATCAAAACAATGCACTAAAATAATCCTTATTAATGAAATAACAATTTCATTGAAAAACATTTTGAATATAACCATAATCGTGTGTTAAACTACGAACGGTCGGCCTTCGCTTGGACTACACGCTACGGACTACGAACGCTACGTGCTACGAGCAGAACAACATTATCAAAATAATGCACTAAAGTAATCCTTACTAATAAAATAAGAATTTCATTGTAAATTATTTTGAATATTTCCATAATCGTGTCATAAACTACGAACGAACGGTCGGCCTTCACTCGGACTACACGCTACGGACTACTAACGCTACATGCTACGAGCAGAATAACATTATCAAAATAATGCACTAAAGTAATCCTTATTATGACGACCTGAGTGGCGCAGTGGTCAACATGCCGCCTACAGCGTAGAGGTCCCGGGTTCGATTCCCGGCCGGGCAGAAATTGAAATGATGAATTTTAATTTCTGTGACGGGTCTGGGTGTTACTATGTATAATAAGTATATATTTAAAAAGTATTTACGTAGTATATCAGTTGTCTAGAACCCATATTACAAGCTTTGCTTAGTTTGGGGCTAGATGGCGCTGTGTGAAATTGTCCAGCCATTTATTTATATTATTATTATGATTTATTAATAAAACAACAATTTAATTTTATTGTTAAAAACATTTTGAGTAAGTATTTTCATTATCGTGTCATAAACTACGAACTGTCGGCCTTCCTTCGGACTACATGCTACGGACTACGAACGCTACGTGCTACGAGCAGAACAACATTATCAAAATAATTCACCAAAGTATTATTACTTATTGATAAAATATCAATTTTATTGTAAAAATATTTTGAATATTTCCAAAATCGTGTCATAAACTACGAACGGTCGGCCTTCACTCGGTCTACCCTACATGCTACGAGCAGAATAGCATTATAAATCAAACCAATGCACTAAAATAATCCTTATTAATAAAATAACAATTTCATTGTAAAAACATTTTGAATATAATCTATTTTGAATTTTGAATAATCGTGTCTTAAACTACGAACGGTCGGCCTTCGCTTGAACTACGAACGCTACGAGCAGAATCTAAAATTGTACTAAAGTAAAATTTTACTAAAATTGCAATAAAGTAGGTAGTAACTTCTCGGAATAAACAGTAAACATTAGTCATATAGAAGCAAAGGCAGCAACATTCAGTTTTTACCTAATGGCGGAAAACAATGTTTTTGTTCGAAGCAGTGCAGTTACTATAGGATATTGCTGTTTTTGCTGCAAATCTGTGATTTTAATGGTGATTTTATATGAGCTCTTGCTGTTTTTGTTGCAATTTTTTAAGTCAAACGATGAAGCTGATTTCACATTAGCAGACTGCATTCAAAATTGCTTTCGTACTTACGGCCGAATACTCAAAGGCTTCTTAGCTAAAATTTTAAGTTTTGGTCTCCTTAACTTTAAGACTTCTTAACCTTATTAATAAATTATGCTATATGACTCTGACATATTTAAACTGAACTTCATGCAACGAACTAAGATCTAAAGAAGCCTAACTCCTAACAAATATTGCATAAAAAATGGCACCTTCACATATTCTGTAACACAAAAGGTCGCAAACTCAACAATGAACTAGTAAAAACATACCTTATTACAATGCACGCATAATCGGCATTAGATTGTATTCTAACGCATATGACGTTTTCTATTGGCTGGGGTTTGAACGCAGATCAAACATGATTGGATATTTGACTCGCCTCGTGTCACTCATTGGGCCGTTGTCGTGCCTTTGTCATTGAGGCGAGGACGGTGTAACGTAGAATGCAGTCAGTACACCTAACCTACTACGGCGCGCTGGGCGGCCGTAAAATTATAAAATGATGATGTTGATGAATGATGATCATATTATTTGTCACGAATTGGTAAGACATATGATTTCAAGAAGGACTAAAATTAGGCAAGCTATTGAAATAAAATAGGTATGCTTGATAAGAGACAATGTATTCTGTAAAGATTTTTTTTTCATAACATGTAAGTACATATTATGTAGATAATTATCACATTTGCGCGAGCAACACCTTAATACGTCTTTTAGAGGTGTGACTGATAAAGAACAACAGTATTAATACGTCGCTTTATTTTTATTTTTTAATTGGCAATACAAAATTCTTATAGCGACACCTTTTAACCGACTTCAAAAAAGGAGGAGGTTCTCAGTTTGTCGTAATGTATTTTTTATAGCAGCGTATTCCACCAAGTCAAAGTTTATTCTTGTCAAGATCTTTTTCAAATGCAGACTATTTTAACATGCTTATTGACCGGTGCGCAAATACCTAAACTAGCAATATGGGTGACGGTGGATTGGAAGAGGTGGACCAACTCCGTAGCCAGCGCGATCTCCAGATTTGACACCCCTTGATTTTTATTTGTGAGGTCATGTTTACAGTTGATGTTTAAAAACATTTGTGAGTGTGAATCCGTAATGCGTTTGCGAATAATAGCCACATTTGTACTAATTAAGTGGAATACAGGTGTGCTGCAAAGTGTTCGGGACAATCTAGTGCACCGTTGCTATGTATTTCTATTGGTGGTGGAAATATAAAGTAGCATTTTCGCAGCAGATCTCACATTGGGGTTCCAGCAGAATGATCCGCGGATCAAACTCCATATTAAAAAGCTGTTTTCAGAGCTGCATAAAAATCATAGTTTCTGGAAATTGTCATTACTTTGTGTTCTGATCTGACGGTCTTGACCTCATGACGTCACTACTTGTCGTTGTCGTGCCACTCTGCTGCCTTCGGTGTTGCAATGTGAGTTCTCCATTTTTTATTTATTCTATTTTAACCAGGGATTTTTACTCATTAATCAAAGAGGATTGCGTGAATAGAATCTTTATAGGTACCTACCTAATCATCCCTTCACGGATTGGACAGCGTTTTTGTTACACTCTGTATAATAATAAAAAACAAGGAGATTACATCAGATTACTCGTTTTCTATGTATTGCATATTGCAGGACATTTTTAGCATTACAAAATTTTGATTTAAATTTTCCTTTTTTTTTGTTGTACTGAATTCCATGAGAGAGTTTTATTCTTGTTTAAAAATGTGTGATAGCAGTGAATGTGAAGATTTGACTCTGCCCCACAAAGCGACTGAACACTTGTTGCATAATAACGACCATATTTTGTATGTATACGCTCATAGATATTTCTAAAAAACGAAAAATATGTTACTTTCCTATGTTATGTTATGTCTGTATAGTTTTGCTGCCTTCTTTTGGTCTTTTTCGCCACTTGACCACACATGACGTCAGTTTAATCATTTTTCTAATTATTTTTTTGTGGAAACGCTAACGACTGTCGCCGAGCGCGTGGCAGACATGACTAATCGTGCTTCGCTAGTACTTTTTTAGCCCCGCCCACTCTGTGTTAGTTTGCGTGGTGCTATTTTTTGAGCGGAATTACACTTCCTTAGTATCTTAGTTCGTTGACTTCATGTATGAGCAATAAAACGGAACTGCCTTGAAACTGAATAACTTTTTATTAGAATGATAGTAATCTGGGATTTACACGGTTCAATTTTAGTTGACGATCGATAACTGACAATTCTTAATGTCAAAAGTACTCCCACGAAGTTTCAAGTTGAAATTTTTACACACAAAATTTAAACCCCCATTTCTCCACTACTATATTCCACACTAGAGGTTGAATCATGTTCACCGTGTTAGACTTCAAATAAAGGCCATTATTGCAATTAATACCACATAAAACTTCGACAACGACATCGATTTTTTCGGTTCATTTACCCCATTAATCCCCCAAGGGATTGAGTTTTGGATCACCACGAGATACGTATTTGCTTATTTGTTTTTTGAACTACTCTTACTAAGTTTTAAGTCGGGATCTCTATTTATTTATTTTTTCTCATACAAATTTTAAACCCCCATTTCACCTCTTCAGGGGCCCTATTTTTGAATCGCTCGGCTGGCGTCGAGCGCTCGTTTCTACTGATTTTCGTTCGACATCTCATACATTTGAGTTGATTTGTCGAACGAAAATCAGTAGAAACGAGCGCTCGACGCCAGACGAGCGATTCAAAAATAGGATCCCAGGGGTGCCAAAAATCCTTTCTTATTAGATTCCTTCCTACACTCTATAAAGTAACAATGTACAAAATTTTAAGTCTCTAGGTTCACTGGTTTGGGTTGGGCGTTGATATATCAGTCATAGAATACATCTCACCTCTCATAGAGCACACTAAAGCCACAGCGCGCAAGCTTACCAAATGTATGGCGGCGCATACAAAAAGAGCCGTATAGTGACGTTGTGAGTAAACGAGGGGGGTATAGTTGTACATTTTTGCCGATTGTAGTTAGCGCAACTAGGAAGTGTGATAACAAAGAATATCATATTCATTTGGTGATAACTCGTTCCAGTATAACTTTTGAGATTTAGGATTTTAATATTTTGTAGCATAAAGGCGTGTCGCTATAAGAATTTAGTATTGCCAACTAAAGCATCCTTTTATTTTTAAAGTAATAAATAAGAATAAAGCGGCGTATCAAGACGTTGTTCGTCAGTAACACCTTTTTATGACGTACTAAGACGTTGCTCGCGCGAATGTGTTAAATTGCGGTGTTTGAAGTTTTTCATTAAGCTATAGTGTGAGTGGCAATTATACACATCCTCGCGGTTCTGCCACGTCGACCGACGCTAACTGAAATCCAAATAAACGATGACTAATTGAGTTCTGACGAGCCTCTACTATTAAAATAGCTATAGCTTGCAACCCCAGCGACCTTTGTCATGTTAAAGCAAAATAACACCTATTCTGCTTGACATACAATAAACTGTATATAATATCAGAGAATGAAAAATTGAAAAGAAAATATCAAAGAGAGCTACTTTCAAAATCAGTCTCTGATAATAAATCACTTTGGAACAATATAAAAAAAATTACATATTCAAATCGAACTAAAACCAAGAACACAGATTTATTGAATGCTAAAAATTCCCCAACTGATTCAGCAAACTTTGTTAATGAATTCTTTGCAAACATTGGTATACAACTTGCTCAACAAATTCAACCCATCCAATCGTGTACTTCCAGTTATTCATCTAATATACAACCTACACAGTTAAACTCATTTGTTCTTCTTGATACAGACTGTGATGAAGTAGATAGTATTTTGATGAATCTTAAATCAAACAGTGCGCCTGGTTGGGATGAAATCCCTACCAAGTTTTTAAAATTCATAAGAAATGATGTAGTTCCTATTATAACCCACCTTGCCAACCTCTGCTTCAGCAAAGGAGTTTTCCCTGCCCAACTCAAACAATCCATTATCACTCCAGTTCACAAGGGTGGGGATAGAACAGATGTTAATAATTATAGGCCTATATCTATCTTACCTAGTATATCAAAAATTTTGGAAAAAATATTAAACAATCGCCTTCTTCAGTTTCTAAATAAATATAACATTTTGGCTCCGTCACAATATGGCTTTAGGAAAGGTTTATCTACAGAGGATGCTGTAACTGCATTAAGTACATTAGTGACAGAACATATTGATAAAAATAATAAATGTTTAACTGTGTTTCTGGATATAAAAAAAGCTTTTGACACTGTCTCTATCCCTATCCTTGTGAACAAGCTGCAAAATATTGGAATAAGGGGTATGCCATTAGCTCTTTTTAAAAATTATCTTTCTGAGAGAAAGCAAAGAGTCAAATTGGAGCAGTATTCCGGTGAAGACGCAGAAGTAACATATGGCGAACCGCAGGGCAGTGTATTAGGCCCTACCTTGTTCTTAATATACATCAATGATTTGTGTAACTTAAAAATCAATAACGCCAATGTTTTCTCGTACGCCGATGATACAGCTGTTGTCTTCTCTGGAAACTCCTGGGAAGCTGTGAGAAATAATGCTGAAATGGGAATGACTCAAATAGCCACTTGGTTGAAGAATAATTTACTGTCACTGAATACGTCCAAAACCAAATACATCTGTTACAGTATTTATGACAATAATCAGCCTGCTGACAACTTCAGTCTGAAGGTTCACAATTGCAATGCTATTATGAATAACTGTAACTGTCCTCTTATTGACAAAGTCACCAACTATAAGTATTTGGGCGTTGTCCTAGACCAGAGACTATCCTGGTATCCCCTTCTTGACCAACTTGCTGGAAGAGTGAGGAAATTAACATGGATCTTCCGCTCACTAAGATATGTGATCCCAAGGGATGAGAAACCTGTTATGAATCGAGATCCCCAAAATAATCTCTTGAATAGAATATACATTGCCCTGGTTGAATCTATTTTGGCTTACTGCATTCCTATTTGGGGTGGTGCAGCAAAAACTAAGTTTATAGAGGTTGAACGTTCGCAGCGTGCTCTGATAAAAACAATGTATTTTAAACGCTTTAGGTACCCTACCAAACAACTTTATCTTGATTGTGGGTTGTTTTCAGTTAGAAAACTATATATAAAACATATAATTTTGAAAAAGCACAAGAATTTACCGTATATTAAAAACAATAAAAAAAGGAGAAGAAAATATAATGTGGCTATAGTTCCTTCAACTAAAACAAAGTTTGCTGGAGCACAATATAATAGTATTTCGGCCAAAATCTATAATAAAATTAATAAGGAACTAGACATTTACTCCAAACCTTATAAAGAATGCAAAAAGTCGGTACTTACTTGGTTGGAATCACTTGACTATGACATGACAGAGCTGTTCTTACAAGAAATAAAATAATACCTTTAAAAAACCTCTTATTAACGCATCACTCACATTGTTTTTCTATCATATAATAATATATATATACCTATATATAATCATGCATGCACACACGCACACACACACGCACACACATACACACACACACACACACACTCAGACACTCGCGCGCACAAAATTATCTATCCTTGTTAATTATAAATATAATAATAATTATGATAATTAGTTATTTTTACTACTAAAATGTAATGCTAAAATACATAAATACTGTTATGGAAGAGCGGAGTCTCTTGTTACAGGCATTTTATGCTTAAAAGGGGGCTCCGGCCACTAATTACTGTAACGCAAAACTTTTTATCGAAATAAAATTTATTGTTTATTATTGTTTATTATTATTGTTTATGTTCGCTCGTATAATGTACGATTTATGTCACAATCTGAAGAACTTAACTGAATTACACTACCTTGTTCTAGGTATGTACCTACCTACTTAATGTGGTACAAAACGGATGGGTATAAGGGCAAATGATAACGGCCTTCCAATGACAATAAAAAATCTTTATTATTTTACGTAGGTAGTGTCAGTCCCCTACCTTTTTTATCTTCAAACGTGGGCCAAGGATCCGTGGCCCCGTCCCCAATTTAAGTCCTGTATCCGCCCTGTTCCGAAGGTCCTCCTGATTTATGAAGTATAATAACAATTTACACAGAAGGCTATTAAACTTTATTATTACAAACTATAAATATTATTATTAAACATACTATGCTAGACGTCCCCTGACCTGAAAGGGTGGTAGGAAAAAAAATGATTATTGAAAAATAGGTACTACTTTGAAGAAGTTACAAAATTTATTTCGTGGCTAGGCAATTTTTTTAGTCTATCTCTGGCAAGATTACCTATCGTCCGTCCACGTCTCCCGCAAGTTAAAAGACATCTGTCTAGCTTAAGTGCACCTAAGTGAAGGAGTTTCACCAAAATCACCCCATACGATGTTTCACCCGAGACGTTTAAAGACTTTTGAGTGTGCGCTTCGGAACAACCGACCCATTTCAGAGTCAGCTTAATTTCACTGTCTTTGAAAGATGATACAAATTGTCCTCATTACTTTCCTCAGACAACCTTTTAAGATCATTTTTAGGGTTCCGTAGCCTAATGGCAAAACACGGAACCCGGAGATTCGTCGTCTGTCTGTCCGTCTGTATGTCAACTTTAGCCACTTTATTTCGAAACTATTAGGATTACACAGTTGAAACTTGGTAGAAGTACTAGTATAGTATTAAATTATCTGTGGTAGAAGGTAGATGTATTCCGTAAACCGCTTTACGATTTTTACACATTTTTTTACACAATATACACTTCCAAAGTGGTAAAAAAATGTGACCCCTCCTCTAACTTTTAAAATAAGAGCGTGAAAATCCAAAAAATATATCATTATTGTGCTGTAGAATCTCTAGATCTTAATAAATACTTTCAAAGAAAATTCGTTTGAACGAAATAAGTAGTTAGCAGTTTTAGAGATATAGCAAATTTTCCAAAACCACAAATATGATTTTGTCATTTTATACAAGCACCACGAAAAACAAAGTTATTTTTGCAGACGAAAAATGATAGTGGTATTAAATATGGTATGGTATAAAGTAACTACGGAACCCTACTGCGCGTGGCCTGCCCGACACGCAATGGTCGGTTTTTTAGTACCTATTTTTTACTTCAATTCATTATTGCGAAATCTGTCCTATAAATCCTCAAAGTGATTTGGCCAGTTTCAATGGTCCCATCTATAAGGATAATCCCTTTGTGCAAAGAGACTCCAGGTGGCGATTGAGAATCATAAAAGACGTGACCCGTTAAAAAAAACTAAAACTAATCCGTTTTCAACCCACAAAACTATTCAGAAATATAATAATTTAGAAAGAATGAAAGAAAAAGTTTATTTGGTTACATACATATAAAATGGTTTACAAAAAAATCTTAAAAAACAGCTCTATAAAAAGCAAGAAATAATGTTCAAATCGATTAATTAAAACACGTCTATTGAAGTCGGGTGGAGCTGGAAGTATTTTTTTTATTTATTGTATTGTTTATATTCTTAAAGCCCACCCGACTTCAATAGACGTGTTTTAATTAATCGATTTGAACATTATTTCTTGCTTTTTATAGAGCTGTTGTTTAAGATTTTTGAAGGAGGTTGTGCTTTTTTTAAAAAGCTTTTTTATTTCAAACTTTTTTTGTGGTAGGTATGTAAGTGATGATTTTATAAAATAAAACGTTATAATGTTTCAAATTTTTCAATGGTATACCCCGAGTAACTCAATTTCCACAAGAGTTCCGTTGGGCCTTCGCAGTTCAACCCTAGTCCAGCACGTCCTTGACAATAAATAGGTACTTAACTTGTTTTTGATTGTCATAATCCTACCAATATTTCAATCACTGTACAGTTCCTATTTAATTTTGAGGAGTTCCCTTGTGTATCTTCAAAATCCAAAGTCCAATACCAATGAAATTAATATGGTATCATCTTTAAGGTGTCTTCTTTCAAACAAAAAAATAATCATCTAAATCGGTTCATAAACAAAAAAGTAATGGTTGAAAATCCGCCTGAATTCATATAAAATGGTAACAAAAACGACAGTTTTTTCAAGATTACTTGAAAACTACTGAACCGATTTCAAAATTTCAAAAAATGGGACCAACTTGGAAACAAATGTCATGTTATAACGTTTGAATCATTTCAATCGGTTCAGCCGTCTTCGAGTAATCGGTGTACATACATAAATAAAAAAAAAATATACGCGACGAATAGATAACCTCCTCCTTTTCAAATTTTTGAAGTCGGTTAAAAAAGAAAACACTCGCTTATAAAATAAATACATTATACATTTCTAGATAGGTATACCTACCTAGAACTGGCGCAAATGAGCAACTTTTGTCTCCGCAACTAATGTCTCTCACATCAAGTTTACGGGTTTGTATGAAAGCGACGCGACAGGCGGCGGCGACTTTTCATACAAACCACGTGAGAGACAAATTAGTTGCGGAGACAAAAGTTGCTCGTGGGTGGAAAATGGAATAGATTTTGGGCTTTTGGGTAGGAGTTAAATATTCGTGGGTGGAAAAAGTACTTAAGTAGAATACGGAAAATACATAATCCTTCATGCAAACCCTACCTAAGTTAGGGCTTAATGGAAAGACCGAGATAACCGGACCACGTGTAACGACCAATTAAGGTTTTCCAAATTATTAAGTTGTCTAATATCAGATTTATAATAATTTGTGTAGTACCTAGTATTACTTTAGATCACGTTTTCGTTGGGTTCATGTGTATGAATAGAATAATTTGGTGCGCAGTTCGAAATGTATGTACAGATTAGTTATTTTTATACAGGTACAGATTTTATGTTACTTCGAAAAAAGATTAGACAGACATGCAAAATCACTTAGGCAAATTAGGTTAGCCATACGTAGGTATTAAGTATTCCTATATTATAGGTACTATTAAACATTGTTAAAACGTGGCCCTACCATAAGAATAAATGTATGGCCGTACCTAGGTACCGTAAAATGAGCAGGACACAAGGGCTTGCCGCACATTATGTCAAGTTGAGCGCTCAGCACGCTCGACCGTGACCTGCTACTGCGAAACTGACGCTGTACAATATCGTATAACTGCCTTCTTTTCCGTAGCTCAAAAACTCTTTCATCAAAACTTTACTAGTATAGCAAGTTGTACAAAAGTTTTGAAACTTGGGAAACTAAATACACAGTAGGTAGGTTTCATAATAATTATATAAGTAAGTGCTGTTGCGGTGCTGTGCTAAATAGCTTCGAAGGACATGCGATGATCTGTAGCTGTTGTAACAAAGAACTGAAATAAATACTTTCCCCCTACTTTTTGTTACCAAACTAAATAATATGTTTTTGAAAAGGTGAGTTTTTTTTAATCTGTAGGTAGGTACTCAATACTGTTCGACTTTCATGATTCTGCGAAACTTAGTTAACTTAGAAACATAGTACCTAAACGACTAATGGATGGAATCATAGAAAAGCGTTAAATATTTTTTTACTATTTTTACACCAGTACCAAGCTCAAACTTAACCAGTTTGAGCCAGTTTGAGATAGGGTGACAGATATATTGTAGGTACTTGTACTAATTTAATGTAGGTACCTACTTAATTAGAATTGGTAATTACTTAACATTACCTACTGTTTTTTATATTTCTCCTTGCATCCTATAAATAAATAAACTAGTGGTGAACTGTAGACCTCGCGCTTGTGACATTTTTGAACATTTTCCGAAATAAATATTATACTTTTTTCGAAAATTTCGAAAAACTGAATCGACAAAAAAATGTATAATCATTATCGATCCCTCTCATAAAAAAATACGAGAATCGGTTGACAAATGCAACCTGTATAGAAGAACAGACGGACAGCCGTGATATTACAATATATTTAGCCGACTTCAAAAAAGGAGGAGGTTCTCAGTTCGATGGAATGTTTGTTTTTCGATTTAAAAATTTCCGTTTAATTGTAGGTAATATTTAAGTAAGTACCTTTAACTATAAGTAATAACAAAAATAATTGCGGCAAATTGTAGATATTATTTCCATTTCACAATATTTCGATAGATTTTGATCTATTGAGATAATTATATCAACCTACAATAAAACTGAAATATGGGTCGCATCGCTGCCCTGGACCGTGTAAAAGACTTAATTAAAAAATTCATAACCCTCTAACTGAAAGATGTTTTCGAAGAACTGTTTGCCAAGAGCAAACCTTTTGTGGAGAAAATTATTCACTTCTCCGTCTTTTGAGCGAAATCGAATAACTTGGCCCTAACGAAATTGTTCGTACGAGAACAATGGCGTTTGGGTGTTTACATCTTCTATTGTTCTACTAAGCACTAGCCAAATGTGGATTATGTTGGCCTAACATATTGAATGGCATGTTTGCCTTGCTTAAGTAAGACTTAGAAACTTGGCTCTAATCTAATCAACTTTTGATTGTCCTTCTGCTTTATCCTGTAAAAGTATATTTTCTTGAAAATTAATATTAACTAGGTAAGTACGTACCTAACTTAACTACCTAAAAAAACTGGTTTGGCTTATCCATAGACAATGGACACTTCATCCAATGAAATGGACATTGACGTCGATTGGACAACCGTTAAAATACGAACAAATATAATTATTTTTATTTTATTTCTACCACATTCAGCTTAACCATTATTTTTAAGGTAGTAATTATTGATTATTTTCAAGAATATATATTTTTATGTTAGGGTACAGGATACGATTGCCATCCATCATCGGTTCGTCGTGTGTGTGTAACATAAGGCTTATACCTAATGTATAATTTAGTAATAATTAACCTATTTAGGTACCTACCTAATAAAAACTATATATCCCGACTTATCGCCCTCTCAGACAAACTAAACTATTAGGTACCTAATACATGTGTTTTACTAGACTAGAGGTATGATGTCGGTATTAAATTTGTGGGGTTAATTCTCAGGTAAAAAACAGAGGTCATATATTATACAGAAAGAACTCGACAAGATTAATGAATATTGAAGGAGCAGACAGTGACAAACGAGTCATATGACATTCCACTCTAACTTACATAACGATATCACTGAAATTCGACGCATACTTACCTATTGATATTCTTTGATGGAAGAACTTTACACTGAATAAAAAGGGTTAGTTTATGGCATACGAGGCAAAAATGACCAAATCTGTCGTAGTTTGAAAGCAAAGGACATTATTTATGCAAAGTACCTACTTTACAACAAGTAGGTACCTAATAACATTAAAAAGTAATTTAAAATTTATGGCAATACCGGAATATATTTTTAAGAATAAGTTAAAATAATGTTCATTATTAATTCACTCTTTTTTCAGACCGTCTAATTAGATACATAGATAAAAAGTTTATTTGGTAAAACACACACATTCATACAAATAACATTACTTACATACATTAAGTTAATGACTAATAAGAAGAAAAGGACAAACCAAATTGCCATAATAAGGTAAAAGAGATAATTAGATTATCTACTTACATTACTTAATTATTTTTGTGTTGTACCTTTTTGGGATAATTCGTTTGTTCTAAAATAAATGATTTTAGAACAAACGAATTATCCCAAAAAGGTACGCTAGATCTCCCACGTACAATTTTTGGAAAAGGTCATCTTTGTAATTAATAGTTATAGCGACACGGCTAGCGATTGATCTGTTTTACGAGAAAGTACGCCCAGACTAGATTAATAAACTAAGAAAAATGTACTTATCCTATTGAAAAAAGCAAAGCATTTATGTATAAATACTCATATTATACAATGACATATAGGTCGTCTTCTAAAATGTTTCCTAGAGAAAACTCTCTATTATCGCTAAGTTAGTGTTGTTCGTAGTCATAATGTTTTCTGAGTCATGCAGCGTATGGGGTGATTCAACACATGCAACAGAAAACGCATACGAACCGTATCTGATTGTGATTGAATCTCGCCAAACACATTGTACGCTCGCTTTAACCATTGCTCAAAATTTTAATTATTGTCATAGTAGTATCTGTGTAAAGCTTATGTAATCCGAACCACTCACGATTATATTGGGCTGTGTCATGTGTGGGCGATAGAACTGTTAACGCGGGCGCAACGTAGACGTGTGCTCGCGGCGGACGCTGCGGCGCAACTGGCAATCGGCTGAGTCTGGGCGTAAAGTCCCTCCCACCCCCACCCTAAAGTACTCGCGCCGCCGCAAAAGACTTGTTGGCGCCCAACGTGGGACCAATAGCAGTAACACTAATATTTGTGGATTAGATCAATTAAGTGAGGAAACCAGATTTCCAATGAAAATTGGTTTTGTTCATTTGCATACAAACGACTACAGAATTGGACAATACTCGAGATAATATCCTGAATTGAGTCTCAATATCACAAAACATGTTGAGAATTAATAATTAACTATTAAAAAGTTCGCATAGAAAATATGGACAAAATTTGCCAATGATAGGACCATTAAACAGATGTTTAAGTCAAAGATGTATTTTTTAGGGTTCCGTACCCAAAGGGTAAAAACTGGACCCTATTACTAAGACTCCGCTGTCCGTCTGTCTGTCTGTCTGTCTGTCACCAAGCTGTATCTCATGAACCGTGATAGCTAGACAATTGAAATTTTCACAGATGATGTATTTCTTAAAAATAGAATAAAATAAATATTTAAGGGGGGCTCCCATACAACAAACGTGTTTTTTTTGCCGTTTTTGGTACGGAACCCTTCGTGCGTGAGTCCGACTCGCACTTGGCCGGTTTTATTTATTAATATTTTGATTTTCGTTCAATATTAAAGTCGTTTAGCCAATGGTAGGGTAGGACCCGTTGATTCGATAAAATAGATCAGTTTAAGTCAAAGAACAGTCTTTTAATATTCATATTTTTCGTTTAATATTAAAATCGCTATACATCTTGCAGATACAGATACATACAAAATTTAACAGAAATTGATAATCATGTAAATAAGTTACGTATCAAAATACTGTCCATTGAAATGCTTCGGATACTTTCATTAGGTACATATTTCAGTAGGTAATACAGTTAGGGCGATATTATTATGTAGGCAAATCCCGTCTGATCCAACGTGTTTACGCGGTTTACAGATTATGACGTGATTACTTAGGTCACGCGAACGAGTGGCATATTGTGTTGTGTCAAGGATGTCACGTAATGGTAACGATATTGTTGTACGAGGCATGAGTTAAGATTTCAAATTGCTATCGTAGAATATTAAGATTAGGAGTAAGTATATTATTACTGAATAGGTGTAATTGTAGATAGTATAATTTTCTATCATTAAATTGAAGTTACAAAATGTTTAACCGAGTCGATATAAGTTTGTAGATCTCAATAGCACTATAACTGTAATACAAAGCTCGGAACGAAAATCACTAAGCGACGTGATTCTTTTCTTATAAAAGAAATATGAAATTCAGGCGATTAACACATTTAATATGGAAATCCAGTACTTGCATCAATGTATCCACAGTCACTCTGCGTTGTATGTAGCCTAAAGTAGGTACAGTGCGAGGCAAACTTCTTGACACTCGATGGAGTGGGGATAAGTTCGCGCACTTGTGAGCGACCACTAGCGCACGCCCCTCTCCCGCCGCCCGCGTACCTCACCGGTACGCAAACCCAAAATACGCGTTCTGCGCAATCCCCACCGATTTCAAGATGTTTGCCTCGTACTGTAAATAGTTACTTACTTTTTGCTATCTTATAATTTTGAAGTGAATGGGGACAGAAAAAAATATTAGGGAAATGTAAACTGATAAAATAATACAACCAAATTATTATAATGAAAAATAATATAATATTTAAAATAACATAAATGATTGCACATAATATTATGCCAAAGTCAAGTTTTTAAATCTAATAAAATGAATTTCCAAACATATAAATCAGAATATCCAAACGGTGTTCGCTGAATGTTATACAGGTTTACGCACCGACCTCGACACACCAAGACGACGAAGTGGAGGCTATGTATGAGGAGATCTCTAAAGCCATGCATAGCTACAAAACCCACTACACTGTTGTGATGGGGGACTTCAATGCAAAGTTGGGGAAACGATGCGGTGATGAGCTGAGAGTGGGGCAATTTGGAGTTGGGCAACGGAATGACAGAGGCCAGATGCTGGCTGACTTTATGGAGAAGGAGAACCTCTTTATGATGAACTCCTTCTTCAGAAAGCCGGAATGCCGGAAGTGGACCTGGGTCAGTCCGGACGGTAAAGTCAGAAATGAGATAGATTTTATCATGTCGACGAAAAAGCAAATATTCAATGATGTCACTGTGATCAACGCTGTTAAGACGGGGAGCGATCACCGATTGGTACGTGGCACATTGAATATCAACCCAAAGCTGGAAAGATCTCGACTGATAAAATCAACAATTCGACCATTGCCGGCCCATATTCAAAACCCCGAGAGTTTTCAACTCGAACTCCAAAACCGCTTCGAAGCCCTTGAGAACAGCATAGATGTGGACGATCTAAACAACATGGTGGTGGATACTGTCCGTACGGTAGGGTCCAAGCTCTTTAAGACCCGCCGTCCCAAGATAAAGAAACTCTCCGACCACACACTCCTACTCATGGATCAGAGACGTGAAATGAGGCTCCAGAGTTCAGTAGATGCTAATCGTTATCGGCAGCTTAATAGACAGATATCTAAGTCTTTGACGAGCGACCTTCGCCAATTTAATACGAATCGTATTAAAGAGGCTATCGAGCGGAATAAAGGCTCCAAAGTGTTCGCGAGAGATCTGTCTATTGGGCAAAGCCAGATGACGAAGCTGAAAACTGACGACGGACGCATCATTTCATCAAAGCCTGAAATCCTGAGGGAGATCGAGAGCTTCTATGGGCAGTTATATTCCACGCAGACACCTGTTGAAAGCAAGGCTAAAGACCCCAGAGCCAAGCTTACCCGACACTATACTCAAGATATCCCGGACGTCAGCCTGTACGAGATTAGTATGGCTCTCAAACAGCTGAAAAACAACAAGGCGGCGGGTGACGATGGAATCACTACAGAACTTCTGAGAGCGGGCGGTAAGCCGATACTCAAAGTCCTCCAGAAGCTCTTTAATTCCGTCATCGTCCAGGGCAGAACGCCAAAGACATGGAACATAAGTGAGGTGATCTTGTTCTTTAAAAAGGGTGACAAGTCCCTCTTAAAGAACTATAGACCCATCTCGCTTCTGAGTCATGTCTATAAGTTGTTTTCGAGAGTCCTTACGAATCGTCTCGCTCGCAAGTTCGACGACTTCCAACCTCCCGAACAAGCCGGGTTCCGAAAAGGCTTTAGCACCATAGACCACATCCATACGCTGCGGCAGGTTATACAGAAGACCGAGGAGTATAATGAGCCACTTTGCTTGGCGTTCGTGGACTATGAGAAAGCCTTTGATTCGATTGAAACCTGGGCGGTGCTGCAGTCTCTCCAAAGGTGCCAAGTGGACTATAGGTATATCGAGGTGTTGAGGTACTTATACCAAAATGCCACCATGACGATCCGAGTACAGAACCAGAACACAAATCCTATCCAACTGCAGCGTGGTGTGAGACAGGGAGACGTTATTTCTCCGAAACTGTTCACAGCTGCGTTGGAGGACATCTTTAAGCTCTTGGACTGGAAAGGACTCGGCATCAACATTAATGGCGAGTACCTAACACACCTTCGTTTTGCCGATGATATAGTCCTTATGGCTGAGACCATGGAAGACCTGAACACAATGCTCGAAGATCTCCGTAGTGCTTCCCAAAGAGTGGGTCTTAGGATGAACATGGAAAAGACGAAAATTATGTCAAATGCCCATGTTGTACCCTCTCCAGTTCATGTTGGGAACACTACACTTGAAGTTGTTGACCATTACGTATACCTAGGACAGGCAGTCCAGTTAGGTAGGTCCAACTTCGAGAAAGAGATCTCTCGCCGAATCCAACTCGGGTGGGCAGCATTCGGGAAGCTTCGAAAAATCTTCGCGTCCGACTTACCTCAGTGTCTCAAGACGAAAGTCTATGAACAGTGTGTGTTGCCAGTGATGACTTACGGCAGTGAAACGTGGCCGCTAACTATGGGTCTCATAAGGAGGCTCAAGGTCGCTCAGCGTGCAATGGAGAGAGCCATGCTCGGCGTTTCCCTACGTGATCAAATCAGAAACGAGGAGATCCGCAGGAGAACTAAAGTAACCGACATCGCTCGAAGGATTGCTCAGCTGAAGTGGCAATGGGCGGGACACATAGCGAGAAGAACCGATGGCCGTTGGGGCAGAAAGGTTCTGGAATGGCGACCGCGCACCGGACGACGCTCCGTGGGTAGGCCCCCGACAAGGTGGACCGACGATCTGGTGAAGGTCGCGGAAAGCCAGTGGATGCAGGCAGCGCAGGACCGATCGTCGTGGAGATCCTTAGGGGAGGCCTATACCCAGCAGTGGGTGTCGTGTGGCTGATATGATGAAAATGAATTTAATTATAATAAAATCACACTAGTTTCTACACATCAAATTCAGGTACTAAGTTTCTTAAAGTTCTAATTTATTGTAAGTATAATACAATATTTTTATTATTCATTTTTGTACGAGATTCTAATACTTATATGAAAATACATTAATTTGAATTCCATTGGAATGTTTAAACAATCTTAAACTAATTTATGGCAATTTTTCACTAACTTGGTAATTTTATTAGTATCACATTAATCTTAGGTTTTTAAGAACAATTTGTAGTGATTAAATTCGCCAATAATATAAAATGGAAAATATGTTATAAAAATGCAGATATGATTTTTTCATCTGTTAAAAATAAATGTTGCACTCAGCAATGAAAATCGCTAAATATAAGTGTAAGTAGAAAGTACATAACTTAATACTAACCGCAAAAAGTGTTTTATTAGTGCATTTTGTGCTTAGGTGATGTACACGCTAATTATTATATATTGTGCTTCGTTTGTTTGTATACTAACCCTATACTGTTTCATAGAGAACTGACAGAACTGAAACAAAACGAAAAATACAAATAAAAATCACGAAGAAAAGGTAAAAAAAGAAATGATCAATAAAAAAATACGTTTATTATTCTGTTCAATTTGTTAAATTATAAGAAGCTATTCTTCCTTTACCTAACGCAGGCGGGTTATGGCGCTTCCACGTGAATCGCCGATAATCGTCGCCGTTGTGGTTGTCCGGCCGAATTCTTTAACCTACCTTCAGTAAGAAATAGGTCTAGCTGTGGACCCACCAGTGGGGTATAGCGGTGGAACACCGATAATAGGTGCTATTAGATTCGATAGCAACTTTTTAGCTTGCTCGAGTAAGAAGAACGACGACCTAATCTTAGGGTACCGCGAGCTTAGGATCGATCGCCGCTCAACGCCTTTACAGATCAATATTATAAACAAGCTGTATAATGCCGCGCGAGCTGGCCGGGCTTAGTGCCGTGTGCAGCGACTGTAGGGAGCCTGGTATACATACTTGTACATTATTATATACGAGCTGTTGCTATACAACGTTACCTGTGCGCGGCAGACCGGCGGTAGGGGCGCGCGTTCCTGTACACATGCCCGCCTTGGGACACGAGTGTGCCGCGCGAGCTGGCCGGGCTTACTGCCGTGTGCAGAGACTGTGGGGAGCCCGAGGACCCCGATATACAACGCCCGCTGTCTTCGTTGGTGGGGGTCACGTCGCCATCACCTTAGAAACACAAGATATTCATTTGTTTATCCAATAAGATACTGACTTATATCCGGTTCGAAGGACCAATAAAAATCCAAATGTGACGAAAATATTTAAATTTAATAAAAACTTGCTTGAATCAAAAGACAAGTCAACTAAAAAGATGAAAACAAAGACAAATATTAAAGGCAAACAAAATACAGTCGGGGGCAGGCATAAAGTAACACTTAGGCTTAGAATGCTGATCAGATCAGTTGGGTGTATGTAAATTTGTATATAGCGATCGGAATCTCCTTTATTCACTCCCTGGATAGCCATCATCAGATCACAACTAGGTCAATCTTTGGCGGAGAACCAAGGTTTCAAAGTTACCTCGTTTGTATGAAAATCGACTGGTGTCTTTAAATTATGTGACCGCCACTGTAGATGTGAGTGGGTGGGAAAGGTGAGTGGTGAAAGCGCCTAACTTCACAACCGCCATCAAGTTTGAATGGCACTTTAAATCTTTCTCTCTCTTTCTCTATGTCATAGTACATTCACCGTGCAGGCTGCCGAGGGGCGTGTGGCGCGTGAGGTCGGGGCTGCTGCCCCACTAGCGTGTCACAGTACACTCACCGTGCAGGCTGCCGAGGGGCGTGTGGCGCGTGAGGTCGGGGCTGCTGCCCCACTAGCGTGTCACAGTACACTCACCGTGCAGGCTGCCGAGGGGCGTGTGGCGCGTGAGGTCGGGGCTGCTGCCCCACTAGCGTGTCACAGTACACTCACCGTGCAGGCTGCCGAGGGGCGTGTGGCGCGTGAGGTCGGGGCTGCTGCCCCACTAGCGTGTCACAGTACACTCACCGTGCAGGCTGCCGAGGGGCGTGTGGCGCGTGAGGTCGGGGCTGCTGCCCCACTAGCGTGTCACAGTACACTCACCGTGCAGGCTGCCGAGGGGCGTGTGGCGCGTGAGGTCGGGGCTGCTGCCCCACTAGCGTGTCACAGTACACTCACCGTGCAGGCTGCCGAGGGGCGTGTGGCGCGTGAGGTCGGGGCTGCTGCCCCACTAGCGTGTCACAGTACACTCACCGTGCAGGCTGCCGAGGGGCGTGTGGCGCGTGAGGTCGGGGCTGCTGCCCCACTAGCGTGTCACAGTACACTCACCGTGCAGGCTGCCGAGGGGCGTGTGGCGCGTGAGGTCGGGGCTGCTGCCCCACTAGCGTGTCACAGTACACTCACCGTGCAGGCTGCCGAGGGGCGTGTGGCGCGTGAGGTCGGGGCTGCTGCCCCACTAGCGTGTCACAGTACACTCACCGTGCAGGCTGCCGAGGGGCGTGTGGCGCGTGAGGTCGGGGCTGCTGCCCCACTAGCGTGTCACAGTACACTCACCGTGCAGGCTGCCGAGGGGCGTGTGGCGCGTGAGGTCGGGGCTGCTGCCCCACTAGCGTGTCACAGTACACTCACCGTGCAGGCTGCCGAGGGGCGTGTGGCGCGTGAGGTCGGGGCTGCTGCCCCACTAGCGTGTCACAGTACACTCACCGTGCAGGCTGCCGAGGGGCGTGTGGCGCGTGAGGTCGGGGCTGCTGCCCCACGGGCTCAGCGCGCCAAGCGGGCTCGACAAACCGGCCGTTACTAATGTGTCGTCATCGTCTGAACCTATACAAAACGCAACACGTTTCATTAAAGCAGGGATTCCCAAACTATACAACGTGTAACAGAATTAATAGCTAAACCAGAATATGGTAGACTAGCGACCGCCCGCGACTTCGACTGCGTGGTTATATTTTTCTCTATCTGTCGGGAACTGCCTTTTTTTCCAGGATAAATATGGTATTAAGTATTTCCTTCTGTGTACTTCCGAAAACGTGTATACAAAATATCATGATGATCGGTTGAGTAGTTAAGACATGAAGGCTAACAAACAAACGGACTTTCGCATTTATAATATTAGTTGAGATAGGGAGCATCAAACTGAACTACTTTTGCTATGGGACCAACTCTGAAATCACGAAAAAAAAACAGCTGTTTCATACATTTTCATATTGGAACGGTTGGTAGGAAAATATAGATGATTCAAAAGTGCTTAATTAAGTTTGAAGACATTTTGACTTTGACTATTTTCGCAATTTCAGAGTTGGTCCCATAGTAAAAGTTGATTTTTATAACTTGTACAAAAAATACTTAATTTAGAAAAACTTAGCTACTACAGAGTTTCACAACATGACTATTTTGGGCAAAATACCACTTTTCCAAAAAGAACCCTGTATGAGCCCTTGCTATACTCATACATTAACTTGATTTATCTGTCTTGATTAGATCTTGATAATAACAACACTCGGAAAATATGAACTTGATTTATTTATAAAATTGTAAACAAATGTGTGCACACAAAGAAAGGCTGCTTAGAACTAAATTACATGTTTGTGAAATAAATAAATTACGATATCGATGATTCATTGTGCAATACAATTGTGCTGACGCTTAAGATATTGTAAATCTGTACTTTGTACATATTCCGGGGCGGGAGATGCTGGGAAGAAAACTTGATTGAATAATAGGAAATTATAAATGGACTAACTTAAATAGTTACATTTCATGATAAAGTAACTTAAAAATGTACATGTCATTATTAATAACTAACTTATAAAAATATTACATAACACAATAACATAGTAATTACGACACTGTGCTATATTCTTGTTCGTGAATGACGACCCTCCTTGTTGGTGATGTGTTTCTGTCTACTCGACGGGGTGCTTCTGGAACTGGCATCGTGAAGTGCGTGGGAGCGTGTTGGTGGGTACCATGGCTGGGCGTGCTGTACGGGGCCAGGCTGTGCGGGACCGGCGGCGGTGCTGCTGCGCTCGGGGCGGGGGGCGGCGGCAGAGTGGCTGCGCTCGTGGCTGCCGGGGTGCTGGGCGCCGATCGGGCTGAAGAGGGAGCGCACAACTTGCATTGCAGGCGCCGTTGTATCCATATTATGCATGCTATTCCAATTATGCTGACCACTACGTATATCATTACGTAGTGATGCATATCGTGAGATGACAGTGGCTCGGAGGCTGTAATCAGTTGTTCATCATCCTTCTTGATTGACTTGATCTTGCTGTCGATGTCCACTGCGCCTTCCAGCAAATGTTTAGTTGATAGCTCATCTTCCTTGGTGAAATGAGGTATAGAGAGGTTGATGATATTGTTTATGGGGGCAACTACAGGAGTATACAGCTCGGGGGATATTTTTATCTCGCTTGTGTGAGATCGATGTGGATAAATTGTAAACTTGTCCGTCTTGATGATACAACCATGACCTATGGTAATAAGCCCACTTCCGTTCAGTGTATGTGCTGTAATTTGATCGTCGCACATAACTCTCACATTACATCGGTTGCAACAAAAATAAATATAAGTATTAATTGAATATGATTCTTTCCATATGTCTTGGCATGTTTCTGTATTTATCATACATTCAGATTTTTCTAGTCGGCATAAGTTCTTATCTCCTTTCATCTGGTATTCAGGGCCTTGATTATGACAAAAGTAAGCGACATCTTGATGGAAACATGCTTTCACGTCGTTTTCGGACATAGGGATGTATAAGTCCTTTTTCATGTTGACTGACACGTAGTCCTCCACTGGAATTAAACTTATCATTTTTCCGTCTTGATACTTCGGTATTGGAAATATGTGTAGCAGTTCAAAAGTTTCCCGGCTGATAAGTGGTATCTTTATTTCAAAAATTAAGTAATCATCTAGTACTCTTGTTTTTATACTTAGAAAATCATATATCTTGCGTATATCTGAATGTATGTTATTCACAGGCAAAGATACGTCCGGTGGTGACTGACTTGATATGGTGTTCAGTTCCTTGATGAGTTGTTCTGGTGTGAGAATGTGAATATTGAAATATCCTTGATGAATCCCGTATTACGCAATGATGTGGTAAAAAATATTCTGGTTGTGACGTGCTCGACGCGAGTTTCATATGACCCAGTTCTTGATACTCTTGCATAAATTCTTTATATTGAATAGCGACTTGATGATTTGTTTTGAATTTTCTTTCTAATTGCAGGTACTGAGCCATGGCCTTATTTCTTGATTGGCCTATTTCATTGATATTTTTCTTAAGTGGGAGTCGTACTTGATATCTTCCATCTTTCATCCTTGTTGTGGTTGAGTTGTACAGGTTCAAACAATATTGATCATCAGCTGATTGAGGTGAGTCACTTGATATTTCCTCAATTTCCCAGAATCGGTGGATATCTTCAATATTATTTAATACGACATTACATTGCAGCGTTCCAGATTTGCCGTATAAAATCCAACCAAGTTTTGTTTTCTGTGCGACGGGTCGAATATCGTCTGCTCTCCTTATTCCTTCCATTAAAATACTTGAGTATACGTCTGCCCCCAATAATATATCGATTGGCCGACTTATGTAAAATTCTGGATCGGCGAGGGATAATTTTCCTAGGTATTCCCAGTTTGGTTTCTTGAATGTAAAGTTTGGTAAATTCTTCGTTAATCTATTCATTATGAAAGCTTCGGTAGTAAATGAAAAGTTTTCAGCCAATGATGAACAATAAATGATGATTTTTCCTTTGCAGGTGGTGTCCTTGGTGCCGACTCCTGTTATAACACCTGAACATTTTTGTCGGGGCAGCCGTAATTGTTGAGCTGCATTTTCTGTTATTATGGATATCTGTGATCCCGGGTCGATAAGAACTCGCATGTTCCGGGATACTCCATCCATTCCTGTGACTTTGATTATGGCGGTTGCTAACAGGACTTCTGTTGATTCCCACTGTTGGGCTGCGTAAGTGTTTGTTGGTTCGGAGCTTGATCCCGAAATCCCGATTCTTGATGAAGGGTTATTGAACTTGGCGAAAGCTTCATGAAGAATTGTGTTATGATTGCCGTCACAATCACGACATCGTTTGCTTGATATGCACTTTTTTCCATAGTGACTGCAAAGGCAATTTGCGCAATAATTTAATTTTGTTATTATTTGTCTTTTTTGCATGGGTGACATTTCTAAAAACCGCTTGCAATAATAAATTCCGTGCTCGTTACTGTCGCAGATTGCACAACTAAGTCTATTTCTTGATAATTTAGCTTGTTGTAAAATTGTTTTATTACTTGAATGTTGATGATATTTTCTTGTTTGATGAAAATGTTCTGGCTTTCCTGAAGTGGATGGCGTACTATAGCTCGGCTTTTGTGGAGGTTCTTGTTTGCGGCGAGATGACTCCATGGTGGTGAATTTGTTCTCCAGAAACTCCATGAAGTCCTTCAGTCTTGGTAATTCCCTTGGATCTTTCAATGAGCTCATATATTCGCTATGCGTTTCAGGGTCCAGTTTTTGAGATAATATGTGGATTAGTATGGGATCCCAGCTGTCAATGTTAATGCCCAAGTTCTTGATGGCATTTAAACATTCGGTCGTGACGTCATGAATACGCTTTATTTGATTGGAAGTGGCTTGTTGCGTCACTGCTGGCATGCTCGTCATGATATTCATATGAGATGTGAATATCAGTTTCTTGTTATTGTATCTGTGGTTCAGAATTTCCCAACTTGCTAGGTAATTTTCAGAGCCAATCTGTAAATGCTGTATCAAACGTTCAGCCTCGCCTCTTAACTTGCTTTTGAGATGCTGCATCTTCTGTGCGTTTGATAGAGCTGGGTTGTTGTGAATTGCTTCACAAAAAAGATCTTTGAACGACACCCATTGTTGATAATTCCCGGAAAAAACAGGAATGTCAAGTTGCGGCGTTGATTTTTCCCGGTGTGAAACAGACCATAACTTGTTATTGATGGCTCTCTTGATATCATTGTACCTCTTTTCGTGTTGTGTGAAGCTATTTTCATACTTTGCATCTGACCCATTTAAAATACCGTCGATCTCCCAGTGAAGGGTATCTATAGCTTGCCAACGAGATTGTAACGCCCGCAGAGTGTCTTCAAACTCCCATCTGTCGTTGATATTTTCAATGTCAATCTGAGACACGGTTCTTGAGAAAGCCTTGAAGTTGGTTGTTTGCTTCTTAAGCATGTCATCTAGGAGGCTATTTGTTCCTTGAGATGTGTACTGCTGGGATAACGGTACTTCATCCGCCCACTTGATTGAAGGTTGAACTGAAGACGTGGTCGGCTCCGGTTCCTTTGGGATGGGCATGGGCACCCGCAACGGTGATGGTTTTGGCGCAGTCATGGTAGCTGAATAGAGTGATTTTTCAAAAAAATCTCTGGCTTCTTGATAGGTTCTGCGCGTAGTATCATGCTCGTTTTCGGTAAAATATATATGATCCGTTTCAAGTATGTTACATAACTTATGATGGTTGCTTTGATACTCTGCCCAGTATGAATCCAGGCTGTCGATTCTTTTTCTGATGTTTTCAGGTGTCTTGCGTTCTGCCCCATCTTTCTTAAAGTTTCGTAAAAGGTTCTTGATAGTTTCAGAAATCTGGGATTGGTTGGATAGTAGTGTTTCCATGATTTTAAATAACTTGATGCTGAATAAAAATTAAATACCTTGATAGCTTGATTGAGTGTTGACCTTGAAGTGAGTTCTGCTTTTCTTGCCTTTCTTGTTCTTGATAGGTACGTACCAACTTGATAACTTGATAAACTTGATTGTATCTTGATCTGATGCTTGTTTCTCACTGTACTTGAGACTTCGGGTGTAGGACTTGATTCACCACTTTGCGCTTGGTCTTATTTAGGGTTTTCACAGCTTCCGATTGGTCTTTATGCGTCCTCTCAACTCTGTCGGTGAGACCCGCTGGTGGGAGGCCGAAGAGCCGATCGCAACCGCACGAAAAACTGATAAAAACCACTAAAAAATTCTCGAAGGACCACTAATGTATGAGCCCTTGCTATACTCATACATTAACTTGATTTATCTGTCTTGATTAGATCTTGATAATAACAACACTCGGAAAATATGAACTTGATTTATTTATAAAATTGTAAACAAATGTGTGCACACAAAGAAAGGCTGCTTAGAACTAAATTACATGTTTGTGAAATAAATAAATTACGATATCGATGATTCATTGTGCAATACAATTGTGCTGACGCTTAAGATATTGTAAATCTGTACTTTGTACAAACCCCCCCCCCCCCTACTCTCGATGGAAATTAACGTGATCGAATTCACATCAGGATCGAAAAACTTCAATGGGGAGGCGAAGGCAAAGTGAATTACAGATGGCGCTCAGTCTTTGGAACAATTGTCAGTTTGAGCTTATATTGTCTTGACTGTGTATTACGTGATTTTACTTTCTTAGATTGTATTTTTTTCGATTTTGCGGACAAACAATGTATTCTATGCTAACTTTAGCTCATATAAAAGAAGAATTACGGAAAAGAAAAGCAAAAACAACAGGCAAGAAAGTTTATAGCAACTTACAAAAAATTGCTAACAAGCATTACATTTCTTTAAATTTCGTGTAAGATTTACAAGTAATCTTTTTATTTCAGATTAGAAGCATAATATGATTTAAATTTTAACAAAGCAACTGAGTGTGAATTTCCGTGTTTATAGTTGCCTGATGATGCCTTCTGTGCAATAGTAATTTCAGGTTTCTGTACTGGAATTTCTGTACCATCCAAAATTACACGAACCGTTTTATCATATTTATTTTGTTATTCTAAGTTTCTTGAATGACTCTGGCATATAAAATTCTATTAATTCTCTGTTTGGCCCCAATATTGGGCTTATTCCATATTTGATATACCTATCAAATTCATCCAAGTTATAAATATGTTAGATACTGCTGAGGTTGAAATATTAAAGAACAAAGCTGTTATAATTCAAATGTTGTTTTATTTTGGCGAAGCTTCATCAAATTCATGAAACATTCCTTTTGATTTATAATGTTTCTCAGGCTCAGCAAAGGAGAAAATCGAGGGAAAAGCATATTTTTTTTTATATTTTTTTGCCCACTATTTTTTTTGTTACTGGGAAATCGATGAACTCCAATATTTTACAAGTTACATGCATAACAATGCGGCATTTTCTCAGTATAAAATTAAAAAGTGCAATACTCCAAGAGATTCCCATATGTTTTGACACTTTCTTTGAGGCGGCCGGGTACCAAAGACCAGACGCCACCTATCGGGATAAAATTGCGCTTTTCCTCCCCATTATTTTTGTACATTGAAAACGGTTGCCATGGTTTCCTTGTACCGTTTTGACGTTTACTCGATACCAATTCTATCTCAGATTCTCGTTCGCTTTCGGTAGTGAACCCCCTGATACCTCAGACCCCCATATTCAAATTACTTTAAAAATCCTAATTTACGTCGCGTCGACCCCTAAGAAACTATCTTCGACCTCAAGGGATCGATATCGACCACTTACCCCCGTATCTATAGACAAGTAAGTAATGACTTGAGTAAAACTTGTAATTTTCTAATGCTTCTCAAATCATATTCACATGCAATTTATAGTAAAATTCGTCTTAAATGACTTCTTAGTGCAGTTTTTATCCATTTAAAGTTAATTTATACTGTAAAATGCGTGTGAATATATTATTAGAAGCATTTGAAAATTGCAAGTTTTACTCAAGTCATTACTTACTCGTCTATAGATACGGGGCTTAGAGCATCCCTGCTTTAAACTGTGAGTGAAAATGCGTTTCTGACAGCTTTTATCAAGTTGTTTAAATGAACTGAAAAAAGCTTATTTTTGTTTATCTTTTTTTTACATAAGGACCATTCAGTTTACATAAGGAGCTTGTAAAAAATATATAAAATAAAACGCGTATAAAAATATATTTGTTTCTAATATTTTTTTAAACATAATCTTACCCTCAAAAACATCAAAGAAATTTTCTTTTGAGTCGTTGTGCGACGTTGTAGCCTTTTTCTTTCTTTTACTCTGAAACAAAATATTTAACAAAGGCAAAGATAAAATACTAAATTGTAAAATATGTACACTACAAGGCAAACAACTTGACACTTTTTCGACGGAGTGGGGATAACGATCGATAACTATGCGAGCGACCAATAGCGCGCGTCCCTCTCCCGCCGCCCGCTTACCTCACCGCTACGTATTACCAAAATACGCGTTCTGCGTAATCCCCACCCGATTTCAAGATATCGATATCGAGATCGTACTCTATAACTAAATGTCTAACTACGTATACAGTGTGTAACAAACACCCTGTCTGATCCATGAAGGTGTTATTAGGTATCGAGTTTTTAATCCATTCACAGCGACTTACCGAGTGAATGGTGGCAATAGTTCGAAATAAACAATGATCACAGAACAGTTCAGACATTTACCAGTAAGCGTGCGTTGGTAAATTTTAAGTTTTACTGGAAAATCTTATGATTCACCTTAGTTCGGGGTTTCAAGTGCGAAACACACCGTAAGCGTATGCGTAAGCGTGCACGTAGACGTACCATGACGTTGTAATGTCTGAAACTTTATGAAACATGGCACACCGCTTGCGTAACGCGTAGACTGATGCGTAACCCTACGCATTGCAGCTCATGACGTTGTACTCAATGGCATTCCCTATTGGACGTCACACCCAACAACACGTATCTTTGCTGCGCGTCACTACGCGCGTGTCTACGCAGCCGGTGTGCCCAGGCCTTTAAAGTAACATACTGACTAGGTACTGCACTGGAACGCGCAGTCGCTGACTGGCAAACGTCGCGCGCTCGCGCACTTCCTCCGCGAGCTTGACGTCGACGTTGCATTGATCAGCGAGACGTGGCTTCGGCACACCGCTCCATTCCGGTTGGCAAACTACTTCGCCTACCGCCAAGATGAGACCTCGCCCACCTCCGGTCAACCCTACAGAGGCCTGCTGGTGCTGGTTCACCGCCGCCTCCTGCATCAACCGGCCCCGCCTGCAGCCACCCAAAGCCTCTACGCGCTTGGAGTCGACGTGCGACTCGGCGACGTAGACGTCCGTCTATACGCCATCTACAAGCCGCCCGGACTGACTCTGAATATGTCGGAGGTGAGACGCCTCCTCAGCCCCCTCCCCACCATCCTGGCAGGGGACTTTAACTGCAAACACCCCGCATGGAACTCTACCAAATTCAACGAGGCGGGCCGCGCTCTCTTTAACGACGCAGCAGCCCACAACTACATCGTGGACGGGCCGGACGAGCCGACGAGGTACGACGCTTTCGGGAACGGCGAGGTCCTGGATATCGTCGTCCACCAAGGTCTCCCGACCTCCTTTAGCCAGCAAGTATTCCCGGACTTGCCCTCGGACCACCGACCGGTACTGGTAACCTTTGCCCAATTACCTAACCGAATTTCTCCCCCACCTTTGCGCACTCGCGTAAACTGGGAGGAATTCACGGCAGCCGCAGACCGGACCATCCCCACTCGCCGCATGGAGACTGCAGATGACGTCGAGGCAGCAGCCTCGGACATAGCCACGGCCATCAGCTCTGCGCTTAAAACAGCCACGCACACACACTCTGGCGGCGGGCGTACTAGCACCCTCCCCCGCCGAGTGTCAGACCTCATCGCGGACAAGCGCAGGGCCCAACGCTTGTGGCAGCAAACCGGCTGCCCAACAGCCAAGCGTCATCTCAACAACCTCATCTCCCGGGTCAAGAGAGCCCTGGACGACCACGCCGCTGAATCATGGGAGCGCCACATAGACGCGGTAAGCGAGCACACGCCATCTGTCCACCGGCTGTGTAAACAACTGGCCAATGTCACCGCCCCACCACGACCGCTTCTGGACGAGAACCTCCAGCCCAGGTACAAGGCTGAAGACCGAGCCGAACTCCTGGCCGCTCACCTGGAGGGTGTCTTCACCCCCAACCCGGCGGCGGACGTCGAACACGCAGCGACAGTGGAGTCGCACGTGACTAGATGTCTGGCCGCCCTGCCCGCGCCCACAGAGGACCCCGCCTTTGTCTCGCCCACACAAGTGCGGAAACAGCTTGCGCGCGCCAAACCACGCAAAGCCCCAGGGCTCGATGGCGTCACCAATGCCGCGCTTCGCCACCTCCCAGCGAGAGCCATCGCCGCCATTACGCGCCTCTTTAACGGCGTACTTCGTACCGGCCACTTCCCAACCACCTGGAAGGAAGGTAAAGTGGTCATGTTACCAAAGCCGGGGAAGGATCCTTCCCGCCCGGCCAATCACAGACCCATCACTCTGCTGTCCTGCCTGTCGAAGATCTTTGAGAGGCTGCTCCTAGAATTGCTAGCGCCACATTTGACGCCGCGCCCAGAGCAATTTGGTTTCCGGGCCGCCCACTCTACGACGCTGCAGCTAACACGCATCCTGCACCACCTCGCCACCTGCGCGAATAAGCGTGAGTACTGTGCGGTGGTGATGCTGGATATGGAGAAGGCGTTCGACCGAGTATGGCACGAGGGCCTACTATACAAGCTCCTCGAGTCGAACGTCCCCCGCCGCTTAGTCCGCATTATCGCCTCATTTCTCCAGGACCGCACCGTGCAGGTGGCCGTGGAGAATACTCTCTCGGCGCCTCGACCCGTCAAGGCAGGCGTACCACAAGGCAGCTGCCTCTCTCCGGTGCTGTACCTGGCCTACACCAACGACATCCCGGTAGTAGGCCAGGCGAAACTCGCCCTCTACGCGGACGACACTGCGTATGTCGCCTCATCGCTCCGTGCTCACCTCGCTGCCGCTAAACTGCAGCCCACGCTCGACGCCCTCCCAGAATGGCTTGGTAAGTGGCGGTTGACAATAAACATACCCAAGACCCAAGCCATTATCACCGGCCGCCAGCACTTCCACCCGCCACCACTCACGCTTAAGGGACAGAGCGTGGAGTGGAGCAGCACCGCCACATACCTGGGGGTAATAATAGACAGCCGCCTCACAATGCGCCCACACGTCGACCACGTGATCACACGCGCCAAAACCGCCCGAGCGCGCCTTCACCCCGTGCTCGCAAGCCGCCTGCCGCTAAAAACGAAGGTTAACCTATTTAAAACCTACATCAGATCCATCCTTACGTATGCGGCCCCGGCGTGGTACGCCCTCGTTGCGGAGACATATAAACGCCGACTCCGCGCACAACAACATACCACCCTGCGCACTATCGCCAACGCCGGCCGCTACGTAAGGAACGCCACAATCCAGCGGGACTTCAAAATGGAATCGCTAGACGATTTCGTCCAACGTCTCGCCCGCAGCATGTACGCCCGTAGCGACGACTCTACCCACGAGCACCTACAAAATATTGCCCCGGCTTACGACCGACCACAGCGCGGCCGACCCCTACCACGGGAACTACTCGCCGCCCCCGCCGCCCCCGCACAAGCCGCTGCTCCATCAGCGCCGGTCCCCGCCCACACTAGTGGCGCGCAACCGAGCGACATATCTAACCAATATGTTACAGACGACGCCCTTCCATCAACTTCCACATCGACAACGCCGGCCCCCGCCCGCCCACATCGCGTGAGGCCGCGCGCCGTCACAGCCGCAACTTTACCTCCGGACCGCGCACACAATGCGCGCCCGGACACCATGCATCCAGCCCACATACAAGCGACGCCCAACCCCGCCCGTGACGCCCATGGGCGGAGCGACCATGCCTTAGGCCACGCCCCTCCAGACTGACATCAACCCCCCCGCCACCGCGGAGGGGGAATCCACATCTAATACAAGTTTGTTCGCAACTAACCCACTCTATAGGTACTCCCCCCTCAAGATAAGTCCACCGCCCGCTCGCAGGTCGCTCGCCGGGCCTTCCTTACGGATCTCACCCGGCAGGGCTTGACCGCGCCGAGGGCGGTCGGTGAAGCAACTTAGGGAGGGGGGAAAGCCGAATGACCAGCCGGCTCGTTAGCCGGCCGCGAACCCACACACCACCAGTGGCGCAAGCCAAGAAGTGGCCACCCGCACGCCGGCGGCGCCTACGGCGCCGCGGCGCGCGAGAAGAAAAAGACAAAAAAAAAACATACTGACTATACAATGTTTAGTTACCTTTGTTAGTTCTTCTGCGACGGACATCTCTAGCTCGTGGTGGGTGCGCGCGAGGGCTGCCAATGCCTCTTCCAAAACGCGATTTCGTTCGATCTATAGATGGAAGTAGAGTTACAGAGCTTGTTTTTTTATGAAAGGGGGTCGAGAAAAATTCAAGCGCAATGTTTAAGGTGTTCTTGGGATTAAGCCACTAGTGTAGTCCCTAAAATGATCATGACGCGGAATATATCTAACAATAGCCTGCCGTATGTGTAGCCATGAGATTTAATCTATACCTTGTTCGCTGAATCAAGCTAGCAAAGTGCTGTCTCTTTCTCACATTTGCATACAAACGATAAGGACAACAAATGACCTAGCGCCGCCCACGAGCGCCCGCAATAGGTATAAAATCGTAAGGCGTGTTCATACTGCTAATACAGGGTCAATATCTTTTTTTCTTGTTTTGTGGGTAATAGATCGGGATTTTTTTAATTAAACATTACTTTGATGTTAAAATAATATTATTAAGTAACAACATTAATTAAAATTATATTAAAAAAAAATTTAGGTTTAAGTATAACACAACAATATATCATAAACACAACAATTGCAACGAACAAGGTACGCGGTAGACGTCTGAACGGTACGGAGAGCAACGACAGAATAATCGTGACTCACATTGTGAACACGGTCTTAGCCTCTTATCTGCGTCCAATCGTGTGCAAGCGCATCCTTTCCGTACTAACTTCATTCGGCGAATAAGGTATTATAGCTGGTTACCTCCCGCTGCAGGCGCGCGCTGTCATGGTCGCGCGCTTGCGCCACAAGCGCGGCGCAGTGTAGCGCTTCAACCGCTGCATACACACTCACTATGCGTATATTGATCTAGCTGGTTACCTCCCGCTGCAGGCGCGCGCTGTCATGGTCGCGCGCTTGCGCCACAAGCGCGGCGCAGTGTAGCGCTTCAACCGCTGCATACACACTCACTATGCGTATATTGATCTAGCTGGTTACCTCCCGCTGCAGGCGCGCGCTGTCATGGTCGCGCGCTTGCGCCACAAGCGCGGCGCAGTGTAGCGCTTCAACCGCTGCATACACACTCACTATGCGTATATTGATCTAGCTGGTTACCTCCCGCTGCAGGCGCGCGCTGTCATGGTCGCGCGCTTGCGCCACAAGCGCGGCGCAGTGTAGCGCTTCAACCGCTGCATACACACTCACTATGCGTATATTGATCTAGCTGGTTACCTCCCGCTGCAGGCGCGCGCTGTCATGGTCGCGCGCTTGCGCCACAAGCGCGGCGCAGTGTAGCGCTTCAACCGCTGCATACACACTCACTATGCGTATATTGATCTAGCTGGTTACCTCCCGCTGCAGGCGCGCGCTGTCATGGTCGCGCGCTTGCGCCACGAGCGCGGCGCAGTGTCGCAGCGCTGACAGCGCTTCCCCGCCCGTGCCGCACGCGTGCTGGAACCGCTGCATACACAAAACACGCTTCTTTAATTCTTATTATTAAAAAGCTTTTTAAAAAAAGCACAACCTCCTTCAAAAATCTTAAAAAACAGCTCTATAAAAAGCAAGAAATAATGTTCAAATCGATTAATTAAAACACGTCTATTGAAGTCGGGTGGAGCTGGAAGTATTTTTTTTATTTATTGTATTGTTTATATTCTTAAAGCCCCACCCGACTTCAATAGACGTGTTTTAATTAATCGATTTGAACATTATTTCTTGCTTTTATAGAGCTGTTTTTTAAGATTTTTGAAGGAGGTTGTGCTTTTTTTAAAAAGCTTTTTTATTTCAAACTTTTTTGTGGTAGGTATGTAAGTGATGATTTTATAAAATAAAACGTTATGTTTCACATTTTTCAATGGTATACCCCGAGTAACTCAATTTCCACAAGAGTTCCGTTGGGCCTTCGCAGTTCAACCCTAGTCCAGCACGTCCTTGACAATAAAAAGGTACTTAACTTGTTTTTGATTGTCATAATCCTACCAATATTTCAATCACTGTACAGTTCCTTTTTAATTTTGAGGAGTTCCCTTGTGTATCTTCAAAATCCAAAGTCCAATACCAATGAAATTAATATGGTATCATCTTTAAGGTATCTTCTTTCAAACAAAAAAAGAATCATCTAAATCGGTTCATAAACAAAAAAGTAATGGTTGAAAATCCTCCTGATTTCATATAAAATGGTAACAAAAACGACAGTTTTTTCAAGATTACTTGAAAACTACTGAACCGATTTCAAAATTTCAAAAAATGGGACCAACTTGGAAACAAATGTCATGTTATAACGTTTGAATCATTTCAATCGGTTCAGCCGTCTTCGAGTAATCGGTGTACATACATATATAAAAAAAAATATACGCGACGAATAGATAACCTCCTCCTTTTCAAATTTTTGAAGTCGGTTAAAAAATAATAAGGGCCGAGATTAGGGTATAACTTAAAACGGTATATCTGATTTCGAACGAATTATCGGAATTTTGCGTTTTTTCAAACGCGAAATCTAAAGAATGAAAGCATTATTATTGATGATGACCTTAGATTTAGGAAGTAAAAATCTTAAATTAGTGCCGTATAGAGAGAAAAAAATTATATATGATCAGTTTTTTTTTATACGAAGACAATTTGTTCAAGCGGAATTACAAATTTGCTTGTCAGTGGCATTTTTCACGAAAGTTTCAGCTTTATCGAATGAGAATACGCCTCATATATAATTTTTAACTTATTGTCTGTATCGTCAAGGAGTGCCCTATAGAGCAAAAATTACAAAAATGTTTTTAATTACAGAAAAAATAAGATATTAAGAAATGCTTAAATCGGTACCTTTTAATACGTTTTTTCACTAGCATTCGAAGGTTTTAAAGACGTCTCCTTACTTAAATGAGAATAACAAGGTAACCGTCTAAAACACTGCATTTTTTATTTATCAATATTTACACTTAATTATTTTTGAGGAATTTTTAAAATTCACCTATAAATTGGCTTTCGCAAAATTATTACGATCAGTCGGCCGCGGGCCTTTCCAACGGGAGGACATATCGCTTTTCTCCAAATGCGCAAAGAGTAAACTTATACTCTTTGCACTGTTGTTGACTTTTAAAGCACAGCCGAAAGGTTTTGATATTTTGGTCCTAAATTATACTACTTTCATAATTTTGTAAGAATCTACAAAATGTACCTAGGTACACTAAATAAAAAAAGGGTAGTATTTAATCGCGTAACAATAAATTCCCATTTTGGGTATCAAAAATACTGAATATAGCGTACTGAAATACTAAGTGGGCGACGGACTGAGAGCGACTACAAATGTTGAAAATGGGTGACTTTAAAATACAAATTGAGTAACTAGTTATTCAGAACGGGCGACCAAATTACTATTTGGGAGACAACATTAAGGCACACAAAACATTAAAAATGTTGCATATATATTTTAAAATAAAAAAGGTGAATATAATCCTAATCGAGATTACTACTGTAAAATACCATGTTGTTGAGCAGCTTAAATCACTATACACCGTCATTTTGTAGTCGTTTTAATTAACTTAAGGGTGTGTTGTACCAATGAAACTAAACATTTTTGCCCAAGAAACATGGGTCAAAAAACAACAAAAAATTTTGGTCCTCCCATACTAACTAGACAGCTAAAACATTGTATTTGTATGGGAAAGTCCAAAATTTTTGTCGTTTTTCGACCCATGTTTCTTTGGCAAAAATGATTATTTTCATTAGTAGAGCACTCCTTGAAGTTAATTAAAATGACTACAAAATGACGGTGTATAGTTACCTACTTGGTATAATAGTTGCCCACTCAGTATTTTGTCACTCACTCCCACATGTAGTCGCCCGTTTTACATATTTTTGTAATCCACAGTTTGTCGCCCGTTTAGTTATTTTATCGCCCAAAAATAAACCGCTGCCAGGGTTAGTATTTAAGTATCCCATTAACGGTCGCCTTTAATAATTATTCCCAGTCACCCAATTAATTAATTCCCAAAAAAACTTCGCTTGGTAAAAGAATTAGGAAAAAAAGTATTTTAGGTAATATGGCCTTGTACTATTCGTTATTCTGTGATATGGCGGCCGCACATTGGTGTATTTGTTTACATTGGTGTATTTTTGAAACTCGGTTTTTGGTACTACCTATTTCGGCAAGAAAACAGCAACGCAATGTTTAAAATGTAAAAAATCCAAGATGGCGGCCAACTTTTTGTTTGTGGGACGATTTTGATGAAACTCGGTGTTTGGTACTATTTTGACAGGAAAACAGCAATACCATGTAAAAAATATATAAAAATCAAAGATTGCGGCCATCTTTTTTGTCTGTGGGCCGATTTCGATGAAACTCAGGTTTTGGTACTATTTCGACAAGAAAATAACAATGCAATGTAAAAAATTAAAAATCCAGGATGGCGGCTATCTTTTTTGTCTGTGGGCCGATTTTGATCAAACTCGGTTTTTAGTACTATTTTGACAAGAAAATAACAATGTAATGTTAAAAAAAGAAAAAATCCAATATGGTGGATAACTTTTTCTTTTTTTTTGTTTAACCGAATTACATCGACAATATCGGAATCAACCCAAAAATAAAGTTGTGTTTAGAAAAATACTTTTTATCCTTTTTAACAATGAACATACATTACTCACGACACACCTCCGTGGTCGAGTGGTTCGCACGCCGGTTTTCAAGGCGTCACCATCTCTTGAGGTCCCGGGTTCGATCCCCGGCTGGGTCAATGTAGAAAATGAACTTTTCAATATTGTCTCAGGTCTGGGTGTGTGTCATACCACCGTTGTTTCTGATTTCCATAACACAAGTGCTATAGCTACTTACTTTTGGATTGGAGCAATGTATGTTATGTTGTCAAATATAAAAAAAAATACAAATAAATAAATACAAAAATGCCGCTTTCTTTTAGAAGTAGTACCCGAAACTGGGTTTCATCGAAATAGGCCTTATAACAAAAAGTTGGCCGCCATTTCGTTTATTTTTATATTTTTAACATTGCGTTGTTGTTTTCTTGTCAAAATAGTACCAAAAACAGAGTTTCATCGAAATTGGCTTACAAACAAAAAAGGTGGCTGCCATCTTGAATTTTTTATATTTTCAACATTTTGTTGTTATTTTCTTGTCTATTACTATTTAGACAAGAAAATAACTCCAAAAACCGAGTTTCACCGAAATCGGTCCACAAACAAAAATTTAGCCGCCATCTTGGATTTTTTAAAATTTTCAACATTGCGTTGTTATTTTCGTGTCAAATTGGTTCCAAAAACCGAGTTTCATCGAAATCGGTCCGTGTTCCGTACTTTGAACAAGTTGTGTATAGTATTAACGCTAGCACAAATCATTTTCTTTTCTTTAATTCTTAATTTAAATTGAAACTGTATCGGCCACAATAACTGCAATCCTTCGTAAAACGAATCGCAGCGCTTTACTATAGACAGTGCTGCCATCAAGTACTCTAACGTCAGAATAGGAGAACTACCGTTCCGATCGCGAGCGCGCAGCGTGCGACACTGCACCATAATTCATTAAAAATTAATAAAACCAAATCAAATCCCAAAATCGAACTGTGAACTATTCCAAAACATAGCCAGTGCACGTCTAGAGAGAATTTGTGATCCATCAGCAACCAGCGACCACTCCTGGGGCCCCAGAGACGAGGACATACGAAGTCACCAGGTACGTGGTTGATACAGTTATTTCTCCAACACAAGTTTTTGGTCCATTCGAACCTGGATCATAATTAAATTCAAAATTAGATTTGTGCTGGTTATTCATACTAAAAACTATTTTTCGATAGTTTACTTTGTTCAATAAGCGCGGGGACCTACCGCCATTTTACGACTTTCATGCAACACTTTTATGCAATTAGCGTTATTATTTTTCGATAATACCATTGCGTACAGTGATTTTACATCGTATATTTGCGATATACAACGATACATTTACTTAACAAGTGATATTTTTCAATTTAGTTTAATATTATTTCGTGCGGTGTGCCATTACGCTAGGCGCCACGCAGTCGCGAATCCGTTTCAATCTCAAGAAGGCTAGTTACACACAAAATATTTATAGTGTTTATGTATTACGCACATGACATTATTTCTTATTTAATTAGTATTTTCGTACTAGTTATTTATTGTTCCACTTAGTATTACGTACTAAGATTTTGCGAACTATTTAGCAATTTTGTATTTTCGTACAGTTCCCAAATTAGCGGTTCGTATTTTCGTACTTACCCATACAATATACATACATACCTATTAAGCGGAACCTGTATTTTCGTGCAGTTCCAATCTAGCGGTTAGTATTACTTACTCACCCATAGGTATATATCTATTTAGCAGTTCATGTATCTTCGTACTGAACTCACAATCAATCAATTTAAGTCTGCGACTATCCTAATTACATACGGTACACATTGCCTACCTAAGCATACTTTACATACTTTTAATCTAATATAACTAGCCTACGAAACATTTACTTAAACTTACAAACTACATTTTACTTAAACTTCTGCACTACAACATTTACCTACCTAACTAAAACATACAATACAATAAACTATTTACAATTTAAAACTACGTTTTATTTTATTCACCACAATGGAAGTTGAGCAATTAATTTTCGAGCGTGAACTCGCCCTTAATAATATCCAACGCATGGTAGATTGTATTGACAATGAAACAGAATTTCGAGTTCGTACTAAAGAGTTGAATAACGTTAAGAAGACATTTTTCGCAGTTCAATTAAAGATTGAAAAATTATTAGCAAAAGAATCGAAGTTCGATAAGGATGAACAGTTAAAAGTCCGTAATTCTTTTGATACTTTATACTACCAAGTTCAAGTTGTGTTGGATAATATGAAGGAAACTCAACGTAGACAGAGTGTCGCGAACATTAGTGTGTCACAACCCTGTCATGCTCACTGTACTGGCAGCGGGACAACAGCTGATTCGCATATTCGCTTACCTAAAATTTGTTTACAAACCTTTGACGGTAAAGTGACAGAATGGAATGCATATTACGATTTATTCAAATCTATTGTTCATGAAAACAAAACATTGACAAACGTCGAACGTTTTCGTTATTTGTTGTCGTCTTTAAGGGGTGAACCGTATAACCTTTTAAAAACCATTCAGATTACTGACAGTAATTACGAAGATGCTTTACAAATCTTATTAACTCGTTACGAAAATAAGCGAATTATTGCAACCAAGCATTTGGATAGAATATTGGATCTCGAGCCAATGTCAGATAAAAATATTGAACACGGTTTACGTAATATTATGAATACCTATGCCGAGAACTACTCTGCCTTACGGGCCTTAGGTATTAATATCTCTGATTGGAGTTTTATTCTTTTAAATATTTTATTACGTAAAATAACGCCAAATATTCGTAAGCGCTTCGAATTATCGTTACATTCGCCTAATGAAATTCCGCATCTTTCCGAATTACTCGATTTCCTTGAGAGGGAATTGGCGGCAACAGAAATCATGTCGGCGACCGCGCGCTCCAGCGCCGCGGTCGGCCCCACGGCACCGTCCGCGTCGCGCCCGCACGCCGCTGCTGGCGGCTCGGCCGGCTCGACGACACCTGCCTTTCCGTCGCGACACGCACAAGCCGCTCGTCGCGCACTATCTCGCACGCATTCAGATGCGCAGTATAATATGAATCGTAATAATAATAAGGAGTCTTATATTAATCGTAATATGAGTTTTCATGCAGCAACTAAAGCTGATTATTTAAAGCAAATAAAATGTGCTTATTGCAAGGATAATTCTCATCCACTAAATAAATGCGATAAATTTCAAAAATTATCTTTACCGGAGCGTAATAAATTCATAACTGAAAACAAAGTTTGTAGCAATTGTTTATTCCTTGGTCATGAAACTAAGGACTGCAAATCGCGTCATAACTGTCGTATTTGCTCACAGCGGCATCACACTTCATTACATGAAGATGTGCCCGTGCAAAATGTTACTTTAAAAACAGAATGTTCCATTTCTTCCCCTGAGTTACACTCGGTAGCGGAACCTTCAGCGCCCCCACCGACACTCGGTGTTTCTGGGCCTACCAATAAAAATGATTGTACAGTTTTATTGACCACCGCGTTAGTTAACGTTCGTCCCACTGATTCTAAGCCCTTTACTCCGCGTTTAGTGCGCGTCCTTGTGGACCAAGGCTCTCAGGTCACCCTAATTAGTGAGTCGTGTGTTCAACGTCTCGGTTTACCACGTTATCATTCTAAAATGAGTACTACTATCACGGGCATCGGTGATAAGGGTGAACAGCCGCGTGGTTATGTTTTATGTGAAGTTACGCCTCACTTTAAACCGACACCTAGACTTTTTATTGAAGCTCTTATTTTACCTAAAATAACGAGTTATTTACCGAACATTCCTGATTCTTTTGAGTTTATTTCGCATCTCAGAAATCTTCCTCTAGCGGACCCAGAACTGCGTTCTGCCCGCCCCGTTGAACTTCTTTTGGGATCAGACTATACTGATAGCATTCTGCTTCACGACAATATCAAAGGTCCACAAGGTACTCCTGTGGCAATAAATAGTATATTTGGTTACCTTCTCAACGGTAAAATTTCTCATAGTCTTTCTGCACCTCAAGTGTGTATGAACCTTAGTACAAGTCAACTTGACAAAACCATACAAAGGTTTTGGGACATCGAGTCAGTGCCTGACGATGAAAAACCCTTGACTAAGGACGAAGCCCTTTGTGAGTCCATTTTCGTGGAAACTCATAAACGCGCCGAAACTGGCAAATACATAGTTTCTCTTCCTTTCAAGAAGGATGCACCTCCTCTAGGTGAGTCTCGAGACATTGCGCTCTCACGTTTATACAAATTAGAAAAACGACTTTCTCATGATCCAGCTTTACGAGCGGATTACAATCAGTGTCTGCAAGAGTATGTAGACTTGGGACACATGGAACCTGTTCCTACTCCTACGAACAGTGACACGCCTTCGTATTATATTCCTCATCACTGCGTGGTGAAAAAGTCAGCAGTCACCTCTAAAACTAGAGTGGTGTTTGACGCTTCATGCAAAACTACTTCTGGGCGTTCACTCAACGATAATCTTCTTATTGGTCAAAAATTGCATCAAGACATTACAGACGTTCTTTTAAAATTTCGACTTCATAAAATCGTTTTCACAGCGGACATCAAAATGATGTATCGTTTTATAGATATTTGTCAAGAACATCGTGATTTTCAACGAATCCTATGGCGATTCTCTCCCCATGATCCTGTTCAGGAATACCGCCTCTGCACAGTAACCTTCGGGGTTTCTTCTGCGCCATTTCTGGCCTTACGCACTCTTCGTCAGTTAGCTGTCGATGAAGCTGCTTCCTTCCCACTTGCTTCACAAGTACTTCTAAATGAAGTCTTCGTAGATGACATCGTCACGGGTTCAGACTGTATCGATAACGCTCTTGCTCTTCAACGCGAGCTTATTGACATTTGCAAAGCGGGTACGTTCGAACTCCGCAAATGGGCAAGCAACAGTCCTGAATTTTTATCTTCCTTAAATCAAGACATCTCAAATCAAGATGATGCTCTTATTCTTTCAGCACTTGACAATGACGCTTCAGTCAAAGTGTTGGGATTAAAGTGGAATCCTATATCGGATACTTTTACCTATCAGACAGAGGTACCTGCCCAAAATTGCACAAAACGCATTATGCTTGCAGAAAATTCTAAAATATACGACCCTTTGGGTTTTTTGAGCCCTATAACTTTGTTTGTCAAACATCTCATCCAACTCTTATGGCTTTCTGGTACTGATTGGGATGATTGTCCTCCTGATGGTATTCGTGATCTTTGGTTTAGATTTGTAACAGAACTTTCACAATTACAAGACATTAAATTGTATCGTCCTGTGCTTCCATGTACTAATGATGTACAACTTCATGGTTTTTCAGACGCCTCTGAAAAGGCCTACGCTGCATGCGTATATCTACGAGTTGTTGACTCGGAAGGTGTTATTCACACTTCACTTCTTCTTGCGAAAACAAAGGTTGCACCTTTGAAACGCCTCAGTCTTCCTCGTTTGGAACTCTGTGGGGCTTTGCTTCTTTCGAAGCTTATACAAAAAATTCTCGGTGCTTACAGCACATTCTTATCGATTGACAAGGTATTTGCATGGAGTGATTCGTCTATCACCCTAGCTTGGCTACGCTCACCTCCTCATGAGTGGCGTACATACGTCTCTAATCGTATCACAGAGACCACCAACCGCGTGCCTGCCTCACAGTGGCATCACGTGCGTTCTGCAGACAACCCCGCGGACGTTGCGTCGCGTGGTGTTCTCCCATCCGAACTAGACCAACGACAGTGGTTCGACGGCCCCAACTGGCTCAGACTACCTGAATCTGATTGGCCTATTTCGAATGTAGACATTGACATAATCTCGACCGACGAGGAGCGTCGAAAGCATGTACTTGTGTCAAATGTTCAACCCGATATTCAATTATTCGAAAGATTTTCATCTTTATCTAAAATGCTACGCATTATTTCATTGTGTTTTCGCTTTTTCCATAAATGCCGTAAGTCGAAAACTTATGAATCCTCTCAAATTACAGTCCACGAAACTAAATTCACTCTCAACCGAGTTATCAGTCTTGTTCAACAAGAAAACTTTGCGGAAGATATGGTGCGTATCAAAAATGACGACGTGTGTACCAAACGTTTAAGAAAGCTTAAACCGTTTCTTGATGACGCCGGACTTCTCAGGGTCGGCGGCAGAATCAATCGTGCTAACGTTCCTTACGATGCAAAGCATCAAATTCTTTTGCCCAAACGACATCATTTCACCAATCTTTTAATCGACTTTTATCATCTTACTAATTTGCACGTCGGTCCGCAAACGTTACAGTTTCTACTCGCCCAGAAATACTGGATACTTAGTGCTCGTGACGCAGTCCGTATGCGCACTCGCCGCTGCGTGCGCTGCTTCCGTACGCGCCCTGTCGCTCCACAGCCTTCGATGGCTCCACTTCCGGCCGCGAGAGTTCGTGCTTTTCGTCCATTTCTTCACGTTGCAACCGATTTTGCTGGGCATTTTTTCCTAAAATCAAATAAATTTCGTAACGCGAAAGTCTTCAAATGCTACGTGTGTGTTTTTGTATGTATGTCGACGAAAGCGACACACTTGGAACTCGTTCCAAATTTAACAACCGATTCTTTTCTAAATGCATTGCGCCGATTTATATCACGACGTGGCATTTGCACTGATATTTATTCCGACTGTGGTCGAAACTTTGTTGGATGCGATCGTTACCTTTCCGATCTTTATGAGTTCTTGCGGAACGAAGATAATCAAAATATTATCAATAAACAGCTGACCAATTTAGCCGTTACTTGGCATTTTAACCCCCCCTATGCTTCTCATTTCCGAGGGATTTTCGAAGCAGCCGTGAAAAGTATGAAAACGCATCTTTTCCGTGTTATAGGTCAACTCACCCTATCTTACGATGAATTCAACACGCTTCTTTGCCAAATAGAAGCAGTTCTCAACTCGAGGCCACTTTTTGCTCAGAGTAATGATCCAGCAGATCCATTACCAATCACACCCGGACACTTCCTAATCGGGGAACCATTGACTTCTTTACCTGAATTTAACTTCACTGACGACAATACAAGTCGCCTTGTTCGTTGGCAAGTCTTGCAGCAAGCTGTCCAACATTTTTGGAAACGCTGGAGCGTTGAATATCTCCACCAACTTCAACAAAGAGGTAAATGGTTTCGTGATCACACTCACACACCCCTCCGTGAGGGATCAGTAGTCGTGTTAGTAGATAATACACTACCGCCACTGAAATGGCGCCTGGCGCGCGTGCATCAGCTGCATCCAGGTGCAGATGGTATTACTCGTGTTGTCACTGTACGCATTGGTAATACTCTTGCTAAACGACCTGTTGTTAAGGTCTGTCCGTTGCCCTTCGAGTAGGCAACTTTAGTTTACTTTCTTAGTTGTAAGCTAGGTTAGTGACTTATTCTTAGTTTCTTTCTTATTAAAATATGTATATTTTAAGGTCGGCGGCATGTTCCGTACTTTGAACAAGTTGTGTATAGTATTAACGCTAGCACAAATCATTTTCTTTTCTTTAATTCTTAATTTAAATTGAAACTGTATCGGCCACAATAACTGCAATCCTTCGTAAAACGAATCGCAGCGCTTTACTATAGACAGTGCTGCCATCAAGTACTCTAACGTCAGAATAGGAGAACTACCGTTCCGATCGCGAGCGCGCAGCGTGCGACACTGCACCATAATTCATTAAAAATTAATAAAACCAAATCAAATCCCAAAATCGAACTGTGAACTATTCCAAAACATAGCCAGTGCACGTCTAGAGAGAATTTGTGATCCATCAGCAACCAGCGACCACTCCTGGGGCCCCAGAGACGAGGACATACGAAGTCACCAGGTACGTGGTTGATACAGTTATTTCTCCAACAGTCCGTAAACAAAAGTTGGCTGCCATTTTGGAACTCATTTTTACTTATTTAGTATTTATTTTGTACTTATTTGCACTAAATTAGTACCGATTTACAATTAAAAAATTTTTCATTATTATCATACATATAAATTCCTTCATTTGATAAAAAAAGAAGAAAAAGAGACTTTGAAAAAAAAATGTTACCTTCAAAAAATATACAATTATAACTTATTCAAAGAAAAAACAAGAATTTTAAAGTACCTTTCTTATTTTTCTTAATTATTTTTGAAATTCAAAAAGGCAAATCACAGCATGCGTAAAATAATTTTATTTATTTATTTAATTCAGGCAACTAGGCCCATACAATGTATACCTTTCAGTACTTACCTACATAAATTAAAGTATCAAGTTAGCATATAGTAAGCACTACATTTTAAAGTTTGATATGAAATATTTCTCTGTGATTTAAAGTAGCCACTGCGCATGTGCACAAACGCGATCTCAAGATCGGGCAGAATTTTGACAGATTTTGGCTTGTCAGAATTTTGATATACAGTCTTAATAGGCAAAGCACCACCGATTTCGGTCGTGCGGCGTCGCAACGCGTTTATATGTGTTAGCCCTAACGGTTTCGTTAAACCGTTGCTTTCCAATGATTATAAAAATATTCAATAAATTGCCTAATGAATTCAAACGATATCCATTTAATAGTTTTAAATTTAAACTGATGACATGGCTGATTGATAAATGCCATTATTCTGTAAATGACTATCTCAAGGACAATGATATAAATTCGGTGCTTCGTTCAAAATGATTACCAACATGCTTAGCCTTATAAGTTAATGTCTAATTTTAACTAATTTAATAACTAATTTCTTTAAATAATTAATTGTGACTTAATTTTATATACTTACCTACTTTATGTGATTTTTGCATGCTGAAAAGCAAGATATGTTAAGCAACCTAACTTTAAAATACCAACTTGTAAAACCATGTCTTTCGCAAATAAATGTTCATTCATTTATTCATTCATTCATAAAAACTTCGAGAAATAGTCAACCATGTGTTTTTATTTCTCTTTTCTTAGTTAATTCTTTTCATAATGTTGGAATGGGCCATCTAAAATAGAATCCAAAGGTTCATTTTTACCTATCATGCTAAAAAGTACGTGAAAAACGGGTTTGACGCAGATCGTCATTTTCGCAAATGGTCATCGCGAAAAATTTGGTCACGTTCGCAGAATGTCATTTTCGCAACTGGTCACTATCGTAAAAAGTCACTTTCGCAAAACGTCACTTTCAGAATGTCATTCAAATTTTCTTCTTTATTTTTCTTAAAATTGTGAGTTTGGGAATAAATGTGAATGACATTCTGCGAAAGTGACGTTTTGCGAAAGTGACCTTTTACGAAAGTGAACAGTTGCGAAAACGACATTCTGAATCTGGGTCTCCAGTAACTCAAGCTAAAGTAAACTTATGTAAAACACGACAAAGTTTATTTTTCCACAGGTAACGTACCATATAGGCGGAGTGGTGTAACGAATTGCCGACGTTGACGCTCTTGTCCAGCGCGGCGAGTATGGCCGAACATTCGCGAAGCTGGGTCTCCAGTAATGCGAGGCTGTTTGTGGCCGCTGTCAATGCGTCTTGCATGGAACCTGAACATGGGCGATTTAGTTGCCAGTTTATTTTATTTTAACATAAATGTAGTCACGGACCATCATAGACAGCGATAAACAATACAATTTAATCGACCGAGCGAAGCGTCTCCGTTTCAGTTTGGGAAAAAAATATACCTATGTCTTTCTGTTCTTTTTTTTACAGGTCGCATTTCTCCACCGATTCTCATGATATTTTGTGAGCAGGTTCGATAATTGAACATAATTCTTATTTCGATACAGTTTTTCGAAATTATTCGGAAAAAAAACATTTCATCCATTTCAAAAATGTTCGAAAATATCACAAACGCGAGATGTACAACTCAGATTTAGGTAGGTAATATGTATGGATCTCAAAAATTCATGAATTACTAAGTTATTTTAGAATTAGGTTCATTAAAATGTTGATTAAAAGAAACTTAAATACTACACTGTACACACGTAATTTCAGGTGGCATGGATGAAGCGTGCACTTAAGTATATAGTCTGTTCACGGAAACGAGTTAGTGGAGCGCTATCTCACTCACACAATTTTTTAACTGTGATTGGTCAGTGATAAACGCTAAGGCGGTGTACACAGTACGAGTACTTATTAGTCTACTCATACTCCCCGCACTGTGCAGACGTGCTCTTACTTGTGACTGTATTCTCAATTCGTTACCTGGCTTGTGTATTGAAGTTTGAATCTCAAGGTGGCGCAGGTGTGCTAATGACCCGTATTGTTCTTTTGTCATAAATGAGCAATAACTTAAGAAAATACTTTTTTCCAAATTTTTGTACAATAAAATAGCCCAGGTGTGCTAGTTCCATTGTTATTCTCTGTAATAAATGGCTCTCAAATAGGTTAGATGAAGCCGCGGGTATAAGCTAAGCGAATTTTTGAGAAGCGCAGTGTGAGCGCGCATTTACTTTTCTAAGGTATTGTTAACGCCCACTGACCCTAAAAAAATTTTTTTGTCATTGTTATTTGTATGAAAATGTGTGATAGAGAAGGCGCTATACTAACTCGTTTCCGTGAACAGAGTATAGTAATCTCAACATAAAACAGACGTTTATCTCTCCCGATACATGATTATGTTGTTCATAAGATCAATTTCAATGTCATACATTTGCAATAATTAGCGACTGACCTAAAGGTTTGCACTCGTCGTCGAGATCCTCGGTGGCCTCCCTCGCCGAGTCGGGGCTGGCGCCCGCCCACAGGTAGTGGCCGGAGTACGCGATGTGCTCGTTGAACGCGGTGATCCACGACTGGAACGTTTCGTTCATTCAATACTACGAGGGGAGGTCCAAAAGTTCGCGGAATGGACGGTATGAAGTAAGAATTAAAAATCAAAAATATTTTTCCTATGCAATGTATTCTTCCTTAACTCTAATACATTTATTAGATATATCAATTGATTTATTGATACCGTAGAAAAAAAATGTTTTACATCTCTGGTCGAATTATTAGGAATTGGGTTGGTAAACTTTTTCGAAGAGAATTGTTTTATATATTTTTTTGATAGCACACGTTTGAAGAATAATGAAAATAATATTATGATTTTTTTATTTTACCTTGTTAACCAGATATATTTTTTTATATTATTATCGCGATAAAATATCAAACGTACGGCTGAACACGAAGTTTCCTTGCATTTACTGATTAAAAAAACTGATTGACAGGACAGATTTGTCATACAGTGTCAAAGAGTAATCATGTACAAAGTACATTTTTTAAATAATTGTATAAATATTTGTTTACTATAAATCACGTATGCTGATTGCATCCTGATAAAGAATTGTTTTATATAAGTCACGTAAATCCTGACTTCCTGATCAATAATTTGTATTTCCTAAGGCACGTAAATGCTGATTTCATCTTAATCGCGACCTTCAATTTTGACAATGCATTGGCGCACAGCCTGTTAACGTGTTGCATGATTTTTGTATTATAATTTAGTGTTCAATAAGACATCGGTGATACCACTCATCTCTCTGCAGTTTTATTTGACTTCTTATTGGCACTCATCTTGCATTGACATTTTACATTATTAAACTGACAATTTGCACCTTAGATATTTTACAGTTTTAATTGACATTTGCATCTTAATTAGTAGTTTATAACTTAAGTGACATTTGCATTAACAAATCATAATCATTTTACTCTTTAATCATTAATCACGACTAGGGCATGCAGAACCGTGTCCGGTTCCAGGATTTTGATACCCGGTTCTCGTAGACAGTTAGAACCGGGGGAAACGGCAGGTTTTTTTATTTTTTTTATTGAAAAGTTGTAAATCATTGATAATATGATAGGATAAGCAAATATTATAAGAAGTACGAAATAAAATGTTTAAATTTTGTATAATCAACAATTATATTTAGAACTTTTACATTAATTCAGTCTTCATTAGGAACATTAGGAACAAATCAGTATTATTTTGTTACTTCCCCTTATATTTTTTGCATATTAACTTATTAGCCTTAGAAAACGAAAATCGTCGAATAATCTTTTCATTTAACACTTCAAAAACATAAATTAATAAAATAAAATAAAAAATAACTTATTAAAAAATAAATGAAATTACAACATAATCTTAATCGTATACTAATAAAGTTAACAAAAGAGTCGAAACACGTAAAGAAAGAAAAAAGTCTTTAGAATATTCGCCTTTTTATACCCGTACATATTTTATCCTCAGCCAGCAGGTTAGTTGTAGTTAGTCTCAATCTCAATCTTAAGGTCGTTCGTTGCGTTAAGCGGTATCCCGCCGCGGGACCACGGCGCGGGAATATAGATTACTGGTTTTCTGACGGACAGATGCTTGCAGTGCATGAGTAAGCTCTAATCTATATCGACAGTCGGTCTAGGTTGACCTCTCGCACTCCCGAGGCGTCTCGTTTCCAATCCGTTCGTGAATCGCGCCGTCAGGTTGAAGTTAGGGAAAAACCTGATGGAGGACCGTTGCGATTCTGACGTGCAATTTGATCGTCGGAACTGGGTATAGGGGTGAAAGACTAACCGAAACATCTAGCTAGTAGGTGGTTCCGAAGTTTCCCTCAGAATAGCTTTCGTCGAATCGAATAGTCTCATCGGGTAAAGCGAATGATTAGCATAGTCAGCATTGGTGCTGACACGATGACACAACCTCAACCTATTCTCAAACTATAAATGGGTGAGAACCCCGGCTTGCTCGAACGATGAAGCCGGAGATCTGATGACGGTGCCAAGTGGGCCAATTTTAGTAAGAGCAGAACTGGCGCTAAGTGATAAACCAAACGTAGTGTTAAGGCGCCTAAAAACGCTTATGAAAGGCTTTGGTCACTCATGAAGTCATGACAGCAGGACGGTGGCCATGGAAGTCGGAACCCGCGAAGGAGTATGCAACGACTCACCTGCCGAAGCAGCCAACCCTGAAAATGGATGGCGCTAAATTGTTTTGCCTATACACTACCGTTACGGTCATGTGAGGTGTGTACGCAAGTGCATGTCATTAAGCCGTAACGAGTAGGAGGTGCGCGGTGGAGTACAGAAGGGTCTGGGCGTGAGCCTCCATTGGCGCAGCTCTTAGTGGTAGTAACAAATACTCCAGCAAGGCCCTGGAGGACTGACGTGAAGAAGGGTTTTGCGTGAACAGAGTAAGTTGCTCGCGAGTCAGTCGATCCTAAGATCAAGGAGAGATGTTATGTCTTCCAAGTTATGGTGTTCAACAAATTCGTTATCATCATCCGTAGCCGTGGTTTTCTTGTAATTAAGACGTCTGAGAGGGCTAGCTGAATTGTTTCTTTGCCAATTTTTATCATCATGCTGCACCCACCTGTGGTTTCTTCATATTCACAGTCACAGTTTGAATTGAAAAAATAATGTAATCATTTTCAGTTATTTTAAGAACCGGGGGAACCGGGTTTACTCCTTCCGGAACCGGTTCTGTTTATACCTTTAAAGAACCGGGTATACCCGGTTCTGACGGAACCGGGTAGAACCGGGCAGCGCCGGCTCGGCGTCGGGCGCTAGTAGTGGCGGCTGTAGTACAGTACCTGCCTGGCGGCGGGCGCTAGTAGTGGCGGCTGTAGTACAGTACCTGCCTGGCGGCGGGCGCTAGTAGTGGCGGCTGTAGTACAGTACCTGCCTGGCGGCGGGCGCTAGTAGTGGCGGCTGTAGTACAGTACCTGCCTGGCGGCGGGCGCTAGTAGTGGCGGCTGTAGTACAGTACCTGCCTGGCGGCGGGCGCTAGTAGTGGCGGCTGTAGTACAGTACCTGCCTGGCGGCGGGCGCTAGTAGTGGCGGCTGTAGTACAGTACCTGCCTGGCGGCGGGCGCTAGTAGTGGCGGCTGTAGTACAGTACCTGCCTGGCGGCGGGCGCTAGTAGTGGCGGCTGTAGTACAGTACCTGCCTGGCGGCGGGCGCTAGTAGTGGCGGCTGTAGTACAGTACCTGCCTGGCGGCGGGCGCTAGTAGTGGCGGCTGTAGTACAGTACCTGCCTGGCGGCGGGCGCTAGTAGTGGCGGCTGTAGTACAGTACCTGCCTGGCGGCGGGCGCTAGTAGTGGCGGCTGTAGTACAGTACCTGCCTGGCGGCGGGCGCTAGTAGTGGCGGCTGTAGTACAGTACCTGCCTGGCGTCGGGCGCTAGTAGTGGCGGCTGTAGTACAGTACCTGCCTGGCGGCGGGCGCTAGTAGTGGCGGCTGTAGTACAGTACCTGCCTGGCGGCGGGCGCTAGTAGTGGCGGCTGTAGTACAGTACCTGCCTGGCGGCGGGCGCTAGTAGTGGCGGCTGTAGTACAGTACCTGCCTGGCGGCGGGCGCTAGTAGTGGCGGCTGTAGTACAGTACCTGCCTGGCGGCGGGCGCTAGTAGTGGCGGCTGTAGTACAGTACCTGCCTGGCGGCGGGCGCTAGTAGTGGCGGCTGTAGTACAGTACCTGCCTGGCGGCGGGCGCTAGTAGTGGCGGCTGTAGTACAGTACCTGCCTGGCGTCGGGCGCTAGTAGTGGCGGCTGTAGTACAGTACCTGCCTGGCGGCGGGCGCTAGTAGTGGCGGCTGTAGTACAGTACCTGCCTGGCGGCGGGCGCTAGTAGTGGCGGCTGTAGTACAGTACCTGCCTGGCGGCGGGCGCTAGTAGTGGCGGCTGTAGTACAGTACCTGCCTGGCGGCGGGCGCTAGTAGTGGCGGCTGTAGTACAGTACCTGCCTGGCGGCGGGCGCTAGTAGTGGCGGCTGTAGTACAGTACCTGCCTGGCGGCGGGCGCTAGTAGTGGCGGCTGTAGTACAGTACCTGCCTGGCGGCGGGCGCTAGTAGTGGCGGCTGTAGTACAGTACCTGCCTGGCGGCGGGCGCTAGTAGTGGCGGCTGTAGTACAGTACCTGCCTGGCGGCGGGCGCTAGTAGTGGCGGCTGTAGTACAGTACCTGCCTGGCGGCGGGCGCTAGTAGTGGCGGCTGTAGTACAGTACCTGCCTGGCGGCGGGCGCTAGTAGTGGCGGCTGTAGTACAGTACCTGCCTGGCGGCGGGCGTGGCGGGCGCGCGCGCACACAGGCGGTGCGCGTCGCCGTCGCTGAGCCGCAGCAGCAGCAGCGCCGGCTCGGCGTCGGGCGCTAGTAGTGGCGGCTGTAGTACAGTACCTGCCTGGCGGCGGGCGCTAGTAGTGGCGGCTGTAGTACAGTACCTGCCTGGCGGCGGGCGCTAGTAGTGGCGGCTGTAGTACAGTACCTGCCTGGCGTCGGGCGCTAGTAGTGGCGGCTGTAGTACAGTACCTGCCTGGCGGCGGGCGCTAGTAGTGGCAGCTGTAGTACAGTACCTGCCTGGCGGCGGGCGCTAGTAGTGGCGGCTGTAGTACAGTACCTGCCTGGCGGCGGGCGCTAGTAGTGGCGGCTGTAGTACAGTACCTGCCTGGCGGCGGGCGCTAGTAGTGGCGGCTGTAGTACAGTACCTGCCTGGCGGCGGGCGCTAGTAGTGGCGGCTGTAGTACAGTACCTGCCTGGCGGCGGGCGCTAGTAGTGGCGGCTGTAGTACAGTACCTGCCTGGCGGCGGGCGCTAGTAGTGGCGGCTGTAGTACAGTACCTGCCTGGCGGCGGGCGCTAGTAGTGGCGGCTGTAGTACAGTACCTGCCTGGCGGCGGGCGCTAGTAGTGGCGGCTGTAGTACAGTACCTGCCTGGCGGCGGGCGCTAGTAGTGGCGGCTGTAGTACAGTACCTGCCTGGCGGCGGGCGCTAGTAGTGGCGGCTGTAGTACAGTACCTGCCTGGCGGCGGGCGCTAGTAGTGGCGGCTGTAGTACAGTACCTGCCTGGCGGCGGGCGCTAGTAGTGGCGGCTGTAGTACAGTACCTGCCTGGCGGCGGGCGCTAGTAGTGGCGGCTGTAGTACAGTACCTGCCTGGCGGCGGGCGCTAGTAGTGGCGGCTGTAGTACAGTACCTGCCTGGCGGCGGGCGCTAGTAGTGGCGGCTGTAGTACAGTACCTGCCTGGCGGCGGGCGCTAGTAGTGGCGGCTGTAGTACAGTACCTGCCTGGCGGCGGGCGCTAGTAGTGGCGGCTGTAGTACAGTACCTGCCTGGCGGCGGGCGCTAGTAGTGGCGGCTGTAGTACAGTACCTGCCTGGCGGCGGGCGCTAGTAGTGGCGGCTGTAGTACAGTACCTGCCTGGCGGCGGGCGCTAGTAGTGGCGGCTGTAGTACAGTACCTGCCTGGCGGCGGGCGCTAGTAGTGGCGGCTGTAGTACAGTACCTGCCTGGCGTCGGGCGCTAGTAGTGGCGGCTGTAGTACAGTACCTGCCTGGCGGCGGGCGCTAGTAGTGGCGGCTGTAGTACAGTACCTGCCTGGCGGCGGGCGCTAGTAGTGGCGGCTGTAGTACAGTACCTGCCTGGCGGCGGGCGCTAGTAGTGGCGGCTGTAGTACAGTACCTGCCTGGCGGCGGGCGCTAGTAGTGGCGGCTGTAGTACAGTACCTGCCTGGCGGCGGGCGCTAGTAGTGGCGGCTGTAGTACAGTACCTGCCTGGCGGCGGGCGCTAGTAGTGGCGGCTGTAGTACAGTACCTGCCTGGCGGCGGGCGCTAGTAGTGGCGGCTGTAGTACAGTACCTGCCTGGCGGCGGGCGCTAGTAGTGGCGGCTGTAGTACAGTACCTGCCTGGCGGCGGGCGCTAGTAGTGGCGGCTGTAGTACAGTACCTGCCTGGCGGCGGGCGCTAGTAGTGGCGGCTGTAGTACAGTACCTGCCTGGCGGCGGGCGCTAGTAGTGGCGGCTGTAGTACAGTACCTGCCTGGCGGCGGGCGCTAGTAGTGGCGGCTGTAGTACAGTACCTGCCTGGCGGCGGGCGCTAGTAGTGGCGGCTGTAGTACAGTACCTGCCTGGCGGCGGGCGCTAGTAGTGGCGGCTGTAGTACAGTACCTGCCTGGCGGCGGGCGCTAGTAGTGGCGGCTGTAGTACAGTACCTGCCTGGCGGCGGGCGCTAGTAGTGGCGGCTGTAGTACAGTACCTGCCTGGCGGCGGGCGCTAGTAGTGGCGGCTGTAGTACAGTACCTGCCTGGCGGCGGGCGCTAGTAGTGGCGGCTGTAGTACAGTACCTGCCTGGCGGCGGGCGCTAGTAGTGGCGGCTGTAGTACAGTACCTGCCTGGCGGCGGGCGCTAGTAGTGGCGGCTGTAGTACAGTACCTGCCTGGCGGCGGGCGCTAGTAGTGGCGGCTGTAGTACAGTACCTGCCTGGCGGCGGGCGCTAGTAGTGGCGGCTGTAGTACAGTACCTGCCTGGCGGCGGGCGCTAGTAGTGGCGGCTGTAGTACAGTACCTGCCTGGCGGCGGGCGTGGCGGGCGCGCGCGCACACAGGCGGTGCGCGTCGCCGTCGCTGAGCCGCAGCAGCAGCAGCGCCGGCTCGGCGTCGGGCGCGCTCACGGTCGCCCCGTCCAGGTAGTGCCTACTGCGGCATCGGCCCCCGCGCGCCGCTTCTGCCCGCGACCCGTAGTATAGCAGCACCCCGCGTTGGAGTACCGCCTAGCGTACAAACAAAGCACTTGGTCACATTCAGTAGTAACTAATATCTTACGACGCAGAGGCGGCGTTAAACGTGGGCGACGTGGTCCACTGCCTCCGGCCTCGCGCTACTATCTGACAGGCATTTGCCGCATTTGACAAGCATTTTACGGTTCAGAGTCTAAACTTTAGACAGTCGTGCGGCCGGCGCTAAGCTGAGATAGGTATTTTTTAATTTCGCGAATGAAATCACAGATTACAAGATTAGTGGACGAAATAAATAGCGCTGCGCGGCGGTTTTTTTTACTATAGACAGGCAAGGGTACAAGATTAACTGATGAAACTAATTAAAGAGCTTATTAAATCATCCTGAATTAAGGATACGGAATGAAGTCGCTCCTTAATTCAGAGAAGTGTAATTGCATTCAGGAAGGTAGGATCCTAGTTAGGATAGGAAATAGTCTCCGGCGTTAAGGATGCTAAATCGGAAGCACTTAGGACAGTGTAATCGCATTCAGGACGCTCTGCTCTGACACAGTAGTACCACAGCCTAAAGAGTATACAGTCAGTCAACGCTTTTTATGTTGGTGAAAAAAAAGCCGCCGTTCGTCTAGCTAGATAGACAGTTGGCGCAACGACAAAACTAAGTGTACAAGGTCATAATAACTCTGTGATTTGCTTTTTTGAATAAAAAAAACCGGCCAAGTGCATGTCGGGCCAAGCGCAGTAGGGTTCCGTAGTTATCATATACCATACCTTATTTAATACCACAATCATTTTAATCTGCAAAAATAACTTTGTTTTTTATAGTGTTTGTATAAACGACAAAGTTATATTTGCGGTTTTGGAAAATGTGCTATATCTCCAAAAACTACTAAATATAATATCTCATTCAAACCAATTTTCTTAGATAGTGTTTATAAAGGTCTAAAACATATTTTTTTTTAGATTTTTCACCTTAATTTAAAAGTTAGAAGGGGGGGGGACGACACACATTTTACCACTTTGGAAGTGTATATTTTCCAAACGGTTGACTTTGAGAAAAAATACTTTTAGAAACCTCAATGTCATTTTTAAAGACCTATCTATAGACACCCCACACGTATAGGTTTGATGATTTTTTTTTCCGTTTTTCCCCCTTAATCTTTTATATATTTTTATTTTGTGTAAAAATCGTAAAGCGGTTCACATAATACATCTCTACCTACCTAGTTTCAACTGTATAATTTTAATAGTTTTGGAATAAAGTGGCTGTGACATACGGACGGACAGACGGACAGACAGACAGACATGACGAATCTATAAGGGTTCCGTTTTTTGCCATTAGGCTATGGAACCCTAAAAAATAAAGATAAATAATTGGGTACTTGAAAATTCAACCTTTTTCTAAACTTTTTCTATTTTTTTATTTCTTTTATAGTATTTTTACGGTCATTGTATTTTCCCTCCGTTGCTCTGCGCAAGTACATTCGTGTAACAACTGTATGATCGTTAAGCTGTGATATCGGATCCGTTATTCAGGACGGTGTAATTGGCGACTGAATTTCTCGTCCTAAATCGGACTCTGAATTCCGGATCCTTAATTCAGGATGATCTAATAAGCTCTTAAAAATCACGCTGCGTGACCGTTTTTTTACAATAGATAGGCAGGACTACAAGATTAGTGGTTGAAACTGATTATAAATCGGTAAGGCAAAAATACAAGTTTAGTGGACAAACTGACTAAAACGGTCACAACACAAATAATAATAATAATAATAGCTAAGAAAAAGAAAAGAAAAATCAATAATTATAATAACTTTATTTGTCAATTCACAAAGATTTTGTCATTAACAATGTAGATAGTATAATAACAGAACAAATAACTTAAAACGGAATAAAATTTAAGGGGGACTAAAAAGGCGATACAGTTCAAAGTGGACTCGAGGACTGTCCTTCGTCTTATACTAGAATTTCATTTCATTCAGCTGTTCTTACCCAAACCGGTCTCCAGCCGAGGAACCTGGACCGCTTGAGCAGCGGGCCCTCGAACCGCGCGGCCGTCCGCTGCAGCCGCTGCACGGGGCGGACGCTGAGCACCTCGCGCATCTCGTTGTCTTTGGCAAGCTCGATGGCTAGTTGGCCTAAGCAAGAAAAACTACTCGTATGAAGGACACGAATTACGCTTTGGAAAATTATTAGGTAAATAATACACTGGTAGTGATCGACGTAATGAAATAAATGAAACAAATGTGTGGTAATTTTGTGTAACAAGTGTGTTGTATATAAACAGTGAATTAATACGAACTAAATCGAATTTAGCAACTGAATTGTGAATTGTGTAGGTTTTTTACTCAAAAATTTTGACGCAGATCGTCATTTTCGCAAATGGTCATCGCGAAAAATTTGGTCACTTTCGCAGAATGTCATTTTCGTAACTGGTCACTTTCGCAGAATTTCATTTTCGCAACTGGTCACGTTCGCAAAACGTCACTTTCGCAAAACGTCACTTTCGCAAAATGTCATTCACAATTTCTTTTTCTCCTATATATTGTTTGTACAACTTTCAAAAAATTGTGAATGTCAAAGTGACAAAATTTTTCGCGATGATCATTTGCGAAAATGACGATCTGCATCAACATCGGTTTTATGCAAAATTTTGCAGAGCAGATTTTGTACTAAGTAGCTATAAACACTCAATCGTGAATTGTGAAGGAACAAACTTCTGCTTCTAACATAGCAGGATCAAAACACGTACTATCCGCGTCAATTGGTAATGCGCCTGGCGGCCATGATTTTAACCTCAAAAACGAAAAACAATTGTAATTTTCTCATATACCTTTCTATATTAATTCAATAATTAATATATTGTATTACCTATTAGAATTTTACTGTTTTTTGTCATTTTTAGTTGCGGATGACGATGATGTGTATGTTAATTTGACAAGGTTCCAGCGCATTACCAATTGACGGGGATAGTAATAGATAATCAGTCACTAACCGTTTAACGCCTGGCCGTGAAAAGAAAAAGAAAATATAATAACAACACAAAAACTTTTAAGGACACATTTGAAAATTGTTTCCCAGCAATAATTTTAAACATAAGCGGTTCTGATGATGGGCAGAATACGTAGACTTCGTTTTTTTTTTACTCTGTATGTTAACAGACTGCTGCTATTCCGTAGCGTGGTGTCCTTTCCGTTTTGTAACAACAAGATAGGCCACGCGTGGCCCCTGTACGCGGCGCAGTACAGGCACGTGTTGCCTTGGGCGTCCACGCAGTTTATGTTGGGCGGATATCATTATATGTTAACATACCGCTGTTATTCCGTAGCGTGGTATCGACTCCGTTCTGTAGAAGCAAGATGGTGAGCCGCGCGTGGCCCCTGTGCGCGGCGCAGTGCAGGCACATGTTGCCTTGAGCGTCCACGCAGTTTGTGTTCGGCGGATATCATTCTATGTTATATGTTAACATACCGCTGTTATTCCGTAGCGTAGTATCTACACCGTTCTGTAGTAGCAGGATAGCGAGCCGTGCGTGGCCCCTGTACGCGGCGCAGTGCAGGCACGTGTTGCCTTGGGCATCCACACAGTTTATGTTCGGCGGATTCGCACTGCTGAGCTAGAAACATATTGTTGGTTAACATCTCAAGAAATTGCTTGCTTCTATTTTCCTATAATAAGGTTTATTAGATTAGACGATACGTTTTCAGAAATCTATCAGCCGCTGGACATCCCAAGTCTTAAACACGTCGTAGTGACGTCGCAGTCGCATTCGTGCCGCTCAGCCCGCAGTCGTGCTGCCTTTATCAGCCACTAGACATCCTAACACAGGCGGTGCGACCCTATAGCACACTATAACCGACTAGGAATACATACCAACTCCTGTATGTCATCAACTCTTCCCTCCTTAGCGGCAGTGAGCAGTTTCCGCTCGCACTCATGCCGCTCGGCGCGCTGTGCCGCCTCTATTAGCCGCTGCACGTCCCGAGTCTTACACACATCGCAGGCAGTGCGACCCTATAGCACACTATAACCAACTAGGAATACATACCAACTCCTGTATGTCATCAACTCTTCCCTCCTTAGCGGCAGTGAGCAGTTTCCGGTCGCACTCATACCGCTCGGCGCGCTGTGCCGCCTCTATTAGCCGCTGCACGTCCCGAGTCTTACACACGTCGCAGGCGGTGCGACCCTATAGCACACTATAACCAACTAGGAATACATACCAACTCCTGTATGTCATCAACTCTTCCCTCCTTAGCGGCAGTGAGCAGTTTCCGCTCGCGCTCGTGCCGCTCGGCGCGCTGTGCCGCCTCTGTCAGCCGCTGCACGTCCCGAGTCTTACACACATCGCAGGTGGTGCGACCCTATAGCACACTATAACCGACTAGGAATACATACCAGCTCCTGTATGTCATCTACTCTTCCCTCCTTAGCGGCAGTGAGCAGTTTCCGCTCACGCTCGTGCCGCTCGGCGCGCTGTGCCGCCTCTATTAGCCGCTGCACGTCCCGAGTTTTACACACGTCGCAGGCGGTGCGACCTTCACCATTCATTATGTGGACATCCGCTTTGTGCTGCAGTAGGAGGATGACTAATTCCTGCAAAAAGAAATTCTTAAGAGTCTGTGGAGCTTGATGTTAGCATGTGATTGCAGCAGTTAGGCAACTTATGGATCGATTGTGGGATGGGAACCTATTTATACAGTAACTCTCTCTTTATCCATCCTCAAGGAAAGCCTATGCCCCAGCAATTAAAATTTACTGATGGTGATGATCCAGGGTCTCTTTCTGATTTTAACTTTCTTGACAGATAATAATCATAAAAGGTACCTTTTTTAAAATTAAACTCCACATTAAGCTTGATCAAAAGACGTATTTTGCTCAAGCTTAATTGTTAAACGTAAATTACAAACTTTGAGTGCTACAGTAAACAATGCCCTCACCTCATTCCCAATGAACGAAGCTTTATGCAGAGCCGTGTCACCATTGTCATTCACCTCGTCTACATCTGCTCCGGCTTCCAGCAGTGCTTGGACCACGTCCAAATGCCCAAAATATGTCGCCAAATGAAGTGGTGTCCATCCTAAGTTACTTTTGCTTTTACCTAAACAAAAGATTTTACATCTTATTGTATGGAAATAAGGACTTTAAATCTCTGTAATGTAAGGCTAGGCGCGCACTGCGGCTTTTTGCCGCAGCGACGACAACGCCGCAGCGGCATTTCGCAACTACGGTGCGCGCACTGCGCATTTTTTTGCCGTGAGTGGCACAAGCAAAATGGATTTGGTAGAAGTAGCCTGTGTTTGTGCACTCATGTTGCAAAATAATAAAAAAAGAAGAAGAAAACCAGATATTGGGTGCACCCTATGGTGAGCCATAGGATGCACTAGATATAGAACTAGCTAGAAATAGCAATATAAATAGATAATTTTTTCTATTAATGACTCATCATGAACATCAGTTATTGGCGAAGAAGGTGATGCAGAATCTTCAGACATGTTTGTTTACCAGGAAACGAAACGGAGAAATGATAGATACACTCTGATCAAATGCTTTCATCAGACTGACTTAAAATGGCGGCGGCGTTTTGCCGCAATGCCCGCGCCGCAGTACAAATAGTACTAATTACAATAAACCTGCGGTCGCCGCGCCGCCAATATTCTGTGACCGGACGCAGAATTTTGGTGGTAGCGGCGAATTCGCCGCTTGTGCGCGCACCTACTTGCTATTACATACAAACAACATAAAATTGTGGCTATTTGCCGCGCGATGTTTTGCCGCTGTGGCCAAATACCGCAGTGCGCGCCCAGCCTTATTATTCTACTTTAGAAAACTTAAACATTTAATTTAATTAGTTGGCAATAAAAGTGACTTAATTCATAAAAATGTATTACTGTTCCTTAATAAAGATTATTAGTAAACAAGTAGACAAATCTCTAACCCACAAAAACATATAAAAACATATGTATATAAAACTTTAAAATATATATGTATATACACTGAATGATTTCCAGATGAAGTGTATTTATAAACTTAGGATTAATAACACTGGTGTTATTATTCTAAGTTTATGAGGATGTTTTGTTATTAATAAATATTATTTATTTATTTAAGATTATTCAATATTTATTTAAGAATTATTCAATCAATCAACCAGTGAAAACAATCTTTATTCACTAAACATTTTTAATAATCTAATCCCTCACTCATTCCTATATTTGAGAAATGATTTATTTTGCTTATGGATAGTAGAATTTTAACACATTTACTATGGACTTTATTTCAAAAACCTACCATCTGTTAGCAAAACATATCATTTTTAAAAATAGGAATCCGCCCTAAGTAGTTTTGAACTACCATTTGATTTAATTATTCAATGCCTGCAGTGCATGCGGCCGGATAACAGTAGAAAGTTGTTAGAAATTAATTGTATAAGCCCTACATGAACGCAGCTATATTGATTTGAATGACATTGAAAGCTGTCACCTGTCACTTTGATTTTAACTTCACTTCCTGCTTGCGGCTCTCAGCCTTTCGTGTGTGTTTTTGTGTCGTCCCAATAATTTTAATAATCTTAATTCATCGCTATCAATTTACTACAAATAATGTAATGCTGGATTTTATCTTGAAGAATAAAACTCTGGATATTGCAACAATGTGTTTATTTGGTTGATCACGCCTATCACGCCATTCCATTGCCATTGCCACATTGCAACGTCTGCTTGAACAGGTTTTGGACCCAGTGATTATTGAAAAGGGAATCAAAAGGCGTGCAACGAGGGATCGACGTGTAATCGCCGTTGTATGTATCACCAAATTTCATTGTCGACCAGATTCATTGTCAAATATGCCTACGCAATCAGAAAATATGTCTACGCAACCAGCGGTACACATCACAAATCAAGTGGAGAAGCTGAATGGAATCTCATCTTATCAAAACTGGAAGTTTTCGTTGAAAATGTTACTCACTTTAGAAGGTTTGTGGGACTGCGTGATCGGCACTGATACTGACGCCGTGCGTGATAGCCGCGCCTTGGCGCGTATTTGCCTGGCACTACAACCCAACCTGTACCAAATAGTTCGATCAGCATCAAAAGCTAAAGAAGCATGGGAGAAGCTAGCTCATACATTCGAAGACAAAGGTCTATATCGCCGTGTTCTGCTACTTAGACAGTTACATCGAGTTGACTACAGTAAGTTTAGCAGCATGACTGAATACATAGAAAATGTCACCGGATTAGTCCAGCAGCTCTCTGACATTGGAAAAGTTATAGACGACGGTGAGGTGGCAGAAATTTTACTTAGCGGCTTACCGCAGGAGTTTGATACACTAGTCTCCGGTCTTGAAACTGCAAATTTAACAAGCTCGCTGACTTCTGAACTAGTGAGAACAAGATTACTTCAAGAAGAACACAGAAGAAATGGAAAATATGATAATGATGCTTTAGCTTTTCATGTAAAGAAGAATAAGCTTTTCAAGTGTGATTATTGCCGTAAACCAGGACATACAGCGAAGCGATGCTTTAAGAAAAAGAGGGATGAGAAGAAGAAAGAAGAACATCACTCCCTATATGCATCTGCTTACGTTGCTCACCACAATGATGTCATCATCGACAGCGGAGCCTCCGCTCACATGATCAATGATGCTAGGTTAGTAAGGAATTTTAAAAGTTGTAAAAATAACTCAATTTCTATAGCAAATGGTGGTCAATTAGAAATGTCTGGCATTGGAAATTTAGTTTTGTCTACTGACAAAAATAATATCACTTTAGAAAATGTTTTAGTTGTTCCCAATCTGTCAACGAATTTATTGTCTGTTAGTAAAATGTGTGACAATGGTTTTACAGTAGTTTTTGATAAAAATGGGTGTCATGTTTATAATGAGGTAATTTCTTTAACTGGCAACCAAATTCTAGCTGCTACAAATGTGAACGGTTTGTATAAGATATAGCAGTGCAAGCCGCATGTGTTGGGGCATTCCATGCTGGTGCATCCTAGGCAGCAGCCAGAGAGTGTCAATACTGCATTGGTGTCTGCGACAGTCTGGCATAAACGTTTAGGTCATATCGGCAAGAAAGGTATGAATAGTCTAAGGGGTGGTGGTATATGTTCTGGTGTCGTTTTTCAGGATGACGACTCGCCAAACAAGTGTATTCCCTGCTTAACTGGAAAGATGCATACAAAGCCTTATCCGAAGCTTGTGGGAGCCCAATCTACCGTGCCACTCCAAGTTGTGCATTCCGACGTCTGTGGGCCCATTCAAGTCAGCAGTTGGGGCGGTGCCCGTTTTCTTTTGACTTTGACGGATGATTGCACTAGAAAAACCTTCGGTTATTTAATGAAGACAAAATCCGAGGTGAGTTCACATATTGTTAACTTTAAAAATATGGTTGAAAAACAAACAGGTTTGCAGCTTAAAATTTTAAGAACCGATAACGGTACTGAATTCTGTAATAAAACGTTGACTGATTTTCTTAAAAGGGAAGGGATAATACATCAAACATCGGTGCCTTACTGTCCACAACAGAATGGAGTTGCGGAGCGTGTTAATAGGACAATTTTTGAGAAAGCTAGGGCCATGTTACATGATGCGGGTCTGTCTGAACGTTTTTGGGGAGAAGCAGTAATGACTGCTATATATCTGAAGAATAGGTCTCCTACCAGCGCGTTGTCAGATGACATTCCTGAGAGTAAGTGGACTGGACAGCCAGTCGATCTCAGTCATTTGCGCGTATTTGGCTGTGTAGCATTTTCTCACATTCCTGATGTAAAACGTCGTAAACTTGACGCTAAAGCTAAACCATTTATCTTTGTAGGTTATGGTGAGACTTTCAAGGGTTACCGTCTCCTTGATCCATGTCAACCTAAAAAGATTATATATTCGCGTAATGTTACTTTTTTAGAAGATGAATTTATTGGAGGACTTCACTTTAAAACACAAAGCAGGAATAATGATTTTATCTCACATGAATGCATTATAAATAATAATAATTATAACAATATTGATAATGAAATTTTAAATATTGACTGTGATAATGATAATGCAAATAAAATTAATGATAAAATTATTAATAATGTCTGTGATAAAATTAGTCATAAATCTACTACGGAATCACCTATTTCAGGATCTGAGAGTGAACTACCGGTGTGGTCTCCCTTGTCGGACCTGCTCTACTGTACTGGTGATGAAGGTGATGGTTGTGATGGTGATGAGGATGATGTCTGCAAGGATGCTGTGTCTTCTCTGCCTGATGCCACACTTCAAGGAGGAGGTGGTAATAACAGTGATGAGGATGATGTCTGTAAGGACGCTGTGTCTTCTCTGCCTGATGCCACACTTCGAGGAGGAGAGGTTGAACACGTGCAAAGTGTTGCTTCTGGCTCGCGTCCCGTACGTAGTAATAGAGGTAAAATTCCACTTAAATATAATGATTATGATTTATCGGCTATGCTAGTTGAGCAGAGTTCATCAAATGAGCCTAATACATACGAGCAAGCTACGAAATCTACTGACTGTGAGCAGTGGCTTCACGCCATGAAATGTGAGTATGATTCATTAATTAAGAACAATCTTTGGACATTAGTAGATCGACCAGAAGCTGAAAACATTGTAAAGTGCAAGTGGGTCTACAAAAGGAAACACGATGCCACAGGCAAGCTAGATAAGTATAAAGCTAGATTGGTCGCCCGTGGGTTTAGTCAACAAGAAGGTATAGACTACAATGACACTTTTTCACCCGTTGTCAGACATTCCACTTTGAGAATCTTATTTTCCATTGCAACAGAAATGAATTTGCAGATGGACCACGTTGATGTTACCACAGCTTTCCTAAATAGTGATCTGGATGAGATTATATATATGGAGCAGCCAGAAGGTTTTTGTTCAGATAAAAGTAAAGTGTGTAAGCTGAATAAAAGTATATATGGTCTCAAACAGGCTAGCCGTATGTGGAACTTAAAAATTAATAATGTTTTAATTCATAATGGATATACTCAAAGTAAATGCGAACCGTGTGTATATATTAAGAAAAATTCTAAAGATTATATAATAATTGCTCTATATGTCGATGACTGTTACATATTTCATAACGGATGTATTAAAAATGTTTTATCATTACTAAAAGAAAACTTTGAAATACGTCATCTTGGCCAATTAAAAATTTGTTTGGGCATGAATGTCACTAGATATACAAATACAATTGTGCTAGACCAGTCTAATTATATAAGATGTTTGCTAGCTAAATTTAATATGAGTGACTGCAAGCCAGTACTTACACCGTTACCTGTGAATTGTAAGTTACAAAAATCTGATAGGAAATGTCTCGATGACGAAATATACAAATACAGACAACTGTTGGGATGTTTAATGTATTTGAGTGTGTGCTCACGCCCGGACATTTCATATGCTTGTAGTCAACTTAGTCAATACAGTACATGTTTCGACATGAGTCATTGGCGCGCAGCAAAGCGAGTACTTCGTTATTTAAAAGGGACGATCAACTATGGTCTCCATTTTACAAAAGGTAATAATTTTAATATCAGTGCTTATACAGATGCCGACTGGGCTAATGACTCATCAGACAGAAAGTCCTACACTGGATTTGTTGTAAAATTAGGTAACTGTTTGATCAATTGGGAAGCTAGAAAGCAGCGTAGTATAGCTTTATCAAGTACGGAAGCAGAGTACTTAGCAATAAGTGACGTTTGCAAGGACATTTGTTTTGTGAAGAATTTTTTGTCTGAAATTATTAACAAAACTTTTGATGTAATTGTATACAACGATAATCAAAGTGCTCAAAGATTATTACTGATAAAAGAATATTCGCATAAGAAAACAAAGCACATTGATTTGCGTTACCATTTCATAAAGGACTTAGTACAAAAAGGAAACATAACTGTAAGATACTTACCTACTACTGATATGCTAGCAGATGTATTGACAAAGCCACTATGTGCGCAGAAACATTGTAACTTTGTAAATTGTCTAAATGTAAGAGTTCGTGGAACAAATGTTTAATGTTTTGTTGTGTACTTAATTTATAAATAATAATATTATTATATTGTGATGAATCATATGACATGATAATGTAGAGTCTGTAATTATGTAGAGAGTCTATAATTATGTAGAGTCGCTCTAAAGGTAGAGTAGGGAACTCTTGATTAATTGTGTAGAGTTTTTTTTTAAACTAAATGTAGAGTCTTTTTAATTTTGTTTAAAGTCACATTAGTTTTTCTTTTTCCTTCATGTAGCGCTTAAGGAGGAGTGTTAGAAATTAATTGTATAAGCCCTACATGAACGCAGCTATATTGATTTGAATGACATTGAAAGCTGTCACCTGTCACTTTGATTTTAACTTCACTTCCTGCTTGCGGCTCTCAGCCTTTCGTGTGTGTTTTTGTGTCGTCCCAATAATTTTAATAATCTTAATTCATCGCTATCAATTTACTACAAATAATGTAATGCTGGATTTTATCTTGAAGAATAAAACTCTGGATATTGCAACAATGTGTTTATTTGGTTGATCACGCCTATCACGCCATTCCATTGCCATTGCCACATTGCAACGTCTGCTTGAACAAAAGTCTATTGTCTCATTTTCTGTGTTGAAGCATTAAATCAAGATTAGAAATATGTGTAATGGTATGAGATGTTACACAGTATTGAGTTGCATGTAATATAATATGCATTATCAATAAAAATCATGACTCAGAAGTTAGTAGTAGCTAAGAATCTTTTTTCCTTGTATCAACTTAGCCTTAATGCATTACTGTATTATAGTGTTCCCAAAACAAACCAAGTAGATAGGTTAGCTGTTGCTATCAAGTCTCGATTGAAATCGATTGAAAGCGCAGTTTGCTGCACACATTGCTGCTTTAAGTATGGTAGTTGTCACATTGGTTCTTACTAAAGCAGCAATGTAACTGCGCTTTCTGTCAGAGGTGATTGCAACACAATTACAAAATCACCCCCCTGATCCTGACCTGCCCCTGGACCGCCCAACTCAAAGCTTTAGCCAGAGCGATAGCTAGACTATATCCATCCTTGTCATATCATAACACGATGACAAGGACGGACTTTTACTCTGGCTTTGGTTGATGATCTCAGTGCACTGTCCGTCCTTGTCATCGTGTTATGATATGACAAGGATGGATGATACGACACAATAATATTGCACAATATTTAACCCTTCATAGACTCGTGTGACATTTTTTTTAACTCACTCAAAGGTTCAGAACAACCAAGAACTTTAAAGTTCATGGTAGCTTCTCAAAAAACCAGTTTTTATTAGATTTTGATTATAGGAAAGTTTAAATTATTCGTATTCCAAATGGAAAACGAAGACTTTGTACTATTAATGATGTTTTAAAGTTCTTGGTCATTCTGTTTTAAAGTTCTTGGTCGGTCCAAAACTTTGAGTAGTGAGTTAAAAAAATGACACACAAGTCTACAAAGGGCTAAATATTGCACGGGCACAGGTGTGAAGGAGGATCTCCTTGCTTGACTTTATGGAGATCTCCGTTCTAATTCTTTTACTATCCGCGTCAATTGGTAATGCGCCTGGCGGCCATGATTTTAACCTCAAAAACGAAAAACAATTGTAGTTTTCTCATATACCTAGACCCTTTCTTATTGAAAATAAGAATTCAATAATTAATATATTATATTACCTATTAGAATTTTACTGTTTTTTGTAATTTTTAGTTGCGGATGACGATGATGTGTATGTTAATTTGACAAGGTTCCAGCGCATTACCAATTGACGGGGATAGTATATACTCTCTTTGGTTTGCATGTCAATTGTTGTCCGTTTTGTCACTTAGAAAAATAAGAGCTTTGATAAATAAAATACTTTGATGTGAATTCAGTTTAATGGTTTTACTGTTTAAATATTATTCTTCACATGGTAGCAGAGCGTAAAGATGACGTAAAGATGTCTACAATACGCATCAAAGTAGGGCTAGAAGCCCTCGACAAAGAAAATTACGACACCTGGCGTATAAACGCAAACGTATACAAAGCATACTTAATTAAAAATAAGCTATGGAAAAATGTGTCCGAGTATCTGAAAAATGACGCGACGCAAGCCCAGCTTGACGAAGACGAACTAGCGAAATCAGAGCTGTTGCTTCTGATAGCACCTGGCGAACTGAGGCAAGTCAAAAATTGTAAATTTGCTAGAGATGTCTGGATAACCCTCGAATCAATTTATGCAAGCAAGGGTCCCGCTCGGAAAGCTACTCTTTTAAAACAGTTAATCTTAGCAAAATTGGATGAAGGCGTTGATATACGAGAACACCTAAATAGAATGATGGACACAGTCGATAAATTAAAAGACATGGACATAGACATCAACAGTGACCTACTTTCTATAATGATGTTGTACAGCCTTTCTCCCGATTATGAAAATTTCAGAACTGCAATCGAATCACAAGATTCATTGCCAGACTCTGACAAGCTAAAGATCAAAATCATCGAAGAGAGCGATGCGCGTTGCCGTGATGTTCCTGGTACAAGCAATTCCAGCAGCACTGAAGAAGTATTCTACGCTTTTTGTAAAATCTGCAAGAAGAAAGGTCATGACACGTCAAAATGTTGGTCGAAAAATAAAAATACCAACAAAAAGAACAGAAAAACTAAGAAAACTTCATGCAAACCAAACAAAAGAGAAACGAACCTCTACAGTTGCTACTCAATTGACGAAAAAGCAAAAGAAAGCTGGATTCTTGACAGTGGGTGTACATCGCACATGACTTTTTCGGACAAACCCTTTGTTGAAATTAATAAAATATCAAAGACTCTACGACTAGCATCAAAAGACCAAACTGCAGAGATAAAAGGATCAGGTCTTGCAGAAATTGAAATTAAAGAAGGAAGAATATCTTTAACAGATGCGCTTTATGTACCAAGCTTATGTGCAAATCTCCTTTCTGTTGGAAAAATGACTGATAAGGGATTGTCTGTCTTATTTAAGAAGGATAAAGCAATAATTAAAGATCATAAGCGAAAAGTACAAATGGAAGCAATCAGAGAAGAAGATGGCCTTTATTACCTGAAAACTAAAAATAACGATGTTAGCAGACATAAAGCTAATGCTGCAGAAGCAGAATGCAAAGATGATAAAAAATTACGAGAGCCATCAGATATTAAGCAATGGCACTGCAAAATGGGACATATGAACGAGAAAGACTTAAAGCTCGCCCTGAAGAATGAAACTTTGATTGGATTAAATTTTGACAAGGACAGTTCTTTGGGAGAATGCGAAATATGCATACAAGGAAAACTCAGTAGAGTTCCCAGCAAGCCATCTGACAAAAATACCTCACGTACGACTGAACGCCTTGAAATCGTCCATAGCGACGTATGTGGTCCATTCAAGCAACCTTCCCTGAACGGTAATAGATACTTCGTAACCTTCATAGATGATTACAGTAGATACTGCCGCATATATTTCATTAAAAATAAAAACGAAGTGTTGCAAAAATTCATGGAGTACAAAGCAGAAGTCGAAAACTTTACCAATAACAAAATTAAATGCTTACAAAGCGATAATGGCACAGAATATCGAAACAGAAAATTCGACTTGTTTCTGAAACAACACGGGATAGCAAGAAGGTTGTCAGCTCCTTACACTGCTCATCAAAATGGCATCGCGGAAAGGAAAAATAAAACACTAATTGAAAAAGCAAGATGCATGATGCTGGGCTCAAAAGCTCCTATGTTTCTATGGGCAGAAGCGGTTTATACTGCAAATTATTTGTCGAACCGGAGCATTAATCAAAGTATAGACAACGAAACACCATTTCAAAGATGGGTAGGAAGAAAACCCTGTGTCAACCATCTATATGAATTTGGTGCTAAGGCATTCGTTCTGAAGAAAGGTAAACGTGAAAACAAATTTGCATCAAAAGCTTTACCTGGGATGTTTGCTGGCTACTCCGAAGTCTCAAAAGCATTCAGAATCTATGTGCCATCAAAGAAAAGTACAATGATTTCCAAAGATGTTCGTATCCTGAAGAAAATGTTCTACGAAAAAGAACAAAATTCTCCAAACTTCTTCTCGGATCACAGACCAAATAAACATGATTTATTTTATGACATCGTTGAAAATGAAAACCAAATTGACAATGCAGAAGTTTTTGACGAACCTAATGAAAATGAACCATTTTATGACCCCGTCGAAATCGACGAGAATGGAGAAACACTATCAGATCAAAATCATGAAATAGAATCTATTGTGGATGGGTCTATACAAGAGCAAGAGGAACGCAGGCCATACAACCTCCGTAATAGATCGGAGATAGCGACTCCGAAAGGGTTGGAAGACTATGTTTTGGCAGCGATGAATATGGATAACGATACAGAACCTCAAACATTTAAATCTGCTATGAACAGCAATGAAAAAAATAAATGGTTAGAAGCCATGCAGAGTGAAATGGGATCATTGAATGAAATGAATACTTGGGAACTAGTCGACCTACCTCAAAATCGCAAACCTTTGAGCTGCAAATGGGTCTACAAAATTAAAAGAAATCCCGATGGCTCTATCGAGCGTTATAAGGCAAGATTAGTAGTTAAAGGATTTTTGCAAAGACCTGGGATTGACTATCAGAAAACTTTCAGTCCAGTCGCCCGACTAAGTACGATAAGAGCTGTCTTAGGAATAGCCGCTCAAGAAAATATGGTGCTTCAGCAATTTGATGTTTCTACAGCATTCTTAAACGGTACTGTAGAAGAAGAAATCTATATGAGGCAACCAGAGGGGTTTGATGATGGTACTAAGAAAGTATGTAAACTAAAAAGAAGCCTTTATGGTTTAAAGCAGGCTCCACTATGCTGGAACGACTGCATATCAGAGTATCTAAAAAGTTCAGGTTTCAAGCAAAGCACTAAAGATCCTTGCCTCTACCTACGTGAACAAGTTTTGATTGCACTTTACGTAGATGACGGTTTAGTTGCTTCAACCAATAAACAGTCTGGAAGAGAATTTTTAGAAGAATTACAAACCAGATTTAAAATAACTACAAAACCGGCTTCGTATTTTTTAGGACTTGAAATAAATAAAACATGCGAAGGGAAAATAACTCTTAACCAAAAATCATACACTGTGAAGATTTTAGAAAAATTTGGAATGGCCAATTGTAAGCCGACTCCAACCCCAGCAGTGAAATTTGACAGAGATGAAGAAGATAATGATTTAGATTCTTCCTTCCCCTTCGTCAAGCTGTAGGAGCTCTAGCGTTCCTGATGGTCGCTACAAGGCCCGATATAAGTTATGCAGTAAGCGTTGCATCAAGAAACCTAGAAACACCTACAAAACTTGATGTAATCAGAGTCAAATGAATCTTTAGATACCTTAAGGGTACCATAAACAATGGACTTGTTTTCGCAAAAAGCCGGGAAAAGAAGCTAATATGTTTCAGTGACGCTGATTTCGGTGGCGACACCTCTACGGGACATTCAACTTCGGGGATGATTTTCTTATTTTCTGGCCCTATTATGTGGAAAAGCCAGAAGCAACCAACAGTTGCAATCTCGTCAACGGAGGCGGAACTTGTTGCCCTAACTGAAGCTGCGAGAGAAGCTTTATGGCTAAAAGATCTTCTAAAGGAATTAGTTGGTGTGATTGAAAAGCCAGTCATTTACGTCGACAATGAGTCTACCATCAAGCTCTCTGAGAATCCACCTTATGAGTTCCACAAAAGAACGAAACATATAAAAATAAAGCACTTCTTTATTCGAGAATGTCTGCAAAATGGAGACTTCGTTATCAAGCAAGTCTCCACAGATCTTCAACTGGCAGACATGTTTACAAAGCCATTATTTGGACCAAGGCTAAAGATGCTCTGCCACAGAATAGGACTGCAAGACTAAATTCCAAAGGAAAAAGTAATGCGGGTGTGAAGGAGGATCTCCTTGCTTGACTTTATGGAGATCTCCGTTCTAATTCTTTTATATACTCTCTTTGGTTTGCATGTCAATTGTTGTCCGTTTTGTCACTTAGAAAAATAAGAGCTTTGATAAATAAAATACTTTGATGTGAATTCAGTTTAATGGTTTTACTGTTTAAATATTATTCTTCACAACAGGTGACGTTTTGCTCATGCTTCACGCTTGCTCAGTCAATAAAAAAGTTTCAATATAATGTGTAACATTAAAAACTTATGTTACTTAAATTAATAATTGATGATTGATAAGTTCTAAATCATTATTTAAAACATAAGAAACCGCCCCGAACCTGACTCTCCGACCAAGATATCAACAATGATAATATAGGAATAAAATATGATGCAAAAGTTTATTTTGAATTCTAAAACAATTTAATATTACATACCTTTGCAGTTAATGTCCAATGTTAGTTTGTTATCAGCTTTAGCCTCTAAGAGAGCCCTCACGACCGAAAGCTCGCCGTGTCTGGCTGAATAGAGCAAGGACTCTTCAGCTTCCAAGCTCGGTTCCATCTCCCTGTAGTCCTTCGAAGTAGAAGTCATGGTTCTAGCACAGCTTTGTGGTTCTAGATTCTAACTAGAATGACTACTAATACAACTCGCACACAATACTGTAGCACAGATACCACTATAGTAGCTAGATATCAAGTAACTCTTGTCGCATCAAATTAAACGACAAACAAACCATTTGGAAAAAATTAGAAATTAAAACAAATTCTCGCATCAAATCACATTCGCATCGCAGTTCGTACCCTATAATATAACCCATAGATTAATATTATATATAAGTCATAGAGTTTGCCATGGCAGGGAATCCTAGTACATTTCTATAGGGTTCAAAAAATACAGCGCCATCTATTTTGAACGTAAGGCAACTCTGCTGCACCGTATCAGTGTTACCAGTTTAGTTAATTATTAAATAATGTTATTTAATATTTTTTTCACATGTGGCAATGTTGGACTGTCAAGTGAACTAAGGTCCGACCGAAACCACTTTTCTGCAGAGAACCGAGAACGAGACTGAGACTGAGAACGAGATTATGAACATTATTGAAATCTTATAACAATCTGGCAGAAACTGATGAAAAACACGTTAACTGAATAAAATAAAGTGTTTTTCATTTATTTTTATTGATGAAATCAACAAAACATACTAGAAATTATATTGTTTGTACGTACGTAATCAATATTCAAAATTTGTTAAGTGAAGGTTATCTATAAAAAAATAATTAAACAGGGTCATTTTTGGACCCTTTGTCAAATTTTGTCATGTCTTTCTATAATAGCAGTACTATAAATTTTGTTTTTTTTTTTTATTTTGTTCCAACTTTACTACCATCAAATCGAAGTTGTCACTTCTTTACTAAGGTTCGCGAACCTCCGCGCTCCGCGAACCTGCACCAAAATATGTGTTTATCCTGTGCTGAAACAGTGCGCCATAGTGTATACGTGTGCGAACACGTATGTGAACCTGGTTTACACACATACACACTATAGCCAAAGTGAAAATAAAATGTTTGCTATTATGGCGCACACTTCCAGGGGGCTTACCATCAGCAAATAAGAAACCGTTCAGTTCAAAAGCAGGCCTTAAACAGGGGGCTAATTGTCTAATTTCAAAAATCTATTGCGATCGCTTTCATTTGACAGATGGATGTGACACATTGCTGCTAATCTTTGGTAAGATTTTATTTGTGCCAAAAAGAAGCATCAATGTATAACATCTTGAAAGCGATTGCGATAGATTTCGAAATTAGACAATAAGTACCCGGCAGGCTTATTAGCGTTTTATAGCAACCGGTTGCTAATTGTACAATAGCAACGCGATTGCGACTAGTCGCGGTTGCTTATTTGGTATTACGGAAACAAATCGCAAACTGATTGCTCGCCGATTGCATTTGCGATTATTATGTATGGAAACTAGCGCCACTCGCAATTGAACGGCAACCAATGACAACTTTGTGATTGCGTAGTTGCGATTTATGTTGAAAAACTTATAATAATTTCAAATGAAACTTTATTCAATACAAAAATATCTTTTATAAAGAAAAAAATTGCTACCAATGCAAACGAAAAATGTTTACAATGAAACAACTCTGTAAGTCGTTTAGCGTGATACAAGTGGTGTCAAGTGGTTAGGGAATTCTCACACAGTTTTTGTTTCTACGAAAGCTGATAAGCACAACTTAGAATGATTTAAGTTATTGAAATGAACAAAAAAGGTATGGATTTTGATGATTCTACGAATTCAAGTGATGAATTTTGAATTTAGTTGGGAAACATGGGAAAAAGGAAATAATAAGTACATATTTTCGTTTTGTAAAATTAAATTCATTTTATTAAATATGAATATTGTATACAATCATTTATTTTCTGTGCAGCTATGCCATTGCTTCGTAAATCCTATATGTGGAGACCTTGCACCACCACCAGACGAAGCAGCAATAAACTTGGCAAGGTCTAGTTATTTCTAAATTTTTTACCTATTTCTCCATGGCTTTGTACTTTCACAGCCCTTTGACTTCGACTAGTATTTTAGCTCTGATTGAGAAGTTTAGAAGATGAGATTTGAAAATCTGAAATCAGACAATACAATAATTGAAATAAATATTTTTTACAAATGTTCATAAAATTAATTACATTGGTCTATTTAATTATACTTACTATTGATTATTTCCATCCTTTCTAATTTATTTTGTGTGAAAATAATGTATTTCCTTAATAAAGATGGTTGGTTTAATGCATCCGTCACCTCTCTTAAAGCATTAGATACAATAGGATGACTAATTTCACATAAATGGCTTATTTATCCTCACTGGCTTTTGATAAGACCCAGCTTAAAAAGATAGGGCAACTAAAACCTGCAAAAAATATGTAAGTTTGTAGGTAGGTATTTAATTATATTATCTATTACTACTATTAATTAACCTTTTTTCTGCGTTTACCTTACACTCCACAGAGGTTTTATTCCTCCTTCGCCCCGTCTAGGCAACAAAAGAGCTAGTTCAGAAAATAACCTTGGACAATCTGTAGTGAGCTCTGAACTTGACCTCTGAAATCTATAGAAGAGAGTTTACGGCATTTGTACGAACTCTTCTTGCAGTCGAACAGCGTAAGCCCTGTTCTTTCACTGTTTTCTTGATTGAAATAGTCCATTAGCATCAAAGCTTATGCCATGTTTAAGAGTTATAAATGAATTATTACTGAACGTCATTTAAAAACACCACACAATTTATTATTAACACTTTTCAAACACAAATCACTGGTTAAATATAGTGAAAAGGCCGAAACAATTTATTATTAGACTAAAGCAACTTCTAACAATAACAATAATACTAGTTGTAAAATTGCCGTCGCCATTGCTCTCGCGTCGCTGTCAAATATCGTTTCGTAATACCAAAATAAACAATCGGTCGCTGTGTTCAAGGCGTTGTTATGCATTTTTAGTTCGTCGATTGCTCGCTTGTAGCGCTACTGTGGAGTGGTCGCTAACTTTGCGTTCCGTAATACGAATTTGCGTTTTGTTAGCAATAATTGTACAATTAAGCGATTGCGACTGTCATTTGAAGATCGCTAATAAGCCCGCGGGACTGCTTAATGCCTGCTTTCATACTAACCTTTGAGGTCATAGTACGAAAAAGTAAGACAGTTCAATATAAGTCCTGCTATAAGAGCTCATAGTAAGGCCCCAGGTTTGCGAACCTAAGTGAGTACCCACCCTAACACATCTTGCACACCACCACAGAATAGATATAAGTACTACCGTATAGATAGGACACTCTCTGCTCCGCCCCAAAATCCCCACCCCGCACATAGGAATTTAGGATAAAAAAGTATCTGTTAACTGTGAATTATGAAAAAGACATTGATAATTCTTCCCTTAAACCTTATTTATTTTTCGCAAGGGGTCCTAAATTGATCCAGTAATTTTAAAATTAATTACTTATCAAATAATACAGGTTTTATTGCAAAACTACGTAGTAAATAAAGACGGTCTCAAGATCAACATGTTTGTTACGTCTGATGTGCCGTGTCGGTCGTATCGTATACCTATACATTTGCATCAAAAATAAGTGCTGAAATTCTCGAATATAAGTTCGATTCACCTCTTCCAAATGTGAAAAAAAAAATACTATCCGAGTAATCTTTTTTTTTTATATTAGCTAACTGCTAATTTTTAACGATTTTACTAGAGTCGAAGTTGACGTCGCAATGGTGGCACTACTTACCCTAATAAATGAAAGTGTTATTGGAAACTAACCCCTGTTAATAAGGCGTAACAATAAGGTGACTGATCACCCGCCCGGCTTCGCTGGCGTCCCCTCTTCTAAAATATAATAAAAATAAGGCGTAACAATTTTAAAGAAAAAATTCTTTTCCTACCACACGTAAACTTATATTGACGCACTGGACCGCACTGTACACAGATTTGTAGGTACCATTTTGGCCGAGAACGAGACCCAAGACCGAGAGTTAATTTTGGTCGAGACGAGACCGAGAACTCGGTCGGACCTTATTGTGTGAACTCGAATCTAGTGCGTGTTTTGTTTGAAAAATTTTCACTTTTTAAAGTCATAATAATTAATAGTCATTTCTTCATTAATATTCGTTGAATTGTGCTTCATTTCCTACTAATCATCGTCGAGTGCTATTTGCGGCTGTTTTTATAAACATTATTTCGAGAAAAGACTATGTGAAGTGTTAACGAACTACATCAACAATGTTCTCAGTTCTTGGTACAAACAAGTACCTACGGCGCCTATTTACAATATATTATGTTGTTCCTGATTGTTTGCAGTGTGTGCCACAAGCAAGGTAAATAAAATAATACATTTTGGCTATCTTAGTTTTCTCTATTAAAACATAAACATTTCAAAGTACCTAACATAACCTCATGGTAATAAAAAATGCATTAATATTTAAACCTTTTCTGCGACATTTGTACCATTTATTTACCTTTGTTTAAACAAAAACACAAAGCAATAAAGGTACCTACCTAACCTTTTTGAAACAAACTTATTGCTAAAATATAATATTAGTTTATTGTATATTTTCTTTAATGTTGATCTGTAAGTGAAGTAAAATCACAACTCTTTGTTTCAGATGTTACTACACTTGCTACTCCTCGTCACAATGCTATCACTCTTGAAAAACAGTTGGAGGCATGCGCAGCAGTTACTGGAAGTATTTTTTGAGCAACGGGTAAATAATGTAACTCATTTTGATTGTTATTTTTGTGATGTTTACTACTTACTTACTTGTACTGCATTACCTATGTGTCTATAGTGTGTATACACCTGTAATTTATACTTAGCATAATAGATATAATTATTTATAAAAAGAAATAAAAATCTTTTTTAGTATATTAGGATGTTTTTCATTTTTTTACCAACCTAGATAACTCTTTGGCAAAGTTATCTGGTGTTTATTGTACAGTAAATTACAAGCTCTTAACAGTTTGTAATTTTTTGTACAATAAACATCAGATAACTTTGCCAACTAATTTTCATTAAAATATTGAATAGGTAGGTAGGTAGGTACCTACCTACGTATACCTATAGCGACGTAGTTCACTTCGTGTAAAAAAGATGGCGCTGTATGCTGGTATCCGGTTGGATACAAAAAAATGAGTGAGAGAGCCATCTATAACCAGTATATATAATATTAATCTATGGAGTTTGCATAAATTCAAGACATTGGTTCACAATTTATTACCTACCTACTTGAAAAATGTTACTATTCTGTTAATGGGGGGGGAGGCGAAGGCAAAGTGAATTACAGATGGCGCTCAGTCTTTGCAGCAATGGGGAGGCGAAGGCAAAGTGAATTACAGATGGCGCTTCATTCTTTGGAACAATTGTCAGTTTGAGCTTATATTGTCTTGACTGTGTATTACGTGATTTTACTTTCTTAGATTGTATTTTTTTCGGTTTTGCGGACAAACAATGTATTATATGCTAACTTTAGCTCATATAAAAGAAGAATTACGGAAAAGAAAAGCCAAAACAACAGGCAAGAAAGTTTATAGCAACTTACAAAAAATTGCTAACAAGCATTACATTTCTTTAAATTTCGTGTAAGATTTACAAGTAATCTTTTTATTTCAGATTAGAAGCATATGATTTAAATTTTAACAAAGCAACTGAGTGTGAATTTCCGTGTTTATAGTTGCCTGATGATGCCTTCTGTGCAATAGTAATTTCAGGTTTCTGTACTGGAATTTCTGTACCATCCAAAATTACACGAACCGTTTTATCATATTTATTTTATTATTCTAAGTTTCTTGAATGACTCTGGCATATAAAATTCTATTAATTCTCTGTTTGGCCCCAATATTGGGCTTATTCCATATTTGATATACCTATCAAATTCATCCAAGTTATAAATATGCTAGAAACTGCTGAGGTTGAAATATTAAAGAACAAAGCTATTATAATTCAAATGTTGTTTTATTTTGGCGAAGCTTCATCAAATTCATGAAACATTCCTTTTGATTTATAATGTTTCTCAGGCTCAGCAAAGGAGAAAATCGAGGGAAAAGCATCTTTTTTTTGATATTTTTTTGCCCAATATTTTTTTTGTTACTGGGAAATCGATGAACTCCAATAATATACAAGTTACATGCATAACAATGCGGAATTTTCTCAGTATAAAATTAAAAAGTGCAATACTCCAAGAGATTCCCATATGTTTTGACACTTTCTTTGAGGCGGCCCGGTACCAAGACCAGACGCCACCTATCGGGATAAAATTGCGCTTTTCCTCCCCATTGTCAGTTTGAGCTTATATTGTCTTGATTGTGTATTACGTGATTTTACTTTCTTAGATTGTATTTTTTTCGGTTTTGCGGACAAACAATGTATTCTATGCTAACTTTAGCTCATATAAAAGAAGAATTACGGAAAAGAAAAGCAAAAACAACAGGCAAGAAAGTTTATAGCAACTTACAAAAAATTGCTAACAAGCATTACATTTCTTTAAATTTCGTGTAAGATTTACAAGTAATCTTTTAATTTCAGATTAGAAGCATATGATTTAAATTTTAACAAAGCAACTGAGTGTGAATTTCCGTGTTTATAGTTGCCTGATGATGCCTTCTGTGCAATAGTAATTTCAGGTTTCTGTACCTACTGGAATTTCTGTACCATCCAAAATTACACGAACCGTTTTATCATATTTATTTTGTTATTCTAAGTTTCTTGAATGACTCTGGCATAGAAAATTCTATTAATTCTCTGTTTGGCCCCAATATTGGGCTTATTCCATATTTGATATACCTATCAAATTCATCCAAGTTATAAATATGTTAGAAACTGCTGAGGTTGAAATATTAAAGAACAAAGCTGTTATAATTCAAATGTTGTTTTATTTTGGCGAAGCTTCATCAAATTCATGAAACATTCCTTTTGATTTATAATGTTTCTCAGGCTCAGCAAAGGAGAAAATCGAGGGAAAATCATATTTTTTTTGATATTTTTTTGCCCACTATTTTTTTTGTTACTGGGAAATCGATGAACTCCAATATTTTACAAGTTACATGCATAACAATGCGGCATTTTCTCATTAGCGTATAGTTGGCAGACTCACCATGGAATTAGAAGGTTTTGACTAGGTCAAAAAATTGTTAATAAATAGTGATAAATAGTGAACTATAGCATATAAATAGTGATACTATCATTCAAAAGATATTTGAGTATCTTGGTGAGGCTGCAAACTTGACGTCAAGTTGGCAGACACCTTAAGAAATACAGTTCGTATCAATATGATTTATATGCCAAAAAATTGTTAGAAAATAGTGAATCGTATACGCAAAATTTCAATAACATTGCTTCAATACAAGCCGAGATATTACGGTCTCTAAGTGGGCTGCTAACTTGACGTTTCAGGCAATAGCGATTCCAGAGAAATGGGTACAAGTTTTAAACAAATAAATATATCAAAAAATTGTTAGTGAAATTGTGATTCCTACGATATAAATAAAACAAGAATTCTTCATTCCTATTTTCTAAAAATCGAATGTTAACTTTTACATATAATACTCTGAATAGGCTGTCGATTAATATTGAACTTTGCTCCACAGTAATAAGGTTCAAACTTCATTGCAATCATGAGGTGAGTACTATCAAGCAAAAAAGTGAGATTTTTATTTTTAGCCATATCCTCTAATTATTATTACACTTGTTTTATTAATTAAATGTTGGTATCAGACAATAACGATATTCATTAATAACAATAATATTCATAATAATAGCGCCATCTCTCGGAAAAGATTGTCAATTTATGTATTAGGTATTATTTTACTTAATTATTTTTGAAATTCAAAAAGGCAAATCATAGCGTGCCAACCCTTATACTTTTAGTCGTTGCGTCAACTGTCTATTTTTACGAACGGTGGCTTTTGCGCCAGCAATAAAGGTGATGATCGACTGTATAAAGACTAGTAGGCTGTTGCTGTGGTCAATACCTTACTTTTAATTCAATATTAATAATTCAGGAGAAACTATTAATATTTTCTACTTATATTACTTCCTACCTACTCACATACCAACTGATACTCATTTTACTATAAATCTCACCAAATAATAATAATAATAACATCTTTATTCTACCTAATACATAAATAGGTACCAAACGTTAAATTATAACTGAGAAATTGACAATCTTTTCCGAGAGATGGCGCTTTTGCTATGATTGTTATTAATAAATATCGTTATTGTTTGATACCAACACTTAATTAATAAAACAAGTGTAATAATAATTGGAGGACATGGCTAAAAATATAAATCTCACTTTTTTGCTTGATAGTACTCACCTCACGATTGCAATAAAGTTTGAACCTTATTACTGTGGAGCAAAGTTCAATATTGATCGACAGCCTATTCAGAGTATTATATGTAAAAGTTAACATTCGATTTTTAGAAAATAGCAATGAAGAATTCTTGTTTTATTTATATCGTAGGAATCACAATTTCACTAAAAATTTTTTGATATATTTATTTGTTTAAAACTTGTACCCGTTTCTCTGGAATCGCTATCGCCTGAAACGTCAAGTTAGGAGATATTATTGAAATTTTGCGTATATGATTCACTATTTTTAGCAATTTTTTTGGCATATAAATCACATTGATACGAACTGATTTTCTTAAGGTGTCTGCCAGCTTGACGTAAAGTTGGCAGCCTCACCAAGATAATGAAATATCTTTTGAAGCATAGTATCACTATTTATATGCTATGGTTCACTATTTATCACTATTTATTATAAATTTTTGACCTAGTCGAAACCTTCTAATTCCATGGTGAGGCATAACTATACGCTAATTGAAATCTGAGTACTCAGGGAAAATCTCCCAAGTTGGTATCACTGGCTGCAACACTGGCATTCAATTTCAACTGACGTAAGCTGTCAAAAATTTGGGTAAATTCCAGCAGATCAATCGCTAGGTCATCGGTCACCCACAGTGCATGACATAAGACATAGAAAATTTTTTGCTGCGCTCAAGCGCTGTTGTTCTTTGACATTCTATTTCTGTGTTCACATCACATGTCACATGACAAGCCACATTCGTTTTTGATCAAGAAGCTTATACCCACAATGGAGATTGCACGCCTAGTATCGTAGTGAAGATTGAAAAAAGACTCTTTAGTGACGTCACAGCTTATTGCTATCTCTTTCTTTTCGTTTTACAATACGTTTTAGTTTCTCACGAACGAACGAACGACGAACAACGAACACGTATTGTAACACTAAATAAAGAAGTTGCAATAAGGCCGTGGCTCGGTGAAATTTTACTCTGGCAGCTGTCAGAAATTAGTTTCATCCATTCCGTGGCTCGGAGTGCAGCAACCAAACAATCATCAAATAGATGGTTGAAAAACGCTCAGACGTTTGTCGTTACAAGTATAAATTTTTCCCTCAATTTTTTTCAACTCTTTATGGTCAAGCTGTACCTAACGTTAAAATTTCAGTTACTAAAAAAAATACAAATATTTATTTTCAAAAATTTTTAAAAATTAAAAGATATTATTTTTAAAAATACAAAATATTTATTAAAGGTTAGGGTTTATTTCATTGGACTCCTCCCTTTAAGTTATAGTTTTAATGTTAAGGTGATCCCTCACCGGGAGCATTCACGTGTAATGTAACGTTAGAGATTTGAGCATACATCAGTGAAGGAGGAGAACCGAGCATTATAATGCGCACATTGTAATGATACAAAACGGGCATACATCAGTGAAGGAGGAGAACCGAGCATTACAATGCGCACCTTGTAATGATACAATGTGTAATATCTTGATACACGCTTCGTCTGACATTATGGACTCAACTAAATGCTCAAAGTCGAATCTATATAACATTACACGCGAATGCTCGTCAGTCAGGGAGGTATTATTGTAATGTAATGCTCAAAGTCGAATCTATATAACATTACACGCAAATGCTCGTCAGTCAGGGAGGTATTATTGTAATGTAATGCTCGAAGACGAATCTATAATGTTACATTACACGCGAATGCTCCCGGTGAGGGAGCACCTTTAGGTACCTATACCTAATTGGTAGTTAAATATTAGTTGTTTTTCCCAAATAAATAACTAAATAAATGAACTGAGAGTGGAGTATTACACAAACAATTTTTTTTGATGAGATTTAATCAAAAATTTGATTGTGTCAATACTCTAAAAAATTAAAAAAAAAATGGGTAGAAAAATATTTGTTTATACCCATAGATGTAGCAAATCCCTTCGGTTATACCAAATCAATAGCATTGACAACCGAGGATGTGACTATTGACACAGTCAAAAAATATAAATTTCACTTTTTGCTTGATAGTACTCACCTCATGATTGCAATCAAGTTTAAACCTTATTACTGTGGAGCAAAGTTCAATATTGATCGACAGCCTATATTCAGAGTATTATTTAGAAGTTTACATTCTATTTTTAGAAAATAACAATGAAGAATTATTTTATTATTTATATCGTAAGGCGACGGCTATACGTCGTGGTAAATACCGTGATCCAACGCCATAGGGTAAATTCCAACCATGGAAAGTAATTTTATGGAATGTTCAATATTTTACTTTCCATGGTTAAAATTTACTCTTTGGCGATGGATCACGGTAAATACCACGCGTCTAGCCGGCGCCTAAGAATCACAATTTCACTACAAAAAATTTGATATATTTATTTGTTTATAACTTGTATGTACCCGTTTCTCTGGATTGGCCATCGCCAGAAACGTCAAGATAGCAGCCCACTTTGAGACCGTAATATCTCGGCTTGGATTGAAGCAATATTACTGAAATTTTGCGTTTACGATTCACTATTTTCTAAACAATCTTTTGGTATATAAGTGACATTGATACGAACTGTATTTCTTAAGGTGTATGCCAGCTTGACGTCAAGTTAGCAGCCTCACCAAGATACTCAAATATCTTTTGAACCATAGTATCACTATTTATATATATGCTATGGTTCACTATTTAATAACAATTTTTTGACCTAGTCAAAACCTTCTAATTCCATGGTGAGGCTGCCAACTATACGCTAATAACAAAACCGGCCATGTACGCCACCGCGCTCGTGCAAGAAACCCCCAAAATATACATTATCGGCATGTGACGATGCACAGCATTTGTGAGAGTGCGCCGACTTCCGGTCTAGCTACATCCTGCCAAAGTAGTCATATGACTTACCTTTTAAGCAGTTTTCCTGTCAAAAAATCGTAAAACAGACTTACTTCCGGTTGGTGCCATTTTTACTTTCACCTGTGGAGTCGTTGAACGAAGTGTCCTCACATTTGCTCATTGCTACAAAAGCTGTATTACCGTCTTAGTCGGTTTTGATGAAAATTTTGTCTAGAATGCGGTCAGTTTGCATGCAGTGCCTGCATCAGACACCAATGGTACGCACACCTAAATGCTACCAACGTGGTACCTGTACCGGTGCCTTGGCCCAACTGATTTACAGCTTTTGACCGTCAATTGGATCGCTCAGTGGTCGTTTCTGACACCAGTGAGGTTGAATCCATTCTCTTGAATACTGATTTTATAATAAAATAATCCTTATTAATATTATAAATGCGAAAGTCCGTTTGTTTGTTTGTTTGTTTGTTACGCCTTCACGTCTTAACTACTAAACCGATCATCATGAAATTTTGCATACACGTTCTCAGGAGTACAGAAAAGGACATAGGGTACTTTTCATCCCGAAAAACAATATTGTTCCCGAGGGATAGCAAAAACACTTTCCACGCAGACGAAGTCGCGGGCGGTCGCTAGTAACTTATAAAGAGCCTAGGGTTTTAGAAAAATTTAGTAATACCTATTGGAAAAATATTCGATACTATTTTGACTCTTAAAAGGCACACCCAGGTTTCGTAGACCTGGAGGTGAACTATTCAACTTGTACGGTTAAAACCGGTTGCCTTTTTCCGGTAATAAGCCTGTCAATATCTCTACTAATAAGAATATTGCTGGTTTGATTAACTAAGTTGAGTCTAAGCTTATTTGTCTTTTCAGATCGGCCTTTAAATTATTTTGTTATTATCTGCTTGCCTGCCAATATATTGCTGGTATGATAAAAAATATTTGAGTCTTAAGTTTATTATTTTCAGTTCAGACTTTAAATATCTTTGTTAACTTGATAAGATATTGACTTTTAGCAGCGATTGATTTCGATTTGATCAACCTGTGATTATGTTATGTATGACCTCTTGTAATATCTCACGTAGCTCATTTTTATTCTATTTTGAAGTGAATATTGTTGACAATATTTTTTTATTACAGGGATGTACCTACGTACAGACCTATGTAAATTTACCACCTACCTCCAGATTTTAGAAAACTTATGACAAGGCTATGTAAATAGTGTGCGGAAATAAGGGCATTATAAATATATCGAAAGCTGCCGGGACAGGAGCGTATCCTGAGCAAGCGGCTGAACAGAAACCTTCGTGAGGATCTGCGCAAGCTACCTCCGTGGTGTAAGTACTTATTCGATGAGAACTAATGAAGTGTGACAGGTCTCCGGATCGAACAGTAGTGCTGCCCATTATATTTTTGCATGGAATGAGGGCTTTTCAAAATGACAAAAAGCTGTAGGCTCGATAGATGGCGTTGAAAAAAATAGGGGATTCAAAGTATTTTTTACTACCAATTTTGACTTCCCTCATACCATCAACGCCATCTAGTGAGGCAAATAGTTACTTTTCTTTTTTTTAAATGTCAATTTGAAAACCCCTCATTGCTTGAGTCAAAACCTTCGTTTGACAGGTTTCCGGTCACACATAGTGGCGTTGCCTTATTATCAGATGCTTTTTGAAGCCGTTGAGATTAGTTTCCACTGTGTGCTTACATTCTGAATACGAATGGAATGACGAATGACCATTCGATTAATTTCGATTCGAGGTAAGGTGACTATCAATCACACTAACATAAGACTAATGGGGCTGCCTCTGAGCATATCGGTGGCCCTTCTCGTCAAACGAGAATGCGCCTGCCATTTACCCCAAGCTTGCGCTCGTCCATCAGACAGCAAGTACTTTTTATAGCTTCGAAACGCTTCGATCACCCGCTATGTCTCGTCCGATACACAAGCTTATGGAGCGAGGTATCTTGGAGGAAGTGGATCGGTGACAAGTCGGAATCGACTTCATCTCACTCGACCAGGTTTCTGACGGAGAGGAGTGACACGGATCGATGACCATTTAAACTGACCTATCAGATACAGATTCCTCAGCTCTTTCAAAATAGGCGACTGGATGACGAAGCTTGACCTATGAGGCCCAAGGGAGGTTCCTTCTACTGGTCTACGACCACCGAGTCCTCCAAATGGCCTGTCTACCGCTTGGCTTATTGTGCGCTCCGAAATATTTCACCGCTTTGGCCAACAGGGTAGCGCAATATCTTCAGAAAAAGGTATGCGAATTACAGTCTACTTGTACTTCTCGCTGGTCAAACAGTGTAATATTAGTATATATATATACTAGATAGATAGTAGAGAATGGATACTATAGTCTATATTAGACTATCAGCATCGAAAAATGTAACTAAACCGAACCCAGCCAGAGACTGAAATTTATAAAACTGCATAAGAGAGAACGCACTGCTTATCTTACTGAAGAAGAGTGATAAGTACTCATCACGCGTTGACCACCAAGTTTCCCACGCGTCACCTGCACGCGCTGCTCGCGCAGCATGACCTTATCTACCGTTGCCAGTGATTAATGGACGCCCCCTTGATAATAACTACGTAAGAGTACCATCAGGTAGTGAAAAGTTTCCACCCTACTCTAATTCCTTGCAACAGATGCAGCAGACCACGGTTGGAGACGGGGACTCAGATTAGCATTGCAACTGCAAAGAGGACAAATTTACAACGGTAAACCATATCAGGCCCTATCTTTAGATGACGTGACGACTTTTACTTCACCTTGACCGTTGGAACATCTTGATGACAGCAGAATACCTGCCAGATAAGTATAAAGAGGTAACATACAGGCTGTCTCGGGCCAGACAAGCGTCTGGACGGCACCTGTTACGACCAGTGGTTAGCACCACGTTTTCGGAGTTCCTCCAGATCGAATTGCCGCAGCCGTATGAGAGTGGGAGAACTGTCTACCACAAGATTGTTAGTATTATACGGTGTCTTAAACAAGACCCACGTCCTGCTGAAGTCATTGTAGTTCTGACTAGTATATGTATTTTGATGCCAAAGCCTGATACCCTGCCTGTCCCACCACCTGGCACCCATGGCAAGAGTGTATATCTGGTAGTAGTACCGTTTTGCTTCTATACTTCCATCTACGAGCTCTTTATATTTTCATTTATTATCACAAAACCCACAACACAATCTTACAAACTTTAATGCAAATAACGGATTAACATTTTGTTGAATACTATGTAAAATATAAGATTCCGAACTTAGAATCAGTTCTAAGACCAGAGCATTAAACTTCCACCACCTCAAGTTCGAGCTCTACGTTCAGAAAACTGGTGACGGGATGGTGTGACACAAAAAGAGGTTGAATTTTGTAGAGATAATAATTTAGGCCATAAATATCTTGAAGCTAAAGGCCCATCTAGCTAGATTCTTAGCATACCTGCCTTTTGAAGAGAATTTAGCTTATCGGATGATTTTATTACACAAATCCAGAGCATTATTGTTAGAAATAACGAATTAACATTTAAATTGTCATGTGCAATAATGTATATGTATTTTTTTTTTCTAATGAAACACATTGTACCTCTTCAAAAACAGCGAGCAGAGAATCCACGAGCCACCTGTCTTGGATTTGGGTGGTTTGTTCGCTTCGATACAACATAATCCGACAGCTGCTTACATCACATTATTCGAAGCTTCACGCAAGGTTAGTGCCTGCTGCTTTTAACATCGGGCTGGCGGGCGCGTACACAACCTCACTTTTCTAAGTGTTTCTACGAGCCACTACAGCGATGCCGGCGACCACATCATCCTGAGTCCAGCTCTTGGGTAAAAGACGGACACAGTGTTTAACAGACGGGTTAAAAATTAAAACATAGTAATATTGATATCTTTCCTGTATTTGGTTGAGGTGAGTTATAAAACTAAGGTTTCAGAGACGCACAGGCGTAGGCGATGAGGCGAACGCAATAAGGCTTTATTATCAGTGTTAGAAGCGTGTGCCCCGACCCGAGCCACCTCATGAACTGTAAACAATCTACAACTAAATTAAACCATGTGAAAGATGCAGTTACAACCGAAGCTGCAGGTTCCTTAGGCTCAGCCGTGGCCCCCCTAAATTAGTACAATAATATTGTTTTTTTCAACTAATAGCCTTCATAGAGACGAAAAGATTGCTGCTCAAATTGATTAGCAATAACTATTAATAATTTAGTAATCAAAGCTAGCTTTTAAAAGTGAGTTATGTTAATAACAGCACTGATACAGAGTGTTAGGTTTTGCCATTTATAACGCTAGTTTTTGGCGTTTTCGCTATTTTTAACGATAACGTTAACGCTATTTTCCGAAGATGTGTTATTTATTTTACTGGCAATAATTTATTGTTGGCAACACTAGAGCTATATAAGTAGAGAGTTACGGTAGAATCGGATTCATTCTGTTCCAACCGTCGACGCAGCAATTTGAAAAGTGAAACTACTGTGTAAAATGTACGACAGTGTCCCAAGTTCTGTGAAAGTAAAGGATGTTAAAGGTATTTATGTGTTCTTATTTTATTATAAGTGTTCTTTAGAAGGATAACCCTACAATTCAGAAGTGGTAACCAATATTGAACGCAGTAAAATCATTGCATGTGGCCAAGGCTCTTCGGCCGTGCTTTAACATACTTTACACTCATCTCATGGCACGTGGCCGAGGCAACTCTTCGGTCGTGCTATCATACTGCACATTCATTGCACGTGGCCGAGGCAACACTTCGGTCGTGCTTACACACTTTACACTCATTGCACGTGGCCGGGGCTACTCTCCGGTCGTGCTTACATACTTTACATTCACCGCACGTGGCCGAGGCAACCCTTCGGCCGTGCAACATTTTTCACTCGCAAACAATACTCTGATTGATCTACACCAGCCCCTAGCGCTGCTCGCTAATGCTTGGTCAGGGCCACTCTCTGATAGCATTGGTGGGTAGGGTAATGAAAGCGCTGCTCGCTAATCCTTGGTCGGGGCTACTCCCCGATAGAATTGGCGGGTAATGCGATAAATGATTTGATCCTACTCACTTCACACTCATTGCACTTGGTCGAGGCTACACTTCGACAGTGCATACTTCACACTCTGTTCTACATCACCCTCAAACGCTGCTCGTTAATGCTTGGTCAGGGCCACTCCCTGATAGCATTGGTGGGTAGGGTAATGAAAGCGCTGCTCACTAATCCTTGGTTGGGGCTACTCCCCGACAGAATTGGCGGGTAGGGTAATAAAGGCACTGCGCTGGAACTTGGTCGGGGCCACTCCTCGATAGAATCGGCGTGTAGTGCGATAAATGATTAGATCCTGCTGTATTTAATCATGAAAATCGTGAATTACTATCACTCACGTTGCATGAAAAAAAAAATGGGTTTCCTTTGTTCTAATTTTGTAGTATCCAGTTTCCATTGGAAAACTATTAATTTATTATCAATCAATATGAAATTTTCTCCAATTAATAGAAGTTAAAGTTCAAAGTCATTCCCAACTATTCCAGTAAATTTAGTGTTTGAGATAAAACAAAGCTAAATTGATACGTAGGTACTCATGGCTTTATTTATTCTAAAATTTGCATTATTTTCTGTTTAATACTCATTGGAACTAGACTGACTACCCACAAGCTGCGGCAGCATTGGCGGATCCAGGGGGGGGGCCAAGGGGGCCATGGCCCCCCCCACAAGACCGACTACCTATGCAGATAACATTGAACTTGCATAGAAAATTAGTTTTGATTAGATTTATTACCTACTTTTTAAATTCCAATTTTTTATGTTTTATGTCTGGTAGTGTCAGTTCCTTTTTTATTTTATTTTTTAACCATAAAAGGTGGCCCCAGTATCAGTAGGGTTACCATCTGACAGGCATTTGACAAACATTTTATGGTTTCGTTTTCGATTCGAAAGGCGGGTTGGCGAGACAGGCATTTTTTAATTTCGCGGGTCTCGCTGTGAAATCTCGCATACATGCTCCAATCACGCACGCCTTGCTTTGAAAGCTACTCGTCCGCCCAGATGAAACCATATATAACAAGATTAATGGATGAAATTAGCTAAAAATATGACGCTGCGCGGGCCCCGTTTTTTTACTACAGACAAGATTAGTAGATGAAACTGACTAAAAATCGCGCTGCGCGGCATTTTTTTTTTTACTAAAGACAGATATGATTGGTGGATAAAACTAAATAAAAATCGCGCTGCGCGGCCGTTTTTTAATAAGTATTATAATAGGCAGGTAAGAGTACAAGATTAGTGGATGAAACTGACTAAAAATGGCGCTGTGGGGCCGTTTTTCACTATAGATAGACAGACAAGATTAGTGGATGAAACTGACTAAAAATTGCGCTGCGCGGCCGCTTTTTTTTACTATAAACAGGCAAGAGTACAAGTATAACGATTGAAACTAACTAAAAATGGCGCTGCGCGGCTGTTTTTTTAACTAAAGACAGACAAGATTAGTGGATGAAACTGACAAAAAATAGCGCTGCGCGGCCGTTTTTTTTACTATAAACAGGCAAGAGTACAAGTATAACGGATGAAACTGACTGAAAATGGCGCTGCGCGGCTGTTTTTTACTAAAGACAGACGAGATTAGTGGATGAAACTGACTAAAAATCGCGCTGCGCGGCCGTTTTCTTTTACTACAGGCAGGCAAGAGTACAAGCTTAGTTGATGAAACTGGCAAAAAATGCGCTGCTTGGCCATCTTTTTAACTATAGACAGACAAAATTACCTAATAGATGAAATGAAACTGACTAAGAATTGCGCTGCACGGCCGTTTTTTTACTATAGACAGGCAAGAGTTCAAAATTAATCGATGAAACTGCCTAAAAATCGCGCTGCGCGGCCGTTTTTTGCTTTATACAGGCATTTTTCTGAAAAATCAGGCGTTTTGTGCATCCTAGACAGGCATCTTCCCTTTCATAGATGGTAACCCTATGCCCGAGGCTCCAAGGGCCCCCCCCACATTGGAATCCTGGATCCGCCCTTGTGCGGCAGCGTGTCGAAACGAAGTCGAGGATGAAGAAGATGAAGGTGAAGAAACGAGATCGAGGATGGAATGCTGAGGTATCCTCTTCAAATCGGTTAAAGGTCAGAAGTAACATTTCATCTTACTATTTTATGAGTTACGAGATTGAAAGTAACCCTACTTTTTACAAATGTTTAATAATTTTGATAATTCATTAAAAGGGAATGGTTTAAAGTGAATCAGTTTATACGGGGGCTTTGCATGAACATTTAATATGATTAAGGTAATAAAGTTGCCCCAAACAAAAAAAAAATACTACTCTAAGAATAGAATAGAATTTATTTGCATTTGATTAGGGCACACTGGAGGTCTTATAGTACTTATTTAAAGATCTGCCTATTCAACCATTAACATGCAAATATTATCTTAAAATTAACAAGTATACTACATTCTTTCTTTAACATTTAACATTGCGGATATCGCGACTTATTAGTAATAGAAGTTAATTTTCATGTTTTTCTCTTTTCCCTAAATAAATAAATAAATTACACTCTCAACTTGCTTAATAATTACCTACTGTTTACACTTTTGAGGTGTTACATACTCTTTGGCAAACGGTGGACACGTACTGCTGGTATTGTGCCATGTTTTGAATAATATGTGCTAAGACAACTTTTACTTTCCGGTGAAGAGACCATTGACATATTTTAATCTTAAATTTAATTGTATTTTTCTGTAAAAACACATTGTACAGAACTTTTCGTCAAAAGCCTTAATCGAACCATTCTCTTTCCTAAAGTGCTTCATTGTTACTGAATTTGAATTTCTCTCTAAACTGAGAGTATAATTATTTTATTAAAATGGTGACATAGTTTGATTTACGCTTTATGCTAAACCAGGGCAACTCTCTGATAACTCTTGACGAATATTTTTATTTTGCCGCATAAATGCCTATAAAAGTACGTACATATATGAATATTTATTTATTATGCCGTGTTTTACGTAAGCTAACATAGATGTGTATACAGGGAGATGCTGGGGTTGGTTACTTGCGCGTAGCGCTTGATCAGGGTGACTTTCTGGTAGCGTGGTGCGCTAGTTACTGAATGAGTCTCTTGGGCGCAGCCACGACCGTGGCCAGGGCTTACTCCTTACCCTTGGTAGCATTCGACACGCTAATTCGTGCCAAATGATGATAACGCTAGATCAAAGTTTCTTTGAAGCATTATGTTTTGAGTTTCTATTCTCCTCTCCATCACTGTAATAAGTCCAAGGTTAAGGTCCTAACGCTATTTGGTACCTATTTTGTACAATGGTATTTATTTTATTTTATTTTATTTGGGAAATTAACAGACAAATAACTAAGTATGGTTTCAATCATGTTAACGCATATGTACAGGGTACGGTTAAGTTTCTAACGTTGAAACGGTCGGACACAGTGAAACATTGCCATATTTTTGAATCGCGATGCTGTCTGATAGTGTACAGATTATTTTTTCAGTTGTATTTGATTTCTCAGTTAAATACTATAAATAAATCCCTTTTTCTCCGTATGACATTGCATTGTATTGTACATATATGATAGATTCATGAGGACTAGACCACCTATTAAATTATTCGATTTTGAACGATATGTTTGAGGTGTCCCCGGAGGTCACCCCGGTGTCCAACACTGACAGCTCAAGGGTGGACACAATGAAACACTGTTTAGTTTAGTTTTATATTTAACTTTGTTTAGTGTAACCATGTCATGTTATATAGTGGTTTATTCATTAGTTATGATTTCTCACAAATTTAGTGAATATTTATACCTAAACATTAAAAAAAAAGGTACATAATCATTGTCTACTAATAAAATGTTATTAAGGTGGCGCTGGTTTTATGAGTAACTATAGATTGTAATTCATTTTAACCTATTTATAGGTATAACTATGATTTAAAAAAATCCTCAATCGTTAAGTAACAAAATAATCGTACCTAAGACAAATCAAAAGTCTGAATAAAGTGTAATACTCTGGACAGAACCTTTGATTACAATTTAACGGTTTTTATCATTTACTTGTTCCAATAACCATACTAAATACACTTAAGTCAATATTAATAACAGTGTTTCATTGTTGGACACAGGGTGTTACATTGTGTACACCTAGGTGAACACAATGCAACTATTTTTTTTTAAAAGGTCTTCTTATTGGTTATGTATATATTTATTAGTGAAACTATGAATGCTATATTATACCTAATTAAGAAGACTCCTTTCCTGTTAATGAAATCCTTATCTTCAAAAATGAGAGAAATATGAGACTCAGAATTTTTTGTGTTTCATAGTTGCTCACTACACCCTAACTAATTTGAAGTAATCAATGGTAGATAATACACCATGTTTGTGTCACATTATGTGACATGTGACTAGGTATAAATTAGTATTTTATATAAAATAATTTACATCTTTGATACATTGAACATTTTTGACGAGCATACAAGTTGATCATGATCAGTGATTGATAACAAATCACAAGTTTAATAGTGGGAGGACGGGATTTCCTAGGCGCTGTGCTGGCTGCTGGCAGGATTTGCCGCCGTATCTACTGCTTTATGCACTAGCTGTTAGGTTAGGTTAAAAGAACTTTATTCTCATAAATACATCAACATTGTCACTTACATGAGAACATTATAATTAAAAGTAAAAACGTGCGTGGTCGCAAAAGCAAGGCGGATTAGGTAGGTACATTTATTATTGTCCGCTGGTATGCATACAAATACAGGGCCTACCAAATTATTCACATAAGAATAATAAAAGAATAATAAGAAATATTTATTCTGCAAGTAACATGGTACCTACACATACATAAAGATCTTAAAATAAGTAATATCCGCTACACGACACCAGTTTCAGGCAAGCAGAATGAAGGGAGATTTAAGCACATGTCATTCATATTAAAATTAATCATTTCGGAAGTCTAATTCTAAGTTACAAAGTTATTAAGTACCTACATAATGACAAGAGATTTTAATGTCATAAGATAAAATAATAAAAATAACAAATAGTCAATAATTAACATGTCAAATTATTATGCATTTTTACATTCAAAATATTCCCTAATTGAATAGAAACACTTTTTAACCTTTTTATAGCTTTTGGTATTATGATTATATACTAATGATGACAACGTTTTGCGACTTAACTGGGTTCTACGTGAGTACATACTAAAAGAAAGTCCAAACAAATGAGGATGTTTATAAAAAAAAAAAAAAACTGCCTTCCTCCCAGATATACGGACAAGTCGGCGGTAATATGCTAAGGCTGAGTTGCGCCACCTAACTAAAACGATAACAAGCTTGTTAAAGTACCTACCGGTTAAGCACAAGTTAGCCAAAAAAAAAGGTTGCCAGCCAGCATGATGTCCTTTGACATGTTTGACGTCACAATAGGTACCATTATCATTTGACGATAACCGTAACTTTGAAAGCGTTTTGGTGCAACTCACACTAAGCTTTTTAAAATAATGGTCTGCAACTATCAAGTGGTCTTGCTTGATCTTATATTTCACATTATTAACATTAGTATTTCATGTTCGAGAATTAATGTTTCACACTATTGTAATTATACTTATACAGTCAGTTATATGATTTAATCTTAAATGATTTTATATTAAGTACTAAGTCACTCGGTGGCTCATTATACAACATTACACATACACATAAAGATGTTTAGTAAGTGGTAACAAATCAAGTTCCTTGAATAACTGGTCAGAGTCGCAGGTAAATTTACCTGTTATTGTTAACATAATTAGGCCTACGGAGGAAGTATTGACAGAAACTAGGCATTGCCAAGACCATGGCTTGGTTCCATAGTTGAATTAAATTAAAAGTTGAAGTAACTAAGTGTTAACTGGATCTTGACACTGAATATAAATAAATGTATGTCCACAGTTCTGTTTACTTTAGCATTGGGGAAAGTTTGGTTCACTATAGGGTTATGATAGTAGGATTTACACATACAATAGCCTTAATGAACAATCACCTGACCTGGATATTTTTCACTTGTCACAAAATAAGTTTCAATCAAATTTGTTGAAACTGTTTGAATCTAGTTGAGATTGCTTGAATCTAATTTAAATATTCTTATATTAAAGATTCCTATACTAATAAATTCTTGTTTTTGTCAGTAGGTAGGTAGTCTCATAGTTCCTAGACGTAATGTAGCCTGCAATATTAATTTGTTTTTGTTTTAGTTTTCTCATATAGTTTCTAATATAGTTATGTTTACTTTTCTAAGAATGCTGTGTATACTTGTAAGTGGCTTACATACATGCCCTTATGTAACAAGCGACAATAAATTAAATGTTGTGTATGTTTAGCTGTAAGTATACCATAATAAAAAAAAATATATAAGGTTTCATTTGATAATGTATTGAAAGTTTCGATTTGAAATGTTTCAAGGTATTTTTATTTCATAGTCTTAAGATAATACTTGAAAGGGGTTGCTGTCGCTTTTGTGTTTAATTTCAGAAGACTTGTGTGCTTCCGCTATAAATAAAAACTTAATGCATCATGTAGGTTAGGTTAGGTTAGTGTTTTGACCACTCGCAGCGGAGCGATACTGTAATGTTGGCAGTAAGCTGTTTCAGAACCCTTTATGGAGGATTTAAAGCGTGGGTGTAGATAAAAATATATAAGTGATGAAATCATATTTTTTGGCTATGCTTGTTTTTATAGCATTTAAATCATAGGTTGAATAAAATTATTTTAAATGTTGAATAGAGTAAATGAATGTTATATGAATTGTGCTTTATATCATCTGTTAATTAGATCAAATGTTTATTATGTCAAATAATTTTTATATCACATGTATTTAGGTCAAGTGAAATTAAATTAACCGTATGTTATATTATTCGATCGGTATGTCAAATGAAATTATATGAAATGTTATTATATCCTCTGATCGTTAGTGCATGTAAATTTAGGTCATACATTACACACCCGGCTCCTCGATGTCACTGATGGATGGGTTTTGGAAATAGGTTATGGCGATGGCCTTTTTGCTTTAGTCCTCCCGTGATCACGGCCCCCGAAAGGGTGTCGAGGCGTCGGGAAATCAGTGAGTTAAAACATCCATTGTATCGATAATTGTATTATTGCAAATGGTTCCTATTTAATGATTAATATTAATTATTACAATAGTATTAGGTTTAGGAAATCTTTAAGTGCAAATAAGCCCTTACTAATGTTTCTATGTTTATGGTATTTATGATGCTGATGATGTTTGAATATGCAAATAGAAGTGATTAGCTTATATGGAATGAGTGTGAATGAGATTTCAGACTGATACACCCTCATGAGAAGTATGGAGGTGATATGAGTTGATCTCATTCATAAATAGATTATAGCTTATGTACTTTCATGAGATAGAAATCTTGGAGGTACATCAGTGACTGAGATTTCAGACTGATACACCCTCATGAGAAGTATGGAGGTGATATGAGTTGATCTCATTCATAAATAGATTTTAGCTTATGTACTTTTATGAGATAGAAATCATTTCAGACTGATACACCCTCATGAGAAGTATGGAGGTGATATGAGTTGATCTCATTTATAATTAGATTTTAGCTTATGTACTTTTATGAGATAGAAATCTTAGAGGTACATCAGTGAATGAGATTTCAGACTGATACACCCTCATGAGAGTATGGAGGTGATATGAGTTGATCTCATTTATAAATAGATTTTAGCTTATGTACTTTCATGAGATAGAAATCTTGGAGGTACATCAGTGAATGAGATTTCAGACTGATACACCCTCATGAGAAGTATGGAGGTGATATGAGTTGATCTCATTTATAAATAGAATTTAGCTTATGTATCACGAGAAAAGGAATCTTTGTGGTACATGAGTGAATGAGATTTTAGATTGATATATCCTTATACCATCGAGATAAAATATAAGCCGATCTGCATTCATAAATAAATAATTAATTTGATTTAATTAAATTGCTCATAACAGTATATCTTAACAATGTAACTTTTAATTTGATATTGTTACCTTTAAAATATATTTCATAATTTTAGGATAAAATTGCAATAAAACTGTCATGTCTATGTATTTGCCTCTGCCTCTGTGGCTACTTCTAAACTAATATTGTAAATAATTGTAATTTTGAGGCAATAAACCATTTCTATTCTATTCTATTTTGAGGTTGTCTCGAGGTTGGAACAAGTCGGCCGATTGTTAGGTACGACATCCTGGTCGCGTGCAATGGAGACGTCGCGTGCATGGGGACATGCACGAGGTCAGGATGGTCGATTGTTAGGTTTTGCCATTTATAACGCTAGTTTTTGGCGTTTTCGCTATTTTTAACGATAACGTTAACGCTATTTTCCGAAGATGTGTTATTTATTTTACTGGCAATAATTTATTGTTGGCAACACTAGAGCTATATAAGTAGAGAGTTACGGTAGAATCGGATTCATTCTGTTCCAACCGTCGACGCAGCAATTTGAAAAGTGAAACTACTGTGTAAAATGTACGACAGTGTCCCAAGTTCTGTGAAAGTAAAGGATGTTAAAGGTATTTATGTGTTCTTATTTTATTATAAGTGTTCTTTAGAAGGATAACCCTACAAGAGTGACACATGTTATATCAATATTTCAATGAATTGAAATGTGTTTTCAGTTAACTCAAGTTAATCATGCCTTCAACAGCATCACATAGCGTCGTTTGGAGTCACCAGGAGTTAATAAACACGTCTCTCACAGATGCTGTGCATCGTCACATGCCGATAATAGTGCAAGTTTTACACAACAATTGTTATGTATGTAGCTATAGGTATACACGCGGCTGCGCCCGCGTCCATCTTTTAAATAAACATCAGTGCGTTGACAGCCTTCTTGTGTATCACTAGTCGCCCCTCGCTCCGTTCGCAAACTTATCAGTGGCGACGATACCTACCCGCGTTCTTAATTAAAAATGTCGTTTTCAAATATCGGAAATTTGAAATTATCGGAAAATAGTATCGGAATATTGGACATTCGGTTTTTGGAAACCGTTTGACGAAATCCTAGTAATTCTGGATGCCCATTTCACTCCGAAGCAGGTTGGATTTAGTGAGCGCCACCAGTTTTATGCCGCTGTTCAACTGGAAACGGAGTCACCTTCACAGTGGGCAGCCAGATTACGCGGTCTTACCGCGCAATGCAACTTCAGCAATGTGGAAGAAGCATTACGGGATCGTTTTATTATGGGCATGCTGCCGGGCGCCGAAAAGGAGAAGATGTACGTGCAGGACTTAGCCGGGCTCACGCTGGCCAAGGCCGTTGATTTAGCGGAAAGTCTGCGATGCGCTCGCGCGGCCGCTATTAGCGCAGCGGGAGCGCCTGCATCGACTGCGTCACACGAACAGCTGTTCAAGATTAATCAACCTAGCACTGGAGGTCGACGAAGTCCAAAAGTGAAGTGTACGGTTTGCGGCTATTCTAACCATAAAGCGGAATCGTGTCATTTTGCTAATTATATATGTAGGAAGTGTAATACAAAAGGTCATTTGCGCCGCATGTGTAATAAAAAAGTGAATTACGTCGAGGAGGTGAACGAGGGCGACGACGACGACGGTGAGTTGTTTAATATTCGTTCAATTAAGGGTGAGCCATTGGTTGAGACGGTGAATATTAACGGACAAAATTTTCGTTTTGAAATTGATAGCGGGTCGGCGGTTACTGTCATGTCGGAAAGAACGTTTAGGACACACTTTAAAAACATGCCGTTAACAACAACTAACAAAAGACTTGTGAGCTACACTGGTGAAGTGTTAGATTGTGTGGGTTGTGTGTCGCTATCGTTGCAGTGGGCAGACCGTACCCGCCAACTTAGTGTTTATGTGGTACGCGGTAACGGACCATCATTGCTAGGTCGCGATTTTATTGCTCAGTTCGAGTTACAGTTAAGCCGGGTCCCGGTCCACTATTGCGAAGAAAATGATTTAATAAAATCTTTGCAAATTCGTTACCCCGATTTGTTCTCAGGGAAATTAGGAAAATTCACTAAATATGAAGTGAAGTTAACTTTGAAGGAGGGCTCGAAAGCCGTATTCTGTAAAGCGCGACCTGTTGCTTTCGCTTTAAAAGATAAAGTCGAAAATGAGATTGATCGATTAGTTGAGTTAGGTGTGCTTCGTCCAGTTGAACATTCCGACTATGCTTCGCCCATCGTGCCGGTATTAAAACGAAACGGTTCTATACGAATTTGTGCAGATTTCTCAGTGAGTATTAATAAGCAGTTAGTAATCGATCAGTATCCGTTACCTACAGTTAACGAGTTATTTTCTAAATTATATGGGGGGAACCAATTTACTAAATTAGATTTATCCATGGCTTATAATCAATTTTGTTTAAATGAAGAGTCACAAAAACTTACTTGTATCAATACGCATCGTGGGTTATTTGCATATACGCGGCTCGTGTTCGGCCTCGCAAGCGCGCCGGCTATCTTCCAGAGCGCTATGGAAAATCTGCTCGCGGGCATTAGCGGCGTCCTTGTACTTTTAGACGATGTTTTAATCACCGGGTCTAATCGAGATGAACATCTAAACAGACTTAATCAAGTGCTGGGAAGATTACAGGGTGCCGGATTGACTTTACAGACTGAAAAATGTGTTTTCTTTTGCGACGAAATAAGTTATTTGGGGTATGTTATTAATAAGGAAGATGGTTCGTCCCCGGTGACGACTGAAGAACTACGCAATGCCACAAACAAGGATAAAATATTAAAAAAAGTGATCGAGTACGTACTTAATGGCTGGCCGAGATCGATTAAAGATTTTAATTTAAAACCATATCATTTGTGTAGGTTGGAGTTGTCATATGAAAACGGGTGTGTCATGCGCGGTCACAAAGTGGTGATACCAGAGTCGTTGCGCGAGCGCGTCATCTCAGAACTCCATACATCACATTTAGGTATTGTGAAAACGAAAGCCCAAGCTCGCTCCCGGTTCTGGTTCCCAGGTATCGATGGTGCTTTGGAACGCATGATAGGCCTGTGTGAAGTTTGCGTGCAGCTGAGGGCATCGCCTCCTCGAGCACCTATTGCGTCGTGGCCGTATCCCCCGCATCCCTTCTACAGGATTCATTTAGATTTTTTAGGCCCAATCAACGGACGTATGTATCTCGTTATAGTTGACGCCTATACAAAATGGTTAGAGGTTTATGAGATGGGTACCTGTACTACACCAGCCGTAATCGACAAATTGTATGATTTAATGTCAAGGTTTGGTTTGCCTCAGACAATAGTAACAGATAACGGTACACCATTTACTGCTCAAGAGTTTGCTAATTTTTGTAACCTAAACGGAATTTCCCACATGACGTCACCACCGTACCACCCTGCACCCGGCAAGTAATGGACAGGCAGAGTCATTCGTTAAAATAGTTAAACGAGGAATAAAATCAATTTTGCACACTTGTAGTAATGTTAGAGAAAGCCGCTTAAAATTGTTAAAGTACGTATTTGATTATCGCAATTCAATTCATTCAACTACGGGTAAATCACCGGCTCAATTAGTGTTCGGTCGCAACCCAAGGTCACGGCTCGATCTTATGATGCCGCGCACAGTGGCGTCGTCGCCCTCCGACACATCACTCGCTAAGCATGTCCGTTCCCAACAGTGTTTGCAAACTAATCAACACGGTGGTAAATTGAGAACATTCCTGGTTGGACAATATGTTTATTATAAAAAACATGTGAGCAATAATAAGTTTCTTTGGGTGAAAGGAGTTGTACAAAAAAGACTTGGAAAAATGTTGTATTTAATTAGAGATTTAGTAACATCCCATTGTATTAAGAAACATCAAAATCAACTAATATTTTATAATAAAGGATCAGGGTCAAATGTAATTAAACAATTTCCGGGGGACAGTGCCGTTAATACTTATAACGATTATGAAACCGGTTCTGGCATTGTGACGCCGCCGCCGTCCGAGTCAACATTGACATCGTCACACTCGCCGAGAGGGGACGGAGAAGATACCGAACAGATGGTGTCTCCTTCACCGCAGGAGGAGATGTCTCCCCCGCCCACGACGAGTGTGTCACCAGATGTATCCCCATGCAGAGTGACAATGTCGAGAGGAGTCCATCGGCCATATCCATCAGAAGATGACGATGATGATTTTTACGATGTCGAAGATACGGAAGCCACCGGAAATGCAAGCGAACATCCGAATGAAGGAAGGTCAAAACGAGCCCGTCCCCCTGTTAACTACAAAGCGTTCTTTTAAACAACATAAAAGTTAATTCTATCTTGTTGGGGGAGGAATGTTATGTATGTAGCGTAGCTATAGGTATACACGCGGCTGCGCCCGCGTCCATCTTTTAAATAAACATCAGTGCGTTGACAGCCGTCTTGTGTATCACTAGTCGCCCCTCGCTCCGTTCGCAAACTTATCAAAACTTGTATTATAGAGCAGAGACGATGCACAGCATCCCATTAAGGTCTCCTGGTAAGAGACTTCTATGAGGACACTTCGTTCAACGACTCCACAGGTGAAAGTAAAAATGGCGCCAACCGGAAGTAAGTCTGTTTTACGATTTTTTGACAGGAAAACTGCTTAAAGGGTAAGTCATATGACTACTTTGACAGGATGTAGCTAGACCGGAAGTCGGCGCACTCTCACAGATGCTGTGCATCGTCTCTGCTCAATAATACAAGTTTTATTGTTGTGTAAAGGTCCAAAATAAGTGCATTGAAAAGGTATTGTAAGAGCGATCTTATCAATTTTTAATTCATTATTCCGTATGTTATAAAGGAAAAATGAAAATATCAAAGAAGCACACCACTTAACTTTCTAAACTTTGTTGAACTGGTATATCTAACCACTGAAAGTCAAATAAGATTTCAGAAATTTTAAAATTTTATTCGAACACAAAAGAGTGATTTTCTGATTTACGCACTTCCACACATAATAACTTTCTAAATATTTTACAACATGAAGATAACATAGTTCTTATTATGAAACAATCAACATTTCAAACTTTAATTCTATATATATTACGTTAAACGAAATATTACGAAATACCTAAACTATACCTAAAGCACCGGCATAAAACTTCTAACTTTTCAACAATAGCTCACAATGCACATAATCTATACACTCAGCAAAAACGAAAACTTTTAGTATTATCGAAAGTAATTTTTCTCTGGCTACGCGACTATTACTGCCGCGGCTGATAAGTGTGCACACTCTCATAACATCCTGCGTGCCAGATAGCTATCGGACGTCCGATGACGTCATATTAGTCTATGGTTACGTCCGCGACCTACTACATCCGATAGTTTGCACACCTCAGAGGGCCTAGTACGAGTTGGTTTTTGCTCTCACTTCACTTTGCGAATAGTAAACTATCGTCTTATCTCTTTCACTCGTTCACTCACTCGCATGATTTCATCTCTTTCACACGCTACTATTCGCAAAGTGAGGTGAGAAACACAACTCATACTAGGCACTCTGATCAGCCGCGGCAGTAAGCCGCGGCAGTAAGCCGCGTCCGATAATTTGTTTGGACCTTAAAACTTGCACTATTCCAAGGAATGCATCGCTTAAATTAAAATAGTCGGTCAGTGATCGCTGACCTAGCCGATTTGTCTGGCAGAATGCGTCCAATGTCAGTGTGAGTGAATGTGGTTCTCATTATTTATTTATTTTTAAGAAGCGCGAATAAACTTGAATATTTTGTTGTTAAAATGACCGAAGACATACAAAAATATTGTAGAATATGCTTAGATACTGAAACAGAGCGTGTATCTATACTTGGAGACCCTACTATTCATTTACATTTGAAATCTTGTATTGCATTATCGATATCGCCCAATGACGATCTTCCTAAAAGCATTTGTACAGCTTGCGTTGCACAGTTATCACAATTTTATAATTTCCAACTCAATGCCCGTTGCTCGCAAGACTGGTTGGAGTCATCAGTTGAAGAAAAGGCCCGTAAGTTAACGGAAACAAAAACGCCTATTCAACCCTTGCCAGACTCTGAATACAACTCAGATTCTTTATTAGAATTTTTGAATAACACAGCAAACATCGAAGAATATCTAAACAACTTAGGTAAAGAGGATATTCCTTCCATAGTTCATTTGTTGGATAGAAATGAAAAGTTATCTACACACGTCAAACCTATGAAAACTCTTACACCAAAGAAAAAAGATAATAATGTTATGATAAATGTAAATGGTGGCATGAACATGGAAATAGATGTGTTAGATTCTGATACTGAAGTTGTCAGAGAAATACTTATGAAAGAAACAGAACCTCAATCAAAAAGTCAGTCAAAGGACATAGAAAAGACAGAATTAACATGTTTTGCTTGTAAAGCGAAGTTTAATAATATGCATAAACTCTCACAGCATATGAGTGTGTGTGATGCAGTATTACGCACTTGTGTTCAATGCAAAATGATGTTTGATTCTAAGAAACAAATGCAGCAGCATTTTCTAAGTCATGATTTTTCATGTACATTTTCTTGCAACTGCGGCAAACATTTCCAGAGCAAAGTTGAATTAATTCAGCATCATAAAACCTGCCTCGTAGATTATGGAGCTGTAATGGGTTGCTCCTACCGCTGTAAAGAGTGTGGGAAAGTATTTAAAGAAAGGTATTTATTGTACCGTCATGCTAAAGAGCATGTTTACAAGTCTGAACAACGAATATGTGACATTTGTGGTCACTGTTTCGTAGGTGAAGATGCTATAATACAACATAAAAAAGAGGAACATAAGGTTGAAAATTTAATGTACAGGTAAAAGGAGGGTTTTTATTTCACTAACTCCCATTGATCCTTAGTGGTGACAAAGCTAGTTAACTGGGAAAAGATGAAGCTTTCTTGAGATACACAAGTATGATGTAATATTGTTTTTGTTAAATAAATATTTGGTTTCAGGTGTAAAATATGCCGTTTCACATCCGGTAATCGTAAAGAGATGTACGTACATGTCCAAAGTCATACTTTTAAACAGGTGCCTAGTTTCCACCTCTGTGATTCATGTGGGCGCAGCTTTTCCACCAACTCCTCATTGTTACGACATTTAGAAAAACATGATAAAGTGAAGGACATGCAGTGTAATGTCTGTCAGAAATCTTTTGTGGAAGAAAAGTTATTGAAGGAACATAAGTTGGAACATACTAAAATGATCATGTGCGAGCGATGTGGACAGACAGTGAACAGTTATCAAATAGGTGTTCATGTTTGTATTTGATGTTTGATCTTCCAATTTACTGATATACACTTGATGTCACAAAAATCACATCTCTTATATTTCTTCAAAGTACTTTTAATCCTATCTAATTAATAGTAAGCATTGTTCTATACTTCTACCAATTTGAACATAGCCAATAGTCTCTCGAAACTATTGCAATACCTATTGAACGGATTACAGAATTAATTACATTCTGAGATTCAGTTTCTGATCAAATTATACTGCCACATTGAGCAACTTCATGGGCAATATTATCCATATTTTTTTAATTGAACTGTTGTGTGTATCGTTTTTACTCCCAATGTCTCAATAGTTGATTTACCTGCACTTTTCTGAATTGACCCCTTTTATGATGGCGCAAGCAATAATGCGTTAAAACGTCCTACTACCCACTACTAGTGCCGCCAATACATTTATTTTTATTACTCACTAGCGGCCGCCCGCGGCTTCACCCGCGTGGTTCCCATTCCCGCGGGAATATCGGGATAAAAAGTATCCTATGTTTTTATAAATAAATAAATATTTGACAACATCACATGCATTGCTCCAATCCCAAAGTAAGTAGCTATAGCACTTGTGTTATGGAAATCAGAAACAACGGTGGTATGACACATACCCAGACCTGAGACAATATTGAAAAGTTCATTTTCTACATTGACCCAGCCGGGGATCGAACCCGGGACCTCAAGAGATGGTGACGCCTTGAAAACCAGTTTTAATCCAGGCTATCTACTATCTGTGCGCCAAATTTCAACCAAATCCGTTCAGTAGTTTTTGCGTGATTGAGGAACAAACATCCAAACATCTAAACATCCAAACCCACAAACTTTCACATTTATAATAAAGATTAACCAAGTCAATATTTAAAACAGCTAAGATAATGCCCAAGAGGGCAATGTAAGAACATTGTCTCTAATATTTTTTTAATAACTCTACAGTTTTCATTATTTCTTTTGTGTAAGTTTTAAAATCCATTTTAGCTCAAAGTCACGTTTGGCTAGAATGTATTTTAAAATTTACATAAAGAATTAAAAACTGTTGAAGAGTTATTAAAAAAATATTAGAGACAATTTGAGAGGGCATGATCTTAGCCGTTTTTTTTAATAAAGAATAAATGTATTGGCGGCGCTAGTAGTGGGTAGTAATGGTAATGGTAACTTTTGTTTTTTAATTAAATCAAACAATAAGTGCTATAGATATCAACATTAACTTAATAAAATGTGAATATGAGCTAGCAGTAGCAGGTAGCGAAATCTAAACTTATTTTCGAGGAGGTGCGATTTTTCCGACTTTGATTATAACAAGCCTTGTAAATTCACTAGGGAACATCTATCCAGCATTTTGCTTGCTGATCATGTTAATACATTTTGAGCCTATCAAGTTTAAAACAAGGCGACACTTTATTATCTTTAAAAAAGCTCTAAAACTTATGAAAACTTTGTTAAGACTGAAAATTCATTAGTATTATAATGTTCAAATAAAAAAATATTTTTTACAACATCATTTTATTAAATAGCACCTAAATTATTACAAACAAATGTATACTATTTCACAATGTTTACTTTCATTAACACAGGTACAAAGGTAGTCTCACATTTTTTATTACGAATTTAGATTTTCTTCTGTTCCTGTATGTGTTATTAAGGCCTAAGCATTACAGTAAAACATTCCTAAAAATAATAATTCGCAATAAAAAGTTCATAATGCTACAAAATTTACGTTTTCTTTGTATTGATTGGTTAACATCATAGCATCTTACTTAACAGAAACAAAACCAGCCTCTATGGCCGAAGTTGAAGAAGTCGGAGAAAATAATCCTTAAGCTGTACGGCATAAGGTTGTTGAGTGAAATCAGTAGTTTCATGAACGATGGAATACTAATATTCTTCTGATTTTTGCGGACACCTAGAAGAAGACAGTAAATCTATGTCAGTAAGAAAACAGACACATTTACATTTTATGGTATCTGAATAATTTGGGGGAATATATAAATAAATGCACTTTAAAAATAATGTAACACACTTTAAAATGTTTAGCTTCAAAATTTATTGAACGAACTATAAAAATAATGGTTTCCACTATAAATATGCTAAGCTTTAAAATTAATACTTTGCACTATACAATATAACTTTAGCACTGGTAAAAAGGGTGCGACGATGAGCGGACGTGTGACCAACAACGCCAGAACCGATCTGATGGCGTATATGCATTATGCCACAAGTTGTTTTCATCTTTCCATCTCATTTTCACAGTGGTCAGTCTGACATGGTTGGATAGAAACTAAATGGTTTCGGAGTTGGGAGCAATGGTTGGGACACAGTTACAGTGCAAACCATTATTTTTGTAGTGATAATATTAATTATAGGTCTATTATTATTTTAAAGTGCTGATATAAAATTTTTTAGCTGTTTTAATCAAATTTAAAGTCCTATTAAATACGTCCCAATAATTTGTTAAGTAGGTATACATGCAGGGTTATTTGTGAAACACCAATAACCTCGTAGGAGTAGATTACTAATATAATAAAAAACAATATTTGTTCTACGACTTTTTCGAAAACGGACAAAAATAGTAGATTGTATTACAAGGGAGCAAAATAATATTTTTGCGGCGAGGGCGCTTTTTTGAATCCAGAGCGAAGTGAGGGATTCTAGAGTAGAATCCCGAGCGTAGCGAGGGATTCTTCAGTAGAATCCTGAACGTAGCGAGGGATTCAAAGTATGTCGCCCTCGCCAAAAATATTTTGCGCCCGAGTCATATACTCTACTTTTCATCCCCTTTCTATGAGAAAATAAATAGGAGACTGTGTTTATGTAATTAATGAAAATGTTCTTTATTTAAAAAAGACACGTGAAAAGTAAAAATAATTACAAATTTATAGTTACGTTTGATACACTAGCGCAATTTTCAAAAGTTATTGTACTAAGTACGTAAGTATGTACTAATTACAAGAACACAGACTTAATTCGCGCGCTTATGTTTTTTTTTCAGTTTGCGCGGGTTATCTCGCCGTCTATACAGCCAGTCAATACATACCAGCCGGCGGCGGCGTTCGAATTCTTTGAAAGATACATGTTCTAAATTCAAATCTCTTTTCCTCCCACTAAAAAGTTCTTACCAGAAAAGAGCTATTTTGGTCCCACTTATATAGGAACAATGCATCCTTTTTCGAATAGAAGGGATGAAAAATAGATTTTCCATACAAATTTCAATGTTTAACATACATCAGAAAGACCATTACCTTCGATTATAATCCTGGCTGCTTCTTTAGGCGTGATTTCAGAGTACCAGGCGGTGAAGCGGTGTGAGGGAGGCGGGTATAGGCCGGTAGATATGGTAGCCAGATAGACCGATGTTGTGAAGATGTTCTTTGTCCACGTGTCCAGCCTCAGCTCTTCTGTTATCGAGTCCATCAATCCTGAAGACAACGAATACAATTTTACTAGTCTTTGCTGATGCCGGCTCCACAATCATGGCTGCAACCACTCGCCTCAAAAAAGCAAGTAGCATATGAGGAGCCGGCCTTTAGAAATGTTTATGAAGAAACATGTAGGTAGGTATACTTGTCTTTAGTCTGCTTTTAATGGTCTAGGATGGATAATAATGTAATTTTTGCCAGGTGGTGGAGCGGCAACAGTGGAAAGCTGATAAATGGCCGGCGGCGGTAGAAACCAAAGGTTAAACGAAGATTGGTAAGTTTACCTGTCTACCCTACTTTAAACAGCTCTGGTTCATTTTTAGCTTACCCCTAAGGCCAAACTTCGCAGCGCAATATGGTATCATGTCAGGACAAGGCATCAGTCCTGCGCTTGAGTTGATAGCGATGATGTGCCCGTGCCGCCTCTCAATCATGCTCGGCAGAAATGCTTGTATTATCTGTCAAACGTTCAAGATTTTGAGATCTATCTACAAGACTATACCTAGTAGGTACTTTAAAAGATTGGTTGAAATCCTGAGTGTAATAAAATTACCTAGAGAATAATTTGGGGGCATTTTATCAACCAGAAAAATGCTCGATGAGCTTGGCGACGGCCTCAGGGCGCAGGGGATTGAGTGGGGCATTGCCATCGACATGTCCGTAGGCTGGAGCCTACTATTATATATTAAAACTCTTACTAGCTCCAGCTAAGGCGCTAGTGGGAATGAAAGAGTTTTAATAAGGATATTACCCAGAAATGCGCCATTAGATTGACCTCGACCAGTCTGGCAACAGCCTCCTGCCACAGATGGTTGAGTGGGGCGCAGGTGAGCGCACCGGCATTGCTCACCACCATCGACACGTTCGTCACCTGCAGCTAAGGCACTATTGGGAATGTCAGGAGTTCCATCAAGGATATTTACCCAGAAATGCGCTAGTAGATTGACCTCGACGAGTCTGGCAACAGCCTCCGGCCGCAGATGGTTGAGTGGGGCGCAGGTGAGCGCACCGGCGTTGCTCACCACCATCGACACGTCTGTCAGCTGTCGCCGCATGCGCGCCGCTAGGGCCGCCACCTGCTCCCGCGCTGTTATGTCCACTGTGAAGCCGAAGCACTGCAAATAGTTCCACATTAGATGTGTAATTCAGCATTAATCTACCTATTATTAAATAGATATACCTATGGATATCAAGTTAGTCCGTCTACGAAGAAGCGAGTTCTCAAATATTTGAAGATATCTCGTGGAGTACAGTAGGTACGAGGCAAATAGCTTGAAATCGGGTGGGGATTGCGCGGAACGCGTGTTTTGGGCATGCGTAGCGGTGAGGTACGCGGGAGGCGGGAGGGGCGCGCGCTATTGGTCGCTCACAAGAGCACATGCGCGAACTTATCCCCACTCCGTCGAAAAAAAAAACAAGATTTATGCCTCGTACTGTAATTAGCCTGTGGTAGGGAAAGTAACAAAAATAAATGTAGGTAGCTATACTAACTTGTGTAAGGTTTAGGTACCTCTTACTTAGAGGGCGTTCAGCCGTTCATTAGTCGAAAAATCCCCATAATCTCACGTTATTAATGGATGCCCTCATAGAGATTTAGAAGTTTAAACAAGAATTTCGCCCTAGGTAGTCCGAAATGGTATGATGGTTGAACTTGTGTCACTCTCCCTTACACAATGACAGTGTGGAATAGAATAGTAAATCTACACACGTACATCACCGTCTTTGCTGCGTATTTCGTCGATGACAGAGTTGTTGCGGTGCGCGTCGTTATCCCAGCATATGACGGTAGCTCCAAGATCTGCGAATTGCAAAGCCAACTCCCGGCCGAGCCCATTGCCTGCTCCTGTGATCTGAAGACCGTACAAGAATTAAGTAGGTACAGTAAGAGGCATATATCTTGAAATTTTTTCGACGGAGTGGGGATGAGTTCGCGCATGTGCTCTTGTGAGCGACCAATAGCGCGCGTCCCTCTCCCGCCGCCCCGCGCCCATCAAAATACGCGTTCCGCGCAATCCCCTTCCGATTTCAAGATATATGCCTCGTACTGTATCACAAAGAAGACGAAGAAGAGGTTGTTAAGTGCGCTAATTGCCTTCCAATCCAATACGTTAAAGAACGGATTAATTGAGGCTCTTTCTAAAGTAAAATGTAGGCAGTAGGTAATGTAAAAAAGTAAAAACTTAAATCTATATTTTAATTGATTAAGTGAAAGTTGGAGGACTGGCAGACTGCTAGCAAACTAAACAAATTAAAAATACGTGAACACGTGACTTCGAAACCTGTAGCCTGTAGGTAGAGTCATCAAATTCTAGTTTAATTTTGCTGATCTACCCACAAATTGACACATGGCTTTTTCAGGTTTCAGGTACATTTGTTACCTACTAGGTGCTTGCGTTCTTGGTGCTTGCTAATCGATGGAACCCTCGCTCGGTTCGCAAGTTATTTGTATCCTTTCAACTAACTGTTTTGCTAAGTAAGTAGTTAGAGGTATATACCAGCACAGTTTCTCCATGTAGGCTCTTCATTGCTGGCGGTATTAACACTCTAACTATAGCCATAACACAAGTAGAACACAATTTCACAACCAAAACCACTGTGTCTAGAGTCCAAAGAGGCACACTGGAGAACCCACCACTGCCCCACCATGGCAGAATCCACACCTCCTGCAATGCCCTGAATTTCCTCGCCGCACCACCAATGTACCTCACCACTATATTTCTCCTATACATAAGTAAAGTAAATCTTAAAAAAGCTGTAACCTACGAAAACCACATTAATTCTGACAATGACAATCTCTTTGACAACGTAAGTTTGACTGCGATTTGACCGTTAGTTGAATTTCGAATATAATTTAACATCTTTATTAAAGGTTCGATTAAGGAGGCGTGCCGTGGTCTCTATGTCAATAAAAAATCAAAGACAACAAAAAGAGTTTTAATCAGACGTGGAGTGACACCAGGCGCGGTTCGAAGGGGGGGGTCACGGGGGACATGACCCCCCCCAAAATCATACACGTCAAATAGAAAAATCTTCTATACAGTACCGACAGTAGAGCGGTACAAGCGGTGCGCCTGCACTGGGTGCCCTCGTGTGTGAAGTGGGGCGCCGAAAACGCCCGACCACCGGTCGACTATCAATCGTACTGTTGCCTGGTGACGAGCGACGACGCGACGAATGTAATGTAACTGACTAAAAATCGCATTGCGCGGCCATTTTTCGATGAAATTTCGATCGATGAAATGACTAAATATCGCGCTGCGTGGCGGCTTCTTTTTTTACTGTAATGAGCAAAATTAGAAGATTATCAGATGCGGCCGTTTTTTTACTATAAACAAGTAAAGTTACAAGATTAGTAGATGAAACTGACTAAAAATCACGCTGCGTGTCGGTTTTTTTTTACTGTAATAAGCAAAATTAGAAGATTAGCAGATGAAACTGACTAAAAACTACGCTGCGCGGCTGTTTTTTACTATAAACAAGCAAGGTTACAAGATTAGTAGTTGAAACTAACTAAAAATCGCGCTGCGCGGCCGTCTTTTAACTATTAACAAGCAAAATTACAAGATTAGCAGATGAAACTGACTAAAAACTACGTGCGCGGCTGTTTTTTACTGTAAACAAGCAAGGTTACAAGATTAGTAAATGAAACTGACTAAAAATTGTGCTGCGTGTTGTTTTCTTTTTACTGTCATAAGCAAAATTAGAAGATTAGCAGATGAAACTGACTAAAAACTGCGCTGCGCGGCCGTTGTTTACTATAAACAAGCAAGGTTACAAGATTAGTAGTTGAAACTAACTAAAAATCGCGCTGCGCGGCCGTTTTTTTACTATAAACAAGCAAGATTACATGATTCGTAGGTGAAACTGACTAAAAAAACGCGCTGCGCGGCCGTCTTTTAACTACCAGACAAAATTGAAAATCTTTGAATCGCATATGGGGGGCGCCCCGTAGAAATGTCGCCAAGGGCACTGGTAGTGGTCTAAAACCGGCACTGCTTCTTTAAATTTACAAAATATAAAAAAGCAATTGTATTATTATTTAATAGTGACCCCCCCCAAAATTTGATGCTGCGACCGCGCCTGAGTGACACAAATATGACACAACATTTACTGTACTTACATGACACGTTGACGTGACAAATGACACAAATACAAGCAAGAGAAATCCCAGACAGGAACTGCAGCACTATTTTAAACCTAAAGAAAATATATTAACAAAATGGCAAAACCTCTACAAAAGGAGAGGGAAAACCGTTCAGCGGAGAAGAAGGATTTGACATTTCATCCATATAATATAACGCCGGAGAGCGCCCATACATCCATTTTACTTTTGGAGTCGAAAGAACCCGAAATATTATGCCAGGTGCGCTTTTGATGGTCATATAATTATATCCATATACACTATCTCTTAGCTGCCTAAGAACAGTAGACATTTAGACATAATACATAATATGTAAGTATCTGTTACGGCTAATACCCGAAGTGCGGCTAAACCTAGTTCTAGCCGGCTAAAACTAGGTGTAGCCGATAGCTGTTGGCTAAAACTAGGTGTAACCGATCTGCTTTACTCCTGTAGGTCCCGGGTTAGGTTAGAAATTTAAGGCGAGCGCGAAGCGCAGCGGAGCGTGAGCCTTAAATTTCGAGGTTATTTTTTTTAACAGACAACAGAAAAAACTTTCTTTATATCCCATGCTGCACCTAGTTTTAGCTGGCTACACCTAGTATTAGCCGCGAGCAAATCGGCTACACCTAGTTTTAGCCAACAGCTAGCGGCTACACCTAGTTTTAGCCGGCTAAAACTAGGTTTAGCCGCACTTCGGGTATTAGCCGTAACATATCCACTTGAAAGTTAGTTTATGTAGACAAAATGCCGTAGTAAAATCCATTTGGTTCCAGAGGTAAAAAACCCGTGATTCCAAAGGTACAATCCGTGATTTTACCTCTACCATTAAATAAGAGTGTCTCATTTATTCTTTTGCCTTTAATTGCATTGCTTAGTCGGGAATAATAAGCGTGAATATAACAGTAAATCATGTTTCGTTCAATAAGACATTACGAGCAATAACGAAGTTCTCGGCACAAGACAGGGCTAATCGGGAAGTGCTGTATAACCTAAAAGCTATACACTACATCCTGCCGCATGTAGACCACCCTGAGCTGAATATAAGAAGGTTTGGTCTGAAGGCATTGGCACAGCTCTGCCAGCTGCCCAGAGGGCCGGAACAGGTGTTGGTGAACTCGCAGAACTTGAGGAGAATTGCGCAGATGCTTGTCAAGGTGAGGAAACTTCTATGTATTAAATTTTGGACTTGTACTCTTACGTATTTACCTAAGTATTCTGTGATTTTGGTCTAATACCGGTTTTAGGGGTATGTACTTAACCAAGTTAATTTAGAAAGATACTTTTGTTTTTTCCATTTCAGATGGAAGACGTATTTGTTCTAGAGTTTGCATCTTTAGTTCTAGCAGAACTTACACGAGAACCTCTTGGCTGTGAGCAATTGGTATCTGCTAACATTTTGAGCACTCTCTTCTCAAGAATGAAAAACAGTTTAGATCCTGACGTCCAGAAAAATTGCTTGCAGGTGATAAAAATGTTACCTGGTAGTTAGTTAAGCTTTCTAACACCGTAAAATTCGATTAAACCATGTCCTTAGTACAATATCCCTCCCTTATTGTACTAATAAGGGAGCGAAAAGAATTTCATGATTTTGAAATTTTAAGACACTTAGCAATCTCCTGGATGATCCAGTCTGCGCCTCAGAAGTGACGAAAAACCAGCAGTTTAGTTGGCCATCTCTCCTGGCGCTGATGCAGAGCAAGTACCTGGCCATCCAGCACGCAGCGTTGAGAACTGTTGACCAGTTGATCTGCAGATATAAGGATGAAGTCGTGCAGAAGACGTTCAGAGCTTCTACTGGAGTGCTGGACCTTTGCGATATTCTGGAGGTTACTTCTTATTTTCATAGATAATACCCACCTATCCGCATTAAATCTGCGTGGTGGGTTGTTTGTGGCCCGTTGCTCCTTATCCTCCCTTAAGGAAGGCCAGTACTCCATAGATTAATGAAAGTTATGTTCTTATCATTATAGTCAATGTCTTATTAATGTCATACTTTCCACAGTCGTATGAGTTTCGTGACGTCCACACTCAAGTCCTTGGTGTGTTGAAAAATTACGTAGAAACTGAGGACAATGCGCATCATCTGTATCAATCTGGATGTATCCTGCGTCTTCTGGCGTACTTGGAGATGGCGTTGCCGAGTATGAAGCCGCATTGTCTCGCTGTGCTCACTAAGATGTCTTTCACGGCCAATGGAAGGGATGTTAGTATGGCCATTATGTCGTATTTGCATGGTTTTTACTGTTTGTGTGATTTTGAAGACAGAATATAAAAAATGCAAAACATTAAATCAATAAAACCGGTAGGTACAACTGTGTCACACAGCCCATCTACGATGGTATACAAAGGTATCCCTGTAAGAATCCTAATACCTATCTGTGTATTTCCGGTTGCCGATGAGGATTTCCTCAAGACATACTATTGGACTTGTAGGTACTATTATGTATTCTGTGCTATGGGCAACAGCGTCGCTTAACCAGTTAGCAAAAAAGTTCGTATGCGCGCGTATCGCCCCTGCACGAACCAAACGTATGTTGTGACGGCACGGCGTGCAAGCGATTTCAACCTTAGGAGTGTTGCCCATGGTATATGCTCTCAAGTTCCTATTTCCCTAGGCGCTGTACCAAACAGGAACGGATCTGGTGTTCTGCCACCAACTACTCAGCTCCAACGTGGAATTGTTGGCGGACGCGGCCATGGGTGTGGCGAATATGACCAAGCTTCTGCCGTCCGCCGTCAGGATGTCTGACACTAACATCATAGAGGCTTTATGTGGTGAGTTTTAAACTCTTCAGAAGGAAAATCTCATTACTTACCATAATACCTGTATTATTTTTGACGACATTGAAAGCATCAATATGCGTATTTCTTTATTTACTTTGCCACTATATTTACTTACTTCGGTAGGCTTAAGTGAAATACACCTTACATGGTCATAACGTCAAATAGCAAATGTACCGTAGCTAAGTACCATGGGAAACAGCGACGCTTAACCAAAAAAATTATGTGCGCGCGTCTTTTCGACGCATAGTGCCAGAAACGCAAATTACCGTACACGTAATGACCATGTTTCAAATTCGCAACTTACCAGACGTGCAAATGACCCGATACGCAAACGACCTGAAATGAATTCGCAATTGACCAGATACGCAAACGACCTGAAATAGGTCTTAGAATACAATTTGAAGTGCAGTAATGACTAAGACGGCTAGAACAATTTTAATTTTAGACTTTTTTTGTTTAGTAGGATATTTTTGGTAAGAGAGGTTAGGGTATCAGCAGTTAGGACTCCCGTTGAGGGCTGTGGGGAATATGCTGACCGGATCTGTTTGATGAACAGGTATGATAAGACCTCCTTTACATTCATGCTATCCTGGTAATTTTCAATAAACTCATTGGCCTTGTTAGACCAAGTCTCCAGCAGTTAGGAGTCCAGAGAGCTGTGGGGAAAATGCTGACCGGATCTGATGAACAGGTACTGTGATTAGCTCCTTTACATTCATACTAGCATGGTCATTTTCGTTTTAATCATAGTCCAGTCAAACTAGATTAAGACCTTCAGTGTACCCTATTCAAAGGCAAATAAATTAATTTCTAATTTCTAATTTCCAAGATTTGCTATTATCAATACCGCATATGGCTTCATAGGTACATTCATTATTTATTGTACTGACGATAAAGTGAATGCAGCGCAGACTGAGGAACCTTAGTGAAATAGTTTATTTGGCCACTTCACTTCAGTAACAAAATAATTCCAAGTCCCAGGTGGTACTTTGCGTATCTGGCACTATGCGTATAAATTAAATACTGGTCGTTTGCGGAAAAAAAATCTGGTCATTTGCATATCTGGTAGTTTGCTGTTAAAAATATGGTCGTTAGCGTCTACGGTAATTTGCGTTTCTAGCACTATGCGTCTAAAGGGCGCACCTATCGCCCCTGCACAAACTAAACGTATGTCAGTAACGGCGCGGTATGCAAGCTATTTTAACCTTAGGTGAATTGGAATTTGTAATTTTCTTAATATGGGCCATTGGCCTGAAATAAATGTTTTTTTTTTTATAATTTTTTTATTAGGTGCGGTAAAGCGACGCTGTTGCCCATAGTACCTACCGTCGTCGACTTTAGCAGAAATGTTCATGTGAGTTCGCCCCGATCCTGACGCGAACTAAAGTACTAAACCTAATTTAGTAGCGACGTGGTGTGCAAGCGATTTCAATCTTAGGAGTGGTTCTACACTAGGTCTCGTCTTAATATTGTGCTACTCACCAGCTATCCTGGGCGATGACGCTGCCGTGTGGTTCTACATCCGCATGAACTCTTTGCGGGCGCTGGCCGAGCTGTGCCGTATCATACCGAAGGCTGCCTTCAGCCTCGTCGAGCCGAAGACCTTTGCCTCGCTCCGGGCTATCAACAAGAAATGTGAGTTGGGATGACATAAACATAAAACATAACTAGCATAAACATAAAACATAAGAGCATAAACATAAAAGTCATAAAACATTAGCATTAGCATAAACCATTAGCATAAACATAAACATTAGCATAAACTTAAAACATTAGCATAAACATATAATACACATTAATGCGTTCCTAATTGACGGAACACCTAGTTGTCACGAGTTAGCAAAAATCTGAGGATATACTTACATAATTATGGTTCTGCGTAAATCTTCCGAAATTGACGAAATAATTATATTCAAGTAATACTTACGATACTTTTAGTTAAGGACAACCCAATAGAAGCGCAGCGCTTGGCCGTGCAATGTTACACCAACCTGCTGAGCTACCACGTCAGCACGAAAGCTATGCTCAACGCCGAGTTCATGCAGGAACTGCTCAATATCCTGCAGGTAAGAGAAACTGTAGACTACAATATACAAAGCGTACTATCTAAACACTTTTGAATTATTGTGAAAGTCACTTTATGTAAGACAATAATAAGCTGAACAAACGAAGCGAAGCTGAATGAAGCTATTCGCTACCAGCGAAGAGAATAATACCTAATGTATTTTATGGGGGAGAGTCAACAAAAAATTAATAGGACAGGTAGTAGGACAGTAAGTACCTACCAGTAGGTAGGTGGGTAGGTAGTACTTATAGCTCATGGAATTTGAAATTTTATATCATTCTTGTTTTTAACTACTACTTTAAGAAAAAATATAAGAGAATTTAATGAAGTAAAAAAATCTTTGCTGACAGCGCATCGATATAGCACTAAAGATCATGGTATGTACGGTGCTTAGCGGGCTTATGGCGGAGGACATAGCTAAGGAGCTATTCACGACTCGGCAAGGAGAGGCGGTGCGTTTAAGTACACTTTACTTACCCCCAGATCCAATGATTAATCTACAGATAGGGATACCCTCATCCAGATTAGTTATCAACCATTACATTGGATTAGGCCTACCCCTATCTGTGGATTGATTATTGGGCCTTGGGCCCTACCGCCTAACTCAAAGCTTTAGCCAGAGCGATAGCAATCAATGCTCTGTCCGTCCTGTCATATCATAACACGATGACAAAGACGGATAGTGCACTGACGTCATAAACCAAAGCCAGAGTCAAACCGATAGAGTTAGGCGGTAGACCCGCTGGCCGTTAGCTGTTAAAATGTACTTTTTTGCTCTGAACGAAGTTGCTGCAGCATTATGATCTCTTTTTGCCTCTGGTATTAAGGTGGTGTCGAGCAACCTCCACATAGAACATATTGGTCTGCGCACCGCCCTGTGTACTTTGATCACCTGCAGCGTTACTGATGAGGGAGCAGATGTTTATTTGGAGTTGGGCACCATACATTAGTAAGTTTGTATGACATGAGTTGTTAGCTTAAAGCTGTCTTATTAATGTAATACTTTCCAAGATGAAATGATCCGTCTTTTGTCTTTGACTACTAAATAGGGTTAATCAGTTAGAGGTATATACACGCGCTTTTTTACAGTTTTTGCTCATCATAAGTTTAACATTGTTAGAACTAATGGAGATATTCTCAATGAGACTCATTTCTTTTTCACTTCGTGCCAGAAGACCATAATATCAGAGTCTTCTGGTATAGACTCCTAGGTATTTCCTTAACTAGCTTGGACTAAAAATATATAAAAAGATAGATTCTTGGGGTACATTTATTTTGAGAAAATTCATGGCAAAAGATGCCTTGTATCATTGCAGCATGGTTGGAAACAAAATGGCAAGGTATGTGGTGGGAGCGTGGGAACCGGCCTTGGAAGCGATATTTAGTCATCATCCTTCTGCCAAGCTGGCGTACACTGGACGCTTGGACATCAACGACTTCACAAAGGTTGTTATTTATTGTTGGAAGGTACTTAAGTTGTTAAGAGGACTGCTTCACGAAACGAGATAATCACAGTCTAAGTTTGAAAAAATGGGACTGAAGTTTATGAAATTATCTGTAATTTTATGAGCTATCCTCTGGACAGACGTCGTGCAGTGACTGAGTAAGGCCCTCCGCACAAGGATCGTAAGCGTATCGTCAAGAAGCAACGAGTACGAGACGAGCAGAGTTCTACACACGTAGATTTGTTCCAGAATTTAAACTCGAGCAAAGTATTTTCTACGCTTGCTTTTTTACGCTAGTACGCTACGACGCGTATTACGATACGCTTACGCTACTAACTGGCCCTTAAACAAATTCATCGGATAACCACTATCGAATTCCACCTTAATATACACGAAAATTTCTATAATACACGTTTAGCTAAGTCATGGCTTATTAATCACCACCGTGAAATGCATACAATTTTTTAAAACATTATTGTCAAATAGGCGTACCAACCATACCAAACTGTTCACAGGAAGGGTTCTACGTTCAGAAGCGGATGGGTAGTTCGTTCCCAACGCTCCGGGAGGCGATGGACCAGAAACTACCGTACAAAGAGCCGGTGTACGTATGCATATTCCACCAGCCGCCCTTCGATCCTGCATCTAACATAGATATCAGGGCTCCACGTGAGTTTCTTTACACTGGCAGATTTAGATAGAATCAGCAAAGACCCTAGCTAGGGTACTGTATTCTCTTAAGTTTAAACTAGGCTAGATGATAGCTTTTTTTATGTAGTTTTCAGATACATCGATGCCTTTTTCGGCTCGAAGGACCAAAATTTGATTTAAATATTGTCAATTACTTCAACTGTTACATATAGGAGACTTTAATCTTCTTTGTTTTATTTAAAAAGTCTCAAAAGATGATTCCGTCATGGACCTTTTCGCTATAAGTTCATTTTCAAATATAGCAAAAACAAATATTTTATTTAAACAGACCGGGGATCAGGATCTAAATTGCATATGAGCTCGTCTGCCCGCCTGCGAGCTGCGCCTATGCCTGATGACCATAATCTTCGAAGCTACCTCACAAGGCTCAAGATATGGTTCGGCGACCCGTTAGCATTACTTTTTGTATGATGTTAAGCATTATACATACACTATAGTATTATGTAATCTGTGATTATACTAAGTCATCATAGCCGTTCATCCCAACGAATACATATGGCCATGCAAAAGAGCGACTGGCGCGGGGCGAGCAGATTTTGTACTAGAGTTTGGTCAACCAAAGATGAGACTCGGTTGGAAATGGATTTTGCGCCTTATTTTAAGGTTCAGTTTCCAATAACTTAACCCCTAAACGTTAATTTATTAGGGAAAGTGGTGCCGCCATTTCAATCTCATCTTTCGTTGACTAGACTACATGGCGTGGCATGGCCGATGGCGTATGATGCAACTTAACCGCTGTGCGGTGAACGTTTCGGTCGCGCAACGAAAACGGAATTCGCACGCCACATCGCCCGGTCGTTCTGTTGCGTGGCTTGGTCGTAAAAATATTGTTGAATTTTAATCATCATAATATAACAATTATTGTCTCTGCCCGTAGCAGACCACCGAAATGCGATATGATATAGGTAACGATTTTCACTTTTAACTGTCAAAGACAATGGATTTTGACAGTTTAGTGACTATAAAACGCTATAAGTATCACGCGATATATCGTGTTTCGATGGTCATGCTAGGGGGGCAGGGATTAAAAATTACATTCTTTTCTTATCTTTTCAAAATATATTTCAGAGCAAAGTCTCTACATTATTTGGAGATTGAAGACGCCCACTACGAAGTCAGGTAAATTTACATTTACTAGCAAGGTATTAAAAAAAATCGTACTTGCCTTTTTCAGCTTTTTTTTAATTCACTCGTAAAGATACCTACCACTGTCACCGACAGCTTCCCTGTATTGGAAAAAAGATAATAAATTAGGGACTGCTAGATTTTAAATGAAAGATATATAAGTGACATTAAAATATGAAACACCCGAATTCCGAATCGTACTTTTAATGTTTTCGTTGAAATAATAATCGTCATTGATATAAAAAACAAAAAACCGACTTCAAAAACCTGCCTCTAAAAAGCAAGAAATAATATTCAAATCATTAGATACGCATTATCATTGTTATAACAACACGTCTATTGAAGTCGGGTGGGGCTGGAGTACAACTTCCTTTTTTTATTCTAAAAGCCCCACCCGACTTCAATAGACGTGTTGTTATAACAATGATAATGCGTATCTAATGATTTGAATATTATTTCTTGCTTTTTAGAGGCAGGTTTTTGAAGTCGGTTTTTTGTTTTTTAAAACAATTTTTTATTTTATTATTTTTAGTGTAAGTACCTTCTATATTAGGTATATTATTATAGGAATATTATTGGGTAGAAAAATCGGCTCAGCCAAACGTGAGATATTCGCGGAGAAACATACATCCATACAGGTCAAACTGAGGGAGAACCTTTTTTTTTGAAGTCGGTTAAAAAGACTACACTAAAAGTACCCCTTTCCCAACAAAAAGAAACATCTAATTCGGTTCATAAATAACAAAGTCGTCATGTGAGTTGATGAAAATCATAGTATTTTCAGGATTTCTCGAAAACTACTGAACCGATTTGAAAAAAAATTAAATGGGACCATCTCGCAAGAAAACTCAATCGAACAAAAAAAGAATCATCAAAATCGGTTCATAAATGACGAAGATATGCGCGAACAACGATAAAAAAAAAAAAAACATACAATCGAATTGAGAACCTCCTCCTTTTTGTGAAGTCGGTTAAAAACGAAAATTTCAGCCTAAATGATAATAAAAATTTTTTTTTAATTTAAATTTTTAATTTAATTTTTTTAATAAAAAAAATGCGATCTCTGATCTGTGTATAAATAGGTAAGTATCTAAAAAACATATCTATTAAAAATAAGATTTTATATTTTTATTGAAAGCTTTTGTCTAGGAATAGTGCTTAAATCGGACTTCATCACATTTATGAACTGCCCAAATTAAATGATTTGTGAATTAAATATTTTGATATATGAATTGTAAATAAAATGTTTCATCCAAAATTCATCAAAAATAGCCCCACTGTGTTGCGTTCTTCTAATACATAAACAGCTCCGTGTAGATATCGCGAGAAGTGTGAAGAAGTGTCATCGTGCCTGAAGCAACGAGCCTCGCTGTTGGCGGAGTTCGTGGCCGAGCAGATGTGCGGATTGACCCAGGAGAGGGACTGCTCAGTGGCTAGTGTGGACTTGCATCTGGGCGACCTAATGGTGACGTTTATACCATACCACCTTCCTTTAAGTCGGCCATATACAGACTGAATGACGATTCGGAATTCTGAACGAAATATCGATAATGTATGAAAAAAAACACCGCATGTGTGTGGTAGGTCCATAGATTTGTATGGATTAGCTGCGTTCGGAATAACGTATCCATGTACGAAATTCCAAAACGGTATTCTGTCTGTATGTAGCCAGCATTAGAGAAAACGGCCTGTATGTATACCCGTCTACTTACTTGATCTGATTGATAGATGCGCATTTTGTTTATTGTATCGTAACTCTTGTAGAACTCTCCCTGTTAGAGTATTTCGTGAACAGTGATCTCGATGATGTTTGTCTATGATCGATCTTTGAGACTGATGACTTGTTCAACCAACCATTATCATCAGATCGATAAATCAAAGCTAATCTACAGATAGAAGACTTTGTCCAGAAGAAGCGAATTCACTGCAAAATATTGCAGTATTGCACTGACAAGGCAATCCATCAGTTTAGGGTATAATGAGACCCAAGACAAAATGCATTAAAATTAAAATTAACTGACTTACATAATAAGGGTTCACAAATCATTTTGCCTCTGTCCTCAGAGCGACCTGGGTTCCCCGGCGATCGGCATCGGCTGGGTGCGGTGCGGGGGCTTGCTGGAGCGCAGCATACTGTACAAAGTGCTGGCGGATCGTCTGGGGCTGCCGTGCGCGCTGTTCCGCGCTGGAAGCAGGGCCTGGTGCGAGGTGGCCGTGCCTGAGCTAGAGACGGTTAGTATGATGATAGTTCATGATGATACTAGTTAATAAGGTGTACAAAGTGCTGGCGGATCGTCTGGGGCTGCCGTGCGCGCTGTTCCGCGCTGGAAGCAGGGCCTGGTGCGAGGTGGCCGTGCCTGAGCTAGAGACGGTTAGTATGATGATAGTTCATGATGATACTAGTTAATAAGGTGTACAAAGTGCTGGCGGATCGTCTGGGGCTGCCCTGCGCGCTGTTCCGCGCTGGAAGCAGGGCCTGGTGCGAGGTGGCCGTGCCTGAGCTAGAGACGGTTAGTATGATGATAGTTCATGATGATACTAGTTAATAAGGTGTACAAAGTGCTGGCGGATCGTCTGGGGCTGCCGTGCGCGCTGTTCCGCGCTGGAAGCAGGGCCTGGTGCGAGGTGGCCGTGCCTGAGCTAGAGACGGTTAGTATGATGATAGTTCATGATGATACTAGTTAATAAGGTGTACAAAGTGCTGGCGGATCGTCTGGGGCTGCCGTGCGCGCTGTTCCGCGCTGGAAGCAGGGCCTGGTGCGAGGTGGCCGTGCCTGAGCTAGAGACGGTTAGTATGATGATAGTTCATGATGATACTAGTTAATAAGGTGTACAAAGTGCTGGCGGATCGTCTGGGGCTGCCGTGCGCGCTGTTCCGCGCTGGAAGCAGGGCCTGGTGCGAGGTGGCCGTGCCTGAGCTAGAGACGGTTAGTATGATGATAGTTCATGATGATACTAGTTAATAAGGTGTACAAAGTGCTGGCGGATCGTCTGGGGCTGCCCTGCGCGCTGTTCCGCGCTGGAAGCAGGGCCTGGTGCGAGGTGGCCGTGCCTGAGCTAGAGACGGTTAGTATGATGATAGTTCATGATGATACTAGTTAATAAGGTGTACAAAGTGCTGGCGGATCGTCTGGGGCTGCCGTGCGCGCTGTTCCGCGCTGGAAGCAGGGCCTGGTGCGAGGTGGCCGTGCCTGAGCTAGAGACGGTTAGTATGATGATAGTTCATGATGATACTAGTTAATAAGGTGTACAAAGTGCTGGCGGATCGTCTGGGGCTGCCCTGCGCGCTGTTCCGCGCTGGAAGCAGGGCCTGGTGCGAGGTGGCCGTGCCTGAGCTAGAGACGGTTAGTATGATGATAGTTCATGATGATACTAGTTAATAAGGTGTACAAAGTGCTGGCGGATCGTCTGGGGCTGCCCTGCGCGCTGTTCCGCGCTGGAAGCAGGGCCTGGTGCGAGGTGGCCGTGCCTGAGCTAGAGACGGTTAGTATGATGATAGTTCATGATGATACTAGTTAATAAGGTGTACAAAGTGCTGGCGGATCGTCTGGGGCTGCCCTGCGCGCTGTTCCGCGCTGGAAGCAGGGCCTGGTGCGAGGTGGCCGTGCCTGAGCTAGAGACGGTTAGTATGATGATAGTTCATGATGATACTAGTTAATAAGGTGTACAAAGTGCTGGCGAATCGTCTGGGGCTGCCCTGCGCGCTGTTCCGCGCTGGAAGCAGGGCCTGGTGCGAGGTGGCCGTGCCTGAGCTAGAGACGGTTAGTATGATGATAGTTCATGATGATACTAGTTAATAAGGTGTACAAAGTGCTGGCGGATCGTCTGGGGCTGCCCTGCGCGCTGTTCCGCGCTGGAAGCAGGGCCTGGTGCGAGGTGGCCGTGCCTGAGCTAGAGACGGTTAGTATGATGATAGTTCATGATGATACTAGTTAATAAGGTGTACAAAGTGCTGGCGGATCGTCTGGGGCTGCCCTGCGCGCTGTTCCGCGCTGGAAGCAGGGCCTGGTGCGAGGTGGCCGTGCCTGAGCTAGAGACGGTTAGTATGATGATAGTTCATGATGATACTAGTTAATAAGGTGTACAAAGTGCTGGCGGATCGTCTGGGGCTGCCCTGCGCGCTGTTCCGCGCTGGAAGCAGGGCCTGGTGCGAGGTGGCCGTGCCTGAGCTAGAGACGGTTAGTATGATGATAGTTCATGATGATACTAGTTAATAAGGTGTACAAAGTGCTGGCGGATCGTCTGGGGCTGCCCTGCGCGCTGTTCCGCGCTGGGAGCAGGGCCTGGTGCGAGGTGGCCGTGCCTGAGCTAGAGACGGTTAGTATGATGATAGTTCATGATGATACTAGTTAATAAGGTGTACAAAGTGCTGGCGGATCGTCTGGGGCTGCCCTGCGCGCTGTTCCGCGCTGGAAGCAGGGCCTGGTGCGAGGTGGCCGTGCCTGAGCTAGAGACGGTTAGTATGATAGTTCATAATGATACTAGTTAATAAGGTGTACAAAGTGCTAGCGGATCGTCTGGGGCTGCCCTGCGCGCTGTTCCGCGCTGGATGCTAAGTGGATGCTAGGTGGCCGTGCCTGAGGTAGGTACAGCTGATTATTATGTCCTTAATTTCACTCCATTTTCTCATAGCCCCTATCTCTCTTTTCGACACTAAGAGAGCTCACCAAAGCGAGAAAACCTCTTCCGCGCTCTTCGGTATGATCATTGTTAAAAGCTATTCTTGACAAGTAAAGATAACACACACTTGTTTATTTTATCTGACAATTCTTCAGGACGACGACCTAGAACAAGAGGAGAAGTTCCCAGCAGGTCTACTGCGAGCGAACTACGTAGTGGACCTGATATATTATCCTGGCGCACTGTACGCCAAGAACAGCCACGAGGCAACACGCGTATGCGGGCCCGCCTGCGTCCCGCCTTATACCGCGCGGGATCTGCCCGAAGTGTGCAAATGCGAGTAGAAACTAGAAAACTTCATCTTTCTTAATCGTATGAGGATTAGTGGCCACCTCGTTTATCAAGCCGCCTGTTAGGCCTCACTGTGATCAGATGACAACAGCCGGTACCGACGCGTTTAACGTGCTATCCGAAGCACGGAAGCGCTCAGTTGTAGCACAGTACATATATAAGTTTTTTCAAACAGTATGCGAGCTCCATGGAAACGTTCGAATTTGACGGCTGACGTCACTCTAAGAGCTCTAAGCAAAGTTCGCAGTACTTTGGTCAGGGTTGTGACATCGCAGTATGCGAGCTCCATGGAAACGTTCGAATTTGACGGCTGACGTCACTCTAAGAGCTCTAAGCAAAGTTCGCAGTACTTTGGTCAGGGTTGTGACATCGCGTCGCAGTTGTTTCCATAGCGTTCGCGCGTAGCATTCCACGAGACGGCCGGAAAATGCCAACCCTACCGATCCGACGGAGTGCAATGACAAAAGGGCCTAAGTGATGTTAGCTCCTCTACTGTTTAAAAAAACATATATATGTACTGTGGTTGTAGTGCCGTATGATACTTCAACTAGAAATTAAGGTGTCTTGATACAGTCGCTTTCCAGTTCCTCTTGTGAACAGAAGCACGCCTCATTGCCTTCAATAGCGCATGTCCCACCTCAAAAAAGGCAGAAAGTCGAAAGTAAAAGGCAATATTGCTTGCGTCTAATGCTGAATTGAAAGTTGAAGCGACTCGTGAAGACAGACCATTAAGAATTTGAAATACACTCGTGAGCAGAAAAATGAAATAATCCGTTAGGTTTCTTTAGCATTATGGGCCTCCGCCATTCATTATTTAATTTGCCATCATCAGATCACACCCCGTTTAATCCTGAGCGGAGAACCAAAGCTTTAAAGTTACCTAGTTTGTATGAAAATAGGTCTGTGATTCCATTTTTTGCTCTCGAGTGTAGTTTTAAGCATGGATTAGACGTTAAAGAGAAGCTCGATGGCCTGGTGGCTTAGCGCTTTCGGGCCTCTCGTGCTTTGGAAGGCACGCCCTTTGGTCCCGACTTAATTGCCAGTCGTTAACAACCACGAATCCGCATTAGGCTGCTGAATTCCGCTTATCCGCCCGTCTAGAATCTGTTCTATTATTGATTTGCGAACTTTGGACTTACTGTAATCAATTTAGGGCTCATTTTTCAATGCCTAGATAAATTTTATTAGCTTGATAACAAATTGAAGCCGCGCCAAGCCGCCACTTGTCTGTCAAATGTTTTGAATGCCATTTATTTTATTTGGTTAATAATTTAACTGACTGATATCTGCTATCTGAGGATTAAAAAATCAGCCCTTAAATTAATTGACATAACGTGGTAATTAGCTTTAACTGTTTTTTAGTAACTATTTTATGGAATAAAATTACACTTTACTTATATAAATTGTTTTTTATTACAAGGCAGTTTTCGTTACGTTTTCTCACAATACGTTACAATAAATAATTTTATTTAAATCTCACGCATATAGGCACGATCTAAGAAGACACACAATTGCACTGATGGACGGACAAACAATCACAAACATTTATACTAAATTATACTTGTACTTAAAATTAATTAAAGATATTCGCATACTCCATTTACTAGTTGAATATTGAATTATCTACAATATTAATTCAAAATTCGTAGTTCATTTTGCAACATTATTTTATTATTAAAATAGATAAATACCTTTAAGGTAACTTAATAAAGCTTTTACGTACATAATAAAAGTAGATAAACTCGTTCAAAGCAACGCGTTTCATTTAAAGCAAGCAATCAAGTCTTAGCATGCGTTCACACAGCAATCCGTTTTACAGGACCGTTTTTAACGGATCCGTCTGTACAGGACGTTATGTTAACACTGTAACGGATCTTCGCTACTGGATACAGTAACAAAATCGCATCGGATTGTGTGTTTACTTAAGGCTTCTCCAAACAGAAAGCGTTATAGCACAGCGCGACGTCAGGTTAGCGCTCTAGCGCGGCGCTATAACGCGTTCTATTTGGAGAAGCCTTTACTGGATCCGGAATACTGTGTTGTGTGTGAACTAACACGCTCATATAACTACATATGCCATCGCCGAACGTATACGTATGCGATAAAACGGACCTGTAAAATGAGTCGGTATTTTTACTGGATCCGATATACTGTTGTTGTGTGTAAACACGCTAATACAACTACATTACATACGCCATCATAAAATGGACCGCTGGTGTGAACGGGCACTTATAATTAACTGAACTTTTAACTATGTACAAATAATTCAAAAACAGTTCAGTAGCTAAATGAGTTTTTTGTCACATCAACAGTTCTATACATAACTGTTATCGTTTTTTTTATGAATTAAGGAACTTCATAACACTGTTACAAACTCCAGTAATATGATTATATTAAAACTTAGAAATAAAATTAAAAGATCAGTCTAAAATGTTAAAAAACTGGGAATGATTCTCTACTTAGTTATTTTGATAGGATTTTTGTTCTTTAGCTGCCTTAACATTGTTTTTGTTTTGTTTTTTTTTACACGACTTCCCAAAAAAAGAAGTGTATTTTATAGGAATGATTATCTTGTCCAGTCTAACAACTTTTTCGCTCTAAATTTTTCTTTTCGAACTTGGAATCTTAACAAAAAATGGTAAAATACGAAAATTTGACAAGTTGGTCACTTTGCTCAGTCACACACATCACATTGTTGATAACTACACGACACGGTAAAAATATTACGGTATGTTTTACTAAGAGATAGTAATACTTTAAGAACTATGATTGATTTTATTAGGCCTATGTTAAAAAGAAACAAAATATTGATATAAAATAGCTCAATATATCACTTATGGCCGAATACTCAAACGCTACTCGACTTTCAGGGGCTCTCAAACATCATGCTTTGTCATATCTTTGACCTTTTAATGCGACAGGTGCGCGTTCCGTCGTTTTGGGTGTAGTTGTTTGGTTAAAGTTTAACCGGTTAGAGTTGCAACCAAGCCACGGAACGATCGACTTGTTTTTATAACATCTTTAGGTACGAAGTTTTCGTTTTCCATTTGGAATACAGATAATTTAAACTTTCCTATACCTAAAATCAAATAATCTGTTTTTTGAGGAGCAACCATGAACTTTTTGAAACTTACGACACAAAAACATCAAAATACAAAATAATATCAAATGATAATGACATTATTTTGTAAAGATAAACGTCAGAGCGTTTTTCAATAACCGATTTTGATTGTTGTTTGGTGACTGCGCTCTGAGCCACGGAACGGATGAAACTACGCTCTGACAGCGTTCAGAGTGAAATTTCACAGAACCAAGGAACTGTTAGAGCGCGCACTGGAGTGTGCTAGAGTGCACTCGAGCGAAGCCACGGAACGCACACCAGGACGACGATGATGTTTGAGAGCCTCTCAAAGTTGAGTGACGTTTGGTTTGAGGATTCGGGCGTTAAACTACTATTGTAGTTTTATGGATGAAAATGACGCAATCATGGCTTTGTCAACATAAAAAAACTAATTTCAGTCTTTGTGTTATTCATAGCAGAAAATAACTTCATTTTAAAAGTTAACTATTAAATACTGCAAGGCACTTATAACATGTAGTATTTCACACTGACTTCGTGAAAATTCGTATAGAATCCCTTGAGAGCTCACTTACATTATTTCAAGAATATACACTCTAAATAATCTTCATACGGACTTTGTGAAATTGCGCAATAGATTAATAGTATTTAGGACTAACATGGACTCTTAAAGAAATTGTTTTAATAGTTCCGGTTCGGCTAAGTTCCGAAGCAATTAATTACTTGACACTTTGACACATAATTCAATACAAGTTCTGTCTAATGTAGAACAGGCACTAAATCTTCATGCAGTCAGACTCTTTAAGCTTTTGTAAATAAGGTTTTAATTCATACAGTAGTCTGCGGCACTCCTTGCACTATTTGCGTGCGGGACCTGGTCCGTGGGAGGGGTTCAAGCGCACGCGATTCTGTGCCTTAAGCGTATATAAATAAGGTTGTAATTCATACAGTAGTCTGCGGCAACCCGTGCACTATTTGAGTGCGGGATTTGGCACGCAATAAGGGCTCTGGTGTGCGCGATTCTGTACCTTATGCTTATGTAAATAAGGTCGTAATTCATACAGTAGTCTGCGGCATTCCGTGCACTATTTGGGTGCAGGATCTGGCACGCAATAAGGGCTCTGGCGCGCGCGATTCTGTGTCTTAAACTTATGTAAATAAGGTTGTAATTCATAAAGTAGTCTGCGGCACTCCGTGCACTATCTGCGTGCGGGATTTGGTCCACAGTAGAGGCTCGGCCGCACGCGATATTGTGCCTTAGGTGTATGTAAATAAGGTTGTAATTCATACAGTAGTCTGCGGCACGCCGTGCACTATTTGGGTGCAGGATCTGGCACGCAATAAGGGCACTGGCGCGCGCGATACTGTGCCTTAAACTTATGTAAATAAGGTTGTAATTCATACAGTAGTCTGCGGCACTCCGTGCACTATCTGCGTGCGGGATTTGGTCCACAGCAGAGGCTCGGCCGCACGCGATATTGTGCCTTAGGTGTATGTAAATAAGGTTGTAATTCATACAGTAGTCTGCGGCACGCCGTGCACTATTTGGGTGCAGGATCTGGCACGCAATAAGGGCACTGGCGCGCGCGATACTGTGCCTTAAACTTATGTAAATAAGGTTGTAATTCATACAGTAGTCTGCGGCACTCCGTGCACTATTTGTGTGCGGGATCTGGTCCGAGGAAGGGGCTCGCTCGCGCGCGATATTATTTCTTAAGCGTATATAAATAAGGTTGTAATTCATACAGTAGTCTGCGGCACCCCGTGCACTATTTGGGTGCAGGATCTGGCACGCGATAAGGGCTCTGGCGCGCGCGATTCTGTGACTTAAGCGTATGTAAATAAGGTTGTAATTCATACAGTAGTCTGCGGCCCTCCGTGCACTATTTGTGTGCGGGATCTAGTCCGAGGAAGGGGCTCGCTCGCGCGCGATATTATTTCTTAAGCGTATATAAATAAGGTTGTAATTCATACAGTAGTCTGCGGCACCCCGTGCACTATTTCGGTGCGGGGTTTGGCACGCAATAAGAGCTCTGGCGTGCGCGATTCTGTACCTTAAGCTTATGTAAATAAGGTTGTAATTCAAACAGTAGTCTGCGGCACGCCGTGCACTAGGTGCGTGCGGGAGCGGGCGCGCGGGAGGGGCTCGGGCGCGCGCGCCACCGCGCCTTCCTTGAGCGACAGCGCCGATCCTGTCGACGCCTGTGACACCGGCCGCGATTGCAGGGTTTGAGCTTGACTTGCCTGTTGTAAAAACTATATTGTTAAAATAATACTATGATCGGTTGATTAGTGAAAACACTATTTGTGTACACAACCTCTAAAAGGAAGATATAGGTAAGCTAATTAGGGGATCCCTAATAGCTATATCTCTTTAGAGGTTGTGTAAACAACGGCTTAATATTTCTTATATAGTTGTTCTATCTCACTAAGACCGATAAATTAAACGAGTTTCAACTTTATTGCATAAGAATAAATAAAACTTACTAGAACGGACACTCCCGCTCCGAACGGGCTCAAGGTCACGATATTAGCGCGTCTGTTAAACAGAATACTCAGTCGGGCTGTCACGGCCGGCCGGCGTCGCCGCACGCGCGTTTGCCTGTTTTTGCGTTTCGTAATATTTTCTCTGTGCGTAAATCTTATTGTATTACAATGGCGCCAAGTTATTGTGCTGTTTTTGGTTGTGCAAACAATACGAAAACAATGCCACAATTAAGTTTTTTAGTTTTCCCAAAAATGATATGAGGTAAGTAGGTACCTAATATTATCAAAATATTATTTCGTTTTCGTAGTACCTAATTAATAATAAAATAAAAAGGACCTGACCTGAGTATTTATCAAAAAAGATGTACATTTGTGAAATAAACATCGTTACACAAGTTCTTTGCCAAAATATAAAATAAAAGGAATGAAGAAAATATCTACCTACCTATATTCATAATTGGGTTTAAACAGTAAGCAGATCAAAACCTAAAAATATTTTAGAAGTAAATTTTTGTTCAAAATTTAATTTAATTTCCATACTAAATGTTTAGGTATTTCATTTATTTATACAAACTCAGGAGTAGGTAAGTACTTATTTACCCAGAAAAAGTGATTATTTCATTTTTGTATCTACTAACTAGAATAAAATAATGATTTTAAACTAAAGAAAAACTCATATTTTAGCGATATGATCTTTAAATGTAAGCAATATTTAACAGTAAGCAACCCTGGCAAACACGCTTGGGCGACAGCGGGGCGTAGCGACGTGAAGGGGGAAGTAGTTATATAAATGGCGGCATTTGGGACTCGCACAAAGAAGAGTCCGTTCGTGTCCGGGCACGAAAACTGCGACGGCGGAGCGGCAGCGGGGCGGCGCGACAGCGGAGCGGCGGCGATGCATTCAACAGTATGGCACAGTATGGAGACGCGCACGAAACGGGCGGTGGCAGAGCGGGGCGACGAGCGATGCACGGGCGGGAGGAGAGCGACGAAAACAAATGAACAAACTAGTTGGATTTGGTAGCCCGCGATTACAGTAGTGTTGTGTTGAATAATATAATAGTGTCTGTTTGATTACTAGGTAGTACCTATTTATTCAGTATGGATGTCGGCATCTTGGACATCATTTAAAAAACACAAGATGAGCAAAGAATCCGGTTTTGAAACTAGTTAACGCCTATACTTAGACCATTTTTTCGAACTAAATAAAATTTTTAGCCATAGGATATATTTCGTCCTTTGAATATTTTTCGGTATTGATTTAACAAGAAATTGTTTCCATAGCAACATCACATTTGACACATCAATAGAAATAAAAAAAAATAAGTAGTTACTTTAGTGGTATACCGTGGTCCTACCAGTAGGTCAAATCGGTAGGTCCACGGGCCCTTAATGGTATTTAGCCCATCTGTCACAACACTACTAGCGCAGCTGACCGACCGCTAAGTTTCGTGCCCACGTTCTCATCGCCCCGCCCCGCCGCCGCTCCGCTGCCGCGCCGCCCCGCCACCGCTCGGCCGCCGCCACTTTCGTGTCCGGACACTTCTAGTAGTATTGTTTATTCTTATGTTTATTGTAAAAAGATAAGAACATCGACGACGGACTTCGTGACTATACAAGGTGCATTTGTAACCACTCTCCAAATTTTAAGGATGTGTTCAGTCCATTAAACTGAACAAATTTCTCCATGAAACATGTGTCGAAATACGCCTGTAACGGTTGCTAAAAACCTACTACTTATAACTAATAATTACTGTCGAACTTTTCTTAAAAATTCATTACATCACTTCACCTGTGGAATGTGGGAAGTTCTGACCTCTGCCTTATTCCAAATCGCGACTCGGAACGCGGCCGTAGTGTCACACGGTGACAGATGATGTCATTGTCAATAATGACATCCACCTTCGTTATGTCAAGCTCGACCAATAGGATAAGACCGGGACTTTTAGATCATTCTCGCTGTTTTGAGGTGCTTCTCGATATTTATCTTGCTATAAATACGAACGATTCACAAAAATCCTTTTCTTCTTTTCAAAACATTCGTAACCTTAACAAGTTACCTACATTAATTTCATTTCATTTCTTTGTGTTGTGCAACCCCGTTTCTAGGGTGAGTGTAGCTATAATACGTTCGTTTTGCATTTCAATTCCTTATAAATTTTTATAGTGAATTCTCATATTAAATACCTTAATCAAATATATAATAGTTTTTCTCATATTAATATCTAATGGTTTAATCAGTGTGATTTTTGTGCTAAATTCTTATCGAGTGTAAACGATTCATATCAATGTGCAGCAATATTTTGTGGAAAGTGATATGCAGAACGAAAAACTAAAAAATTTTGGTCATCCATCATACTAAACTGATCACTGATCAATAAGTTGTTAATAGAAAAGGATTTAAAATAAAACTTTTCATGAAAATTTTAGGGCTCATCTCTAGTATTTTTAAAAGGTATCACTACATTCCGACGCAGTCATTCGTAGATGATAGCAAATGTGTCAAAAACAAACACTTTTAGCAGTTTTGCTATCTAGTTCTAGAAGTGACTACGAGGGAATGTTATGATACGTTTAAAAATACTAGACTATGGGCCGTAAAAATTCCACGAGAATTTTTATTAAAATTGTGTAGTAGAATTACGATTTTAAATAAAATTCACCGCGGCGCCACTTTCGGTCAGGAAAGCGCCTCAAACAAATACATAAACAATACTGACCGAGCGCGATATAGTCTGCGGCGTGGGCGGGCGCTTGACGGGCAAGTCGCGGTACTCGTACACGTTGTCTCTAGACCGCGTGGTGTTCTCGATGCCGTCCTCCGGCACCATGAAGATGTCGCCGCTGTAGTACCGGTCGGTGTCACTGTGGTACACCACACGAAATTTAGTACAGTCCAAAGGCGTCACCAATGGTGGGCGCGGGGCAGCTGCCCCCCCTAGAGGTTAAAAAATGTAGCCAACTGCAAAATAACCAAAGTCCTAAGGCCGTGCAATTGACTTGTTTTCTGATAAATCCCGCCCCATCTCAAAACTTGGATAAAGGTGCTCTTGACTGTCTACAATTATCATAATCATATTTATTCGTCTTTAATATTAACTTGCCCCCCCCCTCCCCCTCAGGCCATGAGCTGGCGATGCCCTTAGTACAGTCACAGTATACATAATAGTAGAAGTACAGAAGGGATACTCCACGAGATCATTCGAATAAATAGCGACTCTTGCGCCGACACAATAAAGTGCAATTTAGATCGCACAGCGCTCCCTTCCCTACTGTTATAATATTCACCTAGAAGTTCTGACGACGTCAGAGACGTTGTCGCAGTATAAGCGTAAAAAGATGAATGAGAAACAAAAATAAAATAGGGTTCTCACCAACTGCGTAATAAAAAAACTGTATCAGTGCCACAAACTACCTTTATTCTCATCGAGAAAACGAGTCACAATTTTTATTCTCATCTAGTAACACTGGTTCATGTATGGTGTGACTCATTCGGAAAAAAAATCGCATCGGGTAAGTGTGACTCGATGAGAAATTTTATTTTCATCCAATAACACTGGTACTGGGACGTGTATGGTTATGGTATGACACATTCGGAACAAAATCACATCGAGCCACACTGTTACTCGTTGCGAATTTTTTTTAACCAGTCGCAGTGTGACTCGATGAGAATATAGGCAAACTACGGGAAGGCACTAGGAACTTCAATGAAATTATTATCTGTCAAATGGTTTAATTGGAACTTATTTGTAGAACAGGCCCAAATCCACACTACACAATGTAAGCAACGATAAAAATTTTAACTTAGTTCCAAAATACACAAAGTGCAGTTTTAAGATTAGTTTGATCCATTATAAATAAATTACTATAACCAAAGCAAAAACAAATAAATAAAATTGATACCCTTCACATTCCACCCCAATGAATAACAATAAAAAACAAGAACAACAGAAGCGTGGAGAAGCTCAGATCCCTTCCCAATGAATGACAAAATTACAAGAACAACAAAAGCGTGGAGAAGCATAATGTTAATAATGTTAATGTCACCTACACAGCCGGTACCATTTTCCATTTAGGAGGCGCAGCCCTGTCGAAAAAGGGAGGTGTTAGAAAAAGCAAAAAGACTACACGGAAGACAGAATTAAATATTAGTCAACTCTATAGTTTCGAACATTTGTTACCATAAATTGGCAACTAGATAGTGGAACAAGATGACGTAAGCAAGTGTCAGCCCGGAATGCCAGATCTTGTTTTCTTGGATCATGCTATCTTACTGAAGATAGGTAGCTAGACTGTAGCCTAGGGGATCGGCCGTTAGTCAAGAGAAAAATATTGTTATCAGTGGTCATTAATACTAGGATACTACAGTTTTGACACTAGTTGTAAGTTAGTCCTAAATTCAACATTATTTTTTCAATCTAGGGCAATCTAGGCTGTTACAAGCACTTGTGAATGTCAAACACAGATATCACATGTGAGAGAGTGAGCAATTCAAAGAAAAGAGACGCACTGAAAACAGCCTTTTCAATACAGTTGCTCAAAAATGGAAGTTTACGAAGACAGTCGAGCGTGCGGTAAGTTGATTTTACCGCACGCCGTGCGTTTTTGTTTACGGATTAGTACAGCGTGCGGAAAGTTCATTTTACAGCACGCCGGCGCCGTGCGTTTTTGTTTACGAATTTCTACTAGCTTTCGCCCGCGACTTCATCCGCGTAGACAGTAGAAACATATTGCAACCAGTCTAAAATGACCTTAATGACCCCTTTAGTGTATGAAAGCTAGTACTACGGAGAGTTCAAGCTGTTCCCCTGGTTCCACCCACCTGAATTTGTCAAACATAGCTTAGATTTTAAGTTGGACCTCAATCTACTAAATTGTGAAAAATCCATCAAAATTTGTTTAGCGGTTTTTGCGTAATTCGCGCACAAATATTTAGAATTTACAGTTTTATTTTATGTATAGATTACAATTTCAGTAGTACCTATAATATTTTCTCGCAAATGTATTGAAAAACGTAGTATGGCACACGGTTGTTAAGGATTTTTAAAACCTCCTTACCAACCTTGTATCATAAACTACTATTGTATTAGTCTGAATCGCTCGGCCTGTCCAGCCGCCTCATAGTGTGTGGCCACTCTTTACGTTAAGTTGCCATAAATTGTGTTCCCTAGAATGTGTGATTGGACTAAATATAAATACATACCGCTTAGCGTTGCGCCAGAGCATGCAACATACGACGAGCAACACTATGAGAAGTAGGCACGCGCTGGACACCGTCCAGAATGCTATCTGTAGAGGCTGTTTCGGCTCCCACCAATACTAAAGAAAGAGAAGGAACACTTAAGGATAATATTTGTAGCTCTGACTTGAAACAAGGGGCGCTGTTTGTATTTTAACGGAGTACTAGCGGCCGCCCGCGGTTTCACCCGCCTGGTTCCCGTTTCCGTGGGAATATCGGGATAAAAAGTATAGTTCTTGCAACTCACGAATGCGCGTAATGTTGTTAGGCGTGCACATACACATTGTTTTAGTGTGCGTAATAGGAAAACGTGCAGACGCACACTAAAACAATGTGCACGTGCACGCCTAACAACATTCATAGCCGGCGCGCATTCGTGAGTTGCAAGAACTATATCCTATGTTTTAATCTAGGCTATCTACTATCTGTGTGCCAAATCTCAACCGAAATCGTTCAGTAGTTTTTGCGTGATTGAGGAACAAACATCCAAACATCTAAACATCCAAACCCACAAACTTTTACATTTATAATATTAGAAGGATTCGTTAGGGAACATATTCCCTTGTTATATATTAGCGACCGCTCGCGACTTCGTCTGCGTGGACAGTTATTTCTCTATCGCTCAGGAATAGTTTTTTTTTCTAATACTACGGCTCCACCTGCGTCTTAACGTGTAGCTTAACACGTTAATCTAGGCGTTACGCAGATGTGGCCAACACTTTAACTTGTTAATTTACAAACGACAGTAGTAAATATACAGAGGAGTGATTTTTCAAAGGGGCTTATTTCCATATTTGGTATAAAAAAACCTGTGAATGCAATCAACACTGTCATGTTAAAAACAACCCCTTTAGTCCAAAATCCATTCCAATAAGTACATATTTCCTAAGGAAACCCACTGTTCCAAACCTTATTTTCGTACAGAAAGGCATATTTCCATTATAATTTAAAGACCATGATTATAAGCTATACAATTTTGTTCAAAAGGACTCATTTCCTGTGGTCTCTGTTTAAATTTTGTACCAGTTTAAAACAAAGGGAACATATTTCCGCTATTTTTTCTTTAAAAAAAATTACTGGACTAAGAATGATTGTTTATGTGCGCTCCAGCATTTTTTCAAGTTTTTTTTTGTTGGCAACATTATCTACAAAGACAACTTTTTAAATTGTTCATTTGCCACGATACTAACGTGACGTTAGATGTCATTGATTGTCAATGTCAAAGAGCTACAAGAGAAATCGCCCTACACTTTGGCCGCGTTCCGAATCACGCCAACAGTGCTCACAGCGTGTGACGTCATTGTACACCGGTCCAAATCATTAGCACGCTGTCAGCACGCTCACGATACTATTGATTCGGACCGCTCGTGAGAGCGCTCACACCGCTAACGTTGGATTGTTTATAACAACGTTACCTCCAAAAGGGTAAAGTTAATATTTATTCTAAGGGAGAAGTAAATAAAAAGGCACTAATGAATACGAATTAAGTTTCTTCACTGAGACCAATTATTTACTAACCAATTTTAAACTCTTAAAGCTTCAAAATACTTATTACCACTGCTAGCTCTTTCAACATCAGATTAATATAATTATTTCGTTCGCATCTTTACAAAACACCTGCAGGTTAATAAAGTCAGCTATCTTTTGTAAAAATCACAAATAATAACCACAACATCCACAACCATTCACAATTTAACCACGTATTTTTTGTCAAGAATGAACTTTGACAAGGAAGTTTGACAGCTACACCGACTACGCTCACAGTGCTTTGGTGGAATACGCTGAGCGTCGTTAGCACATACGATGACGTCATCTGTGACGTCACTTTAACTTACGTGAGCGTTGTAAGCATGATTTGGACCGGGCGTTAGCGCGCTCACAGTGCCGTAAGCGTGATTCGGAACGCGGCCTTTGTTGTTGACGGAAGGATTCTTTGATTTTGTATAAAAAAGGGTAATTACTGAATATATTCGACGCATAAATAATTGAAAAATGGCTGAAAAGACCGTTAGTGAAATTAACTGTGGAAGTAGAAAAGCTAGAACTCGAAATCCAAGACCGAGGAAACAGTAAGTAACCTATATTTTTTCATCGTTATTGTTGGGTTATTATGAATGTTGTAACGGGATAATTTACTAACTTTGGATTATTTATCTTTTTAGATACATCGATCCGGATCCTTTAGGATTGAATTTTACAATCCCTTGCCGTCACAAGAGTGAAAAGTCTAAGTTTCGATGTTCGAAGATAGCCTCGAAAATCATACTTTCAAATCGCAAAAAGTTTTACGCAATTTTTGTATTGTAGACCTTTATAACAACAAACCAGTTTTTTATGTATAGGATGAGACCGAAGCAAACCGAGGTTCAGTTGAAATAGGTTCTGCTCTTTATTCATACTTGAACAGTTTGAATATAACTGATGAGATCAAAATATTGAGATTATTTTGTGATGGCTGCGGGGGACAGAACAAAAACAATCACATCATTCATACATTACTTCAGTGGCTATATGCCAAAGCACCTCCAACTTTACAGAGTATTCAAATTACATTTCCTGTTAGGGGGCATAGTTTTTTGCCTGCGGACAGGGTATTTGGACGCATCGAAAAAGACCTGAGAAGAACTTCAATAATTACAACAAGGGAAGAATATTTTGATCATATCAAAAGGCATGGAGAATTGCGAGAATTAGGAAAAGATTGGATAGCTAAAGATTTGAAAAGCTTAACGGATAATTTAAAGAAATTAGATAGCATACAGTCCTTAAAAAGGGTTCATATTATAAAAAAATACAAACAAGGAACATGTAATGTTTTAAATTGTGTTGTTAAATCATTTGAAAATTTTCGATTTGAATCTGGCAAAGAAGATGCTATTTCTCTTTTTTTTGAAAAAGGGCAAACGCATCCCATTAGAGATACCAAACATTGATAATATGGTGTTCATACCACTGTCTGTAAATAAGAAAAAAGATGTAGAAAGTTTATTAATTAAACAGTTTGGTGAAAGTTGGAGGGAATCCGAAGATCTGAAATGGTATAACAGGATTATTCATAACCAGCAGCCGGAAGGAAGAAATGAGGAGCAGGTTAACGATGGTTGTAATGATTGTGATTGCACTGAGTATGATTTTGGGGATTTAAGAGTGTGATAATTTTAATAAATTAGTTTTCTAAATGTACAAATTTGTTATTTCAAAACGTCTTATTTCCAGAAGACTGCATAACAAAAAGGCTTATTTTTGATAGTTTGAACCAAAAGGGCATATTTCCAAATTCATTTAAAAAAAATAAAATAATAATAAGTATGTGTAAATAAAAATTTCAATTGTATCAGAATACTGTTAATATGCACTATAACATAGAAGCAAAAAAACATTGAAAGTTTTCATAACATAGCTGTAACTGGTTTTTCTCCATTATTGAAAAATTGTTTATCATGGAAATAAGCCCCTTTTAGTTAATACAAAACCTCTCGTGGGGTTGATCAGACCATCAAACTGAACAACTTTCAATATGGGACCAACCTTGAAATTGCGAAAGAAAAATAAGCTGTTTCATACATTTCGATGGAGTAGGATTGTACTTTTGAATGAAACAGCAGATTTTTTTTCATGATTTCGAGGTTGGTCCCATAATGAAAGTTGTTCAGTTTGATGGTCTGATCAACCCCACGAGAGGTTTTGTAGTTTTGTATTAACTAAAAATTACCTTGTATACACTCAGCGTCAGAAAAATCGCACCTTTTCAAAAAAAAATCTTTAAAGTTAATTTAATCCTATCTAATTTAATGGTAAGTGCTGTTTTATACTTCTTCCCACTCGGACATAGCCGACAGTTTCTAAAAACCGTTGGAATACTCGTCGAACATAATCAATTACCGAGATTCAGTTTCCGTGCAGCATTACATTGCCTCATTTTTTTTGCAATATTTGAGCAACTTCATGATCAATAGTATCCATTTTGGGCATTCCTTTTATTAATTGAACTGTTGAAGGGTGTTTTCTCTATCATCTCGACAGCGAATTTACCCGCAATCCCTGAACTGACCCCTTTTATTTCCCTTTATAATCCCTTTATAACGCTTTAAGCGTTTAATTATGGTAACTGTTATATTAATTAAATTAAACAATTATTAATTGAAAGCTCATTAAATGTGCTTTCAATAGATATCAACATTTACACAATAAAACGTTAGCTAGCAATAGCATGTGGCCAAGTCTAAACTTATTATCGAAGAGGTACGATTTTTCTGACGTCGAGTGTATAATGCCTTAGCTAACGCGTACTTGGACATTACCATTAACGTTAACGCAGGTGGAGCCGTAGCATAATAAGTAAAAGTTTTTTTTTGGTCAATTGGTCCTTCACGTTAATTTACTTATTTTCGGTCAACTCAAGTGGAAACGGTGACAACGCATTCGGACCTATTTATACTGGTTCGATGCGTCTACGAAATAAGGGCACGAATCTAAGAATAATAATTCGAATTTGGTAAAACCTAATGATGTAAACGCATTCGGTCATACAAAATTCGGTTCATACAAAACCTTAGAGCGCTCACAATCGAACACTGCACTAGGGATGTTACTCACCTCAGTAATGGGCGGATAAGTCGGCACGAACCTCCCTATAACCATAGGCAAGTACATGGTCCAAAAGGCAAGTTCCGTCTGTCTGTAGTTAAGCTGTATGGTCGAGTTGAAGGTGGTGTTCAGGTTTAGATACCGCAGCTGTCCCGCTTTAGCTTCCTCGAAGTGAATGCCTAGGATACGCGAGCGTGTCGGGTTTCTGCGATAAAATATTATTAGTTGAAACAAAATATGTGTTGGGATGAGATGTGTCTAGAGAATTTGGAACGCGAAAGATTTGTTTCAGTTAAAAGGAATCATGGTACAACCCGCGTAGATGATGAATGGGATTGAAACTGGCGGCTCACCGCGCTTACCACAACGAGTGTGACTGAGAGAGCGATAGGTGTGGCGTTTAGTATGTGAGAGAAAATTGAATATGAACCATTTCTAATCCCATTCTTATCTGCGCGGATTTACTTACAAATTATACTGCGCCAGGTATAGCATTCCGAGACAAAGGAAGTCATGTGGGTAACACTTGATAACGTCGTTTCCGTTATCGGTATTAAAAATTACGTTCATTCATCTTTAATTTGAAACTATTTCGTTTGATAAGAGAACCAAATCACAATCAAAATGGCATGCCCTATAATATAATGAGTGTGACAGAAAAAAAATCCTTCATTCTTTGCTTGTTGGTACTATAAAGTCGCGCAACTGGATAGTGACGTAAAGCAAGTGTTTTTCCCGGAATGCTAGACCTTATTTTCTTGGACCTAATAAATTTCTTTATTTCCTTTTAAAAAAGTCAAAATTGTGCGGTTAATCAAAATAAGATATGGAAGTTTTTCTACCTACAAACACGGATAAGAATTTTAAGACCATTAAAACATAAGTGCTAAGTACTTTTAAAACGTAATTCACAGATTATAATTACACTACATAGTAATAAGATTAAGGTAGGTTGGAAATGGAACTTGGATCATTTAAGGGTATTCAACTTACCCGAATCTAGCGAAATCCGAATACGCTTTCATAAAGAAATGGCTCATATTCCTGTCATTCGGAGTCCACTGCTGCCGGTCGATCCTTAGCTTCACCGGAAAGAACTCCTGGTCCATAAACGGAGCCCCAGTGAGGAATATCTTCTCGGTATCGTGAGGGTATAATCGCCACTCGGGCCATTTGTACGCTTCCACTGTTGTGTTTAAAACGTACATGTATACGGGGACGTTTTGCTCGAGCAATAGTTTCACCATTTTGTCGGTAGGGGCGCGGTACAAGAAGTCGGAGAGGAGCTGTAATAAAGTGGTTGTTTTGATCAAAAAATCAAATTGCGAAGTACATTTGAAGGAAGAAATTATGTTTTTTTTTTATAAAAAAGACCAAACTTTCAGGGAATACGAAATTACGAAAAAAGGCCTGTTCGACTTATATTAATACTTACGCAATCATAGCAAACTGTTAAGGGCGGTTTCAAAAATACCTAAAGATCTATTGTGTCGCAAATAGATAGTAAGGTAAGTACTTTGGGTATTTACCCAAAGTACCCAAAATCAGGGCATTTACCCTAGTAAATAGGTACTCAAAAGGGTTCCACCATAAGGCTAAGTTCATATAAACGCGCGGCGGTAGAAGCATTCACATGATAGCGTCAGCACGCGCGGCAGTCTAGCATCAACATTGACGTGAGGAGGCAATTTGTTCCGCAAACCGCGCGGCTCAACTGAACGAGTCGATGCAGGTTTGTACATCTTGAACCGCGAGGCACCGCGCGGTGCAAGATCTTGCCGTACGGTAAACTAGACGATATAACACAATTTAGTATAATCTTGTGGCCCGCGGAAAATAAATTATTTGCATAAAATATGGTACATTGAGCTCTTTTAACATCTAAAACTCCGTGCAAATGCATGTTTATTAGATTTCCTACAAAAAATATTTTCTATTAAGCTCAGTTCCAAAGAAGGTAAAATATAATTAATCTATAAAATGTCAAAAAGGTTATAGAAATAAGTTGAATTTAGGTATTTTAATATTGGTAAGTTTTATCATTTAAAAATTGATTAATAGTATAAAAACATTTATCCATCAGCCATTTCGTCAGTTTGATTCTAAACAGGTTAAACTTTTGTTCACGAATGGATTTTGGGATCTTATTGTATAGTTTCGCGCGGTCATGTGAACCATGGGGTCTCACTAGGAACATCAGATGTGGCTTAGTTAGCAGGTACCGCCATCTAGTGAGGTAAATTTGAACTAATGTTAGAATTAGGTAAAATTTACCTCACTAGATGGCGGTACCTGCTTCGATTTGTTTTTGTAATATTCAAATACAGATAAAAAGACTTAATAAATCGCAGTAAAATAAATTTCAATAAAATTGAGTGACACCTATCGGCAATAATTTGTACTAATAAAATTGTTTTGCTTTTTGCGTTTCAAAGATTTTGATGTTTGTTTGATGGTAAAGTTTGTTGCTATCTGTGCTAGGCATGCTGCGACGATAGCGGCGCCATCTAGCATTCTACAAGAAAAACATTTTAAATCGCCCCGATCATAGTTGCTGTTGTAGGTGATAAGGTTCAGATTGTGGGATGTTTTTGATTGAAGAGACGTGCGTCTGGTACAATGTTTATTTGCTACTGGTTTTTTAATCAAGCTACGCGAATATAAATACATGCGTTTGGGCGTTACTATATTAAACAAATAACTAATTAGATAGTTGAAAAGCTTCAACAGTTGCCTTACGACGGGTCATTTCTTTAGTATGGGATGAGGTATCTGTACTATAGTATTATGTAATTAGTGTGAACTTAGCCTACTCACGTGTATGTACTGGTCCCGTATGGCGCTAGTGTTGTGCGGCTCGGGGTGGTACGTGTACATGTAGCGGATGTATGTATGTATGTATGACTCACGTGTATGTACTGGTCCCGTATGGCGCTAGTGTTGTGCGGCTCGGGGTGGTACGTGTGCATGTAGCGGATGTATGTATGTATGTATGACTCACGTGTATGTACTGGTCCCGTATGGCGCTAGTGTTGTGCGGCTCGGGGTGGTACGTGTACATGTAGCGGATGTATGTATGTATGTATGACTCACGTGTATGTACTGGTCCCGTATGGCGCTAGTGTTGTGCGGCTCGGGGTGGTACGTGTGCATGTAGCGGATGTATGTATGTATGTATGACTCACGTGTATGTACTGGTCCCGTATGGCGCTAGTGTTGTGCGGTTCGAGGTGGTACGTGTACATGTAGCGGATGTATGTATGTATGTATGACTCACGTGTATGTACTGGTCCCGTATGGCGCTAGTGTTGTGCGGCTCGGGGTGGTACGTGTACATGTAGCGGATGTATGTATGTATGTATGACTCACGTGTATTTACTGGTCCCGTATGGCGCTAGTGTTGTGCGGCTCGGGGTGGTACGTGTACATGTAGCGGATGTATGTATGACTCACGTGTATGTACTGGTCCCGTATGGCGCTAGTGTTGTGCGGCTCGGGGTGGTACGTGTACATGTAGCGGATGTATGTATGTATGTATGACTCACGTGTATGTACTGGTCCCGTATGGCGCTAGTGTTGTGCGGCTCGGGGTGGTACGTGTACATGTAGCGGATGTATGTATGTATGTATGACTCACGTGTATGTACTGGTCCCGTATGGCGCTAGTGTTGTGCGGCTCGGGGTGGTACGTGTACATGTAGCGGATGTATGTATGTATGTATGACTCACGTGTATGTACTGGTCCCGTATGGCGCTAGTGTTGTGCGGCTCGGGGTGGTACGTGTACATGTAGCGGATGTATGTATGTATGTATGACTCACGTGTATGTACTGGTCCCGTATGGCGCTAGTGTTGTGCGGCTCGGGGTGGTACGTGTACATGTAGCGGATGTATGTATGTATGTATGACTCACGTGTATGTACTGGTCCCGTATGGCGCTAGTGTTGTGCGGCTCGGGGTGGTACGTGTACATGTAGCGGATGTATGTATGTATGTATGACTCACGTGTATGTACTGGTCCCGTATGGCGCTAGTGTTGTGCGGCTCGGGGTGGTACGTGTACATGTAGCGGATGTATGTATGTATGTATGACTCACGTGTATGTACTGGTCCCGTATGGCGCTAGTGTTGTGCGGCTCGGGGTGGTACGTGTACATGTAGCGGATGTATGTATGTATGTATGACTCACGTGTATGTACTGGTCCCGTATGGCGCTAGTGTTGTGCGGCTCGGGGTGGTACGTGTACATGTAGCGGATGTATGTATGTATGTATGACTCACGTGTATGTACTGGTCCCGTATGGCGCTAGTGTTGTGCGGCTCGGGGTGGTACGTGTACATGTAGCGGATGTATGTATGTATGACTCACGTGTATGTACTGGTCCTGTATGGCGCTAGTGTTGTGCGGCTCGGGGTGGTACGTGTACATGTAGCGGATGTATGTATGTATGTATGACTCACGTGTATGTACTGGTCCCGTATGGCGCTAGTGTTGTGCGGCTCGGGGTGGTACGTGTACATGTAGCGGATGTATGTATGTATGTATGACTCACGTGTATGTACTGGTCCCGTATGGCGCTAGTGTTGTGCGGCTCGGGGTGGTACGTGTACATGTAGCGGATGTATGTATGACTCACGTGTATGTACTGGTCCCGTATGGCGCTAGTGTTGTGCGGCTCGGGGTGGTACGTGTACATGTAGCGGATGTATGTATGTATGTATGACTCACGTGTATGTACTGGTCCCGTATGGCGCTAGTGTTGTGCGGCTCGGGGTGGTACGTGTACATGTAGCGGATGTATGTATGTATGTATGACTCACGTGTATGTACTGGTCCCGTATGGCGCTAGTGTTGTGCGGCTCGGGGTGGTACGTGTACATGTAGCGGATGTATGTATGTATGTATGACTCACGTGTATGTACTGGTCCCGTATGGCGCTAGTGTTGTGCGGCTCGGGGTGGTACGTGTACATGTAGCGGATGTATGTATGACTCACGTGTATGTACTGGTCCCGTATGGCGCTAGTGTTGTGCGGCTCGGGGTGGTACGTGTACATGTAGCGGATGTATGTATGTATGTATGACTCACGTGTATGTACTGGTCCCGTATGGCGCTAGTGTTGTGCGGCTCGGGGTGGTACGTGTACATGTAGCGGATGTATGTATGTATGTATGACTCACGTGTATGTACTGGTCCCGTATGGCGCTAGTGTTGTGCGGCTCGGGGTGGTACGTGTACATGTAGCGGATGTATGTATGTATGTATGACTCACGTGTATGTACTGGTCCCGTATGGCGCTAGTGTTGTGCGGCTCGGGGTGGTACGTGTACATGTAGCGGATGTATGTATGTATGTATGACTCACGTGTATGTACTGGTCCCGTATGGCGCTAGTGTTGTGCGGCTCGGGGTGGTACGTGTACATGTAGCGGATGTATGTATGTATGTATGACTCACGTGTATGTACTGGTCCCGTATGGCGCTAGTGTTGTGCGGCTCGGGGTGGTACGTGTACATGTAGCGGATGTATGTATGTATGTATGACTCACGTGTATGTACTGGTCCCGTATGGCGCTAGTGTTGTGCGGCTCGGGGTGGTACGTGTACATGTAGCGGATGTATGTATGTATGTATGACTCACGTGTATGTACTGGTCCTGTATGGCGCTAGTGTTGTGCGGCTCGGGGTGGTACGTGTACATGTAGCGGATGTATGTATGTATGTATGACTCACGTGTATGTACTGGTCCCGTATGACGCTAGTGTTGTGCGGCTCGGGGTGGTACGTGTACATGTAGCGGATGTATGTATGTATGTATGACTCACGTGTATGTACTGGTCCCGTATGGCGCTAGTGTTGTGCGGCTCGGGGTGGTACGTGTACATGTAGCGGATGTATGTATGTATGTATGACTCACGTGTATGTACTGGTCCCGTATGGCGCTAGTGTTGTGCGGCTCGGGGTGGTACGTGTACATGTAGCGGATGTATGTATGTATGTATGACTCACGTGTATGTACTGGTCCCGTATGGCGCTAGTGTTGTGCGGCTCGGGGTGGTACGTGTACATGTAGCGGATGTATGTATGTATGTATGACTCACGTGTATGTACTGGTCCCGTATGGCGCTAGTGTTGTGCGGCTCGGGGTGGTACGTGTACATGTAGCGGATGTATGTATGTATGTATGACTCACGTGTATGTACTGGTCCCGTATGGCGCTAGTGTTGTGCGGCTCGGGGTGGTACGTGTACATGTAGCGGATGTATGTATGACTCACGTGTATGTACTGGTCCCGTATGGCGCTAGTGTTGTGCGGCTCGGGGTGGTACGTGTACATGTAGCGGATGTATGTATGTATGTATGACTCACGTGTATGTACTGGTCCCGTATGGCGCTAGTGTTGTGCGGCTCGGGGTGGTACGTGTACATGTAGCGGATGTATGTATGTCTCACGTGTATGTACTGGTCCCGTATGGCGCTAGTGTTGTGCGGCTCGGGGTGGTACGTGTACATGTAGCGGATGTATGTATGTATGTATGACTCACGTGTATGTACTGGTCCCGTATGGCGCTAGTGTTGTGCGGCTCGGGGTGGTACGTGTACATGTAGCGGATGTATGTATGTATGTATGACTCACGTGTATGTACTGGTCCCGTATGGCGCTAGTGTTGTGCGGCTCGGGGTGGTACGTGTACATGTAGCGGATGTATGTATGACTCACGTGTATGTACTGGTCCCGTATGGCGCTAGTGTTGTGCGGCTCGGGGTGGTACGTGTACATGTAGCGGATGTATGTATGTATGTATGACTCACGTGTATGTACTGGTCCCGTATGGCGCTAGTGTTGTGCGGCTCGGGGTGGTACGTGTACATGTAGCGGATGTATGTATGTATGTATGACTCACGTGTATGTACTGGTCCCGTATGGCGCTAGTGTTGTGCGGCTCGGGGTGGTACGTGTACATGTAGCGGATGTATGTATGTATGTATGACTCACGTGTATGTACTGGTCCCGTATGGCGCTAGTGTTGTGCGGCTCGGGGTGGTACGTGTACATGTAGCGGATGTATGTATGTATGTATGACTCACGTGTATGTACTGGTCCCGTATGGCGCTAGTGTTGTGCGGCTCGGGGTGGTACGTGTACATGTAGCGGATGTATGTATGTATGTATGACTCACGTGTATGTACTGGTCCCGTATGGCGCTAGTGTTGTGCGGCTCGGGGTGGTACGTGTACATGTAGCGGATGTATGTATGACTCACGTGTATGTACTGGTCCCGTATGGCGCTAGTGTTGTGCGGCTCGGGGTGGTACGTGTACATGTAGCGGATGTATGTATGTATGTATGACTCACGTGTATGTACTGGTCCCGTATGGCGCTAGTGTTGTGCGGCTCGGGGTGGTACGTGTACATGTAGCGGATGTATGTATGTATGTATGACTCACGTGTATGTACTGGTCCCGTATGGCGCTAGTGTTGTGCGGCTCGGGGTGGTACGTGTACATGTAGCGGATGTATGTATGTATGTATGACTCACGTGTATGTACTGGTCCCGTATGGCGCTAGTGTTGTGCGGCTCGGGGTGGTACGTGTACATGTAGCGGATGTATGTATGTATGTATGACTCACGTGTATGTACTGGTCCCGTATGGCGCTAGTGTTGTGCGGCTCGGGGTGGTACGTGTACATGTAGCGGATGTATGTATGTATGTATGACTCACGTGTATGTACTGGTCCCGTATGGCGCTAGTGTTGTGCGGCTCGGGGTGGTACGTGTACATGTAGCGGATGTATGTATGTATGTATGACTCACGTGTATGTACTGGTCCCGTATGGCGCTAGTGTTGTGCGGCTCGGGGTGGTACGTGTACATGTAGCGGATGTATGTATGTATGTATGACTCACGTGTATGTACTGGTCCCGTATGGCGCTAGTGTTGTGCGGCTCGGGGTGGTACGTGTACATGTAGCGGATGTATGTATGTATGTATGACTCACGTGTATGTACTGGTCCCGTATGGCGCTAGTGTTGTGCGGCTCGGGGTGGTACGTGTACATGTAGCGGATGGCGTCGTACACCCCCCGCGGGTTCAGCGTGTAGTTGTACCGAAGTACCAGTTCCGCCACTTTCTGGTTGAACCACGGCTCGTTTATCTCGTAGCGGGGGGCTAGGGAGTCGTTGTTGTCTGCAACGAATAAAAAAATCCGATTCAGTTTCATTAGAGCCATAACACATTGGAACACCATGGCGACGTAGCCGGCTACGTATCCAAATAATTCGTTCATTCCAAAAAAAAATCCAAAAAATGAATTGTTTCAGATAAAACATTTGGCTACCGTCTGGCGATGTCGCCAATTTGGAAGCGCAGCCACTACTGACCGGCCCCTACTCGGAGACTGGATACTCTGGCTAACTGCGACGCGTGACCAAGTTGCCAGTATTTTATATAAAAGCAAGTTACGCCTCCCTCACTCAGTGGCCAATTGGTCGCCAGGATTTGTGCGAAAACAATGAGTTTCGATATAGAACGATTTATTGTAGAGATTCAAAACCGTCCATGTTTATGAGATACTGCATCTAAAGAATATTCTGATCGTAATATAAAAATAAAATGTTAGGAAGAATTGGTTAATATTTTCAAAGAAAAAGAGGAAATGACGATACAAGAAAAACAAATTATGTAAGTGCACATTTTTCCTGATACAAATAGTTATAATATTGCGTCTTGTTTAATCAATTCATTCAATAACGAAATCCAATGAATAAATGACTAGGGTCTACTGACCCTAGTCATTTAGGCTACTGCCTAGCCAGTGGCTACTTATTTGGCAACTTCATTTGGCTACGCTACGCTAGGTAGCCAGAGGTAGCCATGCATGGCTTCAGGTTCAGTTTGATGGAAAAATTTGCAATCATAAAATAATGTTTTGTTATTTGTGCCGTGATATATTTATATCACGGCACAAAAGACAAAACATTATTTTACTAAGTACTAAATAACTCACAGATATAATATGCGGCCTCCTGCGTAGTGACCCCCGTCATATATCGGAGCGCAGGGTTGAACTGTCCCCTCTTGATGAGTTGCTCGGGCATCACGTCCAGGAAATGCCAGTCTTTCTCCGCCCAACCCTCGTACCACTGGTCCCCGGGGAATTGGAAGTTGTTTTCCAACACTGGGCCGAACGGGATCAGGCCTACTTGCGGCTGTAACAAGTTGATAAGTCAGACCAGAGTATAGGCTATGGCATGTAAGTTTAGCGGTGAGAGAAAGGGGTTTACTGCGCATGTAATAGCCCCGCACTACGTCTCCCGCCAATGAGACCCCAAAAATTACTTTTACGTACAAAATTGCAGCACTAAAGTTACATGCCGAGGCTTGTATTACTTGGTAATACAAAGACTGTCACTCCGCGCGCGAGTATAAAGCGCTCGGCGTCCTCTGAGAGGACAAATTACATACGTCAGAAAAGATAAGACCTACGCGATAGAAAGAGAGGCAATTACTAGGTGAATATTTTGTGGCGAAGGGAGCGCTTTGCGACCTGAATTGCACTTAATTGTGTCGGGACAAGAGTCGCAATTTATTTAAATGATTTTGCGGAGTTCAACTTCTGTACGCTAGTACTATTATCTATACTGTGGTAATACTACAGAGTACACTAATAATGTTTTGTAAGTATAAAAATGTATTTTCGAACTTGTTTATCAGAACAGATAATGACCCCGCAGCTTTGGGTCCATATTCGGTTGCATAAAACAGAAAGGCATATTATTGCACTGCATAACGTTTTTTGGCATACTCATCATTTCGCATAACGTTCATACATAATAAATCATAACGCATACTTTTTTTCCGCATAACCTCTATTGTAATAATAATATATCGGCACATTTCCTTTTTGCATAAATGTTTTTGCTATACCGATTACTAATCATACCATTTATTTTATTATTTTATTTTATTTTATTTTATTTTTCATGGAAGATTTACAGACAAATACATCTTTAAGTAAGAATTATAAGTAAATACTATGCTATTGACAAATCTTCACAATTGAAATATTGACATATCAATCTTTATCATAAATATTCCAAGTCATATTTATCAAAAATCATAATGTTAACGGGTAGAAATTATACTAACAAATTAGTAACACCGTAAATAAAATTTATTTATGTTTTATAGTTTAGAAACTTTGCTATAATTGAAGCATAGGCTTATAGAGTTGACCATGACCATCAGGTCATGGTCAACTCTATAATGACAATATGCTTGCCTGATGGCATGCAACATGCCTGATGGTCAACAAGCATGCAAGCAAGCATGCAGCATGTAAGCAAGCATGCAGCATGTAAGCAAACAAGCACGCAACATGCATGCAAGTATTATACAGCTCCACCCGCTTCGCGCGCTCCGCTACGAGTGGTCAAAACACTAACCTAACCTAACCCACCAATGTCAAAGTCAAAGTTAAAGCCAAAATAAAAATAACTTTATTCAAATAAACTTAGTAACTAAGCGCTTTTACGTTTTCCTTCATTTCAGACTTTTTTAACTGACAAGAAGGTAGCATTAAAAGTTTTTCTTCATTAATAATTAGTATTAAAATTGGTTATGCTTTTTTATATTATGCTTTAAAACATTGTACCTACTTAAGTACATTTTTAATTACATAGTTAAGCAAAATTATATTAACCATAAAAAAGATAATTATTTACAATGTTACGTATTTATCATATATTTTTTAGGTAATCTGAATTAAAATGATTCTTCCAAAAATTGTTTCTGACTTGAATATTTATGGTTAAATCCATTATGCACTTCGTATTTTATGGTAAATTACCTTTAGACGTATAACAATTATGCCCATTCCTTTTATGGTAATTAAAATTATGTTAAAGGAGATTAGAGTAAGTAAGAATTATGCCGATGAAACCTTTCTGCGTTCATAAAACTGTGCTTATCATAAATTATGCGAAAAGACTTTCTGCCAAAACTGTTATGCCAAACGACATTATAACTAAAAACATTATGCGAACGAAATGGCACCCGCAGCTTTTAGGCCTAAATGACAATTGGTTCAAATGATTAGTTAGCAATATCTATCATTACTTTATATTTCCCAGTGCTTTCAGGATTCAATAAAATTATTATTGTATGAAAATGGCCAATCTTTGAACTTGGATAACTTGTCTCAGAGTAATCTTACAACTTTTGTGCATTATTAACTATTGCTCCAAATGGCTAGTTCTAACAACACGTACAATTTTTTTGCTGGCCGACATTTCCAGAAATAATCTTAAAAAATATGGCACCTGAATGTAGATGAACGTCTTTGAGTACGATGTGTTGGATATTTTTGTGTCTAGAAATGTGTATTACCGAGACTTGCGCGTTGCCCAGGTCGTATATGCTGCGGCTCTGGCGGAGGCAGTTGACGAGCCGCCACGACGAGTCCGTGGGGCAGCCGACGAACTTGCCCAGCAGTATCGACGTGTTTTGAACACGGAACTTGTCTTCGATCATTGCCCAATCTGCTAACGCTGATCCACTCTACAAGAAAACAATAGGACATAATGAGTGAATAATACAAAGATAATTTATTTCAAGTAAGTAAAAATCTACCTAAAAAGTTATAATTCCGAAGGGTTAGAGTCGCGATCTTGTCATTTGATTTACTTAATATTAAACCATAAGGTCCATGACAGGAATAATCCTGCCTGCTAATAATGAAACCGAGTCGACGTCGTTCGATTACTGTTGTTCGGTTTTCGAAGTAGAGCCTCAATCTTTCAACAGAGTGATGGCGTTGCGGTCGCCATCATTGGACCAGTATAGAGGCACTAACCTGCGCGATGACTTTAGTGACAATGTCCCTAGTTTGCGGCGCTATTGCGAGTAACCCCGCCGAGGCTGCGCCGGCGCCGGGCCCGAACAGAGTGATGGAGTTGCGGTCGCCATCATTGGACCATTGGAGGCACTAACCTGCGCGATGACTTTAGTGACAATGTCCTTAGTTTGCGGCGCTATTGCGAGTAACCCCGCCGAGGCTGCGCCGGCGCCGGGCCCGAACAGAGTGATGGAGTTGCGGTCGCCATCATTGGACCATTGGAGGCACTAACCTGCGCGATGACTTTAGTGACAATGTCCTTAGTTTGCGGCGCTATTGCGAGTAACCCCGCGGAGGCTGCGCCGGCGCCGGGCCCGAACAGAGTTATGGAGTTGCGATCGCCGTTGAACGAGTCGATGTTCTCGTGCACCCAGCGGACCGCCATCACTTGGTCTAGGATGCCGTAGTTGCCGGGCGAGTTTTCGTCGGCCGTTGATAGAAAACCTAGACAAGGGGTATACATTGTTGTTAATACATTTTGGCTGTATACTTTAAAACAATAAAGGCACTGACTGCAACTGCTGACTGCGAGCTTTTTCGCTTTACATTTATCGTGTGGTTGGTAGACTGCTTTCAAGTGATGTAGTTACGCGTTAAACACCATAGAAACTAGCACTCAGTACTCTTGTTATTGCAAAATACAACAATATTTTAAAGCAGATTGTAATAAATTGTTTTGTTTTCCTTGTATGTAAAGCAAAATGTGCAAGACCTATGTGATACTTAGGAAGAAAAAAATACAATACACATAGAGCCAACTCTTTTTTAACCGACTTAAAAACAATGAGGCGGTTCTCATTTGAAGTCGGTTAAAAAACTGTCTCTAATGGATTTTTGTGATAAAGTATAAGGATATCTCACCAAGCGCTCCTAAGCGGTAGTTGAATGAAACCACGACCACGTTGTAAAAGCCAGCGAGCATGTGCGCGGGGAACAGGTTCGATGCCCCGGAGGAGAACTGCCCTCCATGGATGTACACCATCACAGGGTACTTCTGAGCGGTGGAACCGGCTTCCGTCTATGGACAAACAAAACCAAATTCTCATTTTTTTATTTATATAAAAGCACATTTTACAGTATCACTTTCACATCACTGAGATATTAAACAATGTGTGATGGTCTGAAAAAACATACCCTGCTAGAGTGTTGCTTATTATGACTTAATATTAAAAAATTAAAAAAATAATCATAGAGCAAAATAATTAACATTAGATTGATATTTAGAGAGCTTCTCGAGGATTAATAGAATCATTTGAGCTTATCGCACATTTATTATTCTACTGAATAATAACACTTTTTTAATAGAAAGTCTTTTACTATATATTTTTTTCTATTTTTATCTATTTCGGTAGTTTATTATAAATTGTATACATCTATAGTAAGGGAAAATTTAAGTATTAGCAGAAATGGGATGAGAGCTAATAACTAGATGCTAAATAAAACCCCTTCACAAATTACCCATAAAAGTTTCATGTCTACGCAAGGGTATTCTACTTATGATATACTTACTACTATATCTAGTCTTAGATATAGATATTAATAAATCATGTCATGTTTGACCATTAGATACGCGGTGAATAAAATTGAAAAAAAAACCTAAAACGCACAGTTTGTTATTGTTATCGATTGTGTAATTTCATTTAAGTATAAAATAAAGAAGTTTGGAGTTAACTTGAAAAAAACCGACTTCAAAAACCTGCCTCTAAAAAGCAAGAAATAATATTCAAATCATTAGATACGCATTATCATTGTTATAACAACACGTCTATTGAAGTCGGGTGGGGCTGGAGTACAACTTCCTTTTTTTATTCTAAAAGCCCCACCCGACTTCAATAGACGTGTTGTTATAACAATGATAATGCGTATCTAATGATTTGAATATTATTTCTTGCTTTTTAGAGGCAGGTTTTTGAAGTCGGTTTTTTGTTTTTTAAAACAATTTTTTATTTTATTATTTTTAGTGTAAGTACCTTCTATATTAGGTATATTATTATAGGTATATTATTGGGTAGAAAAATCGGCTCAGCCAAACGTGAGATATTCGCGGAGAAACATACATCCATACAGGTTAAACTAAGGGAGATCCTTTTTTTTTTAAGTCGGTTAAAAAGACTACACTAAAAGTACCCCTTTCCCAACAAAAAGAAACATCTAATTCGGTTCATAAATAACAAAGTCGTCATGTGAGTTGATGAAAATCATAGTATTTTCAGGATTTCTCAAAAACTACTGAACCGATTTGAAAAAAAATTAAATGGGACCATCTCGCAAGAAAACTCAATCGAACAAAAAAAGAATCATCAAAATCGGTTCATAAATGACGAAGATATGCGCGAACAACGATAAAAAAAAAAAAAAACATACAATCGAATTGAGAACCTCCTCCTTTTTGTGAAGTCGGTTAAAAATAGTCATGTTTGCAATCTAATGTTAAAGTCGAAACCAACATTTAAAATTTATGATTTTGTCGAAAATTGTACAATGAGTAACAATGTTAATGGCAATTTGATGGTGGCTTTATGCAACTTTCAAACAGTGCCATCAAATTACATGCTGGCGAAAGTGCGCTATGTCTGTGTTGCGTAGGTGATGCCGTGATACAAAACATTTTTACTTCCTCCTTTTTTCTTTATGGTTTTGGAAGTGCAATAGCGCCAAAATGGACTAAAATACATCAGTGTAGTTCTTGGTTCAAAATTGTTATACAACAAAAAAGTACTCTATTGTAAGTAAGTAGATAAACGTATACAACGTGTTACAAAAAATCCCTAAAGCCGAATATGGTAGATAGGGACTATCAAACTGAACCACTTTTACTATGGGACCAACTCTGAAATCGCGAAAAAAAATCAGCTGTTTCATAATGACATTTTGATATTTTCGTAATAGCTGTTTTTAGGGTTCCGTACTCAAAGGGTAAAAAAGGAACCCTATTACTATGCCTCCGCTGTCCGTCTGTCTGTCTGTCTGTCTGTCTGTCCGTCTGTCTGTCTGTCTGTCTGTCACCAGGCTGTATCTCATGAACCGTGATAGCTAGACAGTTGAAATGATGTATTTCTGTTGCCGCTATAACAACAAATACTATAAATATAATAAAGTAAATATTTGAGTGGGGCTCCCATACAACAAACGTGATTTTTTCCGTTTTTTGGTACGGAACCCTTCGTGTGCGAGTCCGAATCGCATTTGGCCAGTTCCTTTTCGTGGTTTCAGAGTTGGTCCCATAGTAAAAGTTGTTTCATGTTGATGGTTCCTAATATCTACTATATTCGGCGTTAGGGGTGTTATGTAACATGTTGTAAATTATAATATTTATGTATGTGTAAATATAGAATTATGCGTTTTTGCTTGTGTGTACATGTATGTATTGTGTCCTTATTGGGTTGCATCCACATCACTACTATTATAAGTGACCGCTAACCATCAATGTGGTGCAGTGCAGTGCTTCTAATAATTTACCTTTTCCTCATCCAAACATTTATAGAAAGAGTACATTACACTCTTTTTTTTTGGGCAGTCGTGTAAAAATACGATAGTGACGACCACCAGACGCAATATGACACGTGCGTTAACGAAATAAAAGTACTGTTCTTATTCATATTGTATAAAAAATTCCAAGTGTCCTTCATCATTTGTTTAATTCTCACAATCACACATAAATGTATTGTTATACCAGGAATCTAGTACATCGGATAATGAGTTCACTAGAATAATAATAAACCGTCAGTTTGCGCAACATTTTGTGTCGGTAATACCCTTGCGATTTAGAACTATGTGAAATTTTGAAATTAGCTCTAGAGAATAGTCACTAACTGCAACACGTCGAGCATATAATTAATTTCATAATTATTTCGACCTTTATAAATATAAATTATTTGATGTAGGTACTTAATTACGCATTGTTTTCGTTTAATGTCTGCCTGTAAGTTATACACAGTTAATTTTTAAGTATATCTAAAAATGTAATGAGTGTATCTCTTCCCTATTCCAATCGAGTATGTGCAGTTGAAAGTATTAAGGTTTGTTTATGTCCCAAAAGTTTACTGATTTCTGGATTTAGGCTGGCCCCAGACCTACCGGTTTCATTTCTTTGCTTTGCTGTTCTACCATGGACCGCCGGCCAAGAGGCTCATTTTCAATCTATCGCATATTTTGACCTGACCACATTGGCAAGATAGCCATTAGTTTGGTGTTATCAAATATCGTCGTCTGGGGTGCGATGAGAAGTTTTAGTTTTCGTTTGAAAAAAAACTGCTGTTTTATACAAAAATTAATAACGAAATTATCAAAACGTATGAAACAGTTCATTTTTTTCGCGATTTCAGATTTGGTCCCATAGTAAAAGTTGTTCAGTTTTATTATGGTCCCTATGTACCATATTCAGTTTTATAAGGCTTTACCAAACATCTTGTATAAATAAGCGATCGAGTTATTTTTAACGATCGGAGTCCATGTTCAGGGTGGCATATCTCCTAAAAGCTTCCTACTTCGCAATCCAGGCGATGATATTTGATAAAACCAAGCTTAATGGCTATCTTGCCAATTTGGTCTAGTCCCAAAATGCGATAGATTGAAAATTACCCTGGTTGGCCGGCGGTCTTTCAAGCAAGGTAGCACAGCAAAGCAAAGAAACGGAACCGGTAGGTCTGGGGCCAGCCTTAGAGCTCATTCATAGAATTACACGCGCGTAATCAAAATATACTATCTTGTTTACTTACGCAAATCATGAAAAGAATAAATGTGTGAAATAATAAATGTATTTTTGTGAGTTTTCCTATTAATCAAGATTTTTTTCAGATATTTTCATACTATTAATTTTTAACTACACATTCATATTCAGAAACGTGGTCTGATACCCCCATTTCATTTTTAGATATACTTAAAAATTTACGGTGTATAACCGATTTAAGGTAGTGTCTGCTATCGGTGCAAAATTGTGTAGTCCGCCACGTAATTTAGGTACGTTGCAGATGAACCCCTTAGATTTATGATGAAGTTTAGTTGATAGTTGGAGTACGCAAAATGAATTAGTAATTTGTAAGTTGTAGAGGTTGCGTTAGGTATAGTGTTATTATTACCAAAGTAACTGCCATACTAAAATTACATAAAATGATCTAAAGCAGGTAATTATGACGCACCGTCGTCGGTCGGTGACACACGCGAAATGTAGGACGCAGTCTAAGCACTTTATAAAATAACCATGTTACGGTCAAACCGTACAAAATGACGCATCTGATTCTGATGTCGTATGGCCCACACAAAGTCTGTCTACAATAGCATACAGAAGTCTACGATGATGTGACAATCCGACCGATCGAAAGAAATTCAGCTCGATCTCGAAAAGGTAATAATAAACATGACTATATTGCGCACGACAAAAAAATAAAACAAACAGAAACAAATGACAAAAGAAAACATACAATAGGTGGCCTTATTGCTATTTAGCAATTTCTTTTAGGCACCCTACGATGAAAGAATAACAAAACAAAAAAAATGGAAAAAATAGGGGAATGGGAGCATGTAAATAGAATAGAATATAGAAAGAATTTATTTTGTGACCAAATAATAGGGGGAATGGGTGGATAAATCCTTACTAATATTATAAATGCGAAAGTCCGTTTGTTTGTTTGTTACGCCTTCACGTCTTAACTACTGAACCGATCATCATGAAATTTTGCACACACGTTGTCAGGAGTACAGAGAAGGACATAGGGTACCTTTCATCCCGAAAAAAGGAACTGTTCCTGAGGGATAGACAAAATACTATCCACGCAGACGAAGTCGCGGGCGGAAGCTAGTAATACATAAGTTGGAAAAGTCTGACGGTCTTTACATAAAAAGTTTAATCATAACAGTTTCGAGAGGAATTTGTTCAATGGTCGACACGGCTGATCGAACCCGCTCATCTCATAATTGAGCAACATCAGTGGACGCGTTCAGAACCTACGCTCCGAGTGCAACTTGAACTCTAAATCGGGGCGTTCCAAACATTAGAGCGTGACTTTCGGTTGACACAACTTCCCCGTTCCAAACGTTAGAGCGTTGCAACTTTTAAACCATCAAAATCGGTCGTTGAAAAACGGTCTGACGTATATTTATATATAAAATTGACAATTTCATTTGTTATTATATTGTATTTTGATATAGTTGTGTCTAAGTTACAAAAAAATCATGGTTGCTCCAAAAAAAAAAACATATTTTATTTGATTAACCCCTTTACTAATAAAGATTGTAAAGCAGATGTACAGTTACACAGTGTTTTGTCACTTTCTTTTCAATGTCAAACTCAAATAGTTTGACAGAGAGTAACCATTGTGTAACTATACATCTGTTATACAATCTTTATTAGTAAGGGCGTTAGTGTTTAAGAAAGTTTAAATTATCCGTATTTCAAATGGAAAACGAAGACTTTGATATTACTAATGTAATGACATTTAAAGTTCTTCGGTTGTTCCGAACCTTTGAGAATTAAAAAACAACCAAACAACCGCACTCTGAACCTCGGAACGCAGCCCAGTGGACGCACCGTGCCGCCGCGCCGGTAACCTCGTTACGTCACCGAATCATCAGGACAATGACTCATTAATCGGAGCCGAAACGAGTTTAATTGGTGCAATTTGTCGCCAGCTTGCATTGTACAATTTTAGCTCGATTGTGCGAAACTGACCTTTAGCTAAGCGAACTTAGAGTTTGTTATTTTGGGCAATGTTTATTCGTTAGAAACAATAGAAGCGGCCGGCGCCGGCGTACCAAATGGATTAACGTGTCACTTGTTTAGTGCGGGTACATCATAGGAAATGTCTTCATTAAGTACTCATAAAAATCATAAAAACTCATAAAAAGTCTCAAAATTACTCATAAAAAATATAGATTTTGCTCTTAAGTTCAGTTTTGTTCACACTAGTAAATACATTATATTACGAGTTTACATTTTCCGATAATTTGTGTCAAATATGACCCATTTTCCTATATTGCACGTCCTGTTTTTCAGTGATCTTAATTAAATAGAATTAAGGAGAAATGAAATGATAATCACGATTTGGACTCAACATGAGATGAAAACTAAATTAAAAAAAAAACGGCCAAGTGTGAGTCGGACTCGCGCACGAAGGGTTCCGTACCAAAAACACGTCATAAAAATCAGGTGTGTTGTATGGGAACCCCACTTAATTATCTATTTTATTCTGTTTTTTGTATTTGTTGTTATAGCGGCAACAGAAATACCTACATCATATGTGAAGATTTCAACTTACTGTCTAGCCTATTATCTATTCTGTGGTCTAGATATCACAATGGGGTGTATCACGCAAAGCTAATCGCAGATGGCGCCAGCGGCGACCTGGCCTCTTTCAATGGTTTTGATTGGTTAAAATACGTCAGAATTGATATTAGACATTTGAAACAACCAATAAAATTATTTTGGGACTGTCGCTTGTGGCGCCATTAGTTCCTCAGTATCACACCCCATTCATGAGATACAGCCTGGTGACAGGCAGACGCACCGTGGAGTCTTAGTAATTGGGTCTCGTTTTTACCCTTTGGATACGGAACTCTAAAAAGCTTTGTTGATGAGTTGAGCAAGCCTGAAATGAGTGTGGGCCGCTTAAGAGCGGTCGCTTGACAGGCATTGCGCATCTATCAGGTTACTGATCCCATCATTGTTTATATTACGACGACAACGACTGACTAGGTACCTATCTAATCTGACCTTGAACAAGGACAATCTTCCATGCGCTTAAAGCATACTCTTTCTGTTCTAAATTAATTTAACGAGTCTTAAAACCATCATCGGCAGTAAGAGTCAGCAGCTGTGGCACACATAATGGCAGGATAATTTTGCTGATTCACAAATCATCCACCAGTCGACGCACTACCGCTAACTTGGCGCTAGTGTAGATGTAGACCTGTCATTTTGTTGTTTTCTATGTGTTTGCTATCAATTTCTGGAAGTTGGAATCGATTTATCGTAAAAATTAATTTTTCTTCGTCTGCTTGTAGCCGCTGCGCTGTATAATGTTTACAGCCAATAACATTGTCTGTTTCCGGCTCCACACGTTGGCCACAATATTGGCCAATTTATCGTTCGTTGATGCTTTTGAAAGAACCTCTTTTGCAAAAGCATTTGTTACAAAACCAGCAACGTACGATGCAATTGCCAAAATTGTGGCCAACATGTGGAGCCGGCATATGACTATACTAATAAACAAAGCAAATACTTGACCACATTGTCCAAAGGTTCGTATTATTACTAAGTGTCGCCATTTGCTTTATATACAACTAGCTGCTCCGCCCCGGCTTCGCACGGGTGGCGCCATCTATTTAGTTAGGTATATTGGGATTTAAAATGACGGAAAAGGGAAAAACATATCTTTTACGTCATTTCGTACAATTTTTTTGAAAGTTTTTTTTTTATACCTTGTCCTGATAATAAAAAACACAACAAAAAATAATTATCTAATATAGTGCAGTCGTTCTAAAGTTATGCGTTTTGGGTTTATTTCGGCGATTTATCACTACATATTTAAAACATAGTCTCTCACCGCGTCTGTCTGTCTATTCGCGATGAACTAAAAAACTACTGAACGGATTTTCATGCCGTTTTCACCAAATGATAGAGTGATTCCTGAGCAAGGTTTAGGTGTATATTAAGTTGAGGGTTTATGGTTATTGGTAGGAATATGACGATAAAATTGTTGAAGGTGTCGGCAAATATTAAGCAGACTGGGACCTTGCATCGAAAATGCTGCATAAACCTTTTGAACTATAACAAAATAATGTATGATGGAATTGTTTCTCTATGATCTACAAAAAAGTCCGCGATGGCATATGTCTATCTTTTAAGAATAGCTTACAATTACCATTATATCTTCAAAAAAATTGGTCATGTCCATCAGCCATTTTTTATGTCCTCACTGCTGGGGCTCAGGCCTTCCTTATGGGTGGATAAGGAGGACGGGCCATAACCCACCACGCGGGCCCAATGCGGATTGGTGGGTGTTAACGACTGCAAATGCAGCCGGGACCAACGGCTTAACGTGCCTTCCGAAGCACGGAGGAGCTCGAGATAATAAATTTTTGGTCACCCATCCCATGACCGACCCTTGCGAACGTTGCTTAAATTCCGCAATCGCTGGGCCAGGCGCTCAACCACTGCGCCATCGAGCTCCTCATCCTGGTTGCCATGTATAATGCGGTAATTTGGAAAGCTATTTAGAACGATAAAATATTAATCCTTATCAACTTAAATACGTTAGTTACCTTAAGCATCTGATGCACATTATTTAAATGAATATTTTAGGAGTTGAGGCAGAAAATAACGCGCGCGAAAATAAATTCAAGTGTGTTTCTTACACCGAGATGACGGGGCGGGACTCGAACGGAACGGAAACAGACTTTTGGAGCGAAAATAATAATAATAATATAATAATAAAAGTTTATTTGGCAATAATAAGTTACATTTGTGTTTGCAACAATCAAAGTACAACTAAATTCTTACCCAACATCCAGTTTGTCAGTTTTCTTATTCAAACAAACAACACAAAGTTAAATTTACAATGTTCACTTATTTTCAATCATCAAAAGTGTTAATTTTCGAATCCAAATTTCCAAAGTATCAATTATCAATTAATTTCCAACTAAAAATTTAGGCATAATAATTGTAAATTGAGGGTGTCACAACAAAAAGTGTTCTTTACCTTCCGTGCTAGTCGAGACTGTGTTACGGCAAGGTAAGATTCTCACTCCATGAAAAAAACATCTCTAATCCTTAAGACATATGGACGGATATTGCAGTATAGTAATTACTTAAGACTAAAAAAGAGAGAAAAAATTAACTGCATACAAAAGATGCGACAGCGCGTACTAAGTTTAGTAAACAATATAGTAAACGCACATTATACCAGATGTTTTGCTTACAACAACATTTTGTTTATAAGATAAATTAACTAGTAATGTTGCACTGAATATAATACAAAATAGAATAGGAACTGTGCTTAATTTTAAGATTAAAAGTAAAATTACGTTTTTATAAGGGTCTGCCAGACATTAGTGTAAGTTTATAAAAAATAAATATAAAGCAGCTTGCTTCATGTATATAAAAGTTTAACGTGTAATGTATCCTTGTTAATACATAGTACTAGTTACACTAAATTACGAGATTTATATGTAAATAACATAGTAAAAAATTATAATGATAAACATACTTTAAGACTATAACAATTGTAGCTAGTTTATTGTAATTAAATATATAAGATTATAAAATTATATATCAATAGGTATATATTTATGTGTTAAGTATGTAATTTTATATATAGTGTTTATTTATCTACCTACACAATAATTTTCATAAGCGTTTCAGTACTTTCATAATTTAATTTACTCAGAAACATCACCAGTGTTTTTCTACAGTTAAATCTTGACAATTTATTTATTTTACTTGTTTTATTGATCCGGTTATATACCAAAGGTGCCAAAAAGAAAAAGAAATTCCTTGCAAAAGCTGTTCTACATTCAAGAAATTCCTTGCAAAAAGAAAAAGAAATTCCTTGCAAAATGGGTGACGACTGTAAGGTATTTGTTTTCTTTTTGGGTCTAGTTGGAGGGTTGCTTTTGGCAAAAAAAGGAAGAAACCAAAGCGAAGCGAGCGCGGGTCGCTAATGTACTATAAAAAAAACCGTCCAAGTGCGAGTCGGACTCGCGCACGAAGGGTTCAGTACAAAAAACGGCAAAAAATCGCGTCTGTTGTGTGTCCCCCTTAAATATTTATTTTTTCTGTTTTTAGTATTTGTTCTTATAACGGCAACAGAATACATCATCTGTGAAAATTTCAACTGTCTAGCTATCACGGTTCCTGAGATACAGCCTGGTGACAGACAGACAGACGGACAGCGGAGTCTTAGAAATAGGGTCCCGTTTTTACTCTTTGGGTACGGAACCCTAAAAAATCAATCTCGTCTCCAATCACTCAGGTTGGAGACAAGATTGAACCAAACCGAGAGAACCAAATGCATGCTCTTGCATGACTCATGTCAACCATAACTTTATTTTAACAAAATCAATAATACTTACCTAACATTAAATTAAAAACAAAATTACCATGGTTTAAGTACAGAATAGATATATAAGGTAACATCGTCACTTTTTACGATTAAAATACTCATCACTACTTAAATACAAAATTACCTTACTTAAACGGATATCACAAGATGTGTTAATTCAGTTATCAGAAACTTGAGACAGCGTATTCCATTGAACTAGTTTCTCAGATTCCATCCAAAGTTTTTCTGCTGCGTCCGTATCGTAAGCTGAATACTTCGCTTTCACTAGTTTGCATTCCCTGAAGAATCCACCGTTGCTGTCACCAACACTTTCATCAACTGCTGCATAAATACTTGACTGTGCTCCTTCCCAAGGAGTCTTTGAGAAAACTAAGAGCCACAGCTTGATAAGTAAACCTCCGAATTTTCCGAAATTTCGTTTGTATATACGCGTTCCAACTGTTCCGGGCTCAATCGAATTCACCACCACATTACTCCCTTTCAACCTTTTCGCCAATTCCTGAGCGAACAATAACAAACATAATTTGCTGTTGCTATAACTTTGCAAATAAGACCGAACACCAGGTTTGTTCATATTTCCAAAATCGTAGTGACCAGTGTAATGCAAAATTGATGCTACATTTACAATTCTACTTTTATCTTCCGGAGTTCCCGTCTTCTTCAACAGAGGTAACAGTAAATTGGTGAGCAAGAAGTGTCCATAGTAGTTGATCTGCATTGTGAAAAGCATCCCATCTTTGGTCAATTTATTAATGGAGCCAACTCCAGCATTGTTTATCAGAACATCTAATCGGTGTTCTGATTGCAATATATCTTGAGCGAATTCCCGCGTGGACTGCAAAGATGCAAGGTTTAGTTCCTTGTATATGATATTCTGGTTGCCGGTTTCTTTCTTGATGGTCTTCTCTGCATCCTGCCCTTCCTGAGGGAATGGACAGGCCACGATCACTCTGGCTCCACGTCTCGCTAGTTCCTTCGCAGTCTCCAAACCAATCCCGGCCGTCCCACCAGTAACCAGACATGTTTTCCCATCCAACCGTCTCTTTGATTTACAAACTCCATTATTATGTTTCACCCATATAACCGCAAGAGTTGATACGATAGCAATGATTATTGCGAGTGATTCACTTATCATGGTGCCGAACTAGCATACACAAGTATGCTTATTGAAATACACAATCAGAATGTCTAGGTATCCAAAGATCATTACGTAAGTACTATTTATAATATTCGTTTGAACGAGTTTGCTTTATTTGCGGTTCCTCAATTAACAACCTATTGCTGAGTGTAAGACAAACAGGTTGAAATTCAATGTTAAATAAAATTTGTACCTAGGTTAAAAAAGACAGTCCATATTAAAAAAAAATAGGTAACTAAAATCAGGTCCGGTACCCAGTGTTGAACGACGTTGTAGCGACGCAAACTGTAGCGAAAAACAATTTTCGTGGTATTACAAAATTGTGGTGGTACCTACGCTGCGGCGAAAAATTGACACGAAATCCACGAGGTCCCATGACACTGCAGCGCCCAACGTTGTGGCTAAAAATATTTGTAAACTAGGTAGTAGTCTTGCAGGTATGCTAGTTTAAAACTTAAAGTTAAGGTAAAAAAACTTTGCTGCAGTGTGTGTCACGTGCAACCACGACGGACGGAACGGAACGGAGGCGGTATATGCGTTTGGGGTTAGAGGTTGTTTGTTTGTCTGTTACCATTTTCCTCGGAAACTACTGGGCCGATTTCGATGCGGTTTTTTGCATTCAAAAGGTTTCATTTCAGAGCAGGTTCTTAGACATGTTTCATGAATTCTTTAAAAACTTTAAAATAAAAAAGCAAAATTGAAAATTTTGAAAAAACCCACGACCATTAAAATTGTTACTCTTAATTTAAAAAGAGTAATATAAAATAAGTTTTACGAAAATCCCTTAACTAAAAGTGTAAAGTAGGTATACATAATTTATCCACCTATTCATAAATTGCAAACTCAAGAAAAATCCGTCGGGGGCTGCCATTGCCATCTCTCTAAAGTAAACAATAACTGCAAATTAGTTCATTTGGGGGCAGGTAATGGCAGCCCCAACGGATTTTTCTTGAGTTTGCAATTTATGAATAGGTGGATAAATTATGTATACCTACTTAGTCACTTTTAATCGAGGGATTTTCGTAAAACTTATTTTATTTTACTCTTTTTAAATTAAGAGTAACAATTTTAATGGTCGTGGGTTTTGCTTCAATAATTTTCCACGCGGAAAGTTTTTCGCCACAAGTGTCCGTCGCTTCAACATATTTCGATACTAGGTACTGGACCCAATTTATCAATGCGCTCATAAACATCGAAATGTATTACTACGTATAGAAAGGACAGATTTACGGCACAAATTGTCGCAGCGATTGCAAAGATGGCGGCTAAGCAACGCGCAGTGCGAGCGTGAGTTGTCAAAGAAAAAGTAGCATGCACACAGATGCGACACATTCTTCATAATGATAAGGATATACCTACTTGTTTAATAATATTGCATAAAATTATAGTAAAACCCAATTTAATTAGGTAATAGGTGCATGTTAATACTAACTCGAAAAATTAAAGTAAAAAAGGAGGATGGGCATTTAGTACCCGCACTAATAACATTCATTTGGTGTCATCGATTAGATTTTTTCCCATTTTGGGTATCAAAAATACTGAATATAGCGTACTGAAATACGAAGTGGGCGACGAACTGAGGGCGACTACAAATGTTGAAAATGGGTGACTTTAAAATACAAATTGAGTAACTAGTTTTTGAGAACGTGTGACCAAATTACTACTTAGGCGACAACCTTAGGGCACACAAAATATTTAAAAGGAAATGTATAATCCACGTTTTATACATTTTTGGTCCAAATATGAAAGTGCCGGCCAAAAGACCAAAGTGCTTTATTCTGATAAATTTTGTCCATCTAAGCATTTTTTATTATGGCACCGAAGCTGTAGCACCGCTTCGAATTTGTGTCAAAATGTATGAAAAGACAGACTTTTTGAACTCCATTAAAATCAAGTACAGCGGTGCTACAGCTTCGGTGCCATTATAAGAAATGCTTAGGCGGACAAAATCTATCAGAATATGCTTTTTGGCCGATTTTTTTACATTTGTGCCAAAATGTATGAAAAAACAGACTTTTTAAACTTATTTAAAATCAAGTATAGCGGTGCTACAGCTTCGGTGCCATAATAAAAAATGCCTAGATGGACAAAATCTATCACTTAAATATATCACTTTTGCTTTTTGGCCGGCACTTTCACATTTGGACCAAAATGGATGATGTCCTTTGGCATATATTTTATTTAAAAAAGGTCACTTGACTATTATCCTGATCAAGATGACAAAAATACCATGTTGAGCATTTCAATCAGTCACATAGTTACCTACTTGGTATAATAGTTGCCCATCCAATGTTATAGGTATTACCTATGTAGCAGCTGTTGTCATTCACCGCAAATGCGTTGAATAAACTTACTAATGAATTCTAAATTCAAAAAGTCATTGGTACACTTGTACTATTATGTATTCTGTGTTGGTACGTAGCGGGGATCGAACCGGCCGGCACAGCGCCTACCCAAATGGTAGTCAACGGCCTTAACCACTATACCACCGACGATGCCAAAACTTACTACTGATGTGGGTATACTACAGTCTAAAATAGATGAATTAAGCATTTCGCAAACAAAAAATATAACAAAAACATATACATGTGTTGAATTTTTTTTCTTTATACTGCCGAGTCAGATTTTGATGCCACTTCGCACAAGGGTGTAGTTGAGGTATCCGTACATAAATACAACAAAAGTGTCGCTATTGGTTCATAGACCACTTCCCGTACAAATTTTCCCACTCTCCTTTCTCATAGACAATTACTCTATCGAGCACTTTTACGTGCGTTTTTTTATCACGATATATTCGTGCTGGGGTAATGTATACATTCGAACTCGCTATCTGCCTCGCCTACCCCGGCACTCGAGCGGGATGAGTAATTGCGGCAATGGAGCACAGTTGTTCTGTACACGGATGTGCCTCGACAGCAAAATATAGCAGGAATTTAAGATCAATAATCACTTTTTTTTTTGACAAGCCCCTGGAATATTTTTCGACTGACACCGAAGTTAAGTACCTACGTACACGGGCGGTGGTGACAGTGTCGTCCCACCTACATCATAGGCGGTTGTTAACGGTAATAGAATAATATACTTAAATTGTAAAACTGTGCTAGTTCACCTATCCTAGTTTTGTACCTACGTATACAATCTGTAATGGTTCACTTTTCATAATCTATGATTTTCATACAAAATGTCGGGTCAGTAGAAATAATGTATAAAAATTAGTTTTGGTTGGTTTATGTTGATGTTTTGTTTACTTACCGATGGTAAGTCACTCCACTATCTTTTTGCTTCACAGTGGAGTGATTTTTTCACGTCTTTAACACCCAGGATGGCATTTTTATCGGAACAATTACACCGTGCGTTCGCGGTGAGCGTTGGCGAGTGACTAAATGAGTTGAGGGCAGTTGCCCTCAACGCGTAGAGCAAAAATCGGAGCCGTAATGTCGTTTCTATGTAATTCATTTCGATGCTCATAAATATGAAAATCATCAGATCAAATTAACAATAGCTTGTGAATGTATTTTTCTATTTTGAGATCTATAATATTGGTGTGTTTAAGAACAGAGGATAAAAGTCAAATCTTTATTCATATAACTAAAACTTTTTGGGTTCCGTACCCAAAGGGTAAAAACGGGACCCTATTACTAAGACTCCACTGTCCGTATGTCTGTCTGTCTATCTGTCTGTCTGTCACCAGGCAGTCACATGAACCGTGATAGCTAGACAGTTGAGATTTTTACAGATGATGTATTTCTGTTGCCGCTATAACAACAAATATTAAAAACAGAATAAAATAAATATTAAAGTGGTGCTTCCATACAACAAACGTGTTTTTTGCCGTTTTTTTTGGTGGAACCCTTCGTGCGCGAGCCCGACTCGCACTTGGCCGGTTTTTAATTTAACTGTAGAAAAAAATCGACCACCAGATTATATTCTCAGGCGGGAATCGAGCCTGCGTTCTTTGGAACTTACAGTTCAGTGGCATTGTCGAAATTTTTCTAGTATTTTCTACTTTCACATTGCAACAGCAAGCCAGCGTTATTTCATCAATGTGAGGAATAACCTCGACATTCAATTGAAACATCTTTTCAGATATTTGTACAATTTGATTAAGATCAAACGATATCAAAAGCGAAACGAAATCAAAAGCTAAGCATATAATTTTTGAACTTTAGATTTTAGCATTTAAAATGCTACTTATAAACAATACTAAATAATATACTAGAAAAAATCTAGTATACCTATTTTAGTAATAATTTTATAAAAAATAAAATAAAAAATACTGTAGAAGTGCAGACCTACCATCTATTCAAGTCTCTGACAAGAGTGGTATGCAAATAATTTTTACATTATTTATAACTAGCTTCCGCCCGCGACTTCATTCGGAAAATCCCTTGATGATGATGATGAACCTTTGACCGGGATAAAAATTATCCTGTGTTTATTTTTTTATTATTTATTTGTTTCTGGGAAGGCCAACAGCACCAAACAGTAATAAATAATGGGTATTGCAGTAGATAGCCAATTAAAGCACGGAACTGCGGGCACTGTAATCCAGGCTATAAACTATATTATGTGTGTTAATTTTAATCTAAATCTGTTCAGCCGTTTTTGCGTGATTGAGGAACAAACATCCCCAAACTCACAAACATTTACATTTAAAATATTTAGTATAATAACACTTTTATAAGGCATTTAAGTTGCGGAGCATACGGCGCGAACGGAGTGTCGGCATTTGTCACTTGGTATGGATTTCTACGGCGCGGAAATGGCGACGCAGTGCACGCAGTTCCGTAGAAATCCATACAAAGCAACAAATCAGCCCGCTCTGTTCACTCCGATTCCAATGCAGTGGACGTACATCATAATATCATTTTTGACAGAAAAACAAGTATTTAGACTACACATTACTTTTGTTAATCTAGTCTAAAACTTGTATGCTAAGTACCCACTATATAAACTTTGTGGATAACGTTTTTGGCCGAATAAATTTATAGTGCATAGATAGTTTTATCCTGTATTAGTTAAGAGTTGGCTGCTGTTATCCCTTGTGAAATAAAATAAAAAATTAAAGTTTTGTTATGTTGTGACATTAAAACCAAACAAAAATGCTTTTAAGTTCATCATGCTACAGGGGCTGGTACTCACATTAGGAGAGAATATGTTCAAATACAGACAGTCTTCGTCCATGTCCCGAATGCCCTTGGTATCTCCGGTCAAGCTTGCCATTTGGGGGCACGCCGGGCCCCAGTCCACTGCCTGCATGAGCTGCCACCCTGGGTGCTGGCGAGGCGGCTGCAAAATCACACTTAGGTTGACAACACTGTTATAAGGACAGAGACCAATAGTGTCAGATAGAGGAGGCAAAAGGCACAGATATTCAGACATAAAATAAAAACAAAAATAAATATGTAAGAATCCATTACTAATATAATAAATGCGAAAGTAACTCTGTCTGACCCACGCTTTTACGCCTAAACTACTGAACCGATTTTGATGAAATTGGGTACTGAGATAGGTAGAGCTTAGAAAAATTAATTTCAAATAGGTATACTGCCCGGCACGTAACTTGGCAAGATAAAAACGAGACAAAGGATGGGCAGTAGCGACAAACACTAAACTCGGCGCATGTTTTGTCTCAGCTTTGTTTGCCATGTTATATGCCGGCACCTATACTAACAATGAATTCTATCCTTAGGGATGAATGTTTATGAAGGTCACCATTGAAGTTCATTCAAGCATATAATTTTAACCTTAATGATGAGCAGCTCATTTATTTCTAGCTAGAGACTTGTACTATTATGTATTCTGTGGCTAGAGTTTATGCAGAGATCAGTTGTCTTTTACAGATAACTTTGAATGTGCTTTAAATTAATTATTGGTGTGTAGAACTAACAAGTTGTACTTCTAACTAATGTCTTATTATAATCTATGACATTTATTTATTTTTTAATGACCAAGTTTGAATTTGTATAATAGTAGTGCATAATTATCATATTTATAGTCTCTCTAACTGATTGGTTAAATGTTGTTACACAAATATTATTTTTTAAACACATACCTTAAATCTGCCTTCTAACACAGGAGGTCTAGCGTAAGGTATACCCAAGAACACTGACACCTCTCCTTGGATCCTCTCCACTGGTGTTAACCAAGGTCTGTATCCAGAATTGGGGTCTGGGTTGTCATAAAGATACACCTAAAACAATCAAAAAGTTGTGAAAGTTCTGATGATTCTGTAATTAAACGAAACAGATACACCAAAATTATTTTTTAACTAGTTAGATACTTACAAAAAAACATTTGTGTGACCCACCTCTCTCCTGCGACTCATCAGTGAGGATTCCAGGAGAAGTGCACTTCACCTTCGGGCTTATCGTTACTTAACATCAGATGAGTTGAAGCCAAGCACTATTTTTATTTATGCACATGTTGTGTATAAAAAAATGATCATAATTTATCAACTTTCAATGATGTAATGAAAAACTTGATTCCGATTAAATATTAAAAAGGTGCATAGTAATATAATGTAAGTTTACCTTAAAACCTTGCACCTGGCCATAGTTAGTTGTAACAAAAATATCCCTTTTCAATTGCCTGGAGTCCCGCCGTTCCCTTCCTTGTAAGTCTTCCCTCCAGCCCCCCAGTACTCCGGGGAACAAGGCATCTGGATTATTTGGGTCTCGATTCTGATAAGAAACAAAAAATTGCTGATTGAAGTACACAAAAAGAGCTAGGATGTTGAAAGAAAGGTGGATTTTGCATTACCTATTGCTTTTTTACAAAGAAATATTTTATTATTTCTTCACTTATTTGAATTTAAACCTGTTATTATTATTATTTTGAAAGGGGACACCAACGAAGCCGTCTGGGTGATCAATCTGCTTGATTGGGACCATTTCACCTAGTTTCTCAAATCCCTTTAAAGCTATTTAAACCTGTTAGGAACCTGCATGATATCTGTCCAGTAATTTTTGATGAGATACAATGAAACTATGAATATTTCTGTACAATAAGTACATTGAAAAAGATAACAACTTACTGCTGTGAATTTGTATTGGTCATCCAAGGGGTTAGGGTTCAATGGATTGTATGGTAGTGGGTTATATGGGAAACCACCCGGTTGATTTATATTCGGGTTGTATGGGTTGTACCGAGTTGGATCTGTGCCGTATCTCCTGTCGTTGTACACATAGGTTCTGTAGTCAGTGTCCCCAGGGTTTGGTCGCTTCTTCGCTCGGGAAGGGTCATAATCATTGTTGTACTCTCCATACTGTCCATTGTACAAGTCTTTGTTAGACTGACAATGCACGTTAACACACAGCAGAACTGTTACCAGGAAGTTCTTAAACATTTTTCACATGACACTTTAGCGTTACGCTCCGGTTACACAAAGTTTCTTAGTATGAATCACCGCGTATCGTAACTACAACTTAGGGATTGTTTTCATTCAACTAAACCTTTTTTATGAATTAAAACTTGATAAAAAACTGCTCATAAAATAATGGAAAGCATAATTAACACTTTAAACAGCCGTTTAAACGTATAAATATAAGAACATTTGTAGTAAGAACAATGAATCACAGTCGAGTAGTTTTCATTAAACAACATGTATTTTTTATCACTAAAACCCTAGTTTTTATCTAGTACAATGTCGCGATACGCGCTAGGGCTTATCTTTATCATTTATCGTAGATAACTGCTCCAAAAAACATGTGGCAACGCCCAGAGTTACAGTTTTGTTTATCATTTGCAAAGTGAAGTTGATGCGCTTCGTTTTTGAGTTTACTTGACATTGACAGCTTATTTTGACGTTGACGTTTCTCGTTTAGAATGGGTGCATTCCGGGATCCAACAGACTAATCACTAAGTAATAGATTGCGAATTATCTGCTAAACGCAACCAAAATTCGAAAATTTTGAGGGAGATTACCATATTCAGTATAGCATCAGTCTATCCCGTCAGTGGTACTGGATCATCAGTCTGGAACTTAGAGCAATTTAAGGCCAGGGGCCTTACTATGAGCTCTTATAGCAGGACTTATACTGAATGGCATTACTTTTTCGTACCATGACCACGATTTAGCAGGCCTGCGGAGGGCCTGCTTTAATACACGCTCTTAAACCGTTCACCATTTTTTATGTATGGACGAAGCGTACCACGACGCACGGTTTGACAGTTTGGGAGCTGTTTTATAGCGTCTGTAATGTCAAATAAAGCAATTCATAAAAAGTTCCTACGTGATCAGCTTTTTCAAAATTGTCTAATGTATTTAGATAAGTTTGGTGTGAGAATTTTAAGATTTGTGGATTTCTTTTAATGTTTATTATTTAACAGTGAAGTAAGTTGATAAAGGCAACGCGACGACTTCCTTGTTGTTGAATATCACTGAAATAAAAAGAAATGATGAGAGATGAGACCACATAAATAAGTACCTAAATTGCATTACATTTTAGTTTATTATGAATAATAATAATCAAATAAAGAAGAAAATGATTTATTTTATATCGATGTAATTAACAAACTAATGGTGTGAAATGATATTGAAAATAAAAAAACTGAAATAATATAACTTTAATTTGTTTTGTTGACTTGCGACATTTTATTAGAGCATGCACCTAGTAAATCGCACTTAAAAATAAAAATGAAGTTGTGATACTTTATTTGCAATGCTCTCATTAAAAAAAACTAGTAAGTGACCGTTATTTTGTTTTTCATAAATTTAGAACGTCGCGGCAGACAGAGATATACTATCCCCGCCAATTGGTAATTCGCAAGAATCTTGTCACATTAACATCCACATCGACGTGATCCGCAACTAAAAATGCCATGAAAGAAGAAAATTCTTAACAGGTAATCTAATATAATTATTATTTATTGAATTATTATTTTCAGTAAGATAGGGTCTAGGTATATCAAAAATTTACAAATTGTTTCTCGTTTTTGAGGTTAAAAACATGGCCGCCAGGTGCATTACCAATTGGCGGGGATAATAAGCGATAAATTGGGTGCATTCTGCCAAACAAATATCTGAGTCATCGAACGACATAAAGTACAGTTTAACCATGAAAAGTAAATGAATATTCTAAACAAATTACTTTCCATGGTTAACAAATTTATGGCGATCGATGACTCAGATATTTGTTTGGCAGAATGCACCCTTCGATTTGTATAGGCTAGCTCGTTTTCGCATCGTCTACAAAGCATTAGTGATCTGTGGCAAAGCATACCAGAGACAAACTAACCGTTCACCTTGAGTCAAAACAATCTTTAAGCCGTTCACCTAAAAGACGGTCATGGTACCGATTTAAGCAATTTTGTTTAGGGCCTGCTTCTGAACTGAACGGCTTAAGGATGGTTTCTTATTTGCTGATGGTAAGCCCCCAGATATTTGGATGCAAATCTAGATTTTAGGAAGTCTCCGCGCGTCTCACACTCCGCTATAAAACAGGGATTTCGCACCTTGAAAGCAATCTTATGGAATTTTGTGAGAACCTAATAATGCGATGTCATTTTAGCTAAGTGTGTTCTTAGATCTACTCTTATAAATAATGAATACTCTGACCCGTAACTCGTTCCAGTAGAATGACACTTCGAACTGTCAGTTCGTAAAATTATGTTGCCACCTCATGTCTGCTAGTAATGTGAACATTGTAGTAAATTTGGCCGTTAGCTTAATTAATTTGTAGTACCACAATACTATAGTACAGATACCTCATCTCATACTATAGAAATGGCCCGTCGTAAGGCAACTATCGGATCTATTAAAAATGTTTTTCTTGTAGAATGCTAGATGGTGCCGCTATCGTCGCAGCATGCCTAGCACAAATAGTAACAAACTTTACCAAATTTTCAAAGAAACGTCATAATCTTTGAAACGCAAAAGTCAAAACAATCTTGTTAGTTCAAATTATTGCCGATATGTGTTAGGCGGCCTCTAGACGATTAATTATATTACACCATTAATTCATATTGCACAATTTTATTGACCGTGTAGGGTTAATATTGATGTTTGCGCAATGATTGGACAAAAGTTTGAGTGATTTAGATTTTAATTGCGCAATATTCTTTCATTGCACCGTCTAGGGTCAACATTGTGCAATATTTTTTTAACAGTGACGTTTTCATCTAATAATAACAATATAGACGATAATACTACTAAAGATTCTGAGATTAGAGCTACAGCTAAACCTTGTTCTGACATCTTGCTGACGATAGCACACGAAATACCAATACTATACTATATTGCGCAATATTATTATTGTGCAATATAATTGGCCGTGTAGGCTAAAAGCCTATTTCAATCTTATTGTGCAATTAAATATATATGTCATCCCTTGGTCATCCCATACAAATTACATCCGATGGAATACGATATGAACTGTCAAATGAATACGATTACTGATGTTCCTAGTGAGACCTAGTAATTTAGTTAGTTCAATTATTAAGAGCCCGTAGCGATTTTGCTGCGATTTTGCCGAGTGGCAAAATCGGTACGGAGCCTTAAAGTAAAACAAAATGCAACTTGCTTAATTTAAATAGTTGCAAATAATATGAGTGATACATACACCAGTTGGCAGCATCTGTGTTAATATTCAAATAATGAATGAAATACCAAATCGTCTCGTTACCAGAATCAGCAGCATAGGTAAGGTAGGTAGGTACCAGTGGCGAGGAGTCGAAATATGGCAAAGGTAAGCCGGACCAATAATTTCTCTAAAAATTCTCCTAACTGTATGGTGGATTGCAAAGGTGGGATTTCTAAAAGGGAAGCCGAAAAGACCTAAAAGACATAAATCTCATATTGAACTACGATAAAACTAAAATTATGCATTTCAGACCACACCAGCGTCCTGGAATTAGTCTCAACATAAACCATGAAGGGCATAAAATAGAAATAGTCGACTCATACTTGCAATTAGGGATTGTAGTAGATTCTTATCTCTCATGGAAACTCCATGCAGATTCAGTCACAAATAAGCTCAGCCGCTTCTCGTACGCACTTCGTGAACTCAGAAAATGTACAAACTAGGGATGTTCGATCCGATCCGATACTTGCGTGGATCGATACAATGGGATACGATCCATTCGATTTTTGTATCGATACAATAGCATTCGATCCTTTGGTGGATCGATATACATGCATAGAGGATCGGATCGAAAGAATCGCATTATGTATATCGTATTAATAAAGTAATTACTCAGAGAATATTTTAAGTTCAACGGAATATTTAGTCAAAATCCATATTACGATATTTAATAAACATTCCTCTAATTACTTGGACACTTTTTGCGAATGTTGCCATTACATATTTCAATGTACAGCTTGACCATAAAGAGTTGACAAAAATTGAGGGTGCCACTTTCTATGTAAACACGTCAAAATCACGAATAAATTGGCAACACTTACTAAATTTTGTACTGAAAAATTTTAGTTCCCTTTTATTTAATTTCAACTCTTTATGGTCAAACTGTACTGTCAACTTCGTCATAAGTCTAACAAATATATTGTTTAGTTTGAGAAGAGAACATTTTTATTTCGTTAGGATAAGTACGTTTTGTTTGCTTGGACCACTAGCAACTTTTAATTTTGTTTTTGGGTACTTTAAAATACAGTGTGTTTTTTTAACAGTGATCAAATTTCGTGGTGTTGCTTAGACCATCAAACTGGCCAAATTTGTCTATAGGACCAACTAAATCGGAGCAAAAAATAATCTGCTGTTCCATACATTTTGGTCGAGTAGATACCTATTGATGTTTTCTATGGAACAGCGAAATATTTTTGTGATCTGATTAAGTTGATCCCTAGACAAAGTTGTTCAGTTTGATGGTCTAACTAAGCAAAACCACAAAATTTGATCACTGTTGAAAAATCACACTGTATTATATTGCCATTATTTTTTAATTTACCATATACACCGTTATTTTTGAAGTATATCTAAAAATGAAAAGGGGTGTTCAGACCACGTTAATGAACAACTTTTACTATGGGGCCAACCACGAGATCGCGAAAAAAAATCAGTTGTTCCATAGAAAAGTGGTGGAAACGTGGTCTGAACATTCGTTTTCATTTTTAGATATACAAGGTGTTTGGTAAAAGCCTTATAAAGCCGAATATGGTAGATAGGGAACATCAAACTGAACAACTTTTACTATGGGACCAACTCTAAAATCGCGAAAAAAAAATTAGCTGTTTCATACATTTTGATATTTTTGTTATTAATTTTTGTATGAAACAGCTGATTTTTTTTCGCGATTTCAGAGTTGGTCCCATACTAAAAGTTGTCCAATTTGAATATCTACCATATTCGGCTTTATAAGGCTTTTACCAATCACCTTGTAGTGTATATTAGTCACTTATTATCATGTTTCTATTAAAGTGATTAAAAATCCGACTTTTTGAAAATATTTAATTCGATACTGGATCGATCCAAAAAATCGTATCAATTTATTAGGATCGATCCATGGATCGATACAATGGATTACGATCCATTGCGATCCGGAATATCGATACAAGGCACCCGGATCGAACATCCCTAGTACAAACGAAGAGTGCGCGCTTGCAGCCTACCACAGCTACGCCGCGGCCTGGATGCGCTATGGCATTGTGCTCTGGGGTAATGCGACCTTGGACGAATCTTCGTCCAAGAATGCGACGGATGCGACTGCAGTGTCCATTTTACAGAAACGTTGTATAAGAATTATATCATTAGCGGGGCGAAGAGAAAGTTGCAGAACGTTATTTAAAAATTCGGAATTATAATATATCGAGTGTTCCGGCTGGGTAACAATTGATAATAAATTTGTCATACGGATGTTTTCAAACAATTTTAGGCTTAATTATAAGTTTATTTATATTTTTCATTACTGAAATTAATATCTTCGCAAAATTATAAGCATTTAAATAAATCGAAAGTGATTATTTAATTTTATCAACATATTTATTGGTTTCCGGTTGAATTATTTGACTGTGTAATGGTTAATTGTTAATTTTATTAAAACTATTTATTTACCATTTTATATTAATGATCACAAATATTATGACGAACTGTAGTAGTGTAAAAATGTTAAGTAACAAATTATAAGATTTTAGTGCACTGATTAAAAGTATGTAAATTGACGGAAGTGTATTTGGCTTTAGAGCAAGGTTCATTTGTTAAATTTATAGAAATATTTAAGCACACTTATGAGCGTGATTCTATTTCAATAACTCTTACTGTCCATTTCAAAATTGTGTTACGCATGCTTTCTTGGAAATTAATGTTTTACAGTTATTATCGAGATAATAAGTAGTGAAATGACTATGGACAGTAACGGTGAAAGAAGTCTCAATTCCCGCCAAGAATAAATGTATAAAAGTGAAATCGAAATAGTGTAACTGGTCAGTCTGATTTTGTGCCTCGCCGAATAATAAGATAAGTATTGAATACCTGTGTTACATCTAAGATGTTATTCTGTTCAGAACACTTTGTTCATTTGTTTGATTGAATGTGTTGTTTTATTGGCATTTTATGCAATGTTCGTTAGAATGAATAATAAAGACTATTTGTGATTTCATTGTAATACAATAAATTTAAAATAGAAGTGATTACAAAAGTAAAGTTTAATGGTTTATTCATGATGATTAATGTTTTATGATTTGTTTATTGGCTATGCTATTATTCACTATGAATAATAAAGTCTAATGTGTTGTTTTATTTGTAACACAATTTAGAATGTTAGTGATTATAAAAGTTACGTTAAAATATAGTGATTGATAAGATTAATTATATTTTCTTGTAAAATCTTGGTAAATCAAATATAATAGTGATTAATAAGGTCTAAGATGTTGTTTCCTTGATAATGCGAGTATTGCTTTTAGTTACTCAAATATATCCTTGTTAAACAGTGACTTAGTGCTTTTAATTATGTATGCCTGATCCCTTAATTTTAACAATTTCAGAAGTGGTGATAACCAGTAAGTCCGAAGACAAGGTGCCAACGAGTTCGAGCCGAGAATCCTTGTGAGCCAGAACAGAAGCGATTGCGTCCGTGAGTTCAAGAGAGGTTTCGCAAGATTCCAGCTCCGACGATAGCAGGGTATTATTAGCACGCAAGCAAAACACAAGGCAAGTCCGTTCCGATTATTTATTATAATAGGCATACATTGATCAAATTCAGTGCATATGTAATGCGATGTTAGGGATGTAAGGTGACGTTGGGAGTAGGATGAAGTGGTTTTTCAATACATTGTGATCCCTGAATGTTAGAAATATTGAAGTCTTAATATTTCCCTGTAGTCTAAGTTTGCTACAAGTAAAAAATAATTTTAGTTGGAGCTTATTTAAATATGATGAAATTTTACATTTTTTTAAATTAATTTGAAACTACCGCTTGAAACATTAGAGGCTAGCTTTGTAATATTAAAAAGAAGGTTTTTCAGTATTTGGTATTAACATAATCCGAAGAGATTCGATATTCAAATGTCGGTTTTTATACAAATACTTAATATCTTATTTGCTGAGTTTAATAATTTCAATGAACGGTTAGTTAATATGGTAGTACATTGACGCTTTGCAAAAACTGTTCAATAATGATAATGATAACGATAATGATGTTGATGTTGATGTTGATGTTGATGTTGATGTTGATGTTGATGTTGATGTTGATGTTGATGTTGATGTTGATGTTGATGTTGATGTTGATGTTGATGTCGATGTTGGTGTTGATGTTGGTGTTAATGTGGATGTTGATACCTACTGATATTGATATTGATGATTGCGTCCGTTTTTATAAATTATAATGATAATTAGAATTATAAGCAATTATAATGATAATATATCCTAAATTATTATTAGCGGTTTGTAAAATTCTGTAGTTGGAAAGTTGTAAAAGGATGCAAGTTTGTTTTGTAGGAATCCCCCTAAGAGACGTAGGCGTTATATTCTTACATAGTTCAAGATAAAAAGTTTCCAATATATTTGAACAAAACAATTAGTTACTATGTGTGTAACTGGAATAAATAATTATTAATGTCTAGTGTAGTGTAGTGTATACGTACAGACTGCCTGGGGAACACCCGGCGTTTGAGTTCATTTCATTGCAGAGCAAGTTTTAGAAAAGAATAGAATAATTTCATTTGGATAGAAACGTGGCTAACATTAATGATATAGGTAGATATACATTATATTAGCCAACATGTTTCGATGAACAATCAGTATGCAACATTACGAAAATATGTCTTAAATCTATCAAGTTTATTTTATTATGAAATATAAAAGCTTAACAATGGCTAGTATCAATATTCAATTACATAAGTACCTATACCTTAAAAGTATGTTCGTCTTAAAACGCGGAATGGGTAGTAAATAGGCCAATAACTATAAATTGTGTAAACTTGGAATTGCACCAATCCCTACTAGGAAACTCGATAACCTTTGTTATCATATTTTATTTGGAGTGGTCCAAACAAAGTAATTTATGAGATCTAGCCACAACTGATCATCAAAGAAGTAGAAATAAATTTTATTTATTATTTGTTTTGTGGAAAACCTACTAACAAATAACAACTAGAGCTAAAAGATAATAATTAGTGGATACAATGCTTTGAACAAAGTTCTAGTAATATTTAACTTAATTTATATATTAATGTTAAGTTTTAAATAAGTTTTCAAAAAGGACCTACTTCGATCCTGATAGCTTTGAATATGTATTGATTACTTCATCAAGAACATTTTGACATGTATGTATTCTAGCAAATTCCAAGTAAAATATGTCGAATGAAAATCAGAACTTGTTTGTGAAAATTTTAAATCAAGAAACTGGAAAAACAAATGGTATAGTCATTCTCTCTTAAAATTAGGAATAAGGTTGGGAAAATCATTCACTTGGGTTCTCTTAGAAAATGTCAGAAATTTAAATTCTTGTCTTAACATTGTTGTCTTGTTGACCTCCTTGAATCAGGTGTCGATAGGTATTGAGGTATTTAGATTAAAAAAAACCGAGGCTCTGGGTCAATCCTACCAATATTTTTAATCATTAATATTGATGCAATAATAGTTAACATTTATTTTAAAGAAGGTACTTTTCCTGGCCCAGTGGAAAATATGTAGTAAATAAAATTGGTTACTTTGTTTGAAGCAGGAGATAAAAAGTGAGCCTAACTTTTAGGCCAATTTACCTGTACCTGTACGTAGTACATATTATAAGTATATTATAATTACATGTACCCAGTAAAATAATAGGAAAAGAAAATAATTCAAAGTTTTCAATTAATTATTGGAATATTTCCCAATTATTTATATTCAATATAAGTTTCAATTTAATTTTTTCCAAAGGTAACAGTGATATTGATAATGAAATTGTTCTAACGACGAAATCAGTGCTCCTTTTTAAGTTTTACATTGAAGCAATATAAATGATCAATCGAAGAAAATAAAATATGTTATTTAAATTACCTAATATACTTTATAATATTAATTTGAATGCAGACATAATTTGAGTTTGTTGAAAATACAAAATCTCTAATGTACCTATAAAAATGTAATGATTCACGACGACAATTGTATCCAATCTACATATTTATCTTATGAAGATGACTGTTTTGTGACATTTACAGTTTACCTAAAGCGACAAGGCAGGGTTGGCCTACCTTAGTGGCTTTCATAGTGTACTGTACTATGAATAATATTCAATAAAAATATATTTTTATCTCAGCAGCTAGTATTGAGAATATAATTTTTACTTCAAAAGATATGTTTAAGACGTCTGTACGGCAAGCTGTACCACAGAATGCACAATAGTACACCTTTTGTTGCGGGATTATCTGAGAGAATTGTTTAAGGAAAAATTAATATGTTGATATGTAAAGTAGTTTAGTTTAAGGCTGTTAGTAATACGGATCAATTGATAAGGTGATACCCATTGTTTTAATACGGGAAATAGAATGAAGTTGCCGCTCCAAGATTTAGACAACAGAAACTATATGTCGAAAGGCATTGCCTTTCGTTGATGAAATTTCACAACATAGTTGCGATTGCGACACGAGCACACGACAGTATAGAGCTGCCTTCGTATAGATTTAAAATACATGGTAAAATTTGCTCACGAGCAAGGGTTATTACAAAATTATTTAAAAGACAGCAATGCTTGTTTTCGTTTGACTTTATAGTATAATTTTTTTATAAATATGTTGCAAGGTTGCAACTCTGTATTTTAATAAAATTGGTAATAATAATTACGAGTGGGCATATTATGTAAATAAAGCTACTGAACTTATCTTTGCAGAAGCTGAAAATTAGTTTCCTGTCAGCTAGAAAAGTTAAATTGGTGTTAGGGTGATATGAAAGTCGAAAGTTTCCAGTTATTTTGATTTTATATAAATAATAGTATTCATTGAGGGACCCAATGAGTATAAGTGTATTAGTAGTTGCTTTGAATCCTAATTAAATGCATAAGGCAAGTGATAGTGAGATTAGTGAGTCAATTTGATAGCACAGATAACTTATAGATTTGTTGGAAGGATAATGTTACTGCAATTAATAGAATTACAATAAAATAATGGATGTTACAGTAATACGAACACCTTATAATTTTGTTAAGGGCCGTCTAACCTGACGATGCAAAAAGGTTACTTTGTTAAGGGCCGTCTAACCTGACGATGGGAAAAGGTTAATTTGCTAAGGGCCGTCTAACCTGACGATGGAAAAAGGTTAATTTGTTAAGGGCCGTCTAACCTGACGATGAAAACGGAAAGTTTTATTTTGTTAAAGGCCGTCTAATCTGACGATAAAAAAGGGTTTATCTTGTTAAAGATCGTCTCATCTGACGATGGAAAAAAGAACTTTATTTTGCTAAGGGCCGCCTGCTTGGCGAGTATTAAGGACCACCTTGGTGTCATGTAACGGGGACCATCTTAATAAAGTTTATCAGAAATTAAGGGTTTAAATGAATTATACCAAATTTAATGAACTTTCATGGGCAAACTATGTGTAGTAGTTCGAATTAATTAATTTCATGAATATTAAAAGTTAACGAATTGTCCGTTGTATTTATATTGATAACTTAAATAACATTCAGTAAATATTGGACGATATTTTGTTGAGATTTTTCTATTTAAAAATAAATAACATAGGCCGTCGGACCAGACGATGAAAAAAATAGGTAAATCATCACAATGGAAATTGGATCATTGATAACATGTAATACAAAATGTTTTCTCATTACAGATATCTCCTACAGAAACCACGTGGTTTGCGGGGTCGCAAATTTGTCAGGATGGACGAACTATAATATATCGAGTGTTCCGGCTGGGTAACAATTGATAATAAATTTGTCATACGGATGTTTTCAAACAATTTTAGGCTTAATTATAAGTTTATTTATATTTTTCATTACTGAAATTAATATCTTCGCAAAATTATAAGCATTTAAATAAATCGAAAGTGATTATTTAATTTTATCAACATATTTATTGGTTTCCGGTTGAATTATTTGACTGTGTAATGGTTAATTGTTAATTTTATTAAAACTATTTATTTACCATTTTATATTAATGATCACAAATATTATGACGAACTGTAGTAGTGTAAAAATGTTAAGTAACAAATTATAAGATTTTAGTGCACTGATTAAAAGTATGTAAATTGACGGAAGTGTATTTGGCTTTAGAGCAAGGTTCATTTGTTAAATTTATAGAAATATTTAAACACACTTATGAGCGTGATTCTATTTCAATAACTCTTACTGTCCATTTCAAAATTGTGTTACGCATGCTTTCTTGGAAATTAATGTTTTACAGTTATTATCGAGATAATAAGTAGTGAAATGACTATGGACAGTAACGGTGAAAGAAGTCTCAATTCCCGCCAAGAATAAATGTATAAAAGTGAAATCGAAATAGTGTAACTGGTCAGTCTGATTTTGTGCCTCGCCGAATAATAAGATAAGTATTGAATACCTGTGTTACATCTAAGATGTTATTCTGTTCAGAACACTTTGTTCATTTGTTTGATTGAATGTGTTGTTTTATTGGCATTTTATGCAATGTTCGTTAGAATGAATAATAAAGACTATTTGTTATTTCATTGTAATACAATAAATTTAAAATAGAAGTGATTACAAAAGTAAAGTTTAATGGTTTATTCATGATGATTAATGTTTTATGATTTGTTTATTGGCTATGCTATTATTCACTATGAATAATAAAGTCTAATGTGTTGTTTTATTTGTAACACAATTTAGAATGTTAGTGATTATAAAAGTTACGTTAAAATATAGTGATTGATAAGATTAATTATATTTTCTTGTAAAATCTTGGTAAATCAAATATAATAGTGATTAATAAGGTCTAAGATGTTGTTTCCTTGATAATGCGAGTATTGCTTTTAGTTACTCAAATATATCCTTGTTAAACAGTGACTTAGTGCTTTTAATTATGTATGCCTGATCCCTTAATTTTAACAGAATCCTCACGATAACTAGCTCATAAATATATTTTCGAACTGTGTCGGCTGGTTAGAAAACACGCTCCCTACTTCCAGAAAGTGGGCGATAAGCAAGGGCGATATGTATCGCGCAGACGAGAGAATGATTTGGTTACACCATTAAGTAGTGAACCTTACCTTATTTAAAAATAACTCGTACTAAATGGCTATTAAAGTCTACAATCACTTGCCACAAAAACTAAAAGCCCTCCAAAACAGTACATTTGAAAGAGAACTTAAAAATGTTTTATTGGTCAAACCCATAAACTTAATATTCACTGAAATAGACGAACAGAGTTCACTTGGCTGCGAAACCAAAAGTGAGATGAGCCAGTGTTTGTAAATATGTAAACGTGTGCGTGAATTTAGAGATGCACTGAAGTCCATTTTAGGTAGTCGATAACCATAATGTATTATTGCTCTAATAAATAAAACACAAACAAAATTTTGAACAATTTTATTTAAATAATTTCTTAAGGTCTCCTTTGAGGCTCCCTGCTTATTTATTTATGACATTTATCCAGTTTAATTTAATCACTGGATTTACAGAAAACCTGGAAATAATTGTTAAATTAGTACTTAAGTTGGTATAATTTACTATTTGAAAACTGTCGGTTACAAGCAGCTTTAAATAAAACTATCAGTGTTCACAAAGACAAACAAAGTTATATTGGAAATCATCGACATGAGTATCGATATCGATAATTTTTTATCAATATCTACGCTTTATTTTCTCAAGTTCACGGACATAATATCTTTTTATCTAACACATAATGTTTAGAAATCAGCCTTTATTTAGGAAATAGGCGTTTAATAGCATCATATTAGTATATAACTTAGTGTGTTTGGGAATATATTCAACTAAAATATGAATTATGAAAATGGTAATAGTACAATCATATTTACCTGTGAAATGAGTGTTAATTTGGGTTATTGTCGTAAGTAACATTACAATCCAATACAGAACACGACACCATTATTGATTTATATAGCTTTGAGAGCCAAACCGACCCGATCGCGATCAAAATTACAAAATAATCTTGTTGACGCTTTTCACCAAGGTGATAAACGATGATAAATGAAGTCAAACCAGGTTCAGCTGTCAGTTTGTTTTTACTCTTTTTCGCACATCGCATAAGCCGTAAGAATCGGTTTCTCACTCGCACCTTTGTCCGTCTACTTGAGCATAGCGAAAATTTTTCTGAGTCTATGGTCAAACCTTACTATAATTTAAAAGAATATTTTGAAGAAAAAATGTTCTAAGCTTGAATTTGTTTCCTTTTTTTCATATTTTATGTTGTTGTCATTTTTAATTTAAAATGTTTGTTTTTAACGCCACTTTACCTTGAAAAGGTGAAATTGTAATACCTAACATCTTTTACATTTACTCAATACTATTGTATGTACCATTTTATTACAAATTTCATGTGGAATAAATGAATCTATGAATCTATGATAGGAATCGGCATGTATGGACCCTTCGCCACTGGTAGGTACCAAGATCTAGGGAGTTTTTTTGGACTCTTATAAATAATAATAACCATCATATTCATCAAAATGGACTTGGTATTTGAAGGGTATTTTTTATATACTTACTGTATTATTATTTCTTCAATATTTAAGTTACTTTTCCTTCGTGTGGCAAAGTTTTGGGACTGAGCTTTTAAAAAAATGACGGATGATTTCAATTAGCTTAAGTGCATGTTGAGTTTCCGCCAAAGTTGGGTTGGCCGCCATTACTTTCAAAAGCAGAATGACCCGCACCGCGGCTCGCGTTGTTCAATCTCTTTAATTACTCCCTAGCGATTAAGATTATGGATAGCTCTAGCCTCGGTCAAATACTCGTATAATTTAAGATTTTATGTGCACGCTTGGGAATTACACTTAACTTGACGTCTTCTCGTAAATCTCGAGAACCCAATTAATTTTCATAATGATGCTACAGTGTAACATTGGTGAGTTGCTTGAAGGCTTATTTGCACTAATTTTCTCAAAATATGCGAAGGTTTGTAAAAAATATTTTTTAGTTAGACGAATGAATTTCCATGACTTTGGAACCTACATTTCGTTAGATATGTACTGCATTATCTCCGAATTATCTCAACTTAGCATCACAGTGTTAATTAATCGGGACTTAAATTGCATAGGATATGTACTGCATTATCTCCGAATTATCTCAACTTAGCATCACAGTGTTAATTAATCGGGACTTAAATTGCATAGGTACTTAATTAAAGTAGGTAATACTTAAATTACTTAGTTAATGCAGAGGCATTTTCCAATGTGACTTCTATAATAAGCAAGCAAGCGAACATTCGTTTTTGCCCTGGCTACGGCAACAAATTCTCTGAAATGTCACCATTTTCCTTCCTGCCTGTTATTTCCTTTCCTTTTGAGTTGTTAACCGAGTGAAATTAATGCTACCTAGAACGCCTTTTTATGGAAATGTTATTTTATAATTGCTTAATTTTTTTGCAATTCCCTTTTGTATTTCCCAAATAGACTTGTTTTAGGTACCTACAAGTCTCCTTTTCTTTACGATTTTTGGTGGAAATTCCTGTCAATTGGTGACCCACTTGATAGCTGCCAGCTGCCAGCTATTAGCTGGCTATAGAAAATCGTTTAATGGAATAGATTGCTTACCTTATCGTATCGTTGCGGTGCGACGACAAAAGCCGTGTTTTGCATGCAGGCCGGCCGAGCGGGTTCTATTTGCGTTCGACGGCTTGCGATGCGAATTGCGATTGATCCCCGTCTCGTTAAACATTTCTCGTAGGTCGACTAAATTTCACTGTGCAAATTGAACTGAACACGTCGAAATCCTCGTAGGACTATATAGCTAGGAGCTTAAACGGTCGGAACCAGAGTTGAAATGAAATGAATCTCAATCAAATACCTATCTAGGTAGTGTACGACTTACACGATTAAGTCCTAGAGTCTCAAATAGGTATTCAAGCATAGAGTTTAGATTCCGACCGAAACTGGAATTCCGGCCAAAACCGAAACCGAACTTTCGGCCCTGGGTTCAGTTTCGGCAGAAACCGAAACTTTACTTACTTTACTAGAGTTTACAAAAATTCACGCTGGCTGGTGAACTCCGAAATTAGCCGATTGACGCACGACAAATAACGAAAACCAAAATTCGGCCAAGCCGAAAGTTTCGTCCAATATTTTGCCGAAACCGAAACTGTTGCCGAAACTAGTTTTTTTGGCCGAAACTGGCCGAAACCGAAACCGAAAAACTTCGGTCGGTCCCTGATAGAGTTGCAACAAAATAAAATTTATTTCACCGATTTTTTTTCAATTATCAAGGAAATTAACTCTAAAGTCTCGGAAAATAAAATCAGCAAATAAGTAACATTATAAAATACCTAGGCGGATTGAAATGTTCCTGGCCTGACATTGAAGGGACCATCCTAGAATTTCCAAAGTACCTTATCATTAGTATATTATCATATTATGCTCTAGTCTTTCAACAGTCTATGAGAAAACTTTTAAAACGTGTAAGTAGTTCAAGTTTTTTTTTACGATTATTTTTGTGCGAGTATTCTAGTACAGTAGCCCGTAACCGTAATACATTTAAATTACCAAAAAGGTTACCCGCTCGCCGTTGTGATATAGTTATTTATTACGAAATTATAGATCCTTTAACCCAAGTTTTACAGATCGCAACCCGCCGTAACCTATATTTGTATATCTCCAAAAATGATATTTTTCTAGTTTTCGAGGTTTACCACATGGTTTAGCTATTGTCGTGTTCTACAGCTTTGTTTAATTGCCACTGATAATAGTAAGACTATGAAAAGCAGCCATAGACAGATTTAAGACCAGATGAAAATGGATATGGACAGTGGCGTGCACAGAGATTTTAGACAGGGTAGGCACGGATAAAAAATATAGGTACCAATTTTATCACTGTTTCGGTATCTACCAACTTATAGGTACTGAACGAAATCCAAACATTTTTATCATCTTGATTGGAAAACAAAATGCATAGAAAACAATACAATTGGTTTGTGTGTACGTACACAAGCTGTTAGCCAGTTATAAATTAATTATAATAAAACTTTTTATGAAAAGAACGAGGGGCATTCATAACCTAACCTACCTACCATTTTTTTTAAACCCAACCCAACGCATCTTCCGTTTGCAATCAATTTAATTAAACTTTATCCTCAAAAGATAACCTCGATAAAAAGCGGCAATTTTTAATTTATTTAAAAAAACTTTGCCAGCATAGGTCTCGCATGTAAATTATTGAATTTTTCACAGTAAATTAACAAAATAATTACTTACTTAACTTAAAATAGTCAATTACTTGAGCCAAGAAAAACAATCAAAACAAAGCAAAACTAATTCTGCAACTGCAAGGGCAAACAGGAGTAGGTATGTGTTCTGTGGGGCAAACTAAAAAACGCTACTCTTTGCAATGCCCCTCATTCCTCTACGATCCACCGACGAAGCTCCACAGATGACGCGGTCGGGTTGCAAATAAGCAGTGCCTCCAAAACATAAACACGCGCATACATTTTCACGCACACAGTCACACTTTTGATGTGTACTACACGAGATTCGTTCTATGAAAAAGAAGCAGCCCGTAGTACTGCTTATGGACACGCGATAAATAATTGGCGCCTCTGTCGCCCGGCCGATCGTTGTTGGTTCTTGTGATTTTTGGTTAAAGTGAAGCGAAGTTAGTTTCAAAAACCACAAATAGATGGCGCTTAAACTAATAGAGACGTAAAGCCGAAGAAGTGCTGTGCACGATGATGGGTCATATGTCATATCATAACTTTTTAATTACAAGTAGTTTACAAATAATAGGGGAGGGAATGAGGGTCATATATTTATGGGACTACAGGGTATGCAGTGCTTATTTGCATGTATGGAGTGCACGCCACTGGATATGGACTTTGTCTGGTCTTAAATCTGTGTATGGTCACTTTTCATAGGCTTACTATTATTAGTGGCAATCAAACAAAGCTGTAGAACATGACAATAGCTAAACCATGTGGTAAACCTCGAAAACTAAAAAAATATCATTTTTGGAGATATACAAATATAGGTTACGGCGGGTTGCGATCTGTAAAACTTGGGTTAAAGGATCTATAATTTCGTAATAAATAACTATATCACAACGGCGAGCGGTAACCTTTTTGATAATTTAAATGTATTACGGGCTACTGTAGTATTCGCAGTATTTCAGGAAAATTGTCAAAATTGAAAACCGTGCGGTTATAAAGGGGGGAATATATAATTGCACTTTAAAAATAATGTAACACACTTTAAAATGTTTAGCTTCAAAATTTATTGAATTCACTTTAAAAATAATGTTTTCCACTATAAATATGCTAAGCTTTAAAATTAATACTTTGCACTATACAATTTAATTGTTTAGCTTTAAAATTAATACTTTGCACCATACAAATTAGATTTATAACATTAGTACTGGTAAACAGACGACTAGGTGCGACGACGAGCGGGCGCATCGAGAGAGGGGAGCCGAGGAGAAGGTTAGATTCCATTGCGACCAACAACGCTAGAACCGATTGGTGAGACTTGCCATCTCATTAGTCTGACATGGTTTGACAGAAATTAAATGATTTCGGAGTTGGGACACAGTTATAGTGCAAACCATTATTTTTGTAGTAATAATATTAACACGTTGAACGCCATGGGGGATACCATGTGACCCCCACTACTGTAGTACACGGGGCCAATCAAAAATTATTGAAATGTCAAAAATTTCATTTCCTTTTTTTTTGTTCTATTCGACAGGAAATTCATTTAAATCTATAACGCAATTTCAAATAATCAATTTATTTACTTTTTTCAACGTAAATATAACTGTCGCTCAATAGATGTCCCCCGTGGCCTCCCAGGATAGAAATTCGGTTTTCCGTTACAGGGGGCCGCGCGGGTCGCGGTGTCGGCCACCCCCGACCACCGCACTGTTCCCGCAACGCCCGCGCAGTTTTCTGTTCGTTCGTTAGTCCTGTTGAGTTCCTGTGTCCTTTTTCTGGCTCCATCCTCAGACCCTGGAAACTATTTCCCAACAAAGTGCTCGTCAAGACGATTCAAACGAGCCCAAACTCGATGGGGTTGCATGGTTTTATTATAGAGTTCCTATGGCTTTCTTCCGGCTCCATCATCAGATCCTCGGAGACTTTTCCTATAAGAGTACTGTCAAGATGACTCAAACGAGCCCAAACTCGATGGGGTTACATGGGTTTTATTACAGAGTTTCAGTGGACTTCTTCCGGCTCCATTATCAGACCCTGGACACTATTTCCCAACAAAGAACTCGTCAAGACGATTCAAACGAGCCTAAACTTGATGGGGTAGCGTGGTTATATTAAAGAGTTCCTGTGTCATTCTGCAAGCTCCATCATCAGACCCTGGAAACTATTTCCCAAGAAAGTACTCATCATCATCATCATCATATCATGAGACCCACTGCTGGGTATAGGCCTCCCTCAAGGATCTCCACAACGATCGTTCCTGCGCTGCCTGCATCCAGCGGCTTCCCGCGACCTTCCCCAGATCGTCGATCCACCTTGTGGGGGGCCTACCCACGGAGCGTCGTCTGGTGCGCGGTCGCCATTCAAGATCCTTTTTGCCCCAACGGCCATCGGTTCTTCTCGCTATGTGTCCAGCCCACTGCCACTTCAGCTGAGCAATCCTTCGAGCGATGTCGGTTACTTTAGTTCGCCTGTGGATCTCCTCGTTTCTGATTCGATCACGCAGGGAAACGCCGAGCATGGATCTCTCCATTGCACGCTGGGTGACCTTGTGCCTCCTTATGAGACGTTTTACTGCCGTAAGTCATCACTGACAACACACAGTGGTCATAAACTTTCGCCTTGAGACACTGAGGTAAATCGGAAACGAAGATTTTTCGAAGCTTCCGGAATGCTGTCTATCCGATTTGGATTCGACGAGAGATCTCTGCCTCGAAGTTGGACTTACCTAACTGGACTGCCTGTCCTAGGTTACATAATGGTCAACAACTTCAAGTGTAGTGTTCCCAACATGAACTGGAGCGGGCACAACATGGGCATACGACATGATTTTCGTCTTATCCATGTTCATCCTGAAACCCACTCTTTGGGAAGCACTACGGAGATCTTCGAGCATTGTGTTCAGGAGACGATTCGTAAGGACTTTCGATAAAGTACTAATCAAGACAATTTCAAACGAGCCCAAACTCGATGGGGTTGCATGGTTTCAATATTGAGTTCCTATGTCATGGCCTTCCAGCTTCATCGTCAGACCCTGGACCTCGTCTCCCATTAGAGTACTCGTCAAGTCGATTCTAACGAACCCAAACACGATGGGGTTGTATGGTTTCATCATAGATTTCCTGTGGCCTTCTTCCGGCTTCATCATCAGATCAGCTCAATGACACCATAATATTGCATTGCCTTCCAGTTCTGACCTATGCTTAAAGTTTCAAATCTCTAGCTCATTGAGAAGCTAGTAAAAAAACGTTCAGAAACTTTGTGGAGAAACAAACGAACACACAAACAAACACACAAACGAGAAAGCAACCCACTAAAAACGAGAACGCAAACATTAACGGGAACGGCCTACTAATATCAGCTCTGAACCCAACCCCAACTTTTCATTAATAACACCAATTCGAATTCAATATTCATAACTAAGACAGGACAACGTCTGTCGGGTCAGCTAGTATTAAGTATAGGCAAGAAACATGTTATTTTTTTTCTAAGTAAAACATATTTTCAAAAACCAACTAGACTAGACTACTCTACGGGGCCGTGGGGGACCCGTTCAATACAGATTTGTTAGTTAAACGTATCCACCAGCTCAACAGAGACGTTTGAAATTACCTCTATCGCGCGGTCACATGTTGTCCCCCGTGGCCTGAACGGAACATACATGTGTGGCCCAAACCTTGTCCCCCATGGCCTAAATGGAAATAGTTAAAATATTCCACGGCGTTCAACTTGTTAATTTATAGATCTTTTATTATTTTAAAGTGCAAACCATTATTTTTGTAGTGATAAGATTAAATTATAGGTCTATCATTATTTTAAAGTGCTGATATACAATTTTATAGCTGTTTACATCAAATTTAAAGTGCTATTAAATACATCCCTTATAAAGGTATCTCTCAGCTGAATCAAAACGTGACCGGGAGGCGATATTAGAAATGCCTGTGGGGTACAGACACTGCCTGCTCTGTACCGCTCTGGGTTTTTCAAATTAATAACGTCGAAAAAGCCTGTGTGTTTCAGAGCACCGCTTGCTCTGTATCACGCGGGGTTTTTCAACAAAAAAATTAATAATATCATCCTAAAAAGCCTGTGGAACACAGACACCTTGCGCTGTGATCCACAGGGATTTTCTAAATATAAATACCCCGAGCGATACAGACGCGTAAGGCACTAAGTATCGTGAAACTTAGATATTAAACTAAAATATCAAATCTCTCTCTCTCTCTCTCTTATCAAAAAAACTTTTAACTCGTCAAAAAAACATGGAACATAATTTATTTTTCGTAGGTCCTTTTAGAACGAAATCCCCAAAGAACAGCTGTTTTATCGTAATTTGCAAAATTTCTCGAAAACGGCATAGCACAATCAAACTTTTCATTTTACCTACCTTACCTAAAAATTTGTGTAATGTTTGTAGGGAATTGAAAATATCCTACCATAAATAATATTCATTGAGAGTTTTACAAAAATTTATATTTTTATAAAAGAAAAGTATTTTGTTAGTTTTTCGCAATTTCCGAGTGCAATAACTAACAGCCGAACGTTATTTCATTTTTTTTATTTCGTTTGATAATGTTTGTACCTACAGTCAACAGCACATCAGATTTAGACTATAGGTACTTGACATTGTGACCGCCTTTATGCCGTACGTTATAAAAGCTGTTTTGCAGTTTAACTGTTTAACTTAACGTGCTGTCTTGTATACCCACATCAAAGAGTACTTTTGTAATATAGGAAATAAAGAATCTTGCTGGCTTTTTCTGTTAACAAGAAAATTATAATCACTGATAATGTGTTTTTTCGTCTTTTTTGTAATATTCTTTATTTATAACAAAAATATTAATGAAAAAATTATAAATCGAAATGAAAAACACATAAAGTATCACATAAATGTTACTTATGTCAGATTAGTGATACAATAAAACATAATTAGGTATTGTTTATTAATTATCCAAGAAACTTGAAAATGCGCTCTATCAAGCTACCGCCCGCGACGTTCTTAGGAACCAAAGTCTGCTATATTTTAATCCAGGTTAAAAAAAACTATCTGTGTGCCTTTCATCCCAATCCATCCCATTTAGCATAGCCTGCCATTTTTATGGGTTTAAGAGAAAAAATATTTTAACATACACAATAAATTAATATTAATAGTAGGATAAACTAAAAAAATATACCACTTAAAAAAAATATCGCTAGTATGACTATAAATCACTATTTTAATATTCTACATAATTTACCGAAACATGAAGAAGGAATACTTTAACCACAACTATAATTTTCTGAATTGTCTGTGTTCCACAGGCTTTTTACGATGATATTATTAAATTTTTAGTCGAAAAACCCCGCGCGCTCCAGAGCAAGCGATGCTCTGAAACACACAGGCTTTTTCTAACGTTATTAGTTAGAAAAACCCAGAGCGGTACAGAGCAGGTAGTGTCTGTACCCCACAGGCATTTCTAATATCGCGACCGGGAGTGCATTGAAGACAACCCCATTTTCATGTAGGCTCAAAACGTCCACTAATACCGACTAAATATAGGTACTTATGTAAATTAATATTGGGAGACCAAAGATAAAAAATCAGGGGGATGGCTGAGATACGGATGATGATGATGATGACAAAAAAGCTTTTTAAAAAAAAAAAACCGCCTTCAAAAAACTGAAAACAAAAACAGCTTAAAAATTAAATACCTCTAAAAAGCAAGAAATAATATTCGAATCATTCGTTACACATATCAATATTAATAAAACACGTCTATTGAAGTCGGGTGGGGCTGGAGGACAACTTAATTTTTTTCTTAAAGCCCCACCCGACTTCATTAGACGTGTTTTATTAATATTGATATGTGTAACGAATGATTCGAATATTATTTCTTGCTTTTTAGAGGTATTTAATTTTTAAGCTGTTTTTGTTTTCAGTTTTTTGAAGGCGGTTTTTCTTTTTTTTTAAAAAGCTTTTTTATTTTCAACTTTTTAGTGGTAGGTATGTAAGCGCAACGTGTAAATATTTTTTAACTTTATAAAATGGTAAAATGCCCAGAACTCAATTTCCAAATTTACGCTGTTTGTTTTTGAGGAGTTCCGTTGTGTCATTGTAGTCCAAGTCTAGTCCAGAACGTTGCATCGCAAACCATGATTTGGTTTGTTTTGGATTGCCATAAACTTACCAAAACCTAAATCACTTTACTTATACTATTTGATTTTGAAGAGTTCCTTTATGTATCTTCGAAGTTCGAAGTCCAATAACAATGAAATTAAATTGTGACCACTCTTGAAGTATACCCTTTCAAATAAAAAAAGAATCATCTAAATCGGTTCATAAACAAAGAATTTATGTCCGAAATTCCATAAAAACTCGTGCGATGGCGAGCTAAATAATTGATATTTTTCAGGATTATGAAAAAACTACTGGCCAGATCTCTGTAAAAAAAATATGGGACCACACACGAACTATGTTCTTTGAGTTAAAAAAAGAATTATACAAATCGGGTAATAACTGACGAAGCTATGTTAAAACATACATAAAAAAATAATAATAAAAAAAAAATACCGTCGACTTGAGAACCTCCTCCTTTTTTTGAAGTCGGTTAAAAAATATGATAGTGAACATGCATCGACTTTTTTGTATCAAAATCAAAAGTAAGTATAATGCGTGAGAAAATCAACTAATATTAAAACTTTTCTCTTGCGTTTTTTTATCGTGATATTCGTGATATAGGTACTTGAAGTTAGCACGCATCAGCATAGCACCCGCCGAAAACGCTTTATACAAAACGGTCATGATTTGTGACGTCACTTATGCCACGTTTTAGGCGCATTATATTATGGAGTAACCCAAGAATTTTCAAATATCTCCCTAAATATTGCGTTTAAGTACCTACATAATATTATTTCTGATTCGATATTCTATCCAACTGTTGAATGCATTATCCGAAAATAAAAAAAAAAACTTTATTTACCCCTGTGTGATAAAACTAAAATAATACCTACTTACTTACATTATTATTTTATTTTTCTGTTTCATCATGTTTTTATACGTGTCCGCAGCGATCAAGCTCAAAATCAAAATCGGTGACTAATGCATGTTCCCTAATGTCAACTATTTGGGCTTTCACAAGGTGTTGTTAGCGCGAATAGCAAAAATCGTTTTTCTATAGCAAAGCAAAAAACTATCAATTTTCACAATTTCTCATAATTGTTTGGAATATTTTGAAGCTGATCAGATGGAATTTTAGATCGATTTATTACTATTCAATGAAACTAGGCTTCGTCATCAAACTCTTGAACCTGAAAAACATTCGAGTTGGAATAAAATTTTCGACTAATATGAAGATGAAGTCGGTCTTAAATTTTTTATAACGGGCATGAATGCCTTACCGGAATGATGAAAGAAGTGCATAGAGCAGCATAGAGCTAAATGGAAATTATTGTATGTTGATAAATAAAAATATTTTTTCATCCCTTCTATTCGAAAAAGGATGCATTGTTCCTATATAAGTGGGACCAAAATAGCTCTTTTCTGGTAAGAACTTTTTAGTGGGAGGAAAAGAGATTTGAATTTAGAACATGTATCTTTCAAAGAATTCGAACGCCGCCGCCAGCTGGTATGTATTGACTGGCTGTATAGACGGCGCGGCGAGGTCGCCGCGGCGCGATAACCCGCGGAAACTGGAAAAAAAAACATAAGCGCGCGAATTAAGTCTGTGTTCTTGTAATTAGTACATACTGACGTACTTAGTACAATAACTTTTGAAAATTGCGCTAGTGTATCAAACGTAACTATAAATTTGTAATTATTTTTACTTTTCACGTGTCTTTTTTAAATAAAAAAAACATTTTCATTAATTACATAAACAGTCTCCTATTTATTTTCTCATAGAAAGGGGATGAAAAGTAGAGTATATGACTCGGGCGCAAAATATTTTTGGCGAGGGCGACATACTTTGAATCCCTCGCTACGTTCAGGATTCTACTGAAGAATCCCTCGCTACGCTCGGGATTCTACTCTAGAATCCCTCACTTCGCTCTGGATTCAAAAAAGCGCCCTCGCCGTAAAAATATTATTTTGCTCCCTTGTAATACAATCTACTATTGTAAGTAGGTAGGTACCTACTTACTTATTTTATTTTATTTTCTTGACTAGGCCGCGAACTTTTCAATATAATTGGATTTCTCCAAGCATTTTCCTAAGATTTTCTTGTAAAATAAAGAGTACCTATAGGTAGGTATAATATTATAAAAATAGCTTTGTGAATGCTGAAAAAGACATGTCCCATCGCGCCTATGTCATTTGCCCCACCATTCTCAAAAAATGAAAGGCGATAGACTTTCATTAGTCTTAATCAAAGTAGTATTTCAGAGTAGGTATTTCACTCTAGAAACAGATTGATAATTATTTTCTGCATTAAAAAGTGGGATTTTTAAGTTAAAACGCTTTTAAATCACATTTTTTTTAAATTTTTTACTATTTATTTACATTTTTTCACAAAATACTTCAGAAAACAACTTAATGTTTTTGTAATTGTTTTTCTAAATATAAAACAATTCTTGATTCCTAAATAAAATGTAATTAGCATTTTTTAATTATGAAAGTAATTAAATAAAATGAAACTGGGGCAACGCTGGGACATCTCCTTTGTGTGAATGATGAAACCTGGCAAGTTTAAGATGTTGTATTGTAATACCCCTCTGGCGCTGAAAGTTAGTTTATCGCTAGTTGTCGACAATATATATATCTTTGGTCGATCAGCAATATCTCTGATATCAGTTTTCGTAACAACTGCGGCAGCTAGTCCAAGATGAATGGTTAATAAGCCCGCATGATCCGACGAGCTCCGATATGCCGTTGTTTGCCGACGAACGTTTCGGAGCATTTAGTCGGTCGGTCGCCTTTGAATTTGCTCGTCAAGTTTAAATGACTTCTCGAGAAGTCAACTTTGGACGTGGGTGGGGGCCTACTCTGTATGTTTAACACGAAGTTTGGGAAACCAAACATCCGAAAGGATGTTTTGGAAATTCAAAACAGAAATCAAATAAATAAGTTACGAAACAGAAGAGTGCAAAAAGTGCTTCGATTCAACAATCACGAAAGTATGTTTTCACTTATTTATGTCCTTATTCGTGAACAAAACATCCTACCTACCTACCTAAATGAATAGGGAACATGCATAAGTCACCGATTTTGATAAATTTGAGCTTAATCGCTGCGGACACGTATAAAAACATGATAGATCAGAAAAATAATAAATTAAATATAATATTTTAGTTTTATCACACAGGGGAAAATAACGATTTTTTTTATTCATTTTCGGATATAATGCACTTAACAGTTGGATAGAATATCGAATAAGAAATAATATTTTGTATGACACATATGTACTTAAACGCAATATTTAAGGAGATATTTGAAAATTCTTGGCTAACTCCATAATAATGCGCCTGAAACGTGACATGAGTGACGTCACACATGTTGACCGTTTTGTATGGAGCGTTTCCGGCGGGTGCTGCTGCGCGCTAACTTCAAGTGACTATATCACGAGAAAAAAACGCAAGAGAAAAGTTTTAATATTACAGTTGATTATCTCACGCATTATACTTTTGATTTTGATACAAAAACAAATTGATGCATGTTCCCTATTGTCTTATAAAACTAACTTACATGAACAGACTATCGATTTGGAAAAGTTATTATCTCTAAGTTACCTAGCGAGGAAAGAAAATGTTGTTTCCCTGAAAAAAAGCGACCACTTCAGTCCGTTGCTTAAAGGGAAATAGGCGTAAAATTGCATATTTATTCTCGGAGGCCCGTAATAAAAGAGTTCGTATAAACTTCCAGGGATACTGAACGGATTTTCAGGTAAACTCGCGAGTTACGGGTGTAACGAGTGAACGGAAAAAAGTTTTGATTGCATGTTACACTTCGGAAAAACGCTTGATGGCGGCTCAAATACTCTGTAGGGTGTTTTAACCGATTTCGGGGTTCAGGTAGGGGTAAAAGTTGGAACAAAATGGTTATAATGACCCAACTGGGATCGAACTCTGATCAAATCGCCCAAATGGTGCGGACTCACTGAAAGTCTATTGGCCGAATATTCAAACGCTAATTAACTTTGAGCATAGCCTCCTATAATTGCAAGCCGTGAACATAAGTTTGGCAACGTCTGTTACTGTCAGTTCGTGGTCATGTCGTCGGCCAGTCTCCATACTAAATGTATGGGAATATTTCAATTTTAAGAGGTCGATATTTTTTTCCCTAGTAATCGTGTGAGTTTTAAAATATGAAAATAATTTAGTTCCTTTATTGAAATGCTTTGTATATTAAACAATAAGAAAAATATCAATGTTAACCAGGAAAAAATGTCTGTCAAAGATGTCATCTTTTTTGTTGATTTTCTTCAGCAGGGAGTTGATTAACACGCCCTCTAGCAATAAATGATATATCATTAGAAAGGTCTTTTAAAGGCAAATATTTGCTGTTAATATACTTTATATCAATTGTTTATACTTTTGAAGTTAATGGTTATTAAAATATAAAAGTGGTTTATTGTCTATGGGAGTTGATTTTCCCCACTTCTACCAATAAATGATATACCATAAGAAAGGTTTTTATATGACAAATATTTGCTGTAAACATACTTTCAATTAATTGTTAGTAATTTCGGAGTTTTAGGTCATTAATGTTAAAAAAATTGGTCAAGTTTAGAGCGTTATAACTCTCAAAGTACTAATAGTTCAATATTATAGTAATATAATAAAGTGTTTCTAATTTAAATACCTTTCCAATGATGTAAGATTTATTGCTAAAGGAGGCTTAGATAAAAATACTTATCCTACTAAAGGACCCCCGAAAAGTTCACATAATTTGACTCAAACCTTATGTTCTAATAAATAAATAATAATAATAATTATAAAACTTTATTGAAATAATCTTACATCACAATTTACAACTAGTTTAAACATAGATAATATAGGAAAAACAAATAATAAATATTTTTTAATAGTAGATTGTTATACAAGACGCTAAAATGACCCATTCCATACGAGGTAGTTTTATTCCCGAGCTTTAGCGAGGGAATAAATAGAAACCGAGTTACAATGGGTTTTAGCGTCGTGTGTTACACTCTACTTTTCACTACGATTGCGAGAAAATAAAATACAATATTGAATACCTAGTTTATACTTCCGTAAACGAATCCACTCGTTTTTCTATCCTCCACTTCATAAACTTTTCATACAGTATTTAAATAAATGATTTGTGCTTGACGGCAAAAGATTAAAATTATTTCTTTCCTATTACTTACAGTCACACAATTCAATCAGTTTGGTATTATAGAAAAATTCTAAAGATTTCGCGCCTTTTTTAATTTCTACTGTAGCAGCTAAGAAACACAATGCACGCATTCTACGATCAAACTTAAAGTCACAGAGTATAAATATAAGTCTATGATTTCACCGAAGAGATCGCTGCTTTTAGTTCCATTTTCAAAAATAAAAATGAGAAACAGTATTAAGTCGAGCGAGTCTTTATTCGTGATTATGAATAAAGACTTTTTCGTTTTAGTAGGGTCATTGGTAATAGACAAACATTAAAAAAGAAAAAACTTTATCCCCTAGGGGTAATTTTGCAATTTTATCCTGACTCTTGTACCTTAACTTTTAGAGCAAGAGGTGTGAAAAATAATTTTATACTATGTGCTTGACCACATGCGATGTTGCCGTTCTGCTCAACTTCAGGGCTTGGAAGATATAGAAGGCTATGACTTTGAGGGGCGTTTGAGTATTCGGCCATAAGAGTCATAACAAGTTGATTGACTATAAAAGAGTTGACAAAAATTGAGGGCGCCACCATGCAAACACGAATAACCTTGGTAATACTGACTATAACTTTCTGGTCAATTTCTGAGGTAGGTACTTACTTAATAATAAACCATTATCGAAAATTAAGGCTCAACTGCTCACAGCTCATTCATATCACACTACGTTTAAATAACCATTCATAAGTAGGTATTATGAAAAAGCGAGGTATAAAATACTCCAATTTCGAGAAGCTTTTGTTACGTGGCGCTACCGTAGAGAGAGCCATGTTTCAAGAGAAGGCCACTTGCTAATGTGGCGGCCGTTCTCGCGTCCCAGGAATAATGTAAGGACAGAGAACCGTTTTAAACATTAAATCAAGAGAAAGAATTTTAATATCAGAGGTTTTGAATGTATGACTGTCTTCTACACGCTTGAAAAGAAGTTTCTAGTGATATTTTTTACAGTGAATAATAATCTGTTGGGTAGGAAAATTATCTAAATCTTCATTAAACAAGCGATACTTTCGACTGCATCAGTTTTTGCTGTTTTCCTATTCAATATTTTAGTAACATTGCGAAGATAAACACTGTACATTAACTCATCCAACTCTCGTATTTCAAATCAGAGTTTCAAGTTAAAGGGTTGTTTATCATAGGAATCCCTTCGCAGACGGAAATGTGAAGGGCAAGGCGATGCTCCACCTAATCACTCAAGTTTATCTTGTCAAGGGCTCACGGCGTTGTGGCAATTCGATATGAAATGCGATAAATGAGCTACGTCCTATAACCATTATTTCTAGTGTTGTGCGAATGTTAGTAGGTAAGTACCTATCTTCTTACTTAATGTGAATTATTTACTGGGAATTTAACACATTCACTGCGTTGGTGCTAGAACAAGACTGAGTGCTTTTACACGGTGCATGTAGCTTGCGCACGTTGAGGCGCGGGTTACTTGCGTTGCGCGGGTGTACAATGCTATGGAATGGAGCTTGGGCCCTATTTTTGAATCATTAGAATTTCAAATCGTGTATGAAATCGCAACATTCGTATGCGAATCCCTAAAATCGCTATTTTTGAATATTCATACTCGTGAATTTTGCAACGAGTGGACGATTCCGATTCCGACCCACTCGTTTTCGATATTCTACCAGTGAGAAATGGCGTGAGAGAGAGAGAGAAATATCAAAATCAAATGACTGTCAATGACATTATAACTTTTTAATTTACGTTCCGTTCCCCCGTAACTCAATACCGGTTTTTAAAATGGACGAGTTATGGCTTTCCGGTTTTTATTTTTTCTGCGTGAAATGAAAAATATTGTAAGATTCGAGTTTTAGGGCAACACTCATTTCTATTGTTTCCAAAATACGTGAAATTGGGAGCAATCGAAATTGATTTCGTATACGTTTCACTTTCGTGCATGAATTTAAGATTCATTTCGAATGATTCAAAAATGGGTCTCCTGGACCCACTATACGTGTTTCCACGGAGCATGTAACAGGGCTACTTGCACCGTGTAGAAGCACCCTAAACTGCCAGTGCTGTTCGAGTCAGCTACAACTACAACACGTATGATTCTTGCACACTTCTTTCGGTTCATTCACATCCATTAATCTTTTCAAACATGCCCTGCGGTTTTTGTCACTGCGTACACCAGCCTTTTCTATAATAACCTCTATTTGATCCGCGTAAGTTTTTCTGGGACGCCCTTGCTTGCGCAATCGTTCCTTCCACATTAACAATATATCTCTTAAAAACAAAAATTAATATCGAAAATATCAAAATGTATACAGCTGATTATTTTATAGTAAAAGATATTCAGTTTGATGGTCCTTTTCTACCATATTCGGCTTTAAGGGTTATTGTGTAACACGTTGTGTCGTCTGAAATGACTGACATAGTCTGAAACTGCAAATAACAACATCGCACTGCACGTAATGCATACATTTTTCAAACATTTAGATTAGAAGACAGTAATCATCTAAGATTTCCGCGCGTAAATTGAAACAATTATTTTGACGGATATACTTAAATCCGGAAACGGAACTCGCAGCTCGACCGCCGATCTCAAAGCGTAATGCCTCGATTACATACGCCAATTTAGCTTCCTAGCTAGGAACCAATTTCGGGTTGCCACAATAAAATATTGTAGAATAAGTTCGATTTTAAAATCGAATCTACACTCTAACGGAAAAGTAAACATTGTTTAAGATTAGAGATGAGAATTGAAAATAAAAAATCATAAAAAATGTTGACCTTTCCGTCATTTGTGCAAATTCACTGTTAAAATTTAACTTATTTATACGAGTGGCAACTCTAAATTGGTTCCTTAAATCGGCGTATGTAATCGAGGCTTTAGCGATATCCAGAGCCATAGCCAAAGCAATGCTCTGTCTGGCTAGCATCGCTTTCAGCGACCGCCTAACTTTCCCGTGCTCTGTCTGGGTGGTTATTTGTATCACGTTGTATCATAGTTTCAACATAAATGGCGTTGAACGGTAAATTCATGACTTGCTTTCACTAGGTAGGTACTAAGTTATAACATACTGGATTGTATTCAAAGCTTTTCCTTCCTGATCCCTTTCAATCTTCTTCAACACTGTCCCAAAAATTTAGTCTCAAACGAACCGTAAGAAATATTAAGGTAAAGCCTTTAAAATGTTCACAAACGTAAACTTTGTAAACGATAAGAAGTAACATTATTCGAATGAGTCTCAACTGGAACAGTGAAGTCCTCAAGTGGAGGATCGTTGGGGCTCTTGGGCTAAGCATAGGGGCTGGCGCTAACCATGAAAACTATAGACCTAAGACTTCCGCGCGTAAAGTTAATTATAAATAATACTCCTTTTTAAACACATTTGCTCGTCAAGAAGCCTTATTACATCACTTTTAGGGCCTTAAACCGAGATATAATACACGCCGTGCATAATATATTATACACTAGTGCGTAATGGAATTATCCCTACAAAGTTAAATTAGTACCTTCCATACTGCAAGTTATATGCGAGTAAACAGAGTATTGCCAATTAACTAAACTAACTGGGTTATATACCAAATTAACTGGGTTATAGCAGTTATTTTTTAATAACAACAAAGAGGTTTTATGCCGCTGAAAATCCCTATACATTTTTGGAAAAAATAAATGTGTACGTTTATATTAATATTTATTCATAATTTTTTCGTTATAAAATATTAAAATATTTTCATTTTATCACTTAAAATTATAATTTTATAGTAGGTTGTATGCAAACTCATTCTTTTGTTCGCAAAATATACTTGCATTGGGCGCGTGAAAAAAAAACCTGCGCGCCTTTTATCATAATTTTTAACCGACTTCAAAAAAAGGAGGAGGTTCTCAAGTCGACGGTATTTTTTATTTTTATTTTTTATGTATGTTTTAACATAGCTTCGTCAGTTGTTACCCGATTTGTACAATTCTTTTTTTATCTCAAAGAACATAGTTCGTGTGTGGTCCCATAAAAATTTTTCAGAGATCTGGCCAGTAGTTTTCTCATAATCCTGAAAAATATCAATTATTTAGCTCGCCATCGTACAAGTTTTTATGGAATTTCGGACATAACTTCTTTGTTTATGAACCGATTTAGATGATTCTTTTTTTATTTGAAAGGGTATACTTCAAGAGTGGTCACAATTTAATTTCATCGTTATTGGATTTCGAACTTCGAAGATACACAAGGGAACTCCTCAAAGTCAAATAGTATATGTAAAGTGATTTAGGTTTTGGTAAGTTTATGGCAATCCAAAACAAACCAAATCATGGTTTGCGATGCAACGTTCTGGACTAGATTTGGACTACGAAAACACAACGGAACTCCTCAAAAACAAACAGCGTGAATTTGGAAATTGAGTTCTGGGCATTTTACCATTGAAAATGTTATAATATAAAGTTAAAAAATATTTACACGCTGCGCTTACATACCTACCACTAAAAAGTTGAAAATAAAAAAGCTTTTTAAAAAAAAAGAAAAACTGCCTTCAAAAAACCTGAAAACAAAAACAGCTTAAAAATTAAATACCTCTAAAAAGCAAGAAATAATATTCGAATCATTCGTTATACATATAAATATTAATAAAACACGTCTAATGAAGTCGGGTGGGGCTTTAAGAAAAAAATGAAGTTGTCCTCCAGCCCCACCCGACTTCAATAGACGTGTTTTATTAATATTGATATGTATAACGAATGATTCGAATATTATTTCTTGCTTTTTAGAGGTATTTAATTTTTAAGCTGTTTTTGTTTTCAGGTTTTTTGAAGGCGGTTTTTCTTTTTTTTTAAAAAGCTTTTAATATTTTGTTTTTATCGTATTAATTGTCGCGGTGTGGTAAATTATTTTGTTTTTTCTTCGCAAATGTGTTGAAAAACGTCGTAAGAAACTCGTGAGCTTTGCTTATTGCACACTCGGCTGAGTTACGTCCTCGCCTACGGCTCGGGCTGCAACCCTTAGCCTCGTGTACAATGAGCAACCTAAGCTAACTTGTCTCATAATGTGCTATAGATAATCTTCTAATGAATAGGTAGGTACTATGGACCTGACACAGTGCTATAATGACATCAAAATCTAAGATGGACATTCGTATAGTATTTTAGGAACCGAACCTACCTAAACATGTCATTGTCTTTGTAAGCCTAGGCGTTATTTGTAACATTTTTGGGCGGAAACAACCTTGTGCAATTTCTGCATCTGCATATGGAAAACATCGCAGACGCGCGTGGAAAACGTTTCGTTACGGCGCTTTCTGAAATTTTCTTCCTTTCCTCCATAGGTGTACGCAATGTGTCAAGCCCATAGTATTCTAGGTCTAAAGGCTGGGGTTCAGAGGGCTCTCCGCTAATCTGTCAAGTTACAGTCGATGGGCCCCCTGGAGATACCGCGTCGTAAACTTCTTGGAAACTCCGCTAAGTAGGTACCTATATAGGACGTTATTGTTATACAGCCACTTGTCTCGACATGGCGCCTTTTCAATTTCCATTTAAAATTATTATCAAGAATGTGTCTGTTAATCGAGGTTAGTAGGATATCAAGATTATTAAGTTGTTAAAAAGTAAACTTAGGTACATCTAAAACTAATCGGAATAAGTAAAAAGTTATAATTTTAACATGTGACTAATCTAAGGACCTTCCCTTGACTAGGTGGTTAAGTTTAAATAAGTTGAATAAATAGGTAGGTACTGAAAAACAAAGCACAGATATGTATTTTTACCCTGTGATAATAAGTAGGTACTTAATATAGTTTTTTCAAATCAATTATTATTTTTCTTCCCTAGATTTTTACTGGCACCTGCTACGGATAGCAAACGGAATCACGAATCCGGAACAGATCATAATTCAACAAATACAAAACAAATTGGTAAAACAATTGACAGACGATCCTTTATTGAATTATTAGGTACTTAATCTCATTAAGGTATTCATTTTATTCAATTTCATTTATAATAATTTAGAGAATTGAGCGAAAAATCTCTTCATAACAAAACGTTAAAAAATACGGGCTAAAATATCAAACCACAAGTTTGTCCTCTATTTAGAGAGAAAACTATTTAATCATGAAAAGTTTTATAGTTAGATTTCTAAGTAGGTAAGTTTTATTGCTTGGTATTAATAATAAAAAAACGTTATTTCAATCACCTTTTTGTAGCTAATAAAGTTTGCATTTTTTCATGTTCAAAAAAAATCCAGTGATCATATTATGATCATGTATGTTTTTTTCATAAACTTAATATTCACTGAAATAGACGAACAGAGTTCACTTGGCTGCGAAACCAAAAGTGAGATGAGCCAGTGTTTGTAAATATGTAAACGTGTGCGTGAATTTAGAGATGCACTGAAGTCCATTTTAGGTTGTAGATAACCATAATGTATTATTCTAATAAATATAACACAAATAAAATTTTGAACAATTTTATTTAAATAATTTCTTAAGGTCTCCTTTGAGGCTCCCTGCTTATTTATTTATGACATTTATCCAGTTTAATTTAATCACTGGATTTACAGGAAACCTGGAAATAATTGTTAAATTAGTACTTAAGTTGGTATAATTTACCATTTGAAAACTGTCGGTTACAAGCAGCTTTAAATAAAATTATCAGTGTTCACAAAGACAAACAAAGTTATATTGGAAATCATCGACATGAGTATCGATATCGATAAATTTTTATCAATATCTACGCTTTATTTTCTCAAGTTCACGGACATAATATCTTTTTATCTAACACATAATGTTTAGAAATCAGCCTTTATTTAGGAAATAGGCGTTTAATAGCATCATATTAGTATATAACTTAGTGTGTTTGGGAATATATTCAACTAAAATATGAATTATGAAAATGGTAATAGTACAATCATATTTACCTGTGAAATGAGTGTTTATTTGGGTTATTGTCGTAAGTAACATTACAATCCAGTACAGAACACGACACCATTATTGATTTATATAGCTTTGAGAGCCAAACCGACCGATCGCGATCAAAATTACAAAATAATCTTGTTGACGCTTTTCATCAAGGTGATAAAGGATGATAAATGAAGTCAAACCAGGTTCAGCTGTCAGTTTGTTTTTACTCTTTTTCGCACATCGCATAAGCCGTAAGAATCGGTTTCTCACTCGCACCTTTGTCCGTCTACTTGAGCATAGCGAAAAATTTTCTAAGTCTATGGTTTTTTTATATATTTTTTATTATCCCACATTCTCAGACAGTCGTAAATCTTTGAGAACGGGACTCTTACATTTTAATAATTAACAACAATAGGTAATTTAAATTGCAGCTTTCTTTGTTTGATGTTGTATCACAATATTCACAATCAATCTTGTTGTAAGTATGTTAACAGTTTTATTACGTATTAAGATTAAAATTTAATCTTAATAAGTAATAAAATATGCTTTAGGTACATTATATCTCTACTGTTAATCTTGTGCTTTACTTTGCAAATAGATTAAATGGAGAAAAAAAAGATACGAGTCAATACTTAATATACCTAATTGCTTAAATAAGATATAAAATAAGTAGTAATCACAAATTATGATAACTACTTATTTTGAAAGAAAAAAAATTACAGAAGTCGAAGTCAAAATATATTTATTCAACTAAACTTAAAAATTAAGCACTATTTTATCGTCTACAGGTCCAGGCTTTACAAATTCTGTTGTAACAAAGTCTGTTGTTTTACACAGCTTGCTTTACAAAGTCTGTTGTTTTACAAATTCTGTTGCAACACAATGATTTCAGTTGTATCTAACACATTCCATTGTGATTTCATTTTGTGAAAGCGCCAAAAATATGAGCTTTGCCCATCTACTATATTCTAAGGCTAACCTTGTAGGTATATTAAACTGGTCACTACTACTCCTTACTAAATGGGTCACCTTTAAAACGTGTAACACAATTTAAATATTTAGGTCATATTGTAAATGAAAATCTTAAAGATGATTTGGACGTTGAGCGTGAGCGCAGGGCATTGGCCGTTCGTGGGAATATGTTGATCCATAGATTTTCACGTTGTTCACTTAGTGTAAAGATCACGCTTTTTAGAGCATATTGTCAAAACTTCTACACAAGTGGTCTATGGGTCAACTTCACACAGAGGCCGTACAATGCGCTTAGAGTTCAATATAATAACATCTTTAGGGCGCTGGTGGGGCTGCCGCGCTATTGCAGCGCATCGGGCATGTTTGCGGATGCTGGTGTAGACGATTTTTATACCATCATGCGCAAAAAGACTGCCTCGGTGATGCTGCGGTTGCGCGGTAGCGCCAACAGTCTCCTAAAGATGATAGCAGAGAGGATGGACTCTGTGGTTCTCGGTAGGTTTACTGATTTGTACGTAATACGTGCATATCGGTGAACCTATCGATGAACAATTTTGGATACTTTTCTTAATAACAATATTAATAATTTCATTAACTAACATAACAATAAGTACATTTGTTACTAACAAAAATTGACAAACTTTGGTCTGAAATAAATGATTTTTATTTTATTTTATTTTTTATATTAAAATGGGCTGTGACCAAGCATTCGGGGCAGTAAAAGTTTCTGATGCCGCCTGATGACGACACATTCCTGGCCCGTGTGTACGTACACATCTAAGATAATAATATATAATAGTAAAGTGACCCTTTGAAGGATTACAGCGGTCTCTCGGAGAGTAAGCGACTTAACTAAGTTATGTCATCCTTGTACCTTAACTTAGGCTCGCAGCTTAGCTGAGGTTTTATGTTGACATTTCAGTATTTTTCGTTGGAGGATTCATTTTTAAGAAACAGACAGAAATTGTGCCTCGATGATTTAGGACGTTTGTCTACATTTTTGTCTCTTTTCAAAAAATAATATAAAAATATATTTGAAATATTGCAATATTTACAGTACCTATTGTGTTAGTTGTGTTACCAACGAAATGATCGATTGTCTCGAAGAGAACCAGCCCTCCTACTCAAATGGCCAACATTATATGCTTTTGAACGTTACGCTTACTATTAAAGCTTTAAAATAAACAGTAAAATATAAAATTAAAGTGCCGTTAGCTTGTCGATTCCATACAATACGTCAAAGTCTCTGATTAACATAAGTTCGCCAGGCAAGCTACCACCATCTTACCTAGTCTGACGCCATGACAACAATTTAGAAATTGTTGTATTCCAGCAGTTAGATGTTCTTCAGTGATGAGGATTCCAGGTGTAGTGCGCTTCCACCTTCGGCCTTATCGTCACTTAGAGCCAATTTCACCATTGATTTTAAACGCGCTTTGTCAAAAAACAAGTTTAAGGCTGTCACTGTCATAACAACAAAGTAAAATTTGTTACGAAAATGTACAATTATGTTATAAACAATGCCTTGTTAAATCTTGATTAAAATTTTTCAATGACCTGGTGAAATTGATTTTTGGAATAAACGAAGAACGGGGTATCAAACTCGACACTTAAACTACATTACGTAAAACGTGATCTTAATCGCGTTTAAAATCAATGGTGAATTTGGCTCTTAACATCAGGTGAGGTGAAGGCCAAACACTACCCCATTGAGCATACAAAAGGTGTTTTAATCGTCAATTGCTCATATTTACGCTTTAATAAATAGTAAGCGTAGCACTTAAACGTATCTATAGACGTTAGTATTATTATATATTCTGTGCCTATAGAATAGTGGCCATTTAAGTAGGGGGGCTGCCCCTTCGCCTCAAAAGGCCAACATTCTATCCGTTTAAACGCTACGTTAACTACATGAGTACCTAACAAACGATTTAAAAAAAAACATGTTGCAAACTTATGTAAATCACTGACTTTGATGTATTGTATGGAATTGACAAGCTTACGGCACGTAATTTTATAGTTTACTGCTTATTTTAAGTTCCTTTAAAAAAAAATCTTTATTTGAACAGCCATTTACAGAATTAAATGTGACTCTGCTCCCATTTAAGAAATAGAAATAGAAATATTTATTTGCAGTAAATAGGGTAGGTATTTTACAATAATGTTGGTCGTCATTTGTTAAAGTGCTTAAAACCTATGTAGCCATATGAGATAGCATGCAAATATAGGATTTTCATTATTGATTTTATGTAGTATTTTAAGTTATACAGTTTATGTCAATACTTTCTTTTGTTTTAAATTCAACTAAGCCGTGCATAGACTACAACAGGACTCCTTATGTTTCAAAAACTCTTCGATGGAATAGAATGTGTGTTCTAGCAACCACCTACGCAAAAGTGTTTTGAAACGCTGTAGAGGTAAATCCTTAAAGCGACTCGGTATTTTATTAAAGATTTTTTGAGACATAGCATGACAATTTTTAAGAAATCGTTGAGTTTTTGGGACCGTCATTAGAACCAGTCTATAAGGGTCGCGTCTCGACCTTTGGGTTATGTCTTTAGCCATTGTTAACTTATCCATATTTTGCTTCACAAACACACAAACTTCAAGAATATAGAGGCTCGGTAAGGACAATATTTTTAAAGATTTAAAATAGGGCTTACATGATATATCTGGAGCTATGTTACAAATAGCTCTTATGCACCGCTTTTGCGCAATGAATAGCTGTTTAATATCAGTGCCGTTTCCCCATACTATCAAACAATATCTTAATATAGATTCTATATATGCAAAATAAGCAGTAATGGCTGCATTTACACTTGCTACTTGAGATAGTTTGTATAACGCAAATACAAACCTATTAATTTTGCCGCAGACTTTCTCTATTTGTCCCTTCCATGATAATTTTGTATCTATTAAAAGACCCAAAAATATTGCGTTTTTTACATTTTCCAGAAGATAACCATCAATGCAAATGTCAATGTCAATGTAAGGTTTCCCTGTGTAATGAGAGTCAGGCTTCTCGTTGAGAGTAGCAAGGAATATTGCTGTTTACAATATAACACCTTATTTAACATGCAATTCAAGTTCATATATTTTCTAGTACCTACATCATTTATTTTGGTCTTAATATAAAAATAACCTATAATATATCAAAACCAATGATATAATATAATTGGTTTTAACGGGTACCTATGTAGTATGTAGCGGTATGTTGGCCCTTTGAGTAGGGGGGCAGATATTGTTCAAAAATATCTTGATCACCAACAAAATTCTCGCAATAAAAGACTGCAATAACATTTCCGTCGCAGTTGCATCGATAGGTCTCCAGCTGGTATTCGGACGCTGGTATGCGATCAGTTATGTGCCGTAGCGTAGCGCTTGGAATCTGTGGGTACAGATAGTCAACAACAATCTTACGGGCCTGTTCCCGTATTTCAATCTTCATAGTTAATCAATCAATCTTAAATTTGTCCGTTTTTATTTGCTACGTGTGCTTCGTGTGCTTGAAAAGTTTTTTACTATCTTTTATTTGCTACGTGTGCTTCGTGTGCTTGAAAAACTTTTTGCTGCTATCCCTCGGAAAAAATACTTTTTTTCGGGATGAAAGGTACCCTATGTTCTTTTTGTACCTACCCCTGACAACGTGTATGTAAAATTTCATGTTGATCGGTTCAGTAGTTAAGACGTGAAGGCGGAACAAACAAACAAAGAGACTTTCGGTAAGGATAGAAGGATAAGAAAGTAAGGATACTTTACTTACAGCGAGAAAGAGATGTAATCATAGCAATACATAATCCTGCTAAGTTTTAAGAGCTTGCTTGTAATACAACCCTGTTATTGGTTGCTGCTCAGAGCTTTCTTGATATTTGGAAGGGTTTTGAAATCACTTTGGACAAAAGTTATCAAGCTGTATCTCGACAAGCTTTATGAATTAGGTGCTAATATCACAGTATAGATATTAGTAAAAATTAATATATACACGCTGAAATTTTAATCATTTGGTTCCCGCCGTGGGGTGGTTCCACTCATGATTACAAGCAACTTTTACTATGGGGCCAACTCTCCTGCTCGCAAAAAAAAATCAGCTGTTCCATACATTAAGGTCGAGTAGGTACTGCACTTTTGTATGGAACAGCTGATTTTTTTTTGCGAGCAGGAGAGTTGGCCCCATAGTAAAAGTTGCTTGTAATCATGAGTGGAACCACCCCACGGCGGGAACCAAATGGTTAAAATTTCACGCTGTATACTGTGCTAATACTGTTGTCGGTGTGTCCGAGATGTACGAATACACTTGTCAGTTTAAGGTAATCGGAAGCAACGTACGTCATTTGAAATTTGAATCACCTAGGCCCTAAGATTTAAATCGTTAGATATGCCCCTACCATAGTATGACCTCACCGAAATGTGTCAATTCAAAAAAACATTCAATCAAATGAGTGAGCCTCACTTCTTTGCTATTAGATGGCTATCAGTGCTCATCTGAACAGTGTCAGTTATTTCGGGAAACCACGTGAGAACTTTTTCAAAATGCCGTCTTGTGACTTTTATCTGTGCACCAACAATTGTAGTCATTGTAGAAATTCAAATAAAGCAAAATGACGTAACATTTCACGCGTAAGTATTTAGATTCCAATTACTATCGAAATTTATTTTCCTTCCTTTTCAATTCCGATGGAAGTAAACAACGCATGCATGCGTGTGCCATTTTGACAGATTTGAAATAATGCTACAGATTTTTAGTACGAAGGCAGATCTAACGATTTAAATCTTTACCTAGGACCACGAATTTAGAACTTTAATCATCGGATCGTTGATCATCGGACTAAATCTATGCCTTGGCTTTTCCTAAGTCTCGGAGCTAAACGAACATCCGCGTATCAGTTTTCTTTGTAGGCCCCCAGTTGACGAACGTTCCGGCTTCGACATCAGGAAGATAGCCCCAGACGGACGAATGGAATAATCCAGGCTGCAAATGCATAATCTATCGCCCGCCCACCTTCCCCGTTTCGGATTTGTCGATCATTTATAACGTGTTTTCTTAGAGACCCACGCAATCCGAACTCTTGCAAAGCACAGTCTTACTGTCTTATTCAGAGATGTTTCACAAAACTGGGGTGCAAGACTGTTCTAACAAAACCTGGTTTAATGATGGTAAAACAATCACAATACACCTTTTAATCCCTAAACGGTGGGACTAAACGTTAAACTGTCACTCTGAGTACGATTTGCGCTAAAATGGCGCTAGTCCGCTGTCTAACGCCATGTTAACTTTGGCCCTAGTTTAACGAACGCATTCTGAATAAGACAGTTTAAGTCTACAACTCAGAAAAAGCCGAGTTAATAATGAGACAAGTTAGGAAAGCGTCAAGTTTTAGAAAATGACAAAGTCATCCTGAGGGTAATTATACTTTGCATCCCTTCGAAGATGATTTATCAATTTACATGCAGCAGTACGTAGTATGGTGCCGTCCTTGTCACACTGTTTAAAGCTACCAAATGACGAAATAGTCTGTCTCGCTCTCACACGCTCGCACGGCGCGGCAGCTCACTCGGTCGCACCCGACGCCATTCAGTGTTGCCAGACCGTGGGCAATTGCCCACGCCATGGGCAATTTTAGGATTTTTTGAAAAAAGGGCAAAAAGAGCGGAAAGGTCTTGGAACCGGTAAAATATGGGCAATTCTGGAAATCACGAAACTCACTAACCAGAAATCACAGAAACACCTGGCACAAAGTACTAAAATACAAAATCACAGTTTAGGTTGGCTATCCATAGACGTTTCTTCCTGTAGAACCATCTAGGAACGAAGCCCAGCACCTGCGTTTAAGATTTCGCAGATAAAAATAGTTTTACCGATGTAGATCGACTGGGCTACATTTTTTGCCAAATTTTTTCGATCGACCATAGTTGCCCAGACGTTTAAATGACTAAAGGGCGGGAGCTTTCGATAAATTAAGATTGTTCTAGGTACAAACAGGGGCGTATTTACCCTAGGGTCCAAGAGGGCCATGACCCAGGGCGCCAGGCTGCGAGGGGCGTCGCGAACCGCCCCTCGCAAGCTTCGGGACGCCTTTTGAAATTATTCGTGAGAAGGATTACAATTTTTTTACAACAATTTAAATTACTTTTAATTTAAATTACAACGATTTTTTTACAATTTTTTTTACATAGTAGATGAAACTAACTGTAAATGGTGCTGCGCGGCCGTTTTTTTATGTTTTTACAATAGAGAAGCAAGACTACAAGATTAGTGGATGAAACTGACAAAAAATCGCGCTGCGCGGCCGTTTTTTAATAATAGACAGCCAAGATTACAGGATTAGTAGTAGGTATTTTTATTCGTGAGCAAGGTTCCTGTTTTTTACAATAAATAGCGTCAGCCGTCCCTAGGGCTTAGCTTTAGGGTGCATTTCATAATTAGTTATACCAATCATTTCTTGACGAACTGCAGTGCAGAATGTTCATTTTCCGTTCATGATGTTACGTGATTAGTAGATAAAACTGAAAATCTAGCTGCGCGGCCGTTTTTTTTTGTAACTTATAGTCAGGCAAAATTACAAGATTAGTGGATGGAACTGACAAAAATCGCGCTGCGCGGCCGATTATTTTAATGAGTAGGTACTCATAGTCAGACAAATTACAAGATTAGTGCATGGAACTCACAAAAAATTCGCGTTTTTAAGTACCTACTCATAGTCAGGCAAAATTATAAGATTAGTGCATGGAACTCACAAAAAACCGTGCTACGCGGCCGATATTTTTATTAGTATAGTCAGGCAAAATTACAAGATTAGTAGATAGAACTGACAAAAATCGCGCTGCGCGGCCTATTTCACAATATTTACTTATTAGTCAGGCAAAATTACAAGATTAGTGGATTGAACTGACAAAAAATTTTTACTGGAGATTGACAAAATTACAGGGTTTTTAATGAAAATGATTAAAAATTGCGCTGCGCGGCATTTTTTTTAGTATACACAAGCATCCTCTTACTCCCGCACGTGGGGCAGCATACCTTATTGGTCCAGGGCGCCGAATCTTAAAATGCGTCCCTGGGTATGGGTACAAAGCGTGTCATTATACGATAGTTTCCCCTACAAGTCGTTGTTTTAACGATTATGGGCGATTTTGTGTCGGAAAGGGCAGTTTTAACAACCTGTGTGGGCAAATGTGTTGATCGGGTCTGGCAACACTGACGCCATTACGTATTTTTGTGCGGTGTCCGAGTCACATCCGTCCGTTATTTTATTAATTTTTTGCAGTTTTCTCTATTTAAATTAGATTCTGTGCAGTGAATCAGTAATTATGGGTGGTAAAAAACGTCACTCAACTCGAGATGACGACCATCTATTGAAGAAAATACGGAAACTAGAAGAAAAGGTCAGAAGGACGCGGCGTCATAGAAAAAAGTCTACGTCCGAGTCCTCCGAAAGCATAATCGACGACAATGAGCCTCCAAACCTGATTGACTCTCCGACCCTGATTTCGGATGATAATAATGATTTAGAAATAAACAGTAAGTAGCATTGCTAATTGCTATATCAGTGTGAGGTAACGCCATGGCGGCATCGCCATTGTGTGTCGCGCGCGCACGCCGCCGGCCACCCCGCCGACGCGGCGCCCGCCATAGGATTAATATTATATACTGCACCCGCCATCAGCCAGCACAAGGAAGCGCAGGGGCGCAGGCCTATTTTAACGTAAATTTCGCTAAATGCTTACAATATCACTGCGCTGCGCTGGCTTTATGCACCTAAATGCTTATATGAAAATACGCACGTATATCGTGTGAGTATTATTAAATAAAACTTCACATAAATAGTGGCTGCAGTGGCTCACCTTTCCATTAGCTGACCACGAGTTCCGAATTCATATTTTTTTTATGTAAAGAACTCATGATTTGGAACACGTATACGAAATTGTATGTTTAGGAACCAAATAATACGCGAGAAAAAAAATCTAAAAATTAAGATTTTCTAGGTAAAAAAAATAATTTTAGACCTGTGTCGCAATTTTTTACGTTTAATGGCGGCGCACTAGGTTGGTAGCACTACTAAAGGACCTCAGGTCACACGATAGGTGCGAGGAGCGTAGCGACGAGCATGTTAGGTGTACATGAACCCAGCGCGCAAGCCGAGCGAGCGAAGCGAGCGTGCCGCGGCAGCGGCCGGCGAAGCGCCAGAAACGACTTTTTTTACGTGCGAAATTTTGTACGTACGTCCCCTCCCCTCTCCCCACCTTTTTTTAGCCTCCCCTGCTTAATTTACAAATTTTTTTGTTTTTTTTAACCATTAAAAAAAAAGTATCCATCTCCTAACTTTCAAACTTTAGGGAGGGGTTGCCACCCTCCCCCTACTCCTCCCCCCTCACCCCCTCCCCCCAAAATCGTGGTCCGTTAATGGAAAGTAGAACCGCTGCAGTAACAATGTTCTATTCTTCACTACACGTATATCGTGTTTAGTGATTACTTTACACAACTAAGCTCCACGTATACCGTGTTCGAGCGTCTATAGTATTCTATATGAATACTCTTATCATGAGCTCCTTTGTTTAGTGATTACTTTGCACAAAAGCTCCACGTATATCGTGTTCGAGCGCCAAAATTGTATTCTATATGAATACAAATAGCTTAATGTCTGAGTATAATAATAGCGCAATTTATGGATAGAAACTTGTTTCCAATTCTATATTCTGATCCGACATGCTGTTCTTACATTTTTATTTGAACACATTGATTTTTATTTCAGGTGAAATTTTAATTGACAACCCAAATCAATCTCAACCAGAACTTGTTGATGGTGGTGAGGAATGTTCTGAATTGAATCCAGATATTCTGAATATATTGGGCGATGACTCATGTGCAGAAAATGTATTTAGTGAAAACTTGCACAAAGATGTTTCCACCAGATGGCAACACATTTTATTAAATGGTTTATCTAAAGAGAATAGATCTGAGTTACTGAAAAAATATTTACCCCCAGAGAACTGCCCAAACATGAGGGCTCCGAAACTTAATTTAGAAATTAAGGCTGCTCTCACCGAAATAAACAATAAGAAAGATTTATATTCTCAGACAAAACAAAATCAGTTAGCAAGTTGTCTATCGGCCTTGGGGAAAGCTCTTAATCTGTCAATAACTAAAAGTAAAGATGTTTCACAACAAGAAATTATACAATACCTTAGTGATGCCAGCCGTCTACTGTGTGATTATCACTATAAAGAGTCTCAATCCCGCAGATATGCTATTATTAATACTCTTAATAAGCAAACCCGAGACACTATAAAGAACACCAAAATAGATGAATATTTATTTGGTTCCGGCCTCGCAGATCATCTTAAATCATCTAAGGCTATCTCTAAGTCTGGCCAGGAGCTCAGACCGAAGACTGATAATCGACCAAAACTTAAGGCAGTTACTGCAGGTCAAACGTCGACAGCTCGTCGTGGGACTTTAAACGCGAGGGGGGCGCCGCAAGCACCAGCCGCAGAGACGCGAGCGAACCCCGCATCGAGGAGGAATCATGCGGCTCCAGCTCCGGCAACGACGCGCTACCGGAACAACTACAGCTCCAAGTACACGCAGCGTCAACGAGGGAGGAGGACTTGACTTCAACTCCAGAGGTACTAATTTCTGTTGCGGGTAGATTACAATATTTTTATCAACAGTGGACTAATATAACTGATGACCCTACAATCTTATCATGGATCAGGGGCTACAAAATTCCTTTTATAGAGAATCCTATACAACACAACTTGCCACAAAACAAGCGCTGTACACAAAGGGAAGCTGAAATTATTGATGATTGCATTTCTGATCTTGCAAATTCTGGCTTTATTTCTCCTTGCAGTCCATGTGAAGGCCAGTATGTTTCGCCAATTTTCACAGTTCCAAAACCGAACGGTAAACACAGATTTATTTTAAACTTAAAAAGTTTAAATGAATACATTGATGTGCAACACTTCAAAATGGAAGATTACCGTACGGTTTTGAAACTAATTGAACACAATGACTACATGGCAACAATAGACCTCCAAGATGCTTATTTTTTAGTGTCAGTCGATATTGAAGACCGAAAAATGTTAAGATTTCAGTGGCGTTCAAATTTATTTGAATTTAATGTTCTACCATTTGGTCTGTGTACTGCGCCATTTGTGTTTACAAAACTTTTAAAACCTGTACTATGTCAACTTCGCTCTAATGGTCACCTCTCTGTAAATTATTTAGATGATTTTTGTTGTATCGCTTCATCATATGATTTGTGTATCGATAATATCACCGCCACAATAAACCTTCTAGAATCATTAGGATTCTTAATCAACTGGGACAAAAGTCAAACAATACCCAGTAGGTCTTGTAAATTTTTGGGCTTTGTGTTTGATACAGCCAACATGAAATTGTCACTAACAGATGAAAAGAAATCTCGAATAAAAGAAAAGGCTACTAAATTTCTTAATATAAACAACTGTACTATTAGACAGTTTGCTGAATTCCTTGGCCTTTTGACTTCAGCGTGCCCAGCTGTTCGCTATGGCTGGGTTTACACAAAATTATTTGAACGTGAAAAATACTTAGCTTTAAATCATTCCGATAACTATAATAAACGTATGCCTGTTAAAAACAATCTGCATTGTGACTTGAAGTGGTGGAAAAATAACATTGAAAAAAGTTTTTCTCCTATTCATAAAGATGAATATGATATAGTTATTTACAGTGATGCATCCAGCACTGGATGGGGTGCTGCCTGCAATGGTGAATCAGCTGGGGGAAATTGGAGTAAATCTCAATTAACCAATCACATTAACTACCTTGAATTAAAAGCTGCTTTTTATGCATTAAAAATATTTGCCTCTCACCTTCATGACTCCAATATCCTTCTGCGGGTTGATAATAGTACAGCATTAGCTTACATTAACAGAATGGGTGGTGTAAGATTTACCCACCTTAATGAGTTAGCTCGAAAAATCTGGCAGTGGTGCGAACTGCGCAATTTACATGTATTTGCATCATATATAAAATCAGCTGACAACATTGAAGCCGATCGTGCATCTCGACAGTTGAATATTGACACTGAATGGGAACTTGCCGGATATGCATTCTCACAAATTGTACAAACATTGGGAAAACCCGACTTTGATCTCTTTGCTAGCATACAAAATCATAAATGCCATTGATATGCTTCATGGAAGCTAGATCCACAATCTGAGTTAATTGATGCATTTACTTTTAATTGGCATAGTATATTTTTCTACGCATTTCCCCCCTTTTGTTTAATTACTAAAGTTCTTTAAAAGATAAAATTGGATAAAGCAGAAGGTATTGTTGTTGTGCCGCTTTGGCCATCACAACCTTGGTACCCAATGTATCAAAAAATGCTTGTTTCTCAAGAGATTATATTCGAACCAAATGAATCATTATTACTCTCTCCTTTCAGAAAAGTTCACCCACTTCATGCAAACCTTTCCCTGGTGGCAGCGAGATTATCCGGCAAGCTCTGATCAAACGAGGTGCCCCAACAGTATCCTTAAATTTACTTATGGCTTCATTTTCCCATAATACGCTAAATCAATATAATTCATCGTTAAAAACTTGGTGGGAATTTTGTGAAATTAATAATTATGATTATTGTGAAGCTAATGTGTCACAGCTGATTCAATTTTTGACACAATTGTTCGAATCAGGAGCTAGCTATAGTACGTTAAATACGGCAAGGTCTGCTATATCCTTACTGATAGATGTATCAATATCCTCAAATGTTATAGTTTCTAGACTAATGAAGGGCGTTTTTAAGTTAAAACCTCCCACACCAAAATATGATGTTACCTGGGACCCCATCATTGTGCTTAATTATTTAAGTAATTTTTACCCATACGATAACATTAACTTACGTGATTTATCATTTAAAACAATTACATTACTCGCAATAGCATCTGCTCAGCGAATGCAAACATTAAGTCTGATCAAAATGGAAAATGTAATCATAAAAATTGATTGTATTTTGATTAAAATAGTTGACCTGATTAAAACATCCAGACCGGGGACCTACCAACCACTTATCAAACTACCTTTTATTAAAGAAAACCCTAACATATGTCCGGCACTTGCTTTACAAGCCTATTTGAATAAAACTTTAAATATTAGAAAAAATAATTCATCAGGAAATTTGTTTATCAGCTTTAGAAAGCCACATAATAAAGTAGGATCGCAAACTCTTGCACACTGGGTAAAAAATACCCTCCAGGAAAGTGGTGTGGATACAAATCTGTTTGGTGCACACAGCACACGTCACGCGGCCACCTCGGCCGTGCGCCGATCTGGGGTTAACTTGCAAGTGGTTCGTAGGACCGCGGGTTGGAGTGACACTTCCAATGTTTTCCTTAAATATTATAACCGAGATGTCACTAGTACTACACCCGTTGTAGACAATAATGAGTTTGCCCACTCTTTGTTTAATTAATGAAAAAATACATTTACTTTATGCTATCTTAGCATGATAATGCATAGTTTTCTTAAAATTATTTAAACCTATAAAAATACTTTTTGTTATCTGTAAACATTTTCTTTAGGAAAAAGAGATAATATAATAAGTGTTTTGATACATGTCTTTGGAATTCATTAGAACACCTTGTTATTCGAATCAAATTTTTATTATTTTAAAACTCTAAACATCTGCATGTAAATTGATAAATCATCTTCGAAGGGATGCAAAGTATAATAAAGAATTAAACGAACTTACCTTGTGAAGTTCGATTCTTATTATACGAGCATCACGTAGAAGATGATTTATCATACTCCCGCCCAACCCAGTTCGGATTCATTCTTTTTCTTACCCTTTAAAAAATTTGATCTCGATTTTAGCTCTAAAATTAATGGCGTCGGGTGCGACCGAGTGAGCTGCCGCGCCGTGCGAGCGTGTGAGAGCGAGACAGACTATTTCGTCATTTGGTAGCTTTAAACAGTGTGACAAGGACGGCACCATACTACGTACTGCTGCATGTAAATTGATAAATCATCTTCTACGTGATGCTCGTATAATAAGAATCGAACTTCACAAGGTAAGTTCGTTTAATTCTTTAATAATGGCTGTAAAAAATAATCTCATCTATTGTACCAGATGCATATGGAAAATGTCTGGCAAATGTAGTGGCATCAAGGAAATTCGTTCCCGTTATATTCTCGATTCAGATAATCGTGCTATTCTGAAAAATCTCATTGTAAGTCAAAAACTGAAACCAACTATGAAATTTGATAATGCGCCAATTTAAAGCAAAAAAAAAAAAATGTAAGCGTAAAGACATACATAACCAGTTTCAGTTAGTTTAGGTTTATTTATAGGTCAAGTAACTTATAATATAACTAGCGGCTGCCCGCGACTTCGTCTGTGTGGAAAATTCTTTGCTATCCCACGGGAACAATACTTTTTTTTCGGAATAAAAGTTGCCCTATGTCCTTCTCTGTACCTCTGACAACGTGTATGCATGATCATTTCATGATGATCGGTTCAGTATAGTTAAGACGTGAAGGCGTAACAAACAAACAAACAAACAAACGACTTTCGCATTTATAATATTAGTAAGGATAAGTAAAGATTCATCAGTGCCCGCGCGACAACAATTGAAAATCTTTTGTCTCATTTTGAAGTTCATTTTAGAGTATTTTGTATTGATAAGTTTTTCGTCATTCACCTTTTCTCAGAGAAAAGTTCAATTGATGGTGTTCTTCACAAAAGTAAACAACTTAGATAATACTTAGCCGTTTCGTCTAATGCAATTTTACTAAGAAACGAAAATGTTTTTTTACAATCAGACAATACACAATTTAGGCGGCGCCTCCCTTTGGGAGTCTTGATTGACACAATTGTGCCATAATTTTTTCCACCCTTCCATTCCCCTCTTATTATAATCATATCCTTTCAAAAGTTCCCGTACCGAATTAAAGTTTCGCTGCTGTCAAGAAAGTCCTTTCTGAATTATTGTCGAGTGGAATACCAAGTATCTTCGAAGTATGCCTTTGGGAATTATAATATTTTTCCCAGTGTAATTTGCACGTCATAGGTAATATTCCTGTTTAACATGCCGTCTCCGCTTCAAACTTCGGGAAGAAACTTTTATATGATACCTCTATTTGTGACATTGAACTTTCTTTCACGGATGGATGGTTGTTTTTGTAAGACGTATTGCGATTGCGATCAAAATTGACACGATTTTTTTAATCATTAGAAAACTCCACCCAATAGAAAAATAAAAGTCCATCAGCCATTTTTAATGTTCCCACTGCTGGGTCACAGGCCTTCCTTATGGGTGGTTAAGGAGGACGGGCCATAATCCACCACGCGGGCCCAATGCGGATTGATGGGTGTTAACGACTGCAAATGCAGCTGGGACCAACGGCTTAACGTGCCTTCCGAAGCACGGAGGAGCTCGAGATAATAAATTTTTGGTCACCCATCCCATGACCGACCCTTGCGAAAGTTGCTTAACCTCCGCAATCGCTGAGCCAGGCGCTAAACCACCGAGCTCCTCACCCGAAAATAAATACTGCCTGCCTAGCATGACCGATTTATATCGCGTGATATAGCGTTTTATCACTTTTAACTGTCAAAAAGACAAAGGAATTTGACAGTTGAGTGTCGATAAAATGATCAATATCACACGATATAAATCGGTCGAGCTAGGCAGGCAGGACCCTATTTAATAACGTGACAAATTATCAATTGACATGACAATTTGGTTTACTTTGTGGTGTGGCTATGTGGGTTGTTCTATTGATATGAAATTGTGACAAATTGTCGCGTTTATAGGTAATTTAGGGCCCGTGGCGACTCTATTTTCAGCGATTTTCAGTCTCTGTCAAAAAAGTCATGTGGCTGAGAGTGTAAGCGTTATTATTTTAATACGTTAAGTAACGTTTTTTTACTGCTATAATACCGTCAAAAATATTGTTTACCGTTAATTAAGATTATTTTACCGTTATATTATCGTAAAATAACGTTTACAAAAAAAACGTTATTTTTAACGAGTTTTTTGTAATGTTACAATTTTTTAACGATTTTTCAATCCCTGTTAAAGTAAATAGATTTCAGTTTGTGATCTCGGAGAGTGGCGTGCTAAATAAAACTGACTAGCGGGCAAAAGGGCTCGAAGTGTCGAATAATTGAGGCGGAAGCCGTCGGCAGTTGTTGCAGCTCCATTAGCGAGTCAGAACGGTGATGTGTGTACTCTCTAGAAGCGTTAATTATATTTAATTCGCCAGCTTAGGGGACCATAATTGGAAAACATGGTTAGCGTGGCCATATTTTTATATTGAAATAGTAAAGTTGTAGCCACAAAAAAAAACATACTACAAGCTAAAGAAATTATCTAGTAGCTACAAATATTAAATTGCGTAAATAATAGCGGAAATGTATTGAATTCTACATCAAAATACACTTTAAAGTACTGTGCAGTTATTCCAATAACTTTTTTCAAGAAAGATAATTCGCACATGATATTCAACATAGTATTAACTCAAAAAACTGAATTTTGAGTTATTTATAATATATTCGGAATCAGCATTTTTTTCTCTACAATCGGGTAAAACAGTTATAGCTCTAAGTCGTTTGGATTGCCTTTTAAGACGGTCTTTTCTGTTACCGAGGCTACCGAAACATGTGTCACGTCTCGGGATAACACACCAAATCAGAAAATTATTTATGAATGTGAGCGTATTAACAGTGACTTGATACTGTTTTGCCTGTCAACTTTTATATAAAATTAATTTTTATTTGAGTTATTACTGTTTAGCTTGTTTATTTTTACTCCTGTTTTTAAGTTAATACTCTTTGCACTCTAGTAGGTTCTAGAAAGTAGCTTGTATATTCTTATATATAAGTCCCAAAGACTTTATTTTTGAAGTATACAAAAAAGAAGAATGTAGCTTTTTAACGATATAAAAATCAGGCCATAAATACTTCACAGTCAGGAACTATGATTTTTTAAATCTTTGAAACGATATATCTCGAAACTACGTTTTTTGAGTTAATACTATGTTGAATATCATGTGCGAATTGTGCTAAAGATTATGATGATAAAACAACGAAAAACATAGAAAAATTGCAGAAGTGAGGTTATTTTCATACTCTTTAAACGTAAAGAAAAAGACAGAGAAAAATTATTTTACATAACGAAGCCTTAGCGTGCTCGCAGACTACAGACTTTCTATCGGCCGACAGTTTAGTCGGGCTCTCAATCAGTATGAAGAAGTATGCAAGTGCGCACACTACAACGATTCGGTATCGGCCGATTCTTCATACAAAACCAACTATCGGGCCAACTATCGGCCGAAAGAAAGACTGTAGTCTGCGGGCACGCTTAAACAAAAAAAAGCGCTAGTATCTAGCAATGCTGTGTAACTGAAAAAGGTTTCTTTATAAATAAAGGATGATGCCGATTTCCGTTTTTTATTTCCTTTTTTTTGAGATATGTATGGTTAATGCGCATCATGGCCCGAATCCGGGGAGAATCCGGCATGATCCAAGTTTTTGAGTAAAATGCGTGTAGCCTTAGTCTTAATGACTCATACACTACTAGAAAAAGCCCGCCTTTCGCAACTACCTGAGTCATGAATGATCCATTGTTTAATGACCATATTATTATACAAATACAAAAACAGTTTCGATTTTTCCAGACATTTCTAGGTTTCCTTTATTTCCACGTCACTTCCGGCGGCCGTCCGCACCAATTAACCCGCCAATGGCTCGATAAGGTAAACGAGTTATCATCGACGTGGACCTCACTGCAACACGCACCGGAGAAAATAGCACATCCTTTAATATATAAATCTAATAAAATAAAAATTGCTAGATGATACGCCTATTTTTGATGACCAGTCAGTGGTCAAATGAACTGTTTTGACGTGTATTGGTAACAGGGCTTTATAACGTTACCAATTAACAGTAAAAATAACGTTCGGTAACGTTATTTTCAATATGATACCTTGATAACGTTATTTTTTTTAACGATACCTAATGACATAACCTTAATATAAGGATAAATTAATGTCGATAACGTTAAAAAATAACGTTATTTTTAATGGTAATTTTAAAGTAAGTATTGCGTATTGTAGGTAGGTACCTTTACTACCTAGTACCTACCGCAGAGACTGATCACGTCACGGTGGCGTCAACGTCAATTACACATTGCTTTTAAATATTTTTATACTTACAGTAACATAATAACGTTATCAAGGAACGAAAAAATAACGATAAATTTTGTTTTACCGTTATAAATTTTACCGTTATTAATTTCCGGTTTTAACGTTACTAATTTTTAACGGTATTTTAAGCCCTGATTGGTAATATAAGTGTAGGGCCAACTTTCCTAAGAAATGGATGTCATGGAAACCTGGAGGGAAACATTTTTCCTTTGTTCTGTGATGGAATCAGTATCCTACTTTTTTTGGAACGAAAGGTACCCTATGTCCTTTTTTGTACTCTTGACCACCGTGTATTCAAAATTTCACGATGACCGGTTGAGTAATCAAACGTTAACTAAGTACATTAAGAACACTGCGATGACCTCCATTAAACAAGCGTACTTGTTTAATGCATGTCAGTGATTGAAAATTTGTACCGTACAAAATGTCAGGAAATTTCCTGAAAAGCCAGAAAAAAGGCAGGAAATCTCATTATTAGCATTTGATCAGCCCCTCTACTCAAATGGCCAACATTCTATTCGTTTGAACGCTACGCTTACCACAACAGAATACATACTTACTATTACAACTTTAAAATAAGCAGTAAACTATAAAATTACGTGCCGTAAGCTTGACAATTCCATACAGAACATGAAAATCCGTGATTTAAATAAGTTTGCGACACGTAATTTAATCATCTATTGCTCATATTTAAGCTTTAAAAGTAAGCGTAGCGTTCAAACGAATAGAAAGTTGGCCATTTGAGTAGGGGGGGCTGGTAACCCTAGCTGTGTGCCGTAATTGTCCACCGATGGCGATGACGTGATAAGATAACCAAATTTACATCGACATGGGCCCGTCGCTTCTGTCGCCGCTCGTCGACACAAAAATATTGGACGCTGAATCCCATTTCATGTAGATTATTCGGACATGTTAATATTGAACGTGTGAAAAAGGTTTGATTAACGTATTAAATTCTGCTAGAAAAAAATAAAAAGCAATTCTTGAGCCTCGAAATTACAGAGTAATTTTTACTCGTATTTACGGAAACTCAAATATCCAAAACAATGTCATCAATTTCCTTTACCAATTGTCATTATCTTCATAGTTTCAAACAGTCTGTGTCCATTTCATGGCGCAATTTCTAGAACAAGTTTTTCCCAACAAACTTTCAATTTATTCAGCCCGCTCCGAACAGAAATCGGTGCCAAAAACACTTTGTTTCTTTACAAAACCGTTTTAAAGTTTCCAACCTAGTTGTAGCGATAATACCGCGGTAAGTGTTTAAGAAGGTTTATTTATGACCCCATTTAACCTGTTAAGGTAGTTCTGGGAGATTTATTTCTTCAGATAAGTCGGTATACGTCGCGACACAAAGGGGGCATGTCCTAGCACCGAGCTCGGTTGAGTTCCGATGTCGGCCCGTGTGTTGTATTTTGTTGCGATAGTTCTTTTATGGGCAAACGTTATGTGCTTTCTTTGAGAAATAAAAAATACATCGAGCGAATTTAACTAATAGGTACCTACCTATACGTAAATCATGTTTTCTAAAAGAATACATGACTTACAAAGGTTGTACTGATTCAGTTAACTAATACATACGATGGAGTTCATGTAATGGCCTATGACGTGTCTTTATGACATTATTTTGTTGCACCTGAGAAAGAAAGAGAACTTACCTTCATTTCATGTAATTAATTTAATTTTCTTGAGATTACTTATCTACAACAATAAGTAAGATGCGCATATCTCCCAATGCCTTTCAACGACCACTACAGTAGGTACTTATTTGAAATACCTAGGTTCCTATGTGAATTAAGTTGACGATATACAGGGTGGCCCAAACGGTGACGCTAAAAATTTTTTTTTTGTTTCCTCACATCTCGTTGTACCCGGAAATACCCTATGTATGTTCAGCGATTTTTTGTAGTTTTCGAGCTATGAATTATTTTTTTAAATTTTGAGAATTTTTGACTTGACAGACTAAAATATTTTTCTTTCGGAAATTATACATCTTTTTTTGAATTATTTTTTTGTTACATAGACCTCATGACTTGAACTTTAACACATAAAATACCCAGCTTCCTGTCATCAAAATAAGTTACAAAAATATTGACCGACAGTGAAAAATTGACGTAAAATCAAATCATAGTTAAATTTTCAACTTTGAATTAAAAATTAAAAAAAAGGTTCCATGACTTCTGAGTAATTTTAAAAACTTCACAAGACCCTAAGCTTTAATTCTAATTTAAAAAAAAATGTGCTTAATAAGGTTTTTTTAGCCGAAATCTGCCTTCAAATGCACAAAGGTGAAATTTTCTAAGATTTTTTATTGACTATTTTGTCATTCACAAAATGATTCTTACCAAAATAAAGTTTAAAATGGTACTGTTTATTGAATAAAGAATTAAAAACAACCTTTAAAAGTATGTTATTACGAAGCGGTAACATCGATGTCATTTAGTTATAGTTATTTTGGTTATTTTAAGGATAAATCATATTAAATAAAACAATTACTACAAATTCAACAATTAAATTTATTTCACAATAAGTTTTCAAAATGTCTCCCTCCCGCTTCAATGCACAACCTACATCGCCTTAAAAAAATTTGTTTTAAATTTCGGAAAGCATTAGTATTTTCTTTGATTTTTATTTCTGCTTCTCTTAGTTTTTGACGCAGCTCTGCTTCAGTGTTTGTTTCGTTTGCGTAAACCATCTCTTTGTAATAGCCCCACAGAAAAAAATCTATGGGGTTTAAGTCTGGTGAACGCGCAGGCCAAGGAATCGGGCCGCCACGCCCAATCCACCGTCTCGGAAAAGTCTGGTTAAGGTGCTCTCGTACTTCTCTAGCATAGTGGCACGGAGCACCATCGTTTTGAAATATCATTCTTCTTCTTGTTAGTAGATTCACATCCTCTAATAAACCGTTCAAGCTATTTCGTAGAAAATCCAAATATTGCGCTCCGTTCAACCTAGCCGGCAATTCAAATGGTCCTATAAATTCCCCATTGACAATTCCTGACCACAAATTTACACTAAACCTTGTTTGAAAATTGGATGGTCTTGCCTTGTGTGGGTTTTCAATGGCCCAACTGTGATAATTATGAATATTGAAAACTCCGGTTCTTTCAAAGCGTGATTCGTCTGTCCACAAAATTTTGTCGAAGAAATCAGGATCGTCTTGAGTTTTTTGAAGCATTGTTTCACAGAAAGTCACTCGTCTTGGATAATCTGCAGGTTGCAATTGTTGCACGCGTTGGATATGAAAAGCGTGGTATCCCTCTGAAAAAAAAAAACACCGAAATTGTAAATTCAAAGCATAGGTAAGATAGTCTTTTTTCAGTTTCACCAAATAGTAGGCTAGTGATAATCACTGGTATGTACCACGCTTTCTCGCCCACTAGCGAGTGATTATTTTGTTGCCAAATACACATTCAGTCAGAGTTCAATACTTAAAAAGACCACGTGCTACAAAAAGTCGCTCATAAAGCACGTGCGTGCTATTTTTTTTAAGTCACAATAATTACAGCTAAAAAAAATAGCACGTGGGCATAGTGGGCGAGCTAATGGGTGCGTAATTATGAGGTTTAAAGACAAGATGAAATTAACCCACCTGACTTCAGTATCCTCATAACTGAGGTTCGTGGTACACCAGTCCTTCTTGCGATTGCTCTGGTGCTAGTCGATGAATCCCTTTCCACTTGTTCCACGACTTGATCCATAATATCTGGATCCATTCTGGGTATTCCTTCCTGAGATGAACGTCCAGGAATTCGTCCCTCCATAAATGTATGGTGAGTATTTTGAAATACTCTGTAATTCGGGTAATGCTCCCGTTGTTCTCCTCGCCGTTCCAATTGCTCTCGATAAAGCCTTGCTGCCAAACTAGCATTTCCTTGGGCAACACCGTAAAAATAGTGCATCTCTGCGTATTCACGCAAAGAATAGCTCATGTTGCAGCACAAAGGTCCAAATCACAAGGTAGGTAATCAAAGTCCGAAACACAAGCACAGGTAAATCAGTCACAGGAAGAATCAGAGTCCAGTTAGCAAGCGAGAGTAGTTGTATCAGAATTGAAAACAAAACCAGGAGTAGTAGTAACACGAGCGAAAGCTGTGAACAACTGAGGTGAAGGAGGGAGGAATGCGACCGACATGAGATGAATAGAGCAAGATAGCAAGATAGATAGAGCAAGACAGCAAGATAGATAGAGCAAGACGGCCTAGATGAGAAAGAGAGGACGTGCTTATAGACGACGCTGTGTTGGTCCCCCTTCTTTTGTTCGGCGCGCGGGAAGTCTATTGTTTGTGATTCTAGTGTCTGCCAGAACTATTGTTATTTATGATGTCGCTAAAGATAAACCGGTTGGAGGTAAAGACCATTTTCTTTGTACAAAGACCAACTTGTGCTGTTGAAGTGACAACATACTAACTACCACTAAACTAATTTAGAACTCTAAATTTATAAACTATACTAAATGTCAATTATTATGTTATATCAAACCTAATTAACCTTAGATAATAACAATGAGTGCTTTTAAAATAAATTACCTTTGTACATTTGAAGGCAGATTTCGGCTAAAAAAAGCCTATTAAGCACCACTTTTTTTTAATTAGAATTAAAGCTTAGGGTCTTGTTAAGTTTTTAAAATTACTAAAAAGTCATGGAACCTTTTTTTTAATTTTTAATTCAAAGTTGAAATTTTAACTATGACTTGCTTTTACCTCAATTTTTTATTGTCGGTCAATATTTTTGGAACTTATTTTGATGATAGGAAGCTGGGTATTTTATGTGTTAAAGAACAAGTCATGAGGTCTATGTAACAAAAAAAAAATAAAAAAAAGATGTATAATTTCCGGTAAAAAAAATATTTTAGTCTGTCAAGTAAAAAAATCTCAAAATTTAAAAAAAAAATCATAGCTCGAAAACTACAAAAAATCGCTGAACATACATAGGGTATTTCCGGGTACAACTAGATGTGAGGAATCAAAAAAAAAATTTTTAGTGTCACCGTTTGGGCCACCCTGTATTTGTAAAAAAAACAGTAGATAAAATGGTTTGTAACGCCATAATAACAGCCACCAGGTTTCCACCGACAAATCCAAATGAAATACAAACAGCCGTTAAATCTATAAACGGAGGATTAATTGATTTGCTGACGAAACTTCCATTCCGCAACTTTTTAAACAACGTTGGCATTTTCATCATCACTTTGAAGCTTTAAAACGGTTGAAGAATAAGATTTTATTAAACGTAAACTCTTCATCAGAAACTACAACAAGTTGTATGTATCGCTTTTGTGATTCATGGTTCCATGTACGTACGTACAGTGCTCACCGTAAGTAGTATTAATTTTACATTTATATCTCCAAGAAGATTGGATATTTCACTCGCTCCGTGTAAAGTATTTCCTCAAGATTTTCTCTGAAAAGCACTTGTGTGGTTGAATTTGCGAACTTCATTATCTCTACTTATGTCACCACAAAATAGAGACTACAGAAGACTTAGAGTAAGACGGGCTTCAACGAAGCCGCGATGCTCGAAGACAGAAGATAAGCTTTTGTGGCCATGATTGCTTACTATTTGACTGATGAACTAAGTAGGTATACTTTTTTTAATAAAACTTTTTACAGATTACAGCGTAGGTATATTATAAATCTAGGTATTAGTTTAGAATTATTTAGTTTGTCCATAAAAAGTGTTCTATTTCTAATGAACTGTACGCACGGAAGTCAGAAGTGTAGGGATATATGTTTGTATTTCCTTATTAGTTAATAAGGAAATACAAACATATAAAATAGAACGTTGTTCAAGAGTTGGAAGTGTGAATGTAAATCGGAAACTGTGTATAGTAAGCAGTAACAATAAAAATAGAGTGATAGGAGCGGTAGAGAAACTTGACACAAAATTTGACTTCTGTCATTATATCTTACCTCATTCGGGAATCAGAAAACTAATAGATGGTCTAAACAATAGAGTCAAGGACTTTACAGACAGAGACTACTGTATCATATTAATTGGTGAAGAAGATTTTAAGACATCATCTGACTTCTCAAGACCGGAGAACTATTCCGAACTTATAAATCACATGAAGAATACACTACAGAAAATCACAAATACCAATATAATTGTTGCTGTACCAACATATATATGTGGAGCGCCCATGTACAATTATAGAGTGGAAAATTTCAACAATATGTTATGTAGTAGCTTGCATTCTTTAAATAATATAACATGTTTTGACTCTAATTTAAACCTGACCCTTAATATGTTCTCACAAAGTAGCGGTAAACTGAAAAATTCTGGAATCGATAACATCTTTGAACATATCTCAAAATGCTTTTTTCGTGACGACGACATGTAATAATATGCTGAATACACAGATCGAAAATTTTACTAATTTAAACATTTTACATCAAAATATTTGTGGAATTAGCAACAAAACAACCGAGTTAGATATATATTTGAATATGTTGGACAAGAGTGCGCACTATATTTGTATTAGTGAACATTTTCTAAATACTGTTTCTGCTCCTTATTTTAGGCTTTCAAACTATGAGTTAGCTTCATACAATACTAGAGTTAATAAAAAGAAGGGAGGTACTTTAATTTTAGGACATACTGATAGAAAATTTGAAGAATTGACCATTTGCAAACAATTTTACCGTCGTGATTATTTTGAGGTATGCGGTGTGCGAGATATTGAATCAAATTTGAACATTCTATGTTGTTATCGTAGCCCGTATAGTAAAAAATTTGATAAATTCTTAGAAAAAATGGAAAATTTATTAGATCACTTTTTTGATAAGAGATGTGTAGTCTGTGGTGACTTTAACGTAAATATTTTAGAAGATACCAAAGAAAGCAAGGAATTTATAAATCTACTCAACTGTTACGGGTTTAGATACCTTATTGCAGAGGTAACTTACATAAGAAATGATAGTTCTTCCTGTATTGACAATATTCTAACAAATACAGAAAGTGAAAATGTATTATGTACTGACGTAGATCATAATAAATTAGCGGATGGGCATGCCGCCATATCTTGTGATCTGAAGTTAGAAACGGTAAGGACAAAACAAGGAAACAGTAATCTAATACAGAGAAACATAAGAAGCTTTTCAGCTAAAAATAAGAGTAAGTTCAGAAAGGTTTTAAAAAGCATAAAGTGGAAGGACATGGGTATAAATGGGTTTATCAACAAATTTAATAAAGAATTTAAAAATAGCTTCAAAAAAAGTAAAAAAAGTTTTAGTCATAATAAATGTACTAAATTGAATTGGATCAGTAGAGGATTAAAAGTCTCTAGTACTATGAAACGCTTCCTTAACACTATAAATATGAAAAATTGTGATAATAGCCTATTAAAATACAGAGAAAATTATATAAGACTTTATAGAAAAATAAGTAGATATGCTAAGAAACGGGCAGTACAAAAAGAAATCGAAATTGTTAAAGATGACAGCAAGGGCATATGGAATGTAGTAAATAAACAAAGGAATAAGTTTGGAAATAGTAATTTAAATGAAAATTTGAAAATAAAAACTAATAATAAATTAATTGATGACCCTAAAGAAATTGCTAGCATATTCTGTTCAACCTTTGACAAAAGCCATGAAGCGCAATTCGGTAACAACCAAAAAGCACTAAGATTCCTTCACACGAATCTGTCTGAAACACAAACTAGTTTAACTTGGGATGATGTTACACCAAACGAAATAAAAAACATAGTAAATTCTATGAAGAATAAAAAATCTTGTGGTCACGATGAAATCCCTATATCAGTCATAAAAGAAAACATTGATGTATTAGCAGATCCTCTCGCACATCTTTATAACATGTGTCTTAAAGAAGGTATATGCCCTGACCAGCTAAAAATAGGTCGAGTAATACCTGTACACAAAAAAGGCCCAAGAACTGACCCCAAAAACTATAGGCCAATCTCTTTGTTACCTGTACTGTCAAAAATTTATGAAAAGATTATCAAAAAACGCTTAGTTAAACATATAGATTTAAATAACATACTTAATAAAAACCGCCTTCAAAAAACTGAAAACAAAAACAGCTTAAAAATTAAATACCTCTAAAAAGCAAGAAATAATATTCGAATCATTCGTTACACATATCAATATTAATAAAACACGTCTATTGAAGTCGGGTGGGGCTGGAGGACAACTTAATTTTTTTCTTAAAGCCCCACCCGACTTCATTAGACGTGTTTTATTAATATTGATATGTGTAACGAATGATTCGAATATTATTTCTTGCTTTTTAGAGGTATTTAATTTTTAAGCTGTTTTTGTTTTCAGTTTTTTGAAGGCGGTTTTTCTTTTTTTTTAAAAAGCTTTTTTATTTTCAACTTTTTAGTGGTAGGTATGTAAGCGCAGCGTGTAAATATTTTTTAACTTTATAAAATGGTAAAATGCCCAGAACTCAATTTCCAAATTTACGCTGTTTGTTTTTGAGGAGTTCCGTTGTGTCATCGTAGTCCAAGTCTAGTCCAGAACGTTGCATCGCAAACCATGATTTGGTTTGTTTTGGATTGCCATAAACTTACCAAAACCTAAATCACTTTACTTATACTATTTGATTTTGAAGAGTTCCTTTATGTATCTTCGAAGTTCGAAGTCCAATAACAATGAAATTAAATTGTGACCACTCTTGAAGTATACCCTTTCAAATAAAAAAAGAATCATCTAAATCGGTTCATAAACAAAGAATTTATGTCCGAAATTCCATAAAAACTCGTGCGATGGCGAGCTAAATAATTGATATTTTTCAGGATTATGAAAAAACTACTGGCCAGATCTCTGTAAAAAAAATATGGGACCACACACGAACTATGTTCTTTGAGTTAAAAAAAGAATTATACAAATCGGGTAATAACTGACGAAGCTATGTTAAAACATACATAAAAAAAAAAAAAAATAAAAAAAAAAATACCGTCGACTTGAGAACCTCCTCCTTTTTTTGAAGTCGGTTAAAAAGGCAATATGGTTATCAGAGGGATTTGGGCACATCTGATGCAATAGGTCAACTTATTGATGATGTACTTATTTGCCTAAATGACAATAAAAAAGTAGCAGGAGTTTTCCTGGATTTGAGTTCGGCATTTGACACAGTGGATCACGATATTCTTTTACACAAACTTGAGTTTTACGGTATACGAGGAAACACTCTTAAATTATTCAAGTCTTACTTACAAAACAGACAACAGTACATAGAAATAAGATCTAAAGAAGGTAACCAAGAACAGACATGGACATCGAACATGACAGTAATGAAAAGAGGAGTTCCACAAGGCTCAATACTAGGTCCAATATTGTTTATTATATTTATAAACGACCTGATTGAATATATCAATAACTCTATTAAAGGTGTAAGTTTGGTTGTCTATGCGGACGACACTAATGCTATAGTCTGTGCTGAAAATCTGAATGAACTTACTCATAAAGTAAAAAGCCTGCTAATTTTGTTCGAAGAATGGTTCACTGCTAACAATTTGAAACTGAATAGAGAGAAAACCTGTGCCATGATGTTTAAATCAACAACCAGAAATAAAGATGTTTTAGATGTCTACATGCATAACAAGAAGCTTGATATGGTGGATGAAGTGAAGTTTTTAGGAGTACATATAGATTCGACCCTTAACTGGAAAACTGAATTAGATTCCCTAACTAAATCAATCAGTTCTGCGTGCTATGCTCTAAGAAGTTTACGAGACATTTTAACAGTGGAACAGCTTAAGTTAATTTATTATGCACTAGTAGAGTCTAGGTTGCGATACAGTATTAAACTATGGGGAAATAGCTACAATTATAATCAATTGACAGCATTCAGACTGCAAAAAAGAGCTATAAGAATTATTGCACGTATACCACAGTGGCAGTCTTGTAGAGATTATTTTGCAAAGTACAACATACTTACCGTACCTAGTTTATATATACTGATTGTACTTACAGAATTTAGAAAAAATCTGACACAAAAGGAAACTGCTACAGACAGACAGTTACGCGAAAGAACAAGGAGGATGCACTTACATTATGAAATTATCCCTAAATTAAAAGTAGTTAAACACGGCGCCAGGTTCCAAGCTGTTAAGCTCTTTAATAAACTACCAAATGACCTTAAAATAATTAGCGATTGGAAAATTTTCAAAAATAAACTGCATGCCTATTTGTTGAATATGTGTTGCTATTCTATTGACGAATTTTAGGAAGTATAAATCTATTAGTTAAATAACTGTGATACATTAATGTCTAATAAAATAAATCTAATAATCATGCAGAGCAGAATTATGTAATTGTATATTTTAACGCTGTAGAAAATTTAGAAATTAATTGATCGCCTGATAATTATAGTGTAAACTCAATGTATGTAATATAATGTGTGTATATAATGTAATGGTATAAAGTTTAATGTTCCTCTTTCATATTTATAATGTAATATTCAACACAATGTGAAATATTGTTCAGAATAAATTGATTTGATTTGATTTGATAATAAATAAATGAATGAATATTATTAACTGCCGATTGCTTGTACTGATTATGGTTTTTTATTACTTTGAGCTTAAAAGTTCAATTTTATCCTGCAAATATTCTTTTATTTTATTCAACAAACGGTAAAGCTAGGATTTCCTAGGATATTGCTGCCGTCATATTACGGCCGTAATATAGCGGTATTGAATGTTGTCTATGTAAACAATACGGCGCGGTTTCTGACGTGACGGTGTCGCCGTAATGTTTACATAGACAACATTCAACGCCGCTATATTACGGTCGTAATATGACGGCACCGCTATCCTAGCTTAACGTCAGAAACCGCACCGCATTGTTTACATAGACAAAGTTCTACGCCGCTACATTACGGCCGTAATATGACGGCACCGTCATCTTAGGAAAACCTAGCTTTAGTTCCATATTTTGAGCTCAAGATTAGCACTTTACAACGTGTTAAAAAAATCACTAAATTCGAATATGGTACCATGCATACAACCCCGTAAAATTATTATGAAAGCTGCGCTGAAAGCCGCCATTTTTAAAAATAACTTCTTTTCATAATAAACTGCATAGTGGCAACCCTATACCTAAATTGTATTTTGCTTTTGCGCATTACCGAAAACAATACTCGTAGGCAGGCAAGAGGTAGGTAGGTAGTAGTAGGCTTGTCACTTTGTCGTTTTCTATACAAATAAAAAACAAAATTTTACGGGTTATTATAAAACAAATATGACGTTACATTTATAGTAATAATTAATAACATGGTTAATCTGTTTGATGTTATGGATTTTCATTTTTACGAAAACACAATAAGACTAGTATAGTAGTTACATAGCAAAATAAAACTGCTAAATCTCGGTTTCAGGCGAACCAGCAAAATTACTGACCAATAAAAAGTTTGGCATGGAACCCTCGGTCGTCGAGTTGATACTTGACCGACCCACGGCAGGTAATAAATGTTCGTTCGGTCACACTGTTTGGAAGTCATCAGTTTTTATTTGGACAAGCCAAGGAGCTGGGGCACGAGTCGGTTTAACGTGACGCCGATTTGTTTTGTCCGCATGTTGTAGTTGTCCCTATTTTTCTGTACGGTGGAGTTGAAATAAAGGCTTCCGTGAAACGTAAATGTGTTGATAAGAAATGAATTTCTTTAGGAGTTAAAGACGATTCAAAACTTTTTTTATGGAGAAGTAGGCAATTAGTTAAGTTATGGCTCAGTTGCACCACTTTACTTTAACGATAACAAGCTTGTTTAAGTACCGGTTAAGCATAAGTTAGCCAAAAAAAGAGTTTGCCAGCCAGCATAATGTCCTTTGACAAGTTTGACGTGACAAATAGGTACCTAGCATTACCATTTGACGATAACTTTAACTTTGACAGTACTTTGGTGCAACTCACACCAAGCTTGTTATCGTTAAAGTTAGGTGGTGCAACTCAGCCTAAGTACCTACATCACGTATGTCATTTGTTTAAGATTCCCTTTTTTCGAAAACAAAAGTTATCAAAACTTCCCAACATCCACCAATGGTGGACAAACAGTGGGGGACAACGGAAACAGGCCATCAAAACAATAGTTTAGAAACACGCATCGCCGCAATGAAATCAAATAAGTCATAAAATCGTAATTTTAAACACACATTAAGGAAACCACTGGACAAATGAAGGTCCCAAAGCGAGCTCATATAAAGCAATAACTCACCCAATGGTCGTGTCTCTCCCCACAATCCAACAAAGCTGGGAAATCTCCCAACTCCCGGATCTGTGCAAACAAGAGGGCCATAACTGATGACCTTAAAACCGGCTATTTTTCGACTATTAACCCTATAACTCAATATCAGTGCGTGGCTCGAGCAGGCTTAGTTCACTCCATCTATCTCGATTATTACGGGGCCCCGTAAGCCTTAGGCTATTTTATGAGCCTCAAAAGCAATGAATTTCACGCCTCCCGCTTCTGTAATGTTGAATAAGCTGAGTAGAAATATTGAGTATCGAATTATGGCAGGAAAATGGAACAAATTAGTGGTCAAGGGTGAGATTTATGCGAAAGGGTACGCTCTTACATACTCGTAAGGCTACCTTGCAACCTATTTTGAACATACTGGAAACAATAATGTTCCGAAAAGAGACCGCAAAATAAATACGTTGGCTTTACCTAAATACTAAATCATGATGAAACAAACATCATCGGGTCTTGTGATGATGATGTTGATATCATAGAATCATCATAATCCATTTGTTCACATTTAAAATCTAAAGCACTGTAACAATCTTGCAAATCAACCACGACAACATGGTACGCAGTCAATCTTCCCATGGAATAACAAACTCCACTTTTCTGTAATGAACAAAATAAAAACGTCACCCGGACGTTATGAATTCATAAAACAGTTCGTTCGCGAGCTATTTCATTTGCCGTAGGCTTATTTTCTTTGAGTTGAATTATACAGTCGTAATTCATACGCTGTTGCGGCTGCCTGTTATGTAATTATACTTCTGCGTTTATTTTGAAATCAGATTAAGCAATAGGCTTTTGCATAAACTAATGAGCAAAGTCTTAACTGTTTCCTAGTTTTATGTGTACCTTTTATGCATTCTTATTATTCATGTCAATAACGGATTCTTTATAGGTACAGGGTTATTTCTAAAACACCAAACAACCTCGCAGGAGTAGCCTACTACATAAAGCTTGGGTTTCCTAGGATGACGGTGCCGTCATATTACGGCCGTCATTTAGCGGCGTAGAACGTTGTCTATGTAAACAATACGGCGCGGTTTCTGATGCTACGGTGTCACCATACTGTTTACATAGACAACATTCAACGCCGCTATATTACGGCCGCAATATGACGGCACCGTCATTCTATGAAACCCTAGCTTAAATGGTGTTAGTAATTTACTCCTGCGAGGATGTTGGTGTTTCACAAATAACCCTATACAATCATGTTCTAACAACAAAAACTCTCGAAATATGCAACACAGATCAATGATTTTGATGTCGATTAGTAGATAATATTTCTTTGTATTAGGATAATGCAAAAATATTGCACATAACGGTCCTAGTTTTTGAGATATGTAAGAAAAACAAAAAACGCACACAAATTAAAATTTACTTTAGTATTTTTTAATGACTAAAAATTTGTGCAATGTTCCAACTTTATTAAAAAAAATCTAGTTTCACTTTTCCTATTTTTTTATTTGATAGGTGGTATTATTAGCTTTCGGTGGTATTTTTTTTGTAACTGTAGGCCACAGAGGAAATAATGTAGGCTTTCTAGATCCGGAATAGGTAATTAATATTTTTGTGCAGGGCCATCTAAAATAAAAAGTCAAATATAAAAAGGCGGTCATTCCAACGAGAGAGGGGATAGCCCTAGGCTTGCCAACCGTCCCGGATTTTCCGGGACCGTCCCGTTTCTGAGTCAATTTTGGGCCGTCCCGCCGTGACCCCTTGCGGGACGCCTTTTGTCCCGGAAATCAGTTAAAGTCATTGAGAGGAGAAAAACAAAAATCACTATTATGACTAAAAATCTCGCTGTGCGGCTGTTTTTTTACTTTAGTCAGACAAAATTACAAGATTAGTGGATGGAACTGACAGAAAATCGCGCTGCGCGGCCGATTTTTTTACTATGAATTGGATAAATTATAAGATTATTTGATGAAACTGACTAAAAATCGCGCTGCGCGGACTTTTTTTCTGTAGACAGCCATTTTTCTAAAAACACAGGCGTTTCGTGCATCCTAGACAGGCATCCTCCCTTACGTAGATGGCGACCCTAGGGGCGGCATACCTTATTGGCCTAAGGCGCCCCTGGGCTTGGCTTGCACCACATATTAAAATTAATTTTGACCAAAAATGCAGCGAAATTATAATTACGATTGCAATAAACGAACTTGTGAAAATGCGCTAAAATCTCAAAAGTAAGTAGTTTTAAATTTAGAATATTTAATAATTTAAAATTTTTGTCATACCTATATTTTGCATTGATTTTTTTTATTAACTGATTAAAAAATATATCTTCCTATAGATTTTTCTAACCATTTTGTATGTGGTGTGTTGTGTCCCGCGTAATATACCCTAGTCCCGGATGTCGAGCTAAGTAATCCCGGAAATGCCTTATTTGGAGTTGGCAAGCCTAGATAGCCCCCAAAACGTGGGTGTTTTTGTCGATAAAATTAGGTGCACAAGCACAAGACCAAAGACCTTTATATATTCCACTACGCTTTCCGCTTTCCTTTTATCTCATTGATAAAGCGGTGGAAGCGCACTTTACTCGGAGTAGTCAACCACTGAAGAACTGACTTCTTTCTTTAACAAAATAAGTATAAGAATATTTAAGCATTGTCGTCCCAAAAGCTCTATTATACCTAGGCTGATTCATAACAAGCTTAAACTTTTAGATTTTTGCATTCACAATGCTATTTTTATATTAAGATGAATAAATAATGAAAAATATTAGAAAAAATCGGCTCACCCGTAGCAACTTAGACGGGATTCGAACCCGCACCCTTAGTGCATTGGGCCGGAATCCTAAGGGTGCGGGTTCGAATCCCGTCTAAGTTGCTACGGGTGAGCCGATTTTTTCTAATATTTTTCATTATTTATTCATCTTCATAACAAGCTAATAAAACAATGGAGGATATGAGTAACATCCGTATTTACAAACGTTACTATGAGGTCTCACAGGTACCGCGGACGCATAGCGTCCCAACTACCAAGCACACATCATACGTAAAACAAATGAACCAATCATAGGTCTCTTTACAACCCAGTGCGTTCGCATTTGTAAGGGTCGTTTGAGTATTGTTCTTTAAAACCCTATTTATAAACCGCTCTCAACGTTGAGAGCTATCTGGAGCATTTTGAAAAAAGAAAGAAATATAATATATTTCTTTTAAGCTACATATTTTAATAAATAATTTTAAGCCACCATGACGATCCGAGTACAGAACCAGAACACAAATCCTATCCAACTGCAGCGTGGTGTGAGACAGGGAGACGTTATTTCTCCGAAACTGTTCACAGCTGCGTTGGAGGACATCTTTAAGCTCTTGGACTGGAAAGGACTCGGCATCAACATTCATGGCCAGTACCTACACACCTTTGTTTTGCCGATGATATAGTCCTTATGGCTGAGACCATGGAAGACCTGAACACAATGCTCGAAGATCTCCGTAGTGATTCCCAAAGAGTGGGTCTTAGGATGAACATGGATAAGACGAAAATTATGTCAAATGCCCATGTTGTACCCTCTCCAGTTCATGTTGGGAACACTACACTTGAAGTTGTTGACCATTACGTATACCTAGGATAGGCAGTCCAGTTAAGTAGGTCCAACTTCGAGAAAGAGATCTCTCGTCGAATCCAACTCGTGTGGGCAGCATTCGGGAAGCTTCGAAAAATCTTCGCGTCCGACTTACCTCAGTGTCTCAAGACGAAAGTCTATGAACAGTGTGTGTTGCCAGTGATGACTTACGGCAGTGAAACGTGGTCGCCAACTATGGGTCTCATAAGGAGGCTCAAGGTCACCCAGCCTGCAATGGAGAGAGCCATGCTCGGTGTTTCCCTACGTGATCGAATCAGAAACGAGGAGATCCGCAGGAGAACTAAAGTAACCGACATCGCTCGAAGGATTGCTCAGCTGAAGTGGCAATGGGCGGGACACATAGCGAGAAGAACCGATGGCCGTTGGGGCGGAAAGGTTCTGGAATGGCGACCGCGCACCGGACGACGCTCCGTGGGTAGGCCCCCGACAAGGTGGACCGACGATCTGGTGAAGGTCGCGGGAAGCTAGTGGATGCAGGCAGCGCAGGACCGATCGTCGTGGAGATCCTTAGGGGAGGCCTATTTCTTCTTTGAAAAGTATAGTGAAATACGGCCTAATAAATAAGAAGAATCAACATGATGATTTCAGACTTTCTAAAGGAATATCTGAACACATTTTGTTCTACGGTAGTCCAAAGGCTTCAAACGGTTTAAAAAAAGCGTTTTTATATTTATATTTTAATCTAGGGTCAAACATTTACTACAATAGATCAATAGAATTAAATTAACGTAATAATTACTAAGTTAAAGGTCAAAAGTTACAGTTAACACACCCAAAATGATGAAAAAACTGTCCCCTAGCTATGGTCTCATAGTAAAAGGGCTGTTTAGTTGGTGAAACGTATTCTAAACAAGGGGTTCGTTTGGGGGCTCTTTTATTTAAAGGGGCACATAGTTAGGTAACGGTTTAGGGGATGTTGGTGAAATCGGCCATTAGTGTCCTATGAATCAATCCATGTTTTTTGGGTCTAACATTAACCTCATAAGGTTATGTCGTAATGTTCTATCTTCCAAGTTTTCTAACTAACTTTAGCTAAAAAAAAATTATTTTGTTTTTGCAAGCTTCTATTTATAACTCGTTCGTCACAAGATTCTTTTTAGCTAGTAAACACTTAGATTGCTTGCGCCTATCAAATTAGTACTCTCGTATCAGTTGGTGCCAGTTGCAAATAATATAAAATAATGGCTTTACGATTTAAGTATGAAATGTAAGTGTGTGATACTTACGTTTCCCCATTAGTCGTAATTTAAAATGCTTTTTCTTTTGTGTTTTAAAAGTATAACGTTCTCCAACGAAATTCAGCCCCGTAAGTCGTTACTTTATTTACGAGTGGGTAACTCACACAGCTTCACATTTGTCAAAACTCTTAGCCGACGTGTTTATGTAAACAGGTAGAGTTCGTTCCGTGCATGCGTTCAACTTCCCGGAGAACTTAGATGAATAGCTTTCAGTAACAGAAATTTTCTTTTCAACTTTACAGTTGATGCCGTTCCTATTTTCTTTTAACAGTTTGGTTACGAGTGGTTACTTTTAAAATGTAGTGAGATTAATTTTACCTACATGCTGCCTTTTCATTGCAAATATTCATGAAATTCAATGCGACAATTTTGCTAGGGAAATTAAACTTTATCTGTCTTATTCAGAGTGCGTTTGTTAAACTAGGGCCAAAGTTAACATGGCGTTAGACTGCGGACTAACGCTATTTTAGCGCAAATCGTATTCAGAGTGACAGTTTAACGTTTAGTCCCACCGTTTAAGGATGAAAAGGTGCATTGTGATTGGTTTACAAGCATTAAACCAGGTTTTGTTAGAATAGTCTTGCACCCCAGTTTTGTGAAACATCTCTGAATAAGACAGTAAGTATGTTTCCAAATGGCTCATTATTTAGGTACCTACCTACTTTTACAACGTTTTACAAAAAAACCTAATGCCGAATATGGTAGAAAGAGACCATCAAACTGAACAACTTCAGCGATGGGACCAACTATGAAATAGCAAAAAAAAACAGCTGTTACATTTTGTAACACGTTGAAAATCAATTACCAAATTACAAAAAGTAATTTTAATATGCCATCAGTAGTGTATTTTTTTTAGTGTCATGTTTCACCAATACACATAGTAAATAGAACATAAACAGAATTTCCAACCAACGTGTTGGGTTCTCATACTTCAAAATAAGATGTCCAAAGAGAAATCACGAAAGGCTGTATCACGGCAATACGTGATTACTTGCCGTGTCGTACGTCCCCGGGGCGTAGCGGCTTGGCTGAAATGTCCCTCTCGATTATGAAGCTTTGGGGTAATGGAAAACTGGACAAGATGAGCCGTAAGCAATATTATGTCTGAAAAAAAAAATATAGAAAGCTAATTTCAGTTTGTTGACACATATAATTTATACATATACACGGTTAATTTTTAAGTATATCTTAAAATGAAATGAGTGTATCTCTTCATTATTCTAATTGAGTATGTACAGTTAAAAGTTTCAATATTTAATGATTAGTCAAGATATTTGAGGTTTGTTTATGTACCAAATTTTTTTTTTCCGGATTTAGAGCTCATTCAAAAAATTACACGCGCGTAATCAAAAAATACTATCTTGTTTACCTACGTTAATTATGAAAAGAATGAATCTACGCACGTGTCTTGCTATTTTTGTGAATTTGCCGATTAATCAAGTTTTTTTCAGATATTTTCAAACTATTTTTTTTTACTTATAACTGAATATTCATATTAAGACACGTGGTCTGACATTGCTATTGAATTTTTAGATATACTTAAGGCTCCGTACCGATTTTGCCGCTGACTGCCGCTCTCTCGCTCGCACATTTCATGTTTTCTCAAGATTTCTCAAATCTGAGTGCGTAAAGGAAAAATGTGTCTCGGCCACTTTTCGCTATTTAAGATTACGGACATTTCAACATATATTTCAGTTTCGAGTTGCTGAAGTACAAAAAGTTATCGTATTTGCCAGTTCAAATAACTGTTAGAAACGATAACTTTTTGTACTTTAGCAACAAAAAACTGAAATATATTTTAAAATGTATGTAATCTTATATTGCGAAAAGTGGCCGAGACACATTTTACAATTGCGCACTCAGATTTAAGAAATCTTGAGAAAACATGAAATGTGCGAGCGAGAGAGCTGCAGTCAGCGGCAAAATCGCTACGGGCTCTTAAAAACTAACGGTGTAAGCCAAGCGAATTTGGTAGATAGGGTACCATTGCATAGATTATAACTTTGGAAAATTATTATAAACGCTGAAAATATCGGGGGGCTCGAGGGCGGCTCGAGGGGAGGTCGAGGGGGGCTCGAGGGGAGGTCGAGGGGGGCTCGAGGGGTGCTCGGGGAGGGGGGGGGGTGAAGGGGGGGACGAGGAGGTCTCGAGGGGGCTCGATGAGTGCTCGACGGGGCTTGAGGGGGGTTCGAGGGGGCTCATTGAGTTTTGTACCGAACCTGCTTTACTCCTGTAGGTCCCGGGTTAGGTTAGAAATCCTTAAGTTTCGAGGTTATTTTTTTATAACAGACAGCAGAAATATACTTTATTTTACACATTGCCGTTGGACCAGCAGGCGTTGTATAAAATGAATCATATTTCTTCTTCTTCTTATTATGGTGCCTCTCCAACTAGTGAAGGTTGGCAGTCAGCTCCGCATACTTGGTTCTGTCCTTGGCAAGGCTAAAGAGTTCGGCGGCACTTGTTATTCCCGTCCACTCCCGAATGTTTCGCAACCAAGACTTTCTTCTGCGACCAGGTCTTCTTTTTCCTGCAACTTTTCCCATCATAATTAATTGCAAGAACTCGTATCTATCGTGCCGAAGCACGTGCCCCAGATATGCAACTTTTCTCTGTTTGACGGTTTGTAAAAGCTTGCGTTTCTGTCTGACTCGCCGCAGAACTTCCTCATTGGTGACTTTCTGAGTCCAGGATATAAACATCATGCGTCTGTATGCCCACATTTCGAAAGCTTCTATACGTTTCCTGAGATCTTCTTTAATAGTCCATGCCTTTTATTTGCCATAGTAATTTTTTTGAACATAAAAAAAATATAATATGGAAATATGCTGAGACGAACGACGGCGTTTAAAACGCGGAGATTCGCCCTCTGTAGGTATAGCCTCACCTTAGAGAAACACGGGCTTATAGCCTCACCTTAGAGAACCACGGGCGCGGGACGAAGCCGGCGTTGCTCTATGAGGCTCACGGTTTGCCGTCTCAAAATATGGCCGTCTGAATCGATGTAGAAGTGGTTCTCAATTTAATGAGTTGCTTCTTGTTTCGGCAGATCGAAAGTCAATATAATTATTCCGGGCACAATGGCGGCGCCAGGCGAGCGAGCTGCATAGCCCAATATTTGAATTCCAAACTCACGGATTGCCATTTTCTTAAGGTGAAGCTCTACTTAGGTACATTTTAACATATTTAATTATAAATTAAACCCTTCCGGTGCATAAGGTCCATAGTATCATTACGTCTACAGTATCATTTTGTCCATAGTATCATTACGTCTGCAGTATCTTTTCGTCTATATTATCATTACGTCTACAGTATCAAAATGTCCATGGTATCATTACGTCTAGTTTTTCGTATACTTTGAGAAAAAGCTTTTTACACACTTTACTGGCCATTTCAGTTTTCGATGACTTATATGAATGACATTGTGTCTGGTCAGTGTAATAATATATTTTTTTCCTTGTGCCCATAACGGGTGTAACAAGACCCTCAACAAAGCCAAAATCCACACATTCCGCCCATCATCAGGACCATTTTTCTCCTTTAGACTTTATCTGGGAAACCAAAAGCTACGAAGTTATTGAAGATCAAAATTGAAATCTTATTTAATTCGTTATTTCCTATTTTTTGTCCAAAGAAACATAAGACTTAATATGTAATAATTATTACGAGTTTTGATTTACAGAAGAAATATGAAAAGCGATTTTTTTTTCTTTAGTTTGTAAGTTAGTAGTTTACATTGAGTTACCTAATAAAAACATGAAATGTACTTACTTACTTAGTTACTTCGCTGGCTCAGCGACCCGAAGTGGATCTTGGCCTCCGACATCAAAGTGCGCCATTTTTCCCTATCTTTTGCCAGATCTGACCAGTCGGGCACCTCCAGCTCTTTGAGGTCTTGGCGACTTCGTCTTTCCAGCGATATCTCGGTCGGCCCACCGGACGACGCCCGTAAGGTTGACCAAGGTATGCTCTCTTTACAGCTCGAACCTCTCCCATTCTTTTCACATGTCCCAGCCAGCGAAGTCGGGCGGTTTTTATTTCCCCGATGATGTTGGGTTCGGACACTAGGAGATTGAAGACCTAGTGTCCGAACATGAAATGTGTTCATTTTGAATTCATGAATTCATTTTGAAGTACATAATATACCTAATAGCTAGACGAATTGGTGTTATGGACGAATTGATACTATGGTCCATTTGATGAACTAGACGAAATTATACTGGTCGTAATGATACTATGGACGAAATGATACTGTAGACGTAATGATACTATGGACCTTATGCACCGGAAAACTTCATTAAGCAGAAATTGTAAAGAGCCAATTTCAGTTCTGGCTTTTTATCAATTTAAGTAAATGGTTTCTCTGAGACTTGGGGTTTTTTAAAGTGCCGTTTAATAGGTTGGTGCTAACTTCAAATTAAGTACAGACAACAATTTTAACAAATTATTGAAAAGCTTTTGTTATTGAATTAAGCTGACATGAAAACGAGCTATAAAAATATCACCAGTTTTCTACTCTTATAAAGAATACCAATAAAAAAAATACACAATAATTAAATTATCAAACGAACTTACCATAAGTGAAGTTCGATCCTACTTCGTTAAGCTCTGACTCGCACGTAGTTTAGCGCCAGAGAGATAAAGAGAAGGCAGTAGACGCGTCGACCTCATTCAGTTTGGAGAAGTAAATATAGTGATAATATATCTATCTATCATAGGGATACGATTGATATATAACCAATTAGCATGGGAGGGTTGTGGGACTAATCTCTTCGACGAAGCCGGGATAATTGGGATTGAACTTCACAGTGGAACGAAATTATCGAAGGGAACGAACTAAGATCTAAGGAAGTGTAATTCCGCTCAAAAATAGCACCACACAAACTACAACCGAGTGGGCGGGGCTAAAAAAGTACAACTGAAGCACTATTTAGTCATGTCAGCCACGCGCTCGGTGACAGTCATTAGCGCTAAGTTCTTCCAAAAAAGCTGTGCGTTGCCTTCGTGCGCAGTAAGACACTTTCTCGATTTGTCACATGAGATATTGGCTACCCTATCAAATAGCAACATTAGGTTTAGGACACTTTCAGAATTGGTCATAATATCTCGTAGTCGCATAATACATATGTCACAATATGAATTTAGCAAATTTGTATCTAGACACACACCCCCACTTATACCTACTTATCTGGATGTCGTGTAGTTGATTATTTTACGTATGGAAGAATGTTTCAAGACAATTATGTTGCAAAAGGAAAATTCTAAAAGTTCTTAATATAAAAGGAGTTACGAATTTTTTTGTTCAATCCGGTAGAAAATTTGCAAAAACACACTTAAAAAATCATTACTTCGAAATTACGAAAAATCGCGGAACATACATAGGGTATTTTCAGATGCACCCAGGTGTGAGTAATCTCAAAAATCTTGGACGTCACTGTCTGGAACACCCTGTACCTATATGTATATACCGCTAAAGCTCGGAATCCGTTAATGTGCGAATTCACTAAGTAGTTGATGTACACATGCACATTAACTGATTTACGCACTTTAACGGTAACATACAACACTTAATAGATGAGTAGGTATAAGTGGGGGTGTGTGGTGTGAGCCTAGATACTAATTTGCCAAATTCATATTGTGACATGTATTATGCGACACTTTCAGAATTGGTCATAATATCTCGTAGATATTATGACCAATTCTGAAAGTGTCCTAAACCTAATGTTGCTATTTGATAAAGTAGCCAATATCTCATGTGACGAATCGAGAAAGTGTCTTACTGCGCATGCGCACAAAGGGATAGTATTTTGTCTATTCCTTGGGAACAGTTCCTTTTTCGGGATGAAAGGTACCCTATGTCCTTCTCTGTACCCCTGACAACGTGTGTGTGTAATTTCATGATGATCGGTTCAGTAGTTAAGACGTGAAGGAAGGCGTAACAAACAAACAAACTGACTTTCGCATTTATAAGATTAATAAGGATATTAGTAAGGATTAACTCCTTATGAGTTGATTTCCAAAAAAAACAAAAATATGTTTGCTTATTTGATTTTAATTTCCAATCATGAGCCTAATTACAATTTAGCGAGTTTTACTTTGAAAATTAATGACTTTTTTAAATAATTTAATTGAAAACTCACAACTTCATCCCCCTTTTTACCCCTTCGGTAGGTGAAATTATCAAAAACGTTGAGGCAGAAAAAAAATTCAATCGTCAGCTTGAACATGAAATTTGATGATCTTGAGTTCGAAACTAACGGATTTTCATTTAAATTTTCATTCATACAGTAATTTTTTTTATATACGATTCCCCTAATACAAACAGACAGAAGCAGACCCATTCCCACTGGCAGCACCCGTTAACGAGCATGACGCATGAACCAGCCATCGTTTCGCTCAACCATATTTGAGGGAACGTAACGACCCGCCTCATATATGTGTAGTACTGTAGCCCCCGGACATCTAAATCACCAAAAAGGTTACCGCTTGTCTTGGTGTTATTGTTATAGATTTTGCAATCTTGTATACTAAAACCGAAGTCTTAAAGATCGTAACCCGGCGTAACCATAGACAGTGATAAATCTAAAATCTCCATTTATGTTAGTTATTTACTTTCGAGGTTACTGCATTGTTTCACTATTGTCATGGTAAACAGATTTGTTCAATTACTACACATATCAGTAAGACTATGGAAAGTCGCCATATGCAAATTTAAGACCAGATGTAGTCCGGCCATTTTGATAATAAAGTTACTAGTTCAAATTTCATCATCATCATCATCATATCAGCCACACGACACCCACTGCTGGGTATAGGCCTCCCCTAAGGATCTCCACGACGATCGGTCCTGCGCTGCCTGCATCCACTGGCTTTCCGCGACCTTCACCAGATCGTCGGTCCACCTTGTCGGGGGCCTACCCACGGAGCGTCGTCCGGTGCGCGGTCGCCATTCCAGAACCTTTCTGCCCCAACGGCCATCGGTTCTTCTCGCTATGTGTCCCGCCCATTGCCACTTCAGCTGAGCAATCCTTCGAGCGATGTCGGTTACTTTAGTTCTCCTGCGGATCTCCTCGTTTCTGATTTGATCACGTAGGGAAACGCCGAGCATGGCTCTCTCCATTGCACGCTGAGCGACCTTGAGCCTCCTTATGAGACCCATAGTTAGCGGCCACGTTTCACTGCCGTAAGTCATCACTGGCAACACACACTGTTCATAGACTTTCGTCTTGAGACACTGAGGTAAGTCGGACGCGAAGATTTTTCGAAGCTTCCCGAATGCTGCCCACCCGAGTTGGATTCGGCGAGAGATCTCTTTCTCGAAGTTGGACCTACCTAACTGGACTGCCTGTCCTAGGTATACGTAATGGTCAACAACTTCAAGTGTAGTGTTCCCAACATGAACTGGAGAGGGTACAACATGGGCATTTGACATAATTTTCGTCTTTTCCATGTTCATCCTAAGACCCACTCTTTGGGAAGCACTACGGAGATCTTCGAGCATTGTGTTCAGGTCTTCCATGGTCTCAGCCATAAGGACTATATCATCGGCAAAACGAAGGTGTGTTAGGTACTCGCCATTAATGTTGATGCCGAGTCCTTTCCAGTCCAAGAGCTTAAAGATGTCCTCCAACGCAGCTGTGAACAGTTTCGGAGAAATAACGTCTCCCTGTCTCACACCACGCTGCAGTTGGATAGGATTTGTGTTCTGGTTTTGTACTCGGATCGTCATGGTGGCATTTTGGTATAAGTACCTCAACACCTCGATATACCTATAGTCCACTTGGCACCTTTGGAGAGACTGCAGCACCGCCCAGGTTTCAATCGAATCAAAGGCTTTCTCATAGTCCACGAACGCCAAGCAAAGTGGCTCATTATACTCCTCGGTCTTCTGTATAACCTGCCGCAGCGTATGGATGTGATCTATGGTGCTAAAGCCTTTTCGGAACCCGGCTTGTTCGGGAGGTTGGAAGTCGTCGAACTTGCGAGCGAGACGATTCGTAAGGACTCTCGAAAACAACTTATAGACATGACTCAGAAGCGAGATGGGTCTATAGTTCTTTAAGAGGGACTTGTCACCCTTTTTAAAGAACAAGATCACCTCACTTATGTTCCATGTCTTTGGCGTTCTGCCCTGGACGATGACGGAATTAAAGAGCTTCTGGAGGACTTTGAGTATCGGCTTACCGCCCGCTCTCAGAAGTTCTGTAGTGATTCCATCGTCACCCGCCGCCTTGTTGTTTTTCAGCTGTTTGAGAGCCATACTAATCTCGTACAGGCTGACGTCCGGGATATCTTGAGTATAGTGTCGGGTAAGCTTGGCTCTGGGGTCTTTAGCCTTGCTTTCAACAGGTGTCTGCGTGGAATATAACTGCCCATAGAAGCTCTCGATCTCCCTCAGGATTTCAGGCTTTGATGAAATGATGCGTCCGTCGTCAGTTTTCAGCTTCGTCATCTGGCTTTGCCCAATAGACAGATCTCTCGTTCAAATTTATACTAAAGATAATAGGCCCTCTGAACAAACCATAGACCAATTTTAAGACTGTTTCTGTGACCGGTTTAGATTTTAAGACCTATTTGGTCCATGAACAAAAAATGCAAAAATTTAATAAAACGCATTTAAGATGATTAATAAATGAAAAATATTAGAAAAAATCGACTCACCCGTAGCAACTCAGACGGGACTCGAACCCGCACCCTTAGCATTCCGGCCCAATGCACTACCAATTATGTATAATTATGTCGAAGTTGATTCTCTTCACATTGGTGATATGGCGCTGGTCTACAGCATAAACGTAAAAAGTATTAGAAAATTTCGCCAATCCCATTAAGCGGCTCGGTAGCATAATTGGTAGTGCATTGGGCCGGAATCCTAAGGGTGCGGGTTCGAGTCCCGTCTGAGTTGTTTTTTTTATTAATCATATTAATATAAGAAATTAAGAATAGCATTGTAAATGCAAAAATCTAAAAAGTTTAAAACGCATTTACTTAACTTTCTACTACAAAAACTTGAAGATTACATGGATATTTCTCAAAATTATTGTACCGTAACGTGCATGTAAAACGCAGTTACGCACACGTTTTGTTACGTACATGTAAGTACAAAATGTTACGTTCATGTTGACATAAAGGTCGTTTATATTTCTTTATAAATTATTCATTATTCATAATTATTCATAATAAAACATAATTTTTTTATTTATTTTTTATTTAAATCAACTATATTTTAATAGAGTAACATTTTATGAAAAACAATGAGATAACAATTTTACAACATATGATCAAGTAGTCTTCCTTCATTTAAGCAAAAAAAAAATCATTAAGACATAAATTCGTTCTGTATAAAAAAAGTAATGGATGGATGGATGGTGTTCCTCATTACAGTATGATGTCAGTATCGCTCAATTTCATAATGAAATAGGTGTTTGTTTAGTTTGCAGTATCCAGTTAAGGCTCTAACAGTCGCGCTGACATTCGATCTACTGAGCTGTGTAAGCTCATTCGTCCGTCTTTGCGAGTAGCCTTCTACCAAGGATTTGGTGTGTCAGACATGGCTGACTGACTGAATTTTCTCGACTCGTCTAAGAGGTTGTCTTTAAGGAGTTGCATAGCCTGTTTTTTTAGATGCCGCAGAAAGGTTCTGGACCGATTTGTTGGCCTCGCGCTCCAGTTTTAGCAAGATCGTCGACTTTTTCATTACCGATGATGCCTGAATGATAAGGTACCCATTTCAGAATAATTTTATTCATATATCCCAGTTCATCCAGTTTGTCTACGCAGTCTTTTACCAGTTTCTATCATATCACGTTCGAGTTTATGGCGTTAAGTGCTGCTTGGCTATCTGAAAAGATATAGATGATCTGATTTGTGTAGTTTCGTTGGCGGTTAGTTTTTGCACATTCTATAATGGCAATAATGGCATAGACCTCTGCCTGGAATATTGTGGCGTACTTACCAAGATTAACACTAAGGTTGACTCTTGGTCTCACGCCACGTCAACCAATGTCATGACCCATTTTTTAGCCGTCCGTGAACCGACTAGGCTTCCAGCCTTACAGGAGCTTTGGTCATCAGACCACATCTCTCTGTTAGGTAGTTCCACAGAGTAATTTCTAGTGAAGTTACAGAGTGGAAGCATGACATCAGATGACATTGCAAGTTGTTTGAATTCCAGCAGCTATATTTGCTATAAAGCATTTCAGGCGAAGAGATTTTTAAAAATTAAACTTATAGGGATTAAAATAATTTATTTTAATTTTTACCCCTTTTTTTTTGCTTCTTGTTTTTTACTAATTTGTTAATTCGGTATTAAGTAGTTTTATTAAACTTCGGTTCTTTAAGCTTCGGGATTTGGAATTTTCGGTAAAATGTCCTTTCGTGATTTTAAAGGCCTGGGCACACCAGATGCGTAGACACGCGCGTGGTTACGCGTGCATGTACACGCGCGTAGTTATGCACGTAACCCCCTGATACACCGGGTTACGCATACCTCTACGCGGAACGCAACGCAACCTGTCCCTTGCGTACCCAGACGCTGTGGCAGCCATGTTTGCGACTCTAGTGTGCGATGTCAGACGAAGATTGAGTAAATGGACTAATTTTTTCGCACTAATTCAATTAGTTTTTCTTTAATATCGTTATTAATTATTTAAAAAACAAAATAAAACACCACTTACTACTGGTAGTACCGGTACTATTTGTAAACAAATACAACTGAATGCGTAGTCACGCGCGTGGTTGAGCGCGTAGTGACGCGCAGGAAAGATACGTGCGTGTTCGTATGCCGGTATCATAAAAATATTTAAAACTTTAGTTGATTTATTAAAATCCTAGTGTCCTTTTCTAAGATTTTCAGGATTCCTCTGATAAAATTGATCTAAAGATTTGAAAGGCATAAAAAGTATGTAATTTTAAAAGGCATTTGCTTTTTATTTAAAGCACTATAAAGATTTCATAGAAAGACGATACCGTAAGAACTATTTACATTCTAGACATAAATAAGTTTCAACAATAATAAAAATGCAAAGCTTAATGTAGATTATAGTTTAAGTGCATAAAATGTGCAAAGACATGATACCGAAATATAGATAAAAAAATATTCACTTCCATAAACAGTGTAATGCAGTTATAGAATTTATCAAGCTTTGTATTTTTACACGAATAAACGTGCAAAGTGCTATTGCAGGTAAAATTTCGTGCAATAGCACTTTGCACATTTTAAAATTCCGTTTTTATTTTCTTCTGTAAAGTTGACTTTTTTCACTTGCACGTTTATTCGGTGCGGCCGTCGATATGTAACCAAAATAGCTGGGCCTGACTCCAAAGTTCGGGATAGGGTCGGAGACTCGGAGTCCATTAGAGTAAAATGGGTCAAAAAGTAAAGAATGCACGAGAAAAAACACACTCACTGCAAAACACTTCCAATCCAAAGCAAAACTACAAAACACAAACAAACGACAATCAAATGTTGTTGAAGTCGTACTGTCACTATACTGTCAAACTGACAGTACACAGTGCTGCCATTTTCTATTGGAATCTTAGAGCAATCAAAAATTGGAATCGATTACTAAATCGATTTTAGTCTTCTTCAATACTGTTTTGGTCGAAAAATATTTTATTCTAATACAAGTTTTAATAAAAACCATATTCTTTTGAAGTTATACTTGGTCAAACAGGAATGGCAGTTACAAATAATGTTAGTAATCCTACTTATATTATAAATGTGCAAGTTTGTGGGTTTGGAAGTTAAGATGTTTGGATTTTTGTTCCTCAATCACGCAAAAACTACTGAACGGATTTGCTTGAAATTTGGCACACAGATAGTATGGCCTAGATTAAAACATAGGATATTTTTATCCCGATATTCCCACGGGAACGGGAACCACGCGGGTGAAACCGCAGGCGGTCGTTAGTTAATAATATGTTTTGTTCGTATCGATTTTTATATCTAATCGATTGTTTACGAGATTTTTCCGTACCTGGTGGCAACGTCACTGTGGTGATAAATGACAAAAATCTTTGAATTATTCTCAAGATGATTTTAGTGATGGCGAGTTTATTACAGAATAATTCCAATTGCATTATTCATATTTTAAATAAATAATGATTTTTCAATTTTATTGAAAGTTTGTCCGCGGTATTTTGAAGTTGGGCCGTAGCTGGGCATTGGCCGTAGCGTTGCCTTTGATGTTTTATTATGAAACGACCTTTATGTCAACATGAACGTAACATTTTGTACTTACATGTTTGTAATAAAACTTGTGCGTAACTGCGTTGTACATGCACGTTACGATACAATTATTTTAAGAAATACCCATGTAATCTTTAAGTTTTTGTAATAGAAAGTTAAGTAAATGCGTTTTATTTAATTTTTGCATTTTTTGTTTATGGACCAAATGGGTCTTAAAATCTAAACCGGCCACAGAAACAGTCTTAAAATTGGTCTATGGTTTGTTCAGAGGGCCTATATCTTTAGTATAAATTTGAACCGGTAACTCTAAAATGTAAATTATTATCAAAATGGCCGGACTACATCTGGTCTTAAATTTGCATATGGCGACTTTCCATAGTCTTACTGATATGTGTAGTAATTGAACAAATCTGTTTACCATGACAATAGTGAAACAATGCAGTAACCTCGAAAGTAAATAACTAACATAAATGGAGATTTTAGATTTATCACTGTCTATGGTTACGGCGGGTTACGATCTTTAAGACTTCGGTTTTAGTATACAATATTGCAAAATCTATAACAATAACACTAAGACAAGCGGTAACCTTTTTGGTGATTTAGATGTCCGGGGGCTACAGTACTAATACGACACCACCGCAGAATGACTCATATTAAGCCGTCGCGTAGTAAGTAGGTAGGACACTTCTCACAATTTAATACTTAGAAAAGAAAAATCAATGAATCGAATTACTTGGAGTTTTATTTTTAAAACATTTTTATCTAGACCTATGAAAGTACCACGGACTTTTTCTAATATACTGAGGCAAGAGTACTAATAATTAACAATACAAAATGTAAAGAAATAATTTCAGAAATAATTTTCAGCAGCTTTACGGGTGACAACAAACCATTTATTTTTCCCTTTGACATTACAATGTAAAACAAAAGAGGTACAGTTTGTTTTTTTTTCATAAATTAATCAATTACAAAGGAGTTTGCAACACAAAAGATATGCCCTGCTTGCGTTATTATCCTTCAAATAATCGTCAACTGTGTAATAGTCTGTACTCATAAGATTGGATTAAACAGGGCAAGGGCAGGTCTGTGACATGTTGTGGAATCTTATTTTTTTAAGAATGCTCAAACATTACATTAAATTTCTTTATTTACACAAGTGAAAGCATAGCACGTGGTGACGTATTAGTACTGCCTAATAGTAATGGAAATTCATACGAGTTTTCGTTAATTTCATTAACATGATAATTTTCATAATTAGCATGCTAATTGCTATTGCTATGCTAATTTTTCATATGATCTTTCATTATGATTTTTGATGTGATTTTTCATATGATTTTCAAGATGGTTTTTAAAATGATTTTATGATTTCTAATATGATTTTAATAGGTATGATTTTTAATAAGGATTTTCATTAATATGATCGTTTTTAATATGATCGTGAAAAGCTCTGATCTGTGAAATGCTTATTTTTAGTGTTTGCCTTCACCATAATGAATTGATGATGATGATGACGATGATGAAGGTGATGATGACGATGGAGATGATGATGATAAAGAGGAGGTGATGATGAAGATGCAGTGATGATGATGACGATCAAGTGATTGTGATGATGATGATGAAGGTGATGATGACGAAGTGATGGTGATGATGATGAAGGTGATAATGATAATGGTTATGATGATAATGAAGGTGATTTAGATGATGCAGGTGGTGATGATTAAAGTGATGATGACGCTGAAATGATGATGATATAAATAACGACGATGGTGATGATGATGACGATGAAGTGATGATGATGATGAAGGTGACGTGATGATGAAAATAATGATGATGTCTTCTAATCAAAATAAATCATAGAAATACAAGCATTTCACTTTAAGCTTACAAACATGTTCTCTTCTCTCTCACTCACTCACTCGTATACATTCGATAAATCATCGTGAACTGTCGGGTTTGAATTCATTCGCAACGAACAAATTATTATGTATTAGCAGCATTCGCATTCGCAGACAGTTCGCGCCGCGTGCTAATTAGCGTGGTCGTTTTTTATTCTAAGGAAATAATATAATCTACATAAAATACACAAATAATATTAAATTAAGAACATGAAGAATTAACAATCTACGGCGGAGAGATACATTGAGAGAATTGTTCGAAAAAAAAAATATTTTAACTTTGGCTGGCCAATACATTTATGAAAATTTAGTTTATGTAAGGAATTTCATTTGCTAAGAACGGGTTACCTCTATCTGGCAGAAACTTGATGCTCCGAAACTTATTTGGCAGAACACACTTGGCAAAATCTTCTTTAAAGGAATATTTTTAAGGTATAAAAATTGTTAAATATATTTATTGTTTGGCAGAATGTTTACATGTCCGAATTTACAATGGCATACTATTGAGATGGCAGAATTTCATTAGGCATAAATACCTTTGGCAAAATTTTTATTTGCAGAATTTCGTTTGGCATAACGTTTATTTAGTCGACATTTTTTTGGTATAATTTTACTTGGTATACCTACGAACAAATTGTTCGTGGTGGTATACTAAGAATATGGCAGAATTTCATTAAGAATAATGTCATTAGGCATATTGTGATTTCTGAAAAATTGCATTTCAACCTTAAATTGAATTAAAAATTTGTCTTAAAAAGTCAAAATGTTGAGTTTTTGTAAATGTTGTGCTACAAAAGTCAACAACAGAAGAAATTTTAGGTTAGCTTAAAGAACGTTCCGATTATTTGAATGATTTAAGATAATAAATTATTTGAACAATTGTTGAAGGACTTCTTACGTTTTATTAATGGTATTTCCCCTTAGTTTTCCTACATTCAGTTAAATAGTCTACATTCAGTTAAATAGTCTACATTCAGTTAAATAGTCCACATTCAGTTCAATAGTTTACATTAATTGCAATTTAAACTGAAGAGATGTAATAGACAATAGCTTAGTTTTTGATTATACATTGCTCTATCATACAAAAACTATCAAATTCATTCGTAAGTCAACCAATGAATTATTTAGCTTTAGCAGACGGTTCGCGCCACGTGCTAATTAGCGCGGTCGTGTTATTTCATATAATAGCATCAGGAACGCAGACGATTTCGCACGGTCGATGATTATTAGCAATAATTAATTTTAGCAATAATTAATTTTAGCAATAATTAATTTTAGCAACTATGATTAATTTAATGCTATTTATTTATACTAATGCTACTGCCTAACATTATTGTCTCATTTAATAGTAAGTGAACAACTGATCCACAGTAATTTTATTGCGTGATAAAAGGGAAAATAATGGCAGAAAGATGTAAAAATAATAAAAATGTGGAGAAGAAGATATTCCGGAGACAGGTACGTGCTATTATTAAAAACGTAATTTTTGACAAATCACAGCAATAATTGAGTGACTAACTAATAGATATAAAAACTATTACCTATATATGACTTAGGAATAAATTATTTCTCTCAAAACACATTCATAACAATTGACCTTAACATAATGGTTTGCATACTAGCGCTGCCATTGGAAAAAAACATAATGCTTATATAATAGACAAAATTTTGAATTATCTCTCTGTAGAGTGATAGTTATTGAGTGATTATTATCAATATTGCAGTTAGATTCTTAGTTAAAAAATTTGCTAATGACTTTTATTAACTACTAGCGGCCGCCCGCGGTTTCACCCGCGTGGTTCCCGTTCCCGTAGGAATATCGGGATAAAAAGTATTCTATGTTTTAATCTAGGCTATCTACTATCTGTGTGCCAAATTTCAACCAAATCCGTTCAGTAGTTATTGCGTGATTGAGGAACAAACATCCAAACATCCAAACCCACAAACTTTCACATTTATAATATTAGTAGGATTTTTTGCCCGCGACTTCGTCCGCGTGGACATTAGGAAAATAGCTATAGAACCTTTGACTGAGATAAAAAGTATCCATGTTTTACCACAGGCTAAAACTTTGTGTGCTATTCCAAATCCGTTCAACCAGTTTTATTAAATATTAGTTATATTAAACCAAGATTAAATTACACATTTATAATATTATTAGTTCCCTTTCCCATTCTCGTTCTTATTCCTGTTCCCGTTCCCGTATTATTTTTCCATAAAAAAATTGACCCCCCGTTACAGTCCTTTTTGGTGTTCAATAATGTCCACCGTGTTCTGTTGGACCCTAAAATGAATGCCATTTTCGCCATAAACATCAAATAAAACCTCATTATCGACATCAATATCGATTTGTTTGCTTATTTGTTTTTAGAAGTAGGTACCTACTCTTACGAAGTTTCAAGTCGAAATGTCTTTTAATAAAAAAAATCCATACAAAATAAGCCCCACTTAATCCTTTTAGGGGTTGAATCATGGCCACCGCGTCGGAATTCAAAATAAATACCGTTATCGTAATCAACAATCAACATCCATGAAACCTCAATAACGACATCCATATCGATGTTGGGCTTTTTTTAACTCATTTACCCCCTAAATGTTTGAGTTTCGGAAAACTACGAAACACGTGTTTGCTTATTAATTGTTTTTAGAAGTACTCCTACGAAGTTTTAAGTTGAAATGTCTATTTCTTTTTTTCTTTTCCATACAAACTTTGTACCCCCATTTCAAACCTTTAGGGGTATTCACCTTTGCTGACAATGATTGGGGGGTTCACCTTTGCTCACAACAATTATAATTATCTTTAAAACCATGTTTTAGTGCAATAAAGAGTATAATAGTATTTTTTCATACAAAACATGAAACCCATTTTACCTTTTTAGGGGTTCAAATATAGCCACTATGTAGGGCTTAAAAATCAATGTCTTTTTCGCAATCAACATTCCATAAAACGTCAATAACTACATCCATAGCGAGTTTGTACTTTTTACCCGTTTACCCCTAAAGGGGTTGATTTTAAGAAATTTACAAAATACATGTTTGCTTATTTGTTTTTAGAAGTAGGTACCTACTCCTACGAAGTTTCAAGTCGTAATGTCTATTTTATATTTTTTCCATATAAAGTTTGAATCCCATTTGACCCCTTTAGGGGTTAAATATGGTCTACCACTTAAAATAACTGTCATTTTCGCAATCAGCATCCCATAAAACCTCAATAAAGACACCCATATTGATGTTGGGCTTTTTTTTACCCCATTTACTCCCTCAAGGGTTGAGTTTCAGAAAACCACGAAACACGTATATGTTTATTTGTTTTTCGAAGTACTCTTACAAAGTTTCAAGTTGAAATGTCTATTTAATTTTTATTTTCCATACAAATTTTTGTACCCCCTTTTCAAACCTTTAGGGGTAGAATTTCCAAAAATCCCTTCTTAGTGGGTGTCAACACTGTATAAAATAATATATGTACAAAATTTTAAGTTTCTAGGTTCAGTGGTTTGGGCTAGGCAATAGTCTGTCAGTCACCTCTTCACTTTTATATAAGAGATGAATGATGATTAATATAAGAATTTTAGTATTTATCTAGTTCCTATCTATATTATTCTTTTTTTCAGCTTGTACTATGCAGTGTCTCATCACTGTTCGACATTCTATGTGGGCTTACAATATCAGCGCCAACAGTGATCATAGCGCAGTTAAAAAACGAAGTCAACTCTACTCACGACATCACTGACGAAAATACATCGTGGGCATGTAAATTCTTAAAGTCATACCTGATTAATAGATTATTAGGGTATATCATAAAGTCAATGATACAAAAAGAAGTAGTGGTTTAGTTTTCGATCTCATCGACTATACAAACAGGGTGTCCCAAAACTTTGCCAAAGAAGAAGAAAAAAACTTAAATATTAAAGGTAGGAAAATTGCCTGCCTACCTTACTATACCAATCTAAAGGATTACTCATAAGGATTTTTTTAAGTGACACAGCATCTTAAACAAAAGGAAGACCATGAAAATCATTTAAATTTAAAAAATTGTGGATTGTATCCATTTGCATCGAATCGTATGTGATTTAAAAAAATCTTTGAATGCAGTTCCATTTCCTTTTAAGAATGAAATGAAGTTTTCTTTCAGTAAAATGTACTACCTTCAATATTTAAGGTACACCCTGTACTGTATATCATAATTTTTCAATATGCTGCAATTTTTTTGAACTTGATCATGATTGGTGTGAGATGGCATTAAACTGTTAGGCCCGTATTCATAAACCGCTCCCAACGTTTAGAATTACCTTGAGATCATACTTGAGATGTTCTTCTTATAAGGACAGCATCTCAGGTATGATCTCAAGATAAATCTCAACGTTGAGTGCGGTTTATAAATACGGGCCGTAGTAACTATTGTCTGTTCAACTTTTCTGGATATTGATTAGGTTTGTAGCCGAATGTAACAAAATTTCATGATCGATCAATGTTATATTATTTATTATCTATGATAAAAACCAAGTTTTCAGAAAATACCCTCTTTATTTGAATTTTTTTATTATTATTTGCAGCATCTGCATGCCACTTCGCAGGAGTTCTCTGGGTGCTCGTTCTAACAACCATGGCACATTTCATCGGCCGCAAAAGGACCCTGATTTTTTTGAACACAATCTTATTTTTTACTTTCATTAATTTATACTACACTATGAACATGAAATGGGTCGTAATTAATCAAGCATTACTAGGTATAAACAGTGCCGGACTTAAAACAGTGTTTATAATGCTTATAACTGAATATGTTAGTTTACAAAGTCGAGGTATATTTCTGACATTTAAAGTAGCTGGTTATTTCTGGGGTGTCTGGATATCCAATGCACTGGGTACTTTCTTTCATTGGTCTTCAATTGGATTATTTGGAATGATTTGTACAATTTACTTATCTATTGCATTATTTATAGTACCTGAGTCTCCTTATTGGTTAGCAAGAAACGGAAAATTTGATGAGTGTACTTTGACTCATCGTTGGCTCAAAGGAGAAAGTGTCGACGCGGAAAAGGAACTGAGAATGCTTGTTGCTAGTCGGGTAGATAAATTTAAAAAAGATGCGCCATATGCCATAGGGCGATTAAGAATGGTATTAAAACCAGAAAATTATAAACCCATCCTTTGTTGCATACTCCTTCAGTGTTTACAAGCTTTCACAGGTAAATTAGGATTAATAGTGTATGCAATTGATATACTTACAACGATAACAGGCAATGATGAATCTGCATACAAGTGGATGTTGATTCTTGATGGTTTTACTGTATTTGGAATGTACTTAGCAAGTGTTTTAATTAAAATTACGACACGTAAAAGGTTACTCTTATTAGGTAGTTTTGTTTCCATGTTTTTCTTGTTTTGTATGTCTATTTATTTGTATCTAGTGAGGTACTCTGTAGTAACTGATAAAGTTTATGTAACTCTGACTCTGTTAGTATTCTACTCCGTAAGTGTATGCTGCGGGCCTATCGTATCCGCTAATGTTACAGTAGGTGAATTGCTACCAGTCAGTAGTAGTATAAGCGTTATACTTACAGCGATGTGTTTAAAAATGATTGTAGGAATTGATGCTAAGGTATCGTTCTATATTTATAAGTATTTTGGTAATCACGGCGCATTTTTATTTTACACAATTATCTATTGCATCGCACTTTTTTGTGCCAATTGCTATGTACCTGAGACGAAGAACAAAACACTAAACGAAATTACTGATTATTTTAAAGCTAATAGACCAAGAGATTCGGATCAAGAAAATTGTCATGAACTAGATGATATTTTATTAAAATAAACCCTTGAAGTGATACTGCTTTTTTAATGGGAATTAGTTCCGTTTTCTTATTAAAACACGAAAGTTCATTTAGTTTAAACTAATTGACTGCAAATGACAACATAAAACAGTTTTGTGTTGTCATTATGAAGTCATAATCCGATCCCTGATTTGGCCGATGTCATTGGCGACTCGGTAGCATAATTATTGGTCAGTGCATTGGGCTGGAAAACCAAGGGTGCGGGTTCGAGTCCAGTCTGAGATGTTATGGGTGAGTCGATTTGTTTGTTTTTACCCAAAAAATAATCATAATTGATATTCCACAATTTCAATTATTATGGAATCTAACGATGCCTTTTTTAGCAGACAAATAAGAAAGTGCCTGCATCACATTGCATTCACACTAACTATACTTTTTAATAAACTAGCTTTTGCCCGCTTCTTCGTCCGCACAAACTAGATACCACATCAACCTAGTAAATCGAGATAAAATCGTATCATATCGTAGGAAGTTAATCAAATAATACTTTTGTAATACAGGAAATAGAGAACAATCTTGCTGATTTAGTAAAGGTTCAATCATAATTTTACGAAGGATTCGTCCGAAGATAAATATGTTCACTATTTGTAGTATCGCTCGCATGTATCATCACCACCACTTAGCGTGAATTTTCGAAGAAATATTGCCTTCTCTTTCTCTCTCTCTGGCGCTAAACTAAGTGCGAATGGGTGGTGCAAGCGTGTAGCAGAACTACTACATTGTAAATACTTAAATCTTAGAGACGGAGACGGGAATTAAGTCCAAATCTGCCCCTGGACCGCCCAACTCAAAGCTTTAGCCAGAGCGATAGCTAGACTATATCCATCCTTGTCCTATCATAACACGATGACAAGGACGGACTTTTACTCTGGCTTTGGTTGATGACGTCAGTGCACTGTCCGTCCTTGTCATCGTGTTATGATATGACAAGGATGGATATAGTCTAGCTATCGCTCTGGCTAAAGCTTTGAGTTGGGCGGTAGGGCCCCAGGTCTTGATTTCCACAGTGTAATGCCTGGGTTGATGATATGATAAAGGTTGCTGGCAAGGAAAGGAATGGACTAAAAAGGGAAAAGACAAAGAACCCTGAAATAATTTGGAGGAGGCCTTCACCCTAAGAGGGTTCCTTGTCTCACAATCACAAGAAGATACATAATAATAACTCACCGCAAGCACTACTGAGACGTGGAATAAATGGCTTTACAATTATTACAATTACATTACAATGCCTGGGTCACAGAATAGGTATAAGTACTACCGCACAGAAATGATACTCTCCGCCCCGCCCCAGAAACAATTACCTCACCCCACCCCGCGAGTCCATGTGCCGAATCGTGTGCTCGTTAAGTCCTGTTCGTCAATTTTACTGTCAACTTATTTGATACTAAAAACAAAGCGTTGTCGTACGTTTCTTTATTTACCAAAAAGTTCGAATTATGAATGAGCGGTTTTCTGACAGCTGAGAATTTTAGTTTATTTTTATGTTGATAGATGGCGCTATTCAACTACGTAGGTTTTTTTTTAATTTTACTCCCAGGGGCCCTACCGCCTAACTCAAAGCGATAGCCAAAGCGATAGCTAGGCTCTATCCGTCTTTGTCATATCATAACACGATGACAAGGACGGAGAGTGCACTGACGTCATAAACCAAAGCCAGAGTCAAAGCGATTAGTTAGGCGGTAGGCGACTTAACTGTCAAATTGACAAAATCCTTTGCTTTTTTCTTAAAAAGTTACGTACTTAGTTGAACAACGACATCTAGCCGTTTTTTAGGTACTACTTTTGTTTTTTAAACTGCATTTTGAAAACCGCTCATTGAAAGCCGCTCATATACCACACACAGTTACGCGTGTATAAAAACGTCATATGACGTCATCTGTTTAGAATGGCGAGGTTGTATGGAGTGTCATAGTACAGTAGCCCATAATACATTTAAATTACGAAAAAGGTTACCGCTCGCCGTTGTGATATAGTTATTTAGTACGAAATCATAGATACTTTAACCCAAGTTTTACAGATCGCAACCCGCCGTAACCTATATTTGTATATCTCCAAAAACGATATTTTTAATTTTTCGAGGTTTACCACATGGTTTAACTATTGTCGTGCTCTACAGCTTTGTTTGATTGCCTTGCCACTGATAATAGTAAGACTATTGAAAAGTAGCCATACACAGATTTAAGACCAGATGAAAATGGATGGACTTTATCTGGTCTTAAATCTGTGTACGGTCACTTTCTATAGTCTTACTATTATTAGTGGCAATCAAACAAAGCTGCAGACACGACAATAGCTAAACCATGTGGTTAAACCTCGAAAAATAAAAAAATATATACAAATATAGGTTACGGCGGGTTGCGATCTGTAAAACTTGGGTTAAAGTATCTATAATTTCGTAATAAATAACTATATCATAACGGCGAACGGTAATCTTTTCCTTAATTTAAATTATGTATTCTGTGGTGCCTGGGTTCCAAACTCGTCCCCTTAACAGATCTTGTTCGTCACTACCTACCTACTAATTGAAATGTAACGTCAATGTTCAATAATTCCGTTCTCGATACAGCACGAACGGTCGTGGGCTTGCTTTGTCTTTACTTCGATAAATTCTTCTTTCGACGAGATGTTTTTTCTTGAATCAATTTTTTTGGAAGCTATGATAGCTAGTATAAAATGGGCGCACTTTGTTAAATACAAATTAAGTGAATGCTGTTTTGATGATATAACAAAAATGTTACGTCGATTACATAACATTGGATTTTAAATGCCCGCGCGGCCGCATGCAGCAGGACAACAATGAGGATCCGTAACGATTTTTTTAGTTGCTAATAAGAAAGCTAATGCCACCACATGATTAACTGTAAAAAAAATTTTACGATATCTCTTAAACTTGAGAAGTTATAAGAGGTAAAACACTGTATTTTTGGGGGTCCTTATGACGTCATCGCGAAGGACGCGAACCTTATGTATGTCGTACGTGATAAAGCACATATTGCATTGAGCTTGGCATTTCCTTCAAACCCTTTTAACTCAACCATTTCTAAACGGATTTCAAAAAATCTTTTACTTGGTTTCATAGATATCAATAGGTGTTTATATTATATCAATAAAACTATAGGATTCAAACCTGTTACTGATCCTCATTAGAAAATCTATTGTGTCATATTTTCCGTGCGTAAGTTATTTTCATAAGTTTTTAATTTTTTATCAGACTTATAATTCTTATCACAAGGGCATTAACACGAGATGGTGTCGTTAATTTTTCAATACAAAGTCATAAGCTTTACTTATTATCTCTCACGTGGAAGGTTATCAGCGATTTTATGCACCACCATAAATTATAAATTTAATTTATTTTGATTGGTCTAATTAATTGTGTTTGTTGTTTTAACTCGTCAACGCCCGGAAAACGAGACATAATAGATTTTCTGTTGTTGTCCGGTCGCCGGAGACCGCTCGGGCGTTGATGAATTATTATGCATTGTGTTCTTGTGATTTTTACGTCAACTAAAGCTCTGAATGAAATCGACTAGGTACATATTTCTTCGTAAGTAAGTATGAGTACCTACTTAAATTGATTTTTGGACAGTCTCTTAATTCAACTGATTTTACAAAAACTTTTACTGGAACATGGTTTTCAGATGTAACTTAATTTTAACTAAGCACCTATATAATATTAATATCAATATTAACCAACCGGTATTTTTCTTAATTCCGTTTGTCGCGGATATCATGCATCGTAAATTATGCAATTATCTGTATATTAATCTTTTTTTGACGAATCAGATAACTGTTTAGTATAAATATGCATGTAAATTATCATGAGGATCAGTTTCATTTGAAAGAAGAAATAAATAACTAGGTAAGTGCAAATACAATTCAACAAATTATTGTCAACTATCCATCCATCCCATCAGCCATTTTTAATGTTCCCACTGCTGGGGCATAGGCCTTTCTTATGGGTGGATAAAGATAATGGGTCATAACCCACCACGCAGGCCCAATGCGGATTGGTGGGTGTTAACGACTGCAAATGCAGCGGTGACCAACGGCTTAACCTAACCTTAACGTTAAGCCTTAACGCGTCTTCTCAAGCACGGAGGAGCTCGAGATAATAAATTTTTGGTCACCCATCCCATGACCGATCCTTGCGAAAGTTACTTAACCTCCGCAATCACTGGGCCAGGCGCTAAACCGCTGCGCCACCGAGCTCCTCATTGTTAACTAATTTGTCATAATGTGGTGTTGAAAGACAATCCAAAACTGAATAATGACCCTAAGCAGTTCCATTTTGAACTTTTCAATACGATTTTGCATTTTTTGAACCCCACCTCTACTCTATCTTTATGTATTGATAGATAGTGTAGCCTTTTACTCTATCTTAATAAATGTAGGTACCCTATATGAAGTAACACCGACATAATAACAAATACTTTGATGGTATGTCTAACTAAGGCAATGTTTTAATTTACAGCTATGATGAAACTCTTCTTGCTATCCGCTGCTCTCGTGGCAGTTGCCGTTGCGGGACCCACCCGTATGTTTGACCCCACCCAGGTCAACCCTAACCCCGGCCCTGTGATTATTGGAGGAGAGCCTATCCATATTGGACCCGCTATGGTCGAACAAGCTCCCATCGTTCCTAGCCCAGTGATTATTGGCGGAGAATACGAGCCAATCCATGTTGGACCCGCTATCGTTGAACAAGTCCCCATCGTTCCCAGCCCTGTGATTATCGGTGGAGAATACGAGCCCATCCATGTTGGACCCGCTATCGTTGAACAAGTCCCCATCGTTCCCGGCCCTGTGATCATTAATGGAGAAAATCCCTCTGAAGAAGGTGTCGTTGCTCCTAACCCCATCGTTATCCAACCTACCCCTGAATCACCTATTGCCTCTACTCCCTTGGTTCAGATCATCATAAACATCCAAAAGGCCGCTCCCAGTGGCCCTCCCGCTGCCGAATATACTCCTGCTGAAGAAGCCGTAATTGTACCCGAGCCTATCATCATCGTTGAAGATGCTCCTATTGAACCTGAATCAATTATTATTGAAGATTTACCTGAGTCGATCGTTATTGTTGACGAGGCTGAGCCAGCGATTGTTCCCGAGCCAATCATCATTGTTGACGAAGCTGAGTCAGTGATTGTACCCGAGCCAATAATCATTGCTGAGCCAACTCCTGTCGAGATCGTTGAAGAGGCCGAGGTTGACGCTGATTCGGTCATCGTGGCCACCCCCGTCATTCCATCTCCCGTTGTTATCATTCCCGACACCATCAACTAAAGAATACTAATAGCAAGAACTAATGCGAAACCATATGCAGTTGTAAAATAAAATCAAATATTTAAAATTTAAAGTTTTATTTCATGTCATTGAGTGTAGTATTATGTTTTCCCAGACAGTGAGATTGAATGTAAAGAAATAATGTAAGGAAATAAAAATGGCAATATAGCGCCAGAAAAAGTATTTCCCTTTATTGCTCATACTATGTATTAATTGCCTTTATAAAAACAGTTGCAAGAACTACCATGTGAATATTTAAAGTTTATCCAATTGTTTATTATGCGGGTAACAGTGGCAATAAATAACTTGAGGCGAATATCGCGAAGCCCTTATAAATTACAGCATCGAGTAATTGACGTTAAGCTCTTATGAGCTCGCCCTAAGCCTCTTACAGATACAATTCTTCAAGGGCGTATTATGTAATGGTATTACTGAAAATACACATTGTTATGTAATGTAAAGGTCTCGCTACTAGATTTGGGAGTTATCTTAACGATAAAATACCTATTTTAACAAGATTACGATGTTTATTAATCCAATAAAAGGAAACATATTTATAAAATATTTTGGCATGAATATTAAATAAAAATATTAATTTTACGTTTATACTCTAATCATAATTGCTTTGGACACTAGATGAGTTGACCCATGGACCATGGTGCCTTGGCGAATCGAATCAACTACGCGGTATAGAAAAATTCAAGCAATCCACAAATTGCGTAGTCCCATAGCAACCAGAACCACTTATGAAATGTGCAGAATTTGAGATGCTCTTTAGTCACATTCACATCTGATAGCCAGCCTTTTCTCATACCATAACTCACAATGATAAATTGTAGCAAAAAATGTCAACATGAACCATTTGGTATCATCCGCAACTACATTATTACCTATTCTCTTTGTTTACGCTGGGCCGAGGCCCATATCGTTCGTTTTATTGCTTAGAAAACATACTGCACAGAGGTGCTGATTAAACACACGCTGGAACGACTCAGTTCCATACGGTAGGTGGGCCTTGATATAGGCTGAAGCGATTTAGGGGAATAAATCAATTAGGACAAGTCCATCAGCCATTTTTTATATCCCCACTGCTGGGGCACAGGCCTTCATTATGGGTGGATAAGGAGGACGGGCCATAACCCACCACGCAGGCCCAATGCGGATTGGTGGGTGCTAACGACTGCAAATGCAGCCGGGACCAACGGCTTACCGTGCCTTCCGAAGCACGGAGGAGCTCGAGATAATAAATTTTTGGTCACCCATCCCATGACCGACCCTTGCTAACATTGCTTAACCTCCGCAATCGCTGGGCCAGGCGCTAAACCACTACGCTACCGAGCTCCTCAATTAGGACAAGGAATATCAAAAATTGATTAGGAATTTAAAACATCCTTTATTTATCATAGGTATTATACATTGGATTAAAGCTATCATTGCAATCAATTGCTATTAATCCAACTTAAGTAAGAGTAGGTACCTACAATAATAATATGATTAGCTAGATCCTCGGTTTCCTTTATGAACCAATTTTATCATTGCTTTTATCTCGTATGACTACCGTAAGCGCATATATCTGAGATTAAATTAATCAAAGCGCATACATACATAGTACCTACTAGCACATATTACATAATACTATAGCCATTAGGAAAGTTTGTAAATACAGACTCTCCCTCTTGGGTTAAAAAATGTCAATAGAGTTTGTTCGGAAAGAGAACCGTGGTGGACTTGATTAAGCTAGGTTTTCCTAGGATGACGGTGCCGTCATATTACGGCCGTCATTTAGCGGCGTAGAACGCGCAAAAATTCTGCATTTACTTTACGCGCAAATTCAAGAATTAATAAAAAATAGTTTGGTACCTACTGGAAGGTTTTGACCCGGAAAAAATGTTGCGAGTCGATAGAAAGTGTTTGTTTTGCAGAGATAAGCTAGTTTTTGTTTGACATCATTTTACAACATATTAAAAAATATTTTTTATCCGTGTTCCACAAACGATATTTTTTGTGTGTTTTACTGTCACTGTGTATGTTACTATGATCAGATTTTAGGTAGGTAGGTATTGTTATGGAAAAAATATTTAAACGGCGACTTATTTGATTTTAATTATTTATGAATAAATAAAATTAACTAGATGTTTGTTCTTAGACAATACGACAGCGACAGTGCTTTCAATACGATTTTATTAGCTACTAGTCAAATTCTTTAGCTAACTAGATGTTACGTTTACGTTATGTAAGTTTGTTTGATGTCGTTACGTTTACGTTATGTTAGTTTTCTATAATAATATAGGTAATATAAACTTATGATAATCCCAGAACAATTGCCTATAACCGACCTTAGGCTCGTAGTGTAATCCTACACTTTTTGGAATAGGATTAAAAACAATATAAATAGGTAATCAATCATACCTCTCATTAAAATTGACAATAAACTGATAACTATTTCTACAGCGTATGGGAAAAATAAAAATTAATTTAGTTGGATTCGTTTATATTAGTGATTTATAATCACATCAAAGTCAGATTGCAAAATTACAGCTTATTACCATTTAATGTTTTGCGAACCCGTAATTTTACTGAACATTTCATTATTAAATATACCTTTCCATTCACTGGAAAATACAGTTTTAATGACATGTAAACAGATTCTGACGTTGGCGGTAGGAAGTTCGTATTGTAAGGGCTAGAAGTTCAACGTTTCTGTGACTTAGACCATACTTCATGGTACAGTAGCTCCACATAAGCCCAGTTTTAATCGTAGCGAATAATGAGTGGTGTGCAGTTATGGCTGCGGTCTTGAGAATGCTAACAGATTTGCAATCTGAGATTAGAAAGACCAGTTTACTGTGAATAATCGTAGATTAAACTTTTTAATAATCGATTTGAGCATTCGGTCTTTCAGATTTTTCTGAATTTGAATGGAAGGATAAGGGCTTATTGGAACTTTAATTTATTATAAAAAGTGCTTAAATCTAGACTACTTAGCATCATGACTGGAATAGCTAGAATAAGAATTTCGGCTTTTATGTAGACTCTGTATTTGATTCGATTTTTGAATCTTTTTAAAAGGTAGGTATACATTATCACGATCAGTGGACGGAGAATCATTCAAGGCGACTTAAACATAATACTTATAACATCAATATTTTAGGTTAGTAGTAGCTACCTACTTGATATCGCTTCTCAGTGTGGTATAAATGTATAGCTATAAGTATGATATGTGATGTGCATGTAAACTAAAAATAATATAATCACAATTAGACTGTCAGAAGCTGCATTTTTTTCTGCTGAAGTCAATTGAAACTGAATCCTAGTGAAGTGATATCAAACCAAACCGACCACTTAAGGCTACCTGTCCATTGACGCGGAGTGAGGCGGCGGAGCGGAGAAACGAGGAAATATTAACTATAATAGGATTGCGGAGCGGAGATTTTATGCTATCCTATTGGTAATTTTTTTATTTTATTTATCAATAAATTTTGTACAGACACAATTTTTAACATAAAAGAAGTGGACAGAATATTAGTACAAGGGCACCGATTATTTCATATTGAATTTTCTTCCAGCGGGCTCGGGACAGGAAAGAACATTGAAAAGGGCAGACGGGTGTAGCTCAAGATAAAAATACATATCTATATATACGGATATACCTGCATATTTAGACATAATTATAATAGGTACACATATACTTACTTAAATAAAAGATACATATATAGGGTAATTTTGCGACCTCTTTACAAAATCAAATAAAAGTTCAAAGAAGTAATAAAAAAAAATGGTGAGATAATTATGAATTATTTCTTTTCAAATTCACTGTTTTCAGCCACTTTTTATGTCCCGAAAATATAGGCGCGCACGCTCATCTTCGCGCACGGGACGCGAGCGGGGGAAGGCGGATGGCGGGAAGGGGCTCGCGCGGGTCGACCGTGCGATGCGCAAACAGTGACAACAATTTCAATTTGTGTAGGGAAAAGGTTGGGACACAAATGTAAAAAAAAAAATACTTCACAAATTGATTGTACTGCTGTTATAGAATGACCTGACAAAATTTGAAAAGGGGTCTAAAAATGACCTTGTATACACATTACTATATTCACACATACATACATACGAATAAGTATAATCAAAATAAAAGATAATAGTTGTCAAAAAAAAAAGAATAACGTAGAGTGAAGGACAAGTGGACAAATAGCTCTTTTAGTCGTTTTTTGAAAAGAGAAATGGTGCTCGTTTCTCGTTAGAATATTTCCTCGTTTCTCCGCTCCGCCGCGCCCCGCCTCGCTCAGCTTCAATGGACAGGCAGCCTTAACGCATTTGGAACAACAAAGCACCTACTGAGCGCCGCCGTGGCCAGCCAGCTTATCTCAACTGATACAGTCAACACACCGACCGGTACCTTGATTACGTAAAGCTGTTGCTAACAATTCTCGATTAAAATCGATTGAAAGCGCGGTTGCATTGCTGCTTTAAGTAAGATAGTTGTCACATTGGTTCTTAACTAAAGCAGCAATGTAACTGCGATTTCTGTCAGAGTTGATTGCAACAAAATTACAAAATCACCCCCCTGATCACTGACAACAGATTACCGTTTTAAATAATATGATCCACTATTGTGGATGATACTATAACCAATTTCTCATGACAATATTCGAGTAATGAAGACGTTAATAAGTTTTCTCATTAATATTAATATTATGGTTATGAGGATCATAAAAACTACTGTAAGTCTATGCTGTAAGTACAAATTATTTCAATATGCAGGTATATTTTGATTTCAAAGTAGGAAATTACGTCATTATGAGAGATATTTTGCTTTGTAAGTGGATATTTGCTTTAGTTAGCCCTTTAAAAACGTGCTTTTCTATCACAACGGGATAATGCTTGGCCTTTACCTCACCTGATGTTAAGTGACGATAAGGCCGTAAGTGTAACCCGCCTACACCCGGAATCCTCATCACTGCTAGCTTACCTCTAACTGCCGAAAAACAACAACAATTTTAAATAATTGTTGTTAAGGCGTCAGACTTGGTGAGAAAGATGGTAACAGTTAGCCAGGCTAACTGCAAATAAGCCTTGCCATCAACCAAACCGAGTAGCAAATATACTCCCCTCCTGGGAGTCGAACCCAGGATCCCTGCATCTTAGGCGTGAAATACACAGAAGCGACACGGCTCGGATACGGCGGATGCTTTGGGCAAAGGAAATACACGTATCGCCGCCGTATCTGCGCCTTATCTCCGCCGCATCTCTTCTGTGTATTTCACGCCTTACACGTGTAAGCGAATCCCTAGATCACAAAGCAGTTAAAAAGCTTTCGAATATACAAAAGATTTCTTGTTTTTTCTCATAATTAAAAAAGTACAAGTTCTACGTGCCGTAATATACATAACCAGTGACCTGCCCGTTAATCACGTTGGTGGCTGCGGTATGCGGTGTCCGATACTGGCATACCTACTTGCGAACTGTAGGGCTGACACATAGGGTTATTGAGTTTGGTTCATGAGAGCTAATATTACCCGGTCAAATTAAATCGGCACCTGAAGCGAAAGCGACCTCTCTCCTTTTTTCCGTGCCTCACGCCACCTTCGTAATTTTTTGAAAATATTCGATAGAATACCTATCAATAAATTATCGTTAACAAGTGTACTAACGCTACTAGCATGACGACGGTGGCGTGAGGCAAGGAGAAAAGGAGAAGGTCAGAAAAAAAAATTCACAGATAACCAGTTATCTGGCCATGGTTATCTCCGAGGAACAAGGGGCTTTCGCTTCAGGTGCCGAGCTAACTTGACCGGGTACTACTGCAATAAGTAGTTTGATATAATAATACAAGTTCTAAGCACCATGTAAGGGTTCCCCAGAAACATCGTTCATTTATTAGAGAAAAGGATACTTGGCAACGGCCAGCGGATGTCCCTCAAGGCACAATCGCGGCCGTGTGTTACGTTACGTTACGTGTTTTTGTGAAGGAAACACAGAAATAAGGAAAATGGGGTGCAGAGAGGTTCAATATCATTAAAACCCATCCAAATATAAATTAATCTAGTAATAATATTTCTATGTTAAAACCTTATGGTATATATAGACGACCTCCGTGGTCGAGTGGTTCGCACGCCGGTTTCAAGGCGTCACCATCTCTTGAGGTCCCGGGTTCGATCCCCGGCTGGGTCAATGTAGAAAATGAACTTTTCAATATTGTCTCAGGTCTGGGTGTGTGTCATACCACCGTTGTTTCTGATTTCCATAACACAAGTGCTATAGCTACTTACTTTGGGATTGGAGCAATGTATGTGATGTTGTCAAATATTTTTTATTTTTTTTTAGTTATATAGGTAAGTATATTATTATTATCAAGTATTACTTATCGAGTAGTAGTCGGTTTTGATATCCCAATCACTTTTTCAAATAACTAAAAACTTATTCAATATGTAGCTGAGCAACATTAAACAAGATTATCATCAATTTTGACAGAAAAAATTCACAGATTTTACAGTCCTCGCAAGAATCGGAGCATTGAAAATGAACACAAAAATTTACGAAAAACCAAAATGAAATCAAATGCAAAGTCCTATTATATTTTTAATGTTACCTAGGTAGTACCTATTTATTTTTACGATTGTGACACTCGGCTCCACCTCGTGTCACAAAAGCGCCCGCTGACTGCCTCAACGCAGCCGAAATAATATTAACCAATTTTCAAAATTCCAACGAATGCACTTCTCGTCTGGTTCTGCATCTTTTAACACTATTACCATGACGATCGGTCAATAATCATAGAAGCTATATCACTTTTATGTACGGAAACAGCCGTTTTTCTACAATTCCAAATCTAAAGGGACCACCTACAGGTCACAATTATAAACCGATTTTCAAAATTATTTCGCCATTTGATAGCTAAACTAATACCCTAGGACCTTTTTTTTTATTTTTTCTTAAGTCGGTTTTTTTTCCGAAATATTTACAATTTAGTAAACAAACATCCCCCAAAGAACCCGGAATTTTTGGAATTTCGCAAAATTACAAAAAAAGTTACCAGTAAATTTTCAAAATTCAAACGTTCACACATGTCTCGATTAACTCCTCAACTTTTGGTACTATTTTTATTTCAATCCTCTTAAAATTCTCGGAGATATGGCCAAAAATACGTCTCAAGCGATTTGCATCTGATAACCATTTTCAATGGTAAAATCCCCTTATTCCTCGCCGTGCCACCAACTTTTCCCCTGGTGTGGCAAGAAAAGTAATTTTCATTCCTCGCTTTACCACTAAATCCGGCACATACAGTGAAGATAACTCTACTTCATTTTCAAAAGGAAAAGATATCACTTCCATCCCTTGTTTGCAAGCCCTGTCACCTTTTACGTGTACGTGGTCTCCCACTAAACGTACCTCGGAATGCGACCAGACGTACGACGCGGCGCGCGACCATTATGGAATGCAGTTGCGTGTGTTAGCTGCACATAACTTGGGCAGTTGTTGTGACCGAACATAGTTGTTCATGGAATATTAATTTGTTAATCCTTTAAAGTTGACCTTGTTAAGACGTTACGACGTTACTTCCAAATAACATCGGCAAATCGTACAATACGAAATTCCTTCGATTTATCTGTTTTAAGTTGAAGCTTGGCAGACCCGCCGAAATTCGAAAAGTTAGTCGGTTGGTAGGGCCCATGGCTTCCAGTGGTCTCTTTTTGAGTAAAGGTTTTTTATTTTTTCAGGCTTAATTTTTTGTTTGTAAAAATCCTGGGGTGGGCTCAGACTATTCTGGGCACGGCCCACTCACCCTTTCCCTTCTTATGCCCAGGCGTTACGGTCAGTTGGCCATCTCAGATTTCTGGATCAATCAATGGTATGGTGTAGTACGATAGTTAAAAGTATTTAACTATGTATTTTTACTAATTGTCTAAATTCCGTTACTTACCCAGTGATTGTGAGTTTGTTTTGAAAACTAAGTCCTATCAACATACTTCCAAGAAAATTATTGTAGGAAATTTAATGAAGAATATATTGTTTTTCGAGAGTTTTGCTGTAGTTTTTACCGTTTACGGTAACTTTTTTAAATTAGAATAAGAAATGGGGAGTTTTTATAGATTTATTTATGCCACTGCCACGCTTTATATAATATATTTAACACATTTTTTATGCCACTATTCCAAAAAATTTTATATTTTTGGAATTTGTATGAATAAGGCTTTCTTATCATATTTTTTTCAAGCCGATATCAGTATTCGTTAGAAATTTATCGTCAATGGAATATTTTTTTTTTGTAAAATTTTAGATGTTCGGCGTTTCGATTACGGCAATTCATTTTTTTTGAATGTAAAGGTGTTTTTTTATTTCTGAAAATGATTGGCCATCCTTTATTTATCCGAAAATGATACCCGATTTCCCGTGGTAGCTATAAATTAGCAGTTATTACGCCCAACAGTACGCGTGGCGTTAGAAAATTTCACCCCCTACCCCTCCCCCCCAGCATGGTGTCTCCCGCTGTCTCCCGAGCGTTTTCCACTCTGGTTTATCTAAGGAACAAGTGTGCCAAGTCTCATTCTTTAATGCCAAAAATATCGGTGTTTTCCTATACGATTCCCACAGGGTGATGTTTTTCAAAAAATATCGGAAGAAACTCAAACATAATTTGAAAACTATAAGTGCTATCACCTTCATTCAAAAAATGGTTAATAGAAAATTTAATGACAAATATATTGTTCATAGACAGTTTTGTTGTAGCCTTCACCGTTTTTTATTAAAAAAATAAAAACTGCAATTGGGGACATAAATCGCCCCCCCCCCCAGGGGGGGAAAAATCACTTTACGACTTGCTGCTACTTCTATATTTCATTATGTACGTAAAAGCTACACGCATGCCAAGTTTCATGCTTTCTGCCGGATGGGACCGTGTTTGGTTGAAATGAGCCGTACTATATTACAAAATCGATAGACAAAATTCGGCACACTGTGATAATGTAGTGTGAAGTGTAACCCAAGGCGTTGATGCCTGAACATACCACACTCATTAACTCAAACAAAGATGTTAACCTTACGCATCTATAATTAGTTAGATAAATTCCGCCCTTCAAACTGTAACACGATGAGGAATTGATGAAAACGCAAATGTTTACGTAAACCATTCGTGGGAAAACTTTAGGTTGTTCTAAATTGAAATAGTTACGTTGAGTAGGAAGTCCTTTGTTGAAACTTGTGAAGGATAGCGCGATGAAAATCAAGAACGATTAAGTTTTCCGATGATAAAGATGACCGAAATCGAAATAATGGTTAAAGATACGAAACATAAGTAGATTACTGTAGCATGTCTATACAAGGTTTTAAAGAATTTATTAGAGTGATCTACATTAGACTATACTTGCGCTGTTCTTCGCCAAGCTTATTTTCTAGTCAGGTCTGTCACGATAAAATTATTTGGTAAATGGAAATGATTTTAACTGTAACTTTATAAGAATCTGAAATATATCGGCGCATAAAGGTAAAGGTAAGCTTATTTCCACATAAACTGTCGGTTTTAAAAACCGTAAGTAGGTACTACTACTTTCTATTTTACACGCTGAAATTTTAAGGGAAAGTGGCGCCTCCATTTCCGGTTCATCTTTCGTTGACCAGACTCTATAATATGGTAGAAGACAGAGGTCAATTCCAACGTAACAATAATCCTGGCCCATCTCGCGGTCCATGATTGCAGAGTACCTCACCAGCCGCCTCTATTATGCCCGCACTCGAATGAGGTTTGCCATTCGATTCCCATTTCTAAATCCAATTCCGAAGTACTTCTAACAACTGGATTTACATAGCGCTAGTATTGGCACTGAAAAATATATGCGCCGGATTGAAATTTGATTGGAGATAGATTATTCAGTTTAAAAAAAAATAAGTGCATGGAAATAATCATGGTTCGGTTACGGATCGGTTAGGGGGCCATTTACACGGATTTTTGGTCGATTTTCTAATCGATTTCAGTCAACTGCGCTTTTTACAATCGGAAAATCGACCCGTTTAGGTAAGTCCTTTAATTAACAGTAGTTCTTGAAGACCAGTTAAAATTGAAATTTATTTATTACAATAAAAAAATAAATTGGTAACTTTAGAATGACCTGTGACAGCAAAAAATTGCGGGCCAGTGAAATTCGGGCATTTAAATGGCAAGCCCCATTTTGTAATGAAATCAGTTTTCGGTAGTGTCGTTCAAAATCCATCTAGATAGCTACCACCAGAAAGCGTGTCTAATTTTTTAAGACATTTCATAACTCATCAGGAATCCCCCAGCTTAATTACTCTCGCGAACCAGAAAGGTTTGCAAACAAAATGACGATGATCACCCTTCATAGTCTCAATGAAAACATTATGAAAATAAAAGGAAAGACCCAGTAATCTTTCCCTTCCCCCTGAAAAGCCTTAAGTTACAATTAAGGGGCATTAGGGCAGGTTTCGCCTGAGAGGTGGCAACCCTAATTAAGGTTGTTTTTCTCTAAGTAAAAGGCAGCTGAGTAGTTGAGAAGGGCAGACTTAGGTAGGATTATAGAAATTTTAGATTCAGAAATTTTGTAACAAAGCAAATTGTAACAAAGGTACCTAAGTAGTCCTAACAACATTTTTAAAAGAATTGTAAGTACGGCAAATATTTTTTGAAGAGATTTATTACAATGAATGTTTGAAGATTTCCAAATAATTTTCAGTGGGTACAATCTCAAGATTGGGTTTTAATATTGCAAAGATTACTTTAGGTCATTAGACTATCCCCTGTTAAAATTAGAAAGTACTTTGAAATTCACAGTTAAAAATAACTAATGGCCTATACAAATACATAATACTTTTACGTACATGAAAGAAAACAGTGACCGACGCCACCACTAACTTTTATTCCCGCTGCCGCCTGCGAAAATACGATTTGGTTTAACAATAGTTAGTTACGAGGATGTACTGCAAAGTACATTTTCCTAGGAATCCTATTATCTTGTCTGGCGGCCGTGAAAAAAGTTAGAAAATACACTGAACGGTGGTCACGGGTGGAAAATACGCGACACGAACAATCTTTATGGAGCGTGCGGACTGAAAACAGGGTTGCGGCAGAAAGAGTTTATTCTATTTAAAACTACATTGTAAACATAGCTTTGATTGCAAACATACTTAAATTACGTCACTGTATTGATGCTAAATAAGTACCTACTTTTAAATAAGGTCTTCTTCTGTCCCTGTTGCAGGTGTGACTGAAAAATAAAAATTATTTTTCATATTAATTATTTTTTATTTTTCATTATTTTCATAGCAACCCTTAGAATTTAACATACACTTTGGTTGGACGACCTCTTTTTTGACCGAAATACATTTGTGTGTCCATATACTTTCTCTTCAAACAGGGTTGAGAGTTGGGGGCTTTTTTCGCATTTTTGGGGAAATAAAATCTTTGGGGAAATTTTTGGGGAGAAAAATATACAAGGAAGAATTTTGGTTGGAGTAAAAATTTAACTCCGATAATGTTAATCTGACCATGTTAAGCGAAGAGGAACTTTCGGAAGTTCTAAACGTTTTAATATGATTCAGTTTAGTATTTCCGATACTTCATTATTTATTCTTATATTTTCTTAATAAACTTAGTTTTATATCTTTCAATTAGTTTTATTTCCTGTTTAATAAAAATGGGGAAAAAAGTTGCCAAACGTATCATTTTGGGGAAAAAAAATCTTAAATATGGGGAAATATCAAAATCTAGATTCCATAGTAAGTAGCTAAAACACTTGTGTATGGAAATTAAAGACAACGGTGGCAGCATAAACACCTAGACCTGAGCTAATATGGGAAAGTTCGTTTTTACAAATTGGCCCAGCCGGAGATCGAACTAGTGTCCGACCCGAAAACCGTGTCCTTCTCTGCAGCAGAGCTACGGTCGAAAATACTGTTCCGCAGGTTGGATATTGTTCGTTTTTATATTTTTAATATTTATTGGCAGCCCTAGCGCGGTACGCCGGCAGGGTTGACGATTGAAAGTAAACATAGGACGATCGGATCGCATCTAGCAATGTTTGTGCGGTCCGTCTGTGGCCAGCAATAACTAATTTAAGGCTGTTTGCTGCGTTAAGCGGGATCCCGCCGCGGGCACACGGCGCGGGAATATAGATTGCTGGTTTTCTGACGGACAGATGCTTGCAGTGCATCAGTAAAGCTCTAATCTATGTCGCCCCGAGCCGGGATCCCGCTTAACGCAGCGGACAGCCTAAGTCCCAGTACATTTAGTACTGAGACTACAGAAGTATTTTTATCTAATTTTAAATTTATTTAATGTATCTTTACTTTACTATACAACGATACCTTAAGAGGCGGACTTAATACTAATAGGGTATTATTTAATCAGGTAACAATAAATTCCCATTTTCGGTATCAAAAAAACTGAATATAGCGTTGGTACTGAAATACTAAGTGGGCGATAAAATTGAGGGCCACTACAAATGTTGAAAATGGGAATGCAAATTGAGTTCATAACTAGTTATTCAAAACGGGCGACCAAATTACTATTTCTGCGACAACCGTAGGGCACACAAAACATTTAAAATTTGGCATAGGTATATTTTATTTAAAATAGGTGACTATTATCCTAATCGAGATGAGAAAAATACCATGTTGTAAATAAATAGTAAATAAATACATAATGTTCAACGAACGAGTTTTATGTAAAACCACGTTTTACTCATATAAAGCGAAAAGGTTTCCTTTATTGAGTATCGGCACAAAGACGAATTTCCATAAAATGTAAATAAATAAACAGTCGTTTTAATGCCGAACATTATTATGGCAACAACTGGATTCATTTCATATCTGAGTTATAAAATCAGTTGTAGAGATAATAATGTCAGTTTTAACAAAACTATTTATCCAGTTCGAGAAAAACATGTTAAATCAGTACGTGATCTATCATACAAACTACTAACTAAATCATAGTTATTCTGTGTCTAAACACAAACCTAATATTCACTTCAAGCTCACGCGCTCACTAGACATGAAATAAAACAATTTTTAACGGATACTAGCGCGGTTTTATCGTAAGTACTTTGGTAATTAGTTGGTATTTGGTTTGATTTTTGGTTTTCCCGACGTTTCGGCTTGGAAAACCAAAAATCAAACCAAATACCAACTAATTACCAAAGTAGTTTCAATAAAACCGCGCTAGTATCTGTTAAAAATTGTTTTATTTCACAAACCTAATTCTAAACTGAAATTGACTCGGTAGCTCAGTTGGAAGAGCACTGGACCGGACCTCCGAAGGTCGCGGGTTCAATTCCTACCTGAGGATATTATTATGATCTGGTGCGAGTCGAATTCAATAAATAAAACATCTCATAATTCAAATTTTTAGTGCTTCGAGTAAGCTTGAAATAGTTAAGTCATCGCTAGTGCATCGGAATAAAATGATTCAAATGATTTTTAGTTAGTTTAATTACGTTCCTACTTCTTGCACTTCCACGAAAAGGTTCATTTTAATTTTATTAGAGGAAGTTGTGACTCTTCTCAAGTTGCTGCGTAAGCATAATATGCTGTGGGAAGCGCCCCAGGTATGGCAATCATTTCCAAAGTACCAACCAAAAATAACAAATATTTTTTCCTTATCCTGATGTGAATCCTGTCGAAAGAGGGGGTAGGTTTCAAGAAAGTAAGCAATTTTTTTTTAATGTTTAGAAGATGTTTAGCCATTGTTTTCCTTCTGTGTAAAATACGCTCTCTCTGTTGCACATCGTTTCATGTAAATACTTATTCATCTGTACATTTTACAGCGTGTCGTCATGTATTACAAAAAGAGCCACATGCTTTGGCAGCGGTCACAAAAGTTTCTGTTATCCAAGTTCCGAATAGACCGAGCTCGAAGCCAAGTATAAATTAAAACTTGTAGAATAATTTATAGGCAGTTTGTGCGAGATATCGCCAGTGAGCGACAACCTTTGAGGGTTGTCGATCAGTTGCTAAGATAAACAGCTGAACATTCTGTGAGCTCCAGAGGTTTACACAAACTTGCCACGAAAAATATTGGTTTTGGAACCGTATTGCTCTGGGTCCAAACGTTTAGAGATTAATGAAGATTTCTAGGAATCTTCTGTTGTGACATTTTTGTAAAGGTTATATTTATTATTCATACTTCGTTGCTAAGTAAATAAACCTAAGTAAATACCTATATGTTTTTGGGTTTCGTAAATGATAATTTTCAAAAATGTCTTGTATCTATCTATAGTACGTAATGTAAAGTGACTACTTAATTTAATTGTTAAAATTGTAGGGCCTTAACGGGGTTCATGATTTACGACCATGTAAAACTCATAAGACAATAAATATCTTTTGTATTTGTAAGTTTAACCTTGTCAATTTAAACAAAATGCATATTATTTTATAAAATGTCTTTACTTGTAAATTGTTATTAATAAAAAAGTAACCTTTTTTTACAAAAAATAACATCCTAAGCAGTTATTTAACGCAAAAAAACGGATCAATTTTTTTAATAGGTAGGTAATTGATAAGCAATGCACTAAGTCATTGTTAGGGTATTTACATGGGATCGTAGGTACTGCTGAAATGTCTTGTAGGAAAACATTGTAAAATAAAGTTCTTTGCTTTAAATTTGATAGAATAACTTGTAACAAACAGATGCTGTCAGAAAGCCACTAATCATAATTTATATTATGGACAGTTTTGTATTGCTGCAAACCTTTTGTAGGATTAATAGGGTCACGAATTAAGCCCTCCGATTATGCTTTGACCGATTAGATGTACTTTATACATGACGATACAGTAATAAGACTGTGACGATACGATATCATCCGATTTAAGCTCTTTTTGTAAGCGTAGGATTGATTGTTGCAAACCTACGAGACTAATGGACTAAGAGCTAGCCCCGGAAATAGGTGGACAATTTACACAGCGACGAAATCCCTCTTGTTGGTGTGCCATATTATCATTATTAACAGATCCGGGCACCTAGCAGATTTTCAGTGGTGGGGGTGGGAGTGGTCAACCAGTCCCACCCCACCACTGAAAATCTGCTAGTGCTCAAGCACCAAAGGGGCTGAAAAGCGACTGAAGGTATTCAATTTACAGAGCTCTGGATTTGGTGTGTTATACTTAATAGCAAGCCAGTCATGTATTTAAATCTAATATAACATTGCCAGGTATTTATGCTGGTGGGAAAGTAGTGCCAGGCGGTATCAAAGGTGCGCGAAAAAGTGGTAAAGTTTGATGCGGAATAGTTATAGCTAGTTTATCATACGATACAGTAAGGTGCCTTTTGCAATACGATCAATTTGTTTAAAGAGCAACAAAGGATGGAGGATTCAAATTGATTACAAAGGGCAAATTATTAGAAATATTATTAAGTTTTGTTTTAAAGTAAAAGTAATTTACATTGAAGCTTTTTTAAAAATATTTTTCATTTATTGCTTTGATATGTTTCCTTTTAATGTAAAGAGAAGTTCATTAAGTTTTTAACATTACCATTTATCTTTACACCCTATTTAACTAAACAAATTAAATAAATATAGCGAGCATTACTTCTTTTTAAAATAAAATCAATAAAAGGTTTGCGGTATATCGGAGTGTGTAAATAATTTTATTTCATTTGAGGGGAGGTTGGTTCTGCATATTTACGTTCAGTAAATATTTTCAAAAGCTGAGTGCGAATAAATAACAGGGATAATATGCATTTGGATAAAACCGTCGAATAATTTAAAGAAATATTTGGTATCATAACTTTACTCGAAATGTATTTTATTTAAGCTTAAGAATAATACATTTTATTGAAGATATGAAACTCGATGAAAGGGTGTTTGATGATAAAATAGGTTGCAGAAAAAAACAAATGATTAATTGCTCCTTGATGTAAAACACTAAAGTAATTTTGCTTTTACAAAGCTATTTATTATTCTATAAAATTATTATCATAAATATTTGAATGTTCGTTTGAAAATTAATTTATTCTACTAGCTTTCTTATTTCCCGTTTTTCTTAATTATTCATTTATTATGCGTTACAAAATCCAATTAAAATAAACTTAAAATTGACTTTAGTTTCATGCATAAAGGCGAAGGAATAAAACATTACTCCTGGAAACCACAGCTGAAATAAAAATTAAGAAAGAAAATGAAAAAAGCCCACTAAGCTCCTTTATTGCCTCTATTCATCTAGCCGCGCTAGCGTAAATTATTATGTTAATTCGGGATTTTAGAAACGGAACCACAATAAATACGGCTTACGAACATGATATTAGGGGCGGTACTCACTTCTTCGCATACCGGAACTTTATGGTTTCAAGCGTGGTGTGTTGGTGTAAGGTTATTTAATACCAAATGTACTAACATGACATACTAATAACGATTTTTGTATTATGTACTAATAACCCTTTATTGTTTCTGGTTTTTATTTGTATTTATGTTTTCTCCGAGGCCGACGCGCGACGACAGGACTATATTAACGTAGCAATTTATAAAAGGGTGGACTATCTTCCAACGAAAATCTATATACTTAGTGAATAGTGATATCAAGGGAAATATTTAACAAAACTATTAGTAGAAATAGCATTACTGGCAATGGCAACACTGCTCTATCGCCGCCATAATCTCATACACGGCTCTTTATCTCAACAAAAAAATACTTTTTTTTATCTTATCTATAGTAAACGCCTTTAATTATTGCAGGAATGTTCTAAAATGTTCCTCTCGATATAAGGAACACGATTCGTATGGACGATGACATGTGTTTCATTGTAACCATGAAACTCGTTTCAATTTTGGTTTGGAGCAAAATAGCTTCTTCCGGAACCGAGCGTGTTCCCACCTTTATATTTGCATGGAAATTGCAGGCTTAATATTGCAATAGTTTTAATGCCCTGTGAATTTCCTTCGGTATTATAAAAGAACGTGCTCACAACGCGACTTGTGTTTTCTAATGCGAAATAAATAACGGTTGTACACTCCTGGTAATTGAAGTGCAGGGTTAAAAACTTTTATGATACTAAATTGCTGATTTCATGCATTGCATTTGGTAGTTTTTCCTGTGGTTACTGAAGTTGGTTTTAAAATTGCATCGTTTTACGAGTTGAGGTCTATTAAATGTTTGTCGTTTGTTTTTTTTAAATATTGGACCTTATTCGGATTTAAACTAATAATGTCACGTAGCGGAATTAATGTCGTCCGATTATTGTGTTTCGTTGTTCGGAGTATGCCCTCTGATTCCGCCATAAAGTAATGGTAAATTGAATAAAAACGTTATTTGCATGTTGATGATACAGTGGAAATATAATTATGCATGATTTTGTTATAATTAAAATCAAACTTATTATTTAGAGGACTGTTGATATTTAAGCACTTTATAGAAAAATAATAGGATCGAAGGAGAATTCTTATTTATACAAAAATATAGCGAAAGAGCTTTATTATTATACCCACAACAGCTGCGACCGGAAAGATACGTTTTCGCATAGCTTTACGTCCAACATTATTAAAATAAGTATTAATGACATTTTAATAGTTTCCGTGAGAGCTCCGACAAAATTCAAATGTATGCACTAGCTAGCGGATATAAAACTCAGTTTCTGATATTATGCAACGCAGCTGTCTTGTTCGCACGCCGTGAAAGAGTGCAAATGTGGTGTGGAATGAATGAGGAACTGTTTCATGGAATCCTCATTCCTACAGTAATTTAATAAGTCAAAATTTGTATCAAAACTTTGTTGAGGCCTATCAAAACTTTGTATGGGTCTTTCAATTCTGCTCATGATAACATAGACTTTGACTTATTTAAAGGCCTACTCAAACTGACCGGTATCCTGTACCGGCTATCCCGATGGGTATGCGGATAACGCGCTATTCAAACCGTAACGGAACTTTACCGTTAACGGAGGCGGTAACGGGTAACGGTACTCGTGCGCGACGCGAGGACTGCGGGCGGGCGGCGCGGGGTGCGTCCGCGGGAGGGAGGAAAATCTTTGGTCGAACACCAACACGATCCGGTATGCGGTTCTGGTTTCGCAACAGCTGCGGTAATGCCATATAAAATATCGGTCGGAATATCGGTCAGGTATACCGCTACCGACGTCGGTAGCGGATACCGGTCCGGTTTGAGTAGGCCTTAGGCTGGCCCCAGACCTACCGGTTTAATTTCTTTGCTTTGCTGTTCTACCATGGACCGCCGGCCAAGAGGCTCATTTTCAATCTATCGCATATTTTGACCAGACCACATTGGCAAGATAGCCATTAGTTTGGTGTTATCAAATATGATCGTATGGGTTGCAATGCAACGCGAAGTTTTAATTTTAGTTTAAAAAAAACTGCTGTTTCATACAAAAATTAATAACGAAATTATCAAAAAGTATGAAACAGCTCATTTTTTTTTCGCGATTTCAGATTTGGTCCCATAGTAAAAGTTGTTCAGTTTTATGGTCCCTATCTATCTACCATATTCAGCTCTATAAGTCTTTACCAAACATCTTGCATAACTATTCATTTATTTTTAACGATCGGAGTCCATGTTCAGGGTGACATATCTCCTAAAAGCTTCCTACTTCGCAATCCCAGGCTATCTTGCTAATTTGGTCTAGTCTTAAAATGCGATAGATTGAAAATTACCCTGGTTGGCCGGCGGTCTTTCAAGCAAGGTAGAACAGCAAAGCAAAGAAATGAAACCGGTAGGTCTGGGGCCAGCCTTAATACAAACGTACCGGATTCAAAAAGTTGTATAAGTAACAATAGATTTTTCAATTTTTTTTTGTTGCTGATAGCTTTTTGTAACACTTACATTACACGATATCGACTTGTATTTAAAAGTTATTGTTTTTTCTATAATGTGAAATCTTGTAATACTTAGACTAATCTAGTAGTAGTAACTGTAAGTTTTTCTCAAAAGCTTAAAATAAAAATATAATGTAAAGCGTTCTAAGTTTTTAGTTATGTTTTTAACTATTCTACAATTCGTAAACGTCAGGAAGACGTCAGGTTTAATTTCTGCTGCTGCGTTGCTCAAATGTTTCCGAGGCAAAGCATGGATGTGACACATGATTGCAAGTTTGACTTTCCTATACTTTTCCTTCATCATGTAAACTTCCATGATTATTTCAATAATAATATGATTTGGAAAATGTTTTAATATTTTCTGTGCATAAAAGAAAAGTTAACTATGGGCTAACGAAATCTTATAAATATATAAAAGAAGAAACTGATTGGTGACTGACATATCAACGCACAGCCCAAACCACTGGGTCTAGAGACTCCAAATTTGGCACATAGGTTTCTTATAAGGTCTAAGGGTGCACTAAGAAAGGATTTTTCTAAACTCACCCCCTGAGGGGGTGAAACGGGGGTCCAAAGTTTGTATGAAAGTCTCTCAGTTTCGAAGCTAGGATCTTCAAATTTTGTTTTTAGGCTGATGATTGAAAATTAACATATATGTGTCTCAGCTTTTTTTTAAATTCTATCCCTGAAGGGGTGAAAAGGGGGATGGAGTTGTGTATAGAAAATCCTTCATTTTCGAAGTAAAAATAGCTAAATTTATAATTTAGGCTGATAGATGGAAATCTAACACAACGTAAACTGTTTTTGGTAGTATTTCAACCCCTATGGGGATGAAATAAGGGTGAAATGGGGTTCAAAAAACAAAAAATAGATATGGATGTCGTTATTGGGGTTTTCTGGGATGACGATTGCAAAAATGACATTTATTTTGAGGTCCAACACGATGGACATGATTTAACCCCCAAATGGGGTTCAAATGTTGTATGGAAAAATAATATAAAATAGACATTACAACTTCAAACTTCGTAGGAGCACGTCTAAAAATAAATATATGCAAACAATTATATTTTGTGATTTTGAAAATTCATCCCTTAGGGGGTAAATGGGATAAGTAAACATAAAAATCGATATAGATGTCGTTCTTACGGTTTTATGGGATGGTGATTGCGAAAATAACATTTATTTTGAAGTCCAACACCGTCAACATGATTTAACCCTTAGGGGTTGAAAATGGGTGTCAAATTTTGTATGACAAAAGAATATAAAATAGACATTACAACTTTAAAATTCGTTGGAGCACGTCTAAAAATCAATAGGCAAACACATATTTTGTTATTTTGAAAATCATCCGTAAGGGGGTAAATGGCGTAAGTAAACATAAAAATCAATATGGATATCGTTCTTGAGGTTTTATGGGATGACGATTGCGAAAATTACATTAATTTTGAAGTCCATTACAGTGGACTCAGCCCCAGGGGACGGGGACGGGGACGGGGACGGGGACGGGGACGGGGACGGGGACGGGGACGGGGACGGGGACGGGGACGGGGACGGGGACGGGGACGGGGACGGGGACGGGGACGGGGACGGGGACGGGGACGGGGACGGGGACGGGGACGGGGACGGGGATGGGGACGGGGACGGGGACGGGGACGGGGACGGGGACGGGGACGGGGACGGGGACGGGGACGGGGACGGGGACGGGGACGGGGACGGGGACGGGGACGGGGACGGGGACGGGGACGGGGACGGGGACGCTTATTAAAACATGTAATGCTCTCGAGACAAGACAAGATTGTGATGACAGTTCAGGATACAGTGAATATAACAGGTAATAGTTGAGATAAAAAAAAACATTAATTCCAAGAGTAGGCACGACACATTAATCACGAATAAATATTGATTGACAAACCTAAAGCACTTAAACAATTAACTTATCTTCTTTATCATCGAGGGGTGTCATGGCCCCCCATAATAATATGCTCCATGACGATCAACAATGTAACACCAAAAATGTTACCAAATCAAAAATAGGCATATTATTATCTGGTAAGTTGCGCCTGAAAAGAATATTAATATTCTTGACAGAACAGAATCTGCCGGTTCTGTGTGCTGCAATCCTAGTATTCAAAATAAGATATGACTCATTCAACATTTTTGTTTTTTTTGCTTCTGTGTTAAAAGTAAAATCTAAATAAATATTCCATGCGTCTTTTTTCGTTAGAATTTTCGAATAGAGCGTGTGAAGTGTACAAATACTTGATATATCATCAAAACTCTTTATATTTTTTATTACTGGCGTACTGATAAAAGTGCACTTAGTAGGTATGTCGTACTTTTCAAAAGAGGTCAAGGTTTTTGGTCACCAATTTCAAAATTGGCCTTTGTTATCGTTGCATAACTTTTACGATCGTTAATCGGTTCGATCGAGCTCCTCGGGGCCAATAAGTCCCTGTTTATTCCCTGGGGAAATCTGGGAAAATGAGGATTACTCGACTCGATCAGCATTAGATCAACGCAATCTTGTTAAAATGTTTACTTCTGTCGCGACACTCTGCCACGTGTCTCGCGATGTTGACCGTATTAAATATTACTTATTTCTGTTTAACTCCTTAGGGATAACAGGTTTTTAGGAATAAAGGTACTATTTGAGTGCCAGGATTCGACTACAGGACTTTCAAAAAGTAAGTCTTTGCATCTGGAGTAGACAAACTTGCTCTCATAGGTAGTAAAAGTCGACAGCACTATGAATATTATTTTTAGGGTTTTTTTGCCTAATGCATAATGTCTTCTAGGTTTTTAGTTAATTATTTTGTTAAATTAAAATACATCATAATTATACTCGTATTAATTTATCAGACCCGAATTTCTCTAGACTTATTCGTGGTGCCTACTACCTACCATTAGTTTTTACTGAAATAACTTTTGAGTTTTCTTTGGATATCGACAATTCCTGATTGCTCGACTTCGTCATTAACGAGAAAGTGTGTGTATGTGAGTGTGTGAGAGATTAATAAAGTACCTAAGTAATCAATTAAAGAGCGTGTGTGACAGCGCCCTGCCCTTCTAAAGTGGCTTCTATTTATCTTCATTAGGGACTTTCAAGGTCCCTCCGAGACTTTTGGGACAAGAAAAACATAGGAAAGGTGAAGAAAGACGATTGAGTATTTGAACACCGCGTTTAATTTGGATAAAATGTTTGGAATAAAGGCGGCAGAATGTATGTTACGGTTTCGAGAAGAGTGGGAGGCTTGTTAAGAGTATTCTACTAAAAATGCCGGGTTCTGTAATTTAATTACATTGATTATAATATTTTATAAGAATTAAATAACGGAACGGAGCTCGGTGGCACAGTGGTTTAGCGCCTGGCCCAGCGGTTGCGGAAGTTAAGCAACGTTCGCAAGGGTCGGTCATGGGATGGGTGACCAAAAGTTTATTATATCGAGCTCCTCCGTGCTTCGGAAGGCACGTTAAGCCGTTGGTCCCGGCTGCATTTGCAGTCGTTAACACCCACCAATCTGCATTGGGCCCGCGTGGTGGGTTATGGCCCATCCTCCTTACCACCCATAAGGAAGGCCTGTGCCCCAGCAGTGGGGACATCAAAAATGGCTGATGGACTAAATAACGGTTGGATAATTCACATAGCCCCATCTAACCCCAAACTAAACAAAGCTTATTATAAAATGTGCTAGACAACTGATATACTAATACTTATATACTTTTAAAAATATTATTATACATAGTAACACCCACCACACGTCACATAAATTAAAATTAATAATTTCAGTTTCTGCCCGGCCGAGAATCGAACCCGGGGTGTCTTGCGTGGTAGACCGGCATCAATTCTTCAGGTCCATCAATGGAAAAATCTCATCGGTCTCAATGCTCTCCATTGTCGTAACTCGTAAGCAAGATGACGTAGATATTTCTGATATCGAGTCTCTGATCACCTCGAAACCAGGTCACCCACTAACACAACTGGAAACGTTCAAACTCCGATGTTAAGTTAATAAAGTAGTTTCTTCTAAATAAAGTTAGCCGAAGTTGTCGGGTCTTGTGAACATTAGCGCCTCTTCAGGGGACCCTGAGGGGACTCGGATCGGAGCACGTAGCGAAGACGGCTGAGGGGGCTCGTGCTTACTTAAGGTGGTTCGATAAGCTCAATAGCGCCACCAATGGAAATAAATCATTTACGTTTTATCAAGGGCGCAGAATATTTTTTTTATGGCATTAAGTTATGAATCTCGGAATTGCTATACGTGGCTACTTTAGGCACTATTGAGATGCACAACTTATTGCTTAAGTTTGAGTTCTTGAAACTTTAGAAATGCATTTAACTCTTTTATTTGCGCGAAATTATCAAAACTTTTAATCTAAGCCCTTGATGAAACGTATTTTGATTTATTTCTATTGGTGGCGCCAATGAGCTCATCGAACCACTTTCAAGGCAATCACTTACCTCACTTGTGGAACTAAATTGCATATTAATTTGGATCTGCGCTTGTTTCGCGGAATACATCACTTATTGCCAGGGCCTGCAGTCTCGACATAGATAGCGATCGTAAAATTAACGAATTCGGTCGATATATCATTTTAACAACTTATTTTCGATTTTTGGTAGTCTCTACAATCATAACTACCGATAATTTTCGGTACCGTATCGATTACCACAGAAGAAAAATCACTACGTGTCGATTCCTCTCATTTTTACACTCAACCATTGACACATATTTTATATTATATTAGATTTAATATGCTGTGGCACTGGGTTCTGTCTAGTCAGTGTTACAAGTAATAGTAATTTAATGTCCACCATTGCCCGGCCAACACAAATACAATTTATATTGCATTGTTGCAATATGGCTGCAATTGGTGTCAATAGTATTGAAAATTTACATGAAAATGTTTTGACTTACCAAAAATATGTGGCTATAATTGCCAGAAAATACGGCTCATTTAGAAGCATCTTTACAATATTTATAATTAGTTTATTTTATAGTTTATACCTATCTCTCTAAAGAAGGAATGTTATAATTATTAACTTATGATGAATAAAGACAAATAAAGAAAATACTTATATTTTTTGTATTTTTTTGTTAAACACGGTACCTACCTACTTACATCTAAAAAAGTTCAATGGGCGTATCTCTTTTCCCTTTACTTATCAAGTGTCTCCTATGTGCAGTGATAAGTTTAAGTCCTTATCCTTATTCCTTATATTCCTTACTCTTTATTCCTTATTTTCTTTATATAATATTCATCATCATCATCATCATATCAGCCACACGACACCCACTGCTGGGTATAGGCCTCCCCTAAGGATCTCCACGACGATCAGTCCTGCGCTGCCTGCATCCACTGGCTTTCCGCGACCTTCACCAGATCGTCGGTCCACCTTATTTATTTATATTAATACTTACACCTTATAATATTTAAATTAATAAAATGTAAATTAGGCGTAAATAATTATTTTATTATGTTGTTTGAGTTTTTGCCAGTTAGTCAAAAAGTTAATTTTTTGGTTTTTATAGGTATTTAAGTTAAAAACGTTATATAAAAAACTGTAACTTCAAAGAAAGTTGATGATATTAGCTATAAAACGTTTTTTATTTTCCAACTCGTAACTTTTATAGAAGAGAAATTGCAATTTGAATAAGTTTTAAACGTCGGTGTAAGACAGATTCATTTTCGCATATTTTTTAAATTTCCCTAAATCGAAGGGACAGTAATTCAATGGCCACACAATGATAGCAATAACGGGGAAAATCGCTTGCCGTAACGATCGATAAGGCAAATGCAAGTCTCTACTCTTACGTTATCGCACACAATCGTAAAAATTGTACTCGATAACTTACCGAAAATTTTATGTAATTGTGTGGTCATTGAATTGCCCTCCCTTTGATGAAGGGAAATTTAAATATTATGTTTATTAAAAAGCAACTGCTTTATTTAACCAAAAATAAAAAAAACATCTATTATTATATTTTCTTAATTTATCATAGGATGTAAAATTCCTACTTTTATAATTACATGAATAACCACTAAAAATATGTAACCGAACTTGTGGACATTACTATAATTTTACTTGTAACACTGTGTCATAGCCAACGGTTATGGCGTTGTCATGCCAACAGTCATGTGTCAATGAAATCTGTGTTTACTTACGATTGATAACTAAAATTGTTAACTGAATGGTGTTGATTTTTTAATAAATAAATTCATTAAAGAATAAAAACTATCTATAATAGTGGCTTCATCTCAAAGGAGTAATAATTATTCGCTTTCGCGTTCGGTCCACTAGCTAGACGCAAGCTAAGCTGCTGTCTGCTGTGAGGAATATGCTGTAAGTACAAATACTTTTCTTTGAGTTTTCTTTGGATCTTTCAATATTTAATTATGTTTGTTATACCTTCTAAGATACCAATCCGTTTATGTTCAGTTTTACATAATATAGTATAGAGGTCAAAAATGTATTTTAAAATCTGCTCAACATGCGTCACACGCGGCGGGTTTGGATGCTTGTGATTTCTTTGTTGTTTTGGATTTTTCATAGTTACATGTGATTAAGTTATTTACTTTATGATCAATGCAATTAATTTGATGGTGTCCACTATTTATTTAAGTATTCAATTATGTCTGTCTCAAGATTTTAATTTTAGACTGTAATTTTTCTTATTTAATTTATATTTTTGATTTCAGGGATTTAATCCAGGAATTCAAAGGCTCCCATGAGAAATGAGGCTACCTACACCTACGGAGACTGAGGCATCAATGGCGTTTGACCCCTGCATGAACTAAACAGTATATCAGTGATGGCGTGGCATACAAGCGATTTTTAGCTCACTGGTAAAGCGGAAGTATTGTCGATAGTACTATCCATGAAATAAAAGGATATGTTGTTAATAATAATAAATACCTCAAGTTATTTGATTGTACTCTTTTATTTGACTAAACTAGCTTAAATAATTGAAATTAGTGTCCAGTGTAAATACTCATAAAGTTGGATACGAGCGTTTACACTCTGCAACTGATGATCGTCCAGGCAGTAGTGTGTTGATCTGTGAGGAATTCCGTCATCCTCCAAATCAACCGGATTTCGGTTTTAGCGTCAGTTCTTCCCCATCTTCGACGCCACACCATAATTTTCTTGACACTCAATAATAAACGAATGCCATCCTAATTAGCTGCTAATGATGATGAACGAAGAGCGGTTAGTATCTAAAACAAACAGTAAAAAAATAGAAAAACATGTAGTACATAAAACAATTCTATATGAAATTTTAATTTTAAATAAGATGATGATGGTAAAATGCAAATTCTTACTGGGTAATATTATAAATGCGAAAGTCCGTTTGTTTGTTTATACGCCTTCACGTCTTAACTACTGAACCGATCATCGTGAAATTTACATACAAGTTGTCAGGGGTACAAGGAAGGACATAAGGTAGGTACTTATACCTTTTATTCAGAAAAAAGTATTGTTCCCGACCCGAGGGACAGAGAAATAACTGACCACGCAGACAAAGTCGCGGGCGGTTGCTAATATATTTTATTTATTTTAGTTCAAACAAAACAAAGATAAGATCTTTGAGTTCAAAATAATTACAGTTACCTACTCATTTGCGATTGTGAGCGATTGTATAGGTAGAGAATCCCCAAGGCCGCTGTCTTTAAAGATATGGCCATATGGCCGCAACTCTTTGACGAGCTCAGTTCCATCAGCTCGGTGAACATCTTCTTATCCACCCTATAAAGTCTGAGGAACTCGTCATCCTTTTAATGGGTTTGTTTTGATTATTGCGTCTATTCCTCGCCACGCTTCGACGCCTCACCATTTTAGCTCAATGCTTGAGAGCAACTAAATCCTACGCTAAATAGGCGCCTTGCCATTTCTTGCTTTTTTGGATTTCCTAAACACACAATAAACACCACAAAAGTAAATTATATTTTATAAGTCAGTGTCACAAAAACATTAAATGGCCGCCAAGTACCTGTAACGATGAATCGCAAAGTTTGCGGGCTGTCAAATTTCGCCTCAAACTAAACAGCTAAAATCGTTTGGGTGACAGTTGATATCAATACACTATCGAAGATTATCGGTTGTTATGATGGTAGAGACTACCAAAAATCGAAGAATAATTGTTCGTTGTGACTTATCGATCGAATTCCTTAACTTTACATAGAAATCTACGTCGAGACTGCAAGGGAATCGTTACGGCAAGCGTTTTTTTTCGCTATGGCTATCGATCGGTTAGTAACGATATTATCGCTAACTAATGTAGAGACTGCATGCCCAGGTTATTGAAGACAAAAATTCACAGATTTCGCAGTTCCCGCAAGAATCGGAGCATTGAAAATGAATACAAAAATTTTCGAAAAAACTAAATTAAATCAAAAGCAAAATCCTATAATTTTTCTAAGGTAAGTATACCTTAGAAAAATTATAGGATTTTGCTTAAACCTAGTAAGGTACCTTTTTATTTTTACGATCGATTGTGACACTCGGCTGCGCCTCGTGTCACAAAAGTGCCCCTGCCCGGGTGACAGTGTTAGAGGGGACTCCTGGGAATAATCGACTGCTTCGACGCGGCTGAAATATTATTAACCGATTCACAAAAATCTACTAATGCACTTCTCGTCTGCTTCCGCATCTTTCAATACCTTTACCATGACGATCGGTCAATAATCATAGAAACTACATCACTTTTTATATACCGAAATACCCCGTTTTTCTACAATTCCAAATCTAAAGGGACCACCTACAGGTCACAATTATAAACTAACGTGTGTGTTAACAGCTTGAGCTACGCCGATGACATGGTGCTTCTCAGCCCCTCGATTAATGGACTCCGCAAACTAATTTCAATCTGCGAGTCATATGCTGAGCATCACGGATTGAAATACAACGTTGCGAAGACACAGGTCATGGTATTTAAAAGAGGTAGGGGTCCGGAGAGGTTGCTGCCGGTTTGGTTATATGGTTCACCAATTCAGGTTGTATCTAAATTTAAATATTTAGGCCACGTTCTGAATGAAAAGCTGAGTGATGAGGATGACATGGAAAGAGAACGTAGGGCCCTCGCAGTGCGCTGCAATATGCTCGCGAGGCGCTTCGCCAGAAGTGCGGGAGATGTCAAAGTCATGTTGTTTAAGGCATTTTGTCAGACGTTTTATACATGTCAACTTTGGTTGAAATATACAAAACGCGCTTTCAATGTGCTTAGGGTGCAGTATAATGACGCCTTCCGCATTCTGATGAGGTTGCCGAGACATTGCAGTGCTAAAGAAATGTTTGCTGATGCAAATGTTGCCGACTTCTTTGCCATTCTCCGGTCAAGAACGGCATCCTTTTGGGCCAGAGTCAGGGAAAGTAATAATTCAATCCTTAAAAATATTAACAGTGATATAGACAATGTGTTTTTCCGTCATTGGTCGAAAATACATACTGTGGGAAACGGCTGCTTGAGGTAGGGCATTTATTTTGACAAGTCCTAGCGATACTAATATTTTTTATTATAAATGTGCTTTTAATTTTACTTTTACTTTGTATTTTTATTATGTAATATGGGTATATTGCCTGAAATAAAGCTATATTATTATTATTATTATAAACCGATTTTCAAAAAAAAAATCGCTATTTTGTAGCTAAACTAATACCCTAGGACCATTTTTTTTTCTTAAGTCGGTTTTTTTCTCGAAATATTTACAATTTAGTAAACAAACACCCCCCAAATAACCCGAATTTATCGAAATTTCAAAAAAAGTTACCAGCCGATTTTCAAAATTCAAACGTTCACACGTGTCTCAATAAATTTCTCAACTTTTGGTACTATTCCCATTTCGATCCTCCTAAAATCCTCGGAACTATGACCAAAAATACGTCTCAGGCGATTTGCATTTGATAACCATTTTCAATGGTAAAACTGCTAAGTCATACGAATAAAGGTTCATCTTTATTCGTCAAGTTATTTTATTTTACGCACAACGTCCAACAGCGATCAAATACTTACCATTTAACGGAGGTCGTGGCGCATGTCTGATTAACACAATAAAAAGTTGGTGCGTTCCCATCAACCCTTATTCAGAGACGTCAAACCCCGCCTTGTATTTACAAAGACGAGTACGTGACGTCGAAAATTGGGATACTTCAGTCCTTTAGCTTTCCTGTATTGAATTTTGAATAGAATACGTGGACGATGAGGTATTTAGCCATAATAATGAGAAAGAAAAAAGAAAATAATTTTATTTAGCCCACACAAATTATCACAACACAATATTTTAAAACTAACTCAGGTAATATACATGTGCTAAAATGGCTCCCACTCATCATTATGCCACGGCACCCTAGAATGACCATGACGCTGATTTTCAGTGGTCACCAAAACATAATGACTGGTGTAATTAACATCAGTCAGTCATTTCAAACAAGTAAAAGATTTTAATAAGATAATATTTAATTATTCTTTAGCTGCCACCACGAGCAATTCTGTATTTAATTACTGTTTTCTGTTTTGTATTTTGATAAGTTAGTTCGTATGTTACAAATGTATGTGGTATACATGAAAGTGAATATGAATATATGAGTTAGCTATAAATAGCGAACATGTACGCTAGGTACAAAGTGCAAGCTATACAAATATTAAGAGAAAGTGGCAGATTTAAACAATAATTCTCAATGATATTATACGAAGCTACTATAAACAATAGTAAAATCCAGCTAATTTGTCAGCAACGAGATTCTCATTAGAGCCAGAAAGACGGACAGTCAGCTCAGCTAGCTGGCATGGCAGTAATAGGGAATATGCATAAGTCACAGATTTTGATAAATTTGAGCTTGATCGCTGCGGACACTTATAAAAACATGATGGAACAGGAAAAAAATAAAAAAAAAAATATTGTTTTAGTTTTATCACACGATGAAATCAGGGGAAAATAACGATATTTTTTTTTCATTTTCGGATATAATGAATTTTACAGTCAGATAGAATATCGAATAAGAAACAATATTTTGTATGACACATATGTACTTAAACGCAAAATTTAGGGAGATAATTGAAGATTATTGGCTAACTCCATATTAAACGCGCCGAAACACACCTGAAACGTGATGTGTGACGTCACCGTTTTGTATGGAGCGTTTTCGGCGGGTGCTGCTGCGCGCTAACTTCAAGTAACTATATCACGAGAAAAAAACGCAAGAGAAAAGTTTTAATATTACAGTTAATTTTCTCACGCATTATACTTTTGATTAAGATTAAAAAAAAAAATTGATGCATATTCCCTATTGAATATTCCAGCAGTCAACTCGACCAAATACCAGACTTTTGCAAAAACACTTCAGTGGCATGCTAATGAATTATAAACTTGCCGCAAGGACTTTGTAGGTTATAAAAAAATAGGTCCGTAACTGCTGCAGCCTCGTCTGAGAAGTATGAAAAGAAATCTCAAATGTAGAGTCATTAACTCTTCGCAACGCTGCAGAAAATAAGCGAATAATTTTCAATTTTTTTAGGTTTTTTTAGCTATTATGTGGCAAACTTTTATTTCAGTTTTACTATATTTCTGGAGGCATGGCAGTGCCCTGGACATTGTTATGAGGTATTATATGCCTAGAATGTAATAATTACTACAGATATGTATATTATTAGGTTTTTCAATAAAAGAAGTCATGGGCTAATAAAAACTCCAACATAAACTAAACAGAAACCAGAAAATTTTGGTGTGACAGACGTTTACGACTTTACGCCATCGCCTATCTGACTGAATTTGAAAGTACGGAAGTAACAACAGAATGGAGCTTATTCCATAGGTAATCACTTTTTGACATTTCTCCATAGCCATTTTATGTTAAAGAATGCTCTAAGTGGAATAATCTCTATTCTGTTATTATTTCGGTACATTTGCGAAGACGAAATGATTCAATTTTTTCACGGGGCCAAAAATCTGTACCTTTTTTCCAATAAGGGAAGTTATTTCTACCTACAAAAAAATATCTAGCCAATGTATTTTTTCAGACATTCCCCTCTATTGGTTTATTAGCTTACCGGGTTCCTACTGCATTGAAAAAAAAGGAGTTTCGAAGCTTTGCAAGTGATATTGCATATAATCCGAAACAACAAACACAAGCGTATATTCGATAGCGAACAAAAGTTTTTCTGAGCATAGTTTTGGCGTGTTCCGGTTGTGAATGTGTCGCAGATTTTAAGTTTAGTCAAAATCTACTTTCTGCAGTTTAGACTTAATTCACACAGCTTTTTTCACTGCAGAATGTTACCAATATGTCGTATCGTTAGTTTTACTTAAGTAGAACCGTTAATTTCGTTAAAACATCGTTAGCATTACAAAAAACGAACACTGCTCTAATGGCAATAGTACTAACCGGACTTGTTAAACAATCCCAAATGAACATCGTTTATCGAGTCTTCAAAGATAAATTCAGTAGAAAAACTGCAGTTTTAACATGAATGAAAATGTATAATTTAAACATTTTTAATCGAATTCATGTTTCGTAGGAGTTATGAAAAATAGTTACGTAGACGGAATAAGGGTACGTAATATGTCATAAACGTGGGGTATAAGATCGGTAAGGTGAACCTATCTACGAGGACTAGTCTCATTGACCGAGCGAGCACGAAGTGCGAGCGAAGCGTCTCTGCTTCAGCTTGGGCAAAAATTCTTTGGTATGTCTGGCTGTCTGTTCCAACTTACAGGTCGCATTTCTCAACCGATTCTTGTGAAATTTTGTGAGCAGGTTTAAAAATTATATAGAATTTTTTTGTCGAGCCAGTTTTATGATTTTTTTTTAAAATGGCGGAGATATGTTAAAAAAAAACAGATTTCAGTACGCTTTCCAGCTCTGCCTGTTTTACTCTACAGGTCGCATTTTTCAACCAATTCTCGTAAAATTTTATAAGCAGGTTTGAAAATAATATTTTTTTTTTTGTCAAGCCAGTTTTTAGAATTTTTTCTAATTGGTGGAGATATGTAAAAAAACCGGCCAAGTGCGTGTCGGGCCACGCGCAGTAGGGTTCCGTAGTTACCTTATACATACGATATTTAATACCACTATTATTGTTTGTCTGCAAAAATAACTTTGTTTTTCACAGTGTTGGTATGAATGACAAAGTTATATTTGCGGTTTTGGAAAATATGATATATCTCGGAAACTAATTACTATATCTCGTTCAAACTAATTTTCGTTGAAAGTGTTTATTAAGATCTACAGCATATATTTAATTTTTTTAGATTTTTCACTATCTTATTTCAAAAGTTAGAGGGGGGGGGGGACACACATTTTACCACTTTGGCGGTGTTTATCTTTCAAACGGTTGACTTTGAAAAAAAATCGTCTTAGGAACCTCAATGTCATTTTAAAAGACCTATCTATAGATACCCCACACGTATTGGTTTGAACAAAATTTTTTTTTTTCAGTTTCAGTTCCATGTATGGGGAGCCCCCCCTTAATCTTTTTTTTTTTTTATTTTTGTGTTAAATTCGTTAAGCGGTTAACAAAATACATCTACCTACCAAGTTTCAACTGTGTAATTCTAATACTTTCGGAATAAAGTGGCTGTGACATACGGACGGACAGACAGACAGACAGACATGGCGAATCTATAAGGGTTCCGTTTTTTGCCATTTAGGCTACGGAACCCTAAAAAAATATTCCAGTCCGGCTTTCCAGCAGTGTCTGTTCTCCTCTACAGGTCGCATTTCTCAACCGATTCTGGTGAAATTTTGTGAGCAGGTTCGAGAATTATCTACAATTATTTAGTCAAGCCAGTTTATCCAAATTAATCTAAAAAATATGTACCCATTTCGAAAAAATATCTAAATTAGAAGCACCATCTAGCTGCTAATTCTATACCAAACAGCACGTACTGTGTGCTTTAAAAACCTTATTTTATTTTTGGACAGTTTGAGCCACTTTTTATGGCGAGGTCTACAGCTCACGGAGCCACTTGTTTTTAGGGGGAACGTTAGCTCTGCTGCAAGTGCTGGGCTGCCGGTCAGGTGGACGACTCAGTTTGAACTTCATGAAGGAACAGCTTTCCACAGCCTCATGCTCTCCTGCTATGCTATTCTCTAAAGTTAGCAGCGTCCAGTTCGTCACTGCGGCAGCGTTGTCTCACAGGTATCATATTCCCATTACTTACTGGTTAAACTCTTTGGAATCTATGGTATTTTTTCTTCAGTAATGGGTATATGACATCTGTCAGAAAGTCGATGAAACGATCACTCCAGTAAAGTTGCATGTTAGAGAATTGCACGGCTTGTACCTTAGTTCAAACTCCATGAAGTTCAATCAGGTGGATGACATTTTAAGTTTGAACTGAGGTACCAGGAGAGCATGAGGCTGTAGGAAGGAATAACACAGTAGGTTAGGTATAGATATTAGTTTAAAACTAGTATTCTGTGGTGATAAGGTCTCAAGAAGATGTCTCAGCTGTTCGAAACTGAATCATGAACAGAGCCATGTCAAAGTGAACGTTGTTAACAACAAAACCCGTAAGGTTTGCAGCTAAATCACCTATTTATTGGGACAATGATTTCCTCCGGGGCAGCTCGCTGGCTCGGCCCATTGTCAAATCTGGGCTACAGGCATTAATATGAAAGTTGAAATTGCATGGTGTTTGAAATAAGCAAGCTCCTTACTTTTCAGTTTCAAAAGAAACTTTTGTGTACAGTTTCCTCTTAAAATTATGAAAGATGAATAATTTACGAAAGCATCAAGCAGTAGTTTGTGGTCGACTGTCGAAGTAAGTAGACTTACCTACTTGCTGGAGTTTTTATAATTTTTATAATTACACACATTGTAATAAACGAGTAGGTATGATGTTTATTTATAATAAACTAGCTGAATCGACAAACATTGTCCTGCCCAACAATAATTAATTAAGTTTGCTATCGTTTTGTGAAAAACTGTTTGAAAATGGAAAGAAATAAAGAAAATATTATTTTTATTAGTTCGACCATTTTTTTCTCAATGAGCATCACGCATTCTACTATACAAATCGATCGTCTAATCAACTTGCTTACTTATGAATATTAGTAAATCAACAAACATCGGTGAAGCCTGAAGGGTTGGAGCGTGTAGTTGGATTAGTGGTATATCGAGCGAGCTGATTTCCCACTGGCACCATGTATTGTCGCCTTGGAATGAAGCTTTTAATAGGAAAAGGATTACACCCTCTAAAGTTGAATAGAGTTTTACAAACACTTTCATTATGTATTCTTTAGACTGTGGCTACAATATTCTATTTAGGTATTACAGCCATTATTAAGCTAAATGTGAACTTTATAGAAATTAACTGATGTGGTTGTTCTGTGGCATAAAAGCCAGTTCATGAACATACCTGATGTTTTTCTATTACCATCTAAAATAATTTATAAACCGAAGTTAAAATTAAATACTTTAAATACGTTTGTTTATTGGTTTTGGTTCTTTTATTGTATTTAATTTATATATGTAAAAAGCATTGTGATTAGTTCCACGTGAACGATGAAGGCTTTGATATTGAAAAAAACGAAGAAAAAATATCGGATTGGGATATCAACAAAACTAGATTGTAGGAGAATAAGCACCGCTTGTGTAAAGTTTGTCGAGCGAAAAATGCACGCTCCATTCACTGCTACGATATACCAGTATACTATACCAGATACAATAAAATGTCTACCCTTGAAAAAAATTAAAATAATCCTTCGCGAATGGTTACTCGAAAATACATTCTACTCCATCGATGAATTCTTGGAACATAAACGAGTAAAAAAATAAACATATGAAATTATAGTAGATGCATGGACAAAATCTATCCCAATTTAATGTAAAACAAAATATAAAATGTAATTTTAGTTTAAATATTAAGATTTGCATGCTATCAGTGTATGGCTAAATAGGTTTAAGCAACATATTATTTCTGACCATCTCTGTAATACCCTATTTATCGCAAATAAACAATTATGAATTATGAATTATGAATTACGCCATCATAACTCATTTTATACATGAAGGTGAAACTTAATGGGTATTTACTTTATCTTTGTTGCCAAGTTGCAGTTCTTTAGTGTAGGTATTTTATAAATGCAGAATATTTTATATACATTCTATAAAAGTCTATAAAATATTCTATAAGATATGTTTTTACTAGATATTCCTGCTGGTCAAAAGCTTCACCTAACTGTGAAAATCAGATTCTCTTCCTATTCTAAATGTAAACTGAAGTCTTTCACGTACACTTTTTATTGAAATATAGTCGTAGTAAAATACTATGATGGATAGAAAAACTCAGATTTTTTATTATTTTAGTGTTGATGGTGGTTTTGAGAAGGTATTCAATGCGTTTTGCAGTAGTACACATGACAATACAACCAACAATGTTCACACACAAAATGCATAAAAATTCGACACATTTTTGTTTAAAAAAAAAATAAGTGTGTTCGTTACAGCGCTTAAACTTTATAAACAAAAAAAAAATAAAAAAATGTTTAAAAAACAAAAAAACCGACTTCAAAAAATATAAAAAGCAAGAAATAATATTCAAATTATTAGATATTATCTATCTATCGTTGATGAAAAAATCATAGTATTTTTAGGATTTCTTGAAAACAACCTACTCGACCGATTTGAAAAAAAAAATAAATGGAAAAAATAAATCTCGCAAGCAAACTCAATCGAACAAAAAAAGAATCGTCAAAATTGGTCCATAAATGTCGAAGATACGCGCGAACAACGATAAAAAAAACATACAATCGAATTGAGTACCTCCTTTTGTTGAAGTCGGTTAAAAATGTACTATTTCCAGTAAGTACATGCATTTTTCAAGCTCCTATTTCCCAGCACTGTGTCCTTTATTCAACCATGTCGGTATTTACTCACTTGAAGAGTACTTCACTGACTTGCACTGCAGTTTATTTTGCATAACTCATATAAATGTCCACGACTTTTCGTAAAATAAATTCAACTCGGAAGCTTAATTTATTCTTTTGCTTACTTCACTGCGAGGCAGTCATAGTTTTGTAGTCGCAACGAAAGCAGCGCTTGTAATATGGTCACTAATTTATTAGTGACCATAATATGATTAACCTTATCACATGAAAATCCCCGGGATTCGATTCCACTCCAAGGAGTGATGCCGACTGCCTAGTGCATCATATGTATGCATCTTCGATCATCTATAGATCATCGAAGATGATAGTATGTATTCTGGAACCTATATTATGGATACAGCACGTCTTATATATGTCACCGGCAATGTATGAAACGCAGGCATTGTATACAATGCCTAGGCATTGTATACAATGCCTGGCCTTTTTAGGCAATGTATGAAATAGAATGAATATTATTGTCTATTTCACACATTACCTAGGCATTCTATACAATGCCTAGGCATTGTATACAATGCCTAGGCATTGTATACAATGCCTGCTGGTCCACCGGCAATGTGTAAAATAAAACGATTCTGATCGAGGGGGGGCTCAAGAGGAGGGCTCGAGGGGGCTCGAGGGGGGCTCAAGGTGGGGGCTCGAGGGGGGGGGCTCGAGGGTGGTTCGAGGGGGGGCTCGAGGGGGGCTCGAGGGGGGTCTCGCGTGGGGCTCGGGGGGGCTCGAGAGGGGCTCGTGGGGGCACGAGGTGGGGTCGGGGGGCTCGAGGGGGGCTCGAGGGGGGCTTGAGGGGGCTCGAGGGGGGCTCGAGGGGGGCTTGAGGGGGGCTCAAGTGGGGCTTGGGTGGGCTTGGGGGGGCCCGACGGGGCTCGGGGGGGGGCTCGAGGGGGGCTCGAGGGCAGCTTATTGAGTTTGGAACCGAACCTGCTTTACTCCTGTAGGTCCCGGGTTAGGTTAGAAATTTAAGGCGAGCGCGTAGCGCAGCGGACCGTGAGCCTTAAATTTCGAGGTTATTTTTTTATAACAGACAACAGAAATAAACTTATTTTACACATTGCGGGTGGACCACCAGGCATTGTATACAATGCCTAGGCAATGTATAAAATGAATATCATTTCATACATTGCCTGATCGTTTCAGGCATTGTATACAATGCCGGAGAATACACATTGCCGGTAACATATACAACAACACAGCTAAAATATGGCACATGCGTTCACCATTATTATGCTTCGACTGGCTATGTCCATACATTGCTGCAGCTGACGCTTATGTCCTATAGATAGGTATAAAATTTCTTCAGTCAAGCAGTACCTACTTCGTGGGGAACTTTTGGCGCGCTGAGTTATGGGAGAATTTGAGTTGTGCCACGAACACCATTGTCATGTCATCATCATTCATCATTGTCCACAGGCATAGATAATCGAAGGCATGCACATTTAGCATTTTTGATGCATTATGGGATCTGTGCTCTAGCAGTGTAAAACCCCACTAATTTGGTATTGGGCCCGCGTGGTGGATTAAAATCCACATTCGATGTTGTGATTGAGATGGCGCTAAACGCGATGTATAAGTAAGGTTCTGTCTTTATCACAACATTACTTTGATGTTGCTATAAGAGGTTAGAGTACGCCCTCTGTGCTGCAGCACTGGCATTAGTAGTACAGTTCAAAACACACAAACCCAATGTAGATTGGTGGATCGAAGATAGTTAGACAAAATCAATAGTCAATCAGCAAAGCTCAAGACTACTCGTAGTAACAATATATCTATAGCTTGATATAAAATGCCTTGGCACGCCACTCGAGTGGACTCAACAGTGTACCGATTAAAGCGGGTGGGATTAGTCTACAGTAACGCGAGGTGTGGCGACGGCTTAGGTGCAGGCCCAGCAAATTGCATAGGATTCCCCTACAGTGGCTGAAGGTGATTTAAGCCACACATAGCCACGTCTAATCTCTACGTAGAACTAATATGACATAGGTCAATGGTTAAGGTTAACATACATTAATAGCATGTAGGTAAACACGCTTGATTTATCTAAACTTTATTAACATGACTGTACTGGACTGACGAATTGCATAAATTGACAAGTTAAAGTGACGATTTATAGAAACTCTCCAAAAAGGAAACTGACCTATTGTCGTATTTGACGAATAATGTAAACTAACCAGTTATAGAAACTAGCTAGTTAGGGAAACTGACGAGTGATAACCCGACCCAAATAAACACTCTGAATGTTAGCTTCTATTAGCATTCCAGTGATGTTATACTTGCTTTGACATGAAAATTATGAAGCTGTTCGGAGAGTTACTGCGAGCTGGTTTTAACGAGCTGTTTGTTGAACCAATTCTCCAATTATTTGAACGTGCGAATCGTTCTGCAGTTTGTTTGACTGTGATGTTAAATAAAAACCAAAATGTACAAAATTATGAACATTTTGTTATTGTGAAACATTTTTTATGTGGAACATAATCATCATTGAAGATTATAATTGTTACTAGCGACTGCCCGCGACTTCGTCTGCGTGGATAATATTTTGTCTGTCAATTCTTTTTTCAGGATGAAAGTTACCTCTTATCTACACCCCTGACAATATGTAAGCAAAATTTCACGATGATCGGTTCAGTAGTTAAGATGGTAAGGCATAATAAATAAACAAACAAACTGACTTTCGCATTTATCATATTAATCCTTAATAATATTATAAATGCGAAAGTCCGTTTGTTTGTTTGTTACGCCTTCGTGAACTTATAACATAAGTAAGGATTTGACTATGAAAAAGAAGAATAAAGAAACCTTGACAAAGAATTGTTCTTAAGGCGCTGTAGGTAGTGAATGTGGCGCCCCCACTACATTTATTTTTATTACTCGTAAACCAAGTCAATATTTAAAAAAAGCACAAGTAATAATCTCTTAAATTGTGTCTAATAATTTTTGAATAACTCTTCAACAGTTATCATTCATTCTGTAAGTTTTAAAATCCATAATTGCCAAAAGTGGCCACTTTGAGCTAAAATGGATTTTAAAACTTACAGAAAGAATGAAAACTGTTGAAGAGTTATTCAAAAAATAATAGATACAATTTAAGAGATTTATACTTGTGCTTTTTTTAAATATTGACTTGGTTTACGAGTAATAAAAATAAATGTAGTGGGGGCGCCACATTCACTACCACCGCGCCTTAATTGAGGTCTCAAGGTGCGAATGAAAAATTTTCAATGTATTTCGGCCTTGAAAGTTTTGTTTTAATGTTTTCAATGCAACAACAACAAATGATATAATGTGAAGTAAGTATGTAGGTATTATGTCAATGTAGTACTAAAAGCATAGTACCTACGACCAAAAATTTGAAATATCCCTAAATCTAGCATGTACAGGAATGACACGGGATCCTTGACTGATATTGGGCGTCCCTTCAAAGGCAATATAGCGACTTTGTAGAGCATTTATTAAACGGCAGGTGCTCGCGGATATTAAAATATTACTGCACTTACAGCCACTTTATCTTACCTTAGACAACATTGAAATTGCTCACGGTGAAGACTTAGATAGGAACTTAAGTGACTCAAAGGTTGGTGAAAGAAATTGTTTGTCAATTGAAATCGTGCATAACGTAGATGAATGTGTAAATTAATTACTTGGACTACAAATTCAACAAAAAATACATTAATAAGAGGCACCAGCGTTGGACCAGAATGCTCATAAATAGCGTGTTTAGCTTTATAGCTATGATTTATCTAAAAACCTATATCATCTTGCACAAATAGTACAGCTACGTACTAAGAAACTCATCAGAGCGTAAACTACGACGGCGGCGTCAGGTGTTGCAGCGTTGCACGTAATGACGTCATCACCTCTAATGGACGCTCGATGGCTTGTTGCACACCACTGAGCGTCTGGAGTCAGAGGTTAAATGACCATGCAAAGAAGCCGTGAAGAATTTTTTTATACAAAGAAGCTGCAAAAGAAATTTGTTAAAGAAAAAACAAAGCAAGACTTTAGAGCATTCCCGAAATCTGAACTTTCAAAATGTACCTATACGAGTATTGTGGGAAAACTCAAGGAAACCTCAAAGAAACTAGCTCTATACTAGCTTCTGTTAACTTAAAAAAAACCTTTTAGTCAAATAATCTATAGACTTTTTGACTATCTAATGAAAAATCAATGAAAATTATATACGGAGATCCGTATAGATTTTTTGACGATAATAATTATAATTTATTTTAATCCAGGTTATTATATAAATAATATGATTCTAAATGTGTTATTTTCAAACTGTGTTCAGCTTTTCTTGTCCCATTGAGTAACAAACATGCATATTTTCGCTCATTTCATCAACATTAGCAAGGATTTACTTGTAATAAATTATACCTTAACAATAATGTACCGCAGAAAATAAAACGTTCTTAAATGTAACATTAATTCAGTTAAATAACCATAATTACTATCATTTCAATGCAGAGAAATCCCTACTTGCTTAAGTTCTGTAGGCTACAAGAAGGATAATCTGTCTTGGAAACTGCCATTAATCAGAATGCTCTAAGAGAAAAGAAATAAATACCAGACTTCGCCTGCAGTAAAATGGTACAGTAAAACAAGGAATAAGGCTTTAGAGCTTATTAATAATGCATTGAGGACAGCAAACAGAACAATTAAATAAAAAATGCGAATCATAATAATGACAATTATCCAACATGCACTAGCAATTTTGATTACAATGCTTTTGAACTTAATAAGAATGTATTGTAAATAGGATACAGAGTGATGAAATTGACAGTAGTAAATGCCTTCAAACAAAATAAATAGAAAACTTGTTTAAATAAAATCAGAGAGCTAAATTAAAACGCCACAGATTATACAACAAAATTCAAACAACTGAAAATTTTAACAGGTTTATAAATTGTTAAAAGCACTGGAAATTAACGGTTACAAAATCGAACACAATCGCCCGAATCGATGTTTAAATCACGAGAGCTATCTGAATAATTGTAGTGCATTTTAGGCGCAATTAAAGTCATGTTTCTGGGAACCGTTAAAATATAGTAACTTGTTGCAGGCTGGAATCGTGCCAAGGCACTGAGGGCACGGGATAAATTCCCTGCGGCCGAGGTTTCACCATCCGATAGGCTGCAAACCTCTTTAGTACTAAGTTTTGGGCTGCCGCATGAATACTAATGAAACTCGTTTGAAATTCTCCAGAGATTTTGTTTGATAAGTTTGTTTTTTGTGGCGAAACTTTTGGAATTCTTCGCACAATGTCACCTTTAGAATTTTTCGGGAACCTTTAAAAGTAGAGCTTCTTCTTTTAGTTGCAAAATCTGGTTATGTATTAGATTTATTTTTTATGAGCCACCAATGACTTTTATTATACAAGGTATTACAAAAAACCCTTAATGCCGAACCAATTTGAACTAATAAAAAACAAAGAAGATTTCGCAATAGGTAGAAATGTGCCTTTTGACAAGCAGAAGAATAGAATCAATTTAGATTCTTACGTTTTCTGTCGAACAACAAAGTAAAAGTTTTACCTAATTATCTTTAACAAAATGATGTGGACCCTTCTAATAAACTGACAAAGAACTTCATTTATAATAATATACCCGATTATAAAGATTTTTATTAATGATAAAACTTTCTTACTGTAGAAAATGAAATTAAAACTCGTTTAAAATTAAGAACTGAAACTTTACTAATAAATGAAAAATAATTTTAGTTTAATACTTTTAAATTTATTTAGAAACTTAAGGACAAATGCTGCAGCTATTTTTAAATGAAAATTAAATATGATATACAACTGACATTTTATTTAGCAGTCAGCGGTGTAGGAATTTAGGTACTTGCATTCCAATTCAGCTCTATTGGAACTGTTCAATAGATATTTAAAGAACGTGTTGTAAACACAATACATGTTAGTTTGTCCACGAAGAATGTCAAAATTCCTAGTGGTAAAATCAGTTGGACTACTAAAGACCACGAGGGAGGAAGGAAAGTGTTCGTGCATTTTGCTGGTCTAGCGCTGTTTATTCAGAAAGCGATATTGGGCGTTAATTAAGCTTAACTCACGTCCGACATAAGCTCCTTTAACGATAGCTACCAAAAGCCTTAATCCTGGCCTGTAAACATAGTTTCAAGAAGAGGCATACGTGCTTTAATATTCACCATTTGCCGTTTTCTGCATGATTACGTTCCACACACTATAACGTGTGTCCAAGATAGGTTTCAATCATTCACGTATAATCCATGAAGATTAAGTAACCTCTATAAACTAGTTGCTCTGTGAGCTATAGACCTTGCGTTTGTGACATTTTTGAACATTTTTTGAATAGCTGAAATATGATATTTCCCCATGGATCTCCGCCATTTTGAAAAAAAAATCGAATCAAAAAAAAAATCACCCTTAATATCGAACCTGCTCACAAAACACGAGAATCAGTTGAGAAATGTAGAGGAGTACAGACGGAGAGCCGGACAGCGGGACGGACATATGAAAGCGTTTTTGCCCAAGCTGAAGCAGACCTTAGAGCGAAGCCCATGTTGCTCTGGCTCGGTCAATAAACTAATGTAAGTTTTTTTTTCTGAGAACATAAATAAAGCGTGTGCTACATGGTCACCAACCAGCCCTCGACAAACGTGATGTTGCTAGTTGCAAATGTCAACGGCTGGCGGTTGAAAAGTAGCTCCATCTACTATCTCCTTGGTTAGCGACCGTGTAGATCACGTTTAATAGTCAACATGTAGGTACTTTAATTGTTCTGCTTTTTAATTAAGATTTCTGCAAAATGCGTATACTGATTGGTACTAATCTGTTATCACACTTACAACACCCGTATTCACAAACATTACTATGAGGTCTCACAGTGCCCGCACGTAAAACAAACGCATGTAATACGTAAAACAAATCACAGAGCTCCTTTTCAACGCAGTGCGTTAGCATAGGCAAAGGGCGTTTGAGTATTGTTCTTGAGAATGTAGATGCAAGTTAGTCATTAGATAGAGCTAATGTCTGTAAAATTTATATAACCCTAAAATCGCCGTTGTTCACACACACCTGTGCTCAAAATCTATTGCGTTCACTTCTGCCAAACTTTATTTTATAATCGTTTTCCATTACAAGCTCTGGAGTTGTTCGGTTTGAAGAGGTCGAACTCTTCTGCGCTCGGCTGCAAGTTCAAAACTAGTCTCGATCCCGAGGGTGCTCTGACTGAACGCTTAGCACCTGTAATATCAGCCCAGTGAAAACTGTTCACTAGAACGAGGTAGGAAGGCTTCTCTTGAGAGTTTTAAACAATAATTGAGTTTGGTTGTATGTTGCTGTTTTACGTTGTTATTATTGTTACCGAACGTTTCTACTACAATCAACATAAACACCTACAATTCAACAATAAACATCGAGGATGTTGATAGACCAAGTCTGTTAACATGGTGCGTTATCTCCAACTAGTTGATCATAAACATTTTGACAAGACACTACAAACACAGTACCTACTACCTAATTAGGGGACGTACAACGCTGGAAGACCAAATGTACAAATATTGTAACTGTTACAACATTATTATTTTTAATTAAAAACTATTTCATATTTTGGAAAAATGACAATCAAAAACTAAAAAGCTTAATAATGTTTTTTATTATAGTTTCAAGGTTCTAGGCTTATTGTTTGTTGGTACAGCATTGAAAAACTACACAATAGGAGATCACTACAATGTTTTATTTCGAGATAAGTTTTAGCTATGCTTAGTCAATCACATAACTGAGCACAATAATTTACTCTCTACATTATTTTTAAGGGTCGATGTGGTTTATAAAGCCGGCCATACACGCTAGGTTTTGCATTATAAACGCTCGAGGCGTGCCCTGCGTGGTTGGAACAGCGTCGGGAGCTCGTGGCAATAGTGGGAGGGGATCTCTCCCTGCCCAGCGTCATCAATGCGATGCTGGGCAGTGACAGATCATGGCAAGCGGTAGTCTCCTTCTGTGAGGATGTCGTCCTCCAGAAGGAGACAGCGGAGAGAGAACGCGAAGAGGATGCTCAGGCGGCTCTTCTCCGCTGCAGACGGACGGGGGTAAGGAGGCGTCGGTACGCGAGCCTCATTGCCCCCTAATCGAGGCCAAGCGGGCGATGGGGGCAGACCCATCGCCTGCCTTGCACGGTCTTAACTGTCTGGGGAGATGGCTACACTTGCTCGGCCATCTCCCAACCGCGAGGGGGCCCGGGAAACCGGGCCGCCGCCGGGTCTAATGAGGCGACTCCCACAGGGCAAGTGCACAGCACGGTGGCGCGAGGGCAAGTTCCGGAGCTTTTAGTGGGTATTCTCTCCTCCCGAGATCCCATCGAGCCATTCGGCTGGGTGGGATCACGGGAGGCAGTCGTGGAGAGAGCCGCAACGCTGAATGTTGCGGTCCCCTCCTGGCGAGTCCCACATGCCCCCCTCCCGCTCACCTGCGGGCGGGGAAACGCGTAAAGGCGTTTTCAATGGCGCTTTGCATGAAGGTTATGCAGCTCGGTTTAAACCGTCATGCATAACCTAGCGTGTATGGCCTGCTTTACCACTAAAAACATTATGTTCATGAATTAAAAATAAGCTGTGCCAATATAATGTTTTTATCACTTGAATTTGATGTTAGGTGAAAATACAGTTTGTTGACATGCTACTGTACGATGTTATTCTTGACTTGTTGATTGACGTCTAGGCATTCTCATCTCAGCTGGTAGTATTTCATTTATCCCCTAGATGGCCCAACACTCCGATCCAGCAGGACATAAAATTGAAGTGTTATTCTACGGGACATAATAACCTATGGAATTCAGCACTGTGATATATCTAATAAAATTTTATATTTTTCGGTATTAATTTAACAAGAAATTGTTTCCATAGCAACATCACATTTAAAACATCAATAGAAAAAAAAGAAGTTTCTTTAACATACAATTTAGGTTTATCACTACGATATTCTAAAAAGCCCTAGTCCAGTAGGACCACGAGCACATATCTAGTGGTATACCGTGGTCCTACCAGTAGGTCAAATCGTTAGGTCCACGGGCCCTTAATGGTATTTAGCCCATCTGTCACAACACTACTAGCGCGGCTGACCGGCCGCTAAGTTTCGTGCCCACGTTCTCATCGCCCCGCCCCGCCGCCGCTCCGCTGCCGCGCCGCCCCGCCACCGCTCGGCCGCCGCCACTTTCGTGTCCGGACACTTATACAGGGGTTTTTTTTAAATTTATTTGGCACAACAAATAACTACATTCACAAATAGTTTTAACGTTTTAAAAGTAACACTCAAGGCTCAAGGTCGCTCAGCGTGCAATGGAGAGAGCCATGCTCGGCGTTTCCCTACGTGATCAAATCAGAAACGAGGAGATCCGCAGGAGAACTAAAGTAACCGACATCGCTCGAAGGATTGCTCAGCTGAAGTGGCAATGGGCGGGACACATAGCGAGAAGAACCGATGGCCGTTGGGGCAGAAAGATTCTGGAATGGCGACCGCGCACCGGACGACGCTCCGTGGGTAGGCCCCCGACAAGGTGGACCGACGATCTGGTGAAGGTCGCGGAAAGCCAGTGGATGCAGGCAGCGCAGGACCGATCGTCGTGGAGATCCTTAGGGGAGGCCTATACCCAGCAGTGGGTGTCGTGTGGCTGATATGATGATGATGATGATGATGAAAAGTAACACATTACTATAAATGTAGCCAACCCCGTTGTGCGCAGATTGAGAGAGATTGAGAGACCCAAAAAATTCGACTTTTCATACAAAACTCGATCAACTGTTTAGACATTTTGTATGGAAAGTCGTTTTTTTTTCGTCTGTTTTCGGAAAAGTCGTGGAACAATTGTTGTTGTTTATGATGTTAGTGTACTCCTGCGAGGTTGTTGGTGTTTTAAAAATAACCCTGTATATATTTTGTAAAAATGCTTGGTAAAAAAGCCATTACGATTTCGAATCCCCAATCACAACCAAAGAGTAACAAATCTACAAAGGTGCATCAGATCTGTCCCGGTCACAAAGAAAACTCAATGACAAAGTCGACAGAGAACGAAACACAGGACAAAGACGAACTAATTAATATTTCGAAGACGCTCCAGCATTTATTGTCAAACAAAGACTAGCTCGTTATTGGTCATCGCAAAGGGGAACGTAATGAAAGGTGACTGTGTCAGGGGTGGCTTATTTTTTCTTTAACTAGGTACAGCTATCTTTTAACCCTAATTATCTTCCAGCACCTGAAGTTAAGTCTGACATCATAACAACATTTTTTTTTGTGTTCGCGCAGTTAGAGGTAAGATAGCCAGTTTATCAGTGGTGATGATTCCGAGTGTGGTGCGCTTCCACCTTCTTCGGCCTTATCGTCACTAAACATCCTGATGTTCGTGAAAGTGAAAGCCATGCACTAACCCATTGTGCATAAAAAAACACCTAACCACGATATCATCTGCACTTAACTGTCTAAATTCATTGTCTTTTGACATTCAAAAGTGATAAATCGCGGTCATGGTAGGAGGAGGCAGAAAAGGTTAATAAACGTCTTTTTGAAAAATTAAAATATAAGTGCTCTATAAGGCATATAATATGGCTTTAATATGTTATTCTATGGCTTAGTAAAATTTGACTATGATCAACTTTGTCTAGTTAAGTGAGGGGCGACATTTGGCACCCAAACTTCGGACATGTTGCATAGTTGCCGTGCCGCAGCCGCCGACGCCAACCCGACGGGAATTTTATTTCACGGCTTTCAAATTCAAAAGTTTCATATTCAAAATCTTCTTCTTTTTAGTTCGGAATGTTGGGTTGAATGCTCTAAGATGTTGGGTGTTATTGAGAGACACTGGCTATCGATAGTCATATAGCTTGTTTTAGTAACTAATAACTTGATACACATTATCCATCTTATCTTGAATATATATTAAATTCACAGATTTTACAGTCCCCGCAAGAATCGGAGCATTGAAAATGAACACAAAAATTTACGAAAAACCAAAATCAAATCAAATGCAAAGTCCTATTATATTTTTAAAGTTACCCAGGTAAGTAGGTAGAACTTATTTATTTTTACGATTGTGACACTCGGCTCCGCCTCGTGTCACAAAAGCGCCCGCTGACTGCCTCGACGCGGCCGAAATAATATTAACCAATTTTCGAAATTTCAACGAATGCACTTCTCGTCCGCTTCTGCATCTTTTAACACTATTACCATGACGATCGGTCAATAAATAATAGAAGCTACATCACTTTTTATGTACGGAAACAGCCGTTTTTATACAATTCCAAATCTAAAGGGACCACCTACAGGTCACAATTATAAACCGATTTTAAAATTATTTCGCCATTTCATAGCTAAACTAATACCTTAGGACCCTTTTTTTTATTTTTTCTTAAGTCGGTTTTTTTCCGAAATATTTAAAATTTAGTAAACAAACATCCCCCAAAAAACCCGGAGTTTTTGGAATTTGGCAAAATTCCAAAAAAAGTTACCAGTAAATTTTCAAAATTCAAACGTTCACACGTGTCTCGATAAATTCCTCAACTTTTGGTACTATTTTTATTTCGATCCTCCCAAAATCCTCGGAGATATGGTCAAAAATACGTCTCAGGCGATTTGCATCTGATAACCATTTTCAATGGTAAAAACTTAGAATAATTACACCTAGAAGCCTAGTGTCCGCGTATGCAAAGTGAGGCAACTTATACTGAGCCAAAATGGCTCAGTTTTCATATTTATATCCTTCATACGTTATTTAATCGGAACTAAAGTCCAATAATATAATAATTAATCTCTATAAGGTAGGGAAATTGAAACTGTTTTGTACTTATTAGGTATGATTATGTAATAATGGACAATAAAAATCTGAAAACGGCGCCATTTTGGCTGTTTTAGTTGCCTCACTTTTGACAGCGCGCTTTGTAGGGAATTATCGTTCTAGGTGTAATTATTCTAAGAGTAAAAAATTGTCCATCCTAAAAATGATGCAAACGATAAGAGTTTTATAGATTTTCAATATCTGGAAGGAAAGGTTCGTTGCTCCGAAACTTTTCAGAGGTAAAGCATAAAATTGCTGTTTTAGTTCAGTTTTACTTTGTCTGTAGCTAAGTCTCGTCGAGATACGAGGCAGCTAAATAAATAAATGGAAAAGAACTTTGACTAAAATGTAGCAGTACAGCTTTACAAACTGACAAATGCTGTTATGCCAACGAATAGATACAAATATAAAATATATAGGTACTGTAAGTTAAAATTAAAAAAGTTGTTCGTAAAAATAAAATTGGTAGATGCCATGTTTGTTAGAACGAATTGATTTTTATGATTAACCCTTATTGATTGGTTTCATAATAGTACAGGGTGAAAGTTCAGTTCCTGGTTACGGCAAGCGTATTTCCAAAAATTCTTCAATGCAGATTTGATTCTATTTAAAAATAAAGGAATGTCTCCTTTGGGTAAAAACTCCCGTTTCTTTTATTTCTCTTTTATTGATTAATAAAAACATCTTCACAGATACATACTTTATTCAAGCTTTATATGCCACAAATAGACAAATATTTATTTCGAAACCGATTTTATTTTCTCCTACTTAAATTTTACAGGAAAACCTTTATTTCCATTCACAGAAAAAAGGATTCACACCATTAACAGAATTTTCAGAACGGGAAAACAATTTTATTTTCCCAATATTTCTTTCAACATGATATCTTTAAAAGCGTGGGTTTTAAAATATACATGAAATAAAGGTTCTGACGAATTCAAACTTTCGATTTTTAATTTCGAGCGTATATTTGGACTGTAGCGTTCATCTGAATTTATGGATCTATTTTTATAAAATGAAATCTTTGAGTTCAGTTATACAAATTTGTTCCATACTGATTTATTTATTTACATAAATAAACGTCTTTTAAACAATCAAATAAACTTATGAGGCATTATGCAACAAAGTACGTGAGGTGAGAGCATAAAAGCAAATATAACACAAAAGAAATCAAAATAAACTTGAAAATGACAATGTCGAATCCCAAACAAATCATTAATTGTTAAGTGAATTCTATATAAAATGGATAATACCATAAAATCATATTGAAATGGGTACTTAAATAAATAAGTGTTTATTTAATAACTATTGAAAAAAAAAATTTTACATAGTTTCCGGTCTTTTAGCTGCAAAGACGAACGAATTACAAGCGCAATTTTTGCAATTTTCAAAGCCCCTTTGCAATGTTTACTTTAGTATTAAATTACCTTTATGCATCGTTATGATTTAGTAAAATCGTCTGTATAAAAATATTTTTCAAGAAAATTCCAAACTCATTTTTCAAGCGAAGAAAACATTACTTAAGGTATCGACTTCAAGAGTCGTTTCTCTGAAAGTTCTATAACAGTGGTGATTGATCGCTGATATGAATAATATGTAAAGTGCTCAAGGAGGTACGATCACTATGTAGATGTGACCATTTTATTCAGAATATTTATCTATTTGTATTTTACATAAAGTAAAATATATTTCAATTACGTTTAGAAGGCAAAAATAATCCCCTTGTAAAATGTTTACTAGTAAGGAGAATTTAATTTTCTGTCAAACAACACACTCGTAATTAGTTGTTATATGAACGACATAATTTTATTTGATGTTTTATAATATTAACCATACATAAGTCATGTATTTTGTAATGGTAGAAGAACACAGCCTTTAACGCGTTAATGTTTCTAATGGGTTATTTACATGAGTCGATTTTAGTCACCTGTGACGGTTAACTTTAGCAAGTAGTCACCTAGCAAGTCACTTCCAAAATTGAATCGCAGGTGATGGTGTCGCTGTCGTCTATGTAGTTGATTGCGTAACTTAGGTAACAATCCTACTAATATTATAAACTAGCGGCCGCCCGCGACTTCGTCTGCGTGGAAAGGGTTTTTGCTATCCCTCGGGAACAATACTTTTTTTCGGGATGAAAGGTACCCTATGTCCTTCTTTGTACCCCTGACAACGTGTATGCAAAATTTCATGATGATCAGTTCAGTAGTTAAGACGTGTAGGCGTAACAAACAAACAAACAAACACAGAAACGTACGGACTTTCGCATTTATAATATTAGTAAGGATGTAAAAGTTTGTGGGTTTGTATGTTTGTTCCTCAATCACGCAAAAACTACTGAAAGGATTTGGTTGAAATTTGCCACACAGATAGTAGATAGCCTAGATTAAAACATAGAATACTTTTTATTCCGATATTCCTACGGGAACGGGAACCACGTGGGTGAAACCGCAGGCGGCCGCTAGTATGTAATAACGTAGTTCCAGTTTTGGCCACCGGATCAGATAATTTTGTTCAGTCACCTGCGGCCAAGGCCGAATTGCCATTTACACGGTCGATATTCGCCGTGCGGCGAAAGCGCATGGCTTTAGTCACCCATGTGCCCTTGCATTTAGGTCCACCTCGGCAAAAATTATTGCCTTTAAATAGTGCTCAGCAACAAGGCCATCAAACTGACAGAATTCGAGAATTAAGAAGCCTCTTCCACTCTTCCTACATCCTGCACAACTATTCTCCGAGCACTATCAATCAACCACATATTTAATATCGAACCGTGATTGGCGGGCGAGCAGACCAGCTCAGTCATGCTTCCCGTTGTCGCATGCATGACACAACTATAGCCCAACTATAGCTTTCGTCAAGCTATTCAGTTACTAAGCACAAAGGCTTATTCTAACCCGGTTTGGGGATATAATGAGGTAGATATTGAATGAAAAAAAAAAATCTGCATCACTTTACCTACACATAATTTTATCTTATTTAACCTGATTATTTTATAGAATAGCTTATTATTAGTGTTCATATTATAACCCTATATTATCTAGCTGACATTAAGGATCTAACTTAAAAGATTACAATAATAAAATGTCTTAAGAGTGAAGGATGGCTAACGAAAAAATAGGTATTTTATTGTAACAGTAATGGGGAAAAATGCCTTCTAATTCTAACCTTCGATCTTCTGCTTCTAACATGAAGTCCGCCATTTGCTATATTTTCATTTCATAGAGAGCTCAACAAAATTCCATATTTACCATAGGTTCGATATCAGTATCCATTATAAACAAATATTGACAAGACAGCCATTGTTTGTCTAGCAAATAGGCAATTACCAGAGCACCACCAATGATGTTGTTACATCAAAATGCTAATACACTAGTTACCAAGCTCATTTTAAGACAAATGGCTTCCTTTGGTGCTCGTAGCTTCATGTTGTAAGCGATATCTTCACTTAATGACTTCTTTAAATTTCTTAAGAACAGCGAAATAAAAATTGAATTGCGTTTGTTTGTAACACCACTGTTTGTGTAGAGGCTGTTAAGTGAAAAGTTAACAAAATAAGGTATATCTTGATATTTTTTGTGTAGTTTCCATTATTCTAACATTGGCTTTGAAAATGTTTGACGATCGCTTCACGAGCGAGCATGTTTGAATAAGAATGATATTCACACATAGTCAATACTATCTTTCAAGGATTTTGATACCTTTCTTTAGAATATTTGCTGACAATAGTGATCGAAGGACAATAGAGCTGTTTAATATTGAAGCTGTTTTTGTTAGCTTTTTTCAGATTTTCGAAGGCGGTTATCCTTTTAAAATATTATTTATTTCTTCAAAGTCACTAGAAATTATATTTACATAGGTACATGGTGTCCTCTTAATGACAAAAATATAAAGTAGTAGTACCTACCAGGGGTAAAATTAATTGCACATAATACTACCAGACACGTAAGTTATATCATGGCCAAAAAAACAACAGGAACAAAGGATTTTTTGGACAGGACACAATTGTATTATTACGTACCAAACTGAGGATAATGTTATCGCAAATATCCAGCATACAGGCAAGGTTTTAATAATCAGCGTCAGACAGTTACTGTTGCTTATATTTTTCCAAAGCTATTTTATGAATCAAAATTAACATAAAACATTATTGATCTCAAATATGATTCCGATATGAAATAATTGCAGAAGTTTCTTAAATAATGTCACCATTTTACAGTTTAATAAAGAGGTTTCCTGATACTTTAAACGGATCTAAAAAGGCAAGATTTTTGATGAAACATAATCCTGCTTTTTTAGATCCGCACCGCAGACTTCTCTATCGGTGAAAATGCTATATAAAAGGTCGACTACACACTTCTATGTGACAAAACCTCTTACGTTTTGTTAAAGGTTTAACCAACAAGTAGGCAATTAGAAACGTGACTCAAGGCTAGAGGCGCTGAGTCCGTAATTAATAATATGCAAATTCTACAAGACGAACGGTTTCCTGCGCAACGTGACGGCTCGGTATATCGAATAGCTCTCTGGGACCGTTTTACATTTGAATTATTAGTATTATTTAGATAAAAAGTATTTCCCAATGGGGAATGTCCGAAAAATATCAAACTAGCTGAATATTTTTTATAGGTAGTAATAAGCTCCCTAAGTAATATAAAAAGATTCAGAATTTTCGGTCGCGTAAAAAAATGAAAAAATAATTAAAGATTTTTTATTTAAAGATTATACCTTTGCCACCACCTGCCACAACCACAACAAGTATTAAAAAAATGTTTTGACATTTGTGTTAAACCTTTTTTTTTAATACCATTGTATCGATCGATAGTCGATTTGTATAATATAATCGATTACAATATTTTTATATCATGTTATATTTTGACTAAATAATATTTACAAAACTATGATTAACGCACACCCTATTAACGGGACAACACAAAAAGCTTGTAACTGATTCTGAAAATGAAAATATGTGACCCGTGTTTCGGCTTTCGTATATATAAAAAAATATGTTGTGTAGGTCAATCTCGACAATTTTTCGGTCCATATTTACTAGTGATACATAAGAATAATATTTAGGAAGTGTGGTAGTAAATTAGGTGAATATAGGATTCAATTCTTTTGTTTTAAGCATTACCTTTCGGCAAGCCTTTCGGTTAAACTGATAAAAACAAGGCGTCTTACTGAAATTATTATAATTTATCAAGAATAAAAAATCAAGCCATATGAACCACGACCCACCTACGATAGAGATAATAGGTAGGTTATTTTGATTTATTTAGGTACCAATGTCACCACAAGACGTAAATTATTTTGTAATGGTGTAATACAGATGATCAGAATGCCCACAAATAATACATTAATTTCATAATTGATTTTGCGTTCACTGTTACGAATAAATTACTGGTTCCTTAATATGAAAAGTTGTCGCATCGGACCCTCATTATCTTGAATGATCCGGAGGTGAATTATTTCGTCGGTTTCCTTGTACTTTTGAATGAATCCAGTTCATTATTCCATCGGGTAGAAAAGTTTAATTGGCCAGTAGGCGCGGCCATCTAACTTTTTCGTTTTTTATTTAATCGGTTTTCGAGGCCAGCTCGAATGCCAGGTATTTTTTGCTCGTTACTGCTTTAAGGTTGTTAGATGTTATATTTTTATTTATTTTTTATAAACTTTATTAACAAATCTGTTTTAGAAATATTTATTACGATAAACCACAATTTGAACATGATTGAGCAAAAAAATTAATAATAAAAAAAATATTTCATTAAAAGATAGAAATTGTTTGTCATGGATAATACGTGGTCTCTCATCTATCAGAATTATTACCTATAGGAAAATTCACAGAGTTCATACTTTTTTGAGGATTATTTAATTTAAGGTTTTTTTTACAAAAATGATGAAACACATTGTGACAAAAGTACAGTGCATAATAGATGATTCCACACATAAACATTGCGATTTTAAAAATCGCTTGAAAAGCATTTGTGTCATTGCTCTCGTGGCCTAAACAAAGAACCACAATTTTTCACTGGAGCAAGCTTTTTGCGGATCTACCTCCGGCCATGTGGACGTTAGATAAATGAGTTAAATGAAACAAAAGCTAGTTCGACGCTGCACTCTGACTTTACTGCTCTTTGTTGCAAATGCAACAATGTTATATTAATTACACACAATGATAAACTTGCTTTCTTTACAGATTTCATAAAATTTATTTCTCAAACCGGGCCAAATACAATGTTGTTTAATCGTATAAAATATTATTAAATTATAAATAGTTTAGGCATTAACGCTTCTTTAAGTCTCTGGTTTTCATACGCTATTACACTATATTAGTTGGGAAAACTGAATAGAAGAAAGTGCAGTAGTTAGGTAAGTAATAAACTCCATCATTATTAAACTACGATCATAGAGGAAATAATCACTACGTTTTAACTACGATACTTTATAATCTTTAAACGAACAGACTAAAGCAAGTTCAAGTTGAAACCTCAGGCCACCTTAAGTTACAAAACTAGTAAATAAATGTTCTCTAACCGCTGCAGTTCCGAAACACTCGGTTTTCACTATAAAACAACTAAGAAGTTGTTTGTGTCCGATGAGGGTTTTTCAAAGAAACACATAAAAAAACAAAAATAGTAACTATTTGCCTCACTAGTAAGCGTTGATTGAAAGAGATATTGTGTCAAAATTAGCTTTTAAAAGTAAACGGCCTGTACCAAAGAGGCAAGTAAGCACTCGCTGGCTGACATCTGCCCAAATACACCCCATCTGCCCAAATAAAAGAAAAACATTTTAAGGTCACATCTGCCTGCCTAACTACTCTACTCTTTGTAGCTAGTAAAAAGACAAGAATCTTATAGGTATTCATATTCTTTAAAAAAACCACATTGACACATACATTTTTATCAATGCCATCTATCGAACCTACAGTTATTTGTCATTTTGAAAAGCCCTCATTCCAAACCTAAGGGCTCCATTGCACTAATTATAAACGTTTAAGCTAAAACTAAATAGTTACAACAAAAAATCTGTTTTAATTTTGGAAATATCGTTATAACTTATCCCTAGGGCCTAGGTCAAAACACCCATGAATGATTTTTAGGAAAGTAATGAATTTATCATAAATATAAAAAAAAATCACAGATCTCGTGCCTTTCACGACCTTCTGGTACATTGAAAATGAATTGAATGAATTTACAAAATATTTTTTTATTCCTTTCTTATAGACATTAACATTTTATTGAAAGGTAACCTAAGTACTATGTATAACTAAAACATCTGAATTACTAAATAAATTAACCCTAATAAAAAAATAAATCAAAATCAAATGCATCATGCGAGACTCTCGCGCCGACTTCATCATCACTCGAATGTGCGATAACAACCCTCATGTTTACCTAGGCATCATCATCACACTCTCATCCTCAGGGACCGTTGTAAAAATTCATTTGGAATCGCAGAGTCACTAAGAAAGACGTGACTGATCGAGTAATTTCAAATCTCGAAATTGAAATAACAGCAACCCACGATATAATTATAATATTTTGGATCTAGTAGAGTCTAAAACTAAAACCTCTCTTCTGTTCAACTTTCGCTCAAGATTCGTTTATCTGTTTATCTACACACAAAAACTCACTACAACGCCTAGCACGTCTACTGGAGACAATAGCGACATCTCTTTTGCTCCTACAGTTATTGCTAACACTACTTTCTCTTTCGACGTCACTTACTTGAATATGGACTTCGTTATGTATAAAAAATGGGGAAATAAATAGAAAATACAAAATATAAAACACTTTTACAAGCTTTGAAATATACAATAATTTACAAACTTCAATCGTACTACGTATTATTATTATCCCGCGCCGCGCGCGTCGCCCGCTGTATCCCAACATTTCGCTACATAAAGGATAAGCTACAGCCCAGACCGTAAGAGTCAGGGACATATACTATTTTCAGTAGGTAGCCTAACTCAATATCTCCAGGGGTTTTTTTTCATTTTTGGATATCGCTTTTCGTTTTTGAGAAATTGACGATTTAGTGAAAAAAGACCCGAAAAAAGTGTGTCATTTTTCTACATTTATGCGATTTTCGAAAAAAGTTTTGGACTTTTTCAAAATTTTTTTTCATCGTATTGTAGCTCTTGTTGAGACGCATCTTTTGACATTTAGTACATACACGTAGATCCAAAACTCACGGGACCAGGGCAATGTCTCACTTTGGCTGAAATTGGGTACCTTACTGAAGCGATCGAAAAAATATTTTCAATGTTAAAATAACATATTAATTTTGCTAACGCAATAGAACTCTACTCCTGCAATACTAATCATCAAAATTTTGAATATTTTTTTAAAACAGCCCAGAAGGAACAATTGGAGCCCGTGAAACAGTCCCTCAAAATTACCGCAGATTTTATTTTTAGCCTTAAACAGAGCCATAATTCCATAAAACTCCATTAAAGTTTCATGACAAATTACACCCAGTTTAAACCTTATGCCTTAAATCAACTGTGGAATAAAATCGTATGTCTGTGTTAAGAAAAATGGCTTTTTCAAAAGAAAATTCTTTAGAAATCTTCAGAGTTTCTGTAGTTTCTGGCGAAAGTCTAGCGATGTTGATTTTTTTATATGGTTATTGGCAATTAAGAAATGGCAATCCATGTAGTATTGTTGTATGGTCTATGCATGCTATGTTCTTAGTTTGTGTTGTAAATAAAACTGATTAGAGTCTGTCTAAAAAGTCTGTTTACAAGGGTAATTTCTAAGATAATTTTATTACCCATCTAAATCCCCAACCACCCTACCAATACCCATCTAAATAAAATTGAGTAAAGCTATGTTTACAATTAGAATTTTGACAGCACCAACAGGGTTACCAGTATAAGTTTTTATAAATAATTTAATAATTTCTCATGTAAACAGACTTTTTAGACAGACTCTACTGCAATTAGCAATGTAACACACGTGTACAATTTGTTCACATTTAAATTGTTTTTGGTGTTATAAGTTCCAAGTGAAACAGGTTTTTACTACGTTTTGTTACACATAAAACGTTCACCTAACACTTTGACAGCTTAAAACCTCTAGCCATAAAAGATTTTTAGCACCATTAAAGTTAAAACGTGTTTTTATCGCCGAGTCCAGCAGTTGTCACAATATTATTCAACTTCTAAAAAGAAGTGAAGTTTGGCACTGGCTAGAGTCACACATCCTGTTTTGTTGGCGGACGCCAAGTTTCCATTTTATCCAGGATAAACTCACTTATTCATAGAGATTTATTGCTGGCAAGATTAATGTTTTGGTGGCCTTTGTTTGATGTTAAATGACTTTATTCAAGCACTTAAGCCGCTCTCATTTGCTGCTCCCAGACATTTTATTTTTGTGAAAAATAAGAAAGAATACTTTGCATATCTGCATAGTATTTTTGGCCGTATTCCAAAGATAAAAATCTAAGTGAAATTGTTACTTTCTCACAGCGCAAATAGTTGGCGGAAATTGTTATTTTATAGCAAAAAGCTAAAGCTGCTTGTTTGTTTTCGGTCTTGCAATCAATTTGCGATTATATGTATCATTCGGAGAATCCATAAAGTAAATTCTACATAGAATTTACATTTACAACGACTGACTCCACGAAGGATATTGTAAATTCAATAAAATTACTACATACATAAATAGGTTATTATTAAGCAAATGTAATAGAATACCAGTTATAGCACCTACATTAGTCATACAAACAACATGAGTGATACGCTACGGTTACGTCGTAGTTAGTGTGTCTGTTGCATTCTTGCTACGATTCTGCTACGTCGTAGCAAGCATTAAGTGAGGGAGACAAATTATTGAATTTTTTTGCTGCAGTGAAAATCATTGATACGAGCCATCGAGTGGTATACATATATGGTCCTTCTTAAATAGTGCACGAAATTTTAAAGGGTCAATGTACTCATGCATACAAACAACTTTTACTATGGTACCAACATTGAAATCGCGAAAAAAAAAACAGCTGTCCCATACATTTTGATCTATTCGATTTAAAACTCGCTACTCTTCGTTCTTGTTAACTGGTATTCCATATCAATTCATCAATGCCCGCGCGTACGCCGGCTTCCGGACAACAATACAAAATCTATTGTACTTATCTCATTTTCCGGGCGTTGCCAGGTTAAAATTACTTACACTTTATTTAGGCCCTAATTATTTCCTTTCCCTACTTCAGAGTAAAGTCAATAAATGGTTTCCAAAGATTAGGTATGGAAAGAGTAATGTTAGTCACAAAGTAGCAATATGGAGTAAAGGAAAAATTCATTCCATTAATCGCAATTGTTCCGTCGAATAGCGAACCACTACAAAGTTGTTATTAAATTGTAACTTATTCACTTCTCAAGCTTACGCGCTCACTAGACGTGTAATAAAAGACTTTTATTTCATGTCTAGTCTAGTTAAAAAACTTATGTTATTACATATTGAAGCTTAGGCTCATTGAAATTCCTTGCTGATACTAAATTTAGGACCCTCGATGCATTGTGCATGGTGTGGTACCGTTATACCTATCGAATTTTTTTCATTATGAAAATATCTGCTATGCTTTTCATCCAACATAATTAGTATCAAAATAAATATTTCTCAATTTTCTTAAAAGTCTTTATCGTTTCCATTTTGAATCAAGTCACTCATCAGGCGATATTTTGTATCAAGATTTTAATAGTTGTAACTAATTTTATATTAGTGAAATTACTATCAATTAGCACAGCTTAAATCTTGAGCATTGTGTAAAATCATTGGCTGATGGTCGATATTAATTAATTTTAATGATATCGTTAAAATATCTATCAAAAATCGTCATAATCAAGGAGGTTTTTTTTACGTAAAAAAAAATTAACTGCACATAAACTAAATATCGTTGAAGGAATATAAGCTAGTATTAGAGCTGTTTTAATTGTAAGGACATTGTTTATTATTTATCATGTACACATATGGAATTACGCTTCACTTACCCGATGTGAGGAAATTCGCGAAGAGGCGTATCATTAACTTAGGCAGCCATTACATGGTCATGCAAGCGTCAGTCAAATTCCATCAGTCATGAATTACGTTTGACTGATTGACTGATGGAAAGAACAAATCACATCATGCAACCATCAGTCACTACATTACACGGTAGGTTAACCGTCAGTCACAGCCCGTGACTGTGGTTAAACTGACAGCAAAACCTACCGTGTAATGGGTGCCTTATAGGTATGGCGAGCATTCTTCCTCATACTTTTCTTTAATCTTCGCCTAGGAATCTTCTTGTATTCAAGTCAGCTGTTGACAAAAACAAAGATACAATAATTAGATGCTCTCATTCGTCAATTATTTATGATTGTAAGTAAATAATACTAGTGGCTCCGTGAGCTGTAGACCTCGCGTTAAAAAGTAGCTTTAAATTGTATGTTGTTTAAAAAATAATCTAAAAGATTTCGCCACCCCTTTTTCCCACACTGTTAGCTTTTCAAAGCACGTAGTAGGTACGTGCTGTTTGGTATTATTTGGTAGGTATATTCGCAGCTAGATGGCGCTTCTAATTTTAATTTTTTTTCAAAAAGGTGATTTTTGGTAAATTTAGAAAAACTGGCTAAAAAACCTGCCCACAAAATTTCACGAAATTCGGTTGATAAATGCGACCTGTAGAGGAGAAAAGTCAGAGCCGGAAAGCTGGACTGCAATATGTTTTTTTACATATCTCCGCCATTTTGAAAAAAATCGAAAAAGTGGCGTGACAAAAAAATTCTATACCATTTTCAAATCTGCTCACAAAATTTGACGAGAATCGGTTGAGAAATGCGACCTGTAGAGGAGAACATCCAGCGCCAGAAAGCCGGACTGAAATACATTTTTCTTACATATCTCCGCCATTACGAAAAATCTAGAAAAAAATTCTCAACTTAAAAAAATCGATATGATTTTCAAACCTGCCCACAAAATTTCACGAAATTCGGTTGAGAAATACGACCTGTAGAGGAGAAAAGTCAGAGCCGGAAAGCTGGACTGCAATATGTTTTTTTTACATATCTCCGCCATTTTGAAAAAAATCGAAAAAGTGGCTCGACAAAAAAAAATCTATATCATTTTCAAACCTGCTCACAAAATTTCATGAGAATCGGTTGAGAAATGCGACTTGTAGAGGAGAACAGACAGCGCTGGAAAGCCGTAAAACCTGTTTTTTTAAGATATCTCCGCCATTTTGAAAAATTAAAAAAATCTGGCTCGACAAAAAAATTCTATATAACTTTCGAACCAGCTCACAAATTTTCACGAGAATCGGTTGAGAAATGCGACCTGTAGAAGAGAACATACAGACATACGAAAGAATTTTTGTCCAAGCTGAAGCAGAGACGCTTCGCTCGCACTTCGTGCTCGCTCAGTCAATGAAACCTCTTCTTCGTGGTTCTACTTTCATACTCGTTCCATAAGGCAAACAATAGCATTATAAAATTGGTGATGTTTTCATCGTCTTTAGGTTTTCATTGCGCAAATTATTGGGAAACGAAGTGTAGCGTACGGGAGAGCACCGATTGAGTTTCGATATTGGCAATTATATTTGAGACGTGCGCTTGAGTCGCATTGGCATCTGTACCCTTAGCACGAACAGCTATCGAGAAAAATAACGCGCGTAAAACTACTCGAATCCTACAATTTTGTATGGAAATTAGAACAGCGCCACTACGTCCGTAAACGGAACTAAGATTTGGAAGCACGAAACATTTTGACTTACGGTATCGAGCAGCCTTCGAATCGAGTTCGAATAGTAAAGTTACAACTTGTATGGAAATCGGTAGCACGAACCCACTTTTGACATACGGTATCGAGAAACTCGCAAGCTGGCTATCGACAACTTACTCACTGAAAAATTTGTCGTGAGAAGCAAATATTTCTTTAAAGTTTATTGATTTCCTTATATTCATTTATTTATTTAGATATAATAATGATGAGAAATAGGTGTCGCCGACCTACAAGTAATTATTACGCAGCGTGGCGCATCCATAATGAGTTAGAAAATGACGCGCGCGAAATTAAAAGGTAAGTACAAATTTAACCAAAAAATACTTTTGTACTTAGGTACTTTACCTAATTATATTATTTATTACCTACATAAAAATAAATTATGTGCCTATTCATTGCTTTTGTATGCCTACAGGGACATACAGTTGAGGTCATATCTCCGAAAAATATTGGATCCCGCCAAAATCAACGAAAGGGAATTCCACAAGAGATATGGCCTTAGCAAGACTGCTTTCAAGTTTTTAGCTGAAGAACTACAACAATTGACTACACTGAGATCCACTAAAAGAGTGAAGGTGGAACATAAGGTACCTATGTCGTAATAATTTAATACTGAATAATAAAAATAATAAGTCGAGTATTGGGCACATACATTCTCATACAAGGGCAACACAGTTTGTTTGTTTGGTCAATGGCGATGGCGTGTCCTCTATTAATTTACTCTTTGATCTCTCTGTCAGTGTCATTCATGTCACGTCAATGTCACTTTATCCCTAAACTTTTGTAAATCATGTGTAAAGATGTAATCCTTTATTTAATTTAAGTTTCATCATTATGCCACGACAAAATAAAGTGATATCCTCCCTCACAACTTACAAAAGAAGAAGCAGTCTGTAGAAAAAACCACTTGAGACTGGCGAAATCCACTGTCTCAGTTTCATCAATAAATACAGGACTTGACTTATTCCATTCCATTTTTATTCATTTGTAATGAATGAGTGTTTATTAATTTAAAAATGTTGTTTCAGATTCTTTGTGCTCTTTCCTTCTACAGGACAGGTTCATACCAACGAATTGTTGGTATGTCCAAACATTTAGGCCAATCAACAGTCAGCAAGTATGTTAATGAAGTGACCCTGGCTCTTAACTCGAAAGAAATGCTATGCCGGCACATAAGATTTCCTGTTACTCAAGAGGAAAGGAACAATATAAAGGAGTTGTACGTATATTGGATTGGATCATTTTTTTGATAACGCGAATTTGGTTGCGAGCAAATACAAACATGTTCTTATTTGTGGCGACTTTAATCAGGGAAATATTACATGGAATGGCACACATGGTGCCCCTCTAATATACAACATAGATAGTAAAAGTGTCAACTCACAAAATTTGTTTAACTTCATAGCTTTTAATAACTTAAACCAATATAATTACATAGTTAACCACAACAATAGAATTCTGGATTTAATATTGACTAATCTTCCAATTAGTTTTATAGGGAATCCATCAGTGCCTCTAAGTAATATAGATCGCCACCATCCACCATTAGAATTTTCAACTAACTTGGACTATGACGATAAATTACAAAATAAAAGTGATTGTTATAAGCAACAGTTCTATAAAGCTGATTATGAAAAAATATGTAGTTTTTTAGACAAAATTGATTGGAGCAAAGAATTTAGTTTGTGTGATACAGTTGATGACATGCTTAAAAAGTTTTACACTGTTTTAAATGATGTTATAAAATCTTTTGTACCTATTTCACTAATTAAAACAAATAAAATTCCAACATGGTTCACAGGCAATTTAAAACGTTTATTAAACGAAAAAAACAAATATCGAGTACGTTATTTAAAATATAAAAATCCATTGGATAATATACAATTCAACACTTTAAAAAAAAGATGTGCAGTTTTGGCAACGAAGTGCTATAATAATTATGTCTCCCTGATCGAAGAATCTATTAAATCGAATCCAAAACTTTTTTGGTCCTATGTTAAACAGAAAAATAATAGCAATAGTGCATTTCCATCAAAAATCACATATGAAAACAATACTGCTACTACTGGCCCAGAAATATGTAACACGTTGGCTTCCTTCTTTTCCGCTACATACGACTCTATCAGTTGTTCTGTGGCCGATCCTGATTCCGCAAATGGTACTGATATTGCTGTAACTGCTGAGGACTTGATAGGATCTCCCGGTAATGTGATAGAAACCACAAACTGCCTGAGTAATATTTCGTTTTCTGTTGATGAGGTTTTAAAACATCTAAAATCTATCGATCGTAACAAAGGGGCCGGCATTGACGGTATACCTTATATTTTTGTATGGAGTTGCGCCAAACAATTATCAATACCTCTCACACTAATATTCAATAAGTCGTTATCCTCAGGAACCTTTCCTTCATATTGGAAAACTGCCTTAATTATACCTATCCATAAATCGGGTGACGAACATTTAGCTAAAAACTACAGGCCTATCTCAATTCTACCAGTTTTTGCTAAGATATTAGAAGCTATGTTATGTCCCATAATAATCTGGCATATAAAACGTCTACTTATTGAAGAACAGCATGGTTTCGTTAGTTCACGTTCTACTAGCACCAACCTAGTAAGCTTTGTTGATGACGTTGTTCAGTCTGTTGATGCTCGTGTATCAGTTGACGTGATTTATACAGACCTGTCAAAAGCTTTTGACAGGGTTAGTCATAAAATCTTATTAATTAAATTATCTAGATTTGGTTTTGCTGGCGATCTCCTCAGATGGTGTTCTTCTTATCTATCTAACCGTTCGTCAAAAGTTGCTGTGAATGGTTTCACATCTGAACCATTCTTGAACCCATCTGGCGTACCACAAGGGTCACATTTGGGACCAGTATTTTTCAATCTTTTCATTAATGATATTACTAGTTGTCTGAAGCATAGTCGATCATATTTGTATGCAGATGATTTAAAAATACTGAGACCGATAAAAGATGAGCGAGATGTGTCTTTACTGCAAAGCGATATAAATAGAGTAGAACAATGGTGTATCAGAAATGAAATGGTCCTAAATCCCGAAAAATGCAATTTTATTAGCTTCACGAGAAATTATAACACATTTCCTAGAAACTATTATATATCCAACCAGTCACTTGAAGAGGTTGAAGAAGTCCGAGATTTGGGCGTTACATTAGATAAAAAACTAACCTTTAAAAATCATTACAATTCTATAGTAAATAAAGCTCTAAAGTGCCTGGGTTTTGTAATTAGAAATTGTAAGGACTTCAAGAATCATAACACTAAAATCAAATTATACAATAGCATTGTTAGATCTAGCCTTGAATATTGCAGTATCGTGTGGTCCCCGCACTACGAAGTTCATTCAAATAATATTGAAAGAGTGCAAAAGAGGTTCCTTTATCATCTGGCTTATCAATGTAAAATGGCTAAAAAACTCGATTCTTATGCGAAGAGACTAAAATATTTCAAAATGACCTCATTGAAAAACAGGCGCAAAAGACTTGACCAAACTTTTATCTATAAGATAGTTAATAGTGTATTTGATTGTCCGCAGTTACTTAACAAAATAAGACTCAACATTCCACTAAAACTGCCGCGATTCTCCAGATATGCCTTATTTTCAGTAAAGTATTCAAAAAGCAATTTAGGCCACTATTCCCCAATAAACAGATTACAAACACAATATAATGCAATCTCAAAAAACAACAACGATCTGGATATTTTTTGGCTATCATTACCTCTTTTTAAGAAAAGAATCATCAATTTACATAAATAAAGTAGCAGTTGCCAGCGACTTCGTCCGCGCAGACCCTAGGGAACCTTTAACCTGGATAAGAAGTGGCCTATGTATTAACCCAAGTCTTAATCCGTCTTCTAACCAAATTTCATCTAAATTTGTCCAGCTGTTTGGGTGTGAGGAGGAGGTAGCAAACACACACATAAACATACACACATACACACACACACACACATACACATACAAGTTTTCGCATTTATAATATTAGTAAATACATCCTGTATTTGTATTTCGTACAATTTTGCAATACCTTTATGTTTTATATATGTATACATATATATTTGTGCTGCAGTTTCTGAGTCTTCATTAATTTATTCATCCACTTATTGATACGTATTTTACAATTCACTGATTACAAATGGCTCACTTGATACGGTTTTATAGCTTTTTCTTAAAGTATTTATATTTTGTTTTACTTACAGTATAAGTATAATTAATTACTTAGTATAAATTTACAGTCTGTTACTTAAGTTCAAGGGTGATTGGCTTCTGTTATGTTTCTTTTTAAGTTTTTGATGCTTTCCGTAGCAACCTTTAAGTAAGGCAACACTTACCTTGTATAATAATTTTTAAGTTACATATTTGCGTGTGAAGTGTATGACCTTGTTGGTTGTTCTAATAAATAAAATAAAAAAAAAAATATTGAAATTTAAGTTATTTAAAGCTAAAAATCCACTGTAAACAATTAGGTAACCAATTATAAATATGTACTTACCTAAAATATATATTATAAATTAGGTAGGCATCTAAATATTAAGCAGCATTTAGTAATTCTTACATACATTTCTTTCAGATTTTATACTAAGTATGGTATACCAGGTGTGATCGGTTGCGTGGATGGCTCCCATTTTCATATAAGCACCCCCAACAAGGACCAAGAGCATTTGTTCTTTTGCAGAAAGCAATTTTATTCGTTGAATGTGCAAATGGTAAGCATATTTTAATCTCTGCTTATCTTATTATTTAAAATAACAATAATTCTTTAATTACTCATCCTCACAGATCACACTGTGCTCTTTCTGTAATCTTACTCTAATCCTACATCAATCAACTGATTTTCTCTTTATTTTCTATCTCTATGAATGCTTTACTGCTGTAGAATTCACTCCCAGAGGGTGTCACAGGAAAGGTCCAACTTAGAGAGAGATCCTTTAGCCATCAATTTACAATGAAGATGTTACTATTGAGCAATAAAGCTACATTTTATTTTATTTGTATGCTATATACCTAGTGTTTAATTCATTGTCTACATTGTTCCAGATCTGTGACAGTAATTGCAAAGTACTCAATGTCAATGCGAAATTTGGTGGGCCAACCCATGACTCTTTTGTCTGGGAAAATAGTCTAATAAATGGCTATATGCAAAAACTGCATTCGGAGAATGAACATGTTTGGTTGTTAGGTATGACAATGCCTATCCTATTTGATTATTATAAAAAACAATGCAACTTATTGGCCCAATTTTATTAAAAGTATGGTTTAGGAATGAAACTTGTTTCCAAGTATAGATTTTATCATCAGAATTGACTTTTACTACGGCACCATAAAATCTATCCTGGTGAAGAAAAGTTATGATTCACTAAAGCACGGGTTACCAAATAGTTTCGTTCGGGGTCTGTTTTAAGAAATGAAATGATCATCGCGGTCCGCACAACAATATGTTATAGAAAAGAATATTTATTACAGAAATGAATTTATTAGGTAGGTATTTAAAGTAGGTATTTTTGTAAGTTCCTGTGTACTCGCGATCCGCACAAAATGGGTCGGCGGTCCGGTTGCGGACCGCGGTCCCCGGCACTAAAGCCAGAAATATTAGTTTATATTTTCTGGTTACAGTGCATATCTTACTTTTTTTCACTGGGATAGATTTTTTGATGCTGTATGAAAAGTCAATCCTAATGATAATATCAATACTAGGAAACTAGTTTCATTCCAGTACCATAATTAAAAAAAAATGGGCCACAGGTCAAGAGAAAAGTTGCTGCAATAAGGGCAAATTTAAAAGAAATCTGGTTAACAGATAGTTCAAACCATGGCAAATAATGATAATTTTTATTCCTGTTATTATGTGAATGAGCTCACAGCAGGGAGCCAGTAGGTATAATTAAAGCTGTGCCGTTGCCGGGAATATTGCTTTAGGGTCGGGAATATTTCTAATATTGCCGGGAATATTCCCACCCTAGGAAATATTCCCAGCAAAACTGCGTATCTTTAGGTATAATAAAGTAGCCATCAAATATTAGTAGGTATGCATTTTTTCCGATTTCTAAAGCCGCATTGACATGATCAAAGTATACTTGGACCAAGTAGTATGGATGACTACTCGGATCATGTAAACGATCAATCAAAGTGCACTTGGATTAAAATTTTAATCAAAGTAAACTTGGACCAAGCCTGCTTGGACCAAGTCGTTTTGATGACTACTTGGCCACTGCTTGGATCATGTAAACGAGCAATCAAAATGCGCTTTGACGTCGCCTTATACAAAAAGCTACTTTGTCCAAGTACACTTTGATCGTGTCGACATGTATCCAAGTATACTTTGATCATAGCTACTTTGTGCAATTTACTTGGTCCAAGTATACTTTGATAATGTCAACGCGGCTTAAAGGAGACTTTAGTGTTATTTTGTTTAGAATGGCAAATTAATAGTGTGCTTTACTAACTTGTTATTTTCTACTTTTAATAGTTTTGTTAACATTTTTATATAACTGATAAAGTAAGTACTGGTAAAGTTTTTTTTTATTTATTCTTTTAGGGGACTCTGGGTACCCCCAGCGCCCTTGGCTCATGACTCCCATCCCTGACGCAGTAGATGGAAGCCCGGAAGCGAAATATACTGAAGTGCATGGCAAAACCCGAGTCGTCATTGAGAACACTTTTGGGCGCTTGAAAAATCGATGGCGATGTGTTTGCAAACACCGCACTTTACACTATAAACCTGAGAAGTGCGCAAAAATAGTGATGGCTGTTAGTGTTTTGCACAACATCGCCATCGATTTTAATGTGCCAGAAGTTGTTGCTGATGAGGATGATAGCGCTTACACCTCTCAACTCTACAGCAGACATGATGTGCATGTGGAAGGCAATGCATCAAGAGACGCCTTAATTCGAGGAAGAGCCTTGCGCAGCCTTCTCGTGGAAAGAATTAATAGACTACACTCATAAATCAAAAAAGTGACTCGGTAGCTCAGCGATAAGAGCATTGGACCGGATTTCCAAAGGTTGCGGGTTCGATTCCCGTCTGAGAATATGATCTGGTGTGAGTCTTTTTTTCTAGTATATTATTTTGTATTGTATAAAAATAGCATTGTGAATAAGTTAGTATTCACAATGCTATTTTTATAATAAGAGTTGTTTATAAATTTGTATAGTAATTGTTGTTTTTAAATTTTAGTATACCTCAAATTTAAAAAGACTACACTCACTAAAGTAAAAACAAAAGCATTTTACAAAACATTTATTTAAATACAAAAAGAACCTAATTACCTAATTACAAAAACTTATTTAAAAACAAATATATTAAAAAAAACATTTATTTAAGTAAATAAAAAATATCTTTAACAAAACAAGTATTTTATTTAACCCTCCAATCAATTAAAGTGTTCTTTCAGATCAATTAGGTACCTACTTAGATTAAAATTACGGGAATATGTGGTGTTACCAACGATATTCCAGGTGTAAGTAAATGATTACACGAAAAGGCAATAAAAGGACAAATTCGAAAAAGTAGTATCTAATGAAAAGTTAAGGGGAAATCGATTATCGTGGTATAAGGAATGAAATGTGAAGGAATGAGTATGTTACGCGGAAGATTTTTGTCTGAATGTGGGCGAGGGCCAAAGAAAAGATGTGAGGAACTGGACAGAAAAGTTAACTTGGGCAAGAGGATGATGATGAAAGAGGAACTAAAAGTAGGTAAACATAAAAAATATTCACTAAAGGTCGTTACAAACGTAACTAAGTATAATAATATAAGTACCTTGACATTTTTTTCATAGTAATCTGGCGTTATAGTACTTAAAGATATTATACAGGGTGTTTGGTAATAGCCTTATAAAGCCGTATTTAGATAGGGACCATCAAACTGGACAACTTTTTCTATGAAACTAACTCTGAAACATCGACAAAAAAAATCTGCTGTTTCATATAAAAATTAATAACCACAATATCAAAATGTATGAAACAGCTTATTTGTTTTATTCGCGATTTCAGAGTTGGTTCCACAGTATACGTTGTTTAGTTTGATGGTCCCTATCTACCATATTTGGCTTTAAGTATAAGGCTATTACCAAACACCCTGTATAGCTGCGTGTGTGGTTACTGAACGTGACTGAACCACACACACAGCAGCTATATAATGTGCAGGTACCTATCTAACGACAGATTACAATGAAAAATAATGTTATTCTTAATGAAATCCTATATTAATTTACCTAAAATGAAGCTATGTTTGTAACAACACTCTAATCGGTTATTCCCAGTCATCACCATTGGCGTCGTTCCCACTATCCCATTTGTTGCCAGTGGTGACAAATGGGATAGAAATATCCCACTTGTTAGCAGTGGTGACAAATGAGATAAAAAAATCTCAGCTGTTGCTAGTGTTTGTTTATTGCCGCCATTAATTCTAGTTTAATGATTAAAATAGTGGTTTATATTTAAAAAAACTTCAATCTCAACATTACATATTTTCATTTATAAACATACAATGATTAAAATAAAAACATTAGTCACATAATTTACAACGATTCAGATAGTGCAATGTGAACTAACTGTCACACTAATAATCAAATTAAAATCTACATATAAATACAAATAAATAACAAAATAATCATTTCAATGATTACCATACCATACACGCTTCATGTTCTTGTGTACAAACTAATAAATAAATACATTAAATATTTTTTGTGTTTAAAAAAAAAATTGATAGGTACCTACCTAGTTTAAAATATATTTAGTTCTATTTATATAACAAAATCATCGTACCTGTATTATAATACAACGTGATTTCTCACTGTGATATTAATGTAAATATTGAAATGATTTATTTGTAGTTTAAGGTTGTGCAAGTTTTTAAATGTTTTCATGTGATATAGTTATATCACAAACTGTCTGAATCATTGTAAATTGTGTGATCCTAGTTTTTTATTTTAATAATTGTAGGTATACAAACTAGAAATATTGTATGTTGAGATTGAAGTTTTTAAAATATAAACTACTTACTACTTATTTCAATCGTTAAACTAGAATTTTATTTTATTCCCTTTAATGGCGGCAATAAACAAACACTAGCGACAGCTGAGATTTTTCATCTCATTTGACACCACTGCTAACAAGTGGGATATTTCTATCCCATTTGTCACCACTGGCAACAAATGGGATATTTTTCCCCTTCGTTACCAGCGGGAATGATGTCAGTGGTGACGACTAGGAATAACCGAGCCTTTATCATTCTTAGTGAGTAGCATCTCTTGCCAAACTTTTAACTACTTTTAATGCCTCATTCATAAATTGAAGCCATTGAGCTTGTAAATCAAGCTCAACGTCTCTTTGTCTAATTCTTTCCCTTTCTAAGTCCAACCACATTCTTTCTCGCTCCCTTTCATACTCCCTAGCACGGTTCTCGGCCTCCAAGAATGCGTCTTGGAAAACTTCAGCCCTAGATTGGGTGGATCTTTTATTTTTTTTAGTTTTCCAAGACGCATCCTTGGATTTTGGTGCTTCGGGAACTGTGAGTTCTAGTTCCTCCATTTCCACTTCTGTCCTGGATGGGGGTTGGGTCATTTGGCTGCCGCCTGGCAGATCCCAATCGTTGTCACCTGAATCATATTAAGATTATTATTATTTTATAGTTAATTAGTTTTTAAAGGATTTTCTATTAATTCGTGTGGTGAAAAAGTTTAGGTAAAAATAAAAATTACCGGTAAATGGTCGAGGAGTATTTAGTACAGGTGAAGGGGGCGGGTCAGCTGAATCCTCCTCGGCTATCTGAATCACTACTATCTGAAAAAAAGCTTAAGAAAGTTAGTCATTCTTCAGACCCAAGGTCCATGCGTCAGATCCATTGATGTATGTTTTAAAGGTTAGGCTGTCTCAGGCAAATAATTGTACATAAAGTGTTTGTTAGCCGTGAAAATTATTTATGTGTTATTCCAACATTAGACAAACATTTGATTGATATAGACCACATGAACCTAGCTCATGGATGTGACACATGGAACCTGGAAGAAAGACCCAAGAGCATAATATAACACATAGTCAAACTGTGAATGAGAGTGGATGTTGTTAGATAGCTACTTACTATTAATTCTGTACTTTGTTTGTATTTACGAGGGAAAAATCTAATTAATGTAATAGGTACCTACCTACTTATAATCTTTAGCGCAAGACCACAGAATGAATATATAATAATCGGCAAGACTACCTATCTAAGTTTATTATCTAATAGATACCTACCTACCCAGAGGCCCCCCGCGACTTTGTCTACGTGGCCAGGTATTAATAATCCCCTCGCTAACAGTAGGTAAGCAAGTAACTATGTACCTACCTATTTTTTTCTGGATGATAGGTAGCCTATGATGTTCTTACCGTACTGTACCTACCCCTGACAACATGTATGTATGTAACATGATGATCAGTAGATTTGTTAAGTAGGCCTAAATAAAACGTGAAAGCGTTACAATATAAGTACCTAATTAGATTGACAAATGCTTCATAATTAACTCAAACAAACCTCATCTAGTCCAGCTTCTGGGACTTCTTTAAACCCAATGGCGGCTTGCTCCCCCATCAGTGACAGTACCCTCTCTTCGACGTCTGTAAGGGAGACACGGAGGGCTGGCCCACCACCCGTACCAGTCGCGTCTCTTTTTAGTTTGCTCCACTTTCTTTTTACATTATTTTTATAATCGCTCCATACCTTTACAATCCATAAAAATAAAAGGGTAAGTACCTAATTAACTACTTAAACTTTACGCGAATTAATAAGTAGCAAACTAGGTAGATATAAGTTTCAAAACCATGGAATTGCGAAGTGAAAACACTCATCAAAATTAATGTGTTAAGTATAGGTAAAAGGTACTCACTTTGCGCCATTTCTCTTCAGACCGAGCATCTCCACTTCCATCACTATTTAATTTATTAGTTAATTCCTGCCATTTCTTAATGGCCCACAGACGCCCTCTTGGCCCACCAGTTGGCTTTGATAAATCACCGTTTCTAAAATGTTTACAGAGTTATGAAAGTCATAAAAATATCTTCTTACGTAAGTACATATTTTACTTGTATAAAATGTACAATGATAGGTAAGTACTTAGGTTTTATTTAATCGTAATTTTGTTTACCTTTCCATGAATTCTATCATAACCACGAATTGACTATAGCTAGTCTTCATTTTCTTAAACTTTAATTTAACTTTAAAACGCCAACAAATTTTATTGTGATATTAACCACGCAGAAATATTGTTTTAAAACTTGGTTTGCCGCCCGCTATTTGTGACAGGTGGTGACGTTCAAAAACCAGATAACTAACAACACATTTTTTGACAAACAATAAAAAAATATGTTATTTTTGGTTGAGCAATGAGTGTAAATTATTATTAAAGTGATATTGAAGATATAAATATTATAATAAGGGCATTAAATGGATTTGGTGAATCTTAAATTGAAATAATTTAGATGCTGTAAATTTGCAATCTAGTTTTTGAACGCACCTTGCTTCAATTGAATTGATAATTGGATTGTGTCACATTACCTTTAAAAGACGTAACTTTATGGTCTGTGGATGTTACTATCGAGTTGACGATAGCCAGCTCTGTAAAATTCGTGCTGCCGATTTTGCTAGCTTTCGTATCGAGTACGTTATCGAGTAGTATTTTTTTACGCGCGTAAGATTTCTCGATAGCTGTTCGTGCTAAGGGTACAGATAGGTACTGAACATTCCACTCACGCTCGATATTTCATAGAAACTCTGATTGTGTGCTTAAGATGTCTCGCTGGATAGTTTCGAATGTTTTGACAGTGCAATTAGGTTTCTCGCTTTAGTTTAACGCGTATGATTGGTTGTTATAATTCTGTCGTCAGGTACTTTCTTATTAGGTACGTAATTTTTATCAACAAGATAACAGTCTGTGTATTGTAAACATGTGCTTTGACTTCTTTTTTTTTTAGCGCGTGGATTTCAAGGTCCGCGGTAGAAAATAACAATAGGTTAAAAATCTTTACAATAGGTTAAACGTAGTGGGTGGTGGGCGTATTGGCCCACAAGGAAGGCCTGTGCTCCAGCAGTGGAGGCATTAAAACGGCTAATGACCACTCATTATTAAACTGACTTTAAACAAATTAGTCGCTTGGGCGGTCACATCGTGAAATAAAGCTTTTGTGCATCTGAACATGGCAGCAGCTGCCGCAAACTTTATTATTTACAGGCTGCGGTGAGCAACAGCTGAGCTGCAGTCAACGGGCTGCCATTTAAGTTTCATACTTTTTTTTTTATTATCCCTATATTTATAGAATCGGTTTATTTTTACGAGCAAAAAAACGATAAATAATGACCATTCACAGAAGCAAATTGTCATTAGATAACCATAAGGTTATTTAATTAATAACAATTTACTTCTGTTACTGATAGAAATCTGAGCATATCCGAAAACTCGGAATTGACTATAATATCAATGTATCTCGGAACTTGAAATAACCCTGATAAACTTATGATAGAGTCAGGATTAAATTTTACATAGAGCGTCAGATCCATTAGTGAATGGCTTTGTACCATCAAAGTTGGTTTAATGCACTAAATAAGATAATATAGGTAATAGTAAACTGTTAGTAAACTGGTCTTGTAAAGTCTATCTATATCCCGGGTATACTTCGTCTCTATAATAAACCTCTTTTTGTTATTCAATGAAGTTATCGAATGGCCACCTTTTTTCCACAAAATCGCTAGAAGTATAAAGTTTCATAGATATACATCAGACTAAACTCAGGGATAATATTAAGTACATACATATATTTAGCATTCTTTTATACTGTATTGATACTGAATTGAATACTACTTATACACTAGATCTAAGGTCAATTTTGAGTAACACTAAAACATAATTTTAATTGAGGCATCTCCTTCAGCCTTACAAATAAGTTGGTTTTTAAATCTTCTAAATGCCTGAACCATAGCCTTCTATATCTTCCAAGCCCTGAAGTTGAGCAGAACGGCAACATCGCATGTGGTCAAGCACATAGTATAAAGTTATTTTAAAAATTGTTTATTATTTGTTTTTCCTATATTATCTATGTTTAAACTAGTTGTAAATTGTGATGTAAGATTATTTCAATAAAGTTTTATATTTATTATTATTATTTATTTATTAGAACATAAGGTTTGAGTCAAATTATTTGAACTTTTTGGGGGTCTTTTAGTACGATGAGCATTTTGATCTAAGCCTCCTGTAGCAATAAATCTTACATCATTGGAAAGTTATTTAAATTTGAAACACTTTATTGTATTACTATAAACGTCAACTACTAGTACTTTGAGAGTTATAACGCTCTAAACTTGACCAATTTTTTTAACATTAATGACCTAAAACTCAGAAAATACTAACAATTAATAGAAAGTATGTTTGCAGCAAATATTTGTCATACAAAAACCTTTTTTATGATATATCATTCATTTCTATAGGTGTGGTAGATCAACTCCCATAGACAATAAATCACTTTTATACTTTTATAACCTTTAACTCCAAAAGTATTAACAATTGATTTAAAGTATATTAACAGCAAATATTTGTCTTTAAAAGACCTTTCTAATGATATATCACTTATTGCTAGAGGGCGTGTTAATCAACTCCCTGCTGAAGAAAATCAACAAAAAAGATGATATCTTTGACAGCCATTTTTTTCCTGGTTAACATTGATATTTTTCTTATTGTTTAATATACAAAGCATTTCAATAAAAGAACTAATTTATTTTCATATTTTAAACCTCACACGATTACTAGGAATAAAAATATCGACCTCTTAAAATTGAAATATTCCCATACATTTAGTATGGAGACTGGCCGACGACATGACCACGAACTGACAGTAACAGACGTTGCCAAACTTATGTTCACGGCTTGCAATTAAAGAAGGCTATGCCTGAACAGATTTGGATTTGTATTATTAAAAACCTTACGTCATTCCAAGTGACACTGGCCACACACACACACACATTAATAAAATCAATACGGTGGCTGCATGGCACCATTTTGTGATATGAAAAATAAAAAGATGTTTATTTCTTCAATTAGATATTACACTACATTATGGGCACAGAATAGGGTATCAAATGAAAGGCCTTGATGAGCACATTTCAATATTATTATTTATAGCCAATAAAACAAAGGATTTTTTTAAATCGTCCGATAGTGTAAGATTTTACACTATGAAGAATGTTGACCTTCGAAAGCTTAGCGGGATAATATTCGTAAAGTTTCAAGTGGAGGCAATAACAGAAGTTTCGCGCTTGGATTAGATGAAATATTTCATAACCACCTGCGTCACTGTATTGGACTATTCGGTAGGGTAACTCAACTTGACTTTGAAAACTCAACTATATGATTAAACCTTGAATCAGAATTTTTCTAATATTTTTTCATTATATTAATCATCTTAACACTTTTGGTATTACATCCAATGACTTCTATGTTTACGTCCATGAAATTTTGCGTACCTAGCTAACTTGCGCATAAAATTCTATCAATCACGGTCTCTTCGATTAGCGATTTTTCAACAAACGATTTTCAAGTGCAATACTGCCTTCCTCGCCACTATGCATGTTTTATATTGCCATATTACTTTTCTCGGTTTCTCTGCCCCGTTCAAGACACGTACATTTATTTAGAGTTTCCGAGGAATTGCAGCGTCGAACGTAGCAATAACTTTTGTGAACGACGATTATGCAGTGTGTTTTGAGTATTCATTAATTCTTAGGTTACCTCCTTGGTTACCTCCTGAACTTTTCCAACTACATAAGATAAGCTTCTTATTGACTTAAGAGCTGTTGTTAGGTACAGTAAGGCCTAAAAATATTTGTTGTTATTGTCATTTGTCATTGATTTCTGTTCAAAAAAGTAATAAGTTTAGAAAGACAATGTTCTAAACTCTATACATTTATTATTTTGTAGACGTGAAATGTAACCAGACTGACTGCTGAGTTTGTTTACAATATACTTGGAACGGACGTGCTTGATAGGTAGGGTGCCTAAGGAGGTACATATAAGTCGGGTGACCTTTTAAATGCCGGGCCTTGCCCTTGAGCAGGATAGGGAAAGATTGTCTCCCGAAAATTTTCGAAATTGATTTTCGTATTTGGATTTTTTTTGTTGCCATTTTGCCACCTGGCGTCTGGAACGACCGCTCCTCTCGCTCTGGCCCTGGGCTAGAGTTGCTTATACCCTGGCGCTTAATTGTCTTATTTCAAAATCTATCACTATCGTTTTCGTTTGATAGAACATTGATTCTTTTTTTTCGCACAAATAAAAACTTACCAACGAAATGCAGCAATGTGTCACATCACATGCATCTGGCAAATGAAAGCGATAGTGATAAATTTTGAAATAAGATGATTAGCCCCCTAGTTTTCATGGTGTCGCTATCTCTGAAAGTCCTGGGGTCAATTTTACGAAACAAACTTTTCTATGATCTGAAAGTTTGTGGTATGTATCGTATTTTTGTGTTTTTTTCTGATTTCCATAACACAAATGCTTTAACAACTGTCTTTGGAATCGAAGCAATGTAATGTGATATTATCCAGTACTTATTCCTGTTTTATTTTACATTGCTGACACTCGTTAGCTGATGAAACTTGATTTAACTAGGAGCTGTTCTCTATTATTGGACAGGCGCAATTTGTTCGCAGTTCAACATTTTGCTGCGAACAAATTGCACTGGTTTTTGCTATGGTTTTTGCACTGGTTTTTGCTATAAAAACAAAACCTATAAACCTCTTTAAAAATGGTGTTGTTATGCTTCGCATAGTAACATAATTCTTTTTTGACATTGAATAATAAGAAAAACATGATAAAATATTTATCATTTGTAATATTTCAAGTTCGAACACAATAAAATTCGAACAATATTGAAAAACAATAATATTTGATTACATTCATTTAGTTACAATGTTTAACTCGATAGACATGAAAAATATACAAAAAGTTATTTTTAACGAAATCAACGAAATCTGCTTACATAAAATTATGTAAGATTCTAAATTAAGATCAAAAAGTGATTCGGTAACGTGTAATACAAGTTTTATCTAAACATCTTTGACCCTCCAAAGGTTACGTTACCTTTTATCAGTTACCAAATAACAGTACTGTGTTATTGGAAGTAACAATAAAAGCTGCAGACACCTGACCCTTGTCATTTAGATCGCGGCCTGTGACCACCTGGGATTTGTACCGCTCCAGGTAAAACCCTACTATACAATATTTGTTTAACACTTGAACAGTTAATATTCCATTTTTGGTGGTACAGCCCGAAACGACCGTAACTTTAGGGTTAGTTTGAAGTGTAGATATGATACTTAATTTAGGGATGATGATCCTACACTTTGTTTAATGATGCCAATTGTTAGTTTTACGATTATTAACGTTTGCAAATACCAGTTATTTATGCTTCCGAGCATTTCGTGTATCTACTTTATTATCTACGTATATTTTGGTCCTCTCGAACATTTTTTTTGTTATGTAGATAAAGCTTTTCAGACCTTTTAATTAATTATGACTTCAGGCATAGATATACAACTTTATTTTTTTGTAAATACGAAAGCCGGAACACGGGTCACATATTTTAATTTTCAGAATCAGTATAAAAAAGATAACGATACTTAGTTTAAACACTTACAAGTTACAAGCTTTTTGTGTTGTCCCGTTAGTGTAGGGTGTGCGTTGATTATGGTTTTGTAAATATTATTTAGCCAAAATATAACATGATAAAAAATATTGAAATCGATTCTATTACTGATTCTGAAACACAGGTCTCATATATACTAAAAATAACCTTATAATATAATATAATATCTGGTTATGAGAAGATAGGATTTGAAGCGACTTATTTGTGGTGTAGATTCTGGTAAGCACTAATTTCTGGTTAAATTTTAATCATATTTAATTTAAAATGGTTTCTGTTCCATTATGTCTATAAAATTATAAGTCAAAAAAGTTAATTGGAACTAAATAGAGTTCTTAATTATTGTTTTTCCTCCATGCCAGGATACAATACTCATAAACAAACCCTAGAAACAGCACAGACGTCTGCTAAGCATAACTCAGCCAACCATTTAATTTGTTCCACAAGTTTTCCATTTGCGTTATTATTTTTCCATGACCAACTAGAAACATTTTCCTCATAGATTCTTCAGACAGTTTTCATTTCGCTAGCATAAATCATCTTAAGTTTATTAAAACGGTAAAACTTGGAGAGTATTAAGTGTTTCTTTTGGCTTCGTCTGGGCGATATTATCCCCTAGTTATTATCGATAAAATCAGTGTTCCTTTTTTATCCTATTCATCCTTAGTTTTTGTTCACTAAATGAGATTTACGTAAAAATTGCTGCAAAATTGCTGCTCTATTATTTTGAAGAGTATTTTTTGTTCTTATTACTTTGATTTTTAGAAATATTAGTGCTTATATTAAGTTAACATTGGTCACATGAGATCGTAACATATTTTGTAACTAAAGATAAAGATTTTGCTTTTAATTGTGCGTATTCGAATATCTGAAAATCATGTGCGTTTTTCATTATTGTATTTTTTTGTATTTAGATGCGTGAAGACCAATAAAATGCAGCGTTTTAGCGTTTGTGTGATACTGCAAATAGTGGGATGAAAAATTAGTAGAATGCAAAAAATTAACATTTACTTATTGACATCTTTGATAAATATTTTTTATAATGACTTTGAAACACACAAATATGTACAAGAACATTAAAATATATCCACACTTGTAATATTTTGGCGTGTGTCAGAATACCGTGTCTATCATACATCGCTAGTTTGGCTGGACGCAGCTCTAGTAATCCTTACTAATATTATAAATGCGAAAGTCCGTTTGTTTGTTTGATTGTTTGTTTGTTACGCCTTCACGTCTTAAGTACTGAACTGAACATCATGGAATTATGCATATACGTTGTCAGAGGCACAGAGAAAGTCATAGGGTACCTTTCATCCTGAAAAAAAAGTATTGTTCCCGAGGGATAACAAAAAACCTTTCCACGCAGACGAAGTCGCGTTTGGCCGCTAGTACTGTATCAAAGAGACGATGTATGATAAAGACACGGTGTTCCGACTTCCGACATGCCAAACTGTTACAAGTGTGGTTCCACCTTTTTATTTAGAATATTTTTTTTTATTTTTTTTTATAAATTTCTTCGTATGTTTAACCGAATTTAAAAAAGTTAGAGGTTATTTTTTATGAATGTTTTACCATAACTTCGCCAGCTGTTACCCGATTTATACAATTCTTTTTTTATCTCAAAGAACATAGTTCATGTGCAGTCTCATATTCTTTTACAGAGATCTGGCAAGTAGTTTTTTATAATCCTGAAAAATATCAGTTATTTCGCTTGTCATCACACGATTTTTTACGGATTTTCGGACACAACTTTATTTCCACCGAGTGCTTAAATATCTTTCCAGAAAACCTCTACGCTTCCCATACAAAATTACCAATATTTAGTTTTCGATTATTTAGCTATTCTTTTGGGGTTTTTTTTTATTTCTCAACTACCCCAGTACTTTAGTAAACAAAACAGAAAAATAATCATTCCAATCGGTCAAGCCGTTTTTGAGTTTTATTTAGCCAGAATAATGAACAGCAATTTATTTATATTTATAAGAAGATTGTTATGTCTGCGAATAGACGACGCACTCACATAAAATAATAACAGTAGTATATTTGTACTCATCATCATCATATCAGCCACACGACACCCACTGCTGGGTATAGGCCTCCCCTAAGGATCTCCACGACGATCGGTCCTGCGCTGCCTGCATCCACTGGCTTTCCGCGACCTTCACCAGATCGTCGGTCCACCTTGTCGGGGGCCTACCCACGGAGCGTCGTCCGGTGCGCGGTCGCCATTCCAGAACCTTTCTGCCCCAACGGCCATCGGTTCTTCTCGCTATGTGTCCCGCCCATTGCCACTTCAGCTGAGCAATCCTTCGAGCGATGTCGGTTACTTTAGTTCTCCTGCGGATCTCCTCGTTTCTGATTTGATCACGTAGGGAAACGCCGAGCATGGCTCTCTCCATTGCACGCTGAGCGACCTTGAGCCTCCTTATGAGACCCATAGTTAGCGGCCACGTTTCACTGCCGTAAGTCATCACTGGCAACACACACTGTTCATAGACTTTCGTCTTGAGACACTGAGGTAAGTCGGACGCGAAGATTTTTCGAAGCTTCCCGAATGCTGCCCACCCGAGTTGGATTCGGCGAGAGATCTCTTTCTCGAAGTTGGACCTACCTAACTGGACTGCCTGTCCTAGGTATACGTAATGGTCAACAACTTCAAGTGTAGTGTTCCCAACATGAACTGGAGAGGGTACAACATGGGCATTTGACATAATTTTCGTCTTTTCCATGTTCATCCTAAGACCCACTCTTTGGGAAGCACTACGGAGATCTTCGAGCATTGTGTTCAGGTCTTCCATGGTCTCAGCCATAAGGACTATATCATCGGCAAAACGAAGGTGTGTTAGGTACTCGCCATTAATGTTGATGCCGAGTCCTTTCCAGTCCAAGAGCTTAAAGATGTCCTCCAACGCAGCTGTGAACAGTTTCGGAGAAATAACGTCTCCCTGTCTCACACCACGCTGCAGTTGGATAGGATTTGTGTTCTGGTTCTGTACTCGGATCGTCATGGTGGCATTTTGGTATAAGTACCTCAACACCTCGATATACCTATAGTCCACTTGGCACCTTTGGAGAGACTGCAGCACCGCCCAGGTTTCAATCGAATCAAAGGCTTTCTCATAGTCCACGAACGCCAAGCAAAGTGGCTCATTATACTCCTCGGTCTTCTGTATAACCTGCCGCAGCGTATGGATGTGGTCTATGGTGCTAAAGCCTTTTCGGAACCCGGCTTGTTCGGGAGGTTGGAAGTCGTCGAACTTGCGAGCGAGACGATTCGTAAGGACTCTCGAAAACAACTTATAGACATGACTCAGAAGCGAGATGGGTCTATAGTTCTTTAAGAGGGACTTGTCACCCTTTTTAAAGAACAAGATCACCTCACTTATGTTCCATGTCTTTGGCGTTCTGCCCTGGACGATGACGGAATTAAAGAGCTTCTGGAGGACTTTGAGTATCGGCTTACCGCCCGCTCTCAGAAGTTCTGTAGTGATTCCATCGTCACCCGCCGCCTTGTTGTTTTTCAGCTGTTTGAGAGCCATACTAATCTCGTACAGGCTGACGTCCGGGATATCTTGAGTATAGTGTCGGGTAAGCTTGGCTCTGGGGTCTTTAGCCTTGCTTTCAACAGGTGTCTGCGTGGAATATAACTGCCCATAGAAGCTCTCGATCTCCCTCAGGATTTCAGGCTTTGATGAAATGATGCGTCCGTCGTCAGTTTTCAGCTTCGTCATCTGGCTTTGCCCAATAGACAGATCTCTCGCGAACACTTTGGAGCCTTTATTCCGCTCGATAGCCTCTTTAATACGATTCGTATTAAATTGGCGAAGGTCGCTCGTCAAAGACTTAGATATCTGTCTATTAAGCTGCCGATAACGATTAGCATCTACTGAACTCTGGAGCCTCATTTCACGTCTCTGATCCATGAGTAGGAGTGTGTGGTCGGAGAGTTTCTTTATCTTGGGACGGCGGGTCTTAAAGAGCTTGGACCCTACCGTACGGACAGTATCCACCACCATGTTGTTTAGATCGTCCACATCTATGCTGTTCTCAAGGGCTTCGAAGCGGTTTTGGAGTTCGAGTTGAAAACTCTCGGGGTTTTGAATATGGGCCGGCAATGGTCGAATTGTTGATTTTATCAGTCGAGATCTTTCCAGCTTTGGGTTGATATTCAATGTGCCACGTACCAATCGGTGATCGCTCCCCGTCTTAACAGCGTTGATCACAGTGACATCATTGAATATTTGCTTTTTCGTCGACATGATAAAATCTATCTCATTTCTGACTTTACCGTCCGGACTGACCCAGGTCCACTTCCGGCATTCCGGCTTTCTGAAGAAGGAGTTCATCATAAAGAGGTTCTCCTTCTCCATAAAGTCAGCCAGCATCTGGCCTCTGTCATTCCGTTGCCCAACTCCAAATTGCCCCACTCTCAGCTCATCACCGCATCGTTTCCCCAACTTTGCATTGAAGTCCCCCATCACAACAGTGTAGTGGGTTTTGTAGCTATGCATGGCTTTAGAGATCTCCTCATACATAGCCTCCACTTCGTCGTCTTGGTGTGTCGAGGTCGGTGCGTAAACCTGTATAACATTCAGCGAACACCGTTTGGATATTCTGAGTATAAGGTACGCCACCCTGGTCGACACACTTCCGATGGTAATCACGTTGTTGACAAGGGACTTGTGGACGATGAACCCGACACCACCTTGGGACTGTTGGTCGCCCTCCCGGTAGTAAAGCAAGTTACCGGAGTTGAGGATTATCGAGTCCTCTCCCGCTCTTCGGACTTCAGATAACCCGATAATGTCCCAGTGTACCTTGCTGATAACTTCTTCCAACTCGGTTAACTTCGCGTCTTCCCTTAGTGTGCGCGTGTTATAGGTTGCCAGGTGCAGTTGTCGTCGTTTTTGGTAGCCGAGCCGCACCCGGGGATTCTTAGCACCCCCTGCCCCGCCGTTACCGTAGCCGCTACCGTAGCTAGGAATAGCGGGGCTGCCGGGGACTGGGGGCCAATTTTTTGATCCATTGTGCATGAGGGGGGGGGTTTGCCATAATCGCCACGCTTGGCAGGCGGGTTGGCGATCGCAGTAGGCCAAGGTTTTTTGGAGACGCTGCTGCCCGTCTCTTGAAGGCTATGCTCCCTTAGTCGCCTTTTACGACACCCACGGGATGATAGGGGGTAGTGCTATTCTAGGCCGGCACATACACGGCAATATTTGTACTAATGTACTTAATTATTAGGGTCCCTCCAATCGTAGGGACCCTGAATTATACATCTATTGGGATCTTTTGTGGGTCCCATTCTACCCCTCTTCATAATTTTCGAATATTGCTGCCATTGGGTAAGTATTTAGAAGAAAGTATTATTTTTTGTAGCTGTTTCACAACGCAATGCAACGGTCAGTTTACCTTTTTTTACACGACTGCCCAAAGCAAAAAGAGTGTTATGTGTTCAGGGTTCATGTATGTTTGTGGGTATGTGAGTTTCTTTATTCCACCATAACTTCTAAATGCCTGAACTAATTTGGATAAATGGGGTAGAATCCTTACAACATCCGGAGTGACACTGGCTATATTTTTTTTAGAAAAAATCAATATGGCGACTGTACGACGCCATTTTCAAATGTGAAAAAAAAATTTTTTCTTCTATTATTACAATATGGGCATCAAATGAAAGGCCTTGATGAGCACATTCCAAAACTATATACTATGTCACTAAAATGTGTGAAATAAAAATAAATAAATTAAAAAAATATTAAAAACACGACTGCCCTGCCAAAACAAACTAAAAGTTAAACAACAAGTGTCATTGCAGTCGCATATTTATTTAATTTATTTATTTTTATCGAGAAAAGTTTTAGCTATACCATTTTTCTGTCAATTACCTACATAACTCTACATATACTTTCTGCAGTATTTTGTGGGACGGTTAAGTAATACTGTGTCAAATCGTTGCTCAAAAGTGTGTAACATTACAGTATTTGACGTTGTATGGCCTCATAACACCTTTTATTATCCTTATATTTTTACACATTACAATAAATTGTAATGTGATGTCAATTTTCCGACGATCTACTGAAGATTCCCGGAAGCCACTGGATGCGGGCAGCGCAGGACCGATCGTCGTGGAGATCCTTAGGGGAGGCCTATACCCAGCAGTGGGTGTCGTGCGGCTGATATGATGATGTCAATTTTAACTAAAATGTGTGTTACCAATGAAATAACTCATCCACTCGGCAATCACAAGCTAAGCAATAACCTTTTATTAGTTTACCGCTTTTTTTGTTTTAGTTAGTCTCATTTCGTTTTCTTATTTTTCTCTATATTAAATGAGATAAAAAATACCGTAAGTACATAATTAGTTAATTATACAACAAGTGATACAAAATAATCCCTAATGCCGAATATGGTAGATTAGATAGGGATCATCAAATTTAACAACTTTTACTATGGGACCAACTCTGATATCGTGAAAAAAACAGCTGTTTCATATATTTTGATATTTTCGATATAAATTTTTGTATGAAGCAGCTGACTTTTATTCGCGATTTCAGAGTTGGTGATGGTCCCTATCTGCCATATTCGGCATTAGGGGTTATTTTGTAACACATTGTATAATTATTATGAAATTATAAATATTTTTTCATTTCACGCGCAAACGAAGCCGCATTTAAAAAGGTACAGTGTAATCGCAGCTTAAGGACAGCCGGGTAGAATAGCATTACGCAAATCACCGGCCATTTACAATTTTTCCCCTCAGTTTCTGCAAACACAGTCACAATAAGACATTTCACGGGACCACGGTGGGTAATGTTGTTATTTGTATTTTTAATACAACCCTGCTGTCCAGCTTATGACAGATTTTGTTTGAAACATAATCCGGGATTAAAGTCCATTACACGAAACGAGCTCCTAAAGAAAAACTGCGCCAGTTGGTTAATGCGCGTGACCTTCAATAGCCCAGCAGGCCCTAACCTATAGCCTAGCTTTAGCTGCGCGCATTGACCAATCAGCAGCGAGTATTTTGTGCCTTGGAGTTCGATTCGTGGAATGGAGTTTAGAAGCGTACCTATATATTTTTATTGTGAAACTCATAGACTTCAGAGGCGATTAATAAAGACATTTAATTTTTTTCCGCTTTTTTTAAACGTTAAGTTTCCTTAAAAAATTTAAACAACACTATAGAGATAATATTTTGAAAAAAAATTAGCAAATGTATGACTATTAATTTTAGACCTTAGGTAAAACCTAGTGTTAGTATGTACATGACCATCAGCCATTTTAATGTCCCCATTGCTGGGGCACAGGCCTTCCTTGGGTTGGATAAGGATAATAGGCCATAACCCACCACGCAGGCCCAATGCTGATTGGTGGGTGTTAACGACTGCAAATGCAGCCGGGAACAACCGCTTAACGTGCCTTAAAAGCACGGAGGAGTTTGAGATAATAAATTTTTGGTCACCCATCCCATGACCGACCCTTGCGAAAGCTGCTTAACCTCCGCAATCGTTGAGCCGGACCCTATACCACTGCGCCACTGAGCTCCTCACGTACACGTACGAACATGGTAATTATAAAATATTACAGCCGGGTGCGTAGCTGCACCCAACGACACAATAATGGGAAGTCCCACCGGTCTCCAAACTCATTCAGCATTCCGTCGGCGGCACCGCGAAGGCCGGCACATATGGAGGCGCACCTTTTTCTCATAATAGCATAGAAGTCATCTGTGTGCGCCTCCGCAAACATCCCTGAGGCACTGAGGCACAGTATAAATATAACTTTAACTGTGACTGAGTTCGTATACCTTGCAAACCTTCAAGCTAACATGTTGCAGCGGACAGCCTGCAACAAAATTCAAAATTCGAAATCATTTATTGAGTCTAGGCTGTTACAAGCACTTGTGAATGTCATAGAAGCTAGGCATCGGTTCGCAAACCCAAAGCGGGAGACCTTGTAACAAGAAGAACCGGCAAGAAACTCGTCAAGGGCTGCCTTTTTCTCCCTGTATAATTCATTCAGAGTCGTCAACATTGAAAAGGTCATTTTTCATCACATGTTGATTATCTGTCAAATCTTCGGTGACCCATATTTTCATCCATGATCACAAAGCTGTTATAGAATACTTTATTTGCCTGACAAAAATGCCCTTGCATATTTAATTATTGGTGTTTAGTTTAAGAAGTACACTACGTTTGTGCTCAATGATAGACTACTATGAAAAAACCGGCCAAGAGCGAGTCGGACTCGCGCACGAAAGGATCCGTACCAAAAAACGGCAAAAAACTAGTTTGTTGTATGGGAGCCCCCTTAAATATTTATTTTGCTCTGTTTTTAATATTTGTTATTATAGCGGCAACAGAAATACATCATCTTTGAAAATTTCAACTGTCTACCTGTTGTCGTTTTTAATATCGAGCAAAAAATGGCAAAAATATCACGTTTGTTGTATGGGAGCCCCCCTTAAATATTTATTTTATTCTGTTTTTAGTATTTGTTGTTATAGCGGCAACAGAAACACATCATCTGTGAAAATTTCAAATATCTAGCTCTCACGGTTCATGAGATACAGCCTGGTGACAGACAGACAGACAGACAGACAGACAGACAGACGGACAGTGGAGTCTTAGTAATAGGGTCCCGTTTTTACCCTGTGGGTACGGAACCCTAAAAAAGTGCTGACATAAATTACTTTGAACGAGAATATGGTTTGCAGATGGTATTATTTTGTAAGTTTGCGGGTTTTAGATATTATTGCACAATACAGCTCAATTAATGTAGCGGTTTAAGCCTGCTATACACAATTTCGTGTAGCGTCTAATCCGATCTGCACTTAACCGAGATCTTCGAATACTGGCGGCAAATTCTCTGGCCGTAAACACATGCTATCATTAGAGGTGTTAATAATTTTCATCGGTAACTACGATTTATAAACTCCCCTTTAGTCTAAAATGATTTTACCTTTATATTATAGTTATAATAGTCATATAGATTGCCGCTTTAATTAATGATTAAACGAACTTACCTGTAAGAAATGCTCTAAGCCTGTAAGTGAAGTTCTATCATAATTATACGAAGGATTCATCCGAAGATATTAGTATATTAACAAATGTAGTATCGCTTGCATGTATCACCACTTAGCACGTTATTTTAAAGCAATAACCTAAAAAACCCAAAAGAGAAGGTTTTTGACTTAAAATTGACAGATATTTTGACATTTCCGGTCCGAGCTCTCCTCGTTACTACTAGACGCCAACCACTTCATTTAGTTTAAAGTCCAAATCTTATGATATTTCCTCATTTTCTTCAGTGGGTAGATAGTTATTGTAATTTACAATAATGAGAAGGGAGGGTGGGATTCTATACTAATATCTTCGGATGAATCCTTCGTATAATTATGATAGAACTTCACTTACAGGTAAGTTCGTTTAATCATTAATTATACTTCAGATTCATCCGAAGATATTAGTATATTAACAAATGTAGATGTTTAAAGCATTATAATAAGAAAATGGAAATATCATTTCTTGCGTATTAGTCTTTTAAAAAAGAAAAGAAAGTCATTTAACATAATTCTGAACGTTTGACATGATTACTACTAAAAACGGTACCTACAGATGGTTGGTACAAAAAAAAATATGCAAGGTTGGTTTGGAAAACTCAGTTTGATTTATCGATGATAATATATTTTAAGTGCAAGGTTGGTTTGGAAATCTCAGTTTGATTATTGATGATATTATGTTTTAATATTTTGCTATTATAGTGGAGTAATTAACCATCCCGCCGTGTTACCTGGAACATCTATAATATCGTTTTTTGTTAGGGCTATAAAGGTATTGGCGTACGTCGAGTGTTAAAACTGGTTGGACACGAGTCTACTCCACTATCATTAAATGTTTTATTTCAGCAATCTATTATTTACAATACATATAGGAATTTAATTTCTTTCTAAATAAGAAGTGATTATGAACTGTTTATTATACTTAATATAAATGTGTATACTAATACAATCTTGATTTTTTTTTGTCTTATTTGCATTCTTTGTGCAATAGGCAAGGTAATCAAAGTTAAATTTTTAAGATAAAAAAGTTGAAAAAAAAGAACAAAAGTGGAAAATATTCAATATTTTCCAATTTGAAAAAATATTTAAATAAAGTTTTAAGTAATCTAATATATCCATTGTATTTGAATAATGGAGTCTACGCAAAGGCGGAGGTAGTTAAATTATTTACCAAACTTGAGATTAGTTCAATTTTTTCTATTCAATAATGAACGCAATATTATCTAATACTGATATTTAAATTGTATATACACTTCTGTAAAGGAAAATGTGTTTATTCTGTCTATATTATTATTTGTTAAATAATCGAACCGTTACCAAACTCTGTTCTTCCTGATAGTATTAGTAGACAGCAGCTTCAATAATAACATAAATAATATACCTGTAAAATCATACTACCTTGATAATGTTGTGAAAACCAATTTATTTGTGCGTTTAATTTCCGTCCCTGAAATTGAAAGTTATAGGATGTGAATACTTTATATTAGAATAAAAGATACGAAGAAGTACCTTACATGTGAATAAGAGGTACCAAACGAAGGCTCAAATTGTGACGATCAGGATGGCACAATCGTTATCACCTCTAGTTTAAGAAACTGGTGGAACAGAAATAAAATAGTAGGTAGCTTAGTGTCATAATAGTCTTTCTACAATACTAAACCAAAATAGCATTGTGAATGCTAAAATCTCAAATTATAAAATAAAATGTTTTTGGGCTAAAAATGCTAGAAATAGAAAAAAGTCTACTTCATTTGATTTCTACTGCCTAATTCGACTTGCATTCGAATTTACTCACTCTCGATCTGAAAAAAAAAACAAAACAAAACTGGTGATTAGTTTTTGATATTTTAATGAATTGAATAATTTCTGTTTAGCATCAGAATAATAACATCTAGAATACTTAACACCCCGCACTGAATACAATTAGAAAAATGGCAATGAAAATATCATAAGCTGCCTGTTCTAGATAATTGATATGCAATTATTATTTTACTATTTGTGATTCCTGATATGATCACTAGTGTCCCCTAGTCTACCCCATTGTTTAAAGGCACAAAAGAAACGTCTCTAATTTGATGTAAGTATCGATGATATTCAACTAAGTAAAATAATATGATGACATACCGGTATCTACCAGTTTAATCAATTCATAAAAAAAGGTAATAAAATAAGTGTTTTTTGCAGTTATATGAACGTTTGTCTTGTGAAGACCATAATTGCCATTACATTTGTAATAGAATGGAAAGTTGCGACGGTTGTTGTATATATAAAAAAAAAATTGAATATAAAAAGGATGAACTTCAATTTAAAAAAAATATATAGGTTTTGAGACCCTTATAGTAAATATCGTCCAATAACAGGGAAATTATGCTGTTTAAAAAACATCATAGCCAGGCAGCGGCGGTAGTTTTGTAATAAAAATGTGGGCACTACAATGCCCAAAAGTTACGATTTTAAATTCGTGTATTTCCTTATCAAAATTAAAACCTTATAGGTGATGGGATCTCTAGACTGTGTTTTTTTTTTTAAACAATAAGCGTTTTTTAATTGTGATATTATTATTTTTAGGTGCTTATAGTTTTACCTAAGTACGATTTTTTTTTTCTAAAAGCTAAGTTAACTTTTAAACAGTTATTAACTAAATCTGATATGACAACCTGTTTTTTTTTTTTTTTTGAACACAGATCACTTTCTATTGAACCTTCAACAAAATGTAACAAAACTATTATTCATATGTAATATAATATAACTGTTATGCATTCTGCCCGAATTTAAGTCATATTAATAGTAAACTATAATATATCTCTGGAGATGTTACAAAAGTGAATCATTAAAGAGATAACACTCATATAGTCTGCCAAAGAAAAAAAAAATGAAATAAAATCTAGGTGCCCTGCTAGCCGGCTAAATGGTACTTCCATACATAGAAGATTCCCGGCGCCAGCGATTGAGTGGACCTTTGCACCTGTAGTTGGCGACCACTGCCTGTATTCGCTGAATACAGACAAATGCCACACCAGCATGCACCCTCATGAATACATTATCCTAATGAGTGTCCTTACCCCACGTACGATGATCGAAGGCAAACATCGATGAATGCATCATCGGCAACCATTTGGATGGGCCGTAACGCCCGTCTGCGAGTCTGCTATGTGTAAATCGGCCTTCCTGACGAAACAAATCGCTGATGGGGCCTCCTCGCCGTGCCCCACTGTTTGTTTGCCGTCGGAAATGAAGCATGTGGTGATGTGGCACACCTACCTACGTCTTTTGTTTGTCGTTTTTAAGGCAAATAAATATATAAATCAATTTTAAAAATGTTTTATTGAGTACTGCGCCCGATTTACTTACAGTTTTTTCGATCGTTCACATCAGGCCTGTGGCCAATGGATCATTCATATTCGACTGAACTGTCGGTGGTCTTTTAAGCAAACAGCCTTAGCTACACTATAGTTGACCGAACGTCGTAATGCCCCACATAATGTAAAAAATGTGAAATACTGTCACACAAAAGGTGTATATAGTTTTGTATTGGAAAGCTGCCTTAAACCACAGATTACATAATACTATACATTAAACATAACTGGTACTTGTAGCTTGTATATTGTAACTTGTATATTTTTTTACATCAGAAACATTATTTTGTACAAATTCACACAAATTAAATTTGAAAAGTAATAGAGATAATTTTGTACAAGGGCATAGCTAGTAGAACCATACTAAATAGTTAGTGATTAACAAGTTTCTCAACATGTTAGGTCTACCCGCCTGAAATACAAGGTTTCCTAGTTTAGGCAAATGTTTTTTTTTTTTTTACTATGTAATATAATATAATAATATATTGACCAACAGACATTATGGATGAATATGAATAAAATGTATGGATTCTGTTATTCCATTTTTCGTTGAAATTTCTATCAGCATGCCAGCAGCTAGCTATTTCAGCGGCTAAGCTATTTCACATAAAAGGTTTGAAGTATCAGGTAGTAGCTAGTTGCTGTATAACTCAATATTTGGTTCCATTAAGTTCTTAAGTTTTAGCATTTATAGCTAGTTCTGTCAGTTTTAAACTATCTTAGTACCGATGGTATTCTATTACACCGTTGGTGTTAACTCAACTCAACACTAAGAATATCCTGATAACATGATATCAAAACTCATACCTGATGAGCAACGCTGTTGTCAGGGCTGCTGTTGCAGCTCCAGCACGGCGGTCGCCTGCCTGGAAGGTGGATGGCGGTGGATCCAGCGGACGGCGGAGTCACCCGATCGGTGCTCGGCAGCGGTTTCAACGTGGCAACCTTTGAGGGTAGTCTGCTTTTTACAATGTCGCGTCGTCAGCGGCACTTTGAGTTGGTGTAGTTAGTGTAGTTGCGTTGTCTGACCTATCTATGCGGTGAAATAGTCCAGTATGACTATCTCGAGTGCAATAGATATTTAGTTGATGTCTTTTGAGACACAATACCTTGACAGAAAGTACCCAGTATGGTAAATTCGCATCAAGCAAATAAATAAACTGACAGAAAGTACCCAGTATGGTAAATTCGCATCAGACAAATACATAAACTGACAGAAAGTACCCAGTATGGTAAGTTCGCATCAGATAAATAAATAAATTGACAGAAAATACCCAGTATGGTAAGTTCGCATCAAACAAAAATTAAAATAAGGTAAAAGACCAGTGTGGCAGTTACGCCATCATAAAGGTAAGCAGACAATTATGTTGTTTAACCAAATGAACGGCATTTAATAGTGTACCTTCGTCTTGACTTTTTCTTCTTGTCCTCTTCCGTCTTGAAAACTTTTTCCTTTTTTCACGAAGCATTTTAAGTATAGTTTAATTTTCACTGTAAAAATATAATTTTAAAGAAGTCTCACTTTGAGACTGTATACGTGCGTCCGTGGCGAAGCACGAAAAACGAATGAAGTTGTTGGCGTCTAGTAGTGACGAGGAGAGCTCGGACCGGAAATGTCAAAATATCTGTCAATTTTAAGTCAAAAACCTTCTCTTTTTAGGTTTTTTAGGTTATTGCTTTAAAATAACGTGCTAAGTGGTGATACATGCAAGCGATACTACATTTGTTAATATACTAATATCTTCGGATGAATCTGAAGTATAATTAATAAGACAGTGCTTCTAAGCAGACAGCTGTAGATAGAAAGCAATAGTAGATTGTTATACAAGACGCTAAAATGACCCATTGCATACGAGGTAATTTTATTCCCGAGCTTTAGCGAGGGAATAAATAGAAACCGAGTTATAATGGGTTTTAGCGTCGTGTGTTACACTCTACTTTTCACTACGATTGCGAGAAAATAAAATACAATATTAAATACCTAGTTTATACTTCCGTACACGAATCCACTCGTTTTTCTATCCTCCCTCAACTTCATAAACTTTTCATACAGTATTTAAATAAATGATTTGTGCTTGACGGCAAAAGATTAAAATTATTTCTATCCTATTACTTACTTACATTCACACAATTCAATCAGTTTGGAATTAGAGAAAAATTATAAAGATTTCGCGCCGGTGCCTTTTTTTAATTTCTACTGTAGCAGCTACGGGAGATAGTATGTCGAAATAGAAATAATTTGCAATAGCGGTCTTTCTTCTTTTGATCGTTAGATTAAATGGCTAAAAAATTGTGTAAATTAATATATCTCTACTTTAAACAAAGTGTACCGAGACTATTCTTAAAAAAAAAATAGTGTCAATAAATATAACTCGATTTAATACTTTATACACAATTCAATAACAAGTGACTTGACTTGTGCGTAGTGATTTATCTAGAATTATATCAATACACACATATAATTTCACAGTATGCTAGTTTGTGCACATTGATTCAACTCGACTTATAGCACTGAAAATTAAAAAATAATGAATTTTTACTTCGTGTTTATCGATATAATTTCAATTATATCAATAATCACATAAACTTGGGAAAGCTGTGAAGTGATATAATTGACTTATATCAAAAAATACAAGAATACAAGAAGTAAAACGTTTGATTATTATTTGTGTAAATTGATATAACTGCCTAAAATCCCCCCGCAACCTCTTAATCTCCCTCCTCTCTCTCGTACCCTTCCCCCGCCGCCTGCATGGACACGACATTGTGTTGTGTTGTTTGCCTCAGTGTTACACCGACGTTCCTGAGCTACGGTTACTACACTCGAGAGTTCGCGACACGAACAATATGAAGCGAAACGTAAATTGTATCACTTTACACAAAGCATAATGGATTGTGCCATTTAATTTATAATGATCTAAATTGTTATTGATTGGACAATATCTGACCTATATTGCTTAAAATAAGAGTGAGATTGCTTTGATGCATAAAATGAATTGTATCAATATGCACTAACTATTCATACTGTTGTACGTTGTATTTATACAAGAAATTAATTAGTATTCGATTTCAGTAGTTAGCATCTTCTTCATCGGCAGTGGGTGTCGTGCTGCTAATATCAATGGTACACAACTTCATGACACCCACTGCTGGGTTTAGGCCTCCTCAAGGATCTCCACAACGATAGGTCATGCACTGCACTGCCCGCACACAGCAGCTTCCCGCGACTTTCACCAAATCATTAGTCGGAAGTAAAAGAAGCGTCATCCCGGTGCGTGGTAACTATTCTAGAACCTTTCCATCTCAATGGCCATCGGTTCTTCTCACAATGTTTCCCACCCACTGCCACTACAGCTGAGCTATCCTTTGAGCGATATCGATTACCTTAGTTTCCCTAAGGATCTCCTCATTGCTGATTCGATCACGCAAAGAAACTAAACACGATTCATTGCCATAAGTCATGACTCTCACTGTCTACATACACTGGCCAAAGACGTCGGTCGTCCTAAGACTGAGGCAGGTTCAACGCAAAGATGTTCAAAAAACTTCCCGAATGCTAAATTTTGATGAGATTTGTGCTCCGGTTCTGTATTCAGTCCGATATGGAGGCATTTTTGTATAAGTAGTTACCTCAGCACCTCGATATACATCTAGTCCATTTGGCACCTCTGGAGAGAATGCAGCACCGCCCAGGTCTCGATCGAATTAAAAGCTTTCTAATTAAAAGCTTTGATTGGACTAGGAAAGCCAAGCAAAGTGGCAGTTTTTACTATTCGGTGTTCTATACAACCTGCCGCAGAGTGTGGATGTGTGTCAAAACCATTTCAGAAACCCGCTTGTTTTGACAGCAAAAACTGTATTTTCCATCAGTACTCTGCGCCTTCAGGTAATGACAATGATTACAATAAAACTTAACAATTTACCAGGCTCTATCGGTACGAATGAGTGGCCATTGTCGTCAAGCTCTAATTTGAATCCATTGAATTATTATTTTTGGGCGAAATACAATAAAATAAATACAATGATGATATTTTCTTAAAAGTTGACTTTTAGTTCTACTCAAACCTGTGATTATACGAGGTACCTATGAACGCGATAGCGTACTTGTAAACAATTTGGCGTGACAAACGAAAAAAGAGTATTAAAAGTATCTAGTTTGAATTAAACTGAATACTAACACAATGCTCGTAGATCTTCGTAGTGCTTCCCAAAGATTAGGTCTTAGAATGAACATGGATAAGACGAAAAATTAGTCGATTGCCCATGTTGTACAATCTTTAGTTCAAATTGGTAATACTACACTCGATGTTGTAGTTCATTACGTATAACTAGGAAGAACAGGCAGTCCAGTTAAGTAAGTCGAACTTCAAGATAGAGATCTTTCGTCGAATCCAACTTGGATAGGCAGCATTTGGGTAGTTTTGAAAAACTCTTTCCGTCTAACTTACCTTAATGTCTCAAGACTAAAGTCTATGACCAATGTGTGATGCCAGTGATGACTTACGGCAGTGAAACATGAAACAGTGAAACTATGGATTTCTTAAGAGAACCATGCTCGGCCTTTCCCTACGTAATCGAACCAAAACTTGAGTACATACGTAAGAGAACTAATGTAACCTACATCGCTTGAAGAATTGCTCAGCTGAAGTGGCAGTGGGCGGGACACATAGCGAGAAGAACCGATGGCTGATGGGATTGAAAGGTTCTGGAATGGCGACCGCGCACCGGACGACGACGCTTCATTGGTATAGGTTCCTGACAAGGTGGACCAATGATCTGGTGAAGGTCGCGTCAAGCTGCTAGTTGCAGGTAGAACAGGATCGATTATTGTGGAGATCCTTGAGGGAGGTTCGCATACACATCACTTATACTCAGCGGTGGGTGTCGTGCGGCTGATATGAAGATGATTAGTCTAATTTGCTGGTGTCTATTTAATATTTTATTTATTTTTCATGAATTATATCACTATTCACATAGTAAATATAGTAGTTATATCGTTAGTGATAAGAGTTGAAACAATTTACACGTCGTTTTTTTTCAAAATAGTTGTGTAAATTGATATAATTCGAATTTTTTAAACGATTCAACAAAACAAAACTCTAATTACTCATATTTAGAGATGGTTTAACAATGTTTCTTCGACAACTTGAAAAAAAACCTACAATTAAAAAAGTTGACACAAAAAGTAAAGGTAAGGTATCATTTGACACAAAAGCAGATGTGCCTGGTGTAAAATGATAGAAGTATTATTATATCAATATACACAAAATAAATAAATGTGCCAAGTGATATAACTGAACATTTTCTTGAATACTGAAAAATCTGTTAAACTTTTCTCTGTAAATTAAACAAGAAAACAAAGCTAGCATAACTATCTACAGTCTACAAGCACTAATTTTATTTTATCTATCTCAGACGAAGAGTAGGATTTTTTTAAACTTTAAAGTCAATTTCCCAAAAATCATGTTTTTAGAGTTATACCTCTTTTCACTGAAGGTACAGAATTATGAAATAGCGATGTTGTCAAATATTTATATAATAATTTAACAGCTCATTTGTCGTACAGCTATTTAATTCAAATGTTGATTTAGGCAGTTCATGTAGATGGATGAATTCATTATGCGGGCATCAGGCAAGTAGTTTATCATCCTGGCTTAAGACCTGCCACGATTTTCATTTCAACATGAAATCCTGTACCGCTTAATGTTATTCAAATGATTTAGGCGAAATGAAAAGACAGTAAATGGTATGTTATATGTTTTAGCTCGCCCTTTCTAACTTTTGTTTAGTAAAATGGTGGTTTACTGTTTATAATTATGAAAAAATCCTTACTAATATTATAAATGCGAAAGTCCGTTTGTTTGTTTGTTAGGGTTCCGTACCCAAAGGGTAAATTCGGGACCCTATTACTAAGACTCCGCTGACCGTCAATCTGTCTGTCTGTCTGTCTGTCTGTCACCAAGCTGTATCTCATGAACCGTGATAGCTAGACAGTTGAAATTTTCACAGATGATGTATTTTTGTTGCCGCTATAACAACAAATACGAAAAACAGAATAAAATAAATATTTAAGGGGGGCTCCCATACAGCAAACGTGATTTTTTTGACGTTTTCTGGTATATACGGAACCCTTCGTCCGACTACGGAGTCCGACTCGCACTTGGCCGGTTTTTTACGCCTTCACGTCGCGCGTCGTAACTACTGAACCGATCATCATAAAATTTTGCATACACGTTGTCAGGGGTGCAGAAAAGGACATAAGACATACCTTTCATCCAGAAAATACGTAGAGTTCCCGAGGGATAGCAAAAAAACTGTCCATACAGATGAACCCGCGGGCGGCCGCTAGTATTTATTTAAATAGAAGTGGACTTCCGTGCAATTTTTTTTCGCAAGAAATATGTTTTTGCGAAATGAAAATACAGTAAATAAACAGAATATATTTTCCAATAAAATGGTGATACTGTTTACTACTATGAAAAAATAATTAATTATGAAAATAGAAGTGGACTTTCACGCTAATTTTCTTCGAATTAAAAATGGTGTTGTGACAAAAACACTTTCATGTTTTTGTCACAACACGATTTTCAATTAATTTTCAATTTGGTTTGTGACCACGGTCTCCGTTAAAAGAAAAAAAAATGTTAGAGAAGGAAATAATAAATTGGAAACAACTTATTTTTTTATAGAAATTAATTTAATAGCAAAATTATTTTAAGTCAGTCATTTGTTCACAGCAACATTAGATACAATAGGGAATATGCATAAGTCACCGATTTCGATAGAGCTTGATCGCTGCTGACACGGATAAAAACATGATGGAACATATTTTTTTTTTTTCATTTTCATATATAATTAATGCACTTAAGTCAGATACAATATCGAACAAGAAATAATATTTTGTATGACACATATAGGTATGTACTTAAACTCAAAATTTAGGGAGATACCCAACTAACAATTTATAGTCGTACAATCGTCGTACAAACGTTATCTTATTACCACTGGTCGCAAAAGCTAGGTCGCACTAACGTTATAATAACGTTTGCTCAACGCGAAAAGGGCCCCATTTATACGACCAACATTGTTGTTTAATCGTCATACAAAAGTCACAAGATGACTTTGTTAACGTCATTCAAAAGTCGCATGAACGTTATGGAATTACCGCTCATCGTACAGTTGTCGCATCAAAACTTTACAACGACTCTCTCATCGTACAGTAGTCGCATCAAAACGTTACAACGACTCTTTCGTTATATTGTGGTCATACAGATGTTTTTGAATGACGAAAACGTTTTATTTGGGTCAAGTCACAATAACTGTACGACTGATTTTTAATGTTCGTTAGTGGCTCGTGTTTGTGGTTATGTTTCGAATCTGAGTGCAAAATAAATCAATAAGTACAAGGATATAAAAGGTTAGTACTATTTAAACCTTCATATTATCTTACTGTATGTCTCTCATACCGTTTAGTTCGACTGGGAATTAAAGTTTTATGATAATATACCTATGTAAATACTATTCATATTTTCATGCCCCTTCGTAGTTTTGCGTTTAACACATAATATTTTAATTCATAAAATTATGTTTGATTATAAAAATGTCAGCCATGTTAATTTTGTCGCACAATTATCTCTTTATGACGTTATAAAGACAAAAAGTCGTTCTGAGGTTATTTAATGACCAAGTAAAGACATACAATACGCCATTGCCGCTAACTATTAGGGTTCTTTAAACAATTAAAAACCCTTTTTTGTTTATGTCAATATTAAGCAAAATAATTATTTAAATTTTTTTTTCAGGCAAAAACTGGTCATTGTATAAGTTCAGTGCAGATTATATTCAAGTACTTATCTAAATTTATCTGAAACATGATTAAAAGATTAAAGGATCTCTAAGGATTTTCTCGAATGTCCACGCGGGCGAAGTCGCGGGTGGAAGCTAGTACCTACTGGTAGGTAATACGTTACGAAAAAAGCTTACCATATGTTACCATGATCCACCAGGAACACTTTTAACAACGTCAACTGTAATCCAAATTAAATTCACTTTCATATAAGAACATAAATCATTTCAACATTTAGGTAGTTACCTACCTACTGATAAAAAAATTCAATATCGGAAAAAATCATAAACAATATTTTTTTATAGGTAGTAAATAAAATAAATATTGATACTGAACCTTCTTGTTGTTCATGTGTTGTACACTTTTCTTCTTCAACATTTGTGACTAATGCCACAGTTGTTGGTGTTGTACTTTTTAATAACAGGAAATTTCGTTTTACTTTCCTTTTTAAGGTCCAAGCTACGTTTTTTTGTTTTCTCCACGAATTTTTTGCTTCCATTTTTCGTATTTGATTTATCATATGTTCCGTAAATATGGTGGCCAAGTCGTTTTAAAGTCACAACTTGACTCAAATGCGACTACAAGGTTTATTAAAGTCAGGGCATGGCATTAAATGGACATCACGTAATACAAAGGTTATATTTGAGTCGTTAAAAAAACCACCAAGTCATATAAATGTCTCAAATTGACTGCTGTATAACAAAATAGTGATAGTTTTATAAACGTCACTGTAAAAACGTGTATACAACTGCCACATTATATAAAGGTCGTATATAGGTTTTTCAAACACCTAATTTGGTCAGTTGAAAACGTCTAACGGACTGTAACGTTAGTACGACCATAGTACGACTATTGCGTTGTCGAATAGACGTTTTAGCTAAAACGTTAATATAACGTCGTATAGTTTAGTCTTACCGACGTTGCTATGACCAGTTTATTATGACATATTCGTCGCACGACTAAAAAGTTTAATTTAAGACGTCTATACGACCTAGAAGTCATCTCATTACTATTATAAGACTGCTATCCAACTTAAAGTCGTAAAAGACAGAGCTTATATGACGTTTTTGCTTGTTGGGTAATAATTGAAAATTCTTGGCTAACTCTATAGTAAACGCGCCTGAAATCATTATCGGTAACGTCACAAAACATGATCGTTTTGTATAGAGTGTTTTCGGTTGTTGCTGCTGCGTCTTTTGCGTTTTTTTCTCGTAGTTACTTGAAGTTAGTAACTTCAACTACGAGAAAAAAACGCAAGAGAAAGGTTTTAATATTACAGTATACATTTTGTTTTCATAAAAAAAATGATGCATATTCCCTATCACATTTACTATACTTGATAACGACTGTAGTAAGCAATTTTGTATGCAATTTGGCACAGGGCTTCTGGCGGTAACTACACTATTAAGTTGTCACACAAATGTCAACAGGCAGTCGCTATCGAGTATAGTAAAGCTGCGGGCACATTTGTCTGACGCCACGTACTAACACGCCGTCAGATGACATCGGTTTTCATAGTAAATGTATGAACTAGGAGCACACTTATCTTTTAACACAAGTTGGTGCTATTCAGATGCACGTCACGTTTTTGGGATCGATACAGTTGACAGCTGTAGTAGGTACTCAAGACAAAAGAAATAAGCTGATGATAGAGAGAACGATAGAGAGATCATAGAAGCATTGAAAAAGCTATTCTTAAGATTATTATAGAACAAGGAACAACCTTCACAATTTCCCCTGCCATTACTTAAACGTCTTAACTATAAATTAATTTCAAAGCTATATTTAATACCGATCGATTTTCACTTGAAAGACGTTCGAACTAATAGAAAATATAATAAGGGATTGTCCTTTCCCGGGAGATTCTCGTCACGTCGTCGCAGCCACAGTGCCGCTGACGGCTCTAATGAAGCAGACTCAACCCTTTAATGGGCCCACGATGTGAATAATAACTTCAAAGGCAACACAAGGGTTGAATAATAAACAAAAAAAAAACTCATAACTTTCGTTGTTTTAATTTGCTTCATATATTAGGTTAGGGTAGTTTTTGGGGGTGTGCTCTTTGATATGTGTTATGTTTCTTTTGTGTTATGTGATTGTTGGATTTGATTTTTTAGTTAATGTCAATCTTTAAACTTAATTGAAAAAAGTGTCATATGAATAGGATTAAAGACGAGTAGTTTTACTAGCTTTAATTATTGCGTTTCTGCTTGTCGACTAGTTTAAATTGTACAAGAAACAGAGGAAAACAAAACGAATACAAATCGAGATTCATTTTCATACTCGTGAAGTAAAATTATTAATTACTACATACCCTACTTTCGCCTACTGTCTTGACACTAATCACTTTGATCGTATTATAAAGTCATAATCCTCCCAAAGTCCATTTTTTACCATAAAAAGCAGACTTTTATTCCGTAAAACAGGTAAGAAATACTAATATAATTAAGAGGGAAGTAAGAATTTTTGACGGAGAAATACTGGCGGGCTCATAATGAAAAGCAACAAAATGAACGCGAGAGTCGATTATGAATCTTCTGTGTAATTATCCGATGCTGCCTGTTTTATCTTTCAGCTGTTAAAAGGAAAAGTCTAAAGGCGGATTCTACCAAGCGAGAATATTATTCTTAGAATAAATGACCAGCCCCTCCTACGCAGATGACCATTTTCTTTTCGTTCGCTAACTTAAAACTTTAAAATAAGCAATTAGAACGATAATGTCACACATCGCTAGTTTATAAGTAATTCACAGTCATTGTTGTTTTGTATGGAATTGACAAGCCTACGACACGTAATTTTTAGAGTTTTTATGGATTATTTTTAATTTATAAGTTAGCGAACGAATAGAAAGTGGCCATTTGAGTAGGGGGCAGGTATTAGAGAGTAAATCAAAATTACATTTAACCACGCACTGTTCTCAGAATATTTTGTCTATTCGAGAATAGTCACTATACCACTATTTAGCGGGGAACAAAAGGGTTAATCTTTGAGTATTTTAATCCCAGCACAACAAAGCAAATGACGGAAGACTTTATTAGGGTTTAAGTATGAAAGTGCTCTTTTGTATGGATCATTTTAAAGAATTATCATTTCCCATACCTATAAAAAATTTCTCAATTTATTTAACAACCATAAATGCAAATTTTTAAAACTTTTGTGCACAGATATTTACGCTCACCTAGCAAATGCCACACGTGTTAAGTGAAAAAAATAAGCATCGGCTAAGTTAGAATGAATTTAGTGGTAATTTCTGACAAAGAAAAGGAATTTTATTGTAAAACTGAGGTTATAAGAATGAAAATTAGAAATACTATTCTTATTGCTGATAGCTGGTTGTCATGATCATAATTCGAAATAATAACAAGCAACTGAAGCATATTTAACATCATAGTAGATATGAGAGTCTCTGTGTGTGAAAAAAAATATTGTCAATTTCATACTTTACTGAAAGATGACCGAAAGTGGAGCCGGTTTTTATTTAATAAGTTAATAATAGAAAAAGAATTTAATAATGTTTTACGTGGAGTTTCAGGGCATATAGTATTTTTAGAAGGGATCACTACATGCCCTCGTAGTCATTCGTAGAAGACTATAAGTAGATAGCAAATGTGTCAAAAACGGCCACTTTTAGCAATTTTGCTATCTACTTCTACCAGGGACTACGAGGGAATGTAACCATACCGACTGAAAGACTAGACTGTGGGCACTAAAAATTCCACGTAAAACATTATTAAAATTGTGTATTAGAATTATAATATTAAATAAAATTCACCGCGGCGCCACTTTCACTCAGGGTGCCTTAACCTAAACACTATTATTTTGTGGAAGTTGTGTGTGTTCAAAAGTTGGAAAATAAAGAAAAAAATATACATTTAAATCTACAAATAACGGAATAATCACAAGATCTCACTTCAAAGGTTGGGCGTGAAGTCTGTGAAAGACTTCATTTGGCATTTTGTATGAAGCCCGAATCTAATAAGCCTTCTCTTTGATCCCGAAGCAAATACGGATGGAGTTACATAATTTTCATTTGAAATTTTATCTCTCAATTACGTGAAAAACGTAGGAAAGCATTATTAACGCGGATCGCCGGCAGATATCTTTCGACTCTGTACTTTGATAAAATAAATTTTTTACTCAAAAGAAAATTTGAAAAGATATGGAACACAGAAAGTCTTTTTAGCGGAATGTTTCCTCCTTTTTATATTTGAACTTTTGAATTAATTTAACTTTGACTTCTTTATTAAGTTATTTGTTTAATTTAAATTTGAATAGCGAGGATGAATTCAGTCTATTTAATAATCTGTGACTCTGGTAACTTATTAACGAAAATAAAGTAGCATTATTGGCTAAATTATTTCTTTTGCAGCTTGCCTCAAGTTAGTTCCCTGATGAATACTTTCATAAAATTATGTCTGTTAAATCCTACTAATATTATAAATGTGAAAGTTTGTGGGTTTGGATGTTTGTTCCTCAATCACACAAAAACTACTGAACGGATTTGGTTGGAATTTGGCACACAGATGGTAGATAGCCTGGATTAAAACAAAGGATACTTTTTATCCCGATATTCCCACGGGAACGGGAACCTCGCGGGTGAAACCGCGGGCGGCCGTTAGTCGTAAATAAATCTCTCGACCAAGCTTTAAAGTACTATGTGGATTCTACATTATCACGACATTATCTAAAAGAAACATTCGTCGTAGCGTTTGAACTAAATGAATCGAAAGAACATCTATCATCATTTAATATGTTAATGAAAATGATTAACCATATCGTTGCATGCTTTCGGATTACGTACTGTGATTACGTACGGTTATACTGTGACTACAGTCACTCGAACAAGAACTGTGACTACAAGGTGTTTGGTAAAAGCCTTATAAAGCCGAATATGGTAGATAGGGACCATCAAACTGACCAACTTTTACTATGGGACCAACTCTGAAATCGCGAAAAAAAATCTGCTGTTTCATACATTTTGATATTTCCGTTATTATTTTTTGTATGAAAAAAACACCTTGTATAGTCAAAGTATAATCAAATTCTATGGAAAAAATTGGTTATATTGTGTTTTAGTTATGCGATCCATACGTACGTTTCACTATAATATAGATCTTAATGTAGGATCGACTTGACCAGGGTCTGGTTGGGTCATAATTTAACACGGTTAGCCTGCCGAGCGGTTAGGGGGTTCATTTATTAGTTTTATTGCCAGCTGCTGGCCACATTTCTTTGTCACAATGTCAGAATATAATTTTATTCTTATTTCATTTAGAAAACGGTAATACGAGAATAAAACTTATTTCTATTAATAGGTCTCGTCTTAATTGAATCAAAAATGGGGTTGAGTGCAATTTAGAAAACTATTTTTTTATATTACTTCCGCGCGTACAGTCCATTAGAAATAAAACACTTTTTACGAATAACAGCGCGTATATTGGTTAATTCAGATGTTATTCTAGAATTATTAAGTTTGGATTTGTTGGTTTTTTGGGTTTCCCGACGTTTCGACACTTTTCCAGAGGCCGTGGTCACAGGACGACTAAAGCAAAAATATTACTTTCTATTACTATTTTATATTTCTTTCTGTTTTTTTTTACAGAACAAATGCCTTGTTTACTTTTGTATTGGAGCAATGTATGTGATACTTAGCTGATTGCTTGTTTCCTGCCATGCGACGCTTATTACTATACCAAATCAACAAAGCGATGAACAGATCAATCCTCTTCGCCCAATAGGGAATATGCATCAGTTTTTTTTTTAATCTTAATCTAAAGTATAATGCGTGAGAAAGTTAACTGTAATATTAAAACTTTTCTCTTGCGTTTTTTTCTCGTGATATAGTTACTTGAAGTTAGCGCGCAGCAGCACCCGCCGAAAACGCTCCATACAAAATGGTGACGTCACACATCACGTTTCAGGGTGTGTTTCGGCGCGTTTAATATGGAGTTAGCCAATAATCTTCAATTATCTCCCTAAATTTTGCGTTTAAGTACATATGTGTCGTACAAAATATTATTTCTTATTCGATATTCTATCTGACTGTAAAGTGCATTATATCCGAGAATGAAAAAAAAATATCGTTATTTTCCCCTGATTTCATCGTGTGATAAACCCAAAATAATACATTTTTTTTATTTTTTTTCCTGTTCCATCATGTTTTTATAAGTGTCCGCAGCGATCAAGCTCAAATTCATCAAAATCGGTGACTTATGCATATTCCCTATTAATTGAACGATATTAACATTGCACGTTCACCACATTCGACAATATTTTTATCCAGCATTCATTGGGATCTACGAAATCCGTTTTACATTTATTGTACTCATTTCACCGATGATTTCAGAAAGCATTAAAATAGGAAAATAGGTCATTTCCTGTTATTTACAACCTACATAGTTTGTACGAGTAAAGTATCACGGAAATGGAAGTAATATAATTAAAATTTTAAATCCTAAAATTATTTCGCACAGTGTGTCAAACTGATAATGTAAGTCAAAATAATACCTGAATAATAAATACAGTAATTAGTACGGTATTATTGTTTTAAAAGTGTGTGGACATCCTTGGTAAGGTTATTTTAATAAAACCAAACGTAAAATTTTTAACGCCTGGTTTCTGATGTAGGTACTTTATCGTAGGGGTTCACATTATCTGGTTTAAGAAACAAAATTAACAAGAATCCAGATAATATGGACCCCTCCGATAAGTACCTCAGAAACCAGGCATAAGATCCATATTATAGTATTTTAAGAAGGTAAGTAGTATAACATACCCTGATATGACATACCTAGTTCTTAAAAAAATCACGTTTTGTTTTATTGAAATTATGTTTAATACTTACGGTATAAATTAAAATTCACCGCGGCTCTACTGTCAATCTGGGTTATTCCGCCGTTTTTAAGGTTCCGTACCCAAAGGGTAAAAACGGGACCCTATTACTAAGACTCCGCTGTCCGTCTGTCTGTCTGTCTGTCTGTCTGTCTGTCACCAGGCTGTATCTCATGAACCGTGATAGCTAGATAGTTGAAATTTTCACAAATGGTGTATTTTTGTTGCTGCTATAACAACAAATACTAAAAACAGAATAAAATAAATATTTGAGGGGGGCCCGCATACAACAAACTTAATTTTTTGCCGTTTTTTGCTCGATATTAATAACGACAGCAGGTAGACAGTTGAAATTTTCACAGATGATGTATTTCTGTTGCCGCTTTAACAATAAATACTAAAAACAGAATAAAATAAATATTTAAGGGGGCTCCCATACAGCAAACACGATTTTTTTGTCGTTTTTAGGTACGGAACCCTTCGTGCGCGAGTCCGACTCGCACTTTGACGGTTTTTAGGGTACCCAAGGGGTAAAAACGGGACCCTATTACTATGCCTCCGCTGTCCGTCTGTCTGTCTGTCTGTCTGTCTGTCACCGGACTGTATCTCATGAACCGTGATAGCTAGACAGTTGAAATTTACACAGATGATGTATTTCTGTTGCCGCTATAACAACAAATACTAAAAACCACATAAAATAAATATTTAAGGGGGGCTCCCATACAACAAACATGTTTTTTGCCGTTTTTTGTACGGAACCCTTCGTGCGCGAGTCCGACTCGCACTTGGCCGGTTTTTATTTTATTTTATGTCCATATGTCCATAGAGCAGTTTGCCACAGAACTTTCATAAGTGCAGTCTACCACTTTGAAATAACAAGCTTATCCAAACGAATAGAATTTGCATCGAATACAAACTGAACCGCAATCAATTATAGTGAGTCGAGTCAAAACGTCCTCGATTCCACTGGAGCGACAATCCGTAATTTATTAGATGAACCTGGACATTGACAAACTAATTCCCGTTGCGTTGGTAAGACATCCGAGCTACCTGTCCCAGGAGATTCACGGCGTGTCCTGGATGCCTCATCTTGAGATCCAGGTGTAATTGGATTTTCAATGCTTAATTTAGATGTTTTACCCAAAAATAGGCTGTAGTGACATATTGCATTCTTGTCCTTGGTATTAATAATTCTTGGCCCTACACTACGACGACTGAACCTGACCTATGTACGGTAGTACTTTTAATATCTATTCTGTGCCTTTGTGAAAGAGGATCAATAATAATAAATAAACAAAAAAACCCAAGTGCGAGTCGGACTCGCGCACAAAGGGTTCCGTACCAAAAACGGCAGAAAAAATCACGTTTGTTGTATGGGAGCCCCCCTTAATTATTTATTTTATTCAGTTTTTAGTATTTGTTGTTATATTAGCAGCAACAGAAATACATCATCTGTGAAAATTTCAACTGTCTAGCTATTACGGTTCATGAGATACAGCCTGGTGACAGACAGACTGACAGACGGACAAACAGACAGACGGACAGCGGAGTCTTAGTAATAGGGTCCCGTTTTTACCCTTTGGGTACGGAACCCTAAAAAGTCAAGCTCATAACAGGCTACTTATTTATCTATGAAAATATTTTTTTATACTTACGCAAATATAAATGAATTTTCTGTCCTTTCGTAGTGGAGGGAGATATTTGCCAATGCAGTGCATAAAAATCCCATAACAGTAATATAATTTGTGCGCGGGTAATGGCGGTCGTTCCACAAATGTGCTGTGATGATGCCGCCATTAAATATATCAGTTATTGATACATCTTATACTTAGTATAGGAAATGCACTTTTAGCTCCGATCTTTACTTACAACATTTCTATAGAATCTTTAGTCTAATAGAGGCTAAGTCTTTTGTTTCATATTGAAATGGTTCTCACCTTTTTTTGTCAAATTATTAGACGTATAGTAAGAAAATATCCCAGGTCCCTTTTTTTAAATATTGATTTGGCTTAAAAGCCCAAAAACCAAATGTATTAGTGCTAGGTATGGTTCATGTTGTTGGTTATTGAGGTTAAGTCAATGTGTCAGCTATGTGTGGAATGAAATAAATAAAATAATAATTAAGATTTAGAGCTAGAAAAACATCTACGTAATATAGTAAGAAAAATTACGGAAAAAGGCAAAGCAATCACGTACGAACAGACAGGTGGCTCGCTTAGCGCCTTTGCTATGCAGATGCGGCCAGTTGCGAATATAATAAAATATTCCTTTCACTTTGCTACACGCTAGGTGACTCGCTAGCTCTAGGCGCTGCGGCCGAGTTGCAAACATAATAGAACATTTCTTTTACTTCGCTACACGCTTGAGTTCTAGGCGCTAGGCGCTAATCAAGCCACCTGCATGGCCTAGGTGCACCGAGCCTCCACTAGCGCAGCCTATCAAGACAAATACTATCCCCGTCAATTGGTAATGCGCTGGAACCTTGTCAAATTAACATACACATCATCGTCATCCGCAACTAAAAATGACAAAAACAGTAAAATTCTAATAGGTAATAATATATTAATTATTGAATTCTTATTTTCAATAAGAAAGGGTCTAGGTATATGAGAAAATTACAATTGTTTTTCGTTTTGAGGTTAAAATCATGGCCGCCAGGCGCATTACCAATTGACGGGGATAGTATTAATTATCACATTATCACAATACAAAACAAATATGTTATTAGCTTTTTAAGTTTATACTTTGTAATTTATATTAATACTGTGTAAGCTGATGATTCACCAAATAATAAATAAATAAATAAATCACAAAAATAGTTTATAACTAATACTAGTGCCTATATTTATCAGAAAATCAAACGTATTTTGGTAAAATGTTTTTTTTTTATTGGCGGCGCTAGTGGAGGTTCTGTGTGGCAACTATATTTACTAAATGTAAACATGAATGGTGCTATCGATCTATTCCTAAAATGTATTCCAGAATGCACTAAAAGATAAAAATTCTTCAATCGAGTGGAGTGCAACGGTCTGGTGTCTCGCGAAAATCGAGTACATTCAGCACCAAATGTATTTCAACAACGAAAAGAAATTAATATTGGTAACATCACTTACATTTCAAATAAGTACAAGTAGAGTAGTAAAATCAGTAGTAGTTCAGAAATTGCAAGAAAATTTAAAAATATTGTTAGATAAAAATTTTTTTAGTGTGTTTTGGCTGCATAACAGTGAATTCATTTGCACAACAAATGACTATAAAAATGAGACAAATCTCATGGAATTATTGTTTCCGGTTACGTTCTCTACTTTGCTTTGCTGTGACATGTACGCGTGTGCGTTGTCGATTACAAGAATAAATTCTACTCAAAAGAAATCTCAATTTTTATTTACGGAGGACTCTAACCTTAAGTGAACAAAAATAAGTAGCCATTTCTTTCGGGAACACCGGAAATATGATGAATCAACAGAAGTGGATCAGGAAGGGATGATATTCAACTGCGTTCTGGGAACATCACGCCTTCGTAGACTTGGTCTCATCCAAAATCTTCTTTTGCATTTTTTTTTCTTTAGATATTGAATATGCACGTACAACGCATCCCGTGAGATTCAGTCTTTAATATCATAGTGTCGTTGCTTTTTTTAACATTTAAACAAACGAACATTGTTGCCGACTGTACTCAATTTGTTCAGTCAACGGTTTTATAGGGAATAATGCGATGGATTTATTTTGCGAAAAATTGTTTGGTCGTGAAAGTCTGATAACTTATTAACGTTGTCTTTCATGAAAAAGAAAAAAAGATACCAACAGCTTATTTTATAGGTAATTAATTATTAATGTGATAAGTTTTAAACGTAATTTAAAGAGTAAATCAATATGAATAGTTTCTATTTTGATTTAATTTTTATTAAGATGATTAATAAATGAAAAATGTAATAAAAATGAAAAATAGCATTGTGAATGCAAAAATCTTAAAAAGTTTAAAATTATTTTTTATCTTTAATGAGAATAATATTATACTATATTCTATACTTATTCTATCTACAATTTAAATCTTATTGTTCGGTTTTCATTACAATAGCATTAAGTACTACTTGGCTGCTAATCTTCAATTATTTCTACTCGTCTAACTTTTTTAACTTACTAATATGTATTCTGTGCAGTAAAACACACAGACAGACTAACTATTTTATAGTTGGACGGTCCGTGTACTTAGAGTTGCAGCCCGGCCCCGGCAAAGGTTCGGTACCCGGCAGGTTCGGCACTTTTTACGAGGTTCGGCCGGGTACCGAAATGTGAAATATTGTCCAAGGGTCTGGTGATGGAGCCGGAAGAAGGCCACAGGCTGTAATAAAAACCATGCAACCCCATCAAGTTTGGGCTCGTTTGAATCGTCTTGCTTGACGAGTACTCTGTTGGTAAATAGTGTCCAAGGTCTGATGATGGAGCGGGAAGAGGGCCACAGGAACTCTGTAATAAAACCATGAAATCCCATCGAATTTGGGATCGTCCGATTCGACTTTATGAGTACTCCGATAGGAGATGGTGTATTTTGATTAAGTTTTAGGTCGTTGACTAAAAATCAGAAAATAATAATTTACTAAAAAAAATACTTTTGTAAAAAAAAACTCGTTTTTAAAACCGACTTAAAAGTGTCAAAATCGGACTAAAAACATTCTGCGCGACTGGGATCAAGCTGACGAGCCCAGCTTCTGAAAACAGATGTTCCGAATATACGGACTAGCGCGCCAAACGGCCTAAATGAATACCGAGTCGGTTCGGCCGGGTCGCGAACGGTTCGGTATTTTGGAACCGAACGGTTCGCGACCTGGCCGTCCGGTATAATTAAGGTTCGCTGCATCACTATGTACATACAATGTCAAATAAGCAGTTTCGTTATCCCACCAGTCAAATGAGAGCTTTTATCTAACACTTTTGTGAATAGGTTTTTTATTATCAATCTTTTTAACTTTTATTACAATAAATAATTGAAGATATTCTTGGAAATATTCACTTCTCAAGCTTAAGCTCATTTTGTTTTATTTCATACTCTTGGAAACATTTCAAATACATGTAGTTGTGTTAAAGCCTTTCGATTAAGCGGTACGCTAAAGACAAGATAAAACGGGTAGTTCCGAGAAATGCTCATTACGAACAACGCAGAACTCGACTCATCTGCTTAAGGAAGCTTGCAGACAAGTGACAGTAACTCAGCTCAGCGATAGCTCGCCACGCATGGCAACTGTCGATGACCTTCACCGACCGTCGCTGACACGAGTCTCAAGGCTGCATTATGCGAAATCATTTGTCTCTTTTTCTTTACGTGTAAAGAGTATGGAAAATAACCTCACTTCTGTACTTTTTCGATGTTTATCGTTGTTTTTTCATCATTATCCTTAGCACAATTATCTTTCTTGAAAAAATAAGTTATTGAATTAGAAATTAGAATTCAATACGTTTCCGCAATTATTTACGCCAAAAATATGGCCCGCGACAAGCGCTTTTGATGATATTCAGATTTTTTTACAATCATCTATGAGGTTTATACGCAATTTAATACTTGTAGCTACTAGATAATCTCTTTAGCTCGTCGTATGCTTGTTTTGTGGCTACAACTTTACGTTTTCTATATAAAAATATGGCCCGCGCAAACCATGTTTGGCCCCTTAAGAGCTAAAACGCACTGTCGATGTCAACCAGTCGCCGAGCGACTGTCGACAACGACTGTAATTTCTACTAGTTTAATGGGCGCTGAGTAACTATTGATTTCGCTTGTCTGTAAGCTCCCTAAGCTACGGGGAAGTATCGCAATAAATAATTTTTCTGTAGCTTTAGTTGTTTTGCCGCATTGCCTTGTAAGATGTTTGAGTATGCTTGCGATTCTAGGTGGTTCACAAGATATTATCAATGCATGTTATTGTCGATTAAGTATTATAATAATATTGTTCTTCTTGTCAGTTAAAAATTCTGGAAGAAAAATAAAGACGATTCAAAGCGTTTATTTTTAAGTTTATTTGAATAAAATATTTTGACCTTGACTTTATACTTTTGATGATTATTGTCTACTAACGGCCGCCGGCGCACCGGCGTTAGTAGAACCACGTGACCACACGCACCGCGGCGCTTTCACCCACGTGGTTCCCGTTCCCGTGGGAATATCGGGATAAAACATATTCTGTGTTTTAATATAAGCTATCTACTATCTGTGTGCCAAATTTCAACCAAATCCGTTTTGCAGTTTTTGCGTGATTGAGGAACAAACATCCAAACATCAAATCCCAAACTTTCACATTTATAATACTAGTGGCCACCCGCGGTTTCACCCGCATGGTTCCCGTTAATAACATCGGAATAAAAAGTATCCTATGTTTTAACCTAGGCTATTTACTATCTGTGTGCCAAATTCCAACCAAATCTGTTCAGTAATTTTTACGTAATTGAGGAACAAACATCCAAACCCACAAACTTTCACATTTATATAATATTAGTAAGATTAGTAACATTAGTGGGATTATTAGACGCGCATACCAATGAGATGTGTGAACGTTCGACATATCTTAAATTAAATTAAAATTAAATATTTTTTATTTCAGATAAATTACATCCATAGTGTTAGTAAATGATCTTCTTAGAAAAATATTTTCTTACACAATTATTGTAACATAAGTATCGTAACATTATAATTATGATGCTACCATTATGCACAGGTATTAATTGAGAAACACGAAATAATATTGAAGATTGGCATGTTCTCCTTTTAACTTTTTCTTCAGGCACTTAATACAGTCAGACGCACTTATTATCAAAATGTTCAAAGTTAAACCATTTTGCGTTAAAACATTGTTAAATTACTGAAACCTTTTTCGCAAGTCAGAAAGTTTTACCATAAATTATCAAGGGAAGCACACTTACAATTCACTCGCAAAAACAAACCATTTTAGCATTTAGCAAAGCAGCTAGTTGCGCTAAGATTAAGCGGCGACAGCGCTGACAAATTCTCGTTACATACAACAGAAAACTTCCACCATTTGTCTTAGCACGAAGCCAAGTAGTATGTTAGTATGGATGTGGCTTTATACTCAACTCACAACTGTAAAGTTAGTCAAATTTTACTTCATTAATTCTAAGTTGATAAGCTATATAAATTGTTGGAAAAACAGTAACAAAAATAAAGTTTATTGCGTTCCTTTCATTGTGTGTTTCGTGTATTCTTTGCGTGCAATTTTCTATGTATGATGTACCACATGGGTACCTACATACATAGAAATTTTTAAAGTTATACATAAAACCAATTTAAATAAGCCGCGTAGGGGCACTGAAAATTTAGGTTAACAATTTACATTGATCTAGTGAATAATATTATTATGATGCATTTTAATAATAACAGACAGCAGTCGTTTTTCAGAGGTAAGTAGGGGAAGGTAGTATAGTATCGGACACATTTTGTTTTTAACAAATAAGTCTCGAAATTAAAGACATGAAAACCATTTTATTCAATAATTGTGCAGTTTTAACATCATTTGTTATGTGCTTAAGGTAAAAAGTAAGTTATCTTTACGAATAACTGATTTAAATCAAATATTATTTTATAAAATGTTCGTATAATATCGGACATCATACGATAGTATCGGACAGCATACTTTAAAGGCCAATAAAAAATTAATTAATAAGAATTAGAATAATTTTATACTTGCACTAAGTACCTTGCAAATATGTTAATTAGATAAGCTATTAATATTTCAAAAGAACTTAAAATATATAATGCAGGGACTGTTTCGTTAAGTATCGGACAGTTTCGTTTAGTATCGGACACGTTATTATTTTGCTACTAGCTGCCGCACGCGACTTCGTCCTGAGTGCGTGCATTAGAGAAAATCCTTAGAGAACCTTTAACCAGGATAGAAAGTATTCTTTAATTGGTAATAAAATATCAAATACTCTTAATAATTATGTATATTGTATTTAGATACCATATTATTGTAGTAAATAATAAGATTTCCATTTTATTCATTTTCATAAAATACGTCTCTTGTATGATTTTATCATCAAATATATTTTTAAAACTACACCAAAAAAACTATTTCGCCAGCAATAATTCACAAATAGCACTATTAAACGGTAATAATAATTTAAATTCTCGTGGCCGTAGTAAAAAAAAGAAAGCAACCTTCATAGAAAAACACATATCCCACCGACTATACATACAATACATACTAACACTGTGGGCTAAACAAAATTTTAGAAAATAATATAAAGTTTATTATTAATTTTAGTTTCTATTATTATTTATTTGCTTATATATATTTTTTTATTATCTATATAGCTTTGACATATAAACAACACTGCTCTAACACCAAGCAGAAAGTGAGCACTCGGAACAATCTCCTGCGCCGCCTTACATCCTCCAAGTGGGGAGCTTCACCACAAACTCTGCGTACGACCGGTCTAGCCCTTTCTTTTTCGGCTGGCGAATACGCCAGTCCGGTCTGGAGCCGTTCGGCACATACACACCTTGTAGATACAGCACTTAATGACACATGCCGAATCATTACAGGCTGTCTAAAACCAACTCCTGTTGCTTTGCTGTATCTGCTGGCTGGTATTGCTCCCCCGGACGTTCGCAGGGATGTGGCTAGCTCTCTGGAGCGGTATAAAAAAGAGCACGACCCACGGCACCCCTTACACCACCACGTGCCGGTGACCCAGAGGCTTAAGAGTCGCCACAACTTCATCAAGGAAGTTCCTCCTCTGGACGGGGAAGCTAAAGACACCCGATTAAAGCTCTGGAAGGAGAAATACCTCACAGACCCAAATACTGAGCTGACGGAACAACTCCCCCCTGGCCATGATGTACCTTGGGCAACTTGGAAGTCCTTAAACAGACTAAGGACTCAAGTAGGCCGAAGCAGGGAGAACATGCTCAGGTGGGGCTACAGCTCGGAGAGCGCATGTCTGTGTGGTATTTCTCCCCAGACAATGGCACATCTTCTGTCATGCCCTGCGTGTCCCAACACCTGCACACGCGAGGATCTTTACAAGGCCACTGATAATTCGATATCAGTGGCTGAGTTCTGGTCCTCACAAATATAATTATACATATACCGAGTCGACACGTTAAGAAGAAGAAGAAGATTATTTATTATTAACTTTCGTTTAGTATTGGACGCGTGGACGTGTCCCATACTATACGAAACGTCACTGTCCGATACAATACGACGTGAATGACATTATATAAAAATAAATTAAAAATAAACAAGCCATTTTTCATTTGTTTTGGGGTCATTTATTCAATCTGTAATAAACTTATGACACACCTGGTATCGTGAGTCGTTTAAAATATGTAAATTGTGGAGATACTAGACTAATCAATAAAAGACATTCACAAATTTGAAATGGATTAATCACATAAATCGATTTTGTGCTCTTAGTGACGTTGTCAGCTTGTTGCAAACTGGTTCACGGCATGTCTATGATGTTATTCTTTGGTAGTAATTTCTTATAGGGAGGTTATGTAATGAGATAGAGGTGTTATCAACATTGTCCGATACTATACGCTGTCCGATAGTATACGACCTTCCCCTAATGCATACCAAAGCATGAAATTCAGGCATCATAGAACTCTTGAAGGCAATACAGACTTTTATCCAACAAGTAGACGTATTCCTTTAATTCTATATACTACCACTAATACAATACCACTAGCACCATCTTGGTAAAAGCATCTGGATCATCAGGTGTTAGGTTTGTATCTTCTGTCCACCCTTAATGATGGTAGGAAAATATTGAGGGCTTAAATTTTTGGTTCATTTGAATAAAGATTATTTTGACATAACATAACTAATACCTCGATTACAGGACTTTCATACACATTTACTAGCTTCTGCCCGCGACTTCATTCAAGTGGACGAAAATCCCTAGGAAACGTTTAACTAAGGTAAAAAGTACTTATGTAAATTTATCTAGTATCAAATTTGGAATACCTTCAGCTGTTTTTGCTTGAATGAGTACAGATATCCAAACATAAAAAGATACATATTTAGGAAATAGTTAGTAGCAAGCAGGATAGTAATTTCTGCGATGGAGTAAGTACTCGTATGTAGGTAATATTAGTAATTTGTTAATGATTTCACGGGTAAACTACAAACCAATTTCCAAATTATGTAGGCAATAATAGTTTCATGAGATATGTACTTAATAGGTATAAATCATTGACCTGAATTTTTTTTTATTTAACGTATAAATACATAAGTAATAAGTAATTAATCGCTCAAATAAATGGAATCTCTACCCTATTGATTTTGATCACGTTAATTAAATTTATATTAATTGGTTTCCCAGTGAATTCAATTGCGTGCGTAATTATAAGTCACGTTATGAATGATAATCACCAGTGATAAAAACCTTTGACGTAAAATATTTTTACAGATTTATAAGCGTTTTTTTTTTCAATAAATGATACGGGCTATATTTAGTGAATAGTTACTCGTAGTTACTCACTTATTATCTACATAGATTGGCTTCATTTATTGATACATAAAAAATCTCGGAGATTTTTTGCTTGTTAGCTTTTGCTTCTACTTTAATAAATTCTAAAGTAGGTAAATATTAAATAAAAATACAACGAGAAAAGATGTAACAAGGTTATTCGTTTTCACATAAACATCAAACATTATTATCTACTGAACTTTTTTTGTAGCTAAGCGCCTCGTCTAAAGGTACCTACAGAGTTTGTAAAATTTGTTTTTTATTTGCATGGTAAACTACAAAATGACAACCTTAGACGTAAAGAGACTATTGTTTTCAATAAATCAATTCCATTGATGGGCAAAATAAAAAACATTTTTTAGGTCTAAGAAAAGCCGCTATGCAGTTTAAGATGAAAGAAAAATAAAGTGGCGGTTTTCAGTAATAATAATTTTCCATGGTCGCATGCATGGTACCCTATCTACCATATTTGGCTATTAAGGGTTTTTTGTGACACGTTACATTAGGCCGCATCCACACTTTCTCGGCTCGCTGTCCAGACTACAGTACGGACTCATTTGAAACGAAATACTTCTGCATACTGCGCCACCTGTTACCGCTCATACGCCTGTGGGTGTAAGCTGTAACTTAACACTTGTGCAGTAGATGAATGAAGGAACGTATCTTATCTCTTCCGTCTTTCCGAATGAACGAATGACTAAAAAAAAAAAAAACAAATATCTAATGAGTGAATGAAAACTGTAAGAAGTTAACCATTGCTTTGCTACTTTGATTATGTCACACTCATTACAAAATTGTTATAGCACATTGTAATATTGTGATTTGTTTCTCTTAGCAAACGAAACAGGTTCAAGTTATAGATGAATAAACGCTTTTTTCTACCTCCCTCCAATGGAGATTGCACGGCCAGTATCATAATGAAGATAGAAAAAATGTCCTTGAGTGACGTGACGGCTTATTGCAACCTCTTTCTTTAGTGTTACAATACGTGTTCGTTGTTCGTCGTTCGTTCGTTCGTGAGAAACGAAAACGTATTGTAAAACGAAAAGAATGAGATAGCAATAAGCCGTGACGTCACTAAAGAGTCTTTTTTCAATCTTCACTATGATACTAGGCGGCGTGCAATCTCCACGGAGATGACGTAAGCTTGTGTAGATCACGTCACATCCTCTGCCTCGGAGTACTATACCCACTGACGTCCATTATACAAAGTACGCTGGACTGGCGAACGTCACTAATCGTTTGTGCCGATTTGAAAATCGCCATATTGGCGCTGAGAGCAGTAGATTCTAATATGGCAGTAGTGAGTGTACTTGGAACTAATTAGTTCCAAGTACACTCACTCCTCCTGAGAGCAAAATCTACTGCTCTCAGCGCCAATATGGCGATTTTCAAATCGGCAGATAAAATGGCTGTCATTTCATGACAATAGCCTGTCCAGCGTACTTGTATAATGGACGTCAGTGACTATACCTGACGCAGTTGTACCATGCTACGAGCTAACTACGAGCCTTTGATTATTGCTACGAGCTTGGGAACTTCTTGGACTGAGATAGCGTGTGAGCGCACGCACACGTGCACACAAAATGCTATTTATTCCGAGCGGATTTTCTGCAAACTTTTTATTTTGTGTCGCTAAGGCCAATTCTTTTGCCACCTGTCAGATGGTGGTACTTTATTATGGCCCTTCCTGTTAACAATATTAAGAGCCAATTCTGGGGGCTGAAGATTTTGTACGTGGCTCTCTTTAACCATCACTTGACATCAAGTGAGATGTTAGTCGAGAGCTTCTTTTTAGGGTTCCGTACCTCAAAAGGAAAAAACGAAACCCTTATTTAGGATCACTTTGTTGTCCGTTTGCCTTTCTGTCTGTTAAGACCCCTTATCTCGGGAATGCGTGTAAAAGCATATACTCAGGTCTACAGTCTCTTGAAATTGTGAAAAAAATCAAATCTTTAAGTTAAAGTTAAAAAAATACAGCCCTTTATGCCGCAAAAACCGCATTTTTCGACACTCTCAAGGGAATCAAAATACCTATAGGGTTGCATAGGGTACTTCCCGTTGACCTTGAACTAAGGAAGGCAAGTAATGTCGTCTAATACTACAAGTATAAGTACCTACATTCTACGGAATCCTCGGTGGGCGAATCCAACTCGCACTTGTCCGGTTTAGTATCTAGGGATCAGGCACATTTTGACAATTACTGAAAATCAGTTTTTAGGGTTCCGTACCCAAAGGGTAAAAACGGGACCCAATTACTAAGCCTCTGCTGTCCGTCTGTCTGTCTGTCACCAGGCTGTATCTCATGAACCGTGATAGCTAGACAGTTGAAATTTTCACAGATGATGTATTTCTGTTGCCGCTATAACAACAAATACTAAAAACAGAATAAAATAAATATTTAAGGGGGGCTCCCATACAACAAACGTGATTTTTTGCCGTTTTTTGCTTGATATTGATAACGACTATACAGACAGACAGTATTGCTGCTATAACAAATGCTAAAAACAGTATAACATAAATATTTAAGGGGGGCTGCCATACAACAAACGTGATTTTTAGGGTTCCGTACCTAAAAGGTAAAAACAGGACCTAATTACTAAGACTCCGCTGTCCGTCTGTCTGTCTGTCTGTCACCAGGCTGTATCTCATGAACCGTGATAGCTAGACAGTTGAAATTTTCACAGATGATGTATTTCTGTTGCCGCTATAACAACAAATACTAAAAAAAGAAAAAAATAAATATTTAAGGGGGGCTCCCATACAACAAACGTGTTTTTTTTGCCGTTTTTGGCACGGAACCCTTCGTGCGCGAGTCCGACTCGCACTTGACCGGTTTTTTACTGTTTTTTGGTACGGAACCCTTCGTGCGCGAGTCCGACTCGCACTTGGTCGGTTTTTTATATATTTTTTTACTCGTGTAGTTTTTATGTTATAAAATTTAAAACTGTTTTCTTTTATTTCGGTAACAACATGAAGTGTATTATAGAAGAGTAAGAAACTTTGTTTTTAATCAGCTACCTACTTAAATCTTTTTGAGGAAGATCTTGGTTTTGGATTCATTTTCTTAAGGGGCCGTACAACGTCAAGTACACATTTTGTACTTCAGCAAAAAAAAACTGAAATATATTTTAAAATGTGGTCGAGACACATTTTCCAATTACGCACTCAGATTTAAGAAAATCTTGAGAAAACATGAATTAATGTGCGAGCGAAAGAGCGGCAGTCAGCGGCAAAATGTGTACGGGTTCTTAAGTTATCCCCCAAGCTGATTTATAGAAATTGTTACGGGCTTTGTTCGGATTCGATTGGGGCAACAATTAGATTAATGTTTGTTACGACTGAATCCACTTATTGCGTTCCCATCGCGTCTTTTGTATGCCTCTTCATTACTTCATGGGAACTTCCATTGATAAAGCGTTCAAGGAAATAGGAAACAAGTCAAGACTTTGAAAGAAATAAAAACAAAACCAATCACTACTTAGTGCAATTGGGTGAAGTCCCGAGGGTAAACTACTGAAATGTGGTAGTATGAGTAATTATATCGAGAAATTAATTGATTTTTTTTAAAGTTCCGAGCGAATAATTTCGTAAAAAAGTGTTTTATTTCTAACTACTATACAAAGGTGTTAATGAATTAACGCAAAATGAGAAAACCGTTTCTTCGGAACATCAAACTGAACAACTTTTACAATGGGACCAACTCTGAAATCGCAAAAAAAAAATCAGCTGCTTCATACATTTTTATAATTTCGTTATTAATTTTTGTATGAAACAGCTGATTTTTTTTCGCGATTTCAGAGTTGGTCCCATATTAAAAGTTGTTCAGTTTGATGGTCCGAAGAAATGGTTTTCTCATTTTGCGTTAATTCATTAACACGTTATTGAATTAGTCATAATGTCCGGTCAGAAAAAAAATGGAAGGCGGAGTATTTTTTCTTTATTATTAATGTGATATGAAATAGTAGATTATACACCAAGGGGATAAAGCACTGTTTTATGTCACGGGCGCTACATTGAATCCTGAACGTAACGAAGGACTCCAAATTTAACTCCCGAGCGCAGCGAGGGTGTTATAAGTTAATTCCCGAGCAAAGCGAGGGAATTAAGATTGAGTCCTGAGTGCAGTGAGGGATTCAAGCGCCCAAGAAAAAAACAGTTTTATCCCGGTGGTGTATACTCTACTTTTCTCACTTTATGCGAGACAATAAAAAAATCACAGATTTCGCAGTTCCCGCAAGAATCGGAGCATTGAAAATGAATACAAAAATTTACGAAAAAACTAAATCAAATCAAAAGCAAAATCCTATAATTTTTCTAAGGTATACTAGGTACCTTTTTATTTTTACGATCGATTGTGAAAAAGTGCCCCTGACTGCTTCGACGCGGCTGAAATATTATTAACCGATTCACAAAAATCAACTAATGCACTTCTCGTCTGCTTCCGCATCTTTCAACACCTTTACCATGACGATCGGTCAATAATCATAGAAACTACATCACTTTTTATATACCGAAATACCCGTTTTTCTACAATTCCAAATCTAAAGGGACCACCTACAGGTCACAATTATAAACCGACTAGCGACCGCCCGCGACTTCGTCCGCGTGTTTAATGTTTTGTCTATCCCTCGGGAACAGTTCCTTTTATCGGGTTGGAAGGTACCCTATGTCCTTTTCTGTACCCCTGACAATGTGTATGCAAAATTTCACGATGATCGATTGAGTTGTTAAGACGTGAAGGCGTAACAAACAAACAAACAAATCAACAAACAAACGGATTTTCGCATTTATAATATTAGTAAGGATTTTCAAAAAAATTTCGCTATTTTGTAGCTAAACTAATATTCTAGGACCCATTTTTTCATGTTTTCTTAAGTCGGTTTTTTTCTCGAAATATTTATAAATTTAGTAAACAAACACCCCCCAAAAAACCGAATTTTTCTAAATTTCAAAAAAAGTTACAAGCCGATTTTCAAAACTCAAACGTTCACACGTGTCGCAATATATTCCTCAACTTTTGGTACTATTTCCATCTCGATCCTCCTAAAATCCTCGGAACTATGACCAAAAATACGTCTCAGGCGATTTGCATTTGATAACCATTTTCAATGGTGAAACCAGGCTTAGTAGATAGTGTTTATTACAGCATATTAAAAGTGCAAATTGATATTGGAGACATTAGTCCAATTATGGAAAGATAACGTTATATTTTTATTTGGTACGTTCATCGAGGTTGAGCTAGAGTTTATTAAGTTTTCCATGTGTCAAAATCTTTAAAGGCTTTCAGGTATTTTTCCTTTGACTTTTCTGGGAGTAGATTATTGACAATGCCTATGGCATCTAATTTAATAGCTTCTGGAGTCAAAATACTTTCATCACTCGACATTTTTTATTTTTTCTTTGAAATATTTATAGAATCTTCTAAAGCTAGTAGTACTACTAACTACGGCTATAGTAACTTCTTTCAGCTGGCGTGGCCTACTCGATTTGACAAACAAATGAAGTTCGTCTCAGTGTGAATCTAGTGGGCCACGGCCTCGGTCTTCGAAAATCGAGTTGGCCGCGCCCGCTGAGGACACATTCTGTTTAGTGAAATTAGACTTTATGGACATAGAAATAAGAATTATGAAAGTGAAAATCACATTATTGACCAGCGGGTTATAATAGGACATTATAACCCGGCTAAAGCCAAGAGATATAATGTCTTGCTTTCGGTAAGGTTTACATGACATATAATTCGGCATTGTCGAGCATGTGGTGTGAAAAAGTTAATTAGCCTGACAGAAAGGAGATTGGTCAACATTTAGATGAGCTCACATAAAAGACAGATAATTATAAGGTAAGTATAATACGTTCTTCAGTACTTTAATTGAATTGCGCGGAAGTGGAAAACTCCGATAAAAACGTGTTGCTTAATTATTGCAATCATCGAAAGGAAACGCATAGATGCAAGATTGCAAACTTATCGGTTTTTTATCGGACACATTTTGGTGAGTGTGTCCTATAAAAAACCGACGTACAGAAGACAGGCGTACGAATTTCCGCCACTATATTCCAGAGACTCGTACTAAGCGTTTTGATTCAAATTTTATCATCCGTACCGCTAGAGAGTGGAATCATTCCTTGCCTGAGTCTGTGTTTCCCGATAGGTACGATCTGAGGGCTTTCAAGTCACGAGTGGATGGGTTACTTCTAAGCTAGCGCGTTTCATCTTCGGATCATCTGTCATCAATCATCTATTAGTTAGATGATCGAAACGTTTCATTGTAAATCGCATCATTGCTTAGCACCAGGTGTGATAGCGGTCAAGCGCCTGCCTATCTAATATAAAAAACCGGCCAAGTGCGAGTCGGACTCGCGCACGAAGGGTTCCGTACCAAAAAACGGCTAAAAACACGTTTGTTGTATGAGAGCCCCCTTAAATATTTATTTTATTCTGTTTTTAGTATTTCTTGTTATAGCGGCAACAGAAATACATCATCTGTGAAAATTTCAACTATCTAGCTATCACGGTTCATGAGATACAGCCTGGTGACAGACAGACAGACGGACAGCGGAGTCTTAGTAAGAGGGGCCCCTAAAAACGCAAAACTTTAGTCTCCATATAGATGACAAAACCAAGTAAAAAGTATGGTGTTTTAACAAAAAAATATGTTAAAATGAACGTCAGCTCAGCTCGGCTGGCGTCCCGACCGGCAATTTTCGCAACATTAGACAAACACAAAAGACAAATTCCGCAATAAAAAAGTCATTTCGTGGCGAACAACAGTCATCTTAACGGCAAACAAAAGAGTCTTCTCTCCTAGTGATTTATACAAGAATTACTGGGAAACGGTTGCTGTCTATAGGGCTGTCACTTGTCAGTAATTCGTGTATTGAAATAATTAGAAATAACGTATTGATATATTTTTAACAACTAACTTAAATAATGTATGCACCTTGTTTTTTGAGCATTGATTTCTGACTATCCCTTATATTTGAATTATTATTTTATGAGTAAACTGCTTTATAATACGGCGAAAAGGAGAAATTATACAGTCAATTCGACAGTAAAGTCGACAAATTGACTATTACAGCTTTCAAACAGTACAAAATTAAAATGAAATCAGATTAAAATCATAAAAATAACTTTCAGAAGTTAGCTCGTTTGTATGGAAAACCAGGTATGGTGGATTAAGCTAGTGTTTCCTAGGATGACGGTGCCGTCATATTACGACCGTAATTAGCGGCGTAGAACGTTGTCTACGTAAACAATACGGCGCGGTGTACGTTACGGTGTCGCCGTATGTTTACACAGACAACAACGCCGCTACATTACGGCCATAATATGACGACATCGCTATCCTAGGAAACCCTAGCTTTAGTGGCCCATATTTTCTTTTGAGCAGTATATTATTTTTGTTTTCTTAATTAAAAGGTTGCGATTTATTACATAAATAGTATTTTTTACAAGCTCTGTTTCATAAGTCCTGAATCAAGAAGAATGACTGGTCAGTTCGAAGAAAATCTGGCAGTAACTCAAGCCTCTATAAGCAAAACCACTTACTGTCAAATTGTACCTATCTATGCCCTAACGACTTGTATTGCTTTAAAGACATTATGCAAGTTAGTTTATCAGATCATAAAGACTTAAAGTATGTCGTCAGTACCATTCTTCTTTTATAGTATGGACAGCCCTTAGCTTACCGATGTTAATAGCAATTGCCAGCGGTACGGGGGCGTAAAAACGACCTCACTCATAATTTAGTGGCCAGACTTATTTTATGCGCGTCACGTCGTCTGCCATGTGTTCACGGGTGTCGGAACTCGATATCAAGACGTCATATTTCACAGGAAAATAGAGACAGCGAAATAAAAAAAAACGCACCACGCTGCGTTAAGCCAGCTACCCATGTGTTCACGTGATGTCATATTTCACAGGAAAATAGAGACATGCAGCGAAATAATAAAAAAAACGCACTACGCCGCGTTAAGTCAGGCTACCCATGTGTTCACATGATGGCAAAAGTATTGGCTCGCGCGCATCTACTTAAGTAAAAGAAACGTATGAAATTACGTAAACACGCTATTTGCGAAACAGCAAAGTGATTAAGTATCCCATTCGAAAGCCAAAGCAAATATTAGTTGTTTGGTTTTTTCTTGGACGAATAAAAGGTTTTTCTTGATAGGTTTTTTTTCTTAAGTTGGACTATGTCACTTCACTGAAGTAGTAAAAAGTGATAAAATTGAACATTATAAAGAAAATCGGTTTCCCACGAAATTTACGTTATATTGAGACTTTAACAAAATTTCTAAAATATAACACTTCCTGAATGCAGTAGCAAAAGTCAATATTTTTTTCCATACCTCCAACAAGTAACATTAAAACATATTCCATTAATCATGACACAAAAGAACCCAGTCATGTTCTACGGGGTCGGCGTTTCACGGGTAGCTTCAGTCCCTCCCGTCTAATTAGCTGGCGAAATGACAGATACAAAACACACCCGTAAATCACGTGACGAAATGTCGCCGCCAAATGACGTGTGTGGCGCAACAAGTGGTGCCAGACGCTGGCAGCGTGATCGGACGTACGTGACAAACATCTTGTGTTAGGTACTTTATTATGTTGTCTTGTATCTGGTATCTACCAAACCACTTTACTAAATAGGTATGTAGTATGTGAAGTGCAGTTAAAAGTAAAGAATAGTCACAAAGATAGCAAAACGGGTGCGTAGACGCATTCATTCTTTCCATGATTTACGTAAGCATGGCACTCTCTTTTCATTACGTGGTTTGTAAATGAGCTCTAAATCCACAAATCAGTAAAATTTTAGGATACAAACAATGTCTTGACTTAACAATCTAGTAAAATCTTGACAATACTTGATTAGTAAAAGGAAGACACTTTTTAGATTATGTACTTAAAAATTTAGGGTGTGCTTTGAACAAATTAATTTCGATGAAACTAAAAACTGAGCATTTGAACCTAAAATAAGACAAAAATAAGACAATTACGTTGTAATATCAACATGAAATAAATATTGTTAAAATATATATTTTTATTTTTTAGGTATGTATTATAAAACCTTAGTTTATTGATAGTAAAATTATTGATGATACACTTGTCATGGTCTTGTCATTATTATTTTTACCAATACAATACAAAATTAAGGTCACTTAACCTTCCATCAAATTCATAAATTGTTAAAATCTCTCGACTACTAGCACTAATTTTCTTTGCAGCATCCTAAAAAGGTATAACACGAGATAGTCCTAAAGAGCTTATTTACTAAGTCAAGTAATAAGAGATTTTTTCCTTCTTTTCCCAACTACTTGAGACGAGTGCTATTGCGGTAACAAAAGACATTATTTTAAAAAGCTCTTCTTTCTCGCCGTAGCTGGGACAGATTCAATTGGTCAGATAGAAAAAGGGCTTCACTCTCGGCCGAGAACTGAGGGGTTAAAGTAGCAAGATTTTGTATGAAACATAAATGAAACATTTAATGATTTGAATCTAAAAATTTCTATACAACAATATAAATAGTGATATTAATACAGCATTATTTTATAGTCGTTTTAATTAACTTAAGTCTTAAGGGAATATTCTACCAATGAAACTAAACATTTTTGCCAAAGAAACATGGGTCGAAAAACGACAAAAACTTTTGGTCCTTCCATACGAATTACACAGCTAAAACGGGAAAGTAAAAAAATGACGTCTTTTGACCCATGTTTCTATGGCAAATTTTTTTAGTTTCATTGGTAGAACAGTGCCTTCTGTTCATTAAAACGACTACAAAATTACGGTGTATTTTAATCGTCTGAAAATATTCCATATTAGAATCATATTTATAATTCCGAAGATTTAAATGCTTTTGTAATAACAATTTTATTGTCATTGATAAAAAAAGGAATTGTCAGCCTAAATGTCCATATTAACGATTTTTGTAAAAATATATAAAAAATATACCTAGCATAAAAATATGATGTACTTACATTTGTTGTAAGTTTTTGTCTGGCAATAGTGCATGCGTCACATAGTCGGCTTTCATCACATTTGTCCATTTACTGTCACTGTCAAATCAATGATTTTCATGTTATGAAATATTTTATGTTCATTATTTTTTATAAAATGATTTGTCATTTTAAGATTTGGGAAATGAAACCTACAATGCTGCTACTTTAACCCTGCTGTGCACCCTAGTTCTCTAAATCCTTTCCAATTGAACAAAATGTCGGCAAGTGGAATCGATATTGGAACCCAGGTTATTTACACTTCGCTAAATCTATTGCCACACTGCAATTAAACTGTTAAACAGATTAACATTGGAGCTTTTGTTGATACCTTTGCGATTCGGTGGAGAGTCTCAATTGATTCTGGTAGGTAAGCATGACTTTTAGCGAGCCAAAGTATAAAAACGTATTTAAGAACAATCTAATGAACTCTATTTATGCTAATAGCATTTTTTTCTATCAGAGAGAGTAATAGTACTAGATCAGTCAATCATTTAATTCCTTAGAATATTTCTCAAACGTACTATGCGAGCCAAATAGTCCGTGAGCCCGCAACAGTATTGCCTACGTCATATGCCATCACGATGAGATGCATGGCACACGGTCGGAAAAGTTGTGTTTACTCTCTCTACGATTGAAAACTAAATGATGACACGGGTCTCTTACTGATGTCACATGACGTAAATATAATCTTAAAATTTTGACCGGAAGTGGAAGATTTTCTCAAGCTTCCGGCCAATTTTATTTTGCTATATCTTCTGATCCTCGCTCAGCACAACTTTTACGACCGTGTGCCATGCATCTCATCGTGATGTCATATGACGTAGGCAAAACTGTCGCGGGCTCACGGACTAAAATAAGAATAGTACCTACTGTCAAAGCGGCCATTTTTGTTTACGTTTCGCTTACACTTCAGGGTGTAGGAATGTGCAAGGAAAGGAACAAAGATCAAAATGGCCGTTTGACAGTACTACCTATTCTTATTTGGCGCGTGTTTGAAACACAGATGGAAAAAGTCATGTTTATTACGGTAATTTGGATTCCCTATTATAGTCAGACTTTTTTTAATCACATTATGTTATTAAGTATGATAATGAACATAAAAGCTATATTCATGACTAATCTGCAGTTTATCTGTCGATGACACCCAAATAACTCATAAAAACGGTTTCATATTTTCTTCCTGCTCATTGGTCCGTTAACACGTTATTTGAGAATGCCAAGCAAATTGTGAATTATGGATTGTGAAATTTCTGGCTTTTCATACAGCTGGCTGACATCCAAAGGATGTGAAAAAAACATTTTAGTTGAAACAACAACAGTTGATGTGTAAAATAAAATAAAAAAAAATTTCTTAATTAAATTTAAGTAAAACTAAAAGGACTTTATTGTCTGTTTAGTCTTATTAATTGGGGAATATATAAATGCACTTTAAAAATAATGTAACACACTTTAAAATGTTTAGCCACAAAATTTATTGAATGAACTATAAAAATAATGGTTTCCACTAGAAATATGCTAAGCTTTAAAATTAATACTTTGCACTATACAATTTAATTGCTTAGCTTTAAAATTAATACTTTGCACCTTACCAATTAATTTTATAACTTTAGCACTGGTAAACAGACGTCGATATTATGCCACAAGTTGTTTTCATCTTTCCATCTCATTTTAACAGTGGTCAGTCTGACATGGTTGGACAGAAACTAAATGGTTACGGAGTTGGGACCAATGGTTGGGACACAGTTAAAGTGCAAACCATTATTTTTGTAGTGATAATATTAAATTATAGATCTATTATTATTTTAAAGTGCAAACCATTATTTTTGTAGTGATAATATTAAATTATAGTTATATTATTATTTTAAAGTGCTGCTAAACAATTTTATAGCTGTTTTCATCAAATTCAAAGTGCTACTAAATACATCCCTTATTAATTTTTGTATACTTACATACTTTTTTCTCCGTTTAGTTCTACTAGTAGAACTAACGATAGAACTAAATGAATACCATTATTTTGAGATTGTCATATTAATTTGGCTCTCACACACAACTTTCGCTATAGTAACGTGAAAAGTGGATTTAACTTTCAAAGTCCCCAACGACTTTAGTTCCTCAATATGTATTGTAATATGCACAATCCTCTAAGCCTATAGCAGCTTAACCTGTTTTCACACGTGCCTTTAAAGGCTCTGTCATAAAAGCCGCATCACCCCCGAGTTTTCTCAACACTCGACAAACTATGTGAAATGGTTGCCGAAATAGAAATAAAGGACATGTCCTAATTTGGGCCACGTCTATGTACACCACCCTCAAAGATGGAGAAAAATACACTGATTCTGAGAAAAATACAAATAATTTTATAGAATGCACGGTTAAATGGTTATTAATAAAAACAGATCAATATTTTTTACTTGAAATAAAGTGTCAAATATGGCAACTCTCCGTTAAAAGCCGTCAGTGAGCGCATTCTGCCAGACAAATCTTTGAGTCATCGATTGCCATTTTTAACCATGGAAAGCATAGCGGTAGGTGCTTAGGGTGTTTCTACACGATGCAAGTAGCCCGCGCAAGTTGAGAACTTGCGCAGGTTACATGCTCCATGGAAACACGTAAAGCGGGTCCAGCTCCATAGCATTGTACACTCGCGCAAGTAACCCGTGCCTCAACGTGCGCAAGATACATGCACCGTGTAGCACAAGGACGGATAGAGCATTACTATCGCTTTGAGATAAGCGGTCTAGCTGCCGGTATTGATCAATATTTTACTTTCCATGGTTAAAATGTACTCTCTATGGCGATCGATGACTCAAAGATTTGTCTGGCAGAATGCGCCCATTGTCACTGTCATTGAGTTCTACCTACTCTGTGCTGTGGCTTGTTGTTAACACAGACGTATAAGAAGTTGTTAACATCTTCCGCCATGATGCTTTTTTATGCGTTTTTGCATTTTGTTTAATGTTCCTTCCAGAAAACAAAGCGATTTTAAAGAAATTGAATAATTAGAAACTGTTTATCGTGTCTTTATCTATTTTTTGGTATACTGTACAAAGACGTGGCCCAGACCTCATACATTTCTGGACATCACCTAACACCTTTCAAACTTTTAGATTTTTTATGCATTCACAATGCTATTTTTTATATTAAGATGATTAATGTTATTGAAAAATATTAGTAGCATAATTGGTTAGTGCATTGGGCCGGAATCCTAAGGGTGCGGGTTCGAGTCCCGTCTGAGCTGCTACGGGTGAGTCGATTTTTTCTAATATTTTTCAATTAAATTAATCATCTTAAAATAAATTTCAAAATGAAGGTAAAAAAAATATTAAGTTATTATTTGCGAATTCAAATAACAAGAAGAGTGTACGACTGAACTGCGGTGTGAAAAAATACGGTCATATGGAGAAAAAGGAAAAAACAAAGTTGTTGTGTACGATGTGAATTGTGAAGACACGCTTATTTCTACGGTGCGATGACCAACGGTTCAATTGGATTATACAAAGACCAGACTCTTGTTTTAGATTCAGAGATTTGTGCTTCGGCTAACAGTTTTGCTCCGGGTAAGGGAGTTTCAGAGGTATACCTACTTAATTCGATAAGGAGCATACATCTTAACAATGCGTTATTAATACCGAAAGGCATTGTTATTGATTTATGAATGAACGTTTTGTGACCGACGAAAAAAGTATGAATCCTTATTTTTCCTTTCCGAGCACTTTCTACAAGAGTTTTATATTTCAATGCCTATAGGTATATTTAGAGCCACTTGCTGTGAATATAGGCATTGAAATTAAAAACACTTTTACGGACGTGAGCGCTTAAAAGTGCTTCAAAGGTGAGCGATAAATCTTTGGAAAACAGTTTAAATTCTTCCATCATTTTCTTGTTCTTCAACGCTCTTTTTACTTAACGCGATATGTAATAAGTATTGATAATAATATAAAGTATGGTGATATTCAAAATATGCGTGAAAATCTCAGAAGTGAATATGCTACAGAAGGAGAGACGTCGCAATTTAATTTACACACTGTACACATCAATTCTAGTAGTTGTGTGTATCCCGATGTCGAATATGTTAATAATTCAGCCACACCTCGGCTGGTCCTTCCTTGAGGGTAAATGGATCAGTCATTCATGTACGTCCTATAATTTTGGGACTGTTCTACGAAGCGTGCGGGGTACACTCCAGGACACACTACAGGATGTTGACGCAAAGAGATGTATTTTAGTAAAAAATCACTTTCCAATAAAATTTATAACGATTAAACCGTTCAGTCCCAAAATGTACACTCATTACAACGGTTTCAAAAGGTACTTAATTTTTATAAAATATAGAAGGTAACCTTCTTCATATTTATGTGATCCTGGTAACATTTTGGCACTGAACGGATTAAACATTTTAATCAAGGTGCGTTTAAATCTTAATTATGTTTTAATAATGCAATGTAGGTATTTAACTTCTTTATACTAATTAGATGTATATTTAAAACCTAACTTACATTAAACTTATTTAATAATTCTCTCGTGAGTTTGGTAACAGTCGCTATTTAACAAAAAATCACTGGAATCCATAAAATAATTAGCATAATTTTCAAAGAAGTTTAAACTCAATAAATCAGATTCTCTTAGATTAATCCATTTTGAAACTGTAAAGTTCTCCTAAATATTATGATATTGATTTAACTGTCACTAACTGAATAAATTATATTATGGCTACTAACTTTCATTGTAACCATCTTGTAATATTTGAAAGTTCAACTCTCCAGAAGTCCACGGGCCATTAACCCTTCCAGAGCTTCATAATAAAGTGTACTTTTTAATAACCCTCCTCCGGGGGTCGACACAAACGCGCAAGGCGCTGTGCAAACTTGGACACTTTGTTGCTGTCACAGGGACGGACAGTTTCATAGAAAATCGCGGGTTTGTCCAAGAATCGCCATGAGCATGTCTCTATTTAAGATAGATAGAAGAAGATATATATTTAATTTTATCTTTTAAGACTAGTGACAGCTCTAATAGTGATGAAAAATAAGGTAGTTTATTTATTTTTGTCAAAAATAACGTGTATTATACTTATTGTTTGTGTCTGCCACTTTTTAGGAGCAATTTAGGGTTTGTATGTTAATAGATAAATGTTCAACAAGTGTGTAAGTAATTTTTGTTGCGAAAGCACGAAACAAAAAAATGTTCTCGTGTGGACGATACAACTTTTCACCTCTACCAGCGAGAAAACTCTTAGTAAAATCGCTTTTTGCTGCGTGCATGAAGTAAAGTGATTCGAAACTCACGCTCGCAGCAAAAAGTGTTTCTGCCGCGAGTTTTTATGCAGCAAAAGGGGCCCTTTTCGTGCTGGAGAAGTTCAAAAGTCAATTATGCATTGCAAGTTAGCAATATTAAACGCGAGTGTCTTCGTTTGCGTAATGCCTTAAGTAATTATAAATTTTACAGTCAGGACGTTGTTATACTGTCTTTTTTACGCGTAATTTGTAGTGGGGTAATGTTGAAGCCTTGAATGGGGTGCCGGGATCAAAGGATTGACTAATTACTCTAGTGAAAGGGATCAAATTTGTTTTTCTTCTGTAATTAGTCTTCGTTGAAAGTATTTCCATCCATTTTCTATGGACGAGGTAACAATATTGAAAACTGTGATGGTATGAAATGCTTTCACTTCCTAAACTTTTTGATGTAACTAGCTAATTAAATATTTTTGAAAAAGTACCAGGATCACATAAATCTAGAGAAGGATATAATTATACGTTCACTGACGCTCCGTCTAGAGGCAGTTTTTTTCGCGTAAGGTACGGGGTACCGCGTCTCAATGTACCGTCCAAGTATGTGATAAAGAAAAACCAGTAACAATCAGATTGGAGGCCTGAAATAAAACTAAACGATTCTCTTTCGGAGCAGTCAGGTATTGTATTCCTCATAAAAATCTCCGTCAACTATTAAATTATATTTCAAGAGGGCGTCTGAGTACCTCGTAAAAGTTGTACTGCGAATGCACTGATGCTACTAAGAGGATTATGAATATTATGATAATCAAGTACTTGCGTATGAAAATATTGTAGACGGAACTAATCGGAATGCTGTTTTTTATTAAAGATGATAAAATGCAAATAATTGTCACCACAATATCTTTTGTGCAGAAAAATATTGAGGGATTTGTATAACTTCATTTAGCTGCAAAAAAGAGTTAAAATTTCAGCATAGCATTGATCGAACCTCGATTTGCCGGCGTGTTTTTAAAACAAATTCACAGCTCTAACGTAATGTACAAATGGAATATTTAAGTGAATATTTCTCGAATATACGATGACATTACTCACACACTTGACACTTCGGGGCACTGTGCAGAATTTTATTATACGCGTTAGGTTGAAAGCGCGTAAAACAATAATATGGCCGTCACCTCTACTCCATTTTCCGCAGTTTTGGCAGTGCAATTTCTATTCATGAGTTTTGCTGACGTCCATAGCTAAACCCATTTATATTCCAAACTACAATAGCCCTTATGACCAGGATGTAAGAGTGTTCAAAGGGATTGTTATTGCTAAAATAAAGTAGGTTTTCACTTGAGTGTCGGATTAACTCGTAACGTGATATTTTTCGTTTTTGCGGATTTAAGTAATTCATTTTCGCATGACTACAAAAAGGGAATGTATCAAATTTTGCATGCAAAGACGAAAATAAAGAATGGTTGTGTCTTTCCGACGGCAGATTTCCATAAAATACTGCAGCGCAGCGGAAACTAAAGCGGCTATATAATTTCAACTAAAGGCAAGGTGAACAAATAACTGTACTGAAATTTATCAAAATATGTCACTTAAGGTACCGAAGAACGTTCGATTGTCCCTAAATGATTTATATGTACTTTTTATTATACACAATTTTATATCTACGACAATATTTCGTAACATCCTGTGTGGGCATTGTTATATTTGAGCAACTGCGGCAAGACACAGTAGTTTCCAACTCAAACAAGCCAACAGTTTGACTCAAAGGACTAGCGAATGCGAAGACAGTATAGACCAAGCTCCCGTTGCATAAAACTGTACCTCACTAGATGGAAGAGCAGAAATGGTTGCAGTAATAGATATTAGTTAGGAACACTGGATTTTAGTGGGTTGCCATCGCATATCCTGGAAGAACACATACATATTTTTTTCGTTTTTGTACCGCTATTTTGACTAAAAATTACATCATGAGGTGGAAGATCGAAATGTTTACCCATCGAAAGAGAAACATTTGGAGGTCAAAACCGCATAGGTTGCCAGCCTCCCCTGGCAAGTTTCAAGGTCAGCCAAGTTTTATGAGGCCCCAAAAATGGGGTCGGGACACTTACCTCATCAGGTGGAGAGATAATAACCCTAGACGCCAATAGCTTAACTAGATGGCAGGCAACCCTATATATTCATGAACGGCACGTACCATAAGGCCCTGTCCTAATTGGCATCGGTCGTGCGATCATGCGTTGCGATTTCATCGTGCGATGAAACTGAACAATAGACGCATCGCATGATCGCGCGACCGTCGATTAGGACATTCAATAGATATCACTAGGTTTGATCGCATGGTCGCACGACCAGTTTCATCGGACGGACGCACCATCGCACGACCCATGGCCAATTAGGACAGGGCCTAATAATTAAAATCTTTTTTAAATCTAATAATCAAAAATTTTAAACCTAAAAACGTGGGGCGCAGACAATATGGATGATAAATTTTACAAAATGCGCCCCACGTTTTTTAGGCCCCAGGTTTAAAATTTCTGTAGGTAAGGTTATATATATTTACAGAAGAATTTATTTTTTACTTTTTAGTCCATTTTAATGTTTTTAGTCCGATTTTGCTTGTAATAATTTAGTCCTTTTAAAAACGTGTTTTTAAAAAAGATTTTTATTTTTCAGTAAATTATTATTTTCTACTTTTTAGTTAAAGAGCTGAGACAAACATTTTTCATCTCCTATCGGAGCACTTGTCAAGACGATTCAAACGAGCCCAAACTCAAAGGGGTTGCATGGTTTTATTACAGAATCCCAGTGGCCTACTTCCGGCTCCATCATCAGACCCTGGAAACTATTTCCCAACAAAGTACTCGTTAAGACAATTCAAATGAGCCCAAACTCGATGGGGTTGCATGGTTTTATTATGGAGTTCCTATGGCCTACCTCCGGCTCCATCATCAGATCCTCGGACACTATTTCCCATTAAAGTACTCGTCAAGATGATTCAAACGAGCCCAAACTCGATGTGATTGCATGGTTTTATTACCAAGTTCCAGTGGCCTTCTTCCGGCTCCATCATCAGACCCTGGACACTATTTCCCAACAAAGTACTCGTCAAGATGATTCAAACGAGCTCAATCTCGATGGGGTATCGTGGTTTTATTAAAGAGTTCCTGAGACTTTCTTCCGGCTCCATCATTAGACCCTGGAAACTATTTCCTTACAAAGTACTCGTCAAGACGATTCAAATGAGCCCAAACTCGATGGGGTTGCATGGTTTTATAATAGAGTTCCTATGGCCTACCTCCGGCTCCATCATCAGATCCTGGGACACTATTTCCCATTAAAGTACTCGTCAAGATGATTCAAACGAGCCCAAACTCGATGTGATTGCATGTTTTTATTACCGAGTTCCGGTGGCATTCTTCCGGCTCCATAATCAGACCCTGGACACTATTTCCCAACAAAGTACTCGTCAAGATGATTCAAACGAGCCCAATCTCGATGGGGTATCGTGGTTTTATTAAAGAGTTCCTGAGTCCTTCTTCCGGCTCCATCATCAGACCCTGGAAACTATTTCCTTACAAAGTACTCGTCAAGACTATTCAAACGAGCCCAAACTCGATGGGGTTGCACGGTTTCAATATTGAGTTCTTATGGCATGGCCTTTCAGCTTCATCATCAGACCCTGAACTTCGTCTCCCATTAGAGTACTCGTCAAGACGATTCTAACGAGTCCAAACACGATGGGGTTGTATGGTTTCATCATAGAGTTCCCGTGGCCTTCTTCCGAATCCATCATCAGATCAGCTCAATGACACCATAACATTGCATTGTTCTCAAGTTCTGACCTATGTTTAAAGTTTCAAGTATCTAGCTCATCGGGAAGCTAGTATTAAATCGTTCCCAAACTTTGCGGACAAACATACAAACAAACAAACAAACGAGAAAGCAACCTAATAAAAACGTGTTAAAAGACATCATAGTCGGTATTTCACTAGTATTTATTGCCTTTCAGTAATTGATTTGTTATGCCAAAATAAACGACGATAATAAATCGCGCTGCCATCAATGCAGTCATTAATGACCGCGTCAGTAATGTACTATTATTACATGATTATTACAGAAATACATATATTATTTTACAAAGAAAAAACTTAATTTATAAGGTCTATAGTGCGTAGTGATAGACTAAATAAAAGCATGTCACTATTACAAGAGTATTTTTTATTTTATTAAAGGTTCGAAAAGCCAAAGATGAGTAGGTATTTAATAAAAAAACTTATTTATTGTGGAAACTGAAAACTGAACTGTTTAATTTTCGAAACCCGAGCTTCTGTTATTCTGGGCCTTATTAAATGTTATGAACTAATTAAGTAAGTAATTACAGACGTCTCTGTGTTGGCTTGGCTTTGATCTGTTAAGATTTGTCCGAGAAATGACTTTATCTAACTAAATAAACGTGAAAGTTAATAAATTAATAATTACCTATATCCTTAAACCATTTTTTTTACTTGAGCTTTGACTTCTGACTCGGTAAGTGTGTGTTGAGATAATTATACATTTTCAAGACATATAATTTGACAGAGAAATGTGTATTAATAAGGTAATTTGTTTTCTGTCACACTTTATTAAAAAAATGTGTTTGTTTACTATTAGTTTAAAAATTGGCAAATAATGGTTTTCTAATCATAGATAACATTTAATAAATATGAAACACTTTTTGTGTAATGAAAGACTTTTGAAATCGACTCTCGAATGAAAAATAGAATGTTGATCGTAGATAATTTAATTCCCATCATACATGACGTGTGAAATCAGATTAACAACTAGGTGCACCTGGTAATTGGTTTCATGAGGTTTGGAATTTGTATGCATCTGAAATTGGATCATTTTCCAATTAAAACGGTGTATGCGAACGATGTATGGATTTGCGGTATCTATAAGTGTGCACATTTGCAGTACCTACGAAAGACGCTCTTGAGCATCATGAGCTCATTCCGCCTTCCCGGTCTACCATCGGTCGTCAAGACGCACGGCAGGGTTTTACCCCTATTTGGTTGACTTTCCATGCATGCGCACGAATCGTTTTTCACCTTCCTTTTTAATGCGCACAGCCAAGGAGTGGACAGGGGCGTAGCTACCGCCGTATCAGCCGTATCAATTATACGGGGCCCCCGGGCCACGGGGGCCCCCAACGGCCCCAACGTGCGTAATCAAAAATTTATTAAAAACTTTTTTTTTTAATGGAAAAAGTAAAAAAAATCGTTGCGCTGCTGATTAGATGAAAGCAGAATTGCAAGACATGTCTTGTTCGGAATTCGTAAGTAAATATTAAAACGACGCGAAATTAATACAAAATATGCCCGTAGTAATACAAAATATGCTTGGAAACATAGTCAAATAAAAATAAAACATTAAATCAAATGTCTCTTCTTTCTATACAGCTAGGTAAGTTCTCATTTTTTTATTTTCCTCTCATTTTGCTGAGCCGCCCGTTTGCTCCTTCTTGATTTTAAGTATTTTAATTACAAAACAGCCACATAAATTCAATATGTCCTTCATTTATCAGTTACCAGTCTCTACAGTAGTTTTACTGCCAGTAAACATTTAGAAAATAGACCAAAATTTTTTCGCGGCTCCCGCTTCGCGCTCGCCGCCGCTCTCGTCCCCACTTTTTTGTTTCTAAAGGTGGCAAATTCAAATTTTCTATGGAGAGTCCAAAATTTTTTTTTCGATTTGAATTTTTTAATTATTTTGGAAGGTGTTCAGATTCACAAGTACATTGACCCCCTTTCTGTTACAATTTGTATATTTAATTTGGATTGTTAGTACAAATTTTGGAAAAAGTGACAGATAGATAATTATGATGAATAAATATTTCTTTTAATTTTGTGCAAACATTTTTTTTCTTTTATGAGAAATCTTTACCCTTCCTAAGGGCCCCCAAACAAATTTTATACGGGGCCCCGCCAAAGCACGCTACGCCCCTGAGTGGAACTGCCTGCGTCTGTATTCCCGCAAGCATATAACCCAGCGATATTTAAAGCCGGAGTGAATAGGCTTCTTCTGGGCAAGCTCGCTTCATCTTCGGCCTCTTCTTAGCCTTATGGTTCTCGAATGTGGCCAAGAGTAAGCACATTTAATGTAAAATAAAAAAAATAAAAAAATGCGGTACAGTTATGGGTAATGACAATTTATACCAAAGTAGGTATAGTTTATCTATCTCACGAAGTCCATTCTGCTATGAATTTGTGGCGTGCACATGCACATTGTTTTAATGTGCGTCTGCGCTCTCTCGTATTACGCACACTAAAATATGTGCAGGATAACGGACTTCGTAAGATACTTAGAAAACTACATTTCGAAATGAGGTCTAGAGAGGTTGACACTCAACTGTTTCCGTTGAAATCGTGCAAAGCCTTTTATGCCAACACTACAAAAAAAAAACTTTACCTTCATCATTTCTAAAAACCCCCTCTAAAAATCCCAACCCCAAAAACACCAGAAAAATTTTCTGAGCCAGGCCAAAAGTTTTAAGAAACAAAATGTATGAAAAGTATGAGCGTTAACGATACACGATGCTTAAACCTACATATCTGACAATATGTGTATCTTTTTTTGATACAGCTAAACACCATGTGCTTAAAAAAAAATATAATAACGTTTTTACAGTGTATTTTTAAAACGATACACATTGCGCTGAGTGTGTTAAGTTATCCTTCCTTACTAATGAAATTAAATGTGAAAGTCCGTTTGTTTATTTGATACGCCTTCACATTTTAACTACTGAACCGATCATTATGAAATTTTACATACACGTTGTCAGGGGTACAGAGAAGGACATAGGGCTTTTCATTCCGAAAATACGTATTGTTCCCGAGAGATAATAAAAAACTTTCCACGAAGACGAAGTCGCGGACGGCCGCTAGTTAATGATAAGTAAGTTACTATTTAATAATTACACGAAAATATATCGTCTTATAACTAATTTAATAAACAATACATCGTCGAAATTCTTTCAGCCGTTTAACGGCGATATAGGGAGTGGAGGAATTTAATTTGAGAGGTTTATTGTGCCCGGCGAAGGGTTACCCTGCCTACTATACTTCGACAGGCTGGAGTAGAGAAGCGGTCAGAGATTAATTATAGAAAAATATTATTTCAATCAGTATAGTTTTATAAATGATTTAGATGATTCCCAATTTAATGCAATATAAATATAAAAGCGTTATAATGCAAGTTTATTCTATCTGTCTTATTCAGAGTGCGTTCGTTAAACTAGGGCTTAAGTTAACATGGCGTTAAACTGCGGACTAACGCCATTTTAGCGCAAATCGTTTTCAGAGTGACGTTTAGTCCCACCGTTTAAGGGCCTACACACATAACCGCGTTGCGGCGACGCACCGCAACGCAACGCCAAAATCGGCGGCACCGCGCGTCGCCCCGCGGTGCCGTCACACTTGTTGACCACAGTTTTAGTCCGACCTCGGACACTCCATACCATTACTTGTTGTATGGTCAGTGATACAATAAAACCGCCGCGCCGCTTTTTTAATAAACTACCTAATTACACAGATGACATTTCTTCATTTAAGTATAACAAAATATCAATGAAAAAAAAAACAAATCAATACAAAAACGCCAAAAACAAAATATGGGTCTATGAAGTTGCCGATATTATGTCACGTGCCTACAGAGAAAATAATAACATATATGATTTAAAATATCCTTACTAATATTATAAAAGCGAAAGTCCGTTCGTTTGTTACGCCTTCAAAACTGCTGCCTTAACTACTGAATCAATTATCATGAAATTTTGCATACACGTTGTCAGGGTTACAGATAAGAACATAGGGTATACTTTTCATCCCGAAAAAAGTACTGTTATAATATCTTATAATATATTGTATGTTATAATATATTATATCGAATTGTAACCATGATAGTCAAATCAGTAAAATAAAGTTTTTATTTTAGCTTTCTTAACATTAAAAAAGATCTTGAGAGTGACTTTTTTGTTAGCAAAAAAGGGTGACGGAATACTTTTATTTTCGCGAAAAGTACTCTCCATCAGGATTCATAACTTTATTAAGTGGGTGTACCCAATGTCTTCGTCTAGATACATAATAACAAAAGAGCTATTCGCTTATTGAGATCCATCGCAGAGACACGTGTATCAATACTCACGAATCACAGAATAATGGTCACCTCAAGCAACGCGCGGTGCCACGCGTTGCCGCTCGACAACGCGCGGCGCCGCGCGGCACCGTAACGCACCGCAGAAATCTGCGTTGCGTTGCGGTGCGGCGCCGCAACGCCGTTATGTGTGTAGGCCCTAAGGATTAAAAGGTGCATTGTGATTGGTTTACAAGCATTAAACCAGGTTTTGTTAAGTCTTGCACCCCAGTTTTGTGAAACATCTCTGAATAAGACAGTATAAATACTTCAAAGCATTTTCTAAAACAACTGAACTTCGATTCATTTTCGCATTCCAAGCTGATGATTTTGATGAAAATCATCACGTACGTGTGTTACGTATGGACGTGTCCAATAGTCAGTTTCGTTACGTTAGTAAAAAAATATAAGACAAAATTTTAATATAGTCGCAAAAGTAGCGTTAAATAATTTAAAGACAGCAGTTGGTTTTGATGTCAAGAAATGGATACGTGTAGAACTGTTGATGAACATCTAGTTTTAAGTCTATCAATCCTTAATAATCCTTTGAATAATATTGTACATTGTAAAACATCCATTATTCCATTAAAATAAAAAAGTGCACAGCAGCACTCACAACCTAAAACTACGATTTATCAATTTTAACTCTGTTACTTTATTTACATATTCTGTAATATTGTCCAAGATTCCGTTTTTAATATAGCTTGATTTGATAGGACATGTTCATTATCAATTATTAGTTTTCATGATGATTAAGATTATTTAAAACACAAAGTATTGTCCAAAAAAAAAGTGTAAAGTTTCTTCATGGCTAACTGGTAACGTAATTACAGTTATGTCAAAGACAATATACACTACAGTTACGTAGACGTACGCGCATAGACGTTCTTCTATTGTTCTTGTATAATTCTAATAACTCAAATCCTACTAACATTATAAATGTGAAAGTTTGTGGGTTTGGATGTTTGGATGTTTGTTCCTCAATCACGCAAAAACTACCGAACGGATTTGGTTGAAATTTGGCACACAGATAGAAGATAGCCTGGATTAAAACATAGAATACTTTTTATTCCGATATTCCCACGGGAACGGGAACCACGCGGGTGAAACCGCGGGCGGCCGCTAGTAAATAATAAAGATTGATTGATTGATTGAATCGAAACAAACAGATAGGTAAGTAATTTAATTTACGTAAAGTTTCTTTTCGTAAAACTTCAAGATTAAGTAATACGAATGCGTACTACAAAAAAGTCACATGTTTAATTTTCCGCAGTACTTAATACGGAAACGCGTGTTGATATCAGGTATGTTTCGTTACACAGAAAAATATCCGATGGGTAGGTCGGTACATACAACATCATCTCGACCAAGTTTTTAGTTATAATACCAGGAAAACACTATAGCACACGGCAATATATCTTGCTATAAGGATACTTGACCACCGGCAATATTATACCTGTCATATACAGATACCTGACATACTTAAAGAAAGTACCTACTCGTAGTCTTGTATCCATATTAATTTTATGAGATAAAGTCCCAAACAACTAGTTTTGGGTAACTTATTTCTTCGAATGTCAACAGTAATAGCCAAATAGTTACAATGACCTTTAAGTAGATTGAAAATCATATGACGACTGTTGGGTACCTACTTATGGTCTGAAATTTGAAACGTGTTTGAATTTAATTAAGAGTCTGTAACAAAGAATAAATAGACAAATACTCGTCAGCAGTTCCTATCTCAAAAATATATGTAGGTAGATTGTTCTCTCTGAAGTTCCTCGGCTTAAAAGTTTTTGTACAAATTTTATTTCAACACACTAATTAACCTTCTCCACTGTTGACTAACAACCGAACTTTGCGAATTGAAACAAAATTGTCAAATTAAAACTTGCAAATACATTTTCTTTAATTAATCCCATTTTGGTACAGTTACCTCACACTCAATTAAGAATTGATACGCTCAAGTCAAAAACAGACCAAGTGCAAATTTTAAAATTTTGAGAATTCAAAAAACTCTCTGGTTTAAAAAAAATGTACCAAGAATCGGAAAAAAAATATTAAAGTAATTTCATTCTTTAGTAACACTTTTACCTTATCAAAATAAACAAAGATAATCTCTTTATATTTTTAAAAATTAAGACAAAATTATTTATATCGTCTGTTTTTGACTTGAGGTCTAGTTTGACTTCGTAAAACGATACAAATATACAACATTTTATATTTATTCATAGCCAGTCTCATTCCCATCATTTTCATCAGACTCGGAATAATTTTCAGTATCATCAGGACTCATATTTATTTAATTAAAATTGAAAAAAGTAATTTTCGAAAAAATATGGATAGAGTTTTTTTATCATTAAGTTCTCTTCTTTCATACGCACTTTTTTTAGATTCATTTATATTAATCTGTTTTGTCCGGATTAAGGAAGGTTACCGGGATTTATTCTTTATTCTTCAATTGAATTCTCTAACCGAAACATGGTCTGTTTTTGACTTTAGTCAAATTTTCGGTCATGTGTTTTGACCGTTTAAAGTGAGAATTTGGTCAGTTTTATGTATTAGGCATGTAGATTTCATAAAATACTACCGATCTGCATCATTCACTCTATTTCGCCAAAATTGCTACTTGGTCTGTTTTTGACTTGAGCGTATCAATTTGAATGATGGCACTACGTTTTGAAAATTAGATGAGAGAACGTGAAGCGCTGTGAATGCCTTTGCATGATTTTCGTAATTTTTCGAAACCAGCTACAAAATAAGATTTTTGTACATATTTAGCTAGTTGTTAATTAAGAATATTCTAACGATTGTGTCAAGTAGATTTTACGTTGACATTATGCAGCTTTGTAAAGAGCGTAATAGGTATATACGCAAGAAATCACATAATCACAAATAAATCTTAGGTTATTTAAATTCTGTTTCGGTACCGTGTGTCAACCCAACCAAGGTGACCTTTGTGGCTTAAAATCGTATAGATGGAGGTTTACAACCAAATTTCGAAACATGCTGTGTCGGTTGCCAACCAGGGTCACCTTGGTCGGGACGCGTTTGGCAGACATTTAAGCTCAGAACAAGAAAAACAGTTAGAACCATGGATTATATATAATTTCTTGATCATCTACAAGTTTTGAAAAGCAGAAAATGTTATACATTTTCATAGCTACTAATACATACTATACATAAACATACATAATTAACATTAGTAAGTACTTACCTTTAATCGATTCTAAACCTAAAGCACCATAAAATTAAGAGTTTTTTTCTCTCATTTCTTAATTAATTAAGTACAATATTTAGATAAAGAAATATCATGACTAACGTGTATAAAGAAAAGTAAGAAGAGCGGACACAGGCATCTTTTTGCTTAAAAGGGAGCTTCAATAATTTATTGTTATTTAAGTCATAAGAACGTGTTTTTTTTTATTTTTTATTTTTTTTTATAATGAAATCTATCTTCAAAAATGATTACAATACTCTTGCTCCATAACCAGTTATAAAATAGTTTAAAAATCTTTTTTCGTAGCTAGAGATATAACTAGTTACGATAGATACAATGGCAATATAGTAGTTAAACAAGAATATTAGGTGTAAAATCTATGTACGAGCAACACCCATTTTTATTGTCCCCACTGCTGGCGCACAGGCCTTCTTTATGGGTGGATGAAGAGGACGCAGGCCCCATGCGGATTGATGGGTGTTGACTGCAGTCAATTGCAACTTAAATGCAGACGGGACCAACAACGGCTTAACGTGCCTTCCGAAACATGGAGGAACTCGAGATTTTTGGTCACCCATTCCATGACTGACCTTTGCGAAAGTTGCTTAACCTCCGCAATCGCAGGTCCAGGCGCTAAACCAGTGTGCCACCTACCTCCTCACTACCACATGCTACCATTATGTTTTAATAAAAACTGTATTACTTAACACATAATTATAGCAATTGAATATTCATCATCATCATATCAGGCTCACGACACCCACTGCTGGGTATAGGCCTCCCTCAATGATCTCCACGACGATCGGTCCTGCGCTGCCTGCATCCAGCGGCGCACCGCAACCTTCACCCTCACGTCGGTCCACCTTGTCGGGGGCCTACCCACGGAGTATCGTCCGGTGCGCGGTCACCATTCTAGAACCTTTCCGCCCCAACGGCCATGGGTTCTTCTCGCTATGTGACCAGCCCACTGCCACTTTAGCTGAGCAATCCTTCGAGCGATGTCGGTTACTTTAATTGAATATTAGTAAGATTAATATAGCATTGGCACCCTCTGGGACGTGCGATGGTCGGCGGGACGGTCCCGCGCCCCTCATTAGTTATTTGAACTAATCGCCGTTAATTATTCTCGATTGAATTATACTGTCGTTAATATTATTACTTACTAATTACTTTAACTTTGTAATATTGTTATTGTCAACTGAATTGAATTTTAATATTTTTCCAAAGTTATTGAATATCAACTCATACCGTTTTTCCCTTAAATTTACTTATATTTATTTTTGCCCTTTCTTCCATTACTAAATGCAGATATCTTTATTTGCTTTAAATAGGGTAAACAAATGGAGATCTTAAAATCTTTCAAAGAGGTAGGTATAATGAAAGAGCGTTTCCAAAAATATAGTTTACACAATAATATTCTACTGAAATAATCATTTTGAAAAAAATCAGGACATTACGAACTAAAACAGGCGGTAGCATCTTAGAATTTTTTGTCGCGCCAGTTTTTTTATTTTTTTTAAATGGCAGAGATACGTAAAAAATCATATTTCAGTCCGACTTTCCAGCTGTCTGTTTTCCCCTACAGGTCGCATTTCTCAACAGATTATCGTGAAATTTTGTGAGCAGGTTCGCCAGTTTTTAGAAATTTTCCAATAAATCACCTAAGTATTTCAAAAATGGTAAAAATTAGAAGCGCCATCTAGCTACAAATATACATACAAAATAATAACAAACAGCACGAACCCACTATGTGCTTCGAAAAGCTCGTGAGCAGTGTGGGAAAAAGGGGTGGCGACATCTTTTAGATTATTTTTAAACAATATACAATTCGAGCTACTTTTTAACGCTCACGGAGCCACTAGTTTTATTTTGTTTAAATAGTGTGACATAGTTAACTATGATTTTGACTCTAAAAGCATACATCATCTTCTCTCACGAATTCTATGGAGCAAACAACGCGTAGCCGTTACAGTAAAAATAATATAAAAATAAAAATTGTTTTTATTTCCCATATACAGAAAATAGTTTGAGGTGAGACCCCCCAGAAAGTAATGGAATACTTGTGTTGGGGGTGTCTCGCTCGTAACCTTAGTGCCTAATTACAAGGTGGGAAAGACTAGACTACTAAGTAACTTAGCAACTAAAGATGCAAGTAGGTATAAAGTGTGAGTGTGTGTGTGTGTGTGTGTGTTGTGCGTGTGTGTGAACAAATGTTTGAATATAAGTAGTTTCAAGAATTATTTGATTATTTATATGCACATTATAACGGTATTTTAAGATTTCAATTTAATTATAATTAAGTTATTCTTTCCAAAATCATTTCAGTTTCTTCATATTCAAGGGTCTTTAGCCACTCCGTCAAAAGTTTTTTGCATTTGTATGTCAACATTAGGTAAATATTGTTTTCCATTCTTCGATTTATAGTGTTATAAATGTGAATACTTTGACTAGGATATTGACGACTAGCAAACACTGTGCGAGTTGGAAGTGGATTTGCTACAATGTCATTTCTTCACGGTAAAAACAGATTTCTTATAAAAAGACGAATTGCTTTGGCTTAAGACATATTTATTAAATCAAGAAAATGATCCTCTCCCTATAGACGCTAGACAATAATTTCTTCGTAATAGTAAATAATATTCTTAAAAATATTTTGTTATTACAAGAATAATAAATTTATTCCCAGACACGTGTTGTTTCATTCAAGACACCGTTATTTTGTACAGTCAAGTAATGTATTCTTGATGCGAAAAATCTTATATATCTCTTATAGACTAACCTTACTTAGAGTAAATTATAATTTTACTCATAATAAGTAAATGTTTAGTTGGCCTAAGTAATTACTGATTTTTGATGAAAAAAAATAAATGAAGATTTCGTGTATCGAACGAAGATGTATATTTTGTTGTTGTTGTATATTAAGTGGAGATAATTGGAGAACACCGATGACTTCCTTTTCCTTGACTTCCTGACAAAAATCAAGGTAAAATAAAAGTGCTCGAAAGAGGAGTGGAGTCCGGGAAGCCGTTCCAAGTAGGACGCGACACCCAGAGGCAACAAACCCGATTGAGATTGATATAACAAAATTAATTCCGACTACTTAAAGAACTAGATAAAAATCTTAACACCGCGGGTCAGACCATGATGTCAACAAACACACTAACTTAACTCTAACTTAAGTCATCTTAAGTTAAATACATTTTTTAAATTTTTTTAAGAAGAAAAGAAAAAATACTCTCGACTTCAGGATAATAATCTTTGTTGAAGGATAAATTTCTCAAAGTAAAAATGTTATCATGTTTATCGAAAACTATGATTACGTAGTTTCAAAATTTTAGTATTTCTCTGTTTAAAACAAAATTTCCATAAGCCGAACAAAATCATTTCTCAGAACAAGAAAAACAATTTTGTTTTTGTTAAATTAAATATATTAAATTCGTATTCCAACTTATTATTAAATTATTTTGGGCCAAAATTGCATGTCTAAAAGTTAGACCGAATGTTTTTGATTGAAGTCAAAGTCAAAGTCAAAGTCAAAGTCAAAGTCAAAGTCAAAGTCAAATAAGCTTTATTCAAATAAACTTAATTATTAAGTACTTTTGAATCGTCTATATTTTCCTACCACCCGTTCCAGACTTTTTTAGCTGACAAGAAGAACGGGCGCAAGAAACTTATCAGCTGTAACAGCCATAAGTAACGATATTTACAAACTTGAATATATCGTTACCAGAAAATTACAACAGGGTGACAGGATTATTGGCAACAACATAGACTTATTATATTACTTCAACAAAGTACTTATTAGCAAGTTATGTGTTACATCATTTCCACGCATTTAGATCTTTAAGATAATCATCTACTTTATAATAACCTTTACCCATGAGCGTTTTTTTAACATGGTTTTTAAATTCATGCAAAGGAAGATCAATCACTTGTTGTGGAACTTTATTAATAAAGGCTATGCCTTTCCCCATAAATGAACCTCTAGTTTTTGCAAGCCTAAATCTTGGAACGGCAAGTTTATCTTTATTTCTTGTATTGAACTGGTGAATATTGCTGTTCTTAGCAAATGAATCATAGTGTTTCCTTACATAAACTAAATTATCATAAATATATTGGCCTGCCAAAGTTAAAATATTTATTTCTTTGAACATTTCTCTCAAGGTATCTCTCCGCCGTAGATTGTATATGGCGCGAACAGCTCTTTTTTGGAGTACAAAAATATTTTCAATACTGGCAGCTGAGCCCCACAATAGCAGTCCATACGACATTACGCTATGAAAATAACTAAAGTATACTAACCTTGCCGTTTCAATATCAGTTAAAAGCCTTATTTTCTTAACAGCGAATGCCGCTGAACTAAGTCTACTTGACAAGGCTTCAATATGTGGATCCCATTGCAGTCGAGAATCTAGTGTGATACCTAGAAATTTTGTGCTCTCGATAAACTCGACTTCATCGTCATTCAAATTAATATTTAATTTTGTCTGCTCAACATTAGGTAATGAGAATTTAACACATTTAGTTTTTTTGGGGTTAAGTGCTAAATTATTACTATTAAACCAGTATGAAACTTTAGAGAGGGCACTATTTACTTCGTCCGAACAGTTATTACCTCTGTTTACTTTAAAAACTAAAGAAGTATCATCCGCAAATAGTACTGTTTCACATAAATTATTCGCGTAGTTGGGAAGGTCATTTATATAAATTAGAAACAGCAATGGGCCCAATATTGATCCCTGTGGCACACCCATATTGATGGGGGCTCCAGTAGATTCAGTTCTATTAATCACTACTTTCTGAGTTCTATTGTACAAATACGATTTCATAAGACTAACTGATTTATCAGAGACACCATAATGTTCTAGCTTCTTTAATAGTGTTTGATGATCAACGCAATCGAATGCCTTAGAAAGGTCACAGAAAATGCCAATTACATCTTGCTTTTCTTCCCAAGCATCAAGAATATGTTTGAGAAGTGCAATTCCAGCATCAGTAGTACTTTTACCCTTGGAAAAACCAAACTGATTTTTATGAAGTATATTATTGTATGTGAAGTAATCTAATAATTGGGAATATATAATTTTTTCAAATATTTTACTAAGTGCTGGTAGTATAGATATTGGCCTAAAGTTAGCTGGGTCACTTTTATCCCCAGATTTAAAAAGAGGAATCAATTTACTATTTTTCATTAGATCAGGAAAGACCCCTTCGTCAATACATTTGTTAAAAATAAAAGCCAAGTAAGGGGCTAGTATATCAATTATTGATTTAATTATGCTTGTTGACATGCCCCAAAGATCTTCTGTTTTTTTAACATTAATTGTTTTAAAAGCTTTAATGATATCTGCACTATTTATATATTTAAAGGAAAAACTTTCATTGCACTTATCAACACTTGACTCCAGAAGGGAGACAGCGATGTTGGGACAAGCACTAAGAGTACTGGTAGTTTCTACAGGTATTCTAGCAAAGAAATCTTCAAAAACTTTAGCGACCTCATTGTCAGATTCAAAAGTTTGATCACCAGTTTTTAAACAGAAGGAATTTATATTGGATTTTGATTTGCCCGTTTCTTTGTTAATAATATTCCAAGTAGCCTTAATTTTATTGTCTGCTAATTTAATTTTATTTGCAAAGTACTTGGACTTTGCTAAGATACAGACTTCTCTGCATGTTTGTGAATACTTCTTGACAAATTCAATGAAGTTAGGATCACTAGAAGTAGCTTTCTCTGCATAAAGTTCGTATAATTTCCTTCTGCTCTTATATATGCCGGGTGTGGCCCAGTCACTAAATTTCGTACTATCATTACATTTGATGACTTTTTGTTTAAAAGTTTTACTAAATTCAGTTTGAACTATGCTAAATAAATGATTATATAGGTTATTGGCTTCAAAATTTGGTTCTGGTAATGTTTCAATTTTACTTGTGACATTGGTTCTGAATTTTTCAATACAGTGTTTTTTTACTGGCCTACACATTATTTCCCGTTTAGGCGGAACATGATGGTGCTCAATGGAGGCTAATTGTCCACTATGGTCGGATTTAATACAATTTAAAATTGATTTTTCAATGACATTACAGTTACAGAAAATATTATCTAAGCAGGTTGCCGATGTGGGTGTGATACGCGTTGGTTCATTAAAAATATGTAGCAAATTAAATGATTTAAATAGGTTTATGAACCTACTCGACAGTTTGGCTATTTTAGGGTCTAAGATGTCGACATTAAAATCTCCGCAAATTGCGACTTTTTTATTCTTCCTACAAGTTATTTTTAAAACTTCCTCCATAGTGGACTCAAACTCAGAGTAATTCGCTTTGGGGGGTCTATATACGCATACTATAATTTTTTGATCAAGTTCCACGCACGATAACTCAACGGTTCGTTCAATTGAGAGGGATACTACATCTCTACGCTCTTTACATTGTAAACTATTGTGTAGAATAATAAGTGAACCCCCTCTTATAGTAGATTTCCTACTAAGCGAGCTAACAACTTTATAATTATCTAAACTTAAAAGTAATTCGTGCTTTTTCAACCAATGCTCAGTAACACATAACACATAAATATCTTCAGAGTTTAAGAATAAGCTTATTTCTAAATCTTTGCCAGAAAAGCCTTGCATATTTTGGTGTACAATTCTTAAACACTTTGGCTTTTCTATTGTTAAGTCAGGGCTAGAGGACGCCTCTATTGTCCTAGATGGTAATTTAAATGTGAAACATTATTATTACTTAAACTAAGTAAAATGTTATAATTATTTTTATTTGGAACAGATTCCAAAGTTGAATGACTAATGTCAATAGTTGACTGCTCAATAAAAGCAGTTGTTTTACTAGCCAGATTATTGGCTAAATGTTTAAAATAAAAAGATAGCGATAATGCTATTTGTCTCCTAAAAGAACGAGGCAGATAGAACTTATCTTTTGTCAAGTAAAAACTATTAAATAATTTATTGATGTCAATTATGTGTAGCTGTTCACTATTATGAAATGCTACCGTATTCAATGTTACGTTCAACTGATAGTAAGATAGTAAGATAGTAAGAAGATTTACTGAAGTAAATCTTTACTCAATTGTATAATTTCTTATGCTAGACCTAAAACGAAAAAAAATTATAATGAGTGCACATTTTATCTTAAATTAAATATTATGTACTTCATAAACAATAAACTTTCTCTTAATCGAAGAAAATGATTTTTTGAAAAAGGTATATCTAAATCCAAATAACTTGTAGTTGATTTAAGATGATTTGATGCAAGAAGATGGACATTTCTTGATTTAAATTAAGTCAATTTAATTGATGTAAGTTGAAATAAGCCTTGAAACAAAAATATTTCTCTTAATCATTAAGAAAAATATTGTCTGAGTGAAAGATGAGCACTATTTTTGTTTTAAAAATATTGCATTGGCCTAAGTAAATATATTTTTAGAATAACCAAATATTTCAAGAAATTGGTCTTTCTTATTTAAAGAAATCCTTTTTTACTGTGTTCTTCTGGCTAGTCTAGTGGGATCAAAGGGTAAATTTTTATGTCATTGAAGCGTTATGTTCAGAAGATACAGTTTTCTTACAGATAGCAGACCACAGAGCCTATACAGATCTCCGGTAGGGTAACGGTATGGTTTAAAATACATAATTTTTATGAGTGATCTTTGAGCTCAGTGCGCTGTGAAGTTAGCTACTATGCGCGTAGCCGTACCTCACCACTCACATCTCCCATTTCTTACGGTAGTGTATATTATATTGTATATTATATATTATATATTATATTTCGGTATACGTACCGAGCTACTAGTATACGTACCGAGCCACTAGTATACGTACCGAGCCACTAGTATACGTACCGAGCCACTAGTATACGTACCGAGCCACTAGTATACGTACCGAGCCACTAGTATACGTACCGAGCCACTTGACGCTGCGCACGGCGGGCGCGCCGGGCACCATGGCCCGCAGCGGGCGCCCGTGGTCGGGGGGTAGCGGCGCGCCGTTCATGCGCCGAGCCACTAGTATACGTACCGAGCCACTAGTATACGTACCGAGCCACTAGTATACGTACCGAGCCACTAGTATACGTACCGAGCCACTAGTATACGTACCGAGCCACTTGACGCTGCGCACGGCGGGCGCGCCGGGCACCACGGCCCGCAGCGGGCGCCCGTGGTCGGGGGGCAGCGGCGCGCCGTTCATGCGCCGAGCCACTAGTATACGTACCGAGCCACTAGTATACGTACCGAGCCACTAGTATACGTACCGAGCCACTAGTATACGTACCGAGCCACTAGTATACGTACCGAGCCACTAGTATACGTACCGAGCCACTAGTATACGTACCGAGCCACTAGTATACGTACCGAGCCACTAGTATACGTACCGAGCCACTAGTATACGTACCGAGCCACTAGTATACGTACCGAGCCACTAGTATACGTACCGAGCCACTTGACGCTGCGCACGGCGGGCGCGCCGGGCACCACGGCCCGCAGCGGGCGCCCGTGGTCGGGGGGCAGCGGCGCGCCGTTCATGCGCCGAGCCACTAGTATACGTACCGAGCCACTAGTATACGTACCGAGCCACTAGTATACGTACCGAGCCACTAGTATACGTACCGAGCCACTAGTATACGTACCGAGCCACTAGTATACGTACCGAGCCACTAGTATACGTACCGAGCCACTAGTATACGTACCGAGCCACTAGTATACGTACCGAGCCACTAGTATACGTACCGAGCCACTAGTATACGTACCGAGCCACTAGTATACGTACCGAGCCACTAGTATACGTACCGAGCCACTAGTATACGTAGCGGTGCCATCACATAGCGGCCGTAATTTTACGGACGTAAAAGACGGCCGTCTTTACGGTGGAGTCACGTGGAAACTTACAACACCGTACAACACCGTTAAGGCCGTCTTTTTTTAGAAACGTAACTATCTAAGAGAAAAAAATGGACGATCTTGAGTTAAACGTTGGCGAACTGTCCTAACTCCTACACCGTCACGCAAAAAAATGGCGGCACCACTTTTTGACGTTACGGTGTCAGCACTGCTCTCTAAGAAACCACGCCCCGTATTGTTTACATAGACAAAGTTCTACGCCGCTAAATTACGGCCGTAATATGACGGCACCGTCATCCTAGGAAACCCTAGCTTTAGAGCTCTTACACACGGGCAGGCGGCACGTTGCCAACTGCAACCGTCGACACTCGTCGGCGGCAGTCGCACACATGTCAGCGTGGCAAACTGCAAGCGTCACAGGCTGCCGCCGACGCGTCGACAGCTGCAGTTGGCAACGTTCCGCTCGTGTGTAAGAGCTCTTACCTACATCAAAATTGAGCTCTGTGCATCGTTTCGCGCGATGTTCCGAGACACCATTAAGTTTGGAACTCACTGTACATGGCTTTCAGAGCTCGACATCCGCGCCTCCCATGTTTTTGGTTAATGAAAGTGTTTCCAACGGCCTATCGCCTCATGAATAGGAATGATCTGGAAAACCTCAAAGGTGGGTGTTCAGGGTTAAGTTTGCATTCCTGTAATGTTAAGTGATAAAATTAAAAATTAATTAAATAATAAAACAATGAGAAGATGAAAAATAAAACTCTACAAATTGCCAAAATGTGTGTTAATTTTTTTAGCAATTGTCGCTTTGAAAAATCGGCCGCTATGTATGTACTTACCTATGTTACTTAAGAAAGAAACTTAAAGACCCCATTTAATATTACTACTGGCTTGAAAATAAAATAAGCATTCCACCTAACATGTAGATTGAAAAAATCTTGTTACCGTTAATTTCACAATGAAACTCTTCAGAACCAAACCAGCATGTAAATATAAACAAGTTGAAGCATACAATTTCCGAAGACAAGCAGGTAGGAAGTGATACGGGGGCGGGTATCGCCTCATCTTGAGCAGGGCTGGACAGCTCCATTCAACTGTATCAGCCGAAGTGTGACGAGGAGGTAGAGTTTTGGTTTGGGTATTAAATCGCCCAATTACACACTCTTTTTATTTTACGTAAGATTTTGTCGGAGAATTTTTCTTTTCAAAAATAACAACGCCAAACCATAAGAATAAACAAAACTTATTCTTATGGCCAAACTTTGGTCAGCGCACAATGTCAATATTCCAAATATCGCAGAAAATCGCTTTCACTATTTTCAATTACAGACAGGTACGGATTTGGTAAGTACAGAAATCGATTTTAGATTCGGTAAGTACAGATTTGGTAAATTTGGAAATTGAGTTATGGGTAAAGATAAAAAATATTTACAAGTTACATAGGTACCTACCGCAAAAAGTAGAAAAAAAAAAAAAAAAAAAAGAAGCTGTTGTCTTCCAGCCCCACCCGACTTAAATAGACATTTTTGCGTATTATCCCCGTCAATTGGTAATGCGCTGGAACCTTGTCAAATTAACATACACGTCAACGTCATCCGCAACTAAAAATGACAAAAATCAGTAAAATTCTAATAGTTAATATAATATATTAATTATTGAATTCTTATTTTCAATAAGAAAGGGTCTAGGAATATGAAAAAATACAATAGGGTATTTTCCATTTTTTTGAAAACTGCTTTAATTTAAAGATGGGAACGATCGATTTAACGGAAAAATAAAAATAAATTAATTAATGTCTTTTTTCTCTATTAAAACAATTAATGTCTAATTTATTTTTAATGGTTTTGAATTTACCGCCAAAACGCTCGGTTCGATGTCGTCTAGTGTGAGACGTCAACTTTGTGTAAACAATTTTAACACCTATGTAGGTAGTCTGTGTAACAATTTACTCTATTGTTTACACAAAGATGACGTCACACAGTGACGTCGTCGAAACGAGCGTTTTGGCGGTAAATTCAAAACTATTTAAAAATAAATTTAACATTATTGGTTTAATGAAGAAAAAAGACATTAATTATTTTTTTAATATTTTTCTGTTCAATCGTTCGTCTCAATCTTTAAATATAAGCAGTTTTAAAGAATTTGGAAAATACCTTATTGTTTTTCATTTTTGAGGTTAAAATCATGGCCGCCAGGCGCATTACCAATTGACGCGGATAGTATTTAATTATTTTTGCTTTTTATTGTTAACTATTTAATTTTGTAACTGTTTTTGTATAAATTTATAAACATTTTTGAAGGAGTCTTTTTTAATTGTCTTTGACTCTTGGAATGCTCATTACTAAAAAAATCTTGAGTTATCGTTTGTGTTTTTCATGTAACCATAGTTATATTAAATACCTAACCCCATCCTAACCCAAATATTTTACATACAAAATGTAAGCTATTAAATGCCGCTCTCCCCATTTGCCATTTTCTCACTGTCAATTCAAGGCCGTGGCATCGACCGGGAATATCTCGGTTGCCATGGCAACGCTTCCCGGCTCATCAAAAGCTGTCATTTGGCGTACAGCGCGTTGTTCGCACATTTCAAACATTGGATAAATAAATCGAACGAGAGGAAATATGCGAATGAATTCATCAATTCACCTGTTTTTATTTATTGAAAAAGTAAGGGTTTTCATTTTTGTGAGTAGTAATTTTATATACTTTCCCTAATCATTGTTTTATTGTTTTTTTTATTGTAAAGTGCTAACTCGTGGCCACATTCAAAAATTTATAAATCAATGTAGTACCTAGTTAAAGTAATATGTTCCATCCTAATACTAGTGGCTCCGTGAGCTGTAGACCTCGCGATAAATAGTGGCTCAATTTGTACAGAAATAAAATTTCGCCATGAAGTTTTGAAAGCACTCAATACGTGAGTATTCGCATCTAGATGGTGCTTCTAATTTTGATCAGTTTTCGAAATCGTTTAATATTTTTTTTTGATAAATTTGGAAAAACTGGCTCGACTTAACATTTATATTAAAACACCAACAAACTCGCAGGAGTAGATTAGTAACATCATTACCAACAACATTTGTTCTACGACTTTTCCAAAAACAGACAAAAAAAACTACTTTTCATACAAAACTCGATCAGCTGTTTGGACAATTTTGTAAGGAGAGTTTTGTCTGATGTTTTACAAATAACCCTGTATAATTATTATCGAACCTGCGCACAATATTTTACCAGAATCGGTTACGAAATACGATCTGTAGAGGAGAACAGACAAACATACGAAAGATTTTTTGCCCAAGCTGAAGCAGAGACGCTTCGCTCGCACTTCGTGCTCGGTCGGTCAATAATTCATAATAGTGTCGATACGTGTTTCATTCAACTCTCTTCGATCTTTAGTTGATACTACCGTTAATAAAATTGGAATCTTTTAACATAGGTTAATACTAGCTTCCGCCCGCGACTTTGTTCGCGTGGACATTCGAGAAAATACTAAGGGAATCTTTAACCAGGATACGACGTATTCTATGTTTCAACGTCCTGCCTCGCTAGGCAGTGTGAGCTTGGTGTGGACATACCTCGCTTGCGAGGCAGGGCGTTTGCCACTTGCGCGTGAGGATGCGGCCCGACATCGCACTCGGTCGCGTACGCGCTTACCAGAGGCCTGCTACGCGCAAGGCACGTTCACACCAAGCGGGCTACCTAGCAAGGCAGGATATTAAAATATAGAACACTTTTTATCCAGGTTAAAGGTTCCCTAAGGATTTTCTCGAATGTCCACGCGAACGAAGTCGCGGGCGGAAGCTAGTATTATAAAATAATATAATAGAAAGCTGGCTTAGATTTTACTGCATGCACGTGCATTTTTTTTCTGAGAAATTACAAAAGAAAACCCCAAAACTCGACACGTTATTGTTTACTTTTAAGCCATTGACCATTTTACCGTGCCAGATGTGGAAACACCAGGTCCAGGTAGTCATCGTTCTAACACTATAATTCCCCAAAGATAATAATGTTACAACGAATTCATCGTAAACTCTTCTTAAAACTTAAAAGTCGTATATCTTTTGATTGAGTAAACCGATTGCGATGAGATAAAAACTAAATTATTTTGCAAAATACATAGTATATTTGTATGTAAACATCATTACGATTGAGTTATTGCTTTTTAAGTTGTTAGCGCACAAACATACAGACAAACAGATAAACAGACAAACAAACAAAAATTCAAAAAATGATAGAAATGGGTTTTATAGGTTGTTATTAAACACCCCAACCCCTTTTTTTCAAAATATTTTCTTTGTACAGACACAACTTTTCTTCAGCTTTATTATATGTATAGATTATTGTTATATTAATTTGTAGTGAATAGTCACTACAAATTCTTTTGGTTCTATACTCTCATGTGGGGGCGAAGGAATATGCGAGATTTTATTTTATTGCACGTGTAACTCGTCCCTTGCGTCTAGCATTGCGATTTGCGATCCACCACCCGTGCCGTGTGCACTCATTCATCCCAACATGAGACATAATATTTTAAGACGTGTCCAGCGAACTGTATTGCTTGTTCGCAAGAGTAGTTAGTTTAATATTTTTCCAATAATATGTTATCATATTATTGATGTGTGATTAAGCAAAGGTATTTTTACGACCTGAGTGGTCCAGTGGGCGACATGCCGGTCCATCACGCAAGAGGTCCCGAGTTCGATTCCCGGCCGGGCAAAAATTGAAATGATGCATTTTAATTTCTGTGACTGGTCTGGGTCTTACTATGTTATAAACATATAATAATGTAATAAGTATTATATACTTACTATTTATATATAGTATATCATAACAGTTGTCTAGCGCCCATATTAAAAGCTTTGCTTAGTTTGGGGCTAGATGGCGCTGTGTGAAATTGTCCAAGCAAGCATTTATTTATTTATTTTATATGTTCACTCAATATTAAGGCTTGGTTATGCGGAAACATTTGTCTCTGTCTTTTTCTTTACGTGTAAAGAGTATGGAAAAAAACCTCACTTCTGCACTTTTTCGATGTTTTTCGTTTTTCATCATTATATTTAACACAATTATCTTTCTTGAAAAAAAATTGTGCTAAAGATAATGATGAAAAACAAAAAAATTTGAGAATTGGAGCTACTTCACAGTTCGTTAAAGTATATTTTGATGTAGAATTCAATACGTTTCCGCTATTATTTACACCAAAAATATGACCCTACGCAAGCGCTTTCGATGATATTCTAGTTTTTTTTACAATCATCTGTGAGGTTTATACACAATTTTATACTTGTAGCTACTAGAGAATCTCTTTAGCTTGTCGTACCTACTTATGTTTTTTCTTGTGGCAACAACTTTACATATAAAAATATGACTCCCGTGAACCATGTATGACCATGTTTTCCTATCATGGACCCTTAACAAATGCTAAGTAATACTTATTAATGCAAAACAAATTAACGTAGTTAGTATCTTTAATTACAAGGTGTTTGGTAATAGCCTTATAAAGCCGAATAGGGTAGATAGGGACCATCAAACTGAACAACTTTTACTATGGGACCAACTCTGAAATCGCGAAAAAAAAATCAGCTGTTTCATACATTTTGAAATTTTCGTTATAAATTTTTGTATGAAACAGCAGATTTTTTTTTCGCGATTTCAGAGTTGGTTCCATAGTAAAAGTTGTTCAGTTGGATGGTCCCTATCTACCCTATTCGGCTTTATAAGGCTTTTACCAAACACCTTGTATAATTATACAAAGTACAATTATTTATAAGTAATTAGTAGGTACCGGAAAGTCACTGATAAGTGGCTAGGGGTAAAATAATAATGAAGGTAAGCTGTTCTACTAAAATGTTATGAAATCTGAATCGGTGTGGTGGGATATCTAAAAGGAAAGCCGATGGGAATCGGCTTGTATGGACTCCTCGCCACTGAAAACTAGTCATGTTCGTGTGTATGTACTGACTAATACACCTTTAGGAAGTGACAAATTGCTTCACCCTAATATCACCTGCAAATACTTAGGCCCTGTCCTAATTGGCCATGGTGCGTCCGTCCGATGAAAATGGTCGTGCGACCGTGCGATCAAACCTAGTGGTATCTATTGAATGTCCTTATTGACGGGCGCGCGATCATGCGATGCGTCTATAGTTCAGTTTCATCGCACGATGAAATCGCAACGCTTGATCGCGCGACCGATGTCAATTAGGACAGGGCCTAACAATAATTATGATAAATTAAAACGCAATGAGATGGTAACTTCACACAAGAAGACATGACACGTATTAGAACCACATTCAGTTTATTTCGTAAACATAAACGTCTTTTGAAAGCAGTGCATCAAATTAATTAAAAGCCATTTCATCACACACAAATCGGAATTCGATGAGTATTAATTGTATCGGATTCTCTGATTCCACTAGAATGCTATCTCGTGGAGTTAAAGTTTTCTTTTGTAAGAAACACCACCAGTCACACAAGCTATTGTTAACTTACACAGATTGAATCCTGTAGTTCCTAAAGACTCGGTATTTTTGTAACACATATAGTTTACACGGTACGAGCTAGCGTGTAGGCTGATCTAGACAGTTAGTACAGTGCAGCTACTCGCATTGTGTGCACGCATCATAAGAGGTACTGTCATGTGCGAGTCGACCAGTAGCACGCATTTGAGTTACTAGCACAACAACCTTAGGCTGCGAACGTACCGACAGGTGACTAGATTAGTCTAGATATATCCAGGTTACTTGGTGATCGCACTGGTAGGTGAGTCACTAGGATAGTCGTCTTGGTCTCATAGTCTTTAGTTGTAAACCTCGTGCCTACGATACATTATACGTATTCGCCTGGATGTATCGAGGCACCTAGCGCGCAGTGCAGCCGGTTGGAAACATTCGTGAACGTTTTTATTAATATGATTTCAACAATGTCACAGAATATATACTCTAACGCACAATGTTGTTTTTAGGAGAATAGGGCTACATGCAATGCGTGTCGGGCTTCTGGCATACGAGTTAACGTACCAGTAGCTGTCTTTTATCAAGTCAGCAGCTCGTTCGTATAATGCCTGGTTTATAAGGGGTCGGTAAAGCTAGGGTTTCCTAGGATGACGTTGCCTTCATATTACGGCCGTAATTTAGCGGCGTAAAACGTTGTCTATGTAAACAATATGGCGCGGTTTCTGACGTTACGTTGTCGCCATTTTGTTTGCATAGACAACATTCAACGCCGCTATATTACGACCGTAATATGATAACACCTCTATCCTAGGAAACCCTAGCTTAACATGGCAGTACAGACAGAAGAGACCCAGTCCAGCGCTGACTTGCTGGCTCGTGTAGGCACTAGTTTCAACCCAGTTCAGTGATGACTTCTCGCTCGCAATTCTTCTCTTCTCTTCTTCTTGCTCGCTCGCTGGGTCCAGTCACTAACCCCGTATAAATCGGCCCTAACGTCAGTGCTACAGTAGCATCGTTCAACCGCTCTAGACGGTCGTCATGGCAACGGAGCCCAAGGCACATCCTCCATTGTCACTGTGTGTTTGTTTGTTTTCTTTGTCCTTTGAGTGTTGGTTGCTTGGGTCTAATACAAACTTATAACGCTCTCGGGTGACAAATTATGAATTTACTTTATCATTTTGTTATTTGTAAAAATCTTTTGAATCGAAGAGGATTAAAATATTATACGGAGTCCTTTGTGTCCTTTGCAGATTTTTTATATAAAAATGTTTCTCACCACAGAACAAAGAAAATAAGTTTTTTGTTCTTTTATTTCTCACCACATTTTTTTAATCCCACAATGGATTTGATTTATTGACTGTAGTTAAAAAATATTTCCATCAGTGTCCCAGAAAATTAAATAAAAACCGGCCAAGTGTGAGTCGGACTCGCATATGAAGGTTTCCGTACCAAAAACGGAAAAAAAACACGTTTGATTTATGGGAGGGAGCCTCCGTTAAATATTTAAATTAGTCTGTTTTACTATTTAATCATTTATAATAATCTATCTAATAATAATATAAATCTATAATCGATAAGTAATCTGTATCAAAAATCTTTATCTTTATCATAAAAGTAAGTATGTTTATTAATTTCATTTAATTATTTAGCAAGTAACATTGTTAATGTTCATTTTGTTCGTGAAGTTAACGACCACGTAAAGATGCATAATCAAAAGTGAATTTATGAAAAGTGCATTTTCATTTCACTGCATAATTAAGCCATAAAATACTTCTGAATTCAATCTAAACGAATCTCGAATCAAAACAGTGTTCATTGAATTTCGTTTTAAAGCATCCATAAATTACAGTCATTTTCAGTTTACGATAGAACTAAAACTGACAAGCGTATTTTGCAACTTGATGCGCGAGACATCGAACCCATTATTAAGGCATTCACTCCGCAGCCCAGACGCACTAATGTGTCACTAAAATGCAAAGATCTAGAGTGCAACATGGTTTCTTTCTTTTATCTTTATTTAGGTACTATAACTTATTTACTTAGAAAGTGAAAAAATTCACAGATTTTGCAGTCCCCGCAAGAATCGGAGCATTGAAAATGAATGCATAAATTTACGAAAAACCAAAATCAAATCAAATGCAAAATCCTATTCTATTTTTAAATTAACCTAGGTACCTATTTATTTTTACCATTGTGACACTCGGCTCCGCCTCGTGTCACAAAAGCGCCTGCTGACTGCATCGACGCAGCCGACATATCTTTAACCGATTTTCCAAATTCCAACGAATGCATTTCTCGTCTGCTTCTGCATCTTTTAACATTATTACCATGACGATCAGTCAATAATCATAGAAGCTACATCACTTTTTATGTACGGAAACACCCGTTTTTCCAGAATTCCTAATCTAAAGGGACCACCTACAGGTCACAATTATTAACCGATTTTTAAAGTAATTTCGCCATTTGGTAGCTAAACTAATACCCTAGGACCTTTTTTCCATTTTTTTCTTAAGTCAGTTTTTTTTCCGAAATATTTACAATTTAGTAAACAAACACCCCCCAAAATTGGATTTTTTGGAAATATGCAAAATTTCAAAAAAAGTTACCAGACGATTTTCAAAATTTAAACCTTCACACGTGTCTCGATAAATTCCTAAACTTTTGGTACTATTTCCATCTCGATCCTCTTAAAATCCTTGGAGATATGGGCAAAAATACGTCTCAGGCGATTTGCATCTGATAACCATTTTCAATGGTAAAACATAGGTATTTTGCTAATCCTATCCCAACACTCATTGTAATAGTGAAATTATTAAACCTTGAAATGTGATACTGTTTAGTGCACTGGCAGTCTGATTTATTTTTACATTGGTACAAAATTTTATTTTCAAAATGAACTGAAGCTTAGACAAAATTCTAAATTGTTATTTTAATTAGGTTGCAGCCTAACAAGGAAAACCTCATTCGTAAATCTTAAAATAAAAACAAAACAGCTTCAAAATTAAATACCTAGCTCTTAAAAAGCAAGAAGTAAGTTAAGGATTTTACGCAGTGACCACAACGCTTTTGAGCTCAATGTGCTATTTCAGTCTTTGAGCCTGACATATCTAATGATTTGAATATTATTTCTTGCTTTTATGAGCTATTTAATTTTGAATCTGTTTTTGTTTTAATTTTCAGGTTTTTCTTTTTTAAGCTTTATGTAAGCGTGTGAATATTTTTTACTTCATATATTTTCAATGGTACAATGCCCAGAACTCGATTCTCAAATTCACGCTGTTTGTTGTTAAGAAGTTCCGTTTTATCTTCATAGTCCAAGTCTAGTCCATAGCGTAGCAGACCATAGCTCAGTTTGTTTTGGATTGTCCTAAATCTACCAAAATCCCAATCACTATTATATCCCATTTGTCTTTGACGAGTTCTCTTGGGTAACTTCGAAGTCCAAGGTCCAATGTCAATGAAATTAAAAGGCCTACACTTAAGCTTTATCTTTTCCAACAAAAAATATCTTCAAAATCGATTCATAAACAAACAAATTATACGACCATTATCATCAATGTATAGTTACTACCAAAATCATAGTTCCTACCATTTTCAGGATTGCCTACTTGAAAAGGACTGAACCGATTTCAAAGAAAATCAAATGGGAACACCTCGCTGGAAAACTCAATCAAACAAAAAATCAAAATCGGCACATTTTGTACCTAAATGAGAAAAGAGGGCTCGACCAATGATAAATAAATATACAATCGAATTGGGAACCTCATCTTTTTCAATTTTTGATGTCGGTTAAAAAAAACAAATAAAGGCGTTTATGACAATATCTAATATCAAAATTTATCTAATATCGAAGCGAAGGCACCCGATATATACAGCCGAGCGCTCAAGGAGCCCGGTGGGGCCAGATCGGCACTTTTACGGCTATCGCACCGAGAAATGTGAATTTAAGTGCCATACGAGAAATAAATACGTCGCTAAGTGCTCCCGAGATCTGTGCAGAAAATTGACACCGTATCTAATCGGAGGGTATTAAAATTGTGGTTTTATTCTAGTAAAAGCATAATATTTTGGTTAGCGTCAGAATGGCTGGTCGCCTGTGGCGTCTGGTACGGTGAGTATAATAATAATAATAATAATTTATTCAACCAAAACATATATAAACGTATATTCATGAATTGCTACCAAATTGCTAGTATTTGCTAGCTTTTTTAATTAATTGCTAGCTGTGAGATATTCAGAGAAATTTGAAAATCCATTAGACCAGCCATTCTGATATCAGGATGGCAAGTTGCAATCTTGTACAGCGTTTCTGGACGTAGTTTATCGAAGTGCTTACCTATACTAATAATTTGCTATCTAATTGCTAGTTTAAAAAAATAAAATATTTAAGTTCATACTTGCAGTCGTTAAGAAATATTTTGTAGTCGATTTTCAGAAAGCTTATGGTTTCTGAAGCAGAAAAAAAATTTTTTTTTAACTATCCACTTATTTAGGTAGGTATTCACTTTTGAGATTTACGCGCGTAATGAAGTCGGGTGGTGCTTTTAGAATTAAAAGAATATGTTGTCCTCCAGCCCCACCCGACTTCAAAAGACGTGTTTTAATAAAATTTATATGCGTATCCATCCAATGAATTGGATATTATTTTTTGCTTTTTAAAGGTATTTAATTTAAAAGTGATTTTTGTTTTTATTTTCAGGTTTTTTGAAGGAGGTTTTTTTCTCTTGATGAAATCTGAAGGCAGAACACTTATATATATTATGTGGCAGAACCGGCAGAACCTAAGAAAATATTTTAATAAACAAGACAAGCCTAATCTCGCACGTCCTGGCAGTCTGGAAAAACATGACAAACTTTTTATACCCAGTGTTTTTATGTCTTACTCTTCAGTAAGCCGAATAGCAAATACAAATATACAAAATTATGTTTATTTCAATAACTTAGATATAAGTTAACACTACACTTGTACACTTGCTTGTACTAAGGAGGCTCTGATCTTCCTTGAAAACACGTAGGTAACCTAGTTTTAAAAACGATATAAACCATTCTCTTAATCATTATAATGGCTGAAGCTGAATAAATTGGACTTTGTAATATATTGCTATGTAAAAAAAAAACTTAATGTTTTTTATTTCAATTTTTTCCTAAGCACTGATATTTAAATAACTGAAACAAACTTAAAATGAGTTCTCCATCAGGTTCATAATGACAATATTAAAATTAAACATTATTTAAGTAGTCACATAAAGTCCGCTATATTACAATGTCCACTGTATCAAACCGTCCACATCATTATTATGTCCACCCATTCTTCTTAAGGTCCACTCGAAATGTCCACCCACACCTCTTAAAGTCCACTTTATAATTATAAGAAACAATCAAAATTCATACTTTTGGATATCACATACAAGTTTTAGTGGCAGCGGCTTTAAGTACAGCTGTTACGAATGCAACATTACATACCTACATTGTTGCCACACTCAAGTAACGTATAGTTCGTATCACGAAAGATGACCATAAATGGCGCCCATCTTTGCATCATAACTCATGAAGAAAAGACTTAAGACAATATAATATTTCATATTCTTAAAGATATTTACATTATATTTAAATATATGAAATATTATTCTGTCCTAAGTCATTTCTTCATGAGTTATGATGCGAAGATGGGCGCCATTTGTGGTCATCTTTCGTGATTCGAACTGTACTGTTGACGCGCTTGAAGGCTGTTCATGTTCACGTCATGTTCACACTCTTGAAGACCGTGCACATGTTCTCGAGCGCTATTTTAGCGACGGCTACACAAGCGTTAAGGCCCTCTTCTTCGTGATTTATTGCAGTAGGACTAATCTTGTTTCGTTGTATTTCAACGACTGCTTATTGGGAGTGTGTAGATTATCACATAATGTTTCAAGCTTATTTTCAATTGATTGCAATGAAATTGTTGCATCCTTACTCCTTTATAAATGCGAAAGTCGTTTGTTAGTTACACCATCACGTCTTTAATGCTGAACGGATCATTATGACATTTTGCATACACGTTCACACGGGTACAGAGGACATTCCCTTTCATGCAGAAAAAAAGTACTGTTCCTGAAGTATAGAGAAATAACTGTCCACGCAGATGAAATTGCGGGCGGTCGCTAGTTTCGTTATAAAGTTTCGAAGGAAATGATATAATTGACATGTTTTAATTTTTTACAAGGTAACTAGGTACCTTAAATCGAAAACCATTTCGAGGTTTTTCAATTTCTGACACCGTACATAATTTTTCGGGGCTTTTGATCAATAATTTAACGAAATATGTAGAAAAAACACTGTATCATCGAGATAAAGGAATATTAAATATTTAACTCTTTTACGTGAAAAAGTTGTGTGATTTTATCTTAAAAAAATTATAATCATAAAAACTGTCGCTGTCAAGGTTACAATTTATGTCAAAGTCTGTGTCAAGAATCAAAATATTTTTCACTTTGATTAGTTTTGTTTTGAATGTATTCATGATATTTTTAACTTGAATTAGTATTTTGGTTAAATTTAACATCTATCGAAATATAATATCAAGTTTTCTGAAGGATTTTTAATAGCAGACAGTCGCAACCTTACCAAAATGGACTTCATCATGCTGCAAAAGCTGAATTCTTCTGCGAAACATTTTATTTTTAGAAATAAAAAGATATTGTGTACGTTTGAATTTGTTTAATAAATACAGTTTGTTTTGAAGTGCATTAGTTTCAATTTCCATTAAACTTTAAAGCAACACACCACTTGTAAACGTGTAGACTTTGGTTTGGCACGTAAAACAGTGTTTGTTTGGGCATTCAATCACAGTATTTTTGCAGGCAGGAACTACACATGAGATTATGGAATCTAATTTACGAATATCTTTATTTATTATTGTTGAAAATAAGGTAAAAATAGCGACAATAAAAGAAAACAACCTCGAGCAAAAGATAAACAAACAAACGTCATTACCGTCCATAGATTAGATTGGCAGGTTGACGTCATAATGATTTTTTTTATCCATATGGGCAAAGGATATTTGTCCGTAGGATAAAAATCCTTTAAACGGCACTTGCGCTCTTTTAGAATAGATAAGTTTTCAAATTAATATAACGTTGACTTAAAATAAAAATTTTGGAAAATAAAAAAATACGTGTCTCATGTTTTCACCAGTAATCTCTAAATAACAAATAAAAAAACAGGATAAAAATTTTGATATGTTGTCAATTGTGTTTTAATTATTTCATTTGAATTCCGTAGGTATAAGATCTGACACTCAAATAAAAACACCTGCCAAAATATCGACAATGCCTATTCCACAACACCAGATGGACAACCTTCCTTATGGATATACCTACATATAAAGAAGATGACCACGCGGGCTATAGCGGATTGACGGGTTTCGGTAGGCGGATTTTGATATTAAAAAATCACGTTGCTAACATCACTGGGCCCTATAATATGAAACGTCAATTCGCCTCTGTATGGACGTGTGTTTCCATTACGCCACATCAGCTTGACATCCCATTTCGTTTTCGTGGATCCTCATGAATAATAATAACATGTCCGTCAATAGAATGATTTAGCCGTTTTTAGTGTTTCAGATCTGAAAGGAAAAACGTAGGCCTTTGTATGAATTATAGGTATGAGCATATTTTGGAACGCAATAAAATATTGACGAGATGCTTGTGCCAAGTAAACTGTGATGGTGATTTTCTATTTAACTTTTATATATTAGGTCTTAACCTATGAAATTGCCGTTTTGTTTGAAAAAAATTAAAGTATTTTTTTTTTTCGAACTTATTTATTTCTTTTATTCAAAGTAATCACCCCTGCAATCAATGCATCTTTGCCAACGCTGTGGCAGTTTATGGATGCCCTTCTTGAAAAAAACAGCTGGACGGGAGACAACAAACTCTCGGGAATTGAATTTTTTTCCCGCTAAAAAGTTGTCCAAATTTTGGAAAAAGTAATAGTCGGTAGGCGCAAGATCTGGTGAGTATGGCGGATGAGGGAGAGCTTCCAAATCCAACTCATGCAGCTTAGAGACGGTCTGTTGTGCAGTATGGGGTCGCGCGTTGTCGTGAAGTAGCAGTGGGGCACCCATCTATCAAGCTTTTTTATCTTGCCAATCTGTCGCAAATGGACCAATATTGTTTTGATGCTAACATCAAAAGCTGCTGCCAGCTCAGCTGTAGATTGCGATTCATCTGCTTCCACAATCGCCTTTAATTCATCATTGTTGACCAAAGTTTCCGGACGACCACGAGGTTCATTTTTCAAGTCAAAATTCCCAGAACGGAACCGAGCAAACCAATAACGGGTTGTACGTTCGTTTGTACAGTTCTCTCCGTAAACGTCGTTGATGTTACGTGTCGATTGTGCCGCGTTGGTGCCACGACGGAACTCATATTCCATAATTACACGAAATTTCGAAGTATCCATTATGAGGAAAAATATTGAAATGTAATGAAAATACAACGCTAATCAATAAACAAAAGACTGATTTTGTAAATAGAATGTCATATTTTTAAAACAAAATTAATTTGAATTTAGAATTCATAGCCAATCAAAACTTTTTTTTGTTTGAAAAAGTCTGTACTGCAATACGGCAATTTCATAGGTAAAGACCTATTATTATGCCTTATTAAAACATTGTGAAGATTTTATTACTACGGTCTTAAAATAAAGTCTTGCACAAACCGAACAGAAAAGTAACTGAAAATCATAGTTTGTATTTTATTCAGGACTTTCAGGTGAACGCAAGACCACCAAAAGCTAGTAATTACATTCATCATTAGATATTATTATTACGCGCAAGATTTCTAGGACAATTGACTGAACTTTTTAGGACAATAATAGACAATCGCGTGTTGGGGGGTTACTCAGTCCCGACATGATCGAGTTCACATCACATGGATCGAATAAACGTCAAAAATCTGTAACTTAAGAACTTCCTTTTGGATACGGTTTCCATAGTACTTACCTACCATTTTGACGTTTATTCGATTCGAACTCGGTCTCGATCCAATCGGGAGTAACCTCTAGTGTCCAAATACTGAAGTGATATTCCTCAATATTATGAACACATAATACTAATATATCTCAGCAAGATCTCAGCTTAGTTGATTTATAAAACAAAATCCTGTAGGTACACTTTCTATTTAATCAGAAAACAATATCAAAGGCCCAATCTCTGTGAGTTATTTCGCAATGTTCCCGTAATTCTATCAATAACAACATCATAGCTTCGTCTTAAATATTCACGGAGTTTCTTCCAATGTTGAACTGGTATACTTTTTGTTCATTTATTCCCCTATTCATACTGACATTGAAAGAAACTTTGGTATTTGAAAATGATCAGCTGTTACCAGTTTCATTTAAAATCTTTGAGGTGGTAAGTAATTTTCAAACGGCTCTTTTATATATTCTTTGCATTTCTGTGCTATTTATACTATAATTAAATAATATGCAAATATATGTACGACTTGTCACCAGCTCTCGTACCTAAAACTCGGGAAAATTACTTTTTAGAGGATGAAAGGTACCCTAAGTATGTCCTTTTCTGTAACACTGACAACGTGTAAGCAAAATTTCTTGATGATCGGTTCAGTAGTAGACGTGAAGGCGTAACAAACAAACAAACAGACTTTCGCATTTATAATATAAGCTAGGAGTAAGGACGGATAAGGATTTTGCGAGATATGTTGTCAACTACTGTGTATGGAAAATGGAAAAAGGGGTCATGTTAATCCAAAAATTTAATCACATATCTAGATATATTTATGACTTAGTATAGTGAATTTCTTTCAATACGGGACAATGCCCACAAGTAAACAATCAGAATATCGTAGTCTTGTCAACCTCCGTTGTCTTCCGTAATGTTACTTTCCACGTCCTTTTTGAAGAAAACCATGCTGAAGTCCTTTGGGAAATCCTTGAAGAGACTCCATCCCACAACGTAAAGGTACGTGGAAGGGATTTTCTTCCGACGCACAAGACGCAAACCAAACGGTTTTGAAGTTTGCGAATAGATTTCTAAGATGAAAAGTATCTCACAAATGACATAAATATTAATAAATCAAGTTATAAAAACCTGCGGTCTGCGAAACACTGCAACTGGGTGTACTGAAAGAATTTGCACAAACCACCACAGTCAAATGACTGTTTAATTTTTCTTCTAGGGTACACCGATTAACATAATTATTATTATGTTAAAATTTCTACGCCCTTTACATTATATTTATATTTACTAATTTATTCACTAACACTGAAATTAACATTGCGCATCCCAAACCGATGCTTCTGATAGATTATTAAGAACTCGTATTCAATAAATTAAATCCAATTGAAACTGAATCGATAACACTTTGTTGAAAGTTCGTCGTAAATTCTATAATCGAAATCATGGTAAATATAATATATTTCGCATCGGCTGTAAGTTGAGATATAAACGACATATAGTATGAGCGCGGATCGAATATTGAAAAGTGTCGGGCTTGGAAAAGTTGTAATGGGACGAGGATAACCATGCGCACGAATATTTCCGGGCAAGACTGGTCTAGGTCCTTTTTTATTGCCTTGGAAAAGTTCATTATGACGGCCTATCAAGCTATTAGGCTATCAACCAACATGTAATAGGACGATTATATAAGCTTATGGGTATACCTGAATGTATACCCCCTAAAACACCGGAGTATAATTATCTGTTCGTCTTATTGACCGGTACTGTACTATTATCTTCGAACTTAGTCCAGCTTTGTTGTCCTTTTCATTTGGATGAGAATGTTTTAACAAATTAATGATTATTATTAATCAATTTGAATCAAGAATTCGTTTTTACTAAAAGTTTTGGAAAACCTCTAGTAAATAATGTAATTTGACATGTCAAATAACCACGTTTCCATTTTGCGTTTTGACGTGTATTCATTCCACGTCGAGGCAGCTACATTCGAACCGTGCCCCTTGACGAGAATGGTGTTTGGCAAATAAAAATCGAAGTTGGCCACTGTCACGCCAGATCTTTTTTTTGAGGAGCTCGGTGACGCATTGCTTTAGCGCCTGGCCTAGCGATTGTGGATGATAAGCAACGTTCGCAAGGGTCAGTCATGGGATGGGTGACCAAAAATTTACTATCTCGAGCTCCTCCGTGCTTCGGAAGGCACGTTAAGCCGTTGGTCCCGGCTGCATCTGCAGTCGCTAACACCCACCAATCCGCAATTGGCCCGTGTGGTGGGCTACGGCCCGTCCTCGTTGTCACCCATAAGGAAGGCCTGTGCCCCAGCAGTGGGGACATTAAAAATGGCTAATGGACAGGTAGGTAGCAGTGGCGAAGGGTTCATACAAGTCCATTTCCATCTGCTTACCTTTTAAAAATCTCACTACACCGGTCTACTATGCAGATCATAACATTTTTGTAGAGCAACTTACCTTCTCCATAAGTTCACCTCTCGCCACTCGTATATAGATAGACTGAATGTCACCGGACCTTTTTCGATAATTCTCAGGCTTGTCTCCAATTTCCGAATTGCCACATGGTGACCCTAAATGGGTCTGATATGGGACTCTCGACTGGGATACGCAGTTACAGTATTATACGATCTAACTTTCATTGTTTTGCCTTTTGAGAGCTGATTGCATTGTGTCTCTCTGTTTTGACTGTTTCGCAATCTGTTCAGTTGTTCACTCATAACTTTAGCTTTTAGATGTGGGGAGAAGAACTTTGTAGTTACATAGTGTGACTAAGGAAAGTCCGCTTTGTTTGTTATGATTAATTTATACTTGTTTGAAATGCCAACTATTTACGTTGTATAGTTAAGGGTTTTGAAACGGATAGTTTCACTGACTATTATGAATTGTTAGTGATTGAACGCAAACATTATTATATTTTAATCTGTAGCTTAGGATGGCCACACCATCTCTTTTACATATTATGACTGTATCTGTGGTCACTTCCTGTTTCCCGTGTAATGGTTGCTAAAGTAAAATATATGCTTGTGCATTTTTCACAATTGTACTGTTTTATTTCATTGACGTTAATATTCCTTCATGGTAGCAGATTCCGTAGTTGGAGAAAAAGTGAACGGGAAATAAAACACGAAAAACCGGCCGGCGTATTTTTCCGTAAATTCCGTGTGCCATACATTTTGAGGTTACCGGCGGCGTGCTCAGTTATAAAGTACCTCGTTGAAAAAGTGATATTATTTGATAAAAGGATGACGAACACGGGTCATAATCCGTTCCATATAGACAGACTTATCGGGCGAGACAATTACGCCAGCTGGAAGTTTGCCGTTCAAGCTTATTTCGAACTCGAAGAATTATGGTGTTGCGTCATCGGCACAAATACTGACACGAAAAAGGAAACGAGGGCTAAGTCGAAACTAATTCTTCTACTGGACCCAATCAACTATGTACATGTACAGAGCGCAACTACATGTAAAGAAGTCTGGGAAAATTTGGAACAGGCTTTTGATGACAGCGGGTTATATAGAAGAGTGGCCTTGTTGAGAGACTTGATAACGACTACATTGGAATCGTCTAGCAGCGTTGATGATTATGTCAATAAAATTATGTCGACTGCTCACAAACTCAGAAATATCAAGTTCAATATTGATGATGAATGGCTCGGGACACTGATGTTGGCTGGATTACCTGAAACATATAAGCCAATGATCATGGGCTTGGAGAGCTCGGGAATCAAGATCAGCGCTGACTCCATTAAAACGAAGCTCCTGCAGGAAGTTCAATGCTCGGATAGCACTGCGTTCTTCACAAGGAAAAAGGGTGTTCAAGTAAATAATAACAACATGAAAGTCGCTAAAGGGCCCCGATGTTTTAAATGCAATAAATATGGGCATTATGCAAAGAATTGTTATTCTGGTAAAAAGAAGAATTTAGAAAATGTAGAGGAAAATAAAGAGAAAAGTTTTGTTGCAGCTTTTTCAGCTTCTTCACAGACAATGCATCCGGACCTGTGGTTCGTGGACTCCGGTGCTTCTATGCACATGACAAATAAATGTAATTGGATGTATGATGTTACAAGTCCACCGATATCAACCATAACTGTTGCCAGTAAGACACCGCTGCCTGTTGAAAGTATGGGAAAGGTAAATTTGGTGATGAATGGTAATGAAGAAGATAAAATTCAGGTAAGACAAGTTCTGTACATACCTAAACTAGCTGCTAATCTCTTATCAGTCAGTGCCATGGTGAAAAACGGCTGTAAAGTAAATTTTAGAGACAAAGGTTGTGATATTTATAACCAAGAAGGTAAACTTTTGTGTACTGCCACACTAGTCAATAACTTGTATCTGTTAAATACTCACAGAGAAGTATTGTGTAACCTGACATGTTCGAGTAACTTAAATGATGTTGTCCTATGGCACAGACGCATGGGGCACCTGAATTTTTCAGATGTTAACAAGTTGCCGGAGTGTGTTGAGGGAGTTAATCCGTTTCCTGATAAAAGTAAAAACCTGATCACGTGTACCACCTGCCTCACCGGAAAACAGACAAGACTTCCCTTCAACAATATTGGTACAAGAGCTTCACAACCACTGCAGATTATCCACACCGATTTATGTGGACCCATGGAACAAGTATCACTCGGAGGTATGAAATATTTTGCTACCTTTATAGATGACTACACTAGAAAAGTTCATGTTTATCTTTTGAAAGACAAATTGAGTGTTCTTGAAGTTTTCAAAGATTTTAAAAGAAGAGTAGAAAATCAACTTGAAAGAAAGATAAAAGCTATTCGTTCAGACAATGGAAAAGAATATTGTAACAAAGACTTTGATAGTTTCTTGCGTAGAAATGGCATTGAACATCAAACAAGCACTCCGTACTCACCCCAGCAGAATGGGCTCGCTGAAAGGATGAATAGGTCTCTGGTCGAAAGGGCAAAGTGCATGTTGTTTGATGCTCAGTTGTCAAAGCTGTATTGGGCTGAGGCAATAGCAACGGCAGCTTATGTGATTAATAGATCACCCACAAAGTCGATTGATGGTAAAACTCCAATAGAGTTGTGGTCCGGTAAGAAACCTAATTTATCTAATTTAAGAATTTTTGGCTCGGAAGTTATGGTGCAAATACCTAAAGAAAAACGTCAAAAATGGGACTCAAAGTCAAGAAAATTAATATTTGTTGGTTACTGTGAATCTACCAAAGGATACCGAATACTTGATCCGACCACAAATAAAATTATAAAAAGTAGAGATGTTGTATTTTTAGAAAATGTTCAAAAATATGATAATAATGTATACTTACCTTGCGTACCCGACAGCAGTCTGCCAGCAGTGCAGCCACCTGAAGAAACCTGTAAAGAAGAATCAGAGAGCAACACACATAACTCTTCAGATGAAGAATACATCTCTGGCGACAATGATGATTCATCCTACATACCTGAGGGACCAGTTGATATTGAGACTTTTTTTTTTTTTTATTTTATTTTCCATATTTTTACATTTAAGTTTATTACAAAAAAATTCTGTCGCCAAACTGCAATGACAGTTTGTAGGCGTAGCGCTTATTTCTACATTAATAAATCTACTTAAATGTTATATACATCGCTTGTTTACTTTATATTACCTTTGCTTACTTGAATAAGAAATTATAACATGCATTCCTTTAATTTTCTTTTCAATATTGGTTTACATTTAATTTTATTTTCATCTAATAATAACATCGAATATTTATTATACAATTTAGGTATAGTATATTTTCTGGTTCTTTCTCCATAATAATTATTGACTTTAATCTGTTTCAGTTTTCTTTTACTTATTGATCTAGTTAGCACTTTATGATTCACTTTAGTTTTATAATCATCTTTATAGTAAGTCTCTAAGGCCAAATGGTAATAAGTTCTTTTTTCTATCGGTAATATTCTGCAGTATTTAAATAATTTATTATAATCATCTCTAAACCTCCTTTTAACTATATTACTAACAATAAATTTCAAAAACCTTACCTGTATTTTTTTAATTTGTTCAACATACGTCTTAAACGTCAAGCCATAGCAACTTAACCCATAGCTTACAATTGATTCAGCTAAGGCATAATAAACCATATACAAAGTCTTTTTATTCAAAATTCGTTTTAAGTGATAAAATTTTCCAAGTACAGAACGGAGCCTATTACATACCATAAGCACATGTGGTTTCCAATTAAATCTACAATCTATTAGCAAACCTAGATATTTAATACTTTCTACATATTCTAAGGGTTTACAATTACATGTACTTTTACTATTGTGCAAGCATTCATAAGAGTGACCCAATATTTTTAATTCATTTTGTGTTAGCTTTTTAGCTTTAATGTTGTGGGGAGAGTAGATATGCATACACTTTGTTTTCTCTGTATTTATAATTATGCCATTGTCATGGGCCCACTTAGTGACCATTTCAAAATCGTCTTCCAATTGTTGCCTAATTTGTTTCACATCTTTACCGGCTACCAATAAACATGTGTCATCCGCATACATACAGACCATGGAATGGCGGATCACATTCACCATACTATTAACGTGTATGATGTAGCCTAACGGGCCATACACCGACCCAGTAGGCACACCCAGCGTAATCTGCGCCTCCTCACCCATTGTACCTGATACAACAGTGCGAAGCGTCCTACCCTTTAAATAATTAGAAAAGAACCCGTTACTTGGTCCCCTGATTCCGCACTCATCCATAGCCTTCAGCAGCTGAGAATGATCTAAAGTGTCGAACGCCTTTTTGAAGTCTATGAAGAGTGCCAGGACCTGGTTTCCTTTATCAAGTTCCGCATTGACAAAATCAGTAAATAACGTTAGTGCCGTAATAGTACTTCGACCACGTCGAAAGCCATGCTGGCAGTTGTTTATTATTTTATATTTCTCTAAAAACTCACTTATCTGGCCCACAACAACTTTTTCCACAATTTTGTTAACTACTGATAAAATGGCCACAGGCCTATAGTTTGTATAATCCAGGTGGCAACCCTGTTTGAATATAGGTCTAATCAAAGCTTTTTTTAATAAATCTGGATAGGTACTTTCTTTAACGCACATATTTATAAATTTTGCCAATACTCCACTTATATCCTTTTTTATATATTTAAGATCCTGTACCCTAATTTCATCACAGCCTGCTGCCTTATTACATTTTAATTTATTAATTATTTTTTCTATACCTACACCAACTGTCTATTTTCACAAACCTGAAGGACACTTCACTTTCTTTTACATATGTATTTCTGTCAAGAAATTTGTGATTACAATTGTGTTTAATTCTTTGAATTTCTTCTGTAAATGTATGTGAAAATTTTGAACAAATATTATACATACTATCTGTCTTGCCTAAATGTCTCTCTATTGTGGTGTCTATACTTGATTTATTCCTCCCTAACCATTCATTAATATTAGCCCAAATCTTCCTAAAATCCCCACAACATTCGTTAATTTTACTTTGTTTATCTTTATTTCTACTCATATTTATTAATTTGTTTACTTTATTTCTATATTGTGTATACTCTAATCTATTATTCATATTATTAGGGTCACTTTTCCAAACTCGAAATAATTCATTCTTTCTACTTATCATATTTAACAACTCATTACTCACCCATGGCTGCGTTTCTCTTTTAGTGCTAACCGTTTTACTTTGCTTACACGCAGAATAGATCGAACCAAATATTGAACATAATTTAGCATACAATAACATAGGACAGTCAATGGCCAACAGTTCTTGCCAATTAACGCAATCTAATTTCTCTTTCACTAACCTATTATTTAAAGTTGACTGTTTTTTATCATAAACACTATACTCAGCCGAACCGCATTCCAACCTAACACCAATCATACGATGGTCCGATAAATTACATGCAAACGTGTGCGCGGCTACGCACCTGGACGCACTGCCGACCTCTCGCACCCAAGCGTGGTCGATGCATGACAATTGTAGCTGCCCCTCCACAATAGCTTCTCGCGTTATCTCTGATTCCGGAATAACACACTGGAGCCCTCGTTCACACAAGGTGGTTTTGTAACTACACGTAGCAGTGTCAAACTTATTTCTTCTGAGATCTATATTCATATCACCTATGACAATTACGTCTTCTGAGCTCGGTATATTAGTAATTATCTGATCTAACTGTCGAATAAACTCCATTCTATTTTTTTCAGGTGGCCTATATATGCCTATCAGGTTGATTGAATTTAATTGTGTCTTAATTTTTCCGTGTATAACTTCTACTTCCAATGTTTTCAACTGTTTAAACTCAAAGTTAAACTTCTGCTTCACATATACCAATATTCCTCCTCCTCTTGTCTTTTCTCTAGTAAATTCATACGTGTTATATCCCTTAATATTATACAATGACACCTCTTCTGACTTGATATTTATCTCGCTTAATATTATTATATCAATATTACTTTTGCATGCTTTTAATAATAAAATAAGCTGGTTAAAATGCTTTCGTAGTGATCGTATATTTAAGTGTATTATATCCATCTCTTCATTACTATCTTTTTCCATTATGTAATTACTCCATTCATTTAAACTAAAGAATCTGTTAAACTCACAATCATTATCTTGCATAGAATCCATTATTTATAAAGATATTAATAATCATGTAGTGTGCACCCGTAAACCGACGCGCAACGTAAACCTGTGTCCACGTCGTCAAGCTGTCCAGTATGCAGAGAAGGATGAGCATGATGTAAGTTATTTTTGTCCAATACTTGATTTAAATGATCCGCAAACTCTAGAACAAGCCCTTTCATCTCCTCATGCTGACCAGTGGAAGAAGGCCATGCAGGAGGAATATGATTCTTTAATCAAAAATAAAACATGGTCGCTAGTAGACTTGCCACCTAGTAAAAGAGTTCTACCCTGCAAGTGGGTATTTAAAACTAAAACAAATGAGAAGGGAGAGATAATCCGTTTTAAAGCAAGATTGGTAATTAAAGGGTATGCACAGAAAAAGGGCAGTGATTACGAGGAGGTGTATGCTCCAGTAGTAAGGTATACATCAGTACGTTTTTTAATTGCACTAGCTGCTAAATATGATCTAGAAATTTCTCAGATGGATGCCATAAGTGCATTTCTTCAGGGTGATATTGACGCTGAAATTTATATGTCACAACCAGAACACTTTGAAGAAAATGATCAAGTATGTTGCTTACATAAATCAATCTATGGACTGAAGCAAGCTAGCCGGCAGTGGAACCTTAAACTGAATGATGTTTTACTTAAAATTGGTCTGACAAGATCGAAAATTGATCCGTGTATTTATTATTTAATTAATAAATCTATAATGATTTTTATTGCAGTCTGGGTCGATGATTTCTTGATTTTCACAAATGACAAGAATACTACTGCAGAAATTAAAGAAAAATTAAAGGCAAAATTTAGCATGAAAGACCTAGGCGAGGTGAGGCAGTGTATCGGTATAAATATAAATAGGAACTGTGAGACAGGTGTGATAATGATAGACCAAGAGAAATACATTAATCTTATGTTGGACCGTTTTGGCATGTCAGATTGTAAACCAGTTCGTACTCCCATAGAGGTAAATGCAAAATTTGATAAGAAACCTGAAGATGAAAATTTTCATTTTCCATACAGAGAAGCGGTGGGATGTCTTATATATCTGGCACATGAAACTCGACCTGATATTACTTTTGCAGTTAATAAGTTGAGTCAATACTGTAATAATCCAGGAATTCAGCACTGGCTTGGAATAAAACGAGTCCTGAGATATCTTCAAGGCACTAAGAGCTTAAAGTTATGCTATGTCAAAGAAGATTCGAATGCAATAATAGGATACTGCGATGCTGACTGGGCGAGTGATCCGCTGGACAGAAGATCGTGCACAGGTTACACTTTTCTGTTTCAGAACGCTTCTATTTCATGGAATTCCTGTAAACAACAGACTGTAGCGCTTTCAACGGCAGAGGCCGAATACATGGCTATGGCGTCGGCAACACAGGAAGCTCTGTGGCTCCAGCAACTGCAAGCTGAACTCGGCCAAAGCGAAGACGGTGCACTTCTGATCTACTGCGATAATCAGAGTGCAATTAAGTTGGCCTCAACGGATTGTTATAAGTCGAAGACTAAACATATAGATATTCGTTTGCATTTTCTTAGGGAAAATATTGTAAAATCCAAAGTTAAATTTTTATTTGAAAATAGTTGTAATATGGTAGCTGATAATTTAACGAAAGGTACTACTTTTGAAAAACATTTGTATTGTATCGGAAGAATGGGTTTGCGTTCTGTGGGGAGTGTTAGTGATTGAACGCAAACATTATTATATTTTAATCTGTAGCTTAGGATGGCCACACCATCTCTTTTACATATTATGACTGTATCTGTGGTCACTTCCTGTTTCCCGTGTAATGGTTGCTAAAGTAAAATATATGCTTGTGCATTTTTCACAATTGTACGGTTTTATTTCATTCACGTTAATATTCCTTCATGAATTCATAAAATAGACGTTTAGTTAAATATATAGGTATTAGTTTGTTACTTCCAACCCCGATAACATAATTATTTTCTTTCATAACATAAGAATGAAACTAAGTTATCAATATGAAATAATTTGAATCGAGAATTCGTTTTTGCTAAACTAGGATTAGAAAATAGTTGATTGAATCAGGCGTCACTTGGGGGAAGTCCCAAAACATTTTGAAAAAATATATATAGCCAGGTGGGGTAAGTGAAACACCGGGGTAAGTGAAACACCCAACCATATCTAAGAAACTATCGTAGTTTATTCTCATAGCGATGTTTCGATAAAGCAGGAACGACGAATTACTTCCCTTAATACAACACAGATATCGCTGCGATCATTAAACTAGCTAGTAAACCAAAAAGAAATTCATTAGATGTCAAAACGCAAAACACGATGTTTTTTTGATAAATCTTTAAAACTGGACCCTATTTTATGAGAATTTGATACATTTTGGATATTAACGGTAAAACATGATCCTTTAGTCCTGTTTTTAATTAAATGGACACAATATTTAAAGCTATTTTGGCCACTGTTTCACTTCCGCCTTGTCAGGGGTAAGTGAAACACTTCTTAGCTTTTATATTCTTTTCGTGATTTTATTGCTTAATGCAAGTCTTTAGATATTTATATTCATGCCATAAAAGGCTGATTTAATTAGGAGTACATTGCCTATACAGCTACTACAGCTAATTGCGAGTTTTATAGCTTTACTACACCTTGTTAAATAAAAATAAAGTATGTTTCACTTACCCCACCTGACTATACAGGGTTATTTGTAAAACACCAACAACCTCGCAGGTGTAGATTACCAATATCATAAACAACAACATTTGTTCTACGACTTTTATCATAACTCAATAAATTCACTAAAAATGAATTTTCAAGTTTTTATTGGACTGTTCGACACATTTTACGTCTATGGATGGCGGGGTGGGACGGGCGGGGCGGGCGGGTCGCGCGTACTAGGCGCTCCGCGCGCCGCGCGTAGAGCTATGAACATACGAACGGTAAATTAAAATGATATATTTTTTTGTATCAAAGTAAAATCTAACAAATTATCAAAAGTCGTAGAACAAATGTTGTTGTTTATGATGTTGGTAATTTACTCCTGCGAGGTTGTTGATGTTTTACAAATAACCCTGTATATGTAGCTTACTTCCGCAAACAAATTATGCAAGATGCACCGCCCGCCCGCACGCAAAAAATGCACATTCAAATTCATTTGGTTTACGCATGATCTAACTCCTGAGGATGCTCCGGGTTGGGGCGAAACACGTGTAGAGTAGTCTAATTGGTGAAGATGCAAGGTGTGTTGCTGTCTTGCTCAATTAATGCAGGTATTGTGCACTGTTATTTTGTACCTTGCATGTGCATTTTTTGCGGGCGGGCGGGCGGTGCATCTTGCATATATTGTTTGCGGAAGTAAGATACATTTATTTTATCAAAATAGGATTGGAAAACCTAGTAAATTATTTAACGGTAGTTACTACTCCAATTCCATGTCAAATAACCACGTTTCCATTTTGCAATTTGACGTGCATTCATTCCACGTCGAGGCAACTACATCCGAACCGCGCCGCTTGACGAGAATGGTGTTTGGCAAATAAAAATCGAAGTTGGCCACTGTCACGTCCAATCTCATCAAAACCCAAGGAAAAACAACGAACATTCTGCTGGTTGGCATTTTGTTTGCGCGAAACAGAAACAAAACACAAAAGTGTATCACAATACAATTTTATTTTTGTTTCTGTTAGAAACTGAACGAATGCGGGTGCCGAGGGTCGCATAGTATTTGGTCGACCGTCAACTCAAGTTGAAACTGTTTACAGTTTGTTACAGTCTGTCTAGCTAGTAACTAGCTACAGCTACCTACTTATTTACTTCATGTGCTACCACATGAGTAGTAACTACCACCATATTTTTAAAGCGCTCATGGCGGAGCTTGACAGACTGATCGCACTCGATCACGTTTGTTAAGAAACGCTCGGTCCGGTCAAGTGTCGGATGGGTGACCGCTAGACCGTTTTCACATTATCCGATACGATATCGGTATCGGACAACGATAGTCGATATCCGATAGCCGATATGTGCTGTTTTCACATATTTCCGATAGTATCGTTCCGATTCGGCCATTTGCTCTTTGATTCAAGCGGGCAGGTCATCATGGCAGACTAAATAGAAGACTAATGATATATAAATTATTGCTAGACGGAGCGGCGTGTTAATCAACTTTCTACAGAAAAAATCAACAAAAAAGATGATATTTTTGTCATTTTTTTTTCCTGGTTAACATTTATATTTTCTTGTTTAATATATAAAGCATATAAATAAAAAAAACTAAATTATTTCTATATTATTTTCACTCCACATGATAACTACAAAAATAAATATCGACCTTTTAAAATTGACGTTCTTATTCCCATACATTTACTATGGAGACTGATCGACGACATGACCACGAACTGACAGAGACCAATAGAGAAGAGAAGGCTATGCCGCCGCGCATCAGGCTCTGCGTACACAGACAGAATTTAGATACACATATAGCACACTTATAAACAATATCGTCCGATAGCTCACGGGCATCCGATGATGCCGCCGACACATCGGTGTCGGCTCTGACATCCGATATCGTGCCGGACAATGTGAAAGACAGATACATATTTCATACATTTTACTTACCTCCGATATCGTATCGGCGCGGCTGATACCGATATCGTATCGGATAATGTGAAAACGGTCTTAAGTGGCATTAAAACTGAGCGCTTCCGTGCTTCGGAGGGCACGTTAAACCGTCGGTCGGTCCCGGCTGTTGTCATCTGAAAAGAGTCGTTTAGCCAAGTCTTACAGGTGGCTTCATACGATAAGAAGAAGAAGACTATATTTTTCATTCAAGAGTTATATTTATTTATGAGTAGTATTATAATATTTAACATAATTATTATAAAACTATTGCTATTATGATTATAAGTTTGACGCAGCCGTAGTCGTAAGGTCAGAGGTGCGATTGCGTAAGGTAATAATCGTATTCATTTGACAGTTCATATCGTATTCCATCGGCTGCAATTTGTATGGGATGACATATATTATGATACAATATGAACTGTCAAATGAATACGACTGACTTTACGCAATCACCTAGCTGATTTTGATTTTAGTTTATCTCAAAAATGTTTTTCTTGTTAATGTACGAATACGGATGCAGATATAGCACGTGTTTTTATTTTGTCATACCGGTGTCAAATACTTTTTTCTTTCTTTCTTACACCTAAAATTAAATCACTTTCCAGTCAAAAAAATATATAGAGATATAAGATACAAGTTTTATCTATATTAGGGTAGAAATAATATACTTGTTGATCTTATTTGTCATAATATGTATAAGGGAAATAAAGATTGTCTTATCAATAAACGTTATTCAAACATTATTAAAACAAAACAACTAGAAAAATGAATAAAATGTACGAATGTTTGAAAACAATAAATATTTACTTGCCTCTTTCTAAGAATCTAGGACTTAACCACTACATAAATAATTCAAGTATTCATTACTTAAAGCCTATTTGGTTATGTTACTAGGGTACCTTAGGCAATTTATATTCCATAAATTTCAATATGAATCCGTTAATAGGAATTGTAAAGATAGATCCACTTGGTTGCGACCCCCTGGACAGACAAATTGAGGCTTGATTTATGCGACCCTATAGCGACCCTATAGTTCGTTCTCGTAGACATTCAATATGGCTACTCCCTCTTAAGTTATTTATTAGTTGCATGGCATCTTATCTATCAGTCTTGTTTCGCTTTCGGCAACAGATAAAATTGTTTGTTCCATTCTAACATTTTAAAAACTTAATTTTCTGAATGTATTAAATTTTTTATCAGCAAGTATATTTTATTAAAATATTTTCAATACAAATTACCTATCAAACTTAAGGAAAGTTAGAATTTCAAAACAATAAACTAAATAAGAATATTTGCCATTTTGTATAAAAGTGATTATTTAAGTCAGTTGCTTCAATAGTGGTTTTTGTAAAAGAAAACAACGTATAGCTTTGAATGTTGTATAATAGAAGTAATTACCATAATTTAATCTTGTGTGAGAAAACATATTTGCCTAATGCCAGAAACTAAATTACGTAAGGTAATCAAATAAATGATTAATGGCTAAAACATTCAAGTTGACAGTAGAATTATTAATAATAATATAATTTACATAATCTCATAATAAACTTGACTACACTGTGACTTTGGAAACTCAGCTGAAAATGTGTGGAAATTATAATCAGTGCTTGTGCTTCACACTGATAATAATTTCCAGCTCAGCAAACCCCCCTGAGATTGATCTTAGGTATCAAAATACCTAAGATCAACATTCATTAGGTCAAAATTTACTACATCAACACCACTAGATCAACTGTTCATTATATTATATACTGTTCTTGTGTTTGTTATTTGTCAGTAATGTCTGTTGTGCTTATGTTGTTTATTTTTACTTTGCTTTGGTATGATACTGTCATGTTATCTAACTTGTTGGTGTTTTGGATTTGCTAGTCTGTAAGCCTGCATGTATTTTTATAAAAAAAAAATACAATAAAAATTAGATCAACAGTGTAGTACTACATCAACAAACTACGATATCAGTAGATCATAAGATCAATAGATTATTATATCAACAATTCACTACATCAACGGTTTAGTAGTCCAAAATTTAACATATTGTTTGGTCACTCAACCCAACTCTAAGTTTTTGTAATTATTAGGTACAGTCAATCTTGTTGACAATCTTTTAATCATTCACTGGCGGCCGTCTGCGACTTCGTCTGCGTGGACTGTTATTTATCTATACCTTCGGGACAGTTTCTTTTTTCGGGATGAATGGTTACCCTATGTTCTTTTCTGCAAATTTCACGATGATCTGTTGAGTAGTAGAGACGTGAAGATGTAACAAACAAACAACTTTCGCATTTATAATATCAGTATGGACAGATAGATAGTCTTTATATCATTATATCGTTACCAAGGCAGCAATGCGAATAATCAGATTTCAAAAACCCGGTCGAATTCGGAACATGTTTTAACGTTATTATAAGAAGGGTTAAACTTGGGGCCTTAATTAATTTCGATATTAAATTCTGGTTTGAGGCGAGCCGAGTCGATTGTCGCACCGAGATCCTTTTAAATTAATTTTCTGTAGAGGAGTTTTTGCTTCTGCTGGAGAAAGCCTTTAGTAATTGTAACTACTGAAGTGTTATAATAGTAATAGCTGTTTTTTATGGCATTAAATAAATTATCTGAGTCGTATCACACACTGCCACGCTCCATATTTGTGTACATTTGAAAATCGTACGCAAAGTGACAAGTTTTGTATACAATAACGTGCGCACTTTAATGCACTAAATAACTTTTTCAACTGAATTCACACAACCCTGTGGTACGGAAGCGCCACCTAAAGTTGAGATTGCGATGTTAAGTAAATTTATCAACATCTTTAGCAGCATGCTTAAGAAGTGACGTGTAACACGGGCTCACCCCAAATAAACAAGTTAATTTAGCACTAAGGAGGCCAAATCAGTGCGACGCAGGTGGCGCTGCGATCGCATAGAGCACGTTAGGGCTGTCTATGATGGATGACTTATAATCAAATTAAATAATACTCCAATTACAACTTACACTTTGCACCCATCAAACAAATTTTAACATAACTTTCGGTACTACCCAAATATGTTGTGTATAAAATCCACATATAGGTGTATGGATGGAGGTATTATAACGCTTCTTACAAATACAAGCATAGGATAAGGAGGAAGGAATATCTGCTATCACACTTGTTTACACTTAACCTACCTGTAAAAAAAACTATGATAGATGGTTAGCGAACTTAAGTTCGATACATTTTTGTACTCAACAACTACACTCGAGAGCAGAAAAATCGCACTACAGGCCTATTTTCATACAAACGAGGTAACTTTGAAGCTCCGTTTCTCCGCCCAGGATTAAACGGGCTCTGATCTGATGATGGCAAATTAAAGAATAAATGGAGGAGGCTCAGATCTCTAAAGAAACCGAACGTATCAGAAGCCTTGTTTGAATTTTAGCTTGTATTTTTTTTAAGTTTAACCCTGAGCTAAACGAGTCAACGAATCCGTTAGGTTTTCTTAGCATTATGGCCCTCCTCCATTTATTCTTTAATTTGCCATCATCAGATCAGAGCCCGCTTAATCCTGGGCGGAGAACCATAGCTTCAAAGTTACCTCGTTTGTATGAAAATAGGCCTGTGGTGCGATTTTTCTGCTCTCGAGTTTAGTTACTGCTTTTACAAATGTGTGTTTATAAAATTTACAGACAATCTAATTTGAATATGAGACTGAAACGCACTCGAAATCGGATGAAAACCTCTGATGGAGACAGCGGTAAAAATTGCTATAATTTCGTAAAGTAGTTTCCAAAGTGTGACAACCCTAAAGCAGGACTGCGTTACACGCGCCGTTGCTCGTTAAAATGTGTATTTTATAGTCGTGCTCTAGGGCGGGCGCTTGTTTAACGGCTCGCAGATTTCCCGATGTTAGACTTGGATGTGATATGAGACGGAAATGCGAAACTTTTTGGAACTTTAAACGGTTCTCATTGTTTGGTCAACGAAAGATGAGACTTGGTTGGAAATGGAACTAATTTTGCGTCTTATTTTAAGGTTCAGTTTCCAATAACTAAACTTCTAAGCGTTAGTTTAACAGGGAAAGTGGCGCCGCCATTTCAATATCATCGTTCGTTGACCAGACTCTATTTACTGAATAAGTATATTATGTGTTTCTGTCCCTCCTGAGCTACCAGAGACGAATCAACATTGAATTTGTTTCATAGCCATTTTAAAGCAAGATGAAATATCTGTTTAGATATTTATGTTTCACCATTGAAAATGGACTGATTATCAGATGCGAATCGCCTGAAACGTATTTTTGGCTATATCTCCGAGGATTTTGGGAGGATCGAAATGGGAATAGTATCAAAAGTTGAGGAATTTATCAAGACACGTCTGAACATTTGAATTTTGAAAATCTACTGGTAACTTTTTGGAATTTTGCAAAATTCGGGGTTTTTGGGGGGGTTGTTTGTTCACTAAATTGTAAATATTTCGGAAAAAAACCGACTTAAGAAAAAATGAAAATAAGGGTCCTAGGGTATTTGTTTAGCTACAAAATGTGGAATAGTAGAAAAACGGGTGTTTCCGTACCTATATAAAGAGTGATGCAGCTTTTATGATTATTGACAGGTCGTCATGGTAATAGAGTGAAAAGATGCAGAAGCAGATGAGAAGTGCATTCGTTGGAATTTTGAAAATCAGTTTATAATTATAGGCAATAGACAAGAAGCAAAGCCTAGTGTCACAATCGTAAAATAAATAGGTACTACCTATAGGTAACTTTAAAATATAAAGGATTTTGCATTTGACTTGATTTTGGAATTTCGTAATTTTTTTTATAACATATTTGCTCGTAAAGGGTCTCTTATTACGCCAATTTCAATATCGTATTGTATCTCATTACGAACTTGTGCGGTAATGTAAAGTAAAACGCACGGTTTATCAAGATGCTTCGTCTAAAACGAACGGTACTTTTTTAAATCTTAGCAAAGAGTTTTTATATCAGAATCTTTTCTGATGCGTCATGTGCGATTGACCTCTTGGTCAACATTTTATGAATAAAATTTACTTTATTTCAATAAAAAAAAAAAAATTTCAATTTTTGAATATGGGTATCAAATGAAAGGCCTCGATGAGCACATTCCAAAATTATATAATTTGTCAATAAAATTTAAGAAAAAAAATTTTTTTTTTCGATTTTTGAATATGGGTATCAAATGAAAGGCCTTGATGAGCACATTCCAAAATAATATAAAGTGTCACTAAAATTTAAGAAAAAACAATATTTTTTTCGATTTTTGAATATGGGTATCAAATGTGATCGTAGAAAGGTGATCGTAGGTTTCTAGTCTTTAGTGTGTATATGCCAACAGACTGTGATGATAATCTTCCAGAGTTTATTCAGTGTCTGGCTTGTATCAGTGCTGTGATCGAAAGTTCAGAAACTGAGTGCGTATTGGTCATGGGCGATTTCAACGCGCACCCGAATACTCTTTTTGGGAAAGAGCTGGTGGATTATTGTGGTGAGCAATCATTATGTTGTGTGGACTTGGAAAGACTCGAGCCTAACACGTACACTTTTCGTAGTGAAGCGCACGGTACTTGTCGTTGGCTTGACCACTGCCTCACGACGTCAGCCGCGAGTGACTTAGTAACTGATATTTATGTTAATTACGATTGCTTTTGGTCGGACCATTTTCCTTTAGTCATTAAATGTAATTTTGATTTTATAAGACCTAAAGAACAGTACTGTGATAGTAATTTCAATAATGATAATGTAAAATATAAATGGGGACACAGGGATCGAGATCAGGTTGATAAGTATATAAGCTTATGTGATGAAAGTTTTAAAAATATAATTATGAGATATAATAATAATAATAATATGAATTGTTTAGATAAAAAAATATTGTGTAAGAACGATAATCATTTTAAATATATTGACGAACTTTATTGTGATATTATAAAAACGTTGCAGTCGGCAGCGGAGGGAAGTTACGGCTTTAAAAAAAAAAGTAAAACTCTTAAAATCATCGGTTGGAATTTTCACATCCGACATCTTCATGTCAAAGCCAGAGAACACTTTTTGTTGTGGATTCAATATGGTAGACCGCGCTCGGGTTTTTATTACGATAATATGTGTGGCTCACGGAAAGAGTTTAAGGCGGCTCTGAAATATGTGCAGAATAACCAAGATAAAATCAGAATGGATATGCTGGCTCGTCATAGAAGTGCTAAAAACTTTACTGAATTTTGGAAAGAAACAAAAAAGCTAGATCGTAAAAAATGTTTACCTGTCAACGTAGAAGGAGAAAGAGATAAGCATAATATAGCAAATTTATTTAAAAATCGTTTTAATAATATAGTGAACTCTAATCAGACCATAAGCCTAAAGCGACAGGCAGGCGTCGGCGCGGAGACTTGCAATGTTTCCGTCACACCGAAACAATTACAAGAAATAGTGAGGAATATGAAGCATGGCAAGTCTCCGGGGCACGACGGACTGAGTGTGGAACACCTGCTGTATGCGGGCCAGCACATCTATGAACTGCTAGCGCGGCTTTTTAATCTTTGTGTGGGACATTGCTACTTACCCCCCGCCCTTATTAGAACTTTGGTTGTTCCAGTTATTAAGAATAGAACTGGGGACATCTCGAGCTCGGCCAACTATAGGCCTATTTCACTGGCCACGATAGTGGCCAAGATACTTGACCGTGTTATTCAGTCTCACATAAGTGTCATTGATTGTGACGACGGTCAGTTTGGTTTTCGACCACAAGTATCGACCGATATGGCAATTTTCGCACTAAAGCAAGTTGTTAATTACTACAAACACCAGGGTACGACCATGTATGGCTGTTTTCTCGACTTAAGTCGTGCCTTTGACACGCTGAATCACGAATTATTGTGGAATAAGCTGCGCGCGCCTGACTCAAGGGTCCCGGCTGAGGTTGTCGATCTGCTTGCATACTGGTATAGTAAGCAGACCAACAACGTCAGATGGGGAGCTCACTTGTCGGATACTTACCAGCTGTCTTGTGGCGTGAGGCAAGGCGGGATCGCCTCGCCAGACTTATTTAATGTATACATTAATGGTTTGATTGTGGAGCTGAGCAGCACCGCAGTTGGGCTCAGATTAGATGGCAGATATGTCAATAATCTGAGCTACGCAGACGACATGGTGCTGCTCAGCCCCTCGATCAAGGGATTAAGAAAGCTGTTAAATATTTGCGAGAAATATGCAAAAGAGCACGACTTAACATATAATGTCGGGAAAACGGAAATGGTGGTATTTGAGTCAGGAAAGGGCCCGCAAAATATACCGCCGGTATACCTAAATGGACAGGTTGTGAAAATTGTAGATCACTTTAAGTATCTTGGTCACATCGTGACATCCAAACTAAAGGATGATATGGACATTGACAGACAAAGGAGGGCACTATATGTTGTAGGAAATATGATTGTGAGAAAGTTTGGCCGATCATCGTCTGACGTAAAGCTGACATTGTTTAGGTCTTTCTGCCAGACGTTCTACACTTGTCAACTCTGGACTGGATATACCAAAAAGACCCACGACAATAAACGAGTTGCCTATAATAACATCTTTAGGCAACTAATGGGTTTGAAACGCTACTGTAGTGCGTCCGAAATGTACACAGAAGCTCGTATTAACTCGTTTAACGCAATACAGCGAAAGAGAATAGCGACGTTCATGTCCAGAGTTCAGTCGTGTAACAATGATATTATTAGGGGGCTGGCGGAAAGACTTATACAAACATCAGTATATAAACGATGGGTGGAAATTGCAACTTGATGTTAAAAAAATTATATATTCTTAAGTATAAATATACTTAGCATATTAAATACATTGACTGTAAATTTTTATTTAATTAAGTGTTGTTGTCACGAACGAAGGTTGTTGCCCAATTTTATTTTGTGCTGTAATAAGCTAAAATCTAAGTAGATTTTATTACTCTGTGTTGTCTTGTTTTGTGTATATTGTGTATATTGTATATGGATCCTGTGTCCGAAATAAAGAATTATTATTATTATTATTATTATTATTATAAATGAAAGGCCTTGATGAGCACATTCCAAAATAATACACCGTCATTTTGTAGTCGTTTTAATTAGCTTAAGGGTGTGTTGTACCAATGAAACTAAACATTTTTGCCCAAGAAACATGGGTCGAAAAACGACAAAAAAATTTGAATCTCCCATACTAACTAGACGTCTAAAACATTTTATTAGTATGGGAATGTCAATATTTTTTGTCGTTTTTCGACCCATGTTTCTTGGGCAAAAATGTTTAGTTCCATTAGTAGAACAATCCCTTAAGTTAATTAAAACGACTACAAAATGACGGTGTATAATGTGTCACTAAAATTTAAGAAAAAAAATATTTTTTCGATTTTTGAATATGGGTATCAAATGAAAGGCCTTGATTAGCACATTCCAAAATTACAAAATTTGTCACTAAATTTAAGAAAATTTTTTTTTTTATTTTTGAATATGGGTATCAAATGAAAGGCCTTGATGAGCACATTCCAAAATGATATAATTTGTCACCAAAATATTTTTTTATTTTTTGTTTTTTTACTTTATTGATGTTTGATTTCCTCACAATCGAAGTGAAAGGCAGAAAAATCGACCGATAGAAACTTACAACTGTATCAAAATTTCATCATTATGGAAAACAAGCAAAAATGCAAAGTCCGAGTTTTATTTATTTCCTCGCAAATATGTTATAAAACGTCGTATGACATACGTGCGCTTTGATAATTACAGCCTCTGCTTTCTTGTAGCACTCGCCTACGGCTCGGGCTAGCAATATCGCCTCAGCTGTAATTTTCAACTTACCGCACTTATATCATAATGTACTAGTATTCGTTTTCAATGCTCCGATTCTTGCGAGGACTGCGAAATCTGTGAATTTTTGATTATGGCATTCATATTATTGTGATTATAAACTACCTACCTACACGCTGTTTACCCACCGGTTTTTATCTTAGTCTCAATCGTCTTTAGTTTGGTAAATAATAGGCCCCCTTTCAAATCCTATTCTGACTGAATACCAAAATGTTGTACTTATGTATTAGTTTGTCTTCCTGGCATATGTAAATTCTAACATTGTACAATGAGAAGTTGACTACAAATAGTTAAATTTCAATGTCCATACGCGTACATAGACTAAGCTAAAAGTAAAGATTTTGTAAGAAATATTCTGTCAAAGTAAGTCAATATTTAAATTTCACCGAAGATAGATACAAAATTGACGAGGATAACAGCAAAAAAGGGGCTACGATATTCCAGCGAGACACCCATTATGGCAGCAAAATCGCAAGCTTTCTTAAATTAAAAATAGAAGACAGATTTACAAAAGGCAAAAAACTTACGTATTTCCAAGTTTATTTACGTATTTACACAGTTTTACATTTTTCTTATTTATTTATGGTTTATTGCGGTGTATTTTTACTAACTTTGCAATTCTAATCCCAACTAATATTAAGGTGCTTAAGTTATGTATTATGTATGAGTTTTTAAGAAAATACGAGAAAGCCGATAAGAATTTATGGTCATGCATGATTGCATGATCCAGTTCTAACCCCTACATACGTATGAAACTTACACTGCTACACTCAATTTTATTTTCAAATTATTGATTTTTGATAGAAGCAAGAAAATAAATATTGTGACGTTTTTCTTTGTTAGTATAATAATAATCACTAGTACCTAGTCAGCATCCTTACTACCCTTACTAATTTTATAAATGAGAAAGTCCGTTTGTTTGTTTGTTTCTTACGCCTTCACGTCTTAACTACTGAACCGATCATCATGAAATTTTACATACACGTTGTCAGAGGTACAGAAAAGGACATAGGTTACCGTTCATTCAGGAAAAAATAACAGTTCCCGAGGGATAGCAAAAAAATTCACAGATTTTACAGTCCCCGTAAGAATCGGAGCATTGAAAATGAACACAAAAATTTACGAAACCACAATCAAATCAAATGCAAAGTCCTATTATATTTTTAAAGTTACCTAGCTATTTATCTTTAGCTATTTATCACTCGGCTCCGCCTCGTGCCACAAAAGCGCCCGCTGACTGCCTCGACGCAGCCGAAATATTATTAAGCGACTTCCAGAATTCCAACGAATGCACTTCTCGTCTGCTTCTGCATCTTTTAACACTATTACCATGACGATCGGTCAATAATCATAGAAGCTACATCACTTTTTATGTACGGAAACAGCCGTTTTTCTACAATTCCAAATCTAAAGGGACCACCTACAGGTCACAATTATTAACCGATTTTCAAAATTATTTTTCCATTTGGTAGCTAAACTAATACCCTAGGACTTTTTTTTTCATTTTTTCTTAAGTCGGTTTTTTTTCGAAATATTTACAATTTAGTAAATAGACACCCCCAAAAAGAATTTTACAAAATTCCAAAAAAAATTACCAGTAGATTTTCAAAATTCAAACGTTCACATATGTCTTGATAAATTCCTCATTTTTTGGTACTATTTTCATCTCGATCCTCTCAAAATCCTCGGAGATATGGCCAAAAATACGTCTCAGGCGATTTGCATTTGATAACCATTTTCAATGGTAAAACTGTCTACGCTAAGTCGCGGGCGGCCACTAGTAGTAGTTAAATCATACATACGCGTATTGAATTGTTGATATACAAGTAATTTAACTCAATGAATTCTTTTCTAACTACACCACATGAATAAAAAAAATATACATTCTCCCGGGAGACTCCAAAGTAGCTAATGTGAATAAAATTCAAGGTTACTCAATTTTCCCTGCTCAAAAAAATAAATCTGAAATCCAAACATCGGTTGAGTTACGCGGAACAATTCTACCTGATTTACGTGTATTTTTTCCGGGTAGAGACCGATTTAAAAATTAAAAAAGGTCCAGGCTCGGTTCTCGTGCCAGTGGATTTATCACTTAATTTATACAATGTCTCTGGACCGGCGGGCGCGTCGTTGGCATCGATTTTATTTGCCACCTCTTTGTGAAATGTTTTCTCGTTGGAAAAGAATCCTTTCTGTAATTTGCGAAATGTTTTTGTTACTTACTCGAATGATTCGGTGCTAAGCAGCCGAAAGCACAGAATAGAGGTATGGAAGTCACAGCTTTTATTAAAAGAAGAGCGTAGTTAGGTATTCTATATGTTTTTTTTATTGTTTTGCCGATATACAGGGTGTCCCAAAACTTTGCCACATGAAGGGAAAGTACCTTAAATATTGAAGATAGGATTTTTTACTGAAATAAGACTTCATTTTATTTTAAAAATTAATGCGAACTGCATTTAAAGTTTTTTTTAAATATCGCATTATTTCCTTCTTATACAAATTGATACAATACGTAATCATTAAAATTTGAATGTAAAATTTCATGGTCTTCCTTTTGTTTAAGATGCTGTGTTACTTAACAAAAAATTATCCTAATGAGTAACCCTTTCAATCGGTATCGTAAAAATAAAAATAAAATGATTTTTTTTCTAACTTGGTGGGTTCGATTCCTGGCTAAGGCACGCGATTTTTCGAAAATCTTTGAATACAGTTCCAATTATTTTAAAAATCAAAATGAAGTCTTCTTTCAGTAAAATTTCCTATCTTCAATATTTAATTTTAGGGTAGGTACTTTCCCTCCGTGTGGCAAAGTTTTGGGACACCCGGTATAGTATTTCATATTATATTTTTTATTGATTTTATTTATTTGAACACCAACATAATACTCGTATATATCATTAACAGCCTAATTTACAGAAAAAATGCTAGACGTCATACTCTAACTAATCAATCTATCAAATCAATAATCTAATGATCAAAATAAAAATAATTGATAGTTAAAATACAAACAAAAATAAAACAATTACAAAATAAGATAGACAACAAATACAAAACCTTGACTTTGACTTTAAAAATGTAATGGCTAAGATTAAAACAGATTTTCAAATTTAACAGAGAGGATCAGACTTTGTATAGCTGCAAAATCCAAGTTTTTGGGTTTAGGTATGCTATTGAACTATTTTACAAATCGGTTCAGAACTTTCCGGCCAACGTTATAGAGACGTCCTAGTGTATCAACGTTATGATAACGTTGATACACTAGGACGTCTAGGACTAAGGTCCTAAGTCCTAAGGAGATGTTATAATTAGTAACATCTCGATGCTTGTGGGAGATTTAAGAGAACAGTGAAAGAGAGCAGATCTGCGTGAAGAATGCCTAGTCTAAAGAGAAACGCGAGGTCTTGCAAACGTCTTCGCCGCAGATACCCTAATAATAATAATAATTATTTTATATTTGTATTGGCGACCGCGCACCTGACGACGCTCCGTGGGTAGGCCCCCGATAAGGTGGACCGACGTGAGGGTGAAGGTCGCGGGAAGCCGCTGGATGCAAGCAGCGCAGGACGATCGTCGTGGAGATCCTTGGGGGAGACCTATACCCAGCAGTGGGTGTCGTGCGGCTGATATCATGACGATGACGTATTTTCCACTCATTTCCTTATTAAATAACTTTTATCCAATACAAGTAAGTGCTCGTGTCACTTACAAACAAAATTAATATCGAAATAACTTTCATAGAGATATAACCATTTCGCACACGTTGTCTCGTAATTCGCAAACTTATGAGTGGGGCATGTTTATTAGTTTGCGTACAAAGAAACCAAAAAGTTATGTCGAGTGTATTTACTCGTATATAAGGTGCTGGCACATTTTTTGTCTGACGTCACGAGTTAACACGTTTTAACATGCCTGTTAGATGACGTCGGTTTTGATAGTAAAGTGTAAACAAGAAGCACACTTATCTTATAACATGTCCATAAAAAAATCGGCGTGTTAACACGTGCTAACACATACGTCAGACAAAATGTGCCGTACCTTTACACATACTTTACGATGTACACAATAAAATATTCATAGAACTCTGCGCTGAATCTTATAAATACGTACATTTATTACACCTTTTCTGTTTTGTTGCTATTTATGCCTTGGCCACGCGAAGTGGCGAACTGCGAAGTGACGCGCGATGTGAAATACGCAAAAAAATCGCAGTTCACCATTTCTCTTGCATTTTTTTAGAATAAGTACGTATTTTACGTTACATCTTTATTTCTAGCGTACAAACGGCAACAGCAAGATAATTATTATTGTCATAGCACCGATTTCGTGCTATTAAGAATTTGACTAATTTACGAAATAGTATACCTATACTGATATTTAGCTCACACCAGTTGAAACCTTTACGAATATAATTAAATGAACATTTGTCAATAAGGTATTCCTTCACAGTACAACAATGCAATTCCTCAATGGAATAAGTTATTTCGTCGCACGAAAACAACGCTATTTGCAGTTTGCAATGCAACTACCGAATAGTTTGCGAGAATTAAATTAGTTTAGCTGATGTTAGTACACTATTATTGCATACTGAGAGATAACAAAACTAATACCTATTACTAAACTAACATTAGAATTAGTGCTTTGTTTTAGGAGAATTAAAACCCAATTTGAAGTTAGTTAGATTTATAGCTCACTAGCGGCCGCCCGCGACTTCGTCTGCGTGGACAGTTTTTTTGCTATCCCTCGGGAACTGTACGTTTTTTCTGGATGAAAGGTACCCTATGTCCTTTTCTGCACCCCTGACAACGTGGATGCAAAATTTCATGATGATCGGTTCAGTAGTTACGACGTGAAGGCGTAACAAACAAACAAACAAACGGACTTTCGCATTTATAATATTAAGTAAGGATAGTAAGGATTACCCTTTTGTATTTAATAGTTTAATGAAAGTTTAGTATGGATTCAAAATTGTGTACTATTTCTAAAAAACAATATAAATTGTATCAACTCTATAGTTAGAAAATAGAAAAAAAAGGGTTGGGCTTCAATCTCTGAGGTTAAAATAAAATATTGAAATTGTAGGGAAAGAATAATATTTTTCTCTGCGCGCAATTCAGTCGCCGCCGGTCGCTCTGTTGCGTGGTCATGCTTTTACAGAATGCCGAAGCTGTACGTTATACAGTGTGTTTTTTTGAACAGTGATCAAATTTTGTGGTATGGCTTATGGCCGAATACTCAAACGATAATTAACTTTGACGGGCTCTCAAACGTGGTCCTGTCGCACTAAATGTCAAAGATATGACAAAGACAGCATGCTGTTTGAGAGCCGCTCAAAGTTAAGTTGCGTTTGAGTATTCGGCCATTAGACCATCAAACTGAACAACTTTGTCTATGGGACCAACTTAAACAGATAAAAAAAAAATCAGTTGTTCCGTAAAAAACATCAATATCTACATAGTTTTACAAAGTTTCATAGACAAAGTTGTTCAGTTTGATGTTCTAAGCCATACCACAAAATTTGATCATTGTCCAAAAAACACTGTATATTTAGGGAGGTATTATTACTATTACAGATAGTTCTACTGTGGTAGCTGCAGGTAAAAGCCATAAAAGTGACATTTAAGACCCACGTACACGCCATATATCTCCCATCGACGAGACATCAACTCGTATTAATGGCTGTTGGCAAGTTTCACTGATACGTCACGCGTGATATGCCGCCAAAGAGCCCATTATAGTTTCCAGGAAGTCCTGCGATTGTACAATGTACATGCAGCTTACTGCCGAAGTTTGGTAGAGTTCCCACAAACGATGTTATGAAACACTGGCACAGAATATACACGGTTATTTGTAAAACACCAACAACCTCGCTGCGCTGCCCTATAAATCCAAAACACTGTATCTTTGAAATACCCGTTTTGAGAAAACGGCGTTTAAAAGTGTTTTCATATTTTTGACGATTTAAGTTATAATTTTCAATTAAAGTGTATAGTGTTGGATATCAATCGAAAGATATTTTTATGATCTATATAGCCATGTAAGTTTTAGGCCAATACAATGAATATTCTTGCAATAATACTCATAAACGTGTATTGGCGTAACAAAACCGTAAGAAATTTTGCTATTTGTCACCACAACACTGTATCTACAGTACATTTTCCTGACTTATTTAAAAGATAATGTATTTAAGACACTTTTATGCGTGAATTATTAAAATAGAATTTGGAATACTTGTCAGTGTTATTAAATTCGACGTTCGTATGATCTATTGGCGCCAATATGCACTTTTTTGCGGGTGCTATTATTGTCCTTTTTAATTGATATACTTTAATGATCAAACGAACTTACCCTAAGTGAAGTTCGATCTTAATTATCTCGTCTTCATCGAAGAGATTTAATTTGTTACAAAGTAGTAGCTCTGTTTGTCGCTCGCACTCTATCGCACGTCTTCAGCGCTATAAGGCGAGAAAGAGAAAGCAATAGCTAACCCCTCTCTGCCTCCGACCAGCGCTGCCCGCCGCCGCATCAACCTCATTCAGTTTGGAGTAGTAAGTAAATACATTGATATCTTTATCTATTATAGGGATACGGTGATTGAACAAACAACTAGCAAGGGAAGGTTGGGACTTTAAATCTCTTCGATGAAGACGAGATAATTAAGATCGAACTTCACTTAGGGTAAGTTCGTTTGATCATTAAATTATCCCGTCTTCATCTCCGAGATTTAATTTGTTACAAAGTAGGATGTTTAGAGAAGATATCAATGTTATTAGAGGAACCCTTGTTTGTCTATATAAATAAACAAGGGTTAAGTGAACACACATTAAATTATTTTTAAGGATTAGTTAAATAAAATAAAATAAGTCAGTGCTCCTGCAACAATAAAACATTATTTTATTTTAATGTGGGTTCTGCGAAATTAGATCCCGATGCCTGGAAACTCGCAAATATTGTCGATTGTCCAGTCCAAAAAGCAGATTGCGAATAGCATCCACAGAAACTTCGGTATACAGACTAGTAAGTGAACAAATTTTTTGTCACGAATGACTTGACCGCCACGCCGATGTGACCATATGTTACACAACATGATAAACAGGTAATAAGTTTTAAAAAGAAATCGATGTAACATTCCTCCACAAATTTTATCAATCGGCCGAATGTTTGTGACGAGGCAGCATTGATAAGTTTTTTTTTCTTTGAGGTTTGCATTAGTTCATAAGGGCGATAAATTTAAGATATTTATGTAAATAAACACAAATAATTTTATTACAGAGATAAAAACTCAAAGAATGGAAAGTTCAACAAGTTGAGACTTACAGAAGATGTGATTAAACATCTGTCATTTAAATTTTAAATAATAAATTATTTCGTCAAATCTTACTGTGTTACTTGAGTTAATTGAATTAAATACATGATCTGTGTTCATTCATTTGTAGCCAAGGCTAACAAGGTAACCGATGTGTGCTTAATTGTTCAAAATGTAACTGTATGTACTGTATTTGGGAGTAAGTTCAACAAGTAATCTAACATATAGTGTAACAAATATATCTATAAAAAAACTTTTTAGGTTATCATTGCCGGTGATATAGATAAAAAAATGGGAGATATCTGAGCAATGATTGTTTAGTGGGATTCGTTTAGAAAACAGTTGTTTATAAAACCTATTAAATCATTAATTTGTATAAAATATGATATAATTTCTTGGCAATATTTCCAATAAAAAAATATAGATTTGCTTGCAGTATTATTCAAATACTGAGGCAAGGTATCAATAAACACTTCTAACGCTTGACTAAGGAACTTGTTTTCTAAGAAACGTTTGTCTTATAATATGCAGCCGGAGAAAACTGACAGCGAGGATGATGTTTCTTTTTGAGAACAGATGAAAATAAATTGACGCTTGATGTGACTATTACCATCGCTATTTCTTTAACAGCAAGTTGATTAAGGTTTCAACGAGGGAATTGAGTTGCCTGCCACAAGTATATTATTTATCATGCTTACATGGTTGCTTCAATAATATGAGTGTATTTAGTGTATTGTGTAATTGCAGAAACATTTTTTTTTCATTGTGAAACCATGGCTGTGATTGCTATTAAGTCATTTGGCTGTGTCATGTACAATAAAGTGAGTTTTTTTTTTAAGAACAAGTGAGGAAAAAGAAAGCTGGGGAGACGTTATTACGCCTATTGTTGATCATAGCACTGCCATTTCTCGCAAGCAATTTAGCAATTTGATTTAATTGCAAGCAATGAACGCCGCTAATTCGATTCATTTATGAAATGGCAGTAGTGTTATTAATATACAACAAAAAACTTCAGTATAGGCACCTGCAAACAGACGGCGTGGTGCGCGTCCCAGCTGTAGCCAGCACAGCCGCAGTGGTAGGAGCCGCCCATCGGGTAGCAGCCCATCGGTGCTAGATCCAGGTCATTAATGAGCAGCAATTATTCCTCGTTTGTGCAAAATCTTATATTGTCTCAGTTTGACCGGCTGCTGCGCAGTCCATTGTCAAAGCAACGGAAAAGTGTTAAAAACTATTAGTTTATCGTATTGGTCTAAGTATCCGAAAAAAAAAATTTTTTTTTCTATCATACAATACAAAGTTGACAAGGTCTATAGTACGATATAATACGTAATTATTATATTTATTATTTTAAATAGGTAAAATTTTTTGCTCAATATGTACATGTACAAGCCTCAAGCTTGTCCAATATTAAAATTTTAAGTGTTAAAATAGTAATGCTTCTGCAGTACAAACAGCTATAATAGTTCCTAAGTATCTGACAAAGTCACTAAAATGTATTTTATTTGACTTTAATAGCTTTTTCTAAAAATATTTTGTTTGTCCTTATTTGTCAATATACTACTAATTCTAGAAATTCAATACAAGGCCAAAGAATTTACATGTTTGGCTGGGAGTAATAGTACTTTCTTGATAGTTAATGAGGTGCTTAAATATTTGAATAATTGTTTTATAGTTTCTAATACTTGTAAATCTGAGAAATTTTGGTAATAATTACCCAGACATAAATGTCATCTTAATAGGTCCTTAAAGCCTGAACATTATTGATTAAATTATTGGTTTTAAAAATTTAGTAAAGATAATGGTTATGTGTAGTGCTGTGCAAAGGCCAAAGAATAAGACCCAAAACTCATGAAGTTTATTATCTAAATAACATCCTTACTTATATTAAAAATGCAAAAGTCCTTTTGTTTGTTTGTAACGCCTTCACGTCCCAACCACTGAACAGATCATCACGAAATTTTTCATACACGCTGTCTGGGTTACAGAGAAGGACATAGGGTACCTTTAATCCCGAAAGGAAAGTATTGTTCCCGAGGGATAGCAATAAAGATTTCCATGCAGGCGAAGCCGCGGGCGACCGCTAGTCTTAAGTACTTTTTGCACTGTGCGTGAAAGCCAACGTTCTCAAGGACTAATAGTTGTGCCATGACATTATCAGGACACAATTGTTATGAGTTTAAAGTCGTTCTAGCATCCTCCATAAAATGTTCTGAGAGTACCCACATGTTCTATTTATTAATTTTTTTTTTGCAAAGAAAATAAAATATATTTGTTTATTTTCTAATTTAACTAACTGAATACTTAGGATTAGTATTGGAAAAAAACCATCAAGCACATAACGGTCGTTTGTGATAGTTATTACTCGAATCGAGAACGTATTTTAGCTGACCAGCTAAAGGTACAGACAAGGTACAGACCTTATGTTCTGATCCGGTAGCGCGACGGTGCCGACGGTGGTGATTACGGGTGGCCCTTGGAGCTGAAAGCTGCAGGTAGGTGCCGCAAGGCTGATGAAACACGTTAAAGTTGCCCTGCTGGTTGCTGTCCGTCACCTCGGCCCAATTGCTTGTGTTCCAAGATATGGTTGTGGTTGTTGTGGCAGACCCCAAGTTTAGAGAGGACTGAGCAGTAGGTGTCGTCGCGCTGACGGTCTTTAAAGACACTATACGAACGATTTTCAGTAGTGGCATAATACATGATAATCGCATGATTCATTTTCAACGAATCGGCGATGAGTTTGCCAATAATGTTTTTTTTTTATTTTACTGATCTTAAAGGCACCTTTAACACTTGTGGGAGTGTATTTTGATGTTCAACATCATTGCTGATTTTTTCTCGAAGAAAAAATAAGAAGGAATCAGTATTTTGTTGCATAATATGCATGTTCGAGAAAACCGAAAACATATAAAAGTACTTGTACATACCTGTATCAGTGACAAAAATTTTGATATTTCACGAAAAAGGTTATTAGGCCTTCAACTTTGATAGCAAATATCTTATTAATATTTGTAAAATAACGGTTAATATCTCGAATTAACACATAGAAGTATCTCGTATTGATTCAAAGTAAATAATCTGCATTTACGTCAGCAAATCCAGGTGTATATATTTTATAAAATTACGGCAAATATCACGTATTTACTCATAATAGTACTTATCACTGGTCAATATCACGTATTGACTCAGGAAGGAAAAAATATTTTATAAAAGCAAGAATGTCGTATTGACTCAAAGCAAATATTTTGCAGTTAATACCAGAAAATCTATTCATATTTTGTACAATATGAAGCGGTTAATAATGATTCAACGAACTTACCTGTGAGTTGAGTTTAATCATAATATTCGAAGGATTCGTCCGAAGACATTAACTCACAAAAGCATCTCGTATCGACTCGAGGCAAGTATTCGGCAGTTTATTGTAAAATAATGGTTAATATCTCGTATTAACTCATAAAAGTATCACTGGTCAATATCTCGTATTGACTCGGGAAAAAAGTACCATTGGTCAATATCTCGTATTGACTCGAGGCAAATATAAGGCAGTTTGCCTTTGTGAATAACTTGCATACTTTTCATCACTAAGAGAAAAGATAAATTGTGAGTCTACCTTCAACATTCGTATCACTTGCATAGTGACGGTATTTTACCGTGTCTCACGAATTAATTCACGTTTATAATATCACTGATTTTAAGACTATAGTTAAACAAAAAAGTAATATATTTGGGACGACGTGCGTCTTGCGCGCGCGCGCAACAAAGAATGAGGTTGACGCGGCGGCGGGCAGCGCTGGTCGGAGGCAGAGAGGGGTTAGCTATTGCTTTCTCTTTCTCGCCTTATAGCGCTGAAGACGTGCGATAGAGTGCGAGCGACAAGCAGAGCTACTACTTTGTAACAAATTAAATCTCGGCGATGAAGACGGGATAATGTTTAATTTTGACGCCATAGTAGCTCTAGTGGGATGGTTATAAATGTTGTACACGATTCAATAAAATTAAACCACTGGTTGCAATTTTTTTTTACTGCGACCACTCGCACACATTTTTGCGTGATCGTGACGCGACTCTGGCACGACCACTTATCGTTGAGCTACTCCTCCATGCTAAATGCTACTGCACGATAGGTCCTACAAAACTGGCAAACCATAACACGGTAACTATTTGTCTCGCGAAATCAGTAAAGCCAAAACACTGTAATTTGAATTAGGGTGTTTTGGCATGACAAACTATGAATAAAATTTAATTACAGTGTTTTGTATATACTTATATCTCCTTATATATTATATAAAACTGAAAAAATATTTTATAGGGATATAAAATATACTTAAATAAATCGATTTGGCCCTATAAACCCAAAACACTGTAACTCAAGTTACAGTGTTTTGGCTTTGCACGGCAGCGCTGGAGTAGATTACTATCGTAACATTATAAACAACAACATTTTGTTCTACGCCTTTTCCGAAAACAGACAAAAAAAAATCGACATTTCATGCAAATGTCTGAACAGCCGATCGAGTGTTGTCTAAAAGTCGTTTTTTGTCTGTTTTCGGAAAAGTCGTGGTACAAATGTTTGTTCATGGTGTTACTAAACAACTTCTGCAAGGTTTTCGGTGTTATTATACAACAAATAACCCTGTAATGATATGACACTGGTGACTGCTTGTATCTAAATAGCATAAACTGGTTTGATAAAATTATAGAGGAGGGTAATAGTTGTCATACAGTTAGCGTCAAATTGATATGAGCGTCTAGAGTAGTCAAAAAATGATCTGAGAAACAGAAATGCATGCACTGCACATGCACTGCATTATGCACAACAGATAACTTTGTTTGCTTAGAATAATTTTGAACACCCTGACTGCTCATATACCTAAATATGAAACAATGAGTAGTACCTATAGTATTTTGAATAGCTTGTGTGCTTCTTACAACAATATGATGTTCGAACTTCGTATTTATAATTGCTTTTATGTTTTTCAGATTATTTTGACTACTCTATACTCTGTTCACGGAAACGAGTTAGTATAGCGCCTTCTCTATCACACATTTTCATACACATAACAAAGACAAAAAAACTTTTTTAGGGTCAGTGGGCATTAACAATACCTTAGAAAAGTAAATGCGCGCTCACACTACACTTCTTAAAAAATCGCTTAGCTTATACCCGTGGCTTCGTCTGACTTATTTGAGAGCCATTTATTACAGAGAATATCAATGGAACTAGCACACCCTGGGCTAGTTTATTGTACAAACATTTGGAAAAAAGTATTTTCTTAAGTTAGTAGCTCATTTATGACAAAAGAACAATAAACGGGTCATTATAGCTCACCTGCGCCACCTTGGGATTCAAAATTCAATACACAAGCCAGGTAACGAATTGAGCATACAGTCACAAGTAAGAGCACGTCAGCACAGTACGGTACTGGGAGTATGAGTAGCTAAAAAGTACTCGTACTGTGTACACCGCCTTAGCGTTTAAGGCCTGGGCACACCGGATGCGTAGACACGCGCGTGGTCACGCGTGCGTGTACACGCGCGTAGTTACGCACGTAACCCCCTGACACACCGGGTTACGCATACGTCTACGCTTACGCATACGCATACGCAACGCAGCCTGTCCCTTGCGTACCCAGCGGGCACACCGGATGCGTAGACACGCGCGTGTACACGCGCGTAGCTACGCACGTAACCCACTGACATATACCCAGCCGCTGCGGCAGCCATACTTTATGTTTGCAATTCTTGTGCACGATGTCTGATGATGTGATTCAAGAGTGATTCAAGAGGAAGGTTTATAATTATGTCATCGTGTCAAATTCCACACTACACCGAAGCGAAGCGAGGGCGGGTCACAAGTCACTAGTCCTTTTTTTGCCAAATACGACCTTCGATTTGATTTGTTTTTTTTCGGACATTCCCCATTCCATAATACATTATTTATTTTGTTAGAGCTGCAAGTTTATGCAGTGCTTTCGATGCTAGGCTTCCCAGGCGGCTTAATTTTTGCCGACATCTTCATATTTCTACATACATAAAACCTCAACTTATAATTCACCTATACCTTCCTCAGGAATCACTCTATCATTTGGTGAAAATCGCATGAATATATACGTTTAATAGTTTTTGAGTTTATCGCGAAGCGCAGACAGACAGACAGATGTGGTGAGGGACTTTGTTTTATAATATGTATGTAGTGATATCAAGCGATTGATGACTTGTTTAAATTCATAGAAGTGACGAAGTTCTCTATTTCTAAGAAAAAAAGCAAATTTCTTAGGTGGGTCCCGAACAAAACAACTGAATGCGTAGTCACGCGCGTGGTTACGCGCGTGGTCACGCGCGTGGTCACGCGCGTAGTGACGCGCAGCAAAGATACGTGCGTGTTAGTATTTGTTCGGTGTGACGTCCAATAGGGAATGCCATTGAGTACAACGTCATCAATGCGTTCCGCTCTGCGTAAGTACGCAGCCTGGTTGTCTCATGAGAGCTGCAATGCGTAGGGTTACGCATCGGTCTACGTGCACGCGTACGTTACGCAAGCGGTGTGCCATATCTCATAAAGTTTCAGGCATTACAACGTCATGGTACGTCTACGTGCACGCTTACGCATACGCTTACGCATCCGGTGTGCTGGAGCCTTTATCACTTACCTACCACAGTTAAAAAATTGTGTGAGTGAGATAGCGCTCTACTAACTCGTTTCCGTGAACAAACTATAGACGCTCATATCAATTTGACGCTGACCAGTACCGGCGCTAGAGGGGGGCGAGCACGGGCGACCGCCCGGGGCGCCGGATATAGACGGGCGCCGCAGGCGCCCTTTTATATCCGCAGCCACAGGTGTCCCTTCATACACACACGCTAAAAAGCGAAATTACAAGGTTAGAAGGTGAAACTGACTAAAAATCGCGCTGCGCGGCGGTTTTTTTCCTGTAATAAGCAAAATTAGAAGATTAGCAGATGAAACTGACTAATAATCACGCTGCGCTGCCGTTTTTTAACTAACAGGCAAAATTAAAAATCCTGGAATCGCAGATAGGGGGCGCCCCGTAGAAATGTCGCCCAGGGGCGCTGGTAGTGCTAAAACCGGCACTGACGCTGACTGTACCATTTGAGGACCTAATGCGGGTATCAAAGTATTTCCAAAGAAAAGTAGTCGCAGTTTAATGAAACAGCATTAGCGGCAGGCGGTTCTCGTTCAGTGTAAGTGGATAACTTCCCATATCGCCCATAAACGCAAGTACCATGTCGTTTTATAGTTCTCCTACACTTCGAAATTGTGCAGAGTGATATAAAGTCTCGTTTGAGTCCTTAACGAACTGGATTACCAGATTTTTTACTGAATCGGACAGTAAAATTGAGGAGTTTGTCATTTATTGTTCAGATTTGGAAGTACTTTAAAAATTACACTACACATTACTACAAAAGGGAATATGCATAAGTCACTGATTTTGATAAATTTGAGCTTAATCGCTTCGGACAGGTATAAAAACACGATGGAACAGAAAAATAAAAATATATTAATAATGTATTATTTTAGTTTTATCACACGATGAAATCAGGGAAAAATAACGATTTTTTTTTCACTTTCGGATATAATGCACGTAACAGTCAGATAGAATATCGAATAAGAAATATTTTTTTGTATGCCACACATGTATAGGTACTTAAACGGAAAATTTAGGGAGATAATTGAAAATAATTGAAAATTCTTGGCTAACTCCATAGTGAACGCGCGCCTGAAACGTGACATGTGACGTCATATTATATTATGTCTGTTTTGTATAGAGCGTTGTCGGCGGTTGCTGCTGCGTGCTAACTTCAAGTACTTAACTATATCACGAGAAAAAAACGCAAGAAAAAAAGTTTTAATATTACAGTTAATTTTCTCACGCATTATACTTTTGATTTTGATAAAAAAATAATTTGATACATATTCCCTATTACACACTATCAATAGGTATCATAATATTTGTCAAATAAAAGTTGTTTCGAAAAATATGTCCTTATTTAAAATATACCTATCCAGTACGTAAATGTTGGTAGGATATCTATTTTATAAACAATACAATTATTTTGGGTTTGAATCTTCACCACAAATTCGAATTCGTCCAGCTACACTCACAATTTAATGCAGGCAAAATAATACGATACGATACGCCGAACAACAAATTAGTTTAATTAACAGAAATTACTTTTTTAATGAACAGACCACATGATTAATTTATTTCTATCACTTGATAATGTGGTATTTATTTACACGGTTCTACTTGCGAAGCAACTGGCTGATCGTTTTATCGACAATCGCTTGTAAAATCTAATCGCAAAGCTAATTTCAAGGAGGTGGCGATTCAATTTTACAAGCGATTGTCGATAAAAAACTAGTTTTAAAATAGTAGTAGTTATCTAGTTATAAAATCGACCAGCAAGTTACTTGTCAACTCGACCCATGTAATTAGCACATATAAATATTTTTTTAATTCTATGATTTAGTTTTAGTAGATATTTTTAAAGGAGGATGCTTTTACGCATGACCCATTTGCTATATCTAGTAGCTTGAAATAACACAGGGTTATTTTTAAGTCACAAGCCAGACTTTTAGGATATATTCAGTCCATTAAACAAAACAACTTTCTCTAAGAAACATAAATCTAAATTAAAATTTATGCGTGTGAAAAAATAAAATACGCAGCTTAAGTAAATTTCAAACCAGAAAATTAAAAAAATGCGCTCAAACCAAACACCGATGTAAAAAAAAATTATCTCTTAAAAATAAATGTTAGTGATTCCAGCGTTTAGAGTTAATCAAAATATTCCGCCAATAGTACCAAAGCCAACGCACTGTTATGCAAACGAGGGTAAACAGAGTGTGACAGAATCAGACCGTAAATGAGTCACTTACTCGAATGTTAATCAAGTAGAACTTATTGGGGGCCGTCCGCGTATTGAAATTTGCGTTTCCCGTTTGAAATTGTACCGAAATAATAATTTGTAGTTAAATCAATTACCTCTTGAGTTAGGATGAGTGAGGAAGGTCTGAGAAACGACTATTAAATCTTTCTAAATAGGTGTTTTCGAATTATGCATTAAACTTACTTTCTATTGCATATGGTCAAAAGCAGAGTGAATGTGACCGTGATACAATAACGTTGAGAAAAGCACTGTAACAACAGCATCAGATGACGGATAGACCGTGACTAAAAAAACGATGTTTTAATTTTACTCGTACAGAGTCTTGGAACGTCAAGCATACAAAGGTAAAATATTACAGCTGATAAGTTTCTTGCGCCTGTTCTTGTCAGCTAAAAAAGTCTGGAACGGGTGTTAGGAAAATATAGACGATCCAAAAGTACTTAATAACTAAGTATATTTGAATAAAGCTTAGGTATTTGACTTTGACTTCGACATTACTCTCTCTCTCTTTTGGTGAGCGTGGCATAAAAAAGCCCTTTGATGAATCCCAAGGTGTAATTATTGATCTAAGCCTATTCTTTAAATTAACTAATTTATATTTATATTCTCAGTTAATATCGGAATTAAACATTCACGTTCAAACGTATATTTACCTGAAAATCAACTTAACATCATATCAACGTTAGAGTATCCTTTTTCATTCTCACTTCACAAGTCTTCAGTCACTCTTTCACATTTTATAATAATAGTAAGATCATTCCGCACACATTTTTTGTAATTTATTCATGTGCTTCCGAGACTACAATTTGCGATTTGTGTGGTTTTGAGGTTGACCAATTTAGTATAGGTAACTATTTCTGTATGTTTTCCTAAAGCCCTCAATAGGGAATATGCATCAATTTTTTTTTAAATCTTAATCTAAAGTATAATGCGTGAGAAAATTAACTGTAATATTAAAACTTTCCTCTTGCGTTTTTTTCTCGTGATATAGTAACTTGAAGTTAGCGCGGAGCAGCACCCGCCGAAAACGCTCCATACAAAATGGTGACGTCACACATCACGTTTCAGGTGTGTTTCGGCGCGTTTAATATGGAGTTAGCCAATAATCTTCAATTATCTCCCTAAATTTTGCGTTTAAGTACATATGTGTCATACAAAATATTGTTTCTTATTCGATATTCTATCTGACTGTAAAGTGCATTATATCCGAATATAAAAAAATAAAATTGTAATTTTTCCCTGATTTCATCGTGTGATAAAACTAAAATAATACATTTTTTTTATTTTTTTTCCTGTTACATCATGTTTTTATAAGAGTCCGCAGCGATCAAGCTCAAATTCATCAAAATCGGTGACTTATGCATATTCCCTAATGAGCGTGAGCGTCTTATCGTAAACTTAATTCATTGTAAATTCCTAAGGCTCTTCCTTTTCAGGGTTCCGTACCCAAAGGGTAAAAACGGGACCCTATTACTAAGACTCCGCTGTCCGTCTGTCTGTCTGTCTGTCTGTCCGTCTGTCTGTCTGTCTGTCTGTCTGTCACCAGGCTGTATCTCGTGAACCGTGATAGCTAGACAGTTGAAATTTTCACAGATTATTTATTTCTGCTGCCGCTTTAACAACAAATACTAAAAACAGAATAAAATAAATATTTAAGGGGGGCTCCCATACAACAAACGTGATTTTTTTACCGTTTTTTGCTCGATATTAATAACGACAACAGGTAGACAGTTGGAATTTTCACAGATGATGTATTTCTGTTGCCGCTATAATAATAAATACTAAAAATAGAATAAAATAAATATTTAAGGGGGGCTCCCATACAAAAAACGTGATTTTTGCCGTTTTTTGGTACGGAACCCTTCGTGCGCGAGTCCGACTCGCACTTGGCCGGTTTTTTTATTAAGTATGTATTTTTGTTAAAAATCGTCAATTTATTTTGTACTAGCGGCCGCCCGCGGTTTCACCCGCGTGGTTCCCGTTCCCGTGGGAATATCGGGATAAAAAGTATTCTATGTTTTAAACCGGGCTATCTACTATCTGTGTGCCAAATTTCAATCAAATCCGTTCAGTAGTTCTTGCGTGATTGAGGAACAAACATCCAAACCCACAAACTTTCACATTTATAATATTAGTAGGATGTATTGTATTTAAGGGAATTTCTTTCAACGATATTTACCTATAAATTATTTACCTTACTTTGCTTGATTTTTAATAGGGGTGATAGCTCAATTACAAATATCTACTTCTAGTTCCTTAATTGAACAACAACTAAAGAATTTCTTCTCTTGTTTCTCAGAAATAATTATTTAAAATTATACGAGCAGTAATATTTTAAGCCCTTTGAAAGATTTCCATCGAGCAGACTCGAAGTACTATCCCCGTCAATTGGTAATGCGCTGGAACCTTGTCAAATTAACATACACATCATCGTCATCCGCAAATAAAAATGACAAAAAACAGTAAAATTCTAATAGGTAATATAATATATTAATTATTGAATTCTTATTTTCAATAAGAAAGGGTCTAGGTATATGAGAAAATTACAATTGTTTTTCGTTTTTGAGGTTAAAATCATGGCCGCCCGGCGCATTACCAATTGACGCGGATAGTAGGTACTTGCCGACTTTGGCGGCCCTATTGCTGTCGGAGCTAAGTAGGGAAGACCCATTCTCGTCAGGCTACAAATGTACGGTAACAAGTTGTTCTTGGAAATGCAAAGACTTTGTACCATGAAAGATAGTGGATGCTTCTTGCAGTTTCCTTTGTCGAGTTAAGAACATTATTACTGTTCAGATTTTTTAAGATTTAAGTAATGATTCAAAAGAAACAAAGTACAAAAATAAAGCGGTGTTGCCAAAATTATTCGCGATTTTGACGTGTTTACATATAAAGTTGTGCCAGCTCTTTTTTCAGCTCTTTATGGTCAAACTGTATTGAAAAACTTGTTTATCTACTTTCCCCTTTTATGATAGTATATTAAAAATGAACCAGAAGCATGTGCTTCTAGTTTAATTTGTTATGAGACAGCTACATACATCACATAACTCGCTCATCCGCAATCGTCGCGTTGTTGGTGGGTTCGTTGGAGCCGTTGGAGGGGAGACGAGTTTGAAGTTTAAAAAAGAGACCAACTAAAAAAGAGCCCACCTAAAAAAGAGCCCAATTAAAAATGAGACAAGTTAGGAAAGCGTCAAGTTTAAGAAAATGACGAAGTCGTCTAGGAAAGAGACCAACTAAGAAAGAGCCGAGTTAAAAATGAGACAAGTTAGGAAAGTGATAATTTTAAGAAAATGACGAAGTCATCCGGAAGGACAAAAGCTAATATAGAACCTTCGAGCAACAAAAGGCTTCGTTTGTAACGAAGGGAGAAGCCTTAGCGATATTACTCTATTCAAATTATTCTGGCATTATTTAACGGTAACATCACTAAGTTGCCCATCGGCGAGAACTCGGATTTATCTAGCGACAGATCTGAAATTTGTACGGACGAGCCATGGACTAGCAGACCCGATGTCACTGAACAAATTTGACAACTAATCAAGAATAAAATATACGAATTTAATGTTTAAATGTAAACAAATAGCAATAATACGATAAAAATTTACTTTTATGTGAAATGTAAAACCGTCTTTTTGTATACTTGATGTTCAAGATCTCTTTTAACAGCAAAAAACTCATCAATTCGACATTTTAAACAGAGCAGCGTTCACATGCGCGACTGGACTCGGTCTAGAAAGAAATCCGGGCGCAACTGGTTTTACTAACGCGTATGCCCATTTGGGCTTTTACTTCGGCAGAGGGGAAACGCTTCGTATGGCTTCTCTTTCTGTAGAAGCCCGTCTTACTCTAAGTATAGAACCTTATATATTAAAAAAAATGCTCTTACATACAAAATATAATAACGAAATTATAAAAAAAAATATAAATAAGTAACTATGAAACATATAATTTCTTTTCGCGATTTCAGAGTTGGTCCCATAGACTTGAAGTAAAGTTGTTCAGTTTGACGCTACCATCCACCAAATTCGGCTTTTTGTAAAACGTATAGCAAACATAGTTCTTTTAGATGTAATATTTTTTTAATTAAAAGTACATGTATACATGCTTCTGACGGACGGCCTCTACGATAGAATGTCATATCACTTCATGTTCTTTTAGTAATAGTTAGTATTTTAACACGTTTTTATTAGGTTGCTTTCGCGTTTGTTTGTTTGTTTGTGTGTTTCTCCACAAAGTTTGCGAACGATTTTATCCTAGCTTCCCGATGAGCTAGAGACTTGAAACTTTGAACATAGGTCAGAACTGGAAGGCAATGCAATATTTTGGTGTCATTGAGCTGATCTGATGATGAAGCCGGAAGAAGGCCATAGGAACTCTAGGATGGAACCATACAACCCCATCGTGTTTGGTCTCGTTAGCATCGTCTTGACGAGTACTCTTAACGAGAGACGAGGTCCAGGGTCTGATGATGAAGCCGAAAGACCATGCCATAGGAACTCAATATTGAAACCGTGCAACCCCATAAAATTTGGGCTCGTTTGAATCGTCTCGACGAGTTCTTTGTAGGGAAATAGTTTCCAGGGTCTGATGATGAAGCCGGAAGAAGGCCACTGGAACTTGGTAATAAAACCATGAAATCCCATCGAGTTTTGGCTCGTTTGAATCGTCTTGACGAGTTCTTTGTAGGGAAATAGTTTCCAGGGTCTGATGATGAAGCCGGAAGAAGGCCACTGGAACTTGGTAATAAAACCATGAAATCCCATCGAGTTTTGGCTCGTTTCAATCGTCTTGACGAGTACTTTGTTGGGAAATAGTATCTAGGGTCTGATGTTGGAGCCGGAAGAAGGCCACTGGGGCTCTGTAATAAAACCATGCAACCCCATCGAGTTTGGGCTCGTTTGAATCGTCTTGAGAAGTGCTCCGATAGGAGATGGTATATTTTTAGTCTTAGCTCGTTAACTAAAAAGGAAAAAATAAAATTTTACTAAAAAAAAACTTTTTTAAAAACACGTTTTTAAAACTAGGACTAAATTATTACAAAAATATGGACTAAAACATTAAAACGGACTGGTAAAAACAGACTAAAAAGTATCAAATAAAATTTTCTGTAAATATTTATAACCCTATACCTACAAAAATTTTAAACCTAAAACCGTGGGGCGCTTGCTAAGGACAAATTGTTGTGACATCACCACAACACCAACTCGAGGGCGCTAGCAGCGGCGATTGCAACAGTAGCGCCACCTACAATGCTCAATTCGAAGGCTCGCCATCTTGTTTTGTATAACTTTACATTTTAAATAATTGTGAGAGATCTGGGCTCAATAAACCAGTTAAGAAATAAATACTTTTGGAATCATTTCTGCAGTCCTACACACAGAAACAGTGGTCCTTCGGCCTCTAAATAGGGGCCTGGATGCAACTCTCACACCACTTGTGCACGTGGACTTCGCGTTTTTGCTGCATCAGAAGGGTCTCCGAGCGTCCACGTCTATACGTCTTTCGGCCTTCAAATCCCTTCGGACGGCGCGGCGCCTACCTGTGGACGAGTGATTGAAATATACCACCTAGACAAGTGAGTCCGTTCCATATTCCTGCCTTGTCATTAAATTCCCATTGAAATCAAAGTGGATTCTTAGTAAATCAGGTATAACCATATCTTTAGTCATCAAAGATCATATCTTCTATCAGTGTGTGTGTGTCGCAAAATTATAACCTCTTATACCTATTACATACAGTGTTCATAATTAATAAAATTTCATTAATTTGTTAATTTCAAACGTGAAAGTCCATAGTAAATATCATAATAAAAGCATTTGCTATCTTAAATTCAGTTAAAATACACTTAGGAATACATTTTTATAATCAAACATTCAAATCATCATAATAGTTTAAATTCATTTCATTTGTTTATCATTCGAGCGGCCTACTGCGCCGGCCGCCCGCCAGCCGTATAGCAAACCGGTTTTTTGTCTACGCATTCCATTCGTAATCAGTGTCAACATTATATTGCATTCGTTCGATTTCGTTTACCGTGTGCATTTATTGTACAAAGTTAGTGATAAAATGGCGGAAGATAAGGAGAAACTTCCGAATCTAATTAAAAAAAGAAGCATAATGAAGGGAAAAGTGTCAAAATTTGGAAATTACCTAAAAAGTGTAAAATCAAGTGAGTTAGGTCAAGTTCAAATAGCTGAATTGGAGTGCCGTTTGAGTAAAATTGATTCTTTATATAGTGACTTTGATGCTTTGCAGACGGAAATTGAGATGTTGGGCAAAACGCCTGAGCCCCAGTTCGAAGATAGGGAGCAATTTGAGACTCAGTACTTCGAACTGGTGGCCCTGGTGCGTACATTGCTCAACTCCTCGAACAACCTGGTGCGGAGGGCATCCGTGGCTAGTCTCAGTGGTTCCGAAAGCGAAAAGGGCACTCAAGATTTTGTGAGGTTACCCAAGATAGACCTCCCGCATTTCCACGGCGATTACCAACTTTGGCTGGAATTCAGAGATACGTATTTATCCCTTATACACAACAATTCTAAAGGTGTGTCCCCACTTAGGCCGCGCTCCGCGCTCCGCGCTCCGCGAACCTCGGAGCGCGCTCCGAATTTGCGATCCGACACGGAGCGCGGAGCGCGGAGCGCGGAGCGCGGAGCGCGGTTCGCGGAGCGCGGAGCGCGGAGCGCAGGGTCTATTACGATAAGTTAAATGCGCAGGGGTCTATTACGAGAAGTTTAAAACGAATTTTGATTTAATTATTATTTGATTTAAAATTACGTTTTGATTGTTTCCTATTACAAATCACTTTCAAGTATATGGGCTACGATAGCCAAATTCAAAATGTTTGTTGTAATTTTCAATTTATTTTGGACCTTGTCTTGACAATGAAGGCTTACATTTTACGTTACTATGGAGTATGGTTGTCTTTTTGTTTATGGGCCGATTTGACCGTTTTCGGTGAACCTCGGTTTTTGGTGTTATTTTGACAAAAAAATAGCAACGCAATGTTAAAAATATAAAAAATCCAGGATAACGGGCAACTTTTTTGCTTGGTAGCCAATTTCTATGAAACTCGGTTTTTGTTACTGCTTTAACAAGAAAACAGCAACGCAATACTAAAAATACAAAAATCCAAGATGGCGGCCAACTTTTCTGTTTGTGGGCCGATTTCGATAAAACTCGATTTTTGGTACTATTTTGACAAGAAAACAGCAACGCAATGTTAAAAATAGCAAAAATTCCAAGATGGCGGCCAACTTTGTTGTTTGTGGGCCGATTTTGATGAAACTCAATTTTTGGGTACTATTTCGAAAATAAAACAGCAACGCAATAATAAAAATTGAAAAAAATCCAAGATGGCGGCCAACTTTTTTGTTTTTGGGCTGATTTCGATGAAACTCGGCTTTGGGTACTATTTCGAAAATAAAACAGCAACGCAATAATAAAAATTGAAAAAATCCAAGATGGCGGCCAACTTTTTTGTTTTTGGGCCGATTTCGATGAAACTCGGCTTTGGGTACTATTTCGAAAATAAAACAGCAACGCAATAATAAAAATTGAAAAAAATCCAAGATGGCGGCCAACTTTTTTGTTTTTGGGCCGATTTCGATGAAACTCGGTTTTGGGTACTATTTCGAAAATAAAACAGCAACGCAATAATAAAAATTGAAAAAAATCCAAGATGGCGGCCAACTTTTTTGTTTTTGGGCCGATTTTGATGAAACTCTGTTTTTGGTACTATTTCGAAAATAAATGAGCAACGCAATAATAAAATTTAAAAAAATCCAAGATGGCGGCCAACTTTTTTGTTTTTGGGCCGATTTCGATGAAACTCGGTATTGGGTACTATTTCGAAAATAAAACAGCAACGCAATAATAAAAATTGAAAAAAATCCAAGATGGCGGCCAACTTTTTTGTTTTTGGGCCGATTTCGATGAAACTCGGTTTTTGGTACTATTTCGAAAATAAAACAGCAACGCAATAATAAAAATTGAAAAAAATCCAAGATGGCGGCCAACTTTTTAGTTTTTGGGCCGATTTCATAAACCCGATTTTTGGTACTATTTCGACAATATAAAAGCAACGCAATAATAAAAATATAAAAAATCCAAGATTGCGGCCAGCTTTTTTGTTTGTGGTCCGATTTAAATAAAACTCGGTTTTTGTTACTATTTTGATAAGAAAACAGCAACGCAATAATAATAAAAAATCCAAGATGGCGGCCAACTTTTTGTTTGTGGTCCGATTTCGATGAAACTCGGTTTTGGGTACTATTTCGAAAATAAAACAGCAACGCAATAATAAAATTTAAAAAAATCCAAGATGGCGGCCAACTTTTTTGTTTTTGGGCCGATTTCGATGAAACTCGGTTTTGGGTACTATTTCGAAAATAAAACAGCAACGCAATAATAAAAATTGAAAAAAATCCAAGATGGCGGCCAACTTTTTTGTTTTTGGGCCGATTTCATGAAACTCGATTTTTGGTACTATTTCGACAATATAAGAGCAACGCAATAATAAAAATATAAAAAATCCAAGATTGCGGCCAGCTTTTTTGTTTGTAGTCCGATTTAAATAAAACTCGGTTTTTGTTACTATTTTGATAAGAAAACAGCAACGCAATAATAATAAAAAATCCAAGATGGCGGCCAACTTTTTGTTTGTGGTCCGATTTCGATGAAACTCGGTTTTGGGTACTATTTCGAAAATAAATGAGCAACGCAATAATAAAATTTAAAAAAATCCAAGATGGCGGCCAACTTTTTTGTTTTTGGGCCGATTTCGATGAAACTCGGTTTTGGGTACTATTTCGAAAATAAAACAGCAACGCAATAATAAAAATTGAAAAAAATCCAAGATGGCGGCCAACTTTTTTGTTTTTGGGCCGATTTCATGAAACTCGATTTTTGGTACTATTTCGACAATATAAGAGCAACGCAATAATAAAAATATAAAAAATCCAAGATGGCGGCCAACTTTTTTGTTTTTGGGCCGATTTCATGAAACTCGATTTTTGGTACTATTTCGACAATATAAGAGCAACGCAATAATAAAAATATAAAAAATCCAAGATTGCGGCCAGCTTTTTTGTTAGTAGTCCGATTTAAATAAAACTCGGTTTTTGTTACTATTTTGATAAGAAAACAGCAACGCAATAATAATAAAAAATCCAAGATGGCGGCCAACTTTTTGTTTGTGGTCCGATTTCGATGAAACTCGGTTTTGGGTACTATTTCGAAAATAAATGAGCAACGCAATAATAAAATTTAAAAAAATCCAAGATGGCGGCCAACTTTTTTGTTTTTGGGCCGATTTCGATGAAACTCGGTTTTGGGTACTATTTCGAAAATAAAACAGCAACGCAATAATAAAAATTGAAAAAAATCCAAGATGGCGGCCAACTTTTTTGTTTTTGGGCCGATTTCATGAAACTCGATTTTTGGTACTATTTCGACAATATAAGAGCAACGCAATAATAAAAATATAAAAAATCCAAGATTGCGGCCAGCTTTTTTGTTTGTAGTCCGATTTAAATAAAACTTGGTTTTTGTTACTATTTTGATAAGAAAACAGCAACGCAATAATAATAAAAAATCCAAGATGGCGGCCAACTTTTTGTTTGTGGTCCGATTTCGATGAAACTCGGTTTTGGGTACTATTTCGAAAATAAATGAGCAACGCAATAGTAAAATTTAAAAAAATCCAAGATGGCGGCCAACTTTTTTGTTTTTGGGCCGATTTCGATGAAACTCGGTTTTGGGTACTATTTCGAAAATAAAACAGCAACGCAATAATAAAAAGTGAAAAAAATCCAAGATGGCGGCCAACTTTTTTGTTTTTGGGCCGATTTCGATGAAACTCGGTTTTTGGTACTATTTCGAAAATAAAACAGCAACGCAATAATAAAAATCGAAAAAAATCCAAGATGGCGGCCAACTTTTTTGTTTTTGGGCCGATTTCATGAAACTCGATTTTTGGTACTATTTCGACACTATAAGAGCAACGCAATAATAAAAATATAAAAAATCCAAGATTGCGGCCAGCTTTTTTGTTTGTGGTCCGATTTAAATAAAACTCGGTTTTTGTTACTATTTTGATAAGAAAACAGCAACGCAATAATAATAAAAAATCAAAGATGGCAGCCAACTTTTTGTTTGTGGTCCGATTTAAATAAAACTCGGTTTTTGTTTCTATTTTGACAAGAAAACAGCAACGCAATAATAAAAATATTAAAAATTCCAGGATGCGGCCAAATTCTTTAATTGTTTTCCTTTTTTTTACAACCGAGTTACATCAAAATCAAACCAAAATCGAAGTCAAGTAAGTTCGCAGTCATCTTGACCTTTTGTCACTGTTTACATTGCGTTATTCTTGTCCTTTATGGGAGAAATTACGTTTGGGTATTATTTAATCGGGTTAAAGTACAGTCAGCGTTAAATTGATATGAGCGTCTAGAGTAGCCAAAATGATCTGAAAACAAAAATTAACAGATCTCGTGCCTCTCACGACCTTCTGGTACATTGAAAATTATTTAATGAATTTAACAAAATATTTATTTTTATTCCATTCTTATAGATTTTTATATTTTATTGAAAGGTGACTTATTTTATTGAATTTTTCTAAAAGTTTAAAAACTTTTTCTGAAATAACCTAATAAAAAAATAATCAAAATTAAATTCAGCATGCGAGACTCTCGCGCCGACTTCATCATCACTCGAATGTGCTATAACAACCCTCATTTTATTGCAATTGTAAACTATGTTTCCCTTTTTTTTATTTATTTATCCTTACATACAGGGTCATTTTTGGACCCCTTTTAAAATTTTGTCAGGTCATTCTATAACAGCGGTACAATCAATTTATGAAGTAAAACAAAAACATTTTTTTTACATTTTTACCCCAAACTTTTCCCTACACAAATTGAAATTGTTGTCATCGTTTGCGCGTCGCACGGTCGACCCGCGCGAGCCCCCTCCCGCCACTCGCCTTCCCCCACTCGCGTCCCGTTCGTGACGGTGAGCGTGCGCGCCTAGATTTTTAGGATATAAAAAGTGGCTGAAAACTGAGAATTTAAAAAGAAATAAATTAGAATTATCTCACCTAATTTCTTTTTATTACTTCCTTGAACTCATATTTGATTTTGTAAAGGGGTCGCAAAATTACCCTGTATAATAAAACAGTAAAAAAAGTGTGTCTGCTGTACATTACATATATTTCAAAAAAAATATGTGGGACGATGGAGACATAGTAATAGAGTAAGAATTTAGAAAAATAAGTGTGTCTGTTTGTCTGTTTGAACACGCTAATCTCAGGAAATACTGAACGGATTGGAATGAATCTTTTTTTTGTAATATAGCTGTTAAGCCTGGGTATAGTTTAGAGTATAATGATTTTGGAAATTGGAACACCTGATGCAGTACCATAATGGTCCAGCTAAACTATACAAAATATAAAAATGACACCTTAGCAAAAGTTGTTCAGCCTGATGAGCATTTTATGTTGAGGTAAAAAAATCGAAGATCTGGAATACCTGGATGACCTTATATGAATACGCCGGATTAATAATGTCCACGCGTACGAAGTCGCAGGCATCAGCTAGTCAAAAATAAAACATTACATTAGTGTTACACGCACCAAAAATCACGTACATTTGTCCGGTGCGGATTGATTTGATGCTAGTACGTATGACAACATTAGGTAGGTAAGTACTATTATACTATTACTTAGGCAGGTAAGTACAAAGAGAATGTAAAAAAACTAGCGTTTTACGTAAAGATATTTTAGAACTGACAAAAAACATCGAGTTACTCACTTACTAGTCTTACTACAAGCGCAGACTACATAATACTATAGAAACAGGTAAAGACTATAACATTTATCTATAACAAGTGAGTCGTATAGAATCAAAGGCGGCAATGTAGGGTATTTGTCAAAAATGACTTATTGATACAGCAGCATTGCAAATTTTAAACGTCATCGACTGTTAATATTGTTAATATTAAGGTTTTAACATTTTTCATTATTTTTTATCTTTAAATCAAATAGACAATGCAACTTATTGGCCCAATTTTTTTAAAGGTATGGTACAGGAATGAAACTTGTTTCCAAGTAAGTATAAATTTTATAATTAGGGTTGACTTTTACTATGGCACCAAAAAATCTTAGGTGCCACTAACGCCAGAAAAAAATCGTTTATATTTTTTTTGGCTTCAGTGCAGTTGTAACTTTTTTTCATCAGGATAGATATTTTGGTGCCTTAGTAAAAGTCAGCCCTAATGATAATATCGATATTTCGAAACAAGTTTCATTCCTGTACCATACTTTTCAAGATCTGTCTATTGGGCAAAGCCAGATGACGAAGCTAAAAACTGACGACGGACGCATCATCTCAGCGAAGCCTGAAATCCTGAGGGAGATCGATAGTTTCTATGGGCAGTTATATTCCACGCAGACACCTGTTGAAAGCAAGGATAAATAAAAAAAATAAAAAAAAAAAAAAATTTATTTCGGACTAGAGATCATCCATATTTGATTTGTTAGTATTTTAATATCTTATTACCTAATGTTAGTATTATCGTTACTTAGACACTAGTTTTGTGCCCGTGATACATCTCCGAACACAATTAGCTATAATAGGAGAATCGTATCGATTTCCTATTACTTGCAGAATGGAGTTGGAGCTGGCCCGCACCCTGAAGAGCAACGAGGCAGTTTTCTTTCGCATGATAGCGTAGTAATCGTCTATGTGCATCTGCGCAAACATACCCGATGCACTGCAGAAACGGGGCAGCCCCAACAGCACTCTGAAAGCATTATTATATTGGACACGTAGCGCGTCGATGGCCCGCTGCGTGTGCCTGGTCCAGAGGCTGCACGTGTAGAACACTTGACAGAAGGCTCGAAATAGTGTTAGTTTAACTGGGATACTACAACGTGCAAACCTCCGTGCCAGCATGTTACAGCGCACCGCCAGTGCCCTACGCTCCCTTTCAATGTCTACCTCGTCCTTAAGGTCGTCGGTTACATAGTGTCCAAGATATTTAAAACGGTAGACTCGCTTGAGTTCCGAACCATTGAGATTTATACTTGGTATAGTGGACGGACACTTACCACCGACGGCCCTAAACACGAGGTACTCGCTCTTTTTTGTGTTATACATAAGGCCATGAGTGAGCGCATAACATTCACATTTATGCAAAAGCTCCCTCAACGCCCTCACCGTCGGACTCAGCAGCACCATGTCGTCCGCGTAACTGATGTTGTTAACACTTACGTCATCTATACGACAGCCTACTCTCATGCCACTGAGTTCAACGATAAGGTCGTTGATGTACAAATTAAAGAGCCGGGGAGAGGTCAAGCCACCCTGCCTCACTCCGCACTCCAGCGTAAATGAGTCTGAGGTTTTATTAGCCCATCTTACATGGTTTTTTTGATTATGGTACCAATATTGAAAGATACGCAACAGTTCAGCTGGCACACCCGTGTCTCGCAGCTTGTTCCACAGCACATCATAGGATACGAGGTCAAAAGCACGGGAGAGGTCCAGAAAACACGCGTATACAGGTGTTCGTCTTTCGGTGTAGTATTGAGCTGTGTGTTTTAGAGCTAAGATCGCACTCTCTGTAGAAAGTCCAGGTTGAAACCCAAACTGCGAGTCGTGCAGGTGTACATACTTCTCGAGACGGGCGTCCAACAAACTGTCTAGTATCTTGGCTACAATTGTGGCTAGAGAGATGGGTCTAAAGTTACCTTTATCATTTATATTGCCAGTTTTGTTTTTTACTATAGGTACAACTATTGTACGCATAAGGTCACTAGGTAGGTACGAGTGACACATGCACAGGGACAAAAACATTGCCAGGACTCTCGATATATGAGGTCCGGCGTGTTGCAGGTGCTCGATGCTGAGACCGTCGTGACCCGGGGACTTTCCTTTAGTCATTTTTTTTATTATATCAAAGACTTGCTTGGCCGAGAAACGAATGAGATCGGAATCACGACAAGCCCCATCATCGACCACCCCCAACGACGCGCCTAACGGTGACTGCGCTCTAAAATGCTGCACAAACATGTTTGCAATTGACAATGGCTCATCAGCACCCCCAACATTTACCGGCAAGCCAGGCTTAATATTAAATTTATTAGTTCCAAAAATCTTTAAATTTGTTTGCTGTATGGTGAGCGGCCAAAATGTCAAATTTTATTTTCTCTTGATGATTTTGACACCATCTTAATTTGCTTTTAAATATTTTACGACTTGAACACATGTCATTGTACACAGGTCCAGAAGTTGGTTTGTTGTAAGACAGCCATAACTGGTATTTAAGCCTAGCTTGCATGTGAGCTTCGCGTACATATTTATTCCAGCCCGTTATCTGTTTATATTTATCGGAACGCTGCCTTTTAACACATGTCTGTCGAGCTGCTTCCGAGAGAATATTTACAATGTTTGTATACATTATGTCAATCGTCCGTCTATGTTCCAAATTGTTACAGTGTGCATCACTACATAATGCAAAGTTTTGTGGATAATCAATTTGCCGAAGCTTAATATTGCAAAGATTATAATACTCTTTGATCTGATCACCATCCCTATCTCCCCATATTACACTACTGAAATTCTCATTTTCTGGACGGGACGTAGCCTTAATAATGTCCAAGTTACAGGTCACTTCTCAGGATAGTTTATAACTCTAAAATGAATATAAAGACCCAAGAGCCAAGCTTACCCGACACTATACCCAAGATACTTCGGACGTCAGCATGCACGAGATTAGTATGGCTCTCAAACAGCTGAAAAACAACAAGGCGGCGGGTGACGACGGAATCACTACAGAACTTCTGAGAGCGGGTGGTAAGCCGATACTTAAAATCCTCCAGAAGCTTTTAAATTTTAATCAAAATTAGCTCAAAAACAAAAAAGTTGGCCGCCATCTTGGATATTTAATATTTTTATCATTGCGTTGCTGTTTTATTGTCGAAATATTTCCAAAAAACAAGTTTCATCGAAACCGGCCCAAAAACAAAAAAGTTGGCCGCCAGCTTGGATATTTTATATTTTTATTATTGCGTTGCTGTTTATTTGTCGAAATAGTACCAAAAATCGAGTTTCATCGAAATCGACCCAAAAACAAAAAAGTTGGCCGCCATTTTGGATTTTTTTCAATTTTTATTATTGCGTTGCAGTTTTTTTGTCGAAATAGTACTAAAAACCGAGGTTCATCGAAATTAGCCCAAAAACAAAAAAGTTGGCCGCCATCTTGGATATTTTATATTTTTATTATTGCGTTGCTGTTTTCTTGTCGAAATAGTACTAAAAACCGAGTTCTATCAAAATCGTCCCAAAAACAAAAAAGTTGGCCGCCATCTTGGATTTCTTCAATTTTTATTATTGCGTTGCTGTTTTATTTTCGAAATAGTACCCAAAACCGAGTTTCATCGAAATCGGCCCAAAAACAAAAAAGTTGGCCGCCATCTTGGATTTTTTCAATTTTTATTATTGCGTTGCTGTTTTATTTTCGAAATAGTACCCAAAACCGAGTTTCATCGAAATCGGCTCAAAAACAAAAAGTTGGCCGCCATCTTGGATTTTTTATATGTTTATTATTGCGTTGCTGTTTTATTGTCGAAATAGTTCCAAAAAACAATTTTCATCGAAATTAGCCCAAAAACAAAAAAGTTGGCCGCCATCTTGGATATTTTATATTTTTATTATTGCGTTGCTGTTTTCTTGTCGAAATAGTACTAGAAACCGAGTTCTATCAAAATCGTCCCAAAAACAAAAAAGTTGGCCGCCATCTTGGATTTCTTCAATTTTTATTATTGCGTTGCTGTTTTCTTGTCGAAATAGTACTAAAAACCGAGTTCTATCAAAATCGTCCCAAAAACAAAAAAGTTGGCCGCCATCTTGGATTTCTTCAATTTTTATTATTGCGTTGCTGTTTTATTTTCGAAATAGTACCCAAAACCGAGTTTCATCGAAATCGGCCCAAAAACAAAAAAGTTGGCCGCCATCTTGGATTTTTTCAATTTTTATTATTGCGTTGCTGTTTTATTTTCGAAATAGTACCCAAAACCGAGTTTCATCGAAATCGGCTCAAAAACAAAAAGTTGGCCGCCATCTTGGATTTTTTATATGTTTATTATTGCGTTGCTGTTTTATTGTCGAAATAGTTCCAAAAAACAATTTTCATCGAAATTAGCCCAAAAACAAAAAAGTTGGCCGCCATCTTGGATATTTTATATTTTTATTATTGCGTTGCTGTTTTCTTGTCGAAATAGTACTAGAAACCGAGTTCTATCAAAATCGTCCCAAAAACAAAAAAGTTGGCCGCCATCTTGGATTTCTTCAATTTTTATTATTGCGTTGCTGTTTTCTTGTCGAAATAGTACTAAAAACCGAGTTCTATCAAAATCGTCCCAAAAACAAAAAAGTTGGCCGCCATCTTGGATTTCTTCAATTTTTATTATTGCGTTGCTGTTTTATTTTCGAAATAGTACCCAAAACCGAGTTTCATCGAAATCGGCCCAAAAACAAAAAAGTTGGCCGCCATCTTGGATTTTTTCAATTTTTATTATTGCGTTGCTGTTTTATTTTCGAAATAGTACCCAAAACCGAGTTTCATCGAAATCGGCTCAAAAACAAAAAGTTGGCCGCCATCTTGGATTTTTTATATGTTTATTATTGCGTTGCTGTTTTATTGTCGAAATAGTTCCAAAAAACAATTTTCATCGAAATTAGCCCAAAAACAAAAAAGTTGGCCGCCATCTTGGATATTTTATATTTTTATTATTGCGTTGCTGTTTTCTTGTCGAAATAGTACTAGAAACCGAGTTCTATCAAAATCATCCCGAAAACAAAAAAGTTGGCCGCCATCTTGGATTTCTTCAATTTTTATTATTGCGTTGCTGTTTTATTTTCGAAATAGTCCCAAAACCGAGTTTCATCGAAATCGGCCCAAAAACAAAAAAGTTGGCTGCCATCTTGGATTTTTTTATTTTTATTATCGCGTTGCTGTTTTATTTTTTAAATAGTACCCAAAACCGAGTTTCATCGAAATCGGCCGAAAATCAAAAAAGTTGGCCGCCATCTTGGATTTTTCCATTTTTATTATTGCGTTGCTGTTTTATTTTCGAAATAGTACCCAAAACCGAGTTTCATCGAAATCGGCTCAAAAACAAAAAGTTGGCCGCCATCTTGGATTTTTTATATTTTTATTATTGCGTTGCTGTTTTATTGTCGAAATAGTTTCAAAAAACAATTTTCATCGAAATCGGCCCAAAAACAAAAAAGTTGGCCGCCATCTTGGATATTTTATATTTTTATTATTGCGTTGCTGTTTTCTTGTCGAAATAGTACTAAACACCGAGTTTCATCGAAATCGGCCCAAAAACAAAAAAGTTGGCCGCCATCTTGAATTTTTTTAATTTTTATTATTGCGTTGCTGTTTTATTTTCGAAATATTGCCCAAAACCGAGTTTCATCGAAATCGGCCCAAAAACATAAAAGTTGGCCGGCATCTTGGAATTTTTATATCTTTGAATATATCGTTACTGTTTCCTTGTCAAAATAAAAAGAAAAACTGAGTTTCATTGAAATCGGCCCACAAATAAAAAAGTTGACCGCCATCTTGGATTTTTGCTATTTTTAACATTGCGTTGCTGTTTTCTTGTCAAAATAGTACCAAAAATCGAGTTTCATTGTAATCGGCCCACAAACAGAAAAGTTGGCCGCCATCTTGGATTTTTGTATTTTTAACATTGCGCTGCTGTTTTCTTGTTAAAGCAGTAACAAAAACCGAGTTTCATAGAAATTGGCTACCAAGCAAAAAGTTGCCCGCTATCCTGGATTTTTTTTTATTTTTAACATTGCGTTGCTATTTTTTTGTCAAAATAACACCAAAAACCGAGTTTCACCGAAAACGGTCAAATCGGCCCATAAACAAAAAGACAAAACCATACTCCATAGTAACGTAAAATGTAAGTACTTTTTAGAAACGACTACTGGCAACACTAGAAATCGTGGAATTTGCATTCCGGAATTCAGATATCAAGAAAATACTGTGATCCATGATTCCACTAGCCTACACACCTTAGAGAAGAGAAGTTAAGTAGTTTGGTTGACACAAATTTTTATCAACGCCATCTATCGAGCCAACAGTTTTTTTTTCATTACGAAAAGCCTATTGTCAAGACAAGGTCCAAAATAAATTGAAAATTTTTGACACTTTGTATAACCTGATGTGCTGCTGACTGTACATAGGCATGATTGTTAATTCAAAGTTTTACCCCTTCTTTTCCACTCATTATTAATTACACAATAATAATACTGTGGAGACAAAAGTACTTAATATTTAAGTTTATATGAATAAAGCTTATTTGATTACGGGAACGGAGCGCGGAGCGTGGAGCGCGGAGCGCGGAGCGCGGAGCGCGGAGCAGACGGAGTTCGCGCGTCCACATATGCTCCGAGGTTCGCGGAGCGCGGAGCGCGGAGCGCGGCCTAAGTGGGGACACACCCTAATATCACTAACATAAACAAATTTCATTACCTACGTGCTGCATTAAAAGGCAGTGCTGCCTTAATTATTCAAAGTTTAGATTTTTGTTCTGATAATTACAGTATTGCATGGCAGTTATTATCTGATAGATATGACAATCAACGCATGCTTGTGAATAATCACATCCAAGCATTGTTTTCTATAGAACAAATTCAAAAAGAATCAGCACAATCATTACGCAATTTAATCGATGTAATGAGTAAAAACTTGCGTTGTTTAGCATCCCTTGGTCAACCAACTGACCATTGGGACACTTTAATCATTTTTATTATTTCAAGGAAATTAGATTATTCTACGACTCGACAGTGGGAAGAATTTAAGAATTCTTTAGCAGGTTGTCCCACTTTGCAGCAATTTGTTAAGTTTTTAAATAACAGGGCTGATTTGTTACAAACACTTAACCATAACAAACATACTTTAAACACACACAAGGACATACACAAACCTAAAACATTTACAGCTACAACAAATGACAGTTTTAAAACTATTGTTTGTCCTTTATGTAAACAAAACCACTACTTATATGGTTGTCAGACATTCCGTGACCTTGATGTGGATTCTCGAATCAAAAAGGTCAGCAAATTTTCAGTATGCAGAAATTGTTTACGTCCAGGACATTCAGAGAATCGATGCAAACTTTCACATTGCAAATATTGTTCTCATAGACACAATACACTATTACATAAAGAAACACATATCGAAACAGAAAATCCAGTCGCTTTGTCGACAGATATTACTCAGTCATCTAAAGGACCTCTTGTATTGCTATCCACAGCATTGGTGAAAGTGTCAGACCACCGTGGAGGACTTCACACTGCCCGCCTTCTTCTGGACAATGGAAGTACTTCACACTTTGTCACACTCGACCTCTGTGAGAAGCTGGGTCTGGTAAGGCGTAGTACGAGCTCCACTGTCAAAGGTATTAATAATCAATTTTCCTACAGTGCAGAGTCTTGCAACCTAACTATCGAGTCAAATGTTGGGGATTATAAAGCAACTATAAATTGTTACGTCTTACCTGAGATCACAAAATCATTACCTTCTTCAAATATTGACATTACAAACATACCGCTTCCACCAGGAATACAACTAGCAGACCCATCATTTCATAAACCTGCATCAATTGACTTATTGTTGGGTGCTGAGATATTTTGGGAAGTCTTAGGTACAAAATTTATTCATCTTGGGCAACAATTACCCAAGTTACACGAAAGCAAATTAGGGTGGCTTATTACGGGTTCGATTCCTAAATCAGCTACCTCGTCTAAAAATAAAAACATTCCTACTTGTTATTTTAGTCAAAACTTAGAGGATCAACTCACTCGGTTTTGGGAACTTGATTCGATATCACCCAAGCATTGTTTATCGACTGAAGAACGTGCATGTGAACAACATTTTTTACAACATACGACTCGTAATGAGGACGGTCGATTTGTAGTATCCATACCGTTAAAAGAATCACCCAATACATTAGGCGAATCATACGTTCAAGCGAAATGCCGTCTTCTTTCGTTGGAGCGTAGATTTAGTCGAGATACAAACTTTAAGCAACAGTATTTAGAATTTATGCATGAATATATTTCACTCGGTCACATGACTAAAAATACAGATAAAGGCTGTAACCCTAGTTATTACATGCCACATCACGGAGTGGTTAATCAGTCAAGTACTACCACTAAAATGCGCGTAGTTTTTGACGCATCTGCAGTAACATCATCTGGAAAGTCCTTCAACGACATCCAGATGGTGGGACCAGTTGTTCAAAATGATTTACTTTCTATTTTAATACGATTCCGACAGCACCGTTATGTTGTTACAAGTGATGTCGAAAAGATGTATCGTGCCATATTAATTCAATCAGAACAACGTTCGTTACAACAAATTTTATTCCGTTTTGATTCAAAAGAACCTATTAGTGTGTATACTTTAAATAGACTGACATATGGAACCGCTAGTGCTCCGTATCTTGCAACTAAATGCCTTACTTCGTTAGCCGACCAAAGCACAAAACCTGAAGTCAAAATTGCAATTGAAAATGATTTTTATGTCGACGATTACCTCGGAGGTGGGGATACAGTCGAATTCGTCATTGATCTTTGTAAAAATGTCAAAGAAATTTTAAAATCGGTACACTTTAACTTACGAAAATGGCAGTCAAATGAAAAAGAAATTTTAAAGTCAATCACAGAAGGCGAATCATTAGAAAATCATGAAATTAAACTAAATTTAAATGATACATCACCTTGTAAAACATTAGGTCTGTTGTGGAATTCTCATTCAGATCATTTGTTATTCTCAATTGATTTACAAATCACTTACAAAAAGATTACAAAACGAATAATTTTGTCATTAATTAGTCAAGTATTTGACCCCATGGGTCTTATCAGCCCATGCTTCATATTAGAAGTCAAAATAATGATCCAAAAGCTTTGGATACAGAAATTATCATGGGATGATGAAGTTCCTTCTGATATAAAAAATGATTTTATTAATTTTTTAAAAGCATTACCGGCTCTTAATTCACTTCGCATTCCTAGGTGGGTGTCTTCTCATTCAGATTCAGTTTTAGAAATTCACACTTTCACTGACGCTTCAGAACGTGCCTATGGGGCATGTGTATATATCAAAAGTATTACAAAAGAGGGAAAGGTAAGCGTTCATTTGTTGGTTTCTAAAACAAAAGTTGCTCCTGTAAAACCGACAACAATCCCACGTCTTGAACTCAGCGCCGGGTTGTTGGGTGCAAGACTCTGCAATAAGGTACTTCAATCACTCAGGGTTGAGTTGACACGCTGCGTTTTTTGGACTGACTCAACAATCGTGTTGGGATGGCTATCCACCGCAAATAATCAGTTAAGACACTTTGTTCGAAACCGAGTCAATGAAATACAGGATATTACTGCCGGTGGCAAGTGGAGTTACATACCAACCAAGGAGAACCCTGCGGACCTAGCTTCTCGGGGGGTCAAGGCTGATTGCATCAGCTCGTCCGCCCTATGGTGGTCAGGTCCTCAACTTTTACATGAAAAAGATTTAATTTTTCCAAAAATACCTAATTCGAAAACAGAATCTCTTCCAGAAACTTTATTGCATACAACCACACAGGACACTTATTCACAAAACAATAATACAAATAATAAAATTTTACAAATAATACATAATACATCAAATTTCACTAGATTAATCAGAAAAATCGCATTTTTAAAACGATTTATATACAATTATTTACATCCAAATGCAAAAAATTACAATCATTTATCAACAAATGAGTTAAAAGATGCAAGAAATACAATCTTAAGATTATGTCAACAAGAAATGTTTCCTGATGAGTATCGCACTTTGCTGTCAAAGAAACCTCTAAATAAAAATAATAAATTGGTAGCTTTGTCACCCTTTGTTGATTGTGATAATATCATACGTGTGGGAGGCCGTCTCGATCACTCATTTTATTCATATGACATAAAACACCCGATTGTACTATGTAGTAAACATCATATCACAAAACTTATTTTTCACATGTATCACATTAATTTGTTACACGCTGGACCACAATTAATGTTAGCTAATTTAAGACATTGTTACTGGCCTATTGGAGGCACTAATTTGGCAAAATATACGGTTAAAAAATGTGTCAAATGTTCTAGGCATAAATCACAAACTACTCAGCCAACAATGGGTCAGCTTCCAGCACAGAGGGTTCACTTAGAGTTCCCATTTCAAAATTGTGGCCTCGACTATGGGGGACCAATAATGCTTGTTGATAGAAAGGGGAGAGGTGCTAAACTCACAAAATCTTATATTTGCGTGTTTGTGTGCTTTGCCGTGAAAGCTATCCATTTGGAACTTGTTACGGATCTCACCAAAGAGACATTTTTGGCTGCTCTTCAGCGTTTCATAGCGCGACGTGGCCTTCCGGAAACTATTCATGCTGATAACGGAACCACCTTTGTAGGTGCACATAACCAAATCGAACGAATGCTGAAAGCTTCTTCTCATGAAATTACACAAAAGGGTATAAATTTTAAGTTTATTCCTCCATACGCACCCCACTTTGGGGGCCTATGGGAATCTGCAGTCAAATCCGTTAAACATCTTTTGCGTCGCACTCTTTCCCTAACACACTTAACTTACGAAGAAATGTCAACATGCCTGATTCACATAGAGTCTATTTTGAATTCTCGCCCCCTCACGCCCATATCCAGCGATCCTTGTGACCTTACGTGCCTTACTCCATCACACTTCCTCATCGGACGAACACCATCAACCATACCGTGTCCACAGGTGACGGATGACAACATAAGCCGACTGCAGCGTTTCGACCGCATTCAAGCCCTGAAAGATCATTTTTGGCAGAGGTTCACAAATGAATACATATCTCGTCTCCAGCAGAAGGTCAAATGGCATTCGTCCAAGGGTGAAGAGCTCAAGGTTGGATCATTAGTCCTGATCAAGGATAAAGCCGCACCTCCTCTTCTGTGGCTGATGGGTCGCATCACCAAGTTGCACAGCGGAATCGACTCTTCGAAACGCGTGGCGGAAATCTACACAAAGAAAGGCACCATACTTCGGGCTTACAACAATATATGCCCCTTACCTGTTTATTGAACGTCTACGTTTCAACGCCCGGGAGTATGTTGTGACATCACCACAACACCAACTCGAGGGCGCTAGCAGCGGCGATTGCAACAGTAGCGCCACCTACAATGCTCAATTCGAAGGCTCGCCATCGAATTGAGCATTGTAGGTGGCGCTACTGTTGGAATCATTTCTGCAGTCCTACACACAGAAACACAAATGGATGATAAATTTTACAAAATGCGCCTCACGTTTTTAGGTTTAAAATTTCTGTAGGTATATATTTACAGAAATTTTTATTTGATACTTTTTAGTCTGTTTTTACCAGTCCGTTTTAATGTTTTAGTCCGATTTTTTTGTAATAATTTAGTCCGTTTTAAAAACGTGTTTTTAAAAAAGTTTTTTTTAGTATTAGAGTTGTTATACCTCTCATCTCAGCCTCTCACCTTTGCTCAGGAGGGTCCTTGGTGACCCTTTCTCCTTAGCTCTCGATTCAATTTGTTTGGGTAGTGTCTGTGAAATTGTGAGGTTAATTTGTTCGTAGATATTTTGAGATCGAAAACTTGGGGTAAAGTTGTTTGAGTTTAACATTTAACTTGAATTAAGTCATGTTTGGGGCTTCTTTATTTCTAAGTAATAACTTGAAAAAGTATTTTTAATGAAATGAAATCAAAATTTTAGCACCCTGGTATTTTTAGTGATTAAATTTTTTCGTAATTTAGCCTCTTCGATTCCCGACTGAGACGAACAATTTATCAAAAATATTTGAATGCTGTTTCACCTAATGCGTAGAAGTAATAATTCTACCGAGTTCACCTAATAGTTTCACCGAGAATGCCTTTTAGCATTAAGTCCGCCATTTGCTGTATTTTTTAGATATAAGCAATAAAGATTAAATAAATAAATAATATCACAAATAAAAGAATGTTTCCTTTCAGTAAAACTTGCCATCATCAATATTTACGGTACTTTATCACCAACTACCGTCTTTTTCCACCTTGTATTAATTATGTTAGTACATTTTATGAACATTAGCAACAATTATTTTGGGTTTGAATCCCACTATTATGTTGACCACAAATTAGAATGCACTCTCAATTAGTGCCAAATGTACCCACATCGAATAACAATTTAAATTAGTTTATTAACGAGCTAGGCATAAAATACAGAATTTGTCTAACACAAACGTCATTCTTCTACTATGATTTTAAAGTCATTTGGTTTAAGTTTTAATAGCTCTAATAATATAATTGTTTCAGTTTAAAACATCACATTTTCTAAATAATTTCAGTTTGTCTAATTTTACCAGTAAGTAACCCAATCCCTAAGTAAGTCACTTTCAATCCAAAGATGTGGTGATAGAGATAAAACTTTTTATCAGATTCGAAAGTTGGTAAATGGGGCAAAAGAAAATCTAATTGATTTCGAAGATTTTTCCGCATTAGTTTCGACTTTATAGATAAAATACAGCAATGGCTGCATATAGTTATATTTTTTATATCGTCAGACAATTATTTGCCCACAGCTGGGCATAGGCCTTCACCAACGATCACCCCGATAATCGGTCTTGAGCTGCCTATGCACCAGATCGTCGGTTCACTGACTCATATAGATAAATAGATAGAAATTTTATTTGCTAAAAATTGTTTTAAAAAACAAAAAACCGACTTCAAAAACCTGCCTCTAAAAAGCAAGAAATAATATTCAAATCATTAGATACGCATTAACATTGTTATAATAACAACACGTCTATTGAAGTCGTGTGGGGCTGGAGTACAACTTCCTTTTTTTATTCTAAAAGCCCCACCCGACTTCAATAGACGTGTTGTTATTATAACAGTGATAATGCGTATCTAATGATTTGAATATTATTTCTTGCTTTTTAGAGGCAGGTTTTTGAAGTTGGTTTTTTGTTTTTTAAAACAATTTTTTATTTTTAGTGTAAGTACCTTCTATATTAGGTATATTATTATAGGTATATTATTGGGTAGAAAAATCGGCTCAGCCAAACGTGAGATATTCGCGAAGAAACATACATTCATACAGGTCAAACTGAGAGAGAACCTTTTTTTTGAAGTCGGTTAAAAAGACTACATTAAAAGTACCCCTTTCCCAACAAAAAGAAACATCTAATTCGGTTCATAAATAACAAAGTCGTCATGTTAGTTGATGCATAATCATAGTATTTTCAGGATTTCTCGAACACTACCGTACCGATTTGAAAAAAAAAATAAATGGGACCATCTCGCAAGAAAACTCAATCGAACAAAAGAAGAATCATCAAAATCGGTTCATAAATGACGTAGATATGCGCGAACAACGATAAAAAAAAACATACAATCGAATTGAGAACCTCCTCTTTTTTGTGAAGTCGTTTAAAAATACACACATTCATACAGCATTACATCAAATTAATAACTAAAAAAAAAGACAAACAAAATTTACATTTAGATCTACAAAACAAAAGAGATAATTAGAAGAAGGAATGCATGTGTATGCAGCAGCAAGAATGGTCCATGAATTTTGCCTTTAGGCAAAACACCGATTTTCAGCCGTCACCCATATGCTATTGTACTGTCTTCTTGTATTCAATTTCAAATCAACTTTATAATAAAGCTATGAAGTTAGTGTCAAAGCCAATTATTTAAAGGTTTCAACTTCTTTCTTCACTCTAAGGATATTTAAATATCGCGAACCATTAAGACCTCAACTCCTTTCTTCTCTCTATCTTTAGATACTTATTTTAATATCGCGAATCATTGAATTAGTCGTCTAACGTTCCCTATTAATCCAATTCATTTGATAAACCTCTCGGGCTCAATTAGTGCTAAGATTTATGGCTAACTTAACTGCCTTTTGATTACCAGAGACTATAGAACTACATACAATATTAGTTTCTATTTATGCTTTACAAGGTTTAAAATAACTGTAGGTAATAGGGTATTTTCCAAATTCTTTAAAACTGCTTTTATTTAAAGATTGAGACGAACGATTTAACAGAAAAATATTTAAAAAATAATTAATGTCTTTTTTCTTCATTAAACCAATTAATGTTAAACTTATTTTTAAATAGTTTTGAATCTACCGCCAAAACGCTCGGTTCGATGACGTCTACTGTGTGACGTCATCTTTGTGTAAACAATAGAGTAAATTGTTACACAGACTACATAGGTGTTCAAATTGTTTACACAAAGTTGACGTCTCACAGTAGACGACATCGAACCGAGCGTTTTGGCGGTAAATTCAAAACCATTAAAAATAAATTAGACTTTAATTGTTTTAATAGAGAAAAAAGACATTAATTTATTTATTTTAATTTTTCTGTTAAATCGTTCGTCCCAAGCTTTAAATTTAAGCAGTTTTCAAAAAAATGGAAAATACCCTATTGTTGTTGTTTGTACTATGTTTCTGATGTAGTTTCCTTTCTACAATCATGTCTTAAAGCAAGGAAATTTAATGAGGATCAGTAACAGGTTTGAATCCTATAGTTTTATTTATATAATATAAACACATTTTGATAGCTATGAAACCTGGTGAAATAATTTTTGAAATCCGTTTAGAAATGATTGAGTTAAAAGGATTTAAAGGAAATGCCAAGCTCAATGCAATATGTGCTTTATCACGTACGACATAAGGTTCGCGTCCGTCGCGATGACGTCATAGGGACCCCCGAAAAATCAGTGTTTGAGCTCTTATAACTTCTCAGGTTTAAAAGATATCGTAATTTTTTTTACACAGTTAATCATATGGTGGCATTAGCTTTCTAATTAGCCATTAAAAAAATCGTTACTGATCCTCATTCATTAAGTTGTGATCAAATGAGTGTGTTTATACACAAAAACCGGTCAAGTACGAGTCGGACTCGCGCACGAAGAGTTCCGTACCAAAAAAAAGCAAAAAATCACGTTTGTTGTTTGGAAGCCCCCCTTAATTTTTTTTTATTCTGTTTTTAGTGTTTGTTGTTATAGCAGCAATAGAAATACATCATCTGTGAAAATTTCAACTGTCTGCCTGCAGTCGTTATTAATATCGAGCAAAAAACGGTTAAAAAAATCACGTTTGTTGTATGGGAGCCCTCTTTAAATATTTATTTTATTCTGTTTTTAGTATTTTTTGTTATAGCGGCAATAGAAATATATCATCTGTGAAAATTTCAACTGTCTAGCTATGACGGTTCATGAGATACAGCCTGGTGACAGACAGACAGATAGACGACAGCGGAGTCCTAGTAATAAGGTCCCGTTTTTACCCTTTGGGTACGGAACCCTAAAAACTAAAAGTGGTGGGACCATATAATGACGGGCCTGCTAGTTCATCCTAAATCTTTGATGCTATTTCAATCGTTCGGATTGGTCAGGCTCGAGGCCTCAGAATTATTGATGGAAATCCGCTATTCGGGTTCAGAACTGTGCTCTAGCTGCTAGCTTAGATAGAAGATAGTTCAATAGGCAGCTAACTTACGTTTTATAACTTTAGTTTGACTAAATTACAATCTAGAGGTATCCTAGCGCCAACAAATTACAATTTTGTTTAGAAACAAACGGACGAGTAAATTAGTTTTATGGAAAACAATTATAACTCAAGAAAAGATTCAATATATCACATGAGGAAAACTTCTAATCTCTTTATTCCTAAGTAAAGCAAATTTATACTCAACAAAGTCAATTTGCCTCAAATCGTCGTACACACCACCAAATGAGGATCCAAAGCAGTACACGCATGGAAATGTCAAATTTACTGTTACCCCATTTTTAAGCCAATAACCGTTTGGGGGATTTATAAGCGATTGGAGGGGATTCAATGATCCCGCCCGATTTATAGCGTTTTAAGGATATTCCATTCTATTAGATCTTATCTCAATGGCTCCAATTTTAATCTCCTATTCTGAACGATTCAAGCGAAATACATCTTTACTAAAGAGATAACATGAGTGTTTTTCGAATACACTTACCTTTAGAGTGATATTGTTAGTTTTTCAACAAAAATATGAATTTTTTTTTTACTATAACTGAAACATTTCATTCTCGCCGCACGTTGCACTTGTTGCGTAAACTGAAAGGAAATTTAAAATTAAATTATTATTGTGTATCTCTTTGCTTTTCGAATTTAAATTAATATTTATTAAAAACGCGTATTGAAAATGAAATATGTAATATTCAAAGATGATTAAAATCTGACTATTCGAATACATAGGTTATGTTATCGAAAAGTCAAATTTTAATCATATTATACAAGTATAAAAAACCATGAAAATAATAATATAGATATTCCCTTTAAAGAAGGTATACTTAAATGTGTAACAAGCTTCTTTAATAATGTTAACGAAGTGGTTGCATAGCTAGGCAGACAGCAGGAAAAAAACGAGCATGGTTGTAGCTTATGATTAATTAAAAATTTACCATTGAGAAGTTGTCAGTTTAGACAGATAGCTGAACATTTTAGTAGGTATCATAAAAACACATTATTATTACCTGTACGACTACCCAAAATTGAAGTGTATTGCGTTCAGGATACACGTATGTTTATGTGTGTTAGTGTGTGTGTTTCCTTATTCTACCATATTTTCTTTCTGAACAGATTTGGATGTATATTAGGAATCCTTACATCACCCCGAGTGACACTGGTTGGAGATTTTTTTTAAAAAGTTAATATGTCGGATTTATGACGTCATTTTGTAAGGCTTAGGTTTAAGCAATCACCAGATATAATGAAATATAACGCCCAAAAAATCGTAAGTACCAGAATTTAATCCCCATTTTAATATGAAATTATAACCAATAAACGTATAGTCCGCTAACCTAAAAAAGGCAAGTATCTTCAGAATAATCGCTGAGCTACCCAAAAAGACCACGCATGCACCAATTAAGTACTCGCATTTTATTTAAAAATTTCATCCAAATATGTTACACAATTTTTTCCTAATAAATCATTGTTTACTCAAAAAATATAAATGAAGTTCTAAAGGTTTACCGATACACCGTAAAATATTTACTAAAGGCTATTTATACAAACTCAGGAGTAGGTAAGTACTTACCCAGAAAAAGTGAATGTTTTATTTTTGTATCTACTGTCTATCAGCCATTTTTAATGTCCCCACTGCAGGGGCACAGGCCTTCCTTATGGTAAGGAGGATGGGCCATAACCCACCACGCGGGCCCAATGCGGATTGGTGGGTGTTAACGACTGCAAATGCAGCCGGGACCAATGGCTTAACGTGCCTTTCGAAGCACGGAGGAGCTCGAGATAATAAATTTTTGGTCACCCATCCCATGACCGACCCTTGCGAACGTTGCTTAACCTCCGCAATCGCTGGGCCAGGCGCTAAACCACTGCGCCACCGAGCTCCTCCTTGTATCTGTTACCGGCAATGTGTATAATCCGGCATTGTATACAATGCCTGAAAAGATCAGGCAATGTATGAAATGATATTCATTTTATACATTGCCTAGGCATTGGATACAATGCCTGCTGGTCCACCGGCAATGTGTAAAATAAGTTTATTTCTGTTGTCTGTTATAAAAAAAATAACCTCGAAACTAACTAATTCTAACTATTCTAACCTAACCCGGGACCTACAGGAGTAAAGCAGGTTCGATTCCAAACTCAATGAGCCCCCTCGAGCCCCCTTCGAGCCCCCTCGAGCTCCCCTCGAGCCCCCTCGAGCCCCCCCTTGAGCCCCACCTCGAGCCCCCCTCGAGCCCCCCTCGATTTGCCTTCAATTTGCCTTCAATATAATATATCAATTGCCAATTTGCCTTCAATATAATATACTTGGTTATATGTATACATTTTATGGCAAACGTAACGTAGTAATATATTTGGGTAGTAATGACACAAAACTTTTTTTTGGATGAGGCTGTTTGGGGTAACGATTGTTTTTTTGGTGGTCATTAAATTTCATCCCATTTTGTAATATAAAAAAAATACCTATCTTCAGTTATTACCCACCATAGACAGAAAAATTTTCGCTGCGCTCAAAAGACCAACAGAGCGTGGAAAAGAGAAGTTAACATTATACGGACACGGTCTTTGAAAAAAAGAGATAAAGAATCAAGTGACAATGTGCCAACATTTGTTACAGTAAGAGCCCCTAGCGTCCCGCCTTGCAAATAAGCAATCACAGTTTGTTTAAAATATTTGTCACTCAGTAGTTGTCTAAGAATCAGAAGAATTTGTCACTAAAATGTAAGGAATAAAATTAGATTATAAAAAAAAATTAAAAGCATGACTGCCCTGCAACAAATGAACTAGAAAGCTACAATAGAAAGGACCCTGACTGCAATGACACTTGTTATTTAACTGTTTAGTTCGTTTCTGGCAGTGCAGTCGCATTTTTTTATATTTTTATAGTTATTTTCTACTTACTTACTACACTTTTGCCAAAAGTATTCAACCAATTCCAAGTTCGATTATACAACTAACTTATCATAACCTCTAAACCGACTATAAGCTCGCAAAGCACACTTTCATATTTCGTTTTTGTTACATCGTTATTACCAGTTAATTCTAAACTCAAATAACATTTTAGTCCTTTGTGTTATCGCACTAATCCACCAGATCGGCTCCCAACAATAGCCAGTTCCCTTTCAAATTACAGATGAAATAGCCAGAGGGCCTATTCCAAAATTTCAAAAATAAAACCGTGATAATCATTTGATGTTTGTCGTTTGAACTTGATTTTGAACCCTGAGGCGTGTTAGTGAAAACAGTTTTGTTTTAGGTCCGAAATTACACTTTTTAATTTTATCATTTTTTCACTAACTATTGGGACACTTTTATTATAATTTATGTGTTTTTGTACAGTCAGACAAAAAAAAACGCTTTAACTATAAAAGTGTTGGAATTGTCAGTGAAAAAATTATAACGTTAAAAAATTTGACCGAGATGTGAAAAACTCCTTTTTTCGCATTTGCGTACCTCTAAGGCGTAAAATACACAGAACAGAAGCGACGCGGCTCGGATACGGCGGCGGCGATACGGTGTAGAAGTGTAGATGTGAGACTTTCGGATGCTTTCGGCAAAGGAAATACACGTATCGCCGCCGTATCTGCGCCTTATCTCCGCCGCATCTTTTCTGTTTATTTCACGCCTAACGAACAAGAAAAACTGTGTATGTGTTCTTCAAAAGTGTTAATTGCTGTCCAAATTTCATGTTCAGTGTGTGTGTGTGTGTGTGTTTAGTGTTCGTGTTCGCTCTGCTCATTTATGTCCACTCGATAATGAACCAAATATTCGTGTTCCACGTTCTTGTTCGTTCGTGTGTACCTACACGCCTTTATAGGTACATGAGTTGATAGTGTCACAGAGTAGAACGAACGCCGTCCAATCATCGCGGCTTGATTTTCGGAATAGGCCCTCAGTTTTCAATAGGGCTTAAATCCCGACTCCTAACGCACAAAAGCTACAAACATTCGAGATGGGAAAGTTTTGTCTGAAATCTGATTAGCCTGCGCCTGTTTCGGCGAAGTTTCAATTGTTAGACTATTTGTAACTTCAATTCAATATCCAAGTGTATTTTAGACACTAAAAGTTGTTAGCTTTGAGGTAAGAGGATGAAGTCGATAATTTTGTAGTGTTTTACAATCTTTAAATAAAAGTAGTTTCACTTATTTACAGGCTGCATTTTTATTCATTCTCCCAATTTTAAGGATGTTTTCAGTTCATGAAACTGATCACTCCATGAAACATAGTGTCGAAATACGCCACAAAATTTTGGACATCCCTTAATAAACTGATCACGTGATCTCTCTGATTTGTACTGACTACTGAGCTAAGGTATTGAGAGCCAATTTTGACGTATTTGACCCTATGATTTGTTCAGTTTCATGGACTGAACATATCCATCGAAAGTTAATAAAAAGACACCTGTATAACCAATCTGAGGTGCCCATTTCTCTGATTATAACCTGAAAACCTAGGAATTTTCAAAGATTCAGTCGACAAAGGATTTTTTAGTATTTAAATACGAAGATTGTAATTTAGTGCAATTCTGTTACCATCAGAATCCTATCCACTACGAGCAAAGCGGACTCTGTTTGAAAACTAAATGATAACAAAGAGGTGTAGCGGAAAGGAGTGAGTAAAAATGAATGATATTAAAAAGTGTAAAAATAGTCAAAATGAGCTACTTGAATTGAGTCACAGGTATTATCAAAACTTTTTTTTTTATTAAACTTAATCTATCCAATCGTACTGACTACGATCGATCCTAGGATCGACTTATCTCTTGCTTATCTTTTCGCAGTAGAAACCAAGCTAAAAGGTTGAGGCTGAGACAGTGAACGACTCGATCAAATGAGGTTAAACAGATTGTTTGAATAAAGTAATATTTTCAGCGATTTCTCAAAGCTCCCGTCAAAACGTGAGGAAAGTTGTACAGGCGTATTTACGGTGTTCCCTGAACCGTTCCGAACAATAAAATACTACAGCAAACAAAACACGATCACACACCGCCGCCCTGCCGCATTGTACGCGCGTACGTGACCCTATTTCAAAAACAGTTTCTATATTATATAGACCTTAACACAGACACATAAGGTACATTTCTTACCTGTCGACATTGTATTCGTCGAAAATTGAATATGACATGTGCCATGATACCTGTCTGGCTTCACATTGGCCATTTTCCTTACTCTGACAGCAAGATCGGCAGTAAATTCCTATATTTGTGAGCCGATCAATGGTGGTACAGTACATTAGGATATTGGAGACGGATCAGAATCAAGGGATGAGGGAATAATACGGGATTTGAAGAGATGTGACAGCTGAATTAAAATGTTCAAATATAGTTTTGACAAAGATGAAAAATTTAAACTTTGAGATGAGAAATTATTTTTGTTTCTAAAAAAATACTTATCAAATTGATATTTATAAAATTTATAAAAGTTAATATAATTTTGCAATTTTTTGTTGGCTGGAAATCTGGATCACTCTTGTTATAACATGATGACCATCAGCCATTTTAGCGTCCCCACTGCTGGGGCACAGGCCTTCCTTATGGGTGGATGGATAAGAGGATGGACCATAACCCACCACGCGGACCCAATGCTCAGATAATAAATTGTTCGTCACCCATCCCATGACCGCCCCTTGCGAAAGTTGCTTAACCTCCGCAATCGCTTGTCCAGGTGCTAAACCACTGCGCCATCGAGCTCCTCAACATAACATGATACATAAGTTTAATAATAAAGGGTTATTTTTCTGTGGAAGTTCAAATAACTTCAAATAACGTCAAAAATATTTTGACGACCTCCGTGGTCGAGTGGTTCGCACGCCGGTTTTCAAGGCGTCACCATCTCTTGAGGTCCCGGGTTCGATCCCCGGCTGGGTCAATGTAGAAAATGAACTTTTCAATATTGTCTCAGGTCTGGGTGTGTGTCATACCACCGTTGTTTCTGATTTCCATAACACAAGTGCTATAGCTACTTACTTTGGGATTGGAGCAATGTATGTGATGTTGTCAAATATATTTTTTTTATTTTTTTTTTAAATAAATAATCTCCACTTAGCGTCAAGTTACAGATTTTGTATTCACGTTATATCATACACTACAAAATTCATAGCTTTTGGATTAGCAAGCACTGATGTTTGTATTCTGTTTGATTTCATTAAAACTTTGTAATGCAAAATTTAAAAATCTTATTGAAATCTTAATTAGTAAATTCAGCGCTACTAACAATAGGTTCTGAAAACTAACATAGGTACATTAGTGGAAAACTACAGGTGCGAAACGAGTTTAATTAACAAGCACCAAACAAAACAATCTAATAAGCAAAGTTGAGTGGTAAGTCGTACCTACACGAAATTCGGAGCTGCAAATTATAAGATCTAGCGATCAAAGCGCGATCGAGAATCTGAGATCGAATTGGTAACGAGTTAAACGTCAAAACGCTACAATGGAAACCATGGAAACCATTTTCAATGTACCAAAATAACAGATTTTTGACGTTTATTGATGTGTGAGTATAAGCTTCTTGGTGATATCCATGGTGAACTCGATCTCGTTAATTCACGTCGAGGGTAGGGGGGGGGGGGGGGGGGGGGGGGGATTTCTCCATACGATTTCTACATCTTTTTTTTTGGGGACTTTTAACATTAGTTATGTCAGTCCCATAGTTTGACATAATAATGTCAAATAGGTAACGCAGGTCTTGCTATAGCTAAGTATAAACATAAGGTCTAATATACGAATATCTATAGGTAGTTTGGTCTCAATAGGTACGAGTAATTTCGGCTTATCGAGTTTGAATTCGTTTTTACTTGGAAAGTGTGTGTTATACCGAACATAATTATTTTAACTAATCTCTTATAACCAATATGTATTACTGAAAATTATGGAAATTTCGCTACAATATTAATTACTCTTTGCAATAAACGCATCTTGATATCCTTCGATAAATATCGCCATCTGCCGATCGCTCTTACCACATCCATGCCACACAACGAATTTCTGTGCTGCGGCTTAAACTTAGTTAACGTGTCGTTGAGCCACGTAACGTCCTCACTGGAAATTGCCCAAATAATTATAACCACTTTGTAAACTCACTTGAAAATTTTACTGAATTTATGTCTGATTGACTAATTTTTGGATTGACATTGGCGGGACACATAGCGAGTAGAACCGATGGCCGTTGGGGCGGAAAAGTCCTGGAATGGCGACCGCGCACCGAACGAGTAACGACGCTCCAGGGTAGGCCCCCGACAAGGTGGACCGACGATCTGGTGAAGGTCGTGGGAAGCCACTGGATGCGGGCAGCGCAGGACCGATTGTCGTGGAGATCCTTAGGGGAGGCCTATACCCAGCAGTGGGTGTTGAGCGGCTGATATGATGATGATGACTAATTTTTGGAGTCGGTGTGACAAAATACTTCATTGTGTGTGATAATTTCGCCTAGCAGGTACACTTTATATATTTCTTTATATCATAAAAATACCGCGTCATAAAGTAAGACTTCGACCACCATTTACCTTTACGCACCTACCTACAAGGCGTAAACTAACTTGGTAAGAGCATACATAAGATTAAAAGATGAGCACTAATTCTTTATAGTTAAGGTTTGTTCCACTTAGTACTTAAGAAGAGGCAAGAGCCTTGTAATAATAATATAAATACTGCTGACTGATTTTCTTATTATAGTTTTCTTAATATAAATAACCTAAATTTTAAAACAATGTTCTTACTTTAACAACTAATTCGTTAAGTTATGGGTCAGTGAACTATAATTCTGTGGAGAGTTTCATTGACTCCAAATTATCTTAGCTTTATAGTTCATCAAAACTAATCAGGAATACGGAATTGCAATTAATTCCTTGCTGCATATTTCTACACAACAGAAATTCATAAAACAGCTAGTTATTGCATCAAAGCTATAAAATGAATATAGACAATTTCTAATTGGTTCACAAAATTCCGTTCAAATGAGCATTTTCACAGTGAATAGAATATTAATTCAAAATACGTAGCGGAGTTTAATTTTAATAACAGCTGCCGAGGGATAAACCACAAAAGCGGCGTACGCAAGGAGTTCAGAAGTTTAAGAAATTAAATTATGAATGAAGTGGGATTCGCGAAGTTATTCCGTTTCCGATTACAGTCGCAACAGAATACGGAGGACTTAGAATGCTTCGAATTTCCATCGTGCTAACGTTTGAAACCAAAAAGCATAAGTTCGTTTTTTTACAGTACCTACGGCAGCTCTTTCATTGTCGGCGAACGCAAAACACCGCCGGTGCACTGTCCCGATCAATAGGATTTCATTTTCACCGTACCATTCAAATTCAAGACTGATGAAGTCTTTGGATTTCATTTTACCGTATCATTCAAGTACTATTTTTAATTCTGTGCCACCACACTAGTATGTATTCAAGCAGCACCAAGCAGAATAAACTGACAAGCGCCACTTAGTCACGAGCAATAAAAGACCCTTTTACTTTTACTGCAGTCGACATGCGTGATTACATTGTGGACGTCGTTTGTCGACGAGACACGTCTCAGATTTAAGGGGCCGACCAAAGTCGGAATCAATTTTCATATAAAAAATCAAAGAAATGATTGTCAATTTTATCGTTTTTAATTAATAACTACTAAACTATTCATTATTTTTGGAAACTGTCATTGTGCAATTTTTTCCATACTCAATTTTAATCACAAAACTGAGTGAGTACTATAATTTACTTTCTGCATTATTTTTTTGACCGATAAATCAAGTAAGTAATACTGTGTGAATTCTTTGTTCAAATATTTGTGTATTTGGCGTTATACGGCCACTTAAGAAATCTAAAGTGATTTTCTTTAATATTCTAATTCAGATTATATCAACATTATACACTTTTAAACTTTCGCGTTGCATTGTACTTAGTTAAAATTACTGGAATTAAAGTCAAAGTCAAATAAGCTTTATTCAAATAATAGATCCATATATCCATATCCATCTATCCATATACGTCTCGGGTAAAATGGGTTTTATGTACGAGTTATACACTTTGCTTTTCACTTCGATTGTGAGGAAATTAAAAAAAATAGCAATAGTACAAAAAATCATTTAATTAAAATTTAAAGTAAAATTTTAACAATTAGACATGTTTAATGTTATACTTTTTCCCGGCATATTAACAGTATTCGATTGAATTTGTGACGATATTGTCGGTGTATCATGAACTTGAGCAGCCTCCGAAGTCATGGGATTTTCATTTCGTTCCAATTTTAAGTTAGAAACTCTAGACGGGCCAGGCGCGTTCGGTACTAAATTAATTCCATCAGTTAGTACGTCGCAAATTTTAGATTTTTGATCCACAGACTCTTCAATATATCCTTCTGCCACTTGGTCCGATTTCCAACCTCCATGCCGCTTCAACGTAGTCAGGTTTGCACCCGAATCGGCTAAGAGGGTCGCTGAAGTACGACGGAAGCAGTGGCCAGTGTAACTGCTAGGATTTTCCAATTGTAGAAATGTTGCGATTTCTTTTGGCATTCCAGCAAATTTGTTCCGTCCTATGACCTGCCGCGTACATTTTCCATTCTGATAATTTAGAAAAAAATTATTAGTTGACACATTATCTGGGCGTAGGGCTTGATACTTTTTGACTATATTTAAGTATTCGCCTTTGACAACGAATGTTCTCTCTTTATTTGTTTTTGTGTTTGGTAAATTAATAGCCTGTAATTGACTCTCCGTCTTGACGTCATCCACGGTAATATTTGCGAGTTCTATTCCTCGGCATGCACCGCTATTTCCAAATATTAGCGCCACCTACAACAAAAATAGTATTTTTTATAGTTACAACCTTACACAATAACTAGAAAATCATAATTGTGTGAGTAATTTATGCAAGAAAGAGATTTACTTACTTTTGTAGCCAAATATCTCACATCGGGAGCGGTATTTAAGAATACTTCCACGTGTTTCGCAGACAAAACCTTAGATTTTTGCTTTTATGTCCAGTGGAAAGCCTTTTGAGTAAAGATGTAAGTTTCACGTAAGTATTAATATTCACGTTGTTTTTCATCTGCAACGTTGATTTGAGCATAGAATAAACACTCCATAGAGTAGATGGCTGCAGTTTCTTGGACAACTCATCGAAATAAGTTAAGAAAACGCTTTCAGAGAACGTATTCACTTGTTTTTCGGCCCTCCAACGCATGAAATTTTTGTACGTGTTGAGATAAATTTGCTTAGATTTTGCCGGCAATATTTGCTCAAGGATATTTTTTGCATTCCTTTCCATTAAAGTGTTAGGTGTAAGTGTAATTTCCTCTTCACTTGACGACATTATTAAACGTAAATATTGTAAAACAATTTCAAATTGCAACACAAAGAATAATTAAGGACTTCCCGCCAATACTTTTTCTTCTTTTTTTTTATACGTGGCAGTGGCACCTAGCATAGATCGCAGTCCATAATACTCTTGACATACTTATTTCTTAGAAAACTCATTATTTTTACATAGTTTTATTAATTTTGTATTAAAACATGGATTATGTACAAAAATGAAGAAACAGAATAAAATAACAAGTTTATTTAACGAAGTTTAATTGCGTGTGTGGCTGTTCTCCTGACGACGTTTGTCTTAGAGTCTGAGACTTAGACGAAGATTTTACTTTATGCTCTAGAGCATGAAAAGCGATTTTATGCAGCCTACACCCAACATAAAGCCGAACTTTACGAGCATGAGAAGTGAAAACTTAATTATTAAGTACTTTTGAATCATCTATATTTTCCTACCACCCGTTCCAGACTTTTTTAGCTGACAAGAAGAACGGGCGCAAGAAACTTACTAAACGCATGCAACTACGATAGGTATTTTCACACCCACCTATTTTCCCCAGTCAGCCCGTGACCACGGCCGATGCAACTCGGCCGTGTAACCTATGCAACCTATATCAATAATATTTGAACAATCACTAACTTTGAAACAAAAATTAGATGATTTATCGACCTTTCTCTGCCCAATTTATGGTAAAGTCTGCTTGGTGTCCGAGAGGCAGGGTCTCTTCGCCAAATGTTCAGCGAAAAGAGAAGTACCCAGCCAGGTGTCTATATGCTCGGGGACCGCGCGCCGCGGTTCAAATTTAAACTTGTTTATATTTGCAGCGGGGCGTAGAAAACTTTATTATCGAAGGCAGGTATTTAATTATACAGTGTATACATATATAGGTACCTAGTGTTATATTAACAACATTTCAAGAACAAAAGAGCTCGTTTTGTGAGATTTGTAGCCGGCCCATCCATGCATGGTCCTATGGTAGGGGTTTCAAGGGTCGGAAGTCCTATTAGTCGGACCATCGGAATGTAGATCCAAAAGCCTATTTGAAGATTACTCTACCGTTTCATTCACGGATTTATTTTCAACACGAATGGCCCTTTTCTACTGCGTCACGCAGCAGGATAGCACCTAATGAAAACGTTTACATTTGTCATCGGAATGCTGGTATGTATGAGAGGTAAAATAAATTCATAGTTTTAAAATGATGCTATAGACTTGTACTATGAATTCTGTGGCTTATAACGAGGGACTGGGAGACAATGATATTCCAGTTGTTGTTATAGGAGATGTGCTCGTATACTATGTATAATACACCATGCCTTATCGCATAGCGATCAGTATCGGCCATACAGCCTGTATTAACACGTTTTTGTTAGGTAAGCAACCTAATCTCGTTTGTGTGTTTGTTTGTTTGTGTGTTTGTTTCTCCACAAAGTTTGCTAACGATTTTATACTAGCTTCCCGATGAGCTAGAGACTTGAAACTTTGAACATAGGTCAGAACTGGAATGCAATGCAATATTTTGGTGTCATTGAGCTGATCTGATGATGAAGCTGGAAGAAGGCCACCGGAACTCTATGATTAAATCATACAACCCCATTGTGTTTGGGCTCGTTAGAATCACCTTGACGAGTAGGTACTCTAATGGGAGATGAGGTCCAGGGTCTGATGATGAAGCTGCAAGGTCATGCCATAGGAACTCAATATTGAAACCGTGCAACCCCATCAAATTTGGGCTAGTTTGAATCGTCTTCACGAGTTCTTTGTTGGGAAATAGTTTCCAAGGTCTGATGATGGAGCCGGAAGAAGGCCACTAGAACTTGGTAATAAAACCATGCAACCCCATCGAGTTTGGGCTCGTTTGAGTCATCTTGACGAGTATTTTAATGGGAAATAGTGTCCGAGATCTGATGATGGAGCCGGAGGAAAGCCATAGGAACTCTATGATAAAACCATGCAACCCCATCGAATTTGGGCTTGTTTGAATCGTCTTGACGAGTATTTTGTTGGGAAATAGATTCCAGGGTCTGATGATGGAGCCGGAAGAAGGACACAGGAACTCTTTAATAAAATCATGTAACCCCATCGAGTTTGGACTTATTTGAATCGTCTTGATGAGTGTTCGATAGGAGATGGTTTATTTTTAGTCTTATCTCGTTAACTAAAAAACAGAAAATAATAATTTTCTAAAAAAAATACTTTTGAAAAAACACGTTTTTAAAACGGACTAAATTATTACAAAAATAATCAGACTAAAAACATTAAAACGGAGAGTAAAAACTGACTGAGTAAAAAATAAATTCTTCTGTAAATATTTATAACCCTACCTACAGAAATTTTAAACCTAAAAACGTGGGGCGCATGCTAAAGACAATTTGGATGATATTTTTTACAAAATGCGCCCCACGTTTTTAGGTTTAAAATTTCCATATGTAGGGTTATATAAATATTTACAGAAGAAGAAGGTTTTAATGTTTTTAGTCTGATTTTTTTGTAATAATTTAGTCCGTTTTAAAAACGTGTTTTAAAAAAATATTTTTCTCATTCAATATTAGCTAAGTGCACTAGATAGGTATGGGGTGGTTATAGCAGACGTTCTCAGTTTGTTTAGAAACAATTTAAATTAAATTGTAACAACTTATGTCACTGGATTACTTGAGCTTAAACAAACATCAACAGTAGTGCCATATTGATTTCATTTATTACACCTATTAAAACTAAAGAAATAGTTATATCGTGCGATAAACATTAAAATCGTAACCATGTTTATATTAAATTTATAGCTCAACATAAAATCGCTCGTTATTCGAGCATTATAACTGTATTCGCGCAAAAAAATATTTATGGCGCCGTAGAAGGTCGCAAAACCGGGCAGATAAAAGTTTACTGACTGAAAAAGCTAAATTAAATCTTTACGCGGCTTAATCAAATGTGAATCTGTTTCAGATGTAATTGTATTTTATTGCAATGTGGCACCGCCCCGACCGGACATAACCACCTACTTCGTCCGGCCATCCCGACAACGCTGCTGTACGTGTCCCGCCTGCACTACAGTACGAAACCTGATGATATGGTAGAGTACATCAGAGTGAAGACCAAATTCTGTCTGAGGGTCGAGCGGTTGGAGTCCCGCCACAATGTAAACTTCAATTCATTTGTGGTAAGGGCACCGACCGAACATCTGTCGACCTTCATGAAAGAAGATTTTTGGCCGAAGGGTGTTTTGTTCCGACGGTTTCACGGTCGGATACCGGACACTGCATTGCGCAACACGCCGCCGCCATCGATGCGTGTTAAATAGTTGTAAAAATGTAATTTAAATATAATGTATGTATGTTAGTCTGTAAGGTATATATTGTATGGGCCTAGTTGCCTGAATTAAATAAATAAATATATATATATATATATATAAAAATTGCACTAGCCCGGGACTTTTGACAGCGTGGATATAAGAAAAATCTTTAAGGAACCGCTTTGACTAGGATAAAAGTATCCTATGTTTTAAAATAACTAACTATAGGTCTCATAAGAAGGCTCAAGGTCACCTAGCGTGCAATGGAGAGAGCCATCCTCGGCGTTTCCATGTGTGATCGAATCAGAAATGAGGAGATCCGTAGGAGAACTAAAGTAGCCGACATCGCTCGAAGGTTTGCTAGCTGAACTGGCAGTGGGCGGTGTCAAGTGTAGGTAATGAAACCACGGTGATCGGTTGAAGACTGATTTATTAATAGACGGATCGCACAAGCGTTTTCACAGATACCTTCAATACTTATATTAACATCATCCTCCTCAAACAAAAAAAAACAAAAAAAACAAACTTTTTTTTTTACATGCAATATAGATTAAAAATAGTCTTAACTGCTAATTTCTTGTTACATAGTTATGTAATTTAGAAATTATTTTATAATATTTCTTTATGATTAAATTTAAAGTATAACAATAATGGTTAATTTCTTTAGTATCAAATCAAGTTTTTTTTTTTTATAAGCACATCACTGTTTCCAATTTAAGTACCTATAAATACTTTTATATATAAAACATTTTTATTATTTTACAGTTACATAAATTACAAAGTCTTTTTTTTTATATAGTTAGATTTACTTACAGCTTAAACAAGAACTGACTACTACTTCTAGGATAATAATAAGTATTTCGCACTAAAAAAAAAACATAATTTTAATTATCATGCAATTTCAAAACAAATAAGAAAAATGATGCATACAAATGTTAATAATAAATAGGTAAGTATTTAACTTAATTACTAAGGGGTATACCCCATCTATCCGGTGGTCTCACACACCTACCATAACGAGTAACTCGTATGTTTTGTTCACTATTATTGTTTACATTTTGTTCAGTATTTGTAATTACATTCTCATAAGGTAACATTATGTCATCATATTCAAAATTGTGATAAGGCGTGTCCTGTCTACTTTGCGAATCTATAATGATGTGTCTGCGATTTCGGACTACTTTAACACCCGTTAATAGCTGCACTTCATATGAACGATTTCTTAATATACGAGTTATGGTTCCAGCCATCCAGCGCCCCTTCCTAACATTATTCATTTGTAATATTTTAACCTTTTGGCCTACTTGTAAAGAACACAAGTCTCTTGCGTTACGGTCATAATACATTTTTTGCTTTATTTGACGACTTAATAATTTATTATGAACTAGCTTCCGCCCGCGACTTCGTCCGCGTGGATATTAGAGAAAATCCTTAGGGAACCTTCAACCAGGATCCGACCAACCGTTTTATACGCGATTAGGCGGGTCCCCACCAAGCGCGCTGCCTCGCGAGGCAAAACATTTGCGACGTGTGACAGGCCTCGCACGAGGCTGCGCGCTTGGTGGGGACCCGCGTAATCGCGTATAAAACGGTTGGTCGGATCCTGGTTGAAGGTTCCCTAAGGATTTTCTCTAATATCCACGCGGACGAAGTCGCGGGCGGAAGCTAGTTTATTACAATAATCAGAATTAGGTCCAGAGATATTAAGAGTATCACGTTCCCGTTTCTTTACTCTTTCCCGTTTCCGTCCCCGCCCCCGTTCCCGTTCCTGTTTCCGTGTCCGTCCCCGTCCCCTTGGGCTGAATCATGTCCACCGTGTTGGACTTCAAAACAAATGTCATTCTCGCATTCCTCATCCCATAAAACCTCAAGAACGACATCCACATCGGCTTTCATGTTTACTTACCCCATTTACCCCCTAACGGATGATTTTCAAAATAAGAAAATATGTGTTTGCCTATTTATTTTTAGACATGCTCCTACGAATTTTTAAGCTGTAAACTATGTAATGTCTATTTTATATTATTTTTCCATATATAATTTGTACCCCATTTTCACCCCTTTAGCGGTTAAATTGGACTTCAAAATTAATGTCATTTTCGCAATCACCATCCCATAAAACCTCAAGAACGACATCCATATCGATTTCTACGTTTACTTAGCCCATTTACCCCCTAAGGGGTTGATTTTCAAAACCACAAAATATATGTTTGCCTATTTATTTTAAGACATGCTCCTACGAAGTTTTAAGTTGTAATGTCTATTTTATATTGTTTTCAATACCAAATTTAAATCCAATTTTCACCCCTTTAGGGGTTAAATCATGTCGACCGTGTTGGACTTCAAAATAAATGTCATTTTCGCAATCTTCATCCCAGAAAACCCCAATAACGACATCCATATCGATTTTTAGGTTTATTTACCCCATTGCACCTCCATTTCATCACCATGGGGGTTGAAATTATACCAATACAATATGCGTTGCGTTAGATTTCCATCCATAAGCCTAAATTACAAATCTAGCGATTTCTACTTCAAAAATGAAGGATTATCTTCTAAACACAACTTCATCCCCCTTTTCACCCCTTTGGGGGTAGAATTTTGAAAAACGCTGAGACACGTATTTATTTATTTTCAATCATCAGCCTAAACACAAAATTTGAAGATCCTAGCTTCAAAACTGAGGGACTTTCATACAAACTTTCATCCCTTATTTCATCCCCTTAGGGATGGAATTTTCAAAAATCCTTCCTTAGTGGATGCCTACACTGTATAAAGTATCTGTGTGCAAAATTTCAAGTCTCTAGGTTCAGCGGTTTGGGCTGTGCGTTGATATCTCACTCAGTCAGGACTTTGAATTTTATATATATAGATATTCTTTTGCACTTTAGGTTTCAAATTAACTAATGACATAGGTATAATGCTACGTAATTTTCTACTTTGCAGTAATTCTGCAGGAGATGCAATGTCATCAGCCAAGGGAGTATTTAAATATTCTAAAAGAGCTAGACGATAATCTGACCTATTTTCACTAGACTTTTGCATAATATTTTTTACTGTCTGTACTGTTCGCTCAACTTGCCCATTTGATTGTGGGTAGTGAGGTGACGAAGTTATATGAGTAAAGTTCCATTCAGAAGCAAATTCTCTAAAACTATGCGAAGAAAACTGTGGGCCACAATCTGACATAACAATAGCAGGAATTCCTTGGCGACTAAAAATATCTTTCATGCACTTAATAACGTAATCTGAGGTTGTAATATGTAATTCAACTACTTCGAAAAATTTACTATAATAATCAATTAGTAAAAGATAATTTTTATTTTTAAAATAAAATAAATCTATCCCTACTTTTTCCCATGGTCTATGAGGAATGTCATGGGGCTGTAATGTCTCTTTCTGACTTTTTTTTCTATGCGATAAACATATATCACAATTATGAATCATGTTTTGTAAATCATTATTTAGCCCGGGCCAAAAAACAGATTCTCTAGCCCTTAGTTTACATTTTTCTAATCCCATATGTCCTATATGAAGTTTATTCAAAATATCTTTTCTTAATATTTTAGGAATAACTATTCTTTCATCCTTCCAAATAATGCCAAACGCTACAGTTAAATTTTCTTTGTAATTCCAATACGGTTTTATTTCATCTATAATTTTATTTTTATCACAGGGCTGCAATGTGCGGCGTCGGGAGACGTAATAACACAAGAAAAGTCGATTCTTAACTGTTCATTTATTTAGATAAAAACAGGGTTTTTATAGTAATTCCAAATAGGTCGACACGTAATGGTTTACAATCACATTTAGCTTGTTTAGAAAAGTATCCGATTACATGTTGCATGTTTACTTTAACTAAGAAAATAGAATATTAATTTATAATAAAAACAATGTTGGTATTACACGTCAGTATTACACGTCATCGATATCGTGTCCCACACTACACCTTCCCCCTTTTTTTTTTGAAAGAAAAAAAAAAAATAAGAATCTGTACTTAGTCAAGTATCAATATTAAACTAAACATTGTTACACGTAATACAAATCATCCTTACTTAAAATAACAAACAATTTTATTGTTTACATTCAAAGAATAATACTGTTACATATAAATTAATTTATGGTCATCTTGCATTATTACTCATAACATGATTCAGTTTATCAAGACTCTCAACCCTTTCTTGGGCATAGGTATTTGCTGTTATTATTGGGCTCTTATTACAATTTTCTGTCCATCTATTTAATTATTTCTTACAGATTAGCACTTGCGAATTGTCCGCTTAGTAATATAACCATGTCGGAAGAAATCTTGTTAGAAATTCGTGCGCGTTGCGCCCTATTCTCACTCCACCATAGAGTGCAATTTTTCTTTCTTACAAATTCGAACTATTTGCTAACGTCAAATCTAGGTGACCAATATGTGGGCATTTGACAGCATGACAGCATTTTTTTTTGTCTGTTTGTGTATACATATAATTATTTACTTATACTTATCTAATGGTTTTTTTAACACCTATTTTTTTTCTATGTAATTTTTTTTTGTCCTTTTTTTTGTGTACTATTACTACCATTTCTTTACCCGAATACACATATTTTTACTTAACACTAACGTAATCAATACATTTTTATCAGAAATATTATAAAAATAAGAAGAGCTGAAGAGCTGTAAATAAAATAGATTTTAAACACATCTTTCTAATACAAAACAAATAAATAATTCAACTTTGCACATTCCTTCTTTATAACACTTAGAAAAATGAATATAATCATATAAGTAAGCTATAGTCACTTATTACCTGACTTAATAAATGATAGATAAATTAATTTTACCCCAATACCTTGAATTTCTTTTTTTCTTTTAAATATAAAAAGTATGCTACTTTTGGATATAATTTAAATAATACTTACTTTATTTTCTATCTTATATTACTATCCAACGTTTATATAAACTTTTTTAAAACTAGCTTTATTATATACCTACTTCTTTATTCAATTTCGTAACAATTTTTCAATACGATCATCATCCACAAACTTTAATTCCTTCATATTTCTCAATATTTTAACATTATTCCATAATATTTCATATCATTTTATAAAATACCTTTGCTTGTCGTAAATTGAATTCCCCTTATCATTAACATGATCACAAACATGCCTCTCTACTGGTTCATTCATAAATACAATTTTTATAAGCTGTTTCAGCTGTTTTTGTCATAGTCATTGGTTCCTTCGCTTAGTAGGTATACACTGGATACCTTTTTATTTGGCAAAATAGTTATTAAACATTTAAATATGTTTTTTAGTCCTTAACAAAATATTTTTATTTCCTTACGTGGCCATTCGTAAGTGATATAAGAATGTCGTTTGATATTACTTTCATTTTATTTCATTTACTCGTCCTTGTCAATAATTCATTACACATATTTGTCGACGGATTCGACAGATTTCAACGGATTTCATTTTGATGGATTTCATTTCGACGGACCGCATTTTAACGGATCGTATTTTGACGGATCGTCTTTTGACGGATCGTATTTTGAGGGTCCGGTCCATTATTTTGTTCATTTATTTCTAATATACTTTCGTTTCCACCTTTTCTTATTAATATACTTAATTCAATTCTTCTCACTTTGTAATAAGTTCTCGCATTAAGACGCGTCGCGTCGTATATTTATCATAACCACCATTGGTATTATCGGTACACACATCACACAAGTATAGGTACTTCATATAACACATGATTCATATAACAAATTATTCGCCCGGCGCCGGCGTACTTTCATTTTTATTTAATTATTTATGGTACAAAAACATTTTTTTATAGTCGACTTACATAATAATAAATGGACACCTCGACCGTGCCATTTGGGCTGCGCGCGCAACCTTATATCGGAGGCCATCTATTAAGTCCCCTTTGGACTCCAAAATTTCACACTGAGGGAAACTCGTCCGTACCATGATCGAAATGAAGGATCGACCCTCCGTGTACCATATTTATTTATAGTGTTATAATTGGCATCTACTGGCCCCAACAGTTTCGAAGGGGAACTCGTCCACACTTGATAAATCTGTAGGACCTGCCTTATAGTACTCTTATACTTTATGTGTACCGATTATATTTATTTTATCCTTTATTTTAGCTTTGTATACATTCCACACGTTTCACATCCAAAACTTGCTTTAACAACTATCATTCCTGATATGAATATAGGGTAAATAAGTATTTCATCGTTCTTGGGTGATCAGCCCAATCGCATGTGAAACCTTATAAACCATATGATTTCCATACTTCTGTAATATTCTTACTCAAAACTTCATTCGAAAACCACACATAAGTAAATACTTCCACTTATACTTTCCTCTTAACATGCTGTCTCTAATTGCAAACCTAAAGTTACAAAAGATTTTTAATACAGCTCCACAAAGCTTATTTTCGTGTAAAATTTCATCATTAATTGTTATTTATTTCCATTAACTTTTTAAATTCTATAAATAGTACGTCATTTCCAATCATATAGTTTTCTATGTACTTCCATGTTTTTATGTTTATTCATTAAGTCTTTACATGCCTAAATTAGCATTTCTAATTATTTTCTTAATAAGTCTAATTATTTGTTTTTACTTCAGCTTAGTATAATAATGAGTACTGCGTAATTTTGTATGACATTTCAAATGTTACGATCTTACGATACTCAACTTGACACGAAGTTATTTACTTTAACAATTTGGTACCTACAACAATGCTATAAATAATAAAGGAGATGTCCCAGCGTTGCCCCATTTTATAACTTTCATAATAAAAAAATGCTAATTACATTTTCTTTAGGTATAGTACCAGTTAAAAATTGTTTTATATTTAGAAAAACAATTACAAAAACATCAAGTTGTTTTCTGAAGTATTTTGTGAAAAAAAATAAGTGAATAGCACTATCATGATAAAATATTGTGATATAAAAGCGTTTTAATTTAATAAATCCCACTTTTTAATGCAGAAAATAATTGTTAATCTGAATTCTAGAGTAAAATACCTATTTTGACATACTACTTTGATTAAGACGCTATAGAATAGACTTTCATTATTTTTTTTGAGAAAAGTGGGGCAAATGACATATGCGCGATGGGACATGTCTTTTAATGTCTCGTTTTTATTACATAACTGTAACTTCACAATTGTATGCTACTCGTATTTACAGTAAATTTCCAACTAGCAAGTGTTTTGAATTCAAAATTACTAAGTAGGATTTTACTACCTATCACGTTTTTTTTTTGAAACTGTAGTTTCGTAATAATATTTTTTTTTTTGCTTATAGCCAACGTGAAATAGTCTGTTCGACTCATTTATTAACTTAGTTTTGCTCAACAAATATGCAATTGGTATTAATATTATTAGTATTTACTAGGATATTTATATAGGATTAATTTTAATTTCTTTCGTTTTACTTAGTTCGTTAGTTAGTTAAAGATTATATTATCTATCTGCACAGCCAGCGATTATGCACAGCTGTGATTGTTTTGTTTTGCTCTCTAGATTTAAACGAATCGTACCGTAAGATGTATCTCTTATCTCCGATATAGTAGGCTATGTGACGTTCGGCCACAGAATGATATAAGTAGGTAAGTACCTACTACGTATAGAAAAATATAGAAAGGTCTCGCCTGTTGATAGTGCATCGTCACGTCATGAAATATCACAAAGTACTTAGTGACGCATCAACCATACGTACGAGTACATCTCGTCGTTTGTTGCAAATTGAACTGCAATTTTTCATCAACAATATTGTCCGATTTTCTATTGTCGCATTCGTTCGACGTTGTCTAATTTTTTTTTTCTACTGCGACTGAAATTTTGCCTATTTACATTATAAAACCCAAGGCTTATTTTGTTGGAGAGTTTTTTTTTGTTTTAGATAAAAAGAACAAACTTTTAATTACGTTTGTAATCGTGGGTTTCTGCCAATATTTCTAAAAATACAGGTGATGAATAAGCTTGTGCTGACATAATTTGTGTCCAGCTTTTGTTTCGTAAATCGTAATCCTAGAGCGAAACTACTACTTAATAGATTTTTTTTTAGGCTTTAAAACACTACAGATAGACTTTTGCGTAAAATGGTATGGTTTACGAAAAGACCTACAATTTATTGACCAAATTGATCTATTGACTTTTTTCCCAGTTTGATCGTAATTTCTTTTTTATTAATGTGGTTTTTGACTTCTTAGTGAGGAAATGCGTTTTCATTTCATCAACCATTTTGTTTCACGTTATTATAAGTACCTGATAATCTTAACTTAGCACTTTGGGATAATCTTCTTTTTAACACAAAATAAATTAATAATTATGCATCCGTGTTTTTAATCATTGTTGAATATAATTCTATCTACCGTATCAAGGAATTGGTTTACGATGACCTTTGAGCCATCCATAGTAAGCTGGCAGTAATGCAACTGCTAGTCTTTTGAGTCAAAACCATTTTTAAAGAATTTTTTTTTTATTCTTTTTCGTCTTCGTAATAAGCTAATATTTTGTTACACGTATCTATTATTTTTATATTAAGTACAACTTTTTTTTTTCATAACCAAGTTTACATCACTTAAATTTATCACTTACTTACTTACTTACATCTCCATATATTAACTTCGTTATTTTCTCAAAAATTGTTTTTAATTTCTGTCATAATATTCGAAAAAAAAAAATTATACCCCGGCAATAATTAATTCATAATACCCCTGCAATTAATTAAATTTTTTTTTATAACTTAATAGACAATGAAATAATTCCAGTTTTACCTCTTAATTTCTATTTCCGTTACATCTTCTTTTTTTCCGCTTGGCTCTATATCATAATATCCTGTTTTCGCATCACTACTGCAAACGCCTGGCGGTCAATCGTCTTTGTAAGGCACTTGTTGATCTTCTTCTCGGCCATCGATACCCAGAGATGGGACGTGCTTGTCTGTTTTGTCTTGTATTGCATTATTTCCTGCACCATTTTTGTTTGGTTTATTATGGTTTGTCTTAAACTGGCTGAATTGCTTAGGATACCCCGGCTGGATCCACTTCGGACACCAACATCTCCCGGCGCCCTGCTTCACAATTCCATCTCCAGACTCTTCTTTTTATTTCTCATTATGTCCGTGAGTACCGGAAACGCGGTTATTGTACTGTCCAATTTTACTTTATTTTTGTACATGTAGAACTTTATCACGCGTTAGTTAAATATACTAATTTCACTCACTCTTGGTATTAGATAAAAAAAAACACGTTGTTAACGCGTACCGCGACTAATACTGAGGCTCGGAACCCATACGGCGCCAGCACTGCCTAGAAGCAGTGGACTGGCAGGGTCGCCATGCAATGTGCGGCGTCGGGAGACGTAATAACACAAGAAAAGTCGATTCTTAACTGTTCATTTATTTAGATAAAAACAGGGTTTTTATAGTAATTCCAAATAGGTCGACACGTAATGGTTTACAATCACATTTAGCTTGTTTAGAAAAGTATCCGATTACATGTTGCATGTTTACTTTAACTAAGAAAATAGAATATTAATTTATAATAAAAACAATGTTGGTATTACACGTCAGTATTACACGTCATCGATATCGTGTCCCACACTACAGGGCCATCCGTTTAAGACGTATTGTTTAAGTGAGTTTAAGTGATCATCTTTTTCTGTGTATTTTTGTATTTTTATAAGTTGGACATCATCAAATTGGTGTGACGCTATATTAACAGGCGGGACACATAACGAGAAGAACCGATGGTCGTTGGGGCTGAAAGGTTCTGGAATGGCGACCGCGCATCGGACGACGCTCCGTGGGTAGGCCAGCGACAAGGTGGACCGACGATCTGGTGAAGGTCGCGGTGCGCCGCTTAATACGGGCAGCGCAGGACCGATCGTCGTGGAGATCCTATGGGGAGGCCTATACCCAGCAGTGGGTGACGTGCAACTGATATGATGATGATGTTTTAAAATCCAGGTTGCAAACAATGTGTGCCAAATTTCATTCAAATCTGTTCAGGCATTTTTTTTAAGTAACAAACATCCAAACATAGGTTACTCTCATACTCTCGTATTTCAAAATGTGAAATTTTTATTTACTTTAAAGATAGAACCGAAATTATTCAAAGTTTCCAACTATCCCGTCTGGCTCGCAGTGTCCTGATAGCGGTAGACGCTGCATTACAAAACAGGAAAAGTTTTCCCATTAAAAATCGAGCCAACACTGTCTTTGCATAAAATTCACTCACAGTTTGAAGATCGTCTGCGACTTTATACTTGTTTATGCATCGAGTTATTTTCTCGTCAAAACTGGTTATATAAAACTTATACATTCGTTCTTTCCCAAAACCGAAGTTTTTATGGATATAAACCGGAGTTTGTCTACAAAATAAAAATAAAAATTACGGACGAGTTAGGATTAGGCGAGTTATTAGTTTTACCCAACTTGAACAGTCTAACAATGCTCATAAAATTAAAATAACGAATTTGTAAGGTCTCCCTTTGTCGAGAGCCACCTTTCAAGCGATGTTGCCTATTTTTGTTTTTTCTCCTAATGCCTTTATCGCGTGCCCTTTGAACCTCGACAGAGGGCAGGACTGGGTATTGTTTAGGATTCTTTTCAGACCTAGTGAACAGTACCAGACGGGTACGCGACGGAGTAACAACAGTGTGAAATATATGAAAAACTGAAACGATATTGTTTCTGTTACTGTAAGCCTAGCCTGAAACAACAAGCACTTTATAAAACGCCAAACAGTAAACCTGAAATACATTAAACAGTTTTGATTTAGATAGGTAATTGCCGTTCAAAAGTTTTATTTGTACGATACTTAAAGAATTAATGTATTTAAAGCTATAAGTTGATAATTTCAACAATAATTTTATCGATGCCCATATGTGAATTAATGTTTTTTTCTGCCCAAAAATTAATCTCACGAGCTAACTTTGCTGTAACAAGCACTTATAAAACGCCAAACAGTAAACCTGAAATACATTAAACAATTATGATTTAGATAGGTAATTGCCGTTCAAAAGTTTTATTTGTACGATACTTAAAGAATTAATGTATTTAAAGCTTTAAGTTAATTTATTTATTTATTTAAACTTTATTGCAAACAGAGCAAATGGCGGACTTAAAGCCTTAAGGCATTCTATTCCAGTCAACCGGTAAGGGTGTTCAGGAAAGAAATCGTGGCGGCAATATAGATATATTTTAATATAAAATAAATATATAATGCAATATAATACATACATATACACAATATATAGACATAAGAATTTACAAATGTCAGATATGACAAGCTAAAGTGTAGAATATTGTAATGTTCTCGAACCAGTCTCTTGAACACGAACTTGCTAGTGGCACTTCGAACATTCACTGGTAAAGCGTTCCAAAGTCGTATAGCGGAAAGAGAGAAAGAGTAGGAGACGAAGCCAGAAGAGTGGGCAGGAATTTTCAAACAAAGATTGCTACTTGAGCGAAGGTCACGTTGATGAGAATCACCCAGAAACTGAAATCTAGATTTCAAGTATTCTGGGGTATGTGGATCGAATAAGATGTTAAAAAGCGCACATACGGGTTGTATGTTAGGTCAGGTTAATAATTTCAACAATAATTTTATTCGATGCCCATATGTGAATTAATGTTTTTTTCTGCCCAAAAATTATTCTCACGAGCTAACTTTGCTGTTGTGGGAATTCCTGAGTGAAATAGACGCTTTATTTGAGGCGTAGTATTATCTGTTTTCAACATTAATTGTTAAAATTGATTTAATTAACCGACATGTCAAAACCTTACAGTAATATCTGTCTATCACATCATCAGAATCATATTGCGAAATTTATAATAAATAAAATTACCACGTCAATTTGTAGATTGAATCGAAAGTTATATAAAAAGGGACAGAAAATAACACTTAACACGATCAGAAAAGCTCTCCATGGAGAAAGAAGTTGTTCTCAAGGTAGATCAGTCCGTGCAGGTATCTGTCAGTGCGGGCCAAATCAGGAGAAATATTGCGGGCCCAGTAATCTGGGACCTTTCGCAACCCAGATTGATTCAGTGCAGGAGAATGTGTAAATAATTTAGCCACTGAACCGAAGTTCCTTCGCACGTCACGTGTCACTTGGAGATAAATAAAAAATGTGTGTGTTTGATAGTTTGGTTTCAGTATGTTGGAGATTTGGAATATTTTAGCTGACTTCGGTTCTGAAGAAAGTTCTTTCATCATTTTTAAACAAAAAGTAGGGTTTTTTTGCTTGTTGACTGATTTATTTCTACTGAAGCATTTCATAGCTGCCTTCAATGTAATATTCACATGGCTTTTCAATTTCAAATTGATAGGTATTCAGTATTTTTACCATTGAAAATGGTTATCAGATGCAAATCGCCTGAGACGTATTTTTGGCCATATCTCCGAGGATTTTGGGAGGATCGAAATGAATATAGTACCAAAAGTTGAGGAATTTATCGAGACACATGTGAACGTTTGAATTTTGAAAATCTACTGGTAACTTATTTTGGAATTTTGTGAAATTCCAAAAATTATTTTGGGGGATGTTTGTTTACTAAATTGTAAATATTTCAGGAAAAAAACCGACTTAAGAAAAAATGAAAAAAAAGGTCCTATGGTATTAGTTTGGCTATGAAATGGCGAAATAATTTTGAAAATCGGTTTGTAATTGTGAGCTGTAGGTGGTCCCTTTAGATTTGGAATTGTAGAAAAACGGCTGTTCCCGTACATAAAAAGTGATGTAGCTTCTATGATTATTGACCGATCGTTATGGTAATAGTGTTAAAAGATGCAAAAGCAGACGAGAAGTGTATTCGTTGGAATTTTGAAAATTGGTTAATATTATTTCGGCTGCTTTCACAATCGTAAAAATAAATAGGTAGGTACTAACTAGGTAACTTTAAAAATATAATAGGACTTTGCATTTGATTTGATTTTGGTTTTTCGTAAATTTTTGTGTTCATTTTCAATGCTCCGATTCTTGCGGGGACTGTAAAATCTGTGAATTTTTCACTGAAAACTTCAACCATTAATCAGTATGAGCTTGGATTTATCTTAATTTCAATAACTGTGCTGATGTCTGTATCCTACAGATTATAACAATTATCTATCTAAGTAGGTACTTAAGAAATAGAAATGAGATGATTGAAGTTTTCAGTGAAAAAATACTGAAGACGTTCCTTACTAGTGTGGTTTCGCCACGTCAAACTTTTTATTTGATAAAAGATTAGCTATAAATTCTAATGTACAATTATAATTAAGGTTATAATAATAATAATTCATTTATTTCAGATAACAAGATTCATAATGGTATACACTCATTCATAAAATATAAAATAATAATATAATTCCTGGAGCATGCATACATTACATAGGTACTTACTCTTTTAAATAAAAAGTCACATTAATAAATTAAAATTTTAAAATGTCCTGTAGCAAAATTCTAATGATAACATCAGGCTCCTGGACTACAACTACAGTAAGTACAAAGTACAGTTCGAATCACGAAAGATGACCACAAATGGCGCCTATCTTCGCATCATTTACTGATGAAGAAAAGACTTTAGACAAAATAATATTTCATATATTTAAATAGTATCGATATAACTATATGAATATGAAATATTATTTTGTCTAAAGCCTTTTCTTCATGAGCTATGACGCGAAGATGGGCGCCATTTGTGGTCATCTTTCGTGATCCGAACTATACTATTATTTATTCTGTGGTACAAGTTCCATCTTCGTGAATTTGATTACTCAGATTTTTGACATACTTAACTAGTTCTTGGTTCAACTTTTTATAATACGCTTGAGTATTTTTAAACTTCAAATTGGCAAATGATAGCTTTGAAATTTTTCTAGCGCTGGTAAAGAATTTAAATTGAACAGGTGTAGCCAATTTAAAACTAAGGAAAGAAGTTGTCATAAAAATATGAAGTAATGATTTAAAAGGTACCTATTTATTGAAAACTCCTTTAAAAGCGCGATAGTGCCACCGGATGGGGATGGCAACGCAAAGCTAATTATAGATGTCGCTGCGTACGCTTGTTCCTAAGACAGTAGACGTTCAGAACAAAATGTATGGGAATATAGGTATATATTTATTTTGTGGTATTTTTTACCGAAAAAGATCCATTGATCCAAAACGGATATAAAAGACTATTCTACAATGCAAATGCAAGAATCTTAAGCCAAATTAAGCCGTTTTTATTCTTACATAATTTATATTTTTTTTTCTATATCCAGATTTTTCGTAAATTCGTAAGTGCTTACATTTTAAAAGCCTATTACACAGAATTTAATCATTTTAAAGCTGAAAAAAAAATATTCTTTAAGTAAAAGTCCTTTTAAACTTTTAGATTTTTGCATTCACAATGCTATTTTTATATTAAGATGAATAAATAATGAAAAATTAATTGATTGTCTGCCCGCAAGGATGCTACAACCGAATGTCGAAGTAGTTCTCTTCACATTGGTGAGATGGCGCTGATCTTCAGCGGAAACGTAAAAAGTATTAGAAAATTTCGCCACATCCATCGGCGGCTTGGTAGCATAATTGGTAGTGCATTGGGCCGGAATCCTAAGGGTGCGGATTCGAATCCCGTCTAAGTTGCTACGGGTGAGCCGATTTTTTCTAATATTTTTCATTATTTATTCATCTTAAAAGTCCTTTGTTTTCATAGTTCTCGTGGAACAAGCGTACGCAGCGCCATTTTGACAGTTGCCTTCCCCAATAGTGTCATGGGAGATATAGTTTTACCCATGGCACTACAGTAGAGGCACGGGAAATGAAAAATTCCCATGTCACTACTGTACTGGTAGTGCCACGCAATAGTGTCACGGGCAAAAAATTACTATAACTGATAATAGTAACATAACACTTTACATTTTTTCCGTTTTTTAGAGCAAAAAGTATAAATCCAAATAAATATTCAAATAGTAAACATTGACTTTGGCCCATTTTGTTCATGGAGGTCACATCGCCTCGCTTAGTTATTTTCCCAATAAAAATAAACAACCGTGACTTTTATGGCAGAACGTCACAAAAAGGTATAACCCTAAAAATAGCAAAAATCAAACATAACCCGCCATCAAAAGTAATGGTGCTTTTTAATTCCGGGCTTCGCGTTTCAGGGTTGACCACAGACTACATAAGGAAATATTATTTTAAGGAAATGGGGAATGTCCGAAAAAAATCAAATTGGCTGAATATTTTTCTATAGGTAGGAATAAGCTCCCTTAGTAATAGAAAAAAGTATCAGAATTTTTAGTTGCGTAAAAAAGATTGTAAAAAATTAAAATCTCTTGGACTTTACAAATATACAAAAGTAACAGCAGAATGGAAATAATACCTTTGCCACCACCTGCCACAACCACAAGATGGTATTAAAAAAAAGTTTCAAACATGACAAATGTCAAAATGTCAAAACTTTTTATTTTTTATTCGTGTTGTTGTTGTGGCAAATGGTGGCAAAGGTATTACCTCCATTCTGCTGTTACTTTTACACATTTGTAAAGTCGAAGAGATTTTAATTTTTTACAATCTTTTTACGCAACGGAAAATTGTGAATTGTGAAACTTTTTTCTATTACTAAGGGAGCTTATTCCTACCTATAAAAAAATATTCAGCCAATTTGATTTTTTTCAGACATTTCCCATTGTGTGCTGTTCTAGGACGGGAATACTAATATTTTAAAAGAGAGCGAGTTCATCTCCGTGGACTTTTTTCTTGATTCGTCCAAGACTTTTTTTCAAGTTCCATTGAAACTTTTTTCCCCAGTAGGTACACATCCTTTAATATTCATTTTTAGTAGTTCAATCACTACATAGTATAAATACATAGTATATTCATTCTAGATTTCAATGTATGGGCGAAACGGCAAAATTTATAATTTTTATTTATTGCTGCTGTGTATACGAGTACTTTTAAAATACACGACTCTCCCCCCCCCCCTCGGAACCCGCTTCACCCCTCCCCTCCTTGAAAAGGGTCCCGTTTTACAGATTTTCTCAATTTTCAGGAAAACTATACAAACTAGGACAAAATGGGCAAAGACTGAATTATTTGTCTTTAAATTAACTACAAATAAGTACTTTACTTACATTCATTTTGATACGATTTATATTGTGCAAGCTATGGTGCATCAAAGATTACTAAAAATGTGCGCTTAGCAGAAATAAAACATTTAATACACAAGAAACAATAATATTTATTTATTTCTACAAGAAATATGTTTATTTAGTACTTATTATCTAAAAAATTCACAGATCTCGTGCTCTACATGACTTAAAAGGGCATTGAAAATGAATCTACTTATTATAGATTATTGAATTTATTGAATTTTATAAAAAAATATTCCTTTGTTTGAATTAGTACGTATACAATACTTTGAAATCACAGCAAAGCCAATTTTGGATCTACATTTCTGCGATTCATGTGTATGAAATTCATATAAAAATATTTCATTATTATAAACATTACCTACTATTTTATTGAAAGGTCTACTACTTAAAAAATATAAAAATGTCTAAGATTTGTTTTCAACTAGGTAGGTCAAACCAAACCTGATTACTGAGCATACCCCCCCCCCCCCTATCACTCCCACAAAAAAAAGTATGAAACATAAAATGTTCCCCGTCTCAATATCTCTAGGTAGGTCTCTCAGTTTTTGGATTTTCGACCCCGTTCACGAGATATCGAAGATATTCCGAGGAAAAGTGTTAAAAAATCAAGGTTGTTTTTTTTGTTTTTTTTTTTCAATTTTCGAAAAAAGTTTTTGACTTTTACAAAAAAAATTTACACAATCTAAAATCTATTCAAATTTTGCGTCTTTTGAGCCCTCATACGTTCTCATGGCCCTAAACCACTATATACCAAGGGGCAAACACACTTTCAGCGAAAATGGGGCCCTACCGGAGCGATCGAAAAAACATTTTCAATGTTAAAAAATCAGTATCATCATCATTGTCTTCTTAAGATTTGTTGAAGCAACTAAGGCCCTGGCAACGGTTGCATATGGTGGAACAACGCAATCCAGCTTTGACACATCCACATCTTTTTCCGCAGCCTTTTTTGCAGCTGCATGATACTGTCTGTCCCTATGCATGCTTAGATCTTTAAAACTACGCAACAGATTTTGATGCGGTTTTTTTAATAGATAGAGTGATTCAAGAGGAAGGTTCATCTATATAATACATGGTGTAAAATTCTACACTACACTACACCGAAGCGAAGCGAGGGCGAGTCGCTGGTAATATAGGTATAATATCTTCCCGGTTTCTTTAGTTTTAATGTAAGCGTTATAAAATTAAATATATTGGCGGCACAAGTTTGCGCCTGTCAGCACCATAACTAGGTTACATTTTAATAGAGTCATTATAACTTTCGTTATCAAAACGCTAGCAACTAAACGCGTCGCTAATCAAAGCCATCAAGTGTTTCGTTAAGTGAAATGGAACGCAGAGGGGCGCTCGAGCGTAGTGTTACAATTGATAGCAGAATTGTTTACACCATACCAAACACAGTTCATTCATCCGTTGTTAACAATGCACACATTATTTTGAACATAAATTAGGCTTCAGAGCTTTGCTGAACGAGTGAAATATATGTATAACAGTCAACGGAAATATTGTCACTGAAGGTACCTATTCGTAGTATTTACAAACTATAATTTTTAGAATGCATAGAAATACGAGAAGTTAGAGTATGTACAAACAAACAATCGCACAAAAATTAGGAGACGTGAGTTGATACTAGAGACACAAAATGAAAACACAGACTCTATTTTGTGCTTAGATGATTTTGTGCTAGAGCGCATTAAGTTTACAGCTTTCTGTGGGTGAGCTATCCTATAACTATAGGTAAAAATATTTCGAAAACCGTTTTTAAGTCTGTATAATCTTATTTTGCAGTCATTAACGTGACATCAATATCACTGAAATAAACAATCTTAAATCTTACCTCCGAGGTTCAACTTCGGAACACACAGTTTATGCCGACAGCAAAATTGGCGCATTTTAAAAATTACATATCACGATAAAAGACTTTCAGAACTCACAAGTAGTTGGATTGCAGAAATACTGAAACATAAATAAATTGTATTTATTTGTTTGACTTGAGATTAATTAAAGCGGACAAAGGCCGAAACACGCTATTGGTTTTGAACTTTGACTAAGCCTTATTGTCAAACCTGAGGTTTTACTAGTCAAAACTAGGAGCGCCGGAATTTCGGCGTTTGACTAAAAACGGGATTGTACCGTAGAAATGAACCCTTGTAAGTACCTAGTCAAATAAACTACTCCGCATATAAATAAGTATTCAAAAATAAATTAAAAAAAAAAAACACGACTGCCCTGCCAAAAACGAACTAAAAAGTTAAACAACAAGTGTCATTGCAGTTGGGGGATCTTAAATAAGGAACAATTTTTGATCAAAGAGGTCCCCCGACTGCAATGACACTTGTTGTTTAACTTTTTAGTTCGTTTTTGGCAGGGCAGTCGTGTTTTTTAATATTTTTTTTAATTTATTTATTCTTATTTCACACATTTTAGTAACATACTATATAGTTTTGGAATGTGTTCATCAAGGCCTTTCATTTGATGCCCATATTGTAATAATAGAAGAAAAATTTTTTTTTCTTATTTGTAAATAGCGTCGTACAGTCGCCATATTGTTTTTTTTCTAAATAGCCAGTGTCAGCTCGGGATGCTGTAAGGATTCTAACGATACACCATTTTTTCAAATCAGTTCAGGCATTTAGAAGTTATGGTGGAATAAAGAAACTGACATACCTACAAACATACATGAAACCTAAACACATATACACTCTCTTTGCTTTGGGCAGTCGTGCAAAAAGTAAACTCTGACAGAATCAGCGTCTTTTAATGTTACCAGCTTGGCTTTTCTGTATCTATTTTTGTAAGAAAAATAAGTTATATCCGAGTAATCTTCATAAATGTGAAGCTGAATATATGGAATCTGCCAGCAATACGGGTACCTAAGCTGTCATCGCCTTCGGTGGGTTATACATGGTAGGGTAGTGACCGCAGACTCACTCGACGTGTCGTGCCGGTCACTCACATGACATCCACAGTGAAATATAGGCAGTGAAGAAATCTACTGATTAGGTACTAATATTTAATAACAATAATACCTTGATGTAAAAAATCAGATATTGATATAGCTATGTAAATTGTTGACTCGAACCATGCATTTAACTTTATGACTCGTCAATATTGATAAAAAGATAACGGGAAGTAACTTTATCGAATCGTCATCAGTGGTGAAACTGTAAAGCCGCTATATTAATTTCACTTTCATAAGTTACAGTTTCAGCCTATTTTCAGTGATTTTATTACTGAACTCTCGGGTAGTATTATATAACCATAACTTAGCCGCAGCGTTTAAAGAGTTACTAGAATTAGGTGGCGAGTCACAATAGATATTAGGTCGCAGTGACTACAGTTCTATGAGTTGCAGAGCCACTAACACTCAAATAATAATAATAATTACCATAACTAAACAAAATTGGTTAGTTTATAACTGTGACCAACAAAACAGTAGTTTGCTGCTCATGTTCCTACACTGGTGGATGACACTTCCAGGCGACAGAGTTGTGGCGGGCCACAGCATACCTTGTCAACTGGACCTCTCGACAAATTCAATTTCCATTCGATAAGTACCTACACCCTACTACCTACCTATTGAACTGAGTATACCACCGACATATACCTACTACACAACAGTCAACTATGGTCATTTTCTATGAAAACATTGTGTGAATTCAATAATGATGAGTTATTAATTTTCATCGCATTAACCAAATATTCAGTTTAGGAAGATTTTGAAATAAATATTTAAGAAAATCATACCTACCTTACTATGCGTTATCATCACCATTATTCACATTTTAACCATGATCTGATTAAAATGCAACACAAGTTTGCATCTTCAAACAAGTAAGAACTAACAAGTTAATCTTATTAGGTCCAGTCACCAACTAGCAAGGAGTCCCAACTTGGAATTCTCAATACCTAATTACCTTTTACAGGCCAGATAACCTGTGAAGTTTACTTTCAACTGCTGCAACTTTGATTCTGTTACAGTTGCCGAGATAACGAACCGCCAACGGGAATAGTGAAATTCCTCTTGCTACGAGAATTTTGCTGTAAGTTGTCAGTGAATCGGTTTGCGAGATGCCTGCGCCCGCCGCCGTTGTCTCATCATCACAGTAGGATAATCTTCATACCGAAATTCTATTCGTTCGCTAACTTAAAGCTTAAAAAAGTCACATGTCGTAAATGTATATCACAGATATTGTTGTATTCTATGGAATGAAATTGATAAGTCTAAATATCGAACGAATATATAATGTTGGCCATTTGAGTAGGGAGGCAGGTTGTCAGTTAGGCAAAATAAATATCAATCTACCAACCAGATATTTGATTAAGAAAAAAATACTAACCCTCCAACCAGGTTCTTATTTTATAATTTATATTATTTATTTATTTCAATCTTGCTCCTTTGCTTGGTTTCACCCGATTTGTAACCCTAAAATATTTAAAATAAAAAAGAAGTTTAAAAAAATTGTAACAAAAAAACCGACTTCAACTGGTACGAACGTACCGTACGTAGGTAGGTACGTACGGGAAGTACAACTTCCTTTTTTTATTCTAAAAGCCCCACCCGACTTCAATAGACCTTATTATAACGATGATAATGCGTATCTAATTGATTTGAATATAATATTATTTCTTGCTTTTTAGAGGCAGGTTTTTTGTTTTTAAACATTTTTTTTATTTTTAGTGTAAGTACCTTCTGTGTTAGTTAGTGTAGGTATATTATTAGGTAGAAAAATTGGCTCAGCCAAACGTGAGATAATTGCAGAGAAACACACATACATACATACAGGTCAAACTGAGAACCTTATTTTTTTGAAGTTGGTTAAAAAGACTACACTAAAGGTATCACTTTTCCAACACAAAAAACTTCATCTAATTCGGTTCATAAATAACAAAGTCGTCAAGGTAGTTAATGCAAAATCATAGTATTTTCAGGATTACTTGAAAACTACTGAACCGATTTGAAAAAAAAGGGACCATTTCGCTAGAATACTCAATCGAACAAAAATAGAGTCATCAAAATCGGTCCATAAATGACGAAGATACGCGCGAACAACGATAAAAAAAGTATAGAATCGAATTGAGAACCTCCTCCTTTTGATGAAGTCGGTTAAAAAACTAAAATCCAACTACGGAAAAATCGCGTTCTTATAGGTACGAAAGAAGAAAATATTCTAGTCCAAAGTTCAATTAAAAGGATATTTAGACAGCCTATTAGTCGTTCGTGTTCTGTGTATCTAGGACAAAGTGGTATAATGCGACTAGGTTTCCTTTTTATTAAAATTTGGACTAGAATATTTTCTTGTTGCATACTTTTTAGAGCGTAATTTTTCCGTAATTGCGTTTTAATTTTTAAACTTCTTTTTTTCTCATCCAGTCAGCGCAAGCCGTTTGATATTTTGATATCTTTGTTTGAAACATTAAATAATACAAAAAAACACGTCTATTTCTCTTTAATAACCTTAACCGACGAAAAGGAATTTTTAAATATCCTCCAACTAGGACCTAGTGATTAATAAAGTGTGATTTGATACCTACAAATAAAATTGTGCCTTCAGATAATTTTAAGATATTCAGGAAAGAGGGAAAGTCACCTGTATTGTAATTACTGATATCTAGTAATTATACAAACAATATTATTAGTTAGTGGTGTAGAGAGATAGTTGATTAGTTTACGGTCATAGCCAGCGTTTTTTTTTACATTAAATCTAGTTAGACAAAGTTCTAGGTTTGTGGAAAAACTAACAAACAAAACCTAGCATCCAAGCAAATAAATCAAGAAAAACAATAAATGGCGTGGCACTATCACACGTCATCAATATTCTGTATCTTACGCTACATTACGTCGACCGACGCCACGAAACCGATATCGTTGCTATAGGTACTATTAGGTACTAAAACTACACCTTTAATACTGTTGTGATGCCTTTAGAAAAATATATAATAAGGGTTAAAGTATGGAATTGCCGATTTTTTTCTCACACACAGAGACTATATCTTCTATGATGATACAGAAGCTTCAGTTACTTGTTATTATTTCGAATTATGACCATGACGGCCCACTATCAGTAATAAAAATATTTCTGTTTTTTTTTCCTGAACGTTAAATAAAAATTAAATACCTCTAAAAAGCAAGAAATAATATTCGAATCATTCGTTACATATATCAATATTAATAAAACACGTCTATTGAAGTCGGGTGGGGCTGGAGGACAACTTCATTTTTTTATTAAAGCCCCACCCGACTTCATTAGACGTGTTTTATTAATATTGATATATGTAACGAATGATTCGAATATTATTTCTTGCTTTTTAGAGGTATTTAATTTTTAAGCTGTTTTTGTTTTCAGTTTTTTGAAGGCGGTTTTTCTTTTTTTTTAAAAAGCTTTTTTATTTTCAACTTTTTAGTGGTAGGTATGTAAGCGCAGCGTGTAAATATTTTTTAACTTTATATTATAATATTTTCAATGGTAAAATGCCCAGAACTCAATTTCCAAATTTACGCTGTTTGTTTTTGAGGAGTTCCGTTGTGTCATCGTAGTCCAAGTCTAGTCCAGAACATTGCATCGCAAACCATGATTTGGTTTGTTTTGGATTGCCATAAACTTACCAAAACCTAAATCACTTTACTTATACTATTTGATTTTGAAGAGTTCCTTTGTGTATCTTCGAAGTTCGAAGTCCAATAACAATGAAATTAAATTGTGACCACTCTTGAAGTATACCCTTTCAAATAAAAAAAGAATCATCTAAATCGGTTCATAAACAAAGAAGTTATGTTCGAAATTCCATAAAAACTCGTGCGAAGGCGAGCTAAATAATTGATATTTTTCAGGATTATGAAAAAACTACTGGCCAGATCTCTGTAAAAATTTTATGGGACCACACACGAACTATGTTCTTTAAGACAAAAAAAGAATTGTACAAATCGGGTAACAACTGACGAAGCTATGTTAAAACATACATAAAAAAAAAAAATAAAAAAAAAAAAATACCGTCGACTTGAGAACCTCCTCCTTTTTTTGAAGTCGGTTAAAAAGCATCTTAAAAGTGACTCTTTTTTCGTTAGCAGAAATTAACACTTAGTTCGTTGTAACTTAGCCGATACCTACCTACTTATTTTTTCACTTAACACAATGTGGCATTAGTTAGCTGAGTGTTTAAACATTCGTGCATAAAAGTTTTAATGGTGTTCATGGTTGTTAAATAAATTAAGACAATGTTGGCATGGAAAATTCAAATTCTTTAAATTTCTACATACCAAACAGCAATTTGATACTTAAACCCTAAGACAATTGACTATGTTTATCTCGCCTGCGCTTTGGAGAGCTTTCAGCGCAACACTTGGTAAATCGTTTAGTGATAATCTCGATGTAATATTGCACCTAGGCATTGGTCTCCTATTTACGCTTTTGGCCACTTACAGCAACAGCGTCACAATGCTAACCATAGAACTGTACTGTTGTGGTCTCTTTCAAACGCTGACGTCAGCGTATAAAATGTATGGAATGTTTTTTAGGGTTCCGTACCCAAAGGGTAAAAACGGGACCCTATTACTAAGACGCCGCTGTCCGTCTGTCTGTCTGTCACCAGGCTGTATCTCATGAACCGTATAGCTAGAGAGCTGAAATTTTTACAGATGATGTATTTCTGTTGCCGCTATAACAACAAATACTAAAAACAGAATAAAATAAATATTTAAGGGGGGCTCCCATACAACAAATTGTTTTTATTTGCCATTTTTTGCTTGAAATTAATAACGACAACAGGTAGACAGTTGAAATTTTCACAGATGATGTATTTCTGTTGCCGCTATAATAAAAAAATACTAAAATCAAAATAAAATAAATATTTAAGGGGGCTCCCATACAAAAAACGTGTTTTTTTGCCGTTTTTGGTACGGAACCCTTCGAGCGTGAGTCCGACTCGCACTTGGCCGGTTTTTTTTATAATTTGATCTGGTGCGAGTCGTATTTTTTCTAGTAAATTATTTAGTATTGTATAAAAAAAAAAGCATTATGAATGCAAAAATCTCAAATTTAAAAATTATATACTTACCTAGTCATTTCATCTTTATCAGTTGTCAAAATATCTGGACAGAGATATTCCAATTGAATGTCGAGGTAATTCCTCACATTGGTGAAATAACGCTGGCTTATAGCGTAAGAGCAGTATATACTTGAAGAAATTCGACGATGCCACTAGTGACTCGGTAGCTCAGCGATCAGAGCATTGGACCGGATATCCAAAGGTCGCGGGTTCGATTCCCGTCCGAGAATTGATCTGTTGCGAGTCGTGTTTTTTCTAGTATATTTAGTAAGGAATATTTACGCTGACGTCAGACGTCGCGGATAGCGTAAAGGAGACCAAGGCCTTTAACTAAATGCGTAAAATAGCGACCGGACGCCATCTGATCATCTCCACACAGGACACCATAAAACCTGAAAGCCCCAGTCAACTTTTTTGTTTTATTTGCCAGGTCAGGAAAATCTACAAAAAGCTACATTAATCGAATAGGCGATAAAAGGAACTAAAAATTCAGTGGTCGATTATCGGTTGGACAAAAAGACCGTAGTTCCCCCGACGTCATTACTCGCGCTGTCACCGGCACGGTATAGACGTGGTTTTTCTTACCTATCATTATTCTTACATTCTTACTTTTTGCACATTTTGTCGCGCAGATCGGTTTTAATTTGTCTATGGACAATTTGTCTTGGATGCTGACGAAAATCGGTAGGAAATTAAAACCGGGAATGGAATTCTCTAGCAGTTATAAAAATGTGACTTCGTTTTTGGAGAGTGTAGACTCTCGACACTTGATAGAAACTTCTTCTCAAAATATGTTTGACATTAATTCAATGGAGTGATTGCACTAGCTACTGTACCTACCTACTACCTAATGTTCAAGGTCCATTCAGGTGAAATGGCCGTTGAATTGACCATCAGCCATTCTTTTAATGTCCCCACTGCTAAAGCACAGGGCCTTATCCTTACGGATAAGGAGGAATGGGCCATAACCCACCACGCGGGCTCAATGCGAATTGGTGGGTGTTAACGACTGCAAATACAGCTGGGACTAATGGCTTAATGTGCCTTCCGAAGCACGGAGAAGCTCGAGATAATAAATTTTTGGTCACCCATCCCATGACGAACCTTTGCGAAAGTTGACATTGAATTAACGTTATGTAAACAAGTAATAGAAAGCACATAGAGAATGGGCTTTATTTAAAAAAAAAGTATAAGGCCGCTTGACACGCTTCACCTATCCATCATTTAAAACTTTTTGTCGTTGGCTTAATCCTGATCGAAACACTGAACAAAATGTTGTATCAATTCCCAATAGATAAAAAAAAGATTGAATTTCCAACTTTACTGTATTTTTAGAGCCACATTTTCTACCGTATTTGCGAATAAAAGCTTTGGGTCGCCCTGAACAAATACCGACAGTAGTTGAATGTAACTTTTTCGTCGAATAGTTTTGTTCGTTTGTCCCGTTCTATTAATTGTACATCGGCTAAACGGAAACCCTAATTCACTTAAAATTCGATCCAACTAGCCGTACGCAGAAAATGGATACTTTCATTCGATATCGAGAAACTAGTAAACTGATTCGGAAGTTGAGGGTTAGGTTTGAATTTTCATTAACTTGTTTTACTTTACAATGATCACAAAAACAGGAATCAAGAGTTTGTTTAGTTATTAGAAGTACCAATCCATTTGAATTGATATCTGAGTTTTGCAGATAGATTGAGTTTTTACTACTCTGCTGCCGTGCAAATAAACGAATTATTGACCAAGCGAGCGCGAAACGCGGGCAAAAATTTTTTCGTTTGTCCTTCTGGCTGTCCGTTTGTTCTCCTCTACGGGTCGCATTACTCAACCGATCCTCGTGAAATTTTGAGAGCAGGTTCGATAATTGACCGAGCGAGCACGAAGTGCGAGCGAAGCGTCTCTGCTTCAACTTGGGCAAAAATTCTATCGTATGTCTGGCTGTCTGTTCTCACCTACAGATCGCATTTCTCAACCGATTCTCGTGAAATTTTGTGAGCAGGTTCGAAAATTACACAAATTTTTTTGTCAAGGCAATTTTTTGAAAATTTTCAAAATACCGGAGATATGATAAAAAATATATTTCAGTTCGGCTTTACAGCACTGTCTGTTCTCCTCTACAGGTCGCATTTCTCAACCGATTCTCGTGAAATTTTGTTAGCAGGTTTGAAAATAATAAAGATTTTTTTGTCACGCCAGTTTTTTGAAAATTTTCAAAATGACGGAGAAATGTTAAAAAAAACATATACATCATATTATTCCCAAACAAACTTTTTGGTTATTTTTAGTATAAACTTATTCTTCGTTTATTTGTACGGCTATAAATTTTGCACATTGTTGAAATCAAAGTCGTTACCAAAGGGCTTTTTTCCTCGTAAACTTAATTTTCTTCAGTTATCCTCAACATTAATAGTAGCTTTCCTTTCATGCGTACACAATATGATTTATTTTACAAGATCTCGCAAAAAAGATCTTAAACAAAGGACAGTACTTTCCCCGTCGCCTCGCAACAGTACTGGACGGAAAACGTCGTTCCGATGAATAATTAAGAAGCTTGTGAAAAAATCCGGCGTAGGACCAAACTTCTAAGCTCGTTCACTTAAAACTTGAGAGAATTTGGAATCTGCAAATAAGTCCTCTAAGACCTTAGTTACAAATTCTCGGAGGATGCGACACTCTCGACATGGGGGTGTGTTTCAAGACTTTTTTATGGCGACTAATGTTTGCCGGTGTCGAGATAGGCAAAGGGATTGGAGGGAAGGAAAAGAAAATAGGTACAAATGACTAACGTTTCTTTATCTACCGTGAAGGAGGCATGTCATGTAACACTTATGGTACGACATAATGTTTCCTTTGTTCCCTTTCATCACAGAATTGTAAATTGATGAAATGAACTTAATTAAATGTCATGCTGTTGTACAAGATAGGAATTAATTTAAAAACACCATTAAACATTTTTGAACTAATGAAATCAATTCAGTAGCAATTGCCAGGAAGATTAAAAGTATTCGTATTATCTTTAAAATCTAGACAATTATCTTTATAACACGATTTCGAAGGCGGGCCTAAAGCCATTAAAAATCCCGAATCGGCCTATCCAGTTTAGGAACAGAATCGGTTAAAACCTCCAAGGAGTGATTCTTTTCACTTTCACAGCACCTGTTGCTATATAGATCTTACCTAAACCTCTTTAGCCTGTTTAGCCTCTTTAGCCTGAAGAAAAATCTTTTGACATCCAACATCATTGTTTGCGATAAGCCGTCACTATGACAATCAAAATTTTTGGTGCTCTAAAAAGAATTTACAACAATAATTGGTAAGGAATTTATTTAGAAGATTGTTTTATGGTTTTTCAAAACATTGTTTGCATACATGCATACATGTATTGAATAACAATTCTATTCATATTCAGTTGTAAATTTACATTGGATTTTAACCTCAATGGACTAACAATATTTTTATGTTTTAACTAAGGTTTTAAATAGTTGAAAAATGGCTTTTAAATGCAGACCGCATTAGAAATCCATTTTCCAACTTTGGCTTACATAATTGGTTACGTTACGTAACAATAATATTTTTTTTTCTTTATTCCTTTCAGTTGGAATGTGGGTCTACCGATCCGTAAGCGTCAGAGTCAAGACTTGCTGACGGAGAACCCGTATCATCACAACATTATCAAGTTGGCCACAGTACGCATCACACCCAAGCTCAAGCTACTTTCATTCAGGGTATCCAAAAACTACTTATATATAAGCCTAGCAAAACCTAATACAGATCTACTAGAATTCGATGAGCTCTTTGAAGATGAAGGTTGACAAGAAACTAATACATTAAGCAATAAAAGTTCATCATATCAGCCACACCATATCCACTGCTGGCCCTGAGCCTAGGCCTCCCCTAAAGATCTCCACAAGGATTGGTCTTATCGCGATCTTCACCAGACCGTCGTTCCACCTTGTCGGGGCCTGCGACCACGGAGCGTCATGCAGCACGGTCACTATTCCAAAACCTTTCCACCCCAATGGCATCGTTTCCCTTCGCTATGCAATCCCCGTGCACTGCCACTTCCAATAAAACTTACTATCACTAATTTTAAAAGCAAATTTCAGTTGGTATTGGATGACAGAGCATGGGAGTATTTAGCCATAACTTTCTGAAATTTTCCTCATAACAAGTTTAGTGGATAGAACGCTATAGGTTCCCAACGAACCCTTATGCTAATTCGGAGCAGGTATCCATGTCAACGCTCAATTAAATGTAAATTTGTCTGAAGTCTGTGTCCTGAAAGTTCCAAACGTACGCCTTGTTTTGCATCAACGCGATATTAACCAAAAGTCGCTTTACTTATGTAACGTTAAAAATACATTTTAACTAAGTAATTTTAAATAACCAGCTCAGCCCCTCTAGCATGACCAACGAAACGCGATATATAATCGCGTGATATAGCGTTTTATCGACACTCAACTGACAAATTCCTTTGTCTTTTGATCGTTAAACGTGATAAAACGCTATACCACCCGATATATAAGGTCCTTCTGAAATAGTGCACATAATTTTAAGGGGTCAATGTACTCATGCATACAAACAACTTTTACTATGGTACAAACATTGAAATCGCGAAAAAAAAATCAGCTGTTCCATAGAAAATTTAAAATCGAATAGATCAAAATGTATGGAACAGCTGATTTTTTTTTCGCGATTTCAATGTTGGTACCATAGTAAAAGTTGTTTGTATACATGAGTACATTGACCCCTTAAAATTATGTGCACTATTTCAGAAGGACCTTATATATCAGTGTTTCGGTGTTTATGCTAGGGGGGGCTGATTAAATTAACTGCAGTTGCGACCATTTATAATTTAACACGGCTTATACTTATATTCTGCTATTTTATTACTGGTAGGAGCGTTCTTGTCAGCAATCATTTTCCCACTGCACAGTCCAATTTTCCGAGACGAAAAAACAGCCGATAGAAAATATTAAACTATCAAATCCACAAAGCGTTTTATAAGCCTCCTGTTCTTAACTGGCATATTTTCGATTAACCGAGTTACTCAGTGTTAGTTTTTTTTTATTCTAAACTGCTTATTCTCGTTGCGGTTAAATGTGTGTTTTTGTTTTTGTGCTGTCTCAAATGTGTTTGTGATATTATGTTTTAGTTGTCCTTTGTAAGTGTATTGTGCTGTTTGTCGATTGTCAATTAAAAATAATTCAAATGCTTCTGTAGCTTTCTTTCTAATCATAAAGTTAATATATTTACTTTATATTTCTAATAGCGTGCAAAGGGCATTGGGTAACTAACTATGGACATGTGGCGTCATCATTTTTATTAGCGGCCACTCTTGGAAGTAATTTTTTTATAAGAACAGTTCAATAGAAACAAGTTTTAGTATGGAGCTCATATAGCTAAATGACATCGGAGCCGAGATATTAACCTTTTAATTTTTCAAAGAAACTCAACGATTTAAAGTATTTTCCTTACCAAACTAATTCTTAAAGCATATTTTCATCATCATCATCATCATATAAGCCGCATGTCACCCAATGCTTGGTTTTAGGCCTGCCCCGAGGATCTCCACAACGCTCCAGCGCTGCCCGCATCCACTCCGGGAATCATTCAAAGATCATCGAGCATTGTGTTCAGGTTTTTCAACACGAAGATGTGTTAGATGTGTTAGTCATCATCATCATATCAGCCGCACGACACCTACTGCTGGGTATAGGCCTCCCCCAAGGATGTCCACGACGATCGGTCCTGTGCTGCCCGCATCCAGCGGCTTCCCGCGACCTTCACCAGATCGTCGGTCCACCTTGTCGGCGGCCTACCCACGGAGCGTCGTCCGGTGCTCGGTCGCCATTCAAGAACCTTTCCGCCCCAACGGCCATCTGTTCTTCTCGCTATGTGCCCAGCCCACTGCCACTTTAGCCACCATAGTCCACGAACGCCAAGCAATTTGGCAGATTATACTTCTCAGTCTTCTGTATAACCTGGCGCAGCGTATGGATGTGGTCTATGGTGCTAAAGCCCTTTCGGAACCCAGCTTGTTTATGAGGTTGAAAGTCGTCGAACCTGCGAGCGAGACGATTCGTAAGGACTCTCGAAAACAACATAGACATGGCTCAGAAAGGGGATGGGTCTGTAGTTCTTTAAGAGAGACTTGTCACCCTTTTTAAAGAACAAAATCACCTCACTTATGTCGATGACGGAATTAAAAAGCTTTTGGAGGACTTGTCGATGACGTAGCTCATATGGCTGAGCATGAGACTTTGGAAGACCTGAACATAATGCTCGAACATCTTTGTGATTCCCAGAGTGGATGCGGGAAGTTGTGGAGATCCTCGAGGAAGGCCTAAACCCAGCGTTGCATTTAGGCAGCTTATATGATAATGATGATGGGAATATGCTATAAGAATTAGTTAGGAAAATGCTTGAAATCGTTGATTTCCTTTGAAAAATACAAAGGTTAATATCTCGGCTCCGATGTCATTTAGCCATATGAGCTCCATACTAAAACTTGTTTCTTTTAAACTGTTCTTTTGAAATAAATAACTTCCAAGAGTGGCCGCAACATTTGAGAACGACGCCAACTTTACCCAAAGCCCTTTACATAAGGTATTTAAATATGTCTCTTTTCAGCAGTAAATTCATATTTTATTTTTATTTTCGTACAACCTAGAATCAAAACATCCAACTTCAGCTTGTTTTTTAGAAATCTGGTGCAATAGCTGCTTCATAAAATAAATTCACTGAACGTATTCATACTCCTTTTATAGATGGATCTAATTAAAAAGGCGTATCGCTAACTGTTCAGGGTTTGATAATTTTGCAAATTAATTGGTTGATCCGGATTTCATTTAATTAAACACTGGACCAAAGTCTCTGTTTAATTAGTTATTGATTGCAAGAAAGGAACCAGACACAATAATGTGTAGGTAGGTACTACAATATTACATTCCTTTCATAGGTTAACGTAGCAAAAAACCTTTAAACTAGAGTGCAGATCGTGTACTCGTTAAACCAATCCTCTTGAGAGCTTTGGTTAAAAACATAGCTTTATTTATTCGCACAGACGAAGTAACAAGAGTGAATCATTGGTAAGTTCGAGAACAAAACACCTTCGGAGTCAGCGAAGCGTGGAGCGAAGTTTTGATTGCGCCGAGCCCGATCCGAAAAACAAACTTGTACATTAGCAGATACACTTTACCTGTTATGCTAATACCTACCTTGTAAAAAAACGATTCGTTGTTATTAACTGATACTTTGTAAGTTTCTTTCAAATCTATTTGTAGGGAAGACTCATAGTTATAATTGCAACTTTTTTCAATTTTATTTTTAACTCCAATCATAGAGTGAAGTAATAATTTACTATGCTCTCAATTGCTTTATACTTCGGTCATATCATATTCCAATTCTGATAAGATTTTCGTAATACTCGTGTATTTTTAAACCATTTTATAAAAGCTAGTAGGTACATAAATGTAACAAAGACCACCTGGTCATGGTACCCCGATTTTTTAGGTTTTATAAGTCTGCGGGGCTGTACGTTCTAGACGTTATATTTGTTCCGGATTCGTCGTGTTCCTGATTCGTCGTGTTCCTGATTCGTCGTGTTCCAGATTCGTCGTACGTAATACGTTTAATCGATCACATTGGTGTTTTACCACTCCCAAGGTTAAAAATTTCTTGCACTCCGTGCATGTGCGGTCACGATGCGCGTGTTAGAAATGGTCTCACAATGTAATAAAATTTTATTTTTAATGAGAAAAATTAACAATGAAATAGATACCATTGATTAATAATATTTGAACTAAAATGTAATGTATATTATGCTGTTAGTGTACAATATGATCAAATATAATACTTAAATAAATAAATAATATCAACTGTATTACGTCGAATCTGGAATACGACGAGCCAGGAATATGACGAATGCGGAACAAATCGTTTATTGGACATCTTGCGTGCATTTAAAATAGGTCACTGCTGAAGTAAAGGCCGCTCAATTGTCAACAAAACTTTCATATTTACACACCGTTGCCTTAAGTTCACATCCTTATGAACTCGCTTGCTCATATCGATTAAGCGGAAACTTTGCGAGTGTTCCAGATTGTACGAAAACAGTCGCCTCTCACAATTATCGCGCAAATACTCAGAAAGTGCCTATGCGAGACTTGGCGACTTTGCTTATGTACTCGGAAAGTAAGCGAGGCCAAAGTAAATTACATAAATTTACTGTAAAAATACAGGCTGGAATTTGTAACGGGAAATGTAATGAATAGAGTTTACCAGGAATATTTAAACGACAAAATTAACATATTCTCAATGCGCCTAATGGGTTGAAAGAACTGGGTTATAAATTGTAGGTAATTTTAACGTTCCTGATGGGTTACATTACAAATAGCGTAGGTAGCCTACGACTCCTCAAAGGCTTTTTTCACCGTTGTACTAGTAGACCTGAAGTATAGAATTATACAAATACAATTTTGACCTGAAAATTGATACAATGCATGAGGACAATCTTGTTACCTTCATCACTACTTTGACGTATTACATAAATACATAATAATAAATGACAGTTTCCTGTGGAGACCCGAAGTCTTATATAAAAATATCATTCCAAGACTAACAAAGTACGCGTCACACCAGGCATGTCAAACATGCAGCTTGCGGGCCGCATGCAGCCCTTTATACGTTTGACTGCGGCCCGATCCAATTTTAAAAACATCCTGCTGATGCGGCCCCTAAGCGATAATATTTCAATTCAGAAAGTAATTTACCCATGTAGTGAGTTTTATTTTTCTTTACATCATACTGCTCGGCAACTATGATTTACTAGTATGGTAAGAGGCTGTGTAAGTTGGCATGTGCAACACGTGCATTGTTTTTTTTTCAGTAAAAAGTTTTTCAAGAAAAGAAATTGGTTCACTAAGGAGTTTTGCATAGCTTGAATGGTAAAGTGTACTTTACAATTGTTAAGGTTTTGCGGCCCACTGATTCTACGACCAATAGATATGCATTTGGCCCACCAATGATTTTGACATGGCCACAGAATATATACTCTAACGCGAAAAGAAACGACACTCGCGCATGTATGCTCGTAAAATCGCTCGCGGCTATGTGTGCGTGTCTGGAGGCGCGCGGGGGGTGCGCGCGGCGTGCGGGGAGTGCAGCCGCAAGTCGCCGACTTGCCCGGCCAAGGGTTCTACAATCGCTCGCCGCTCGGTTGTCCCATCGCAATCCGCGTTATACCGCATTTCGCACGGGCTAACTACGCGACGCAACATTATTAGATAATCATGCCCGGCGGCGGGCGGTATTTTTGTGTTTATGGCTGTGGCAACAACCAAAAACAAAATCCCGATAAAAGTTTATTTGTATTTTAAACGTTAAAATATACGAAATATTAGTCATGATGCCCTTACCCTTTCTTTTACCTGACTTGTTTGAAAACAAGGATTTCAGACGATTAAGCTCGTAAACTCGCAAGTAGGTAAAATAGACGATAAATAAAAAAAAGGTAATAAATCAAACTTTTCTGTCATTAGTATGTTAAAGATTAAAAACTGATTATAAATAAGAGAAAATATAGTATGAGAGTTGCAATTTATGATGTACCTAATATAATTTAAAGATTACAAAAACTTATTATAAATCAAACCTGTCTTTCATTAACATGTACTGCCTGACACAAGTTTAAATTTCCTAACATACTGTAATTTCCTTTATTCCATTTCGATATCAACCCTAGCGCTTACACGCTATGGCTCAAGGTCGCTGGCGCTCGGACTCTCACGTACACAGTGTGTCACGGCTGTGACATGGCTGCCTCACACAAACAAATACCCTTAACAAGGTTCGAACCCGGGGTTCTTCAGCACTAAACTTCCGTATAGATAAGATATTGATTTATTCGCCAACCACTACAACACAACAACAATAACATGAACACTTGAGCCAATACAAAAATGAGATAACTTAAAACTAACACACTGACCAAAATAGTACCGTACTGGAGTGTGCAGCAGCGGTAGACTGAAAAGGAACTCAGCTCAGTCAGAGTTGATAGTTCCAAGGAACCAGACACTGATTCCTGCTGAGTCCCTGTCATCGGAAGACTTATTGCCTGTTGAACACCTGAAGAACGCTCCATTGGCTATATGATTTTTGAATATGATATTATTAATTATGATAAAAGGTATAATAGGTACATTTCCTTTAAGATAAGTATAAACGAACCAGTTGTATTTACAAATTGCTAGATCTTTACGATTATGATCTAACTCTGGAGAACAAAAAACAATTATGTCAGTCTCTAGAAAAGTTTGAACAGCCCTCCATAATTTTAGCGACACGACGCCCTCTGGCGACTTCTCGACGTTTGAAATTTCGAGTTAAGCTTTCTGTGTACAGATCGCGAAGTTTATACATTTCGCTCGTAAAATTACTGAATGGGGCCACTGACTGCAGTGGTTGAGAACCCGTGAAGGTTGGTAGGACGAGGGATTTTTTTTATCTGTAGAAAGAAAACTAAATGAAGTAACTATTAATATTTTAATATTACTAACTATTTTTAATTTAAACTATTTAGAACTACACTGGCCTGCAAAACTAAGTACTACAGAGGTCTATTTTCATACAAACGAGGTAACTTTGAAGCATTGGTTCTCCGCCCAAGATTAAACGTGGTGTGGTCTGATGATGGCTATCTAGGGATTGAATGGAGAAGATTCAGATCGCCATACACACCCAATTGATCTGATCAGCATTCTAAGAGCTGTAAGGATAAAAGTTAAGAGTCAGTTTCAGCATTTCCATACATTTTAATGCTATTTTCGTGGTTTTTTAAACTTATCCAAACAGCTCTTAGAATGCTGATCAGATCTATTGGGGATCTGAATCTTCTCCATTCACTCCCTGGATGGCCATCATCAGATCACACTGCGTTTAATCCTGGGCGGAGAACCAATCCTTCAAAGTTACCTCGTTTGTATGAAAAAAGACCTCTGTAGTACTTAGTTTTGCAGGCCAGTGTAGATATACAGGGAGGTTTATTATTTTGTAAAACACCAACAACCTCGCAGGAGTACTAACATCATAAACAACCCTCAGGGTTACGTGGTCATCATCCTAATGTTGTTCTTAGACTTTTCCGAAAAAAGACAAAAAAAATCTACTTTCCATACCTGAACAGCTGATCGAGCTTTGTATGAAAAGATGATTTTATCGGAAAGTGGTAGAACAAACGTTGTTGTTTCATCATCATCCTCCTGTCCTTATCCCAATTTATTTGTAGTGCTATGTCTACACAAAATAAAATTTTGCGCTCGTAGAACGACCACTATTGGGGTCGGCGCAGCATGTAATACATACTGCATTAGGTTTTGGCAAAGTTTTACGATCTGCCGCCTGCCTGACACCAACCCTCCTTGGGAATGCTGTTGTTGACAGTTTCCGCGCTGCCATTCGAGTGACCCTTTGTGCGATGGTCTGCACCGGGTCCCTAAAACTTCCCTCTATCGCCTTCTACGATACCCACGGGATGAGATGGGACAGTCCTATTCTTAACCAGAACTGTACGGTTGTTGTTTATGATGTTATTAATCTAGTCCTGCGAAGTTGTTGGTGTTTTACAAATAACCCTGTATTTGATCGCGGATTCGTACGAACTTATTTCGGGCGAATAGGTTTCAAACATTGACCTCTTGTTTAAGGGGCGGTAATAGGAAAACATGGTCTGCGCGGGCCATTTTTTTATATTGAAAACGTAAACTTGTAGCCACTAAAAAAATCATACGACAAGCTAAAGAGTTTTTCTAGTTGGTACAAACATAAAATTGTGTATAAACCTACAGATGATTGTAGAAAAAAATCAGAATATCATCAAAAGCGCTTGTCGCGGGCCATATTTTTGGCGTAAATAATAGCGGGAACGTATTGAATTTTACATCAAAATACACTTTAACGTACTGTGTAGTTACTCCAATATTTTTTTTCAAGAAAGATAGTTGTGCTAAAGATAATGATGAAAAAACAACGAAAAACATCGAAAAAGTGCAGAAGTGAGGTTATTTTCCATACTCTTTACACGGAAAAAAAAGACAGAGACAGATGATTTCGCGTAACGGAGCCTTAATGGAGGTCAGTGGTTTCAAAAATTTTAGTCGGGCGACCGCATCGCGTGAATGCCTATTAGGTATGTTTGATCACGGATTCGTGAGACTAAAATTCGCGCAAACTTGCGATGATCGAGTAGTCGCGTTCTATTAAGACGATCCCTCAAACTAAATGCTTAATATTCATACAACTCGCTAAAAACAAGGACCTGCCTGATGATTACGTAAGTCTGTTGCTAACAATTCTCGATTGAAATCGATTGAAAGCGCAGTTACATTGCTGCTTTAAGTAAGATAGTTGTCACATTGGTTCTCACTAAAGCAGCAGTGTTACTGCGATTTCTGTCAGTGTTGATTGCAACTAAGTTACGTAAAGTAATTAGGGGTCTGATTTACTTTCTAAAATAAATATATCCAAAACAAAACTACCAAATTGTTTTGAAGTTCTCACCCCAATATTAAATTTTATTTCTTGAATTAAAATCCAAACCTCTTAATTGTAACAGTAATTAACGTGGAAGCACGATCGAAGATCAAAAAGCTTTGCTTTTGACAGGAAATTATATAACCACAACCGATTTTAAGGACTTGGCATTATAATTTTACTTGGTTCTATTTTATCATGATCTTTATGATATAACGGCACAGAATAGATCTATGTATTATATAACAGATCAATGTGAAAGTCGATTATGTAAATAACCACAAGAAATAACCGAAAACGAGATCTACAGCGCTCCGTTAACTACGAGTATAATTTGCGATTGTCAATTTTCACATAATTAACGCTCATTGATGCGAAATCGTAACCAGAACGCTTATGACGCTTCAAAGCCAAGGGTCACGTTAGTGTGTGTGTGTGTGTGTATGTGTGTGTGTGTGTATGTGTGTGTGTGTGTTTGTGTGTGTGTATGTGTGTATGTGTGTATGTATGTGTGTGTGTGTGTGTGTGTGTGTGTGTGTGTGTGTGTAAATATCAAACAACTGTTGATGTTCACATTGCTTATCAGAAACATAATTTTATAAAATGTGACATCTCTAAACGCTGATTACATTTTCAATTTGAAGACTCTAATGAAATAGGACCTAATGAAAAACAAAAATACAGCCATTGCTTGCCGTGTTTCGTTTCGCCATACAACTACAATCTGATGATAATCTTTAATTAACACAGGCTGAACTGAACAGAATTAAAAAGATTTCAATGAATGATATAAGTCTCTGATAAAACAAATCCTCATACGCATGTTTTTGTTTTTATTTTCAGGTTTGTGAAGTCTGTTTTGTAATGACAGAAAAAAATCCTTCGTCCTTGTTTGTTACCAAGTGGCAATTAAATAGTAGAACTCTAGATGACGTAAGTGTGTAAGTAAGTGTCGGAATGCCAGTCCTTGTTTTTTTGCATCATCACCTATTTCATGTTAAAAAAAAGCAAAATAATAGTCTGCAGACCAAGCCGCATTCACTGCAATAGAGTTAATCGATAGAGTTAAAGGCTCGCGTGCCTCCAACACTTCCATCACCGATAGCGTTCGCGAAGCAAACTACAACCAACTGTCTGTTGCGATTACGTTAAATAATGTTGTTGGGAAAACATTGCTTAGTTTCTACTGGCGATAAAACAGAAACAGCGCATAAATGAGCGCCATAATAAAATTGAAAGTCCAGACAGTAGCTTTATATTTAAAACTAGCTGACCCGACAGACGTTTATGAATATTGAATTCGAATTTTAAACGACATTCAGTTTTTTTGCAGCCCGTTCTGTCAATTCTATGTCAAACGTCATAAGGTTACATTAAAAAAGTTTATAGTTCAAATTAAATTTTATATGGTGGTTAAGTATTCTTAAATTTTCTTATTTTCCGCGCAACATTCTTTATTTTTCCCTTCCTTCCAACCTTCTCCTGATAATAACAAACACAACAAAAAAAGAATTGGCGAAATCGGTTCAGCTGATCTCGAGATTTGCGCTTACAAGACATTCAGCGATTCATTTTTATATTATAGAGATAGCAATAGATATTTAATGAATATTATATTATTAACCATTATAAACTTACATGTTTTCTTTTTTATAATTCAACGAGAAAATCAAACGTAACAGCTATAGTCATATTTTTTTCTTTAGAAATGTAAAGTCACACCGACAAGTTATTATTAAATCTTTCAGATTTCACGGTGGCTCCATTAATCAATGTGACCACAGTTAAATTATTTTTTCGTTGTCCCGTCAATGGGACTTCCAATGGAGCTACGGAAAAGAAGGGGTAAAAGCTGTTACTTCTACTGACTTTGAAAAGCGCAACGAAAACATAACAAAATTCAAGTTACTTTTCGGTACAAGCTTTTGGGCAAGTTACTTCCTTACCATTGTACTTACCAACATAATCGGTGCTCACGTGCGCCCATCGTTGGCAGCTGTTGCAAATGCCTTGCGACCATGCAATGCAGTGTAGTTTATTTCTTGAAACATTTTAATAAAGTGAGAATTGTCTAGTCTAATATGAATTACTTACCGTGGTAAAAAAATTCAAAGATTTTGCAGTCCCCGCAAGGATCGGAGCATTGAAAATGAATACAAAAATTTACGAAAAACCAAAATCAAATCAAATGCAAAATCCTATATATTTTAAAGTTACCTAGGTGGTACATATTTATTTTTACGATTGTGACACTTGGCTCCGCCTCGTGTCACAAAAGCGCCCGCTGACTGCCTCGACGCAGCCGAAATATTAAACCGATTTTCAAAATTCATTTAACGTTTTCAACATTTTCAATGCATTCAACGAATGCACTTCTCGTCTGCTTCTGCGTCTTTTAACACTATTACCAAAACGATCGGTCAATGATCACAGAAGCTACAAAACTTTTTATGAACGGAAACACCCGTTTTTCTAGAATTCCAAATCTAAAGGGACCACCTACAGGTCACAACTATTTACCGATTTTCAAAATTATTTCGCCATTTGGTTGCTAAATTAATAAATTGGTAACCCTAGGACCCTTTTTTCCATTTTTTCTGTTTCAGTAATTTTTTTCCGAATTATTAATTTAGTAAACAAACACCCCTCAAAAAAACCGGAATTTTTGGAATTTTGCAAGATATCAATAAAATTACCAGTAAATTTTCAAAATTTATACGTTCACACATGTCTCGATAGATTCCTCAACTTTTGGTACTCTTTCCATCTCGACCCTCTCAAAATCCTTGGAGATATGGTCAAAAATACGTCTCAGGCGATTTGCATCTGATAACCATTTTCAATGGTAAAATCTTGGTAGATTCTGTTGTCATCTGGATCGCAAAATTAATAAGTCACTATAAGAACCGCGTTTATTCACCACTGTTTAAGCATTACTTTACACAGAAAAACATTGTGATAATAGTGTTGTGAATACAAAATTATTATTAGTCGTCCTATTGGACTAATGAGTCATACATAATTATATTGTCTTCTTTTCATAATATAATAATTATTGGTGATATAAATATTCCTATCAACCCTGAGAAACGTGATCAAAACTCTGAAAAATATTTGAATCTCGTAGCGTTTCATGGTCTTCTACCTGCACATACCATAGTGACGAGAGAACACAGTTGCATTGATCATGTGTTATTAAAAACAAAAAAGAACGCTCTCACCCTAGTACCAAACTCAACAATTACTGATCACAAAGCGGTTGTGACATATTTATTTGATGAAATTTTAAAAAATAATGATACATCGCTTCATAAAATTGTAGATAATGAAGGGCTAAAAAAAGACATTCTCAACATTGACTTAGCGCCAGTTTATAACACCAATGATCCAGAAACCAGTATGAACTATTTACTCGGAAAAATGACACAAGCAGTGGAGCGAAACACAAAATCAGCAAAAAAGCCAAGACGTAAGAAAATAATAAAACCTTGGATCACACAGGGCTTACTTCGCTGCATGCGAAATAGAGACAAGTTGCATCTTAAGTGTAAACGATATCCAGAAAATAGTACCCTATCACTTACCTATAAACGATACAGAAATCTCTGTAATAATCTCTTAAAAAAAGTAAAAATAGCATATGATAAAGAACAAATAGAAAAAGCAGGGAAAAACAATAAAAAAATATGGGAAGCGATAAAAAACGTGACAAACTGTTCGAATAAAAATAAAAATGTCTCTAACGAACTCTTGAGAGTAGCTACAAATCCCCAAACTTCATTAAATTTAGTTAACGATTATTTCGCTGATGTGGGAAAAACTTTAGCTTGTGAAATACATAAAAAACTAAATAATAATAGTACAGATGCTTCGAGGTATACAAACTCAAATTCTTGTAAAACAATGCTCTCCTCATTTGTTTTAGAAGAAACAAGCGAGGATGAAGTGGAAAAAATATTAATGGGGCTAAAAAATGAATGTTCAGTGGGGTGGGACAAAATTTCTAATAGAATTTTGAAAGAATTAAAATCTTTTTTAGTACCTCCTCTTACTTTCATTTTCAATGCTTGTCTTACCAAGGGAATTTTCCCGTCATCTCTTAAGAAGTCAGTAATAATACCTATACATAAAAATGGGGATAGAGATCGTATCGAAAACTACAGGCCTATATCTTTGTTACCGGCTATATCTAAAATTTTAGAAAAAATAATAAACTTACGACTAATCAATTATCTTGAAAAAAATAACTTACTATCCGACAATCAATTTGGCTTTCGTCGCGGAAAATCGACCACAGATGCTGTACATAAATTTATGGAATTTATTACTGAAAATATTGATGAAGGCAAGAAATGTTTAGCCATTTTTATTGATTTAGTGAAAGCATTCGATACGGTCTCTATCCCTATCCTACTAAAGAAACTGGAGCATATTGGTATAAGAGGCACACAGCTGCAATTGTTTGAAAGCTACCTGTCTAATCGATCACAACGGGTAAATATAGGCTCATATGCAAGTTCAGATGTGTCTGTTACATATGGAGTTCCTCAGGGGAGCATTTTGGGTCCCACCCTGTTTCTTGTATATGTAAACGACCTTTGCCTAACAAATTTTACCAATGGTAAGCTATTAGCATACGCTGATGATACTGCTATTATCTTTGCTGCTGATACATGGGCCAAAGTCTATGAAGAGGCCCAAAGGGGTTTAAACCAAGTGTCAGCAAAGTTGAAGCAAAATGTCCTATCACTAAATACCATAAAGTCAAAGTATCTCTGCTTCTCGATTAGAAACTTTCAGCCTACTACTAATTTAGAATTACGTGTCCATGAGTGTGATGGTACGACTCCCTGCTGCTGTCCCTTGCTCGAACAATCTACACACTTAAAATATTTAGGAGTCATTATAGATAGTAACCTATCATTTAAACAACATATTGCATCAGTTTCTAATAAAATACGTAGACTTATAGTAATTTTCAAAAATTTGCGACACGTTCTTGACGCGCGACTCTTGAAATCAGTTTATTTTGCCCTCTGCCAATCAGTTAGTACTTACTGCATCTTAATATGGGGAGGTGCTGGTAAAACAATTTTGAAGCCTCTTGAAGTATCACAAAGAGCTATTCTTAAAATATCACACTTTCGTCCCTTTCTCTATCCAACTAATCTCTTATATCAGGAATGCGAAGTATTAACCATTCGACAACTATATATTTTAACCGTAATCTTAAAGCAACATGGGGAAACTATTTTTGACCCAGATTTACTGCGTAAGCGAAATACTTATAATGTATGTAAACAACAAACTAAATATCACACATCCTTTGCTCAGAGATTTTATGGCTTCTTAGGCCCATATCTATATAATAAAGCAAACCATCAATTATCAATTTATTCTAACACTAAATTTCAATGTAAAAAGAAGCTTATGATGTGGCTACTCACTTTGTCATATGATGAGACAGAAAACCTATTCAATATATTAAAGTAAATAATATTATAACAATATATATAATTTAACACACAGAGTCATACACACACACATATACACACACACACACACACACACACACACACACAGTAGAATTAACTTACTGGTAGACCAATACTGTACCTACCTTTTTCTTTGATTAGTACCTACATAATAGACAGTTTATAAAATGTATAAGTATAAATTATAATTATAATGTAAGTAATAACAGTTTTAAATAAATAATTGCTACTATATAATCACACGTGCCAATACACGTATGTGCATTCAACCCACAAAACTATAGTATTTTAGAATATCCCTAATCTAATCTATTTAACTTTAAGTATTCTAATCACCTCACAGATAACAAATTGTAATAACTACGTAGACTGTTGCAATATATGTATACCCGGGAGAGCCTGGAGATCTGTAGCACAGGTTCGTCCTATTTCGGACTCCAGACTCTCACAAGGACAAGAAAAATACGCGTTAAATTAATTTGGAATGTAAAAAATGTAAACCTTGTGAGAAGTGAATAAATTTCTTTTATTATTATTATTTATTATTATTATAATCATCCCACCTGTCCCATCATGGGACTGGGTCAATGGGACTACTGGGACAGACAGAAAATATTATAAGATTAGTTTAGCCATGTAAATGTGATTGCAGGACGGATATACCTTAATAAAGAAAAAAAAATATAGTCATATCCCTTGTTTATCTATGAATCACTGCCCCCAGTTTCTGTAAGTTGTGTTTTAATAGTAATAAAATTACTTACAATGTGGACCCGCTTCCGATAAAATCGGGCATGAATGATATCCAAAATTAATGAAACCATTCAGTACAAAACGCTTAATTATATTATATCATAATATTCCACCTGATGACTACGAACTCCTCAGCTCGTTCACAAACTAATTTATTAGTTCTAATGCATAAATTACTTTTAGCAGTCGAGAGCCTTCTCATAATTTTATTATTCATAGTTTCAAAGTAAAAATATTTTCAATTTGTTTTAAATGCTAATTTTATTCTTCAAAATAAATCAAGGTGGTTTATTTTGTACCTTTAGCGAAGAGAAATGATTAATCATAATATACGCAATTTTCAAAATAAGGCTTTTATGTAAAATATATGTAAGTATAATATAACTAGTTATAATAGTAAAATACTAGAAAAAATCGACTCGCCATCAGATTATTTTCTCAGGCGGGACTCGAACCCGCAAGTATAAGTATTTTATTTATTTTAATCATTGTAATTGCAATTTTTTTATTATAAAATCAATAGTTCTAAGGCTTCCGCGCGTACAATTCTTTAGCAATAAAACACTTTTTACGGATTACAGTGCGTATATTGGTTAGTTAAGATGTTATTTTAGAATTATTTATTATTGATTTGTTGGTTTATTGGCTTTCCCGACGTTTTGACACCTTTCCAGGGGTTGTGGTCACGGGACGACTAAAGCAAAAAGGTGTCGAAACGTCGGGAATCCCAAAAAACTAACAAATCAATACTAAATAATTCTAAAATAACATCTGAATTAACCAATATACGCGATGTAATCTATATACGCTCGAGAGCAGAAAAATCGCACCACAGGCCTATTTTCATACAAACGAGGTAACTTTGAAGCTCTGGTTCTCCGTCCATGATTAAACGGGCTCTGATCTAATGATGGCAAATTAAAGAATAAATAGAGGAGGCTCAGATCGCCAAAGAAACCCAACGGATCAGAAGCCTTGTTTACACCAGAGCCTGTATGGAGTTTTTAGTGTTACATTTTACATACTTTTGATATAATTTTAGCTTGTATTTTTTTTAAGTTAAACCCTGAGCTAAACAACCCAACGAATCCATTAGGTTTCCGTAGCATTATGGGCCTTCACCATTTATTATTTAATTTGCCATCATCAGATCAGAGCCCGTTTAAACCTGGGCGGAGCACCAAAGCTTCAAAGTTACCTCGTTTGTATGAAAATAGGCCTGTGGTGCGATTTTTCTGCTCTCGAGTTTAGTTTTTTATCAAGTTTTGAGTGCCATTTAAAAGACAAAACAGAGGCAGTATTCTGAGCTCTTATTAGCAACCTCAAAATGATGCTGTTATAGAGACAGGGCTATGCATCGCGTATAGCGCCATCTTAATCACAACTTCGCTTTGATATTACTTTTGACAGTCGTTGTAGGGGGCAGGAAGTGTAAAACACGTGAAAAATACAACCACTAGAGCCAGAGCAACTGTTTATGAATGGTTTCCATTCCTCTGAAAAAACCCTTCAGCACGGCAAACGGCAATTTGTTACAGAACGCGGTTCCGTTAGAGCCTTATCCTTCAGGGTTCCGTAAGTACGGATTGATGGATATTGAAAAAGTAATACAGCACTCACTTTGTAGTATTACTTGTCTTGGTACTCTTGGTAGAGAAGGAAGTGAGGGTAAAACTAAATCCTTAATGATATTTTATACTTTTTTTTACGAGAAACATTGATTTCTTAATTTGTGCTAAAAATATTGTTTCTCTGCTATGAAAATGTAAATGCGTAGTCTTTAAGGACTATTTAGTATGTAACATGTGCTACGCATTTACGCAACTTCGTTTTTTATTCCAAAGCGCACGTGAAAAATATGAATGAATGAAAAAATAAAACACACCCTTGCTTTAGTAAAAAGAAAATTATGTTTTGAAATCAGTGTCATTATCTTTTATCTCCAAAGTGCACGACACTCAATAAAATACATTTTCGAATGTAACGCTACGTCTATCTGTTTCAATATATCGGCCGGTCAAGTGTTTCAAATGGTTCCTGTTCAGAGGGCCTACTACGAAATTATGAGTGTAGAACGACGATTATCCGACGGTGGTCCGATTTACTTAATTTCGGACGTTATTCTTAAGTATTCTTGAGACGAAAAACTATCGAGTGCAAATCCAATATTTTTGTAACTAATAGTTTCCTTTACGTAGGGGAGGGTAGCGCTTTTTCACCCTTAAGCACTTGTACTATTATGTATTCAATGCTTAAACCCGAAATTGCAATAAACGTTTACAAGATTTTGTTGTGTTCAAAGTGGCGCTTTGCCACTTTGCAAAATCACCGCGATTGTATGTATACGAGTACATAGGTGGCGCTGTACTTTCAACACACAAAAAAATACTTTATTCCTCGATACGAATTCGATTCGCACTCGATAGATTTTCGTGCTAAGGGACTCATAATGTTACGAAATGGAACGAATTTCTTCCGACTATCGTGGTTTCGTTGTCGAAGTAGGTCCTCAGTTCCGACGCAAGAGTTATGCTGAAACGCAGTCGCATATTACTGCCCTCAAGAGGGCATGCAACACAGGCCTCTATGGAGACATAACTATTGCGTTTACGTTCCGGTTTAAGATTAGAACTTAAGTCGTCTGGAATGTAATAAAACCTTCCAAATACGTAATAGGTATACCTACGGACGCAAATTGTAAAAGTAAATACCTCGCTTTTAGAAAAATATACGTAAGTAACTAGTCCAACGGCAATATAAAAGAGGGAAACGACGCAAATGGTGTTTACATAAAATACCGATAAAAGAAGTAAACTGCAGATATATCTCCAAACGGACACGGAAACTATACCTAGACGCTTGTGCTTGGTAATCGCTTGAATGTTGCCAACCTCAGTGTTTGTGCCCCATCTCTCTAACCTTTAGAGCTCTGTCACCATTCCGGCACCTTACCCACCCACAGAAACTACCAGAAGTTATATGAATGCAATTTTCACCATGACGGCTTCAATTCGACCGATAAAATCTGCTATCTGCTCTGTCTGAATACGACTGAACTAGACAAAGTTGCGCTAAAATTCCGTAGTTTTTTACGTAATGGTGCCGTTCAACCAACAGACAGAGTATGATATATTTTATAAGCCATTCAATGAAACAGCTAGGCATGATTCAATAACGTTTAACGATTCGTCTAGCCAACATGATTGAATTTAGTTCTATTTTCTGTCACCTAGCACAGAAACCCGCACTATATCGTCGATTACATCTTCGTTCCGAAACGAGATAACATTATACATATTATGTATATGACATGTGTTCTTTACTCATTAACGCAGAAAGCAATTAGATACAGGTATGCGTAGGTGTATGGTAGGAACGCCAGACCGTAATCTACCTTCTACCACATGGAGTATGAAGCAAAAACAGCGAGCAAGTTCCTGGCGGGAGCAATAAATAAAGGACTTGTAACAAAATGCTTGGAACATTAGAACCAGGACACTGAATACACTGTGGCTAGTTAGTCTGCACATCAAAGCCTGTACTACTTAGAAATTGCAACGCAAACAAGTAAGATCGAAATTGGCTAAGCTTAATTTAAATTTTTAGACGATATTTTTTTCAACTTAATATCGTGAAAACTTAAAATTTAAAATTATTTTCCTTCTATGAAGCTAGTAACGGGCAGGCTCATTTATGTCAAGATACGAGCAGTGCGTTACAGGATTTGTATCGGATTCTGAGCCGCATGAAAACTAAAAAAGGTTATAAATAGGATAAAATTAATGTTACTTTAACAAAAAAAAGCCTTTTGTAGAGATGAGTATCAACAAGGACTTTATTGTAAAATCAAATCAAATCAAATCAAATCAAATCAAATTTATTTATTGTAAAAAATACAAAAGTCTGTAAACATCAAATATGAAAGAAACTAGGAAAACTACTTTTAAGAATCGTGATTTTCTTTTCTAAGTATAAAATTGTGAGAAGTATCCTACCTACTTAAAAACGTACTACTGGCCTCTTGACTCGACGACTTAATATGGGTAGCTTTAGTATGTCATGCTCACTTCAAACATTTCTGCGGTGGTGTCGTGTGAGGCGGGTCGTTACGTTCCCTCAAATAGGTATGGTTGAGCGAAGCGATGGCTGGTTCATGCGTCATGCTCGTGAACGGGTGCTGCCAGTGGGAATGGGTCTGCTTCTGTCTGCTTGTATTAAGGGCGTCGTATAACTCGTATATAAAAGATCTGTTTTATATTGTCTGTATGTATGGCACTTCTTACTCAAAAAATATAATTCTTAATAGCTTACCTTGTTTTGATTTATTTAATTGTAATATTTTTACTTTCTATAGTCAGTAGTTTAGTAAAAGACCTATGAAAAGCTTTTGGATATAAATTTTCAATTCGATGCCTTAACTTGGGTAGTCTTAGTATGTCATGCTCTCTTTAATCATTTCTGCGGTGGTGTCGTATGAGGCGGGTCGTTACGTTCCCTCAAATATGGTTGAGCGAAGAGATGGCTGGTTCATGCGTCATGCTCGTGAACTGGTGCTGCCAGTGGGAATGGGTCTGCTTTTGACTACCTATCTTAACGCATATTGAATTGTATATTTTTCTTTTATTTTTATTTATTGTAACAACCTAGACTGAATAACAAGTTCAAACTATGAATTTAGCTTAAAATCTGTAAATTGATTAAGAAATTTTAAATTCATTAAGAAATGAGCTAATTTAATAATGTTATTTATTTGTTAATCTTTGTTAATATAAAGTCTGGAAACGATATACATATTTGTAAATATCGTTCCATCTGATAAAGCTGACAAGTTTTTTGCGCCCATTTTTCTTGTCAGTAAAAAGACGTCATAATGGGTGGTAGGGTAAAAGAATTGACGATTTAAAAATGCTTATTATGTGAGCTTATTTAAATAAAATATATTTCACTTTCACTTTCACTAAGCCACTTTCCCAAAAGTAGTATTTTTTGAGACAGGTGAGATTGGTGTGACACCGCAGAAAAGTATTTTTTTTTTCTAGGAAGGCCAACAGCACCAAACAATAATAGGTAATGGGAATTGTATTAGATAGCCAATTAGAGGCCCTCACAAATAGTAATTAAAAAATATTAAATTAACACTTACGAACTTAAATTACACACGTTAAGAGCACTACTATCGCTTATACATCGCTAATATCGCTATTAATGGGAAAATATCTTATTGTAGAATTAATAAAAATTGAAAAAATGCCTACCGATCGTATTTCTCGCACTGGTCGTACTTGTGTATATTTATAACCAACTCTTATCCAGAAAAAAAAATACACACACCTAAGAAGCTAACACTTTCCTGTTTCACTTTTTCAGACGCAAATTATTCATCAGACTTCTATCTGCCGTCGGAATACTCAGTTTTGGTGCTCATCGCCTCTGCCTCGTCATTACGAGGGAAATTTCTCAATACATTTAAGCAGCTGGCTTAATACAACGGCGACATTTAAATTCACAATCCTTGAAACACGTAAATCATTCTGAATGCAGAGTGGAATGAATAAACTGATTCCGTTCTGACTTGAATCGATATCAAGAGGCGTATGCATAACTTACTTACTTGAAATATGTTGAAAAGTAAAAGTTACAAAGCGTGCTTGTTGTCGCAGAAATTAGTTTCTTATAGCTGGTATATGTGTATTTTAGTAAATTTAGCCGAACAGCTTTGTCCCAGGGGCCGCGGTCATTCACATTTGGCTACGGAAATACATTTTCAAAATACGTCGAAGAATTCAGTTTAGTCAGAGTTGAAAAAACGAAACTTCGAGTAAATATTAATAGTAGAAACATTATGATAAGACAGAAGCATATTAAAAACGCATCTAAATTTTATATTAGTAATTATTCGGATTGTTAGTCTACCTATTAAATAATTAGCAACTTTAAACAGCTTTAAACAAAGTAATTGCGTAACTGCCTACTTTTGTGACCAAATGCGAAGAAGCTCCGTAACTTAACGGTCCTTGTTTTACGATGCTTTAGGAAACCAACTTTTATGATTCTATTAAAATTCGCATTTTCTTTAATAAATAAGTATACAATATCTGGGACGCGCTACCTAAGATGCCGGGACTTTTCAGTTACTTTCACGTGCACCGCCCCAGATCAAAACAAGGACTTACCTACGCAATTTGGACACTTTTTCACTTTTATTATTAAATTATTATCTAACAGTAGAAAGTCTAGTATTTTTCATCATTTCCAGTATTTTGTTTTTTGACCGAGCGAGCACGAAGTGCGAGCGAAGCGTCTCTGCTTCAGCTGGGCAAAAATTCTTTCGTATGTCTGTATGTTCTCTTCTACAGGTCGCATTTCGTAGAGATGTGTAAGATTAATGTATTTCAGTCCGGCTTTCTGGCGCTGGATGTTCTCCTCTACAGGTCGCATTTCTTAACCGATTCTCGTCAAATTTTGTGAGCATGTTCGAAAATTACATAGAATATTTTTGTCATGCCAGTTTTTTTTTTATTTTTTATAATGACGGAGAAATGTAAAAAAACATATTTCAGTCCGACTTCCAGCTGTCCATTTTCCTCTACAGGTCGCATTTCTCAACAGATTCTCGTGAAATTTTGTGAGGAGGTTTGAAAATGATATAGATTTTTTTTGTCAGGCCAATTTTTTCTAAATTTACCAAAAATCACCATTTCGAAAGCTCGTGAACAGTGTGGGAAAAAGAGGTGGCGACATCTTTTAGATTATTTTTTAAATAACATACAATTTGAGCTACTTTTTAACGCGAGGTCTACACAGCTCACGGAGCCACTAAAATATTATTAGGCCGAAGTTCAGCAATACCAAAACAGGCGATCAAGTCCCAAACGTCTGTTTTTGACGTTTTTATGTATGGAGAAAATGTCAAAATCAGACGGTTAAAAATTAATCGGCCGTTCAAGTTGTTGGTGAAATCGGGTCTAAGTCACTGGGCAGGCATTTGACTTCCATCTTGCTTCATAAACAAGATGTTGTCTAAGGTGTAGTGCATGCTTGCCCAGGAAAAAAGTATTTTCACATTCGCCAAAAATCCCAAAAAATAAAATTGTCTCCGTCAAATTATTTCCGTATTATTCAACAAAACATTTATTACCAGAATGCTCTCCTGGCGTATCCCTAATCATAATTTAAGTAGTCTCATGTATGTGATAGTACTATAAAAAGGAATGCGGGCTATGAAAACATGACCTCTCGTTTCCTTTACAGAAAATACCAGCGCTTATCTCAAACGTAATAAGATACAACTTGGCGTAACAAAATTGCTACAGTGATATTAACCAAACTCAGTAGCTCGGTATGCCTAATATAAAAATATTCCTTTGTCTACGCCTCAGCACTCTGTATTTCATTATGTATTCGCAGAATAAATGTAAATGTTGGTCGCAGACCACTTGTAGATGTGTGATCTTTCATGCTGAATTGAAACTTTTCTCTCACCGTTAAAGTACATTTTTGTCTGCGAATTCATGATTTGGCAATAGTTGCTTTTTATTCTTCCATTTTCCATCTTAAGGCATTTGAAGCCGTCGAAAATTAGAATTTCATCAAGGCTTTTCACGTAGATTAAACGATTATAATGTGCTTTAGCCACTCAAATGTCTGTATGATAAGTTTTTTTGCTTCTTGGAACAGATACATACAGTTCTCAAAATGTTTCAGCTTTGTAGTTCAATCAATTCTCATTTTAAAGGTATACCTACAGTTATAGTACTCGCATGTATTTGGAACAATTTCAATTAAGTTTGTATAAATATTTCATACAAAGTAAAAAACAGCTCTATAAAAAGCAAGAAATAATGTTCAAATCGATTAATTAAAACACGTCTATTGAAGTCGGGTGGAGCTGGAAGTATTTTTTTTACTTATTGTGATGTTTATATTCTAAAAGCCCCACCCGACTTCAATAGACGTGTTTTAATTAATCGATTTGAACATTATTTCTTGCTTTTTATAGAGCTGTTTTTTAAGGTTTTTGAAGGAGGTTTTACTTTTTTTTAAAAGCTTTTTATTTTAAACTTTTTTGTGGTAGGTATGTAAGCGATGATTTTATAATATAAAACGTTAAGTATAATGTTTCACATTTTTCAATGGTAAACCCCGAGTAACTTAATGTCCACACACAGGTGTTCCGTTGGGTCTTCGCAGTTCAAATCTAGTCCAGAATGTCCTTGACAATAATAAACCTACCAATATTTCAATCACTGTACAGTTCCTATTTAATTTTGAGGAGTTCCCTCGTGTATCTTCAAAATCCAAAGTCCGATACCAATGAAAATAATATGGAATCATTCTTAAGGTGTCTTCTTTCAAACAAAAAAAGAATAGTCTAAATCGGTTCATAAACAAAAAAGTAATGGTTGAAAGTCGGTCTCAATTCATATAAAATGGCAACGAAAACGACAGTATTTTCAAGATTACTTGAAAACTACTGAACCGATTTCAAAATTTCAAAAAATGGGACCAACTTGGGAACAAACCTCATGTTATAACGTTTGAATCGTTTCAATCGGTTCAGCCGTCTTCGAGTAATCGGTGTACATACATATATAAAAAAAAAATATACGCGACGAATAGATTAATAACCTCCTCCTTTTCAAAGTTTTTGAAGTCGGTTAAAGAATACCAAATGAGGAAACAGAATCGTATTTTTTCAAACTTTTACATAAAGATTTTTTAATAATTTAAGTAGTCTAATAATTCTAAACATCCCGCAGTCAATTGTCAAGAGTTAAAACTCGGTTAAACCATTTCAGTCCGTATCCAAATTGACAATGACACAATTTATCATCCCCAATTCCTAATAATAATTGAAAAGAGCTTTGTTGTTCATAAATTGTTCATAAAAATATTTTCCTTATTCCATGTTGTTCTTTCATTTTCGGAAGCAAGATACGAGGGAGAGATATTGTTGTGTTTATATTGTAGGTTGTAGAACAAAGTATTGCGACCTTGGTCTCGTTACAGAAAATACGCGTCTTAAAGCGAACATAATGATTGTAAAATGCGTTATAGGTATTTGTTCAACAGCCATTTTTATGTCCCCACTGCTGGGGCACAGGCCTTCCGTTTGGGTGGATAAGGAGGACGGGCCATAACCCACCACGCTGGCCCAATGCGGATTGGCGGGTGTTAACGACTGCAAATGCAGCCGGGATCAACGGTTTAACGTGCCTTCCGAAGCACGAAGGAGCTTGACATAATAAATTTTAGGTCACCCATCCCACGACCGACCCTTGCAAAAGTTGCTTAACCTCCGCAATCGCTGGGCCAGGTGCTAAACCACTGCGCCACCGAGCTCCTATTAGATAGGTATTTGAATAGATAATTATTAGACGACCCTTGGCGCACTGATCTTCTTCGACTTGAATTTACATTCAAAAATACTTTTTGGAAGTCTTTTTGAATTAAATTGGACATACTTTAATATTTTAATATTATCTGTTCTGGTAGACTAATAAAATCAATCGCTTCAAGCCTCACATGGCTATTAAGACGGATGGAACCCTCAGTGCGATCATGATCGGTCCCCCGCGAGCCGTAACTCCACCGTCCAGGAAAATGACACGTTTACCTGGAAGAACCATCGGCAACAGGGGAGTAGCGATTACAGGTAGACCCTTTGGAAATACATAGGTATTACCGTAAGTGTTCACACACATTCACTTGAAATAAAAGACTTTTTAACGGATACTAGCGCGGTTTTATTGAAGGTACCTACTTTGGTAATTAGTTGGTATTTGGTTTGATTTTTGACCGTGGACTACGGGGTATCACCGGGGACCGTGTCCCCTGTGATCACGGCAGCTGCAAAGGTGCCGAAACGTCGGGAAAATCAAAAATCAAACAAATACCAACTATTCACTTCTCAAGCTTACGCGCTCACTAGACATGATGTGTCTAGTGAGCGCGTAAGCATCATGAATCTCCTACATCGGGCAAACAAAAAGAAGCATAGGGACCCGCGTTAAAGAGCATATAGCTGACATGAAACATAGGCGCGATAACAAGTCTGCAGTGTGTGATCACGCCTTTGAGGGGCCCAACCATTACATTAGATTTGACAAACCCCAAATCCTTGCTAGGGAACGTAGATTTATTCCTAGAATGCTCCGCGAGGCTATCGAAATAAATAAATATCCTTATTTCAATAGAGATGATGGTTGGAAAATTCCACCAGCTTGGGATCCCATCATTCACAATCTAAAGCCCCAAACTCACACTGCAAGATCTAATGATACGGTTAGTTCCTTTTGCAAATAAATTAATATATATAAAAGACGGAGGTCGGCTTTCCTCTCCAAGTTTTCTTTCGCCATTTCTTTCTTGGAGGGGCCTCCCAATTTTATGAAATGGTGGTAGTTTCAGTAGATTCTCTCTTATTAGCATTAATTAAATCACAAAATTAAATTATAAATTAACTTAAACCAATTAAAATTTTTTTTTGTTAAATATTAATTTCTGAACGTCTTAAAAAATTCATCGCTTGAGGGTAGGCTCACGAGTGGCTTCAGTCCCCCGTGACCACGGCAGCTGCAAAGGTGCCGAAACGTCGGGAAAACCAAAAATCAAACCAAATACCAAACTAATTACCAAAGAACTTTCAATAAAACCGCGCTAGTATCCGTTAAAAATTGTTTTATTTCAAATACCAACTAACTACCAAAGTACTTTTAATAAAACCGCTCTAGTGTCCGTTAAAAAGACTTTTATTTCATGTCTAGTGAGCGCGTAAGCTTGAAAAGTGCACACATTCACTTTTTTAGTCATAATTTTGAGATCTGAATGTAAATTTCTTTTGTATCCACGCGGTCAACTCATTAAAATGTTTTTGTATTAATTTCTACAACATAACCACAACACTCATACTTAATAATAGTAATAATTATTATTATTATTTATCTATTAGATAACTAATAATTTACACATTACATGATATCTCTGCGGTCTGTTGTAGTAAAACTGTGTTACAGGCTGCACTTATATTACTTTCTCTGTACTTATAGATAAAATATAAATATGCCCTAAAATAAATTCTTTCATCAAACTAGATTAAAAAAAAAAAATCTTTCATCGCAGCTGTCGGTTTAAATTGAGATAAAAACACACAAGCAGAACTCCAAATGAAAATACGAAAATGGAAAGCGAAAAGATAAGTGTTTCCGAATGAAAACAGGGAAGCCCTTTTCATCCACGCAATTCTGCCATATCATAATACAAACGTTTCGGGGAAATTACATGGAACTTGAAATAAGGAAAAGTTAAATAACCGTCATCGATCAAAGGATTGCAAGTATAACGGTAGCCATTGGGGTGGAAAAGTTCTGGAATGGCGACCGCGCAGCAGTTGACGCTCATTGGGTAGCTGGACCGACGCTGTGGTAAAGGTCACGGAAAGCCGCTTTCAATCATCACAGAGATCTTAAGGGGAGAGTTTCATTCAGCACTGTGCATCGTCGTCGGCTGACAGAGATGATAATGTCGCTTATGTAATATTTTAATGCGAATCTAGTAAGGTTCATAAATATCACAATGAACATTGTGCTTTTAAAAAAGGAAATACGATTCCGTAAAATGGTAGATACCAATATTCATTTAAAAAGACTCGATATTCCACATAGCAAAACGTAGTAGCCAACGAGAGTAATGAAAGCCATAAGCTTAACATGTATTGGATATCTATAATACATTTTAATCCTCAGTGCTGGCCCGTAACGCAGCGTATACAAGAGGAGTAGGTACTCTAAAATATTGGGCATTAGGCTAATTGGTTCGGCAGGCCTCATACACGGCAGTTTTCAACCTAAGTGAATTATTCTGATGCGCCGGCACTCCGTTTACCTTGGCACACCTGTTCTGAAATGATATTAAAGTAAAGTAAAATCATTTGGAGGAAAAATATGCCTTGAAAAAACTCCATTGTGTCACTGTTACTTTAATTAGTAGCAATAGAAAAAAAATGAAAAAAATACCTTTACCAACAATGTTCCTGAATGAAATCCCAAAAATAAATTAATTCTCAGAATAACAGATTGAGATTCAAGAAAATCACGATAGATATCGAGTAATCTCGGGGAATTTTGATTCGAATTACACGAATACTTATCAAAATAATGAAATCTTGTTTAAAATATCAATGTTCTATCCTTAATAATATTATAAACTAGCGGCCGCCCGTGACTTCGTCTACGTGGAAAGTTTTTTGCTATCCCTCGGAAACAATTTTTTTTCAGTATGAAAGGTATCTTATGTCCTTTTCTGTACCCCTAACAACGTGTACATAATTTCATGATGATCGGTTCATTAGTAAAGATGTGAAGGCGTAACAAACCTTACCTACCTTTCATTCAATACCTTTTCAACGTCGCCGACAAGTAAGTAAGACAAGTTGTCGGCGACGTTCGGCGCTTATCGGCGCTTGTTCATATGAATGCCTGCGCCGGTTACCTGCGTGGACCAGCGCCGATAAGCGCAGGTAGATCGGCGTCAGCTACCAGCTTTCTTTCTATATACAACCTAAAATATAAGTAGAAAAAGTTTTCCGTTCAAATAGGGTAAGCTTTAGCTATCTTGGCACCCCCACAGTGATTGGCACTTTAACATTTAAACGCAGATATTAAGAATTGCAGTGACAAAATTGTACTAATCTGTAATTTTATTCAATCTGGCATTACTACACTTCAAAAATTTTATAATAGATATTTCTTTCGGATTATAATGGCAACACAGCATTAAGAAATACGAGCTCACGAGAAACTTGTTGCTTTTTCTTGCAAATATTAACGGATCCAACAAGGAGGAGCTGTGGAAAAAAATATTGTTTTTTTATTATTTTGACTTTCTCAGAGGTGCGAAATACCTTAATTATTATTTTTATAAATTATATTACAGTTTTCAATAATATTTTTCCCAGTTTTGTTAACACAACTTCAATTTACAATGTGCCGACCATTGGTACAATAGCTTGTACTAAAGTGTAGTTATTGAGCAACCGTGCCAATCACTAGATTATAAAATATTTCTTAAATAAATTTTTTTTTTACACATATAATTCATATAGAAATCATATTTTCTCGAAAAAACGTTTTCTTTTCATTCTTTACAATTATTGGCACTATACTTTAGGTGTTTCTATTCATACATTGCTATCATTGCATTCTGTATTATATTACCAATGCTAATGCCAAGTAGTTGTACTATGAGTATCAATGACTATGCTTTTTGATGTTAATTACGAGTTTTCTGTTTTTATTTGATAATAGTACATTACTGCAGCGGCACGCAAGACAGGCATTGAAGGACGAACGTGAAAATGTGGGCCGAGGCGAAGCCGAGGCACACATACGTGAATCCGTCAATGCCTAGTTGCGGCCAAGGCTTGTATAGTACTTTTCTGAAATGTCCATCAGTCATTTTTAATGTCCCCACTGCTAGGGCACAGGCGTTCCTTATGGGTGGATAAGGAGGACGGGCCATAACCCACCACGCGGGCCCAATGCGGATTGGTGGGTGTCAACGACTGCAAATGCAGCCGGGACCAACGGCTTAATGTGCCTTCCGAAGCACGGAGGAAATCGAGATAATAAATTTTGGTCACCCTTGCGAACGATGCTTAACTTGCGCAATTGCTGGGCCAGGCGCTAAGCCACTGCGCCACCGAGCTCCTCCTTTCTCAAATAATGCGCGGAAGTTCAAACCAAGAAGGTAGTATTTGATACTGAGCGAGCTACTGGGCTGATGAAAATGAGTAAACGAAGATTTGTTACGTTTAAAATATATTTATATCACAAGAAACAGCACTGACAACAGCAAAAAACATGACACAATGTAAAAAGGAACAGAAATCAAAAGTAATAAAAAATAAGTTAAAAAACCATAAAGTTTGTATCAAAAAGAGGTCGGCTCGGCGACAGTATTTTTAACTTTTTATTTTTATTTCAAATCACAGTAAGTAATTGAAAAAAGAAGAAAAGAGAACGTATTTTTTTTGGAATGTGCTCATCAAGGCCTTTCATTTAATACCCATATAGCAAACAAATTTTAATTTTTGTTTTTTTTTTTCAGTTTTTGGAATGTGCTCATCAAGGCCTTTCATTTGATACCCATATTAAAAAAAAAAATTTAGTTTTCTTTTTTCAAGTTTTTTGGAATTTGCTAATCAAGGCCTTTCATTTAATTTTGATACCCATATTACAAATAAAAAAAATGTTTAGTTTTTATTTATTTTTTTCAGTTTTTTTGCATGTGCTCATCAAGGCCTTTTATTTGATACCCATATTGAAAAGACCCACCACCACCCACCCATGCGTCCATGACTCCATACATCGGTCCATCCATGCACCCATTAATCCATCCCATGCATCCATCCAACTATCCATCCATCTATCAAACTCATATTCAACCATTTTCTTCCTTCCTTTCTACCTACCTCACTCCCTCCCTAAGTCCCTCTCCCCCTCTCTAAGTCCCTCTCCCCCTCTCAAAGCCCCTCCCTTCCTCTTTAAGTCCCTCCCTCCTCTCACTTTTTTCTAACTTTAAAACTTTTAAGTTTCGGAGAAATAACGTCACCCTATCTCATACTTAAAAATGAGTGCCAATCACTAGTAGCTTTGTGCCAATGATTGTACTAGGTGTGCCAATGACTATACTTTTCGATGTTTTTAAAAGTTTTATGGTTTTTTTCATAAAAAACATTTCTTTTTCATTGTTTTTTCATTGTTATTGTAATAAATAAACCCTAAAGATATTTTTAAAAGTCGTAAATTACGACTATATCTTATATCTATCTAATATCTTACAAATAAAATAATCAACTAAATAAAGAAAGATTCCGCTTAAGGTGCCAATCATTGTATAGTTTACCCTAAGTCATAAATGCACTCTGAAACTTTCGGCGTACCATGCCTCTCGTAAATTGTTACTGAAGTATCCTAAATCGATAATTAGATACTCAGCAAGATTTACCTAACAACCTTTCTAATAAATGATGGCCTACTTTTTAATAAGTATTTTCGTTACTACATATTTAAATACCCACATATTTTAAACTATTTTTATTCCTGCCGCCCATCATTCCTAATTAACATCTAAAGCTTTTGTCGCTTAAATAATTCAAACATTTTCACAAAATCCATGAACAACGAGCGCAAATAAACGTTTTATTGAGCTCATCAAGCAGGCAACAAGGAAATCGCATTTGGTGGGGGTGGAGGGGGACAATTACGGAGCGCACCGTTTAGGTGCCCTGCTGACATAACGCACACTCCGCGCTGTTACACTTGGCCCCGCCACATTAACTTACCTACATAAATATGGCGCACATTTTTAACACATAAGAACTACCCTATTTCTTAGAGCAACGCGGCTTCCATACCGGACGGAAGCTGCGTTGCTCTAAGCCCTATTTGTATGATATTGGTAATAATAGTACAGTAGCCCGTAGTACATTTAAATTACTAAATAGGTTACCGTTTGCCGTTGTGATATAGTTATTTATTATGAAATTATAGATACCCGCCGATATTTTGTATATCTCCAAAAATGATTCTTTTTTTTATTTTACGAGATTTACCACATGGTTTAGCTATTGTCGTGTTCTACAGCTTTGTTTGATTGCCACTGATAATAGTAAGACTATGGAAAGTGATCATTCACTCACAGATTTAAGACTAGATAAAGTCCATCCATTTTCATCTGGTCTTAAATCTGTGTATGGCTATTTTTCATAGTCTTACTATTATCAGTGGCAATCAAACAAAGCTGTAGAACACGACAATAGCTAAACCATGTGGTAAACCTCGCTAAAAAAAATCATTTTTGGAGATATACAAAATTTAATTAGGTTACGGCGGGTTGCGATCTGTAAAACTTGGGTTAAAGAATCTATAATTTCGTAATAAATAATTATATCACAACGGCAAACGGTAACCTTTTTCGTAATTTAAATGTACTACGGGCTACTGTACTATAATGCTTATAATAAAACAGTATAAGTGTGTCTGTACATTACATTTATATTTCAAAAAAAAAACTGGGGAGATGGAGACATACTAATAGAGAGAGTTTGAAAAAAAAAGTGTGTCTGTTTGTCTGTTTGTGTATCTGTTTGTTTGTCTGTTTGAACACGCTAATCTCCGGAAATACTGAACGGATTCGAATGAAACTTTTTTTGTTATACAGCTGTTAAGCTTAAGCATAACTAAGGGTGTAATAGATTTGGAAAATGGAACACCTGATGTAGAACCATAACGGTCCAACTTAACTATAAGGAATATAAAAATTACACCTTAGCAAAAGTTGTTCAGCCTGATAAGCATTTTTTGTTGAGATATAAAAAAATCGAAGATCTGGAACCCCCGTTGCAGAACCATAATGATCCAGATAAACTATACAAAATATAAAAATGATACCTTGGCAAAAGTTGTTCAGCCTGATGAGCATTTTTTGTTAAGGTACAAGAATCAAAGATCTGGAACACCTGATGCAGAACCATAATGGTCCAGCTTAACCATACAAAATATAAAATGACACCTTGGCAAAAATTGTTCAGCCTGATGAGCAGTTTTGTTGAGGTATAAAAATCGAAGATCTGGAACACCTGATGCAGAACCATAACACTGCATCGGGTGTTTCAAACCTTCGATTTTCATAATCGAAGGTTTGAAACACCCGATGCAGAACCATAATGATCCAGCTAAACTATACAAAATATTAAAATGACACCTAGGCAAAAGTTGTTCAGCCTGATGAGCATTTTTTGTTAAGGTACAAACATCGAAGATCTGGAACACCCGATGCAGAACCATAATGGTCCAGCTAAACTATACAAAATATAATAAAAATGACATCTTTGCAAAAATTGTTCAGTCTGATGTGCATTTTTTGTTGAGGTATAAAAATCGAAGATCTGAAACACCTGATGCAGAACCATAACACTGCTACAAGTATTTTCTTATGTAACCACATTAGTTCATTTATATGCATACGCCGAAGTCATGAAGTCCACGCGTACGAAGTCGCGGGCATCAGCTAGTCGTATAATAAAAACATCGTATTATAAAACTGCGGTGTGCAATAACAATAAGTGAATCAAAAAAGTGTTTACCTACTAAGCCGTAACAATCACTATACCTAGTGGTTGGAGGAGAGGCTGTAAATTCAAAATATTTTACTATGTATTCTGTGGTTTTATCATAATAGATAATAGACATAAACTCTGTATATGAGCATCGAACCTGCGACCAGAAAGTCACAGCTATAGCACGGTAATAATTACCGTGGCTGTAGTCACCAAACCGAGCCGACCGAAAATTGACCACTCCTATTGAAATCTTGAATAATTTATTACTCAAGAACCAAAATGGCGGCGCAAGCTTAACGCGAAAAACTGTGGGGAGTCAAAAAATTCCGATGCTTAAATCCAACATCTCATTATGCTTTCAAATTAGATATGTACATAGATTAGGGCAATCCCGCATGCATTACCGCAAACGTAATACCCTTATGGATCCCTCGGACCCTGACCCGTATTTACCTTTTAGGGGTTTGAAGTACCCCGCTATTCAATAATGGGTTGGATTTCTTGAAATCTCACTTTGAATACGACTACGACGCTGGGAAGCAAGATAGCTTTAAAAATACTTTTCGTCACGTAAAAATACGGTTTCACAGTATTGGAAAAGAAGCGACATATATAGCGATTTATAGAAACGACCATGCAACACATACCTCCAATGAAAATAGAGGTTTTTGAATACTGTTGTAGTTTTGATACTATTTTTTTATGATAGGGGGTGTGGTGACCACTAAAACTTTACAGCTATAGGTACTCTCTCGTCTAATGAAGTTTAAAAACTGTTATGGTACAAAATCATCTATTAGTTGATTACACTCCATGCGTGACGTGCGTGACTAAAGATTCTGAAGTTCGTAAAGTGCCGAGTTTGTATAAAAATCGCGCATGGTGTAAAATACCAATATAACGCGGCGGTTTGAAAATATTTGGCCTTATTGTCACTTAACATCAGGTGAGTGAGATGAAGGTTAACAGTCATGACTCGTTGTAAATAAAAAATTCACAGATCTCGTGCCTTTCACGACCTTCTGGTACATTGAAAATGAATTTATTGAATTTAATAAAAAAAATATTCCTTTGTTAGAAATAGTACCTTACAATACTTTGAAATCACACCAAAGCCATGAACACTTTGGATTGGATCTACTTTGCTGTGATTCATGTGTATGAAATTCATATAAAAATATTTCATTGTTTCAAACATTACTATTTTATTAAAAGTACTACTATAACCTAAAATATATTTCTAAGATTTGTTTTCAAATACGTCAAACCTCCATAGCAACTTAGCGACGCGACGCGCATCCAAGGAACGCGCTTCCCGAAATTACGTCAACACGCTACATATTGTAGCCCTCATTGATACGAGTCTTTTGAGGCTTCAACCATTCATGTAGCCTTAAAACTTACGACACCAAGGCGATGTCACACTCTAAGCGTAAATGGAGGCTACTATACTGAAGCGATCAAGCGATCGAAAAAACTGCATTTTCAATGTTAAAGGTTAAGCTACAGGGCAAACCCTTAACACGATCGACTTTGTTTTAGGCTCAAATTGTAGCTTACTAAAATGTTCAAAGGAGTTTTTCTCAAAATTTTGATATCATTCTTCGTTTCCAAAATATCGAACGCCAAAATCAATAAATCGGAAAAAAATAGATTTTTTTCCACTATTTCGGCTATATTTTTTTTTCGTTTTTTTATATTTTCGAATAATTCCTTTTGCACCTTGCAGCCATCGTGAATACGCGTCCTCTGAGTCTTTTTTGAATATCATATCTTCACAACCTTCTGAGACATAAGGGGATCGCACTTTTTCGTGAAATCGGAGCCTATACTGAAGCGAACGAAAAGACATTTTCAATGTCAAAAAACGTGCGTAATCTTTCTTCTACTAAAGTCTGCGTGCCGGAGAATGGCAGTATGTGAATATTCGTTTTGTGAGAGCACTATGTGTGTATGCTGTCAAAATTGTATAATTATTGGTTGCATAACAAACATTCCGCAGTGCAACTGCATAGGTAATGAACTATGCATAGTTATGTTTGACTTGAAACCGAGGTTAAATTAAGCCGGATTTGTGCGCGAAAAATTACGACTAAGCTACTGACAAGCTAAAGAATTGCGTAAACGGGTACACAAATAGAAGATTTTAAAAACTTTTTTTAGACTTGAACAGTTTTTTGTATCATATAATTCATATACTACATTGAAATCTGACTTTACTCAAAGACATTAATAGAATAAACATGACCCTTGATTTAGCCAGTGCAACACAATTATTGATATATAAATAGTATCCATATATTCATAGATGATAACTACTCAAAAAACAAACTACTACAAGCATTAATTAATTGACAGCCCCAAAAGATATTAAGAAAAGGTCTCCCCTAGACTATTTAATTGATTTCGACCGTCCCACATATATAGTCACTATTAAGTGTTAGCGTAACCCGCTTAATTTGTATTTTATTTTCAGATTATTTTTAAATTGGAAATTATTAGTCAATTTATTGACTTTTTACATATGACAACACGGGCGTATGGCAATATCGAGGCAGTCAACGGGAGGGTAGGACGACTAGCGGTCGTGTGGCTGTCTGGCGAGTGAAAAAACAAGATATGAAAACGGAAAGTGTATACTAGAACAGAATGATCAAAACAGTTTATTATCGGATCCTCTAATCAAACTAAACAAATTGTATGCTTCAAAAGTGAGTACGTCAATAATTTCAGAAGTGGGATCCAACATCTTGGCCCACAGGTATGTTTTTTAAATACAATTAAGCTAGTTTCTTTAGGCTGGCTCAAATTGAGCTGCCCAATATGAAAAGTCACATAAATATAATATTTAAAGCCAACACAACCCATTGAATTTAGAAATGCATGAGTTATTTGTAGAACTTACAATTTCTATGGTTAAAATCCAGTATTTACCTTCGACATAATAAAGAAAGACTTTAAAGTTTAACTTTAAAACTTCTTAAAATAGTTGTAATACTTGTTAGGAGTAAGCGCTTATTAGTCTGCGGCCTAAGTATTAGTGCATGAAATTGTAACCTTTACATTGCTGTGAAACAAAACTTACTTAAGATGCCTCTAAGATAAAACTAGTAGGTTATCAATTGCTTACTACAAAAACTCACTGTGTTATAGTGGAATAACCACTGACTTGTTGACTACAAAATTATAAGTTTTCTTGTCGGTAATTATGACAGTATTTTCTGGTGTACATACATTAGAATCTACATAGATAATAATTGTACAACTTTCTAGCTGTAGACTATTATAGGCGATATTGCTTTATAAATATATTTTTTCATGATTCGCACAATACTTTAAAGTTCTACTTACTGCTAATAGTATTTAATTCTACGAGTTAGTACTAGTATCTGCTCAGAATTTGAAAATATTCCCTCAGCAGAAATTAAAGTAGGATACAAAATTACAGAGAAAAAATAATTTTAATGAAAGAATTATTAATGAAATTTACCTCTTGAGAAAGTAAACATAAAGTAACAGATTAATTTCATCCATAATTGTAGTACCTACATTAGATATCAGGAAGTATAATTCTAACCATGAATTAACTTATCTTGTGGAATTATTTTGAAGACATTTTCTCACAATTTCCAAATTAGTTATTCGGTGGGATACTACTTTCTTTTATTGCTTATAATTCTTACTTTTATTGATTTAATTGTCTTTATTGTACAATATAATGGTACAAAAGGCGGGCTTTATGTTAATAGTATTCTTTACTAGTCATCCAGTGAAATATACGTTCCGCGAAATGGACCAAATGCAAAATGGACGTTCCGCGAAATGGACCAAATGCGAAACGGATATTCTGGGAAATAGACCAAATGCGAAAGAGGTGTTTTTCGGCAAGTGGACCAAATGAGAAGTGGACCAAGTGCGCCTAAACACTACTCTACTCAACGTAGTGATCACTCCGCCTATACAGGAAATATGCTACTGAATGTAGTGATCCACCCAGTGAAATATCCTACTTAATGTAGTGATCACTCCGCCTATACAGGAAATATGCTACTGAATGTAGTGATCCACCCAGTGAAATATCCTACTTAATGTAGTGATCACTCCGCCTATACAGGAAATATGCTACTGAATGTAGTGATCCACCCAGTGAAATATCCTACTTAATGTAGTGATCACTCTATTTATATAGGAAATATGCTACTCAATGTAGTGATCCACATAGTGAAATATCCTACTTAATGTAGTGATCACTCTATTTATACAGGATATATGCTACTCAATGTAGTGATCCACATAGTGAAATATCCTACTTAATGTAGTGATCACTCTATTTATACAGGAAATATGCTACTCAATGTAGTGATCCACATAGTGAAATATCCTACTTAATGTAGTGATCACTCTATTTATACAGGTAATATGCTACATAATGTAGTGATCATTCTAATTATACAAGGAATATGCTACTGAATGTAGTGATCCACTTGTGAAATATGCTACTTAATGACTGTAGTGATCACTCCATTTATAAGTTTGTAAGCATAATTTAATGCAATATTAAATGTTGTTTTTATACTATTTTAAATTAAGCTTTGGGTTATCTGCTGCAATTTAGTTTACATGTTTAACCTGTGATACTATGCTTAATTTTGCCGTTTTTAACTAGGTGTATCAAGCTTACATAATTATAGGCAAAACTATTGTCTGTGGGTGGGCCTGACGAACTGTAACATAGATTTTTATTCTAAAACCTATTTTGAGCCCCAGTTTCTCACAACTATAGAAACCTTTGTGGTAGCTTGGTTGCCACTAGACTTAACTTCTATTATTTGTGAAGGGAAAATAAATAAACATTTTATTATTTTTATTTTTATTATTGATACAGGAAATATGCTACTTATTGTAGTGATTCATATTGTGAAATATGCTACTTGATGTGGTGATCACTCTATTTACACAGGAAATATGCTGCTTAATGTAGGTGGTGATCCGCATAGTGAGATATGCTGCTTAATGTAGTGATCACCCGTTTATACAGGATCAATGCTAATTAAGAAATATATATATATATGTACATATATATATATATATATATAAAATAAAAATCAGATTTACATCTCTATAAGATTTGTAACGTTAAAACACTTTATGAGCTATATTAACAATGTTTTCCTCTATGAAGCATCTGATGTTGGCTTTGGTGAGCTGAAAGATCGATTAATGCAGTGATCCAACCAGTGAAATGAGCTACTTAATGTGGTGGTCAATGGTCACGCTGTTTATACAGGAAGTATTCTGTCTGTTGTAGTGATCCACTAATTACATGGAAAAAAAGATCTACTACTATAAGTGTAGTGCTTGTGCGGATGCTGTATGGTATGGAGGAGGTTAGCCATTGGTAGGAAGGCCAAAGTGGAAGATCTTCCTCCGGGCTGGGTAGTATTAGCCCGGGGATCGCGGTCCAACCGACGATGGGTGGCAGTTGTATATATGCTGCTTTATATATGCTGCTTTGCTGACATAACTCCGTTAGCGAGATGTAGGTTACTCCATTTGTTTCTCCATACTACGAGGTGCTATTCCTTACTAATATTTGTGTTTATACGACACTAGCGCCAACTAGTCACATAGTGATGAATCTTGTTGCAACCATGTGTTGGTATGTGCGGCGGTACGGTAGATGCCGGTACATGCTCATTCTCTTTATTAACAAAGATACTACTTATTGTGTAGTGCTTTGCATGTATCGTGAAATATAATACCATATGTAGTGATAAGTCTAGCGACATTTACTATAAGCTTACATTTGGGTTGTTTTGAATAGAAATATGAAGGTGTAAGTAGTAACTTCAGTAAAAGAAAAAGGGGTTTCAAGTTAGACATCTCAAGAAAGAAAACAAAACATTAGAAATAGTTTTCAATTCAAGAGACCCTAAGCTGATTTTCAATTGGTACCTTTGTTTCTTTCTGACAGCTAAATGTCCTATTTAAGTGAAATCAGGACACACTCATATAATAAATTATTATTTTAATCCTTTTACCTAATATATAGGTAAAAGTGAATGTTTATTTGACTTAAATATCTATACAACACATGTTGACATGTGATGACAATGACATAGGTATACAACACACTCATTTGTATACGACACAAATATAATTTTCGAATATATTGTATAAATAAAAACCTAAAAATAAGAGATTTATAAGGATATAGTTGAAATACTAGAATATCCTTATAATCATCTTAATTTAACATAAATTCTTTATTTATCTAATTATGGTCAATACGGTTGATGTTTGGTAATATGAAATTATAATCCTCACATTCTACTGTTATTTTGGTGTAGAAACTTAAATCAACTTAAGAAGTGGTAACTTCTTGATTATTTCATTAATTCTCACAAAATTATAACTTACATGTTACACATAATAAATAAATCGAAATAAACTTAGTCAAACGACTGTTTTAGGAAACTATGATTTTGGATCGGATGTTTTGGGAAACGGATTGAACGTTCCGAAAGGATTCATACTACAATAAAATGTCAGAATAATAATATTAGAAAATTTCAGTATAAATTTAGTAATTTCGGTATAAACTACAAAATTTATAATTTGAGAAATCATCTACTGTATAGGTAGTATAGTGTGTACATTTTTATCTGTTAGAATCCAACTGTTTCTGAAGGATGGCCAAACGGCCGTACAAGCTGGACTTGGTAATCAAACGTATTGATGGTAATCTTTGGATTAGGAATCTTGTCACATAATATTGTTCCAAATAATTAACTGTGGTAAAGTGTTTCGTTTAAAACTTTCCAAATCAGAGATGTTGTCTTGTAACAACTATATTTTAAATCCTTAATTTGAGTGAATCTTAAGAGCTACAAGAATGTAGCTATTATTTTACTGTGTAGCTATGTAGCTATATAATAAAATAAGAAGTAAAATAAAATGACAAAAGAAAAAAAACAACACAAACGACAAAAAAAATATTTAATAAAACGCAGACTTATCCTCATTTGGTAGTCTGTGGATAGACTGCATGCATTGAACATATAAATCTGAGACTGTAGAAAAAAAATAATGCGCTAAGTGCAGACAGTATCATACGCAAGAACGCGGAGTGGAGCATAGCGCAGCGCTATTGTCAAAAGCTATTGTCTATGGTAGTAGCCGTTCAGAAGCTATAATGAAGTTTTCCTTTAACGTATCTAGCTAGACCTACCATATTATAATGATCGGATCTTTTATAAACACATACTGCTCAGAACTATAAGTTCATGGTGTGTGTTGTTTTCGTTATCCGTAATAAACAGAAACAACGTATTTTGCTCCATTTTGTTATGACAAGTTCTTAAGGGTTTCTGGCAACTTATTATAAATAAGTATTGCCAAAAAAAAATTAATACAATGTTAACCTTTGAGATGGTATGGTATACACAACATTTGAATTTTCGTCGCATATAGGTAATTGGCAATGTTATTTTAGCAATAAATAGAACTTTATTTACATTTATATTGCAGAAATTGCCAATTCCTAAATACGTATTCTGATATAGTAGAAAAAGAATACCAAGGTCCCAGGATAAGGGCTTGTTAGAATCCAAGTCACCGGCCTCGCATGCATATCTAATGCATCTCTTTTGTAATTTAAAGGTTTTATCCACATCAACAGAGTAATCCTATAAAATAATTCCATAACGCAGCACCAATGCTACATAGTCATGGTAGGCTGCAGTCTTGGATGCTGTTTCTTTTACTCACCTTAACCCAAAGAGGAGTCTGTCAATTTTGCTTACCATCAAATCTATCAAACTTTCCAACCACACTCGTCATCGATTATGACACCTAAGAACTTTGTCATGGTTATTGTACCGGACCACCACCGTTAAATGACGTATGATATGGTGGTATGGCCCGTTTTGTACGTAGCAACGATGCGAAGCGATGAGGGTTCCAGATTTCAGCAAAAGGGTCCAGGAAATAAAACTCTTCTTTGTTGTTGAGTCGGAGACGGCTGCGTATCGAATGCGTGCCGGAGCGAGCCAGCGCCGCTTCATATATACGTTTTTGCCCCGCCCACTACTCGCGCTATCGCGGGTGGGATAACCGCGCGCGTTGGCTAATCGGATATTCGTTTAGGCGAGGCAATTTTCAATATGAAACGACCTAAACTCTTTATATTTATTTACAAAATGGTTTACAAATTTATTTACAAACAATAACGAAATAAAACGATATACAAACGAGAAATTAAACTACAATGAAATATAAAAGAAAAGTGCGAAATAATACAAACGAAATTACCAATAAGTAGTACCTACCTAACTTTTAAGGGTAATAAAAAACACAAGAAAATAAGTATTTATTTATAACAACATTATCTTATCTACTATCTATAACTATAATTATCTATTTACAATCTGTCGTTTGTCCCGCACAGTTATTTCATAACTTTTTTCGTTATTATAATTAATGTAGAAGTTATTTCTTTTAATTATGGTTTATAATTAAATGTCATATATTTTGTTTTATCTATATTTATTTTAGGTTGTTATTATTCAACCATTTAATAACCTGCCATGGATAGTGATTGCGACTTCTTTCAGTTTAGATTCTCACAAGTTCACAACCTTTTATAATAAGTGTTGTGCCATCGGCAAAAAGAATACGTTGCTGCTTTGTTATGTCAGAAGAAGTCATTCATATAGATTAGAAAAGTAGGAGGGCCTAATACATTTCCTTGTGGTACTCCCACATTATTTATACTGTACGCCGACAAATAGTTTATGTCCCCTATTTTTAGATATTTGAGATCGTCACTCATTGTCGATCGTCCCTTAGATAACTTTACTTTAAAATATGCATCCTCATATTAAAACTCTCCGTGATTTTCTTAATAAGATGAAAGCAAGCCAATTTTATGGATCTTTTTATGGATCCTTGATTTCAAAAAGGTATTAGAATTAGAAAAGTTATATAACTTGTCTGCAAGTACTATTTCAAAATACTTCTGAGAGTACTGATTTTAGGGTAATCGTCTATAATTACTAACTCTTCCTTCGGTCCACTTCGGTACAGTGGCTCAATGACCGAATACTCTGTCAAATAGAGATGGGAAATAAATAACCTTGGAGAACATATACATTCTATAACTTGTACTAATGGGATGACTATAATCCCTACAGCGTTACCTTTATCATTTGGTTAGTTAAACCATCATATCCCATAGGTAAAGTACTTTCAAGGCCCATCATTATGTTGTAAACTCCCTTTTTTTATCTGTCGACCTGTGAAATTGTATATCAGTTATAACATCGTCTTTAGTAATCATTATCAAGATAATTTTACTCGTCAATATTTATTAAATGTATTAAATTCATTGCGAATGTCATTTGGATTACTACATGAAAATTTATTATTTTACTAATTCTATTTAGCCTTTATTAGAATTTCAATGATTCAATAATTCAATATTTGTACTGGTTACGTTTCTAATAATATTCTACGATGCTGCTTTTCATACATCGTTAGACTTTGTAATATAACGCATATTATTGTGCTTCTGTGATTGAGATATATTTTCTAAGTATAAAGTATATGAGAAAAGGTTAATTTGACAATGTGAGTCGAGATATTAGATACTTAGGACTTTTATTCATGTAGCACCTTCAGACACATTTAGTTAGCCCTTTATTTTTAACTTATTTATTTATTTTGTTCTGACTTATGGAAAATATCAGAATAGCCTTGCAAAAGTGACTGATGGCCATATCCGCAATTCGTCTTCCAAGTACATCATTATATTATAGAGAACTTATAAATTCTCTAAATGTTTCTATGTTTCCCTTACTCATATCCCATACGTTTTGATCAGTAACTTAATCGTTCTAATATTACTTTTCGGTGATTAAATCCAGTCAGATATTTTTCGAGATGCTTATGTTATATACTTAGCTTATTATTTATTTATTTATTTTTATTACTATTAAACAGAAGACTAGTTATGTTTTATAGTTTGTATATTATCAAGCAACAATTATTAAAGTTCCAATCACCGCAAAGTGCCTATGATATTTTTATCTTCTTTTATAGACATATTAAGAAATCCTACATTTTTGTAGTAGTTCTATAAATGTTAACTATAGTGCACATTTACTGCACATCATTCAAAAGTGTATAAAGTGGCCACCGGAATTTCAAGCGTCCTATTTCTTAATAGTATATACATGAACGATCGCTACGTTGTCAATTTCTACAACAGGTTGCCGCAACTTAATGGTTGGGTACATGAAGGTGTTGTTCTGAATTATTCTTTATTTATTTATTGAAAAGGTTTGCCGACATTACAATTTAATGAAGTTTGACTTCTTTTATAACTAATTGTAACAAATTCTTACAGGAAAGAACAATAAATGTTTCGGTGAGGCAAATGACATTAACCTCACCTATCTCTTTAGTAAGCTCACTTATAGTAACTGTAAATAAGTCTTCTTCACTTGTTACGCTCTGACAGAACACAGTCTAATGTTTTTCTTATGTAAAAACAAAAAAAAACAAGTTATTAGCATTTATGATTTTAGAGTCTGATTTGGTGAAAGGAAAAATACCTATTGTTTTCTGTAGTTACCAAGCTTTTTATAATTACCCTCATTTTTTTAGTGTTACACAGTTTACTCCGGCAGCTACACTTTCTGCTAAGCATTTCCTTTACTTTGTGCGATGCTGGGGAATTAGACATATATTGTAAATAATCAAGTTCTATTTATCAAAAAAGCAAATCACTTATAAATGTCTATTGTTTACATAACTGTCATTGTGTGATTATAAAATATGCAATTGTCATATTTTGTCAATAATTTTATATTGTAATTGAATAACTCTTTTTTAAATATTTAATATATATCTTAAAATTATGTAGTTTATAGGTACAATGCGACACATTGTTGGAAGAACAATAAGGTTTCTGTCGTTTGCACCTAACGTTAATATTACAATGTCATTTGCACCTAATTAATGCTCGAACTGAACCTTCACAAACTGTTTAAGATCTGACAACAGAAACATCTTGTTTAACCATAGTTATGATCCACGCGGATCGTCATTATTATGTTTCCGAGGATCACCTACCTATGTATTTCCTCTAAACTACTCTTTATAGTTTCATGATCCGTAATCTCTAGAGTACCTATATATTTCAATGAGTTTATTTACATACATGGGAAGTTAAGATGTATGTAATTGTAATAATTTTTACTTTGAATGCTTTTGTATAAGCAATAATAATAAATCTATGAATGATTTTGCTATGTAATATGTTACATATTAACAGTTTTCTCAAAATGAAATCAAAAACACGGTTGTTTCTACTATTATGTATTTACTTAACTTTATGTTTTAATAGTTATTATTCCACCATAAGATTACAGAAGAATCAATTAAATTAATAATAATAATGATAAACAATGAAATTCATTAGTATTACAATAGCTGTAATTTCCGTACGATTATCGAACTAGACAAGGTGGTTTTAGTTGTGAATAAAATTGTTAGTTTAGATCATATAGAGACTCACAATATTATTGTGGCTACCTACTCGAATGGCCGGGTTGGAATAGGGACATTCCAAAACCAGGACGGCCGTCTGTTAGCGTAACCCGCTTAATTTGTATTTTATTTTCAGATTATTTTTAAATTGGAAATTATTAGTCAATTTATTGACTTTTTACATATGACAACACGGGCGTATGGCAATATCGAGGCAGTCAACGGGAGGGTAGGACGACTAGCGGTCGTGTGGCTGTCTGGCGAGTGAAAAAACAAGATATGAAAACGGAAAGTGTATACTAGAACAGAATGATCAAAACAGTTTATTATCGGATCCTCTAATCAAACTAAACAAATTGTATGCTTCAAAAGTGAGTACGTCAATACAAGTATTAAAATTTTTGATCGAACGAGCGCGAAGCGTCTCTACTTCAACTTGGTCAAAGCTTTTGTATGTATGTCTGTTTTTTTCCTCTACAGGTTGCAACCGATTCTCGTGAAATTTTATGAGCAAGTTCTATAATCACATAGTTTTTTTTGACGAGCTAGTTTTTTGAAATTTTTCGAAGAATACAACACATTTCAGCCATTTCGAAAAATTATCAAAAATGTCACAAACGCGAAATCTACAACTCACAAGCGCCAGTGTTTTCGATTGTACGTATTACGACGAATCAGGAACATGACGAATCCGGTACAAATCGTATAAATATATAAAATTATACAAATGACTTTATGTCGCTTACTCAATTTTGAAACCGCACAACAAGTTCTCGGTAGCCGGGTCGAGTATGGCAACTAGCTGGCGGCCTGTTAAATATTCACCGTAATGGCCCGCCTTTGTCACACCGCCTACCGGTCGGGTTACACTTTTAATTATTAAACGGTAATTTGCTGAAGTCTGAAAAAACTTGATTTGGTGGAAGCTATAAATTAGGTCAGAATTATCAATCCATTTAGTATAACTCCATTGGCTTATTCTCCAAAACACACGTCTTTTTTCTCAAGCACACATTATAATTTCTTATTTTTTGTATTTTGAAGAAATAACATCAAGGTATATTAAAAAACTCAATTTGTAACGTATTTTCGGTTTGACCATATGCAAAGAGTGTTCAGACATCGAACTGAAGCTAGTTTTTGTATCCTAACTGGAATTTCTCAAAAACATGGTAAATAAGAATGTACTTATTCAATTTTGTAACTATCAAGCTACGTACGTACTGACGGAGGCTTACTTAGCGCCTGGAGTAGAGCCTTGCGACACAGAATAGATAAAAGTCATCTTACGAACTATAATAGCGTGTATCGAAGTAAACAAACGTGTTGGTTTTTTGTAGGCGCGAGGCATTTCAGATATATAGAAAAAAATCTTCGATCAAGAATACCTAGCGACCCAACACGCAACCCACCTTCCAGTGTGGCCAACGTTTATCCTATAATAATAGACTCTAGGCGCCAGTGGTGAGGGTGAAATTATGCTGAAGGTAAGCCTTTCTACAAAAGTTTTATGATCTGCATAGTGCATCGGTGGGGTGGGACTTGTGAAATTAAGCCGATGAGAATCGGCTTATAAGGACCCTTCGCCACTGCTATACGCTAAGCAAGCAACCTACCAGTGCATACGTAACGTAGCCGGATGGTTAACATCAGGCAATCCGCTTTTCCTTGAAGCATCATAACCACGCATGAGCCCATTAAAAGTCAACCGCAGAACGTGGGCCTCTCACGTGAGGATGTTGCCATAACCCATACGCTTGCTAGGTAGGCAGATTGCAGTGTTGGACCGTTTTCATCAGAAAATCTTACCGCCCATTTTCCGATCTACGGAGGTGTTGTAGTACACCTCCAATCCAAGTCATTAGTCACCTTTTACGACCTTTTTAGGGTTTTAAGTTGTGAAGTGTTGGTGCTATTTTACTCTGCTGGACGTCACTACAAGTTCAAACTCTTTTCTAAGTAAGTAGATCGTCACAATCTGGACTATTACTATAATGAGGAACTTATTTTATGACAGCTATGACTATTTCAACTGGGTAACCCCGAAGTGTAAATATGTGAAAACGCTTGGCTGATAATGAGGGCTAGCTAAAGTGATCAGACGTCAAGTAACGAAACCTGTTAGATTAAAATCACAGGTATTAAACGCGATTAAACCTACCTTTCCCGACGTTTCGACCGTGTTGCATCGGCCGTAGTCAGGGTTGACAGTCAGCGATCTAATAAAATGCAACGCGAAAGTTTGAAAGTAAATATAACGGAACCCTGTCCGTATAAAAAAAGAAACACTTAGAGCTTTTCCGAAAACCCATGGTTATTGTTACCATGGGTCAAGTTTCAGATAATATTATGCAATAAAAAAATCTTTATTTACTCCACAGACACTGTATGCTTTTGGAGGGGATCAGGTTATGAGACTTGGTGATAAATCAATGTCATAAGGACAACTCCACCGCACCAATAGTCTCCAAGCAGCTTCTACAAACATCTTCACGGAAAAGTAGAATTTAAACTTAAGTAAACCTCTTTGTTGCTGAAAGCTTCATAAAATTTTAAGTGTATTTGTCTCTCGTCCAAGTTTGATTAGTTCTTTGTGTGAACTGGCGTGGGACGTGCGGTGAACGCAAGAAGTTGTGGTTGTTGATACTGAGGGCGAAACGTAATTAATTTTACACTGACGGATAGTCATTACAAAATAGCTAATGCCAAAAGTTCATATTATTATTTATTACGTAGGGCTTGTAGCGTCTACCTAAAATAACAAAATATCGGAATTTTAGCCTTGTAAAATGTTTTAAAATATCTTAAATAGTCGTCCCATGTATTTAAACTACGCTTATATTACTTAAACTAGGGTTTCCTAGGATGTCGGTGCCGTCATATTACGGCCGTAATATAGCGGCGTAGAATGTTGTCTACATGTAAACAATACGTACGCGGTTTCCAAGAGATCGGTGCTGAACACCGTAACGTCAAAAAGCGGTGCCGCTATTTTCGTGACGGTCGTCATGACGGTGTAGAACAGTTCGCCACCGTTTTTTCAGGATAGCGGTGCCGCGACAACGGTGAAAGAAAATGAGTAAAGCGAAAGTGATTCCTGAATTTTTCGTCATTGGGCATGCACAGTAAACAGCGATTTCAAAAAACTCTTTTTTTTGCATCTGTACCACGAACATGGAATAAATCATCTACTTCCGAAAAATAAATCAGCTGTTTCATACAAAAATAAATACTGAAAATATAAAAATGTATGAAGTAGCTGATTTTTTTCGCGATTTCAGAGTTGGTCTCATAGTAAAAGTTGTTCAGTTTGATGGTCCGAAGAAACGGTTTTCTTATTTTGCGTTAATTCATTAACACGTTGTATATGTATAATTAATGCTATATCAAGATCGTCTATTTCTTATTTCATCATTCACCGTACAGCGCCGTAACGGTGCTGTACGGTGTTGTAACTTTCCACGTGACTCCACTGTAAAGACGGCCGTCTTTTTGTGTTCGTAAAATTACGGCCGCTATATGACGGCACCGTTTTTTTAGGAAACCCTAGCTTTAGGTAGCATTTTCCTTATAATCTGAACTTTAAATTATCGGAAATTTTTAAATAATTATTTGGCATTTTTTAGACTACTTTTAAATCTTTTAGATTTTGTAAATAATAGGTAGGTATTAAAAACTGATCTTTAACTTTTAGGTTGGATGACGGATTAGATGTTCTTATTTGATATCTCATTTCCATAAAAATCCTGCACTGTGGCTTTTCAGAACTATTTTTTAAGTCAAATGTAGCGAATGTGGCAGTGGTAGAAAGCACAAAGTATTTTAAAATTGTGCACGTTTTAAACCTGAATTCTAACTTCAGTACTAATATATTTTCTCGAGTCAACTACTGGAGAAAAATGTGCGAAATGTAGCGAGTTAATATTTTCTGTCCGAATTTTCCTTTGGAAATTAAATATCAAGAAAACTTAGTAGTACACGTCTAACATAGCTGTTACATTGTGAAAACTGTGAATTTTTTTTTAAGTAAGTACCTTACCCATAATAGGGATGATGACTAATGAATAAAATAATGAAATACTAATAAAAATCGTAAACATATTAAACTTTTAGAGTACCTTGTATACCTTTTGGTTTTTTAAATTGCGTATTATTTGTTTTATGACCCTTCAAAGTTGGGCGGACAAGTCCATTTAAAAAGTATAAAATTTATTAAAATAAATAATACCTTTAATTAGTCCATAAAATTTATAGCAAATTTGTCTAAGAAACCATTTTGATAAACACAATATTTAATATAGCTGCCGAACAAATTTCCTACGCGTTGCATACAAAGTACTCAACCGTGACGTCATAACTGAGTAGCCGTTAGTATGGAGCGTTTTCGGGTGAGTCCAATTTTGTGCATTTCAAACTGTGACATCTCGGGCAGTTTTCATGCTAGTGAAATAATTCTTTTACCAATGTTTATATTTTTTGAGAGGTAATTTATGTAACATAAAATAAAAAAATAGTCATCATGCCTATTATTTGTAGGTGTTTGGTAAATGTGATGAGCTGATTTATAACGTTGCTGAAGTACTATACAATGTGTTTTGTTGAACATTGATCAAACTTTGTGGTGCGGCTTAGATCATCAAACTGAAGAACTTTGTCTATGGGACCAACTTCATCAGAGCAAAAAAAACCGCTGTTTCATACCTTTTGGTAAGGTAGTTATTTATGTTTTCTATGGAACAGCTGAATATTTTTTGATCTGATTAAGTTAGCCCCATAGACAAAGTTGTCAGTCAGTTTGATGGTCTAAGCCACACTACAAAGTTTGATCAATGTTCAAAAAAACACTGTATTTTGTACTATACATATAAGGAACGATCAGAAGAATAAATCCACGACATAAGCATACATTGTGTCCATGATGTTCATTATGATGATTAATTTATCACATTAATGATTAATGTATCTTATCACATTTTATCTCCAAAATTACTCAGCCGATTTTTTTTGCAAATATAAAATAAAACCATCTTTATTAAAGGCTATAATTAAAGCCAAAGATCGAGAAGTAAAATTCCACGCAGTTATTAGTACCGAGTATAGTAAGCTAGAACTTTATAATTTGAATATGTGCATCATTTGCAAAACTTGCTATAGCATAGGTCATTGATCTCTCCACATAGATAAAGTTTTAATCTAGTATGGTTACGTATCCAGCTGTCAATTTAGTAGCCGGAACCCGAAGCTAACCAGCGAGAAAACTAGGTACCACTTACTGAACGTACGAATGCAAATCTGACTGTTGCAGGGTGCATGGTGGCGTGCGCAAGTAGTGATGCTCTTTTGTTTCGTGCTTCAAAAAAAAGTATTCGATCGGCTGTTCACGTTTTTAGGTTAGCGCTAGCTTTGTGGAATCCCACTGCGATATAACTAGAACACAAAATATAAAATCTGTGTAATCAAAACAGAAGCGCCGCAGCTCAAGGGCCCTATTTTTGATTCATTCCTTTGTAATCGTTCGTGTGACAAGGACTTAGGCTGGCCCCAGACCTACCGGTTTCATTTCTTTTCTTTGCTGTTCTACTATGGACCGCCGGCTAAGAGGCTCATTTTCAATCTATCGCATATTTTGACCAGACCACATTGGCAATATAGTCATTAGTTTAGTGTTGTTCGTCTGGGTTGCGATGCGAAGTATTAGTTTTCAAAAAAAAACTGCTGTTTCATACAAAAATTAATAACGAAATTATCAAAATGTATGAAACAGCTCATTTTTTTTTCGATCGATTTATTTTTAACGATTGGAGTCCATGTTCAGGGTGGCATATTTTCTAAAAGCTTCCTGCTTCGCAATCCAGGCGATGATATTTGATAACACCAAGCTAATGGCTATCTTGCCAACTTGGTCTAGTCCCAAAATGCGATAGATTGAAAATTACCCTGGTTGGCCGGCGGTCTTTAAAGAAAGGTAGAACAGCAAAGCAAAGAAATGAAACCGGTAGGTCTGGGGCCAGCCTTAAGCCACATGTGCCGTAATGTCACAATTGACAACACGCACTTGAATTACACAGACATATCTGACGGTGACGACGCTGTCGTCTATGTAGTCGACGGTGCAACCTACGTAAAAATATGTATGTAAAGTTCTAATTTTGGCCATCAGATTAGATAAATTTGTATCACTGTACTGTCGTCAAATGCACGATGGAATATGTAAGGAACAATTCAAATGTAACAACTGTAACCACCATATTCTCGCAAATAAATGCTTATATACTTACTTACTATACTGACTGACAACCGCTATGTCGAATTCAAATGAATAGGTAGTTAAGAGCGTTCGACGTCACGCCAGCCGGAGGATTCAAAAATAGGGCTCCTGCCCCCTAGCCAAAGTAACATTTGCAAATTTTCGCTATCGCTTCGCTTCGAAACATGTATGGATTTGACGTTTTAAAATTCGATAGTTAACGAAACCTTATGTCAATCCCATACATGTTTCGAAAGCGAAGCGATAACGAAGATTTGCCAATGTTACTTTGGCTAGGCCCTCTGGCTATATTCGAAATCGAAGTGATTTCGAATATGGCCAGGAGCCCTATTGTGGTTAGTCTTGCGTTAGGAGCTGTTGTGACAGTGTAGTACTAACTATAGCCCGATTTGGCTTGAAATTGCCTGTATGTAATGTCTGTGTGTGCATGCATGAAAAACCGCCATATTTTTATGAGTGCCTCTTCTGTCTGTTTCATATTGTGACTACGGTTTTTAAATATCGACAGGTAGCGCGTGGTCTATTGAAATTCTGCTTTTGGTAAAACTTAGTTGATATACAGTTCCTTTGAATGGGTATGCGATACCGTCCTTTTTGTTTGTGTCGGTCACAGACATATATGTCTGTGGTATTGGTATACCTACAAGACGTATTCTAGTGTGCTTTTCACCAGCACAACAAAAAGTATTATGTATGTCTGATACAGACTGCCAAACGATTATATGTACATTACAGCCGAGTGAGGGAAGTTAGCATTTCCATTGTCGAGGATGGTTGGAATGGTGCTGACCCACTGACCTGATTTTTTTTTCTATTTAACTGGACTGGCTGTCTGTATGATTTGACAGCAAAGTTCTTGTGCCTATTTGAAACGCCTCTAGCGTGAGGTCTAAAGAACTAATTTTGACGTACAATGAAAATGGTTGCCGTGATGGTCTCTCCAGACTCTAGTACCAATGTCCCTCACGCTATGCTCACGCTCCGTCCAACAGCGCCAAAATGGCGGAAATCAAATAGGCACAAGAACAGTTTGACAGCAGCCAGTCCAGTGGAATATATAGAGGCCAATGTGCTGACCTGAAACTGCAATATTTTACATCGCAGTGTATATATATGATGGTACGAAACCCTCTATGAAAACTATGTGTATGTTTAACTATGAGAAACGAGCACTCATATTTTTTTAATAAATAAATTTATTATATAAGTTATTTATTTTTCCTTATTCATAAATTTTACGACCTTAAATTTGACATACGAGTAGATATTTACGATGTTTAAGAGCACCATTGTAACTCTCAGCGGGAAGGGTTAAGATTTATCCCCTATATTTCTGAATTACAAGAGCCATATTTATCTCCGTAAATTCTTTAGCTCATCGTTAGCTTATTATATAGAATCTAAATTTTTCATAAATACAGTAATTTGTATTCAGGTGGCGTAGCTGTAGCGTTCTAATCAACTTTTGTGCCCTTATTGGGGGTAATAATGTACTAATTTATGTTAAATTGTAAGGATTATGGTGAGAATTAAATGATTATTATTATTATTATTATTATTAATTGTAAACTGTTAGAACGTTTGGTGTGTCCTGTCTACGGCAACATAAATATGCTCAAATAGTAAAATAAAAAAGACTATTAAAAAGGATCATAACAAAAGACTAAATGCAGATTGGTTACTTATTCTGGAACCTCCCTCAAAAGCAAATTAAACTTATCACAAAAAGAAAAGCTCCATAAATAGTCCGACCGATATGGACATCGCGCGGTTTCGTAGCGTTTACTACGAAAGTTACGTAGCGCACTCTACGAAAGTTACGTAGCGCGCACTATGAAAGTTACGTAGCACGCTCTAAGAAAGTTAAGTAGCGCACTCTACGAAAGTTACGTAGCGCACTCTACGAAAGATACGTAGCGCGCACTGCGAAAGTTACGTAGCACGCACTACGAAAGTTACGTAGCACGCACTACGAAAATTACGTAGCGTGCTCTACGAAAGTTACGTAGCGCGCTCTACGAAAGTTACGTAGTGCGCACTACGCAAGTTCCTCCAACTGAACGGGCAATGCTACTGACTGACTACGCGTACTACTACTGCTATCTGCTACCGCTATTAAGGTGTCTGTAGGGCAAGGAAAAGGTGGACATTTGGATAAAAAAAAACATTTGTGCTCAGAATCACTTTCCGAGTCATTTCCTTGGTTTTATTACTCATCTTCTGATACATGCTGCAGGCAAACGCAATTTTGTAGTCAATACTGCCGCGTAGATAATGTTCCATATGATACTTAAATCTCGTATCGAATTCAGCTTATTGTTCCAAAAATATTTTACAAAAATTTGCATTGAACAAGGAAGCTGCAGCGGTTGCACATGCATTCTTCACGCGCTTCATCTGAATTCACGTCACGTACTCGGTCAGATCCGAACAGATTCCCGAAGACCAAACGTGTTCCGAACCTTATGTGGTTAAAGTATAGGAACTGAAAATACGACATTAAGCTTCGAGAACAGCGACACTGGCTTTAGTCATATTACCATATTTGCGGTACCTACTTATTTGAAACTAGGAATAAGGGCGATTACCTACATACATTCACGCGTTTTTAATTCATATTCGTGTTTTTACGGTAGTAATAAAAATAATTCTACTATTCACGTATGACCGTTGTGCACTCATTTGTTTCAAAAAATACGAATGAGAATGGAAATAGAATTCTTTACGATGAGAATCCTATATTTATCGGCGCAAGCGCAGCGCCGCGTCACAATCACGCCACACATCGTACGATGCGTTGTTGCCGCGTGACTCACGTCCCCACTACCGTCGCCGCCGCCTATACAACCGGCCGGAGCTCGGGCCGAAGCGCATTCGCCTTCCGACACACGGACTGTGCGGACATTCTGTTTTACCACAGTTTTTGATTTAGTGCCGAATTGATTTATGTTGATTAAATCTTTATGTTGTACGCAATAATAAAATGGAGATAATTCAGTTTTAAATTATTTAATTCATGAAGTGTGAATTTGAAAGTTTTAAAAAGTAAATTATAATCAAATAGTTTTTAAGTGTGATTTTAAAAGGTTTTAAATTATAATTATAAATAAATAAATAAATAAATAAATATTCACAACATCACATACATTGCTCCAATACCAAAGAAAGTAGCTATAGCACTTGTGTTATGGAAATCAGAAACAACGGTGGTATGACACACACCCAGACCCGAAACAATATTGAAAAGTTCATTTTCTACATTGACCCAGCCGGGGATCGAACCCGGGACCTCAAGAGATGGTGACGCCTTGAAAACCGGCTTGCGAACCACTCGACCACGGAGGTCGTCATTATCATTGATTTATGTGGTTTTGAGAAGTTTTAAATTGTAATTAAAAGGAATTAATATGAATGGAGATGGTTTTAATCAACACAGTACCCCGCCTCTTACATATTGAATATTGAAAACACATTGACAAAACATATTACTTTGACCTTATTTTCCTTTACTTACATTCATTATTTGAAAAAAAAAACAATACACTCCTTTTTGGGAACGTGTAAAAAAAGCGATGATATAGCTAAAATAAAAACATCAACGTACGCCTACAAGATTTTGCGAAATTTTAGTACTTTTATATAGTTTGTACTTACTGTTAACTCGAAAAATACAGGAGCAAGATTTACATATATTACCTACTTTAATTTTGTTATGCTCATATCCCCTAATAAAGATTGTATAGATAGTACATGTATAATAAATAACGCAGTGGTCACTATCTGTCAAACTGTTAAGTTTATGACATTAGAAAGAAAAGGACAAAACACTGTGTAACTATACAGCTGTTTTACAACCTTTGTACAACCACCAGTCGCTACGTCCCTAGAGGTGCAAGCAATCAAATTGCATAATTATTTTGCACAACAGTCATAGAGTACATTATACAACAGTTTATTAGATAGCTGAATTCATACAATCGCGAAAAGTGCACATTAAATTGGTAAAACTAAACAATACCGCGAGTTCCGACGCTTCAGTGACATCTAGTACATTATTGAAGAACTAAACCAACTTAGTACTTTGTACTAAAATAATAATAGTTTAATAGTACATTACGATATTAGTGCGTCAAGATGGTTATAACATGCGAGGCGGAATTTCAACCCGAGCCGAAGGCGAGGGCGTAATTGAGCCGAGCATGTTATAACCAATACGCACGTATATCGTACGACGTTTTTTAACACCCTTGCGAGGAAAAAGAAAAAAATACGCCAAAAGTACATTTTCGGAAAATGACTTGGCATTTTTCATGTTTTCACTTCATCCACTCCACTTCAAGAAATTTTCATATGTGGTTATGTATCTATTCTGTCCTTGGATATTGACGGCAGCAAGCTATCGCATGCGGTTCGCGCTTCTGTTAGTATATCCGGTGGAGTTGAAGTAATATATTGCTCATCTTCATTATTGAAAGTTGTCATGTTTAGATATTCACAATACAAGTACAAAGAAAAGAAAATTTGAGAAAAATGGCGCGAGGATTATTTTCTGCCGAGGCTGCGTGAAAATGTTGGCAAAGACGCTAGAGCATGCAGCCAAGTTTTTAAATTACCGAATAAACTATTTTATTTTTATTTTAAATAAACTCAATCTGTGAATGCACACTGTCTACTGAATGGCGCGGCGCGGCGATTAGTTCGAAATTTGAATAGCAACAGCGCGCTGCTCACTAGCTCCAGCTAGTCGTGCGGTGGCGATCAGTTCGATATTTGAAATGGCAAATAATACTGTTATGGAATTTGTATGGACTATAACTTAACTATTTACTTTGACACACGCACGCGTTTTTTATGACCCGCTTTACATATTTAAAACCGGTGGAATTACATCAGCTTTACGAGCAAGGGTGTTAAAAAAGTCGTTACACAATAATTTTTCACACAAAGCACACGAGGTGCCCAATAAGCTTGTCCCCGTAGTCCAATGGCCGATAACCGGTGTTGTCAGCCCAACGATGAGTATTTCCGACTTCAGAAATCTACTCTAACATTACATAGCAATTACAACATTACATTTTAGGGTTTACATAAGCTGCGCTTCAAGTGCACTGTGCATTAGAGCTATACATATAATTTGCATTTCTAATCAAAGGCAACATCTCAAGACGTGCTGACGCGACACGTATAAACATTTGAGCACCGAAAATCAGAATATCATAACATATTATAATAACTAGTGGCTCTGTATGTTGAGATGTAGACCTCGCGTTTGTGACATTTTTAGAAGTGGCTGAAATAAGATTGGTCCCCTATCTACGATATTTCGAAAAATTTCGAATAACTGAATTAACAAAAAAATAAATATAAATATAGATCTTGGTCACAAAATTTCACGAGAATCGTTCGAAAAATGCGTCCTGTAAAGGAGAACAAACGGACAGCCGTGCGTCAGGCTGTCCGTTTGTTCTAATAAGCATTTTTACTCTGCTGAAACAGAGACGCTTCGCTCGCTTGGTCAATAACAATCATAAAGCTTAGTTAGGAGTTATTTTGACTAATTTCCGCACTTAAGTAACTTATATAAAATATTAAACCACATAGCTCATTAATTAGATTTGCATTGCAATTTGCAATACCCGTAACTTTTCCAGTTCATAAACTTTTAAATTAACAAAATTGACTTTTTTAAGCTTATTGTAATTGGTTTGCAAGACCATGGAATAAGGTAAAAAAAACATTATTCCTTGCTTAGATCCACCGGTGGGGTCTCGTCGGTGGATCGATGTGAAATGAGGGGACCATAGTGTGTAAAAAGGTAAACAAGTACCTTTACCTAATTTCCTATTTTGCCAAAAACATCGTTTTATCATAAAGTTGGAGATCAATACAAATTGAATTACTTAAAAAATGTTCTATTAGTAACAAACAACTTGTACAGCGTCGCATCATAAACCTTACATGATAGGAATTTAGTAATGATCGTTGAAATATAATATACCTAAAGGGAAGAAGTTTAAAAATTAACTTACTACAAAGCTTTCCTACTTATAAATAACCCGACCGATAAAATCTATGACATATTTACGAGTAGAAAAGCACAGAAATCCATTTCCTGTATATTAATAAAATGCTCGATATTGCTTCAAAGCTAAACACTATCTTTTGGATAGAATCCAAACTACAAAAGGAGATGTAATCACGCATCGGTTTGGCTAAATTAGAAAAAAGGAGCTACAGTAGACAGAAAAGATGTATAAAAAGGATTGGCTGTTCAATTCGACAAATCTATGGGCTCAAGAGCATTATATGGACCAAAATGATCCGACGTAATGCCCTCCTTCAAGAAACGATCTGTAACCACTATTGTTTGTGGACTAAGCTAGAATAGGATGTGTTTCTAGTGTTCCAATAAGAATGTGTTTTACTTTTTAACTAAGTACAAGTTCATTTCTTTTTATACGATGTGTTTGTTCATTCGAATTATCACTGATTATGTATTAACTAGATGAAAACCCGGCTTCGCTCGGGTGAAATGACTCATAATACACATCTAGGTACAAAATGTAGGTACCTAGATATTTCTGTAGTCATCGGTTCTCAAGGAATATTAAAGGTAAGCAAGGCATAGATTCGTATACCTAGCTGCGTTCGTTGTGTTTAATATAGTAAATAAAAACTGCAAAAGTTTTACAAAAATATTTTTTAATTCAAAATAACCTACCGCTGTTTTAAGCACTCAGTCATTTTCTCTACTTGGGCAGGTAGAATCTGAAATGTGTCGGAATTTCAGTGTAAAGATATTGTCGAGCACTTTCTTTTCTTCTGTTTAGTTCAAAAAATGCCAATAATGTTGATTTTTCAGCTGATCTAGCTGCTGCTTCATGAACATTCTGATTTGTAAATACGACAGTTTGTTGGTTTCCCAAATGAACACCTGACTGTATAATTGTGTGACTTATTTTGTGCATTGAAAATTCAAATATAATTTCATCATGCTTTTCATTGCTTGATGTCGATTGATCAGTGAACTCTTGTGACGCTACTGTGATTTGTATCTTTGCTTGGTCATGACCTTTATAAAAATATTTTCACTTCTCATGCTCGTAAAGTTCGTCTTTATGTTGGGTATAGGCTGCATAAAATCGCTTTTTATGCTCTAGTGCATAAAGTAAAATCTTCGTCTAAGTCTCAGACTTTAAGACAAAGGTCGTTGGGTAAACAGCCACACATGCAATTAAACTTCATAGAATTAACTTGTTATTTCATTCTGGTTTTTCGCTTTTTTTTATTTTTGAAAATGGGTATCAATTTTATTGAAAGACCTTGATAAAAAAAATTTTTTTTTTTCAATTTTTGAATATGGGTGTCAAATGAAAGGCCTTGATGAGCACATACCAAAATTATATTTTTTTTATAAAAAAATGAGTTTTTTTTTTCAATTATTGAATATGGGTATCAAATGAAAGGCTTTGATGAGCACATTCCAAAAATATATATTTTGTCACAAAAAATTAAGAATTTTTTTTTTCAATTTTTCAATATGGGTATCAGATGAAAGGTATTGATGAGCACATTCCAAAAATATATAATTTGTCACTAAAATGTTAGAAATGTTTTTATTTTTACATTATTGTTGTTTAATTTCCTCACAATCGAAGTGAAAAGCAGAGTGTATAACTCGTACATAAAACCCATTTTACCCTCGACTTGACTATCCACCCTCGCCTGCGGCTCGGGTGGCTATATATCGTCTCGGGTAAAATGATGCGTTTTATGCACTTGTTGTACAATCTACTATTATTTATATATTTCACACATTTGACACTTGAACAAATTTCCACATTTATGTGAGCATTATTTTTTTACATAGATAGGGATTGTAGTAGAGCACCACCTATCCTATCTGTTATTATCACACTCGAAATCCTTCTTTTTATTATTCTTCCATCGTCTCTTCTTATTATAGCATAACCTCCATTTTGGGTACCAGCTCTAGTTTCTCCGCAAAATGTCTTTGGGTAGTTTTTAGAACATTTAGAGGCAGTTCCATCATTTTTTACCCACGACGGACGGAACGGAATGGAGGTGGTATATGCGTTTGGGGTTAGAGGTTGTGCGTTTGTTTGTTTGTTTGTGTGTTTGTCTGTTACCATTTTCCTCGGAAACTACTAAGCTGATTACGATGCGGTTTTTTGCATTCAAATGGTTTCATTTCAGAGCAGGTTCTTAGACTTGTTTCATAGTGGTAGACTACCAGGGGGCTCTGCAGCAACCAGATAAGTCAAGTTTGTCTATTACCATTTTCCTTGGAAACTACTGGGCCAATTTCAAGGCAGTTTTTGCAATCAAAAGGTTTCATTTCAGAGCAGGTTCTTAGATAAGTTACATGGTGGTAGATCACCAGGGGGCGCTGCAGCAACCAGATAAGTCGCGCTTGAGAAGTTCTCAAAAACTACTCAACTGATTTCGATGCGGTTTTCTGTAATGGGTTTGTAGGTTATACCGGCAATGGTTCTCAGATAGATGTTATGGTGTTTAACCGCTAGGGGGCGCTGCAGTTATCATTTTCTCATTTATTTCCAAAGCGGATTGACCAATTTGGATGCGGTTTTCTGGTTTTCTGTACCTTATAGTTTTGTGGTTTGTCGGCGATGGTTCTTGGTGTTATGGTGTTCAGCCGCTAGGGGGCGCTGTAGTAATCATTTTCCGAATGGTTTGACCGATTTAGATGCGGTTTTTAGAGTAGATAACGTATGAATTCTTTAAAAAGTTTAAAATAAAATGGCAAAATTAAAATTTTTGAAAAAACCCACGACGGTTAAAATTGTAACTCTTTATTTAAAAAGACTAAAATAAGTTTTACAAAAATCCCTCGTTTATGCACATTGGGCCACATGGCCCATAGATCATGTTTTTTGACACAGTCTGAAAAAGTTTCTGGTCTTTATCTGGCTCAGGTATTTCTGCACACACAAATTTATCATAATCTTCTGATGACTTTGGTTTTTCTTAAAATAATAAGCATATGAGCACGTGGAAGCCCTCGTTTCTAAAATTCAATGGTGTAAAGTAAAAGCACGCATTCGGTAGGTACTCCAAAAATATGTTTGGAGCTAAGGTTTGGAGTACCTACTGAGTGCGTGCTTTTACTTGTAATGTCATCTAAAAGTTCCTCCAATTTAAGTTTAAAAATTCTGGCAATTAAATCGGGTCTATGTTCTTTTTTAATCTCTTGTAAATTTATATAAGATTTCCTGCGAATGGGGAGGAAAAGCGCAATTTTATCCCGATAGGTGGCGTCTGGTCTTGGTACCGGGCCGCCTCAAAGAAAGTGTCAAAACATATGGGAATCTCTTGGAGTATTGCACTTTTTAATTTTATACTGAGAAAATTCCGCATTGTTATGCATGTAACTTGTAAATTATTGGAGTTCATCGATTTCCCAGTAACAAAAAAAATATTGGGCAAAAAAATATAAAAAAAAAGATGCTTTTCCCTCGATTTTCTCCTTTGCTGAGCCTGAGAAACATTATAAATCAAAAGGAATGTTTCATGAATTTGATGAAGCTTCGCCAAAATAAAACAACATTTGAATTATAACAGCTTTGTTCTTTAATATTTCAACCTCAGCAGTTTCTAGCATATTTATAACTTGGATGAATTTTATAGGTATATCAAATATGGAATAAGCCCAATATTGGGGCTAAACAGAGAATTAATAGAATTTTATATGCCAGAGTCATTCAAGAAACTTAGAATAATAAAATAAATATGATAAAACGGTTCGTGTAATTTTGGATGGTACAGAAATTCCAGTACAGAAACCTGAAATTACTATTGCACAGAAGGCATCATCAGGCAACTATAAACACGGAAATTCACACTCAGTTGCTTTGTTAAAATTTAAATCATATGCTTCTAATCTGAAATAAAAAGATTACTTGTAAATCTTACACGAAATTTAAAGAAATGTAATGCTTGTTAGCAATTTTTTGTAAGTTGCTATAAACTTTCTTGCCTGTTGTTTTGGCTTTTCTTTTCCGTAATTCTTCTTTTATATGAGCTGAAGTTAGCATATAATACATTGTTTGTCCGCAAAACCGAAAAAAATACAATCTAAGAAAGTAAAATCACGTAATACACAGTCAAGACAATATAAGCTCAAACTGACAATTGTTCCAAAGAATGAAGCGCCATCTGTAATTCACTTTGCCTTCGCCTCCCCATTCAGATTTTATGAAATACGATTACAAACAAAGTAAATCACTATGCAAAACTAAAATATGTCAATGTAAAGGTTATGGTTGGTATTCTTTCTTTTTTCTATGGTTGTGATCGCAATCGGTCAATCAAGGTTTATGCAAGGTTTAAAGAAAAAATACATATCAAAGAGTATATCATATCATAAAAAAGTGTCAAAAACAATATTTTCGCGCGAAACGTCAACGACTAAAGAAACTACCCAAGATTGCGAATGTAGTTTGTTTGTCAGTGCCACTAGAATTTAACGAAATTCTCCATAATCCGAATTTTGCAGATATATGTTGTCGACTCGAAATCAATATTTTTTTATGTTTTGTTATTCATATAAGGTTTCAATCGAGTCTACCGTACCCCTTGACGAAATTATTAATATAGATTACAAGTCTGTTCTTTAATCAGCCTTGCGTCATTTTAACCCTGTGGTGAACTTAATCACCTTATTAATTTATTTTCTTTACCTGTTTGTGATGTTCCACACCACATAACTTACTTTTACTGTCTTCAAAACTCTTACAATATCTGTATTCAGTGAACATTACCTACACTTATTCCTAACATTTTTATATATGTAAGTAAAGCATATATTTCATAAGAAAGTAAATAAATTCCAAGTCACATAAAAGTCATTGAACGAAAAATTTTATCACAGCCTAAATAAATGTTTTCTTTCAACAAAAGCAGGCTTCGTCAAGTCACATTTTAACTTAAGCGACCGTAAAACGCTGAAAACAATTTTCATATAAAAAATTATCGAAATTTTTGTCAATTTTATCGTTTTTAATTAATAACTACTAAACTATTCTTTATTTTGGAAAACTGACAATTACAAAACTAAAGAGCTAAATAAGGTTTATTTTTATTATAGTTTCAATATTATAGGTTTATTATTGGTTGGCACAAAACTACCGATAAATCAAGTAATACTGTATGAAATCTTTGTTCAAAAATGTGTATTTGGCGTTGTACGGCTCCTTAAGTAACAAGGTAACAGCCTAAAGGCCTACGCCAAAACCTGAACTACGATAATCGAATCACGTTCGTTCTGTTTCGTGAACGACGAATATCGTTCGATCACCGTTATTCTTTTTTGTTGTAATAGTCGTTACCTCTGATCCCGTCGTCGCCTACAATAGTCGGATGGCACTCGGGCGGCAAACGCTCGGCCCATTTCATAACAATGAGAATGTTTGTTGTACGTTGGTGAACTTACTAGCTTTGTGAATGGGTTAGGTATTAGATACTTCGTTATTTTTTGACACCCACAGACTTGCACGTCTTGCACAAGTCGCGAATGCTTTGAATAGGTATATGTTTATGTACTTGAATGTACTTTTTCATATCAAAAGTGCACCTAGTGGTAAGTACTTTACTATTCCCTCGACTCCAGAAGTGTTACCTGTCCATTAGTGACCAAAAAAGAGTCATCAACACCTAGAAAATATTCAAGAAACATCTGTCAATTTTATCTAGGTCATAGTATAATAATGAGTACTGTAATAGGTACACTTATTTTAAGAAAAAAGTTACTCAACCATTTGGGTTAAGTAATAAAAGTGGTTTGCATCACTCTTACTTACCTTACCTACTTCTTAACTTTTTGAAATGAAAACATAATGAAATATATTTTATTAAAGCCGTAATAAATATACATTGCACTACATCAAATAAAGTGACGTCGTACGTTTGTGTCGTTCAGTAAACAGCAATATTAAGTCTGCGGCGCGCAATAACTCAAGAAACCGGGACGGAAACTTGTGATTTTTCAGTGGTCGGTCCGTCTGTCCACGTTAGGGGCGTGTGATGTATCGACAACCCTTATGACGACCACTCACTACATTCGCTTGTAATGTAACTTTGCAAGATTCTATTTTTGGCATTTACGTTACAGTATCGCAAAAACTTAAGGAGCCGTGGAAATCACCAACGATGCAGTAAAAAAATCCGCCAAACGGACCTGCTATACTATTCTCTAAAGTTTGCAGCGTCCAGTTCGTCGCTGCAGTTGCGTTGTCTGGCAGGTGTCATATTCTCATTACTGGTTAAACTCTTTGGAATCTATGGCATTTTGCCTAGTGACTCAGTAAGTCACTCAGACAGAGTGACTCAGAAACTCGACGAAACGATCACTGACAGTGAAGTTGCATGTCAGAGAATAGCATCCCTGTATTTATGTCTATTCGGAGGACTGAAAACCATACTGAATAGCGATTGGCGACCTCTCATCTATCAAGTGACTCCATGTTGCTTCGACCCTCACGATCGGCGATTGATTGCAATTTGACGTTGCTCGCGCTCGAATCGTAAATGCATAGCAGTGACACAGCACTGAGCGTTCAAAAGGGTAACAAACAACGAATGCATACTGTTGCTGTTACAACTGTATCACGTGCGTTCACACTGTAATGCTTCAGTTGACGTCACTCACTACCATTAGACTATTACAGAATCCGACTGCAATGCCGGTTCTCCTCAATGACTGATCTATCATAATGCTTGAACCTGTTACATCACACGCCAGACTCCTGTGAGTAACCGCCTTTAGTTATTGCAGGACTCCGGAATAAAACATTACATCCTTGATAGCTAGCCGCGTTCAATTTTCATCGCTCATAAGGTGTTGGACAAATGGGCATAGTTTTTCACCGCAAATCGTATCCAATTGTGGCTGCTATAAATTTTATTTGAAGAGATGTGATCACTCTATTTTGATCCTCTCAGAATACTAGATACTTTTATGTTAGCGTAACCCGCATAATTTATTGTTACAAGTGTATTTTTTTCACGGGCGTAGCCAGGGGGGGGGTTTTGGGGGTTCAAACCCCCCCCCGAAATATATAATAGGCATCATCTATTTATTGATCTATAACATTAAAATAAAGTTAGGCAAGGCGAGGAGTATAATTATTAAACATATTAACATTTTGAATTTACCGCGCTGCTGCCATCTGTCACCGATCATTTGAATTACACCCACCGCATCGCATTCGGTAATTTTCGTATGTTTTCGTGCACCGCTCGGCTGTCGCCAGTCAACAGTCAGCAGCAGCACCGATTACCGCGAAAATAATTTTGTGGGTAGGTCAAGGGTAGGTATATACATATTCTAGCGTGCGTGCCGGACTGCAGTGAACGAAGTATTTTGTCACTTACTTGTAAGTAAATGAAAATAACTAAAAAAAAGGGGCCAATTTAATAGATCACATTTGACATCTGTCAGTCCATAGTGTGATTTGGTAAGTAAATGGTAAAGCTTTCTTTCGTGATTATTTATTTATACCATAAAACTTATTATTATTAAGTTTTGGTATCCCGAGGTAACCTCGGCGAGGTTAGCAGACAACCAGCCTACATGCCTTATGATAAAGGAGTAACAGATAAGATCGGCCACGTTTTACGTGAATACTCTGTACCGACAGTTTACACTCCAGGCATAAAGGTCAACAACATATTGGGTTCGCCGAAGGATGTCATGTCACACCACACCATTACACTACAGATCACAAGATTAGCGGATGAAACTAACTAAAAATCGCGGCCGTCTTATTCCAATATAGACAGGCAAGAGTACAAGATTAATGGATGAAACGGGTGAAACTAACTAAAAATCGCGCTGCGCGGCCGTTTATTTTCAATAGACAGGCAAGATCACAACTTACAAGATTAGTGGATAAAACTGACTAAAAATCACGCTGCGCAGCCGTTTTTTTTTTCTCAATTGTTAGACAAGATTACAACTTACAAGATTAGTGGATGAAACTAACTAAAAATCGCGCTGCGCGGCCGTTTTTTTTATAGACAGGCAAGATCATAACTTACAAGATTAGTGGATGAAACTAACTAAAAATCGCGCTGCGCGGCCGTTTTTTTATAGAAAGGCAAGATCATAACTTACAAGATTAGTGGATGAAACTGACTAAAAATCGCGCTGCCCGGCCGTTTTTTTTCTCAATAGTTAGACAAGATTACAACTTACAAGATTAGTGGATGAAACTAACTAAAAATCGCGCTGCGCGGCCGTTTTTTTTATAGACAGGCAAGATCATAACTTACAAGATTAGTGGATGAAACTAACTAAAAATTGCGCTGCGCGGCCGTTTTTTTTATAGACAGGCAAGATCATAACTTACAGGATTAGTGGATGAAACTAACTAAAAATCGCGCTGCGCGGCCGTTTTTTTTTTATAGACAGGCAAGATCATAACTTACAAGATTAGTGGATGAAACTATATACAGGCATTTAAGTTACATTTTTAATTTTAAATATTTATTTCTCCCAGCGGTCCTCTAATGTCCATGGGTTCATAAGAATATATCTAAATGTCATTTCATTTACATTGTTGTAGTTTTATTTTCTTAAAACCCCCCCCGATACAGAATTCTGGCTACGCCCGTGATTTTTTTGTACCTAAATATTATATTTCATTTTTTATTGATTAAGTGGCAATCAGTTATTCGAATTATTTGGCTTTAACGTATGGCAACACGGGCTCGGTTTGTTTTCGGCTCAATAAATAAAAATAAACATAAATGTAATGCTTCAAAAGGGAGTATTTTAATATTTGTATCTAATTAAAAGAGGTTCTTTGAAAAAATCAATGCACATTCATGTAGATATACAATCGTGAATCTTTCATCGTGCAATTATCTTAGATAAACAAGATAGCATGAGAAAAAATAAAAAGGGAACATAATAATTATAAATGTTTCTTTGACATCTAAAAAGCTTTTTAAAAAAAGCAAAACCTCCTTTAAAAACCTTAAAAAACAGCTCTATAAAAAGCAATAAATCTGTACATCAGAGCCAACTGGTCGGATGTCCAATTTTTACGAAAATGACTTTTGTTCTAGAACACACTTAATTTTTTGTCCTCTTTCGGGCTCTATAATAATTATTTCGCTATCTCTTTTATTCACAAAGTTAAGCCTACAAAAAAAAGTCGGATATCCACATGACTTCAGAACCAAACCAACTGATGTTTACTTGCGACTTTTTGCCTCTAGTAATCTTGAAATAATAGTTAAAAGTAGGTCTGATGTTCATTTAGGATTTATCGTTTCTCAAATTTTCTTTAGAGCGTAACGTCTGAAGTTCACATCAGACCTTTTGGTTCGGGGAATTCACACAACTTTCAGAGCGAAAGAGATAGCATATTTTTTTAATGGGCGTTAGAAAGAGACAAAACGATAACATACGCTTCACGAGCACGATCGTGGATGTTATGAATAGTTTGGTGCAAATAAATTCATGTTATCAAGTGTTATCATGTGATGAATCCTCATGTCTATTCCAGGAGTTAAGGAAAGCTGAAAATGTAAGAAATGAAGGTGTGTATACCATTTTACATTACTTAAGGCGTTCTAACTTTTTGTAGGTACATTGTTTTACACAATCTTTGGTAGGTACTTGAAAAGCTTTCGTATTGCATTTTATATAAATATTAAATAAAACAGGTAGGTACTTAACGCTTCATCATATCAGCCGCATGACACCCACTGCTGGATATAGGCCTCCCCTAAGGATCTCCACGACGATCGGTCCTGCGCTGCCTGCATCCACTGGCCTCCCGCGACCTTCACCAGATCGTCGGTCCACCTTGTCTGGGGCCTACCCACGGAGCGTCGTCCGGTGCGCGGTCGCCATTCCAGAACCTTTCCGCCCCAACGGCCATCGGTTCTTCTCGCTATGTGTCCCGCCCATTGCCACTTCAGCTGAGCAATCCTTCGAGCGATGTCGGTTACTTTAGTTCTCCTGCGGATCTCCTCGTTTTTGATTCGATCACGTAGGGAAACGCCGAGCATGGCTCTCTCCACAGCACGCTGGGTGACCTTGAGCCTCCTTATGAGACCCATAGTTAGCGACCACGTTTCACTGCCGTAAGTCATCACTGGCAACACACACTGTTCATAGACTTTCGTCTTGAGACACTGAGGTAAGTCGGACGCGAAGATTTTTCGAAGCTTCCCGAATGCTGCCCACCCGAGTTGGATTCGACGAGAGATCTCTTTCTCGAAGTTGGACCTACCTAACTGGACTGCCTGTCCTAGGTATACCTAAAGGTCAACAACTTCAAGTGTAGTGTTCCCAACATGAACTGGAGAGGGTACAACATGGGCGTTTGACATAATTTTCGTCTTATCCATGTTCATCCTAAGACCCACTCTTTGGGAAGCACTACGGAGATCTTCGAGCATTGTGTTCAGGTCTTCCATGGTCTCAGCCATAAGGACTATATCATCGGCAAAACGAAGGTGTGTTAGGTACTGGCCATTAATGTTGATGCCGAGTCCTTTCCAGTCCAAGAGCTTAAAGATGTCCTCCAACGCAGCTGTGAACAGTTTCGGAGAAATAACGTCTCCCTGTATTACACCACGCTGCAGTTGGATAGGATTTGTGTTCTGGTTCTGTACTCGGATCGTCATGGTGGCATTTTGGTATAAGTACCTCAACACCTCGATATACTATGTATTATGTATTAAGTATAAAATTGACATTGCTTGCTACTTAATTAATATTATACCTTACTCTATCTATTACTAATCATAAAATTTTCTAATTGTATAAATTATAATTTTCTAATATGACTGGACTTGCGGGCGTCTTGGAGTACTCTGTAAGCCTGTAAGTTTATTGTTTTAAATAAATATAAATAAATATAAATACCTATAGTCCACTTTGCACCTTTGGAGAGACTGCAGCACCGCCCAGGTTTCAATCGAATCAAAGGCTTTCTCATAGTCCACGAACGCCAAGCAAAGTGGCTCATTATACTCCTCAGTCTTCTGTATAACCTGCCGCAGCGTATGGATGTGGTCTATGGTGCTATAGCCTTTTCGGAATCCGGCTTATTCGGGAGGTTGGAAGTCGTCGAACTTGCGAGCGAGACGATTCGTAAGGACTCTCGAAAACAACTTATAGACATGACTCAGAGGCAAGAGGTGTCTATAGTTCTTTAAGAGGGACTTGTCACCCTTTTTAAAGAACAAGATCACCTCACTTATGTTCCATGTCTTTGGCGTTCTGCCCTGGACGATGACGGAATTAAAGAGCTTCTGGAGGACTTTGAGTATCGGCTTACCGCCCGCTCTCAGAAGTTCTGTAGTGATTCCATCGTCACCCGCCGTCTTGTTGTTTTTCAGCTGTTTGAGAGCCATACTAATCTCGTACAGGCTGACGTCCGGGATATCTTTTTTTTTTTTTTTCTTTATTTATTAGAGGGGTTTTGTCCGAAGATATGCCACCCCCATAATTTATGTCAAAATACAATGTTGGTTATATAATAATTGTTATCTATTTTTAACAGCTAATTGGACAAATTTATATAACAATTTCGCTTCTTCACTACATGGCTGCATCAAAATACAATTACACGTTCCAATATCATATGTTCGAATACCCAATTTTTTCCTGAGATCGGCAGTCCTAGAGCACTCCATGATGATATGGTAAACATCTTCCACTGAATTACAAATATTACAATTCGGAGAGTCTACTTTTCTCATCATATAAGCAAAACTATTCAGTGGCATATGACCCGATCTGAGTCGTAAGGCGGTTATAATATCATTTCTATTTAATGAAGTGCATTCCTTAAACCAAGGATAACGAGGAAGTGATGGTTGTATCGTTTTATACCATATACCTTTTGTCAAGGATCTTTCGTCAAAATATTCAGCCCATGCTTCAAAACAGTATTTTCTTATTTGTTTTAAAATGTCGGTATGTAATGGTAAACAGTGATATTTATAACCGTCAGTTAAAGCTTCTTTCGCGAGACGATCCACTTCCTCGTTTCCCACTATACCTACATGTGAAGGAACCCACTGTATTGCTACATGTTTTTGAAGAGCTTTTAATTTACAAATTATATCTATAATTACATATCCCAGTGGATAGCCCCTAGCGTTATAGGTGCATCGCGCTAAGTGTTGTATGGTACTTTTTGAATCGGTCACTATAACGAAATTGTTATGGTTTATACTTTGGGAATAAGAGAGAGCTTCCAGAATAGCGATCATTTCCGTATACATGATAGATATGTCACATTCAACACGGAATTTCATGTATTCACCTGTTTGCCAGTCTAGAAATGCAGCACCACTCGATCCTCCATCTTTGGATCCATCCGTGAACAATATATAAAAGTTTTCATACTCGTGTTCTAGCATATTATGGCACATTAATTTGAGGCATCGATCCTCGTAATTACGCTTGGGTTGGTCTATACCCAAAATATTATCTTTCAAATTGTCCGTTAAGTCCACGTTAGTAACCCAAGTATTTGATGAAAACATCTCTAATTTATTGCTGCAGTGTACGGCTATAGATCTGTATATCTCATGTGTCACCAGCAATAGCGGTTTTCTTTTGTTGCGCCAAAACAAATTATTACTTAAATTGGATAGTTCATCTAGACAGTTCAACAATGAATCAAAATTAAACGATTTATTTTTAAGATAAAATTTTCCAGCTAAATATTTTCGTCTGACAGATAGTGGTTGTACATTTAGTTCCGATTCCATAGTGTGAATAGGTGTGCTTTTCACAAACCCTCCGATTATTCTTAAGTATATGTTTTGAGTTTTATCTAATTTAAATAAGTGTGTACAAGCACTATTGTCATATAAGAATGAAGCGTAATCAAGTCTGCTGCGCACGATTGAGACATACAGATGTCTAAGGTGTAAAGGATGAACCCCCCATCCCGAACCCACTAATACTTTAAATACCTTTAGAAAGTGTTGTATTTTTTCTTTAGTTTCATTTATATGCTTACCCCATCTTAAATTCCTGTCTAACCACAGCCCCAAATATTTAACACTATCAACTACTTCTAAATGCTGATCATTAATTTTAATTATTGCGTTTTCCCTTCGAAATCCTCTACTAAATATACAAATTTTACTTTTACCTGGTGAAATTGATAATCCTAAATCTAAAAATAAATTATTAATTTTGTTTAACGCGTCTTGTATCCTTACTTGACCCTCTTCAATTGAGTCACAATAACAATACAAAACGAAATCATCGGCATATTGTGAGATAAATATGTCTTTTTCTAGCTCTTTACAAATGTTAGCAGTTGCAACGTTGAAAAAGAGTGGTGAAAGAGGATCTCCTTGAGCTAAACCTCTGCAAGTTGATCTAATCATAAAACTATTGTCTATCTGTATTTTTAGAAGCCGTTCATGTAAAAAATTCCAAATATAACTGCATATTTTTGTACCTATTTTTAATTGATCTAATATTCGTAATAAACAAGTAATTTCTATATTATTATATGCACTATCTATGTCTAAAAAGCAACCAATCGTGGTTTTTCGAGTGGAGAACCCTACCTGTATCTTAGTAACGAGACAACTTAAGTTATTCAAGGTAGATCTGCATTTCCTAAATCCGTGGGTATTTTGTGAGAATGTGTCATCTTTCTCAAGTAGCCATTCAATCCTTACTTTAATTATTGAATGCAAAATTTTACATAGGCAGGAAATTAAGGATATTGGTCTCCAAGAGGATGCCAAATCACTGTTCCTTCCCGGTTTCGGAATTGGTACGATTTTGATTTCCCGCCACTGTTTAGGGATAAAATTTCTGTTCAAGAAGTCATTATAAAGTGCGAGTAATATAGCTTTGCCATTTGACGGTAGATTTTTGATCATCGAATACGAAATATCGTCACTGCCAGGAGATGTATCGTTGGACTTTATACACTTATCGAGCTCCTGCATAGAGATGTCGCAATCAATGGGTGAGTCATAATTGTTTGCTAAAACCGGAGCTGGCGGCAACGCGTAGTCTGGCGTTAGCGAGCAAAGAAGTTGAGTTGCGTTGTTTTGATCTATATGTTTACCCTGTGATCTCCTAGCCCCTTTTAGCCATTTCATTTTGTTCCACATATCATTGCTTGTGATACTACTATCAACAGAAGAACAAAATTCTTGGAAGTCTTTATGCCTCGCATTGCTGATAAGATTTTGTGCAATGGTTGTTTTTTCTTTGAGGTTTACAAGATTTCCTGGAATGGGATTTTTCCTAAATGTTGCCAACGCCAGCCTGCGCACAGCCACAGCTCGGGATAATTCAGTATTCCAATATGGCCTAGGTGTAAATTTACTTTCCGGATTATGATTAATTTTAAACTGAGGAATACATGTATCTGCAGCCACATTCAGGTGATGTATAAACAAATCATATGCGACCTGCAGATCGTCAGGATATGTAAAATTTTTAAAACTATCATTCAAGTGATCATGATACCGCGACCAATCAGCTTTTTTTAAGTTCCTTTTTTTTATTATCCTCTGGTTTACAGATACGTGATTAACTGATAATTTGATTACAAAATGATCACCTCCTAACATTTAATTCAATACACACCATTCAAATCCAAGCGCAATGTCAGAGCTAGCAAACGAAATATCGGGAGTTGATTTCTTAAGAACGCCATTTATCAGCCGCATCCAGGTAACACTACCGTCATTAAGAGCTACAAACTCACTACTAATCGAGGAGTTATATAGTTGATTGCCTCTGCCGTCCGTTTTACAAGACCATGTGTGATGATGAGCGTTGAAGTCACCGAGAATTAATGTTTTACGTAAACTTATACCGAAAATGTTATCCCAATCTTGTTGAGTAGTTCTGACATTACTTGGACAATATACCAATATAACATTCTCAATTGGTTCACAATTAAACATCCTAATGTGCAATATTTCTATTCCCGCATTAATTCTGACTGTTTGGATTAAACGCGATTTAATTGACTTGTGAACCAACATACTTAGTCCTCCATACCCGTCATCTCTATCCTGTCGATAAATATTGTAGTCTCGCACTTTGAATTTAAGCTCACTCTTTAGCCAAGTCTCGCTGATAGCAGCAATGTGTACTTTACTTTGGCGCAAAAGTTCCTCTAAGGTTGTAGTTTTACCTTTAACGCTCTGAGCATTCCACTGGAATAATGTTAACTTAATTGGACTATTTATCCCCGCCATTTATAAAAGATAATAGGTATTTTATAATCTTCCACTCAGATACATACTTCACAGCTACAAGTATAAACCACTCAACACATAATTTTATAATACTAAATATTTTTGATTGCATGCCTAAATTATTCAAAAATAACACGGTCTTTATACGTAATAACAACTCTTCAAAGGATACATTATTTTCGTCCAAGTTACGGCTATCCTGGTCAAGGTCACTATCGGAAATATCTTCGGTTTCGTGCTCATTTCGAACTTCAAATAACCTGCTCCATTCAGAACCGTCTATTCTATTCTGTTCTCTGCTATTCTTTGCTTTCTTCTTAACTCCTTTCTTCGTTTGTGTAATTTTGCTGGTATTATCTGTGTACTCTTTGTCTGTACTTTTGTTTGTCTCGGCTATTGCTACATTAGAAAGTGGCGTGAGGGTTGGATATTCTGTAAAATAATAATTATTAAACTGTGTTTCAAGTTCACTGCCGTTTTTTGTGGGTTTGATCGGAGATGGTGTCACATACATATCTAGAGCCTTCCTATATGTACATGAGAATTCTGCCATCAATTCTCGTAACCGCTTTTCTTTCAAGTATATCGGACATATTTTGGCAAAGGATGGGTGTTTGCCAGCACAGTTCACACACTTGTATTCTGTCACAGCACAAGTTTCATGGTCACCGGTACATTTTGGGCACACTTGTTTTTTTGCTTGGCAAGTTTTTACGCCGTGTCCAATTTTCCAGCAGCGGTAGCATTGCGAGACCGGGAATATATACCGATCTACTTTAATACGTAATCCATCAACGTAAACGAAGGTAGGAAGCGATGAGCTTTTAAAGCACAAACGTATTGTCTCACTAGCCTGCCAAGACCCAGTTTCACCCTGTCTGCTGCGCCTATTTAATCGTTTTGCCGCTGTGATTATGATGCCCGGGCATTTAATGTTTTGAAGTATTTCTTCGTCTTTTAAGTCAAGTTCAATATCCTTTATAGTTCCGTAGCAGTAACTCACTTCAAAAGCTTTATGAAACATCCACCCTTTTGCTATAAGATTTGCGCAGTTCAATAAATTTTCTGCGTGTTTTTCATCCTCAAACTCCACTCTAATTCTATATGGATTAATGTATTTAATGCGACAGATTTTTAGGATTTTATTCTCATTTAATAAGCGAGCCATTGCAAATTGTTTGGGTAATGGTTCTTTACAGGAAATATAGATTTCATAATTGTTTTTCTCTGGAATTGATATATTTTCATCTTTCGAGTGGGGAAGTTTTAATTTCTTTCCTTTCTTCTTTACTACACTCCATTCCCAATCATCACTCTCTTCAGATGACTTACTATCGCTACGCACCCTTTTAGATGATTTTTTACTTTCGTCCTCCCATCGTCCCGCCAAGTAATTATTTTCTTCTATGTTATCAGACACACTACAGCTTCTATTTTCCTTCACAACACTATCTTGGCTTGCATTTAATATCTCAATAACTTTCTGGCTCAATGAACACTCGATCTCCGCATTACCGGATTCCGCTTCACTCATTTTTATTCATAATGTTTATCAATAGGTGAGTAAACAATATCGGCAACGCGCCCGATGCACGTAGGCCGCAGCGCGCGGCGACGTAGTTACCCACTCGACGATTTTTATTATTCTAATCACTTTAAACGACGACAGAATGCAGTAACGCAGTGCGCGTGACCTTCCCGTGCGAGGAGCCACGCGGGAATGTCCGGGATATCTTGGGTATACTTACTTAACGCTTAGAACGCTCGAATTGTACCTACCTACCCGACGCGACAACAGGTTTTAATAGCTATTGAGTATCCTAAGCGTTTAATACCTACCTATTTTGTAAACAATATAGTATAATTTCCTGTATACACACATCAACTTTGTTTAGGGATCTTCTTCTTCTTTAGCGCATATCCGCCCACCGTTGAGCATATGCCTCTCCAATTGTCCTCCAAGCAGCCCTGTTTTCTGTTGGTCTAGGCCAGAGTGGTCCTGCAACTCTTGATATGTCGTCAGACCATCTGGCTGGTGGTCTGCCTCCGCTTCTTTTAGTGCGAGATGTCCAAATGAAAACGCACTTGCTCCATCTGTCATCGCTGCGGCGGCACATATGGCCAGCCCAAGCCCATTTCAGCTTTGCGACACGATGCATTTTATTTTTCTTTGTTTTGAAACTGCTTCTCTCTGCGTTTGTTTTAAAATTGTATTAGGTCTCAAAACTTAAATGTTCAATGAAAAGTCGGATGTGTATTTGTAAGAGCAGGTCAAATATCCCCGGAACAAAATATCTTATTTTCACATACTATTTACTAAATTCATGATTTTTTTCTAACCATTTGGTCGCATCTTAATATAAGACCCAAAATTATTGATTATAATTTATGTATTTTAGAACCAAAACAGCGGATGTTATTATCCGACCATGTCATAAGAAAATACCTTCATTATTAGGGTCGGATGTTGCTCCTTTTTTATAATTCAGATTGAATTGCGTTGTCGTTCTTGGAGTATGGAAGAACTAGTAAAACAAAAAACAATCATAATTAAATAGTAATTTTACTCACATAAAGATTTTTCGTAAACTTAATAGTATAAGTTAGTAATCAACATTTAAAAGTTAAAATTAGTTCTCCTGTAAAGTATGAAAAATGGACATCCGACCAGTTGGCTCTGATGTACAGAAATAATGTTCAAATCGATTAATTAAAACACGTCTATTGAAGTCGGGTGGAGCTGGAAGTAATTTTTTTTACTATTTGTATTGTTAATATTCTAAAAGCCTCACCCGACTTCAATAAACGTGTTTTAATTAATCAATTAATCGATTTGAACATTATTTATTGATTTTTATGGAGCTGTTTTTTTAGGTTTTTGAAGGAAGTTTTGTTTTTTTTAGCGATCATTTTATAAAATAAAACGTTTTAATATTTCACATTTTTCAATGGTATACCCCGAGTAACTCAATTTCCACAGGAGTTCCGTTGGGCCTACGCAGTTCAACTCTAGTCCAGAACGTTCTTGACAATAAATAGGTACTTAACTTGTTTTTGACTGTCATAAACCTACCAATATTTCAATCACTGTACAGTTACTATTTGATTTTGAGGAGTTCCCTTGTGTATCTTTAAAATATTATGTATATTAAAAATATTAATATATTATTATCCTTAAGGTGTCTTCTTTCAAACAAAAATTACGCAACGGATAGATAACCTCCTCCTTTTCAAATTTTTGAAGTCGGTTGAAAAGGACATTTTCATATCAAATTGATTTGTATTGATGTATAGGTATTTTGGTAGTTTTCCCTTGATATATTTACCTTTAAAATTTAAGGCTGGCTGTATATTCTCATCCAAGTGCTCAAGCTAGCTTTTCAATGTATACGTATGAGAAAAACTAAGACATTCCGAGTTTATAGGAGAGGCTAATATCACAGTACATATATAAGTTTGTACTGTGCTAATATTGTCACACCATTATACAAACAATAAAACATTATTGTTTGATTTTTTACAGTCAAAAAAGTTTAATTGAGAAAATATATATGTCTTTGAAAACTCATTTTTTCTCTGCACCTTGTAATACCCACAAAGAAGATTTAAGTGAAGATTTACATCTGCCCTGAATAGTCTTCAAATCGGTGGAAAATGGAAAAAGTTGTACCCGGAACGGTGAACTTCCAGATTATTCGATCGGACGACTGCGCGCTTGATATTATCTACCTACATAAATACATATTCAGAATTTGTATGACTAGAAGTGTATTTAGGGATTTAAGTTAAATATTATTATACAGTCAATATTAGTGCAAAACAACGACAAGAATCGATAATACTAGGTAATGTGAGATCGATTGGGATTAATATATGTATCACATGAACAACATTATCCATTAATGCAAGTCTCCAGGGGCCCAAGTATGCAAATTTTAAATACCTAACACACTATTGCAATAATGTTAACTAAACTTAATTATTATTGTGACAAATCGGATATTATGCTTAAACTTTTATGACAGAATCGTCGGAGTCTCAGTTCGGTGTTACCCACGTAGCAGAATCAATCGAAGCGTTTAACAGAAAATGATCAAAAGTGAAGCCCGAGGCCCGCCCTATTTTGGAATCATTCGTTTGAAATCGTAAGTGTGACTTTAGTCGCATGTGACGTAATGGCAGGATAATTTTGCTGATTCACAAATCGGCCACCAGTCGGCGCACTATCACTAACTTGGCGCTAGTGTAAGTGTAGACCTGTCATTTTGTTGTTTTCTATGTCATCATCATCATCATATCAGCCGCACGACACCCACTGCTGGGTATAGGCCTCCCCTAAGGATCTCCACGACGATCGGTCCTGCGCTGCCCGCATCCACTGGCTTCCCGCGACCTTCACCAGATCGTCGGTCCACCTTGTCGGCGACCTACACACGGAGCGTCGTCCGGTGCGCGGTTGCCATTCCAGAACCTTTCCGTCCCAACGGCCATCCGCTCTTCTCGCTATGTGTCCCGCCCATTGCTAGTTTTCTTTGTGTTTGCTATCAATTTTTGGATGTTTGAAGTGAATTTTCGTAAATATCAAATTTTCTTCCAGCACATTTTAGTTTTCTTAAATCTTTAATATGTTTACTGTCCGATTTCCATTATAATAATTTATAAGTACCAACCATTTTTAGATATAATTTAAAATAAATGGCACAATCGGGGATGAATGTCCGTACAAAGGTCTCCAGCTGCAGTAGCGCCACCAGGCAGGATAAATTTCGTGACATCCCCCCATTGACAGCACGCACTCGAATTTGAAGTATACTGTCAAGAGCTGACCAATGAGCAATTCAAAAATACGGATTATGCTGTGTCTAATAAAAAAAGTAGTAAAGAGCGCTCAACGTCAGCCAAAGGATTCAAAAATAGGGACCTAGTAGTCAATGAAAATAGGTGGTTCTAAGTATTGCCTGAATTAATACTCACACAGAGGGAAATCGAACCCAAATCCATTACGCTCGGAACGCGTTGGATTGATTAACGACTAGCTTACGAAGACAGTTCCACATTACGGATTAGACTGTTAATCGTTCGAAACACGAAACCGGTACGAGATATTTTTGATTATACAGACCACTGTTTTATACCTTCAGTTAAGAAATCTTTTGGCTCTTTTGAATCTTTGGATCGAACACCCATAAGTTATGAATCTTTGAGATCAAACTACCCATGTTCAACTTTGTTTTTAGCATAGACTTAATATTCCACTTTTCAGTCCAAACCCACATTAAATTCCGCCTATTTGTATTATGTTATAATGAGGGCTTTTCAAAGTGACCAAAAGCTGTAGACTCATTACTATTTATTGTAAAATGGTGGTTTTTAGGTGATAATCTTCATTAACTACATCATTACTACTCAAACATTAACTACATTTTTTAAAACTTGTCTAAAAACAATAAATATATATGAACTTGAACATATAAAAAAAACAAAAGTCACCGAGCGGAATTCGAACCCGTAACACTCGTTTTTTGCCATCCGCGTTTTAACCCGCTGGACCAGACGGACAGTGGCCGGCAAGACGAAATTAGCGACCATATTCTGCGACAAAAGAAAAACGCATGAAAACTCGAAAACACGCGTTTTCCCTTACTAGATCTATTGTTTACCCCCGAAAACCCCCATACACCAAATTTCAGCGAAATTGTTAGAGCCGTTTCCGAGATCACAGAAATAATTTATATAGGTACATACCAGTGGCGAAGGGTTTATACAAGCCGATTCCCATCGGCTTACCTTTACGAAATCCCAGCCCACCGATCCACTATGCAGATCACAACATTTTTGTAGAACGGCTTACCTTCGCCATAATTTCACCCCTCGCCACTGGTACATACATATAAATAAATATACAAGAATTGCTCGTTTAAAGGTATAAGATATATTTGATCGTTGATATATATAAAAAATAGGTACCTATGAGCAAAGGTTCTTAAAATACACTGCATGCCCAGCAAAAATGCGAAATGCTTCATAATTTTTTAGAAGAATTAAAAGTAGAAGTGCTCAAAAAAGTGTTTGTCCTGGAAGTGCTCAAAAAAGTGTAAAGGTATGAAATGGTAGATAAACTTTAGAAGAGGTTTTATGTATGCATCTTATTAAAACTGATGAACTTTACACATATGTACCTATATTTTTTATTTAATTCAAATATACAAGGATTCAGAGCATAAGTTAGACTTACAAAAATCAGCATAGATTTTACTGGATACTTCCATTCACGATAATATGAAATAGCTGATTTGTAATAGTTTCATTACAGCGAAATAGAGCATTTAAATACAATGTCAAGGTTGTTTGAAAGCGACAAAACCAAACCTAAATAATAAATAGCTTCGCGTCTGTAAGTGGGGTCGTCATTTTGTTATTTCCTGGCAGCACATAGGCATGATAACAGGCATCAAAAAACAACGTGTAGGCGCCGCGATGTCGCTTGCCGAGTAGACAAACATACCCACGGCAAGGTAGGTGGAAAAATTGCCCAATTTTTCATGTCCTTCCTCCTGCCAAAGGTTACTTTATAGGGGACATTATTTATTGACCGACTTCAAAAATTGAAAAGGTGGTCTTTAATCATACAGGTAATTCATTATCCTAACTTAATTGAGTAAAATAAATTTTACATAATTTTTATTGTATAAATATAATAAGTAACGTTAACTTTTTCTTTGTAAACCTAGATAGTAATGATCTGATCCTGCAGACAAACTGTCCAGAACAGTTTTGTGGGATACTGTTGTAAAGCTGTTTTTTATTATGTGTTTAATAAAATAAAATAAAATAAAAAATAAATAAATACCTACCTTAAATTAACTACAGTTTACAAGTATAAGTATATTTGTTGAACTAATGAAATTGAATGAATGAATTAAGTACGTTAGTTACTATAAGTATTTTTAAAAATATGGTATTTCAATAGATTAATTTAATATTTGCCATTTAAGAATAAAAATCGACTAATAACTTGATTGTTTTTGAAAATGATTGATTGTTCGTGAAGAAAGATTTATCATTTCTTAGAAATAACGAGATGAGACTTTCAAATAACATTTTGTTTCAACTTCCCTTATTGTAATAGTAGATTGTTATACAAGACGCTAAAATGACCCATTCCATACGAGGTAGTTTTATTAGAATAAATAGAAACCGAGTTACAATGGGTTTTAGCGTCGTGTGTTACACTCTACTTTTCACTACGATTGCGAGAAAATAAAATACAATATTGAATACCTAGTTCATACTTCCGTAAACGAATCCACTCGTTTTTCTATCCTCCACTTCATAAACTTTTCATACAGTATTTAAATAAATGATTTGTGCTTGACGGCAAAAGATTAAAATTATTTCTTTCCTATTACTTACAGTCACACAATTCAATCAGTTTGGTATTAGAGAAAAATTCTAAAGATTTCGCGCCTTTTTTAATTTCTACTGTAGCAGCTAAGAAACACAATGCACGCATTCTACGATCAAACTCATATAAGATTCTTGATCAAACTTAAAGTCACAGAGTATAAATAAGTCTATGATTTCACCGAAGAGATCGCTGCTTTTAGTTCCATTTTCAAAAATAAAAATTAGAAACAGTATTAAGTCGAGCGAGTCTTTATTCGTGATTATGAATAAAGACTTTTTCGTTTTAGTAGGCTCATTGGTAATAGACAAACATTAATAAAGAAAAAACTTTATCCCCTAGGGGTAATTTTGCTATTTTATCCTGGTTCTTGTACCTTACAATGACGTACTTTTAGAGCAAGAGGAGTGAAAAATACTTTTTCAATGGAATAGTAAAGATATCAATCATGTTTTTCACTCCTCTTGCTCTACGACTCGAAAAAAGACTCGCTCGACTTAATAGGTACTGTTTCTCATTTTTATTTTTGAAAATGGAACTAAAAGCAGCGATCTCTTTGGTGAAATCATAGACTTATTTATACTCTGTGACTTTAAGTTTGATCGTAGAATGCGTGCATTGTGTTTCTTAGCTGTTACAGTAGAAATTAAAAAAGGCGCGAAATCTTTAGAATTTTTCTCTAATACCAAACTGATTGAATTGTAATACCAAAGTGCCTGTAAGTAAGTAATAGGAAAGAAATAATTTTAATCTTTTGCCGTTAAGCACAAATCATTTATTTAAATACTGTATGAAAAGTTTATAAAGTTGAGGATAGAAAAATGAGTGGATTCGTTTACGTAAGTATAAACTAGGTATTTAATATTGTATTTTATTTTCTCGCCTTCGTAGTAAAAAGTAGAGTGTAACACACGACGCTAAAACCCATTGTAACTCGGTTTCTATTTATTCCCTCGCTAAAGCTCGGGAATAAAACTACCTCGTATGCAATGGGTCATTTTAGCGTCTTGTATAAAAATCTACTATTGTACACACTATGCCGGCACCGGCGGCTTGTTTACATAAAAAAATGAAAAAACCAGAGACCGGGCAGCCGTCACAGTGTGTAGTAGCCATCATAAAAAATATACGCTATATATTTTTGTTACGCTTTGATCATTTGATAGAGTTTTTTCTGCAAGATTTCCTTACTCCTAAACTATTTCATACGAAAAACTCGACCTTTTTTAATAGCCCTACTCGCCATAGAAGTTCACAGACTTATTCAATTATGATTTGAGCAACTTAAGCAATAGGTACCTGTTATATGTCTAGCCTTGATTCCAAGGATCAAAGACAATACCCACGGGAAGGAAAACGGTTTTTTATTTGGTGTCTAATCGGTCGCACCCGGCACGCAATATCTGCTCACCTGCCGCCTCGAGCACGTCAGAGGCTTCATAGCTCGTGATAAAATCTTAAAGGGGCTTTCAGGCACAAAAAGTTTGCCGGCGTATATGTTAATGTGATATTATTTATTTTGCCTTCATTTGGACAGGTTATTTTTTTATTGTTTATCTTGTCAGGGTTGTAAATTCCAGAAAACTACAGATTAACATTCCTTCATTTCAACTGAAAAAATTAACATTAAGAACGCATGTTGTAGATGTTATTATCCATTAACTCCATGATTAACACTATAACGATGATTACTCTAACACAGATACAATCACTCAAAATAAGACTCTCTTATAAAAACTGAAAGGAGTAGACTAACAAATGACCATAATCTGCAAACATGGTGTTTATTAACACCCATATAAAACCGAATATAATAGATAGGGTACCATGCATACAATCCCGTGAAATTATTATTAAACTTGAAAACCACCATCTGACTGAAAATTGTTGTTAGTTTTCGTGAAAAACCCCACAGTGACAACTGTACAAGGTTATTTTTATACGAAATCTGAAACCTGTTTGTTCAGAATCAGTAATAAAATCGATTGCAATATTTTTTATATCATGTTATATTTTGACTAAATAATATATACGTACACCACGCCCTACTAAAATGTCTCGTGCTGACAACACAAAAAGCTTGTAACTTCGTGAGTTTTTAAGGTATCATCATCATTTTTTTATACTGATTCTGAAAATGAAAATATGTGACCAGTGTGAAATTATGTTTTGCTTTTAGCCATTAATGGGATTGATTGTCAAAAACAATAGTTATCTGCGTCTAGGGTTGCCATTTTGCATACTACCAAACACCCTGTAGAGCTCACTCAGAGTGACGATAAGAAAATAATCCGGTACAATATCTGAGCTCATTCCAATTACCCCAGTAATTTACCGAAACACGCTCACGCAGGTGCGTCTCCCCAATTTGCGGGACTTTTATTAATACCCTGCGCATTTTCATACGCATGCATTTAACACGTGCATGGCTAGATTTATTAATAACGGTTCCTCGTATCTTAGTTAGTCATATTATGTTATAGAACTAGGAATTAGACTGTTAGTTGCCTATACAACTTGTTAAACAACAATTTTGAACAACAACTTTTACTATGGGGCCAACTCTGCAACCCAACAAAAAAACAGCTGTTTCATACATTCTTGTCAAGTAGGTATTGACAACTTGTATGAAACAGCTGTTTTTTTTATTATTGAGTTGCAGAATTGGCTCCATAGTAAAAGTTGTTCATATTCATGAGCACAATCACCACCTAAGAGGTTTTGCGTTAATTCATTAACACGTTGTATAAAACAATAGAAATAAGGCGTACTCAATGGAGAATGTTACTGGGTCTGTTAAATCACTCGAAACTTTATGATCATGTAGCTAAATGTCTAGCATACACGTGTTTTTGTTTCATTTAACAAGCGAGTAGTTTCGAAGTTTTAAGAGTTTGAAGGAAACTCCAAACGCACTGAAATCTGTGCTTTATTACAATTATTACGTACGACGTAAGGTTCACTTGTATGACCAATGACGTCATTTTCCAACACAAAATAACAGTATTCTAGACCATTCAACATTTCTCTTTTAAGAGATATCGGAAAAATTTCTTTACATTTGTTCATGTGGTCCCATAAGCTATTGGATTATGTGATTTAACAGACCCAGTAACATTTTCCATTGTAATATTTATAACCCGCACAATATCGGGACATTTTCATGCGTCTACCTCCGTCTGAGACTGCAAAGCTGTTGTTTGTCTTAATTATAATGTACGTAACGAATTATAAGTACGAATGCAATTTATACTCGTTAGGTGAAATGGAGGACAAGCGTCAAGCACTTAAGTACCCGTTGAAGTCAAAAGTTCTAGTCATACTTGTTTCCAACAAGCGAAACTTACGTCGAGAATCCTCTTCCTCAGTCGTTCCCTCATGGTTGAGGATCGTGACTCCGTGCAAGGACGTCTCGCACTAGGTGTTTTCATCTGTTGCGGTCCGCGGCTTGATGCAAAGCGTTGTTCACTGGCATATCCAGATTTTTGGACACCTGGTCTGACCAAAGTTTTGGGCTTCTGCCTCTCGGTCTTTTTCCTTTTATCTTGCCTGTTTGTTACGATGAGCTGCTCTATGTTATCGGTATCTCTACGCGCAATGAATAGTCGAGATTAAATAAACATACCAGCATTACCAGCCCCCCTATTGAAATGGCCAACTTTCTATTCGTTCGCTAACTTAAAAATTAAAACTAAGATATTTACTCTAAAATTGTGTAAACGCATCGTTGTAGGCTTGTCAATTCCATACAACACAACATTGTCTGTGATTTAGATAAGCTTGTGACATCAGAGGGCCTAGCCAAAGTAACATTGGCAAATCTTCGTTATCGCTTCGCTTTTGAAACATGTATGGGATTGACATAAGGTTTCGTTAACAATCGAATTTTAAAACGTCAAGTCCATACATGTTTCGAAAGCGAAGCAATAACGATAATATGCAAATGTTACTTTGGCTAAGGGGGCTGACTTGATTGTTTAATGCTTTAGGTTAGCGAACGAATAGAATGCCATTCCCGCGTGGCTCCTCGCACGGGAAGGTCACGCGCACTGCGTTACTGCATTCTGTCGTCGTTTAAAGTGATTAGAATAATAAAAATCGTCGAGTGGGTAACTACGTCGCCGCGCGCTGCGGCCTACGTGCATCGGGCGCGTTGCCGATATTGTTTACTCACCTATTGATAAACATTATGAATAAAAATGAGTGAAGCGGAATCCGGTAATGCGGAGATCGAGTGTTCATTGAGCCAGAAAGTTATTGAGATATTAAATGCAAGCCAAGATAGTGTTGTGAAGGAAAATAGAAGCTGTAGTGTGTCTGATAACATAGAAGAAAATAATTACTTGGCGGGACGATGGGAGGACGAAAGTAAAAAATCATCTAAAAGGGTGCGTAGCGATAGTAAGTCATCTGAAGAGAGTGATGATTGGGAATGGAGTGTAGTAAAGAAGAAAGGAAAGAAATTAAAACTTCCCCACTCGAAAGATGAAAATATATCAATTCCAGAGAAAAACAATTATGAAATCTATATGACGGAGTCAGGAGGTGAGCGGGGTGTCGTCAGGATAAGGTTATTCACCGCCAAGCACAAAATAATAGTTTCTTTACAATGCACAACCTCTATTCTTACAATCAACATCAAGTTAGCTCAAAATAACGGATGATTGAACAGATTCACACGGATTCAAGTCGGTAAACGCGGCAAGTTCGACACAGCGAGGCGAATTCAACTCACGACCGTTCACTACGGCTGCCAGTCACAGAATGTTTTTACAGACTACCCGCAGATCGCGCTCTTCACATTTTCCCCCTCCGGAAACGTCAAGACTGTCAACTGTCAAACTGACAAACATCAAATCTGTCAACTGTCACACGTTAAACTGTCAACTGTCAAACTATGTCATTGACAATGACATCCCTCGCTGCACAGATTATACACTCGCTGTGTCGACCTTACCCAAGTAAGCCACTTGACGTTTCCGACTTGATAGTTCCGACTAAACTCAATAGTTGGCGCTAGGAGTTCCAATAATCACGGGCAGCACGGCGCTCACGCTCCGACACGGCCATCTTGACATTTCACACGTCCTCGTGTGAAGCAGTTGGTGGAATACCTGGAGACAAACAGCACCAAACAGTACACAACGTTTAACCATTCGGCCTTCCTGACCAAAGTTTAGGAAACTTAGTCTCTTTCTTATTCCTTTACTCAATGATTACAATTTAATCAAAATGTTTACTTATCTTCTATCTGAAAATGCTCTGATCAATTTTAAAATTTTCTAAGTAGGTAGCTTTAAATCATTAACAAGTACTCCAACTCGACATTCACAATAAATTAACAAACCAGTTAATAAACAACGTTTGCACATAGAGAAATGATAATAAGTCAAACAGCACCAAGTAGTATCAAAATTGATAAGATTTACCTTGACAATTTGTGCATCTGGCTTATGAAGCCATCAATTCTATCAAACACAAGATAACCTGTACCTAATAATGACTCAAGACAACCGCTATCTGGCGTCTGGTAGTCAATTTCTGCAAGACAAGACAACCGCCATCCGACGTCTGACAACGACTCAAGACAATCTCTATGCGGCGTCTGATAGTCAACTAGCACTTCAAGACAACCTCCATCCGGCGTCTGACAGTGACTCAAGACAACCTCTATCCGGCGTCTGATAGTCAACTAGCACTTCAAGACAACCTCCATCTGGCGTCTGACAGTGACTCAAGACAACCTCTATCCGGCGTCTGATAGTCAACTAGCACTTCAAGACAACCTCCATCCGGCGTCTGACAGTGACTCAAGACAACCTCTATCCGGCGTCTGATAGTCAACTAACACTTCAAGACAACCTCTTTCCGGCGTCTGACAATGACTCAAGACAACCTCTCTCCGGCGTCTGATAGTCAATTAACCCTTCAAGACAACCTGAAGGCATCAGGCGTCTGACAGGCATCACAACACTTAATTTGGTGTACTATCCTCAACCTATACTTCAGACAGCTAAGAATCATTAATACAGTGAGCATCAGTCAGTCATCATCACCACTATTATCACCATCACCTTCTTTACTATCATCATCATTATCATCAACGCTTGCCACTCAGTCGTGATTACATTATAACTTTACAGTAACAAAAAAGCAAAACTTTGATCTGATCACCTGATGGAAGCAGAGATCCTCGAGATATAGTGACGTCGTCGCCTACTTCTTCCTCGTCTCGCACGCCGTCGAAAACACGAGTCGCAGAGATGTGCCGCTTCACGCCGCTTGGTGATGAAGCCACTTTTTTGATACCACCATCGCTGTCAGCACTCTATGCCTCTGGTACATCAGCTGAAACGGAGAAGAAAACACACAGTATGCGCTGCAAAACCTTGTTCACTCACATTTTTGAAGATCCAAACACTTTCCAGATAGTCAAAAATAAACTTTGTTAAGTCAGAAACTAATTAATTTCATAATTATGAACACTAGTGACTAAACTGAATTCATATTCCTACATAGCAACAGCTGCTTACTCAAATTCACCACACTATGACTAAAAGTGTACTAACAGTGTACTAACAGTGTACTAACAGTGTACTAACAGTGTACTAACAGTGTACTAACAGTGTACTAAAAGTGTACTAAGAGTGTTCTAAGAGTGTACTAAGAGTGTACTAACAGTGTACTAACAGTGTACTAACAGTGTACTAACAGTGTACTAACAGTGTACTAACAGTGTACTAACAGTGTACTAACAGTGTACTAAGAGTGTACTAACATTGTACTAAGAGTGTACTAACAGTGTACTAACAGTGTACTAAGAGTGTACTAACAGTGTACTAACACTGTACCAACACTGTACCAACTCTGCAGTAACACTGCACCAACAGTAAACATATTCAGAAACATTGATGCATCTACCAACTGTTAGCAGTGAATTCGAACAGAAAAGTGCTAACATTACATTACCACAGAATATGACATTACTAATGCCTAGTTCCAAATCACGCCGACAGCACTGTCAGCGCATAATCCATTAAATTAAGTAGGTACACAAACACCCTATTTATGTAATATTTTGTGACTATTTAATTTGGTCGGATTTGCGCCAACAGCGCAGTGAGCGAGATTCGGAACGCGGCCTAAGAAAGATTTCATTCTATTTCCTTTTTTTTGCATAACAACAATTTCTAATGAATGAAGTCACCAACTACAAATTATCTAGCTCCTTTTAATTTTAGTTTAATTCATTCCCATGAATACCTTTGAAACCTAATGAGAATTCAATCTGAACCGTTTTCTTTGTAATTTTCCTTATTTTCCTTCTACACCAATCAATTAATTTTTCATAATAATCACCAATAGAAAAACTGAGTTACATTTCAGTTTTAAAATAAAATCGTTACAACTGACCATTTTAAAGTGACCTTGTAGATTCGCCACGCTGAGCTGAGTAACAGGATGCTCTCGGGTTCACACCCGCCACTGCATCGCCACCGCCATTGCATCGCTGCCGCCATTGCATTGCTGCCGCCATTGCATCGCTGCCACCCTTGCATAGCTGCCGCCATTGCACCGCTGCCGCCATCACATCACCGCTTGCGCTGCTAGTTGCTTTTCTCAGCTCCACCACTGTTGCCGCTGCAGTTGCACCACTGTTGTCTGGTGAAGCACCTGTTATCCTTGGAATCAGTTGGTACTGTGCGAAGTCCTGGAATGCTACACCTTTGTATGAACAGCTGCTTAAAATCACCCCATGTCATCCATCACCATAGCTTCATTACGTCTCTATGATCCAGGCACGCACGTTGACATCTTTTTCTCGGGGTCAAAGTCAGGAAGATACATTGGCACTCGAAGTAGGTACACGCATCGCTTGTAACAAAGCAATAATATTGCGATTCGGTCAATAGACGCCACTTTTCGTCGATCACATTGATTTTCCTTTGCACGTGCCTCATCATCACACCTCATATCGTTTGATTCACTTTTCTCACCACGAGGGACGTTTGGATTGCATCCCGCTTCTGATGACGGAGTCAGGAGGTGAGCGGGGTGTCGTCAGGATAAGGTTATTCACCGCCAAGCACAAAATAATAGTTTCTTTACAATGCACAACCTCTATTCTTACAATCAACATCAAGTTAGCTCAAAATAACGGATGATTGAACAGATTCACACGGATTCAAGTCGGTAAACGCGGCAAGTTCGACACAGCGAGGCGAATTCAACTCACGACCGTTCACTACGGCTGCCAGTCACAGAATGTTTTTACAGACTACCCGCAGATCGCGCTCTTCACATTTTCCCCCTCCGGAAACGTCAAGACTGTCAACTGTCAAACTGACAAACATCAAATCTGTCAACTGTCACACGTTAAACTGTCAACTGTCAAACTATGTCATTGACAATGACATCCCTCGCTGCACAGATTATACACTCGCTGTGTCGACCTTACCCAAGTAAGCCACTTGACGTTTCCGACTTGATAGTTCCGACTAAACTCAATAGTTGGCGCTAGGAGTTCCAATAATCACGGGCAGCACGGCGCTCACGCTCCGACATATATTTCCTGTAAAGAACCATTACCCAAACAATTTGCAATGGCTCGCTTATTAAATGAGAATAAAGTCTTAAAAATCTGTCGCATTAAATACATTAATCCATATAGAATTAGAGTGGAGTTTGAGGATGAAAAACACGCAGAAAATCTATTGAACTGCGCAAATCTTATAGCAAAAGGGTGGATGTTTCATAAAGCTTTTGAAGTGAGTTACTGCTACGGAACTATAAAGGATATTGAACTTGACTTAAAAGACGAAGAAATACTTCAAAACATTAAATGCCCGGGCATCATAATCACAGCGGCAAAACGATTAAATAGGCGCAGCAGACAGGGTGAAACTGGGTCTTGGCAGGCTAGTGAGACAATACGTTTGTGCTTTAAAAGCTCATCGCTTCCTACCTTCGTTTACGTTGATGGATTACGTATTAAAGTAGATCGGTATATATTCCCGGTCTCGCAATGCTACCGCTGCTGGAAAATTGGACACGGCGTAAAAACTTGCCAAGCAAAAAAACAAGTGTGCCCAAAATGTACCGGTGACCATGAAACTTGTGCTGTGACAGAATACAAGTGTGTGAACTGTGCTGGCAAACACCCATCCTTTGCCAAAATATGTCCGATATACTTGAAAGAAAAGCGGTTACGAGAATTGATGGCAGAATTCTCATGTACATAAAGGAAGGCTCTAGATATGTATGTGACACCATCTCCGATCAAACCCACAAAAAACGGCAGTGAACTTGAAACACAGTTTAATAATTATTATTTTACAGAATATCCAACCCTCACGCCACTTTCTAATGTAGCAATAGCCGAGACAAACAAAAGTACAGACAAAGAGTACACAGATAATACCAGCAAAATTACACAAACGAAGAAAGGAGTTAAGAAGAAAGCAAAGAATAGCAGAGAACAGAATAGAATAGACGGTTCTGAATGGAGCAGGTTATTTGAAGTTCGAAATGAGCACGAAACCGAAGATATTTCCGATAGTGACCTTGACCAGGATAGCCGTAACTTGGACGAAAATAATGTATCCTTTGAAGAGTTGTTATTACGTATAAAGACCGTGTTATTTTTGAATAATTTAGGCATGCAATCAAAAATATTTAGTATTATAAAATTATGTGTTGAGTGGTTTATACTTGTAGCTGTGAAGTATGTATCTGAGTGGAAGATTATAAAATACCTATTATCTTTTATAAATGGCGGGGATAAATAGTCCAATTAAGTTAGCATTATTCCAGTGGAATGCTCAGAGCGTTAAAGGTAAAACTACAACCTTAGAGGAACTTTTGCGCCAAAGTAAAGTACACATTGCTGCTATCAGCGAGACTTGGCTAAAGAGTGAGCTTAAATTCAAAGTGCGAGACTACAATATTTATCGACAGGATAGAGATGACGGGTATGGAGGACTAAGTATGTTGGTTCACAAGTCAATTAAATCGCGTTTAATCCAAACAGTCAGAATTAATGCGGGAATAGAAATATTGCACATTAGGATGTTTAATTGTGAACCAATTGAGAATGTTATATTGGTATATTGTCCAAGTAATGTCAGAACTACTCAACAAGATTGGGATAACATTTTCGGTATAAGTTTACGTAAAACATTAATTCTCGGTGACTTCAACGCTCATCATCACACATGGTCTTGTAAAACGGACGGCAGAGGCAATCAACTATATAACTCCTCGATTAGTAGTGAGTTTGTAGCTCTTAATGACGGTAGTGTTACCTGGATGCGGCTGATAAATGGCGTTCTTAAGAAATCAACTCCCGATATTTCGTTTGCAAGCTCTGACATTGCGCTTGGATTTGAATGGTGTGTATTGAATGAAATGTTAGGAAGTGATCATTTTGTAATCAAATTATCAGTTAATCACGTATCTGTAAACCAGAGGATAATAAAAAAAAGGAACTTAAAAAAAGCTGATTGGTCGCGGTATCATGATCACTTGAATGATAGTTTTAAAAATTTTACATATCCTGACGATCTGCAGGTCGCATATGATTTGTTTATACATCACCTGAATGTGGCTGCAGATACATGTATTCCTCAGTTTAAAATTAATCATAATCCGGAAAGTAAATTTACACCTAGGCCATATTGGAATACTGAATTATCCCGAGCTGTGGCTGTGCGCAGGCTGGCGTTGGCAACATTTAGGAAAAATCCCATTCCAGGAAATCTTGTAAACCTCAAAGAAAAAACAACCATTGCACAAAATCTTATCAGCAATGCGAGGCATAAAGACTTCCAAGAATTTTGTTCTTCTGTTGATAGTAGTATCACAAGCAATGATATGTGGAACAAAATGAAATGGCTAAAAGGGGCTAGGAGATCACAGGGTAAACATATAGATCAAAACAACGCAACTCAACTTCTTTGCTCGCTAACGCCAGACTACGCGTTGCCGCCAGCTCCGGTTTTAGCAAACAATTATGACTCACCCATTGATTGCGACATCTCTATGCAGGAGCTCGATAAGTGTATAAAGTCCAACGATACATCTCCTGGCAGTGACGATATTTCGTATTCGATGATCAAAAATCTACCGTCAAATGGCAAAGCTATATTACTCGCACTTTATAATGACTTCTTGAACAGAAATTTTATCCCTAAACAGTGGCGGGAAATCAAAATCGTACCAATTCCGAAACCGGGAAGGAACAGTGATTTGGCATCCTCTTGGAGACCAATATCCTTAATTTCCTGCCTATGTAAAATTTTGCATTCAATAATTAAAGTAAGGATTGAATGGCTACTTGAGAAAGATGACACATTCTCACAAAATACCCACGGATTTAGGAAATGCAGATCTACCTTGAATAACTTAAGTTGTCTCGTTACTAAGATACAGGTAGGGTTCTCCACTCGAAAAACCACGATTGGTTGCTTTTTAGACATAGATAGTGCATATAATAATATAGAAATTACTTGTTTATTACGAATATTAGATCAATTAAAAATAGGTACAAAAATATGCAGTTATATTTGGAATTTTTTACATGAACGGCTTCTAAAAATACAGATAGACAATAGTTTTATGATTAGATCAACTTGCAGAGGTTTAGCTCAAGGAGATCCTCTTTCACCACTCTTTTTCAACGTTGCAACTGCTAACATTTGTAAAGAGCTAGAAAAAGACATATTTATCTCACAATATGCCGATGATTTCGTTTTGTATTGTTATTGTGACTCAATTGAAGAGGGTCAAGTAAGGATACAAGACGCGTTAAACAAAATTAATAATTTATTTTTAGATTTAGGATTATCAATTTCACCAGGTAAAAGTAAAATTTGTATATTTAGTAGAGGATTTCGAAGGGAAAACGCAATAATTAAAATTAATGATCAGCATTTATAAGTAGTTGATAGTGTTAAATATTTGGGGCTGTGGTTAGACAGGAATTTAAGATGGGGTAAGCATATAAATGAAACTAAAGAAAAAATACAACACTTTCTAAAGGTATTTAAAGTATTAGTGGGTCCGGGATGGGGGGTTCATCCTTTACACCTTAGACATCTGTATGTCTCAATCGTGCGCAGCAGACTTGATTACGCTTCATTCATATATGACAATAGTGCTTGTACACACTTATTTAAATTAGATAAAACTCAAAACATATACTTAAGAATAATCGGAGGGTTTGTGAAAAGCACACCTATTCACACTATGGAATCGGAACTAAATGTACAACCACTATCTGTCAGACGAAAATATTTAGCTGGAAAATTTTATCTTAAAAATAAATCGTTTAATTTTGATTCATTGTTGAACTGTCTAGATGAACTATCCAATTTAAGTAATAATTTGTTTTGGCGCAACAAAAGAAAACCGCTATTGCTGGTGACACATGAGATATACAGATCTATAGCCGTACACTGCAGCAATAAATTAGAGATGTTTTCATCAAATACTTGGGTTACTAACGTGGACTTAACGGACAATTTGAAAGATAATATTTTGGGTATAGACCAACCCAAGCGTAATTACGAGGATCGATGCCTCAAATTAATGTGCCATAATATGCTAGAACACGAGTATGAAAACTTTTATATATTGTTCACGGATGGATCCAAAGATGGAGGATCGAGTGGTGCTGCATTTCTAGACTGGCAAACAGGTGAATACATGAAATTCCGTGTTGAATGTGACATATCTATCATGTATACGGAAATGATCGCTATTCTGGAAGCTCTCTCTTATTCCCAAAGTATAAACCATAACAATTTCGTTATAGTGACCGATTCAAAAAGTACCATACAACACTTAGCGCGATGCACCTATAACGCTAGGGGCTATCCACTGGGATATGTAATTATAGATATAATTTGTAAATTAAAAGCTCTTCAAAAACATGTAGCAATACAGTGGGTTCCTTCACATGTAGGTATAGTGGGAAACGAGGAAGTGGATCGTCTCGCGAAAGAAGCTTTAACTGACGGTTATAAATATCACTGTTTACCATTACATACCGACATTTTAAAACAAATAAGAAAAGACTGTTTTGAAGCATGGGCTGAATATTTTGACGAAAGATCCTTGACAAAAGGTATATGGTATAAAACGATACAACCATCACTTCCTCGTTATCCTTGGTTTAAGGAATGCACTTCATTAAATAGAAATGATATTATAACCGCCTTACGACTCAGATCGGGTCATATGCCACTGAATAGTTTTGCTTATATGATGAGAAAAGTAGACTCTCCGAATTGTAATATTTGTAATTCAGTGGAAGATGTTTACCATATCATCATGGAGTGCTCTAGGACTGCCGATCTCAGGAAAAAATTGGGTATTCGAACATATGATATTGGAACGTGTAATTGTATTTTGATGCAGCCATGTAGTGAAGAAGCGAAATTGTTATATAAATTTGTCCAATTAGCTGTTAAAAATAGATAACAATTATTATATAACCAACATTGTATTTTGACATAAATTATGGGGGTGGCATATCTTCGGACAAAACCCCTCTAATAAATAAAGAAAAAAAAAAAAAAAAAAAAAGAATAGAATGCCGGTCATTTGTGTAGGAGGGCAGGTATTTTATTTTAAACAAATGTTTGATGATGTTTAGATTAATCGTCGTTAGTAATATAACTTTTTACAAGCACTTCATTAATATTATATAAATAAATAAGTAAATCAAATAACATTTTCGTAGAAAGCTACTTGAGTATGTAACAATAATAAATAAAATGAAACACGGGCGTAGCCAGGGGGGGGGTTTTGGGGGTTCAAACCCCCCCCCGAAATATATAATAGGCATCATCTATTTATTGATCTATAACATTAAAATAAAGTTAGGCAAGGCGAGGAGTATAATTATTAAACATATTAACATTTTGAATTTACCGCGCTGCTGCCATCTGTCACCGATCATTTGAATTACACCCACCGCATCGCATTCGGTAATTTTCGTATGTTTTCGTGCACCGCTCGGCTGTCGCCAGTCAACAGTCAGCAGCAGCACCGATTACCGCGAAAATAATTTTGTGGGTAGGTCAAGGGTAGGTATATACATATTCTAGCGTGCGTGCCGGACTGCAGTGAACGAAGTATTTTGTCACTTACTTGTAAGTAAATGAAAATAACAAAAAAAAAGGGGCCAATTTAATAGATCACATTTGACATCTGTCAGTCCATAGTGTGATTTGGTAAGTAAATGGTAAAGCTTTCTTTCGTGATTATTTATTTATACCATAAAACTTATTATTATTAAGTTTTGGTATCCCGAGGTAACCTCGGCGAGGTTAGCAGACAACCAGCCTACATGCCTTATGATAAAGGAGTAACAGATAAGATCGGCCACGTTTTACGTGAATACTCTGTACCGACAGTTTACACTCCAGGCATAAAGGTCAACAACATATTGGGTTCGCCGAAGGATGTCATGTCACACCACACCATTACACTACAGATCACAAGATTAGCGGATGAAACTAACTAAAAATCGCGGCCGTCTTATTCCAATATAGACAGGCAAGAGTACAAGATTAATGGATGAAACGGGTGAAACTAACTAAAAATCGCGCTGCGCGGCCGTTTATTTTCAATAGACAGGCAAGATCACAACTTTCAAGATTAGTGGATAAAACTGACTAAAAATCACGCTGCGCAGCCGTTTTTTTTTTTCTCAATAGTTAGACAAGATTACAACTTACAAGATTAGTGGATGAAACTAACTAAAAATCGCGCTGCGCGGCCGTTTTTTTTATAGACAGGCAAGATCATAACTTACAAGATTAGTGGATGAAACTAACTAAAAATCGCGCTGCGCGGCCGTTTTTTTATAGAAAGGCAAGATCATAACTTACAAGATTAGTGGATGAAACTGACTAAAAATCGCGCTGCCCGGCCGTTTTTTTTCTCAATAGTTAGACAAGATTACAACTTACAAGATTAGTGGATGAAACTAACTAAAAATCGCGCTGCGCGGCCGTTTTTTTTATAGACAGGCAAGATCATAACTTACAAGATTAGTGGATGAAACTAACTAAAAATCGCGCTGCGCGGCCGTTTTTTTATAGACAGGCAAGATCATAACTTACAAGATTAGTGGATGAAACTGACTAAAAATCGCGCTGCCCGGCCGTTTTTTTTTTTCTCATTAGTTAGACAAGATTACAACTTACAAGATTAGTGGATGAAACTAACTAAAAATCGCGCTGCGCGGCCGTTTTTTTTATAGACAGGCAAGATCATAACTTACAAGATTAGTGGATGAAACTAACTAAAAATTGCGCTGCGCGGCCGTTTTTTTTATAGACAGGCAAGATCATAACTTACAGGATTAGTGGATGAAACTAACTAAAAATCGCGCTGCGCGGCCGTTTTTTTTTTATAGACAGGCAAGATCATAACTTACAAGATTAGTGGATGAAACTATATACAGGCATTTAAGTTACATTTTTAATTTTAAATATTTATTTCTCCCAGCGGTCCTCTAATGTCCATGGGTTCATAAGAATATATCTAAATGTCATTTCATTTACATTGTTGTATTTTTATTTTCTTAAAACCCCCCCGATACAGAATTCTGGCTACGCCCGTGAAATAAAAGCCTTTCTCGGAAGGACCCCTTTTGATTTTAACGACTGACGATTTACTCATCACATAACATATTCACTATTCAAGACAGATCAACGCCAACAGTTTCTAACCTTAGCTCATGTTTTCAATCAACTCAGTCAGCTTATCTTTTTTGTTTGTTTTCTGTTTTGCTTATTTAGACTGGTGATACGAACTCAGTGACTTTGACGTCTGATGTGGATCTTACAACGTCAAAATACAAAGTTTTATGGTTCCGTACCTTAAAAAAGAATCCTTATGGTGCGACTGTCTGTCACAGCTGATTATCTCCAGAACTACTAATAATGCTATCATATTTAAATTTGGAATAGTTTTAGATTAAGTTTGCCCAACTGTTTTGCAAATAAGATAGAAATAAATATACCTAGTTGGTTACTAAGTTCTGTAACTATGGAAAACATGAATAATACTAAATTTACAAATAATGCTACAATGAATTATATACCAAATGAAAGCACAAATATTTAAGATTATCATGTATTAAAATTATTCGAAATGACCGCCTCTGGCATGAATACACGCCTTTAGACGACGAGGCCAGTCATCGATGGCAGCACGAACTACCACCATATCCAATTCTGCGACTGCCTTGAGAATAGCGCGCTTAAGAGAGTCGAGATTCATGTGGGGCTTAGCACATGCTTTCTCCTCAATAAGTTGCCATATGGCATAATCCAGAGGATTTAAGTCTGGGCTGGAGGATGGCCATTCTTCCTGCGCGATAAAATCAATTTTGTTAGCCCGAAACCATGCTTGTGTAGATTTTGCTTTGTGCGCAGGGGCAGAGTCCTGCTGGAAGACCCAGGGCTGGTTTTGAAATAAAGTGTGGCTTAAGGGTTTGACAACAGGTTCCAGAACGGTATCTTGATAGACTCTAGCGCCAGTTTTCACACCTTTTTCACAGAAATGAACCTTACTTAGCCCTGAATAGGACACCCCCAGCCAAATCATCACTGATGAGGGGTGGTGACCTCGTTGGACCCTCGGAGCAATCATGCTGGCTTCTTTACTATTCTTAGCGTATACTCTATCATTTTGACGGTTAAAATTTTCTTCGACTGTGAAGATTTTTTCATCAGTAAACAAGATTTTTCGATGGCCGTTTTGTGCGTACCGCTTTAGTAGAGCGCGACTTCGTGCTAACCTCATAGCCTTCAATCGTGCGTTTAGCAGATGGCCCTTTCGTCTACGGTAAGCGTAAAGCCCAAGGTCATCATTGATAATTTTTTTAAGGGAACTTCTCTTCACAGTCATCTGTATTGCCAATAACTTTGCTTCCGGACGGGATTTCTCGTGATTCTCGCCTTCACTGCCTTGATCACAGCTGGTGTCCGAACGGTGCGTGGTCTTCCTGATCTTTTTCGGTCATCGACGGTCAAGGTATTACTGTACCTATGGATAGTGCGATAAATAAATTGCTTGTTGATTTTCAACTTTTGTAGCAACTTGAAAATCATATTCGGTGGCTGCCCACATTTGTGCAGAGCAATTATAGCGACACGATTCTCCTTCAACCCCCATTCCATGGTGAAATAAACAAAATATGATATACGTGTGGTATGGAATTATAGCTTATAAAACTGTCAATAATATGTCATTTTTATTTTTTCTTTTCATTTGTTTTAATGGCCAGTAATCGATAAAGAAACTCAGTAACAGAACTTTTGACCAACCTGTGTATTTATTGTTACAAAAAACTCCTAATGCTGAATAGTAAATCGAGACCATCAAACTGGACAACTTTTATTATGGGACCAACTGTGAATTCGCGAAAAAAAAAATCAGCTATTCATGCATTTTGATATTTTCGATTATATATATATATATACTAAGAGCTATATAGGCCGGGAAATAGGTGGACTGGACAATTTACAGAGCGACGAAATCCCTCTTGTTAGTTAGCCATACTATCATTATTAACATATTCGGGCACCTCGCAAATTTTCAGTGGTGGGGGGTGGGAGTGGTTGAGCAACAAAGGGGCAGAAAAGCGATTGAAGGTATACAAGTTACAGATGTAGCAAAATCAAATCTCTTGTTAAGACTGAAATTATGCGTTAGTTATTACTAGAGACCGGATTATATGCATATTGCATAATGCATTTGCATAATTTAATCCCTTTTCAGTGGTAGTTGCATATTTTGGCAAAAAAAATGAAATTATGCATATTTTAGCTATTTTTCTTGCATATTTGCATGCATATTTTGGGCTTTTTATGTTGCATATAATCCGGTTTCTAGTTATTACTTATTGTCACCTAGGTTACGCCATCGACTACATAGACGACAGCGACGCCGTTACCGACTCAGATAAGTTTGTGCTGTCCGAGTTCGTGTTGTCAATGTAACATACATTACACCGCATGTGATGAAAATGTTTTGAAACCATATCTGATGGTTTAGAAAGAGCGCTCGCCGCGCCACCTTTCAAAAATAGGGCCCCTTGTCTTAAGTCTTTCAGAAGAAAGCATAAAAGTTTCAAGTACCTAATTACTGAGTTGTACTTTTGAAAGGATGAATGACCTCAACGCGTTTCAATAATCTTTGTAACTAAACATAAACTCCAATTTAATTAAACAACCGGAAAACTTCAACACAGCTAGCGATAACATTGTTAATTTCGGGTTCATTGACCTTTTCTGTGGCTCTCGAAAGTTTCCGGATGGAAAATATTTTGGGTTTGCCATTAAAGCAATTGCTAAACCATTTCGGAAGCTTTCCTTAACATAATATAAAACTTTCAACATGCCTACAGTATTCTGGTTAATAATTGTATTACCAAATTCCTCAGCTCATTTAAGTTTTATTTTTTAACTCTTTAACATTTTTCATTCTTTGAAGGTACCTACTAGTTTTAAAGTGCAATCGAAATGATGGTGGCCACTTTCGGTTTAAATGGATTTTAAAACTTACAGGAAGAATGAAAGAGAGAAAGTGTTAAAGAGTTATTCAAAATATTAGAGACAATTTAAGAGGGCATGGGTTGTTTCTTTTTTTCAATATTGACCTAGTTTACGTATAATAAAAATAAATATAAAGGTGGCGCTAGTGGAATAGATATATAAGCGCATTAATTCGCAAATGGTCATCGTGAAAAATTTGGTCATTTTCTCAGAATGTTATTTTAGCAACCAGTCACTTTCGCAAAACGTCACTTTCGCAGAATGTCATTCACATTTTTTTCTCAAACTCACAATAATTTTAAGAAAAAAATAAAAATGTGAATGACATTATGCGAAAGTCACGTTCTGCGAAAGTGACCAGTTGCGAAAATGACATTCTGCGAAAGTGACCAGTTACGAAAATGACATTCTGCGAAAGTGACCAAATTTTTCGCGATGACCATTTGCGAAAATGACGATCTGCGTCATAACCATCAAATAATAATTACGATGCATGTAGGTACCATTAATAACTGTTCGCACTAAACTTAAGAATCGTCTGTCTTTTCCTAACTACAACTCGACCAAATTAAAACAGAGAAAAAACGAAAAGTTCATGACAATGAACTTAGCTGTCATGCGACTCGTGCGCCTAATTATCTTGGTCGAGTTGTTGTTAGGAAAAGAATTAAGATATTCTAAGTTTAGTGCAAATGAGTGTAGGTCATTTTTAATTAGTACGTAATAAGGGTTTTATCAGTAAATGAAACAACAAAATTAGTATAAATCAGATTGCTTTAATTTATTTTAGTTTTATACAAATCGAATGCTACTTACGATAGTCAATTTTAACGAATAATCATTTTACCCGTCGAATTTATATTTTACAAATTTACCTTTGTATTTTTAATTTGTCATGTATTACAAAAACCTCCATAGGGGCTTCACCTTATAAACTTACATTACACACGGTTGTATTAATCAACTTACTGCAGTCATATTTTTATTTAAATTTAATTAATTATTTCGACTATGGTTAAGCCACGAGAACACAATATGGAGTGTTTATGAGTAAAAAGAAACAGTTACAGTACCTATGCAAAACGAAGCTAAAATGATTTCGGTCTTAATTCATAATTCTAGCGTGAGTAAAGGTCCGTTATTTAGTTAACTTAAAAAGTATAAAAGATACTGATATTCATAATAAAATGTAATAATAATAAAATACATTCAAAGAACCCTTTGTAGTAATAAAACAAACGCTTATAAACCTCAACAAGCCATTGTGACAGATTCAAAATGGCCTCAAAGTGGCTCACATAAAAGTAATTCTTAGGAAAAGCAATTATTTTTATGAGCTCTTCACTTCAAGTCACTCAAGATACTCTTTACGATGGCATCGTTAAGGTAAATCTTTTTAACCATTTTAAATTTTGCTGAATTGTTGTTTTATTAAACAATGTAGTAATAACGAACCTCTTTAACTAAGTATAATGACTTTATGATAACTACGTGAACAAGTTAATGCAACAAGTAAGCGAGCAACAACAGGTGTAATGTGTTAGTTTTGAACTACCCTATAGTGAAGTATATAATGTACTGAACAAAATAGTTTAACACCTCCCTGAAATGTCATGTATTCCGTATTCTACTTACTTTTTCTACGCACGAATATTTAATTCCACTTTCTACCCAAAATCTATTCCGTTTTCTACCTTTGATACAACAAATTATTATATTTGTGAATAATTTTGTGTGTTGAAAACGGAATTGTTTTAGAATTAAGGTAGAAAACGGAATTATTATTATTAAGCTAGTGTGTAGAAATTAGAGGACAGGATACGGAATATACGTATCTGAAATGTCCAATCCACCTACCGTTATCTGTTAGACAGAACAGATAAGCAAAAGTTTTTTAACAACCATATATTATTAACACTCCAGAAATATAAAATAAAGACTTGTATTATTTGCAAAGTACGATATAAAAAGATTTCATTCGTTTTTAAGCGTTAATAAGCTATTTCATTTGTAAAATCACGGGATGTTAAATTATTTTGTCCAGTAGTATTGTGACGTAAATCCTAAGATTATGGCTTGTAGTCACCAAGAACCAAGATATACGAACTTAAGATTGAGAATCAAAGTCAATACAGTTTCATAAACAAGGGCGAAATTTCAAATTTCACAAGATGTATGGGGATGCTCATAAAACCTGGCTTTATAGTACTGGTATATAAAGTTATAGTGCAGAATTACGATGGCGAAGGTATATTGTATACCGGAGGCTAGGAGAGGTTATGGACATGATATATTGTTGTGTGAGTAATGCGAGAGCCGAGCCGGTACAAAGCTGCGTAGGCGATCCGCTTTGATCCGCGCTAGCAATTTGCGGAATTGCGATGAGGCAAGGGAAGTCCGTGTTTGATGTCGGCTTTACATTGAAATTATTAGCTCGAATAATATCGAAAACATGGGTACGAAAAACCATATCTCTTGGAAAAGAAATCTTTTTTGTCATGTCATTCAATATTTTTTAAACCCCTTAGAGTCTGGATTATATCAAAAAATATGTTTATACTATTTTAAGTTATAGTAGCTATAGTACCTACAATGTTAATACGAATAAAATACTAAATTGAGTAAGTGATTTAGGTTTAGGATAGCAAAAGTTTTTTTTTACCAAAAACGGACTTTGTAGAAAAATCTCACTTGCCACGCTTCATTGACTTTGATCTATGGATTTTTAAATAAATAGGTATCCGAAAAAGATTCTTGGTCATTACACACCACATGGAAAGTTTAAAATGTGATTATAAAATACACGCTGCCGTGGTCAGATAGCTTAAATAGTATTTCGTAAAATTATACAAGAGTAGGTGTCGAAATTGTGACAAAATGGAAATATTAAACTACTGCACGTTCAGAAATTGTAAGATGTACATGAGATTCCAAAATACCTGTTTCAATATTAAAGCATTTTGTTACTGTTGTGCAGTATGTTCTGAGTATTGTTTTGTGCGGCGCATCCGGACTTCTTTTTTTTTTCAAATTTAATTCAAAAAGTTTTGTAAAAAAGAAATATCTGGCGCATGTAGCAAATAAATAGTGAACTTTGTATTTTGTCAAAAAAAAAATGTTTTGACGACATAGTTTTAAGAAATATTTCTAAATCTATTGTAAATTCGAACAATCACACAGATGGAGTAAATAATTTTTATTTGATACAAAAATAAATAAAGCTGATTCTAAAATTCGAATATAAGTGCGAAGTACTAAACAATACTGTGACAATATTGGTCTCAATAGCAGCAGTGCATTAATTAAGTACATTAGTTAATATTGCGCCGCACAAACAAATGAATTTATGAATACATTAGTTTAGAAAAATTTGACAGTGTGTATAAATGGTTCCTCAGTGTATAGACGCAAATTCGAAGAGTTGTATTAAAGGATTGTATCAAATCATTAAGCTATTTACTGTGTACTTACTAAATAATACTGCATAATTTAAGCAGAAAAATCATTGATTTTGCAATAAAAAGTTTTAACTAATTCAAATATTCCAGTACATAGTAGATATGGCTCCATGTATCAAACCAGCAAACGCATGGAGGAACAGAAAAAAATTACTGGCATCTTGCACTGACAATATTACATATTAAAAAGTTTCAAGTTTTGAATTTAGAATCTATTCGTAACAGCGAACGGTGGCGAACGTTAGCGAAAATGGAAATGATAACAAATTATTAAATCCAACTAGGTAGTTTGTATAGTGAAATATGGCAGTGGCGAGGCGACGCGACATCGTATTAATTTAGATGCAAATAAGGTTAAAACTTCCATGTGTTTGGTGGTTAGTTTCACTACTAAATATTTATCAAAATAAAAAAACACGTTAAAAATAAGTGCAGAGAAATTGCGAGCAGTAAATGCAGATTTAAAAGAATAATAGGTAAAACCAATAACAGTATTTAATTACATAAATTCATCATGAATTCAGTTTTAAAAGTTCCACTTAAAACATCAGAAATGTGGCATCGTTTCAATCTGCATCTAAGAAGTGTATATTGTAAACATTTAGAATGTAATGTAACCATTGCCAAAATATGATGGATTTAATTTTTTTGACAAAATAGATTTTCACCGGTCAATAAAACTAATTCAAGAGTAAAATATAAAAAGTCTTTAAAATATCTTGTGACTGTGGATATAATTTTTTGCACAATTTATTTCTATTAATCGTGTTCACCAGCAATAGTGTAGTCTCTGTGTTAAGATAAATTGATAATACTTAGATTTGCGTATAAATCTATGTTAACACTTCGTAACGTTTCTCCAATTGCCGATTGTAAGGAAGTGAAAATACTTTATTTTTATTCTTCTCAAAGAAATATCCACAGCTTTAAGACCAACAGAGACCGATGGTCTGACCACGCGAATTGGCGACCACGACGCGGCAAGTGAATTCTTTTTTTTATATAACGCGTGAATTAATAAATATGGCGTATGCTGCCAATTAGCCTAGGGTTGCCAAAACTTCTATATAATATAGTATTGTGGGCCATGCTACTGGCAGGGTTATTTGTACAACACCAACAACCTCGCAGGAGTAGATAACTATCATCATAAACAACAACATTGTTCTACGACTTTTCCGAAAAAAGACAAATAAAATTCGACTCTCAAATAAAATACAAATGTCCCAACAACTGATCGAGTTATGTATGAAAAGTCGATATTTTTTTTGTTTGCTTTTGGAAAAGTCGTAGAACAAATGTTGTTGTAGGTATAATCTACACCTGTGAGGTTGTTGGTGTTTTACAAATAACTCTGTATACTGTTGGAAAAATATATAGTAGTCAAATTTACTATATTTCAGCAACACAGCGGTAACAATGTCGGTCGGGATAGTATTTACCTAAATAATTTTCATTCTTTTTCGGCTTACCGCTTGAAACTTCAAAATAAAAAAACCCCTTTGATTTCAGCATGTCGTTGGTCGAATAATAAAGGTTGTAAAAAACTGTTTCTCATTAATAAATAAAGCATACTTCTTTTTTTATATGGATACTGTTTTTTGACCCCATAAATGGAAATCGACTATATTTTGCTTCCAATTTTTGGCAACCCTAAACCTGCCTGTGGTCTGCGCAATGTAAAGAGAAGTTGTGTGCCGCACCGCAGTTCACTACTTCCCTTCTCGTGGCCAGGTTTAATAAATAATTTTATTTCTTCTAAAATAAAAAGTGTGGTGAAAAAGTGTAGATGCATCAGTTTAAAATCACTTTGTACGTTTATGTTTGACCCGGTCCCAAGCAGGCGTTATGTTATTCCTCTTCGTTTAAAATGTAGATCGTTCTACCCGTTTTAATATATATTTAAAAATGAACGCTGGGCTGTCAGTGCGCGCCTTACAATCGTTTCACAACCTCTCAATTATTTTTTTTAAACAAAATAAGCTTTTAAAATTGGCTGGTAAGCTCGCCGTCACAGCCCAGCAACCCAATGTTAACATTAAACAATACGTTAACAAACATTCCTAGTTCGTTTTTAATTTTTACAATAGAATTCTTCAACTTTATCCTTTATTTATACCCCTATAATCCAACTTAATATCAATATTTATAAACCCTATTTTTGGCACTAACAAATCTAATTAAATATATCAATTAATTTTACAATTTCATTTTCACGTATCGTTTCAAATAAACATACACAGTATACGATAATTAGGTCTAAAGAAAATTGTCCGATAAAATTTAAACTTAACAGACTTGTAAGCACATAATCAAGCAACTATTTTGTAATACGGAACTAATAGAATGTTTAAAAAAACATGATATATTTTCGAGCACCGTACGTACAGAATAATTACAACAATTATATTGAACAAATTATCTTTTGGAACGCTAAAACTTAGTACATAACAAATCTATATTTTACTATTTGACTTGAGAAAAACTTCGAATATACTATGCATTATCTCGTACCATTCTCTTAGTGAAATATGATATTTTTTTCAAATAGTCTTGACTTATTCTTCTAAGAGAATGGTCAAACAGAAAATGAACCTCATACACGTCACACCACATTCGATGAACGAAAACATACGTATTTTATTAAAAAATTGATTAAAGAGAACACACCGAGACTTTTTAACGTTAACTATTAATAATTATTCTATTATTAGTGAGCTTTCTTATCGTATTTCCTTTATATTTGTAGCCTAGAGGGACACAACATTGAATAGCCTAACACGACGACTACAAGAGTGAAATCGAGGAACGGACATAGTTTAGACGAAGTGTAATTGTTATTTTCATTAAATAATACGACTAATGTAATTTACAATAGCTATTAGGTAGGTGCTAGGGAATTAGTTGTGCCGTCACTGTATCACGGATTATTGTTAGTTTTATTATATTTTTTATTTTTATACGGATTCACATTCAGAAATACGAAAAGTTATACAAGTACTGTTTATTCAGTGTTTCGTATTAAAAAATATGTTAATTCTATCTTTCTTTTCCATAAAAAATTTAACATTAAAAACTGATTTATATAACACTGTTAAAGTGCGTAAACCAGTTAGATTAGAGTGCAGATTAACTAGTTAATCTGCAGATTATCTGATCGGGTCCGTTAAATGCAAAAAAAAATACAATATCTATGGTTGTTTGTGATACCACCGTTGTCACTGATTTCCATCACACAAGTGCTTTAGCTACTTACTTTGGAATCGGAGCAATGTCTGTGATGTTAACAAATATTAAAAAATAAAAAATCGTAATAAATTTAAAAATCTGCAAAATTTCCTAAGTAATCAGCAGAAAACGACCAAGAATCAGTTAGCAGCGAAATCCCAGATTTGACTTTTTTGTAATTTACTTTCAATAGAGGTCTTTAACTTAAATTTCCTGAAGCCTTGTTTCACTCACTGTCTTCCACACTTTAACGGTGTTGCATCCGATAATATGCAGATTAACAAGGTAAAGTGCGGAAATCTGCTACTAGAAAAAAACGCACTTCAATAGATCCGGTAATTTGCAGATAACCTAGTTAATTCGCTCATCGTATTCCGTACTTTAGCCGTAAAACATATACGGAATAGAAGAAAAAAGCACATTGATTTTTTTTTTCATAATAGACATTTTTTTTAAAGGCACCTTACGCTGGTACTATAACTAAAACATATATAATAATTTCTACATATAAAACAAAATTAAATGCAGGCTGCAAGACACTCGCGCTGACTTCATCATCACTCGAAGGTGCAATAACATTTTAAGCCACATATTGCATTACAATACAAACTATGTTTACCTAGGCATCAACTTCACACTCTCGTTCAGAGATCGTTGTTTCATTCGTTTGGAATCGTAGCGTAACTCAGAGACATGAGACATATTGCCCGATCGAGTAATTTTAAATCTCGAAATTTTTCAGCAACCCACTAATTTATTTTGGATCAACTTTTCTGTATCTAATCTACTAGTATGTTGTGAAACCCGAGACAAACCTCTCTTCTATTCAACTTTCGCTCAAGATTCGTTTAGGTATCTGTTTACTTATACACAAAAAAATGCCTGAGGGCCTAGTACAAGTTGATGTTTTGTTCTCACTTCACTTTGCGAATAGTTAACTATCGTTTCCTTTCTTTCACTCATTCACTCACTCGCATTGACAGCAGTATATCCGATACTATTCGCGAAGTGAGATGAGAACACAACTCGTACTAGGCCCTCTGGTATCACGAAATCCCACGGTGCACTGCATTTGTTTCGCTCATGGTCAGGAAATATCACGAAATCGAAAAAAAAATCTTTGTTCTGTGGGAAATATAGTGCAACAAAAAAGAAACATAGATATTCCGAAAATTTATTTTTCGATGCCCACGTGCCAGACAAGGCCCCTTTGCTTATGTATAAAGAAACGTTATGTTATTAAAATAATATATTATTGATAATTATCGTGTTCTTCATAGGGGTAATATATTTTTTAACTTAGTTGTTTTACGTTAAATTTGAGACCTTATTATTAAAAAATAAAATATGATAAATTATTTCAAATTAATAGCAGACATATTCAATTCAATCTAATTAAACCGCAATTATAAGGTAAGTGAACCCCATAAAAAACGTATTTTTTTTTTGTTTTTACGGATTCCTTTAAACTATCACCATATTGTACACCTTGTTTAAATACGTCTTTTGAGACCCCAAACATTTATGTAGCGAATTCGCACTCTTGCTCCAAATTGGGCTTATACTAAAGTGATCTAAAAAACATTTTCAATATTAAAAGTTTATTACTTCAAATACTTTTTCAAGCCGATCCGTCTTTTGACACTCCAAACATCTATGTAGCTCTAATATCCACATCACAAAGGCGATGTCGCACTTTGGCTGAAAATCGGGCCTCTAAAGATGCCTCAAAAATCATTTTCAATGTTAAAAATCAATATGTTTAATGGATGAATAAATAATGAATAAATAGCATTGTGAATGCAAAAATCTAAAAGTTTATGTTTAATGGAATAAAGTTAAGAAAAAAAACTCACAATAAATCCGTAATGCAATGACATTCAGTTAGCGTCTTTTTGAGCAGAAATTGCGGTGTGACCAATAACAAAAATACATATATTTTTTTTAAATCAATAACATCACTTCTACAAACAAGATCTGAGTCAAAGACAATAAAAGTTCACTCTCACATTCTCTGATTTATTATTAATCGCAAAACCATCCCAATAGTCTTAAGTAAAAAGGTTTCAGGAGCGGATAATAATTTATAAACCGAGAAACTCATAAATCCTTAAACACTTATCGGCATTCAGGCTTTTACAGTAACGAGCTCAAAAAGTACTGCTTCGTGAAGTTACTCTAATTACTGATGAATAAATTTAGTCTTTTTTCCACTTTTTCTAAATTTATATACAAATACACATTGCGTTTCGCCGATATATACACTATCTGTTCATTAAATTATTAGGTATGTAATGCGTGTCGATATTTTCACTTTGCCTAATCAACTGAAAACTCAAATCATGACAGTAACACTACTGTGTGGCGTGTGCTGTACTAGAATAAGATTTTATGGCAACTTGGTTATAAGTACTAGTTATATTCGATAATGATGCCAGCATTGATCTAAGTGTATATCGCGCTAAGTCATAAACGTAAATAACACCTACTTAAACCGGAGACAGTATTTTATTTTAAGTATAATTCGTTTAGTCCTTTCCCTTCTTATTATTTTTATTTAGCATTACGTCTGTCACTAGTTGCTATACAATCTTAATCTATTGTTATCTTGGTTCTTTAAATGTTGATTTTAATCAATTCCACAACTGTTAGCAATTCCTCTTTCATGTAAATCAATTCATATTTCCTTTCTTTTATCATCAAACTTTACAGTGTACTAAACAAACTATAGGATCCCCTAAAGTTCTTACAAAGTAATCTAAATTTAGCTATTTTGACTTGACTCTACCATTATTGATCCTTTATGTATGTACACGTTACTTAATACCCTAAGGTAATGTCATCGTCTGTGATCCCTCATTTTCTTCTATAAAGGATACTATTACAACTCGAATTATTCTATCTTACGGGATGAATACGCGTCCCTTAGTCGTAAATTTACAGTTAGTGCACTTGTTACACGTCAAGTGCTTTCGGATCAAACAGGAGTCCCAAATTTTACATCGTCAAACCTTTAACGCGAGTCACGAACCAAATCCCAAATAAGACATATCTGTGTCATTACTCACTTTCCTTTAATTAAACCATTATTTATCCTCCTTAACCGTATTAATTAGAAATATAATTATATCTTTAACAAATTATACTCATCAACATTAATCTGTATAACATCCTAGTCAACATCACAATCGTTTTTATAATATGTTGGACTTAACTACGCTATTTAACGTATCAAGTTATTTATATTTACCGTCTTTCGACTTAGTTAATGGAGACGTGTGCGTTTCAACCACGTATTTAGATATAGTATTATACATAATTATAATTACATCGTTCCGCGAAGTCTAAGATTAGTTCTCTCGTAGTAATGGGTCGGGATTTAAACCCGGGACCGTGTTGCTTATTGCACGATGATATGCGGCGCCGACAGCAACACGGCCACAGTGGCGATGATTGTGAAGAGAGTGAACACGAAGAGGCAAAACCTGAGGACAGAATACAAGTAAAACTACGGCTTCTTAAAATCGATACAGAAAATGTGGGTGATTAATCACTAATGGGTCACTCATCAATTCTACGCAAGTCGGTACCGCAAATGATTGATTGCTTACCGCAAACACGATTTGATTCGTAGCCCTTCATGAAAAGTTTTCAAAGCCTTTTACGTCCATATTTCAAAACAAACGATTTACCTCTAAAGTTAATAAATCAAATGAAGCTAAAAAGTTTCCTGAATGAATTAATAACCATTTAAACTGAAATATAAAAGAAAACTCTGATAAGACTTTTAGTATAGACATAATGAATTTTAAAAAAATGATTTGGTCTACTGGGAATAAATTCATGAAAATACAAATGACTAACACCATGTTGTGGACTCGTATAAAGCTAAGACCCTAACCTGTCAACAACCATTGCTGCAAACTTCCAGTCGCTGATCACCTCTGCCTCTTCGTCAGCTTTCTTCATCCTGGCGGTGATGAATTGAAGCTCCCGAAGGATGAGGTGCAACTCCCGGTGGTGGCTGCCCAGCCCGCCGCCGACGTCTTCCATCGTGGAGGGCCGCACGAACGACCTCCGGAAATCCGTACGGAATATTGAACACCTGTGTTCATGCCTAAATTCAGTGAAACGGATACTTTATTTTTGAAAGCTTGTACCTCCCGAATAAGCGTTAATGGATATAAATCATGCTACATTGTTTGGGATATTTCTGGTAACAAAATGATAAAATGGGTTACAAAATTTTTGGTAAAGTGCATTCTTTACTAAAAGTTGGGACGTTTAAACTTGCCTGTTGCAGGTGAAACAATGTTTAACCCTAGTAGAAGCGAAGTTCGAGTGAGATGAGAAGTTTTATTGCACTGGTACTTCACGCTTTGAAAACTCCTGTAATTTGGAACTGCAACTATTAATATTGCTAGTAATTCTTTTGTTGTCTAATCTTACCCTGGTCCTAAGTTCCCTGTAGAGGCAGTGCTGTTTGGTGGCGGCGGCCCGTGTCTGAAATCATCGTCGATATCCAGGACGTTCGCCAATAATGACTTGGAGGATCTCTCCTTCAACTCCAGTTCTCTCATCCTCGTGTTCATCATTATCGTCTTCCTCGTTAACTTTTTCCCTGGCCTTGACATTCTCAGGATCCAAGGCAACCATTGCAGGAACACAGATTTTATCTATTGAAGGAAAATTATCGTTGTTATTTATATTATCTTCAATTAATTTAATATCTTCAGTCTCAATTTTAGCGTCCTCAAGATAGACGTACCCATTGTGGCATCTCATGAATGTCCGCTGTTCGATGATGGTAATTTAATACCACAACCGTCAACACCACCGAAGAGGCAACCATAAACATGATGCAGTTGAAGTAAGTACCTGTCACCCAGAACATAAGGTTTTATATTCAGTAATTTATCTGCTACATTACAATGTTAATATCACACTTAATCATTTAATTGGGGATATTTAAGTTAAAGAATGCAAAGAAAAATTATGAATAATTTAAAATAGTTTCTCAAAAAATCTTATTTAGATTTTAAATTAATAGTTTATTTTATTTATAACATAAATCATTTCATTGTAGTGATATCAAAAGCAAAAGTACATGCGTTTTAACAACCATGCAATTTTAATATTGTATTCACAGACATTTATTAAGTCATTCCAAAGTTTATAGAGACGAGAACAAAAATAAAAATCTCTGAATACATTTCATAAAATCTAGAAAGAAATTAATGATTTCTAGTTAATGGTGATATTTTTATGAAAGATTTTTTTTTATTGCGTTTGTCTGTTTTATTGAATTCATTAACTGCCACGCGGCCACATGAGGCCGGAAAACAATGTAATAACTAAGTGTCTAATGTTCTTGTACCTGATGGGTTAAAGAACTTGTAAAATGTAGTACATAAACAGAAAAGGCAATATAATATGTTGAGTCTAAATAATTTTTCACAAAGAATCTTTTTCACTGTTAAAAGGTATGAAAATAAACTTTTTGTTAATTTACCTCTTTACTATTAACCAATCTGAAAGATTGCAAGCCCTTCGCTGTGAATATGATATATGGTATAGTTTTGGATATCATCAAATCCTTTGTCAATGTCGCAACTAGTTGATTAGTAAGTCAATTACAGTGACAGAAACTGTCCACAAAGTTGAATGAAATGATGTTCGTCCGATACTTGGAGGGTGGCCCCTCGTCGCCCGCATCCACTTTGTTGCTTTAAACCACCGTTTAACTTTATATCCTGCTTTTAAACTACAAGCAAATCAACCTACCAGTGGCGAAGGGTCCATACAATTTAGAAATCCCGCCCACCCCACCGATCCACTATGCATATCATAACATATTTGTACAATGGCATACCTTTGCCATAATGTCACCCCTCGCCACTGTGACCTACATAATATTTAAAAGCTCATTTACATCCACTTTAATCAGGAGAGTTGTGCATTAGATTGCTGTTTAGCGTTAACCACATGCCACTTAAACCTGAAATCAGTCATGGAAATGGATCTACATTATTCAGGCCAATCGAAAAAGAAGTAAAAAAACAAGATAAAAATAAGGATTTTGTTTTTTTTTCAAAAGAAATAACATATGACGGACAGTCGATGAATACGTTTCAAATTATTTTAATACATTACAAGAAGATAAACTTTAAATTCCAAGAAATGGTATTTAACAAAATACCTAAGAATTCTTGATTCAGTACATCTACTTTCCGGCCTAGCGGGAACCGAAAGTGCAATAACTCTATTCAAAGTGTCGAGAGAGTTGCCAAGAACGCTGTTAAAGCATAGACTAGTCTCCAGAGATCTCGAGACGCTAGAATACGAGTTTAGAACAAGACAAAGAAAGAATGCTATGCTCTCTTTCAATAAATTTAGGTTCATTCAAGCAAAAAAATGTGTCTATTTAGATCTTTGTTAAATTGGTGTTCCCAGAATGAGCAGAGGAATATTTAAACGATTTTTTATTATTATTTATATTACAAGTGATTTCATCGAAAAGATTCCTCAAAACACATTCTGTGGTCTTTTACATAATATTCAATTGATAAGATAAATCAAATTTAATATTTAGTGTTTATTTATATTTTGAATTATTCAAAGGTTTTGTTATCAAACGCGTGGAATTTTCTCACCTATTAGGGGGATCGCCTCTGAGGTTTTTGTGAGTACGTGCCCCACCATTAGAGAAAAAACCGTTTGCGACAGAAGAATTGTAACACCTGCAAAGATCAATATCTATAGAAAACAAAATGTTCTATTTACAAAATAATTATTAGAATCTAAGATTATAATAAGTGTTCCATCCAGTTTGACACTTATAAGATTCTCATTTCCTGTTTGTGTGCTGAGTCGGTGCCAGGAGCTCAAGTGAAATCATAAACAAAACAAAACAAAGTAGTCATGCAATTTCTATTAATAGAGAGAGATTACTTGTTATATTATTTTTGTTTTAAAACTCATATTTATTTATTTTTAAGATGGGCTTTTTTAATTTTAGTAATACTTTTAAAACCACTCACCACCCTCCAAGTATCAAATCCACAATATGTGGCATAAAGTTTGATAAGGAATACAGATAATAGTTATATTGACAACATCCATACAATACATTCACATTTAACACAACATGGAATCGATTACGCGTATTAAAGTCATACGATAGATTTAATTTAATAGAATAGAAGAAATAACACTGAAATTCATAAAGAACTAACATTAAGAAATTGAAACTCAACTTACCTTATGGATCCAAAATATCTTAAACAATCTTTGTATAAAGTTAGGTATTGCATGCCATGCTACTGATTTTAAAATACCTAGATGTGTTTCACAAACAAAGAAATAAATGATAAACTGATAAAGCCTTAAAGCAGAGAATCACGAAATCGATTCCAAGATACTTTGGTGTAAAATAATAATTGAAACTAAAATAGTACGCGGAAGTAAATTCATAATCTTGTATTGCTGGCAATGAAATGACTTCTTTGGCACTTAACGAAAATATACAATACTTTCAAAAAGCCAAGCATGATTTTCGATTACTAAAAATTCTTGCTCGAATTATCACTAGTACAATGAAATAAAAACTTAACAGTAGTTTGAAGAGCAATATTTAACCATACTAATTATTATTTATTATATATATTTTACTCCTTGTAATGTTTTAAAATAATTCTTTATTCAGCTTTTAAATAAATAAATAAAAACCTATAACAAGAGTTAAAAACTAAAGAAGAAAAGTTAGAAAATACGAAAAGCAAATATGGAGATCGTGGTAATGAAGAAAAAAGTAAAATGGGAATAGAGGATGGTTAAAAATCGAGGAAAGGTTTGGGTAGTGTACCTAACAGGGGGATTGCGTCGGAGACCTGCGGCAGGGTCTCGGCTACCAGGTTGAGGAACACCGTCAGCGAGAGAAGAATAGTGACTCCTGTAATCAAACACAACGTTAACATCCCTACAGATGCCTCACCCGCGTCCCAAATCACGATTTGCTTAAACACAACTCTCCAATCCCCATAAGAAAATATTCGATTGATTTGTGACACCTAACACTGTGAATATGATGATGTTGAAATCATGATTGCTTTATGATATCTACTATACTTACCAGGTGGCTACATCGTGGAACTCGGGATTGGCTAACACGAAAACACAAACAGTCATACTACATTCTAGAGACGATCTAATATTTATGTTAAGCGCACGTTGCTTCCCAGCTCCTCTAAAAGTTTTATCGCTCTGGTGCCGGCTCACTCAACAAGCTACTGGTGGGGGTCTTGTTTTATAAACGCATACATAAAAGTAGATAGTAGTAGCGTTACGTTTAACTGTTATGTTATTTAAATATTTTGTCCAGCTCTCTATGTCCGTATCATGTAAGTAAGTATTATCAAATGTGTATTTCTTCAATTTTTATTATTGTCATAAAAACATCTGTATCAATAGAATAAAATTGGTCCCAACAGGGATCCTTGGGGTATTCCGCAAAATTGGAAGCATCGTGCGCTGAGTCGCGTTTGTGTCACCTATAGTGCTATACCTATGAGAGGCACGGCATCCGACGTGGAAGGCATCTTTTCTGCCACCAGGTTCAGAAACACGGTCAAGGACAATAATATTGTCACACCTGTACACACCAGCATCTGCTTAAGCTATTGACGTAATTTGCATATACATTTATTCCACATATTCTAACGGTGCAGTAGATTTATCGATACTGTTACAACCTAAATATGTATAGTTTTATTCTGCTCGATAAAAACAATTTAAACAGCATCGGTGAATAAAATAAATATTGACGGTAAAATAATGACAAGCAATATTTTCGTTAACTTTCACCGCTGCAACGCGCTATAACTAATTTTCAATGATTGGATATTATTTTTAGATTTAATGGTAAAAAGTGGAATATTTTGAAAAACGCAGTATTGATTGGCGCAATAGGCCTGTCATATACATGACAAAGAATGTACTAATTTAATTTCTGGATGTACTTATCTCCAGAATTTGTGTTTAGCATAATTAAAAATACTAATAAACTTACGTATGAATTGAATAATATTGATTTCGATGAATCTTCCAAACCGAACAATAGATGTAATGTAATTTAAAACCAACTGACCGAGTGTAAGCTTCTCTCCGGAGTCGGGAGGTAATGTGAACCCCAGAAGAGCCATGGAGGAGATGAGGACACAGGGTACGATGAGATTGAAGAAATAGTAGAGAGTCCGCCTCCTGATCATGATAGTGAAGGTGACGTCCACGTACGGCTCGGGGCAACACGCGTACGTTATTGTGTTCTTCTTTCCCGGCATCCCTGGTAAACATATTTCGTTGTCTCAGTGAGTTCTGTTAATTTTAATACTAATAAATCCATTAACGACGTTCTTAATTCAAAATGTATATGCTTAAAATTATGAAATAATATACAATTTATCTTATTGAATTTCTAATGCATTATTACTCTTTATTCCGCTATCAACAGATTCAAAACCGAGTATATGAGGATAAAAAATCTGCACTGTTGTTATATTTTTGATTATTCTCACCTATTAAATACCACTCTCCATTTGTGATGAAGTCTGACAAGTCCCCTCCAGCCTCATCTTTGAGCACCAGATCCAACTGTTCAGGGCAGAACACTATGAAATCTCCAACATATTTACAACTATTTTTTTATATTCGAACCATGCGAGATTTTAAACAGATACCTTTTTTGAAGAACTTTTTAAAGTTTGGTACTTTAAAAAATGATTACTTGCAAATAAAGTACCTGTTTTAATACATGCTAGGTTATAGGTAGGTTATAAGAACTGTCCTAAGTCCTAATACATGAAGTATACACGTACTTCATACCTAAAGATACAGGAAAGGGAAATGTGAGAACCTGAAAAAGTGCAAAACAAAGGGATTTCGGACTAAAGGGATGCAAGAGCATGCTGAAGAAGATAATGAAAAAGTCACCACCATACGGAAAACACGACTAAATAAAGTTTAAACTTTTAATAATTAAAATTTCAGTGTAACTAACCGAGTAGGTATTAATTAATAATGTATGTATGAATTTATACATAGTCCAAGTATGAATTTCGAACATGCCAGCGCTGAAACTGAGTTGGGTCTTACAAACTTAAAAGCTGTTAGCTTAATAAAAGACGCATGTGAAAGATTAAATTTGAAGCTTGTAGGAGCGCCCGCCGGATTAACTGTTGAGCGGCTGCAACAAGGAACAAACTAGACGTAACGGGCTACCTGGGGAACAATCCGGGGAGACAGGGAAAATTATGAGACACGACGGGGAAAGCCGCACTGAAGCACTCTCTAACCACATTGCTAACGGCTTTTAGTTCTAAATTGGCACATAGCAACCCTGTCATAAATTAACCGTTAACTAAAAATGTCACCCTAGCTATAACATGCAAACTATGGAAATTTTAAAACACAAAAGCATTAAGAGGTAGTATTATAAGAACATTACCCATTGTGCAACAAACAGGTCAAATATAAAGGAAAGCTTTTGTGTTTTGTCATTAAATTATTAAACAGCAAATAGTGTGTCCGTATGGCGGTGGAAATTGTGTACCCTTAAAAATATTTCAAAGTGCTTCACGTGAAGAAAACATTTGTTTGCTCCATGCAAAATAGTACATACAAAACGTATAGGATATTAGAATATCCTTTTGGTTTCTCACATGGTTCCCTTACATTTTCCTATCAAAAACATTTCATATTGTATCTAACGTTATCCACCTAACATTTGTCGAACTGCTATAACATGTAAACCCTTTCCTTTTGACTCGAGGCCAACTTGCTATTTGAAGGCATGCTAGCTTGGTAATGACATGTCGTTACTAGCAGGAAGGATACCAGCGGTATTTTGCTGGCGTGCATCAGTTTGTGCAAGTTGGCAACTCTCCAGAAACAAAAGTGAAACGCGATTAAAACTCGCAGCATAGAATTAGGCAAAGGAAACTCAAATACATGTATATAGCAGGCCGTCAATTCTCGTGTGTTTATCTTAACGTTTCAGGAACACCGGTATTATTAAAAAACATATATTTACTACGCGGCTACTTAACAGCTGATAGTGTTTGCTTACAATCCGAAAAGAGTTCTATAACAAAGAGATAGGCTTAATATCCCCAATTACTAAAACCAATTTCAATTTCAGTAATCAGTTATACCATAGGTCAAGCAAGCTTTCCTCTTTGATCCGACGTCCGTGGCACGTTTTTATTATTAACGGTACGAGAACTGACATTATAGCTAAGCGATTCTAGTCGGCCGATGTACCTGGTTGCCATCGTAGGTCCAGCTACCGAACTTCATGTCACAGTGTTGGTCGTCGAAGGGGAACCACGTGATGTCTATCTTGCATGTGCTCTTGAAAATGCCCGGAGGCACGTACAAGCAACTGCCGTTGTTTCTGACCACCACGTTAGTCTGGTACGTCCCGTCAAAACCCTCATCAGCACTATCAATCAAAAGTTTAACTCATGACTTCTATCATCTATCTCATCCCTTATCACAGCCCAATCCCCAACATACTCTGATTTAAATACAAAAGAGTAAACCTATCCTGTTCACTCGATTAGTTAAGAAATCGATCCTTCGAACAACAAAAATTTGAAGAATTTAAACCCCTGACCCTTATCAAGTGCCCGGTAATCTCAAACAAATGGTATCCGAAAGTATCTAAGAGAATAATAACAGGCTTTTAAAATTTCATTAAAAAGTTTATTGCCAAGTTAGAAGCGATTGGTGTTTAATCAAAAAAGTAATTCGAAATTGTGCAAAGTAGATTTGACATTTTATTGACAAAATTACGTTGGTGAAAATTAATTCAATTAAATTTAATATATTAAGTAAACTTTTTTAAACATTAAAGAGAAATATAGTGTGCGGTTTTGAGAACACATTTATTAGGTATTAATAGATTTGTTATACATTTAAGCTGATTTGAAAGCATTGCATAAAAAAGAAGATTAATACTGTAGTTATATAAAATTTAATTTTGTTTTACAGTGCTTCGGATTTATCTGGGACCTTTTAACTGTTATGTCAACGATAAAATATATTAAACAAGATATCTACATTTTATTATCGACAATACAGGAGTCATCCTCTCGCTTTGCCGAACCGAGAATAAACAAATCTTTCTTTCTTTTTTATTTGCGTCAAGACAGATTTCGTTTATTTCTCAGAAGTTTGTTTTCATTAAAGCACTTTATGACTACAAATATAATATGATTATTATTATGTTTACCATCATCTGTGTGTCAGTTTTCTGCTAGAATTTTATGAACCTCTTTGTTGCCACGTCATTTAAATAAAAGCAATGAAAAGTGAATAATTATTTCAAATATTAGTCAAGTAGGTTGCTTCAAAAGTTTACAAACTTCATGAGATTATAAAAAAATGGCCTGACAAGCGGGAGGATGATCGTGGTATCTCAAATCAGCGACTAGCGTGCCATGTACGTTTTTATTCATTTTATATGTGGCAGCACCGAGTAGGAGAAACGAAAAGGCCACGCGAACGATTGTTGCTTTTTAAAGGATAAAAAATACAGGCAAGCACCAATCGTCACATTCGGGAATAACCTCCTACTGTGCTGTCACTTTACTGAAAATTTTAATAAAATGTAAAAATATAAAAACAAAACAATAAAACATAGGTTTAGCTGGCATTTACATCAGAGCGTGAAATAATCGAAAAATATGGAAGCATAAATATTAGTAGGATAATATTGGGCATTTTACCCCACCTCCGTTCGTTTCGGCTGATCGCCTTCACTCACTCACGGTGTGATAAAATGCCCAATATTATCCTACCGGTCGTTTTGGTCGTTCGCCTTTTTATCAAATTATGAATTCACTCAGTTACAAATCAGTTGCGAGAATCCTCTTAAATCAATAATTTTTAACGATCAACTCACCTGATGATGATGTTCATGAGGCAATAATCTCATCATTTTTACGATACACAAAAAATCACAAAACCAGAGTTCGATTTGATTTAAGTCATTTGTCATAATAAAGCGTTAGTACTGCTATTCACTGACAACCATGTGGAGGAAAAGCTCACCTCGAGAAGCATCCAAACACATAAATAATAACTAAGAACTCTTGGCCAGAATGGCTCACGGACTCCCTGAATTTTATTCAGAGCAGATTGCCTCGGAGTTGCCGACAGGAGGTTATAATATCAATTGTAATTATATAGTATATTCACATCATGAAAGAAAATAATTCAACCTCGAGACCAGAATGGCTCACGGACTCCCTGAATTTATTCTGAGCAGATTGCCTCGGAGTTGCCGACTAGAGATATATCCATTTTCTAAAATTCACATTATAAAGGAACTCTGAACTCTAGGCCCGATTGGCTCATGGTCTCCCTGAATATAATTCTGAGCTGATTGCCTCGGAGTTGCCATCAAGAGTTCAATATTATTCTTGATCATTAGTCTAGATGCAAACTTAGGATCACATCTCCACTCAACATAGTTATACAATAAAAGCAGTATTAAACGACACTTTGAGATCACTTTCATTAAAAACGTAATTATTGATTCGCAAATATGGACAGACACAACACGCGGTTCACTACAAATCAACGTAATGAGAATAACTAAAGTTGGACAGGCTCGAATGCGTGTGTCAAGGCATGAGCTGAAGCGTTTCGCTCGGTCTCGCACAAGCGCATGATACATACATTGCTTTTGTATTCCAGTAAGAAATTTTACTTACAGATAATGAATTAGTAACTTACTTCAAATATGTAAATGCATTTTGTAAACTTTCATTATTATTCTGATCTAATTATGAAATAACTATGAATTAACGAATAATATTAATTAGGTACACATGATTAAATAAACATGATTTAAACCCAAAAATTAGCATAGGTTTTCAATGGTACTTATTTTCATCTCACCTATATCTTAATGTCGATGTTCAGATTTAAAAACATTTGGATACTTACATTTTTAGTGTGTTTTTGAAATAAAAACATATAATAATTTGTTTATTATTTTAACGATTGAAATTATGGTCATCATTGACAATTGAAAATTCTTTTTTTATTCGCATTCATACGTTTTTATATAATATACATAATTAACTATGAATTCAATACGTAAATCATCATATACGCAGTTTTTTATTACTTGTACCATACGCTATGCAACACGAGGTAAAATAAGGTTGCACTTTGTACTGCAATAGTGCAGCGCTAGGCTTTTGCAACATAGTTGTTATTGTATCGCATTGACGCCGTTATCGTGTAGTAAAGGTAGAAGCTCAATGATAGATATGAGATATGATGAATATAGTTTTATTGCAAAAGTATTTTATATGATGTTGAAATCGTCAATCTTTGAATTAGCTGGGCATTAGACACATTTATTTTAGTAACATGAACAACTAAGCATTACCAAATTTATGTATTCGTCCATTTAACTAAGTAATTTTCTAATAATAAATGAAAAAATAACAATAATGGTATTCAAATTATTTCATTTTTGTGTGCGGTGGAAATGTTGAAATGATTTATCCACCATTGATAAACATCAAAGTTCGTCTATCAGTACAATTGTTTGCTGTGTTTAAGTATAGCTTTCGGTGGACAAAAATATACATTTCGAAACTAATATTCTGTAAATTAAATATTAATCAAAACAAAAACCGGATGCCGGTAAACTGCAATTCAATATTTTATCGAGTTAACTGTTATAACGCGACTTTCCTTCTGTAATAAACTAAATTTATTCGAATGTTATAAATGCTAAAGTAACTGTCACTATTTCTTTTTTTTCACGACTGAACCCACTGAATCAATTTTGATGCTTTCATAGGTTAACATTTATTGCGAAAATAAAAACTTGTAAATTACTACACCTTAGTTTATACTTCAAATAAATGCTATAATCATAATAATACCGAATAACTATAAATAATGTTGTATGGAACATCTGTATCATTATTATTTTGTCCATTTTACCTCATATTTATAGCAGATGGAGTATTCCCTAAAGGTTGACTGGTAGAATGTTAAGTCAATCATTTGTAGGGTACAAAAAATAATACCTACGTGTGGTATTAATATGTATCACGGTTACGGTAAAATCGTAAATTGATGAATTTATCGCAAAAAATATTTGAAGGTGAAAAAGTTTTTTGATCTATAATCATAGTTTAATCTATAACTTAGTTAAATATAACAAATACGTAATCGTCTAAACAATAGCTTACCTACTTAATTACTGTAAATTATTATTCATTATGATATGAAACAGCTGTATTTTTACCACATTTATTATAATTCTCTAAAGGTTGACTGGTAGAATGTTAAGCCCTCCTTTCGTATGGTACAAATTAATGATGATGCGTACAAGTTATAATCCTACAATAAAGGTATCAAGTAGGTAATAAAAATAATATAAATCTCTTTCAATCGAATTTAATGTTAATTTATAATTTAAAATCAGAGTTTTTAAAATAACCAAAATATCAATTCATTTTTAGGTTTGTGTAATTAAAAAGTGATCGTAACTTTTATAAGTATCGATCTTATGATCATAAAAAATATAAGTGCTTACCTATATAAGGCGAATTGAGAAACTTCACCTTTTTGAAGTCGGTTAAATATTTCATGTTGTTTACGTCAATCACAGTCGTTATAATTGTGTTAGCATTATGATGATACCTATGAATCATACCTCGTAAGTAATAAAACCTATTTTGCAGAATCATAAATAAACTCGATTTAAGTCTTTTTGATTGAATACAAAAATTAGTGTGTAAGCATTATTTTCCAATAAAAACGTGAAAATTTCTTTCACTTTTCATTCAACAATATTGTGCTGCAAGTTTTGCAAGTTACGGTTCAAGAACGCTGCTGCCCTGCCACCCCTCCAGCCCCTCGAGCTCCATCGCATAACTACTGAGGTGCGCATCATCTATCATCGACAAAATCTAACAAAATGTTAGTAAGTATTTAACTACTAACAAATAACCTTTATTTATCTAATCTTTATTTGCAGACAAATAGTTCAACGTTTGGTGCGAATAAATAATATCTTATAAAAAACTTTCATAAATATTTTTTTAACTTTCAGGTCTGACTCCGAATGTGAATCGATCGCTGCTCAGGAGCAGCTGTTCAGCAAAACAAAAGCAACATCAGCTGCTGCTAAGCGCAAGTCGAAAACACCTATCTCGCAAAGGTAAACATTTTCATATTTCTTTTAATTAGGAATTGATTTAACTTAGTGCATCCGTGTCGATCCGATAGAAATATTCCGGGTTCGAATCCTGGTTGGAATCAATGTTTTTTGATACTTATTCTAAGTATTCTATCTCATATTATAGAAGTACAAATTTTGTTTAGTTTTAAACTAATAGAATGATATGACTTTTCTTTTTATTTTATTTACTTATAGTTTTTTGTGTTCACTCATAGGTACGATACATCATTTATTGTTCAGCGCATAATGATTCTTTTAATGTTATTGAAATTAACGGTTTGCCTGTCCTAAAATTACAAAGTTGAGTATCACATAGTAAAATTTTTTTTCGGTTTCAGAAATTCTAACAAGAAGACGAAAACGGTGGACATCTTCGGTTTGGGTGAAGAAGAAGCTCAAGCCGTAGAGACGAAGAAAAATAAATTATCTTCATATATAACCAACCGAGTTGCCAACGGGTCGCAGCGTCGACTCGCCACCACCGCCGGCGACTTCTATGTGGAGCTGAAGGTGTACCAACGCGACGACGCCGAGGCCAGTGCCGCGGACGAGCGCTGGAAGAAGGCGTTGCTCCGACTAAACTGCCAGCTCGAGGACGATTCTCCGCAGTGGAAACTGCTGCAGAGATTCGTCAAAGAAGCGAACATTTTGTTCGAAGAATCTACACCAACCTTTTTATTCGGATAAGTTGAATAAAAACTGTAAATAAAATTAGGACAATAAATTATTTAAGTAAATTTTTCATTTTTATATTTTATGTAGTGTAATTTTAATATTAGAATTTTGAGACACTTTAACTAACCAGTAGGCACCGCATTTCTTAACTACAAGTTAATAAGTAGGTAGGTAAATAATAATGCCTTTTTGCTCGTCTTGTAATGTTTCAGTGGATAAACGTAGGTGGATAGGGCACTTGCGGAGTAACGCACACAAAAATAAGAATATCATAAGTTATTGCGATGGAGTACAATTAGTAAGGTCAGCGTTCCGCGGGCGTATTGCTACTTACAGAATAGTGGCCGCTGATGAAAATGAATTATACTCAGTTAGTAATTTTTTCAACAGTATGCATTCTAAAATAAAGTCTCTTTTAGATCAGTCATTAACTATTCACACTAATGTTAAAGTTAATTTCGAACTTTATTCGATGTTTCTATTAATGAAAGATAACAGTCAGGAAATAAAGTCATTTGCTACTAGAAATGTTTCACTACATTTAAATTATAACTTTCATGATATTTATTCAAATGTTATGAATTATTTAAATAAAATCATTGAAGAGTTTCAAGAAAAAGACAGTGGCTGGTCTTTTTTGCACAATTCTCATTTTGAAATCAACATAAATAAGTATGAACCACTACGGGGGTCAACTTATATAGATTTACCAAAGTTTATTAAAAATAAAAAAGCATGTCTGAATATTCATAACAACGACAAGCATTGTTTTTTGTGGTGCGTTACCGCGGCTCTCTATCCAACCAACAATCACCCGGAACGCGTATCGTCCTATCCACATTTTAAACATGTACTTAATATTAATGACATCTCTTTTCCAGTAAGCTTCTCTGATATAAGTATTTTTGAGAAAAATAATCCTGGTATTAGTGTTAACGTTTATGGTTTAAAAGATGATAAGTTTGTTACAGGACCGTTGTTCAAGTCGGAAAATTGTGTCAAAAACGGTAAGCGCATTCATCTTTTACTCATTGAGTCGGACGATAAATCTCATTACTGTTTAATTAAAAACTTAGGTCGTCTTGTTAGAAACCAAATTACTAAGCATCATGGTTCTTTGTATTTTTGCGATGATTGTTTGATATTTTTTCCTTCAAAGGACGAGCTCGAGAGTCATGTATGTGGGGGGGTTGTTACAGTTTTACCAAATAAAGGATCTGTTTTACAATTCAAAAATTTTGATCGTAAACAGAACATTCCATTTGTAGTTTATGCCGATTTTGAAACTATGTTACAACCAGTACAAGGATGCGAACCGAACCCTGCCCTGGCGGCTACAACCGACTTACAGCGACACGTACCAGTCGCTTTCGCATATAACGTCGTTTGTTCGTTTGATGCATCACAAAATCAATTCGTTTCTTATCGAGGTCTAGATTGTGTATCGAAGTTTGTTGAACTCATTCATAACGAAGCTAAAAAATCCAAGAAGTTTTAAATTGTACAAAACCTATGATTTTTACGGAGCTAGATGCTGCTAACTTTGTCCAAGCAACAAGATGTCATATTTGTGATCATTTATTGTGGCAAGATAAAGTTCGCGATCACTGTCACGTCTCAGGTCGTTATCGCGGTGCAGCTCATCAAATTTGTAATTTGAATTATAAAACACCGAAATTCATACCTATCTTTTTTCACAATTTATCGGGTTACGACTGTCACCTTTTTATAAAAGAGTTAGGAGAAATGCCTGGTAATATAAAAGTTATACCCAAAACTAAAGAAAATTATATTTCGTTTACAAAATTTTTACCAGTATCTAATGGAGAATTTGTTCAGTTACGTTTTACTGATTCATTTAAATTTTTGGGAACGAGTTTAGATAAACTAGCTAAAACTATGAAGAAGGATGATTTTCTCAACTTACGTTCTCATTTTCCCAACAAAAAAACTTTTCGAGTTATTGACGAGAAAAGGAGTATATCCTTACGATTATATGAATAACTGGGACTCTTATTCTGAAAAAGTGTTACCTGAAAAATCAAGCTTTTTCAATTCTCTTACAAATGAACATGTTACTGAAGAAGATTATAAACATGCTCAGGCAGTTTGGACTAATTTTAAAATAAAAGATTTAGGTGAATATACAGACTTGTATTTAAAAACAGATGTTCTTTTACTAACAGACATATTTGAAAAATTTCGTAAAACGTGTAAATGCCATTACCAACTTGATCCTGCTTTTTATGTTACAGCACCAAGCCTATCATTCGACGCAATGCTTTTAAAAACGGGTGTCCAACTTGAGCTTCTCGACGATTTGTCGATGATTCGTATGATTCAAGATGGAATAAGAGGAGGCGTGTGCATGGTTTCTCATCGCTACGCGAAAGCTAATAACAAATACATGCCCGACTACGATTTCTCTAAGGAAGACTCTTATATCGTTTATTTAGACTGTAACAATTTATACGGATACAGCATGAGTCAAACCTTACCTTACTCTGATTTTAGATTTTTAAAAAACGATGAAATAGAACAATTGGAAATTTTAGACGTAGATGACGATAGTGAATACGGTTACATACTTGAAGTTGATCTGATTTATCCTGAACACTTACATCGTTTGCATAATGATTTACCATTTTGCCCTGAAAAATGTATTCCTCCTGGTGGTAAAACTAAAAAATTAATACCTAACTTATTTAACAAATTTAATTATGTTATTCATTATGTTCACCTGAAAAAATGTATAGAGCACGGGTTGCTACTGCGCAAAATTCATCGTGTAATTACTTTTCGACAAAGTGATTATCTTAAAAAATATATTGAATTAAATACAAGTCTTCGTCAAAAAGCTGAGTCCGCCTTTGAACAAGATTTTTTTAAACTTCTAAACAATTCTGTATTTGGCAAAACTCTTGAAAACAATGAAGCGCGAGTAAACGTGCATCTTGTTAACGAATGGGCCGATACTAGCAATAAAACCAAAAAGAAATTGAGTGCAAACAAACTAATTGCTAGTCCATATTTTCATAGTGTATCTGTATTCACAAACAACTTGGTTGCTATTCAAATGAAACCCGATCAAATTATTTTAGATAAACCCATTTATGTAGGTTTTACCGTGTTGGAGTTATCTAAAGCACATATGTATAATTTCCATTATAATATAATAAAACCATATTATAATAACCGTGTTCAACTCTGCTATACAGACACTGACAGTTTTATATACGTCGTTAATACTTTAGATTTTTACCAAGATATGAAAGAAGAATTTTTACATTTTTTTGACACAAGTAATTTCGATGAACAAAATTGTTTTGACCTACCTTTGATCAATAAAAAAGTACCAGGATTATTTAAAGATGAAATGGGTGGCCGTTTAATATCAGATTTCGTTGGTTTGAGATCTAAGCTCTATTGTGTAAGAACCTCAGAAAAAGTTATTAAAAAAGCTAAAGGTACCAAATCGTACGTTATACGTGACTTGAGCATGAGAGACTACGAATCAGTTCTTTTGAATAATAATATTATACGCAAAAAGAACATACTTTTCAGATCTATTAAACACGAAATATTTACAAGAGGTGTTAATAAAATTGCACTGTCTGGTAATGATGATAAAAGATTAATATCTTCCGACAAAGTGTCGACAACGGCTTGGGGTAGTTCTGACATAATTTAGCAATTGTCTTCTAAGTTGGTATAAAGTGTCTCATAATTTTATTATATTTACTTTTGTTGTAGTCATAGTATCGCTAAGTTTTTATGATTGTAAAAAAAGATTTGAAATAAATTGTTTAACGTATAAGTTCTTTTTATTTGCAATACCTATCTTAATATTTAACAAAATATAATATTTACATCTTTGCACGTGTTTACAAATAACACGAATTCAGCAGAACGTAATGTAATACTTTACGTATGTTGCGAAATTTAGCAGGTTCAAACATGAATATTTGCAAAATGATAAGTCAGCAATAGAAATGTGAGTTGAAGGTATTTTATTGTAAATAATTTAGAGCATTCCACTGTTGACCACTGTGACACCAACACAGCAATTCATAAATAAAAGTGCGAGATTTAGAACGAATAACAATGAATATGGATTCGTGCAGTTTATTTGAACAAAACGCTCAAGATCCTCTTGCCGACTTTGATGAAGTATTCCCGGAGTTAGCTAGATTACAACGAGAACCTAAGAAAAGGAAAACAAAACGTGGAGGTAAGGGAGAAAGCCCGGTTCCTGCGAAGAAATCATGTCAACAAAGTGGTGGCTCTTTCGTATACAGCAACGAAGTTCGACGAGGTGTTCGGCTCATCAGGGTTGAGATCGTAGACTTGGACAGCAACAGTGCAGTGACATGTGACAGTGACAATGAAAAAATGCTCTACAGTAGCCAGTATGTAGTGACGGATAATTTTGATCCAATTATGGAACAAACAGAACAACTGATTAGAAATATAAGTAAAAAAATATGTGATAGTAATTTTTAGGAAATATGTATGTAGATGATAAGTACTTAAGTTAAGTTTATAATTAATCTTTATTATTGTAAGCTTTAAGGTAATAAAAATGAAAGTTCAATTTGGTGTTTTAATTTTTCTGATCGTTAGGAATGTGTTTTAAAAATAATACAACTTTTTATTCAATTACGAAATTTATTTATCATATTAACAAAGGCAAATTATATTTTATAAATTCAAATACCACTTTTTAATACACATTACATTTTTTAGTGCGCATTCCTCTTTATGGTTTACACAATTAAAAGTATTTTTTAATTCACAAAATGTTTTACACAAAACTGAAAAACTAGGACTACCTCTATCTTCAATATCTATTAAATAACAGTTTTCACACAAATCCTTTATCCATTTCTGTTTCTCTAGACCTTTCATTATAATTGTTTTATTTTGAAGAATTGGGATTATTATTCTCTTGAATTCTCTATAATCAATGTTTCCTTCACTCCAAGTAATACCTCGATTTCGTTCAATCCATCTTACTCTTTTTTTCTCATCCGAAGTTAATTTAGAAAACGGATATGGAGGTTTTATTAAGTAAACTTGAGTGATCTCACTAGTACATAATGCTAATTCCTTTATGATAAACTGGTTCTGATCATTTTTAAATCCTTGAACATCAACGAACAAAATGGTACTCATGATATTTTGCGTACAATATTACTGAGAGGTTTATATTCGATAATACAGTCATTCAAAATTAAACAGTATGCCGATGTCTGGTCCGGTATCTCCTTATGACTTTCAAGCTCTAAGCGAATGTTAATGACCGGCCCTGTTTTTATGTTGTCGTTTTGTCTTGAACAATCTATTACAATTAGTGGAGCAATATTTTTAAAATCAGCCGGACCTATCAAGGCGCTCGAGTTACGTCCGTAATAAGACTGTTGAAAATTTACGAATTGTTCGTATAATAAACCAAATTGATGTTTCAAAAAGTCGGCATTATAGCTTTCATATGGGTAATATACAGAATTTAAATAAACTTTAACGTCACGCAGTTCACAATGATCAAACTGTGACATATCTTTAGATGCATTATTTTTTCTATTAGTTTGCAATCCCAGAATCACATATCTCGGTTTTTCGATCTGAGTAGAAGTTTTAATTGACCACGTGTGTTTTGTAGTTTTTGGTAACATAGGGTATTCATAAAGATCCCAGTTCCGGAACGCTAATTGGATCGGCTTATCTTTTTCAAGAAGTTTAAGTAAACTGATTTTTTCTCTATCAGAAACTTTGATATGAGGAACCCGCCAAATAATTTTATGAATATCAATGCCTTCTACAGTTTCGCCCGTATTAACTTTTAAAGCATTGAGATCTGTATTGCTCCTTAGCAATACGAGTTCATGTTTACAATTCACAATTACTTTTTTGTAATCTTCCGCAAATCCTAAGATCCTATTTAGCGGAATTGATACAGAAAAGTGAGTGGATTCGATTCTGGTGCCTTGTATATCCCAACCCCATGCTTTAGATGGTCTTAGTTCAGTTTCCTTCATAGAAAGTAAATTTTTCATTGTCGATGTAATCCCTGCATTCTTCACTTTATCAATTTCAACACCATTTAATTCATAACGTATATCTTGAAATAAGTACATAACAGAGTTATTAATTAAATGAATTGCTGGTACCTTCTCCTTAGTACCAGTTTTCACCACATTAATCACACCTTCCAAATACAATGTACTAGCACTTGGAAGCAAGTATAAATCTTGTTGATTAATCGGTATTCTTATTTCATCGTTTCTATTAAAACTTGTTACATATGGTTTATAGGAATGAGTTTCTATACACTCTATAGAATTGTCATAAACTGGTGGATTCGTTATATTTAAGATATTCATTTTAGCAGTCCAATCAATTTTAAAAATGCTTTATTATCTGCTGTTAGTTTTATTTTAGCTCGAGAATGTGTGTTCTTCCGAACTGCTCGATTATCACTAGACTTCTGACAGTGCACTGAGACCCTTTTATTGTACTCAATCATACTCTTTTTAGATGTAAATATATATTCACTTCTTCACCTCGCAGATCCACCAGATTATTATTAATATCTAGTATTCTGATCGTAATACTGTTTATAGAATTCCTATTTACTGGAAAATATATAGGGATCTTAGGTATTTCAATTATTCTGTATCCAGGTGGTACAGTAGGTGCAAATTCATGTATAATGTGACTTGGTTTTCCGTTTATATATGAACCGCTTACGAAGTCACATTCTACTCTCACCACAGTTGTTGATAAAATGTTAACTGGAAGTAGCGAGTCATGTATTATATTACTTTTTAGGAATACTTTACCAAAACCCAATAATTCTCCAATAGAATCTTGTTTATCAAAGTGTATATCTTTAGAGCAGATTATAGATGCCTTAAGCGTATTGTTGTTGCAATATAGTTTTAAAATACAATCTTTTACTTTTTGCTTTAAAAAATCGTAAATATCTTGAAGTTCGTAAGCTCCTTCAGGAATTTCAACCACTTCATTATTACCATAATGAAATTTGTTGTTATTTTTTGTAATATTAGGTATAGAATTAAAGGTAGATAAATGTAACAGTGCACACTCGTAAGTACTGTCGAGTTCCAAAGTAGGAGAGTAATTTGTTGTTAATATGGAACTTTTTCCTGTTATGGACAGTGTGAAAGACATGGTGGAAATGATAAAATAAAACAGTGAAATCTTTTAATATATACTATATTTAGTCCAAAATTTCTGCAAAAAACTTAAACATAAATGTCCACACTTGAAACTGTTAAATTTTTGATATCGATCATAATTATAATAAACGTCACGTTGTCCGAAATATTTTACCAACTCTTTAGGCGGTTTTAAATCACCAAAACTATCAAAATATTCACAATAATTATTAATTATTGCATAAGCTACCCAATGTGTACCGTGATTATTGTGATTATCTAAATTTACAATTCCACACTCTATTGTTTCCGGTTTTCTTGGTAATCTATCTTTCATGTAAACTCCACGAAAATATGGTATATTAACGGAATACTTCAAGATGTCAATATTTGATAACGCACGATTAGGTAGCTTAAAATTTAGTTTTTTGAATTCTTTAAGTATAAACCATTGCCTTTCTTATACGGTTTGATGTAGAGACCCTTTCCTATTGCAATGGCTTCCATTGTTTTGTTATGTCGTTCTGACTCTTCAAGATTTTGTTGAGCAGCTTTATATTCATTTACTGTTTTTGCAATACCAGCTGCACCTCCAGCCAAAGCACCTAAAGCTGATAGACCAGCAAATATTGGGATCAATGGTAAAATTCCTCCCGTCTTAGGAATCGGTATAATTCGTGGTAGATGTAAATTACACTTTTTGGGAAAGCACTTTTTGGCGACTTGGTAAGCGTATTTAATGGCAGTTGTATGATTTTTTGGATTAAGTTTTTTTAACTTTGAGTGTATTCTCGATATAAGCGTCTTAAATTTCTTAGCGCCAGAGCCAGTTTTAACTTTTGCTTTCATAACTTTACTGACTAACCATGAAGCTAACTTTTCACCTTTGTTTGCGTCTTTTGAATGCATTCGTTTCTTAGCCATATCTAGCAGTTACAAATCTGCTTTATGTCTACTATCAAAATCGTTGTTTATGTATGCGATATCGTGCAGTTTGCAGGCTTCGTCCAATTTATTAACACCTTTGTCTCCTCTTGATAATCTTTTTTGTAACTTTGTTCCTGGACCACAATAATTATAGCCAGGCAAGTGAAGTTCAAATGGTAGACAATCGATAATACTGTTAACAAGTCCTTCTCCTTGCATTTCCTGATTTATAATGATTACAAGAATATTAAACTATCGATTTTATTATTGTATGATGGAGCTATGGTCTATCCAACTGTTTTCTTGATCAGAAAGTCCCAACCATTTTACTAAACATTTATTTCCTTTTCTTTTAATAACTTTTTCAACCAAATAAACATTAGGATAATTTGTTTTCTGTAATTCTTCTCGATAAAATGATCCCAATATTGGTTGGTTTCGTTGATCTACTATATTGTAGGTAACAGGCGACGTACTATTCACCGTTTTAATTGTAAATATTTCTGTTGACCAGTTCGGCGTATAACCCTTATCGAAACTACTTTTATATTTACTTATTCTAACATAGTCACCAATTTTTAATTTATTTTTTCGTTTGTTATTTTTCTTCTTGTTAAAGTTTCTGATATTGCTTATAACTTCTTCTTCATTTTCAGAAGTCACATCGATTGGTTTATGCTTGGTGATGCGATGTTTGCTATTATTATAAGTGCACAAAACAGCGACTAAAGTTTTTCCTACCCACTTGTAACTACCATTACTGCTAAAAGATATATGTAATTTATTTTTTAAAGTTCTTATCAATCTTTCAACGATAGATGCTTTTTTTGTCGAATACGATGAATAGTGATTTATGTTGAATGACTGCATAAGTCGTTGAAACGATTCATTATAAAATTCTGTCCCCATGTCGGTTTGTAAGTTAGCAGGACGACTACCGCTTGTTGAAAGAATTTGGTTAAAAGCATCAACCACACATCTTGCTGATTTTGATTTTAGAGGAACAGCCCATGCATATTTTGTAAAGCAATCAATAACCACTAAAATGTAGGTGTATCCATTGTTATACTTTTTTAAGGATTTAAAATCAATCAGGTCAGCTTGCCACAAGTCATTGATTCCTTTCAGGATAACAGAACGACGAACAAAATTTTTGCGTGCCGATCTATGGATTTCTCTTACTATTTGGTGCTTGACCATTTTGCTTGGTCAATACTTTTTGTTCTGTCGAGCTCTTAGTGTAAAACTTTTTTTCAAACTGTGCGAAGTTATCAGTGATATCATCTTTTATTGCCTCGACCATCTTTTTTATTTCAGTTTTTGTACATAGATTAGACATTTTTTCATCAACGTATTGCTTGTTGACGGCATCATCGTGTTTCAGGGGTTTACCAACGCCAGTCAGTCGTGATGAATGTAAGTCAAAAGTTCCGTCCTCTGATTTTACTAAAGAGTTTTCCTTGAAATCTATCAATTCTGATAAACGTAATCTTTTATGAACATGATGGCCAAATTTATCAATATTCATTTTTGGAGATCCGATGTATTCAAAAGGAGATTTGGAAATAAAAGACAAATTACTGTATCAGTCAATATATATTTATCATTTTAATTTATAAAACCTTTTTCACGTAACTCTTCAACAATAGAAATGATTTCGTTGTTCACCCCGGTGTTTCCAGCTTCCTTAGAGGCTATTAACAATTTTAATCTTTCGACTAATTCATTAGGATCATCCCAGTAAACATAATCGCTATATTTTTTTAATTTCTTTTTAATTGTTAATCCTTCTCCTTCGGTTAGTTGATCTTTAGATGAAGAAACGGAAGATGTTGAAGGTTTACGTAACTTGAAAAGAGGTTTTATAATTCGTAAATACTTTCGTCCTCTATTAGCTTTAATAGGTTTATTTTGATCATAATCCCTTCGATGAGCGTTTGTTTCCTGGAGCATTGCTTTATATGCCAATGAATCATTTTCAGACACTAAAGATAAATCAGGTACTTTCTTAAACAAAAGCTCATACAAGCCAGGGGTCTTCTGGTACGACTGGCCAGCTATATATACGTTGCCGTCATCCACATCCACACGTGAGTTCCCCATCATCAATTTTCCTCGTTCTCTCCTGACTCCATATGGAACATCTTCAAACACTTCAGAAGACAACGACCAAGACGAAATATTTTGTTTAGGGCTTTGTAAAGACTCAACTGTAGCGAAAGATGAATCACTTGGTAAACTTTTATTACTATCCTCAGTACCGCTCTCATCGAATTCTTCATCAGAATTGTATGGGGATTTAAGCATAATTTCTTCATTCTTAAAATCTGTAGTGTCCAACTGATCATTGATATTTTTGTCTTTAGATACATTCAGTAGCTTGAGGTTGCTATTATCATTAATTATTTGATGGAGTGGTTTTGTGATAGGTTGAAAAACGGTGTCCAAGATTTTTTCATTGTAAGACTCTACCATACGCATTTCATTTACTTTCTTTTTGACAGCTGCAGCAGCTTGAACAATTTGTGCTTTCAATTCCTTTTCCATTTTTTTAAATCTAATTATAACCATGTGTTATATGTTTAATTTTTTTAAATGAAATGGTAATTTATCTAGAAGGATCTTGTTTTTATTCACTTTTCGAATGTAACAAAGGTATCAAAGTTCATTCTGTAACAACCATTGTTTTTAGCACAATCTTTATTAATTACTAAATAACTGTACGGTTCGTTCCAAACTTTTGAAGTCATTTCTCTAAATTGTGACCACGTCATATCGCTATTAACATGTTCGTCATATACATGTCGTAAATTTACATCATCTTGCTTGAATAAGACTATTAAATTTGCATTATCTCTCACCAGTTGCTTCGGTATTTTACTGTATGTTTGGTTCAAATAAAAACAATCAATAAATTTATGTCTACCCATAGCAAAATAGTCTCTCATATTACTTTGACTCTCACATGCAACGTCATCAAAAATTATGACGGAATATGGTTTAGCTTCATGTGGGCTGAGAATTAATTCATTATCACGATATTTTGAAAATGTTATAGTTGGTACAAGTTTAAAAACCTTCTCTAAGTACATATACTTGGGTTGGTACAGTGTTTTTGAATACAGATATACATTTCTAAAACGCAATCCATTATCATGCAATAAAAGACCTATAACCAAGTTTGTTTTTCCACAGTTTGAAGGACCACAAACTAAACAGCGAATTGAGTTAGGTAGCAGATTTCCGTGTCGAGAAGCAACTGCCTCCCCATCTGGACAAATTTTATCCAATTTCAACGTCTGTGGTTGTTTGATAAATTTCATAGGAGTAATTGTTCTGCGCGTCTTAGTCAAAATGAATGATTGATTAGTGATTTTGCTTTTTATATTGAACCAATGCAGACTTTCACGTAAATGCAATGCACTACGTAATTCGAAATTAATTTATAATATTGAACAATCTCTTACACCATCAGTGAGTGGAAGCGAAAGACCAAAACGAGCGGTAGGATAATATTGGGCATTTTATCACACCGTGAGTGAGTGAAGGCGATCAGCCGAACGAACGGAGGTGGGATAGAATGCCCAATATTATCCTACTAATATTGTCTTATTATTTACGCTCGCTTTTCTTATTACATAAATACATAGAGATATAAAAGACAGTTTAATAAATTATCATATCAGATATAAATTGACAAGCAATGATCAGTACAAAAAAAAATGTATCAGTTTTTATCATTTGTTAATATGAATTTGTTTTTAATTACTTGTCAATTTATGGGAAGAATTAAATATTAGGTCACATTCATATGCATACGTTACCCCAAATTACTGTTAAATAGTTTTCAGTTAGCAAATATGTAGAATAATATCATTTAATATATTTCCCAGATGAAATTCTGGAACTGTTTAGGAAAACAAAAAATATTAATATAAATTAAATAAGTTGACTAAGTATTATTATTAACCATTGTAAATGCAATTGTTAGAAAGATAAAATTAGTTGGTTTTACATAAATCAAAGAAATTAGGAGAACGAATCATAAATCTGAATTAAATAAAACCTTTAATTAAGTAACCATATCTCATCCAAATAAAAAAGTCTGAAGAAAAAATACTGTCTCAGTATCTTATTTAATAACAGTAAATTATATTACAGTCAAGATATGTAGTAAAAAAATGTTTATATTCAATCTTTTACTATTTACATAGGAACCGATATTCATATTTTGTAAATATCTTTTCCTCTGAGCCAATAAGTTTCTTGCGTCCAAACTTGTTGTCAGCTAAAATAGGTAAGTCTTGAATGGATATTAAAATATAATATATTATAATAGTTATATATAATATATTAATATATAATAACTTGAATAAATATTTAATATTATTGATAAAAGGAGATGACGTAGCTCCTTATATATATGGTTTCCTACCAGCTTAAATTCCTTAGCTAACCCTGAGTTATCGCCTCGTTAAGCTACGCCCACTAGTTAATTAAGGGCTAGCGCATACATACAACCTTTGCATCGACTAAAAAAAATTTTGTCGGGTTTTGTATTTTTCGTGATTTCCACACAACTAAACCGTTTAGTTGGAGGTGCGCAGACATACATACAAAGTAAAATATACATATTATATTTTTGAAAGGTTGTCCATTGATGCAGTCGCGTCGTTTTTGCAGCTGTGACAAGAGACGTGGTGCTGCCCCCCCCCCCCCCCAACCAACCTTTTAATCAAAAGCAGATCGAAACAGTTTTTTACTTTTTACCCGACTGCAAAGAAAGGGTTATGTTTTTCGCGCGTATCTTTGTATGTAAGTTTGTTTGTTTGTTTGTATGTGTGTTTGTATGTAATATTCTTTATTACCACATATTTTTCAAACGGCTGAATGGATTTCTGTAATTAAGATATCGTTAGATTTGTCTCGTCAGCCCAAGTGTTCTTAAGAAGGTGGCGTTATAAAAAAACAACATGGCGGCTGTACGGTGCTATTATACGTAGTGGAAAAAAAAGTTTTTTTTTAGAATACTACAATATGGGTGTCAAATTAAAGGGCTTTTTATAAGGATTTCAAAAAGGTATATCATTACCGTAATATATAATAACTAAAAAGATATAAATAAAAAAATAAATTTAAAAAAATTAAAAAACCCGCCTGCATAAAAATCAAGTTAACTGAAAAGATGGAAACAAGATTAAATATTAAAGGCAATATAATAACATGCAGTCGGAGGCATATAATTCAAATTATTCATAACGTCACTTTCTTTTGTCGAACAAGTATCGAGTTGACAGTAAGTACGCTTCAACTAAAAATTGTATGTATACGGTAGCCTTAAAAACAAGATTTACAGTTGAACTGCAATTTGTCTGCGACGCCGACGCCCGGTTGTAGCCCGGGTGTGGCCCGGGTGTGGCCCCGGTCGGGGGGCAACGTTATTAAATCCTCACAAAGTAATATCTGAGCAGAATGGATTTTCTTTGCCTCTCTGCCGCTGTTTAACCGATTGGCAGCTGTATTTAATGAGATTCAATTATTTTCGTCTCATATTAACGTTGCATAAATTATACTTTGTTGTGCATACTCAAGAGCTTAATTAGAATTGTAATGGTTTGTTATAAGTTTCTGGCAATAAGTGAGCAAATTGTCCTTCGTACTGAGACTCTATGCGTATTAAACCGAGCCATATTAAATGTATTAGTTAACTAGCGGCCGCCCGCGGTTTCACCCGCGTGGTTCCCGTTCCCGTAGGAATATCGGGATAAAAAGTATTCTATGTTTTAATCCAGGCTATCTACTATATGTGTGCCAAATTTCAACCAAATCCGTTAAGTAGTTTTTGCGTGATTGAGGAACAACATCCGAACATCCAAACCCACAAACTTTCACATTTATAATATTAGTAGGATTAATTCGATGGTAAATAAAAGTAGAGTTAAAATGAGATTCCGCTTTACTAACTCTTTGTTTCCTCTAGAAAAAATCTTTAACAAGCAAACCTTAAGAAAATACACCAAAAAGCTTCAACACAACATTTGTCACTCTCGGTGTCTTTTCGAGACAATCGCTGCAATAGTGGCATAAAACATTCAGCAGAGTCAGCCATCGAGCCGCCTGTCACACCGCACCGCGCCATTCGCCGCGACCGCCGCCGGCACAAGTGCGCTGTTTTCCCGCGTGTAGTATTCATGAAGTGAATACGTGCTGTAACCACCCTTGCTAGCTGGCGGCCCGCCAACAAATCCGGATTATGGCGTGGCTGAAATCATACCGGTGTGTACAAATCGTTGAAGGAAAAAATATTGAAGCTTTAATATTGTTTGGCTTTCTACTGTAAAGATTGTTACTTACTGGAGAAAGCTCAACGGTCGTTTTTAATGAGACAATGTTATTTCAATAATTGGTGAATTTATTTATCTGTTTAACTACTTTACCTTGCCCAAAACAATACTTATTCTTCCGTCGATGAATGAGGACAGTTTTATGTTTACTTTTTATTTCCCTAATGTCAGTTTAATCTAAACAATGGTAACGTAAATTATTATGACGATAGGTTCATGTAATTATTTACTTTTTGCTAATATAATGTGTGTAATTAGGTATACTATTACAAAGAATTACACACTTCTTATTCTGTGACTAACGCCGCAGTTTACACGACACGGTGTGACAAGCGGACTGCTTAAACGCGACGGTTAAGCGGTGCGGAGACGGTAAACAACGTACGATTATACAACAGCCCGTAAGTGATTTAAAAGCTTTCATAATCGAATGTTGTTCGGACACCGCTTGGCAGCGCGCCAACGCCAACGTTCGCCACACTCGGCCAACAGTTGGCCAAGCCTTTGTCAATTTCCTAATTGGATGTAAATGTGAGAGCTACTCCCTTGTAACAAGGGATTGATGGCTGGAAGTTGGCCGGTGGCTGGTTTATTACGGATCGTTGTTATTGTTAGCAAGTAATATGACGTGTTACAACTTTATAGCGTGTCGGTACTTCTAGTTTAGTGGCCGTAAAGTGTGTATCTACGAAGTGCGTATAACGGAAGAACATCAAATATTTAATCAAAGTAACATTTTACACAGCATCTTTGTGAACTGTTATATTCAAGGTGTCATTTCTTTTTTATGTTATGTAGACATCGAATGTCAAGTACTTTATAAATTATACTTAGGTGCAACACATTTAAATTACAGCCATTTTCACTAAGTGTATTAATCGAGAAATTATTTTTGATAAAATTGAATCACCAAACATTTTTATATTTTAGTGAAATGCTGCTTCGTCGTTTATTTTTCTACCTTCAATATCTAACATTGTTGCAAGTAATAAACAATATTATCGTGAAACCCTACATCTTCGTATAAAGGCACAAATTACGTAGAAACTCGATATTCTCTCCCACAAAAACAGCACCAAACGTCTTCGGTGCGTGTAATAATAATATTTGCTTTTCATTTTCCTGGAAGTTGAATTATTGCTTTAATAGAATAATAATAAATGGTACTTATACAACAAAAACGATTTTTTTCTCTTTTCGAAAAGGTAGTTTTGTAAAGCAATTAAAGTTTGCTGTAGCCAAGATGTCAAGTTGGTTCAATCCAAGTTGTCAAGTTGTCTGGCCTTCTGCCAGTAACGCTTTAAATGTACCATAATCCGCCATTTTCCGATTTGTAGCTGGCGATAAATTTCAAGAACGACTTAAAAGTTGTTGAGCCAATTTGCTTAATGGATTCATTTAGCCTAGAAATTGTTTAACGTGGCTCGGAGATAAAGAACCGGTGCCGTTGAACAAGTATTAGAACTTGATCGCTTTTGGTCAGATAACTTTTTAAAACTTAGAGCAATGACTTCTCTCTGTTTAATAATGTTAAAATTTTAATTAAAAAAACATTGGTAAAATTTTTACATCTAAAAATCAAATGTAAAGTCGTGCAAATAAATGTTGTATTGTGTCTCAAATAAAAATAAATAAATAAATGAATGCTTTTATTTAAAATGTCTATTGACTCAATGCTTTAAATAATGATAGGTGCCTTCTATTCAATCATCACATCAATTATCATCAAAAGTGCCCATTATAATAAAAAATTTCAAAAAAAGTTTGTAATTTTGTAGCTAAACCAATGCCCTAGGACCCATTTTTTTATTTTTTCTTAAGTCTGTTTTTTTCGAAATATTTACAATTTATTAAACAAACACCCCCAAAAATCCATTTTTTTGAAATTTTTCGTAATTCAAAAAAGTTAACAGCCGATTTTCAAAATTCAAACGTTTACACGTGTCTCGATAAATTCCTCAAGTTTTGGTACTATTCCCATCTCGATCCTGCTAAAATCCTTGGAGCTATGGCCAAAAATACGTCTCAGGCGATTTGCATCTGATATAACCATTTTCAATGGTAAAATATCACATGAAAAGCCCTAAAATGCTACAGGTTCGATTTTCCCCTATAAGTATGCGTGAAATCTTCTCCGTTTGTTACGTTAAACGTGAATCGCCACAATACAGGGCGGATGATGACGAGTCTGGCGTGGAGCCAGCCGGCACCACCTTTCCAATTGGGAGGAATTTGTTTAGGGAAAATGGTCGGTTAACGACGGCAAATGCAACGTTAGCGGCTAATGTCGTATGAGATGGGAATAAAATTGCTTGGAGACAAATATTTGTATAACGCCTTGAGCGTTTTTAGGGATCCGTGAACTTTAAGGATCACTCGTTGTCAGTTTTGTTAGGGTCTCCAGTAAAAATTATTCTCAAATGCAAGCTATACGTTCTCTTACAGCTGTTATAAAGTCAAGTTTCTAAATAAACGCTTTAAAAATACGAAGTTACTCATTTTTATCGGTCGTTGGGCAAGTTAGTACAACGAAAATTCCTTGTACAAAAAGTACAAAAATATTAATGGAACTGTTTTAGGGCATCAATTTATTAGAAATTCTGAGCAAACTGACCATCCATCAAATGGCTCTTAGGCATCGAGTATCCAAGCAAATATCCATAGGCCTTGAAAAATTGATTAATGAGATCTAAACGTATTTTAATACAATGAATCATTTTTTTACCATCACTACATAGTATAAAACAAAGTCGCTTTCTCTGTCCCTTTATCCCTATATATGCTTAAATCTTTAAAACTACGCAACGGATTTTAAGGCGGTTTTCTTTAATAGATAGAGTGATTCAAGAGAAAGGTTTATATGTATAATACATGGTATCAAATTCCACACTACACCGAAGCGAAGCGAGGGCGGGTCGCTAGTTAAGGTAGGTACTTATATTCTGTACAGATAAATTATTTCACTAGTGATGAGAGTAATATATAAAATTAAAATTCAGATGATTGAAACCAAAATTTTTTTCCTATTATGTAATAATTAGTTTTTTAATTAGTGAAAACTAAAGATATAATTACTTATCTTTTATTACGTAATTGATTTAATATGTCGCTTGTTTTTCAAGAATACCTATATAAATTAAAGCATTTAATTTTTTCAGGGGAGGATATTTTTTTTATTAACCTTTATTGTTTTATATATAGTTTGTGTGACTACCTAAACTGAAATCTTACGACTGTAGGTACATGAAAATTCTTCACCAAATGAAGCGTGGGCTGATTTTCAATTAATTTTTTGCCGATGTTTCTTCTGCATTATTTTATAATAACTGTCCTCCCACATATTAGCTTAACCAATCACTCAAACAATGAAAGATTGATGGGGTTTTCATATTTTGTCCAAAATATGTACAGTGTACATACATATACGAATTGTTACTGTGAGTAAAATAACATGAAAGCCTGCGCATGAATACAGATTGAAAATTACTAGACAAAGAAAAAACTGTTTTTTTATTAAGTATACAAAGAGCTGTAATTATTTTTATGGCTCCTTTCTTTTTACACGACTGCCCAAAGCAAAAAGAGTGTATATGTGTTCAGGGTTCATGTATGTTTGTGAGTATGTGAGTTTCTTTATTCCACCATAACTTCTAAATGCCTGAACTGATTTGAATAAATGGGGTATCGTTAGAATCCTTACAGCATTCCGAGTGACACTAGCCATATTTTTTTTAGAAATATCAATACGGCGACTGTACGACGTCATTTTGAAATGTGAAAAAAAATTTTTTTTTGTTCTATTACTACAATATGGGCATCAAATGAAAGGCCTTGATGAGCACATTCCAAAACCATATAATATGTCACTAAAATGTGTGAAATAAAAATAAATAAATTAAAAAAATATTAAAAACACGACTGCCCTGCCAAAAGTGTCATTGCAGTCGGGGGACCTCTTCGATCAAAAATTGTTCCATAATAAGGTCCCCCGACTGCAATGACACTTGTTGTTTAACTTTTTAGTTCGTTTTTGGCAGGGCAGTCGTGTTTTTAATATTTTTTTAATTAATTTATTTTTTTAATTATTTCGCCCACACAGATTTTCAGTGATTTTACTAAAGGACAAATGAATGCCTTTTTAAAAACATCTTTGTTACAGCACATTAGTAAAAAGGTATTACTTACCACAAAAAAATGGCACCGAGAATTTTCTTTTATGTTTTCATCGGTTGTTAGGTTGAGATCCTAGATCCTATTTTATATTTACTTTATATATTTGGGATAATAAATAGCGATTATAAACAATGTAAATTATGATTTTAATATATAGTTACATATTTTATTTGACATGATTTTAAATATTTGGCCATTGCTGGTAAAGCTGAAAATTGGGCTAGAAGGATATTTCATAAATTGGTGAATTTTCAGCTCTAAAACCTTGGGCCCCAGCTTGTATGGGGTGGGGACTCGAGTACTTCCTTTGGTTATTGCGAAGCCCACACCATCATCCACGGGTTAATTGTGTTATACTCATTACTTACTCACTTATGTGACAAAAGCTAATAAAAGGATAGTAAAACATTTTAAGAATTTTTCCTAAAACTTAAACCTAAAATAAGAAAAACATTAATTGCTCTGGTGCGAGTCGTATTTTTTCTAGAGTTTCTAGTATATTATTTAGTATTGTTTAAAACATAATGACAGTTGGATACAATACTTGTTAGATTATTAGGAAATAAGTTTATAAGGTACCTAACATTAATTAATTGAGTCATGTGTGCGATGCAGATCGGTGCAGACGCGTACTAGGAAATTGCACAACGCGTGACGCGGCCAAGTGCCGCTGTTCGTATACAACCATGAGTGACAAACTCGTGGCAAATGAACTCCTGGCGTTCCTACAACAAAAGCTGGACGTCATGGATGAGGTGAGCGCACTCCAAATCTGCAAGTCCAGCTTCAGTGAGGACGATGTGGCCACGGCGAAGAAACTTCTGTACGAGTCTCTCGGCAAGAGCGACCAGATGGTGTCCCGGAGACGTGACGGGACACAGAAGAGCCTGCAGGAAATCATCACCCTGTTCAAGGAAACCGACCCCGATGACGTGCCGACGTTTGTGGCGAGAGACCTCAACAAGCTGCCTCCCGTCACCTTCGACCACGTCGATGTGACCTGCCTCCTTAAGGACATCGTAACCCTTAAGGCGAGTTTGGCCGAAGTCATGCTGAAATTTCAGGCATCCGAAAATACGGTGAGTGAATTGCGTAAAGAAGTTGACGACTTACGTGAATCACTCGCCGTAAGTAGGTCAAACGTCAACATGGGACGTGGGGCCTGCCTCGATACATCGATGACGTCGAGTTGCAAGTCAGCAGTTTCGACGCCGTCTCCGCCACGGCCCGATCAAACCCGAGCGCCGCCGCCGGCCGCGAGCGCCGACCCTGCGAGCTGCGCGCCCCCCGCCCGCGCCCCGCCGCCGCCTCCACCTGCCGCGGTGGCGCCGCGCGCACCTGAGACGCGTGCGCCCGTGAGCTGTCAACGGAATTTTGCTGCTGTTGCTGCCGCCAACTCAAGGCCGCAGTCGCAGCAGCCAGCTCTCGTCGATGGAAAAGCTCCTCTGCAGAATGTCGTCCGACCGGGCCAAGATGAAGACGGATTCCTCGAGGTTCGGAACAAAAGACGACGTCGTCAGCGAGAGAGTAAGAACCACCATGGCACCGCACCGACAGGGCCCAACTTCCTGCTGCGAGCTGCCATACCGACCACGGCCGTGTACCTGTCCCGCCTGCACCATACCACCACCGTGCAGGATGTGATAGAGTACATAAAGAAGAAGGCTAACTTTTGTTTGAGAGTTCAGCCTCTGGAGTCGCGCCATAACACGAATTTTAAGTCGTTTGTGGTGCGCATCCCGACCGCCAGGCTGGACACTTTCATGAAGGAGGACTTCTGGCCGCAGGGCGTGGTATACAGGCGCTTCCGAGGGGCGTTGCCTTGTGCCACCGAACTGACACAGAAAGTGCCAAATTGACTTTATACTAACATAATATTAAGTTATATCTACTAACAATTTTGTTTATATAATAATTTTTTTTAGTTTTAAGGTATGTATCTATGGGCCATTGTTGCCTGACTATAAATAAATAAATAAAAAAATAAAAAATAAAATATATATTTAATACTTGTACTACCAATATACTTACTCAAAAATATTTTTGACTTACTTGAAAAAATTCACAGATCTCGTGCCTTTCACGACCTTCTGGTACATTGAAAATGAATTTAATGAATTTAACAAAATATTTTATTATTCTTTTCTTATAGACATTATTATTTTATTGAAAGGTAATCTAAGTACTATGTATAACTAAAACATCTGAATTTCTAAATAAATTAACCCTAATAAAAAAATAAATCAAAATCAAATGCAGCATGCGAGACTCTCGCGCCGACTTCATCATCACTCGAATGTGCGATAACAACCCTCATGTTTACCTAGGCATCATCATCACACTCTCATTCTCAGAGATCGTTGTAAAATTTGGAATCGAAGAGTCACTAAGAAAGACGTGACTGATCGAGTAATTTCAAATCTCGAAAAAATTTAAATAACAGCAACCCACGATATATAATATTTTGGATCTAGTAGAGGCCCTTGGCTTCGCCTCGGGCCTCAAACTAAAATCTCTCTTCTGTTCAACTTTCGCTCAAGATTTGTTTATCCGTTTCTCTACACACAAAAACTCGCTACGACACCTAGCACGTGTACTGGAGATAATAGCGTCATCTCTTTTGCTCTTACAGTTATTGCTAACACTACTTTCTCTTTCGTTTTCACATAGTTAGCGACGTCACTTACTTGAATATGGACTTATGGAGACATTTCAGTGCAGTCACACTATGGTACTGCCCCGCGCCGCCGTATTTAACGATTTTTAAATCTTTGACTAGATCTGGAATTAGCTCTCGCTTCACGCTCTATTCACGTCATACCATCTGTTAGAGCTAATCAATATCAATATTATGGTTTTAATATACAGGGTGGAAATTTTTAATGCCACCTGGAGGGAAAGTACTCTAAACAATGGAGATAGCAAATTTCGCTCAAAGGAAACATTCCTTTATTTTTGAAAAGAAACATAACTGCATTCAAAGATTTTTTAAATATACGCTTCCCACACCCAGGAATCGAACTGGCTAAAATTCGAAAAAACAACACCCTGTACTTTTATGATATCAATCGTTAGGGTCGAACATAAGGATCAAATCTCTCTAACAAACATGGTAAATTAAATCAAAGGAAAAGCATTAAATCTTAACTTATTTTAATTAAACGAGAAAAAACTTATTTTATTGCTTGTTCGAAATGGGCCCCATGTTGCTGGTATTTCTCTGGTTCCTTTTCCAAATGTAAAATTCCATAATTTAGATTACTGCTACACGCAGTTTTTATGTCTCATCTATCTTATAAGGAGTCTGCATTACGAACATCTTATCGAAATAGTTCTACATCAAAGATAATTTATTGCGAACTAGGTAGGTACTAATATAACATATTGGATCATTTAGTAAAAGTGTTTTATCTTGTCTTTTATGGTTTTCCTTTCATTTAATTTACCATGTTTGTAAGAAAGATTTCATCCTTATGTTTGACCCTATAGATGGATATGATAAAAGTATATGGTGTTGTTTTTTCGAATTGTAGCCGGTTCGATTCCTGGGCGTGGGAAGGGTATTTAAACAAAATTTGAATGCAGTTTTGTTTCTTTTTTAAAATAAAGGAATGTTTTCTTTGAGTGGAATTTGCTATCTCCATTGTTTAGAGTACTTTCCCTCCAGGTGGCATTAAAAAATTCCACCCTGTATATCTAAATACTTTTTTATTTATAAGAAATGTGGAAATAAATAAAAAATACAAAATATAAAACACTATTACAAGCTTTGACATTTTGCTACATAAAGGATAAGCTACAGCCCAGACCGAAAAAGTCAGGGACATTAGTTATTTGTTATACAAGTGACCAAAATCAAATTGTGCTGCGAGTGGCGACTTTAAATCACGAACTAGCGAAGTAGTCTAGAATTGAATCACGAGCGTAGCGAGTGATTCTAATATAGACTACTGAGCACAGTGAGTGATTTAAAGGCACGAGGCAGAACAACATTTTGGTCTCGTGTAAAACATACAACTTTTCACCTCGACCAGCGAGAAAATTTTCACGTGACTTTCCTGGTATAAAAGCTTAATTCAGCATTAGAAACTTGTTCACTTAACTCTTTTGGAGTTAGGAACCTATCTTCATCGTTGGACGCATTCATTTTTGTAATTTATCACAAAAATAATTCAATCAAACCTATGCTGAAAAATTTTATTCATAGAGTCAGTTAAGTAGATTCCCGTCGTTTTAATTACATTACGTTATTTTTTTCTCTTATTTTAATATTTCGTCTTATTTATTTATTTATAATCATAAAACATATAATTTGTTAATAAATTTCATTAATTTTTATTATTTCATATTTGTTTCATACATGTGACCGCATTACCTCCATACTCTTTATTTCGAATTATCAACCTTATTTTTTAACAATCCTTATTTAAAACTCCTTGGTATATCCGTGCACTTTATTTTTTTACTTTTTAATCCGTGTATGACACCATAAAGCTCTCTATCTATCCTTTTCTCACATATCAATTTTTCAAGTGTCATCCTTGTCACTTTATTTGTTTTTTCTTTATTCATTTAAAAGTTGGTGTTAGAAATTAAAAAAGCACTTTGTCTCACGCTCGCAGCAAAAATCGATTTTGCTGCGAGTTTTTACGCGCCAAAAGCACCCTTTTCGTGCTGGAGAGGTGAAAATAATATTTTCTAAATGTAACCCAACTCTATATCTCTAGGGGTTTTTATCATTTTTTCGATATCGCTTTTCGTTTTTGAGAAATTGTCGATTTAGTGAGAAAAGACCCCGAAAAAGTGTGTCATTTTTCTACATTTATGCGATTTTCGAAAAAAGTTTTTAACTTTTTCAAAAATTTTTTTCACCATATTGTAGCCCTTGCTGAGACGCATCTTTTGACATTTAGTACATTCACGTAGACCCAAAACTCACGGGACCAGGGCAATGTCTCACTTTTGCTGAAATTGGGTACCTTACCGAAGCGATCGAAAAAACATTTTCAATGTTAAAATTCGACTCACAACCAGATCATTGTCTCCGATGGAACGCGAACCCGCGATCTACCAATTCACTAGTGGGATCGTCGAAATTATCCCACTCATTCGCTGCAAGCTACCGTTATTTCATCAATGTGGGGAATCACCGTTGACATCCCATTGAAATAGCTTTCCTTATGTTTGACAAATTTAAAAATAGCATTGTGAATACTAATACTTATCTAAAATTTAAATAAATTATCATTCGCCAATTATTGCTCAATCTTAATTCATAGCTTTTTATAGCAAATTTTCTTACGCTTTCATTTACTACGCCGTAACATCTAAAAAGACCTTTAAACATATGTATATCCAAGATTACCAATTAAATTGGATTTTGTGAGTATGCACAACACTGTATACATTTACAGAGCGTTCATAGATGCACTGTTGGCTGTTAAGCCCACAACCAGGTGTTAACCACGCAAACGAGAGCAGTAAATATTTATTAAAACTAACGCTCTAGGGAAATTTCAAGGATTGAATTAAGAATTTACTAAAAAAATATTTTCGAAATTTTCAACGCCGCCATTAAAATTTAAGTGGAATTAATAAGAATTTGAGCTTATTTTATGCGCTAAACTCACTTAGTACCTACTTTTGAAGCATCACTACTGCAATTTGTTAACTTTCATGTGACGTAAGTAAAAAAGTTAAAAGTGTTTTATTTCATGTCTAGTGAGCGCGTAAGCTTGAGAGGTGAATATGATATTTTTAACATAGACTTAAAAACGATACCAACCTTTTAAGACTATCTTAAATTATAAAACGATAACTAAAAAACTTAAATAAATTATCGCCAACCCTCCCAGCGCAGTGACGTCATTTATTTTCCCTCTAATTTCCTCCAACAATCTGCGACCGTTTTCATAATAATTCATCAAAATAAATCCCTTATATAAAAGCGATTATAATTTATTTCGGTTCCATAATATTTTATTAAGTAATCCTTTATATAAAAGCGAAGAGGCACTTTTCCAAAATCCTGAACTGTGCGGCGTATTGGCAACGTTTTGTCAATAACTTTTGGTGACGCCGTGCTTGGGGTTCGAATGAGGAGATTAAACACCTATTACCCGTTGGAGTGTTAGTGTGGCTCATTTATCCAATATTTTATACTTTGTTCGTTCATTTGTTTTTTACCACGCTGACTATCATAATAGTTGTAGGTATTTGAGATTTAGGTATTGTTTCTAATTATTTATCCACCGCTTGTTTTGACTTTAGTAACGTCACATCTGTTTCGAGCTATAAAATGTAAATAGACACTTGTAGCTCTAAACAGAAACAGAGATAACCCAAAGTTTTCTTACCTTGGTGGACTAATTCTAATAAATGTTGGTTTTAGGATTTTTTTTCATACAGAATGAATGGATTTGCTACGACATGTCACGAAAAGGTCTCGTCCATTTTCATAAATAATACGTATTTAAATCATTCTAACCGTGAAAACTTCTTTATACATTAACTCCCAAAACATAAGGTCTGAAATAAAAAAAAAGCAATTTAATGGCAAACATGAGAAATAGCTGCTGTACAAAACTCTAAGAAAATAAATTAAAAACCCACAGACATGTCGCTTCGGGCGGTAAAAGCACCGGGTTATTGTTTTCAGCAATTTTTGTATTTTTAATTACTTTTTACCTAACCTTTTATGTTTCTTTTAAAAAGAAATTTTAATTAAAACACAATTAAAAACCTCTAATCAATGTCAACGGTGTTTTAATAAACAGTTAAAATAAAATAAATCTCCTTTTAACATTGTTTATACTATCAAAATAAAGTACCTAGTAAGTGTCTCTTTCTAAAGGTTCCACTTGAAAAACTGATGACATTAATATCATGAAAGTGCGATCCATATCTTCCGCAAATCTTTTTAAAAAGTTGGGAGGAAAACCTTTTTGCATTTTTAATCTCGTGACCGTAATTTAGGTGGCTGTACAAAAATAAATCACTTTACCACCGGCAAAGATGCTTTGTTCTTTTGAAAAACCTTTTTTTATAGTTATTCAACAAATGAATGTGTGGTGGGTACCTACTTCGAGCTGACAAGCAGTAGGCTTTTACATTAGAAACAGACGAAATTCGTTCCATATTTTTAAATCTGTCTTGAAAATGGAATTTAATCAATTCAGATTTCAAATTAGACACCCAGTGTGTCATTTGTTCATCTCAGCTCTATAGGTCTGGATGTCCCAACCGGTGCAAATCTCAGGTATCTATAGACATAGAAATAAGGATTATTCTCGCCCACCACCATGTTACCTTCCACCATAAATCTCACCTATTATACATGAGTACGTCTGGTTTCCAAAGCTTGTTCGGTGTTATCCTGAGGTCCTTCACGCCGCCATACTCGCTATCGTTCCACCTGAGGTTGTAGTCGTTCCATTCCTGTCACACATATACAATTAGTCAAAGAGGGCAATAGATGTAACCACATAACAATTTGTGCTCTTAAGGCCGTTTTCAAATGTAATAAAACGTTACGTTTCGTAAGCAATGGTGTTGCCACAGATATGCAACATTGAAAATTGTTAAAAATATCTTTTATATTTTTTATCTCACAACGGGGTAGAGAAAATGGGAAGTGCTCCTTGCTCCTATCTTTAAATGCCAAGACATAAAATCACAAGCACAAATATAGCTAAAGCAAGCACATTAAAATCGTGAATAGAAATCAAACAATCTTCTCTGATCAGTAACGCTGTATTTTTTTTCCAAAACACCGAAGTATAAAATGCCATAGCTAACTTTATTATTCTGCAACTCTACAAACGACAAATGTACGCTTTAATATTGACATCAATTTATCAACATATAAGCATAATAAATGAAACACTGACAATCACAATGACTTAAAAAGCAACATCCATCACATAAATGTAACGACGTAGACACTTTGTCAGCAAAACAATTCGTGTAGCCTCTTCATGCGAAGTCGCATCTGTGTAGCGATAATACGGTACTAAATGTAATATATCTTGTCATAATTCCATGTGCCCTAATAACACTTTAGGGTTAATGAGACTCGTGAATTAAGTAAAGATGGGGGCGAGGGAGACCCACCTACTGTATTCAGTATAAGTATCTGATCGTAAAATAATAATATAAAAGCTCTTCCACACAATACCTACACGAAGATAAGTTTAGATAATCTAAATGAAATTGAGAAACACTTTTTCTGCACTAAAGTGTAATCAAATAATCTTCAAGTTGAAAACGGCCTTATTAGTATTAAATAAGTGTATAATAAATAAATAGGAGTTACCAAAACTGAAGCATAGTGTAAAATCAATAACGCTGTTGACAACTCAATTAAAACATTAGAATATTGTTTGCGATATTGTGAACCTTAGTGCTCTAGTTTTAAGATCCAAAATGTCACAGGAATCACACTGGCTATGTGAGTAAAGTAAATAGGGTTCAGATAAGAGAAACAAAGACAAGTTCCCAAGTTTGGGTCCTCCCCTAATATTACAGAAGTTTCTCTGAAACTAAGCACCAATATCTCGTGTTTGTGGAGATATTGTAGGGCCTGGAGCATACTGTAGGACACGCCACATCTTGGACAGAGTGAACAAAAACATGTTGTGAAATTGATCAAAGTATTTTTATTGTATTTTTGTATAATATTGTGGTTGACACCGTCTGCTAAAAAAAGCAAATAATCAGTTGTAAGTATATGTAAATTCACTATTTTCACTTAAACGATGTTAATATCAAAGTGTATTTATACTCTTTTTAATCGTCTCTGGATGTTTTGGTTCCAAATTCAAATCGATTCTATCTCCGTACCTTTATAAATGAAACTGGATTTAAGAGGTCAAATATATACACTCGGCATCAGAAAAATCGCATCTTTTCAAAATTTTCTTCAAAGTTAATTTAATCCTATCTAATCGAATGGTAAGTGTTGTTACATATTGTCGTCCCCTTCGGACATAGCCAACAGTCTCTAGAAACCGTTGGAATACTCGTCGAACGGAATCAATTACTGAGATTCAGTTTCCGAGCAACATTGCATTGCCTAATTTCTTTGCAATATTTGAGCAACTTCATGGGCAATAGTATCCATCTTGGATATTCCTTTTTTCAATGGGGAATGTCCGAAAAAAATCAAATTGTCTGAATATTTTTCTATAGGTAGGAATAAGGTCCCTTAGTAGTAGAATAAATTTTCATAATTTTCGGTTTCGTGAAAAAATTTCAAAAAATCAAAGTCTCTTCGACTTCACAAATGTATGAAAGTAACAGCAGAATGGAGATTGTACCTTTGCCAACACCTGCCACAACCACAACATGGTATTAAAAAAAAAGTTTCAAGACAAAATGTCAAAACTTTTTTTTTTAAATACGTGTTGTGTTTGTGGCAGTTAGCGGCAAAGGTATAATCTCCATTCTGCTGTTACTTTCATACATTTGTGAAGTCGAAGAGACTTTGATTTTTAATAACTTTTTTACCCAACCGAAAATTCTGAAACTTTTTTCTATTACTAAGGGACCTTATTCCTACCTATAGAAAAATATTCAGCCAATTTGATTTTTTTCGGACATTCCCCATTGAACTGTTGAAGTGTGTTTTCTCCATTATCTCGATAGCGAATTCACCAGCATTTTCTGAATTGACCCCTTTAATTGCCCTTTTATGGCGGCGCAAGCAATAATGCTTTAAGAGTTTACTTATGGTAACTGTTATGTTAATTAAATATTCAAACAATTATTATTGAAATCTCATTAAATGTACTATCAATAGATATCAAAATTTACACGATAAAACGTTAGCTAGCAATAGCAGTTGGCCAAGTCTAAACTTATTTTCGAAGAGGTGCGATTTTTCTGACGTCGTCGAGTGTAGCACCTATGGAAAAAAACGAGTTAATATAATATCTTTAAGTTTTGAATAGCTATACCTACAGTATGTTCCAGGCTTTACATCATAAGTGTGAGCCAGTATGATATGAAGAGTGAGCAGGCCAGCTGTGTTTTGGTAGTCTGTCTCTTTCCCTCCTGAAGGATTGATTGTCACCGCTCGTAATGAAGTGACAAAAGCCTGATACATGAATGCGACCGATTGAAATTCTAAGACTCGTGTGCCAACATTGAATTGTTGTAATGCTCTGTTTAACGTTCAAATGCGTAATGAAGGACTGCGCCTGATGGAATAATGATGTTTGCAAGTAAACTTTCCAAAATTAATTTGTATGATTTGAGGTTTGTAACTTTTCATTGTCAATAAAGTAAATATTTTCACTAGGTAGATAAAAAACCTAATTCAATTAACAAAGATCTTTAATTCGACTTTTATCCCAATGATATTCATTATTATGTCCAATCGAAAACAACTCAAAGTCTTTCAAGTTTTGGTGAATGCAATACCAAAATAATTATCTAAGTACTAAGGTTATGTAATAATACTCAAGGATAAGAACGTAATAAGTTTTGAACGCTGTGGTAAATCAAGCTGTTGATCGATACACATAGTTGTCACATTTAAACTTGGCATATTTTTTTTATTAATTCGTTTAATAATAATCCGATCTGATATAATGCTGGCACACGATAATAAGATTTAATTAATCACAACCATCAACAATTAGTAATCCTTCACGAGAGATTTTTTTCAGTTACATTGAAATTTAAGTAACTTTCCAGTGAAAAGAACTGGGTTTTGAACCCAGACTCTCATATAAACTTTAAAGTTTAACTTTGGTACCGAATAATTAATCACAAAGGCTATCAGTATTTAAAACAGAAAAATTTTTTGTTAATCCGAAATTCTAAAAATAATCCGTCTTGTGGTTTTAGGAAGATTGATGGATCCATTAAAAGCCATTGTGTTTAATTGTAAAACACAAGATTTATAGTAATGCATGTCATATTGATTAAATTAAATTAGATTAAATGATAGTTAAGTATATCAAAAAGAGCACATTACAACAAGGTTGTATCTCAAACAATCACATTACACCTCTAAGATGAAAAGACAAAACTAAGCTTATAAGAATAGTACGAATCATAAATAGAATAGGTTATGAAGCGAATAAAATTTGATCATGCACAAAAAACATTTAAAGGGTTTTCACCGTACACAATAAAGCGATTTTTTTTTAATAATACTTATTGCTGCTTTTTCACTCGGCGGAAACCCTATAAATGTATTTCATTATATAATACTCATGCACACAGGGACATATTTAATGTGTCAACAATAATAATGATTATGTAGGTAATATACAAATGGCGTATGGACGAACTCAGCTCAAGCTTTTTCATCACCGCAGGGATTTATTAATCAAAAACGCTCCTTAAAATGGGCATTCTTCTTTTTTACAACAAGACCAGGATTTCTCGGGGTACTACCATTTCCGTAACTAAGCTGCCGTATTGGTAAATGCTAAGTAATTATCTTTTAATTCGCTTAACAAACATACCTTTAGTGCTGGAAAGAAAAATTAAAATATCAACTCATTCAAGGGATCCAAGACAAGGCTACACAATTCAATTACAGCCAACATGAAAAGTATGTGCATTAAGCCCCTTTCTTTAATTTCTCTTTTTAATTAAAAAATAAAACAAAGTAAATATACAATGAATACCGGAAACTTAAAGTGAAATAAAACAAACTTTTATGATGATTTTACTAGATGGATCAATGAAATTGTTTCTTTACAATTTTGTGTACAACCCGAAAAAATGTTTCACCTATTGTTATTAAAAAGAAAAGCTCCATAAATAATGATTAAAATAATGTAAAAACTCTTTTTTACGAGCTTTTTTAATGTAGAATGTTGGATTCATGTCCGCAGGCAAACTAAGCAAACCATGGCTGTCCCTGGACCTCCCCACGACCTTTCCAAAAGAATTACTTCACATTCCGTGGCCATGCAGAGTCAAAAATTTCTACATTCCTTTCGTAGCCAAACAAAACAAAATGTACAGCGGATTTCCAGGTAGTGCATTATCAATGTACAGTGTACATAAACACTTTCGAGCAACGTCGGTGCATACAAGTCACATACAGTTTCCATTCAATATGGTACTTTCAATTGACCATACTTTTGTAAAGAAACTGAGCTAAATTTCAACAATCTCAGTACAGCCGACCGCGCGGCAAACAGTTAGTAGTGTTTAAATTGTTAGTTTATATTATTTCGCATCGATTAATGTCAACCATTAGTACATATTGTTAAAGACATTGCGGCGTACACGGCAGTTGTAATTCCCATCAATGTTTACACAGTTCACGTTTGTGAAGATATGCCTACATATTCCCACGCAATTATAATGTAACTTACCTGAGATTATTGTGTACTTTGGGATCGAGGTATACCCATCTTAACAGTTCAACTACTCGAGTCTGAAGGAGATACTAAGCTAACGGATGACAGATCGTGATGGATGCATGACAGGGTCTATGTCTATCTACAGTACCAGCTGTGAGGCAGCCCGATTACATATCAGGAAGATCTATACAACTCTCATAACATGACAGAAAAATCAAAAACTGCCGCATACTCCACAACGCTATGCAATTTTCAAACATAACAGTTAGAGTAGAAAAGAACATAACCGGACAGACAAAGAAAAAGATGGAAGGATACAACTGAAAACGGGAAAGTAAACAGTAGAAAATCAAACAAAACATTAGAAGTTTTATCAAGTGTTAATTTATGTTCGCCATTTTAATCACACTTACCAATGACAGCCATATATTGGTTATAAGTAGCTGATTCTTCTCGTCCTATTGGGTTAGACGATGTCAACAAAAACAGAAAGAAAGGGCGCAGTCAGTATTCGTCTAACACGTGATGGATAGCTGGACACACATGACGGGGCGGGGCGGCGCGCGCGCTGCATGCGCGGAGCGGGGCGCGCCGCCCACACTATGTTATGCGATGTACGACAAGTTAACACTGACTCTCCATGCGACAGATCTGCCGCGGCGGCATGACGCACGCGACACCGCGCCCGCCTCCGTGCCAGTGCTCACGCGTCGCGCAACCGACGACTATGCAATGCAGAAATCAGAACCCCGCATTCGTTGGAAGCTTATAAATGAAAAGATTGCAAGAAGCACGAAGGCGGAGATGAAAGTCTGGACTGCACGTCTCGCTGAATGCCTGACGCGTCAAAGTGCGTACTGTGCTCGGTGATACAAGTGGGTCTCGACAGGTCAAGACCCGAGCGCGGGGGCGGGGTGGCGAAGGCGCCATGCCCGGCTCCTACCACTTACCAAATTGAGCCAGACGTTTGTGGTCAGGATTTGATTTTTCTCATCCTTATTTCGATAAATGAACGCGCGGCGACGCAAGAAAGGAACGAAAAAACATAATGAACATCAAAACGTGAAGTACACTCGAGCTTCATCGAAGCACTGAGCCCTTGAGAGCCTCCGTAAAGCTACTGCCACACAGATTTAACGCTAAGGCTTCGTGGGGATCGAACCCAACCTTGATTAAACGTTAAATGTTTGTAGGCCCTAAGTAAATTATAAAAAAGGTTGTAAAACATTTTCATTTTGTTAATGCATAGAATTGTAGCCCGTGAAACCACAAAGTGATTTTAATCTCTCGCCCGGATAATTTCACTGACGAAGCAATAATCCGTTTATAGCGAAATGTCGTTAAGGGGAAGCAATTAAACAGACATTTGAGCGAACAGCAGAGCTTTTGCGATGACTAATGTATTTTATGATTGTTAGGAAGTTGTTACACTGCACTGTTACTTATTCATAGCGAAGCACTTTTGTTTCTTTTGTTTGGGTATATGTCTTTGCTATAGTTGTAAATTGTTTTGACAAATAATGATATTTCACTTAAAAAATAAGCATAAAATATATGTATTTTATTTCGAACATAATAAGCTTGAATTAAGTTGAAATACACAGCTTGATAACAGCATTATTCCTTGTGTCTTTTAATATGGATAATGTGAAATTCTTCTTAAATCAACCCTTTATTATTCATGACGTGAACTCAATATTGGTTGCAACGTGGTTGCAATATTTCGCTGAAACAATTTTGATTGTCGCCCAAATTAATCCGAGATGAAACAGCCGCAACTCACTACAATAATTTCTGTACTTCAGTATTTTCAGACCAAATTATTGGCTTCCGGATGGCATATTATCTGGCTTACTCGTAAAGCTTTTTTACACTCACACGACAACATTAAGCTGGAGGTTGTTGTTAGCAAAACAACACTTGTTGTATAATATTATTTATTGTGAATGAAACTACTGTACGTAAGTACAGTTTTTTTAATGATGTGTATCGACATCACGAGCATTGCGCGGGAAATGTCACTTTGGCTCACGAGAGTCACGAGGCAAACGCGTCTCGAGGCAAAATAATCCGTCTCAACAGGATAAGTACTTAATTATTTACGTACACTCAATTCTGTTATTTGTAACACTTGATTTGTTTCAAATTGCGTTATTTTTAACAATGTTTTTATTTTAATACTTATTCCATTCTCGAGCTCATTTACTGAGGTTAACTTAACTATAGTTCGCAATAAATACAAAACATTTATTTTATTAAATTCCTATTAAATTGTCCTATTCCCGTGCACAATGACACAATTAGCAAGTGAAATGTTTTGTTTCGCCTACATCAGCCGAGCTTTTTTCCCATGCAAAGCTCGTCGGCAATGCAATTCGTTAAAGCGATGCAATACGCTACCCATTTGTTCCCTGTCTTCGTAGCTGACGCTCCCAATCCGAACAGGATCCATTCTTTCAGCTGCTGCCTTCAACTAGTGTCAGTTGGCTTAATGCGGTTGAGATTTCAATTGAATTCGTACTTGTCAGGCATTGAAAAAGTTTATTGACTAGGATGTGGCTTTATGGACTTTATTCAATTTTTATAAAAATCCTAAACATTACTCAATTTCTTTTGCAGAATCTGTCTCAGATATGAATTATCCGGTTTTTTTTAATCATACTAGAATTTTTATAAAAATACAAATAATTAACTATTCTACGACACATAATAAAACTGTAAATTCTGAATGTTTGTGCGTGAATCACGCATAAACCGCTGAACGGATTTTGATGGTATTTTCACAGCTTGGTAGCTTGGGTCCAACTAAATATCCATGCCATGTTTCATCTAATTGGGTGAGTGGAATAAATAAACAGCTTGAACTCTCCATAGTACTAGCTTTCATGCACTGAGGAGATCATTTAAACTGGTCGCCTTATTGTATGTCGCGGGCAAAAGGGATACCTACTATAAGGGATTATTCTACTGTCCACGCGGACAAAGTCGCGGGTGCAGGCTTGTCTTCTAATAAAACTCAATTGCATGCTCTAACTTATTAAACCCAACTGCAGTAAGAATACAATTAAATATCACATTTTGCAATCTAATTATTCATCAGCGGTATTTCACGATTGCATTCGGCGTCGTCGCTAATTGAAATAAACTGTTCAAATTATAAATTATTCGAATTCCGTGTAACATGCCTATCCAAAAATCCTAGTCATTTTTACGAGTATCTTCATAAGAAGATGAAGTTGTTTTCACTATTTAAATTAAATAAACCTACCATGTTGCTTCTATTCATTAAAAAGATAAAATATTTATTTATTTATTTGTAATAGAAAAATATAAATAATTAACATGAAGTTAATTATAATATCATGCTCCTTTTGAATTAACGTAATTGGTATAAGCTAATTAGTTAGGAACTTGGAATTTTGTCATTTAATTAGAAGTTTTAAGTTGTCAATAAAAGTTCAAGTCTTAATTGTCTTGTGAATTCAGATTATACTTTTGTTAGTACTTAGATCACATTCATTGCAGAGTAATTAAATTTTCCTAGTATTGTTAAACGAGATAGAATTAGTTAAGGAGAGTTTGAAGTCCTTATTCCCAACCTGAAAGACTTGTCTCACGAACAAGATTTTATAACTTACACAAAATGCCCTTTTCATACCCTTTTCCGATCCGCTTTTTTACTCATTTCTCTCTCTTATCGTCCAAGATATATTTTTAAGATTCAGTCGGGGAGTCGGTAATCGAAAAATTCGATAAAATATTGAGTTGGCGCTTACGTGCATCGTAAAGTCTGATGAAGTGGCCGTATTTCAGTCAGGGGGACATGCCATTGGGTTTTACGGGACTGAAAATGTAGACAGATTTAGTGTATCGAGACACTCCAGTATTCATTGTATAAACATTTTTCTGTCTGAAAAGTGTGTTGACCTTTTAAGCTTTTATGTTGCACTTGAGGAGCTCGATGGCGAACTGGTTTAGCGCCTGGCCCAGAGAATGCCGAGGTTAAGCAAGTTGCGCAAGGGTCGCAGATGGGATGGGTGACCAAAAATTTATTATCTCGAGCTTCTCCGTGCTTCGGAAGGCACATTAAACCGTTGGTCCCGGGTGCATTTTCAGTCGTCAACAACAACCAATCCGCACTGTGCTCGCGTGCTGGGTTATGGCCCATCCTCCTTTCCACCCAAAGAAAAGCCTGTGCCCCAGCAGTGAGGACATCAAAAATAGCTGATGGTCATGTTTAATTACTTCGAGTTTTAAATACTTAAGTAATTACAATTTTAGAAACCTATGTTCTTATTACCTATACTTTTACCTTGTCTTGCTTTTGTAACTAAACATCAATTATTTAAGTTTATTTCTTATTTCAACAATAAATACTGTCACCTCATAAAGCTAAGGTTATCTGCGGGTGGGGCCTAGTAACCTGTAGCTCAGGTTCCTCTGGAACCTATTTCGGGGACTAGTCTCTTCCTTTAAGTTATAAAACTTTATCCTAAGCCACTTATTGTAAAAAGAGAAAATAAATGATTTTTATTATAAAAAAAAATTACTTCGAGTTATACCGTTTAGTGCTTTTCCGATCAATTCAAACTTTACTGCCTAATAATAAAGTAGGTATGTAGTTTATACCTAGTTTAAACAAAAATATTGCTTAGTGTCATCATCCTAAAAATTTTTTTTGGTTTTTCTAATATTAACTTATTCTTCATTTATTAGTAAGACAAAATATAAAGAAACAGAGGTACTATTAAGAAAAAAAAATTACATATTTTTGGTCTTAATTTGTACTTATGTACATCATTATTTCAAGTAAGTCGCTAAAACACTCTAATCACAATTACAAAAATCTATTTTGCAAATGCTGTATCAATTCTCAACCTTCTAACGCTATTTTCTATTGTTTGTATGTGAAATCATTTAAGTACAAACACGTACAAATACGTCGCCTCAATGCCTCTATAAATTACAGGTAGTCCAATTTAATCATATTATTGTAGCAATGTTTGCAGTAGACCCATAAACCTGTTCTGGCTGCCTGCCAACCTATCGTTAATCCTGAAGTTTCGTACTAACCGGCCGTTGTCACCGGTTACGACTAGGGTTGCCAACTATATTGTTAAATATTATACTTTTTACTTAGAACAAAAAAAGTATACGAAAATACTGTCTTCAGCAGGCGTCACTGGTATAATAGATCTGTTTAAAAAGGCAACGCCTAACACTACGATTTTGGTCGCACGGTGCATCGCAGACCTTGTTTCTCATTTAATTTTAATTGTAATAAAAAGAAATAGTGTTAATTTTTCTAAAATACTGTTTATTTTTCTTTTCCAACCTTAATATACTTATTAATTTGTAAAGAAAGTTGGCAACCCTAGTTACGACTGCCTGTGAATAGTTACAAACCTCGCGAATAGTTACAAACCCCGCAAATAGTTAATAGTACTGTTGATAATAGTAGCTTGGAATCGCGCGGGTAAATCAAGCGGCGATTTTATTTCGATCGTTATGACTACGCTAAGCTGAATGTAAATTCTCGTAGTAATGTCAATAGGGAATATGCATAAGTCACCGATTTTAATGAATTTGAGCTTGATCGCTGCGGACACTTATTAAAACATGATGGATTAGGAAAAATAAATAAAAAAATGTATTATTTTAGTTTTATCACACGATGAAATCAGGGAAAAATAACGATTTTTTTTTCGGATTTAATGCACTCTACAGTCAGATAGAATATCGAATAAGAAACAATATTTTGTATGACACATATGTACTTAAACGCAAAATTTAGGGAGATAATTGAAGATTATTGGCTAACTCCATTAAACGCGCCGAAACACACCTGAAACGTGATATGTGACGTCACCGTTTTGTATGGAGCGTTTTTGGCGGGTGCTGCTGCGCGCTAACTTCAAGTAATTATATCACGAGAAAAAAACTCAAGAGAAAAGTTTTAATATTACAGTTAATTTTCTCACGCATTATACTTTTGATTAAGATTAAAAAAATTGATGCATATTCCCTATTATATTAATAGATTCTCTAATGCTACTTAAGATATCAGCAAAAGCAATAAAAACAAGACAGACTTAAGAAATGACTGACGCTGAAATTACTTAAGGAATTGGAATAAAACCCTAATCTACTCATCTAAAAACGTTAGTATCCGTAAAAGTGTTTGATGCACTCCATACGAAGAAAAGGGAAGGTATGAGCTTGGTATGAGCGCACGAAAAGAAGGAGGTATTGCTCAGAAACTCGACGTAGGTAAGCGACAAACGCTAAAAACTAAAATAACTCAAAATGTATTTTTTTTATTGAAAATGAAAACGATACTTCGTTTTGAATTTGAATAATAATGTCATAACCATAATAACACATCATTTATAAAAACATGACAATATACTCGTACATTGTTGAAAAGCAAAATTAGCTGCACGAGACGGGTTCCGTCAAAGCGACTCGCGAGTAACCCATTTCAATAATTGGAGCGCGCGCTCGCGTACCACGTTAAATCTATGATTTAATTAAAACTTCAGATTTTCCCTCGCCTCAAAAAACTACCTGGATTTTACTGTTTCAGACGTGTGTGGTTTATGATACTTTTTGAAGTCATTGTTTGTTTCAATAGAGACTAGATATGAAGACTTTCTCCATATTACTTCAATTACGTATTTTGTAGGATTTTAAGAGCAAGAGTATTTGTGCTAAAGATAGGTCATTGGCATAAGTACAATTCAGATTATGCTACTTATACATAACAGCCTTGGTTTTTGGGTTAAATGCAGTTCATATTTTCGTCAAAGTTAAACTTTCAACGAATTCTCTTTTACTAACAATAAGTAATTCATTTTATTTTATCCCAAGTTGAAGCGTAACATAACACCAGAAATTAGACACAATATCATGCATTATTAAATGTTTAATTTCTGATTTTAGCCACCAATCAATAAGTGCCAGTCGAAACATTGTCAGGCAACGCCAGCATAAACGCTCGCCTAATTAAATACAACCGGTTTATTTGATCACGACCACGTTTGCGCGACACGCAAATGGTACGCGGGATTTTAACTAACCGATGAAGCATTTAGCAATGGTAAAGAGAAAATGATTACCATACATAAATAACTAGCGACCGCCCGCGACTTCGTCTGCGTGAACATTTACTCTTATATCCCTCGAGAACAGTACTTTTTAGGATATTTTTTAATTACAAATAATAATAAATTCCAATGAAAATAAAATACTTTTTTAAGGTAAATTTTTTTTCGATATGCTGCGCTGCAAAGGTCATGGATTTTGTAGAGATTATCAAACGTATTCCGAGCGCTTCGAAAGCTTTCAAAATAATGCATAGAACACAAGATCTATATTCATAAAATGGAGTGGTTCGTACGCATAGTTCTGACTCTGCATGTAATTTGTAGCTAAAGTGCTTCACGGATTTTGGTCCAGTCTAGTTCATTTCCCCCAACTTTTGTTCAAAAACTCACTGTTTAAACACAAACTATTTCGGGTAAAGTTAAAGTTCGTGTTACAATAAGTTTGCTATCTAAATGAATAAATGTTTGAAAAATAGTAGGAGCAAGCCAAAACGCAAATGAAATGTTTTCTTATTAATACGACAACTTTATAATATGTATACTTAATTACCTATAAAAATATGCACGTACTTACATAATCTTTCTTGAAATAGAAATTCCTTTTGCATACACACACAATCAATTGTTGGCTACACCACCGGTACTCGGTTAAGTTAATATAACTTGTGTTTGTACCGTACAAATTTTGATTTAAGATGTATGTAAACTTTATAACAATAAAAAAATACTTAACTGAAACCTGCTATTTGTTATAACTGGTTTATAACACGTTTTTGATAATTAGGTTGCTTTCTTGTTTATTTGTTTTTCCACAAATTTTGCACACAATTTTTCACAACTACCTAGGTAGTTAACTAAAATTCAACTTTTCATTTTAATAGTGTGTTTATCTGTTATATTTTTTAAACTTCTCCATTATATAAATTTCTCTATCCCTGATTTATCAAATCAATAATAATAAATAAGTCAGTACTTACTAACTACATAAAAAAAGCCCTGAAGACGCGGATTCTTTTACAATCAACACACAATAAAAAATAAAAAATCTTTAAATTTTGCCTTTATCATGTTAAACGAGTTTAATAAAAAACGCCCCGAGGCGCGTCCTATCCTCAACGTTTCCGTTTGACATGCCCTTTATGCTCGACATTGTACAAATCAAACGTCATATAGACCTAATATTTCCTTTTCAGTGACACAATTGATATCTCAGGCGTTGAGCATAATATGACGAATATTTATACGTTTTATACGACAAAATATAAGTTTCTTTTTGGCAGTCTACTTAATTATTAGAATCAATGTTAGCATGTTTAATCGCTTTTTATGAGCCCTGATACGTCTTAAGCCTACCTACCTACGCATAACACTAATGAATTTTCATTTCTTTTAGGTCTAATAAGACCTAAAATCACCCTCACAATAACAATATTTCCCACAGAATTCCGGCGAGAACACACGATGCACTCGCGTCGCGCCTCGGGCCGTTCCTTACGCTCGCGTTCCTTTTTGTTCTATTTTCAAAACTTTTGTTCCGTCTCCCCCCTTCCCCACTTATGTTCCACTAACTGAATTTCCCGATGCAAACTCTGTTAAAAATTCTCGAACAAGTCTGCTCAATTTTTATCGCCTTCAATACTCTTAAGAAGGAAATAAAGTAGATAGAATTCTAAGAGCGGATCGAAAAGGATCGCGGTTTTCCATGCACACACACATAGACATATCGTACAAGCTATCTCAGACAATCCCAGACTACTTTCAGTACTGTAGCAGTCCAAAGAGTTCCTAGAAAAGTTAGCGTTGTCAATACGACAAGCCATTCCACCGGTGGAGGAGGACATAATGTGAATTTTATTAGCGCATCGATTCGTGAAGATATCGCCGATAGTTGACCTTTTGTCTAAAACACACTGACTATTTTATTTTATGGTCTTAGTAAGTATGTAGTTCTCGTGTGTACGTGCGAACCGCAAACATATTCGGATAGCGCGTGATGTGGTTTAATTTGAAATTACGGTGACTGTGATAACTCAATTGGGGTAGTATTTTCCTATAATGTCCAAGCCTTTGTGGTGTTAACTTTATTTATATTGTTATTTGATTATGTACTGGCCTTGTGTGCTTTTGTTACTGGCACTGTCTATAAACACTAAGTAGGTACTAATGAGTTTGTGATTTTGTTTTTCTGATCGATGTTATTGGCAAAGAAATTTAAGTTACAGTTACCATGTTTTCATTGTTTGTCAACTTGATTGTTACAATGATTATCACACCACGACTGAATTTCATATTAGGTAAATTAAACTTACGATGAATTTTTAATAAGATGCTTAATAAACAGACATTTTTAACTCCTTTCGATTCTACGTATTCATTTCTTTATTCACAAGATATCCAGAGAATACCAAAAGTATCAGTTTTGGCACCGAGTACAGAAAGTACCAGAGCGTATCTTCTTTGTCTCTGAAAGTTTTGGTCACGTCTGACGCTTAAATAATTGCTACTTATCAATGGAACAAAGTATTTTCACTGTTAGAAAAAAGGAATATTATCATCAAATAGGCAGATAAATAAAATATTGCTTACTTTCTAACAAAACGATGAGACAAAAAGTTTTTGTTTCCACCACAAAGTTGTTTAATGCAACCAAAACAAATTTTCAGTAGTACGTACCTTCGTATTTCAATATTAAAAAACAAATAAATACATTTGTTTTGGGTATTTTTCGCCGCGGCGTACGTGCGGATTGCGTTCCGGCTTGCCAGTTTTAGGGTTACCATGCCAGACTTCAGGAATCGTCCTGACATATCAGAAATTATTGCCATCTGCCAGTAGTACACCGAAGGAACACCAAAAACTGCCTCATAGGGGAAATAAATCGTGTATGAGCGATTTTCAGGAATTATTTCCCCTAATTTTCCTTCGTTTGGCCGCCTACAGGTACAGAGAAAACTGTAATTGTCAGGGATTTTTGGAATCTCAACAAGAAAGTAAAATAACATACATGATATTTTGTTAATTATAAAAGTCAGAAAAAAATAATTAAGTAATCCATTTCAACAAAATGAGTAATGGTATGCAGATATAGGCATAAAAAATGTCAGAGAATTTATAAAAAGTCAGGAAATCTCATAATTTGACGTGGTAACCCTGTCCGCATTCCGATTGCGCCGAATCGGAACGTGTCTCTATTTACCGGCGCATTCCGGATATCCGGAACACGGTTCAAAACTTTTATTGGATCCAATTTTTTCGATTGATCCGTAACACGAGTTATTACGCCGATAACAATCCATTCCCAATTCCAATGAATAGCTTTTCATAAAATGTGTGAATTTTTTTAATGCTATAAATACATTTGCTTTCTTTAATAATAATTTATATAAAAAATAAATGCTTAAATTTTTTGAATGGGTGAAATCTTCAAGCAAACGACTTCCCTCATCTGTGCGTGTAGGTAACGGCCGTGCGTACTTATTGTTGTTATTATTTAAGGCTGATTTATATTGATATAGTAGCTGGCGCCAGCGTCAATGTATTGCAGCGCTGGATCGTCCGTTTACATTCGTCCAGTAGACATACTGATATTGTTGAGGTAACAATACGTTTTATCAAAAAAATTGTGTTCTATTCCATACCAGCGCATTTTTTACATGGATCCAGCGCTGGCATGCCAGCGGGACTGGCACCAATGTATGAATGTATCAATGTAAATCTGGCATTAACACTGTTTTACACTGTCGTGCGTACTGGTTGATGGTTGATGGTCAAGATAAATGGCTGTAATCCCTACTGTCGGCGCTCAGACTTGCTGCCAGTAAGATGACAATGCCATTAGTACAGTATGCGCACATTTTGGCACCATGCCTTCACTCGAACGACGTGTACTCTAAAGCCTGGGCCGCGTTTCCCACTAGTGTTACCCGTTGTACTCCTGAGAATTTTCATCCCAATAAACTTACTATAAAAATAAAAGGAAATTTTAGTGCCAGCGTATTATAACCAAATATCTCAAATTCTTATTTTGGTTTTATTATACTTTGTAAGTAAAGAAGTCAATTTTGATTTTAAATATTGTGACTGTTTTATCTGGTACATAACTAAAATTTACTTTTCAGTACCATAATCATAATCCCTATATTTTACTTTGGGTTTAATTCTCAAATAAAGTTCAATATCAAGTAAATTGAATGACGAATTGCATCCCGTTATATATCGCGATTATTTTTATGTAATAGGCCTGCAGTCCACGATCAAAGGCTCGCTGTTCGCTCAATAGCATCAACAAAATATTTTACGGATCTACGGTATTCACATTTAGTACCTTTTATTGCTTTTTCCTTCGTCGCTTAGGTATTAATAAAAACACTTAAAACGAATAAAATACACAAAATCCGTAACACGATAACAAGAAACCAACCTCACAAAATGTTGAAATACTAAGTAGTAAAATAGCAAAAACTTTAAGTTCACCAAATGCACTTTTATGCGACGCCATTTTGTCTTTATAGCAATCTTTCAACTAATTTAAAAGTGGGTAGAGGATCTCGATGGCGAACTGGTTTAGCGCCTGGCCCAGCGATTGCGGATGTTAAGCAACTTTCGTAAGCGTCGGTCATGGGATGGGTGACCAACAATTTGTTATCTCAAGCTCCTTCGTGCTTCGTAAGGCACGTAAAGCCGTTGGTCCCGGCTGCATTTGCAGTCGTTAACACCCACCAATCCCCATTGGGACCTCAGGGTTTATTTGTAAGATCACTGAAGCTTCTGTATTCGTTAAACTTGTAGTTCCACAGAAAAGGGAGGTTTTTTTTTTCTTTGTTCTGGGTGTAGTTCTGTCTTTCATAAAATTTTTAATACCTCAGTTTTTAGATGAACGAATAAAGTTTTGCGAAATGTTTTTTTTTGTAAATTTAAGTCTGATTAATTGATACTCGATATTACAATCGAGTTTAATTCACAAAAGCTAGTCTAACATTATTTTCAACAGTTTGCGATTGGTAGGTAGGTACATATAAATATTTATACTAAAATATTTTTCACGTTTAAGTTTACAAGCACTGTGTCAAAGTAACAAGTTCATTATTTTAATTAAATTTATTTCAATTCTATTATTCTATAAAAATAACTAGTTAATGTTATGATGTTTGACACAGAGCTTATTGTACAGAAGTTTATCAATGACATCGAATCGCATAAAATATGTTAGTCAGCGCTTGTATGTTAATAAAAAATAAATAAATACTATTCTCATTAATAAAAGTCAATCTTAAAGACTTTATATTAAATACTAAATTATCTGAGTTAATAGTAAACTCATTGAATGATTAAATCACTGAAAAAATATTTTCAATTATGACCATCACACAAGCGCCGACACATGACAAGCCATCGTATGACGTGACGACTCACCACGTCAATGATCTGCTGCAGCGTCAAGCCGAACTTGACCTCTAGCGGGTCGCTCTCGTTCGCCACCGGCCGCTCCAGCGTGTTGTACGACGCGAGCAGCGCGTTCAACAGCCGCTTTTCGTGTGGACCTTGCTCCGATACTGTCACAAGAAAAAACTAATTAGCTACAAATTTTCAGAATACAGTACCGGCACATAACTTGGCAAGATAAAGATGAAACAAAAGATGCGCAGCAGCTACAAACACTAAATTCCGCGCATTTTTTGTCTTGCCGTGTTATATGCCGGCACCTGTACAAAACCGAAGTTCAAATGGAACTGATGATGATGAAAAATGCCTAAAATAGGGACCAGTTTCACAGATTTCGGATAAGTTTTTGATTTTGTTGTCAGATAATAAATTAAACTAGAAAATTGGTGATATCCGGAACCTGTGAAACAAGCCCTAGGTTTTGATGGAAGTCAAATGAGAGCTGAAGTGTGCATTCATCGCCAATCACACATGTTTCGCAATTAAAACTTAACCTAAGTTACACCTAAGTTTCGAAACACCTTCAGTATTGTTATACAAACACTCCGCAAGACACATTCATCAGTACCAAAGTTACAATAAACCATTCAGTCCAATACCCTTAAACATTAAGCCTTATTTATGCGAAGGCATTAAGCCCGACCTAGAGTCACCTCAAGAAACAATCTCCGCGGTACCCACAATACCTGTACAACTCACTGGAATTGGGAACTATATTAATTACGGTATACTCCAATAAGGATTGCTTAAATCCACATAGTTCACCGTCTAGCAAACGACACATCTGCTGCGAGAGAAAGGCTGGATAACTCCAACGCCATTATCCCAACACCTGAACCACTCGACTACGTATAGTTCCTAACACAAAGTAGTAAAGTTGGTATTGGCGTTGATATTTCCAAATCCACCAAAAGTCCGGCTCGGAGGACCAAGCAATAAACACCCATTTTAGAGGCTTACTCAGCTCTTATGAACCTGATATATGGAGGTTAAAATGTGACGGATATAATGTTCGTAGTCACCGGATTAGAATGCCCGAATGAGAAATGTAGTGAGCAGTACTTGAATCGTGTCATCTCTATGGTATTATCAGTCTTATTGTCTAGGCGAAAAGGTCCTCGTTTTACACCTGGTCGCGGTGGGGGCACGCTCAATAACAAAGATGGTACATTTATCTCGCGAAGTTATACGGGTCCGTTTCATTTGAAATAGATTCTCACGAGAAAGAATTCTGAAAAAATGCGGTCTCAGACGGGGTTGTGCATATTTATTGAACTTTCTGCTTCATAAGTGTTGGTCAGCATTGTCGTCGAAATTCAAGTTTGCCGTTTATTTTGACACGATGAAGATGAAAGGTCACGTTATTTAGATACAATCAAATCGTTGAGCTATCAAAGGTACGTAAATGAAATAAATTCTAAACCTTGCCGTTACAACTTTTATGTTTTAAAACTATTATACAATAGTTTTACTAACAGACTTTAAATTATTTACAATTCCCCAACAAGAGTAGACTTTGTTAACAAAGAACTTGCAAAATGTTAATTAATTTCAAAACGTTGATTCTTTTTTGTTCCAAGACAAACAATTTTATTATTTTAATTTTATTTATTAAAGAAAGTAACTTTTACACACACACACACACACACACGCACACACACACACACAAACACACACACAAGCATACATGCAACATACATAGCGCACTCAAAATTTTTTAATAAAGAGCATAAGTGCCTATAAGAACAGGTTCGACCTAGTTTAGGTACTTAAGTGTCAATTATTTTAAGCTATGTAATATTTTTTTGGAACAATAAAACATTTTATTATTATTTATTAATTAAACAAGATTAACAAAAAATAAAACACATATTCTTTTACCACAATAGGGAATATGCATAAGTCACCGATTTTGATGAATTTGAGCTTGACCGCTGCGGACACTTATAAAAACATGATGTAACAGGAAAAAAAATAAAAAAAAAATATTATTTTAGTTTTATCACACGATGAAATCAGGGAAAAATAACAATTTTATTTTTTTATTTTCGGATATAATGCACTTTACAGTCAGATAGAATATCGAATAAGAAACAATATTTTGTATGACACATATGTACTTAAACGCAAAATTTAGGGAGATAATTGAAGATTATTGGCTAACTCCATATTAAACGCGCCGAAACACACCTGAAACGTGATGTGTGACGTCACCATTTTGTATGGAGCGTTTTCGGCGGGTGCTGCTCCGCGCTAACTTCAAGTAACTATATCACGAGAAAAAAACGCAAGAGAAAAGTTTTAATATTACAGTTAATTTTCTCACGCATTATACTTTAGATTAAGATTAAAAAAAAAATTATGCATATTCCCTATTAGGTACATACTAAATAAAATAATAAAACCGGTGATAACTCGTTCTGCCGCGACCAGACGTCACAACGTCATCACTTTAGACGTCTGGTAGGACCTTAATCCTGACACAGGACAAATTATGCGGAGGGCGTCTGTAATTCAAGATTTCTGTTCAGGCAAGGCAGTATTTCAGCTAATAAAGATTTATGAAACCAGCACCTCACCTGTTGCTTTTACGACCCACAAAAAAGCCGTAACTCTGAATACCTATTTAGAATCAGTTGCAACTCGTTTTTACCTTAGCATATTTATTTTTACGGTATGTTTTTCGATGAATGGCGGTAGATATCGTTTTAGCTGATCCAAAACATGACCTTATTTGCTGCGGTTTGGGCTGTAAATAAATTCTTGAATAATTTTGACAACGTCAAAAGCATTTTGCAGTTGGATTTCGGATTTCTTGAGCGAACGGTCGATAAGAGTGGTTATTGATGGCTGCTCTTCTGACCTCATGGTTATAGAAGCTGGAGTTCCTCAGGGATCCGTTCTTTCCGCAAAGCTTTTTCTGCTGCACAACAACGGTATGCAGAGACGAAATTAGTTCCTTGAGAGAAGCCATGGTGGAGCGGACAAATATGACTTAGAGTCTTGTCTCCCAATGGGGCGACAACAATTTGGTCACTTTTAACGCCACCAAAACGCAGGCATATCTATTCACTGCAAAAAAGAGTCCTCTGAACTTGATTCCTACTTTCCGAGGTGTTTCCATACTAGTCACCGACAATCTCGATCTCCTTGGCATAAAGTTGACTTCCGATCTCAACTTTGGTGACACAATTGAGTCGAAGGCTCAAACTGCGGCCAAAAAACTAGGCATCTTGAACAAGGTGAAGCGACACGCCGGGACAGCTTCTAATTTTTTACAAAGCGCAAGTCCGGTCGTGCATGGAATATTTGCTGCCACCTGTGGGATGGGTCCGCAAAGTACCAACTAGCTGCACTTGACTCGGTTGAACGCAGAGCCAGAAAACTCATAGGGGATAGTAAGCTATTACAAACTAAGCTTCACAGTCTTTCCCACCGCCGTGAAGTAGCTTGTCTGGCGGTGTTCTACAGATTATATTTCGGAGAGTGTGCTCTTGAGCTGCATGAGCTCAATCCGCCATCCCCGTTCTACCATCGGTCGTCCAGACGCACGGCGGAGTTTCATCCCTATTTGGTTGACATTCAATGCATGCGCACGAAGCGTTTTTCATCTTCCTTTTTAATGCGCACAGCCAAGGAGTGGAAGTCCCTACCTGCGTCTGTACTCCCGCAAGCATATAACCCAGCGATATTTAAAGCCCGAGTGAATAGGATTCTTCTGGGCAAGCTCGCTTCATCTTCGGCCTCTTCTTAGCCTTATGGTTCCCGAATTTGGCCAAGAGTAAGCCCATTTAATGTAAAAAAACGATAAATTTGTACGGTCAGCAACGAAAGTTGCTTATCGCTTTAAGACTTTGATATAGTAATTTTTTTAACTTATCCTTGAAACTGTGAAACATCTTTCAATAAAGTTGTTATGACAAAGTACTAAAGTGTTACTAATGTTCTAATGTACTAATGTTCGACTTTATCCAAATACTGAGTTTACTCGACATTAAATAACTTAAAATGTAATAGAACTTCGGCGAGAAGTTTGAAAACCGATAATATCGATAACAAGCATACAAATTAAATGAAATAAATTTAATATACAAACGTATCCCTTAACAGGTATCTAAGTAGAAAGGGGAAGCTAAATAAATAAATATACATCGCCTTTGAAACGTTAATAGCACTATGCAAAACCCCACGTATTCCCTTTCTGTTAGCACGTTAATTAAAACTGACCAACATTTCTTTGCAGCAACAACTTCACCGCTTGCCGACCGCATAAAAACCCCTGAATCCTAAAAACATGGCGCCACTAACTTTGAACCCTTTAGGGTTCTGTATGCGGTTAAGGGTCGGGTCCACTAATCCAGATGGAAATTAACGCGCCCCTAACTTCCCCCATAATGTTGGGCAACTTTAGTGCGGCTGATCCACCTTAGTGATTCGGTGGCTGTTCCATTAGGTTCGTACGAACTTTACGACTGCAATCGGTTCTGTGATCGCTGACACACATTCTAGTCCCTGGTTTGTGGTTGCCCATGAGTCAATATCTCTTTATATTTTTTTATAAAGATGAGTTCCCACAGAAATTATAACGATGTTATTTGCTTTAAGGGGCTGTGTAAAAAATAAAGCGTAAAGCGATATAGCAATGAGAAAACGTCGCGCGCCAGAGCGTGACCGATTTGCAGATTTGGCGAAAAAATCACGAAATCAATACGTATAGTAAATAACGATAGCGATTAAAGAGAAATGCTTCTACATTACTGTGAATATTGATGGTAGTCATTATTTAAAGCAATTTCGACTTGAATACTTAACGTTGTTTCTTAGTGATTTCAAACTTTTCGAATTATTAAGAGGTATTTTCGAAATTAAAATTAATCTAGCCAAAATCACTGAATCGCGTGTCTGGTTCAATACGTGTCTGGAGAAAGATATAAAGCCATATAATATCTTAATTTCAGATCCGTAGGATCTTTCAGCGACCTATGGCATTACACCAAAAAGTGTTTTTTTTTTACGTATCCCCTTAAGCCAGGAATTCCCAAAGTGGTCCCATGAGGTTTTCCGGGGGTCGACAAAAGCGAATAATTATAATAATAAGATCCGAGTTAACCAACTACCTAAACCGCTGATTAATTTCAATCTGTTTTTGACATTTTCTCCATACATAAAAAAATTAAAAAACAGACGGTTAAAACATAATCAGCTGTTTATGCATTGGTGAACTTCAGCCTAATTATTAATTACACTTGATATTTGATAGGATTTTTAAAGTATTTGGCTCTTTCTCACTCTCAGGTAACATCTCAATTCATTTTGGAATGTGACCTTTAAATAGTCGGTAAGTAAGTGTATTTCATGTTACTATTCGTCGGAGTATTAGAGTCTGTCTAAAAAGATGTTTACATGAGAAATTATTAAATTATTTATAACAACTTTTACTGGTAACCCTGTTGGTGCTGTCATAATTCTAATTGTAAACATATTTATTTGTTTATTTATTTAGATGGGTATTGGTGGGGTGGTTGGAGATTTAGGTGGAAATTAAAATTACCTTTGAAATTACCCATGTAAACAGACTTTTTAGACAGACTCTAATAAATGAAAAATTGTGTTTTGTTATTGTTTATTTTGGTTAAATATTTATTAGTTAGTGAAACGTAGCAATACCGTTTGAATTTCGAAATTCGAAAAAGTACAATCAGCGTTCTGGCTTATTGGGCTTACCGCGAACTATTCCCTCGCAATAATGTTTCATCATGGCGGCTAATCTACGGCGCGGCGATATTAGCGCCACGAGGGCGCGGATTAACGTTAGCTTTATTGTTTAATTTAACAGATGGAAAGTCTTGTTTCTAAGGCTGGGTTTCCACCTGCAAGAAAACTTCTCCAAGAAGTGTCCCACAGCCTGTCAGACAGTAGCTTACAAATGTTAACTAATATCAAATGTACTGGCGACAGTTTGTCACGCGTCCACAAGCTACTGTGTGACAGGCTGTCAGTGTAATTTCTCGCAGAAGTTCTTGCAGGTGTATTCGCAGCCTAATAGCATTTTATTTTTATTCAGTATGGTTTTCTTTCGCGTTATCTCATTTTACTATGTATTTTATACGTCGGAACTGCGATTGTCAATTTTTTATCTAGCATAGCAGCACCCCGACTTCACGACAATCATCGAGTTGTACCTAACTGAAAAAAAAACATTTATTTTCATAGCGTTGTAAAGTACTCTAATCGAATCGGAACTTTTTTTATTAAGTAATTAAAATTGTAATTAGGTAGTTGTTAAAGTATTGTTACACACAACAGCACGTCAGGTTAGGTATATAGTTAAACTGCAAAAACATAGCGGTCTCAAGCAGTGGGTCGACACTTTATCAACTTCATACAAAAAATATTATATGGAATTATGAACGTACTTTGTGCCAACATTAAAATACGAAACAATCCTACCAACGAAAAAAGGTAGTTAATCGTTTTGTCTTATTGTACCAGCCATGCATGACTCGGTAATTTAGCCGCATTATACGTCAAGTTATGTTGCGGTCATGTTGGCCAGCATGTGACGCGCCGCCAAAAATTAAATTTTTGCAGAATTTTTAGTAAAATTAATTTACGCATTTTAATAAAACAAAATTGTAATAAAAACGTGTAAAAAAGACATAATGGGTGGCAAATCTTTGCAAGAGTGTGAAATTTGTGGTGTCCGAAGAGTGAGAGGGTCGAGTAAGGACATAATTATGACTAGAATTCCCGCTTGATCCGAGCAGGTAATTTTATTAACTTTTTCTAAGTTTTAAGTTAATTTTAGTAAAAAATATTGTTAATAATAGTAGTAATATCGGTAAATATATAGGTTTTAAGTTACATTTCAAGGAAATTAGCGATAAATCACGTCATCATTACATTGTCATAGTGCTGTGCTAAAGTTATCGATATTATTTTATTTTAGATGTTGATTATGGGTTGAATAATACCTAGGTACTGTATTTATGACTAACTAGTGGGTAGTTAATAATGTTATATAATTTTTGTTGCAGCCTCCAGCAAAGGACTGAAATTCAGGCAAAACTAAAGTGCAGTTTTAACAGCCAGTCATTCTTGTCACAATAGAAAAAAATGAACTCGCTGCTGAATAAATTACTTGATTCTTACCTTTCTTTTATTTAAGAAAGTAAGCGATATTCCATTCACGGCATGTCATCAAGACAGAAATTCCAGATTTTTATTAGACAAATAAAAATCTGGAATTTCTACATATACATATCATTTATTTTAATGTCGACAATTATTACGAGTATAATATTATTATGGATTTTGCTGTCGTGTTGTGTTGGGATTTATCGCCTGCTTTTATTTCCAAAATATGAAATATTATGAGGTTTATGAGTATAGACGCCAGGAAGCATTTTTATCGATATCGATATCGTTTCAAGTTGGTAAGGTACTTCACTATTCTTTTGACATTTCCTCTGTTTATGTTGGTAGTACGACTCTATTTATTAGGTTGGTAGAAACTACTTTCATAATTGTGAAGTGCCTACTCTTAAAACGTAGTGATTACTTGCTCAGTGGTCTCAAGGTCAACATTGTATAGTCTGACTGAGGTGCCGTCATGTGAACCTACAACAATGAATAAATAATATTTAGCTTGTTGCAGATAAATCTAATAACAATTTTGGACGATTGTTCATTTGTTTCCAGACCTATCGATTCAAAAACAATAGCCAAAGAACATAGCAATTAAATAATAGACTGCCAACCGTGCTAAATCTCTTATTCATGACCAATATAAAACTCTTACTCGGGTATATCATTTTTCACAGTTTTATTAACAAAACAAGCCTCAAACCATAAATCACTCTTCTCACAAACTCAAAGGTAATGAATAAAAAATCGCGCTGGCTGTGATCCTGTGTTCCCGTTGCCGCAACCTAGCATAGTAAGGAGAATTAAAAAGTTAGCCGGCTTTTGGCGGAAAAGTCAATTGACCGGATTTTCTATTCAATCATGCGCTAACGCTAAGCATACATTGCTTTATTGGTTAAATACCTAAACAATTTTTATGACTACTGAGAAAGTTATTTATGTGTTCTATTTTCTCTTTGCTTATCGATATAAAAACTACTGACCTAATTATTATTTATGAAATATTTATTTGAACGTTTAGATAATAAAATAAAAGTATTATAGCTAAATATAATTGACACGAATATTATCTGATTTCAGAATTACCATAACTGGCAGTCCGTAAAATCTAATCTCACTACACTTCTATCTCGATACAATATTTATTGGTCCATAATTGTCGAAACACGCATTCTATTTTATCCTGAATTAACTGCTTTATAAACTTCATTTTAGTATTTCCTTTCAGGTGTGTTATAAAAAAAAATAAAGGTAGTATTCTGCACACCAAAATAAAAGATTTCCTCAAACTATTTCATTTAGATCATTTTACATATGCCAAACCAAACCCGAAGATTCTCATAAGAAATTTGACAGGTTTGACAATAACCAAACCACGAAATTTAAAAATTTAAAATATTAACGAGTAGCAAAGTGACCGTCCACCCGAAATCGGTCGAAAAAGAGATTCGTGCAGCGGAAACTAGGCAAAACAAGCAAACAGTCGATTAGAGAGCTCCACCAACAGAACTAAAAGGGTTAATTAAAACCAACGTCCGCTCGGCAAACTGTATCAAACCACCGTTACGTTAGGGCCACTAGACGCTTTCGTAATTGAATATTTCTAGTTTGACAGTTAATACTTTAATTCTACAAAAAATTAACTCTTTACTCACTCGCCACCCTTTTTAACCAACTTCATAAAAGGAGGTTCTCAAGTCAACTGATTTTTTTTTGTATGTTTTACCATAACTTCGTCAGTTGTAAGCCAATTTTAATAACAGTAGTTCAGTAGAAGTTCAGGTGTGGTCAAATAATTTCAATAGTTTTTTGGATTTTCAATAGCTTCTTTGTTTATGAACCGATTTAAATGATTCTTTGTTTATAATAAATAAAATAAATAAATAATCATTATATACGCATATCAATTTTAATAAAACACCTTCTAATAAAGTCAGGTGGGCTGGGCTTATGGAATTTAAAAAAAAGAAGACTTCAATAGACATGCGTATCTAATGATTTGAATATTATTTCTTGCTTTTTTAGAGATTTGAAGCTGTTTTTGTTTTGTTTTTGAGATTTTTTTAATAGACATGTTTAGTCATTGGAGAAAGTGATTGCAAAGTAAAACAAATGTCGCCTCATCTTAAGCTACAGAGTAGATGATAATTTATTTAATTGTATACAATATATAAACAACTGCACCGCACGTAGGTAGACGCACGAATTAAGAATTTTGTTTCATACATTTTTTATTTCGTCTCAAAACGCACACACAAGATGCTTTCGTCAATGTTCTGTTAAAAAGGCTAAGTAGATTTAGATATATTTTTACTTTTTAATCCAAATAACAAATTGAATAGTCCAGTTATCAATCCACGCATAGATACTGAATTTTATAATCGGATCGCCAATCCCAAGTATCGATATTCGACAACTTTGATAGCTTAGTCAACACTCTGAGTCAGACTTTAAAAATTGACTCCGAAGGTCATTAAAAGTTATTTGAAGGACTCACTTCAGTTCCATGATTTATAGCCCAGCAATCAATTTGAAAACGATTTCAGTCGGATAAGATTTTTCCTTTCTACTGAAATAACTTGGATTGATTAATAATTTTAAACGATTTAATTTAACTTTATAGTATTAATTTTAGGAGAAAAGAAAACTTGGTTTTAATTAATTTATGTATTATAATATTGATTTTCGGTTGAATCATCTTATAATTAAAAAAGGTAAATATAAAATAAATTCAATTGAAACTATAATGCTAGTGCTTGTTAATCCATACTGTACTATAATAATACATATTATAAATACGAATGTAACTCTGTGTGTCTGCTACGTTGTCACGCCTAGACCGCGCGCTGGACCGATTTTGACGAAATTTGGTACGGATATAGATGGTATCTTGGGGAAGGATATAGGATACTTTTTATCCCACTGCTGGGCACAGTGTCTCCGTCCGCGCGATATAACCTGTAGTCCACGCGGGCGGAAAACTAATAATAATCTTTCTAGGCTTACTAAACCAAATTAACTGTCCTATTTTTTTTATAGAAGTACTAGCTTCCGCCCGCCGTTTCACCCGCGTGGTTCCCGTTCCCGTGGGATTATCGGGATAAAAAGTATCCTATGTTTTAATCTAGGCTATCTACTTTCGGTGTGCCAAATTTGAACCAAATCGGTTTGAAGTTTTTTCGTGATTGAGGAACAAACATCCAAACCCACAATTTTTCACATTTATTATATTAGTAGGATTTCGGAAACAATATTTTTCCTCCACTTGTTAGTATAATGTTCTATAAGCTGGCAACCCTGCCGCCACTAGCCATTTCTTTAACCGGTTTAACTGTCCCTTTGTCGCGTATAAGTTCCGTTCGCCGCTTACTTCCTCTGCGCGTGTGCTAGCTGCTCCCTTCAATTTTACCAAACTACCTTTGAGTAGGTTCAAGGCATTTATTATGTGCTCAGCGTTCACTTTGTTGACCTTTAGTGACAACTTCGTGGTACTGCATCCAGTGGCGGATCCAGGATTTTGGTTTGGGAGGGGCTTAATGTAGGTGAGGGCAGGCTTTACCAAGGTAATCAACAGATTTGTTGGGTGGACCCAAATGATTTTGGGGGGCTTCAGCCCCTTAGCCCCCCCCCCCCCCCTGGATCCGCTAGTGCTGCAAACCTTTGAATACTTGTAAAAAACTGCCACATAATATAATTGCGTGTTCTCGACGCAAGCTCAGCTCAGCCGTATTCGAAAACGCTACAGTCGGTCGTTTATTTTGTTGCGTTAGGAACTCCTACTGCTGAGTATAAGTCGGATTTGACCCGAGATTGTCTGTACGCAGTGTCTGTGTGTGCGTGCACGGAAAACCGCGTTTTGTTCCGAGCTCTTTTGTCTGCTATGTTTTGTTCTACAGCTTTAGATATACCACCACATAATACTTAACAAAACATGGTACCGAAACAATCACTTTGTTCGTCAGATTTGTTCCCTCGACCGAGTGACAGGTGCCTCTCAACCCCAAATTCTGAAATGACAGGAGTCAAGGACGGGCATTGTTTATGAAACGGAAATCAGATACATTTTTAAACATTTCACTGTTAACTCCCGCAGAAAGACGGCTTACCGTGGGTACGGATCGTGTTTTCATATTTGACATTTCAATGACATAAAAATATTGACTCTGTCAATATTTAAACTTGGAAATATTTGTTTTGGCGGTAAATTAGATGAATAAAACCATGATACGTAAATATCCAATTTAACATACAACTTAAGTAATTTTTAACTGAAATTAGGTTTGATAATTGAAGTTTATGACATTATGTCTGTTACTAACGTTATTTAGACGTCCTGTCATAATTAGATTATAGATGGAAAGTTAAAGATTTATCGGCAATGTCCTTATAATGTTCCTGTAATTGATATTTAAAGTTCAAAGTATTATAAAAGCTTCTCCTCTTTATGTTAATTTCGTCAGGTTATCAAAAGCGTGTTATTTTAAGGTCAATTGAAAATAGCCATGTTTTATTTATAACTTTGTTAACAGTATATACTACTTGAGGTTAAAATTAAGTGGTCTGTCTGAAATATTCTGTTAAACAATTTATAAATCACAAGTTATGATCTTTTTAAGAGCTTAATAAAAATATTTGCTGTACAGTGTTAAATCAGAAAAGTTTCATAGATGTAATGAAATACCTGAGTTTTCAGCAAACTTCATAACCAAATAAGGTAAGCCATTGTTACATTTAGCTTTGAAGTCTTTACGCTTCTTAGCCAACTTAAAATAATAACACCAAGAAGCCGTGTCCTCGTATGCAAAGTGAGGCAACTAATACTAAACCAAAATGGCTTAGTTTTTAGATTTATATCCTTCATACGTTTCCTAATCGTAACTAAAATCCAATAATATAGTAACTAATCTCCTAAATATAGGAAAATTGAAACTGTTTGTACTTATTCGGTATGATCACGTAATAATAGAGAATGGGGAGGAAAAGCGCAATTTTATCCCGATAGGTGGCGTCTGGTCTTTGGTGCCCGGCCGCCTCAAACAAAGTGTCAAAACATATGGGAATCTCTTGGAGTATTGCACTTTTTAATTTTATACTGAGAAAATGCCGCATTGTTATGCATGTAACTTGTAAAATATTGGAGTTCATCGATTTCCCAGTAACAAAAAAAATAGTGGGCAAAAAAATATCAAAAAAAAGATGCTTTTCCCTCGATTTTCTCCTTTGCTGAGCCTGAGAAACATTATAAATCAAAAGGAATGTTTCATGAATTTGATGAAGCTTCGCCAAAAAAAAACAACATTTGAATTATAACAGCTTTGTTCTTTAATATTTCAACCTCGGCAGTTTCTAACATATTTATAACTTGGATGAATTTGATAGGTATATCAAATATGGAATAAGCCCAATATTGGGGCCAAACAGAGAATTAATAGAATTTTATATGCCAGAGTCATTCAAGAAACTTACACCCATTTGCACTAAACTTAAGAATCGCCTAAGTCTTTTCTTAACTAACTTAAGACATTCTTAGCAAAAAATTGCTTTGCACTAATCTTAAGACGTTCTTAAATCCACTTTAAGCTATTCTTAACTTACGGGCCCAATATCGAGCGCCCAAGGCTTAAGAAATTCCTATGTTAACAATTGTAAATCTGTGGTTATAGCCTGTGGCCATCAATTGTGACAAAAATATAAAAAATTGCTGAAAAATGGAAGATTCATTGAACATTCATTGAAATAATTAAATTACTAAACGACTCGGTGGAAAATCGCAAAAATTGCCATATTTCAATACAATTACTGCACTTATAAAAAAATAAGAACATATGAAATAACCGTACTTGTATGTAAACTTCTGGCATAGGCTGCCGTGTCAAGGTTAATTTTTGACCCCAATTACCGTATAATACGGCAATTACCGTACCATTGGCAACACTGCCCCGATTTGATTTCCATTTTCTAAATTGACAGTTGATGACTTAACTTTTACGGTCACCCTACCAAATAAAATAAACCAACGCCTTATCTTTCGTCTCCTTGAATGAATCCATGTGATGTTATAACCAAAAAAGTATTCTATGACCTATATTACTTCGCCGGTTTAAAAATCCATAAACAATTAATATTTACATTCGTTCATTCTTTCTCTTAGCAAGGCGATGCCCAAGTTACGACGAAGTCTGTTAGTGCAAACAAAAATTTCAGCTCGGCATTTTTAGGCTGTTCCTAAGCTAAGAAATATCTTAACTAGGACACGCTTAACTTGAGTTTAGTGAAAACGGCTGTTAGAATAATAAAATAAATATGATAAAACGGTTCGTGTAATTTTGGATGGTACAGAAATTCCAGTACAGAAACCTGAAATTACTATTGCACAGAAGGCATCATGAGGCAACTATAAACACGGAAATTCACACTCAGTTGCTTTGTTAAAATTTAAATCATATGCTTCTAATCTGAAATAAAAAGATTACTTGTAAATCTTACACGAAATTTAAAGAAATGTAATGCTTGTTAGCAATTTTTTGTAAGTTGCTATAAACTTTCTTGCCTGTTGTTTTGGCTTTTCTTTTCCGTAATTCTTCTTTTATCTGAGCTAAAGTTAGCACAGAATACATTGTTTGTCCGCAAAACCGAAAAAAATACAATCTAAGAAAGTAAAATCACGTATTACACAGTCAAGACAATATAAGCTCAAACTGACAATTGTTCCAAAGACTGAAGCGCCATCTGTAATTCACTTTGCCTTCGCCTCCCCATTAAAATCTGAAAACGGAGCCATTTTGGCTGTTTTAGTTGCCTTGCCACACTTTTGACAGTGTGCTTTGTAGAGAACTATCGTTCTAGGTATTAGTATTCTAAGTTAGCCCAATAATTGAGTATTCAGTAGTTTGAAAGCAAAAAAAAACATCAATATCTACACCTTGAAATATTTATGTATTTTCAAAACTCTAAAAGAACCATCACTAACACTTAATAATAATAATCAAGGCATCAAACTACAAAACTAAGCAAGATATAAAGAAGAAATAAGATGAACATGTTTCATGAAAACATAATTCCTTACTCCAAATCATTGACAGAATTTCAGTTCCCCAGTTTCATATGGGTCTTTACGTGAATTGGGACGTAGGCGTGGACCGTTGAGAGGGGGTCTTCCCCCTCTGAAGTGGGGGGCGGGTAGGGGGGCATGAATGGCCCGCTGCCACGTGCGCATGGCTTTCATGTGTGGACGCTCCGATGCTCGTGTGGCCCGCTTTATATTTTTAATAGCCGTTTTAATGATCAGGCAGTCAGTATAGATGAATTAGGGATCACACAGTTTCGATACGCGGTTAATTTGTTCATTTTTGACCGTTTTAAAAGGTCAGAGGTCTTAAAAGAAAATGGCGTTTTATTCTAAAAAATAGCAATGGCGCTACATTTTAAATAAATTATTTGAATTTTCATGGCAAAATTCCAAGCGACTAAAGTAAAAACCTGTATAAAAAGTATCTCGATACCTACTCATTACATTTAATTTATTGTCATATCATAGATACTTAACTAATATTTTTATATAACCTACGCTGAGTTTAATTAAAAAAACCGGCCAAGTGCGAGTCGGACTCGCGCACGAAGGTGCGCGAGTCCGACTCGCACTTGGCCTTCGGTTCCGTACCAAATAACAGCAAAAAATCACGTTTGTTGTATGGAAGCCCCACTTAAATACTTTTTTTTCTGTTTTTAGTATTTGTTGTCATAACGGCAACAGAAATACATCATCTGTGAAAATTTCACCTGTCTAGCTATCACGGTTCATGAGATACAGCCTGGTGACAGACAGACGGACAGCGGAGTCTTAGTAATAGGGTCCCGTTTTAACCCTTTGGGTACGGAACCCTAAAAAACGATGATAATGCGAAACTATGTAAACTTTTCATAGTCCTGTGAATAAAACGCAAAACCCATAGGGATGACAATTTATTAATCGGTCCTTCCCCTGACATTATCTGACGACGGTCGAGCCCCATGTCGCAATTCCCCATGCATTTGGAGAAATTATTCACCTGTAACACCATGTGTCAACCCTTACGTGAAAAAACCGAAAGCTTTTTGAAATACTGGGCGTGTCTAACTCTGTGACTGTTGAAAGCAGACTGCTATGAAAATATTTACGTGTGTAAGTACTTAAAAATTAATCAACGCTACGATGGGCCTTCATTTAAAGTAAAAAAGAAGAATCCTACTGAATATTTAAATAATTTCTATTTTCTACACCACAGTAGAATGGTTTAAGTTTTGCTAAATTTAAAATAAGTTTCTGAAATTTTGTGTTAAAAATAATAATTTCACTAATGATTTTTTTTTATGTTTTTTTTTTTAAATAATACTCAAAATTCTACAACATAAAATAAGGATTCAATTGTTTTAATCAATACTAACAATGCATGCACCATGCCATAATCGAATGATTTTCAGAAGAATATCAAATCAGGCATTCAATTAATGGGCGCCATCTATTTGAGAGTGAAATCTGTCGGGCGAAGCAACAGCCTCCAGGGGGCGTCGCCATGGCAACGAGCCACCTCGATTTTTACCCCAGTTCGAAGCTGGGCTACAGTATAATAATTACCAGTATTCTAACTTCGTGTGGCCGCTTGACGCTTGGCTTGGCGCAGTTTGCAGCGATTCTGCCTTTTGAGCCCAAGGTATTAATTAGGTCCAAATTCCGGAGCAAAATGTTTGTATGATACATTTGGACCGAAGTCGTGCATATATTTTTATGCTTGTTTACGTATTTCTATCAGTTATTTAGACACCACAACTTTGCTTGGTTTGGGACTAAATTATTGGTGTAGACACCGTCATTTTGTAGTCATTTTAATTAACTTAAGGGAGTGCTCTACTAATGAAAATAATCATTTTTGCCAAAGAAACATGGGTCGAAAAACGACAAAAATTTTGAACTTTCCTACACAAATACAATGTTTTAGCTGTCTAGTTAGTATGGGAGAACCAACATTTTTTGTCGTTTTTTGACCCATGTTTCTTGGGCAAAAATGTTTAGTTTCATTGGTACAACACACACTTAAGTTAATTAAAACGACTACAAAATGACGGTGTATACATTATCCAGATTATTTATTTATAAATACCGACCGAAAGAGCTGATATGACGAGCTATACTTTGGTACAACAGCCGCAATTGTTATGTGCCAAAATAAACCACCATCGCCACCGACAGTTACGTATGGACAAGGACCGTGCGTCCGAGACGAGTTATATAAGTAAAGTATGGAACCAAGAAATATATTGCACAGTGTATGGATTTATGAGCGCGCGTGAACCAAGAAATATATTGGTCAGTGTATGTACCGAGTAGCCATAAGTATTGTTTTAAGGTGAAAGGTCGAGATAAAATACTCTCTATCATGTATCTGGGCGGTTTTCCATAGTATTGACGCGAAATTATATAGAAATGGGTTAGATTTGCTACATGTATATTCAACTATTTTAAAAGTGTAAGCGTATTTTTGAGGGAGACAAAGGTCGTTAGACAATATCCTCTCAAATAGACTTCATGTTTTAAATTACTATCAAATAATTGTTGTATAGAACCTATTTTATACCATGTACTTACTAAAAAACAACAACATCATCAAGTTAAATTTAGTATTCAGAATTTAGTCACTGACCAGTTAGTGCTTATAAATTACTGTGCTGTCTGTAGAAGTAAATGCAAGAAATCTAGTCAGCAGTAACGAACTGTGATGTAAAGGTAGTATATATTATATGCATTGCGACTTTTGACCTAGTTAGAGGTGAAAGGTGGAATCACGGTAAAGAAACCGTGGTGGAATGGCTGAGTTATCTACGGTGGTGGGGGAAATCTAAATTGGAATAAATTTAAATTTCAAAACAGCCTTTCACCTGTTAGTTTATTTTTTACATTCTACGAAAGAAAAAACTATGTAGTAAGCCACTGATTACATTTCAGAATTAAAGCTAGAAAGGTACGTCTGTATGTACGTGCGCTTCGATCTCAATCGGGCCTTGGGGTCAACCACCCGGCTCGAAGGGCACGGTTTGAATAACTAAGGCGACCCTACAATGTCTAGGGATCACATCGCTCGCTCCTTTATTCAGCTTCGCTGTAAATATGGTATTAATCATTTGGTAATATTTCACGTGAAATTTATACTAGTCTATACTAGTAAGTTAAAAGGATTATTTTGGACTTCTTTAATAGAAGTCGGCTGTATACATGACTATAACAATTGTCATTATTCTTTATTATTCACAGTATTCTTACTTTTCTTATCAATTATTTACTGTTGTGCATGGTTAATTTTACGATATCAATTTTTAATTATGGGTTGTGTAATTTGACCCACTTAAAAACAAAAAACAAACGCATTTTTGTTTGTTACCTTGGACGAATCAACCACTTGTTACTCAATATGAATATCCATATTGAGTACTGAAATTCTTGATTTAACTGTTTTCTTTTTGACAGCAATAAACTTTTTATTTTGAAACAGTTATTTCTTTTCTAAAACATCTAAAAAAATATCAACATTGTTTCGTTATTCAATACATACACTCAATGTGAGCTAGCCCTTATCCGAAGGGCTCGCATAACTAAGTTGACCCTTTTAGTGGCTCGCTATTGGTTCATCCGCCTTGATTCATTGCCCATCCACTTATATGAGCGCCAGTGACTGCCGGAAGTGTAGCTGAATCTTTTATAAACGCGCTGAAGAGATGACCGAGCTAAAGTTATATGAAACTAATCCGCAATTGAATGTTTTTTTTTCTAATTATTTTTTGTAATAATGATGATGCAGTGGCGTAACTAAGGTGTGGCAGGTAGGGCACGTGCCCTGGGCGCCATTTATAGGGGGGTGCGTTTGACCATTATTTTACTATATTAGACAAGACAGGTAAGGTTAGTGGATGAAACTAACTAAAAATCGGTCGTTTTTTACGAAAGACAAGCAAGATGAATTTGATAAAAAATCGCGGTGCGCGGCCGTTTTTTCAAAAGAAATCCAAGATGAATCTGACAAAAAATCGCACTGCGCGGCCTTTTTTACGAAAGACAGGCAAGATTACAAGATAAGTGGATGAATCTGACTAAAAATCGCTCTGCGCAGCCGTCAAAAGACAGGTAAGATGAATCTGACAAAAAACGCGCTTTTTTACGAAAGATAGGCAAGATTACAAGATAAGTGGATGAATCTGACTTAAAATTTCGCTGCGCGGCCTTTTTTTCAAAAGACAGGTAAGATGAATCTGCCAAAAAACGCCTTTTTACGAAAGACCGGCAATATTACAAGATTAGTGAATGAATCTGACTAAAAAGCGCGCTGCGTGGCCTTTTTTACAAAAGACAGGCAAAATTACAAGATTAGTGGATGAATCTGACTAAAAATCACGCTGCACGGCCGTTTTTTCAAAAGACAGGCAAAATTACAAGATTAATGGATGAATCTGACTAAAAATCGCGCTGCGCGGCTGTTTCTTTAAATATATGCAGGCAAGATTACTAGATAAGCACATAAAACGAACTAAAACTGGCTATCTAGTGTATAATAATATGTTTTATTTAGTGTATCAGTTTATTTTACATTTAGATAACTTATGAAGGGGCGCAACTTCTGTGCTTGCCCTAGGCGCCGTATCCGATCGGTGCGCCGCTGTGATGATGTGCTTTGTGACTGTTAATTTGTTCAATGGGGACTGTTGAAAGCTATAATGGTATATATGTTTTTTTTACTTTCATCATCATCATCATCATATCAGCCACACAACACCCACTGCTGGGTATAGGCCTCCCCTAAGGATCTCCACGACGATCGGTCCTGCGCTGCCTGCATCCACTGGCTTTCCGCGACCTTCGCCAGATCGTCGGTCCACCTTGTCGGGGGCCTACCCACGGAGCGTCGTCCGGTGCGCGGTCGCCATTCCAGAACCTTTCTGCCCCAACGGCCATCGGTTCTTCTCGCTATGTGTCCCGCCCATTGCCACTTCAGCTGAGCAATCCTTCGAGCGATGTCGGTTACTTTTGTTCTCCTGCTAATCTCCTCGTTTTTGATTCGATCACGCAGGGAAACGCCGAGTATGGCTCTCTCCATTGCACGCTGGGTGACCTTGAGCCTCCTTATGAGACCCATAGTTAGCGACCACGTTTCACTGTCGTACGTAAGTCATCACTAGCAATACACATTGTTCATACACTCTCTTGAGACACTGAGGTAAGTCCGACGCAAAGATTTTTCGAAGCTTCCCGAATGCTGCCCACCCGAGTTGGATTCGACGAGAGATATCTTTCTCGAAGTTGGACCTACCTAACTGGACTGCCTGTCCTAGGTATACGTAATGGTCAACAACTTCAAGTGTAGTGTTCTCAACATGAACTGGAGAGGGTACAACATGGGCATTTGACATAATTTTCGTCTTATCCATGTTCATCCTAAGACCCACTCTTTGGGAAGCACTACGGAGATCTTCGAGCATTGTGTTCAGGTCTTCCATGGTCTCAGCCATAAGGACTATATCATCGGGAAAACGAAGGTGTGTTAGGTACTGGCCATTAATTTTGATGCCGAGTCCTTTCCAGTCCAAGAGCTTAAAGTTGTCCTCCAACGCAGCTGTAAAAACAGTTTCAGAGAAATAACGTCTCCCTGTCTCACACCACGCTGCAGTTGGATAGGATCTGTGTTCTGGTTCTGTACTCGGATCGTCATGATGGCATTTTGGTATAAGTACCTCAACACCTCGATATACCTATAGTCCACTTGGCACCTTTGGAGAGACTGCAGCACCGCCCGGGTTTCAATCGAATCAAAGGCTTTCTCATAGTCCACGAACGCCAAGCACAGTGGCTCATTATACTCCTCAGTCTTCTGTATAACCTGCCGCAGCGTATGAATGTGGTCTATTGTGCTAAAGCCTTTTCGGAACCCGGCTTGTTCGGGAGGTTGGAAGTCGTCGAGCTTGCGAGCGAGACGATTCGTAAGGACTCTCGAAAACAACTTATAGACATGACTCAGAAGCGAGATGGGTCTATAGTTCTTTAAGAGGGACTTGTCACCCTTTTTAAAGAACAAGACCACCTCACTTATGTTCCATGTCTTTGGCGTTCTGCCCTGGACGATGACGGAATTAAAGAGCTTCTGGAGGACTTTTAAGTATCGACTTACCGCCCGCTCTCAGAAGTTCTGTAGTAATTCCATCGTCACCCGCCGCCTTGTTGTTTTTCAGCTGTTTGAGAGCCATACTAATCTCGTACAGGCTGACGTCCGGGATATCTTGGGTATAGTGTCGGGTAAGCTTGGCTCTGGGGTCTTTAGCCTTGCTTTCAACAGGTGTCTGCGTGGAATATAACTGCCCATAGAAGCTCTCGATCTCCCTCAGGATTTCAGGCTTTGATGAAATGATGCGTCCGTCGTCAGTTTTCAGCTTCGTCATCTGGCTTTGCCTAATAGACAGATCTCTCGCGAACACTTTGGATCCTTTATTCCGCTCGATGGCCTCTTTAATACGATTCGTATTAAATTGGCGAAGGTCGCTCGTCAAAGACTTAGATATCTGTCTATTAAGCTGCCGATAACGATTAGCATCTACTGAACTCTGGAGCCTCATTTCACGTCTCTGATCCATGAGTAGGAGTGTGTGGTCGGAGAGTTTCTTTATCTTGGGACGGCGGGTCTTAAAGAGCTTGGACCCTACCGTACGGACAGTATCCACCACCATGTTGTTTAGATCGTCCACATCTATGCTGTTCTCAAGGGCTTCGAAGTGGTTTTGGAGTTCGAGTTGAAAGCTCTCTGGGTTTTGAATATGGGCCGGCAATGGTCGAATTGTTGATTTTATCAGTCGAGATCTTTCCAGCTTTGGGTTTGAAATTCAATGTGCCACGTACTAAACGGTGATCGCTCCCCGTCTTAACAGCGTTGATCACAGTGACATCATTGAATATTTGCTTTTTCGTCGACATGATAAAATCTATCTCATTTCTGACTGTACCGTCTGGACTGACCCAGGTCCACTTCCGGCTTTCCGGCTTTCTGAAGAAGGAGTTCATCATAAAGAGGTTCTCCTTCTCCATAAAGTCAGCCAGCATCTGGCCTCTGTCATTCCGTTACCCAACTCCAAATTGCCCCACTCTCAGCTCATCACCGCATCGTTTCCCCAACTTTGCATTGAAGGATTTTTTTTTACTTTACAACCGAACAATGTCCCTATGGAAAAATCACCTAAATACGTGAAGAAAAAACAGTCAATATAAATGAAAACATGCACTCAAAAGTATCTTGTATATGGGAATGCAAAATAATTTACGTCCAAGCACAAATTGAAAAGGATTAATAAAATGAAGCACATTCAAGTTACAAAATTGAGTTCGTATATTTTGTTCCCGTTTACAAATAACTCCACAATTTCCCAAAGGGGTGATTTGGAACACATTACGCCGCAATTGATGTGAACGCTCTGTAATGTCTGATACAATATTATGATGCATTGACTTTTGGGAAAAAGTTTTTATGTAAAACAGCCTCACGTGTTTCGAAGATTCAGTCGGTCGGGACGAGCATCTTAAGCGACATTACTATCGTTGAAAAACAGTTGAACCCTGGAGCTCAATTTGTGTAGTTTGGATCGTATAGCAGATTTGTTCCGGATTCGTCATGTTCCTGACTCGTCGTTGATGGTCTGTGATTATAGAAATCACCCCTCTAGGTAGGTTTAATTAAAAAAAAGGATTTATTCATCTCATACTAAGAGGTACCCGATTACATAATGTACATAATGCTTTATCTTAAGTTTAGTATGAGATCTGGCGCACCAAAGAAAGTTTGAAAAAACCTGTAGTACGGGTCACCAGGTCTCACCCCAGGGAATGTATAATCTATAAGAATTACAGAAAAAGTATGAAATATCTAAAATTATAATATTTTATAAAAAATATATATATTATAATTAATAGTTGATAGGTTGTGAGTTAATAAGGTCAGCAGCGTGTTTGTTATATGTTTACTTTTTATTTTACATTAAAAGGGAAAGGATTTATGTATATTAAAATTAACAATTAGTCTTTGTAGGCTGGATGACGGCGGATTAGATTCGAGATTTGCCTTTCACTCAAAAGTTGTTTTGTGTAACTCAAATGATAAGTACTGTATGGAAATACCTCACAGATCTAAATATTTTGCGCTGAAACTACTATGAAAAATTGTGGAGATTTCCAACACAAATCACGAAATAACCGAACGAAAAAAGGCAGACCTTTCAATATTCTCGAAGAAAACGGTTAAAAACTTTTTCACCGAAATAACGATATCACGAAGCAAAACTCACTCTGTCAATACAAAAATCCACTGAAAACCTGCAGACCAAAGCTAAGAGCCTATTACAAAAAAGAATTGCGATAATCGTACGATGTTTGTCGTACTATTTACTTAAGTGTCACAGAGTGGGTCGAACATCGTCCGCGATTCTTTTTATGTAGTAGGCCCTTTGCTTGCCAGAGAGTCCGCTCACGTACAGTAGCGGGTTTTATCGACTGCCATTTCGATCTTGATCAGCGGACGACATCACTTTCATTAAACGCAAGGAAATAAATACCTAAACATAAGAAAGATCCAACTAATACTCTTGATTTAATTAGTCCAGGTATCAATATAATATTATACTTACTCAGCATTATATAAGTATTTGCGATTTAAAATCAAAGTACATAGTTCGTATTTTTCGTCGTTTGCACATAAAAAAGATACACACAAAGGTATTTAATAATATTATGAACAAAGGTTTTATTCTTTTAGAAAACTTTTTTTAACTTTAACTCACTCTTTTGGCTATCTACGTAAGTTAAATTGTTTTGTTGAATTAAGAGGTGATTATTTAATGTCTGAAGGGGAGTTTAAATAGAAGATACGAATCACTAATTTCTGTAAAAGACTAACTTACTAAATATAATCTGTCTATCTTAAAACGTAGCAGTCGTTTATTATAAAACTAGATCTATCAAAAACTTAAAAATCTAAGTAGGGATGTCAGGAGTTTGGTGAAAGTACCAAATGCGACCACACTATCCCAGATGTTTGAAGCCATATAGACTAAGACTAATTAGATTACATTATAAGACACAAAAAAATCGGTTTGTGAATAAAAACCCGCCTAAGGTTTTCTTTAGATTTCGTTACGCATAGAAGAAACAAATAAAGATTTATTCATTACGTTGCGATATTCCAGTCGAGCACGACGATTCGTGATTTCTTTCAATTAGGCTTTTCATCAATGACAGCATTACTTGCTTAAATTAAATACAATGCCGTTAATTTATATTTATTATTTAGCTTCCACCCTAAGCGTGCCCGCAGACTATAGACTTTCTTTCGGCCGATAGTTGGCCCGATAGTTGGTTTTGTATGAAGAATCGGCCGATACCAAATCGTTGTAGTGTGCGCACTTGCATACTTCTTCTTACTGATTCCAACTATCGGCCGACAGTTTGGTCTGTAGTTTGCGGGGACTCTAACTATGTATGTCTGCATGGGCATTCTAAAAATCATAAACTCAACTCTCAAGTTTCGGTGCTTGGCTTTGCACGGCCTAACAGCTCCTGATGATCCTGATTTAATCACCTTTATGGTCTAGTGGTTCGCCCACCTATGTATGACGCAGGGGTCTCGAATTTGATTCCCAGAAGGGGGGTACATTTGTACTCGGTTTGGTAGGTGGTAGGGCTTATTTCAAATCCGCCTGGCTAGCTACCACCATTATACCTAAGCCTAACGCCAATACAACAATTAAAAAGTTGTTGTGTTTTGGTGGTTCGAGGTAAGATATATGATTATAGTAATGTGTGTGATATGTGATGGAAAATGACCTCACTTTAAATGTGGAGGTCATTTTTCAGTGTTGACGACTCTGTATGAATTATACAGGGAGAAAAAAGCAGCTCTTGACGAGTTTCTAGCCGGTTTATCTCGTTACCATGTACCTCGCATAGGGTTTGCGAACCGATATGGCGTAGCTTCTATGACATTCACAAGTGCTTGTAACAGCCTAGACTCAATAAATGATTTTGAATTTTAAATTTTGACAGCCAGTGATAGCCTCAATGATGAGGATTCCTGGTGTAGTGCGCTTCCACTTTCGGCCTTATCGTCATTTATCATCAGGTGAGGCTAAGCACTATCCCGTTCATCATCATCTTCATCCTCCTGTCCTTATCCCAATTTATTTTTAGTGCTATGTCTACACAAAATAAAATTTTGCGCTCGTAGAACGACCACTATTGGGGTCGGCGCAGCATGTAGTACATACTGCATTAGGTTTTGGCAAAGTTTTACGATCGGCCGCCTGCCTGACACCAACCCTCCTTAGGAATGCTGTTGTTGACAGTTTCCTCGCTGCCATTCGAGTGACCCTTTGTGCGATGGTCTGCACCGGGTCCCTAAAACTTCCCTCTATCGCCTTCTACGATACCCACGGGATGAGATGGGACAGTCCTATTCTTACCCGGAACTGTGCGGCAAAAAAAGCACTATCCCGTTGTGTATAACAAAAAGATGATGCTTCGTGTAAGGGCGAAACACGTCGTATGTTAGTTTATACTAATGTGTGTGTTTGCCCTTATGGACAAGACAACAATTTTGCTATCAGCGTGTTTTCAGGTATTTGCATGTGCAATTCATTTATGGGCGGGCGGGCGGTGCAAATATTTCTCGCATTTTTACCTACCCTAAATTGTGTGGAAGCTATTACTAGTCAATATTGTTTTTTCGTATCCATCATATAAATTTACACTATCTTTGAACACCATAGACTATATTTACTACCGATAAGCCATTTCAGGTGGAAGTCCACGCAAAAGCATTTGCAGGCAGAAGCATTTAAAAAAATATTTTCCATTGTTTGACAATGGAAAATGAATGATAAAATGAATTATACTTTAAATTTTTTGGTAAAAAAATTACCAGAAACAAAATTTTCTTTCAGTTATATTTCAAATTAATCCATATTACAATTTGCCTACTGAAACCGTATCTTTTTTACTGACATAATATGAGTAATGTATGGACATAAATCTGACCTTTCATGTATATATTTGAAGCCTTATTGAAAACAAAGAAGTAGCCTTTTTCCTTTTCAGTAATTTGATATGATTTGTTAGCGATTGTTGATTTTCCTGCGATTGTATTTTCCTCGTAGAATTTGTGATTGAGTTTTCTTTCGCTTCCTTTTTCAAAGTTATGTTACATGTCCAAAGTTCATAAGTCTAGTACGTTTATCTAAAATCTGTTCTAAAAGGTACAATAAAACCATTTTTTTTATTTCCATGATAAGTATGAAACGGAATTTATCGACAGAGAAGCTACAAAAGTTTAATTCTGTGGAATCAGTATTACATTTTTATTTAAAAAGGATTGAAAATATTTTTTCTAGATATAGTCCAAAAATTTTTGTTTAATATTCAACGTAAAAAGTCGTTTTTTTGTAACTATTGAACAGTAGTTTGAAAAACTTCCATATGCTTTAGGAGGCGTACAATGCTGGAAGAAATTTTCATAGTAAAAATTATCACAATTATTGACAATAAACCATTAACTAATAAACTATTTGTTATTTTGAAAAACTGTTAATCACGAACTAGGGGCTAGCTAAGAATTTTTTAATTATAGTTTCAAGGTTATTGGTTTATTAATAGTTGGCATTACAACATTTAAAAACTACAAAATTGTAAGCCACTTTATTTTATTTTATTTTATTCATTTATTAACATCAACAAGATAAACATTGAAACATTCATACTAAAAAGAAAATGAAGAACACTTTAAATGCTATCTTAATTAAAGATGTTACACATAAGCAATTCAAAGTAATGAAAAAAACTTTAAACTTATTTTATAGCATGCAGTACAATTTACTATTTTTTTCTATCGAGAAAAGTTTTAGTTACTTATCTTGTTTCTGTCAATCACATAACTGATTACTATACTTTCTGCATTATTTTTTGAGACCGATAAATGAAGTAATACTTTGTGTTAAATCATTGCACAAAAATGTGTTTTTGACGTTGTACGGCCCCTTAACAACATGCGATATAATAAAGCAAACGCTTACTTTAATTATGTATATTTCGCTGTTCTTGGATATCTTGTTAACATTTTATGCAATAACTAATGGTTACAATATTTTTGCTTTTTTAACCCAATCAGCACAATGGGGTTCCTATGATCAAAAGGATAAAACCCTTAAAAAAAGATTAAAAAGAAACAATCAGCGGTGGAAGAAGCTTTTAAAGGTGTTGATTTTGATGTTGAACTACATATTTCCAAAACTCTATGATTTTCTAAAAAATTTGCCTTAAACAATTTTCCCTGCAACGAAATAACTTGGAGACTAGAATAAAATAGAATAAAATAGCCGAACCAGCTGAAATTAAAGTGCTTCAAACCGCAACATAGAAGTAAAATACGGAAGCGAACTGGGAATTTCCTAGCGCACGCAGCAGCAGACCCTGTTAATAGCTTGTGTGATTATTGCCAAGACTTGGAAACCTCTAAGGATTCTATCCTGCATTCGCACTTTAAAGCTTAATACACACGTATATTTTATTTATTTTAAGTGTTCCGTACCGCATAATAGAAAATTGAACCCTTATCAACCCTTCGTTCTCCTTCCGTCAAGACCTTTTTTTTCAGGAACGCATGAGGGTATAATTTCGATAGTATATAAAATATTAAGGAATACAGCCAGCGGCCCTTCAACCTGTAATTTAGCACTTCGACACTTTTACAACAATTTTATAATGTCATTGAAAAATGTGTTCATTTTCCTCACAGACTGTTATATGGGTATTTTCAGATACGATATTATCTGTCCCTGATAAGTAATTAAAATATTTTTTACAAAAATATCGGCTTACTTATTTGCCTAACCAAATTAAGTTTCTCTGAATCATTATGATCAAATTCAGATTTATTTATTTTTTTCCCACCAAGCGTTCCTCACTAGTGTTTAGTAGCTTCAACAAACCTTCAACTATATTATGCAATCTCTTTAGTAGGGAGTTGTAGAAAAATACTGGTAATTCCCGCTATTGGGGAAACTTTAGTAGTAAAAAAGGAATAAATGTAAGTTCTGAGTACATGAACCTCATAAGTAGTCAAAATAATAAAAATAAAATATCTTTACCCTAACCTACAACGTAAAGTTGTGGCGGCGACCGCTGCTTGCCCCTTGTGGTACTAAACTATCTGAACCGCTGTTGTTAAATTTGATGGTACAAACGTGACCACCGTTTTCTCTTATCGTAGCCATATAAAAGACATTCTATGAAGAATAAAGGTTGGGATTCAGGGGAATGATTTTCAGAAATGCATTGGTTAGTTTGCAAGTTGCAATGAAATCGAATAGGAAAATCTTGGTCTTACAGATGGGTATATAAAATATTTTATTTGTTTCATATTCGACAAACACAGCTGTGCTGTTTACTATCGTATTCTGTGATAAATTGCTCCTTGAAATCAGGTATGTAAATAAAATAATTTGTCTTGTGATTAAACAATATTTTTACATTTATTGTAGTTATTTTAATAGAAAAAATACTTACACGTTTTTTTCTAGTATTTTTTCTATTAAAATAATTATCTTAAGGTAAAAATAGCACTGTTAATTTCCTAAACTCTAAAAATTCATAAATTTTGTTACTTTAAAAATTACGTGTACTTATCTTATAATGTTCATATTAAGACAAATATTTGTTTCCACTGAATATGGAAGAGATATTATATAGTTACGTAATGTTTTATTTAAAAACAAATAAATCTCATTAATATTACTAACATTAAACCAAAGTAGTTACAAGAACCCATTTGGCTAAAGACTCCAACCTGTTGCTAGCCGTCTGCCGTTTTTACTCCGATGGCAGGCCAGCTCCGATCAAGTATGCATGCTGGCGGATTAATATTTGAGCGTGATTGGATAATCTTATGCGCATTCCAATTTTATCCGGTCGTATTACTGTTACCTTCTTCACGTGGAGAGAAAATAGATTTATGTGCTTGAATATTTGATATGAAACTATCTAATTTACAACTAGTGGCTATGGGAGCTGTAGATCTCGCAAGTCTGTCTTTGCATAGCTTGAAACTGAATAAACGTTCGACACGTACCTTAAAAACTCTCATATCTCTGCCATTTAAAAAAAAATCTAAAAACTGAATCGATAGTAAAATATCTACATTCCATTTATCGAACCTGCTCATAACATTTTACTAGAATCGGTTGAGAAATGCAACTTGTAGAGGAAAACAGCCGGACAGACACACGAAGGCATTTTTTCCCAAGCTTTTCTCCCCAAACAGATACGCTTCACGCTCGCTTAAAAAAAATAAAAATGTCTCTTATGTTCCCACGTCGTAGTTAGTTTAATTTAAGATGACAGAATCAATTTACATTAGTCATACAAAGACATGTACGTAGGTACATACATAAATGAGAATCAGTTTGTTATTTTAACAACGCAATCTAAAGGAACTCTTTTAAACAAAAATAACTAAGTTAGTTACATGATTCTAATACAAAATAATTTATATTAATATAACTTTTTTATTACTTAGCAAAAGAAGATCTGACAAATTATTTTCATAATATAGCTGACAGGTTGTTAGTAAGAACCAAGGCCGTTTAAAAGGCCACTACATGCAGAGTGCACTCGAAGCTAAATATAAAGCCACTTCTGCTAACGAAGCCACGGAGGGAATCACAAAACAATACTTTTAAAAGTTCTCGCTTTTAACAAAGCAGAAACTAAATGCTTTTGCTAATGGGATTGTAGCTTTTATCTAAAACGAAGTTAGATTTACTATTTACCTTTAATACCTCTTTTTTAAGAATTAAGTTTTATCAAGAACTGTTTAAACAAGAAATTGGTAACTTAACTTATATGCTCTGCATACACTTCTATTGTTTTGGTTTTGATTAAAATTAATCAGTACAAACATAATACAGTGCATGAAAAAAAATAGAGGGTGCTATACTGAAATACTGACGAATTTCAATTTAATAACGCTTACTTTACCGTCATAGAACGGAAAATAATGTTTCCAAGTCAAAATCACAAAGCTCCACAAAAACTAGGGGCTGAAAAAGCAATCTAGCATTTTAATTTAAGCTTTTGAAAGATCACGACTGCAATTGAAAAGCAGATCAAAAGAAACAACAGTTGAAAATGGGGGGAAATTGTAGATCCTACTGCAAACGACAAAGGCCAACTATCGTGGCTCGTAGACAGCTACGACGTAGCGGTTAAACCAGAAATAATATCAGGGTCGTAACAGCCACTAGAATGGAATCTAATGTCGGAAAGGAATAGAAAATAATCTGCTGCAGTTGGAGGAAGACAAAAAATCATAAAAACGGTTACAATGAGTCTCGACGTAGCGCTCGTAGCATATGCTACGGTTTACCGTAGCGAGTGCTACGGGAATACTAATGCAGTGCCGGTTGATATACTCGAGTTTTACGTCCATTTCGTTATTGTTGAATGGATTCAAAATAACTTTTATAATTCATATCAAGAGTTCAACTTTTAACTGTATGTTATTATTACAAACAGTTAAAAGCCCCTTTTTACACGACTGCTCAAAAAGGAGTATCCTAATACCCTAAGGTATCCTACTAATATTATAAATGTGAAAGTTTGTGGGTTTGGATGTTAGGATGTTTGGATGTTTGTTCCTCAATCACGCAAAAACTACTGAACGGATTTGGTTGAAATTTGGCACACAGATAGTTTAAAGCCTGGATTAAAACATAGAATACTTTTTATTCCGGTTTTTTGTTCCCGTGGGATAATACATGATCTTGGCAATTTTGAGACGGTTAAAAAAATTGGGCATTTTAACTATATAGTTAGGTCTAACTTAACATGCAGGATACATTAATTTTTATCCCGGTTTTTCTTCCCGTGGGATAATTAATATAAAATAATTGATTACGAGACGGGTGAACGAAATGAGCTGAAATTCGGCACACGTCTACCTCTAGGTTTTGAATCCTTACACATGGGATTCATTTTATCCCGGTTTTTGATCCCGTGGGATTACAGGATTATAGCATTTTTGAGGCGGCTAAAATAATTGGGCATATGTACATAGTTAGGTTTAACTTAATATACAGAATACATTAATGTTTATTTGGGTTTTTCTTCCCGTGGGATAATTAATATAAAATAATTGATTACGAGACATTTTATCCCGGTTTTTTGTTCCCGTAAAATTTCTTGATTGTGAGATGGCTGAACTAAATTAGTGTACATTAGTGCACACGTAGGTATACATTTTTATCTAACTTGAAAGGATTAAACTTTATCCCGGTTTTTATTATTCCCGTGGGACAATTTAGCCATCAAGATTGAATGATCCCTTGGGATTAAATACTCAAGAAAGTTTGCAGTTAGTTTCCCTTACCGAGGTAAGGATTTTATTTGTGAAATAAATGTGCAGTTCTGCAATTAGCCGATAGATGGCGCTGCTTTATTTTTAAAACGCGCTAATGATTTCTTCTCCGCGTGTCATATAACTAATAATGTTGACGCGCGGAAAGTTCTCTTATAAGAGGTCTGCCTAACGTTGATTTCATTGCATTCTAAGTAGACATGGGTTGTAACAGGGTAAATTGCCTACCTGTTACAACTGTTCCTGTTACACTTAAATAACAGTTTCAACACCCTGTTACAAAAATAACAGTCTTGTCGTAACAATTTGCTTCCATTGTTCCGCCTGTTCCGTGTAACAAGCGCTTCTTTACTCTAACCTAAGGACTACTTACATAATGAAAAGAGACAAAGCTTGTTATTTTTATCTATTATGATCATAAACTGTAATTTTTTCTGTTAAGCAAGATTAAACTTTATTACAATTAAGTAAAATCTAATATTATAAAATTTGTTTTCCATCGCGGCAGTTACGGCACACAAGCGTCATCTAGTTTTTATTGGGTAAACCATCATGTCATAATGAACTTGCTTGCAGCATTACTTTCATTCAGTATTTCACTTTAATTGCGATAGATGGCAGTAGTTATCATAAATTCACTAAAGAAATTTAAATACCTAATAAAGATAAAGAAAGATTGTTGTTAAAAATACAGGTGTAAGCGATTTTCGACCATATTGACATTTGAAATTTGGTTGGTTTTTTCGCATATTCTCGTTCACTAACTTTGCTAGTTCATTAAAAACGGTTATTTTAATAAATTTCTGATAATGTTTTTTAACTAATGATCACTAGTCAAATGATTCCCTACCTTCCCTTTTTTCTCCCACATCATTTTTTTCTTCCGGCCATTGTCTGTGCCCCAGAAGTTGAGACATAAATGGTGATGATGATAATGATGAAATACCAGGGGTAATTACGTAACTTTGTTGCAATCAACTCTGACAGAAATCGCAGTTACATTGCTGCTTTAGTAAGAACCAATGTGACAACTATCTTAACTAAAGCAGCAATGCAACTGCGCTTTCAATCGATTTCAATCGAGAATTGTTAGCAACAGACTTACGTGATCAAGGGTCAGGTGATTTAAGTCTACTGAAGGAAAATTCTAAATTGCGAAAAATTAACCCCAATCTGGGAACCCTGATCTTTTCCTTAACTCCCTGGCAGCACTAGATGTCCCATTTCCTACCCGCATATCCTACTTTGCCTAAGAATGCATCCATTCCACGTAAATAATAAAGTGCTTTAACATCCTTTAGGCGATAGCTACACGCGTGGTAAAATATACGGTGATCCATCAGTATTTAATCAGGGGCGTATTTCATAAAAAATAGTTAATTTACTTCAATACTTTACCATTGTTGTCATTGGGGTAGGATTATGTTTTTCATAAATTATAAAACATAATTATACCCCAATAAACTACTACCATGGTAAATTACTGTACTTTTTTATTCTTTTATGAAAAAGACCCCTGATTCAATACTGATGGATCACAGTATTTACTACGCGTGTAGCCGTCGCCTTAGAATCTCAATAAAATAAAATTATTTTATTTCAATTCACCCCGTTTACCTACCCTTTAACATAACATTGGCAAAACAGTCAAACTCCATTGCGACAAAAAACAAAAAGGCCATAAACAAACATAGGAACAGATAACACGACTAATTTACAAAGTCGAATGTATTTTTGATATGGTCGGTTTATATAACAGGTAAAAATAACAAGCTTTGTCTCTTTTCTTTTCATATGTTAGAGTAAGATAGCGCTTGTTCCCACGTAACAGGCGGAACAATGGCAACGGTTGTTACTTTGATAACAGCTAGGTACAGGGAACAGTGAAGACAGCGAGAACAGTCTGTTTCGCCTGTTACTTTGAACAACAGTTATTTTATAGCGCTCGTAACAGGGCGAAACAGTTACATTTAATTATCTGTTGTTTTTAACTGTTACAATAAATACGCCTCACGTCTAATTCTAAGTGACTTTTAAGTAAAAAACGACTAAGGACTGGTTTGTTTGGATTCTTCTGAATGTACGTTTTGTATTTGGATTTTGTTGTATTGGTTTGGTTTACATTCTTACTTTACTGATCTTTGCTTTTTTCTATTCGGATTTTGTTGAAGCTTTACGATTTGGATCTGTAGTTTGGTTTAATTTTGGTTGTTTTCTATATTTGACTAGCTTCCGCCCGCGACTTCGTCCGCGTGGATATTAGAGAAAATCCTTAGGGAACCTTCAACCAGAATCCGACCAGCCGATTTTATGCGATTAGGCCGGTCCCCACCAAGCGCGCTGCCTCGCGAGGCAAAACGTTTGCCGCGTGTGGCAGGGCAGGCCTCGCACGAGGCTGCGCGCTTGGTGGGGACCGGCCTAATCGCATAAAATCGGCTGGTCGGATTCTGGTTGAAGGTTCCCTAAGGATTTTCTCTAATATCCACGCGGACGAAGTCGCGGGCGGAAGCTAGTTTATTACAACAATCAGAAGTGGGTCCAGAGATATTAGTAGTATCCTGTTCCCGTTTCTTTACCCTTTTCCGTTCCCGTTTGGTCCCGTTCCTGTCCCCGGTTTCCGTTCCCGTTCGCGTTCGCTTTCGAGCGATCGCGTTTGCGTTCCCGTTTCTTTCTCGTTCCCGTTCCCGTTCCCGTTCCCGTTCCCGTTCCCGTTCCCGTTCCCGTTCCCGTTCCCGTTCCCGTTCCCGTTCCCGTTCCCGTTCCCGTTCCCGTTCCCGTTCCCGTTCCCGTTCCCGTTCCCGTTCCCGTTCCCGTTCCCGTTCCCGTTCCCGTTCCCGTTCCCGTTCCCGTTCCCGTTCCCGTTCCCGTTCCCGTTCCCGTTCCCGTTCCCGTTCCCGTTCCCGTTCCCGTTCCCGTTCCCGTTCCCGTTCCCGTTCCCGTTCCCGTTCCCGTTCCCGTTCCCTGCGGCTGAATCATGTCCACCGTGTTGGACTTCAAAATAAATGTCATTTTCGCATTCCTCATTCCATAAAACCTCAAGAACAACATCCACATCGATTTTCATGTTAACTTGCCCCATTTACCCCCTAAGGGATGATTTTCAAAATAACAAAATATATATTTGCCTATTTATTTTTAGACATGCTTCTTAGAATTTCAAAGTTGTAATGTCTCATCATCATCATCATATCAGCCGCACAACACCCACTGCTGGGTATAGGCCTCCCCCAAGGATTTCCATGACGATCGGTCCTGCGCTTCCCACATCCAGTGGCTTCCGGCAACCTTCACCAGATCGTCGGTCCACCTTGTCGGGGGCCTACCCACGGAGCGCCGTCCGGTGCGCGGTCGCCATTCAAGAACCTTTCCGCCCCAACGGCCATCGGTTCTTCTCGCTATGTGTCCAGCCCACTGCCACTTTAGCTGAGCAATCCTTCGAGCGATGTCGGTTACTTTAGTTCGCCTGCGGATCTCCTCATTTCTGATTCGATCACGCAGGGAAACGCCGAGCATGGCTCTCTCCATTGCACGCTGGGTGACCTTGAGCCTCCTTATGAGACCCATAGTTAGCGACCACGTTTCACTGCCGTAAGTCATTTTATATTATTTTTCCATACACAATTTGCACCCCATTTTCACCCCTTTAGCAGTTAAATCATGTCCACAGTGTTGTACTTCAAAATAAATGTCATTTTCGCAATCACCATGCCATAAAACCTCAAGAACGACATCCATATCGATTTTTATGTTTACTTACCCCATTTACACCCTAAGGGGTTGATTTTAAAAACCACAATATATATGTTTGTCTATTTATTTTTAGACATGCTCGTACGAAGTTTTAAGTTGTAAAGTATATTTTATATTGTTTTCCATACCAAATTTGAACCCAATTTTCACCCCTTTAGTGGTTAAATCATGTCGACCGTGTTGGACTTCAAAATGAATGTCATTTTCGCAATCGTCATCCCAGAAAACCCCAATAACGACATCCATATCTATTTTAGGTTTATTTACCCCATTTCATCCCCATAGGGGTTAAAATACTACCAATAACCATATACGTTGCGTTATATTTCCATCCATAAGCCTAAATTATAAATTTAACGATTTTTACTTTGAAAATTAAGGATTTTCTTCTATACTCAACTTCATCCCCCTTTTCACCCCATCGGGGGTAGAATTTTGAAAAACGATGATACACGTATTTATTAATTTTCAATCATCAGCCTGAATACAAAATTTGAAGATCCTAGCATCAAAACTGAGGGACTTCCATACAAACTCTCATCCCTTATTTCATCCCCTTAGGGATGGAATTTTCAAAAATCCTTCCTTAGTGGATGCCTACACTGTATAAGGTACCTGTGTGTAAAATTTCAAGTCTCTAGGTTCAGTAGTTTGGGCTGTGCGTTGATATCTCACTCAATCAGGACTTTGAATTTTATATATATAGATTTGTTATACGGACTTTTCTATAGCTTTACGTTTTGGAATTTGTTGATACGTTTGATAGTTTAATTTTTGAAAACTGTTAATTGGGTTTCTATAATCCATATTTTTAAATTAGTTATTTTTACTGAGTTTTGGTCTTTTTTTACTTATAACATGCCTGGAAAACGTAAATCTAATTTGTCTCAAAATTCTAATAAAGCGAGGGCTGTGAAGGTAGCTAGAAGACAAGAAACATCACCTCAAGCGGAATTGAGGAGAATTGAGCAAGCTAGGCGTCAAGCGGCTCTTAGAGCCGCCGAAACGCCAGAGCAGACTGAGCATCGACGTCAACAGCATGCTCTTTATTTGTCATCCCAAAGGGCTGCTGAGATGCCAGAACAGACTCAAATACGGCGTGGAGAGCAGGCTGAAAGACAAGTTAGCCTGAGAGCTGCTAAAACGCCAGAGCAAGCAGAACACCGCCGTCAACAGCATGCTCTTTATTTATCATCCCAACGGGCTACTGAGACACCGGAACAGTCTCAAGCACGACGTGAAGAGCAGGCTGAAAGACAAACTAGGCTGAGAGCAGCGGAAACGCCAGAGCAAGCTGAACACCGCCGTCAACAGCATGCTCTTTATTTATCATCCCAACGGACCACTGAGACACCGGAACAGTCTCAAGCAAGACGTGAAGAGCAGGCTGAAAGACAAGCTAGGCTGAGAGCTGAAGAAACGCCAGAGCAAGCTGAACACCGCCGTCAACAGCATGCTCTTTATTTATCATCCCAACGGACCACTGAGACACCGGAACAGTCTCAAGCACGACGTGAAGAGCAGGCTGAAAGACAAGCTAGGCTGAGAGCAGCGGAAACGCCAGAGCAAGCTGAACACCGCCGTCAACAGCATGCTCTTTATTTATCATCCCAACGGACTACTGAGACACCGGAACAGTCTCAAGCACGACGTGAAGAGCAGGCTGAAAGACAAGCTAGGCTGAGAGCTGCCGAAGCACCTGAACATAGAGATGGCCAGCGACAGCAAAATGCTGAATATATGGCATCTCAAAGGGCTGCTGAAACTAGGGAGGAAGCAGAAGCTCGCAGACGTGCTGTTGCTGAAAGAATGGCTCAGCGGAGGCAAATATTCAACCGGAACACGTGGGGTGTGTTTAAATATGCAGCGTTAGATTATGATGCCAATCTGGATTACAACAGCCACAGACTCATAAAGATGGAAAGAATGAATAAAGTTTGTAGATTTTGCGATGCACTCAAATGGAAAGAAGAAACAGCTGGTATGTGTTGTTCTGGGGGCAAAGTGGAAATCCCACGATTAGACGAGCCCGTGGAACCATTGAAACAATTATACTCATGCGACACAAATGAATCACGGCATTTTCTAAATAATATTAGAAAATTCAATGGGTGTTTCCATATGACATCTTTTGGTGCGGATAGAGTGCTTTCCATGCCTGGATTTTGTCCAACATTTACCGTTCAAGGACAGATTTATCACAGAATCGGGTCTTTACTTCCTGTGGCAAACACGCAGCCACAGTTTCTACAAATCTATTTTTTAAACGACGAGGATGCACAAGTAGAGAGACGTTCCCGTATTGTTCAAGGTGTTCAAAGAGAAATAATTATAAAAATCCAAGAGTGCTCAGTGATAATAACATTTTAGTACGTGAATTTAAGACGGCTTTAGAAAACATGCCCGATGAAAGCTTCAAGGTTGTAATTCACCCTGACCGCGTGCCTCGAGGACAACACGAAAGGCGCTACAACGCGCCAACCACAAGCGAAGTGGCCGCTGTGGTGACTGGCTCTGAACACACCGCCGGTAGAGACATAGTTCTGCGTGCGCGCGATGGACAGCTCTCTCGCATAGCTGACACGCACAAATTCTATGACGCGCTTCAATACCCAATCATTTTTTGGAAAGGCCAAGAAGGATATAATTTTAACATACCTCAAATAAATCCGCAAACGAGGCGTCCTATACCCAACAAAAAAGTATCCTGCATGGACTTCTACGCTTACCATCTCATGGTGCGCAACAATGATTTTAATTTATTACTGCGCTGCAGGCAACTCTTGCATCAGTTTTTAGTGGACATGTATGTTAAGATTGAATGTGAGCGGTTACGGTACATAGCTTTGAATCAAAGCAAGCTGCGGGTTGAAAATTATATTCATTTACAAGACGCTATAAGAAATGATGCACAAGTTAGCGCTAATGATTTAGGGCGAGTAGTCATACTCCCTTCATCTTTCGTAAACAGTCCAAGATGCATTTGCTTACGTTCGACACTATGGCCGCCCAGATCTCTTTATCACATTTACGTGTAACTCGGCATGGAATGAGATTACATCTGAACTTATGTCTAGCCAAAAAGCCACCGACCGACACGACCTCATTGCTAGAGTTTTTAAAATCAAAGTACAGAAATTAGTGGCTTTGCTCACCAAAGGTGAAATATTTGGAGAGACCCAGTGCTTTATGTACTCGATAGAGTGGCAAAAGCGTGGCTTGCCTCACGTGCACCTTTTACTGTGGCTGAAAGAGAAATTGCGTCCTAACCAAATTGATGACATAATTAGCGCTGAAATTCCTAACGTCAATACGGATAAAAAACTACACGATACAGTCGTCAAAAATATGATCCACGGGCCATGCGGTGCTTACAACATGTCATCTCCGTGCATGAAGGATGGAAAGTGTACCAAGAGGTACCCTAGGGCGCTGCTAAAGGATACTCAAACCAGCGAGAATGGATACCCATTGTACCGACGCAGAGGACCAGCTGAAGATGGAGGGCGCACAGCAACTATTAGAATTCGCGGCGGTCAGGAGGAAGTCGTGGTGGACATCAAGTGGGTAGTGCCTTATTCTCCCCTTCTTACTAAAACCTTTAACGCTCATATAAATGTGGAGTTTTGCAGTTCAGTTCAAGCGATAAAATATATCTGCAAATATATAAACAAAGGGAGCGATCAAGCAATTTTTAACGTCAGACAAGCCGGAAATGTAGACATTGACCCGAGAGATGAAGTGCAAACATTTAAAGCGGGTCGATACGTCAGTAGTAATGAGGCAGCGTGGCGAATCTTGGGCTTACCATTGCATGAAAGACACCCGACGGTCACCCATCTTGCTGTGCACCTGCCTAACGGCGAGCGAGTTTATTTTACCGAGCAAAATCTTCGCGACAGGCTGGCGACGCCCTCGAAAACTACATTGACAGCATTCTTTCAACTTTGTGAAAATGATGATTTCGCAAAGACACTTTTATACGCTGAAGTGCCGCGCTACTATACATGGAACGGATCAAGAAAGGAATGGAAACGTCGCGCTCAAGGAACACCTATCCAGGGCTGGCCAGGTGTCAAGGCTGGGGATGCACTGGGTCGTATCTATACCGTACATGTCAGTAACTTTGAATGCTACTGTTTGCGGATGTTTTTAAATCAAGTACGTGGTCCTACGAATTTTCAAGCGTTGAAAATTGTTGATGGAATAGAGCGAGCCACATTCAGGGAAGCGTGTGAAGCACATGGTCTATTGGAGGATGACAATCACTGGGACTTAACTATGGAAGAAGCCGTGTTGTGTCGCTCAGCTGCTAAACTCAGAAAGCTATTTGCAATTTTGGTATGTACATGTGGACTATCTAACCCTCTCCATCTGTGGGAAAAATATAAAAACGCACTGTCAGAAGATGTTGCATACAGATTACAAGGCACGCATGAAGATTTAATAATTAACGAGGCATTAAAATTGATAGAGGACAAACTAAATGATTTATCTGGAAAGAATATGACGGATTTCGGATTTCCCTCACCGCAACGAAGGGGAGAATTGTCAAATGATGTTTTAAAGGAACTGAACTATGATAGAGCAGCTTTAGAGATGCATGTTAGTGAGATGGAGCCGCGTTTACTACCCGTGCAAAAACACGTGTATGACACAATTATGCAGCGCATAAATAGTGGTCATGGGGGCCTCTTCTTTTTGGACGCACCGGGGGGTACGGGGAAGACATTCGTACTAAATCTATTACTGGCCAATCTTCGCAAGGACCGCAATATAGCCTTGGCAGTGGCTTCCTCGGGAATTGCAGCAACGCTGCTTAGCGGTGGACGGACTGCACATTCTACATTCAAATTGCCGCTCAATCTTGCAAGCGAAGAAACACCTACATGCAACATCAGCAAGAATAGTAACCAGGGTGTTCTCTTGCGACAGTGCAAGCTAATTGTATGGTACGAATGCACTATGTCACATAAACGCGCGGTAGAGGCGTTGGACCGCAGTCTGCAAGACATTCGCGGAAGCCAAACTCTGATGGGGGGCGTCGTCGTTTTGCTCGCAGGTGATTACAGACAGACATTGCCAGTTATCGAGAGGGGTACACCAGCAGATGAAATGAATGCATGTCTTAAGGCATCGCCACTGTGGTGTAGGGTAGAAAAGCTCCATATTACTTGCAACATGCGTGTTTAACTTTTCAACGACCAAGAGTCTGGTGCTTATGCGGCAAAACTACTGCAAATTGGAGAGGGACGACTTGAAAGTGATATTGACGGCCAAATTAAATTAACTAATGATTTTTGCCATCCTGTTGCTACAGAAGATGAACTCATCACACAAGTTTTTCCCGATTTAAAAAATAACGTGAATAGTGAGGAGTGGCTATGCGAGAGAGCAGTGCTGTCACCAACAAACGAATCAGTTAACAAAATAAATAAAAAAATATCTGATTTTTTAGTCGGCGATTCCAGGGTATATAAATCGATAGACACAGTAATGACTAGCGACGATAGTACAACTTATCCCGTAGAATTTTTAAACACATTGGAGTTGACAGGCGTGCCCTCCCACAAATTGGAGCTAAAAGTTGGGGTCCCAGTTCTGCTGATGCGTAATCTCGATGCACCGAGGTTGTGTAATGGTACTAGGCTGTGCATTACAGAACTGGGGAGAAATATTATAAAAGCAACTATACTAACTGGTATCGCCAAAGGAGATAGCGTGCTCATTCCCCGTATCCCAATAATACCAAATAATTTACCATTTCAATTTAAAAGGCTACAATTCCCCATAAAATTAGCGTTCTCTATGACCATAAATAAATCTCAGGGCCAAACGCTGAAAGTAGCTGGAATTCATTTGCAAACTCCTTGCTTCTCCCATGGTCAATTATACGTTGCATGCTCAAGAGTATGAAGTGCGCAAAATTTACATATATTGGCAGAGAATAATAAATCGGATAATGTAGTTTACAGAAGCATATTAGAATAAGGGCATTTGATTTTTTCTTTTTCGTCCATCTACAGCACTTATGCTCTCTGTTTTGGAATTTTGGCTTACTCGACATCTATAGACTTTGAAATTTTTTTTTCCACCATAAATAATGATTCCACCATAGTTTACAGCATGCACGTAAATCATAATAGGACCCCACGAAAATCGTTATATATGCCATATTTTTTTTGTCTTAAATTTCATCCGTCCGCCACAGCACTTCAAGCCGCACCATAAATGCTTTCTTTTTTTAGTTGTCTTGGTTTCTTCAGCATAGATTTTGAATTTCTTTTTCTACCAATACCAGCGTACACTTCGTATTACGCCTGTTTACCACAATGCATCCCACGAAAATAGTTACTCTACTAATAGTATAAATGTTAAAGTTTGCATGTTTGTGTGTTTGTTACTTAATCACGCAAAAGCAGCTGAACGGATTTGGATGAAATTTGGCATTCATACAGCCTGTGACATAGTCAAGAACATAGGCTACCCTTTCATCCCGATTCCATTAGTAATTCCCGAGGAAAAATTAGAAAATTGATTACGAACCAAGTTACTCAAAATATACTCCATATTATAGTTTTTATTTTAATACTGTAACATTTTTTATTCCTCTGGACCCAATTCTGAAGTCCACGCAGACGAAGTCGCGGGCAGAAGCTAGTTATAAATATATGTATATGTATTTAGGGTTCATGTATGTTTGTTTGTGATGTATGTTGGGTATGTGAGTTTCTCTATTCCACCATAATTTCGAAATGGCTCAACGAATTTTGATGTACCGTTAGAATCCTTACATCAATCCGAGTGACACTGGCTATATTTTTTTGAAATAAATCAATATGGCGACTGTACGACGCCATTTTCAAATGTGAAAAAAAAATGTTATTTTTTTCTTCAATTATTACAATATGGGCATCAAATGAAAGGCCTTAATGAGCACATTTCGAAACTATATAAGTTCTTACTAAAATGTGTGAAATAAAAATAAATAAATAAAAAAATATTAAAAACACGACTGCCCTGTCAAAAACGAACTATAAAGTTGATAATAGTAAGACTATGAAAAGTAGCCACATACAGATTTAAGACCAGATGAAAATGGATGGACTTTATCTGGTCTTAAATCTGTGTATAGTCACTTTCTATAGTCTTACTATTATCAGTGGCAATCAAACAAAGTAGAACATGACAATAGCTAAACCATGTGGTAAACCTCGAAAAATAAAAAATAAAAATTTTTGGAGATATACAAATATAGGTTACGGCGGGTTGCGATCTGTAAAATTTGGGTTAAAATATCTATAATTTTGTAACAAATAACTATATCACAACGGCAAACGGTAACCTTTTTCGTAATTTAAATGTACTACGGGCTACTGTACTATAAGCTGTTATGCATGTGAGCGCGCCGGCGGGCGTTGAGTCGCAAGCCGCGCCGACAGCCACTGTCACCGCGCCGCTGTCGGCTTACATTTTCAAGCGATTTATGTACAAAAGCAAAATAAGAGATTTTTTAAATCACAATACTGCATACTGTATACTTTACATTAAGTTTAAGTGACACTAATATTATACTGAAAAAACCGGCCAAGTGTGAGTCGGGCACGCGCACCAAGGGTTCAGTAGCATTATCTTTACAATATTGTTGTATGGGGGCTCACCTTAAATATTAATTTCATTCTGTTTTTATTATTTGTTGTTATAGCTGCAACATAAATTCATCATCTGTAAAAATTTCAACTGTCTAGCTATCACAGTTCATGAGATACAGCCTGGTGATAGACAGACAGACGGACAGTGGAGTCTTAGAAATAAGAGAAATCAGTTGTCGTGGAATAGGGATGTTATTCAATTAAATTGAGGCGCATGTTGAAAGAAAGAAAGAAAGGCCAGATAAAAGATACATGGGTTGCATTAAACACAATATGGCTAGAAAGGAGGATTTCTGAGATAAAGACGGTGCGTCGGAAAAAAAGATGTTTAGAGGAAAATTATGCTGCGGTGACCTTAAATACATTACGATAAGGACTATGAGATTACATATCATCATCTGATACTGTGTTCATAGCATGGACATAGAGAGTGGGGATTTGGGTTTCAAACTCTCCCCCCCCCCCCCCTACTATATATATATGCGTTTACAAGCGTTTTTTAACATATCGACCGACCCCTACCAAAACTGGTCTAAATTCCCCCCCAAATGACTGACTTGGCTACGCCTATGGTTCATAATAGTATATACCCAAAAGATAGATAGTATTTGAGTAAGCTTTTCTAAACGTGTTCAGTTAGCGTGGACAGCGACTGTCACCGCGCTCGCTGTCGGCGTGTCTGTTTTTAATCGATTTATATGCAACCTAGAGTTTATTGTTCGGTGAAAATACACGTTATTTATTGTTATACGTGATACGTTGGAGTTTAGTTTGCGTCGGTAGCAAGGTTTGGTTAGAAACGGATGGGTAGGTATTTTGCTGTAATCTAAAAAGTTACTTTTAGTGAACGAACACAATAAACCTATTCACAATACCATCAAATAATTATAATCCTTTGAAGCTATATAATAATATTACAACCTTAAGCCTATAATAATACAGAGAATAGAAAGTCTAACCTCATGTTAAAAAGTTATTTTCATTTCTTAAAAGAAATTCTAAGAAACCTTTTTAATACCTGACCCTTGTTTACAACTATATTTTCATCAAACAAGTATTACTTATGATCATGATGATGTATTGGAATAGTAGCACTTTTAAAAATCTAAAATTTAAAAGTGTAAAATCACAATAACTATTTTACTTTATGATGATATTTTTTTTAACAAAAAAGATTAAAGCAAACAAAATAATTGAAAAGACTGCCTAAAGCAACATCCTTATGATACCCGCACACGCGCTGACTAGCCGAACGCACGAGCCTTTGTTCGCCATTCATCGCTAACGAAGATTAATGCCAGCCAATCTGTCTGTCTCGCTGATAACAATCTGCGTTTATGACGAACATTGTACACTTAATCGGCTGTCAGATTTCTGAAATCGATAATTTTGGTTTTTGGATTCAGCTCTTAGAGTGAACCGAAGCAAAACTAGTGGACGCATTTCTTAGGCTCCCCTTTTCGCCTATCCACTTTTGTTTTACACCTGTAGCGACATAATAATGGACTGATAGCGTAAAAATATAGGATCAGTGGAAAGTACAATTGTTTACGTGCAGACGTGACGTCGGTCGCTACGTTTAACTAACTTTGTGGAATGTAAGTCACTTTACACTAACATTGAGGTAAAATGTATACAAACCCTTATATGAATTGATTACTTAGAGTAAGATATTGCTGGTGTGCCAGGTATTGCAAACCAAAAAGACATTGATATCCGATTCCTACTATAAAAAAAACCAACTGAAAATAATAAGAAATTAATCATCATCATAATATCAGCCGCACGACACTCACTGCTGGGTATAGGCCTCCCCTAAGAAACTCGTTAACGATCGGTCCTGCGCTGCCCGCATCCAACGGCTTCCCGCGATCTTCACCAGATCGTCGGTCCACCTTGTCTAGGCCTACCCACGAAGCGTCATCCGGTACGCGGTCACCATTCTAGGACCTTTCCGCCCCAACGCCCATCGGTTCTTCTTGCTATGTGTCCCGCCCACTGCCACTTCAACCGAGCAATTCTTCGAGCAATGTCTGTTACTTTAGTTCTCCTACGGATCTTTTCATTTCTTATTCAATCACGTAGGGAAACGCCGAGCATGGCTCTTTCCATTGCACGCTGGGTGACCTTGAGTCTTCGTATGAGACCTATAATTAGCGACCACGTTTCACTGCCGTAAGTCATCACGAGAAACTTCGAAATTCTTCGCGTCCAATTTACCTCAAGAAGAAAGTCTATGACCAGTGTGGGTTGCCAGGGTGAATGCTGCCCATCCGAGTACCCACTTAGGTTCGCGAACCTCCGCGCTCAGCGAACCTGCCACAGTGCGCCATAGTAAACATTTTATTTTCTCTTTGATTATAGTGTGTACGTGTGTAAACCAGGTTCGCATACGTGTTTGCTCACGTACATACTATGGCGCACTGTTGCACAGTATAATCAATTTTTATGGTGCAGGTTCGCGGAACGCGGAGGTTCGCGAACCTAACTCACCCTTAGATATACGTAATGGTCAACAACTTCGAGTGTAGAGTTCCCAACATGAGCTGGAATGGGTACAACATGAGCATCCGACATGATTTTCATCTTATCCATGTTCATTTTAAGATCCACTCTTTGGGAGGCACTACGGAAATCTTCGAGCATTGTTTTTTTCATTTTCAGGTCTTCCATGGTCTCAGCCAAAAGAATTATATCATCGGCAAAACGAAGGTGTGTTATGTAATGGTCATTAATTTTGTTACCGAGTCCTTTCCAGCCCAAGAGCTTAAATAAATAAATTAATAGCATAGAATAAACCGTTAAAAAATATAATATTACGTCATACTTAACTCACATGTTATTTCAACGAATGTTTCTGTTCAAATAACAAGTGTTTTCCGAGGTAATTTTACGGTTGGATTGTGGAGGTCGGCATTAAGGACCCTAGCGACTACACTCGCTGTCAGGGCCACCCTGGGACACGTCCGGTAATGAGCTGAATGTTGCTCCGGAGCCCAGCAACAACAAACCCGCCTAAATCATACAAAAACATTTGAATTACTGTCCCTTTTCTACAAAAGACAAAAAAATTAAACTACTCGAGCAAATGGTTATTTGATATTTGTAAAGCATTTTAATTGGGACTATCCAAAATTATAAAATCCGTTTCACGAGTTCTAGTGATTATATATTAGTAGTTCTGTTACTTTATTATCTAACCAAAAATCAGTGCTAGCTGAGACTAGAAGTACCAATTCGACATCGTTTTGCTTGATATTTGTCCCGGGTTCGATCCTCGGCTGGGTCAATGTAGAAAATGAACTTTTCAATATTGTCTCAGGTCTGGGTGTGTGTCATACCACCGTTGTTCCTGATTTCCATAACACAAGTGCTATAGCTACTTACTTTGGGATTGGAGCAATGTATGTGATGTTGTCAAATATTTATTATTATTATTATTATTTATTTATTTTTGGTATGTTATTTGGACCCCTTAGGAGAGTGTTTTGTTTTGCAAGCAAAAAATGTTGTACTAGCGTACTATACGTGAAAAACTGCAAAAAATTTACCTACGCTGTTATTTTCATACAAACATGCTCGCTCACTTCACAGTCTCATAAATATATAAAGTTGTGCATCTCTGCAATGATTTGTATGTTGATAGATTAATCAAATGCTAATTTTTCGAATAAAAATTTCAAATAAGCCTATATTTCATATAATACCTCTCAATTTATCCAAATAGAGGAAAAGGTAAACCAATTTTCTCGTTCCATACAATGATATATGGTATTAAACTTATGCATTGCTTTACTGCATTTTTAGCAAAATTGAGAGATGTCTATGCTTATTTGACATTCTTATTCGAAAAACCAGCACCTTCCTAATCTATCAACATACAAACTATTGCAGAAATGCGTAAACTTTTATATTTATGAAACTGTGAAGTGAGCATGTTTGTATGAATTAAACGGTGTAGGCGGTTATGTTATTTATATATGCCGGTCAGTGTCAATGTTTCGAGTATCATATCTCAAAAACTATTAGACATTCGCAGCTGTGCGTAAGCTTTAATTGTTTGAAATTTAATACATTTTCAAAATAGTCCGTGAGCCCACGACAGTATTGCCTACGTCATATGACATCACGATGAAATGCATGGCACACGGTCGGAAAAGTTGCGCTGAGCGAGGATCAGAAGATTATCGCAAATAAAATTGGCCGGAAGCTTGAGAAAATCTTCCACTTCCGGTCAAAATTTTAAGATTATATTTACATCATGTGACATTAGTAAGAGACCCGTGTCATCATTTAGTTTTCAATCGTAGAGAGAGTAAACATAAGTCTGTCAGTTCTGAAATGGCCGGAATACTTTAAACTTAAAATTGTTGTTCTTTAGTCATTTCAGAACTGACAGACTTATGTTTACTCTCTCTACGATTGAAAACTAAATGATGACACGGGTCTCTTACTGATGTCACATGACGTAAATATAATCTTAAAATTTTGACCGGAAGTGAAAGATTTTCTCCAGCTTCAGGCCAATTTATTATTTGCGATAATCTTCTGATCCTTGCTCAGCACAACTTTTCCGACCGTGTGCCATGCATTTCATCGTGATGTCATATGACGTAGGCAATACTGTCGCAGGCTCATGGACTAAAATGATATTGGCAACTAATGTCAAAAGCCCATAGTTTTTTTTTTTAATAAAAAAGCAAAAACTACAAAAAAATGCAGTTTTTCACGTATAACGCAGCTAGCACAACTTTTTTCTGCTTGCAAAACATGCTTCCACACTCCCTTAAGGGGTACACATAACATATTTGACGATTTAAAAATGCTTATTATGTGAGCTTATTTAAATAAAATATATTTCACTTTCACTTTCATACCAAAAATGCAGCTTTACATCGCGTTTTGCGTTCTAAATGTAGAATTTTACTGGGCTACAAGCTAAGTTTACATTTTCTATTTTATTAAATAAAGTTGAGGAAACGATGTGTTTTTACTGGACTTCAAAAGTTGATCAATCAAAATAAGCAAACATTTCGCTTCATTTTTATTTAAGTATAGCATTTTTTCACAGTAAAGATACCGCACAAACACCAAACACTGTCAATACAAACAAAAAGCAGTAAAACAGCAATTCAATGTTTTATCGTAACTTTATTGATATTTAAAATTAATGACCGTAAAACATTCGCGTCACGTACAGAGAAAGCGTCATCCTAACTTTCTAAAACCAAATATTTTATATTTTTTTTTATCATATAACTAAGTCTATAAAGTGACATAACAAAAATATGTATTGTATGTATAACTAAGTAACAATATTTTAGTCATTCCGTTAATTCGTCCAAGGTCATTCCTCATAAGAAAAAACGCAGACTAACTAAAATACTTTAAAGCAAAATTCTTTCAATATCTCGACATAAAGTAATTACATTCCTAAATCACCTAAGCCTCAGACAAAAAGAAGCAACAGTAATTTATCGTCCCACAAAGGAAAAAGCTGAACCCACTGATCCACTGAAGATAAGCAAAACGTCCGGAGCCTCTGATAAGATTAAAAAATTGCTGCCGGCGCAAATGCTGTGATTGATGGAGTGGGTGGCTATCATATTACATGGACTTTAGAGATATCATTGTTATTTTACGGTTTATTGTTACGTATAAAGGGAGACAGGGTTGGTTGCCCACTGCGAAAATACGCCCTATTTAACAATAGATACAACAATGCTATGCGAAACATTTATGTGTAAAAACTGTTTTCCGCGTTTAAATAAGAGCTAGGTACATAGCGAGAAATTCATTATTATGCATACATGTGTACGCATAATAATGATTTCTCTTTCGTACATCAATAAGGATTTTGAAGACGTGTACCTTACACAAATTTCCAGTACTTGTTTAACAAATTATTGATCTAAATATAGCTTTTTAGATACATGACAAAAATAATCATAAGAAAATAGTCTGTTTGATTAATAGTTTTCACGCTGCAATACGAATTAGGTATCGATTACGGCGAGCATACGTAGGCGCAAGGTACAAATCTCGTCAAATTATCGAATCAAGCAATCGTGAGCAAATAAACATGACCCGCTCCATGGATAGATTATGAAAAGAAAAAGAAAATTATGTATAACTGTGGGTAAAATAATAAAAACTATCACAATAAATTGATTTATCTGTTCACGACGAAGCTCAAAGATATCCACGTCCTTTTTCAAAATGGAGCACATGTAGGTTTGTAGGTGCTAGGTACAAAACTCGTCAAATTACGGAGTCGGTCACATGTCACGCGGTCGTGAGCAAATATACACGACCTGCCTCAGATATACCGCCCATGGATAATTTATATAAAAGAAAATTATAAATTCTGAGTGTCTGTTATGTATTATGCATAATAAAAAAATTATCACAAGAAATAAATTTATCTGTTCACACCGAATCTACAAGATATCCATGTCCTTTTTTCAAAAATGGAGGATACGTAGGTGCGAGGTACAAAACTCGTCAAATTACGGAGTCGGTCACGTGTCACGCGGTCGTAAGGAAATAAACACGACCTGCCTCTGATGCACCGCCCATGGATAATTAATAAAACGAAAATTATATATTTTGAGTGTATTTTATGATGCATAGTAAAAAAAACTATCTCAAGAAACAGATTTATCCGTTCACGATGAAGCTAAAAGATATCCACGTCCTTTTTCAAAAATGGAGCACACGTAAGTGAGAGGTACAAAACTCGTCAAATTACGGAGTCGGTCACGTGTCACGCGGTCGTGAGCAAATAAACACGACCTGCCTCAGATGCACCGCCCATGAATAATTAATAAAACGAAAATGATATATTTTGAGTGTCTTTTATGATGCATGGTAAAAAAAATGCACAGATTCTCTGCATAGCACGAACTACTAGGACATTAAAAATGAAATTCAGTCATAAGGAAATAAACGAAATGAACACACAAATTAAAAATTTAAATTATTTACAAAATCCAAAAATTTCAACTCACTCATCGAGGTACTTTTTTGAGGGCGCACCTACAGCCCGTATTTGTTTTTTATTTTCAAAATTTTGATCTCATTCGTCAGCCAACTAAATACCCTAAGACCATTTTTTTATTTTTTATTTTTATTTCTACTTAGTTCTCTAGACATCCGGGCCCAAAGTCAAAAATAAAAAAAAATCGACTATAACTTTTTTGGATTTTAATTTTATATTTCACCAGCATTTGATACATCTCGTCAATCAGCGTCCTTTGACACCCTATTTATTTATGAACTACCAATATCTTCCATACAATCGCCGTGTCGCACTAAACTCCAAAATGGGACCTAGCACCCAGCGATCTAAAAGTCATTTTCAATGACAAAACTATCTCAAGAAATAGATTTATTCGTTCACGATGAAGCTAAAAGATATCCACGTCTTTTTTCAAAAATGGCGCACACGTAGGCACGAGGTACAAAACTCGTCAAATTACGGAGTCGGTCACGTGTCACGCGGTCGTGAGCAAATAAACACGACCCGCCTCAGATGCACCGCGTATGAATAATTTATACGGGTGCAGTCGCTCTGTTCGCCGTATTTATTTGAAGGGTCATTGCCAAGTCAAGCTTGTTAAGTCACTTTGTGAAAATACATCCTGTTTTTTCAGGCTGAATTGATAAACTTTGAAGAAATTGATGTTTTAAATCAAAACGCATTATTTGGACAGCCTGAATAAATACAGTTTTTAAGTAGGTACTATTCATTTCATTCAAAGATTAGAAAAAATGATTATATATATAATTATTATATATAATTATTTAAATAATTCGAAAAAGTTTCTCTGACAGCACAGACCCTCAGACCAATTAAAAAAAGTAAGACGGAGACTTCTGAACAAAGCGGTGAGGCCTGTAAAACTACGCCTTGGCTGTGTACATACACAGTTCACGCACACATGTACCATCAAAAACCGGCCTCACTTCATTGTTCGCAAAGCTCCATCTTACTTTTTTATTTGATCTAAGCACAGACCATACAATACTAAGCACCAAGATCGTATATTATTAAATAGTATACAATACAGAAACGAAAACCTTCAAAACGTTTACACGAGGCTTCCATTCACCTGGAAAATACCGACACTATGCTACAGTTGCATTAACAAAAGTTGAAGTAACACATTCAGTTAGTTCAAAAAGGCCGCGCGAGCAAACAGAGACGAAGGCGCAATGAAACATGTACGCTCACAGTTCGTAGTCGGGTTTTGTTAACAATTCCAGCTGCTATTGAGTCCGGCTGCCGCAATGTTGATTCCTAATTCAAGACCCATTGAAAGCACGGCAGTGCACGTAAAAGATTCTAGACTGTTCTAGAGTTTGTGAAATTCTGTTGTTCGATTTGTACGTTTATTTCCGTAGGAAATATTTGAGCTTTTTCTGTGACTGTATGACACAAGCCTTTTGAAAAAAGATATTTCGACAACTTTACATAGGTACAGTAAGTGCAGGGTTACAGTCACATTTGTTAAGGACTTAAAGTATGAAATAAAACAATTTTAACGGATCACGTGACCACGGCAGCTGCAAAGGTGCCGAAACGTCGGGAAAACCAAAAATCAAACCAAATACCAACTAATTACCAAAGAACTTTCAATAAAACCGCGCTAGTATCCGTTAAAATTGTTTTATTTCATGTCTAGTGAGCGCGTAAGCTTGAGAAGTGAAGACTTAAAGTATCTTGTTGAACAAAGCTTGGAACAAAACAAGGAGATAATACTGCAGAACACATTTAGAAAAACAATCTCGCTACAAAGTACTCGTAATTATGAACTTTCACGAGCTACATTCATTTTATTTCGGCTTTTGGTAGTTGTATTTAGCATTAAACTTTATGCCTGAAGGCGGTCGTTCTTATCAAATGGAAGTTGTTAGTTATGCGAATTTACCTACTAATATTGTGAGGCTATATTAATAATATAATATGTATTTGTCTGAAATAATTTGATTTATTGCTGTTTATTTTATGTCATAATTATAATTTGTAATAAGTCATGTTCTCGATTCCATATTGTTTTAATTCAAAACGTTAAACAAGTTTCTTTTTTAATATTTTTCATTTCCAGTAAAGCGTCCAGCATATTAAAAACTTTTGATTGCTAATACCAAATTTTTACACCCATCTCGCCTCGAAAAAGCCGTTTGCATTCCACGGTATGAATGGATGAAGTCTTATCTTGGGCTAAAAACGCATTTCGCATGCGGCCGCGAGTCGCTGCCTCTGAATTATTTATTCATACAGCAGAACTGAACCGTCGGGTTTGTTTGCCGTCTGCCCCGCCGCTCACACGCCTCATTTGTCGCACAACTAGAAATGTACGCGAGAAATCTTTGAATTAGTCAAAGTTTTGAATTGCCAAAATGTAGATCTTTACCACAAAATATAAAGTTAACAGAAGAGCTGGGTTTTCCGTACACGCACACATAACATTTATTTTTTATTTATTTATTTTATTCAACAAAACTTAGTACTACCATTACAGATTTAAGAAAAATCCAAGGCGATAATACCAGCTACTTCATTACTTATGTATAGGTAGGTACCTATTCATTTATTTTTGTAACAAATAATAAACAATGCAGCCCTTGTGAATTCACTCAGAGTACATCCAAATAAATCTACTTCTTTAGCTACTTCATTAATAATCTTTGTGGCGCGAGTGAGTGGCGTCTCCTTCAACATGTTAGTGCGTGCGCGCGGTGTCGCTAGCAGCGGCGGGCGACGCCTTCTCTCCGCGTATCGGTCTGGTACACAAAAATAAACAGTACTCAATACATGAGCATTGTTTATCTTTCCTCTTAATAACTTAAAAATGTATGACACCAGTGCGAGGTCTCTCCTTACCCTAAGTTCGTTATACCCTACCATACCTAGAACATATAAAGTAGGATATTTATGTGGAAAAAAATGGGTATATTCCGTAAAGTTTTAAATATAAATATCTCACAAATTTATTTTGTATTCGCTCTAGCATAAAACTATACTTAGCTTCGTGTGGAGTCCATATAACTGCGTTACACTCAAGCTGGCTCCTAACTAAGGTGTTATACAATGCTATAATAGCTTTGATGTTCGTGAAACTGTAAGCTGTGCGCAGTATAAATCCTAAATTGCGATACGCCTTTTTACAGATGGTAGTAATATGTTCACGAAATGTAAGTCCCGAAGTGAGGCAAACACCCAAATCTCTGACGTCATTCATCCTTGCCATAGCCACTCCATTAACTTTATAAGCATTTAAAACGGGGTGATGTGCGCGCGAGAAAGTTACCGTTATACACTTGGAGGTGTTAAACTGCAACTTATTCTCCTCGCCCCAGGCCACCACTCTATCGATGTCTCTTTGCAGCTTTTCACAGTCTTTTGGCTCTTTAATTGTCAGATACAACTTCATGTCGTCTGCGAACAGCAAACATTTGGCGTCCTTTACAACATTAGGCAGATCATTGACCATCAGGATGAACTCAAAAGGGCCGAGATTACTGCCTTGGCTCACCCCTGACCACGTATAATATGGTTCGGATACGTGACCACCGTACTCGACATATTGCCGTCGGTCTCGCATATAACTGGCAAAAAGTTTCAATAAATGGGGAGTGAAGCCAACGCTTGCCAACTTTTTGAGTAAAACATCATTGTCAACTAGATCAAATGCCTTTTTGTAGTCGAAATATGCTGTGTCCACCTGCGCCCCACTGTCCACCGCTGGTATAACATCCGCCATGTAACTAAGGAGGTTGCTGGTGGTACTCCGAGCCGGGCGAAATCCATGCTGGGCGTCCGTTAACTGCGCACTTACCTGTGAGTACAATCTTTTGTGCATGGCTGACTCCAACACTTTCGCCGGTGTCGATAGGACTGCCACAGGTCTGTGATCCTCCACTTTTGATGACAACCCTCCCTTTGGGACCGGAACAACACGAGTTACCTTCCATCTCTCGGGGAACTCTGCTGACTGTAAACAAAGGTTGTATATGTGAAGGAGCGGTTCAACCAGCACCTCCCGACAATCCCTAAAAATGAAAGGAGGGATTCCATCAGGTCCAGTAGATGTTTTGGGCTTGAGTATTTGCAGTGCACCTCTAACATCTTCAGGCAACAAACAATCGAGACTCACGCGTGCTCCTTCATTTACTCCACCTGCATTTGCCAACATAACGGATAGCCAATCTCAGAGTCTGACCCAGTTATTACTGTAGCAGCTCCCTGGAGCATCTAAACTAGTGGCTCTATGAGCTGTAAACCTTGCTTTAACATAGGTATCTCAGCCATTTTGAAAAAAAAAGAACCGACAATAATTTCACGAGAATCTGTTGAGAAAATGCGACCTGTAGAGGAGAATCGACGGAGAGCGGGACACCGAGACAGCCGGACATAAGAAAGCATTTTGCCCAAGCTGATACGCAGACGCTTCGCTCGTGCTTCACGTTCGCTCGGTCAACAAATGACGTAACTACCTAAGCAATACCTAAGTATTTATCAGACACGGGCACAAAGGAGTTTCTGTTAGAACACAGACATAGTATTTTGTGTCTATATTTTTCAAGCCTATAAATAAGAAAACAAAGTGATACACAGCAATATTCGATTTCTTATTGTTTTTCTCGAAACAAAATCATTCGCAGTACATAAAGGGACGAAAGCAACTGGGTAAGTTATTTTTGTTTTGATCAGTTGTTTTTATATTCCATGGTCAGAATTAACACTCCAATCTTGCTCTTTGTTAAATTACACAGACGTATGCAGAAAAGTGTACTTAGTAAATATACATAGTTTGTACTGCTAAACGCATCAAGTAAAGCGTTGTTGATTGTTGCCTTTAGCTTCTAGTCAATATTTGCCTTGGTCTAATATTGCACATGAAAATCAACAACTGTTGCATACTCGACGCTTCTATCAAATATAGATTACACTTCAGACGAATGTTGATGCATATTTCATTTATACTGGATAAGATTAACCGATCGTGCCACGGCTTAGATTGTTATCGATTTATCAAGGAAATGGATGGTGAAATAAAAACGATATATCCTTGCCACCATGGGGTGGGAATGAAACATTGATTGATTACGAATTTAACAACGCAAATACAGTTTACATTCAAATAAACTCGAAAAGTTGATTTTTTTCATTTCAATCTATTGAGATGTGAAACATAATAATATGCAGCTCTGATCACAAGAAAAATTGAGAGGTGACAAGTTGTCACCTCACAATTTTTTTGGCAAAAGACAACCCATAAAGTCTGGAAGAATATAGTCGAAACCAAATAGGTATCAACGTATCAAAAATATAATATTATTTTCAACACACTTGCTCGTAAAGTGAGCCTTAATAAATCACTTTTAGGGTCATAAACCAAGCTATAACACACATCAATCGTGCGTAATATATTATACACTTGTGCGTAATAGAAATCCCTACATAGATAAATTAGTACCTTACTAAAATTTATATGTAAGTAAATAGAGCATTCCGCATTCCCAATTCACCCGGGTAATAGGTAATTTTTTTTTAGTAACAACGTTTTATGCCGCTGAAAATCCATACACATTTTTGGAATAAATAAATGTGTATGTCCTTAATTAAGTCAAACAAATATTTATTATTATCAAATTATTCATAATTCACAATATTTTGTTATAAAATAGTAAAATATTTGCATTTTATTACTTCTGTATGCTCACTCACCCCTTTGTTGGCGAAATATTCTTGCATTGGACGCATGAAAATTGAAAAATCTTGCGTACCTTTTCCCATATCAAATTTTCATATTTTATTTTTATTGTATTTTCGTCGCAGTGCCAGTGTGGTAAATTATTTAAAAAATGACATATAGAATAGACAGATAAACTCGTGCAGAAGATAAATAATTGATAGAATTAAATTAACCTCGCCAGAAAATACTAAAAGAAAGCACAAAATGCAAACATTACAGCCTAATCCCCGAAAAATTTAGAGAAAAGTACTTAGCTGCCTACGAAAGTTTCCTGCAACGGAAGAGCAAGAAAAAACCCAGTCATTTTCTGAAAATGTGTTTCTGGCGTATTTCTCTGAACTGGCCATTACATACAAGCCCAGCTCTCTTTGGTGCATCTATTCCATTTTAAGAATGGTTTTAATATCTAAATTGTAACCTGATGGCATTTTCAAAGAGACTCTTGGATGGATATATTGGCGGATATCTAAAGTTTTTTCACCAGCTGACCTTGAAAAGTTTTTGAAAGAGGCTCCAAAAGGCTCCGGATAATCAGTGCCTAGCAACAAAGGCCCGACAAATATTATTAATCTAAACGCTTAGAACTAATTAATTGCTTTCTTTGCAGGTTGCCTTAATATTCAGTATTACTGGTGCATGTAGATGACAAGAGCTTTATAATATTTACAACAAAAGATGTAGAAACCCACGGAGAAATACTTCTCGTCAAAGTTACTTAGACCTTGGATTTGGATTCTGTGGATTTTGGAAACGTTCCGTGGATTGTAAAAGGTCGTGGAATCATGATTCCATGATCTTTAAAAATCCACGGAACGTGATCCTGAAATAGTGAAAAAATATCAAGCTCTCCATTCATTAACAACAAAAAATTACCGCTTTCTCTATAACTTTCAGAAAAGAAAATGTACTGCACGAACAATCGGTATTAACTAATTTTGTAATATGCTAAAAGAAATTGCGAAGTATTTAGCTTTGGCTGAGGTCGATTTTTACACTGGACACAGTTTTAGAAGAACTTCGGCTACAATGTTGACTGATTCGGGGACGATATATTAACTTTAATTAAAGCAACATGGTGGATGGCGTTCTGATACAGTCGCTGCATCTTACATAGAAGACTCTATTCATAATAAGGCGAACATCTATGAAAAAACAACGCAAGCCATTAGCTTGGAGCCAAACGCAAAAACCACAACCATTACCGTGCACATGTCGTAGCATGAATTTGATGCCTACTGCTCCCAGTAATTTCTATGATTTGCCTTTGTCGCCGACATTTACACAAGAAGAAAACAAAAATAGAAATAGCAACTACCAATGTAACATAAATTATGAAATTGCCATCCAAATCTATCCAATATCGCTTTGAAAATCGTACGTTCACCAATTGTTTTAATAATTAATTAAACGATTTGAGCATGTTTGTTTTTCCTCGCAAATGTGTTGAAAAACGTCGTATGAAACTCGTGAGCTCTGCTCATTAGACAAGCAACTGCAACCCACGGCCTCGTATGCAATGAGGAACTTAAGCTGACTTGTATCATAATATACTATAATTATGTTTATATTGCCGAAAATCACGGCTACCAGCAATAATTATGTTTTCTTGTTACGTTTACCAAAAACAATAACATAGTGACATCATTTAAATAACTATTATACAGTCCAAGACATAATTACTCAATGCTGTCGAGAGTAAACTTAAATTAATGATACTAAGTACGTCATTTACAACGTCAAGATTCCTATTATAGATTGAAGCGTCTATAAATGTATCCATACAGGCGTTATTAATTTGTCAAGCGATAGAGTTGCGAAGTAACAAGTCACGACGGTAACCCAACTAATTCATTAGGCCGCCCTGTTTGGCCGTTTTTGTCCAAATTTCGCCGAACTTATTATGAAGTAGAAGTGCTAGGGTATATTGTGCCGGTTTTAGCTTAATGATGTGTGATTATAATGATCGAGTTTTTGTCTTTTGGTACTTAAATGAAGAGGGTGGTTATTGGGGTTCTTTGAAAAGTATTTTGGCGTTAAACTGCTGATAAATCGATTCTAAAACATGTGCTTAACAAGTTTCTTATATGACCTACTTTGAGGTTAGAAAATAATTTTGTTTCAAAAACTAGAACTATAGTATTTAGTTGAAGTATTGACAAAAAAGTCCAATGAATTGTTTGACAACACAAAAACATACTTTCCAGAAAATATTAACAAACATAGGTATAAGATTATTTTTTACCCACAAGTTATTTACTTCCTCCATTTAAGAAAAATACATTACTTCCTCATAATCCCATCACATAATTTCGTGATTCAACAGCTTCGTGTATCGCAACAAATTCTTTTAATTTCAATAAGCGAGCAACAATGAGCGGCATAAAGGCGTCAGCACAAAAGCTTGTATCACTGTAGCGTCAACAAAAGAGTTGGGATAAGAGACCGAATTTTCCGGGACGCTATCACGGCCTTTTGAGCCGCCATCTACCTAGATCAGCAGGTACTATTACTGAGCACTTTTATGGGTTCGCAAATATTGAATATTTATCGCTGGAAGAATTTATGGCATTTGTTAATGTTCGCGAGGTCGTTTTTTGTGACTACTGCTTAATGTTTGTTATGAAACACTCACTTTAGTAGTAGTCACTCAGTCTAGGTAAGAAAGATTTATTACAGTGTTGTCGGCTTAAGAGTAAGCTAGAAAAGGAACTTTGGAAAGAAAAAACTCATGGGCAAGATTCGATCGAACGATTTAACTAGGTATCTTTAGTCGCCTAATATTATTTTGGGATTCATGATTGCCTAATCTTTTTTTTAATCTCCTCTTTGTCAAAATTACAGTTCATAATAATATTAATATTAACCAACACTTTAAGATAACATATTATAATTGTACATAATGGTAATGGTAGATTTCATTGAAATACCTACCCAAAAAAAGAACAGTTGGCAGCATATTCGCTGAAACAATTTTCTTCCAGGCTACCAGAAGTTGAGCTGGATACTAAATAGAAATGGGTAGTTTATGGCATTGTTTATAGAGAATAAATACGCTCAATTATATTCGCTTCAAATAAAAAATTTCGTATTTTATTTACTTTTAACTTTTCCACTTCATCTGACACAATGAACATTTTCTATTGCCTTAAGAGTCCTTATCACAAAGTGAAGATGAGGCGGAAAGAAGATTGCACCGGGACAACGTAATCGGCATTAAACGGGGACTCAAATCAGGCTCGTTCCATCCAAATTGTTCCGAAAATATAGAAAAACATCGCGGAAATTTCTGATACGTAATTGAGGCAGAGTGGGCTCGTCCCCGGAGCCTTCGCCTAAATTGTTAACAAAGAAAAGGGTTTTGTATGAAGAACATTTTACATGGACCATTTCCCTCTAGGGTTAATGAGATCGAACCAACTCGGGGATTCTGTTTTAGTCTTCGATATCTGGGAAATTCACATTCATGACTGTTTGAATGTTTACAGTGGCGGCGAATGGGGACGGGCAAAAATGTCCCGTATTTGTTTTTAACTGGATTTATTCTGTGGGGAATGGTGGAGGATCACCGTTGCCACTTTAATATGGAGTCATTTACTTGCATTGTACTGAAAGCGATCAATATCATTGAATACTGCCCTTAGTAATATAAACTACACTTATGCAACACTTTTAATAGTGGCTCAAGAAAAATATTTTTCTTGAGTCACCTCCATTGTTTAAGAAATATGTCTGCTTTATAGACCATCATTTGTCAATATCTAGGAAAAAAAACATTATTTAGTACAGCTCCATATTTCAGTGTCGTTAACAAAGTTGACAAACGAACCGCGAAGTTTTGTACAAACTATGTCAAACCAAACTGGGCGAAAGTGAAAAGATTTTTCCGCCGAAATGAAACAATTGTACGTAAAATATTTGCGTAAACAAAGGAATAACTGGGACGTTTACATAGGAAGTGGCTGTTAGATGTAGTGGGTAAAAAGTGCTTGTTATAGGGATTCCAGCTGAAAATCCACGGATAAACTATTATGTTTGAGACGGCTCACAACATTTTGCAATAGGAAACAGAGTGACAATTGCTATGTCAACTGTGTCTGTATTATGAGTTTGCACAGTTACGTTTGGTTACTGCGACTGTAGTAAGCAATTTTGTATGTAATTTGGCACAACGCCTTTGGTGGTAACTACACTAAACAAAAATTTGTCATACATATGTCAACTACAGTAACTATCGAGTATAGTAAGTGTAAACTCATAATACACCTACTGAATATACCTCCTTCAAACACTGCACTGTTAATATTTTTAGTTTTGTTCAAACATATAAAAATCTCTCTAGTTATAGAATGAACATGCTCAGTAAACGCTATCTTATAATACTCTTACTTCACGATATATTATGATAATTTTCATTTGTTTACTTTTCTCCTAAGCGCAATGAATCACATAAATTGCTTTCATTTTATTATGCGGCATTCTCTCGCGTATTCGAACGCTATCTGCCATACGATTTATCGCAGAACACCGACCCAGTTCCAAGAACCTCATTGCCCACTTATAGACAACTGTCGACCAATATTTCCGCAAAGACAACGTTCAATAAATCGCAACTGGCGTTAGAACTCGCAAATTTCACTCGCAACATTTTCCCGCCTTCGACGGCCGCCATATTCCTTAGTTATGGCCCATAAAATGTCCGCTCGGATATCTCCACGTGAATTGGTTGCAAATGTAACCAACACTAGATCGCGATATTTATGATATCGTAAATATCATACGCTAAAACTTATTTCCAACTTCTCGAATACATATAAGATTAACTGTGATTGTAAGAAATAGACATAACTAGTCCAGATTTAAATCAGAATCGTGTTTCTTATTTTATTTTGTTTACGTTTTGTTAGGGCAATTTGCAATTTTAATTGTTATTGACCGAGTGAGCACGAAAAGCGAGCGAAGCGTCTCTGCTTCAGCTTGGGCAAAAATTCATTCGTATGTCCGGCTGTCTGTTCCCACCTACAGGTCGCATTTCTCAACCGATTCCTGTGAAATTTTGTGAGCAGGTTTGAAAATTATATAGCTTTTTTTTGTTGAACCAGTTTTTTTTTTTTTTAATGAGGGAGATATGTTCAAAAACCAGATTGCAGTCCACTTTCCAGCTCTGCTGCCTGTTCTTCTCTACAGGTCGCATTTCTCAACCGGTTCTCGTCAAATTTTGTAAGCAGGTTTGAAAATGATATACAATTTTTTATGTCAAGCAAGTTTTTTAAAAAATTTCAAAATGGGGAGATATGTTAAAAAAACTTATTTCAGTCTGGCTTTCCAGCGCTGTCTGTTCTTCTCTACAGCTCGCATTTCTCAACCGATTCTGGTGAAATTTTGTGAGCATGTTTGAAATTTGTGTTGTGTGTTGTGTTGTTTGTGTTTTTTCTCCTCTACAGATGGCAAACCCAATGCCAATATTTTATTTTGTACAATTTGAGCCAGTTTTTATTGCGAGGTCTACAGCTCACGGAGCCACTAGTTTATTTTCTATACGAAACTATTATCCCTTTAATAACCAACCTAATTAATGCGAAGACCCGCAATACAACTCTATCTAAAGAGATGTACTTAATTAAGCGTTGTGTGCCCCTCAAAGGGATCGTCAAAATATTTCAAATAGATTGATTTTCGCCATAATATTTAAATTGAGCTGCGAAGGCACTCCAAGGGTTGCTTAATTAATGACACCCGATATTCGCAGGGACTGTTCAAATTTTAATAATCTGGTTAATATCTTGTTTGGCTGCTGAACGAAATGCAAATGGCTAGATTGCGGTTGGCTGTCGTTTTAATTTGGCTGGTCGGGGTGTTGCTAACGACAATCAAAGCTCAGGATAGATATTTAATGTTTTTTATTTATTTTCTGGTACATTTTTGGCCGAATACTCAAAAGCTACTTAACTTTGAGAGGCTCTCAAATAGCATGCTGTCTTTGTCATATCTTTGACATTTAATGCGACAGGACGACGTTTGAGAGCCCCTCAAAGTTAATTAGCGTTTGAGTATTCGGCCATTTGTTTGTTTAATTAGATTAGATTTGTAAAATCTTTATTTAAACAACTAGTCAAATATCGACGTAGGAATTAAGTACTTGAATCTGACAGTCGCCAAAAAAAAAAATGTGACTGCAAGCAATGACGACACGGAAATCATGAAAAAGAAGATTGCATCAGTTTGAAAAAGGACCAATCCAAAAAACAGTCAAAAACGTTCAAGACTTTTTAAAACCACTATCAACATGGGAAATAATAGGGACTTGGTTGAGTAATTTTCCAATGTAATTATAATTTAGCATATTATACTAAAATATTTTAAAACCGTGTGTTCGAAGAATCGCAGGAAATACTGTTAACGTGAATGAACAATAATCTATTTTAAGCGTTTATTGTTGCGCAAGAACAAGCCCCATATTCTCGTCTGTCCTATATAAAAGCCACTCGATTCTCAGTCGATATTCTTCATCAAACAAGTACGATCATTTTTCGAAGCAATTTATATAGTCGAATATGACTAACTAGTATGAAAACATGGTGAGTAGAAAACGTAAAGTTGTAGCCACAAAAAAAGAGATTATCTAGTACAAATATCAAATTGCGTATAAACCTCACAGATTATTGTAAAAAAAATCAGAAAATCACCAAAACCTAGTTAGGTTCATCTTTTTGGCGGAAACATATTGAATTTTACATCAAAATACCCTTTAAAGTATTGTGAAGTTGCTTCAATTACTTATATTCCAGAAAGATAATTGTAATGATAATAATGATAAAAATAACAACGAAAAACATCAAAAAGTGCAGAAGTGCAGAATTTCCTTACTCTTACACGTAAAGAAAAAGACAGAGACAAATTTTCCAGCTTAACCGAGCCTTAAGAGCGAAGTTCATCTGAGAATCTTAACAAAGAATCTGACCGATTATGGAATGGCATAGCAATCGACCAATTTGATCTGAAATAAAACATCTGAATCAATAATGAATCAAATATAATAAATGAATATGGATATATTTGTGGCAAAGCTAGAACAAACACAAAACGAGCCAAAAACAAAACTTTGACAGCATAATTTCCAATTTTGAAGCTCCCTTCAGATTTGAAACAATATCCACGTTTAAACACAATGTGCAGTCATAAATCTTTTACGCAAAACTATCTCCATTATTACTGATATTGGAAATAGCCTTTGTGCGCAGTAAGACACTTTCTCGATAGGTATACAGGGTTATTAATTGTAAAACACCAATAACCTTGCAAAAGTAGACAACTAACATTAACATCATAAACAACAAATTTTTTTGTACGAATTTTTAGAAAACGGACAAAAATCGACTTTCGATACAAATGTCCGAATATCATTTCATTACATTTAAAGTCGTGTTTTTGTCTGTTTTCGGAAAAGTCGCAGTCAGTCCTGCGAGATTGTTGGTGTTTTACAAATAACCCTGTATTACCTATATATGCCATATAAAAAATCTAAATCGATAACGTCACCATTCCCAGCGATTCGCAGAGCAGAAGAGTGTGGAGTACATTTGCATTCGTTTTGATCTCACATTCTTAGCGGCAATGTATTCAGGGTTGGGCAACGAATGTGTAAAAGATAGAGCTCGAGGGAGCTAGGGCTGTCTACTGTTGATTCCGAAGTGGCCGAATAAAATGCTAATAGGGGTTGGTGACAATTATTGTGTATGGTATATGCCAAGCGAAAGTGATGAATAATTTATAAATAATTTAATGTCGATGATAATTTCACATTAGCGATCAGTTAGATACGATATACCGCAATAATTCAAATCTGAACCCACCTTTATGTGGCTATTCAACCAACTGAAACTCACCCGCTATTTTAAGTCACTGTTTTAACCTAAAATTATTAATTTATTTTTAGTAGTAGTACCTATTTATTTTTACGATACGTAGTACCTATTTATTAATGTTATAGTGATGTTGTCAAATATTTATTTATTTATTATTTTATTAATAATAATAGAAGCTACATCACTTTTTATGTACGGAAACAGCCGATTTTCTACAATTCCAAATCTAAAGAGACCACCTACAGGTCACAATTATAAACCGATTTTCAAAATTATGTCGCCATTTGATAGCTAAACTAATACCCTAGGACCTTTTTTTTTTCATTTTTTCTTAAGTCGGTTTTTTTCGAAATATTAACAATTTAGTAAACAAACATCTCCCAAAAAAGCCGGAATTTTTTGGAATTTCACAAGATTCCAAAAAAAAGTTACCAGTAGATTTTCAAAATTTAAACATTCACACGTGTGTCAATAAACTCCTCAACTTTTGGTACTATTTTCATTTCGATCCTCCCAAAATCCTCGGAGATATGGCCAAAAATACGTCTCAGGCGATTTGCATCTGATAACCATTTTCAATGGTAAAAGGCAGTTGTAGTTGGCAGCTTGGTTCGAAATACCTTCATTTTTTAACGGTTGTAGTGTAGAGGCATAAAGATGCCATAGCAATTTAGAACAGGCCAAATGGACTTTTAGAGCAATTTCTGTCACTAACCAACCAATCTCATTAGGTGTCCTGACACAGTCGCTTGTGTGTCTTGCGCTTTCAAGAGAGGCATGCCTCATTGCATTCAATAGCTCATCGCATACCCTATCTTCTCAAAAAGACATACGGAGGAAAGTTAAAAGGAATTTTGAAAACGTCAAATTTGTATAGCAGAAAGTTGAAAGGGAAAGTGCACGGTGTGGAGGCAATATGCTTGCGTCTGACGCAAGTTGAATTAAAAGTTAAAGCGACTCGGTGAAGATAGACCAATAAATTAATAATTGACCACATTCTACCTTACTATGTAATGTGACAGCCTGATGTCAATGTCATCACTTTGTTGGGCAGAATACCAGTGCAGCCCCGCTTGCTGCTTATACTGAGTCCAGCACAGATTTGACATCATACGACGGTGCACAATATCAAAAAAAAAATATTTTTTTCTATGTATACTTAAATGTAATACCTTGTGTACCGTTGGATGGTGACAAAATAAATGAATTTCTTTCTTTCTTTCAATAAATAAATACTGAATACTGAAATAGCTCAGTTAATAAAAGTTGAAAACTGCAAGGCATATATAACAAGAGACGCATCGTATACTTCATTTGTAACTGAGAGCGTAGCAAGAAAACCTCAAGAAATACCTAAATATTACCACAGCCAGCTTTTATTCAAGCCCGTTACTCCATCAGAGAAACCTCAATATTTTTGCAAAGGACAAGGAACGTTCCAGAAATTGAAATGTAACTCTTAATAATAATAAAGTAGATCCTCCTTGCCTTATTCCATCAGCACGGGTCTGTCTCTACGCCCATAAATGTCACGACGTTTAATAAAGACTTTTTAGCTTTTTCCCCGTCACACGAACTTAGCACATTTTCCCTTATTACGTCCGTGTCATAAGGTACATTATCGTTCCCGAGATTTGCGAGTGACGAGTCACGGTTGGGCTCTCTTTCGCAAACTTTGTCCAAGTTCTTGATAAAGTTGCCGAGTAGTTCGCACGCAAATATGATTTATATTAAAATATAAAGTTTATATTAACCTATCAAAACTTGCTCTTCTTAATATCTTGCATATTAGATAACCGATATAATAACAGATGGTAGGTACTGTGTAGTAGTGGTACGTACTTAAATGTCTTCCATTTAACATTATCTTTATGCCTTAACAATAACAAATATAAATAAAATAGACTTGTTTTCTCTCTATTTATATCTTTTAGCTTAATATAGGTGTAACTATAACTATTGCGGAACTTATTAAGTAGTTTTAGTTTCCATTTAAATTATAAAATAAAGGCACATCAAAAATCTTGATAATAACTTTATCCTTTTTTCCCAATAAAACAAGCATTTTTTTCACAGAGCACTTTTCATATAGAAAACATGAAGAAGCTAAAGTATTGTTGACAAGACTTTAACTGAATGTGTGCATAGGCTATGAAGCGGAAAAACCCAGTTTAGTTATAACAAGTTTGTTACAACCTTTACTCAATAAAGCTAACAAGATTGCCGGAGCAAGCGGTTGCAGGAAACGACTAACCATGCACAGTGAGTAAGGGCCTTTACTGCTTTTAAATTTTGTTTCATTTAAAATAAAAGCTTTTTACGTATAGTAAGCGCAGTTTTACTTATGTGGGATTTTCACTTGTGACTAAAGCCACACAACTTTTGCTGCACGGCCAAAATCGACTTTGTAAATGGCAATTCGGCCTACGCTGCAGGTGACTGAACAAACTTATCTAATCCGGTGGCCAAAACTGGAACTAAGTGTTATTACATATTGTTGCCTAGGTTACGCCATCGACTACATAGACGACAGTACCGCCGTCACCGATGATGTGTCACCTGCGATACAATTTTTTAAGCGACTTGCTAGGTGACTAAAGTGGACCATAACAGGTGACTAAAATAGACTTATATAAATGGCCCATAAGGGTTTTGCGATGTTTAGTTCAAAAATAAATTGTATCTATAAAGTAACAGACAATTTATCAATAAGTATAAGGATCACTTAAGACATTCGTTTATTTTCAGACTTGCTTGCGTACTAGCTAATTGTATTTTTATTCCAAAGGTTTATTAATGCACTATCTACATTAGTAACAAAACTTGGAGCCTAGCACTAATAATTTAGCAGTCACTGATGTTTTTCAGGATCAAGTCATTGTTAGTTCAAATCACCTTCTAAAATAAATAAGTACAAGACTATCAGATTTCCCGAAATACACATGGAGGTGAAATCGATAGGTATTAATGACCTCCAGCACTAGACACCCCCTGGTACACCTTTCATAGGACATCCTGTATAACTAGCGTTTCTTATTTAGAAGATAGAATCCTAACGCGCTAGCAACTCAACAAAAGATTGGGCTTTCATTGTATTTCGTTCAACGATTTAAAGCCACGGACTCTACAAACATTCTCAAAAGTAAATTTTATGTAAAATTTATTAAGCCCCGGCTTGCCCTGGGAAAATTGAGTATCTATAGGGGCTGTATCGTCAAAACGCGCTGAACAAGCTATAGAAAGTTTGGGAACAACTGACACAAAGACGTCGCTGTTAAGCCGACGGCTATTGTGAGCTTGAGGCTCCCCTCTTCATTATTCCGAGTAAATATTCGAGTCTACAAAATTTCAGCTTATTTTGTTTTGTTTAAATTCGGAAAATATGTTTATGCTTCATTATCTTTTTGGTTAGAGTTTTTATAGCGGCTAAAATTCAAACAAACTGTGAGCAATAGTGTGTTAAAACACACTAGTTAAGGAAATCTTTTCTGTTGGAATCTTGTCTGGGGAGGCTTTTCTATTACTCACGTCTCGTGCGAATGCGAAATTGTATAAAAATATGATGTGGTGGAATTCAATATGTTATAAAAGACCCTTTAATTAAACTAGCAGAACAAAGAGTTGAATCCAATCAACTAGGAAATCATCAAGCAACATAAAATTACAAAAACCACACCGACCCTCAAAGGATCGAAACATCACTAATTACTTGCCCGAATCCAGTCCTATTTTGGCGTCCGGGGATTACATCAAAGGCTTCAAAGGGGAGTGAAAAAAAACACAAAAGAAAACAGTTTTCGCAGCGATTCCGCGAACAAATTGACTCATTACAGTTTATGTGGGGAACAAAAGCGCGAGGCGCTGCCGCTGTACGCGCGCATCGCTGTAAAACGCACATGTCATTGTTGTAAAACGGTATGTGATGGCGCCATGCTTACGCGTGAGTATCATTGTAATAAGCTATTAAATTTTATTTCGTCGGCGGCATGAATACGCTCGATCTTGCTGAAAATGTACCTGGTATTATGAAATTGTTTTTTTCCCTTTCAAGTTCCCTTTTTTTACTTTAAAGATATTAAATTAAAAAAAATAAAAAATGAGGACAAATCACACCAATCATTTATTTCTAAAGTAAGCAAAGACTTATATACTAAAAGGTTAATAACAGTAAAACAAAAGTAGTATGGTAGGTATCAACTTTGAAAATACATTGAACCTACTTATTGTGTTAACTTGTGATTCAATAATTTCTTACAAAAAACTATTCTACATAATATAAAGCCACGAGGTCACTACGCTTTTTTTTCTAGCAGCTACAAAAGTCCATAATAGCTATTGAAGCGACCACTTACTCGCATTAGTGCAACGCCAACCGAGTGCCATCTACGCTCTCGGCAGCCAATCCGACTGTTTTCACTAGCAGGAGTGGTTTATCGAGTGTTCTATAACATCCATACTTATCTCAATTTTATACTTACTAGAGAAAAAAACACAAATCATCTTCATGTTAGCAGGCAAGCCTCAGAAAGAAAACGATTCTCATGTAGTAGTGGACATACTTATCTACCTACCTACTATAAAAAAATCACAGATTTCGCAGTTCCCGCAAGAATCGGAGCATTGAAAATTAATACATTTATAATTAATTTACGAAAAAACTAAATCAAATCAAAAGCAAAATCCTATAATTTTTCTAAGGTATACTAGGTACCTTTTTATTTTTACGATCGATTGTGACACTCGGCTGCACCTCGTGTCACAAAAGTGCCCCTGACTGCTTCGACGCGGCTGAAAAATTATTAACCGATTCACAAAAATTAACGAATGCACTTCTCTTCTGCTTCCGCATCTTTCAATACCTTTATCATGACGATCGGTCAATAATCATAGAAACTACGTCACTTTTTGTAGACCGAAATACCCGTTTTTCTACAATTCCAAATCTAAAGGGACCACCTACACACAATTATATAAACCGATTTTCATAAAAATTTCGCTATTTTGTAGCTAAACTAATACCCTAGGACCTATTTTTACATTTTTTCTTAAGTCGGTTTTTTTCTCGAAATATTTACAATTTAGTAAACAAACACCCCCCAAAAAACCCGAATTTTTCGAAATTTCAAAAAAAGTTACCAGCCTTTTTTCAAAATTCAAACATTCACACGTGTCTCAATCAATACCTCAACTTTTGGTACTATTCCCATCTCGATCCTCCTAAAATCCTCGGAACTATGACCAAAAATACGTCTCAGGCGATTTGCATTTGATAACCATTTTCAATGGTAAAATTGTAGAAACTTTAGTTTACGAATAGCATCGTGAATGCGAAAATCAAAATCTTAAATCCGTACATATATTATATATGTAAAAATAAAATTGTTTGTAACGTTTTCGCGCCTATAATGTGTGTTGTCCAGAAATTGTTGCTTTATTAACTATTATTTGAAAGTAACCTACGTATCTCCACATTTAAATAACACTTCTTTGATCATGCATGACTCTCTCGGCTCGTCCTCTTTTATCTAGAACTAGGTAAAAGAGGTCAGGGTTGCCACGCTCTGGAAATACCCCAGATATAGTGTTCACACACTGCAGTTACTCATTTTGCTTATTTGAATTGAAAGCAACTTCTTGAAAAAAATAGTTTGTGTTCTTTTACGAGTATAAACACATGCAATCAGAAAAGCGAATAAACGAAGTTTTATTATTTATTTTAATCAGACATTGCTATTCTACAATATCTTTCTAATTGGATGCGGCAGCTCGAGCGTATAGGCCTGCCGGTACTAAAGTATAAATATATAATCTATTCATGTTAACTTTTAATGCGTTATGCATGATACTCGCTCAAACGTAGTAGGACATTTTTACTTGTAATTCACGGAGTAAGTTTTTAGTTGATGTCGCTATTTAAAGTTTATGCGCGCAATATTTACTGAGTATGAGTACTGTGTAGCCACTTTTCTATGTAGAAGACCGCTCTCTATAATGCATCGATAAATAACTGGACGCTCTCCCGCGAGCCGAAAAGGCGTCCTTGGGATTTTGAAAATAGCGACACTAATTTTATCTAAGTAACAAAACGATCCAGTGAGGATATTATTCGAAAATAAGGTGTCAAGCCTACTCACCGGTCTTCTCCTGCTGCCTTGCCTGTCGGCGCCGACCTTTGGCAATCCTTTTGGTCTTTTCACTATATGAGAGCACACACAGTACACAACGAAAATGTTCAAAATGGGTTTTGCAATAAGCAGCGATGCAATCGATAATAACGTGTGTCGACAGCGCGGATCCGTCTAACCAAGTGAGTGGCATCAACCAAATCATGAAAGGTACCCTCACTAGATTAATAATTTCAACAATATTTCGCGATCAACTACCCGCGAAAACTGTCACTATGAAGCGTTTCGTTTTATGCAAATACAATCAAAATGGCAATAGAAAGTTATACAAAACAAATGCGCGGCTGCAACAATAACATAAAAGTAACATATTTTTCTTGAAAACTAAAATCTATAGTATGATTCTCAAAAAACAATGTGTTATCAGATAGCAATTTCTTGATATTACCATTATAAAACTTTAACTATCAACCGTTTGTGCCAGTGTGAACCAGCCTCAATCAGAATTCTGCTAACTTTTATCTCATATTATTGGAAATCAGATTACCAACTTAAGTAGATTTTCCGGATATTTTGGAGCGATCGTGGTCCGACAAGAGAATTTAACTTTTTCAACTAATCTTTTCATTTTTTATAAAAAAATCAAACGCATAGCAAGTTATACTTGTTTATAAGTAAAGTTTTTAAAAGTATTTTCTTTCTAGTGTTTTACTTATAGCTCAGAAGTGGGTGGGTGCAGAAAGCGTTGGATTGTTGATCCTATCTTATTGTACCTATATAATAATATGAACTAGGGAATTTCTTTACTACAAATGTTTTATTCAAGTGTATAATCAAAATATTATTAAATCTTAATTAAATGTAATTTATTTATTTAGACACAATAACAGTTTATAAACTATGAGTTTTACATAAATCACACTAAAACTAAAATAAAATTAATAATTGTGCATAACATTGAATTTACATTGCAGTAAAACCCGTTTAATACGATTTCTAAGGGTCCCAGCTAAAAACGCATCTTAAGCGGAAAAGTGTATTATGCGGGAAAGGGAAAAATACATACACACTTGTATTTATAAAGTAGAATTAGGAATTTTATGGTATACCTTTTTTTCATACGTAACGTCTGACGTCAACTTAAACATTCCTATACATTAAACGCATGCAATGTAAATGCATTGCAGGCATTTAATATATCTATAGGAATGTGGTGTAAAGGAAGGTGGCACCCTGAGCGAAAGTGGCGCCCCGCAGTGAATTTTATTTAATAGTATATTTCTAATACACGATTTTAATAATGTTTTACGTGGAATATTTAGGGCCCACAGTCTAGTAATTCTAGAGGGTATAATTACATTCCCTCGTAGTCACTGCTAGAAGTAGATAGCAAATCTGCTAAAAGTGTCGTTTTTTACACATTTCCTATCTACTTCTACGAATGACTATGACGGAATGTAGTGATACCTTTTAAAAATACTAGACCATGTGCCCTAAAAATTCCACGTAAAACATATTTAAAATCTTTTTCTATTAATAACATATTAAATAAAAACTTCTGAGGTGCCACTTTCGGTGGGGTAGCCACCTTAAGGAAAGCTATTTCTTTGTGGTAATCTTAATGTCTTGTTACCGCTTGGTTTAAGAGTGAATAATAAAGCGACAAGAGATCGCTTTACCGTTTCTTAGTCAGAAGACTACCAATATCGTTGCTCACACATAGCTACTCATGATAATTTCATAGCACTAAGCCCATACAGGGGTCGTAAACCTTAACGTCCAGTTAAAGAAGTCGAGCACGCAGCGGTAATTTGAAACGTGGCGTCAATCCCAAACGACCGATAACCGAAGTCGAACATCAAAGAGAACCGAATCGTCTCGCATTACGCAGATTTGCACAAATTGTTTCGTTTACGGCGACACTTTCGTTCCGCGGGGAATTTTATAATTCTCCTACCGCCATTTTTGGGGAAGTTGGAATCAAATGGTAGTGGGGAGACATGATAAGTTTTTTTAAGAAACGGTAAGGATGATAGGCTAAAACTTTGTATCTAGAGCGACTAGAGCACACACTCGCTTACAAATCAAACTTACATAGATATGTAGCACACTTTTTTAAACTTGGACTTGTAAATTATTTTTATTACTTGCTTATACGATTAAAAAGTCAAATTAATGGTAATGAAAAGACAATTTTCTCAACTCTAACAATCAAAGCTTTTTAAACATTTTAAAGTTTATCAAGCCATACAATAATTTCACCTTCGAATATTTTTACCGTGCACTATATTTTTATGCTTTATGATAATCGGGCAATATTTCCTTTCGCTACCCCCAAAGCCAATAAATACATCATCTCCCAAATTCCTAAAGTGAACAATAAGGTACAATAATAAAAACATAACTTATTTGAAAGAATACTCTAGAGGCTGACCTCGCAAGTAGATTAAAATTAGGGTACCTAGATCAAAAAAGATCTAGGCACCCTAATTTTAATATTTTTTTGTCTATTCATGATTGCATCCACCTATTCATCGTACCCAGGTAATTGTTATTATTTTCCAGTCTGATACTCTTGTTGTCTTTAGATGTAGAAAACTTGAATAAACTATCGATAATCATAAATTCAATATAAGATTAATATTGATTGATTCATTCGATTCATTGTCAGTATTATTTTTTTCTTGGCGCAGTATTTAAAAATATTTGCTTCGCATGTGAAAGGAGAGTGAACGCAGTGATATTTGCAACCACGCTTTTATGTCTTGCGCCTTATTATAATAAGGTGTCAGTAGGTACTAGTTAAAGACACGTCATAATAAATAAAGTACTAGATATTTATACTTATTTACTTATGAGTAAATACTGTCAGTCAAATTTTTAATACATTGTTAACTTTAAATTGTACAAAGGGAATTATTAAAATAAAACACACGAGTAGTTTGATTGAAATAAATTTATTCAAGTAATAACAACATAAGATATGTTTTAGTCGCAAAACGAAAGTTTAAAAGTGACGGTAGGTACTTATAAATATATTTCACTTTGTTCGTTCGTTTATCCTTGCTCTATACTGTCTTGGATTTGTGCTATTATGTTTTTAGTGCCTGTATAAATACTGTCTAGAAAAATATTCTCGACAACGTATTGTGTACAAATTTTAGCATCACAAGTGCACACTAAACTTCTATTCGTGAGCTGGTTCGCATCGTAAATTTCAATCCGTATTATTTTTGAAACTCTGCTTTTATGTGGTTTTTTAATATAAGATTGAGGCAGGTGACTCTTCTTCAACTTCTTTTTTGTACATGTAGCTGCTTCACCTTGAGGAGTATACTCCACTGCTCCAAGCGTCCGATTTACAGGAATGAAATTGAATAATTCATTTGAATCCTGAAAATAATGAATAAATATAAGTAGTTAAGTACTCAATTAATGACATCACATACACAAGTATTTATTTTTAATGTTAACGTGACTTACCTCCATTGCTTGCGACTGACTCTGGCGTTCCGCTAATAAATTGTAGTATTTTTTTTAAGATGCTTCACATTCATATAGAAAAAAAAAATGTTATTAAGGTTCATTATATGTAAAAATATAGCAGCGACAATATTATGATGACAAAGCAAAATTAATATGAAACTACAATATTCCAACCACATAACTGAAACGTCACTAAATGATTAGATATTTATAATACCTATTCTATAAAAAGGCGAAATATTGTTTAAGTCATCAATTTTAATTAAGAAATTTTCATGAAGTCATTAGCTAAGTTAAACCAGACTGTTGAAAACTAAACTGATCTAAGTAAGCAAGTACAGTTAACAGCACGATAGGACATGTTGACCTTGAGACCGTCTTTATGCCGCCGGCGCCGTACTGTAGTAGGAACTTACATACGTTCGTTTTCTTCATGATGTCGGATATCTAGTCCATCCATACTCATACTGTTTTAATGTAGGTATCATCTCTAAGTAATATTATTAAATGTGAAAATGGGTTGTTTGTTCGTCACGCTTTCACATCTCAACCAATCATAAAAAATTGCATACACGTTTCACGGGTACAGAACGTAGGCTACCTTTTATCCAGAAAAAATATTGTATGTATAGAAAAGCAACTGTTCGCGCAGGCGAAGTCATGGGCGACCGCTAGTTATTTATAAGTATGGTTCTTACAAGTTCGCGTTAAATAAACACTTATATTAGTCACTGATCCAAGTTCTATTTATCATCTATTAATGCATAAAAAAAAATCAAGAGAAAGAATCGAACCTGAGCCATTCTTCTGTCCGAGTGGCTACTCTAATTACTAAGCTATTATGACATTAGTTGAAATCATAATTAAATTCGATAAATTTTTGACGAGTGTAAGCTACGGCCAGGCCAGTTAGCCAAGCGCGGTGCATTCGCCTCGGATTGTGAAAGGTACTAATTCGATTCCCATCTAAAATAGGTACTTGATTTTTATTCACTAAATTTATTTTCAACATAAAACTTTATTAGCTAGTTAATACAACTTCATATGAAAAAAACAATGTATCGAGCACCGAACCGATCACACCGGCTGACTGAATGTAACCACTCACTGAGCTATTATGGCTATATCAACCTAGCTTGATTTATCGAAACTTGCTAAAGTTATATACTTACCTACCTTATTCAATAAATAATTTAAGGGTGAGGGTGACCTATGTTTTTTGTAAAACTATTACAACTAAGAATCATGACGAGTGAGTGCTCTAACCATTGAGCTTTAATGGCATTTATTTCTACGACAGTTAACAACCGGCTTAGCAGAGTAGTATCATACAGACCTAAAGGTCTCGGGTTCGAACTCGAAGAGGTACATAAGGTAAGCATGTGTGATAAATAGTGAACACACATGCAAACATATAGCTAAGTGGTACCTAATATCAAATAGACTAGCATATAAACATAAAACCTAATACCTCAGCGTTTTTTCATATTTGGAACCTGTGATTTTACTAATAAGGCTTAGAGTCCACGTGGACCTGTATTATTTAAGCCCGACAATTATCTCGTGGTAGCACAGAACAGCTCCTGCCTCCTAAGGGACAAAGCCTCCGGTGCCCAGTGCTCTAACAGTTCGAATCTGCAGTGAAGATAATTATATTAAAAAAATGTAAGTACCAACTATTTTTATTGTCCTCGTTAAAAGTTTGTAGACTGACGGACCCATTGGCGCAGTGGTGCTGAGCCAGAGTGGTGAACCAGAGGTCGTGGGTTCGATCCTCACCCGGGACAAACACTTAAGTGATAAGCATTTATTTGTGTTTGCTCCGTGTCTGAGTGTTATTATAATTAGTGATCTCTCAGTGTCCTGGGTTCGATTCCCGGATGAGGCAAGTACGTTTATGCTGAAAATAGGATTAAATTGTGTTTTTATTGCATTCATGTTATCTCTTATGAGTGTCGAGTAGAGATAATTAATTTACCTACATATTATTTCAACTTAGTCTGTTACATACTATAAACATTGAACAAATTAAAATGTAATTGTATTTTGTTTACAGGTCTGAAATTCTCGCCAAGGATCTTTTCTTGTCAAGTGACTCAGAAGAAGAGTCACAGCCACCACCACCACCACCTGTAGAAGAAAAGAAGGCTAAGCGTAAGCCTAGCAAACCGCTCGAGGGAGGATCAACCACCAAGAAGCAGAAGATAAAAATCAACCCAGTCACTCCGCCCGCTCGTCTCACCGCACACGAGCTATTCGGCAGTGACGAAGAAGACACCGCTTCACCCAGCTGCAGTAGAACGGGTAAAACACTACCACCGCTATATTCATATTTAACTAAGAGGCAGTCAAAGGGCTGCACAAGACAGGTCAAGGAAATGTCCCACGGAAAATTTTACATTGAACTCAAAGTCTATGATGCCGAGGAGATCAAAAAAGTGCAGCCGATCAACAGATGGCGCTACGCTATAACCACAATTAAGACTCGCATGAGTGATGATAAGGAGCCGTGGCGGTTTATTAAAGGCTTCATGAGAGAGGCTGAAAAAGACTTTAAACATTGCCCCGCCACTCTGATGGGCATGTATGAGAGTTAGTTATTAGTGAAAAAGTGCCTAATTTTATTGTTTAAGTCCCTATCATATAAGTATTATATATCATCTTTTTATTTTTCGTGTCTTTATAATTATAATGCATCCATTATTATACTTAATATATCATAAATAATACATTTGAATTTTATTTTTTTTCACAGCTGTATGACCCAACAGCATATCAAGATCTCGAAAGTTAAAAGACTGTTATGAATGTAAAATTTTAATACCAGAAAATCAGTATCAATATCACATGAGAACTAATATGCATAAAGCAAATTGTTTGTTGAAAACACAATTCAACAATATTAATATTATTGCAACTGCATTTAAAAACAGACTGTTAACATATCGCCTGAACGTCGCTGAGAATGAACAGTACCTCTATCCAGAGACTTTTCTCAGCGATAAACAGAAAGATATTATAAAGTTAATTACGATGACATTGAATGAACACAATTCCATTAAATTGAATTTTGAATTGTTTGCTAACTTTATGCTACCGACATCAGATGAAATTTGTCTGAAGTCATTTAATGTGAAATATTTCATTGTTTTTAAGAACACTGATTTATATGAGTTATTAATAGACGTATCAAATCAAATTAAAGCAAAATTAACTGAGTTTCAACACAGTCAATCTGGCTGGATGTATGTTTCTATGAGTCATCTTGAAATAAACATGAATAAATATTCACCTATGAGAGGTGGGACATATGTAAGCCTACCCTCATCCATTAAAAATACTAAAAGTTGTATTAACATCCAGAATCAAGATAATTGTTGTTTTTTATGGAGTATAGTTGCAGCAATATACCCAGCAAAAAGTAATGTATGCAGAACTAATTCTTACCCACATTATTCTTCCGTTTTAAATACTGAGGGAATGAGCTTTCCTCCAACAGTAAATGATATAAAAAAATTTGAAACAAATAATCCTAACATAAGTGTTAATATTTATGGCTTAGAAAAAAAATGTACAGTAACTGGACCTCTTTATCTTACGAAAAACAAAAAAGAATGTCATGTAAATTTACTGTACATTGAGCAAAACAATAAAGGTCACTATTGTCTAATTAAAGATCTAGTACGCCTAGTAAAGCGTCAAGTTACTCGCTTTAAAGGAAAAGTTTACTTATGTGAAATGTGTTTACAATTTTTTAGTAATGAAATGAAATATAAATCTCACAATTGTACAAAAATTTTATCAGTTTTACCTGAAAGAAATACTGTTTTAAAATTTCAACATTATGAAAGACAGCAAAAAATTAATTTTGTTATTTATGCTGATTTCGAGTGTCTGTTGGTTGACTGTAATGAAAAAAACACACCATCCAATACTCAGAAAATTAAAATACATCAACCTTCATGTTTTGCTTATTATATATGTTGTTCTCATAATAAACAATTAAACAAGTACGTTTCATATCGAGGTGAAAATTGCGCAGAGATTTTTGTTAAATGTTTAATAAAGGATGCAAAACGATTACACAAAATTTTAATGAATAAAAAAGGCATGACCCCTTTAACTAATGAGCAAGAGACACAGTATCGAAATTCTACAGTTTGTCATATATGCAAACAATTATTATTGAATGACAAAGTTCGAGATCATGATCATATTACATCTGAGTACAGAGGGGCGGCACATTCTCATTGTAACCTGATGTACCAAGTTTGTTCATTCATTCCTGTTGTGTTTCATAATTTATCTGGGTACGATTCACATTTATTTATTAAAGAGTTGGCAAAGTATGAAGGCTCTATAAAAATAATACCAAAAACTAAAGAAAAGTATCTCTCTATAACGAAAGTTATAAAAACAGAAGAATATAACCAACCAATTCAAATAAAATTTATTGATTCTTTCCAATTTCTCAGTTCTAGTTTAGATACATTAAGTAAAAGTTTATCTGAAAACGATTTTGTTAATTTATCTTTAGAGTTTAAAGATAAAAGACAATTTGAGTTATTAAGGAAAAAAGGTATTTATCCGTATGATTATGTAGATTCTTGGTCTAAATTTGAAGAAACAAAACTCCCTTTAAAAATTAGTTTTTTCAATAGTTTACGTAATCAACATTTAAGTGACGATGAATATAAACACGCTCAAACTGTTTGGAAAACATTCAATATAAAGTCCCTAGGTGAATACACTGATTTATATTTAAAATGTGACGTCCTATTGCTATGTGATATATTTGAAAAATTTAGAAATACAAGTTTACATTATTATAATTTAGATCCTGCACACTACATTACATCACCAAGTTTAAGTTGGGATGCAATGCTACTTTTTACTGGTGTTGAACTCGAGTTAATTAACGATTTACAGATGTATGAGTTATTAGAGAGAGGAATACGAGGCGGGCTAGCACAATGTACGGTTCGTCATGCGGAGGCGAATAATAAATACTTACCTTATTTCAATGATTTAAATCCTAGTAGTTATTTGATATATCTTGATTGTAACAACCTTTACGGTTATGCAATGACCAAAAAGCTTCCTATTTCAGACTTCAGATTCTTGTCCCAAGATGAAATTAATAACTTAAATGTAATGGATGTATCAGATGATAATGATTATGGTTATATATTGGAAGTAGACTTGGCTTACCCAAACTATTTACATGATAAACATAAAGATTTACCATTTGCCGTTGAAAAGTTAGTACCACCTTATGGGAAAACGTCGAAATTGATTGCAAATCTTTACGATAAATGCAATTACGTGATTCACTATACTCACTTAAAAGAATGCTTGAAAAACGGTTTAATTTTAAAAAAAATTCATTGTATACTCAGTTTTCGTCAGGAAACTTTTCTAAAAAAATATATTGATCTCAATACAACCCTCCGTCAAAATTCTAAAACAGCGTTTGAAAAAGACTTCTTTAAACTATTAAATAATTCAATATTTGGAAAAACTATTGAGAACAAACGTAAACAATCTGATGTTAAATTAGTAACAAAATGGAAGGAAACTACAAATAAAACAAATAAACATCTAGATGCTGAAAAACTGATTACAAAACCAAACCTAAAAAGTATTTCGATATTTTCTGAAAACTTTATAGCCGTGGAGTTGAGTCGTGATAAAATTTTCTTAGACAGACCCATATATATCGGGTTTACGGTTCTAGAATACTCTAAGCAGCATATGTATCAGTTTCATTACGACTTTATAAAAAACAAATATGAAAATAATGCGAAACTATGTTACACAGATACCGATAGTTTATTGTATTTAATATACACTGAAGACTTTTATCAAGACATGAATAACGAAATTTCAAAATTTGATACAAGTAATTTTAATACAGACAATCCGTATCAAATTCCGCAAGTTAATGCTAAAATTCCTGGATTATTCAAAGATGAGATGGGTGGTGATATAATTACTGAATTTACAGGTCTGAGACCTAAATTATATTGTATAAATAGCATGAAAACTAGAATTAAAAAAGCTAAGGGTATATCTAAAGCAGCTGTGAATGACTTGGAACTGAGTGATTACAATGAGGCGTTAACAACTAATAAAATGCTCAGATGTAAAATGAATATGATAAAATCAATAAAACATGTATTATTCTCTCAGCAAGTAGATAAAAAAGTTTTAGACAGAAATGATGATAAAGTACAAGTGCTTAATGATCAAATTAATACTTTACCGTGGGGTCATTATGATTCTATGTTTTTAGATTATTCTAGTGATACTTAATATAAGATTGTATTCCGATTAATATAACTACTCACACTTAAGTTAAGTTCAGTGTTTAAATTTGTATGTAGTATTTATACATTATTAATGTTTGATTTTAATGTATGTTGTAATCTTTGATTGTCATATTAACGGTAAAGTGATGCAAAGAATAAAATTTTATTATTTTAAAAAGTCTTTTATTTTTTTCCCGAAACTAATACGATAGATTAATAAATTAAAAAAAGGTTTATATAATTCAGCACCACTACTTGAAGTCATTGTACTGAATGCCTTGAAACACTGCGGTCAAGTTCAAATACCAGATGAAATTTCTCAAACAAAAACAGACGTTAAAATTAGAGTGTATCTGTCCTCCACAACCAAAGGAACCAAATCGACATGGTGATTTATTACCGAATAGTATCCGTTGTATTGTTTGTGGCCCGTCGAATTGTGGGAAAACCAATGTTATGATAAACCTTTTGTTACATGAAAATGGTCTTAAATTTAAACATATTTACATATACTCAAAAACAGCCTTTCAACCGAAGTATTGTTTTTTAAGACAAGTTATGGAGCGGATACCTTGCTCCAAATTAATGATATTTCATGACAACAAAGATGTGATTTCACCCGAAGATGCTTTTACAAATTCAATAATGATTTTTGATGATGTCGCATGCGAAAATCAGATAAATATTCGCAATTACTTTTCCATGGGCAGGCACAGAAAGATTGATTGTTTTTACCTATCGCAAACTTATTCAAAAATACCCAAACAGTTAATACGTGATAATGTAAATTTTCTAATCATTTTCAAACAAGACGATATTAATTTAAAACACATCTATAATGAACATGTAACTACAGATATGAGCTGGTTGGAATTTAAAAAACTTTGCAAAACGATATGGTCGGATATATTTAGCTTTTTAACGATAAATAAGGACTGTCCTCTTAATGATGGAAGATATAGAAAAGCCTTTGATACATTTATTTATTTATGAATAAAATAATGTAGGTATATATAAAGGCAAACGCTTGTAAATCAGTTAATTGATTTTAACTATCAACAAAGAACGGTTGTATATAATCGGACTTAATGGATGCAGATGTTAAGAAACAACTGATTAAATCAGTTGAAAATATAAAAAATAAAATAAAGATGATGAAAAGTGAAGAAGATAAAGCTAATTTACAATACAAAAAGGTATTTAAACCTATCACAGATAATTTGGACTCAATTATTAAAGCTGATGACAGAGATCAACCTACATTCAATGTTTCCATTGATATGGGCAATCATGACAAATTAGAAGATCAAAATTCGATTTTAGACTATGATAACTTTAGCAAAAACGTACAAAAAGATTTAGATGATAGCTCAGAATATTACGACTATACTGATGAAGATAGAAGTCCTCCAAAAAAAATTAATGATACTCTAATGTCACTAGAAAAAGAAGAATTGATGACTAAAAATATAAATGTGCCATTTGGAATACGTGGGCAAAGTAAAAACTTAATGATGGGAAACACCAAAGTGTCATTCTCTTCTACAAGCGATGCCAAACAGTCGAATAAAAACTATATAGTGAGCATTGGTAATAGAAGCTATGAATTAACACCAGGATTAAAAGAACTACTAATTCGTAAAAAACCTAATCTTAAAGCTGTTACTGAAAAAGATAAAATAACCTATAAAGACATACTTCATTACACAAATGCTCATAAAAGAAACTTTAGCCAGAACGGCCAAATTAAGGGTGACAAAGGTTTAAAATATCGTCACATTATTAAACCACTATTTTCTCAAGAAAATAATGCTAAAAGTAAAGAGTCAAATGATGAACTGAACACGAAAAGCGGTGGCTATATACCAAAGTATAAAACATATAAAAATAATACAGATTACGTATTTTGGGACGATCCCAATGAATTGATTGAAAGGTTAAAAATATTAATTGCTTCCAAATGTGCTGGTAATACTAATCATGATAATGAAATTTTATCAATCATTGAGGAACTTAAGGGGCTTCCTTAAGTTCCTCAATGATTGATAAAATTATAAAAGAATAAAAAAGACTAGCCCTTATAAATTAATATTAGTTACAAGAAGGATATAGATCATGAGTGTTGCCAAAATTGTGAATCAGTTTAATAATACTCAAAATAAAAATTCGCTTAGAGAAGTGCCATCATCACCGCCAAGAAAATCTATATTAAGTACCACCATTGACAAAAAATATATTGATCAATTTAAATTTGATATTTTAAATGAAATTGTTAATTTAAAGAAGCTGAATCAACTTTTGACTGAAAGAATTAAAAAACTGGAAAGAAATATATATATCAGTGATATAGCAGGAAAATTTAACAAACATTATGAGCAAAGCAGATGTCATAAACGAAATCTGTAGAGATGCTCGAGTTAATTATCCTAGAAGAAATGTCTTTCTTAAAGATATAGATGATCTTTGGCAAGCAGATTTAATAGACATGCAAACAATGTCAAGAGTAAATGGTGGTAATAAATACATATTAGTAGTTATTGATTGTTTTAGTAAATTTGCATGGGCAGTTGCGCTAAAGCAAAAAAATAAACAACTTGTATCTAAAGCATTTAATAGAATAATACAAGATGGACGTATTCCGAAAAACCTACAAACTGATCATGGAAAAGAATTTTATAATGACCAGTTTCAAAATATTATGAAAAAGTACAATATTAATCATTACTCTACATACTCTACTAAAAAAGCCTCTATTGTTGAAAGATTTATTAAAACTTTGAAGAGTAAATTGTACAAAGAATTTTACTTGAATGGAAATTATAAATGGAATAACGGAGTTCTCAATAATAAGATATCTGAATACAATAACTCTAATCACAGAACCATTGGTCAGCCTCCAGCTACAGTTTGTCATGATAACAAAGCAAAAATAATGCAAAGGTATATAAAGTTGGCTCAATTAAGAAAATATATAAAATGTGCAAAATTTCAAGTAGGTGATTATGTGAGAATAAGCAAGCACAAAGCATGTTTCGATAAAAGTTATACACCTAACTGGTCGACGGAAATATTTAAGATTTATAAAGTACAAGAAACGAATCCCACTACTTATTTAATACAAGATTCCAAACATCGACCAATACTTGGAGCCTTTTATCCTCAAGAACTACAGAAAACAAAACATCATGATGTATATTTAGTAGAAAGAGTTATAAAGAAAAAAGGGAATTTAGTTTATGTTAAATGGCTAGGTCTCCCGAGTAGCGAGAACAGCTGGATTCATAAAACAAATGTTTTGTAAATGCATTTTTTAGTTTACATAAGTGAAGTTACTTATATAAGCTATTACCCTATATTTTCTTCTCATTCGAGGTCAGTTTACGAAACGGTCTAGACTATTACATTTAAATACGATTATTTTAAAATTTAATAAAATGAAAAGGAAGCGATGTTCTGAAACTTTACCTAACACATATAAACGATCAAAGAATAAAGATAATAACTATAATAATAAAGATGTGATGTCTCCAAAGAAAAGTTTGAAGAAAACGTTTCAAAACATTGTTTCACATACTAAAAAACGCATAAAGAACCTAAAACCTACATGCAAGAAAGTTTTGATGAAATTAGCACATGCTACAGCACAAGAATTAGCTTCGGACTCTCCTATAAATATACCAAGAATTATACCCTTACCTAAAACTGGTGGGTTTCTTCCCTTAGTCCCGATATTTGCTGGTTTATCTGCTGCTGGTAGTTTAGCAGGAGGTGCTGCTGGAATTGCTAAAGCCATAAATGAATATAAAGCAGCCAAAAAACAGTTGATTGAATTAGAGAGACACAATAAGCAACTAGAGGCGGTGTATATTGGGAAAGGAGTACACCTAAAACCCTACAAAGATGGACTAGGCATTTACGTCACCAAGAAAAAAAACTGATTTCCAGGCTGCCCAGAAGAGCTTTGACTAATATTGATATTATAAGGCATTCGCATCACATTCCCTTTTTCCGAGGTGTATTTATGAGAGATGAATTGCCATACAAGCCAAATCGAACAGAATGTGGTGTTATAAATCTTGATACCTCCGAAAAATCTGGAACTCATTGGGTAGCCTACGCAAAATTAAATGACTACATCGAGTATTTTGATAGTTATGGTAATTTAAGACCGCCGAAGGAATTAATACAATATTTAGGACCTAATATTTATTATAACTACGATAATTTACAGAAAAATAATGTATATAACTGTGGACATTTATGTTTAAAATTTTTAAAAAAATTCTGGAAAAATAAAAGTAATTTCTTATTTCTAACGTTATTGTAGGTATTCTTTTCAAATACTTACCTTTCAACCGTATATAATATAAGTGAGAATAGCATGATATACATTAGTCTTTCTTTGTTTGTGATAGCAGCCGGATGAGATCTATTAAACTCATCATAATATTTTAAACTTTTAGATTTTTGCATTCACAATGCTATTTTTATATTAAGATGAATAAATAATGAAAAATATTAGAAAAAATCGGCTCACCCGTAGCAACTTAGACGGGATTCGAACCCGCACCCTTAGGATTCCGGCCCAATGCACTACCAATTATGCTACCAAGCCGCTGAGGGATGTGGCGAAATTTTCTAATACTTTCCACGTTTCCGCTGAAGATCAGCGCCATCTCACCAATGTGAAGAGAACTACTTCGACATTCGGTTGTAGCACCCTTGCAGGTGCCAGACAATCAATTAAGGTGAAACAGTACAATTTTTTAAACTTTTAGATTTTTGCATTCACAATGCTATTTTTATATTAAGATGAATAAATAATGAAAAATATTAGAAAAAATCGGCTCACCCGTAGCAACTTAGACGGGATTCGAACCCGCACCCTTAGGATTCCGGCCCAATGCACTACCAATTATGCTACCAAGCCGCTGAGGGATGTGGCGAAATTTTCTAATACTTTCCACGTTTCCGCTGAAGATCAGCGCCATCTCACCAATGTGAAGAGAACTACTTCGACATTCGGTTGTAGCACCCTTGCAGGTGCCAGACAATCAATTAAGGTGAAACAGTACAATTTTTTAAACTTTTAGATTTTTGCATTCACAATGCTATTTTTATATTAAGATGAATAAATAATGAAAAATATTAGAAAAAATCGGCTCACCCGTAGCAACTTAGACGGGATTCGAACCCGCACCCTTAGGATTCCGGCCCAATGCACTACCAATTATGCTACCAAGCCGCTGAGGGATGTGGCGAAATTTTCTAATACTTTCCACGTTTCCGCTGAAGATCAGCGCCATCTCACCAATGTGAAGAGAACTACTTCGACATTCGGTTGTAGCACCCTTGCAGGTGCCAGACAATCAATTAAGGTGAAACAGTACAATTTTTTAAACTTTTAGATTTTTGCATTCACAATGCTATTTTTATATTAAGATGAATAAATAATGAAAAATATTAGAAAAAATCGGCTCACCCGTAGCAACTTAGACGGGATTCGAACCCGCACCCTTAGGATTCCGGCCCAATGCACTACCAATTATGCTACCAAGCCGCTGAGGGATGTGGCGAAATTTTCTAATACTTTCCACGTTTCCGCTGAAGATCAGCGCCATCTCACCAATGTGAAGAGAACTACTTCGACATTCGGTTGTAGCACCCTTGCAGGTGCCAGACAATCAATTAAGGTGAAACAGTACAATTTTTTAAACTTTTAGATTTTTGCATTCACAATGCTATTTTTATATTAAGATGAATAAATAATGAAAAATATTAGAAAAAATCGGCTCACCCGTAGCAACTTAGACGGGATTCGAACCCGCACCCTTAGGATTCCGGCCCAATGCACTACCAATTATGCTACCAAGCCGCTGAGGGATGTGGCGAAATTTTCTAATACTTTCCACGTTTCCGCTGAAGATCAGCGCCATCTCACCAATGTGAAGAGAACTACTTCGACATTCGGTTGTAGCACCCTTGCAGGTGCCAGACAATCAATTAAGGTGAAACAGTACAATTTTTTAAACTTTTAGATTTTTGCATTCACAATGCTATTTTTATATTAAGATGAATAAATAATGAAAAATATTAGAAAAAATCGGCTCACCCGTAGCAACTTAGACGGGATTCGAACCCGCACCCTTAGGATTCCGGCCCAATGCACTACCAATTATGCTACCAAGCCGCTGAGGGATGTGGCGAAATTTTCTAATACTTTCCACGTTTCCGCTGAAGATCAGCGCCATCTCACCAATGTGAAGAGAACTACTTCGACATTCGGTTGTAGCACCCTTGCAGGTGCCAGACAATCAATTAAGGTGAAACAGTACAATTTTTTATGGGCATTGGGCCGGAATCCTAAGGGTGCGGGTTCGAATCCCGTCTAAGTTGCTACGGGTGAGCCGATTTTTTCTAATATTTTTTTTTTTTTCTAATATTTTTCATTATTTATTCATCTTAATATAAAAATAGCATTGTGAATGCAAAAATCTAAAAGTTTAAAAAATTGTACTGTTTCACCTTAATTGATTGTCTGGCACCTGCAAGGGTGCTACAACCGAATGTCGAAGTAGTTCTCTTCACATTGGTGAGATGGCGCTGATCTTCAGCGGAAACGTGGAAAGTATTAGAAAATTTCGCCACATCCCTCAGCGGCTTGGTAGCATAATTGGTAGTGCATTGGGCCGGAATCCTAAGGGTGCGGGTTCGAATCCCGTCTAAGTTGCTACGGGTGAGCCGATTTTTTCTAATATTTTTCATTATTTATTCATCTTAATATAAAAATAGCATTGTGAATGCAAAAATCTAAAAGTTTAAAAAATTGTACTGTTTCACCTTAATTGATTGTCTGGCACCTGCAAGGGTGCTACAACCGAATGTCGAAGTAGTTCTCTTCACATTGGTGAGATGGCGCTGATCTTCAGCGGAAACGTGGAAAGTATTAGAAAATTTCGCCACATCCCTCAGCGGCTTGGTAGCATAATTGGTAGTGCATTGGGCCGGAATCCTAAGGGTGCGGGTTCGAATCCCGTCTAAGTTGCTACGGGTGAGCCGATTTTTTCTAATATTTTTCATTATTTATTCATCTTAATATAAAAATAGCATTGTGAATGCAAAAATCTAAAAGTTTAAAAAATTGTACTGTTTCACCTTAATTGATTGTCTGGCACCTGCAAGGGTGCTACAACCGAATGTCGAAGTAGTTCTCTTCACATTGGTGAGATGGCGCTGATCTTCAGCGGAAACGTGGAAAGTATTAGAAAATTTCGCCACATCCCTCAGCGGCTTGGTAGCATAATTGGTAGTGCATTGGGCCGGAATCCTAAGGGTGCGGGTTCGAATCCCGTCTAAGTTGCTACGGGTGAGCCGATTTTTTCTAATATTTTTCATTATTTATTCATCTTAATATAAAAATAGCATTGTGAATGCAAAAATCTAAAAGTTTAAAAAATTGTACTGTTTCACCTTAATTGATTGTCTGGCACCTGCAAGGGTGCTACAACCGAATGTCGAAGTAGTTCTCTTCACATTGGTGAGATGGCGCTGATCTTCAGCGGAAACGTGGAAAGTATTAGAAAATTTCGCCACATCCCTCAGCGGCTTGGTAGCATAATTGGTAGTGCATTGGGCCGGAATCCTAAGGGTGCGGGTTCGAATCCCGTCTAAGTTGCTACGGGTGAGCCGATTTTTTCTAATATTTTTCATTATTTATTCATCTTAATATAAAAATAGCATTGTGAATGCAAAAATCTAAAAGTTTAAAAAATTGTACTGTTTCACCTTAATTGATTGTCTGGCACCTGCAAGGGTGCTACAACCGAATGTCGAAGTAGTTCTCTTCACATTGGTGAGATGGCGCTGATCTTCAGCGGAAACGTGGAAAGTATTAGAAAATTTCGCCACATCCCTCAGCGGCTTGGTAGCATAATTGGTAGTGCATTGGGCCGGAATCCTAAGGGTGCGGGTTCGAATCCCGTCTAAGTTGCTACGGGTGAGCCGATTTTTTCTAATATTTTTCATTATTTATTCATCTTAATATAAAAATAGCATTGTGAATGCAAAAATCTAAAAGTTTAAAAAATTGTACTGTTTCACCTTAATTGATTGTCTGGCACCTGCAAGGGTGCTACAACCGAATGTCGAAGTAGTTCTCTTCACATTGGTGAGATGGCGCTGATCTTCAGCGGAAACGTGGAAAGTATTAGAAAATTTCGCCACATCCCTCAGCGGCTTGGTAGCATAATTGGTAGTGCATTGGGCCGGAATCCTAAGGGTGCGGGTTCGAATCCCGTCTAAGTTGCTACGGGTGAGCCGATTTTTTCTAATATTTTTCATTATTTATTCATCTTAATATAAAAATAGCATTGTGAATGCAAAAATCTAAAAGTTTAAAAAATTGTACTGTTTCACCTTAATTGATTGTCTGGCACCTGCAAGGGTGCTACAACCGAATGTCGAAGTAGTTCTCTTCACATTGGTGAGATGGCGCTGATCTTCAGCGGAAACGTGGAAAGTATTAGAAAATTTCGCCACATCCCTCAGCGGCTTGGTAGCATAATTGGTAGTGCATTGGGCCGGAATCCTAAGGGTGCGGGTTCGAATCCCGTCTAAGTTGCTACGGGTGAGCCGATTTTTTCTAATATTTTTCATTATTTATTCATCTTAATATAAAAATAGCATTGTGAATGCAAAAATCTAAAAGTTTAAAAAATTGTACTGTTTCACCTTAATTGATTGTCTGGCACCTGCAAGGGTGCTACAACCGAATGTCGAAGTAGTTCTCTTCACATTGGTGAGATGGCGCTGATCTTCAGCGGAAACGTGGAAAGTATTAGAAAATTTCGCCACATCCCTCAGCGGCTTGGTAGCATAATTGGTAGTGCATTGGGCCGGAATCCTAAGGGTGCGGGTTCGAATCCCGTCTAAGTTGCTACGGGTGAGCCGATTTTTTCTAATATTTTTCATTATTTATTCATCTTAATATAAAAATAGCATTGTGAATGCAAAAATCTAAAAGTTTAAAAAATTGTACTGTTTCACCTTAATTGATTGTCTGGCACCTGCAAGGGTGCTACAACCGAATGTCGAAGTAGTTCTCTTCACATTGGTGAGATGGCGCTGATCTTCAGCGGAAACGTGGAAAGTATTAGAAAATTTCGCCACATCCCTCAGCGGCTTGGTAGCATAATTGGTAGTGCATTGGGCCGGAATCCTAAGGGTGCGGGTTCGAATCCCGTCTAAGTTGCTACGGGTGAGCCGATTTTTTCTAATATTTTTCATTATTTATTCATCTCATCATAATATTTTAAGAAGCATTAAGGCCTCACAAATTTTTACCACCTACATAAAAGTACCATGATAGTATTTAATAAAATTCAGAAACCAGGAGGCAGATGTAATATTCCGCATTCTGTGCTGAAAAGAGTCAGACGTGTCAGCGTAGTGAAAACAAAAAAAATATCTAAAGAAAATAAAAGATTTTTGAAAGATCTCGGTTTTAAAATATAAAATGTTGCAAATCACAGATCTACCGTATCATGATAACTCGATAGAGAGTTATGAAATTCATAGTTATAATCCTTATAGTAACAGTTTCAAAGATAATGATGAAATAAGAATTCCTATTCACCAACAAGATACGTACGTTCTACCGTCAGGAAGCTCTATTTACATAGAAGGTTATGCGCGCATAACTTCCAATGATCCAAAAGTGAAAAAAGATGTTAATTTTATTAATAACCCACTCTTGTATTTGTTTCAAGACATAAGATATGAATTAAATGGTATTGAAATTGATCGCATAAAAAATGCTGGAATTACTACAACAATTAAATCTTATGTATCTATGACTGGTGGAGAGAATAAAGCAGCAGCAGTTTGGGGATGGAACTTAAATGGTACACAGATGAAAGATGGTCATTTTAGTGCAATTATACCATTAAACAAACTATTAGGGTTTGCTGAAGATTACAACAAAATAATAATTAACTGTAGACATGAATTAATACTGCATAGAAGTAGTAGCAATGAAAACTGTGCTATTTTGGAAAAAGATGATAATATAGAAATAGAAATTCAAAAAGTTCAGTGGCGCGTCCCTCATATAAAAGTAGCTGATCGTAACAAATTGTTATTACTTAAGCGCTTAGAAAAAGATCAACCTATACAGTTAGCGTTTAGAAATTGGGATCTGTATGAATATCCCCTACTACCCAAAACTACTAAACATTCCTGGTCAATCAAAACTGCATCTCAATTGGAAAAACCAAGATTTGTAATCTTTGGTTTACAGAGTAATAGAAAATTTAATAAAGCTAAAAGTTCGGCTATGTTCGACCATTGTAAAGTAACTAACGTAAAATTATTTTTGAATTCACAATATTTTCCATATGATTCACTTAATCTGAAATTTGAGGAGGGTAAGTACGGTATATTATATGAAATGTACGCCAATTTTCGTCAGTCTTACTACAACACTGGTGTTGATCCGTTACTTCAATTAGCTCAATTTAAGGAAAAGGCCCCGTTGTTTGTCATTGACTGTTCAAGACAAAACGATTCGGTTAAAAGTGGACCTGTTGATGTACGGATAGAAATTGAATGTTCAGAACTTATACCTGATAATACAACAGCTTATTGTCTGATAATAAACGATCGGCTATTTGAGTACAGACCTCTCAGCAACATCGTAAGAAAATTATCATGAATTCAATAGTAGATGTACAAGGATTCAAGGACGATCGAAACCAGTTTATAGTCAAAGAAATAGCAATTCTCTGGAACAGACAAATAATGACAATGGTGATAAAACCGCCATATCCGTTTTATGAATTGACGAAGACAGAACGTTTGCGTGTAGCCTGGATAGAAAGAAATAGAGGAATTTATTGGAATGAAGGAATGGTACCATACCAAAATTATAAAAATCATATAGACAAGCTTTTAAACAAAAACTGTCGCATTTTTACTAAAGGATGTGAAAAAGTTTCCTGGATAAAAGAGATATTAAATATCGATAACGTATATAATTTAGAGGATAGCGATTGTCCTAGTTTATTAACCCTGTATGAAAAATATTCAACCTCGTCTAATATTGTAAGCTGCATTAATCATAAGAAAATATGTGCTCTCAAAAATGTAATCTGTTTAGACAATTGGTGTAGAGAACAAAATCTACTATTTAATCAATAAATATGTTAAGATAATAATACTGTAACTTTATAAGTCTGTAAAAAAAAACTGATTGTTACAATATAAGTAGGTATTCAGTATCATGTTAATTTAAGTTATAAACTAGAATAGTTAGTGGTTCCGAGGCTAAAGTTCATGTATCATATTTTATGTAAAATATTGTATTGATAATAAACTGTTTTATTGAATACTCTAGTTTTTTTCATTACTATTGACACAACGCAATCAAATAAGGTAGTAAAAAAATGTAACTTAAAAAAAATACTGACAATTAAATAGTTCATGTAGGTTTTCTAGATCTAAAGCCAATAGGTAGGTATACAATGCAAGAGTGTCAGGCTCGAAAATAATAACAATTACAATGAATAGATAAATTAAATTATGAATGGATAAAAAAGATTAAAATTAGGGTGCCTAGATCTTTTTTGATCTAGGTACCCTAATTTTAATCTACTCTCGCATTATCGCGCGACTCATACATTACTGAACACCTTCCAAAGGATATTATTCCCATTTGTTACGCAGCAAATGTGCGTGAAATATGGCCGAAAATGATTATAAAAATCGCAAAGAGAACGTTTGAGATAAGCACAATTTATTTGGGTGCGAAATGATTAGAACGTTTGTTGAGAAATGTGGAGTTACTTCTGATGAACAATGAAAATGTTTGCTATGGTCAGTGTGCATTATAATTATAACTGTGATATTATTACTATTTACATAATTATATTTGATGGCACTGTATAAGTATCACGCTCTATGTAAATCTAAAAGCCCGGTTATGTTTTAGAAACAGTAGGTAATAAAATAAGGAAGCTGTTATTAAATCTGTTATCTTGAGTAATGACTTCATGTTTATTGCTAAGGCCAACCTCATCCAATAAATTAAAACGAATTAACACATCCCATACAGTTCGCGTGACAAGATTTATATATTTGAGTGGAGCGTTTAGTAGGGTCCGACTAAACCACTTCTGTGCCGGAACGCTCATAGTGAGCTACGCGAACATTACACCAAGCCGTAGATAACCGTCTACGACGTAGCGTTACATGTGCTACGCCGTAGATGAACGTCTACGAGATTTATGTACGCTCCCAGTTGAGTCCCAAATTATATTACTATAAGTGGGGAACTTAATTAGTGAATTTATGTACACACTTTTATGATATCATCCTTCGTTACGCAATATTCGTGAGTATGAAATATGATAGTACTTTTCGTACACAACAGGCAATCAGTGTAAAATTTAGTACGTACCAGGTCGTAAAAAATATGTTTTTATTTGCCATCGTTACTTACGAAGCACAATGGACTTGCTACCAAAAACAAAGAGCCAACTTTAATTACTATTCATTATTGTATGGCCATATTAAGTAAAAAGGTTTTTAACTCTAAAAGAACTTTATACACAATGAGACTTGAATTTTGAGTGCTAAGTTATTAAGCTGGGTGAAATTATTTGCTGGAGTTAGTTTTTTTACTTTAAATGTTGTTCTAAGTGATTTATCTCTTTAAAAGCTCAAATGAACTTAATCACTCAGACAAAGAGGTTTACCTTAACAAAGGTAAGAGCAAAATAACTGGGTATATTGTTAGTAAGTTCGATTGAAATGCAATTATTACGAAATGTTTTTAATTCTTGTATTATTATAAAACTTTTAAACCAACTTATAAAATTAGTGCAACACGACATTTAATAGTTTTTCATAAATTTTTTTTCGTATTCAAATACAAATCCATTCCTATAATAAATATTTTAATATTTCTCATTTCAAAATATATTTCTAAGCAGACGCCGCTTTTTGAAATGGAACTTTAAAGGGTGCAAAAGTTCGCGAGCCAATAAAAACAAAATGAAATCGATCCAATGTGCAGTCGCGTACAACCAAAGGAGATATTTACATGCATACAAAATATATGAATACACACCAATAAATACATGTAATATGTAAAACAAATTAACCAATCACAGAGCTCAGTTTTAACGCAGTGCGTTTGCGTAGTCAAGTGTCGTCTAAGTATTGTTTGTGAATACGGGTGTAATATTTTTTGAATAATTCTTTAATATTAATTATTTTTTGTACTAGTTTTAAAATGCATTTGAAACGAAAGTGGCCAATTTTTAGGTTTAAATGGATTTTAAAACTTACAGAAAGAATGAAAACTGTTGTTGAGTTAATCAAAAAATAATTTGAGAGGGCATTGTTGTTTCTTTTGTTTAAATATTGACCTGGTTTATGTATCACTACATAGGTAGTATAAAACAAAGTCGCTTCCTGCTGTCTGTGGCTATTTATGTTTAGATCTTTAAAACTATGCAACGGATTTTGATGCGGCCTATTACTGACCCTGCCTACCTGCCTCTTAGCATGGATTTAATAGCGGGGTGCCCACTATCGCACTTAGCCGAATTTTTCAATAGTTCATACAATCTGTAGCATAAAGACAACATTATAACCAAAAAAAATCAAAATATATTTATTTCTTCACAAGGTATGTAAAATTAAACAATGTGTTGGATAAACCTTTTAAGTATAAAGATACTTGTGCCAGGAATATCCGCTCCTCCAATCATACTTTTACTTTATACCTATGATAAAATAACATTAAATATTATGTGTGTGTGCGTAATTGAGTGTGTGTGTGTGTGGTGTGTGTGTGTGTGTGTGCCACCTCCCCATATGGAGATGCAGTAGATTATAACAGACTGTACTAGGGAGATGTATAAGGCATGTATATATAACAATTGCATACTTCAGATGACGATGACGATGACCATGATGTAGCGATGTATAACTTGACTGCCAAAACACAATCGATTTTGACAGTCAACTACAAATCGCTATAATATAGGTATATTCGTATATTTTTTTTACGGTGGTCTTGCTTCGCAGGCTATAGGCAAACACTTTGAACTTCGCAAAAATAAATATGGGGTTGACGTATAAGTGTTCGCTAATCCTAGCATTTTAATATTTCTTGGGCGATAAAAGGCGAGAGTCGAGAGATCGCCTGCAGTATAAATAACGTCTCGATAATGGAGTTTAAAATAGAGTGACAACCGGTTGCCGTGGTGCTTATGCAGTCCGATAGAGCATAACGATCATTTGGGAACTATAAACTGCATCTGAAATTCCACAAATAGCGCATAACACTATTGCTCTGAAAAATTCACAATAAATGTTTTGGTGTATTAATTTATCAATGCCTTTATTCATTGTGCGGAAAATTAGACGATGTCTATCATTTATTAATGGAATGTGAGCGTAATCATCATCTCAGGGTCGCGGTCTTTAATGTAATAAAAACTATGTTGGTTTCATGTCCAACCTCTTAGCTGAACCGTTGTCGGAAGCTGCTAAAGTTATTATCAACTTTGTTATTCATAGTCTTAAGTTGGATTAGTTATTAAGATTAGGGTAAGATGGAGCTGGCATGTTCGAACTGTCGATCAAGGCTCCGAAACAAATAAAGAAAAAAAACTATTGTGGCGCGAAGGATTAAACCAAATATATTTTATAAAGACTTTGATAAATAAAATGGGGATGTTAATGGCAAGTATAAAGTGATTTTATATTGAAACACATGCAGTTATGTGTTACGTGATGCATTACGTATATTAATAAATTCATTTGCATGTGAACCGTATTATAAGCTGTTTTGAAGTAATAATACTTTTCTGCGTAATGCTAAAAGCTATCTGAGGTTTCGGGACTGAATAAATGGTAAAATGTACTGAGCACCACGGGAAAATTACTTGGAGAATAACATTGTAAGAAAAGAGTTGCGCTGTGAAATACAAAATCCGCGGGCTGATTATCTAATTAGAAACCGCCTAGCGACCGGTCGCAGTTCACAGATGAACGTAATACATTGCTACTTTTCTTTGGGGTAAAAAAAAACATACCAAAGAAAAGTAGCAATGGATGTCAAATGCAACCGGTCGCTAAATAGTTTCTTTTTAGATAATCAGGGTGCGGATGCTTACTGTATAACGCTGGCAGAATTCTTTAAACTGTGATCGAAGAGACTGAGCACATACTTAGGAACATTATTGCTAAAACGGCACTAATAAAACTAAAAAACTTATTGTAATAAAATAGAATTCAGGAGCAAACATATCGTTACTTTACTATTATAAATGCGAAAGTCCGTTAGTTTGTTTATTTGTTTGTTTGTTTCGCCTTCACGTCTTAACTATTGAACCGATCATCATGAAATTTTACATAAACGTTGTTAGGGGTACAGAGAAGGACATAGGGTACCTTTCATTCCGAAAAAAGTATTGTACCCGAGGGATAGCAAAAATCTTTTTACGCAGACGAAGTCACGGGCGGCTGCTTGTTCTTTATAATTTTCTAGTCAAATATCCTATTATATTATGACAAAGACACCATGCCGCGCTCGACGCACTCATTATATAGCGCAGCGCAGTGGAATGCAAGCGCTGGCAATTAGACGTGCGCTGCAACCACGGCTGCTTAATACGTCACTAATTAAAACAGCATATTGTAATAAACTAGCAATCAGGGGCCGTACCGGCTAACGAATCGATTTTCATAAAAGTCTGCTGGGTTTCAAATTAAAACAGATAAATCGAGCCCCAATGGGGCCAAAATGACGAACCCAAATTCATGATGTCACACGAACATCGATATCTTCCGAATCACGTCAACAAAAAGTACAAAACGAAATTGCTTACTTTGATTTCTCTGTTTTAAGTTGAAACCCAGCAGACTTTTATGAAAATCGATTCGTTAGCCGGTACGGCCCCTGGACCAAAGCAAATTTTTATATGGAACTATTAATTTTCATGTAATTGCACAGTGGAGAGCTTTTTGCCCGTTTTGAGAATGGCTTTGTTACTGTAAATATTTATCTAATGTTATGACGTGACAAAGTATCCGTGTTACATTTTAGCGTTAGGTAATCTTATAATAACTAGGTACTTTGTAAAAAAAATGGTGTTCATCATCAATTTTCAGTAGGTAATGGACCATACTTATTCTAGAAAAACGTATGGAACATTTCTTCCAATATACGAGTAATATATTGTTATAAATTGTAAGAATAAATGAAAATGTTTTAATAAGTAAGTACTTTAATAAGATTAAATCTAAGATATGAGTAGTCTATGTGAGTAGGCGCTAAGCCCTGAAACCCCCGTCTTGTTTACGCCAAACAATAATGAGTACCTAGTAATACAATTCCACGAACCAGCTAATTGGGCCCTTGGGATGTAAGTTCGCATTATAACATCGTATTCAATACACGCGCCCAACTGCTTGGAGCTTGTATAATAGGGTTATTATTAACATTAATGACTATCGTTTAATTGACCATTAACCCAACCATTACTAATATACTAATTATAATTTTCTCGTGTTCACAATTTACATATTATCGTACATTTCTGTGATTTTTAAACAAATCCGAAAAAAGTTCTCGAAAGTAGTCTTCTTCAAATTCAGTTTTACTTAAAAGTATCCAGCGTTTTCTTATATAGATTTTATCTTTACTTTGCAATTAAGTTATCATATCACTTGATGACCACGGATTTTTTTAAAGTAGTTTTTTTTACATTTTAAAATAAACCTGTCAGTACTTACGCGTTCTTCATAGAAGATATAAATGATTTTTTAAGTAACTGAATAAAAAGGGAATTTTTTAATTAAATCACTTACATCTTGCTTTTTTAATTATGAAAACATTTCTACCATTCATGAACTAAAGGATACTAATTAAGAGATTCTGTTTCAACTTAAGCATCGAAGTTTGTTCTCATCAAGGTATTTTACATACATATTACAAACAACTTAAGTGCATAGTGGTATGTAATACAGACTTAAGTAGATCTAAATGACGATGAGACGTTGTGAAACAGATTGATATATTATATCATGTAGCATTTAGCATCAGTTTAAGAGAGGAAACTACTCGTAATATTAACCTGAACATGAAACTGACACCAAATATTTTAATAAGCCAAGGTCAAGGTCAGGGTCAAAGTCAGCCCATGACCATGGCCGATGCAACTCGATCTTAACGTCGGGAAAAGGTAGGTATTTAAACACCAATGTTTAGTATAAAATGGGTTTAATTCCTGTGATTTTTATATAATATTTTAATAAGATGCTAATTAATAAGCAAATGCCTTTTATGAGAGGTTTGCTCTGTAAATTGTAAAAAAAATGTTTGGTAAAAGAATGGCAGAAGTATGTCATTGTTTATATGTAAAATCTCAATATAATAAGTTCCTTATTTCTAAACTTGGAAGTGTTACGGTAAGCGAGTCGGATCACGACCTCAACCACTTAACATTGCCAGAATGAGAAATGAGGATTTCATCACTGGCTTAATTAAATCCTCACGCTTCTGCTTAAAATAAATCTTGCTCTAAACGTTCCTTTTAACAGTTTGTTGAACTATCAAATTAATTACAAACTTACTCGTTACTCGGGTAACTAACGTTTGTACAGTATGGCTAATGAGATATGTATTATGTTTGTAATGGGAGCGTACTTACATGAGTAAGAATTATGATATTTATTGCGGGGAAAATGGAGCGCTGAATTTTAGAAGTAACTGCTGGTATACAATTTAGAATCTCACGAAAACTAAAGTGCATAATATGTGGTTACATTTTTTGATTTTCTTTTTCTCTACACATAACAAAGGAGCGAAATTATTAAAACAAAATTAAAACATATAACTACTGCCACTGTATTCTTAAAAGTGCATGTAAGTACTTGACTCTACAATGCTTGTAAGAACACAGCACAATGCGCTTACAAAGAGCAGAACATATAACAGACAGTATGTGAGACGTATTAATTAAGAACGCGACCGAGCGACGGGATAACGGTCTATATTAAACTTTACTATTTACAGTCCAGTATATTAAATACTAATGTATGTATTTATAGTACATAGATAGGTGTGAGACGTTTTGCTATTGATGCTTTATCAGTTTAGAAAAAAAATATGCTGCTATCTCTAATAATTCTATAATTTCAATAGAATATATTTATTACATAGAAAGGAAACCTAATTTATAAAAAGGCCACCCAAAAAGTATAACACAGCGAAAAATTCGCTTGAATTGAGTTCAAATAACGCCACAAACTAGACTTCCCGGCTGAAATACACAGACTCGTCAAAATTGCAGTAAGAAATTTCCATATTACTGCTCTAAGGGCCCTCGCCACAGACTTTAATAACCGACGCAAAGCATGAAAAAAAATCAGCCAGCGCGCAAATCGTCGGCACAACTTTGACGAAACAAAACGAAGAGGCGGCCTCCGCGGAATATTAAAACCACGCTTAGCCATTCATTCATTCGGTCACACGGGAACCGCTCATTCGTTCTTAACTCTTCGACTTTGTGAATGCCTAATTTCAATTTGGCGAATGAATGAGATTAACTGTCTTTGGCTTTGTGCTCGGTTTCTTAGCTAACTCGGTATAATTTCGGAGGCGCTCGTAATTAACTCGACGACACAAACTGTGTACGAAAAACTTCATCAAAAAGTTATTGCCTTGTACGCGATCTTCACAGTGATATACCTAGTTAATCTTATTATATTTTGTGTGAGTTGAAGCCTTAGTAACGTAATAACTTTGGCAAACTTTTAACTTTGAAAACCATAAAGAATTTGTGCGTTCTAACACATTCTACGGAGACAATCAAGTTTACGATTGCCTAATAGTAAAGTCACCCTGGTCCGAACTTAGAAATTCCTGGATATAATTATAATGTAGGTAGGATACTTGTATTATCAGACCTTACCAGGGTCGCCAACCATGTAGACAGGGGTTTGCGATCAAAACCTCGACATTATTAGCAACTACCCTAGCAAAGCATTGAGGACTTGGTCGGCAATCGTGTAGCTTTTTCTTACATATATAGGTATAGTAAGGGTTTTCAAATGTATAAGTATTAGTGACCTACCAATACAGTAAATGACGAGCAGGCTAAAGAACAACGCCGTATCGGACTCATTTGGGGCGCGTTTGGTAAGCTGCCTGAAATTTTTAAGTGTAAGGAAGTCCCCCTTTCTCTGAAACGAAGGGCGTACGAGCAATGCGTTCAGCCGGTCATGGTCTACGGGGCAGAAACTTGGACCCTTACACAACAACATATCCACAAGCTGCAGGTAGCCCAAAGAAAGATGGAGCGCGCCATGTTGGGTATCACTCTACGCGACAAAGTTCGACACGGTAATCCGGAGTCGCACTAAACTAACTGATGTGGGGCGCATCATTGCACAAAGGAAGTGGCTATGGGCTGGTCACATATGTCACCGATGAACGCCAAAGAACCGATGACCGGTGGAGCAGAAAGGTGCTGGAGACCAAGGACCGGTACCAGAAGCGTTGGCTGCCAAAAATCCAGATGGTCAGACGACATCACCAAAGTAGCGGGGAAATACTGGATGAGAAAAGGACAAGACCGAACGGGATGGCGTGTATTCGAGGAGGCCTACACTCAGCAGTGGGTGACTTAAGACTGAAGAAGAAGAAGAAGAATACAGTAAGTATTCAATCATCATCATCATATCAGCCACACGACACCCACTGCTGGGTATAGGCCTCCCCTAAGGATCTCCACGACGATCGGTCCTGCGCTGCCTGCATCCACTGGCTTTCCGCGACCTTCACCAGATCGTCGGTCCACCTTGTCGGGGGCCTACCCACGGAGCGTCGTCCGGTGCGCGGTCGCCATTCCAGAACCTTTCTGCCCCAACGGCCATCGGTTCTTCTCGCTATGTGTCCCGCCCATTGCCACTTCAGCTGAGCAATCCTTCGAGCGATGTCGGTTACTTTAGTTCTCCTGCGGATCTCCTCGTTTCTGATTTGATCACGTAGAGAAACACCGAGCATGGCTCTCTCCATTGCACGCTGAGCGACCTTGAGCCTCCTTATGAGACCTCATAGTTAGCGGCCACGTTTCACTGCCGTAAGTCATCACTGGCAACACACACTGTTCATAGACTTTCGTCGTGAGACACTGAGGTAAGTCGGACGCGAAGATTTTTCGAAGCTTCCCGAATGCTGCCCACCCGAGTTGGATTCGGCGAGAGATCTCTTTCTCGAAGTTGGACCTACCTAACTGGACTGCCTGTCCTAGGTATACGTATGGTCAACAACTTCAAGTGTAGTGTTCCCAACATGAACTGGAGAGGGTACAACATGGGCATTTGACATAATTTTCGTCTTTTCCATGTTCATCCTAAGACCCACTCTTTGGGAAGCACTACGGAGATCTTCGAGCATTGTGTTCAGGTCTTCCATGGTCTCAGCCATAAGGACTATATCATCGGCAAAACGAAGGTGTGTTAGGTACTCGCCATTAATGTTGATGCCGAGTCCTTTCCAGTCCAAGACCTTAAAGATGTCCTCCAACGCAGCTGTGAAGTATTCAATATCTAAAGCTATTAATATTATAAGTAGCTTAGCGGGGGTTTAATATCTTCATTAATTACGTGATACCATATTAGTTGTAGGTATTTTGATTGGTGCTATAGATGGATAGCATAGGAACGGAAATTCACGCAATACTCTGGTTAAACACCAAATATACTACACAATTACTATTATTTTACGTGTTTTTTCTCTAACACACAATAAAATTAAAATTAGCTTAAACATATAGTTAAGTATATGTTGTGTATATGTCTGGGATAATAGAGACCCACTTGTATTTTAGCCTATGAAATAACACGTGACCATAGTGTTGGGTTTGTAATGAGTAATGTAAATCTAAATTTTATGTTAGTGATTCTATTGAAATAATTAAAAAAAAACTTAAGCTACTCATGGTGAGACCAGTGGTATTACCTCCAATTTTCCATGTAGAGACTAGGTCGCAAGTTTAATCTGTGCATTGCAAAATTGTAGAGCCAACAAATAAAAGGTAGATTATGCAATTAAGACGCATAAAAATTAAAACTTAATTCTTTTACCGGTCCACATGTTTGACCTTGCTCGATTGAGCGTAAAAAACGACGGTAGGACTTAGATACCACTAGTTAACATCCAAGAATGATAAAACCGAATTACGCGCGGATAAAGTCGCGGGCATCAGCTAGTACAAAATATTTTGATAATTACGGGAAACGGATTTATAGCATTTTATATGATTTATTTTTTAGTGACTAAGAGAAATTAATTTCTAAAATAAAAATGGTGACTTTAAAAAAGACCCAGAGGCATGTCGTGTTCATAAAATGGAGGCAAATATAAAATTAGAGAATTAAAAAAATAAGAACATTAATATTTATATTGGGCAGTTTGTAAGTATTTTACATATTTTTTTCTAATTACACATTCATTTCTTTTAAAAGAAACCTATTAACTTTATAACCGTAGGGTTAACTAACCGTGTTAGTAGTAACAAAACGTTTTTTTTTTTTATTTAAGCAAACATGAATTGATGCGATGAATTCTTAAGTTAAGATACTTAAGTAGCTACTTACCTACAATAATAACTTTACAGAAATAACAAACAATCACAACAATCAATGTTAATAACAGCTACTTACGTCAAGTATTAATCAATTATTTCAACTGTTATGCTCCAATATAATTGGATTATGTGAAATGTTTTCGAGAAATACTTTTCAATACTTAATTGGTAGAGAAAATTATATGAATCTGAACTTATTGCTCAATGTACCTATAGATGAGATTACGTATTATACACATGTCTTTTTGTACAAAACAGAGAAACTGAACTCATAAGATTAATGAAATAAGTTCGAAGTGTGTAGGTATTTGTATATCTTTACAAAGTATTACAGTCAGTTAACTGAAGTTAAGATTCATCTTCTCGGTAATTCATATTTCTCAATTGGACAATTCTCAAATCTTTAACATTTCATTTTTATTAAATAACTATTAGATAAAATGATAATTGTCACAAGAAGTTTCTCATTTATAGATAAAATATAGTAATATAAATCCATAGAAAACTGAATCGATAATCGAATGGCATTTATTGTCCAAATTCCATTTTTAAGTGCTTCTGAAAAGCGGAAATAAAAAAGGAAGCAAATATCGACCGAAACGCTTATGCAATTTTTATAAAAGGCTTTTCTAATGACCAAAATTTTGGTTTTCCTTTTCATTTTTTATTCGAAATATCTCTATAACAAATATATTGCGACCTTTCACAATAATTTATCATCCATTAATTTCGTCGTCGGTCAAAAGAAATGTCAAATAAAAGAGAAGCCTCAACGATTAGGGCAATAACGGCAATAAATGTCGGCGTAACCAGTTCACTTGTGTCTATGATTGATTGAACAATCTTGGTCAACATTCGTAGCTAATAAAATGACAAATGTGGGAGAATATATTACGTACAACATAAAGTCAAACATATTTCTTACCTACTTAACTTCATACAACTTAGAAGTACACAGTCACAAACACATACTTTTTTACTTTGTTTTCATTCTAATGGGGTATTTACATGGAGCGACTCGGCAGGCAACTTCAGTCAATTAACGCTTTTTATCGACATTCGCTTGTAAAATCGAATAGCAAATCTTACTTTAATGAGGTGCCGATTCAATTTATCAAGCGATTGTCGATAAAAAGCGCGCGCTAATAGACTAAAGTCGCCCCCCTGCGAAGTTGCTTGCCAAGTCGACTCATGTAAATACCCCATAAGACAGTTTTTGCCTTCACTTAGAAATAACTTGGCCTTTTAAATACAATCTTCATTTAATATAATAATAATTTACATAACTTCTATAAGATAGAAAATTATCAAATGCCTCATTTTCCTAATCTGATTTCCGACTCGAAGTTTTAAAAATACCCCCTTAAACTTTTTCCCTCTAGTTGTATGTATGATAGAACATTCAATTCATTATTTTTTCAACTTTTCTTACAAAAGAACTAATTAGCTAACGCGAGTTGGATTGCAAATGACGTTGATATAATGTTAGAAACATTAACTTCAGCAATAAATATTCAAAGCCAAAAAATGAAAAGCTAAAAGGGGTGCTATGCCAGCAAACCACCTAGTTCAGTTCAGCCCTTACATTTGCACCTACTACCTAATATACCCTTTACAACCACCCTATATGAAGCAATTCAAATTATAATTGAATAATTATTTAGTGATTTGTTAATATCTACCTAGCATGTCAACAATGTCACCGGTTAACTTAGCAACAGTATTTCTGTTTGACCCTCAAAGAGAAGATTTATTGTAGAAATGTGCGCAGGTCGCTCCTAACCAAACATCGGCCAAGAACAACTAAAACCACACAATCTTATTGCTACTAGAATAAGACTCAAAATGTAAATGCGACCGGTGACCGCAATCAATAAAAGCAATAGTAAATAATGGTACCGACAGCAAAACAAATATTTCACGATGTCACCAGTAATAAATGCTCCAGTGCAAACAGGCATTTGCGAGGGCTTGTTTCATTTTATATTGGCAGTGTTTAATACTACGGATATAGGGGTTTTAATTTTTTTTTTACAATAAATTATGATATTCACATTTTCAAATAAATTATGATATGAATTTATGACATGTAGTATGAAGTATTTGAAAGGTGTGCGTGCACTCTTTAACGAGTTTTAAATATTGTAGAGTGTGTAGGCCAGAGGTGCCCAAACGGTCGATCGCGATCGACCGGTCGATCGCGAGAGGTTTTAAGGTCAATCGCCAAGGATAACACATTTGACAGTTTAAGCACCCAATGTTGTTTTACTTATGCAAGTACTTTTCTTGATAAATATTTAGTGAGTTAAACGGCCAAAATGTCGATCTTTTAATCATAAATTTTTGCTAGGTCGATCTCCTTAAGAAAAAGTATGGGCACCCCTGGTGTAGGCCATTGACTTCTATTATATTCCACTAGACTGGCTGCTGTCAAACTGTTCTTGTGCCTATTTGATTTCCGCCATTTTGGCGCTGTAGGGCGTAGCGTGAGCATAGCGTGAGGGACATGGTACTAAAGTCTGGTGTCATCATGGCAACCATTTTCATTGTAGTTACGTCAGATAGGTTCCTTAGACAGACGCTAGAGGCGTTTCAAATAGGCACAAAAACTTTGCTGTCAAATCATACAGACAGCCAGTCCAGTTAAATAGAAAAAAAATTCATGTCAGTGGTGTAGGTTATTGTCATAAATTATTTGCTATTTTGCCTTTGATCGAAGGATTTTTCACAGCGACGTAATTTAAGTAAGTAATTTAAAAAAATAGTAACTTTTTTGATTTTATATTAGGTTTGTATTTAAGAGTGTTAATATTAAGTCTCTAATTGATCTCAGTTTGATTGCTTTTTGTGCGGCTCCATTTCCACCATTCATATATACTTACCTACATATGAATGGTTTTGTTTAGTTGTTGTTCTATCTATATTTTAGCTTTTCAGAAAACTGTGGTTGTTGTGTTTCAACAATTCTCGTTCCCTCGCAAAAATCTCATTTCATTTCTTATATAATTGGCATACATTCTCGGCGACATTACAACTGCAACAAAACCTTTTTGGCACAAGCCTCATCCGAAAGTGAATCCTAATGGGGAGGAAAAGCGCAATTTTATCCCGATAGGTGGCGTCTGGTTTTTGGTACCGGACCGCCTAAAAGAAAGTGTCAAAATATATGGGAATCTCTTGGAGTATTGCACTTTTTAATTTTATACTGAGAAAATTCCGCATTGTTATGCATGTAACTTGTAAAATATTGGAGTTCATCGATTTCCCAGTAACAAAAAAAATATTGGGCAAAAAAATATCAAAAAAAAGATGCTTTTCCCTCGATTTTCTCCTTTGCTGAGCCTGAGAAACATTATAAATCAAAAGGAATGTTTCATGAATTTGATGAAGCTTCGCCAAAATAAAACAACATTTGAATTATAACAGCTTTGTTCTTTAATATTTACACCTTAGCAGTTTCTAACATATTTATAACTTGGATGAATTTGATAGGTATATCAAATATGGAATAAGCCCAATATTGGGGCCAAACAGAGAATTAATAGAATTTTATATGCCAGAGTCATTCAAGAAACTTAGAATAATAAAATAAATATGATAAAACGGTTCGTGTAATTTTGGATGGTACAGAAATTCCAGTACAGAAACCTGAAATTACTATTGCACAGAAGGCATCATCAGGCAACTATAAACACGGAAATTCACACTCAGTTACTTTGTTAAAATTTAAATCATATGCTTCTAATCTGAAATAAAAAGATTACTTGTAAATCTTACACGAAATTTAAAGAAATGTAATGCTTGTTAGCATTTTTTTGTAAGTTGCTATAAACTTTCTTGCCTGTTGTTTTGGCTTTTCTTTTCCGTAATTCTTCTTTTATATGAGCTAAAGTTAGCATATAATACATTGTTTGTCCGCAAAACCGAAAAAAATACAATCTAAGAAATTAAATCACGTAATATACAGTCAAGACAATATAAGCTCAAACTGACAATTGTTCCATAGAATGAAGCGCCATCTGTAATTCACTTTGCCTTCGCCTCCCCATTGGAATTCTCTGTGGGCCGCTGGCAGTTGGCAGTTGGCAACGGGTGTGGCGTTGGCGCCAAACGGTGGAAGTCGCGAAACCACGCGAAACTGAGATAAGTGACTGACGAGTGCAAACTTGGCCTAACAAATTAATGGGGATGCATACCACATGACATGAGTAAATGTGCGGGCACATTTGTCTGACGCCACGTGTTAACACGCCGTCAGATGACATCGGTTTTCATAGTAAATGTACGATCTAGGATCACACTTATAACACGTCCATATAAATAAGGCGTGTTAACACGTGGCGTCAGACAAATGTACGGACCCGTACCTTTAATGAGTGTATGCTGAGGAAGGAACTAATGGGCCCACAAGCGACTGTTCTTAAATCGTCATTTCTGACTTCGAAACAATTTTTTGATAGCGGCCGGGGGGGGTGATTATGTAACTTTGTTGCAATCAACTCTGATAGAAATCGCAGTAACATTGCTGCTTTAGTAAGAACCAATGTGATAACTATCTTACTTAAAGCAGCAATGTAACTGCGCTTTCAATCGAGAATTGTTAGCAACAGACTTACGTAATCTACGTACCGGTCGCCGCTTACGTTATGGCTGCGTTCAAACGATAACACACGACCCGACCTCAACCCGAACTCAACTCAAACTCACCTCAAACACAGCCCACCTTGAAATACATCGCTTACAATTTTGAGTCTTATGACACTTTAATAAGGTCCTGTGTAATGTCCATGTGAGTTTGAAGTGAGTTCGGTTTGAGTTCGGATTGAGTTTGATTTGAGTTTGGGTTGTGTACGGGTTGACTTTGAGTTGAGTTCGGGTTGAGCGCGGGGAGTATGCAGTTGCATCGACAAAATATAAAAGAGCTTATTAATGTGTCATAAGACTCAAAATTGTAAGTGATGTATTTTAAGGAGTGGGCTGCGTTTGAGTTGAGTTTGAGTTGAGTTTGGGTTGAGGTTGGGTCGTGCGTAGAGATGGGCAAAAGACCCGGTTTAAACCCGACCACTGGATTTAAACCCAATAAAATCCCACACTGTATGTTATAATTTTTTTTATAGTTCTTTTATTTCTAATGATATGTCAAATGTGACATTCCTATGGAAACAATATCTGGTTAAATCAATACAGAAAAATATTCAAAGGACGCAACATATCTTATTTCTAAAGATTTTATTTAGTTCAACAAAATGTTCTATGGGCGATAACTGGGTTTAAACCCAGCAATCGGGTAAAAATGGGTCCTTTGCCCATCTCTAGTCGTGCGTTATCGTCTGAACGCAGCCTATCTGTGATTAGCTTCGCGTGATCCCTATTGGCCGAAACAATAAGTAGCCAGTAGGTAGGTATTTTTTATTTTCTAAATTCTAATTTGTATAGTTCTTTTTAATAAAGTGTTGATATTTTTAACAAATAAGTCGGTAACAGAATGTTTATTTGGCCTAAAGCCATTAGTATCAAATGACTATTCATTAAAATGTTAACATGTTAAGTAAATTAAATTAATTATTTCATTATTCACTAATAAAAATATAATCTAATTTTAACAATGGCTTAAATCATTCAAGTTTGACAATTAATTTTTCATCAAATTTTCTAAACCTCATCAACGCAATGAATATTTAAAGACAATGAAAATAATACTGAAATAACGCAAGAACCTTTATTATTAATGACAACAGAACTTTTGGAATACATAAAAGCTTTCCTGAAATCGCGAAAAAATTATCAGTGGTTTCATACATTATCGCAAAGCTCGCTAGCATTTTACGTATGAAACAGCAATTTTTTTTTTGGGATTTCAGTGTTGCTTCCATACAAAAATTTTAAAAATATTAAAAACACGACCGCCCTGCCAAAAACGAACTAAAAATAAAAATTAAACAACAAGTGTCATTGCACTCGGGGGACCTTATTATGGAACAATTTTTGATCAAAGAGGTCCCCCGACTGCAATGACACTTGTTGTTTATTTTTTTTTTTATTTTTAGTTCGTTTTTGGCAGGGCAGTCGTGTTTTTAATATTTTTTTAAATTTATTTATTTTTATTTCACACATTTTAGTGACATATTATAGTATTAGTTTTGGAATGTGCTCATCAAGGCCTTTCATTTGATGCCCATATTGTAATAATAGAAGAAAAAAATTTTTTTTTCACATTTGAAAATGGCGTCGTACGGTCGCCATATTGATTTTTTCTAAAAAAAATATAGCCAGTGTCACTCGAGATGCTGTAAGGATTCTAACGATACCCCATTTATCCAAATCAATTCAGGCATTTAGAAGTTATGGTGGAATAAAGAAACTCACATACCCATAAACATACATGAACCCTGAACACATATACACTCTTTTTGCTTTGGGCAGTCATGTAAATAAAAAAGTAGTTTTTAAGGTTTTGCGTTATTTCAAAAACACGTTGTATTGTTATTGTCATGACAAAAAGTGCACACATTTGAAATGATTAATTAAATATTCCTTAACAAACCGTGCCAAAGTAAAAGGCATGGGTCAAATCTTGTTAGAGCACACGTGTAATCCTCAAAACATAACGTCAAGAGTCGCCCGCAGGATTTACTTAGCAAAGAGGACAGAACAAATTCAATTAAACTTTGTGCGGAACCTTCTTTGTGGAAAGCAAAAAAACGGTACCTCAAATTCCTCATGTATTTAGAATGGCATATTTTGTACTGTGATAATTTGTACGCCTGTGTTTGACATAAAAAATAAATTAATTAAAAAAATATTAAAAACACGACTGCCCTGCCAAAAACGAACTAAAAAGTTAAACAACAATTGTCATTGCAGTCGGGGGACCTTATTATGGAACAATTTTTGATCAAAGAGGTCCCCCGACTGCAATGACACTTGTTGTTTAACTTTTTAGTTCGTTTTTGGCAGGGCAGTCGTGTTTTTAATATTTTTTTTATTTATTTATTTTTATTTCACACATTTTAGTGACATATTATATAGTTTTGGAATGTGCTCATTAAGGCCTTTCATTTGATGCCCATAGACTAATATTATAAATGCGAAAGTCCGTTTGTTTGTTTATTTGTTTGTTTGTTACGCCTTCACGCCTTAACTACTGAACCGATCACCATGAAATTTTGCATACACTTTGTCACGGGTATAGAGAAGGACATAGGGTATTTCATCTCGAAAAAAAGTATTGTTCTCGAGAGATAGCAAGAAAAACTTTCCACGCAGACGAAGTCGCGGGTGGCCGCTAGTATTGTAATAAAAGAAGAAAAAAATTTGTTTTTTTACATTTGAAAATGGCGTCGTACAGTCGCCATATTGATTTTTTCTAAATCTAAACTAAATCTGTTCAGGCATTTAGAAGTTATGGTGGAATAAAGAAACTCACATACCCACAAACATACATGAACCCTCGTTACAGAAATTTTCTCCCTATCCGCACTAAGGTCACTCTTGTCACTTCTCTCATTCTTCCACTCATTGACTATGCCGATGTCTGTTACCCAGACTTAAATGAGGATCTCCTTAATAAGCTAGACCGCCTCATGAATAATGCCATCCGTTTTGTATTTTGCCTTCGCAAATATGATCACGTTTCGTCGTACAGGTCTCAGCTTAAATGGCTGCCTATTCGTCAACGCAGACAGTTACGGCTGCTCTGCACTCTCTATTCCATTCTTAACAACCCTCATTCTCCTGATTACTTAAAATGTAAGTTTCAGCATCTCTATGATTCCCATGATCGGCGCCTTCGCTCTGCCAATTCTCTTTCTCTATTTACTCCTCTCTTTCGTTCTGGGTATATGTCCGACTCCTTCACACTGCAAGCGACGCGTCTTTGGAACGGTCTCCCCGATTCTACTAGAAGAGCTCCCAGTAAGTTTTCTTTCAAGAAACAAGTTCATGCACATCTGTTGGAGGGCTTATGCCCGTGATGTGGAAGGGTCAACGTCACTACTTATCCAAACTCTATAATAATTTGGTGTATATAATGTATTATATGTAAGTTCATATATATATATATACATATATATTTATTTAAATGTAAGTTTATTATTATTATATAATTCTTTATATATGTATTTATTAGTGTGTATCGATCTATCTTGTATGCACGTAAATATCATTGTTCTTTATTTGTGCCGCATTCGCGTTTATCTGTTTACTGTTGGTTGACTGGTAGATAATGCTATTAGCATTAAGTCCGCCATTTGTACCTTACTCAATGTATTTGTACAATAAAGATTTATAAATAAATAAATAAAAAAACCCTGAACACATATACACTCTTTTTGCTTTGGGCAGTCGTGTAAAAAGGACTTCAGGGTCGTAGGCGCCAGGGTGCCAAAAAATCTATCAGGATAGATTTTTGGTTTTTGTCTCTTTTCACGTAAGTTATGTGTTTTCAACTTTGGACTTGAATTACACTGCTAAAATAAGTATTGTAGTCTATATGAAGGAAGAATAATCATAACATTTATTCACAGTATGTATATAGAAAAAGATCAAAATATTAAACATAAACAACATCAAGCACAACATAGCAGACCTCACGTTTGTGACATTTTTGATCATTTTTCGAAATGACTGAAATTTGTTTTTATTCGAAATAATTCGTAAAACAGAATCGACAAAAAAACTATATAATTATCGAACATGCTCACAAAATTTCACTAGATCGGTTGAGAACAGACGGCCGGACATGCGAAAGCATTTTTGCCCAAGCTGAAACGGAGACGCTTCGGTCAAGAAATAAGGAAAAACAAAATACTATCGCTTTTCATCTACACTGCACATTTACAAACCTCATAACACGAGGTGGCATCTGCACTAATAATTGCAGTTCTCAGCTCGTCGACGAGTTCCAATATTGGATGCAACCCCGGTCCAATTTCAGCTCAACGATACTTCAAATCCATCGCGATATCACCTACATTTGTGGCCCTGGCAGACTCTATTAGAATTATTGATTAAATTTTAACAGCACCTTAATTATTAAGGTGCTTAGATTTTGTCCCAAGTTTTTTAAAAAAGGTCAGCGCACCGCCCAATATTCTTTGTTCAGGAAAACTTACGAACTATATCGTTATTTTAGTAAAGTTTGTAACAAAGACACTAACTGCACTTATGGAAAATAAATAATTATTCTAAGTAATTATTTTGAACGTATCATAGGCCTGTTTCACTGATTCTAGATAAATTCCGAATACCTTATTTTACAGATAAATTCGTGGATAGTTTGACCAAAAGATAGATGATATCTGAAAGGTCTTTAAGTCACTCCCTTAATCGCATAATTTTCGATTTCCGTAATATGTTAAAAAATAGAGTTTTTCGGAACACTTCTTTAAACATTTTCCTATAGAAATGGTAGGTAACCTTCAAAGACTGGCTTTACCGATCAGACTTAATGAAGGGCTCACAGAATTGAAAACATAAATCCACGTCGATACCAATTAACTTTTGACCGAACCCATTGGACTAGCAGCCACGAAATAAATCACCCACATTACTGGGCCATTTTCAACATCCACGTATTTAACGTGGTCGCGAAAAGAAAAGGTTTTACAATCCCTAAAACATGATTTGGCTCGGAGGACCAAAAAATATAAGTAGTGTTTAGAAAAAAAGGAGGAAAAAATATCAAAGTTTACAAATGAGTGCTAGATTAGTAAAGTTAAATAACGAAGCGAGCCCAATGATGTTGGTTCTAATACTAATTAAATTTCAAGGCAATCATAAAATATATTGGTACTTAACATAGGCAGAATCAGTGAAAAGATGTAATTAATTAGTGAAACCTGCGATTAAAATGGGTATTTTAATCTACTACACGTACAAAAATACATAATAAATTTTTTTCCAACTGAAATTGAAAAAAAATTGATGATTTCAATAACTAAATATGGTCACTGATCAAATGTATCAATACTTATTTATTTAAAATAAGAAAGAACATATTTTTACCTAAGAACGACGGACGACCAACAGTGATTGATATACAGTCATTCTAAACTTACCATCCAAGTTTCATGGATGTAAATAACCAGTCCATGAAACTAAATAACTTTCTCCAAAAAACAAGTGTCGAATTTCGCCATAAAATTTTGGTCATCCCATACTAAATTGATCACGTGATCTTGGCATGTGGATAGTCGATTTTTTTTTTACATTTTTGGCCCTGTGCTCCTTAGAGAAAGTTAAAACTGATTCATGGACTTAACACATCCTCAAAATTTAGATAGTGAATATATACAACATGACCCTGTATAAATATTTCGAATGCAAAAATCACAACATGTCTCTGCTATCTCAATAATAAATGCAAACACTACAGTGCAGGGACAAACCCGCTTACTAGAGTCAATAGATTTAGAAAGAAATGTAGCCGCCAAAGGCAAGAAAATATTAATCTGACACAAACATTCACAGTAAGACGTAAAAAGTTTGAGGAAAATCGACAGCTCGCTTCGAGACCGACAAAGAAAAAATGAGGAAATCCACATTAACATGAAATTGTCCCAGACAGCTCTACGTCACCGATAATTTCTAGCGAATATCTTTTCAATTCATTTTATTGAGGTTGAATACTTTAGTGAAATACGTCGAGCATTTTTTTTATGAGACGCTTTGAAGTTTACATGCCTCAGAACTAGACATGAAAGGAAATGAAAAGAGTCGTTAAAAATCCGATATACAAGTGTGACGTGGTCCACGGCAGAGACGTAATGGCACGAAAATGATAAATGTGCTCGACAGCCCGACTGGCTATAAATCTCTGGGAAAAGATTACTCAGTATGTAACACCGATGAACAAAATTGTTTCCTTTTGTTTCTTGGCGAGTTGAGCTCGCTGTTTTGTCCTTACGCCCGCCGTTGGCTAAAAGTGCGCTTTTAAAATTGCATTTCATTGCATGAACAAAATCTAGTCTTGTAAGATCTTATTCTTCAGAAAAGTCTGCCAAAATTACAAGGATTTTTGTACATATGCGGTTGGGCGTAAATACTGAACCGAACCAGTTTTATAAAGTAACAAATCACTAATCATTAGTTAGGTGACGTTAGTTAGTTAGGTGACTGACGCACAGAGTCTTCTAATTCAGCAGAAGAAACTCCTGCGTATCATAGCAAACATACCCCAAACCGACAGCTGCAAACCCTTATTTAAATCTAAAAAAATCTTGACTGTCCCATGCATGTACATATTCGAAATTTGTAAATTCGTAAAAAAATATCCTGAAAACTATACAAATAGACGAGACCTACCATCAAAATATGCCTTACGCGAAAAGACAACAAACAGACTAATGCTACCCGATTCAAAATTAAAACTATATAAAAAAAGCCCCTTAGTTATGGGTGTAAATATATATAATAAGTTACCTACTGCGCTAAAAAATATAAATAATGAAAAAGAATTTATTAAAAAATTAAAAGATTTCCTTATATCAAAAAGTTATTATACAATACAAGAATACTTAAATGAAAAGATAGATTGATATATTAAATAATTATTGGAAAAAAAAAATACTTTTTAAGTAAATATCCTTAGTTTGGTAAATAGGAGAAGATTAAAATATAAATAATTATATGATAATAAGATTAACAATTAAAATGACATAATACCAAATTAATATTAACTTCATTTTTATTTATGTTTATTCGTTTATTATTATTGATTTCCGATTTAAAATACATAAATTAATTACAAATAATATTATGTAAAATATAATATATATAAGACTGAACAAATAACATAAAATATAATATTAGTTACACCTATTTTATTACCTACCTAAAAATAATAATAATAAGTCGTCCTCTCTACATAATTGCTGTGCCCTTTTTCAGGGTCTACAATGTACTTTGTTATTTTATGTATACCTACCATCTTGATAACATTGTGGAATGCAATAAATTGAAATTGAAATTGAAATTGAAGGTACCCTTAATATTGAATATGTAGTAAGCCAAAATCTCAATGTTGGGTGTCCTTAGATACTGTTTTGATATTAATTCAATCTTATTTATCAAGTTTGATACAAAAGATAACAAAAAATGTACTTTGCAACGTCGAGTTTCTGTAAGTGTTATCAAAGAGTGTGTTACATTACATACGTACAAAGAACCATTTAAACATTTTGGCAAGTGATACAGAATTTCAATAGAGATAAAGACAGACTTCCCCTTTCTAAATTTTTCAATGCCTAAATAGAGCTTTATCCGTTTGATAGCGTATTATACTGCCAAATTGAAAATGCTTGTCATTCATTTATCTGTCAAATTATTGAATGACTTTTATTAGATTTGGTTAATATTTAAACTGACTGATATCTGGGGGGATACTCCCGAAACACGAACGAGGTTCTGAGATCAAATTGAAATCGAGTAAACGTCAAAACAGTACAAATTGGAAACCATGTCAACAGTTTAATGTACTAAAATAACAGATTTTTGACGTTTATTCGATACCAATTCGATCTCAAAACCACGTTCGTGTATCGGGAGTAACCCCCCTGTTATCTGAGGATTGAAAAATCAGCCCTAAATTCAACATTAAGGATTATTGTAATAGAGGTAAGTCTATTGACTTACATACCTCCATAGCACATCCCTTCGGTACCCCGTTTCGTTAAAACTTTGTTTAGTAACTGGTTTTTCTTGAATGTGCGAGAAAAGTCTTCGATCACTTTGATGCTAGAACGAGAATACAAGACTGTTGAAAAACTGAGGAAATATATTTCTTCTCCTTTAATATCTAAGCATCCATTCCTCGATGAAATTGTACAAGTTCTAAAGACTTATTTAAGTTGTTGTTATATGTTTCTACCATTGTTCTTAAATCTTATTATATTAGCTTCCCTTTATAATATAATGCTAAGAATCTTCCTACAAAAGCTGAAATTGTCTTGTAATTTTCGGGTATGTCTTTGGAAAAGTAATATGAGGGCTCTTTATCTTGAATTACAATTTGAAAGGATTAGTATTTGCTCTTGAAAACGCAGAACTGAAGTCTCGAATTTCAATGGTTGGCTTAAACAATGGCCTGGCAAGTCATTGTCTCTAGATGTTGACGACTTAATAAAATAAGTCTGGAAATCCTATTTTCTTTGTGACTAGATAGATATGTTTTGAGAATTTGTTTAACTTTTTAGTGATTATTTTTATTTAAATGATATTTTCATTCTGTTGGTAATAAGTATTTGTGATATAACCAATCTGCACAACAGTGAATGAACGTACAACATTTTCTTAGATAACCAATATCAAAATATTTTTGTATTTTACCGTTTATTTATTCGTGTATTTTTTAAGCTATTCATACTTAATAATATTAAAATAAACATTTCCTTGGGGTGACCCGATCAATAAAATCTTATTAGTTGGGGATCAAGATATTAAGTACTCATAGTATAACTGAACCAACCGCAAGACGCACTTACTTAATCAGTGGGTGTGAGATTCTTATTGCCATTTTATTTAAATGGTTCTAATATTATAATTGAGTTTAAGCTAACATTACTGTAAATTGCAAGAGACATTAGCTTTTCGATTAGTAGCACACTCCGAAGCCATTAAATTCAACTTTAGAGATAAAAGGAAAGAAGCGACTAGCTTGTAAAGGTCTCTCTTTAAAATAGCGGCCCGTAAAGATTATTTATGTTACATAGAATTGTGGCCTATAATGTTATATGATTATCATTGTTACACAGTATTTTTTAGCCTCGCTCCGGTATAATCTTTCTCACTTATCTTAGGTAATCGCTATAGGATTTTATCTGTTATAGAAAACAGTTTCCACTAATTAAAATTATGAAAACTAGACCGTTAGAGTAATGTTTATTCAGTAATTTGTTTGTCAACTGGCATATATCAGAAAGAGACGTTGTCTATAAACTGTGCAGATTGACTCGTAAAAAAGAAAATTTTCCACTTTTATTGCGTCGAATACCTCAAAGACGTGTAAATGGGGGCTCGCGCTTCTCACAGCTCACGAGCCGTGGACAAAAAATAAATTGCGCCCCTGAGATGAAAGCCCCATGGGAAATCTTTATTTTATTTCGTCGCGAGAATGAACGGAAAGATACTGTTTACGTCGCTGAAGTTTTATCCGTCCCACCGAGCGTTCCTTTTACCTGACCGATTCGCAACCGAATTATCCGCTCGGGGTGAGGCGGCCTTCATACCGCGTTACCTCTGCTCCTTTGTGCTTCGCCTACCGTGGCATCCAGCGGCCTCGGGCCGTACGACCATTCACTCACAACACCTCAGCTCTCACCATCACGCCAATCGATTCTAGATAGGGTAAACAAACGCGGCGGCGCGACGGACGCCTGTTGCGTTGCGGGCACGAGGTCGGACACTCACCGGGCAGCAAAGCCAGCAGCGCCAAGGCCGCCAGCATGGGGGCCATGGCGGCGACGCGCGGGCATACCACACCCGCGCACGCTGCGCTAGCACGCCGGCGCGCTCATGCGGCCTGAGACACTCGTGCGGCCGGCCCGAGCGGCGCTCGGCGCGGGACTGGGCGCGCCCGCCCCCTCGCCGCCCCCTGCCGCCCGCGCCTCCACCCCCTCGCACCCCTCTGCGCAGCCTCCAGGTGCGCGCGGCGCCGACCTGAGCCCTGCCCCTTGAAAAAGGCCGTGGAATCTCTTTATGTTTAGAAGGTGATTACTCATTGAGCGGCTACTTTTCACAGAGGAATACTATCCGGGATTAGTTGACAAACTGCCGGCATTGCGACCTCACCTGCTTGAGAAATTAGGTGTCGGTGGCCGTTCCCGCGGCCCTACGGGGCCCGGGATAAAGTAGGGCAGCGGGCTCAAGGTCGGTGCAGCCCTCGGCCGGGATGCGATGTCGCTCGGCGCTGACTTGTAATCTTTATGCGCCCTTGACAGCCGCGGCCCCCCACAAAAGTTGAGCTGTGGCCCTACTGAAATATTAACCGAGAAGCATCACCTAAACCTACATGTTAGACTAGTTAACTTCGACGAAACCCTGTTAATATTTTATGAGGATTGCTTTTATTCTTTGCTGGAACTTTCAACGACGTCAATCTTTTCGGTTTTTTTTATCTTTTTAGGTTAATATATTACTTTAAGTAGAGAAACTTAATTATGGTGTTTTAACAAAGTTTAGAACCATCTCAGTTGAAATAGCGATAGTATAGCAGTACTATGAGTTGGTTGAGTACCACGTTGGGCGCCAACAAATTGACTTAAAGCGACGTGCTATATACTACTTGTATGCTTATTTTGACATTAAAACATGCTCAAGAAACAGTAATTGCGGACATAGTCAAATCAAAACGAAAAAATGAAATTATCAAAACCGTCAAATAAAAATATTTTGTGTGTATTCGACATAAGTTAATTACTATTGTAGGTACCATTTTCTTTTTTGCTAACTGTAGCCATTCCAAAGGTTTTGAAATTACACTACTCATTAACCCGATCTTATAAAACAAAAAAACCGACTTCAAAAAACCTGCCCATAAAAAGCAAGAAATAATATTCAAATCATTAGATATGCATTATCATTGTTATAATAAAAAAAATAGGAAGTTGTACTCCAGCCCCACCCGACTTCAATAGACGTGTTTTTATTATAACAATGATAATGCATATCTAATGATTTGAATATTATTTCTTGCTTTTTATGGGCAGGTTTTTTGAAGTCGGTTTTTTTGTTTTATAAACAATTTTTTATTTTTTTATTTTTAGTGTAAGTACCTTCTGTTTAAGGTATATTATTTAGGTAGAAAAATCGACTCAGCCAAACGTGAGATAATCGCGAAGAAACATACATACATACTGAGAACCTCCTTTTCTGAAGTCGGTTAAAAAGACTACACTAAAGTATCCCTTTTCCAACAAAAAAAATCATCTAATTCGGTTCATAAATATGAAAGTCGTCAAGGTAGTTGATGCAAAATCATAGTATTTTCAGGATTACTTGAAAACTACCCGACCGATTTGAAAAAAAAAATGGGACCATCTCGCAAGCAAACTCAATCGAACAAAAAAAGAATCATCAAAATTGGTCCATAAATGACGAAGATATGCACGAACAACGATAAAAAAAAACATACAATCGAATTGAGAACCTCCTCCTTTTGTTGAAGTCGGTTAAAAAGGTAATGGTGTATACCCTGCTCAAGTGGCTGCAATCCAAGCGGAAATTAGGTAAATATAATATTATATAAAACATATAAAATACCTAATATTTGAGTTAATTATATGACGTTAACACAAAAACTTAATCTCGAAGGTCGTTAAAAGTAATTCTAATCATGTGCTCCCATCATGGCGACCCCGATACCCGGCGTTAGCCAACACGTCCTCAGACGATTTTTATAGTAAACAGAATCTCGAACCTAATCAAACTACATCGATAAAACTAATTTTGCGCACGATTATGAACTTTCCTAATTTCGTATATGGACCCGTAAATGGGAAACGAGTGGGTGTTTCAAGGGACAGAGACAATGGCTGCGAAGTGGGATTATATGGCGCGTAAGGACCGATACAATAGAGGGACGGTAAACACGGTATGTAGTAATGTACAACTTTGCTTTACTAACCGAACACTTAAAGGGTTAGCTTTGTATGACTACAAAACATTGGGATAACAATATTCATTTGTTAAATTTTATTGTGCTCTAAAAAGTACGAAAAAGAAAATATTCAAGTCCAACATTCAATAAAAAGGATATCCGTAGTCGCATGCCACCTCCAGCCAGTTGTTCATGTCGTGCGTGTCTTGGACAAAGGACTTTTTATTTCACACATTTTAGTGAAAAATAATGTAGTTTTTTTATTCGATTGTATTTATTTGTTTTATCATTGTTCGCGGGTATCTTCGATATTTATAGACTGATTTTGATGATTATTTTTTTCTTTTTTCTTTTTTTTTTTTAACCGATTTCAAAAAAGGTAGGTTCTCTGTTTGACCTGTATCCGCGATTATCTCACGTTTGGCTGAACCGATTTTAATGCGGTTTTCAGAAAAGTATTTGTTGAATTTAGGAGGTTTTAGTATTTTAACCGACTTCAAAAAAAGGAAGTTCTCAGTTGGACCTGTATATGAATGTTTGTCCGCGATTATCTCAAGTTTAGCTGAACCGATTTTGATGCGCTGACCAGAAAAGCATTTGTTACATTTAGTAGAAGGTTTTGGTGTTTTAACCGACTTCAAAAGAGAAGGAGGTTCTCTTTTGGATTGTATATATATTTTTTATCATTGTTCGCGCGTATCTTCGATATGTATGGACCGATTTTGATGATTATTTTTTTATTTCAAAGAATTTTCTTGCGCCATTTCTTCTGTTTAAAATCGGTTCAGCAGTTTTCAATTCAAATAATACTGAAAATACTATGATTAACTACCTTGATGACTTTATTTATGAACTGAATTTTATGATTTTTTGTTGGAAAATGGATAGACAGCGTGAATATGGAAATTGAGTTGAGTAATGACATTAGCATTTTGAAAATATATAGAGTTAAAGAATATTATACGCATAGCTACCACCAAAAAGCTGAAAATAAATAAGCTAAAAAATAAAAATCTCTTTCAAAAACCTAAAAATAAAAACAAAAACAACTTTCAAATTAAAATAACAATGATGAAACATTTATTATATACAATCGAATTATAAGAACCTCCTTCTTTTTTTGAAGTCGGTTAAGAAAATCATACGATCGATCGCCACTGCCGATTGGACAGTTAGAATTGATCGTGTGTGGTGTGTATGGACGAGCTGCAGATTGGATCCAATCGGTAGTTTCATGCCGATTGGACGATCGATTGGATGGTGTGTGGCCTGCATACAGTCTTTCTGTCGGCCGATAGTTTTTCACGATTGTCGGAAACCAACTTTCTGAATCGACGGCGCCGCCAATTTATTTATTTTTATTATACGTAAGCCGTCCATATTAAAAAAACCGGTCAAGAGCAAGTCGGACTCGCGCACCGAGGGTTTCCGTACTATCCGCGTCAATCGGTAATGCGCTTGGCGGCCATGATTTTAACCTCAAAAACGAAAAACAATTGTAATTTTCTCATATACCTAGACCCTTTCTTATTGAAAATAAGAATTCATTAATTAATATATTACATTACCTATTAGAATTTTACTTTTTTTTGTCATTTTTAGTTGCGGATGACGATGATGTGTATGTTAATTTGACAAGGTTCCAGCGCATTACCAATTGACGGGGATAGTACCATCATAACATAATAAATACACTGCAGAGTAGAATAATAAAATTATTATTGCAGTTTTAGGTCATCGCCATCTCTGACTGATAGTGGATTTTTTTTGTAGGTCAACGCCATTTGTTGACTGGTAGTGAAACTAATTTATTTTTTAGTGATAATTTTATTTCTAAAAAGTGTGCTATATTGAGACATCGTTTTATTTTCCTGTAATTTTTACATAAACTACTATCACATAGAATTATTTCAGATTTTTTTCTTTGCAATCTTCGGAGATAAGGGGGAAACCCCTTTTCAGTCACTGTTGTAAAAAAAATTATATTTCTTTCTTATTTGCAAAATAGTTGGGCAAACGGGCAAAAAAAACGATTTTGAATTGGTGCCAAATTTCGTTTTTCAAAATGACTAAATGTTTGTTGTGTCCATATAACGTGAAATTTAATTAAGATGAATAAATAATGAAAAATATTAGAAAACATCGGCTCACCCGTAGCCCGTCTAAGTTGCTACGGGTGAGCCGATGTTTTCTAATATTTTTCATTATTTATTCATCTTAATATAAAAATAGCATTGTGAATGCAAAAATCTAAAAGTGTGAAATTTAATTCTCTACAACTTTTACTTTATGGGTTTTTCAATAGGAGTATCTGTTTTAAATATATTTATTAATATAAAATGTAAGTAAATCTAAATGAGAAATGTTCCCGAATTTCAAGTTTTAATTAATGTCATTTGACGCTGAATTTAATCCTCTTTAATATTATATGTAATAACATTTACCGTCTGATGCACCTTTTTTGAGTTAGAAGCAAACATCTGAAAAAAGTGCGAATATTTCGCGGTTTTTTGGCTCCCAAAAGTTATGCACACCGCCTGGAACGGTGCAAACTTAGACAACACGTATTTAGGACCAAGTGAAGTTAATAAAACTATTTCCAGCTTACTAGGAATTAATTCCTCAAAAAAAAATTTATAGGCCTATTTTAAAAGTTGTTAGTTTTGTAAAAGTACTCCTACGAAGTTGAGTTGAGAGTAAATTTTAACCATGGAAAGTAAAAAATTGAACATTCCGTAAAAAATACTTTCCATGGTCAAAATTTACTCTATGGCGATGGATCACGGTATTTACCACGCGTGTAGCCGTCACCTTAGGCGACGCCTACACACACAGTAAATACTGAAATCCATCAGTATTTAATCAGGGGCATATTTCACAAAAGATTTGTAAATTAACTACAATAATTTACCATTGTTTTTATTTTTTTGTAGAATTACGTTTTAGAATTAATAAGAAACCTAATTCTACTTCAATTCCAACAATGGTAAATTATTGTAGTTAATTTACTAATATTTTGTGAAATATGCCCCTGATTAAATACTGGTGGATTTCAGTATTTACTGTGTGTGTAGGCGTCTCCTTAGGGTTCGCTCAGTTCATCCAGAAATCGACCGAAATGGAAACGGAAGCTTTTAATACCAAATTATCGAATCTATACATAAATCACCGTTGAAACTGTTTCTATGTCCATCTTCGACAAATATAGAACTCAAACTGAACCAGGGGCCGTACCGGCTAACGCATCTATTTTCGAAAACTCTGCTGGGTTTCAAATTAAAACAGATAAATCGAGCCCCAATTGGGCCAAAATGGCGAACCCCAATGGACAACATTTCATTTTGAGAAAGTACTAAAATTAGAAAACCATTTCGAGATTTTAGTGTTCTAAGCTCATATTTTTCTTTTCAGAATTTTTAGTTCAGTATTCTTTACGTTATTTAAAAAAAACTAAAATCTAGTCCAAATTGGGAATGTCAGGAAGTTTGAGTTGAGTCTATTTGTCTTGTATTTATATTATCTGTGCATTCATTAAAAAATAAAATCCATTGTCATAATAAATCATAGTGACAGAATGTCATTCAAGCGTATTTCTGATCAGACTAGTAAAATGTAGAAATTTATAAAATATTCTTGTAAAAAACTTAAAAGAAAGTCAAAGCATTGTTTGGGATACTTATGCGTTACCAGTGGAATTATGTCTTGTGTGATTAAAGGCTATAAATCTCGCACAGGAAGAAATGAAAATAATCAATAAACATTATGATTTCATCGGTAAGTTTATATCGTTTTAGATGTTTTTATGTAGTTTAAATAGCTTGAAACTATTATAATATACTAATAATTTTTGCAAATTGTCGTTTGTGTCCAGTTCTTTGTTCATTTTGCAAATATCAGATTTTTGTTACATGTCGTAGAGGTTATATTATTTCGCCTAGTGATGTGCATTTCTATATCGATATTTGTTTTATTGTACTTTCTTACTTTATATTTGATTGGAACAAAAAGTAGAAAATCATCACATGGCTTGGCACAACTTTCTTTTATGTAAATAAATAATAATCACGTAATTTGAAAACTCAAATCAGTTGTAACATCATGTTTTGTATGTAGGTACTACTACAAGATCAATTTCTTTGTTTTAGGTTCCACCGTTATCCAACAAAACACAAAACTTAACACGTCAGGAGAGCCTGCGAGCTATCGACACGACATGAAGCAATTACCTATTTATAGTTTGCAGCGACAACTAGAAAGAGTTAAAAACGTGAACGCCTTAAAATAATAAACACTGATATTTTTAACGTGTTCTTTTTATTTCCTTGACTAGTTTCCGCTAGGTTGTAAACTATGTGTGTGATTGATTAAGAAACAAATAAATACTTAGTAAAATTAGTTTTTGTCGATTTTTACATTTTATATTGGATAGATCTAAAAAGTAAAAGATGTGTAATCAACGAAATAATACTTACGACCTCCATATAGTTAAATAATAAAAAAAACAGTGGGTGTTTGTCACTGTCACGTTTTGTTTGTTGATGAATTGTTACTTGTTTTCATCGTTGTTGAGAAATAATATTTTCATGTTATTCTCTCTGATTTTTTACTGAATATAAAGCGCACATCTAGCAGCTCGTGTTCAATTAAAATATTGTTTGTAAAATTTGTTAATCGAATTTTTCGAAATTTTTGCAAAATGTCTGAGATATGAAAAAAAAACATATTTCAGTCCAGCTTTCCGGCACTGTTTGTTCTCCTCTACGGGGGGTCAAGTCTGCTAATGTTTTCGTCAAAATCGTAGTGCAATGGTGTTCTAATGGTTATGTTTTTTGATACAGTTCCTGTTTCCTAAACCCGAAATCAAGACACAATATGTTTCCATTTTGGGTTTAAGAAACACAATTTGTTTCGGTTTTGGGTTTAAGAAACAAGAACTGTGTCAAAAAGCATAACCATTCAAACACCATTAAACTACAATTTTGTCGAAAACATTTCTCAACCAATTCTCGTGAAATTTTGTGAGCAGGTTCGAAAATTATATAGAATTTTAAACGGGCAAGTTTTTCGAAATATTGGATATATTAAAAAAAAACTGGCCTTAAAAAATAAATTTATCCCACATTTGGAAAAAAATTCAAAATTAGAAGTGCTATCTAGCTGCGAATATAAAAAAAGCTGAAAATATTTATATAAGCTGACGACATTTAAACATCGACTTTCTCAAAATGAAAATGTTGTCTATTATCGACATCACTTACAGAAATCCCATGCCACACCACTATCGAAATCATGGTGTCATATTGTCACAGATAAGATCAGATTTGATTTTTTTTGGCAAAAGCTACACATTTCAACTTCCTGACAATGTACTTACGCTCTTTTAGAATGAGTAAGATTTCAAACAGTGATTTAATATACAAAAAAACAATTAAAAGTTTAAATAAAAAATACGTGTCCCCTAATTTTGTATCTACTTTCATTATACAAAGTGAAAACGACATATTATATTTTTGAAAGGTTGTCCATTCACGATGGCACACGAACATCGATATTTTCCAAATTACGTCAACAGAAAGTACAAGACGAAATTCCTTACTTTGATTTTTCTGTTTTAAGTTGAAACTCGGCAGACTTTTTTTCGATAATCGATGAGTTAGCCGGTACGGCGGCGGCCGCGGAGGCGCGTTCAACGCCTGACAAGCGCGCTACATAATAATCATAGACCATACATTTCAATGTCATAGACTTAGAAAATTTTTCGCTATGCTCAAGGATATTAAGGTCCGTATTATAGGACGAGACTCAAGCACTGCTTGCTGCTTGAGTACAGTTAGAAAGGGATGGTGCTATTCATCGCATATAGCGCCATCCCTATCTAACTGTACTCAAGCAGAGATTTGAGTTCGAGTTTGATTCTGTAATACGAGCCTTAGTTTATGATAATAATCATAGACTTAGAAAATTTTTCGCTAGTGGATATTAAGTTTATGATAATAATATACAAAAATTTAACGCGCGTTGAACGCTTATCATCTGAACGTACCCTTAGAAAAAGGTACTTCTAAACTTGCGCAACAAGCGAAACTTAAATAATCTCTCTAGTCTGTCATGTCAGCTGTCAAAGGGTGCATTCCACAGACAAGTCTCTGAGTCATCGATCGCCAGTTTTAACCATGAAAATTATGATCGTCATCTCGTGTGTGCCTTACTCCTTCAGGCTTGTGAGCTTATAAATCCTTCAGTGACGGATAATCAATTTCTTATTTTGGTATTCAGAACAAACGTAACGCTAGAATTTATGAATTATTGACGTTTGAACATGGTCCTCACGAAATGACGCTGAAGATCATGGATGCTGGAAATAACAAAAACTAGCTAACGAAAGTGCAGTTTCACTCCATAGATGCTCAGTGACGCAAAAATAAATAAGATTTAACATTCGAAAACCAAACAAAACAGAACAGAACTCATAAAATCGTTGTTTAAACGTGGCACACACGGAACTGTATGTGCCAGTTCTCATTTGTCAAAATATCGACAACTAAACCCTTTGGAGTCAAATTAAGCAGTCTAGCAGCGTAACGTTTGATAAGTGACAGCATATAACACTTTAAATCCGTTCGCGTAACAACACATCAATAGAAAAAGCAAAAACAATATTTCGACCCATCAGACTGTGTGGCCCACAATTAATACCGTTACGTTACGTGAATTTTGCGTTACTTAAGTTGTAAAGCAGTTTATAGTAATAAAAATTTCCGTCACTGAGGATCTAGCTTTATTTGGAACCAATCACTGCAGTACTTACGATGCAATTCGAGATTTAAATTAGTATGTAGCTCACCTAGGGTGACCATGAAGTATTTTTTTGCGGACATCGTATCGTGTTGATGTTTACTGAGACTGCAGCGTATCGTTACAACCCACGATCACAGTTTAACTCCATACAGTTGTTAAACGCCTTTGATGTTGGACGATGCCGCCGCATGCCACCGCCCGTGTAGGTACTTACGCAATCAGCCGCAAATGTGCAAGGGTTGTCAAAATAGAAAATTTGTTGAAAATTGCTTCGAAGAGGGCGGCAAATTGTCTTCTGCCCCGCCCCCCCTTTCGAAAACGTAGATCCGGGGCTGAAAACTGCACACGACAGGTATTATTTAATTATACATAAAAAGTCCTTAACAGCACGAGATGATGATTGGTTAAGTAGGTAAGTAATACGAAATTACTTATAGGAATAAATAAACTTACCTCGCATCACGGGGAAATCTATGAAAATTTAAGTCCTTATTGTATGTCGCCATCGAGGCACATCCGTATACGGAACAAAACAAGTGTGCACCATTATTAATATGTACTATAATAAAATTATACTTAATAAACGATAGCGGCATAAAAGATTTTTAAAATGGTCGCTCGCTATGCGTGATTTATTCGGTCGCGTCACTCGCGCCGTCCTTCCGCGTTCGAGTACCCAAACTCAGCGAGTTTGGGTACTCCGAGCCGCGCCGCCCGACCCCCCTCGAGCGAGACCCCCTCCATTGCTCTGCGCAAGTACCTACATTCGTTTTTCAACTGTATGGAGTTAAACTGTGCCACGATGTATGGAACGGAACGGAGGCGGTATATGTATTTGGGGTAAGGGTTTGCATGTGTGTTTGTATGTTTGTCTGTTACTATTTTCCTCTTTCGCGGCAACAGGTTGTGCGTGATAATTTTTATTAAAGAATTAGTAGTTAATTAAAGAGCGAGAAAATGCTTGCATGCATAGCTTGTATGCATGTTGTCTGATGCAGGTTGAAAAACGTCGAAAAACGAAAAATAAAGGCTGTAACAAACCAACTTTACCTTACCTTATAACACAAGAGTACCGCTACTCGGTACTAGATGGCGGTAAATCCGCATGGTGCAACTTCTGAACCGCGGTGTCAAGATTTTTGTACATTTATATAAGTAAGCCCAATAATTTTGTTTTGTCAGTCGAAGTCGAGATTCGATCCAGATCGAAGCTACTGCATCCTCCTATATGCTCTCGTCCCCCCTGGGAAAGAGTACTTACCTGGAACAGTTGCCTAGATTCTACGGTACGCATCTGACGCCTTCGTCCTAATTGGAAAGGGCTGTTGGAACGTTCCTACTACGTGTATTGTAATTGCTTATACGTAAATAAATAAGCTCTCATCACGCACGACTTTTTCTCCTGCTCCTGCCTGCACGAAAGCCCGTTTCCTGCGCTTCAATACCCTTGCAGAAGAACCCCCCCTACAAGGCATATTAAAATAAAAACAAATACGTGGCTGATGACATGCCGTTCACTGCAGTGAATGGCGCTGTTTACACGTTTCATTTATCGTTAATTTCCGATGCCGATGATTGATGAAAGGCATATACCGATGAAAGTGAACGGCCGTCTAGTGACTTTCATCAAAAAGGCACATCAGTGATGAAAGATGAATTCATAATTCGACACTTCATTTTCGATGCTTCACTAATGAAGCATCGAAAATAAACGTAAAAATGAACCGTCTAATTTCGGCTTAAGCGAACGCTGGCTGACATCTACCCAGAAAGAATTATTGAATATTTATTGAAAGAAATATTGAAAAATTGCCATACCCTTGCCGGGTGCATGTATAGCTATTATAAGTCTTATCTTGTAAGTGTTTTACATGTATGCAATAAATAAATATAAATAATAATAATAAAGAAACATTTCAGGGTTACATCTACCTGCCTACCTTAGTACTCTTCGAGGCTTGGTTATTAAAAAAAACACATTGACACATACATTTTTATCAATGCCATCTATCGAGCAGATAGTTTTTTGTCATTTTGATTGAAAAGCCCTCATTAACAGGACGGTTATATCCTTTCTGTCCATCAACGTGCGTACACTGTTGTCACCCTATCTTAAAAATCTCATACAAATTGTATCATGAATTGTATTGAAACTACTGCAGTGATTGGTTCCAAACAAAGCTAGATCCTCAGTGACGGAAATTCTTATTACTATAAATTGCTTTACATCTTAAGTGACGCAAAATTCACATAACGTAACGGTATTAATTGTGGGCCACACAGTCTGATGGGTCGAAATATTGTTTTTGCTTTTCCTATTGATGTGTTGTTACGCGAACGGATTTAAAGTTTTATATGCTGTCACTTATTAAACGTAACGCTGCTAGACTGCTTCATTTGCTTCCAAACGGTTTAGTTGTCGATATTTTGACAAATGAAAACTGGCACACACGGTTCCGTGTGTGCCACGTTTAAACAACGATTTTATGAGATCTATTCTGTTTTGTATGATTTTCGAATGTTAAATCTTATTTATTTTTGCGTCACTGAGCATCTATGGAGTGAAACTGCACTTTCGTTAGCTAGTATTTGTTATTTCCAGCATCCATGATCTTAAGTGTCATTTCGTGAGGACCATGTTCAAACGTCAATAATTCATAAATTCTAGCGTTACGTTTGTTCTGAATACCAAAATAAGAAATTGTTTATCCGTCACTGAAGGATTTAAAAGCTCACAAGCCTGAAGGAGTAAGGCACACACGAGATGACGATCATTGGAAATTGTTAAAAATTTAGTGACCATCAGAATGGCTGGTCAACCGTCGTATTTAACTTTGAAATTGTGTCTAAAAATTGCTTATGAATTGCTTATATTTACTTATCATAATGAGAGAATTGCTTATTGCATAATTAAAAAGAAATAAAACATTTAAGGTTGACCGGCCATCCTGACATCAGAATGGCCGGTCAACCTCTGTACAGCAATAACTATGTAGAATTACTGAAATTTTCATGGGCCAAAAATTGCTCATGAATTGCTTATTTCACAATTTGCAAGCCGAGAGCAATTCATAAGCAATTTTTGGCTCATGAAAATTTCAGTAATTCTACATAGTTATTACTCTACAGAGGTTGACCGGCCATTCTGATGTCAGGATAGACGTGGTAAACCTGAAATGTTTTATTTCTTTTAAATTATGCAATAAGCAATTCTCTCATTATGATAAGCCAATATAAGCAATTCATAAGCAATTTTTGGTCCATGAAAATTTCAGTATTTCTACATAGTTATTACTTTACAGAGGTTGACCGGCTATTCTGATGTCAGGATAGACGTGGTAAATCTTAAATGTTTTATTTCTTTTAAATTATGCAATAAGCAATTCTCTCAATATGATAAGCAAATATAAGCAATTCATAAGCAATTTTTGGCTCATGAAAATTTCAGTAATTCTACATAGTTATTACTCTACAGAGGTTGACCGGCCATTCTGACGGTCACAAAATTTACTCTATGGCGATCGATGACTAAGAAATTTGTCTGTTGTTGGAATGCACCCAGTGTCACTGTCAATGAAATGTCATGCATGTCATTGATGTCATGGCTGCGTTCCGTCGCTTTGGGTGTAGTTGTTTGGTTAAAATTTAATGATCGTCATCTCGTATGTGCCTTACTCCTTCAGGCTTGTGAGTTTATAAATCCTTCAGTGACGGATAAACAATTTCTTATTTTGGTATTCAGAACAAACGTAACGCTAGAATTTATGAATTATTGACGTTTGAACATGGTCCTCACGAAATGACGCTGAAGATCATGGATGCTGGAAATAACAAAAACTAGCTAACAAAAGTGCAGTTTCACTCCATAGATGCTCAGTGACGCAAAAATAAATAAGATTTAACATTCGAAAACCATACAAAACAGAACAGAACTCATAAAATCGTTGTTTAAACGTGGCACACACGGAACCGTATGTGCCAGTTTTCATTTGTCAAAATATCTACAACTAAACCCTTTGAAGTCAAATTAAGCAGTCTAGCAGCGTAACGTTTGATAAGTGACAGCATATAAACTTTAAATCCGTTCGCGTAACAACACATCAATAGAAAAATCAAAAACAATATTTCGACCCATCAGACTGTGTGGCCCACAATTAATACCGTTACGTTACGTGAATTTTTTACGTGAAGTTGTAAAGCAGTTTATAGTAATAAAAATTTCCGTCACTGAGGATCTAGCTTTATTTGGAACCAATCACTGCAGTACTTACGATGCAATTTGAGATTTAAATTAGTATGTAGATCACCTAGGGTGACCACGAAGTATTTTTTTGCGGACATCGTATCGTGTTGATGTTTACTGAGACTGCAGCGTATCACAACCCACGATCACAGTTTAACTCCATACAGTTGTTAAACGCCTTTGATGTTGGACGATGCCGCTGCGTGCCGCCGCCCGTGTAGGTACTTACGCAATCAGCCGCAAATGTGCAAGGGTTGTTAAAATAGAAAATAAATGTGATTAATAAGTAATTATTTACAACACACATATAGGTACACACAAACTTTCGCATTTATAATAGTAGGTAAGTATTAGTAGAAAGTAGGATTAGTGATTAGTAGAACAAGGATATAAATAATCTAACATTACACGATCAGTGTTCAAGTGCTTATAGCCCGTGCGCAAAGCGCAGGTATGTAGGTAAGTCGGTAGGTACCCATATCAAATAAACTTCAAAAGTGGCACCCAGCTTGCTTTTAAGTACTTACTTTAACAGAACGGCCGCGGCGTCATTAACACGTTCGCTGCGGCATGACTTTCCATTCCTTCGGTACAAGGCCTATACACCTGGTAATAAAACTTCCATTGTAGCGGCACAAGGCTTATAGACCCTGTAACATTTAAGAAACTTTAAATCCTTTTTTGGCTTCATGCAAAAAATATATGATTTTTTTGCTTTGAATATAAATAACAATGAACTAATTGACATACACCTGAAGGCGTTCGTTAACAGCTTGCTTAGTTAAAAAATTAAAGCCATATCTATAATACAGGGTTTATGCACCCTGTGCCGCACTGAATAAGGGAAATCTGGTGCGTATTTTAGGGATGTGAAATAAAAACATCGATAGTCTTAATTAAGTTTAATATAATAATAATAGTAATAAAACAAAGAACAAAAACCTGCCTACCCACGGGAAACGTAATTAGGTAAATAAAATAAATAGTAATGATGATTCACCTGTCTTTGATAAATCAATCTATGATTAGATTTAATATTCACTGCATCACTGTCCTCACAAACATCGTAGACAATTTTTTTGGCACCTTTTGGTTGGTCTTGACGCCATGTCGACGCGTGCGTTTCGTGGTGAATGCAAGCCAACACTAGCTGCGCGAAGCGAGCGCGGGGTGCGGTACCAGGTGCGCGGGGTACAACGTGCTTCGACCAGGTTACGCACTGTGATGAAATTTTATTTCATCCTTGCGGTGCCAGGTCTAAAAATCTGGTACTAAGGTAGGTACACCATTGGATTCTATTTTAAGAGTACATCTTAGATGTATATTCATCTCTTTCCTACACCGAACCAAGTTAAAGTTATGCCTTCCGCATGACAAGGAAGTCTATACTTTTCTTAGCCGCACTGTAAGCGAGGCGTATAGACCTGGTTTCGCACTCAACGTGTTAACTAATTAATAGTGTTCGAGTCCCTAGTAGCACAGAAAATAAATTAGTAGGTACCTATGTAGGTAGGTACCACCAGTGTACTACGTAAAACTCTGGTTCAAACAAGGTCGTAGGTACCTAGCTATTTTGTGATGATAGCAACACGCACGATATGCTTATGTACCTAGTTCCTACATACCTACCAAATATATATTCATTACTTATTTCACAAATCTACTTGAAGTTATTCTTTAGCTACAATCAAATTTTACTATAAAACTGCACACGACAGGTATTATTGAATTATACAAAAAAAGTACTTAACAGCACGAGATGATGATGATTGGTTAAGTAGGTAAGTAATACGAAATTACTTATAGGAATAAATAAACTTACCTCGCATCACGGGGAAATCTATGAAATTTTAAGTCCCTGTTGTATGTCGCCGTCAAGGCACATCCGTATACGGAACAAAACAAGTGTGCACCATTATTAATCTGTACTATAATAAAATTATACCTAATAAACGATAGCGGCATAAAAGATTTTTAAAATGGTCGCTCGCTATGCGTGATTTATTCGGTCGCGTCACTCGCGCCGTCCTTCCGCGTTCGAGTACCCAAACTCAGCGAGTTTGGGTACTCCGAGCCGCGCCGCCCGACCCCCCTCGAGACCCCCTCCGTTGCTCTGCGCAAGTACATTCGTTTTTCAACTGTATGGAGTTAAACTGTGCCACGATGGATGGAACGGAACGGAGGCGGTATATGCATTCGGGGTAAGGGTTTGCATGTGTGTTTGTATGTTTGTCTGTTACTATTTTCCTCTTTCACGGCAACATCATCTTTCATAATGCGCACAGCTATGGAATGGAATTCCCTGCCGGCCGGCGTCTGTGTTTCCGAGCGCATACAACCTGACTCTATTCAAGGCCAGAGTGAATAAGCACCTTCTGGGCAAGCTCGCTCCATCGTAGACCCTGTCTTTGCTTTCTGGGCAAGACTGGGGTCAAGAGCAAACCCATTCAATATAAAAAAAAAAAAAACAGGTTGTGCGTGATAATTTTTATTAAAGAATTAGTAGTTAATTAAAGAACGAGAAAATGCTTGCATGCATTGCTTGTATGCATGTTGTCTGATGCAGGTTGAAAAACGTCGAAAAACGAAAAATAAAGGCATATTAAAATAAAAACAAAAACGTGGCTGACGACATGCCGTTCACTGCAGTGAATGGCGCTGTTTACACGTTTCATTTATCGTTAATTTCCAATGCCGATGATTGATGAAATGCATATACCGATGAAAGCGAACGGCCGTCTAGTGACTTTCATCAAAAAGGCACATCAGTGATGAAAGATGAATTCATAATTAGACACTTCATTTTCGATGCTTCACTAATGACGCATCGAAAATAAACGTAAAAATGAACCATCTAATTTCGGCTTAAGCGAACGCTGGCTGACATCTACCCAGAAAGAAACATTTCAAGGTTACATCTACCTGCCTACCTTAGTACTCTTCGAGGCTTGGTTATTAATAAATCACATTACACATACATGACACATACATTTTTATCAATGCCATCTATCGAGCAGACAGTTTTTTGTCATTTTGATTGAAAAGCCCTCATTAACAGGACGGTTATATCCTTTCTGTCCATCAACGTGCGTACACTGTTGTCACCCTATCTTAAAAATCTCATACAAATTGTATCATGAATTGTATTGAAACTACTGCAGTGATTGGTTCCAAATAAAGCTAGATCCTCAGTGACGGAAATTCTTATTACTATAAACTGCTTTACATCTTAAGTGACGCAAAATTCACGTAACGTAACGGTATTAATTGTGGGCCACACAGTCTGATGGGTCGAAATATTGTTTTTGCTTTTCCTATTGATGTGTTGTTATGCGAACGGATTTAAAGTTTTATATGCTGTCACTTATCAAATGTAACGCTGCTACACTGCTTTATTTGGTTCCAAACGGTTTAGTTGTCGATATTTTGACAAATGAAAACTGGCACACACGGTTCCGTGTGTGCCACGTTTAAACAACGAATTTATGAGATCTATTCTGTTTTGTATGATTTTCGAATGTTAAATCTTATTTATTTTTGCGTCACTGAGCATCTATGGAGTGAAACTGCACTTTCGTTAGCTAGTTTTTGTTATTTCCAGCATCCATGATCTTCAGCGTCATTTCGTGAGGACCATGTTCAAACGTCAATAATTCATAAATTCTAGCGTTACGTTTGTTCTGAATACCAAAATAAGAAATTGTTTATCCGTCACTGAAGGATTTAAAAGCTCACAAGCCTGAAGGAGTAAGGCACACACGAGATGACGATCATAAAATTTAACGCACCCGCACCCTGATTATCTAAAAAGAAACTATTTAGCAACCGGTTGTATTTGACATACATTGCCACTTTTCTTTGGTATGTTTTTTTTAACCCAAAAAAAAGTAGCAATGGATCACGATCATCTGTGAACTGCAACCAGTCGCTAGGTGGTTTTTAATTAGATAATCAGCCCGCTGATTATCTAAAAAGAAACTATTTAGCGACCGGTTGCATTTGACATACATTGCCACTTTTCTTTGGTATGTTTTTTTTTAACCCAAAAAAAGTAGCAATGGATCACGATCATCTGTGAACTGCAACCAGTCGCTAGGTGGTTTTTAATTAGATAATCAGCCCGCGGTTTGGGTTGCAACCAAGCGACGGAACGATCGAGTTGTTTTTATAACCTCTTTAGGTACAAAGTTTTCGTTTTCCACTTGGAACACGGATAATTTAAACTTTCCTTTAAACTAAATCAAATAAAAATCTATTTTTTGAAGAGAAACCTTGAAATTCTTGAAACTTAGACACAAAAACACCAAAATACAAAATAATGTCAAAATGACAATGACATATTTTGTATAGACAAACGTCAGAGCGTTTTTCAACCATCTATTTTGATGGTTGTTTGGTTGCAACGCTCCGAGCCACCGAACGGGTGCAACTACGCTCTGGGGGCTTACCATCAGCAAATAAGAAACCATCCTTAAGCCGTTAAGGGGGCTTACCATCAGCAAATAAGAAACCATCCATAAGCCATTCCGTTCAAAAGCAGGCCTTAAACTGAACGGCTTAAATCGATACCATGACCGCCTTTTAGATGAACTGCTTAAAGATTGTTGCGACTCAAGGTGAACGGTTAGTTTGTCTCTGGTATGCTTGTAGACGTCAAATGCGAAAACGAGACAGCGCTATACAATTTATCGCTTTATATCTCGGTCTGCCACGACGTTCAAAACTAAAGAAAAATTTAAAAACCGATACTAGTTTATTTAATGAGAAAATTGCAAATAAACTATTACAACTTCATATTTATACCTATAATAATTTGAATATAAAGTTGACAAAGTTATTATCGTGTATAATATAATTTTACCTAGTGATTTTGTATTATGTTTTCGATGTGTTAGTTAATTTCGCTGGCCTATTATAAGGTTTTGAACGTACTTCGAAGTTTGCTTGAAAAATGTTTGTTTGTTTTTAAAAACTTACTGAGTAAGATATGTAACTAAATCAGACTTAAAATTTTGTTTGGAACGCAAATGCCGGCTCGTTATTTCGCTCTCTTGATTGTGTTTAATTAGTGCTCTTCTACCTCTAATAAAATGTCGTAAGTCCATACTTTTAGTCAATTTTAAAACAAATTTAAACTTATTATTTCAGTTTATTTTCAATTTCATTGCACACTATTAATTTGTTAATTAACATTGATTTAAAATTAATAATTTTCTTCTTTATTTGATGATTATTATTCATAATAACATAAAATGCGATAGGTAAATTCTTGAGCGCAGCGAAAAATTTTCTATGTCTATGGGTAAATTACTTATTCATGGGGTCTCATTTTTTATTTTAGTGATAATCAACAACATGGAAGACGTCGCGTCACCTATACCCAATTGTTAAATTTATGGGAGTTTTTGAACTCCCATAGAGATATAGCAGTTGGTTTCAACAAGTCTGCCCAAGCACGAGAGCGCTCCAAAATGATGTGGGCGAGAGTCGCATCTATTTTAAACTCAATAGGTGAAGGTGCCACTAAAACTGGTACCGAATGGTCAAAGGTATAGCTATTTTCCTTCTTGAACTAACTTTAAAATTATATTTACCTCATGCAGTGACATAGAGACATAACTTTTCAATATTCTTTCAGTATTGGATTGACTTAAAAGCAAAATTGAAAAGAAAAAACAGGCTGAACAGGGATGCCAGAACCGGTACTGGTGGTGGCCCTTCGACTGAGCAGCCATTAAGTGAAATCGAGTTAAAATTCTTAAGTATTATGGGAGAAGACTATGGAGTGGGTCTCCCAGGTGTTCAAGTGATACCTGTAATCCCAGAAGTAAGTTTCAGACGAGGTATAACTTTTTGTAAAATTGAGATTTTATTTATTCTAATGATAATATGATTTTTCAAGGAAATTCAAACCAGCCAAACAAATGATTCGGTCGGAGAGTCAGGTTCGGGGCATTCTCATCCATCAACCTCAACAGATGAGAATCCTATATATCTGGATATTAATTTAGATGATAGTGTAAGTAGACATCCTTGTAATTGTAATGTAGTTATTATCATAACATATTAATAAATACAATGAAAAGTTATAAATATCAAACTCATTTTAAATGTACACTCATTTTTTTCAGTCACCATTTCTAGTCGACGACACTGTTGTAATAGAACAACCCCTGCCTGAAGAACCAGAAATTGAACCACCATCCCTGGAAGTGGCACCATCCACACCAATACCTCCTGCTTCTGTAGCAAATGTCCACCCGCATCCTGGCATTGCAGCTGGAAGCAGTGTCATTGCTGCTAGATGCAACGTCACTGCTGCTGGAAGCAATGTCACTGCTGCTGGAAGCAATGTCACTGCTGCTGGAAGCAATGTCACTGCTGCTGGAAGCAGTGTCACTGCTGCTGGAAGCAGTGTCAGTATACAACAAAGAAGACGGCAAGTGCGACAAAGGCGTATGACAGCTGGGGAAGCTAGGGAACGTCTTGTGTCGAGTTCTGAGACACGGGCTCAATCAGAAGCTAGAAACAGTATTTCCATACAGCAGGGGCTTGCAATTTTATATGAACTGGTAGCAGTTTTAAAAAGAATTGAAAGAAAGTAAGTGTTATGATCATATTGTTTTTATTGTTTTGATTTAAAGTACAATTAAAAATAAAATAATCTGTATCAAATCAATTTTTACATTATAAAATACTAGCGGCCGCCCGCGGTTTCACCCGCGTGGTTCCCGTTCCCGTAGGAATATTGGGATAAAAAGTATTCTATGTTTTAATCTAGACTATCTACTATCTGTGTGCAATCAAATTCGTTTGGTAGTTTTTGCGTGATTGAGCAACAAACATCCAAACCCACAAACTTTTACATTTATAATATTAGTAAGATAATAAAATCAGTTCGCATTTAGTCATCAATCGCACTACACATACTTATTAGCATAAGCAGTTTAATTTCCAAGTTTATATCTTTTTTATCAATTTTAGAACAGTTTTATTATTTTATCAGTAAATTTCCTATGGTGTTTCACAGGAAAGCAATATAGTTTCGAAAAACAAAGGTTGTTTACACAAAAATAAAATGTCTAACTAGGCATGTACCAAATCGATCTATTAAAATATTTCTAATTGTACTTAAATAAGTAAACTCTGCAGATTACAGACATTCTATCGCAGCCGATAGTTGGTTTTATATGAAGAATTAGAATATAGTATAATATAGAATAAGAATATAGTTTGCGGGGACTCTTAAGGTTGCTGCATACGTAACAGGAAAAACCCTGGACGGGACGGGCACAGGGCGGAGATGGAACGTGGTCCTGACTCCCCGCGGGGAGTTTAATGCATACGCAACGTGCCAATAGCGACAGCGCTAGTGTTGTGAAAACAAGTTTATTAACATTTATATTCGATTCATATCTTCAAACTGGCCAAGGAGATTTTCAAAGTTTTTTTTAATAGGGGAATATTGTCATACATAAGATACAATGCACACATCACAGAACATTGACCCGGATGTCACGCCGTCGAGATTTTTCTCTTCCCGTGCGTGCCACGTCCGGGCTCCGTCTGTGCCTCCACTACGTATGCATGCTCCTATAAATTTTGTATGAAACAGTATTTTTTCCCGCCACGTGCCCGTCCCGTCCGGGGGATTTCCCGTTACATATACAGCGACCTTTATACATATAAATTACATTATTAAGGCACTTATAGCCGTCCACAAGCGCCGCCAATACATTTATTTTTATTACACGTAAACAATGTCAATATTTAAAAAAATAAATTAATTAAAAAAATATTAAAAACACGACTGCCCTGCCAAAAACGAAATATAAAGTTAAACAACAAGTGTCATTGCAGTCGGGGGACCTTATTATGGAAACAATTTTTAATCAAATAGGTCCCCCGACTGCAATTATACTTGTTATTTTACTTTTGAGTTCGTTTTTGGCAGGGCAGTCGTGTTTTTAAATGTTTTTAAATTTATTTATTTTTATTTCACACATTTTAGGGACAAATTATATAGTTTTGGAATGTGCTTATTAGGGCTTTTCATTTGATGCCCATATTGTAATAATTGAAGAAAAAAAATTTTTTTTCACATTTGAAAGTGGCGTCCCTAGGTCGCCTTATTGACTTTTCCCAAAAAAAATAGGGATGTATTTAATAGCACTTTAAATTTGATGAAAACAGCTATAAAATTGTACATCAGCACTTTAAAATAATGATAGACCTATAATTTAATCTTATCACTACAAAAATAATGGTTTGCACTTTAAAATAATAATAGATCTATAAATTAATATTATCACTACAAAAATAATGGTTTGCACTTTAAGTGTGTCCCAACTTCGAAATCATTTAATTTCTGTCAAACCATGTCAGACTAATGAGATGGCAAGTCTCACCAAGTCGGTTCTAGCGTTGTTGGTCGCAATGGAACCTAACCTCCTCCTCAGCTCCCCTCTCGATGCGCCCGCTCGTCGTCGCACATAGTCGTCTACCAGTACTAATGTTATAACATTAATTTGTATGGTGCAAAGTATTAATTTTAAAGCTAAACAATTAAATTGTATAGTGCAAAGTATTAATTTTAAAGCTTAGCATATTTATAGTGGAAACCATTATTTTTAAAGTGCATTCAATAAATTTTGAAGCTAGACATTTTAAAGTGTGATACATTATTTTTGAAGTGCAATTATATATTCCCCAAAAAAATATAGCCAGTGTCACTCGGAATGATGTAAGGATTCTAACGATACCCTATACATTTAAATCCGTTAAGGCATTTAGAAGTTATGGTGGAATAAAGAAACTCACATACCCACAAACATACATTAACCCTGAACACATACACACTCTTTTTGCTTTGGGCAGTCGTGTAAAAAAAGAAACAACCATGCCCTCTTAAATTGTCTCTAATATTTTTGGGTTTTAATATAAATGTAGGAAATGTGACGACAACGACGACACATTTCCCACTTCGGAAGTGTATATCTTTCAAATGGTTGACTTAGAGAAAAATAGTTTTAGGAACCTCAATGTCATCTAAATACCCCACGTATAGGTTTGATGAAAAAAAAATTTTTATCATGCGTGGTGAGCCTTTGGTGCCCAAAATTTTTACACAAAAGATTAAGGGGAATCTTTTATTTTATTTTTTTATTTTTGTGTAAAAATAGTAAAGCGGTTTACAGAGTCGGTACGAAGTTTTAACTGTGTAATCCTAATAGTTTCCGAATAAAGTGGCTGTACAGTCACAAGCCATAAAAAATGTACACACCATAGAACTTTGTCACATTACGATTTGAATAACCTAGGTAGGTATAACATTATTACACTGAGATATATTGATCGAATGTGACAGTTCTAAAGTGAGTACATTTATTGCTCGTGTCTGTACATACGGACGTACAGACAGACATGACGAATCTATCAGAGTCCCGTTTTTTTGGTATAAGACTACGGAACCCTAACTAGTACAAAGAAAGAAAAATGTTGAAGAGTTATTATAAAAATATTAGAGTCAATATAAGAGGGCATGGTTGTTTCCTTTTTTGAATTGGCGGCACTAGTGGATTTACATTTACAGTTACATTTAAGAACATTTAAGTAAATGCCATAAAGCATTCTTTATTAGTAAACAAATATTTTTAGTAGCTTTAAAGTAAATTCGGTGTTTAAGGCGACTATATAACCCACAAGTGGCGCCCTCATCTTAATTAAGTTTTTTGTTCGTTAAGTACATATGTATCGAAAATTTACATGAATCGATTGAAGTAACGGTTTTTTAGTTTATTTACAAACAATAATCTTAGTAAAATATAGTTTGTGTTGTAGTAGAAGTTAGCAAAAGAGCAAAAAGTGTCCGCTTTATGCAGTTTTGCTAACTTCTATGCTTTATGGCATTTACTTAAATGTTAACTATATTAATGTAATTTTAAAATTAACTTAAATGCTTTATGCCATTATTCTAATATTTTTTTTTTCGCTTAGGTTGCCTGGCGAAGATCCCAGAGACGAGTAACAAGATCCCGTCGTGTGGCAATACCAATTTGCAGCTCCCGATTTTGCCGATTTGATGGTGCTAAGTGTTCTACCGACGGTTGCATGAATGCTTCCTGTCGCGCCTCGTCCGCTGAAAGCTCCGGTATTGGTAAATTTGCTGTATTGCAAATATTGTGTAAAATTACACATGCGTTGGTGATTAAGCCAGCCACTTGCGGTTGGTAGTGTAGTGTTCTATGCACTAATAAACACCGAAAACGAGCTTTCAGAACACCAATAGTCCTTTCTATAATATTTCTTGTTTGGACATGGCGTTCCGTATAGTATGCCTCTGCTGAATTAGGCTGTGCGTCCAAAATTGGTGTCATCATTGTTTTTCTTAGTGCATACCCAGAGTCACCTGTAATAAGAAAAACAAATTTAAATAATAGGTAATACACAATAGCACAGTATATTGAGTTAGTTTTCATACAGTCAGTCTTCAGACAGAGCAGTCATGTGGGGTGGCGCGTTATGAGAGGGGGGTGGGACCTCCAGAGATACCATACTGTGACAATGTATGCAGCTCGGGAGCTATCCCGACATTCCCGACAGGATTTACGCTTTCGATTGAGTTAAATATTGAAAATAGTGTTCGCAATTTATTGATGTTGGTTTCATGAAAAAATGTATTAGGCAATTTTGAATTCCAAATCTTACATCAAAATCGTTGATGTTAGATTTGGAATTCAAAATTGCTGACCGCACGTCGGTGTATTTTTTTATATTGGTGTCATTCTAAGGGGTTTTAAAGTGTTCTAAGTACGATTTTAACAAACTATGCATCTCCGCGCTTTGGGCTAATAGTACTAAATTAGGACTAAATAAGTACTAAATTAGGAATAAATTAGTACCTACTAATTGAGCACTTAAATTAGTACTAAATCAATACTAAATTACAAGAAATTAGTACCAAATTAGGACTAAGTTAGTACTAAATAAGTCTTAAATTAGTACTATATTAGTACTAACTAAATACTAATTTATTTCTGATTTAGTATTAATTTAGTACTAATCGAGTTCTAATTTAGTACTAAGTTAGTACTGATTTACTGACTGTCTTAATACTTTTTTTAGTACTAATTTAATACTAATTGAGTACTAATTTAAGACTTATTTAGTGTAGATTTAGTACTTATTTAGTACTGATTTACGATTAGATTATTATCAACATTACACATAATATAGATAGATTACTTTATTTCCTCGCTTTATGATGAAAAAAGAAAAAAAAGAGCAAATACTAAGAAAAATATACTTATTATTTATTTTAGTTTTTCTTTTTTTGGAGAGCACACGAGAACACGTAGGTACTAGAAAAAATATCCCGATTTTTTTTTATAAAAAAAAAACAGAATTTTCCCTCAATTCTCATCGAGTCACAGTGAATCGTGTCACACAGTGACTGTTTGAGAAAAAACTCGCTACGAGTAACAGTGTGACTCGACGCGAATTTTTATTCTCATCCAGTAACACTGGTACGTGTATAGTGTGACACGTTCGAAAAAACAATTCGCATCGAGTCAAACTATTACCCGACGTGTTTTTTTTCTGAACGAGTCACACTATGCATGAACCAGTGTTACTAGCTGATGAGAATAAAAATTCGCCTCGAGTCAAACTGTTACCCGAAGCGATTTTTTTTCTGAACGTGTCACACTATACATGAACCAGTGTTACTAGATGAGAATAAAAATTCGCCTCGAGTCACACTGTTACCCGATGCGTTTTTTTCCTGAACGTGTCACACGATATACACGAACCAGTGTTACTGGATAAAAATAAAAATTCGCATCGAGTACCCGAAAGTTTCGCAAACCCGAAATCACGTGTCAACCCTTACACTTTTGTCGTTGCGCCAACTGTCTGGATGAACGGCGCCTTTTTCGCCGACATCAAACGCGATGACTGACTGTATGAATGAATAGATAGCAGTATTGTGTAGTACTGTGGTAGTAGTATTTGAATTAGAGCCTTTCAAAGTACAATCTGTGTGTTTATAATAAATACAGTAAAGTTGTTATTATTTTATACTTATGATTTTTATTATTGTTATTGGTAACTATTTAATTTGTTAGTGTGCTACATCTTGGCAAAGACCACATCGAAAACCGCAATTCTAACTACATGGCCAATTAGTCCCAATTTGTCCTATTGTCCCACTTTTTCAGAATTTGTCCCAAATGGGACGAAAAGATATAAGTGATATAAATGGTCCATGCCAAAGCAAACCTTCATTTTGGCAGGGACAGGCTATATATAGTGAACCATAACACCTAGTCAGGATCTGATTATTAAAAAAAATACCCTTTTTTATGGACCCTGCAATGCCTAGAATCAAAACAAAAAGAAGCGCCGTTCAAAAAAAATAAAGGAATGATTTGGTCCATGCCAAAATTAATCTACATCATGGCGAGGACTTTTGAACCAGGTCACCTGGAGAAAATCCGCTTATTGGAAACGATTCGTCATTGTACATTCGTCCCAAAGCCACAAAATTCGTCCCTCCTTTAGTTTAGGAGAAATTAAGTTTTTTTATAAGTACAGTCACGTACAAAAGCGTACAGTAAAAATTAATTAAAACTATTCCGTTCCGTAATGCGCATTGTTCCGATTGTAAAACATTAAGCATCAGTTTCGAGTACATTGACCTCCTTTCGGATGGATACATCATCTCCGTTACACCCTGTAGTGCTCACTTACCATAACTAGAGAAACCTATACAGGGTTACTTTTAATTCATTGAAAACCTCACGTGGGATTGATTAGACCATCAAAGTGAGCAATTTTCATTATGGGACCTCAAAAACACGAAAAAAATCTGCTGTTCCATACAAAAGTACAATGCGTACTTCGTTTTGATCCTAGGCATTGCGGGTTCCATAAAAAGGGTAGTTTTTTAATAATCAGATCCTGGCTAGGTGTTATGGTTCACTATAATATATAGAATGTTCCTACCAAAATGAAGGTTTGCTTTGGCATGGACCATTTAAATCGCTTACATCTTTTTGTCCCCTTTGGGACGAATTCTGAGAAAGTTACTAATTGAAAGGACGAATTTTGACTAGTTGACCATGTAGTGAGAATTGCGGTTTTCAAAGTGGTCCTTGCCAAGATGTAGCACACGATTTGTTAATGTTATGTATATGTTACGGCTAATACCCGAAGTGCGGTTAAAACTAGGTGTAATCGATCTGCTTTACTTTACTTTCCTGCATGTAGGTCTCAAATATATGTTAGAAATTAGAATTTGCGAAAGAGAAACAACAGAAATAACTTTCTTAGAATATTCCATAAATTACCCCCCCTTAGTAAAGGCTAGACCTAGTTTTAACCGGCTACACCTCAGAGGCGGATGTGTGCGTTACCCCAGCAAAAAGTTGTGGTTTAGAGAGATGAGACCTTATCAGATAATTAGTGTGTCATGAGGAGAAATTTGTTTACTAATTAATAGCAAAATTTGTGTGAGTTGTAGTTATTAAGATATATGAGAAAAACAGATTTTGCTGGGGTCACGTTTTAAACATTACCCTGGCAAAAAAAGTTGTTTCAGCCTGGAACCAAATACATGAATAGATAGCTTTTGTTGCATAGTAAATGTTAGCAAATAGCAAAAATTATGTGTGTTATGGTTCTTGAGTTATTTAAGTTTTTGCTGGGGTAACGTTTTGGGTTTTCCCAGATCTCGAAAACGGTTCAACGCAGAAGTTTGAAAAAAATACCACTAAGAGACCTTAATTTGTTTAAATTTGTTTAATTGTTAGTTTTTGATTTGGTTGTCGCAAACAACGTAATTAAATGGTTTCGAAAAACAGAAAAAACGAATTTGCATGTAAACTAGTACATTTATAAACAAATAAACAGCTGTAATAAATAGCCGTGGTAGACACTTATTACGTCAAGAATTTTAGGCTTTGTAACTTTACACGATATAAAGATATAAACAAATTTAATAAATTTTAGACCGGTCGTACTTTAGCGATCGAATACACAGTTCGAGCGATCGAATATATTAAACAAATTTAAGTTATTCATTAAAATTCCTTCCTGTTAATTTCAGCTTTCAATTACGCCTATCATTAAAGTTTTAACAAAAACAAGATTAAGACAGCAATTCTTGAATAAGCCGACCAAATTGTAAAGGTCACTAAAAAGCGACCGCACCATACGTACGGGTTATCTTCGCAAATTAGCAGCTTAGTATCCGATGTTTTGTACAGTTATGAAGAAAAATGTTATTCATATAGCTTAGATTCTACTAGTTTTCTATTTTATAAATTAATATCGTGTGTATTAATATGAAATAATACACTTACGCGATTAATAGTATTTTTAAAGAATGTAATGATTCACGAACGTTAAAAGTTTGAAGGCACTCAACATTACATAAATAAAGGTAAATAATAATCTAAACCTAAGTAGGAAATAATCTCGCTAAGCAATTTATATTGTGATTTATTTGTCAGTATCAATATATACATTTTATAGTAATTTGTGCTTCTGTTTGATCAAACCAAATGTTTTATTTTAATACCAAACCTACTCATGTCAATCCAGTGACCACTATGTTTGACAGGTAAAAACATTTACCCATAAAAACTGTTTCTACCTAGGAACAGTTTTTACGGACACTACCTCGCATTTTTTCCATATATATTTCTCACCATTTAAACCTTCCCCTGGAATACGACAAACATTTTAAAACCAAAATCGGCCAAGCCAATCTTGAGTTTTCGCGACACTAACGTACATTTTATATTTAAAGATAATCTGACCAGAAAACTTTTGTACGCAACTGTACTAACAAAAGATCCATAACATCCCGTTCATTTAAGATGGTTACGCTTATGTATGGTGCGGTCGCTTTTACGTGACCTCTACAATTTAGGCGGCTTATTAGAGAATTGTTGTCATATTCTTGTTTTTGTTAAAACTTTCATGATAGGCGTAATTAAAAACTGAAATTAACAGGAAGGAATTTTAATGAATAACTTAAATTTGTTTAATATATTCCATGTGTCTTAATGTTATGGAAACTGTGTATTCGATTGCTAAAGTACGACCAGTCTAAAATTTATCAAATTTGTTTATATCTTTATATCGTGTAAAGTTACAAAGCCTAAAATTCTTGACGTAATAAGTGTCTACCACGGCTATTTTTTACAGCTGTTTATTTGGTTATAAGTGTACTAGTTTGCGACAACCAAATCAAAAACTAACAATTAAACAAATTTAAACAAATTAAGGTCTCTTAGTGGTATTTTTTTCAAACTTCTGCGTTGAACCGTTTTCGAGATCTGGGAAAACCCAAAACGTTACCCCAGCAAAAACTTAAATAACTCAAGAACCATAACACACACAATTTTTGCTATTTGCTAACATTTACTATGCAACAAAAGCTATCTATTCATGTATTTGGTTTCAGGCTGAAACAACTTTTTTTGCCAGGGTAATGTTTAAAACGTGACCCCAGCAAAATCTGTTTTTCTCATATATCTTAAAAACTACAACTCACACAAATTTTGCTATTAGTAAACAAATTTCTCCACATGACACACTAATTATCTGATAAGGTCTCATCCCTCTAAACCACAACTTTTTGCTGGGGTAACGCACACGAGGCGGATCCAGAATTTAATATATAAGGGAGGATGCCTGTGTAACAGCCGCGCAACGCGAATTTTAGTCACTTCATCCACTGATTCTGTCTGTCTTTGAAAAAAAAAGACGGCTGCGCAGCGTCTATTTTTTTTCGATTTTTTGCAAAAAATCCAACCCTGTAATTAATTATCTTCCAACTTGTTTTATATACAACGTGTGATAAAATAACCCCTAATGCCGAATATTGTAGATAGGGACCATAAAACGGAACAACTTTTACTATGGGACAAACTGAAATCTTGAAAAAATAAATCAGCTGTTACATCATTTTGATATTTTCGTTATTAATTTTTGTATGAAACAGCTGATTTTTTTTTCGCCATTACAGAGTTGGTCACATATAAAAAGTTATTCAGTTTGATGGTCCCTATCTACCATATTCGGCATTAGGGGTTATTTTGTACACTTTGTAGAATAGTATTAAGGTAAAATTACATGTTAATTGTCGTAGTATTGGCATTCTCAAACAATTTTTGTGATAATCACTAATGACATAAACCAATCTGTATTAAAGTACAGTCATTCCTACCTAATAACCATAAAGCTTCTGTTGTACTTAAATTTTCTAAATGTACTTTTAATGGATGATTGTTCCAAATAAATGAGTCATGATTTGACCCAGGGTGACTGGCATCAACACTCATTATCTCCATGTCAGCATTGCATATCTAAAATAAATATTGTGATTAATAATTTATTTAATATTTTTTCTTGTGTATGTGTAATTATAAATATTTTTCCCCCTATCATATTGTTTTAATTTATTTCAATAGAATAATTTTACTTACTAGTTGTACATTAAGCGAATGGTAGTTTTTTCTACAGAAATATCTATCTTCATGCTCATTTGGCCTCACTATGGCTATATGAGTCCCATCTATGCAGCCTATTATACCTGGGACTCCATATTTGTTGTAAAATCTGAAAAATAAAACAACGAAAAGTCCTTAACCAACAACATAATAATGAAGAATCTACAGGGTGGATTTTTGAGCCGGTACATTAAGGGCAGGTACCTTAACCGTTATAGTTACAGGAAAACGTTCCTGGGAGACCTTCCATAACTTTTTAAGATATTCTGAACTGCATTCACAGATTTTGGAAAAAAGTTACCGTTAGCAAAAAAAATGCTAAAATACCAAAAAAATGTTTTTATGCCAATCGATCCTATTTCATGTGGGGATCAAAAGACTCTATGGGACCATTTAAGGTATGAGTAAGGTATAAAGAACTAGAAACGACAGAAATCGCCAAAAACTTTCCCATACATTTTGTACGGAAACACGAAAAGTTTACTCGAAATTCTTTTTATTGCCAAACGATCTTATTTCTTACTGTTAGAGGTTGCAATTACTTTGAACGCTAAACCACGATGCTATGAGGGGAATGTTTGATTTATCAAGTATCGCTCACCTTACGTCACTTTTTCAGCAGGGATCGATGACGCAACTTTTAAATCAAAGGATAGGTACTTACTGGGAAGCTGGCTGCCTGTTGATTTTCACTTAATTTAGAAAATTTGATAAACACAGCGGCGCGCGCGCACGTTACAGCTCGGTTTTGGATAGCGACTGACATAAGACCACGTGATAGCCACGTGACAGGCACTTTCGGAAATTTATAGTGGAAGGAAAAAGGATGAGGTATTGATTCTAGGCTGCAACACTTACCGTGATCAAAATACTCTTTAAGGCCAACTGAAGTTTGAGTACAGAAACTACTTCTTTTTGTCTAATGTTGTAAAAGATTGTGCCTGCGTGTTCAGACGATGTTGTGTGTGACTTACGTAGTTTCTGTACTCAAATTTCAGTTGGCCTTAAAGAGTATTTTGTTCACAGTAAGAAATAGGATCATTAGGCAGTAATAAATATTTCGAGAAGATTTTTCTTGTTCCATACAAAATGTATGGGGAAAGTTTTTGGCGATTTCTGTTGTTTCTAGTACTCAACTCATATCTTAAATGCGTCTTGGCACATGATGTCCTTTTCTCGAAATGTCTTTTCTCAGAATGTCCTTTCTCAAAAAGTCCTTTTCTCAAAATGTCCTTTTCTCGAAATGTCCTTTTATCAAAATGACCTTTTCTCAAAATGTCCTTTTTTTATATGAAATTATTTTTGTAACAAATACATATTAAAGCTTTTATAGTTAGTCGCTTATCTAAATTATCAAAAACACAGACATGCAATGCAATGCATGTAAATATTTATTAAGTCTAAGAATGTTATAAAGTAATGAGTAATGTAGTTATAAAACTGCAGAAATATGATGGAAAGAATCAGAAATAAAAAAAGTAATAATAATCATAAACAAGTCTCTTTATTTGTAGTCAAAAATATTATTTATTTATCATTATTAATATTAAACTTAGTATTAATTACCAAACAAGTATCTTTCTTTTGTAATAATCATACTTTTCTTAAATACATGTTTTAATGTAATACGTATTTGTTTAAAAAATATCGCATATTAAAAGGACATTTCGAGAAAAGGACATTTTGAGAAAATGACTTTTCTAGAAAGCACATTTTAAGAAAGGACATTTTGAGAAAAGGACATTATGCGCTAAGACGCTTAAATGGTCCCATAGAGTCTTTTGATCCCCACATGAAATAGGATTGATTGGCATAAAATTTTTTTTTGGTATTTTTGCAATTTTTGCTAGCGGTAACTTTTCCAAAATCTGTGAATGCAGTTCAAAATATCTTAAAAGTTATTGAAGGTCTCCCAGGAACATTTTCCTGTAACTATAACGGCTAAGGTACCTGCCCTTAATGTTCTCAAAAATCCACCCTGTATGTATAGGATTTATGCCTATGTTCTCATCGAGTCACACTGAATCGTATCACACTGTGACTGGTTGAGAAAAAGTTCGAACGAGTAACTCGTTGCGAATTTTTATTCAAAGACACGTTCGGAAATAAAAATCGCATCGGGTAACAGTGTGACTCAATGGGAATTTTTATTCTCATCCAGCAACACTGGTTCGTGTATGGTGTAACACATTCGGAAAAAAATCGCATCGGGTAACAGTGTGACTCAATGCGAATTTTTGTTCTCATTCGATAACACTGGATCATGTATAGTGTAACACGTTTGGGAAAAAATCGCATCGGGTAACAGTGTGACTCAATGTGAATTTTTATTCTCATCCAGTAACATTGGTTCGTGTATGGTGTAACACGTTCGGAAAAAAGTCGCATCAGGTAACAGTGTGACTCAATGCAAATTTTTGTTCTCATTCGATAACACTGGATCATGTATAGTGTAACACGTTTGGGAAAAAATCGCATCGGGTAACAGTGTGACTCAATGTGAATTTTTATTCTCATCCAGTAACACTGGTTCGTGTATGGTGTAACACGTTCGGAAAAAAGTCGCATCGGGTAACAGTGTGACTCAATGCAAATTTTTGTTCTCATTTAGTAACACTGGTGATGCTACTTTTTCCGAACAAGAATCCAGTCACACTGTTAAGGTATGATTTCGATCTCGGCAGCAAGAAGCAGTGCTGTCGCAGCAGTGCGCTCCAAGTTGAACCGTAATGTTTTGATGAAAAGGCTCAATTTGAAGCAAGCTGAAAAGTCGCGACACTTTTTTTTTCACATTAAATGGGCTTACTCTTGTCACCAGTGTTACTCAATGACAATAAAAATTCGCATCGAGTCACAATGTTACCCGATGCGATTTTTTCCAAACGTGTCACACCATACATGATCCAGTGTTATCGAATGAGAATAAAAATTCGCATTGAGTCACGCTGTTACCCGATGTGATTTTTTTTCCGAACATGTCACACCATACACTTACCAGTGTTGCTGGATGAGAATAAAAGTTCACGACGAGTCACACTGTTACCCGATGCGATTTTTATTCCAAACGTGTTACACTATACATGATCCAGTGTTATCGAATGAGAACAAAAATTCGCATTGAGTCACACTGTTACCCGATGCGATTTTTTTCCGAACGTGTTACACCATACACGAACCAGTGTTGCTGGATGAGAATAAAAATTCACATTGAGTCACACTGTTACCCGATGCGATTTTTATTTCCGAACGTGTCACACCATACACGTACCAGTGTTGCTGGATGAGAATAAAAATTCACATTGAGTCACACTGTTACCTGAGGCGATTTTTTTCTGAACGTGTTACACCATACACAAACCAGTATTGCTGGATGAGAATAAAAATTCACATTGAGTCACACTGTTACCCGATGCGATTTTTATTTCCGAACGTGTCACACCATACACGAACCAGTGTTGCTGGATGAGAATAAAAATTCACATTGTTACCCGATGCGATTTTTTTCTGAACGTGTTACACCATACACGAACCAGTGTTGCTGGATGAGAATAAAAATTCACATTGAGTCACACTGTTACCCGATGCGATTTTTTTCCAAACGTGTTACACCATACACAAACCAGTGTTGCTGGATGAGAATAAAAATTCACATTGAGTCACACTGTTACCCGATGCGATTTTTTTCCAAACGTGTTACACCATACACGAACCAGTGTTGCTGGATGAGAATAAAAATTCACATTGAGTCACACTGTTACCCGATGCAATTTTTTCTGAATGTGTTACACCATACACAAACCAGTGTTGCTGGATGAGAATAAAAATTCACATTGAGTCACACTGTTACCCGATGCGATTTTTTTCTGAACGTGTTACACCATACACGAACCAGTGTTGCTGGATGAGAATAAAAATTCACATTGAGTCACACTGTTACCCGATGCAATTTTTTCTGAATGTGTTACACCATACACAAACCAGTGTTGCTGGATGAGAATAAAAATTCACATTGAGTCACACTGTTACCCGATGCGATTTTTTTCTGAACGTGTTACACCATACACGAATCAGTGTTGCTGGATGAGAATAAATATTCACATTGAGTCACACTGTTACCAGATGCGATTTTTATTTCGAACGTGTCACACCATACACGTACCAGTGTTGCTGGATGAGAATAAAAATTTGCAACGAGTTACTCGTTCGAACTTTTTCTCAACCAGTCACAGTGTGGCACGATTCAGTGTGACTCGATGAGAATATAGGTATTTATGAAGTTTATTATGATGCTGAAGGAGTATGTATATAGCCTTCGAGGCGAAAAAAAGAAGGGCGGGGAAATAAATAAAAATATCGAGTACTAATATCACCCCCTTTTGCTCTTATTTGATTTAACCTAAGTATAAACTTTTTTCGCAAAATTCATATCTACCGAGTTAAATCAAATTAAAAAGATTTTGTTGATTTTTTCGATGACCGATGATTCTTCTTTTTTTCGATTCCACACATTGGTATCATCATCCCCGTCAATTTATCCCATTGGGGGGGGAGGGGGCAGACAAAGAAAATCCTAGATTATATAGAGATCACATCCCGTATTGTTGAATTTCAAAGCCAGCACAAGATTTTACTAATTACTGTAAGTGGTACTATTTGCCGTTGTAATTAGAAATAATAATAAATAAAAAAGAAGCATTGCAAGCAGAATTACAGTTTACCAGCAAACAACCGCTCTTCTAAGGTGAGCTGCCCCTTCTTGCACATACCTTGCTATGACCATTCCCACTTGTGTAGAATTTAAAAAAATAAGTGGCAAACAGTTAAAATTAAGTTTAGCTTTCTATACCTATAAAACTAAGTCATAAATGTGTTGACAATTCAATTTAGCTCTGCTCAGTTATAATAACTTTGCGGACCACTGCACAGCACTGACTAACCTAAATGATATGAGCTTAAAAAACGGGCGGCTCTTACTACTCAGCCTGACAAGAAGAAAAGTAGAGCATTGCTGAAACAAAGCAGGAGAAATATAAGAACGATTGTAGGAATACTGACAGGACACTGTCCATTAAACAGACACTTGTCAGTGATCAAACGGACAGAGGATCCCATCTGTCCGCAATGCAAAGAAAGAGAAGAAACAAGCTACCTCTTCATGGCAGAATGCACGATGTACGCATCACTGCGCTGGAAGCCCTTTGGAGCGGACAAGCTTAAGGAAGAGGATCTAAAGCAGTTAACGATAAGTCAACTCAGCAGGTACTGTAACCTTACAGGTAGGTTCGAGGGTCCGACGCCGGTGGGGTAAATGATAACCCGCCTCCCCCTGTGGGGATTTGGGGAAATGGGTGAAATGGTTCCGATCAAGGTGACTGATCACCCGTCCAACTTCGCTGGTGTCCCCCCTGTCTTCTTGTCAGTGCAGGCAGTTTCCGCAACTCGACGTCTATTGTGCCTATTTTGCATCGGAAAGCTGGTGTCCCCCCTTCTAAATAATAATAACTACTCGGCCTAGGGCGGCCAAGACTGTAAATCTGGCACTGATGACCATGCCTAAATTGTTTCTAAAGCTGCCCTAAATCGAATAAGAGCAACAAAAGGGGCTGATATCAGTACTTGATTTTTAGCAAAAACTAAGGAAAAAATATTTGTTTCTTTTATTGACTGCACATAGAGTCCCGAAGGCTATACCCCAACTGGGCCAGACTCTCCGACCCAAAGTACTTACCTCAATTTATTTGCGTTCCGTTGTGCAGCAGTTTGAGGAAACTTAATATACTTATTTCTTATTTCTATATTATTTATAGCAGCTGTAACTTCTGCTAATACAGCAGATACTGTCTGCTGTGCCATATTTTGTGCTTTACCAGTAGGTTTCTGGTATGAACCATGTGCGTATAAATATACAGCTGTCATAACCTGCAATATAAAGAATATTGTCATAAAGTTTGCACTATGTTGTTAAGGTAGTTTTCAAAAACAAACAAAAAAGAGTTTATTTACCTTACTTTCTATACTAAGATCATTAGATCTTTTAGGATTTGTTTTGAGTATAGGCTCAAGATCCTCACACAGATTCCGAATTAAGTCTCGAGATAACCTGTAAAATGTTCATAACGAAAAATGTTTTGATTATGTTCCAAGGTGAGGGTTTTCCAGGCTAACTAGATTTTCCATCCATTGGCCACCAAAGGGTGGAAAATGCTCGTCTGCTGAGCTTAATAATGCTTAGCGTCACTAAAACAATAATTTATTAAGTTTACTACCTATATTCCTTAATAAAGTCACTGTCTTCTAAATCTAATGGATTATTCATTTGTCTAGTGCGACGACGCTTGTTCCTTAATTCCTTGCGGTGTTCACTTTCCAGGTATTCAAAGATTTCGTATTCGTCACACATCTAAAAACACATTTAAAAAACTTAAGAGCTGTTATGGTCATAAATTTTCTAACGCAAGGAGCAGACACTTACGGCCACTTTTATAAATAAGTTTTCAAGTAAACAAACAAATTAACGCCAAAATTACACTCAGCGATTTTGAAAAAGTTAATCACCTAGTAACTTTTTATGAATTGCTTTATTTGACATTACAGACGCTATAAAACAGCTCCACAACTGTCAAACTGCGCGTCATGGTACGCTTCGTCCATACATAAAAAATGGTGAACGGTTTAAGAGCGTGTATTAAAGCAGGCCCGCCACAGGCCTGCTAAATCGAGGTCATGGTACGAAAAAGTATGGCAGTTCAATATAGGTCCTGCTTTAAGAGCTCATAGTAAGGCCCCAGTTCAGAAGCAGGCCCTAAACAAAATTGCTTAAATCGGTACCATGACCGTCTTTTAGGTGAACGGCTTAAAGATTGTTTTGACTCAAGGTGAACGGTTAGTTTGTCTCTGGTATGCTTTGTCACAGAGCACTAATGCTTTGTAGACGATGCGAAAACGAGCTAGCCTATACAAATCGATGGGTGCATTCTGTAAGACAAATCTCTAAGTCATCGATCGCCATAAATTTGTTAACCATGGAAAGTAATTTGTTTAGAATATTCATTTACTTTTCATGGTTAAAATGTACTTTATGGCGTTCGATGACTCAAATATTTGTCTGGCAGAATGCACCCAATTTATCGCTTATTATCCCCGCCAATTGGTAATGCGCCTGGCGGCCATGTTTTTAACCTCAAAAACGAAAAACAATTTGTAAATTTTTGATATACCTAGACCCTTTCTTATTGAAAATAAGAATTCAATAATTAATATATTATATTACCTATTAGAATTTTACTGTTTTTTGTCATTTTTAGTTGCGGATGACGATGATGTGTATGTTAATTTGACAAGGTTCCAGCGCATTACCAATTGACGGGGATAGTAATAAAATGTCGCAAGTTAATAAAACAAATTAAAGTTATATTATTTCGGTTTTTTTTATTTTCAATATCATTTCACACCATTAGTTTGTTAATTACTTACATCGATATAAAATAAATCATTTTCTTCTTTATTTGATTATTATTATTCATAATAACATAAAATGTAATGCAATTTACTATCCGCGTCAATTGGTAATGCGCTGGAACCTTGTCAAATTAACATACACATCAACGTCATCCGCAGCTAAAAATGACAAAAACAGGAAAATTTTAATAGGTAATAATAGTGTATTAATTATTTAATTCTTATTTTCAATAAGAAAGGGTCTAGGTATTAAAAAAAATGCAATTGTTTTTCGTTTTTGAGGTTAAAATCATGGCCGCCAGGCGCATTACCAATTGAAGGGGATAGTAGGTACTTATTTATGGGGTCTCATCTCTCATCATTTCTTTTTATTTTAGTGATATTCAACAACAAGGAAGTCGTCGCGTTGCCTTTATCAAGTTACATAATTCACTGTTAAATAATAAACATTAAAAGAAATTCACAAATCTTAAAATTCTCACGCCAAACTTATCTAAATACACTAAACAATTTTGAAAAAGCTGATCACGTAGGAACTTTTTATGAATTGCTTTATTTGACATTACAGACGCTATAAAACAGCTCCCAAACTGTCAAACGGAGCGTCGTGGTACGCTTCGTCCATATATAAAAAATGGTGAACGGTTTAAGAGCGTGTATTAAAGCAGGCCCTCCGCAGGCCTGCTAAATCGAGGTCATGGTACGAAAAAGTAATGCCATTCAGTATAAGTCCTGCTATAAGAGCTCATAGTTAGGCCCCTGATAGCTGTCAGAGTAAAATTTCACCAAACCACGGAACGGTTAGCTTAGAGCGCGCGTGCGCGCACGAGTGCAGCACTCGTGCGAAGCCACGGAACGCACCCCATGTCCTCGTCTCGCTCGGCTCGTCGTCATCTCGTCTCTGACGCATAGAGTAAGATAAAAAAAAAACTCTGACGTCTCTCATCTCCCCCGCGTTCCGAATCACGCTTACAGCGCTGTTAGCGCGAATCCGACCAAATTAAAAAGTTGCAAAATATTACACTTAATAGGGTATTTGCGTACCTACTTAATTTAATGGATTATACGCTAACAGTGCTGTAAGCGTGATTCGGAACACAGAGTACTTTTGTATATACCGGAAACGCGGGGCTCATTTGCGAGGTTGTGTATTGTTAAATTGTTTTGTTTTTGTGTATTTTGATAAAAAGTGCTTTCTACGCAGCCATGAATCAAACAATAAATGTGGAGCAGTTAAATTCTGCTTTGACGTCTTTGCGGACATTACGTTTGAGCGTTAGCCACGTCTTTGAAACGCTGTCGAACGGGTTGCGAGCTGACCACGGCGAAGAAGGCAAAGATAAGTTTCTTTTGGAGCTCCAAGAACTACTAAATAATGTGAATACCAATCTCCGTGACCTCGAGCAGACTGTAAATGGTTTACCAATTCCGACAGCGCCTTTTAATCTCGGAAACACGACGTTCCTGAGTCAAGAGACTACCCAAGATCGACAAGCTTTGTACACGCAATTGGTCAACAGCTACAAGTGGACTGATAAAATACATGAATATAGTTCTTTCGCACACACTCTACTGAGCCAGAACTCGCTTAAACGGTCTTATATTAATTCCGGAAGTACGAAACGAAGGGGGAAATTGCAAAGCAACCACAACGTCGCTCCTTTACAAGTCGATAATGTTATAAACAATATCGATAGGTCCTACAACGATATGAAGATAACTATCTCGCGTCCATTTGCTAGTAATGCTGTAGTTCAAATAAATTTAAGCCATGTACTCAAAGCTGTGGTCGCTTTCAAAGGTCTGTTAATGGAATGGGTTATGGTTAAAGGATATGGCGAAACATTGGACTTGTGGACAGAGTCACGGCACAATGTGTTCAGAAAAGTTACAGAAAATGCTCATGCAGCCATGTTACATTTTTATTCACCGACATTACCAGAATTAGCTGTGAGATCTTTTATGACTTGGCTCCACAGCTATGTGAACTTGTTTAGCGACCCTTGCAAACGCTGCGGCTGTCATTTACATCACATTTCTCTTCTACCACCTGCTTGGAGGGACTTCCGCACACTGGAGCCGTTTCATGATGAATGCAAGCAATAGTTAATGTGGAATTGAAGGAGAAAGCATACTAACGAAATACAAGAGTAGTAGCTTTCTCCTTCAATAAAGAAAAGTGTAAAATCAACAAAGGACATTGAAACCAAGAGTTTCTAGAAGTAAAATAATTTATTGCCAGTAAACATGTCAACTACGACTTTAGGATATTTAGAAATACATTATTTACTTTAGTTGTGACTAGGGAATCCAATCCCGCATCGGAATCACGATCCCGCAAGCTAGTGGGATTGAGGTCAACAATCCCGCGTATCTTGCTGGATTTGCACGATTGAGATTTTATTATAATATTTGTTCATTTATGAAGTCTTTTCAAAAGAAAATTAAACAAAGACAAGTAAATTGCTTTTAATTATTATTTTCAAGTAAAGTAATCCTCATTACTAATTATAAATTGAATGTAATGATATTTTAAACATATATATAATCAGATACTCTTACATGAGTAACAATACTTAATAATAATATAACAAATTTTGAATCATTAAAGTTTCTTTTTGATTCAACAAATTAACATTTTTATTAGTTTAAAACAGGGTTGCAAAAAATCATGTTTTTTTTTATTTTAATCAAAAAAATCAGATTTTTTTTTGAAAAATCGTGATTTTTATGATTAATTGATTTTTATTAGGTTTTGCGACCATTACCCTAGTTTTTCTTGTGGGCAACATTTCAAACGCAAGATCGACAAAATCTGGTTCTTGGTGACAAAATCCGATAAACTACCAGCTACACATACGAGTAATCAGATTTTCGCTACGACCTTCCGTTTTCGAGATCTGTGTGGCCCAGCTGTAGAGACGTCTCTACAGCTGAGCCACACGTATCTCCTAAACGCAAGACCGACAAACTCTGGTTTTTGGCGACAAAATCCGACAAATTACCGGTTACACATACGAGTACTCAGATTTTCGCTACGACCTTCCGTTTTCGAGATCTGTGTGGCCCAGCTGTAGAGACGTCTCTACAGCTGAGCCACACGTATCTCCTAAACGCAAGCCTGACAAATTCTGGTTTTTGGCGACAAATTATCGACTTCATCATGGCATAGTCAAAAAGCCAGATTTCCAACTTTTTTTTTGTGGCCCAGCTGTAGTCCGGCACGTGTTGTTTGTATAATTTATTTAGTTGTCTGTCAGATTAAAACTGATAACAAAATTATTTTCCATACAAATTGTATACAAAAGTCACGAATTAAACGGGAAAGTTCACGAATTAAACGGGAAACCACTTATTAATATTAGGCAGTGTGATCTTAAAATAATAGAGTTATTATCTCGCTAACGTGCGGGATCCCGCAAAAAAGGTGGGGGGTCCCGCTTTTGCGGGATTGGATTCCCTAGTTGGGACAATATCAATGTAAGTGTAGTCTTCACATTAACTGTGTATGTGAAATCAAACAATGTTTACAGTTGCATATTTTCTCAGAATAGCAATATAAAACTTATCAATAAATAATAGGTACCTACATAAATTATTTTATTTGCTAACTATGAATATGGTTTGCTCAAGACTATTGTATGGTCTACACTGCACCCAACTTTTAAGACATGAGCACCTATAGATACTCTAAGAGGGAAATGTTGGTCTTTTGCATGGCCCAAACCAAGGCAACCATGTCTATTCCGGCCCCACATGTAGAGATCTCCATTATTTGTGACAGCACCAAGATGACCAACTCCACACGCCACCTTCTCTACTACACATTCAGGGTTGAATTCATTACGGCCAAATAGGGGAGGTGGGATTAATTTTGGTTTTGTTGAGTATTGGACATTAGGACCAAGACCCAGTAAGCCATAACCCCATACAAAAACATCCCCTTGTTCTGCAAAACAAAAACAAAATGTGACGGAACAGAAGTGTAAATTATGATTACTTAACTTTTCGTTTATATCAAACTAGCGGCCGCCCGCAACTTAGCATGAATAGTTATTTGTTTATCCTTCGGGAACAGTACTTTTTTCCGAATGAAAGGTAATCTTTGTTTTTCTCTGTACCCCTGACAATGTGTATTAATTAACCGATCATCATGTAATCATGATGATCGGTTGAGTTGAGAAGTGAAGGCATAACAAACAAACTGACTTTTGCATTCTTACTAATATTATAAATGCGAAAGTCCTTTTGTTTGTTTGTATCGACTTCACGTCTCAACTACTGAACTGATAGTCATGAAATTTTACATAAAATGTCAGGCGAAGGACATAGGATACCTTTCATCCTGAAAAAAGTATTGTTCCCGAGGAATAGTAAAAATGCTTTCCACGCAGACAAATTCGCAGGCAGCCGCTAGTTTATAATAATATAGTAGTAAACATATTATCATTTATATTAGGTCTTTACCTATGAAATTGCCGTTTTGTTTGAAAAAAGTTAAAGTATATTTTTTTCGAACTTATTTATTTCTTTTATTCAAAGTAATCACCCCTGCAATCAATGCATCTTTGCCAACGCTGTGGCAGTTTATGGATGCCCTTCTTGAAAAAATCAGCTGGACGGGAGACAACAAACTCTTCAAAGGCGTACTGCCTCTCGGGAATTGATTTTTATTCCCGCTAAAAAGTTGTCCAAATTTTGGAAAAAGTAATAGTCGGTAGGCGCAAGATCTGGTGAGTATGGCGGATGAGGGAGAGCTTCCAAACCCAACTCATGCAGCTTAGAGACGGTCTGTTGTGCAGTATGGGGTCGCGCGTTGTCGTGAAGTAGCAGTGGGGCACCCATCTATCAAGCTTTTTTATCTTGCCAATCTGTCGCAAATGGACCAATATTGTTTTGATGCTAACATCAAAAGCTGCTGCCAGCTCAGCTGTAGATTGCGATTCATCTGCTTCCACAATCGCCTTTAATTCATCATTGTTGACCAAAGTTTCCGGACGACCACGAGGTTCATTTTTCAAGTCAAAATTCCCAGAACGGAACCGAGCAAACCAATAACGGGTTGTACGTTCGTTTGTACAGTTCTCTCCGTAAACGTCGTTGATGTTACGTGTCGTTTGTGCCGCGTTGGTGCCACGACGGAACTCATATTCCATAATTACACGAAATTTCGAAGTATCCATTATGAGGAAAAATTTTGAAATGTAATGAAAATACAACGCTAATCAATAAACAAAAGACTGATTTTGTAAATAGAATGTCATATTTTTAAAACAAAATTAATTTGAATTTAGAATTCATAGCCAATCAAAACTTTTTTTTGTTTGAAAAAGTCTGTACTGCAATACGGCAATTTCATAGGTAAAGACCTATTATATCTACTAACCATTGACAATCAAACAAAAAGAGCCCCCTGTAGCAATATCCTTTATTTTTCCAATGCCTTTGGTGAAATTTACAAGAGCATAAGACATGTTGACTTGCTGCTGCTTTGTGGACATTGGTACTTGACCATACTCTGAATTTCCCCAACCAAATAGTTCACCTTTATCTGCAAAAAAAAATTTAACTCCCAATTTTATATGACAGAATAATTACTTATATTTATTGACAAAATAAAAATTACATCTCACCATTTAAAGCCAATACACAATCCACAGTGGAGGCAACCTTTACAATTTTCTCACTAATAATATCTCCTTTCACCGGGGCTGGAACTCCTTGATTCTCATAATTTCCAAGACCAGTCTGTCCATCAGCACCCCAGCCACAAGCATAAACTTTGCCTGATTTAGTTAGAAATAACCTGTCAGAAAAATATAATGTAATTTCTAAAGCCGGGTTGACATGGTAAGAGTCAGCTCGGTCCAAGTGCACTCGGATTACTACTTGGACGCTACTCGTACTGTGTATACATGAAATCCAAGCACACTCGGAAGTGCTACATATGCAGCTGCCTCGTACGAGTGGACTCGGCCAAGACTTGGTCCGAGCTGACTCTTATCATGTCAACCCGGCTTGAAGGTTAATTAAACAATACAACAAATATCCAAAAATAATTTGACAAAACTAAACTTTAGGCACTTGTAACTTACGTGTGGTCCTGCCCACAGCAAACATCTGTAATAGCTTCTTTTCCCAGACTTCTAATATTGTATGTCACCATGCTGCCCTTATATTCTTCATTGGTGTTAATTTTCCTGCCACATTGTCCATATGCATTGTTTCCTAAAGTGTAAACACCCTCATTATCTGTCAAAATGGCTGTGTGAGCCCGTCCTGCTGCTAGGCCTATGATCTGAAAAATCAGTAATAAATAATCCTTTCGAGGTTTAAATACAGAGGTTAAAACTTTTTAAACAAGCATGCATGTCTCCGGTTCAACTTGGGCAAAAATGCTTTTTAGTATGTCTTGACTATTCTCCTCTCATTGCATCATCTCTCATTATTGCTCTCATTGCATTTAAATCTGGTTGTATTTCTCAATCAATTCTTGTAAAAAATTGAGAGCAGGTTCGATAATTTATTATAGAGTTTTTTCGTTGTCATTTCAGTTTTTCGAAAATTTACTAATTGGCAGGGTTGCATGATTTAAATCAAGTTGATTTAAATCATGATTTAAATCACGATTTTTATTGCATGATTTTTTAAATAAAAATCACTGATTTAAATCAAAATCCGAAAAAGGAATTAATTAAACGCTGGGAGTGCATATTAATCAACTGTAATGTTCGAAAACAATATTAATACAAAGTACGATAGGTGTAAGCTAAGTTATTTATCGCAATAAAAACCAACAATCAAATATTAGATTTGTTGTCTCAGTAAAAATATAACAATAATGACTAGGTACTTTAATTCATTCATTACATGCAATGCAAGTAGCAGACAGATACAGATAATTAATTTACGGAAATATAAACAAATAAACACTCGAAACTTAAATTTACACAAATAGTTTTTTCTGGTCAATGTGACATTTTACTTTTTTGGCGGTATTTCCAGCACTCTCCATCAGCCATTTTTTGATGTCCCCACTGCTGGGGCACAGGCCTTCCTTATGGGTGGTAAGAAGGATTTCCAGCACTATACATCAATAACTACCTAAATAGAAATGTTGCCCAGAAGAAAAACTAGGCTAATGGTCGCAAAACCTAATAAAAATCAAATAAATCAAAAAAATCACGATTTTTTTAAATAAATCTGATTATTTTGATTAAAATAAAAAAATCATGATTTTTTGCAACCCTGCTAATTGGCAGATATTGTCTTTAAATAGGGCTTTAAAACAAACCATAAAACAAACCATAAAAAAAACCAGTCAAGTTCGAGTTAGACTCGCGCACAAAGGACAAAAAAAACGACAAAAAGATCATGTTTGTTTTTGTTGTTTGGGCCCCACTGAAATATTAGTTTTATTGTTTTTAGTATTTGTTGTTATAGCGGCAAGAGAAATACATCATCTGCGAAAATTTCAAGTGTCTAAAAATCATGGTTCATGAGATACAGCCTGGAGACAGAGAGACAGAGAGTGGAGTCTTAGTAATAGGGTCCCGTTTTTACCCTTTGGGTACGGAACCCTAAAGACGAAATATTTAAAGACAGAGTCGCAAGGTCTACAGCCTACAGCTCACAGAGCCACTAGTTTAGACAAGGGATCATTAAAGAACCTTTTTTTTCTAATATAAAAAGAAAAGTACTTACTTTGCTCTCCAAAGATTTGTAAGGTATATAAATAGGAGCAGGACTCAAGAGCAATTCTAAAGGATGCCCAATGCGGGGTGCATGGTACCCAATCTGTGAATCTGTGTTGATACCAGTGCCAAAGACCTTGTGCTGCTCCTCTGTTTTGATTGCTGCTACAGTGAATCCATAGCCGCAAGCTATTTGAGTTACCTGTGGAACAATTAGCTATTATTTTATGGGAAAGCCTGTACAGCCAATATATAGGTACTATGGGCAAAAGGGTTGTTTAACCAGTTAGCAAGAAAATTCGTGTGCGCGCGTATCGCCCCTGCACGAACTAAATGTATGTTGTGACAGCGCGGCGTGCAACCGATCTTAACCTTAGGAGTGGTTAAGCGACGATGTTGCCCATGGTACCTACATGAATGTGTTGGGTTTTGTGATGAGGTTGGGATGAAGTCCCCTAATTTTTAAACTTACATCAAATCTCTCTGCGAAGCTAGATCTCATTGGATGCCATGCGAGAGAGAAGCTGTTCTTGTATGCTTTCTTGCTTCGTTTGCCTCTCGGTAAGTGGATGCCTAACGCGCCCGTCTCCGCCAAGCCCCAAACGTAAACACGTCTGTCGGAAGACTTACTGACTGGATACTGAAATACTGAACACCCGAATGCAATTAGATATTGTTTTCTTTCATAAATTATTTTGTATAACTTGTTTACTTCTTACTTGGTAAATCCTCTTCTGAATCTTCCGGTATTTTCTTTTTCGTAGTTGCGTAGCCATGGCGGAAGTTAACCCTAGGAAAGCTACGACATAATAAAGACTTTAATGAATTCATGTTATAAAATTATTCTTGGAAAAACAAATAAGTTTTTCAAAATTTCATTTGAGGTTATAATTTTTTTTTTTTTAATATCTTCTTCCCGTCAGTTGGGAAAGGCAAAGGCAGAGCCATACAGCCATTGTCTTATTTAAAATAATTTCAACTACAAGAATTCCAGCCTCTAGATTTCATTTTTCTGTAATTGAGTTTTGTAAGGCCAAAGCCACTTCTTTAATTATTATTTTCTCCGTGTCCAGGTAATGTAAGGCCAAAGCCACTTCTTCAATTTTCTTTTTCTGTGTCCGGGTTATATAAGGCCGTAGCCACTTCCTATTCCATTTTCCTTGTCATCTTCAGTGTGATATAAATCTTCAAAGTCTTATCCATGTTTATAGTTCCAAATCCGATGATACAACAAAGTTGTATAAATCCTTATAAGTTTCAGGATTTGTGAGAATGTCTTGAATGTCGCGCGGGATGCTATAAGATGTCTTATATATTTCTAATAATCTGTCCACCAGGACTAATCTCTGAATGTTGTAAGCAGGGCAATCAAAAAATATATGATTAAGAGTCTGATCCACACCTAAATTGCATTCAGTGCATGTTGGAGATGTGATAATACGCATTCTATGTAAATGTGAGTTAAATCGACAGTGTCCAAATCTCAGGCGTGTTAGGATAGTATAAAACTTTCTGCTATGGTATTCTGCTGATTTTGTGAACCAAGGACGACAGCCAAGAACATTATTAATCTTCGCATACCAAGTTCCTTTTACTGTTAGAGTTTCTTGCCAATGAGTGGACCAGTCTTGTTTTGACAAAAGTTTAAGTCTTGGTAGTAAATCAGTGTACGGTATAGCAACATTTTTAATGTCAATGTTGACATTTGCGGCGTCATTTGTAATGGCTCTAGCTAACTTATCGGCACTTTCGTTTCCAGATACTCCAATATGCGACGGAACCCACATAAAAACTATATCAATATTATTACTTTTGAGCTTGAAGTAGGTTGTTTTAATATCTTGTAGAATATAGTTACATCCGGTATCAAATCTGGTATTTTGCAAAGCTTTGAGACAGCTCATGCTGTCTGTTAGGACTAACCATTGAGTGCATTCTTGGGTGTTCTCCTCAATAAACTGTAGCGCAGCAAGAATAGCAAGACACTCCGCGGAAAATATGCTCATTTGGCCCGGGAGTTTAATTCCATGACCCGTTTTCAAATAAGGTATGTAAACAGCCATCGAAACATTATCATTATTTTTGGAACCATCTGTATAGATATGTCTATGCTGAGGGAAATTATCAGTAATTTCATATACTTCTTCTTTATTCTTTAAATCAGGGTGAATGTGGATATTCAGGTCACAAAAATGTGTATCATAAGATCCTGTGTAACATATCCAATTATTCTCAGTTTTATGAATGTTATACTGCTGATTGAACTCTACGATATCCGAGAAGTCATGAAACAGATAGGGGATTCGGGGTACATTCAAAGGAGAATATGTTGTATAGAGAAATTCAATTTTTCTGAGTAGGTGATGAGTAGACAGTGAAAGTAGTTTTAACAAAAACTTTGATTTTAAAAATTTGAATCTGAATTGAAGTGGAGGTATATTGCATTCCACCTGCAAAGAGTTAATGGGAGTAGTCTTCATAGCACCAGTAATGCATCTCAGATTATGATTCTGCAGGATATCTAATTTTTTTACTAATTTGGGATCAGACCCAAAACAAAAAAAGCCATATTCAAAATGACTCCTCACAATTGATTTATACAACATTAATAGAATTTTAGGATCAATTTTTGATAAACTTTTAATGACATTGAATGCCTTATAGGCTTTACCCAGCAAATATTCTATATATTTATTCCAAGAAAGGTTATTAGCAAATATGACACCCAAGAACTTGACTTCACTTTCCAATGGCAGACTAATATTATTATATACAATATCAACATCAAAATCACATTCACCAAACACAACAACTTTAGACTTTTCTGGACTTACATCTAAGTTTAGGTAACTGAAATAATTATTTAATTTTTTAAGAGCAGAATTAACTATAGAGGATACTTGTCGAATATCAGATCCAGAGAAGTAAATAACTAAGTCATCAGCAAATTGCAAATTTTTTACTTGTGGACCTAATATGTAGTTCAATTTATGTACATATAGTATATATATCAATGGGGATAATATGCCCCCTTGACACACACCCCTGTATGAATATCTTGGTCCAATTAACTGATTATTTGATTTCACATAAACCTCACGACCATGCAAAAATTCAAAAATCCAATTAACCAATTTTTCAGGAATACCAAGAGAAAGAAGTTCACCAGCTAAAATATGGTGATTCACATTATTAAAAGCACCAACGACATCGAAGAAGACACCAATAAGAACATTATCTTGTTTGAGAGAATCAAAAATATCAAGTTGAAGATGTGCTATACTCTCTCTAGAGGATCTACCCCTACGAAAACCAAACTGATTTGAAGGTAAAAGATGATTACTTTCAATGAAGAATTCAAGCCTTTGTTTAAGAAGTTGTTCAAACACTTTTCCCATGCATGATGTTAAAGCTATTGGCCGATATGAATTTGCTTTGGTTTTATCTTTGTTCGGTTTTAGAATAGGAACCAGACAATCCTTTTTCCAATCCAGAGGTATGGCAGAGGTAGACCACAACAAATTATAAACTTTCAAAATGATATTTTTGGCATTATCTGTAGTATGTTTTAACATTTTATAAGGAATACCATCGAGGCCATGTGCTGTATCTCGTCGTGAAAAAATTGCATTTTTAAATTCTTGAAAATTAAATGGTGCTAATAAATAATTACTATTACGTACAGGATTAATACTATTTACATATTGTAAAGGGGCCTCAACAGTATCTGGTGTATATTTTTTAAGAAATTCTGGAATCCAATCTGTATAAACATTTTTAAAAGAAACAGGTTGACCATTAAACCTCTTAGCAATCCTCCAGATTTTAGATATGGGTGTAGATCTATTTAGTGACTGACATAATGAAAGCCAACTTAAGTTTCTTTCTTTTTTTAAAACAATTTTTTTAACAGCTTGTAGCCTTTTAAACTTAAGAAAACTTTCTTCTGTAAGACTGTTTTTAAACTCAATATATGCCTTTTTACAATCTTCTACTGCTTTTGCACAATTTTTATTCCACCATGGTAGTGGTATACGTTTTTTGCGGATTCTGGACTGAAATTTCCTAACCGATTGATTTGATTGGTCAACAGAGAAAGACCTATTGCTGATAATAGCTGACTGCTGCAATGCAAGATCTAATAACGCAACCAAATTAGAATAACATTTTAATGGATTAGTTTGATCAATGTAAAAATTTTGTAATAAGTAATCAACGTTTTTGCTATATTTTTGCCAGTCTACTAAACGAAAATTGTAAGAAGTAGGAGGTGTAAGATAATCAGATGAATCATTATTATTATTACTAATAGTGATGTTTATAATTACAGGTAAATGATAGCTGCCCATAGGGTCGTCATGGACCGACCACTCACATTGCAATGCCAGAGAAGGTGATACCATAGTAAGATCCAAAGCATTCCTTTGCCATCTACTAGAACCAACAGTTGTCAACTGACCATCATTCAAAAGAACCAAGTTATTGTCGTCGATGCTTTCAAGAATATCACGACCACGTGTATCAATATTACTACAACCCCATGCTGTGTGCCGTGCGTTAAAATCGCCGGCAATCAACAAAGGGCCCGGTAAATTAGAAATTAAATTATTAAGTTTTATTTTAGAAAATGAAACATCACAATTACCAGGACTATACAAGGACATAAGCGAAATTTCTTTGTTGCCATACTGCAATCGCACAGCTATATTTTGAATTGAATCATCAAAAGAAGTGTCTATTTTAGCAAATTGTAAACTATTATGAACTAAAATGGCTACACCATTATGTCTTGTACCAGAATCTAATCTAATTATATTATAACCTTTCATATTAAAACGAATGTGAGGCTTTAGCCATGTTTCACATACTAAAGCTACATGAATCTGATACTCTTGCAAAAAATTTAATAATAAATATTTATGTGCAGGTAAACTCTGAGCATTCCATTGAACTATTCTTAAAATATCCATAAAAAAAATTAAATAATTTATTTCTTATTTTTTTTAATTGTTTCTAAGAGAGTATCTTTAATACTCTGAGTGGAAATAATTGTATCATTAGTTTTATTCATTGTTATCAATTTAACAACAGACTCAACAACCATATTCAGTATTTGATCAGAATTCAGGAGTGAAGCTAGCATTTCAATGGGATTTTGTTTCAGAGGAGGGAATGACTTCTCGTTTAATACAGCAGAATATGTTTTGCTTTGAGCTTTTTCTCTATTTAATTGTATTTTCTCTTTCTTAACAGGACATTGTGATGAGATGGCAACATGATTTCCCTTGCAGTGACAACAGATGGCTTCTTCAGGTGATTTCAAGCAGAATTTAAAATTATGAGACTCACCACATATGGAGCAGCGTTCGGAGTTCTTGCAATATTTGGCAATATGCCCATACCTCAAGCATTTGAGGCACTGCTTCACTGGAGGAATGTAAGGACGCAGCTCGAAGCGCCAGCTGTTGAGATCGACGCTTTCAGGAAGCACCGGGCACGAAAAAGTAATTGAAACTGTTTTTGTGGGTTCTAATTTGATTAGCCCATTATCCATCTTTGACCTTCTCATGAATCGCCTAATACTCACAATATTTTTGGTTGTAGTCAGTGCGGAGTAAATCATTTCATTTGATAAATCTATTGGTACATGTGTAATTACTCCTGTTACCTCGCTGGCCGCCGCAGGGATGCTGGCAGCCAAACTGTAAGCGTCCAAAAATTTTTTATTTTGTAGTGCCGCATTAGCCAGGCCTGGCCGCTCAAAAATTACTCCAATCTTGTGTTTGTTAATTCTTTGCAATTGTTTGACGCCCTTGTTGTATTTCTTTAAACAATTAGCCAATGACATCATGTCACGGTTGCCTATAGGTTGGTCACTTTTCGTACTCTCTATGAATACAACATATTCAAAATTGCCGCCTTGTTCTGGATAAAACCGAACATAATTTGGGATTCTAAAATCTTTGTACTTATCCTCTTCCATTTTTTCTTCCAGGGACTTCGTGGAGCAGGTATCACTGAAGTCGGACTCTCCACCTTCGCCTCCACTCCCGTCTTCAAGTTTTTTCTTTCGTTTTCGCCCACTCTTCTTCCCCATATTTACAGTTTTATTTTATTTACAACAATGAAATATTGATTATTTACACCTTTTTTATACAAATTATATACAAATTGCAACAATTAAATATTTTTTAGTTTTATTTGTTTGAAAAGACCGTCACTCCCGTCAAACGTTCCCGCGCTTTTTTTCACATCCCATTGACACTGGTTTGTTATGACATTTTACTTTTTTTTTGTTTTTCCGCTTTGAACAGAAGAGGCAAAGGCTCATTCATTCGCAGCATACAAAATCCTATGGAAAAAACATTATAAAATTGCACTCCAGCCCTGCATTGGCGTAAGAAGGGGGTTGGGTGGCCGTTCTTCTTATTAGCGCAAATTGATATTACATCGCTCATGGTGAAATTTAACAGACTGATCGTACTCGATCACGTTTTTTAAGCAAGATGACGGATAGGTGACCGTTAAGTGGCATTACAACTGAGCGCTTCCGTTCTTCGGAGGGCACGTTAAACAGTCGGTCCCGGCTGCTGTCATCTGATAACAGTCGATAAGCCAAGTTAGAGGCCTTATAGGCGGCTTAATAAACTTTAACACCAGAGGTGGCCACTAATCCTTATTCGATAAGAAGGGTGGGCCGAGTCCACCCCAGAACAGTCTGGTCTCTGGTGCTCACCCCAGGAAAAACCTTTCTATTGCCCTTCAAAACTCCAACGCGGTTCTAGCACCCCCAAGCTTTAGGGACCAAACGGCTTACCATCAGCAAATAAGAAGCCGTTCAGTTCAAAATCTGGGGCCTTACTATGAGCTCTTATAGCAGGACTTATATTGAACTGCCTTACTTTTTCATACTTTGACCCTAAAGGTTAGTATGAAAGCAGGCCTTAAGCAGTCTTGTTTAAGGCCTGCTTTTGAACTGAACGGTTTCTTATTTGCTGAAGGTAAGCTCCCTGGCCTTAAACAGGACTGCTTAAGGCTTGCTTTAGAACTAAACTTTGAGGTAGTTCAATATAAGTCCTGTACCTTGATTACGTAAAGCTGTTGCTAACAATTATCGATTGAAATCGATTGAAAGCGCGGTTGCATTGCTGCTTTAAGTAAGATAGTTGTCACATTGGTTCTTAACTAAAGCAGCAATGTAACTGCGATTTCTGTCAGAGTTGATTGCAACAAAATTACAAAATCACCACCCTGCTATAAGAGCTCATAGTGAGGCCCCAGGGCCCCTCAAAAATATCTCTCATACGTTCATGCAGCCCTGACAGCCAGCCAATGAGTCCATGGCTAGCTAGCCAAATACCTACTCTATCTAAGGCTGGCCCCAGACCTACCGGTTCCGTTTCTTTGCTTTGCTGTGCTACCTTGCTTGAAAGACCGCCGGCCAACCAGGGTAATTTTCAATCTATCGCATTTTGGGACTAGACCAAATTGGCAAGATAGCCATTAGCTTGGTTTTATCAAATATCATCGCCTGGATTGCGAAGTAGGAAGCTTTTAGGAGATATGCCACCCTGAACATGGACTCCGATCGTTAAAAATAACTCGATCGCTTATTTATACAAGATGTTTGGTAAAGCCTTATAAAACTGAATATGGTAGATAGGGACCATAATAAAACTGAACAACTTTTACTATGGGACCAAATCTGAAATCGCGAAAAAAATTAACTGTTTCATACATTTTGATAATTTCGTTATTAATTTTTGTATAAAACAGCAGTTTTTTTTAAAACGAAAACTAAAACTTCTCATCGCACCCCAGACGACGATATTTGATAATGTGGTCAGGTCAAAATATGCGATAGATTGAAAATGAGCCTCTTGGCCGGCGGTCCATGGTAGAACAGCAAAGCAAAGAAATGAAACCGGTAGGTCTGGGGCCAGCCTAAGGCTGTGTTCAGACGATAACACACGACCGAGCTTGAGGGGTTTTCAAATTGACATTCAAAAAAAAGAAAAGTAACTATTTGCCTCACTAGATGGCGTTGATGGTAAGAGGGAAGTCAAAATTGGTAGTATAATAGTTATTTGTTATACAAGTGACCAAAATCAATTTGTGCTGCGAGTGTCGACTTTAATTTAAACCACGAACTAGCGAAGTCGAGCGTAGCGAGTGATTCTAATATAGACTACTGAGCACAGTGAGTGATTTAAAGGCACGAGGCAGAACAAAATTTTGGTCTCGTGTAAAACATACAACTTTTCACCTCTACCAGCGAGAAAAATTTGACGTGACTTTCCTGGTAAAAAGCTTAATTCAGCATTAGAAACTTATTCACTAACTCTTTTGGTGTTAGACAACTATCTTCATCGTTGGACGTATTCATTTTTGTAATTTATCACAAAAATAATTAGATCAAACCTATGCTGAAAAATTTTATTCATAGAGTCAGCAAAGTAGATTCCCGTCGTTTTGATTACATTACGTAGTAATTTTCTCTTATTCATTAAAAGCCTAGGAAGTAGTGGCAAAAGGTCAAAATTTTTCATTAGATAAATTCACTTGGCACATATTTAGCTTAGGTAAAACTGAGCTGATTTAGCCTGGTAGCCATCCTCCCCCCCTTGGCAGGTAGTGGGGGGTGATAGTCAAAGTTTCACGCCGCCGCACTTCAGAAAAAAAAATCATATCTCCTTTTTGAGACATTTCATGTACAGTTTCATAGAAAAAAAGGTAAAATATTAACGATAGTATCAAAATCTCTTTGCTATTTTTTTTATTTAAGAGTCGGTATCTTCGAAAATACTAATTTTGAAAAAAAATATTATATAAAAGCAAATTTATTCAGCTTTTCAAAAATATATACTTTATATATAGGTATCGTACAATGTCTATCTGAAAAAAAATCAAACATGGTATGCGACGGTGTTTCCCAACGTTTCCAAGAGCCAGTATTAGATGTTTTATTTCATGCAAAATGTATAGCACACAAACTTAACTCTGTAGCATTTGTAGTAAGCATAAAGAAATAATTCATTTTTGAGTCATTTAATGTTATAGACATTGAAAAAAAACATATATTTCTAAAAGTATCAAAAATTGTTTTGCTATTATTTTTATTCAACAGTCAGTATCTTTGAAAATACTAATTTTGTACAGAGAAAAAAATTTAGACTTAAAGTACACTTATTCAGCTTTAAAAATATGTATACTTTATATATAGTTATCTTACAATGTCTCTCTGAAAAAAATCTAACACAGTATGTGACAGTGTTGCCAAGAATTTCCAACTGCAAATATAAGTTGGTTTTTTCATACAAAATGTATAGAATACAAACTTAACTTTGTTATATTTTGTCGCTTATGTTCTTACGGTCTTACAATCTCTCTCAACTATCCTAGGGTCTAATACAGGGGTGGCCATACTTTTTCTTTAGGAGATCGACCTTGCAAAAAATGACCATTTACCCACCAAATATTTATCAAGAAAAGAAATTGCTTAAGTAAAACTACATTGGGTGCATAAAGTGTCAAATCTATCTATCCTTGGCGATCGACCTTAAAACCTCTCGCGATCGACCGGTCGATCGCGATCGACCGTTTGGGCACCTGGTCTAATACATACTTAGATCCTTTTGTAGAAGTCATAACGACTATAGAAAAAATTAGACATACTTGTTCTCAGTACGAGCAAGTCATAAAACGACGATGCGACGTGGCGTCAAAAGATTAAATCTCAAAACGACCCAGGTAGGAAAATATTCTACCACATTAAGTCTAAAGTGCAAACAATGTTTAAATTATAATTATTAGGTACCCCAAGGACCTAGGCATATAAATATATCGTAAAAATGAAACTATTGTTGCATTAAGTATTTTTATACACTTGTGAGCTGAAAAAATGATTAACAGGCCTATTTTCATACAAACGAGGTAACTTTAAAGCTTTGGTTCTCCGCTCAGGTTTAAACGAGATGTTATCTGATGATGGCAGTTTAAAGAATGGATGGCGGAGACTTATAATGCTAAAGAAATCGAACGGATTAGATAAGTCATTTAGCTCAGGGTTGAACTTAAAAAAATAACAGGCGAAAATTTTAAAGTATGGAAAATGTAACACTCAGCACTCTAGACGGTCTCTGGTGTAAACGACTCTTCTGATCCGTTGGGTTTCTTTAGCGATCTGTGCCTTCTCCATTCATTCTTTAAATTGCCATCATCACATAATACCCCGTTTAATCTTGGGCGGAGAACCAAAGCTTTAAAGTTACCTTGTTTGTATGAAATAGGGCTGTTGTTCCATTTTTCTGCTCACGAGTGTATAAAAATACTCAATGCAACAGTAGTTTTATCTTTACGATATATTTGTATGCCTAGGTTCTTAGGGTACCTACCTATTATGATTTAAATACTTTATGCACTGTAAACTTAATATGGTAGGATAGGACGTTTTCCTACCTGATCGTTTTGAGCTGAGCTTTTGACGCCACGTCGCGTCGACGTTTTGTGACTTCCTCATTCTGAAATCATATCTGTCTATTTTTCTCAACTGTCGTTATGACTTCCACAAAAAGATTTAAGTATAAATTAGACTGTACGATAGCTGAGAGAGACTATAAGACCGTAAAAACATAGGCCGCAAACTTAAGTTTGTACTCTATACAATTTGTATGAGAAAACCAACTTAACTTGAAATTAAAGACGTTTGAAAACACCTTCGCATACCATGTTCGATTTTTTGTCAGATAGATATTGTATGATAACTATATACAAGTTTGTATGTATTTAAAGCTGAATAAATGTAGTTTAAGATTGTATTTTTTTCCTTTGCATAAAATTTGAATTTTCAAAGATACCAACTGTTGAATAAAAAAATAGCAAACTGATTTTGATAATGTCGTCAATATATCACTTTTTTTCTATGAAACTGTACATTAAATGTCTCAAAAATGGCTTCCTCATCCTTGATTTATCATAATATGATACCACACTCAAGGTGGTAGGTATATTGAAGGAGATATGATTTTTTTTCTGAAGTGCGGCGGCGCGAAACTTTGAATGCCACCCCCCCTTACCAGCCAAGGGGGGGCGGATGGCTACCGGGCTAAATCAGATCAGTTTTACCTAAGCTACATAATATGTGCCAAGTGAATTCATCTAATGACAAATTTTGACCTCGCCATACACGAGTGCCACTACTGACTGGGCAAAAATCATTTTTGCTGCGAGTTTTTACGCGCCAAAAGCGCCCTTTTCGTGCTGGAAAATACTTTGAATCCCCTATTTTTTTCAACACCATCTATCAAGCCAACAGCTTTTTGTCATATTGAAAAGCCCTCATTGAGCCTCATTGTAAGCGATGCAAAGGAGTGGGCTGTGGTCGAGTTCGGGTTGAGCTCGGGTTGTGTGTTATAGTCTGAACGCAGCCTAATAAGACAATATCATAGCCCCATGATAAGCCCATTGTCGAGCAGTAAATAAACGATCAACACAACAGGGATAAGCTAACAAAATATATGTCACAATTTTATAGGGATGATTGAATAAAACAGCAATAACCATTCAACACCATACAATATTATTAATTAGTGACTTCAAGATTACACAAATTACTTTATTTTTGACAGCAAATTAGCTCGGAACTGAGTATTTTGGAATAGTGCTTTGATAAGACTCCTCAGTTCTTCAGTTTTAAAGTGTATGGCGAGAGGGCCCGTGCCGTCCTGCCAGTGGTTCTCAATGTCCTTCAGAGAGCCCCCTAGAACGAAGATCAACTCTTGAAGCTTTATCCAAGATTTCACATACTGCTCTACATCAGAGGGATTCTGAAACGAAAGAGCTTGCTTATTACATGGAATGGAACTGACAAAATTCTATGGTGCCAAAATGTCATACTATAAAGGCTAAAATTCTACCAGGGGCCTTACTATGATCTATGAGCTCTTATAGCAGGACTTATATTGAACTGCCTTACTTTTTAATACTATGACCACAGAATAAATAATAGTACAAGGTACAGAAGCAGCATTCGGCAAAGTCATTTAAATAAATAGCGACGATAGCGACTTTTGCTCCAACACAATAAAGTGTAATTCAGGTCGCGCAGTTCACCTAGTAGTTGCCTCTCTTTCTATCGCGTGCTCTTACCTTTTCTGACGACGCAACGTTAGGGTTGTCTTCTTTTAAATGAACTGCGTAGGCGTAGCATATATCATAATGTATATAACACATATAACATTAATAATGTACTTCTAACCATACTAAAGTCGGATTACTAATTTCCCAGCAAAAATGTAAACAAGGAAACGTCACTGTCAAATTGACACACTGACCCTGATAGTGACATTTTCAGATATTGAAAACCTTTGGTCACTTTAGTAACATTTTAATTTGTTTGTTATATTTTGAGTCATAATAAATATAACGTCATCCAGGGTAATTTTAAAGTAGGATGGTATTATGAAATTTTATCTTTATAACCTATCACAATTTTTGATGTTAAAAGTTCTTGAAACGAACTGATAAGAAAACTTTACTAAAATATTGACTGAATGTAAACCATAAACTATATAACCATAAACCTCCTGCTCCCCCCAATACCAAAAGACAAATGTTACTCTATGGCTACTACTCGTAATACAATTTTTTATTAAATTTTATAAAATGAACCAAAGGTTCATGTGTACGTTTTGCAGTTAATGTGTGCACAGCATCATAAAAATATTTTCTCCTTTATAACTGTTATTATGAAATATTAAAATAAATTACTGTTTTTGCCGCAAAACTCATGATTCAGAATATTTATCTAGTCTATTTTTATTAGGTTTGTGATGAAAAACCATGTAATGTGTTTATTTCTTGACTTAGCAATATACTATTTCCTTTTGTGTTGTTTTCTTCTGGCAACACCTTTGTTTACATTTTTGCTGGGAATTTAGTAATGCGACTTTAAATGTATGAAACCTATACGTACCTCGTCGCGACACGACACAACACAACACAATAGTATATATCCGTCTTAGGCTGGCCCCAGACCTACCGGTTTCGTTTCTTTGCTTTGCTGTTCTACTATGGACCGCCGGCCAAGAGGCTCATATTCAATCTATCGCATATTTTGACCAGACCACATTGGCAAGGTAGCCATTAGTTTAGTGTTATTAAATATCGTTATCTGGGTTGCAATGCGAAGTTTTAGTTTTAGTTTAAAAAAAACTGCTTTTTCATATAAAAATTAATAACAAAATTATCAAAATGTATGAAACAGCTCATTTTTTTCGCGATTTCAGATTTGGTCCCATAGTAAAAGTTGTTCAGTTTTATGGTCCCTATCTACCATATTCTTTATTGGTATATTTTGGTATTGGTTTATTGGTATATTATCTTTTTGGTATTTTGTTTCAGTTTTTTTTTTAAATAAGTTTTTTTTTATTGCCGCCACGATTTTTCTCCTTAACACACTTACCGGTTGACTGGTAGAGAATGCCCTTAGGCATTAAGTCCGCTATTTGCTGTTTTAATTTAAGCAATAAAGATTAAATAAATAAATAAATAAAATTCAGCTTTATAAGGCTTTACTAAACATCTTGTATAAATAAGCGATCGATTTATTTTTAACGATCGGAGTCCATGTTCACGGTGGCATATCTCCTAAAAGCTTCCTACTTCGCAATCCAGGCGATGATATTTGATAACACCAAGCTAATGGCTATCTTGCCAATTTGGTCTAGTCCCAAAATGCGATAGACTGAAAATTACCCTGGTTGGCCGGCGGTCTTTTAAGCAAGGTAGAACAGCAAAGCAAAGAAATGAAACCGGTAGGTCTGGGGCCAGCCTTAAGCTACTTTGCTTTATCATAGTCAACAGGACAACAGCCCCCCTAGCATGACTACTGAAACCAGGGGCGTAGCGTGCCTTGGTGGGGCCCCGTATAAAAATTTGTTTGGGGGCCCTTAGGAAGGGTAAAATTATTTGTTAAATTTTTTATTTTTTTTTTGTTGGTAGGTGTTCAGTTTTACAAGTACATTGACCTCTTTACAAGGTTGCCACCTTAAGGACTAAAAAAGTTGGAACAAGGGCGGCGGCGAGCGCGAAGCGCGAGCCGCGAAAAATTTTTTGGTCTATTTTCTTAATGTTTACTGGCAGTAAAACTACTGTAGAGACTGGTGACTGATAAATGAAGGACATATTGAATGTATGTGGCTGTTTGTAATTAAAATACTGTAAATGAATGGAAGCAAAGGGGCGGCTCAGCAAAGTGAGAGGTAAATAAAAAATTTGAACTTACCTAGCTGTAGGGAAAGAGGAAACATTTGATTTAATGTTTTATTTTTATTTTTACTATGTTTCCATGTATATTTTGTATTACTACGGGCCTCTCATTCCGAACAAGACATGTCTTTTGCAATTCTGCATTCATTTAATCAGCAGAGCAACGTTTTCTAATATTAGATCATTTAAGCGTCCTAGGGGAAAATACTCGCTTAACATAAGAATTCGAAGGGATACAACGCAAAATAAGGCATTTAACTTGTTGTCCTTTAATCTTTTAAGCAATTGGACCCATTTTTTATCAACACTTTTTCAAAGTTCAAAGTTTAAAGTTTTTATTAATTTTTGATTAGGAGCGTTGGGGGCCCCCGTGGCCCGGGGGCCCCGTATAATTGATACGGCTGATACGGCGGTAGCTACGCCCCTGACTGAAACACTAAATAAAATAGCATTTTATCGACACTAGACTCTCAAAATAGTCAAAATCCATTGTCTTTTGAAAGTTAGTTAAAAGCGATAAGTCGCTATTTCATATCGCGTTTTTGGGGGAGGGAGGTAGGCAACAACTGATAAATAACGATTGGAAGTTAGTTCATAATGGATCGGGGATCTTTGACATAAGTGGTAACCCAACCCAGAGAGCTGCTATGTATTCCATTTACAGTACCTATCTATTCCTTTTATTTGTCTCCTTAATTTAGTTGAAAACCAACAATTGCCATTGGTTTATTATTTACCTGGAATAGCTGTGGCGACTTTTGCACAACCAGTGTGTACATGTCCGTGAGTTGTGTCGCCATCTCCATGGAGATATCCTCCACCGTGCACACGCGGTGGATGAGTTCATCCACGAACATGTTCACCAGGGTTGCCATCAATCTAAAACAATAATTATGAAAATCATTTTTATCCTTACTAATATTATAAATGCGAATGTTCGTTTGTTTGTTTGTTTGTTACGCCTTCACGAACTACTGAACCAATCATCATGAAATTTTGCATACACGTTGTCAGGGGTACAGAGAAGGACATAGGGTACCTTTCATCCCGAAAAAAGTATTGTTCCTGAGGGATAGCAAAAAACTATCCACGCAGACGAAGTCGTGGGCGGCTGCTAGTTTACAATAAATGGCACTTAAGTAATAATTGGGTTAAAACTTATTAAATTACTGTTTTAATCGCCATTAATTTTAGTGTCAACCTTTGTTTAGACTGTCTCAGAGCTTAAACACACAGGCTGCGTTACAGTCATGCGATCCGTTCTCAGATCGTTATGCGATGTATGGGATCGGAACTGATTGGCTGGTTGCATTGCGATCCCATATCACATAAATTGTTACAATCTGAGATTGGATCGCATAACTGGAACGCAACCTGTGTTTAAGCTCTCAGATCAATAATAAAGAGGATAATTCTACTATACCTTGTAAAGACATTGATAGGAAAAACCCCAATCCACACATTCTTGAGCAGATGCAATTGCCTCAGGCACTGCCGGACAGCAGCTTCTGCATTGTCGCTGAGCACATCCTTTACCACAATGCAGTTCAAATCTGTCGATAGATTTACTTTATATTATTACATAAATATCAAAATAAAACACAATGCAGCATATTATTGGTAGGCGTGGTGGCACAGTACGTATATAAGTTTTTCAAACAGTAGAGGAGCTAACGTCACTTAGGCCCCTCTGTCATTGTACTCCGTCGGATCGCTAGGGTTGGCATTTTCCGGCCGTCTCGTGGAATGCTATGCGCGAACGCTATGGAAACATCTGCGACGCGATGTCACAACCCTGACCAAAGTACTGCGAACTTTGCTTAGAGCTCTTAGAGTGACGTCAGCTGTCAAATTCGAACGTTTCCATGGAGCACTCATACTGTTTGAAAAAACTTATATATGTACTGTGGTGGTGGGTAGGACTATAAAATGCCAATGCTATCTGAAACTCAAGAGTAAATAATATGCTGCAGTTTGGAATAATGTTAAAGCCCAGTGGTCACGAATTCAATAACCGAACTAGGGAAAAGTTTCTTAACTTTTTTTAATCCTTCGACCTACAAGATTTCGAGAGGGTAACCAACCTTCTGCCTTGGATTTGATATTTACAAATGACGAGTCCCTTGTAGCTGATGTCGAATATGAGGCTGCCATTGGAAAAAGTGATCATATAAGCATAATAGCTAGTGTGCAGTTACAGATACAGAAACAAAACTGTCAGGAGAAAAACCCTAGAAGAAACTTTGGAAAAGCAAAATATGATAAAATAAATGAAGAGTTACACCCTATTCTGATAAAATCAGTCGAGAACATTACTTGCCCAAGAAATCAGTTTGAAACTATGCACAGGCTCATAATGAATACCGCAGACAAACATGTGCCACCTTTCAAGTCAACCAAGAAAAAAAAATTAAATAAATTTAAAAAAATATTAAAAACACGACTGCCCTGCCAAAAACGAACTAAAAAGTTAAACAACAAGTGTCATTGCAGTCGGGGGACCTTATTATGGAACAATTTTTGATCAAAGAGGTCCCCTGACTGCAATGACACTTGTTGTTTAACTTTTTAGTTCGTTTTTGGCAGGGCAGTCGTGTTTTTAATATTTTTTAAATTTATTTAATTTTATTTTACACATTTTAGTGACATATTATATAGTTTTGGAATGTGCTCATCAAGGCCTTTCATTTGATGCCCATATTGTAATAATAAGAGAAAAAAAATTTTTTTTCACATTTGAAAATGGCGTCGTAAAGTCGCCATATTGATTTTTTCTAAAAGAAATATAGCCAGTGTCACTCGGAATGCTGTAAGGATTCTAACGATACCCCATTTATCCAAATCAGTTCAGGCATTTAGAAGTTATGGTGGAATAAAAAAACTCACATACCCACAAACATACATGAACCCTGAACACATAACACTCTTTTTTGCTTTGGGCAGTCGTGTAATAATATTAACAAACCCTGGATGAATAAGGAAATGACGGAGCTGATAAGACATAAAATGCTTGTATGGAATAGATATGTCATGACTGGATGTGATGAAGTCTACAAAGAATATAGAAAAGCCAATAATAAGCTTACAAAGGAGAATGGCAGGTGCCCATATATTTTCAGAACCACATAAAGGCTTAGCGTGCCAAGAAGTAAATAGCATGACTTTAATCCTCTATTAAAGCCTAATTAATTATGTAATCGTAAGATACACTTTAAAGCTGGGGATAAAAAGTTGATTTTAAAACTTAACCTCAAAACAGCACCTAGTAGGCAAACCAACATAACATTGCCGTTCTTAGACTGCTGTCATGTTGGCTGTCCTGGATATATATATTTACGTGACGTGATTGGTTCCCTGTCTTTTTTTCTAGAGGGGCCAATATAACAATAATAAACCAAACCTCACAAAAGCGTTTTGTTTCAGATCAATTGCGTTTTGTTTCTAGCTAAGAAGAATATTACTATCATGTTTTTCTAAATGTTGCCTCCTTCTTTACGAACACTTTAAATTGAAAAGTAACCACCAAATTATGACCTTTAAATCTCATAAGGTCCGAATTGGGCACGCTCAGTATTTATGAATTTGGAAAATGGTTCCCAGTTTGCCATTCTCCTTTACGCCGCAGATCGAGGATGTCATACGAAAAAAATCTTTTAGAGGCTGGAACGAAGAAATTTTATTCATACATTAGGAAGCAGATAACTTCTAAAGTAAATATACCAAATATAGTACTTAACAACAAAGGTCAACAGATGACAAAACCCAAGGAAATATCGGAAGCTTTTGCAGACCAATTTTCTAGTGTATTTGAAGAAGAGCCACCTGGTGAACTGCCAATCTTAGACCCACGTCTTCGTATCTCAGAGACAATAGAGGATATTGTGTTCACAAATGATAAAGTTCAAGCCGCTATAAAAGAAATGAAGGATGACGCTTCGCCAGGGCCTGATGACATAACAGTGCCTATTTTAAAAAAACGTGATCTTGACGATGCTTTGGCGTCCATAATGCAAACATCCTACGACACTGGAACACTACCGGATCTATGGAAGACTGCCACAGTGATTCCTATATTTAAAAAAGGCAATAAATTACTACCATCGAACTATAGGCCCATAAGCTTGACTAGTGTGGCGTGCAAGGTCATGGAGAAAATAATAGTCAAATACATAAGACAGTTCTTGCATAACCAACAAGTTATCGATAGCCAGCAACATGGCTTTTGCCCACGTCGATCCACAGTATCCAATCTGTTGTCTTGTTTATCATCTTGGGTCAATAGTCAAAACGTTCGAGAACCTGTTGATGTAATATATCTCGATTATGAAAAAGCTTTCGACAAAGTACCAATCAGCAGGCTCTTGCAAAAGCTGGAATTTGTTGGCATTCGGGGTAAATTATTAAATTGGATAGAAGCTTTTCTGAGACAAAGAACATTCCGAGTAAGAATTGGCGAATCATTTTCAGACGAAAGAGAGATTCAAAGTGGTGTGCCCCAGGGGTCCGTACTTGGGCCAGTGCTGTACATAATCTTCACTTTCGACTTACCTAAAAATTTGAATTGCAATGTAAGCATGTTTGCTGATGATACAAAAATATTTGCGAATCCTCTTGTAAACTCGGAACGACTTCAAAATGATTTGACTCGATTGGCAAATTGGTCAAAGGAATGGCTTATTAACCTCAATATAGACAAATGCACAGTTCTCCACATTGGGAATCGGAATCCCCACAACCCCTATGAAATCAATGGTGTCCCACTACGACCAGTAGAGGTACAGGTAGACTTAGGAGTACATGTTGCTAATGATCTAAAATGGGAACATCATATCACCACTGTGACCAAGAAAGCTAACAGTTTCATTTACCTCATCCGAAAAGCTTTCGCGTATTTAACACCTGAAATGATGCTAAAAATATACAAAACCTATGTAAGGCCGATTTTAGAATACGCCTTTCAAATCTGGAGCCCATACTTCAAGAAAGATATTCAATTACTAGAAAAAGTTCAACGCAGGTTCTCCAAAGTCCCGAAAGCATTGAAGAATAAACCATACGAGGAAAGACTGGAATCACTGAAACTCACAACTTTAAAGGAACGAAGGGAACGTGGGGACTTAACAGAAACATATAAAATCTTGCATGGACACTATGACATCGAGAATTTTGATAAACAACTATTCCAGTACTCACGAAACACAAACCTACGAGGCCATCATCTCAAATTATCAAAGGCACTATCAGGAAACAATCCACATAAACATTTCTTTAATAATAGAGTAGTTGAAGCTTGGAACAAGTTGCCAGAAGAAGTGATATCTGCACAGAATACGAATCAGTTTAAGAATAGATTGGACAAATATTTAAAAACTAATGAAAGATAAACTCAACCCATGATATAACTGGATACAGGCTCTTATCAGTTGTCTCAACTGCTTGCCTGTCAATCAATAATAATAATAATAATAATAATCGGGCCAATACACTTTCAAACTCTTTTATTACAATCAAGCTTTGTGCCACAAAAAACTTACCTGAGGATCTAATGTTATCTAAGATTTGTTTCCGTTGTTGTTGCATGTGCACCGCTAGATGGCGGTATCCAAGGTCACGCAGTTTCTGCACCAGGTCCACAAAGCTTATGGGGTAGTCCAACTCTCGGCCTTCCATTAAAATCAACCACTTATCACCAAATGTTTGTAGATTGTGCGCTAAATACATGCAGTTGTTGTGGAATAGGGCTGCAAGATAAATATACTACTTCTAGAAACTACTATCAGTCAATGCAAAAAGTACCAGAGCTTCTTGATTTTCAATGTTTGGGATGCACTGCCCAGCTAGCATGAACACCGAAACACAATATAATATTATGTGATATAGCATTTTATCGACACGCAGCTGTCAAAATACATTGTCTTTAGAGAGTTAAATGTGATAAATCGCCATTGATATATTGCATTCAGTGGTCATGCTAGGGGGGCTGGAAAGACAATGTAACTTACCAACATATTGTGGTATAGTTTGTAAATAGTTTTCATGATGATATGGAACTACAGCATCATACAGTTCAAAAACTAATCGTGTGGTATTGTACAACTTTTTACACACAACATCTGAACATTGGACGGCTTGTTCCATCATCACATACACGAGGTCTAGCAACTCTTGTGCGGTTTTAGATATCATGCATCTCGGGAAATAGAACAAACTCTTGGGGAGAGTCTTATCAAGTATTTTTAATGCTTCTTCCTCAGTTTCACTGAAGCCCGCACTGGTCCCTGTGTTCCCTTCCGGTATCTTTTCCACACCGATAGACATAGTCACACTCAAATCCTTAAGCATTATTGAACGAGCTGTCTCTAAGAAATACTGGCTGGACTTACAGGCAAAAAGTATATCGATATTGTTAACATATTTTAATATAGAAATCTTATCACCAGGAAAGAACTTAACTATGGCTAAGAAATGTTGGAAATCTTCTATTTCAGAAGTGATTTTCCCATAACTTTGGAGCTCATTAATATTATTTGGTATAGTGTCAATAAGACAGTCCTTTACTAATATATCACTAAACTCCACACATATTTGTTTACCTATCATTTTCATTATAGAGTTTTCTTTATTATATTCCAAATTTAGCTTATTACTTAGGTAGTGGAACAGCAATCTTAAATTGGCAATAACTGCATCGTACGGTGGCTTAAAGTCTAGTTTGTGGCTCACTGTTATAGTCATCAACTCGTCAGTCTCCGCAAAAACAATACAATCATTATTTATGACAGTTACAAGAACGTCCTTCAATAAAAATTGTGAAAACTCTTTTACTTTATCAGTAAGTTTTTTACTTTTCTCTAATGCATTTAATACATCAATAACAATTAGTGAATCTTCTATGTTAAGAGTTATAGTGATGGTTGTTTTTTTGGTGCCAGGTTTTACAGATGTGGAAATCAATCTGTCCCATTCTGAATACAAGTCAGAAATTAAGCTGTCTAATATTAATTGAGCTGTGTGTCTGGTATTATTGTACATGTCTAAATGTTTGAAACCTTCAGCTGGCATTTCAATGTACTGGAGCAGGTCATATACCGCTTCCACGGCTCTAGTGAAGCTTTGAGCTTCCCGGCCATCATCAAACTCCTTAACATATTTACCACATTGGACCACATCATAAACAATATTTAAAGCGAAGTTGACGGACTCCAACTCTTTTGTTATTCGGTCATGGCTTTCTATTGACTTCAGAATTTCAGCCATAGTCTCCTGCTCAATTTCTTGCCTACATGTCTCCATACCATCTACTAAAGATTTGGTTTCTTTACTAAGCTCCTCACTTTCCTTCAATATTGTTTCTATGTCATAATCACTACTTTTTAAGAAAGTTTTCAAATCATTTTTTAACGACTCTATTTCTTTAGTTACAAGAGGAATTTTATCTAATGGTTTCCAACTGCTAGAATTTTTACTATCAAAAATATTTTTTAAAACTGCATCCACATCATATTCCGCCATCTCAATGCTTTCTTTTTGACTTCTCTTTTTTTATCGTAGGTTTTGGAGGATAGTCCCGCTTCGGGGACTTGCTATGTTTTCTGCTGTGTCTTGAGTTGTGATATTTGTTAGAACTCACAGCATTTCGCAACGTATTAACGAGAAAGCGTTTATTAGTCTTCTGTTGTGGTGCTTTGACCCAGCCGGAGGGGCCAACTATTTCGGCTCTGGCGGCACCTTGGACTGCTTCCCGCATTAGCTCTTCTACGGCTAATCTGAAATTAATTAACTAAGTGTTAAATATCAAGGCGAATCAATGAAAACAGAGGATACAAGTACAATGCAATACTTCTCTAAAGCTTCGTCATCTAGAGGCTCATTTTCGGTTTTTTGAGAAGCATCTTCTTTCTCTGTCATAGTTTTTATAGTAACACTACTTTTAAAGATCCCAATCACAACGAAATTCTTTATATTTTATAAATTCCTATAGAATCCCATTTTTCACAATCCGTCAAATCAAATCAAATGCAAAGAAAGGTAGTTATTGCTTTCTCTGTGAAAGAAAGATTTAAAAAAAATGTGTAAATGTCATATATCATAGCCTTCTTCATTTCCAAGCCGTGAACATAAGTTTGGCAACGTCTGTTACTGTCAGTTCGTGGTCATGTCGTCCACCAGTCTCCATACTAAATGTATGGGAATATTTCAATTTTAAGAGGTCGATATTTTTTTCATAGTAATCGTGTGAGGTTTAAAATATGAAAATAATTTAGTTCTTTTATTGAAATGCTTTGTATATTAAACAATAAGAAAAATTTCAATGTTACCCAGGAAAAAATGGCTGTCAAAGATGTCATCTTTTTTGTTGATTTTCTTCAGCAGGGAGTTGATTAACACGCCCTCTAGCAATAAATGATATATCATTAGAAAGGCTTTTTAAAGACAAATATTTGCTGGTAATATACTTTATATCGATTGTTAATACTTTTGGAGTTAAAGGTTATTAAAGTATAAAAGTGGTTTATTGTCTTTGGGAGTTGATCTACCACACCTATTGAAATGAATGATATATCATAAGAAAGGTTTTTATATGACAATTATTTGCTGCAAACATACTTTCTATTAATTGTTAGTATTTTCGGAGTTTTAGGTCATTAATGTTAAAAAATTGGTCAAGTTTAGAGCGTTATAACTCTCAAAGTACTAATAGTTGACGTTTATAGTGATACAATAAAGTGTTTCAAATTTAAATACCTTTCCAATGATGTAAGATTTATTGCTAGAGGAGGCTTAGATCAAAATGCTCATCGTACTAAAGGACCCCCGAAAAGTTCAAATAATTTGACTCAAACCTTATGTTCTAATAAATAAATAATAATAATAAATATAAAACTTTATTGAAATAATCTTACATAAGAATTTACAACTAGTTTAAACATAGATAATATAGGAAAAACAAATAATAAATAATTTTTAAAATAATTTTATACTATTTGCTTAACCACATGCGATGTTGCCGTTCTGCTCAACTTCAGGGCTTGGAAGATATAGAAGGCTATGCATATATCCATGCCTTGTTCTTATTCTAATTTTTCGATTGGCAATCTACTCTCCTCTTGGGAGTAATTTTTGCCAGTGTCAAGTGTTAAATAGTTCAGTGGAAGATATTGTTTAGAATTCGGGTGCATCGCATTCCAATGTTGCTTGGAGCATTTGGCATTGGCACCAAGTATATCAAGATAGTTTACCCGTGTTGCCTTGTTGGTCTTTTTTTTTATTCCGCTAATCAAGTTGGTATTTTCTATCAAAAAAAATCACAGATTTTACAGTCCCCGCAAGAATCGGAGCATTGAAAATGAACACAAAAATTTACGAAAAACCAAAATCAAATCAAATGCAGAGTCCTATTATATTTTTAAAGATACCTAGGTAGTACCTATTTACTTTTACGATTGTGTTGTGACACTCGGCTCCGCCTCATGTCACAAAAGCGCCCGCTGACTGCCTCGACGCAGCCGAAATAATATTAACCAATTTTCAAAATTCTAACGAATGCACTTCTCGTCTGCTTCTTCATCTTTTAACACTATTACCATGACGATCGGTCAATAATCATAGAAGCTACATCACTTTTTATGTACGGAATCAGCCGTTTTTCTACAATTCCAAATCTAAAGGGACCACCTACAGGTCACAATTATAAACCGATTTTCAAAATTATTTCACCATTTGATAGCTGAACTAATACCCTAGGACCCTTTTTTTATTTTTTCTTAAGCCGGTTTTTTTTCCGAAATATTTACAATTTAGTAATCAAACATCCCCTAAAAATCCCGGATTTTTTGGAATTTCGCAAAACTCCAAAAAAGTTACCGGTTGATTTTCAAAATTCAAACGTTCACACGTGTTTCGATAAACTCCTCAACTTTTGGTACTATTTTCATTTCGATCCTCCCAAAATCCTCCAAAAATACGTCTCAGGCGATTTGCATCTGATAACCATTTTCAATGGTAAAATATTTTTCCGTCAATGAAATCCGCCAAATAAAATACCGATTACATTACGAAGCAAACATTTTGAAATCATGCAGCATGCACAGCACGCAACATGCATGCAAGCAGGAGCCGCGCTGCGAGTGGTCAAAATATTAACCTAACTTAACCTGTTACTAGGTGCATGAAAAGTTTTTCTTTATAGCGGGGTGCCTCAAGGGGGCCAACCCCCTGCACCCCCGGCAAGCATTTTGCATGCAAGCAAACAACTTGTTATGTTACAATATTTACGTCTGTTGATAGATGTTAGGACATTAAACATTAGCGGATTTCATAATTAAAAAAGATGATAAAAGCTAGTTATTTATATTTTATACCATGAGTTTATTTTAACATGTAAAATTAGATGAAATGATAAAACTGTGTCAGAAACTCGGAAATGTAAGTTAGATAAATAGTACGGCTCATTTCAACCTATATTATACTAGGTTACGGTCCCATCCGGCAGAAAGCATGAAACTTGGCATGCGTGTAGCTTTTACGTATATAATAAAGTATAGAAGTAGCAGCAAGTCGTAAAGTGATTTTTCCCCCCCTGGGGGGGCGTTTTGTGTCCCCAATTGCAGTTTTTATTTTTTTTTATAAAAAACGGTGAAGGCTACAACAAAACTGTCTATGAACAATATATTTGTCATTAAATTCTCTATTAACCATTTTTTGAATGAAGGTGATAGCACTTATAGTTTTCAAATTATGTTTGAGATTTTTCCGATATTTTTTGGAAAACATCATCCTGTGGGAATCGTGTAGGAAAACACCGATATTTTTGGCGTTAAAGATTGAGACTTGGCACACTTATTCCTTAGATAGACCAGAGTGGAAAACGCTCGGGAGACAGCGGGAAACACCCTGCTGGGGGAGGGGGTGAAATTTTTTAACGCCACGCGTACTGTTGGGCGTAATAACTGCTAATTTATAGCTACTATGGGAATATAGTTTTGTTGTAGCCTTCACCGTTTTTTATATTGGGGACACAAAACGCCCCCCCCCCCCTGGGGGGGTAAAAATCACTTTAAAGCCTCGATTACATACGCCGATTTAGCATCCTAGCTAGGAACCAATTTAGAGTTGCCACTCGTATAAATAAGTTCAATTTTAACAGTAAATTTGCACAAATAACGTAAAAGTCAATTTTTTTTTATGATTTTTAATTTTCTATTCTCATCTACAATCTTAAACAATGTTTACTTTTCCGTTAAAGTGTTAATTCAATTTTAAAATTGATGTTATTGTACAATATTTTATTATATAGTACGGGTGGCAATGGCAACCCGAAATTGGTTCCTAGCTAGGAAGCTAAATTGGCGTTTGTAATCGAGGCTTAAGACTTGCTGCTACTTCTATACTTTATTATATACGTAAAAGCTACACGCATGCCAAGTTTCATGCTTTCTGCCGGATGGGACCGTGTTTGGTTGAAATGAGCCGTACTAAAAGAGCAATATATCAAATGATACTTAAAGGATATAAACGTAAGGGTAAATGTAAATATGGCAAATAATAATAACGACATATGAATACAAAGACTGGCAAAAGATTGCGATTACAAAGAGTTCGAAGAAGAAATGATTAGAGATAGAATAGTAATTGGCATAAAAAACAATGACTTAAAGAAAGAGCTACTGCGGATGGATCAGTTAAGTTTAGACATGGCTGTTAATATGTGTAAGTCTGCAGAAGCGGCTCATGAAAATGTGGAAGTACTTACTAGAAAAAGGAAATGAAGGCGATATCAATGTTATTGAAAATAAAAAAGAGAATGCAAGTATTGTGGATTATATCATACATTTCAAAAAAGAAAGTGTCCAGCCTACGGGAAGAAATGCAGTGTCTGTAATGGATGGAACCATTCCAAAAAAGTCTGCAAAAAGAAGCAACCGTATGAAACCAAGAAAAAGATAAAAGAAATTAAGGAAAAAAATGAAACTGAGAATTCGCAATCCTCCGATGATGAGTTATATTTTAATAAGATTATCAGAAGTCCCGGAAATGTCAACGGAGAACTGATGATAGAGGTAAATAATAGTTGCAAACCTTACTTGTTTCAGTTAGACACAGGTGCTCAAATGTCACTTATGGGCATAGACTATTGCAAGAAAATTCTACAATGTGAAAACCCAACACTGATGCCTCCAAAATCTAAATTGAGTACTATAGGAGGTCATAACCTAAAAGTTTTAGGAGAAGTTATTCTTGTTTTTCAAAGACAATAAAAAATTCAAATTAAGATTCTCAGTTGTTGATTTAAATCATAAACCATTATTATCAGAAGAAGCATGCTTAAAACTGGGTTTTATAAAATATTGTCACAAAATTAATGACTCTTGCTTAACAGAAGAGAATAGTAGAATAGAAGCAGAACAATTAGTAATAAAATACAATGATATTTTTAATGGATATGGAAAATTTGCAGGAGATGCCTCAATAGAAATAGACCCTACCGTGCCACCATCCATACAACCTGCTCGCCGAGTACCTATGGCTCTTCGAAATATTCTAAAGGAAGAACTGCATAAGCTGGAAGAAGATGGTATTATTACACGGGAAATGGAACACACTGATTGGGTTAATAATGTCCTACTGGTAAAAAGAAACGGCAAGCTAAGACTTTGTCTGGACCCCATCCCGTTGAACAAGGCCATAAAGCGTCTCAATTACCAATTTACCACTCTCGATGAAATTCTCCCAGAACTTGGCAAAGCAAAGGTATTTACCACAGTTGACACTAAAAAGGGCTTTTGGCATGTAAATCTTACTGAAGATAGTAGCAAGCTTACTACCTTTTGGACTCCATTTGGACGCTACCGCTGGAGACTTCTCTCTTTCGGCATATCTTCAGCACCTGAAATCTTCCAACAAAAACTTATGTCATTATTGAGTGGAATTCCTGGAGTAGAGGTTATGGCCGATGATATCTTGATCTATGGATCAGGGGATAGCAAAGTAGAAGCAATTAAAGATCATAATAAAAATTTAGAATTGCTATTTTCACGATTAAGAGAAATAAATTGCAGACTAAACAAAGATAAACTAAATTTACTACAAACATCTGTAAAATTTTTTGGACATGTACTTACTGATCATGGTCTCCAACCGGACTCTTCAAAAGTATCTGCAATGGTAAATATGCCGCCACCAACCTGTAAAAAAGAAGTTCTTAGATTCCTCGGAATGGTCACATATCTCAGCAGATATATAAAAAATCTTAGTTATGAAGCAAGAAATCTGCGTAAACTTACCTATAATGACACACCTTGGAGGTGGACTAAACTGGAAAACGATGAATTTAACAATCTGAAAAGACTTTTAACTGAACTAAAAACACTGAAATATTTTGAAATGAATAAACCAATTACAATGGAATGCGATGCAAGTAATGATGGGTTAGGAGTAGCAGTATATCAAGATGAACAGATCATAGCTTATGCCTCAAGAACTTTAACAAATACAGAAAAAAGGTATGCCCAAATAGAGAAAGAAATGCTAGCAGTTGTGTTTGGGTGTACACGCTTTAATCAATATATATGTGATAGTAAGAAAACAATGATAAAAACTGATCACAAACCTCTGGTTAATATATTTTCAAAACCTCTGTGTCAAGCTCCAAAAAGATTACAACTAATGTTAATGACATTACAGAGATACCACATTGAATTAGTATTTATAAGAGGGAAAAACAATAATGCTGCGGATACTCTATCTAGATCTCCATTGAAAGACCAATCCTACAATAGTAATATAGAAAAAATGACCAAGGAATATCAGATTTACAAAATATTACAAGATATAGATGAAGAAGAAGACCTAAAGATATCGGATTCAACAATTGATACTATTAAAATAGCTACAAAGAATGATAAATACTTACAGATGCTTAAGACGTATATTTCCAAAGGATTTCCTAAATACATCAATGACATGCCACAGAAAATAAGACAATACTTTAAATTCAAACATGAGTTAAGTACAAATGGTGACCTATTATTTAGAAATGGAGAGTTATTGATACCTGCATCTGAAATAAACTATCTACTAAAGAAAATACATACAAGTCATGCTGGCATTGAGAACAGTCTACGCTTAGCAAGAAATAATGTATTCTGGCCTGGCATGTCAAAAGATATAATAACATATATCAAATCCTGTACAACATGTGTGAAGTATTCACCATCGCACAAATCGATGCCACTCAAATCTCAGGAAATACCCCAATATCCTTACCAGATTATATCTATGGATGTTTTTGAAATAAACTGCAAGAATGTGGTTAGAAAATATTTAATTACTGTGGACCATTACTCTGATTTTTTTGAGCTGGATACTTTACAGAACTTGTCATCGAATGAAGTAGTAAATATATGCAAGAGAAACTTTTCTAGATATGGCATACCACAGAAGGTTATCACGGATGGTGCAACAAATTTTGTTAGCCAAGAGTTTAAAAGATTTACAGCAGAATGGAACTTTGTACATGTCACATCTTCACCACACTATCCAAAATCAAACGGAAAGGCTGAAGCAACAGTAAAAGTAGCTAAGAGGCTTATAATGAAAACTAAGGAAGACGGGAAGACATTTGGTTTGCACTTCTACACCAGAGAAATGTCCCTGTCGCATTTACTGAATGTAGTCCGGGCCAAAAATTTTTTCAAGAAAGACTAGAACAAGTATGCCCACAATTCTGTCCGATCTAAAACCTGCAATATACACAGAAATTCCTGAAAATATCAGAAGAAAAACAACTACCTACGCTAAAAAATTACCAAGCTATATATGTAAAACTTTATCCGGAAAAAGACAAGAAATGGTATCCAGGCACAATAATAAGAAGAGCTACAGAAAGATTATACATAGTACAAGTGAATGGTAAAATTTACAGAAGAAACAGAATATACATAAAACCATATCAATCTTATTCAAAACAATACCAAGCAGTACCGGAGAAAATAAACAACAATAATCTTTCAGAAACAGAAGATTATCGAACAATACAAGATAAGACAAATAACAAGAATTACTCAGAATTAGACAACTGTCATATGAACCTTGATCCCCCCTCTGTTCTTGAAGAAGAACCAACACAAAGAATAGAACAGCCTACAGGTCCGGCAAGTGAAACATCAGCTCCACAAGAGTCCCTAACACCAAGACGGCCTAGACGCCACATTCAACCACCCAAATGGCACGAAGACTATGTACTAAGCCATAGCCTTCTATATTTCCAAGCCATGAAGTTGAGCAGAACGGCAACATCGCATGTGGTCAAGCACATAGTATTATATTATTTTAATAATTATTTATTATTTGTTTTTCCTATATTATCTATGTTTAAACTAGTTGTAAATTGTGATGTAAGGTTATTTCAATAAAGTTTTATATTTATTATTATTATTTATTTATTAGAACATAAGGTTTGAGTCAAATTATTTGAACTTTTCGGGGGTCCTTTAGTACGATGAGCATTTTGATCTAAGCCTCTTCTAGCAATAAATCTTACATCATTGGAAAGGTATTTAAATTTGAAACACTTTATTGTATCATAATAAACGTCAACTATTAGTACTTTGAGAGTTATAACGCTCTGAACTTGACAATTTTTTTTATCATTTATGACCTAAAACTCCGAAAATACTAACAATTAATAGAAAGTATGTTTGCAGCAAATATTTATCATATAAAAACCTTTCTAATGATATTTCATTGATTGCTAGAGGTGGGGTAAATCAACTCCCATAGACAATAAACCACTTTTATACTTTAATAACCTTTAACTCCAAAAGTATAAACAATTGATATAAAGTATATTAACAGCAAATATTTGTCTTCAAAAGACCTTTCTAATGATATTTAATTTATTGCTAGAGGGCGTGTTAATCAACTCCCTGCTGAAGAAAATCAACAAAAAAAATGACATCTTTGACAGCCATTTTTTCCTGGTTAACGTTGATATTTTTCTTATTGTTTAATATACAAAGCATTTCAATAAAGGAACTAAATTATTTTCATATTTTAAACCTCACACGATTACTAGGAAAAAAAATATCGACCTCTTAAAATTGAAATATTCCCATACATTTAGTATGGAGACTGGCTGACGACATGACCACGAACTGACAGTAACAGACGTTGCCAAACTTATGTTCACGGCTTGCAATTATAGGAGGCTATGACTAAGCCAATAATTTTATTTTCTCAAAGAAGAGAGGATGTTCTGGTATTTCTTCTGTGTGCTATATAATCTGCACTGATGCTACTCTGTGCTGTCATCTGTCTAGTGCATTACGCGCCCTACTCTATGGTCAATCAAGATGTCTTTTCACTTTACAAATATAATTAATTAAATGTGATTTGTGGAAACAAATAAACGCTCAAATCAAGTGCAGTTTATTATTTTAACAGTATCATACAACACTTTACGTTGACGCACAACTTCTATTAAATCTTCATGTTTGAGTCAAATCAAAATTACAATGCGCGTATTGCGAGCGTCCGCCGCCAGCGACAGCTATACCAATACAATGTTAGAAACATACTATTGTGTTGTGTTGTGTCGCGACAGATCGGTGGTGGGGGTTCTGTTGCAATCGCAGCCAAGCAATCCGCGCCACAACAGATGCCGACACAACACAACACAACACAATAGTGTGTTTCTAGTCATACTAAATGTATGAAACCGATACGCGACAGATCGCGACACGACACAACACAACACAATAGTATGTTTCTAGCGTAAAACTAACCTTTGAGGTCATAGTACAAAAAAGTAAGGCAGTTCAATATAAGTCCTGCTTTAAGAGCTCATAGTAAGGCCCCAGGGTAAACTGTAAACTGGCATTCTTTGTTGGCCTGTATTTAGAAGAAAAGTTGCTAAAATGCCATGCCAGTAACGTGTGCGAGTGAAGATAGTCATGCATGATAGAACTCACGTTGTTAGAAATCAAAAAATAATTATATTTTACTGAATGCTGCTATAACTGTAAAATCAAACACAACCCTGGCAATAATCGAGACGCGTGGAATGAAACGTCAGCCACGCCACGTCTGATTATCTGTCAATCTGTCAAAATCAATCAAATTACATTCACTCGAATTGGGCTATTTCCACGAGTTTATCATCTATTAAAATATTTAGTGCTTTCACGAAGGTAATTTTTATTTTAAACCATTTAGGGTTGTTTATTCAAAGCATTATATCATTTTTATACAAGAGGGACAGAGTGTTTCATTCAATATTCAATGCGTCTTTTCGGTACAATTTAGAGTGTTAATATGTTTGCTTATTTCAGACATAATGGCCACGAAATTGTTGACTCTGGTCCTATTAGTGGCCGCTGCTGCCATGGCTGACGAAGAGCCAACAGTCGCAAAACTACTAGTTTCGAAACAAGTACTGAACAAATACTTGGTGGAAAATATGGACATCTTAGTGAAATACACACTGTACAATGTAGGCACCGCACCTGCTGTGGATGTGAAGTTGGTGGACAACGGCTTCCACCCCGAGGTGTTCACGGTTGTGGGGGGGCAGCTCACCGCCGAGATTGACAGGATACCGCCGCAGACCAACGTGTCGCACGTCGTCACTGTCAGGTCTAACAGATACGGGTACTTCAACTTCACGGCGGCGGAAATTACCTACAGGCCCAGTGAAGATGCTACAGAGGTTTGTTGTTTATTTGATGTATTTCTGAACAGCGGGTCTATCAGCTGAAAACATTAAGTTCATGTTGACAGTAATTTTACAGATGAATTTGAAACATTGCTACTTTTCTTTGGTAAATTTTTATTTGTGTCAAAATGAAGTAACCATCTGTCAAATTACAGTTACCATGAACATCAATGCTTTTAGCCGATAGACTTGCCACTGTACCATGAGCACTGTACCATGTCGCTTAACCACTCCTAAGGTTAAAATCACTTGCACACTGCGTCACAACTAGGACATGCACCCGGTTCTGCTAGGTGATTGCGTAAAGTCAATCGTATTCATTTGACAGTTCATATTGTATCATAATATATGTCATCCCATACAATTTGCAGCTGATGGAATACAATATGAACTGTCAAATGAATACGATTACCTTACGCAATCGCACCCCTGTTTTTACCTACAAATTCCTAACCGGGTGTATGCCCTAGTCACAACATACATTTAGTTAGGAGTGAACATGAGACAATAGAGGAAGTCTCTAGCCGTGTAATGACTAAGGAAAAGCCTAAATATTTAACTATAGTTCACCAAAACATTCAGGGCTTTTCTGGCAAAGAATTAGAATTAGAACTTTTTTTAACTGAAAAAAATGTTAATATTTTTTGTGTCACTGAGCACTGGCTTAAGGAATATGAATTAATTACAGGATTTCAATGTTATAAAATTGCTAGTTCATTCAGTAGGAAATCCACCACTAGAGGGGGATCTTTGATAATTTTGCAAAACAATATGAATTTTAAGGAACGAAAAGATGTGATATCCCTCTCTATTGAACAACACGTTGAACTGTCATGTGTGGAATTAGATCAGTTGATAATGATTTGTGTGTATCGCCCACCAACTGGTAACTACCCTCAATTTGAGTCCGCTATGGAGGACGCTCTAAAATTAGTCATCAAAAAGAATAAAAAAATTGTGGTGTGCGGTGATTTTAACGTAGACATCTTAAAGCCGTCCTCAATTGCAAGTAGGTTTCTGAATTTGTTTAAGTCCTTCAATTTAGCAAACACCTTTTGTGAACCTACAAGAATCACTGCTACATCTAAAACTTGCCTAGACAATATTTTTAGCAACAGTAATGTACTTGATAAAGAAATAATAAATTGTATTCGTTCTGACCATAGCGGACAAATAGCTTCCCTTGAGCACCATCATGTTCTTCATCAGTGTAATATAATTTGCAGACCTCTAACTAAAAATAAATTGGAAAATTTTCATAATAATGTCACTGCCAAAACTCTTTGCTTACCTAGTAATGATAATCCCAATACTCATTATGATGATTTATTTAATTTAATTAAAGTAGAATTTGATAAAACATTTAAGCAAAGATCTATTAAATCCAAAGACTTTAAAAAGAAATTTAGTGATTGGGCAACACCAGGCATATATGTTAGCAGAAATAAGTTGTTTGAATTATATGGTCAGAAAACAATTTCAAATGATCCCGAATTTCATGAATATGTAAGAAACTATTCAAAAATGTTTAATAAAGTATGTACTTTAGCAAAAGCAAAATGTATATCTACAATAATTCATCAGTCAGATAATAAAATAAGAGCCACTTGGAATATTATAAATAAAGAGACTGGGAAAACTAAAAATAATAACCGTGAATACTCATTAGTATCAGACAATAAAATTATTGAGTCAGATGAAGGAGTGGCAACAATTTTTCAAGATTTCTTTTCTAAAATACCTATTGCAACTACCAGTAATTTAAATTCATCTCCAAAAATTGCTGTCTCCCTCTTGGAATCATGTGTTGATAAGTGCAATAATGTATTTAAATTTAGACATATCAATAGTGATACCATTCTTAAAACATTTAATTCAATAAATATAAAAAAGACTGAAGATCTCTGGGGCATTTCAACTCACATAATCAAGTCTATAATAACTACCATTGCTCCCCATCTTGCTTTTATTTTCAATAAGTGTGTTGATGAAGGGATATTTCCAGACTTAATGAAATATAGTAAAATCATCCCTCTTTTTAAATCTGGGGACAAAAGCGATCCCGCTAACTTTAGACCCATTTCCATTTTGCCAGCACTAAGCAAAATTTTTGAAAAGATCATTTATGATCAATTATTAGCACATTTTCTTATCAACAAACTACTTCACGAGAAACAATTTGGTTTTACTCGTGGTAGATGCACAACTGATGCTGGAATTGCACTTCTCAAACACGTCTTTGAAGCATGGGAGAGTAAACAAGATGCAATTGGTATATTTTGTGATCTCTCTAAAGCATTTGATTGTGTCAGTCACAGTACTTTATTAGATAAATTGGAACATTATGGTGTATCAAAAAATGCAGTAAGCCTTATGCAATCGTATCTGTCGGCGAGAACCCAAAAAGTTGTTGTAAATAAAACAGAATCCTATGAAGCACCCATTACCATGGGCGTGCCGCAGGGATCGATATTGGGTCCATTGCTTTTTCTTATTTATATTAATGACCTTCCTTACTATACTAAAAACTTATGTGAAATAGTACTGTTTGCTGATGATACTTCTTTAATTTTTAAAGTTGATAGAGGATGTAACTGCAGTGACGATGTAAACAGCACTCTTTCCAAGGTGATGCATTGGTTTACTATTAATAATCTGAAGCTTAACTCTAGTAAAACTAAATGTGTCAAATTTTCACTTCCTAATGTGAGGCAGGTTCATATGACTATACATGTAAATGGCGAAGCAGTCGAATTTGTTGACTCAACAAAATTTTTAGGTATTACTATAGACTCGCGGTTGCAATGGGACCCTCATATCGATATCCTGTCAAGCTGACTTAGCTCTGCTGCCTTTGCAGTTAAGAAAATAAGGCTTCTGACCGACATTGAAACAGCAAGATTGGTTTACTTCAGTTATTTTCATAGTATTATGACCTACGGTTTGTTGTTGTGGGGCTCAGCTGCTAATATTAATAACATATTCATCTTACAAAAAAGGGCAGTGCGCGCTATATACAACTTACGGTCTAGAGATACTCTTCGTGACCTATTTAAAGAAATTAAAATATTAACGGTAGCTTCCCAATACATCTATGAAAATATAATGTATGTAAAGAAAAATTTAGATAGCTTTGTAAAAAATAGTAATGTTCATAAACTCAATACAAGAAACAAGAACAAACTTGCTGTTCCAAGGCGCAGACTGCATAAAACCGGAAGCTCTTTTTTGTGTAGATGTATTACCTTTTATAATAAGATACCAGAACAAGTCACAGAACTGCCCTTGGAAAAATTTAAAAATACTGTTAAATCCAATTTAATGAGTAAAGGTTATTACACTGTTGACGATTATTTGAAGGATAAAAAGGCATGGGCATAGCTTTTGTATTGTTAATTATTACTCTAATACCTCAGTATTGATTAGAAAAAGTCCGGGGTTCTTTCATAGGTCTAGATAAAAGTCCTTTAATTAAACTCGAATCGTGATTTTCTTTTCTAAGTATACAATTGTGAGAAGTATCCTACCTACTTAAAAACGTACTTCTGGCTTCTTGACTCGACGACTTAATATGGGTTGCTTTAGTATGTCATGCTCACTTCAAACATTTCTGCGGTGGTGTCGTGTGAGGCGGGTCGTTACGTTCCCTCAAATATGGTTGAGCGAAGCGATGGCTGGTTCATGCGTCATGCTCGTGAACGGGTGCTGCCAGTGGGAATGGGTCTGCTTCTGTCTGCTTGTTGAATTATGATTAGGTGCTCATTGCAACAAGACTTGCTATTCGTTTGCTCTAAGATAATATAAAAGTTTACCGCAAAATAGTGCAAAAAAACAAGTAAATACTCGCTAGATCTACGCAGTCACTCCAACGTCAACAAGGTACGCACATAACCTTAATATCACATCACTTGAAGCACTGGAATTCATCAAAAATAATTTCAGGAATTTTTCGAACTCAAAAATTATACTTTTAACGACGAATCTGTTTTCGAAAATCAACCAATTATGTGTAAATAGCTCCAAACTCCGCCTCTTCAAATTGCGTACTTCCGTGTTTTCAACCTCAGTGACACTGACAGACAGAAGTGACAGAGTGACATTTTACGTCAGCTGTTATTTTAAACTGCGTTCAGAAACAGCTGGCCGCAACAACAAAAGAAAAAAAAGCGTTCCGTTTCACACAACGATTGAGACTGACTGATGCTAAAAACAAACAACATTTTGTCATAATCAAGTCATAATAGATAATTTGCCAATAAGAAATTGCCTCACGATGGAGATGGAGTGTGCAAAATGTGCAAATAAAATTACAAACAGACAAAAATTAACCTGTTTCTCCTGTAAAAAACTGTATCATCTTGATTGTACTGATGTTTCTTTTGGTCGCTTTCGAATTATGACTTCAGTAAATAAAAAGAATTGGAAGTGTAATGACTGCACAAAAAAGTTGCAAAACATTTCCAACAAATCACTAAGCTGTACAAGTACGCCGAGTTTACCTGCTGCAGACCACACAAAAGGGCGCGGAAAATATAAAATCAACATTTCTACAGAGAACTCGTTCCAGTCTCTATCGGACGACACAGATGATGACAATGAAGGTCACACTCAAGACCCATCGCGTACGTTGAACAGGGGCCCTATTTTTGAATCGCTCGTCTGGCGTCGAGCGCTCTTTTCGACTGATTTTCGTTCGACATTTGACTCGGTATCATACATTTGAGTTGATTTGTCGAACGAAAATCAGTAGAAACGAGCGCTCGACGCCAGCCGAGCGATTCAAAAATAGGGCTCCAGAAGCTGTCCTGAAATACCCACAATAAGCCAAGATAAAATTGAATCAATGGAAAATGAGATTCAAACCCTGAAAAATAAGTTAGAAATTGCCGACAACGAAATCTGCAACATTCTACAAGAAAATGCAAGATTACAAAATAAAATTTTGGAGTATGAGGTAAAAATAAAAAAATATACTCATATATGTAGATCCACATCCAATACCCCGACAAGTAAAAGTAAGAAAAGTCAGAATCAAACAAAATTGAAGTCATCTCAAAATTGCAGCCCTAAACAACTTTTACTAAATGACGAAAATGAGTCAAGCATCCTGCCACAAATAAAACCAGATAGTTCCGGAATGCAGAAGCCGAATTCCTTAGAACCTAAAAAGATAGAAAATAATGACCCTTCCCCCATCAACGTCGCGAAACACAAGAAGAAAATATATATACTTGGTGACGATTCACTGGGGGGTTTATCAGCATCCTTGAAGAATACCAGGTCGGGTAAATGGAACGACGAATATGACCCGGTAGCTTACATAAAAAGCGGTGCACCAAGTTCCCACATTCTGAAAGACTGTGATGATATATTTACTAGTTCATTGACAAACGACGATATTGTAATATTAGGCATAGGTATGCACGATGACAACATTATTAAACTTGAGTCTGAATTGCATATTGTTCTAAATAAACTTAGAAACTGTAAGGTACTCATAGCACCGATATTTCACTCGAATTATTTTAATGTGAAATTATTAAATAATAGACTAATGAGGTGTTCAAATATCTATTCCAAATGTACCTTTATTAATTTGAACTTCTTTAACTGTCATCAAAAGCGTAATTTCTTGCACATTTTAACTGTTAAAATTAATGTTTGTATTGACAGCGATCTCTACAACAACGTGTTCCTCAATCCAAAAAATATTGCACGAAATCTTAAAAACAGAAATTGTAGTAATAATGTTGACAAACATAGTGTTCTTTGTAGTTTTAAGCAATCTAGTATACTTGACTATTTCTCAATTGTAAAGAAGACTATGCAATGTAATACGGGTACAATTGACGAAAGCGATAGTGCTGACGAGACTTTTTTTCGATCCCAGCCCTAAAGGAAATACTACTGTAAGATTATTTCACCAAAATATGCAAGGCTTGTTAAATAAATTAAATTCATTAGAAATATGCATTGACGATTTTAAAGAACAAAGTAAAGAACTTCATGTGTTGTGCTTCTCTGAGACATTTGTACAAAGAGGTTCAGAAAGTAATATAAAACTTAAGAACTTTAAATTAGCTTCATCTTTCTGCAGAGCTAGTGAAAAACGTGGAGGTGTCTGTATTATGGTTCGTAAAGAATTAACTTTTAAGCCCATTGATATTTGTTTAAATCTATCGATAGAAAAAGTTTTCGAATCTTGTGCTGTGGATATACCTGAACTAAATTGCATAGTAATTTGTATTTATAGAATCCCAGGCACATCACACTTGTCAAGATTTATGTCACTTTTGGATCTGTTATTACATAGATTAATAAGATACAGCAAACGGAATATTATTATAGCCGGTGATATGAATGTCAATATTCTTCAAAATGACTCTACATCACAAAACTTTAAAATGCTGTTCAAAACGTATAATTTTGACTTGCATATAAATGTTCCTACGAGACAAAAGACATGTATTGATCACATTGCTAGTAATATCAAAGATGCTAAAGGTAATGTTCATAACCTGCAGCTGTCTGATCATGATACGGGACAGACTTTAGAATTCTTAACCTCGAAAAAAATTATAAACACGACATCATGGTACAAAACTATTAGAGACGCAAGCAAATGCAACATCAATACTTTAAGAAAATGCTTATCTTGTCTTAGCTGGAGTGATGTTTATGAAAATGAAGAAAGCTTAAATAAGGCATTCGATAGCTTTTACGAAGATGTTAGGCTATTTTATGATTTATGTATCCCAATAAAAAGAATTAAAATTAACGCAAATAATTGTAAACCTAAGTGGATTACTAAAGGGATAAAGAAATCTAGCAAAACAAAACGTTCACTAAGATACCTTTACTATTTAAACAAATCACTGCCAAATAAGACTAGACTAAAAAAGTATACAAAACTGTTGAAAAACTGTGTAGATAAAGCCCAGCATATACAGAATACCAGATTTATTTCTAATGCTAAAAATAAATGCAAGGCAACTTGGGATATAATTAAAGACAAACACGACAATACTTATGTACATAAAGAAATTGATAGAATTATCGTAAATGACGTAACCATAACCGATCCAAATGACATTGCCAGAATATTTAATGAACATTTTTTAAACTTTAACGATAAAATTGACATTAAAAACGCTCCTACAAGACATGCTATAGATCCAATAAATAACTCCCTATTTTTAATGCCCTGCTCAGAACAGGAGACAAAAAGTATAATTGCTTCCTTGAATAACACCAAAGCAGTGGGAATCGACGACCTCCCTGTCTGGTTATTCAAACTATGTGCCGAGGAACTTGCGCCGGTATTGACTTTTCTTATAAATCTTTCATTCCAAGAAGGTAAATTTCCGGATGCTTTAAAGCTCTCTATAGTAAGACCAATACACAAAAAAAACTGCAAACAAGAAATTGGTAACTATCGTCCGATCACCTTGATATCAATACTATCTAAGATATTTGAGAAGGCTTTAGTAAAACGGATTATGGAATTCTTCGATAAGTACAATAGTTAAAGAGCAAAATGGATTCCAAAAAGGAAAGTCAACAACACTTGCTGCTTTTTCACTAATAAAAGCTGTTGCCGAGTTCATCGACCTTAAACTACCTACAATATCATTATTTTTTGACATGTCACGGGCCTTCGACCTCGTTGATCACCACATACTTTTGCAAAAGTGTGAAAGATATGGCATTAGAGGACAAGCATTAAACTGGATAACAAGTTACCTCTCCAATAGAAATCAGTGTGTCGAAATCAACAAATTAAATAGTAAGAATGAAATTATTACGCATAGGTCTCCATTCATCGACAATAAACGTGGTGTACCGCAAGGAAGTGTTATGGGTCCGATATTATTCCTGATATATATAAATGATTTACCCAGTGCTATAAATCATCAAACCATTTTATTTGCAGATGATATATCAGTTATAGTATCAGGAAAAAAGGAGAATGAGACCACTTCCTTCCAAGAAACCCTAAATACAACCGTGGTATGTGTCGATGATTGGTTGAACAGAAACGGTTTGAGTGCAAACATAGCAAAAAGCACGTTTATACAATTTTCTAATTACCAAGCTGCTCGCATAAGACCAGAAATAGCCCACAAAGACGAAAAACTTAGTGAAGTTAGCGAAACGAAATTCTTGGGTATAATACTTGATCAGCACCTCAACTGGAAAGCACATATTCAAAACGTATGCTCAAGGCTAAGTAGATTTGTCTTTGCACTCAGAAGGTTGAGACACACGGCCGGTGAAAGTGTAGCCTTGACTGCATATTATGGTCACGTATCTTCCCTACTAAGATATGGACTAATATTGTGGGGCAATTCCCCAGATATATCCAAAGCGTTTATTATGCAAAAAAGATGCATGAGAGCCATTTGTGGAGCTGGACCGATGGACACATGTCGACCTCTATTTGTTAAATTAAAAGTACTTACCTTAACAGCAATGTACATCCTGGAAATAGGAATGTTTGTAAGACGTCATTCCCAACTCTTTCAAAAAAAAGACGTGTCGAACCCAGAGACAATCATCGTCTCCAACGGCAAACTTGTAACAGCGCCCTTTATCAGAAGAACTGCTATAGTATGGCTATCCAGGTTTATAATAATATTCCCGTTGAAATAAGACGCCTACCATTTAATCAGTTTGTATCCAAATTGCGCAGCTGGTTGATTGACCTATGTCCATATGACTTAAATGAATATGTTAGTTTTAAGTAAATGACATAATTAATATTTACCCTCTATTTTAAATAAAATTCTCATAGGTTTAATTTATTATGACGCATGACATTGACATATCCACATTGACATCGAAATTTCCACTGACATATCCTTAAAATGTAAAGTTACCTATCTATAATTTATTTCTTAATTTAATTCATTCTTTTTAATAATTAATCCATTCTTTTAATGTAATGAAATTTGTACGCCAAACTTTGGTGAAACATGTTGGTCTATATCACTAATGTAATGTACCATCTGCAATATCCATGTTTTGACAAATAAAAATTCTTATTCTTAATTCTTTCTTATTCTTGTATTAAGGGCGTCGTATAACTCGTATATAAAAGATCTGTTTTATATTGTCTGTATGTATGGCACTTCTTACTCAAAAAATATAATTCTTAATAGCTTACCTTGTTTTGATTTATTTAATTGCAATATTTTTACTTTCTATAGTCAGTAGTTTAGTGAAAGACCTATGAAAAGCTTTTGGATATAAATTTTCAATTCGATGCCTTAACATAGGTAGTCTTAGTATGGCATGCTCTCTTTAATCATTTCTGCGGTGGTGTCGTATGAGGCTCAAATATGGTTGAGCGAAGAGATGGCTGGTTCATGCGTCATGTTCGGGAACTGGTGCTGCCAGTGGGAATGGGTCTGCTTCTGACTACCTATCTTAATGCATATTGAATTGTATGTTTTTCTTTTATTTTTATTTATTGTAACAGCCTAGACTGAATAACAAGTTCAAACTTTGAATTTAGCTTAAAATCTGTAAATTGATTAAGAAATTTGAAACTCATTAAGAAATGAGCTAATTCAGTAATGTTATTTATTTGTTAATCTTTGTTAATATAAAGTCTGGAAACGATATACATATTTGTAAATATCGTTCCATCTGATTGATAAAGCTGACTAGTTTTTTGCGCCCATTTTTCTTGTCAGTTAAAAGACGTCCTAATGGGTGGTAGGGTAAAAGAATTGACGATTTAAAAATACTTATTATGTGAGCTCATTTAAATAAAATATATTTCACTTTCACTTTCACTTTCATGAATTTTATTGCCAACTGGTTAAGCGACACTGTTGCCGATGATACATTTTCAAGTAGATAGTAAGAAGATCATTATTTTGAAGATATAATAAGAATTCCCTTAGAATTCAATCAATATTTCTATAACATAACTGAGTTATTTTTACAGAATTCGGGTTTCCCATTATTTCATATTTTTACACACAAGAAAAATAAATGCTCAAAAGATTTAATATTTATTTATAAAAGCTCAAATGAATTGAAATGTAAAGATTAATTTTTAAAAATGAGTTTGGAGACATTAGTAAAATGTTTTCAAACCAGACCCCTTTATACTTATTTTAAAGTAAAATTAATTTGTTTTCAGGTTCAATATGCAATCAGCAGTGCGCCAGGCGAAGGTGCTATTGTGGCCTTCAAGGACTATGACCGCAAGTTCTCATCACACATCCTCGACTGGGCTGCTTTTGCAGTCATGACTCTTCCGTCTCTTGCTATTCCTTTCGGCCTATGGTTCTCATCTAAGAGCAAATATGAAAAATTAGCTAAGCATAAGAAAACTCACTAGTTAGTTATTAGTTTAATGCCACTGCTAATATAATATGGATTTAAATAACTGTAGAACCTACAGGGTAACTTTGTATGCATGATAGATATTAGTTGATTATTTTTGAAATATTATCAAATTATAATTACAGAAGCAGAGCTAAAAGAAGGGAATTTATATTTTTTTATGTTTGAATTTATTTTATTGTGATAGGAATCCATATTGTATTAGTAGTGACAATTCATTAAGTTATAGTTTTGTCTACATCTTTGTTAATAATTTATAATGAACAATAAAAAGACACTTTTTATTTTTTTTGTTTTAATTTTCAACATAATAATGCGTACCAAAATAAAATATATCTTTGACATATTTTAGATGTCTATGAGAGATCCTAAAATGATCGATCACATCAAGAATTATAGCTACCGATACCGTTCTGAAGAATGCGAAGAGTAAAATAAGAAGAATGGATAGATAGAAGAAATTGTAGTTGTCAGCTATTCCTTAGTGTAGGTGTACAAACAGAGTGGAAGCAGATCCGCTCTATTTTTCTCTTTCTAAGCAAAGGAATAGGGAGAGAGAAAAAGAGCGGATCCGCTCCGCCCCGCTCCCACTCTTTTTGTACACTAAGAGTGGGAGCGGGGCGGAGCGGATCCGCTCTATTTCTCTCTCTCTCTACCTCTTTGCATAGAAAGAAAAACATAGAGCGGATACGCTCCGCCCCGCTCCCACTCTGTTTGTACACTAAGGCTCGTATTATAGAACGAGACTCAAGCACGGCTTGAACTCTAATCACCTGATCTCTACTTAATTACTGAATCTAGTCTCAAGCACCCTGTTGATTCCAAAACTATGCTTGAGTCTAGACTCGGCTGATCTCTACTTAAATAGAGATTTGCGACTATCTATGGTGATAGTCTGTTTCCTATTACGAAATTTGTTTTTAGCAGAATGAGTTTCATTTTACTCATAATTAGGCCAAGTAAATGTTGCGTCGCAACGTGATTCATATATTTTTATTAGTGGCATGGGCCAATTAAACGTTAATTTTAATAAATAAGGTATTTGTGTTTAGAATTATAGGAATATTGCGAAGATTATAATGGGTGGTTTTGTCACTGCAGTAAGTTTTTCGTAAAGCGGAATATGATGAACTTGACCTCATCAATTCAACAAACTAAACTCAACTCAGATCATGCTAATTTTCAAACGATACTCGAGCAATGCTCGACTAATTTTAGAACTAAAATCTCTGCTTAGAAAGAATTTGATCTCTGTTTACGTAAGTATGGTCGAGAGACCACGCTCGAGCATTGATTTGGGTTCATATTTACATTAGTTAAGGCCGAATTTAAGGAGGCGGATGGTTGGGAGAGCCCCCTATCCCTTATCAAATAATTTTGATTTTTTTAAATGAATTTTGTCATTTTACCAAACCTAACCTCAAAATGTATGAAAAAACCTAAAAAAATCTTTAAAGGTGGGCGAGCGAGGGGAAAAGAGTAGAATATAGAGGGGGGACTCTCCCATCCCTCCTTAAGTTTGTCAAGCGATGTGATAAGTTAGAAATTTATTTTTCATGTTTTTTTAACAGATAATGCTAAATATCATTCTTAATAAGTACCCCTTAAAATTTTTGTATGGAGTCCCCCGATCCCCCCTCTGTACTTTATTTTTTTCCCCTCGCTCACCCCCCTTAAATTATTTTTTCATACATTTTGAGGTTAGGATTAGTAAAATTTCAAAATTCAATTAAACTAAAAACTGTGCATCTCTGCACAAAATGTTTAGGTGGGGAGGTCCCCTCTCTCCCTCCCATCCACCCCTTGCCCTAAATTTAAACTTCCTTCACTAATAGAAATAAAATCCTGGCAACACTAGCGAAATCGTAAACTTAACCTACGCAGTCAAGCATCGTTCTAAAATAAGCTTGATCTGAGTCGCGTACTCAAACATCGTTTTAAAATTAGCATGATCTGAGTTTGAGTTTAGTTTGTTGAATCTCTGCTCAAGCACAGTTCTAGAATTAATACTCGACTTAAAACTAGTTTTAAGTAGAGATCAAAGCTTGAGTTTCATTCTGTAATACGAGCCTAAGAACAGAGTGGGAGCGGATCCGCTCTATTTCTCTCTCTCTCTACCTCTTTGCATAGAAAGAAAAACATAGAGCGGATCCGCTCCGCCCCGCTCCCACTCTGCACTTACACTTAGGGCGGAACGGACGTAAATACTAATAAAAAAAGACCGCTGACTGACGCGTCAGTCAGCGGTCTTTTTAGTTTTAATGGCGTTATGACGCTCATCGCTTGTTGTTTAGAGGTCTTTTTAGTTTTATGAGCGTCATGACGCTCATCGCTTGTAGTTTAGCGGTCTTTTTAAGTGTACCTAACGTACCGACACCGCCGCGTGCCGCCTACTACTACTTATATAATAACTAGTAAATAAGTTATGTGGTTTCGACTTTGAGTACCTACCGTACCCAGGTACCTAAATGATTAATTATGTTAATGCGTAGGTAATTAATTTACATTATTTATGCTATGCAAATGGATAGGTAAGTCTTACTTATCGAAGACGACCCAGACTTGTTATTAATCGGACTGACCTACCTAATGTCTTTGTAAATAAATACTTGATCATCAAATTAATTTGTGTAGCCTACATGTTACTGTACCGCTAAAGTACGGAATCCGGTAATGTGCGAATTTACTATATAATCTGCGAATTAACTGATTGAGTAAAAGTGCGAAGTTTTCCTTAAAGTACCTATCAGATTTCCGCACTTTTAATCTCACCGAAAGTGCGGAAGACAGTGAGTAGGATAGCCAAGGCTTTAGGAATTTTAAATTAGACCTATTGAAAGTAAATTTTATAAAAACGTCGTTCCAGGCGCTTCGCCTTCTTACTTATTCAAATTAGGCAGTACCTACTTAAAATCGGGTAACAATAAATTCCCATTTTGGGTAAGTATCAAAAATACTGAATATAGGCGTACTGAAATACAAGTGGGCGACGGACTGAGGGGGACTACAAATGTTGAAAATGGGTGACTTTAAAGTACAAATTGAGTAACGAGTTATTCAGAACTTTCGCTTGGTTTCAGATCTGGTAAGTCAACCAATGAGGCCATTTTAGAGGTAACCACCTTCATTGCTTCTAATTTAGATCAGGGCAGTAAATGCTTAGGGAAATTCTTAGATTTAGCTAAGGCTTTCGATACGGTGTCTATGCCCATCCTTCTAGGGAAGCTCGAGAATATGGGAATTCGAGGTATCCAGTTGCAACTTTTTCGCTATTACTTGACGGATCGAACTCAATGTGTCAGTATCGGGAGAGAGTCCAGTGGTTTTATCAGTATGGGATATGGTGTGCCTCAGGGCAGTGTCCTTGGGCCCATCTTGTTCATAGTATATTATAAACGACCTTCTGGAGCTTCATCTTAGCCATAGCAAGTTAATCTGCTACGCCGATGACACCTTGCCACTCTTCTCAGCTAAAACCTGGTCTGATGTCTTTGGCGCTGCTCAGAAAGGATTTAACGAGGTTTCTTTATGGCTTCGCCAAAACATTCTAACTTTGAACCCAGAAAAACTAAATACATAACTTTTTTATTTTATTTTATAGTTTTACAGGAAACTTACAGCTATATTACTAATAAATTTTTGCTATGAGATCTACTGGCCTACCATCTGAAGAATTTGCACTTAAGGATCATCGCTGTGCTGTGGTGACTCCCGTTCTCAGACATGCTTATGTGTTGAATTGGAAAGAACAGTTAGTATAAAATACCTCGGTTTAGTCATTAACTACTCTATATCTTTCGGGGAACACATTAGACTTCTAGTTGGCAGAGTCCATAAACTAATTTATGTCTTTAGAAATCTGAGACACGTTGCTGACTTCGATCTCCTAAGGAAAGTGTACCAATCTCTATGCCAGTCTGTTTTAACCTATGGCATCATAGCATGGGGAGGATCAGTCAAGACCACGCACATGAATTTAGAAAGAGCCCAAAGATTTGTTTTGAAAGTCCTCACATCCCGTCCAATTTTCTATTCCTCTACTCTTTTGTATAAGGATTGTAATGTGCTACTTAACTGTAAGACATCTATTCGTATTACAGGTGATTTTGAAACAACACTCATTGTATTGTTGCAATACAACAAGGATTTTGAGACTAGGCGTCGTAATTATCAAGTGTGCTCCTCCTTTGCTACCAGGCACTCCTTCGCTCATAAATTCTTTAACTTTCTAGGTCAATTTCTCTATAATAAGGTAAACAAAAGTATAAGTATATATCATCTAAACATGCATGAAGTAAAAAATTCTACGATTGTCTGGTTAAAATCGTTATCCTATGACGATACTGAATTGCTTTTGAAATCCGTAATTTAATTCAATTTTAGTGTAAAGAGTGACTATGGCTAATAGTCACCTTTTTAAAATAAAATATATGGTACCTAATATAATCTAGATGACAAAAAGCTACATCATTGCCCGTTTTACGTATTTCTGTAATCCACCGTTTGTCGCCCAACAAATAAACCGCTGCCCGGTTTAGTATTTAATTAAGTATCCCATTAACGGTCGTTTTAACTTTAATTATTTCCAGTCACCCAAATAATTAATTCCCATTCTACTTTGAATGTAGATAAATAACGGAGTCATTTGGTACCTACTATAGCTGTTTAAGCTAATAGGTACTTACCTACATGTTTTGCGGTATACTCCTGTCACTCCTGCACGCGTAGCATGAGCAAACGGGACTCTTGTCTACGAAGACTTGTCGTCTCGACCTTCTAGATTGCTGAGCACAGTTTGACAGACAGGTCGGACTCGCTCTCAGAATTTTACAATCTTTTTATGTCTTTTAATACAAATATGAGTTTTAAAATATAATATTTTTATTTCAACATCAATAAACGTCGTAATTATCTAAAATGATTCGAAATGATTTAGTTTAAACATGATACTTATTTTTTAATAAGTTCTAAGATAAAGAGACACTCAAAGAAGCTTTCACTTCCGTAGACAAAGCTCTCTTGAGCTCGAGAAGAATAATGTTGCCAATAGTAAATATTTATAATTATTGCCATCATTTCTCGTAAAGAGCGTTCCTTTCTATACGTTTCACAACGCAAAACTCTTAAAACCGAGTTAAATATAGCCGTATGGATATAGTTCGTTTGCCTTCCTTTTATTGAGAAATTTTTGAATAGATGACACAGACCAGACTAACGCACTTGTTAATTTAGTAATAAATATTGAAATCAATGTATGAAAACAATTTTATTTTACGTTTTTAAGTAAATAAATTAAAATTAAATAAAATAAAAGTTAAAAAAAAACTAAATTTGGGAAAAAAAGTATTAGAAGACAATATTATTGAATAGGTAAGGTAGGTACCTTTTTTACAATAAATTATTTATTGTATTATTTTAATTTATAAAATTTATGAAAAAAAATAAGAATAAAAAAATTAAAAATACTTATTCGTTATTTACTACTAGTAAATATTTATATTATTTAATTTTTTTAAATTTTACAAATAAAAAAGAATTACTTAAATCCATTTTTTTTTTCTCTCCGGACAGCTTATTTTGTCGTTTGTGCTGTAACTTCTCTTCTTACCTTAATAAAATATAAACACGGACAACTTAGATATAATTTTATTGCGAAATTAAAAATTCAGAAAAAAAAAATAGGTCGACAAATCTTTCTCGACTACTCGAAGGGTAGTAGACAAGTTTCTCCGACTCAACTGTCAAATTAATGTCAGTTGAAGAGAAAAGCTCGTGTTTGTCGACTTTTGACATTAGGTCACGACAAAGAACAATACGAGTCTACGGCTGTAAAATGCGAGCATGAGTATCTCGATCTCAACCCGACAAAAGTGACATTTCGGTGTAGACAAGCCATTATTCTGCGAGTCGAATCTTATCTCGATGTTGGTCATCATGACTCATGCTACGCGTGCGTTGTGCTCCTGTTCTGCGTTTATAACGGTTGTTGTGCAACATTCAAGCATTTGGACTCCATTAGGTATCTTGATTACGGACTTATTAAAACCAGCTCCGTTACGCGCCGCGATTAAGTATGTACCTACACTACCTATACTACAGTAGCCCGTAATACATTTAAATTATCAAAAAGGTTACCGCTCGCCGTTGTGATATAGTTATTTATAACGAAATTATAGATCCTTTAACCCAAGTTTTACAGATCGCAACCCGCCGTAACCTATATTTGTATATCTCCAAAAATGATATTTTTTTAGTTTTCGAGGTTTACCACATGGTTTAGCTATTGTCGTGTTCTACAGCTTTGTTTGATTGCCACTAATAATAGTAAGCCCATTGAAATGTATGTATAGAATCGACCTCGCGGCCCCGATTTTTGCTCCACGCGTTGAGGTCAATTGACCTCAACTCATTTAGTCACTCGCCAACGCTCACCGCGAACGCACGGTGTAATTGTGCCTACAAAAATGCCGACCTGTGTGTTGAAGACGTGCAAAAATCGAGCCACTACGAAGCAAAAAAATAGTGGAGTGACTTATCATCGGTAAGTAAACAAAACATCAACATAAACCAACCAAAACTAATTTTTATACATTATTTCTACTGAGCCGACATTTTGTATGAAAATCATAGATTATGAAAAGTGAACTATACAGATTGTATACGTAGGTACTAAACTAGGAAAGGTGTACTAATAGCACAGTTTTACAATATAAGTATATTATTATATTCCGTTAAGAACTGCCTATGATGTAGGACAACACTGCCACGCGCCGCCACAGTGTAGGTACTTAACTTACGCTGTCAGGCGAAAAATATGTCCAGGGGCTTGTCAAAAAAGAAAAATTAATTAAAAGTGATTATTAATCTTAAATCCCTACTGTATTTTGTTGGCGAGGCACATCCGTGCACAGAACAACTGTGCTCCATTGCCGCAATTACTCATCCCGATCGAGTGGCAAGGCAAATAGTGAGTTCGAATGTGTACCTACATGATCCCTAGCACGAATATATATCTAAAAAAAAAACGCGCGTAAAAGTGCTCAATAGAGTAATTGTCTATGAGAAAGGAGAGTGGGAAAATTTGTATAGGAAGTGGTCCATGAACCAATAGCGACACTGTTGTTGTATTTATGTAGGGATACCTCAACTACACCCTTATGCAAAGCGGCATCAAAATCTGACTCGGTAGTTTAGAGAAAAAAAAAATCAACACAATATGTTTTTGTTACATTTTTTGTTTTGACTATTTTAGACTGTATTATACCTACAGTTTTGGCATCGTCAATGGTATAGTGTTTTCTCTTAAAATATATTTTATATTTTTAATATATTTATGGGTCCAGCAGAAAACCAGCGTTGTGGAATAGACTCCACAACACAAGCTGAGCCTCGTCTAATTCTAATTTTTAAGATCTGTATTGTATTGAAAACGCCAAATAAATGCTTACTTTACTTTACTAATGCCGTTGACTGCCATTTGGATAGGCGCTGTGCCGGCCGGTTCAATCCCCAGTACGTTTCAATGTGTTTTTGGATTATAGAATTCATTAGTACGTTTATTCAACGCTTTAATTTTGAGGGCGCATTTTCTAGACGCTAGCTAGTGCCTTATCTTCCCTTTTTAATTTCAATTCGTTTATTTCTTTAATGCTATGACAGAGTAATTATTATAAGCAGCAGATAAAGCAGAGTATTTGTAAAATCGTATTTGCAATTTTTTTATAATAAATAATATCGTATATGCAATTATTATGATATCAACTAGAACTAGCACTTTGTGAGCTTTTCGCGGTTTCCGGACAAGGATCTGGGTTAGTAAATATTTTTCCATGTTGCCATAGAAATATTTTTCCTAATAAAAAAATCTATTCGACGACATCAAATACGGGTACTAAATGCCCATCCTCCTTTTTCGAGTAAGTATTCACATGTACCAATCACCTAATTAAATTGCGTTCTTACTATAATTTTATGCAATTTTATTAAACAAGTAGGTATATCCTAATCATTATTATCATTACTATGGATACATGGAAAAATATTTTTCCATGTTTCCTTCCATATAGTACCTAATATTTTCCTAATAAAAAATCTATTCGACGACACCAAATGATTGTTATGAGTGCGGATACTCAATGCCCACCCTCCTTTTTTTTATTTTTCGAGTAAGTATTAAACATGTACCTATTACCTAATTAAATTGCGTTCTTACTATAATTTTATGCAATATTATTAAACAAGTAGGTATATCCTAATCATTATGAAGAATGTGTCGCATCTGTGTGCATGCTACTTTTTCTTTGACAACTCACGCTCGCACTGTCCATGCGTAGCCGCCATCTTTGCAATCGCTGCGGCAATTCATGCCGTAGATCTGTCCATTCTAGTTTACATACATTTCAATGAGTAAGCCTATGAAAAGTGACCATACACAGATTTAAGACCAGATAAAGTCCATCCATTTTCATCTGGTCTTAAATCTGTCTATGGCTGCTTTTCATAATCTTACTATTATCAGTGGCAATCAAACAAAGCTGTAGAACACGACAATAGCTAAACCATGTGGTAAACTCCGAAAACTAAAAAATTATCATTTTTGGAGATATACAAATATAGGTTACGGCGGGTTCCGATCTGTAAAACTTGGGTTAAAGGATCTATAATTTCGTAATAAATAACTATATCACAACGGCGAGCGGTAACCTTTTTGGTAATTTAAATGTATTACGGGCTACTGTACTACTACTTATTGCGAATTTTTTAGAGATCTCGCAAATTCGCAATATATACATCGAAATATTATTACGCTAGTAGGTACATTTCAATACAATATACAAGATCATTTCCGTCAAAACAAAGTCCGAGTTCCCAGCACGACAGTAACAGTAGGGTAAATTTATTCTTATGGTAAGGGCGCAATTCTTCAAACACATTTTAAAAGAAAATTATTTATTTAAAACATAATAAAATAAAGCTTATTTACATATAATTCTAATACACAGTTTAAATAATAATTACAAGCAAATAATACAAAAGTTTACAATTTACATCTTCGCTGCTCTAAAATTCACTATTTAAAACAATGTTGGTAATAAATTATTGTTAATAAAGCTACGTGGAAATAAATAAAATTAATTTCATCTCATCTGCGTTACATACATACATAGTAAAGATGAAAAAGTATTTAATGAAAATGTTGATATTTTTCTTGCTCACTCTTTAACATTGTATAAGTTCCTAATTTGAATCAACATCTATCTATCTGATTTTTACGCTGTTTGTCTGTTCGGTATGATTTGATACTTCAAAAAGTAATCATAATTTACAAGATTAGAAAGTAACTATAGATAGTCCTATTTTCGTTATCTTCATTTCGATGTGCTTAGTATGAAATAGTGAACTAAGTAATGACCTCTACCAAACTTACGATCGAATAACAAAGAGTTATTTTTGCCTTTATTAAAAAGGTGCCAGTGACGTTACCGAAACAGCGGGGCTACTCAAATGGCCACTTTTCTATTCGTTCGCTAACTTAAAAATTAAAAATAAGCCATAAACACCAAAATAACGTGTCGTAGGCTTGTCAATTCTGTACAATACAACAATGTCTGTAATTTACATAAACTTGCGACGTCTGACTTGATCATTAATTGCTTATTTTTAAGATTTAAGTTAGCGAACGAATAGAAAAGTGGCCATTTGAGTAGCCCCCCAGATTCGCTGAATATTACGAGACGTGAAAGTGGATTGTGCTGTGCTCGCCTCACAGCACAATAAAATAATGGCAGTCGCAGAAATAAACCATTCCACAATAAGTGGAAATTTTAATAGCTCCACCAAATTACTGCACGATATGTTATCAACAATAACGTAATGTTATAGAACTTGGTAATCATAAAACGTGATACCAATCAAAATACCTACATATGGAGATAATCTTTGTGTACCTACATAATGAAGTAATAAGTAGGATGAATATTATGAAACATTATAGGACCATAAATGCAGTGCTATGACGAAAGAGCAGATAGGATACTATTTTAGTACAGAATCACGGAAGTATTTTGTGGTCTTACGTCACGTTCTCACGTAAGTAGGTACTAGACAAAAGTAGGGATTCCTTGTTATTATAGGTAGTTTAATGAAAATTATAAGTATGGGCGTTCAATCGTCTCCTGACAAAGATACCTGATAATTTTAATTACATATTTTTTTAGAATGTAAATATTTTTATGTTAAATATAAAAAAATACGAGTAACGTATACGGTAACTCTTAGAATTGAAGTTCTTGGGAGCTAAATACATCGCATGTCATAAAGTTACTGTTAAGTACTGTCTACTTCAATTAAAGCACAAAATGAATACCGACTATAATTTATTATTTTGTTTAAACAACTGGTATGGTATGGTATACATATCAAAACGTGTGTGTCACCACACCACGGCGGCGGTGGCTGTACCAAACATGATACATGTAATAGTATACTTTTATAAATGTATGTACATAAAGTCATAGTGACAAAAAATCACCATTCTAAGTAGGTACCAGTGGCGAAGGGTCAATACAAGCCGATTCCTATCGGCTTATCTTTTAGGAATCCTATCCCACTGAGCCACTATGCAAATCATAGCTTTTTTGTAGAACGGCTTACCTTCACCATAATTTCACCCCTCGCCACTGGTAGGTACCTACCCAAGAAGTAAAAAAGGATCAAATCAAGAAGCTTATATTATACCTGATCAAATTTACAAAAAAAAACATATCACACATCAGAAATGATAGGTAGGCCAAAGAGGACGTTACCTAAGTCAATATTTTATCAAGAACAGATAGGTACCAGCGAAAACAATAGATTACCAAAATAAACAGTAATTTTAAATAGTGACAAACAACCTACCCACCAGACAAAGTCAGTCATTGACCGCTCTACATCAAGGGCGAGACTTTTCCCAAATAATTGTACAATCAAACAAACTTACCAAGTGATGTTCGATTGAGATTATGCACTTGTTTGTCCTGCCCGAAGATGATGATTTTTTACTACTTGTAGTATCGCTCTTCGTACTTGCTGGCGCCACATAAGTTAAAAGAATAATAAATGAAGCGTTTGGAAATGAATAAAATAACATTTCTGAACGCATCAAGTAACGAGAATGCATACTTGTGCATCTGTCATTGTCTATAGTCCCGCGCTGTCATTAAGTTTAAAGTTTAGGTCACATACGCCCTGATGTAGGTAGTTGATGCTGATTCTGCAACTATAGGGTATAGGTACATGTACCTGTAAGGGTGGGAGGGATTCATCATCTTCGGGCAGGACAAACAAGTGCATAATCTCAATCGAACATCACTTGGTAAGTTTGTTTGATTGTACAATTATGCACTTTGTTTGTCCTGCCCTCTATGATGATTTTTTACTACTTGTAGATGTTTAAAGTTCAGTTGCAGAATCAGTTTTTTGAATAGGTAGAGGTGCCTAATCATTTAAAAATTAAATATTAAGTGTAAATAAGCATCTAAAATAGATATTTAATATTTATATTATGTTCTTATTTTGAACCACGTTAATAAATAGATATCGTTTTTCCGTAGGTTGACTGGTAGAGAATGTCATTAACAGCAAGTCAGTCTTTTGTACCTTTATATTGTACAATAAAGATTAAAAAAAATATGCTAAATGAAATTTATATACCTAAGTACATATAAAAGTAAATTCAATTTATTTTTCAGAATTGGTGTCGATTCAATAAGTTATTGACATTTTGGTTAAGTACCAATTAAAATCTTAGTATTGAATAAATTAATGTTTCTTCCAAAAACTTAGAAGAATTTATAATTAAAATTTTATTTATACAATTAGGTATACTATAAATAAGTAATAATGTTGGTTAGTAATAATTTCAAAAAATACTTCACTGCCATTACTAAGTATGGGTATTTGGTGTGGTGTTTATCAAACAATGTTGATGTGAGAGGAATCAAGTCGGTTCGTTATTCTGTGAGAGTACCAAGTTCGCAAACAAAAGGTAGGTAGCAGAGTAAAATGTCATCATGTAAACACTACTAGTCAGTGGAGAAAATGATGAGGTATATTCAGCTCACAGCCAGAAAAAAAATTGCAGTGTTAATAAAATGAGCCTTCTTTAATAAATAAATAGATAAATATAAATATTGAACATCACATACATATTGCTCCAACTCAATTTCAAAGTACCTAGCTGAAGTACTTGTGTAAAGTAAATTAGAGATAACAGTTGTGATTCAAACAGTCAAAACTAAGCCAATATAGAAAAGTTTTTTTTTTTTTTTTTTTTTTTTTTTTTTAATTTGACTTTGCCAGAGGTCGAACCAGGAACTCAGAGATGGCAACACCACGAAAATAGGTGTGTGTAAACCACTCGACCACGGAGGTGGTCATATAGACAGTGTTACTTCAGATAATGAAATTGATTCTATTAAATAGTTACCAACATTCAAATAGAAACTGCCCATTTAAAGTTATATTTATATATTAATTTTGGTGGGCATGGTAAAATAATATTGACTAAATAAGTAGTATTAGGTATGTGTATTCTGTGACTGTACTTACTTACATATAACTAAGTAATTCACCATAATCAAAACACTAATAAAGCCGCGTTCCCACGATCGGCGCTACCACGCACCGCACCGAGCCGCACGAGGGCGAGCACGCACCGATCCATTAAAGTTACCGGCGAACGCGTCGTTCCCCGCGGTGCCGTGTCGGTCTTCTCTCGTGCGTCTACAGACAGGCCGTGGGAACGCACCTTAAGAGGCATGCATGCAACATCAAAGGGAATTATTATATACTCCGTGTGCAGCATAACTAACTATTGTGATGTATTGAAACTACATATGTAGATTACAAAAAAAAAAAAAATTATATATAGTATAAACAATTGCAGCCTTCAATAAATAATTTGAATTTGCAAACCAATGCATTGTTTCTCTGTAGAGGTGTGGAACTGTGGAGTGGAGTAACTATAAAAAAGAAACCTCAAGTAGTGATAGGTAGTAAGATTATAACAGGTACCTATACAATTTTCAATACATTTGATGCATTAAAAATGTATAAAGTAACATGTAGGTGGGTATTTATAAAAAAATGTTATAAGAATAATATTTAGGTAAATTTCTTAAAGCAAACAAACATTCGTTACAATACTCAGGTACTAAGAATCTAGATAATATAATTATATTATTATACACCTATATTCAGTGTAATCTAATATATTTCTTGAAGCTAAATCTTCAATCAAGCTACTAATTTGGTTTTTTGTACCCTGACGTGAAGGTATTAATCTGATGTAAATCTTCAAAATAGGTACTGCTGAATGGTTTTTGCTATCTTATTAATGTGCAGGTAATGATATACTGTATTCTATAACATCTGTAAATATAACCTACTGGCATTATTATTTTTTACAAGAATTATCATATTGTGAAAAAATTATAAGACTAAAACTTAAAGTTTTAAGACTGAATTAAAGTCTAAATGATTTTAGCTATAAGATAAAAATTATAATAATAACAGTAGGTATGTTTTAGGTAACTGTGATTTCTCTTCTCTAGATGGAGTGATGCACTCTTAAATCTGTCTATTTTCAGGCTAAAATTATTTGTTGATAGATTGACTTATTTAACCAACATTAACATGACTGGTAAGTTGTTAAGCAACTAAATTATCTTTAAATTTATAAAAATGATAAGTAGGTATATTCCTTTTTCATTTGAGTAGATCTAGGCAGGTTGTCCTGACAAAGAAATCTTATAGAAAAATCTAGTTTCATTACTAGTTTGTATGAATCTGTATGTATGTAGGTATGTAACGTCATTGTATTTACCTATATGTATTGAATATCAAACCAAGGAATTTTCATTTTAGAAGGAACAAAATGACATGATTTCTTTTCAATTACATAATTATAAATTAAAAAAATGTCACTTACTTTAACATGATTAGCATTGAGACATGTGACATTTTTTCATACACACAAGACCAAATAAGAGGGAGTTAAGTTCTTGATTCTATTAAGTAGGTACTCACTATGTATTGTAAGACATAGGCACATTATGTGCTAATATGTATGGAATAATGTTACACATATAATATAATATGCATCTTTAAATATTTTAACTCACACAATAGGTACTGTTCGAATAAATCTAAGTTTCTTGTCCGAATTAAATGAACATTTAATATGAACATTGAGTTTTATCGAGTATTGCATTTAAGTACCTATCTATAAAAGAAGCAAAATAAGGTAAATCTGAAATACAATTTTAAATTATTGTATGTAGGTACTCATTAATTATTAAGAGATTATAATGGCCAATTTAACTCATATAGGCATTGGGTAAAAAATAATTAAGTAGGTATCTTAGATATCTGTATGTAGCTTCTTCCCGTTGTCAACTGTTGCTCTCTGGACCTTTAAGACAAGTACCCCTTCAGTTTAAAGCTCCGGTTGCAGTTAGTTAGAAACCTTAGTGATCGAGTAATTTCTATCATTATTAAGGTTTTATACAGACTTTTATACTGTATAGTTTGAATATTTAATAATATTGACAACTTTTGACAAAATTGATAAGTCAAAATCTGTATTATGTCAAAAAAAGCTTGGTATGCTGCCTTTATAATCTTATTATTCAGGTGTAGTGAAAACACACAATTTTCTAGCAGCATTGTTGAAATCGCACACAATGTCAAATTTATTTCCTTTGTTGAAGAGGTGTAAATTCACCATATTAACAATTTATTTTATACTCACCAATTTATTTGCTGCTAAAGTTGTGCCCAATTATTTTTGTACTTCTTCCATAATAATAAACAGCTGTTGCAAGTTCTTGTTTTAACACTGCTGCTTGATACTAAGTTTTGGTTACATTATGATATCCAAAAAACTTATATATAGGTAATTATGTCTCTTTAATAGTTCAGAGTTCCAGACTTAATTGTGGGTAAAATTGTTGAATTTCATCTGTTCACGTTTTTTCTTCAATGCACAAAAAATCTTTCCATTCAGGAAAAACAATATAGGTACCTATAATATATCTTTGAGAACTGAGCCTGCTTCAGCGGTGAACTGTTTATCATCCGTCCCACAATCTGGTGTGATTATATTGTTTCCTTTTTATGGAATCGATATGCAGGCATATATGGCATATGGCAGTCATGGTATAACGTATTGTAGTGTGATCTAGTGTGTAGTTTAGTAACTACATCACTGACTCCTCCATACCCCGCAGTCAGGTCTGAATTTAAGTATTGCCAATTATAATTCTATTCCAACTCTTTCATATCTCAGACACAAGTCGAGTTTCATGTAGATAGGTAGGTACTGCTTCCTTCTCTTTACCTTTGGTATTGGGTATGTACTGACTGTGTATAGCAACAATCTTTGTTTCATGTTTTAGACATTAAGGTTTAATAAACATTAATAGGTACATCTTTGTATTATTGCAAATGAACGTTACGATACAGCTGAACCACGAAGGGAGGCCTATATCCGTTTTGTTCATAGTGTGAACATTGCATAAACACATTAATAGGTACATCTTTGTATTATTGCAAACGAACGTTACGATACAGCTGAACCACGAAGGGAGGCCTATATCCGTTTTGTTCATAGTGTGAACATTGCATAAACATTATAGGTAGGTTAAGTACCTCAGTGGTTTTGATACTTTACAATATAGCGTCATCCAGAAGACGGGCCTATATCAGTAGCAAAACTCATAGCTGAAAGAACAAGGGAACATGTAAAACATACCCTGAATACCATCGTGTAGAATACAAACATAGAAGTCTTGGTCGGAATCCAATTTTTTGCTTGAGTAACTTCTGTAATTTTCTTTCAATTTTCGATGTTTTATCTTCTAAGTTTCTTTTCTTATTCATTGTGAATGTTCTGAACTTAATAAAAACTGGTTTTTTGCACTTATTTTAGGATTACGCGAGAATTTCGTGGCGCCTTTGAAGTGACATAAGAAACGAATGACAGCGCGGGACTATAGACAATGACAGATGCACAAGTATGCATTCTCGTTACTTGATGCGTTCAGAAATGTTATTTTATTCATTTCCAAACGCTTCATTTATTATTCTTTTAACTTATGTGGCGCCAGCAAGTACGAAGAGCGATACTACAAGTAGTAAAAAATCATCATAGAGGGCAGGACAAACAAAGTGCATAATGTCGTACGTAGTAGGACCAGACTTCTATGCTTCTATGTTGTATTATAGTCTTTGAGGAGGACGAACTAAATGACATTCTATAAACGGACGTTTCGCAGATGGTATACACATACGGAATAGTATAGTATTACAACATAATAAATACCAAAGGAAAATTACGGCAGATGTAGACGGACGTGACGAGAATAACAATATGTAGGAATGGAATAGTAGGTTCAGTGACGTTATTATTGATATTGAAATAATATTAATCGTGATAAAATTCGACACAGCGCTAATTGAAAAGATAAAACGGTGTTAATTTAACATTGAAAACTGTTTGACAGTTTTAAATATTCTTGAAACAGTCAGGAAGGCCTGTTTAACACCACGGTGTATTTAATCAATAGTTAAATCGGAAGTCTTCGGGAAATGATATAGTGTAGCCTCATGAGGTCAGATGTATTGTAACTTGTAAGACTTCTCTGTCAAGCCGATTTCTATGAAAAAATGTAGATGATAGACGCATAAAACGGGTTGATCGATTACATATACATAGACAAGACGTATTACGAATGCCCGCCAATATTTCTGTTAGACACTAACTAAACGTGTAGGTACATGAGTAGATGGTCACGCAAAACATGCTCATAAACAAGGTTTTCATTTCAGTGACGACGGCCACAAAATACACAGCCATAAACTAATTATACTATTTGTGTACAAGTGTTAACCAATGACGTAAACAACGTGTTAAGTATAGCAAAAGCCAATCGTATAATGTCGTAGAGTTATTGGAAAATGGGATCCTTTCAATAATCCTAGGAGGATTGCAAAGGACCGGAAAACAGATTTTTGTTGTCTTATGAGCAATTTCCACTATAATTATAAAAATGACTAGACAGTTTTCCATTTCAGTATAGGACGATCAAGGAAAACCCCATAGTAAATGGAGAGCTTTTAATTGGCTGGATTGAAAAAAAATCACTGCACCCGCCGCCGTGCCCGCCGATATGATAAGGTCGCTGCTAATAGCCAATCAGGAATAATCAGGATGTATCGATGTAGGCAATCGAAGCTCATTGCTTACGAATACGAAAGCCCATTTTCAATATCATCTTAAACAAACAGGGGTTTTCGTAATGATCCAAATTTTTTTTATAAAATTTTCAAAAAAGTATAAGTATTAGATTCCAATATTTCCAACTATCCAGTCTTAGGATAATCACAAAGATCCCAGTTTAACAATCATACTGCGACATAAGGAAACAAATTGAACATGCTGATATACTATATGATTAAAAACATGTAGTTGAGTGGTGGTTTATATTTCTGAACTGAGCCTTTGGAAAATAAACTTCTTTCTTTACAAGTCGCAAAATAATTTATGACTTCAGTTCTATTAAACTGAAACAATCTAGGTATACAACCGGATGTCAAGATCATTTTCGATCGTGAAAGTTTAATGATTAATACTTAATAAAAAATTGCAATACGTATTTACAACATTGATTCATTAATAGTCTATATAAAAATCGAAAAAACTTATCAGTGAAATTATTTATCTCAAGATATGACAATTTTATTTATCGGACATAGCTGGGTTATTTCATAGTTATTATGAGAATTTAGCTAAAGTTTATATATTTATGGGGTCTGGACTATAAGATTGATTAGTAGTCGGAGACGATGCCCCGTAGTCAGGGGTCGTGGGCGCCGAAGTCGGGGGCGATTCGATTGGCTTATTTAAAACTGGAGCTACATATTCTGGGAATCTGATGGACGACTCCTCTTGTAACGGCGCGGGAGGGGTGCAGCTAGGGAATGGACTAAGCAGCAGGAACGTGCCGAAAGCGACGATAGACGCCATTATCAAAATAATGGTCCGAGCCTCGAAACCAGACCTTAATCCAGCCCATGCTGCCATGTTGACCAGCAAAAGTAACACTGATACACGGATAAGGCTGACGGCCGTTGCATGTATCCTACCCCCACCCACACCGCTCATGTCGCTAGGGCCGTACGCGAAATATAAGTTATGCTTGTCACCAACATGTTTGAACATAAAATAAATCAACCCAAATGGAGCAATAAGAGGACATGCAAGACTATAAACCATTGTTATGGAAAATATCGCCAAACTCCATGCATAATGAACTCCAAATGGAAACTCATACAAAATAGCTTTTTTTACATAACTTTTCTCTGCCTTTGATTTAGACTGCAGAAGATACCAGACATATAAGAACAATTCTGGAAAACGAATCAATTCCAAAGAAGTACCAATGAAACCAGAAGTAATTACGTAATTTACGAAAAAGGCACCCTTATCAGGTAGAAACACACAATCCCATCTCATTGTGTCATTTTCATGGTGCAAAGTCCACATGACAAATGCTTCAGCACTAGCAAGACCCAAAGATGGTAATATCAAAGTCATCAATAACAAGAAGGAAACAGTTTTAGTCATAATAGAGTAGTTTTGTTGAGATTTTGTCCAATGAGACAGAAATTTATCAGAAAATGCCACAATAGCTGGCATCACAGCTGCCATAGTCCAAAGAAGCAATGTAGGTAAAAATTCAAAAATAACCGTACTGACTTTGTTCATTGAATCTGGCTTAACTACCAAGGTATTGAATAGATTCACTATAAAAGCAGGTGTTGTAAGGAAAAACAGTACAATGAATAGAAAGAAATTGATAATAATAGCTTTGACATACCAAACACCTGGTTGTACATTTAAATTTTCCCAAATTATGTCTGATGGGTTAGTAGCATGCTGCAAAACCCAACCTCTGTGTAGACTAAAGTGACTAATAACATGTTCTGCTAACTGATAGGAAGGCAATGTTAAAAAGGCAATACCAAGAGGGTCGTTGAGCACCATCGCACGACATCTTTTCGCTTCATCTTTCAGTTTCTTTTCTTCATTACTGTAGAACTCTATGGCATCTACTTCAGGTCCACATAAGCGGGTTTTGACAGTAATCCGTTTCCCTGTCTTCCTAAAATATGTTTCACTGTACACAAGAGCTTCAGTCACCATTTCCTTCATTTCTTGAACTTCATTTAATTTGTTTATGTTGTACGCTAGGCGGAGGTCAACAATCTGAATATGAGGAAAATTGTGTCCAAAATAAGCTCTGATGGTGGATTCACTCCTATCAGCCTTTGATATGTTTGTGATCATGATAGTTCCTGTCAAAGAAGTAGGAACTGGTTTGCGTCCAGTGCATCGTCTCATGATTAAAACTGACACTGGGAGAAAGGCAATGCTTATTAAAGTATGTACCCAGAGCCAAGGTGATCTCCCAGCAATATTAGTGAGTGTAGTTTTACTGAATGCTCCTGCCTCCACTTGTAATCCAGTGCCATTAAAATTAATAGGCAAGATTATGCCAATAGACGTCAGGGTTATGATGAACATTAGCGTTATAGCATGCCTCTGGAAGGACAAATAGTGTACCGCATCGGGGCCACATTTCGCTAATACTTGCTCCCGCGTGATTTTAAAGATAGCAGGGAACCAAGTTAAGAAACCCTCGTCTATGTTTACAGACTCATCATTGCTCCTCCTTCGATCGACGAGTGAGTCACCATCTCCTCCGCGATAAAAAAGGTTCGTCCATCGACTTTTTGTCCGCTGGACAAGAGCCATTCGCCCGTAGTTCCACGCAGTTCGCCGTAGCACAGAGAACAATAATATGAGACATGACCATGAAATCAAATTCAGAATCAGTGTTTGCGGAATACCGTTGTAAGCTCCTGTTATTATCACATTTTGTGTTGTATTCATTAACATGCAGCCTTCATCGTCTGTCCCATTGGAGCTGCTTGCTGCAGCAAAAACAATTTCGTTTGTAAAACTTTTCATTGTTGATGTCGCAACAATCACTCAGCCACAAAAAGAGAAAGTATTATCATAATTGGAATACGATGCTTTTACACTTTATGAGTATATTTTTAAAGAAGTTTATAGCAATGTTTGGAATTGACAAAAAGACACTGGTAATTGCTTTTTTTTTATCACAAAAATACGAACGATTACAGTAAAAAGGTAGGTAGGACAGTAGGGATGGTGCGTATTTACGCGACCAGGTTTTACGACCAGGTATTTGCTTCCAAGTATGAAAACCAGGTGCCTGCCCCAAATACTTGCAAGACGTTCAAAGTATTTGACTTGAACACACCTCCGCACTTGCTAAGGCAAAAACCCATATAGTACCAGAGCCCTTCAAAATATGAGTGGGAAATCAATATTTACCTCGTTAGGAATAAGTGGCATAATCGCCTAAAGTGAATAAATACTTTCAAACCTTCAAAGTATTTTTTTTTGCCAAAACCATTTTGAACCATATTTATATGAAGTATGTGACTAATCTTCAACAAAATACTTGCAAGACTTTCAAGGTATTTTACTTGGACACACTCACCGCACTTGCAAATCCAAAAAACTATATAGTATTTGAGCGCTTCAAAATATGAGTGGGAAATTAATATTTACCTCCTCAGGCATAAGTAACATAATCGTCTAAAGTGAATAAAAACTTTCAAACCTTCAAAGTATTTTTTTTGACAAAACTACTTTGATCCATATTTATATGAGTTTAGGGACTAATTTTCAACAAAATACTTTAAAGTTTTTTACTTCTGGTCTTGGGTTAGCTTGGCCGAGTCCGGCTGGCTCGGAGAGGGGGTGGGGTCAGATGCGATGTTGTACAAAAGTCCCAACTTTTATTATCAATAAAGATTGCCGGCAAATTCTCTACCTATTGTTTTGTTTTATTGTGTTCATTATACTACTGGTTGCTGGGCCGTCTGCCACCCGCGTCCTGCACAATTGTTTACTGTTTTTGACTGTTTTAGACTGATAATGGGAACCTACCTACTCTACTAGCTTAAAATAAATGATTTTTATTCAGTTTTGTCTGAATTGGCGGCATAGCCGCAATAAACGACTTGATTGACAATAACTTAATTCCTTAAAGAGCTAAGTGGCAAAGGGTCCATACAAGCCGATTCCCATCGGCTTACCTTTGGAAATGCCACCCCATTGATCCACTATGCAGATCATAACTTTTTCATCATTTTTGTAGAGCGGCTTACCTTCGCCATAATTTCACCCCTCGCCACTGAGAGTTATTATGAGCTTTCTTTGATTGACGTCTTTGAGTGTAATAAGTAATTAACTAGAGAAAGAGAAGTATATTATATTTTTAAGTATTTGTGTATTAACAAATATATTTTTAAATATTTATGATAAATTCGTTACCTTCTTTCCACTTGATACCCCCATTTGAACCCCCTGGGGTGTCCATGAAAACTCACTATTACACTTGAACCCCCTACCAGAGGGTTCAAGAATAATTTTAAAATTTATATTACACTTCAACCCCCAGAGTCAAAAACGAAATAATGAAAAGAAAAATAAAACCCAATCCATTCCGATCAACTAAACCGATCCACTAGTTGTGGCCAATGACATTTTCTATTTTATGATGATATTGACATTTCATTCGAAGTTCCTAACGGAACAACTAAATGATACACATTATTACATTTTTTGTGTCACACTATAGATGCATCGCATCGAATGGTCTCTTGCCAAAATAAAAACATAAATACTTAAACGTTATACGTTGTTTTTCTAGGGGATACTAATTATAGAAGATAAATGAAAGTTTAACAAATCATTTCAGGTAGAAAAAATCTACTCTAGATAAACTTACATTAAATAACAACTAAAATAATAATAATAAAACTATTCTTCTTTTTTCGTAAACATTTGGGCATAAAAGTTTTAAAACATTGGCGTTCATGGTTGTTAAATAAATTAAGATAATGTTAGTATGGAAAATCTATATTTTTTAATTCTCCATACAAAACGGCAATTTCATACTTTAACCGCTATTATTAAAAAATACTTTATTCTAATCCTCTAATCAAAGAAAAAATTGCTTCGATTTGAAACCAATCACCTGGTTTTTTTTATTGAAAAATGTGTACGATCTCTTTCCAAAACCTTCAAAGTATTTTTTTTGCCAAAACCATTTTGATCCTTATTTGTATGACATAAGTGAGTAATCTTCAACAAAATACTTTGCAAGTATTTTACTCGAGCCCTGAAATGCTTGCAAGACCTTTAAGGGTTATTTACTTGGACACACCCTTTTCGTATTTTAAACCCTTGAAGAGAACAAAACTTGCAAACCTTCAAAGTATTTTTTTTGCGAATCGATTTTGATCTTTATTTGTAAGGCTTTAGTGGTCAATTATCAACAAAATACTTTGAAAGTATTTTACTCAGATTAGCTAGGCCGTGTCGGGCTGGCTCGGTCAGGCTTGCACGCGATTATGTTCCTTATAAGCTACACATAAGGTCTATTTTTTCATGATGGTAAAAAAATACTTGCAAGTATTTGCACCCTGGTTTTTCGCCCTGGTTTTTAAAACCTTGCGTACCGGGTAGCCCTGGTACTGGATTTTGCAAGTACGACTCATGCCTATAGGACAGGATAGGTACAGACAGAACACGATACACGACACGACGACCACAGCACAGACACCACAGACGTAATAGTGACAGACACAAACAGTTTGTTTGACACTGACACTCCTCAAGTCAATGTTGCCAACGATATATTATTAATTCCGCTAATCAAGTTGTTTTTTTCCGTCAAAAATCCGTTAAAGTGATATATTTTTCTATAAATGCAATCCGTCAAATGAAATATTTTCTTAGAGCCATTTATTTTTGAAGCTAAATAGCTTCAATATACCTACTATATATACCACTACTATCAATATACCTACTACAAAAAAGCTTAAAATAAAAAAGTTTTTTAAAAATACAAAACCTTTAAAATAACCTAACAAAAATTTGTTAGGTTATTTTAAAGGTTTTGTATTTTTAAAAAACTTTTTTATTTTAAGCTTTTTTGTAGTAGGTATATTTAGTGACGATATTATAATTATAAGTTACAACAGCCTTATGTCAACGGCTCATCATCATCACCTTTTACAAAATACTGCCTTTGCTGACGCAGGGGCATTAATTGTTGAGGAGTTCTCCTGATACTTCACTATTATCTTCACTTCACCATAATATGAATTATGATAAGCATAATTAAAAGCCTAGCAACGTAAACAGCATCACAACAGCAACAGCATGTAAAAGTAATCATATCACACCAGTGAAATACTTAGTATTGAACAATTTCGATGATTATCTATGCCATAGGTGATCATGGAACTGATGATGAAGACCATAGGTTCCTATGGTCTTCATCATCAGTTCCACATCCTCCCCAAAATGGTATTTTCCGAAAGCAAATGCATAAGTTACTTAAGAAAATACCAAAATTGCCAACGAACTAAGATCTATGGAAATGTAATTCTGCTCAAAAAATAGCACCACGTAAACTACTACCGAGTGGGTGGGGCTAAAAAAGTACTACCGAAGCACTATTTAGTCCAGTGTTGCCATATATACAGATTTATCTGTATTTATACAGATTTTCATTAAAATTTACAGATCGCCATGAACTAGCTTTTCATACAAATTTTAACTTTATACAGATTTTTCTTGTTTGAATTTAGTATGAATTTTGTAAGAATACAGATTTTAATTTTATAATTGCCATAGAAATAGTACATTTATACAGATTTTTTGATGTTATGATACAGATTTACATTATAAATATCTGGCAACACTGATTTAGTCATGTCTGCCACGCGCTCGGCGACAGTCGTTAGCGTTATTACAAAAAAATAATTAAAAAAGTGGTAAAAAATGACGTCATGTGTGGTCAAGTGGTGTAAAAGACCAAAACACGGTAGCAAAAAAAATACCGACATAACATATCATCGGTAAGTCAAATATTTTTCGTGTTTTAGAAATATCTATGAGCGTATACATACAAACTATGGTCGCTATTATGCAACAAGTGTTCAGTCGCATTGTGGGGCAGTGTCAAATCTTCACATTCACTGCTATCACACATTTTTAAACAAGAATAAACCTCTCCAGTATAACAAAAAAAGGAAAATTGAACTCAAAATTTTGTAATGCTATAAAAATGGCGCGTCCTGCAATATGCAATCCATAGAAAACGAGGGGTAGTATTTAATCGGGTAAAAATAAATTCCCATTTTGGGTATCAAAAATACTGAATATAGAGTACTGAAATACTAAGTGAGCGATGGACTGAGGGCGACTAGAAGAATTGAAAATAGGTGACTTTAAAATAGAAACTGAGTACTAGTTATCAGAACGGGCAACTAAATTTCTATTTGGGCGACAACCTCAAGGCACACAAAAAAAGGCGACTATTAATCTAATCAAGATGACAAATATACTATGTTGGGCAACGAACCAAGGGCTCACAAAAAGAACACAAAAACAAGCTTCCTAATAACTAATTGGTGTACAGTCGACAGCAACATCAAGCGGAATAAGAGCGGTCTCTCTCGACGTTAAACTTTGCCTGGTATTGTAAGTATTTCGCAGCGTTGAGTACTTTTTGAGATATTGCTGTTTTAAGTATGACAGATGACCGCTGTCAAACTCAAAACAGCAATATCTCGACAAGTACTCATACCATGAGATCTTCATTTTAGATGACAGCTGTCAAATTTAAGTTTGTCCTCTAAAATGAAGATCTCACCAAGACCTTTCATTTCTTCAAAGACACCATCAGTCTGGGATGAGTAATTTCCGAGATATTTCTGTTTTAAGTTTGACAGATGACAGCTGTCATCGTTATATAACTGCTGTGTGGTGCCGTTCTGCTGTTTCCAAAAAAGATATATGTACGTATGCTCAAATAGTATTGCAGTATCCCAAAATATTTTTATCGTCACCCACAAAAACATTCCAAAAGATATTTTTTGAAGCCCTCATTGTATTAGCCTAAATCAGTTATATATTTAGTATATGTTATCCACTTAGTTTAGTAGTCGCCCACTCATTTAGAATTTTTCTTGAAATCAAGTGTCTTACCTATTTGTAACAAATACGATCATCATTGATCAACATCATAATTTTATAATTTTCATAAAATAAAATAACAATATAATCATCACAGCCGAAAGGCTACTGCTGGCTGACACTCTTTTAGTTTTATAGAGCGACTAGTTACAGACGACTTGCATCCAGCGTATTCGAGCGGTCTTTACCAAGTCGTCTGTCTACATAATAAAACAAACATTGTAACTAATAATAATAATTTAATAAAACAATTATTGATGCCGTCCGTCGCGCGCGCCACGCCGTAGTGCCTGTAGTAGGTTAGATGTACTGACTGAATTTTACATTACACCGTCCTCGCTTCAAAGATAGCGGAATGAAACGGCCCAATTTGACTCAAACCTTATGTCCTAATAAATAAATAATAATAATAAATATAAAATCTTCATTAAAATAATCTTACAACTAAGTAGTTTAAACTTACTTAGATAATATAGGAAAAACCATAGACATAGAAAAATTTTCGCTGCGCTCAAGACTAGAGTTGGACGTTTAAACGAAAAGCACTTAAATAAGCATGCTTATTTAAATAAGTGCAAAAGCGCGCTTTCAATTTTAAGCAAAGTATGCTTTCTACTTATTGTTAAAGTCCCGCCACCTATCATGTCGTGGTAGAACTACTTGCTTCAACGTTTCTGTATTTCGGCATTTTTGCTATTCGGAGGCAGCACTTTAGCGTTTTATTTGTTTGGTTTGAATTTTTTAAACGAAAAGTAAAAAAGCAGTAAGCATTTTTAAGCAGTACGCTTTTTGCTGTCTCGGAGTAAGCGCGTGTCACGTTTTCGTTCAGTTTGTTGCGTAATTTGCGTTGTGTTGTGTGCTTAAATTGCTAACGTGATTTAAATTTTGTTGTTAATAAACATTGTAAATACCTATGTTTTGTTGTATATGGTGGTGGTGTGAGTTAATAAAATTTTGTAAACATTATTATTTGAACTGCATTCGTTTTAAGGTTTTGAACATAAATAAAAATGTCGAGAAACAGTAATAATCTTTATGGGACTATTTTAGCAGAAATGTGTAGGAAAAATTTGCAGAATGCAATATTTGTAAAGTTAAGTTCATTGAAATATAAAAAAGTAATTAGGTTTCATTCAATATTTTGTTTATATCACAACAATTTCGTTCCGTTTAAAAAGCTCTCCGCGTAGTTAAGTTTGTTATTGGCAACACAACGTTGCAAGCTTTTTACTTCAACGGTTTCAATACAACGTACAAACGAAAAAAACATTTAAGCAAAAAAGCACTTTTTTAAGCGTGCTTATTAAAAAAAGTACAACGTTTCAACGTTTAAAATTTTTAAGTCGTTTTTTCCACCTCTACTCAAGACACTGACGTCCATTATACAAGTACGCTGGACAGGCGAACGTCATCATCACCAATCGTTTGTTCCGATTTGAAAATCGCTATATTGGCGCTGAGAGCAGTAGATTCCATAAAGTTAATATTACCTGTAGATTCTATACTATGGCAGTAGTGAGTGTACTTGGAATTAATTAGTTTCAAGTACACTCACTAGTACTCACTACTGCTTTAGTAGAATCTAGTGCTCTCAGCGCCAATATGGCGAATTTCAAATCGGCACAAAAATTGCTGTTTCATGACAATAGCCTGTCCAGCGTACTTGTATAATGGATGTCAGTGGCTCAAGACATTCTATTTCTATGGGAAGGGAAAAACAAATAATAAACAATTATTAAAATAATATTATACTATGTGCTTGATTGACCACATGCGATGTTGCCGTTCTGCTCACTTCATGGCTTGGAAAATATAGAAGGCTATGAGCGGTAGAGCCGCCGGAAGAAAGCATTTTCACAACTGGCAATAAAGTACATCATAGAAAGAGAGAGAAATAAAAATTCATAGAACTTTGTGAGAGAGAAGATACCTTTTGAAACTGTGAGTCTGTGAATGAAATTCAGAATTTCGTGAGCAAGTTCGACCGTTCGATTAACTTGGAATTTATTAAAAATGTTTAATAATTAGTTTTCCTCACACCTTTAATCATGGATTTCGACTGGACAAATTATTTAGAAGCTTATAATACGACAGCTGTGCCCGAGGAACTATTTTCTCACGTAAGTACTTAAAGAAGAAATATAATCTTTTTAACTTGCACAATAATGTAATTACGCTACGTAAAATTAGTTTGTTTATTAATTAACGTTGTTTTAGAACATTGCCACAGCATTATAACTTTCGTGATTTCAACATTAAAATGTACAAGATTAAATATTTAGTATATTCTTCTTCAGAGCGACTGTTATATTTTTAGCATTAGGCTACCTAACTGAATTATTTGGAAAAAAAAACACCTTTTAATAGAATTCAAGGACTTTCTCGGTATTAGAGTCTCTACCATTTCTCTACACTTTAAAAAGTTATAATTACACATTACCTACCTACCTAATATGTATTTTATTTAAGAGTTAGGGTCATACACAACAAACTTCATAAAGTCCATATGTTTAAGTTAAAGTGAATTTTGAATATTTATTTGTTGAGTGTAAAAAATACATACAACATAATAAAGTTTATATTTTTTAAGTAAGTAATACAAATTTAATAAAATAAACTTTTATAAACTGCCTTGATTCTGTTGTGATTTTTTTTAGTATAAATTCCGTTATATCTAAAAAAAAAGAGAGCAGCTTTTCATCCATAATAAAATAATCAAAATTTTGTATGAAAAGTCAAATGATTTAACCTTTTTTGGCATTAACTCTCATGCAAAAAAGACACATTTGTTTTTTACTCAAGAAACTCTTTAAAATATGCATGTTAACTATTATTGCTTGTTTATTCCTTCTCAAAAATTCTGCGTTGGCACCATAGACTTATTATATTACTAGCATAGTAGGCACATTTATAAGCTAACAAGAGGTCTCTTATTTTTCTTCTCTCTTCTCTCTATCTCTGTTTAGTGTTTTGGAGTTCAGCAGTATCATTCCATTTAAAGACTGTTAATTTTTAACACAGAAATAAAAACATTGAATCAAATAAAAAAAAAATGAACTATAATACTTCCTGCCACACTGTTCATAATGCAAATTCCCTAGTAAACTTGCTATGAAGATTCATAGCTTCAATTATGGTACCTTTGCCCTTTAGGTCGAATCAAGTCTTAATAATGGAATCAAACAAGGAATGCTACTTGAAGTGTGCCACAAAAACAACCCAGATATTTACTGGATTGCTGAGATCACCATGGTGTGTGGTCACCTCCTGAGGATAAAGTTTCTGGGAGCCGAAGAAGACTTTTGGTGTGACATCTCTACCACCAAAGTACATCCATTAGGATGGTGTGGAAAGTATGACGAGCTTATTGAACCTCCCGATGAAATAAATGCACGGTATGGAGATACTATTATAGATATCATGAAGAAAGCTCTTCTTGATGGTCAGTCGGTATCTATTGAAGCGTTAAACAATAAAGGACTATCACCAATTGATAGAATTAAGGCAGGAATGAAGGTGGAAGTGCAAAACATAATAGATCCGTATAGATACTGGATTGCTACTGTAAGTTTTTGTATTTCTTAAGGTCAATTAATTTATTGATAATATAAAAATCTGTACCTAATTAATATATTTTATCTCAGGTCACAGAAAATGTTGGTGGTAGACTCCTCTTACGGTATGATGGCTCCGATGAAGATTTGCAACAGATTTGGATATTTTTTTCCAATCCTCGTTTGTGTAGCTTTGGATATGTAACTAACAAGGTATTTTTTATATTGTAATAAACTGTAAAGGTATTTTAAGTCCCATTCAGACAACAAAGAATTTAAAATAACATGGCTTTCATTTCACAGGGTTCCCCATGGCAGTTCAAATATCCAAACAAAGTCAACAAGTTTTCATGCAAAAACAAACTTAGCACGCAACTGCGCCAATGTGCTGAGGAATCTATAAAAGAACCCACACCCCCTGATTTGTTTCAGGTAATAAAGAGTCATAACATTTGAGTTTTTTATATTTTAAATATTTGTTATTGTTACATTCAAGAGCATCTTTATTTTGTAGCCAACATCAAGTTTGGAAGTGCACAATTTCGTAACAGGAATGAAGGTGGAAGCTTTAGATCCCAACGACATGAAAACAATCCGACCAGCAACTGTCACTAAAGTGTTCAACAACTTTCACTTTCTGGTTGTCATTGATGATCACTTAGAAGATTACGAAGACTCAAAGATGGCTTGGCTCTGTGACTCCATGCACCCATATATCTTTCCAATAGGCTGGGCTGAAAAGAATTCAATTAGTTTTAAAGCACCTAAGATATGGAAAGAAGAGTCATATGATTGGGATGAATATCTCTCAATGACATCCTCTGTGCCTGCACCTGAATATTGCTTTGGCAATAAAGAGCCTTCAAAAGGTTTCGAAGTCAATATGAAACTTGAAGCTGTAAATCCGCAAAATCATGAAGAAATACATGTTGCTTCAATACACTTTATTGTAGAACACATGGTGTGTGTAGAGCTTTTGCCAATAGGTGAAAAGTTCTGGTATGCTCAAAATAGTGACTTGCTCTTTCCTGTAGGTTGGTGCGACAGTAACAATTACGCATTACACTATCCCGATGTGTCTACTGTCAGAAAAGAAACACCGAAACCTGTAGAAGAAGTCAGAAATATAAAAGAGGATTTGAAGTCCCAAGAAGAGTGGTGCGAAAGAATATTTTTCAATTACAAATGCTATTCTGGACCTTCGATTAGCAGAAACAAACTTTCCCAGCTTCCCAAGCATGTGGGGCCAGGGCCATTATCTTTGGTACTCAAAGAAGTGATGAATAAAATAATATCTGCGTCGTACAAACCGGCCAAATTGCTGAAAGACTGGTCAACAGAGGAACCTCTTGAAGAAGGGATGAGATTGGAAATGTTGAGGGCCAAGTATGTATAATTAATTTTCGCAAATATGTTATCTATATTTTATTTGCAGAAGGTGAATGACACCAAGTTACAGTTAAATAATTATGCTTAAAATTACGTTAACTTTTGTTGACTAATTGTGTGTTAAAATAAAACTACAGTGGAAGCGATTTAACCCTTGTTGGGAGAAGAGTTCCCTCTAGATGCCCTCCTAAATTGTCTTTAATATTTTTTGAATAACTCTTTAACAGTTTTCATTGTTTCTGTAAGTTTTTAAATCCATTCTAGCCAAAAGTGGCGCTAAAATGGATTTTAAAACTTACAGAAAGAAGAGTTATTTAGGAGGGCAGGATCTTAGCTTTTATTAAATATTAACTTGGTTTGCGAGTCATATTAATAAATTTATTGGCGGCGCTAGTAGTGGGTAGTTGGACGCCTTAAACCATTCCGTCAACGCCGAACCGGCCGCATGAGGCTGGCAACGTGTCCTTTTGTCTCTTTTCTTCTCTGGTGCTAATTATTTTTAGGGGATATACGGCAGGCGCTGCTGATGAGTTAAATAAATAACCCACTAATACTCGGGGTAAAGTTTATCTCGATAAAATTTAATTTTCGTGTACTCGTAGGTTGAAGACGAGTACGTACCACGCGCGCGTGCCCGTAGCCACAAGCGCGGAGCAAGTGGCGAGCTACTGTCGCAGCATGTGCGGCAAACTGCAGGCCTGCCCCAGCCTGTTCGGGCCCGAGGAGTTCCCCGACCGGTGCCCGCATAACTGCCAGCAGGTCGAGAAGTCTACCTTCCGTGAGTATTTTTAACAATGGTTTCCAAAAATACGGTACGCGTCCTAATATTCGCGTATAATAGTGAGATTGTGGATTGTCGATTAATTTTTTGGCCAATTCTGATTGCAACTTAATACAACAGGAAATCATTGATGTATTTTTCTATAGTCTGTTTAAGACCTGGGCACACCGACTGCGTAGACACGCGCGTAGTGACGCGCAGCAAAGATACGTGCGTGTTCGGTGTGACGTCCAATAGGGAATGCCATTGAGTACAACGTCACGAGCTGCAATACGTAGGGTTATGCATCAGTCTACGCGTTACGCAAGCGGTGTGCCATGTCTCATAAGTTTCAGACATTACAACGTCATGGTACGTCTACGTGCACGCTTACGCATCCGGTGTTTCGCACTTTAGGTATGCTTACTTGTCTTATTGTAAACAATTTTTGACAGTTGTCTTACGTCTTTTAAATTTAATCGTTATTTAAACCTACTATTTAAAATTGTCATTATTAATTATCAACTTAAAGAGTTGGGTGAAGATTGTTTACCAAATAGGACAAGTAAGGTTAACCTTTTCAGAATTTACAGCCCTGTAAAAAAACATGTCTTTATTTATCTCTAAGGAGGCTGTTACCAAAGGAGAGTCTCGATCGCGATTTCTTCTAGGCAAAGTAGAAGAAATCGCCACTCGCGTGCGAGACTCTCCTTGTGTCAACAGCCTCCTAAAGAATACTATATCTTGTTACAGATAATTTGTCAGAACGTCGAGGTAGGCCGAAAGGAACTCTGAACGGTCGAAGAAAGAAGAAAAAAACTACTCCAGAAAAACGTGAAAAGGAACCGCAACCATCGCAAGAAACGGAGAGTAATAAAGACGAATCTGCTAGCGACCACAGTGCTGGCTCCACGCCTCCGTCCGAGTCTGGCACTAGACCGAATTCTCCCGATAGTGCCCCAGAGTATAAAAGAAGCCAAAGGAGAAAACGCGAACAAGAAAATCCTTACCCAAAATTAGAAATGAAAACCAGAGGAGCAAAGTTGCCAAACTTTGCACTTCAAATGAAAGAAGCTCATTGGGATAAGAAAGATGTACAGACGATTTACAACAGCGGCTGCACTTCAAGAAAACGAGCTTCCCCCGACAGTGATTCAGAAGACGAAACAAACGAAAGTAGCGCTACTTCTCGAGATGCGAAAAATATATCAGATGTGTCTGATTCTGAGGAACCGGAGCTGAAGAAGCTTAAATTTACGCAAAACGACCCTTTACCATCAGATAACAAGAAGTTCGAAAAAGATACCGCAATGAACTGGACGAAAGGTAAGCTTAAACTTTCTCCAAATCCTATCGAATGGTCTGTAGATGATGTTTATACTTATCTCAAAAGCACAGATGATTGCAAACTGGTAGCAGAAAAGATGAAACAGGAAGAAATCGATGGCGAAGCATTCATCATGCTCGATTTACAAACGATAAGAGATTTCCTACACATGAAAAAAGAGTTTGCAGTCCAACTCATTAAACACATTACTAGAATTAAGTGGTATTATATAGTTAATTATGAAGATAATGTATTAACGTGATAATTTTGTTCCTCTATTTTATTATTATTTCGTCTAGTCCTCAATAAAATACTTGTTATTTCCAGAAATGTATTTTCTTTGCATTTTCCATTTGTAGCCTCAACAATTTTAACCTCTACGAAGTTTTTTGCAAATAAAATTGCAGATTTTGGAAATAAAAGATTTGTTTTCGTCTTTCTCTCGTTCTTGATTGAAATCTTCGTCAAGGTATATGTTTTTCTTAGCATATGATATTTTCACTGGTATTTCGCGATCGGGAGCATAAGATTTCTCTCGTTGTTTTCCATATTCTTCAAGTTCTTGTTTTTTGTCTGCTAACTTCTTTAAATTGTCTGCAGATGCAACATTATAGCCCTTTTGCTCACGGCTGGGGTCTTTAATATTGATTTCAGATAGTAAATGGCGATCGTTCATTTTAATTTGAACACATGGCGCGCCGTTTAGTAGGTAGATATTGAATATTTCTTCTTTCTTGGCGCTAGAGTTGAATTTAGATGGAGTATCTTCGAACGTGGAATCGGTTTGATAATGATCATTTTTGTACGACTCCACAACCGAATGCAAGCTTTCTAAAAGTTTCGCAGTTTGTACTACATTACCTGAATTACTTTTACTCGCGTCGCCTTTATCCTTGATGCTTGTTGTAGAATTCTCTCTTTGACCTTCATGAGTTATATTAGAATCAGATGACATAATGTGATTTATCATATCTTTTATAAACGCCTCCATATCTGCTACAGCATCTTCCCGGTTTTTTGCAAGTATGTCATTAAACCTCTTCTTGTAAATTTCAAAATCTCGCATGCTGGCATAGAAATTGTCAAAAATCTCCAACACTGTGGTCTTGAAAAATTTTATATTGGACTCTAAACTACTAACTGAAGACTCATCGGTTTGGAGTTCTTGAGATATTGTGTTAAATATTTTCTTCTCTAGCTTTTCTAGTTGCGAATTAGTTAACGACACCTTGTCACTATCACCGGCTTCTGCGTCTTGAAAACCAGCTTTAGCCATTTGCGAATCTTCCTTCACTGGGGTTACGTCGTGCTCATATTTTTTGTAATAGCTGTCATTAGAACTACTTCCTTTGAAATTTGAGGAACAAATTGATGCATCGTAGGTGTCGTGTCCACCGCTTTGCGACCCAGAGTGGACAGTAATATTTATATCCGATTTCCAAGGTGGTTCAGTTCGTGTTTCATCTCTATATACTCTTCGGCGCGCTATATTGTTGCTACCTACAAGAAATGCGTGTAAATTGACATATTATTAAAATATATCAGTTACCTAACTATATAAATATGGTAGGTAAACAAGAACTTACTCATCACGAAAGAAAGTGCAGCAGTAAGAATAATTGTAAAAACTGAAAAAGATGGAGATTTAGGTAAGTAAACAGGTGAGTAGATGAAAATAGGACTTGATATCCAGTGAGCATGAGCACCTGCATTTCATACGATATGTAAAGCGCATTCGCTTAGATAGTGTCGCCCTTTTATCGAGCCGCCTTTGCACGTGCCGCTTCTTGTCAAAGAATGCCGCCGCATAAACAAAGGATACCGCGTGCGGCGTACACCCGCAAGTCAATTTGGATTTTGGTAGTTTACATCGAAGCTCCGCGCCGTATTGAAAGGTTGTGTTTGTTGACTCTGCTACGTATACTAAAAGTGATTTTTCGTCCTTGGGAGGACAATGAAGTGCCTCAAGATGAAACTTTAAGTGAACCAACAAAAAAAGACGGGTGTTTTGTAAAACATGTAAACACAAAAGATGTGTAGATCACGCAATTAAAGAAGAAAATCGATATATTGGTATGGATTACGTGATGATGTTCGATCTATTATTATAAATACAGGTGATAATAACACACTTCAAGTGATGAAGAATAGTAGGTAGTCTATTTTTTTTTAATTTAATTTTTCATTAAAATTCTCTTTCCACCTCGCTTGTGTGTATTATTTGTATTCGATTTTATTACAATAAACACAAGTAGGGACGGATACCGTTATCTAAAAACACGACCCCCCCTCCCCCCGCCCGCACACTATGGTACCGATATACCGATAACGATATTGTTTACCGTTATCAGTAACATTACCAAAAACTTGCCGGTATGCCTGACACTGCTGAACACATTTGCTTGCAGGTGTACCGACACTATCTAACCGAACAAGCTTTACCCAAGATGTATGTACATCTAAGTACTTTGCATTTGCTGTTAACTCCTAAAGAGACTAGGCTGTCTTCGTAAGTAATAATATCTATGATTATTTTAAAGTGCTGATATACAATTTTATAGCTGTTTTCATCAAATTTAAAGTGCTATTAAATACATCCCATAATAAAGAAGCAATGCAGTAGTGCGACTAGATTGCTGGTCTAGTCACTAGAAGCACAATCGGAGTGCCAAGTGGTGCTCATGCTTAGACTTAGATTAGATCATTCCAGGTGCACAACCCCGCTACTTACTTTTATACGTTTCGAATATTTGAAATGAAGATAATAACTTAGATTATTGATGAAGTATAAAAAATAATCCGATAAATTTTGACTGCATGCAAAAAATCAAAATGACAAGAGACGAACTTGCCAAAATAAGGAGGTATTCCAAAGAGATTATTTTTTAAAGAGGGTCAAACACTGACGTCTATAATGCAGGTCAATGGGGTCAAAGTATTCAAGGCGCATCGATAAATTTTCATTCAAAGCTGATAGATAGATAAACCAAAGAGAATGTATGTAATAATTTAAAACTAGAGTAGCATAGGTGTACCTAGGTATTATGCGAAAAGTGGCGAAAAGATTCAGCCAAGAAACTTATACCCACAGAGGAAGGTATAAGCTTCTTGGATTCAGCGTAGCGAAAAAGTCTATGATTCAGACATAAAAAAAAAAACAAAACTAAAACTTACACAGAACCATATTTAACTAGGTACCTTACCTTCTAATACTTACGCAGAAACACAGTCGAACTCTCAAAGAGGAACTTAGCTAAAGTAGCCCCTTGGTTCGATTACCGGTCGACCTTGCAATATAGCATTGCAAGGTCGACCTATGCTACCTAATAGTGACATGGTAGGTACCTAGTAGACTAGTAGGTTCATATTAAAATGTTCAAGTTCAACGGCATTTTGTGAGCCATTTTGGCAACATGACTTTTCCGAAGTAAAAAGGCCTGCTAAATTCTGTTCTGAATGTTACCAAGCCCAATTTTGGCTCCTTTGCCTAAAATTCAAGATGGCGGCCAAAATGGAGCCTTATCTAATTAGAACTCGATTCTGGTCGTGTGAGGTGTCTTGGTTTAGGTTTTGGGGGTCGCTGAACTCAATTTTGATAACTGGAAGTCCGTCCGGGTACCGGAAGTAAGTATGAGATGTGGCTGGATGAGAGAAAATTCCGCCACGCACGCGACATTTTTTTTAACACAGTTACTAGACTTTTTTTAACAAGATTATTATTTTATATAGTGATATAGGTAACTGGGCTATTTACCAGTATTTTTTTTCTGAGATCATAGTTTTAACTCTGTAGAGGATTTTAAAAAACTATTAAGAGAAAATTCCGCCGCGCAAAATATTTTTTTTAACACAGTTAACTAAACAAAAATGTTTAACAAGTTAATTACTTTATATAGTAAAATAACTTGTAGGATGTATGGTATGGAAAGGTGAGCCACTAGTAAGAAGGCCAAAGTGGAAGATCTTCCTCCGGGCTGGGTGATCTTGGCCCGGGGGCCGCGGACCAACCGATGATGGTTGGCAGTTGTATATGCTGCTTCACTGACATAACTCCGTTAGCGAGATGTAGGTTTCTCCATACTACGAGGTGCTATTCCTTACTAATATTTTGTGTTTATCGCGGCGGTACGGTAGATGCCGCTACAAACTATTCACCTCACCAGTACCTATATTTTTCTGGGGTAAATTTTAATAGTTTTAATTCTGTAGAGGATTTTTGAAAAAAAATTGCTGAGAAAATTCCGAAGCGCGTCGCAAACATTTCTTAACACCGTTACTCTTAGAGCATTCAACCCGTTACTAGCCAAAAATGCGCTTAACAAGTTTATTACTCTATATAGTGAAATAAGTAGGCTATTTACCAGTGTTTTTGTGTGTGTGTGGTTTGAGGGCCACTTGCTCGAAAGTCAATAAAAGTATACTGATGATTTAGTGGACATTATAAAAGAAATGTGCAACTTGGAATCGATTTTGTGAAAGTTATCTTCACTGAGTTATTAGCTGAAGAGTCGGGCCCTCAGTTCTCACATGGAGGATTGAGGGCCCGGCTGTTGCGAACAAACTATTAACATTACAGTAAAAGTTTTAATGCTTAAGTCTAAGTTAATCCCGAACAAAAATTGTGGAAGTAAGATTTATCGCAAAACGCTTTTCTACTTTGTATAATCTTAGTTCAAAATGGGCCCTCAATCCTCCAACTTACAAAAATTAACTGCGCATTTTTTTTTAAACTATAGGATTACGGCTGTTGCAAGTTGTCCAGGGGGGTACGTAATAAAATGTGAAAAAATGTGAAACAAATAGTTAGCTGGCTTCAACTCCTCCTAGTTTTCCAGTTATTGCCTTGTTAATATTCGGGCCCTCAATCCTCCACGTTTTCTTTTTCTTGATTTTTACGCACAAAGTATGGAATGTAAGACCAACCTGAAGTTTTCTGTTTATGTGAAAAAAAATGTGCATCAAGCTGATATCAAAGGGAAAATAAAAGACCCATTTATTAATAAGATATATCAATTTCAGATTTATCCTCTTTAAGTATGAAAAGGGTGACCACGTTTTTTATTAAATACTTATGAGGAATAGGGAAAACTCAGGAGGCGTTTTGGAAATGTATCCCTTTGTGCCTATTATTTTTTATTAAATTAAATAACTCCAAACTTATAAAAAATATAAGCAATTCATAAGCAATTTTTGACTCATGAAAATTTCAGTAATTCTACATAGTTATTACTTTACAGAGGTTGACCGGCCATTCTGATGTCAGGATAGACGTCGGTAAACCTTAAATGTTTTATTTCTTTTAAATTATGCTATAAGCGATTCTCTCGTTATGATAAGCAAATATAAGCAATTCATAAGCAATTTTAGGCTCATGAAAATTTCAGTAATTCTACATAGTTATTACTTTACAGAGGTTGACCGGCCATTCTGATGTCAGGATAGACGTCGGTAAACTTTAAATGTTTTTTTTCTTTTAAATTATGCAATATGCGATTCTCTCGTTATGATAAGCAAATATAAGCAATTCATAAGCAATTTTTAGACACAATTTCAAAGTCAAATACGACGGTTGACCTGCGATTCAATGGACCCCTCAAACCTTTTGTAATATAAACGCAATTAGTACTATACGCCACTTAGCTCTCAATTTTTAACAGGCGCTTGAGACTTTTAAACTCATACCTAGTTTATGGAAAGAATAACAGGCTCTCGGCTTGCAAATTGTGGAATAAGCAATTCATAAGCAATTTTTGGCCCACGAAAATTTCAGTAATGCTACATAGTTATTGCTGTACAGAGGTTGACCGGCCATTCTGATGTCAGGATGGCCGGTCAACCTTAAATGTTTTATTTCTTTTTAATTATGCAATAAGCAATTCTCTCATTATGATAAGCAAATATAAGCAATTCATAAGCAATTTTCTTAAATCAAGTCGTTATTAGAGCAAAACACGCTTGAAAAAATCAGGGAGGGGGAAGCCAAAATTCGACTTGGCAACATTCAGAACCGAATTCAGCAGGCTTTTTTACATCGGAAAAGTCACGTTGCCCAAATGGCTCACAAAATGCCATTGAAACGGTAAAGAAAGCCGATTTTTAGAATTTTCTACCACTCTATAGGTAGTTTTTTTTCTTATACCCAGTGGCGGATTTATAGTCTTGGCCGCCCTAGGCCGAACAGTACCAGCCGCCCCTTTTTAAATCCCAGTTTTTTTTTAATGCTTGTCTACAGCAAAAAAAAAACGGCCGCGCAGCGCGATTTTTAGTCAGTTTCATCCACTAACCTTGTACTTTTGCCTGTCTGTGTCTACAGCAAAAAACGGCCGCGCAGCGCCATTTTTTGTCAGTTTCATTCACTAATATTATAATCTGTGCTTTCATCCGCGTAATTTAAAAATGCCTGTCTCAGGTTAGTATCGGCCGCACGCCTGTCTAAACCGTAATGCTCTTCAAATGTGGCAAAACCCTGTCAGATGGTAACTCTAGTCTCGGACCACGTTTTAAGGTTTAAAAAATTGCAAAAAACGGCTGCGCAGCGTGATTTTTAGTAAGTTTTATCTACTAATCGTGTAATCTTGCCGAGTTCGGCCTATTTTAGCAAATACTCAGTTTCATGCACTTATCTCGTAATCTTGCCAGTCTATAGCAAAAAAAATTACTGGACAGCTCGATTTTTAGTCAGTTTCATCTACTTATCTTGTAATCTTGCCTGTCTATAGCAAAAAAACAGCCGCACAGCGCGATTTTTAGTCAGTTTGATCTACTAATTGTGTACTCTTGCCTGTTTATAGTATAAAAAACGGCCGCGCAGCGCGATTTTTAGTCAGTTTCATCCACAAATATTGTAATCTGTGGTTTCACCCACGAAATTAATAAATGCCTGTCTCAGCTTAGTGCCGGCCGCATGCCTAAACCGTAAAATGCCTGTCAAATGCGGCAAAAGCACATGGTAACTCTGGCCTCGGACCAAGATTTAAGAAAAAATAAAGTTAAGTACCTATAGGCACCACTGACCCTACCTACTAACATAATTAAAACAATAAAGAATTTGTTTTTTTTTGTATTGTGATTTATTTATTTTATTTATTTTATTTTATTTTTATTTTATTTATTTTAGGAAGGTTTACAGCTTTATAGGCATATAAAAACATTATTAATTACTCGAAGCCAATTACAAACCTCCACATATACATATCAATAGTATCCTATATAAAAATAAAATAAATGTAAGTACCAAATTTTTGCACGAAAAAAAAGTACCAATTTCCACTAAAAATAAAATTAAACCAAAAGGAAAAAAAAACAGTGACGTTAGAAAAAAAAAATTAAAGCTAAAAAGTAATGTGTTGCTAATGTTATTACACAATTAAGGTTGAGCACCCACACGGAATTGCTGCCGAAAGTAATGCAAGTTTACAGTTCGCCTGATAGTCGCCGGGCTTGTCGTAAATAAGTCAAAGTCATGTTCACTGCTATACCTATTATAAGTTTCACAGCCACGCAGTATAAAGGTGTTGTGTCGGTAGTTTGTATGAGCTGATGGTATATGAAGCAATGGACGTCGACGGAGACCAAGAGTGTTAGTGCGAAGACCAATCTTAGATAATAAGTCCGGGCAATCAATGCCACCATTAACAAGTTTAGATATAAAACAAACGTCATTTACTTCACGCCGAATTTGAAGAGGTAGAAAATGATATCGCTTACAGCGGTGCTCGTAATTCTCAGAATATTGCCCAGCTTTATAATCCAGGAATCGCAAAAATCGTTTTTGGATTTTCTCCAGGCGCGTAATGTATATATTATACATCGGGTTCCACACCTGTGAAGCGTACTCTAGATGGCTGCGTACGAAGGCACAATACAGCACTTTGATTGCTTTCAAAGATTTTAGATCACTGGACATTCTCATTACAAAACCTAGTGCCTTGGAAGCCCTTTTAGCAATGTGATCGATGTGATCGTTAAAAATTAATTTAGAATCATGTGTCACACCTAAGTCCCTAATGCTGTCAACTCGAGTTAAATTGTGGTTTAAAAGATTGTATCTGGATTCAATTTTATTCGTCTTACGTGTGAATGTCATATAAAAACATTTTTCCACGTTGAGATCCAACTTGTTGAGAAGACAGTATTGCTCAAATCGTAGAAGATCCTGTTGTAAGTCACAAACATCCAATGACCCGCGAATTAACTTGAGAATCTTCATGTCGTCAGCGAATAATAGGATTTTAGAGTTTAAAAAACATTTACTTATATCCATTATAAAAATAATAAATAATAGGGGACCCAAAATTGACCCCTGGGGCACACCAGATGGTATATCTGTCCACCGCGACACATAACCCCGAAGAACAACAGCTTGGTTACGGTTCTCAACATAGGATGTAAACCAACGAAGCAAATTGCCATGTATACCCGCAGCATAAAGTTTGGAGAGTAATATTCTATGATCTATTCGGTCAAAGCATTTCTGGTAGTCCGTGTATACTACGTCCACTTGACCACCATTATCCATTGCTTCAGTTATAAATTCATTAGCTGTAACGAGGTTGCTGGTCGTGGAGCGCTTTCTGAGAAAACCGTGCTGAGCGTCATTAAAAGAATTGCTTAAACTAGAATATACATCCTGATAGACTACCCTTTCAAGGATTTTGGCAAAAAGACAAAGTTTGGATATCGGACGGTAGTTTTCTACGTCATTTTTGTCACCTTTTTTATGTACCGGGGTAATGAAAGCAGACTTCCATACCTTAGGAACAGTCCCCTCAGACAAAGAACGTTTAAATAGTACACACAGAGGCGTCACCAAGCTCTCGGCACACTTGACGATGAATAATGGCGGAATCAAATCCGGACCACCAGATTTACCCTGATCAAGTGATTTTAAAAGATTTAGCACTTTATTCGGATCAACTTCCACATTACCTATACTACTTGGGCCGGTATCAGTGTTTATATTAGAAGTAACCGTATGTTGATGTTGACTAGTTGTTAAGAAAGTGGAAAGAAAATAATCCGCAAACAAGTTACTAATACCTTCGCCGGTATCAGCACTCACAGATTTATAACACATCACACTAGGAAATGTTAGGCTACTCCTTTTCGATTTAACAAATGCCCAAAAAGCTTTAGGGTTGTCAATAATCGAGGACTCAATACGCTTGATGTACTTATCAAAGCAATCTTGCTCAAGTTCACAAGCTCTTTTGCGTAAAACGGAAAAAGCATAATAATCTGATAAATTTTCATATACAGCGTGAAATTTTAATCATTTGGTTCCCGCCGTGGGGTGGTTCCACTCATGATTACAAGCAACTTTTACTATGGGGCCAACTCTCCTGCTCGCAAAAAAAAAATCAGCTGTTTCATACAAAAGTGCAATACCTACTCGACCTTAATGTATGGAACAGCTGTTTTTTTTTTGCGAGCAGGAGAGTTGGCCCCATAGTAAAAGTTGCTTGTAATCATGAGTGGAACCACCACACGGCGGGAACCAAATGATTAAAATTTCAGCGTGTATTTTATATTTAGAATGATACTTGAATTTTTCTTTTTTTTTTCTTTTTTCTTTTTAGAATGATACTTGAATTTTTCTTGTGATTTTGCCAATGCCGGTTTTTATGTATAATCCTCTAATCTAAGATAACAAACGCCACGCTTGGCCGGCCGCCCCTAAGATCTGGCCGCTCTAGGCCCGGGCCTACTTGGCCTTAGGGCAAATCCGCCACTGCTTATACCTCTAACTATCTATAGGTAGGTACCTAGTTCGTTATCGTTAGTAGCAACACAGATCATACAACAAGTACTAGCAACCACCAAACCCTTATAGTACCCAGGCGCGGTCGCAGCCTGAAATTTTGGAGGGGGTCACTAATAAATAATAATACAATTGCTTTTTATTATTTTGTAAATTTATAGAAGCAGTGCTGGTTTAAGCACTACTAGCGCCCTGGGCGATATTTCTACGGGGCGCTCCCTATATGCGATTCCAAGATTTTCAATTTTGCCTGTTAGTTAAAAAACACCCGGCCGCGCAGCGCGTTTTTTTAGTCAGTTTCACCTACTAATCTTGTAATCTTGCTTGTTTATAGTAAAAAAAACGGCCGCGCAGCGCGATTTTTAGTCAGTTTCAACTACTAATCTTGTAACCTTGCTTGTTTATAGCAAAAAAATGGCCGCACAGCGCAGTTTGCATCGCCCTACTGTCGGTACTTTATAGAAGATTTTTCTATTTGACGTGTACGATTTTGGGGGGGGTCATGTCCCCCGTGACCCCCTCCCCCCCTTTGGACCGCGCCTGCTAGTACCAACCACCTAGTACAGCTATTATGTATTCTGTGGTACAGCAACGTCACGCGCAACAGGATACCTAACTATTCAGCTATTACCATTTAGTTTTACGAGTGAAGCAAGGAAATTCGGTGAGTGGTGCTAGGTGCTATACACTCGGTTATGAGTAGCCAAACCTTTTCTACAAAGGCGCGAATAGCTATTCATAACGGAGTGCTGGTACCAACACTGATGTATGGAAGTGAATCTTGGGTATGGCAGAAGAAGAATAAAAGCAGAATAAATGCGGTAGAGTAGAGATGCGATCGTTGAGGAAAATATGCGGAGTAAAACTGAGTGATAGAGTGAGCAATGAGGTGATTCGTAAAAGGTGTGGTCTGAAAGATGATATAGTGACAAGAATTGAGAAAGGAATGCTCCGGTGGTTTGGTCACTTAGAGAGGATGAATGAAAGGCGAATCACGAAAGAGATATATTGTGCGAATGTAGAAGGAACGATTGCACAAGGGCGTCCCAGAAAAACCTACGCGGACCAAATAGGGGCTATTATAAAAAAGGCTGGTGTACGCAGTGACAAAGGGCATGTATGAAAAGATTGATGGATGTGAATGAAGCGAAAGAAGTGTGCAAGGATCGTAGCAGGTGGCGATCCATAGTCTCTGCCTACCCCCATGGGAAACAGGCGTGAGTGTATGTATAGGTATGTATGTTAAATGCAAATGATCTGTAATGTTGAATACTATTTTATAATATTTAGGCCAGGGGCCCTACCGCCTAACTCAAAGCGATAGCGAAAGCAAATGCACTGTCCGTCCTTGCCATATCATAAGTTATGATATGGCAAGGACGGACAGTGCATTGCATTGACGTCATAAACTTTAGCAATTTTGAAAGCAATTGAGTTTAGGCGGTAGGCCAGCCTGACTCCAAAGCGACGATGAAAAGAGATATTTTTCAGGCTAGGGTGTTCCACTTATGGTCAAAAAATTTAGAGATGTGTATAGAACCATAGGTTGTTTTAAACAAATCTCTAAATGCTCCCAACTCTAGTGCAGTGGGTTGAACGGCAAACGCAAATTTACCCGTGGACCCACCAGTAGGTAGGTGCCGGGGGTCCACGGGTCGTGACATCTCTTTTCTCCCTCCTTTTCGTCTCGTCCCCGCTTTGGTGGAGTCCGGGCCTTAGGTTGCTTCATGGATGGACCAAGGTCCATAATAGTAAGTCCATCATCGATAGCAAGACGCACTAACTTTGAGTCAGACACAATCATAAAGACAATCTCAATCAATATAAGTATTCTAAAATCATTTTGACAGGGTCAAGATTCTTGATTCTTGGACAGGGTTTCAAATCAAATAAAATAAAAAACAAAAAATCAAAACTTAAGACAGAATTTATTCTACAGTAAAGCAATATGCATAATTTATGTAGGTATTCTTTTTGTTGTAAGGACAGCAAGGTTACTTTTTTTCGTCTGGGAGACACTCTAATCCCTGAAACGAAAAGGAACTGCATTAGAAAATTTAGAAACATGTTCTTCCAGATAACACCTTTATTTATTTATTACTATTAAGAGAAATGATGCGTAGCTGCAGCAGTATCTTAGATCAGAGGTTCCCGAATGGTGTTCCGCGGGGTTCCGTAAGAGGCTTTCAGGTTCCGCAAAAACTGAAGAGTTAAGTAAATACCGTCACAAGGGGGAACTTTAGACTAGGGTTTTAGTTGAGACAAATCTGTGTAAAACTTTTTACGGCTATTGCTGGTAACACTATCGGTTGATTTCCGCTCCGCCTTTTTCGCTGTCACGCGCATCGCAGTCACCAACAGCCTAAGTAACCAAACGCCTAAGGCTGGCCCCAGGGGGGTGATTTTGTAATTTTGTTGCAATCAACTCTGACAGAAATAGCAGTTACATTGCTGCTTTAGTTAAGAACCAATGTGACAACTATCTTAACTAAAGCAGCAATGCAACCGCGCTTTCAATGGGGATGGAAACTGAGGAACTAATGGCGCCACAAGCGGTTGTACCAAAACATTTGATTGGTTGTTTCAAATATCAAATGTCATTTGTGGCATATTTTAACCAATCAAAGTATTGATAGCGGTTAGATCGCCGCTGGCGCCATCTGCGATTAGCTTTGCGTTGCCAACCCCATAGATTTCAATCGAGAATTGTTAGCAACAGCTTTACGTAATCAAGGTACAGACCTACCGGTTTCATTTCTTTGCTTTGCTGTTCTACCTTGCTTGAAAGACCGCCGGCCAACCAGGGTAATTTTCAATCTATCGCATTTTGGGACTAGACCAAATTGGCAAGATAGCCATTAGCTTGGTGTTATCAAATATCATCGCCTGGATTGCGAAGTAGGAAGCTTTTAGGAGATATGCCAACCTGAACATGGACTCCGATCGTTAAAAATAAATCGATTGCTTATTTATACAAGATGTTTGGTAAAGCCTAATAAAGCTGAATATAGTAGATAGGGACCATAAAACTGAACAACCTTTACTATGGGACCCAATCTGAAACAGCAGTTTTTTTTAAACTAAAACTTCGCATTGCAACTACAGTTGCAAAACTTCGGAAAGATTCCGAATTATTCCCGAATACTTCTCGGAAAGTTTCTTTCAATCAGAATTGTTCAAAATAAAGATAAAATTATATTTTTTATTATGATAAAATTGATCTGAGCCCATAGGCTTCAATTCAATTTTAGTCTTAGAACATAGGTCAATCTTGCTAGAAAATATACCCGCCCGACCGAGACGACGACAACAGACGAACGGTACGAACAAACGTGTGCGTTACCCCAGCAAAAAGTTGTGCTTTAGAGAGATGAGACCAGCGCCCGCTGCATGGCACAATCGATAAACTGTTTATCGAGTTTTTATCATATTATGAAACCTGACAAAATTATGACACAGTGAATGGATCATTCGATAAATTATATTATCTGTGTCACGATGAAATGTCAAGTGCGACTAATTATCGCGCACTGCGTGCATGATCACCAAATGATCACAATGAGCCGCCATCTTGCACAGTTTAATTAGCGCATTTTGACAGGTTGAAGTCGATAAATAGTCTACTACTCAAAGGTGGTCGACAAAAGAGCGCGACACGCGCGCAGTACAGTATGCGCGCGTGTAGTGCGATCCTTTTCTAAAACTTATCAACGCCAAAATGATGAATTTAAAACACACAGAATGAATGATTTCTGTCGACGTGATCAAATTCTTTATTGAAGGACGAACTTTATCGTCCTGTCAAATATGTTTCGACGCTGTTTAATACATATTTTAGTCATATCGAGGTCGATATGATATACGAACCCATGCCGTCATGAGACCTTATCAGATAATTAGTGTGTCATGAGGAGAAATTTGTTTAATAATAGCAAAATTTGTGTGAATTGTAGTTTTTAAGATATTTGAGAAAAACTGATTTTGCTGGGGTCACGTTTTAAACATTACCCTGGCAAAAAAGTTGTTTCAGCCTGGAACCAAATACATGAATAGATAGCTTTTGTTGCATAGTAAATGTTAGCAAATAGCAAAAATTGTGTGTGTTATGGTTCTTGAGTTATTTAAGTTTTTGCTGGGGTAACGTTTTGGGATTTCCCAGAACCCCTAGTGTAAGTTTTCACAAGGAAAAAACGTAACTACTGCGTTTGCGTTTCGAGCAACATTTGTATGGGGAAAGTACAGCGCCACCACGCGGCGAGAGGATGAACCAATTTTCGTGAGTGTGAGTTTGACCAAAACGTAAGTCGATCGGTTTTTAAACGCATCGAGCGCGTTTTGCTATCCGAATGGGTATTTGGGTGCTTTTTGTGAGTGTAATTGACAAATTTGACAGGTCGAATAGTTCACTAACGCAAACGCAGTAGTTAAGTAACTCACTTGTTGATTCGCTAGTGAGATCGAGCGTTTCAGTGTTTTGCAAGGATATTTTGAAGTGTTTAGGTATTAATTTATTATGGCTACTAGATTTTTTTTTTGAGGATGTCAGCGAACACTGAAATGCAAGACATTGTGATCAGCTAAGCAGGCAAAATACTATTTTAGACCTTACTTTGATCCAATCAATCTTACAAAACAATTATTTGTATTTACGGTGGTGCAACAAGAAGTACTTATAAGTAGGTAGGTAGGTACTCACTGTTCCATTAATTCACCAATATTTTGAATTGCGTAGCACTTGGATTCATTCACTTTCGGAGGCCTATGATAAACTATTATTTCGATTTAGTTTAAGACCTAAACTGAGGCTCGCAGAAACTCTGCTCCTTTAACCACAATAACCACGGAAGCTCGCCGAAATGCAATGCACGCACAATTAATCTGAAATGCATTTTTTGTAGTTTCTTTATTGTTTTTAGAAATCATATGTTCAAAACAAACAACTGCTCACCAGCCATTGAAAGTTAACTAGTAAAGTGTTCTCTGTCTGTCTGTGCTTGAAAGAATGGCTAGCAGGTAGTAAATACTTAGGGCCGCATCTTTTGTCTCCGTCTTTCTTGGGAATAAAAAAGAAAAAGCACTAAGCTCATTGATGAGAAATGTTATCCTATTTTAGGAAGAGGTATTACGTTATACAAGACTACTCTCTTAAAGTATAGCTTCTAATTTGGTCGTCTATTATTCGTCGAAACCGAATCCGAAGACAGGCTGACAACATAAAAATCATGACTTAACTTTCGGATAAGTGAGCATACGTAAAAGTTTATCGAGTGGTGAAATATAACCTACACTCGCATGTGTCACACATACTTTAAAGTTTGCGTTAACTCGATAAACTTTTTGGTGACGTTTTATGATTTGGAACGAAAAACTTACACTAGGGGTTCAGATCTCGAAAACGGTTCAACGCAGAAGTTTGGAAAAAATACGACTAAGAGACCTTAATTTGTTTAAATTTGTTTAATTGTTAGTTTTTGATTTGGTTGTCGCGAACCAACGTAATTAAATGGTTTCGAAAAACAGAAAAAACGAATTTGCAAGTAAACTAGTACCTGTATAATTAAATAAACAGCTGTAAAAAATAGCCCTAGTAGACACTTATTACGTCAAGAATTTAAGGCTTTGTAACTTTACATGATATAAAGATATAAACAAATTTGATAAATTTTAGACCGGTCGTACTTTGAGTCCGTTACGCCAGCAGGAAAGATGCTCCTAGAGGGAAGCGAGTTTGATGAATAATTTGTGCGCAATTCAGTGTAAATGTGCGCCAAATAAAAAATTTGTGGGCCTTATACTTTTGGAATAAAACGGGAAAAACAGATTCTGCTGGGGTAACGGTGCTCCAGCAGGAAGAATCTAAACTAATGATCGGAGAGAAATAAAAGATATATGTGCGGGTAGCTTGATACTAGCAGGAAATGTGCGCCAAATATAAAATTTGTGGGCCTTATAGTTTTGGAGATATTTGATTTCCTGCTGGCGTAACGTTTTGCCAGATCCCAGATCTCGGAAACTACTAAATGTGCGATCTTACAGTAAACACATATAAGTAGCTCCTAATTTGTGCTATTTGTGCGGTAGAAAACATTTCAAAAATATTCACAGATTTTGAAGTAATCAGACATTTTCTGAAAACAGAAAAAAAAATTCTAGCGCCTAAACTACCACCTAAATAGAGAAACCAAAAACGGTGTTCTATTCTTCTTATTATTTCTCATTACCATAAAAAATTTGAAAACCGCACATTTACGCGTTTTTGAATAATACCCACATGAAGGTTGGACTGACCATGTCATGACTTTGACGGTCAGCAGGATAAAAATATCAGAGACTATTTAGATCCTGGCCAAAAGAATAATCTGTGCGGTCACTGAAGTACATGCTCTGAAAATTTCAGCTTCAAATTCTTCGTATTAAAGGAAATATCAATTAAAATCCAAAACAACTGTCAGTATTCCGATTAACCGACCAAATTCGATAGACCACCAAAAAGCGACGCGTTCATACATATTGATGACCTCCTTAACTTTGTTGTTGAACAGGTTTGTACACGTCACGTCTACGTACATTTAAGTAAAAAAGTGATTTGAGTGAGTGCTTTTATTTAAATAACGAATGAAGTTATTTCTGTTTCATTTCATTTTTACTTGAATTAAATGAATTTTAACATTATTTTAGTAGAAAAAGAAAGGATGTTTTGTAAAAAAAGTAAAAAATTTAAGATGGCGGCCAACTTTTTTTTTGTAGGCCGATTTCGATGAAACTCTGTTTTTGGTACTATTTCGACAAGAAAATAGCAACGCAATGTTAAAAAAGTAATAAATTCAAGATGGCGGCCATCTTTTTTGTTTGTGGGTCGATTTCGATGAAACTCGGTTTTCGCTACTGTTTTGACAAGAAAACAGCAACGCAATGTTAAAAATGTTAAAAATTCAAGATGGCCGCCACCTTTTTTGTTTGCGGGCCAATTTCAATGAAACTCGGTTTTTGCTACTGTTTTGTCAAGAAAACAGAAACGCAATGTTAAAAATGTAAAAATTCAAGATGGTGGCCAACTTTTTTGTTTGTGGGCCGATTTCGATGAAACTCGGTTTCTGATACTATTTTGACAAGAAAACAACAACGCAATGTTAAAAATGCAAAAATTCAAGATGGCGGCCAACTTTTTAGTTTGCGGGCCGATTTCGATGAAACTCGGTTTTCGCTACTGTTTTGACAAGAAAACAGCAACGCAATGTTGCAAATTTTAAAAACTCAAGATGGCGGCCAACTTTTTAGTTTGCGGGCCGATTTCGATGAAACTCGGTTTTTGGTAGTATTTTGACAAGAAAACAGCAACACAATGTTAAAAAAGTAAAAAATTCAAGATGGCGGCCAACTTTTTAGTTTGCGGGCCGATTTCGATGAAACTCGGTTTTTGGTAGTATTTTGACAAGAAAACAGCAACACCATGTTAAAAAAGTAAAAAATTCAAGATGGCGGCCAACTTTTTAGTTTGCGGGCCGATTTCGATGAAACTCGGTTTTTGGTACTGTTTTGTCAATAAAACAGCAACACAATGTTAAAAAAGTAAAAAATTCAAGATGGCGGCCAACTTTTTAGTTTGCGGGCCGATTTCGATGAAACTCGGTTTTTGGTAGTATTTTGACAAGAAAACAGCAACACAATGTTAAAAAAGTAAAAAATTCAAGATGGCGGCCAACTTTTTAGTTTGCGGGCCGATTTCGATGAAACTCGGTTTTTGGTAGTATTTTGACAAGAAAACAGCAACACAATGTTAAAAAAGTAAAAAATTCAAGATGGCGGCCAACTTTTTAGTTTGCGGGCCGATTTCGATGATACTCGGTTTCCGGTAGTATTTTGACAAGATAACAGCAACACCATGTTAAAAAAGTAAAAAATTTAAGATGGCGGCCAACTTTTTAGTTTGCGGGCCGATTTCGATGAAACTCGGTTTTTGGTAGTATTTTGACAAGAAAACAGCAACACAATGTTAAAAAAGTAAATAATTCAAGACGGCGGCCAACTTTTTTGTTTGCGGGCCGATTTCAATGAAACTCGGTTTCTGCTACTGTTTTGTCAATAAAACAGCAACGCAATGATAAAAAAAGTAATAAATTCAAGATGGCAGCCACCTTTTTTTGTTTGTTAATGAAACTCGGTTTTTGCTACTGTTTTGTCAAGAAAACAGAAACGCAATGTTAAAAATGTAAAAAATTCAAGATGGCGGCCAACTTTTTAGATTGCGGGCCGATTTCGATGAAACTCGATTTCTGATACTATTTTGACAAGAAAACAACAACGCAATGTTAAAAATGTTAAAATTCAAGATTACGGCCAACTTTTTATTTGCGGGCCGATTTCGATGAAAATTTGGTTTTTGGTAGTATTTTGACAAGAAAACAGCAACGCAATGTTGCAAATTTTAAAAATTCAAGATGGCGGCCAACTTTTTAGTTTGCGGGCCGATTTCGATGAAACTCGGTTTTCGCTACTGTTTTGACAAGAAAACAGCAACGCAATGTTGCAAATTTTAAAAACTCAAGATGGCGGCCAACTTTTTAGTTTGCGGGCCGATTTCGATGAAACTCGGTTTCTGCTACTGTTTTGTCAATAAAACAGCAACGCAATGATAAAAAAAGTGATAAATTCAAGATGGCAGCCACCTTTTTTTGTTTGTGGGTTCGATTTCGATGAAACTCGGTTTTCGCTACTGTTTTGACAAGAAAACAGCAACGCAATGTTAAAAATGTAAAAAATTCAAGATGGCCGCCACCTTTTTTGTTTGCGGGCCGATTTCAATGAAACTCGGTTTTTGCTACTGTTTTGTCAAGAAAACAGAAACGCAACGTTAAAAATGTAAAAAATTCAAGATGGCAGCCAACTTTTTTGTTTGTGGGCCGATTTTGATGAAACTCGGTTTCTGAAACTATTTTGACAAGAAAACAACAACGCAATGTTAAAAATGTATAAATTCAAGATGGCGGCCAACTTTTTTGTTTGCGGGCCGATTTCAATGAAAATTTGGTTTTTGGTAGTATTTTGACAAGAAAACAGCAACGCAATGTTGCAAATTTTAAAAATTCAAGATGGCGGCCAACTTTTTAGTTTGCGGGCCGATTTCGATGAAACTCGGTTTTTGGTAGTATTTTGACAAGAAAACAGCAACGCAATGTTAGAAAGTAAAAAATTCCAGATGGCGGCCAACTTTTTGTTTGTGGGTCGATTTCGATGAAACTCGGTTTTTGTAGTATTTTGGCAAGAAAACAGCAACACAATGTTAAAAAAGTAAAAAATTCAAGGTGGCGGCCAACTTTTTTATTTGTGGGCCGATTTCGATGAAACTCGGTTTCTGATACTATTTTCATTATTCATTTATTATCATTATGGCCCGTCCGCTTTATCCATCCACAAGCCAAAAGGAAGGCCTCTTCCCCAGCAGCCAGCGGGGCATTAAAAATGGCTGATATGCATGGTTATTTGTGATGCCGTCTGTATAAAATTTTAACTCATCGGCGGAAAACAATCCTGTCTCAAACTCACTCAGACGAAAGTATTTTTAGTAAGCACGACCATTTATGGCAAACTAGCTTCAGCCCACGACTTCATCCACATTTACATTCGAGAAAATCCCTAGGAAACCTTAAACCAAGATAATAGTATCCTCCTATGTTGTAATCCGGCTTATAAACTATCATTTCATCCAAATCCGTTCAGCCGTTTTGCGTGATTGATTAACAATCATTCAAACAGGCAAACTTTCATATTTATGATTAAGTAGAATAATACGGCCACCTCCGAAGCGCTCGAAATATGAATTTTTTGCTACATAAAATGGGACTGCTATTTAGCTAAGACTTAATTTCTCATTTTTTATTTAAGTTATTATTAAGTTTTATACCTCAACTGAAAGCTGAATAAATGGTGATGTTTTTAAAATATTATTTGCGCTTAGTTACTGGGATGCTTTTAAAGATATTTGCTATTGTTTCCAAAAAATCTGAAAAAATAAAATAAAATACAAAAAAAGCCGCCGTCTTTGATTTTTTATAATTTTTAACATTGCATTGTTATTTTCCTGTCAAAATAGTACCAAAAACCGAATTTCATCGAAATCGTCCCACAAACCAAAAAAGATGGCAGCCATCTTTGATCTTAATTTTTTTTAACATTACGTTGCTGTTTTCTCGTCAAAATACTACCAAAAACCGAGTTTCATCGAAATCGGCCCGCAAACTTAAAAACTGGCCGCCATCTTGGATTTTTTATTTTTTTAACATCGCTATGTTATTTTATTGTCAAAATAGTACTAGAAACCGAGTTTCGTCGAAATCGGCCCACAAACAAAAAAGATGGCTACCATCTTGGATTTTTTATTTTTTTTAACATTGCGTTCCTGTTTTCTTGTCAAAATACTACTAGAAACCGAGTTTCATCGAAATCAGCCCACAAACAAAGAAGATAGCCGCCATCTTGGATTTTTTGTATTTTTAACATTGCGTTGCTGTTTTATCGTCCAAATACTACCAAAAACCGAGTTTCATCGAAATCGGCCCGCAAACTTAAAAACTGGCCGCCATCTTGGATTTTTTTTTAACATCGCTATGTAATTTTTTTGTCAAAATAGTACTAGAAAACGAGTTTCATCGAAATCGGCCCACAAACAAAAAAGATGGCTGCCATCTTGGATTTTTTATTTTTTTTAACATTGCGTTGCTGTTTTCTTGTCAAAAAACTACTAAAAACCGAGTTTCATCGAAATCAGCCCACAAAAAAAAAAATGGCCGCCATCTTGGATTTTTAATTTTTTTAACATTGCATTGTTATTTTCTTGTCAAAATAGTACTAGAAACCGAGTTTCGTCGAAATCGGCCCACAAACAAAAAAGATGGCTGCCATCTTGGATTTTTTATTTTTTTTAACATTGCGTTGCTGTTTTCTTGTCAAAATACTACTAAAAACCGAGTTTCATCGAAATCAGCCCACAAAAAAAGAAGATGGCCGCCATCTTGGATTTTTAATTTTTATAACATTGCATTGTTATTTTCTTGTCAAAATAGTACTAGAAACCGAGTTTCGTCGAAATCGGCCCACAAACAAAAAAGATGGCTGCCATCTTGAATTTTTTATTTTTTTATCATTGCTTTGTTATTTTCTTGTCAAAATAGTACCAAAAATCGAGCTTCATCGAAATCGGCCCTCAAACAAAGAAGATAGCCGCCATCTTGGATTTTATTGTTTTTTTAAAATTGCGTTGCTGTTTTCTCGTCAAAATACTACCAAAAACCGAGTTTCATCTAAATCGGCCCGCAAACTTAAAAACTGGCCGCCATCTTGGATTATTTATTTTTTTAACAGTGCTTTGTTATTTTTTTGTCAAAATAGTACTAGAAACCGAGTTTCGTCGAAATCGGCCCACAAACAAAAAAGATGGCTGCCATCTTGGATTTTTTTATTTTTTTAACATTGCTTTGTTATTTTCTTGTCAAAATAGTACCAAAAATCGAGTTTCATCGAAATCGGCCCACAAACAAAGAAGATGGCCGCCATCTTGGATTTTTCGTTTTTTTTACATTGCGTTGCTGTTTTCTCGTCAAAATACTACCAATAACCGAGTTTCATCGAAATCGGCCCGAAAACCAAAAATTTGCCCGCCATCTTGAATTTTTTACATTTTTAACACTGCGTTGCTGTTTTCTTGTCAAAATAGTACCAGAAACCGAGTTTCGTCGAAATCGGCTCACAAACAAAAAAGATGGTCGCCATCTTGGATTTTTATTTTTTTTAACATTGCTTTACCTATTATTTTCTTGCCAAAAAAGTACCAGAAACCGAGTTTCGTCGAAATCGGTCTACAAACAAAGAAGATGGCCGCCATCTTGGATTTTTTATTTTTTTAACATTGCATTGATATTATCTTGTCAAAATAGTATCAAAAACCGAGTTTCATCGAAATATGCCCGCAAACAAAAAAGATGGCCGCCATCTTGGAACTTATTTTTTCATTATTATTTCCTAATTGAGTACTAATTTAATATTTATTTTATACTTAGTTAGCCCTAAATTAGTAATGACTTACAAATAAAATTTTAGTCCCTTACACTTTTAGTCGTTGCGTCAAACTGTCTAGACGAACGGCGGCTTTTGCGCCAGCACAAAGGGCGATTGAAGTCCGACTGTAAGAAAAATACTCTCTCGGCTGTGGTATTGGTATGAATACAGGCTCAAACTAACTATTTAAAAGTTAAAACACTATTTACCCACATTTGCCAATAAGAAGTTATGAACGCGACTGTACAAACAATTTTTCTGCATAATACGACACAATAAAGAAGGTCATCAATATGTATGAACGCGTCGCTTTTTGGTGGTCTATCGAATTTGGTCGGTTAATCGGAATACTGACAGTTGTTTTGGATTTTAATTGATATTTCCTTTAATACGAAGAATTTGAAGCTGAAATTTTCAGAGCATGTACTTCAGTAACCGCACAGATTATTCTTTGGGCCAGGATCTAAATAGTCTCTGATATTTTTATCCTGCTGACCGTCAAAGTCATGACATGGTCAGTCTAACCTTCATGTGGGTATTATTCAAAAACGCGTAAATGTGCGGTTTTCAAATTTTTTATGGTAATGAGAAATAATAAGAAGAATAGAACACCGTTTTTGGTTTCTCTATTTAGGTGGTAGTTTAGGCGCTTGAATTTTTTTTCTGTTTTCAGAAAATGTCTGATTACTCTGTGAATATTTTTGAAATGTTTTCTACCGCACAAATAGCACAAATTAGGAGCTACTTATATGTGTTTACTGTAAGATCGCACATTTAGTAGTTTCCGAGATCTGGGATCTGGCAAAACGTTACGCCAGCAGGAAATCAAATATCTCCAAAACTATAAGGCCCACAAATTTTATATTTGGCGCACATTTCCTGCTAGTATCAAGCTACCCGCACATATATCTTGTATTTCTCTCCGATCATTAGTTTAGATTCTTCCTGCTGGAGCACCGTTACCCCAGCAGAATCCGTTTTTCCCGTTTTATTCCAAAAGTATAAGGCCCACAAATTTTTTATTTGGCGCACATTTACACTGAATTGCGCACAAATTATTCATCAAACTCGCTTCCCTCTAGGAGCATCTTTCCTGCTGGCGTAACGGACTCTCGTACTTTAGCGATCGAATACACAGTTTCCATAACATTAAGACACATGGCATACATTAAACAAATTTAAGTAATTCATTAACATTCCTTCCTGTTAATTTCAGCTTTCAATTACGCCTATCATGAAAGTTTTAACAAAAACAAGATTAAGACAGCAATTCTTGAATAAGCCGACCAAATCGTAAAGGTCACTAAAAAGCGACCGCACCATACGTACGGATTATCTTCGCAAATTAGCAGCTTAGTATCCGATGTTTTGTACAGTTATGAAGAAAAGTGTTATTCATATAGCATAGATTCTACTAGTTTTCTATTTTATAAATTAATATCGTGTTTATTAATATCAAAGAAAACACTTACGCGATTAATAGTAGTTTTAAAGAATGTAATGATTCACGAAAGTTAAAAGTTTGAAGGCACTCAACCATAAATAAAGGTAAATAATAATCTAAACCTAAGTAGATAATAATCTCGGTAAGCAATTTATAGTGTGATTTATTTGTCAGTATCAATAAATAAATTTATAGTAATTTGTTGCTTCTGTTTGATCAAACCAAATGCTTTATTTTAATACCAAACCTACTCATGTCAATCCAGTGACCACTATGTTTGACAGGTAAAAACATTTATAACATATTTGCTCGTAAAGGGTCTCTTATTACGCCAATTTCAATATCGTATTGTATCTCATTACGAACTTGTGCGGTAATGTAAAGTAAAACGCACGGTTTACAAGATGCTTCGTCTTAAACGAACGGTACTTTTTTAAATCTTAGCAAAGAGTTTTTATATCAGAATCTTTTCTGATGCGTCATGTGCGATTGACCTCTTGGTCAACATTTTATGAATAAAATTTACTTTATATAATTTATTTTTACATTTTTTTATATATTTTTTTTTCATTTTTGAATATGGGTATCAAATGATAGGCCTTGATGAGCACATTCCAAAATAATATAATTTGTCACTAAATTTAAGAAAAATTTTTTTTTTTAATTTTTGAATATGGGTATCAAATGAAAGGCCTTGATTAGCACATTCCAAAATTACATAATTTGTCACTAAAATTTAAGAAAAAAATTTTTTTTTTTAATTTTTGAATATGGGTATTAAATGAAAGGCCTTGATGAGCACATTCCAAAATGATATAATTTGTCACTAAAATTAAGGAAAAAAATTTTTTTTTTCGATTTTTGAATATGGGTATCAAATGATAGGCCTTGATGAGCACATTCCAAAATAATATAATTTGTCACTAAATTTAAGAAAAAAAAAATTTTTTTTCAATTTTTGAATATGGGTATCAAATGAAAGGCCTTGATTAGCACATTCCAAAATTACATAAGTTGTCACTAAAATTTAAGAAAAAAAATTTTTTTTTTCAATTTTTGAATATGGGTATTAAATGAAAGGCCTTGATGAGCACATTCCAAAATGATATAATTTGTCACTAAAATTAAAAAAAAAAAAATATTTTTTATTTTTGTTTTTTTTACTTTATTGTTGTTTGATTTCCTCACAATCGAAGTGAAAGGCAGAAAAATCGACCGATAGATACTTACAATTGTATCAAAATTTCATCATTATGGAAGACAAGCAAAAATGCAAAGTCCGAGTTTTATTTATTTCCTCGCAAATATGTTATAAAACGTCGTATGACATACGTGCGCTTTGATAATTACAGCCTCTGCTTTCTTGTAGCCCTCGCCTACGGCTCGGGCTAGCAATATCGCCTCAGCTGTAATTTTCAACTTACCGCACTTATATCATAATGTACTATTACCCGTAAGTTTTTACGGGAACTACCTCGCTTTTTTTCTATATATATTTCTCACCGTTTAAACCTTCCCCTGGGATACGACAAACATTTTAAAACCAAAATCGGCCTAGCCAATCTTAAGTTTTCGCGAGACTTACGTACATTTTATATTTAAAGATAATCCGACCAGCAAACTTTTGTACGCAACTGTACTAACAAAATATCCATAACATCCCGTTCATTTAAGATGGTTACGCATATGTATGGCGCGGTCGCTTTTACGTGACCTCTGCAATTTAGGCGGCTTATTAGAGAATTGTTGTCATATTCTTGTTTTTGTTAAAACTTTCATGATAGGCGTAATTGAAAGCTGAAATTAACAGGAAGGAATGTTAATGAATTACTTAAATTTGTTTAATGTATGCCATGTGTCTTAATGTTATGGAAACTGTGTATTCGATCGCTAAAGTACAACCGGTCTAAAATTTATAAAAATTTGTTTATATCTTTATATCGTGTAAAGTTACAAAGCCTAAAATTCTTGACGTAATAAGTGTCTACCAGGGCTATTTTTTACAGCTGTTTATTTAATTATACAGGTACTAGTTTACTTGCAAATTCGTTTTTTCTGTTTTTCGAAACCATTTAATTACGTTGGTTTACGACAACCAAATCAAAAACTAACAATTAAACAAATTTAAACAAATTAAGGTCTCTTAGTGGTATTTTTTTCAAACTTCTGCGTTGAACCGTTTTCGAGATCTGGGAAATCCCAAAACGTTACCCCAGCAAAAACTTAAATAACTCAAGAACCATAACACACACAATTTTTGCTATTTGCTAACATTTACTATGCAACAAAAGCTATCTATTCATATATTTGGTTCCAGGCTGAAACAACTTTTTTTGCCAGGGTAATGTCATAGTAGTAATGTTTAAAACGTGACCCCAGCAAAATCAGTTTTTCTCAAATATCTTAAAAACTACAATTCACACAAATTTTGCTATTGGTAAACAAATTTCTCCTCATGACACACTAATTATCTGATAAGGTCTCATCTCTCTAAAGCACAACTTTTTGCTGGGGTAACGCACACCGAACAAACAACTAGTGCGCGGTGCGTAGCGCCATCTAGTGGCGGGTGGCGGCGGCGCGGCGCGGGCGTAGCACCACAGAATACATTGGTAGCACGGCAGCGCGGCATCGGGGAGTGGCGGGTGGCGGGCGGCGCGGCTCCCCCTGGGGAAGTATTCGCCCGCACACCGCACCCCGCAGAGAAGTTTTCAGAATATTACGGAATAATTCGCGCTCGGAGGGAATATTTCGTTCGATCTGGTTTATTATAAAAAATAACCTAATTAAGTAGGTATGTGCAGATTACACCTATGTAGAGCAAAATAATAACCATTTATTTTTTATTTTTCGAGGTTTATATGGTTTAGTTAGCTATTGTCGTGTTCTACAGCTTTTTTGATTGCCACAGATAATAGTAGTGGTAGGTAGGTACTCTTCGTGCGCGAGTCCGACTCGTACTTACTTAGCCGGTTTTTAATATTAACATAGATTAAGAAAATACTTACCTACTTATGTTTACATCCGTTATACTTAGTTTAGTAGGTACTTCTTAGGTACCTACCTACTTAAGTACCCAGAAGAGCTAGATAGTACATACGATATCTACTTATCCATACCTTATATTTGACATCTTTATATGTTTCTTATGTAATTTGTTTTATTATTATTATTAATTTTGTTTGACATTTAAGTTAACTCTTTGACAGATGATAAATTGCTATTTTAATTATTAACAAATTACTGTACTTATAATAATTCTATGTCTTAATAATAATTACAACATGTTGGCGTCTTGGTATAACTGTAAGTCAGCATGTTCACCAATTGTTAAAATGAATAAATGAATACCTACTTTTACTCATAAAGTTAATATTACCTAGCGGAATAGAGTAACAAAGGGCTGAGCAAGCGAGATGTCACTAATCAGCAACATGGTGTGATAAAAAGAAATGCGTGATTATGACGTGCAGAACTCTTTTTCGCAACTGATTGACAGTTTGTCAGCACTTATCAGCCCGCTGAGAATTTGAGTTCTGAAAATATTTCCGATTTTTCTTGAAATCGTGGACATTTTTGCGAAATAATGCTTCGGAAACATGGTGCCCAGTGATTCCGTGATTGATTGTAGTACAACACATCGAAATAACCCAGAAAAATGTTAATTTCACAGGTAAATTATTCCAAATCGACCCCGCCTAACTTTGTGTTTATTTTTGCCAATACGTTTCGAAATTTTAGCACTGAGCGTGATTATTCTCTTCTGTAAACACTCATTTTTGTAAGAAGCAAAGATCGGCTAGACAAAATGCAAAATTAACGAATATTTTGTGTAAAGAAATAATTTTCATTTTACAGTAGGGGTGCATAAAGTTATCGATATTTTTTGTCGATTGTCTATCACGCCGCATCACGCGGTAAACGAATATGTTTCACTGTTGTAAAAGTACTTATATGATGTGGACGCTTTTCACCAAGATGATAAAAGATGATAAATGAAGTCAAACTAGGTTCTGCTGTCTTTTTTTTCAACTCTTTCTCGCACATCGCATAAGCCGTAAGAAACGGTTTCTCACTCGCACCATTGTCCGTCTACTTGAGCGTTCTAAATCTATGGATATTATCTCAATCAACTTCTAACTGTAACGAACTGAAAACATTCTTCTTATCTTTTTTATGTTAAATAAATGATTTTAAATATCTCCTAAACTTTTTCTAATAGTCATAATTCATATCAGAATCGTAATTTTAGGACACCCGCGCAAAATTCTATCCCATTTATTTTGAATCTATGGCTGTTAATTAATACTATCGATATCGATAGTGAAAGTGAAAGTGAAAGTGAAATATATTTTATTTAAATAAGCTCACATAATAAGCATTTTTAAATCGTCAATTCTTTTACCCTGCCACCCATTATGACGTCTTTTAACTGACAAGAAAAATGGGCGCAAAAAACTTGTCAGCTTTATCAATCAGATGGAACGATATTTACAAATATGTATATCGTTTCCAGACTTGATATTAACAAAGATTAACAAATAAATAACATTATTGAATTAGCTCATTTCTTAATGAGTTTCAAATTTCTTAATCAATTTACAGATTTTAAGCTAAATTCAAAGTTTGAACTTGTTATTCAGTCTAGGCTGTTACAATAAATAAAAATATAAGAAAAACATACAATTCAATATGCATTAAGATAGGTAGTCAGAAGCAGACCCATTCCCACTGGCAGCACCAGTTCCCGAACATGACGCATGAACCAGCCATCTCTTCGCTCAACCATATTTGAGCCTCATACGACACCACCGCAGAAATGATTAAAGAGAGCATGACATACTAAGACTACCTATGTTAAGGCATCGAATTGAAAATTTATATCCAAAAGCTTTTCATAGGTCTTTCACTAAACTACTGACTATAGAAAGTAAAAATATTGCAATTAAATAAATCAAAACAAGGTAAGCTATTAAGAATTATATTTTTTGAGTAAGAAGTGCCATACATACAGACAATATAAAACAGATCTTTTATATACGAGTTATACGACGCCCTTAATACAAGCAGACAGAAGCAGACCCATTCCCACTGGCAGCACCCGTTCACGAGCATGACGCATGAACCAGCCATCGCTTCGCTCAACCATATTTGAGGGAACGTAACGACCCGCCTCACACGACACCACCGCAGAAATGTTTGAAGTGAGCATGACATACTAAAGCTACCCATATCAAGTCGTCGAGTCAAGAAGCCAGAAGTACGTTTTTAAGTAGGTAGGATACTTCTCACAATTTTATACTTAGAAAAGAAAATCACGATTCGAGTTTAATTAAAGGACTTTTATCTAGACCTATGAAAGAACCCCGGACTTTTTCTAATCAATACTGAGGTATTAGAGTAATAATTAACAATGCAAAAGCTAAGCCCATGCCTTTTTATCCTTCAAATAATCGTCAACAGTGTAATAACCTTTACTCATTAAATTGGATTTAACAGTATTTTTAAATTTTTCCAAGGGCAGTTCTGTGACTTGTTCTGGTATCTTATTATAAAAGGTAATACATCTACACAAAAAAGAGCTTCCGGTTTTATGCAGTCTGCGCCTTGGAACAGCAAGTTTGTTCTTGTTTCTTGTATTGAGTTTATGAACATTACTATTTTTTACAAAGCTATCTAAATTTTTCTTTACATACATTATATTTTCATAGATGTATTGGGAAGCTACCGTTAATATTTTAATTTCTTTAAATAGGTCACGAAGAGTATCTCTAGACCGTAAGTTGTATATAGCGCGCACTGCCCTTTTTTGTAAGATGAATATGTTATTAATATTAGCAGCTGAGCCCCACAACAACAAACCGTAGGTCATGATACTATGAAAATAACTGAAGTAAACCAATCTTGCTGTTTCAATGTCGGTCAGAAGCCTTATTTTCTTAACTGCAAAGGCAGCAGAGCTAAGTCTGCTTGACAGGATATCGATATGAGGGTCCCATTGCAACCGCGAGTCTATAGTAATACCTAAAAATTTTGTTGAGTCAACAAATTCGACTGCTTCGCCATTTACATGTATAGTCATATGAACCTGCCTCACATTAGGAAGTGAAAATTTTACACATTTAGTTTTACTAGAGTTAAGCTTCAGATTATTAATAGTAAACCAATGCATCACCTTGGAAAGAGTGCTGTTTACATCGTCACTGCAGTTACATCCTCTATCAACTTTAAAAATTAAAGAAGTATCATCAGCAAACAGTACTATTTCACATAAGTTTTTAGTATAGTAAGGAAGGTCATTAATATAAATAAGAAAAAGCAATGGACCCAATATCGATCCCTGCGGCACGCCCATGGTAATGGGTGCTTCATAGGATTCTGTTTTATTTACAACAACTTTTTGGGTTCTCGCCGACAGATACGATTGCATAAGGCTTATTGCATTTTTTGTTACACCATAATGTTCCAATTTATCTAATAAAGTACTGTGACTGACACAATCAAATGCTTTAGAGAGATCACAAAATATACCAATTGCATCTTGTTTACTCTCCCATGCTTCAAAGACGTGTTTGAGAAGTGCAATTCCAGCATCAGTTGTGCATCTACCACGAGTAAAACCAAATTGTTTCTCGTGAAGTAGTTTGTTGATAAGAAAATGTGCTAATAATTGATCATAAATGATCTTTTCAAAAATTTTGCTTAGTGCTGGCAAAATGGAAATAGGTCTAAAGTTAGCGGGATCGCTTTTGTCCCCAGATTTAAAAAGAGGGATGATTTTACTATATTTCATTAAGTTTGGAAATATCCCTTCATCAACACACTTATTGAAAATAAAAGCAAGATGGGGAGCAATGGTCGTTATTATAGACTTAATTATGTGAGTTGAAATGCCCCAGAGATCTTCAGTCTTTTTTATATTTATTGAATTAAATGTTTTAAGAATGGTATCACTATTGATATGTCTAAATTTAAATACATTATTGCACTTATCAACACATGATTCCAAGAGGGAGACAGCAATTTTTGGAGATGAATTTAAATTACTGGTAGTTGCAATAGGTATTTTAGAAAAGAAATCTTGAAAAATTGTTGCCACTCCTTCATCTGACTCAATAATTTTATTGTCTGATACTAATGAGTATTCACGGTCATTATTTTTAGTTTTCCCAGTCTCTTTATTTATAATATTCCAAGTGGCTCTTATTTTATTATCTGACTGATGAATTATTGTAGATATACATTTTGCTTTTGCTAAAGTACATACTTTATTAAACATTTTTGAATAGTTTCTTACATATTCATGAAATTCGGGATCATTTGAAATTGTTTTCTGACCATATAATTCAAACAACTTATTTCTGCTAACATATATGCCTGGTGTTGCCCAATCACTAAATTTCTTTTTAAAGTCTTTGGATTTAATAGATCTTTGCTTAAATGTTTTATCAAATTCTACTTTAATTAAATTAAATAAATCATCATAATGAGTATTGGGATTATCATTACTAGGTAAGCAAAGAGTTTTGGCAGTGACATTATTATGAAAATTTTCCAATTTATTTTTAGTTAGAGGTCTGCAAATTATATTACACTGATGAGGAACATGATGGTGCTCAAGGGAAGCTATTTGTCCGCTATGGTCAGAACGAATACAATTTATTATTTCTTTATCAAGTACATTACAGTTGCTAAAAATATTGTCTAGGCAAGTTTTAGATGTAGCAGTGATTCTTGTAGGTTCACAAAAGGTGTTTGCTAAATTGAAGGACTTAAACAAATTCAGAAACCTACTTGCAATTGAGGACGGCTTTAAGATGTCTACGTTAAAATCACCGCACACCACAATTTTTTTATTCTTTTTGATGACTAATTTTAGAGCGTCCTCCATAGCGGACTCAAATTGAGGGTAGTTACCAGTTGGTGGGCGATACACACAAATCATTATCAACTGATCTAATTCCACACATGACAGTTCAACGTGTTGTTCAATAGAGAGGGATATCACATCTTTTCGTTCCTTAAAATTCATATTGTTTTGCAAAATTATCAAAGATCCCCCTCTAGTGGTGGATTTCCTACTGAATGAACTAGCAATTTTATAACATTGAAATCCTGTAATTAATTCATATTCCTTAAGCCAGTGCTCAGTCTTCTATCAATCTTGTCACTATTGATATATCATATTTATATCAATAGTGACAAGATTACATCACTGAGACTAATACATAAAAAAATACACACACAAATGTAAATCAATTTCGGTTTCGATTGACAGCTCATGTTTGTTCCTCTATTCCGTAGGTATATTAACTTTATGCTTTTACTATGATCAGAGAATGATTGAGTTTTTTCTTGCTAGGTAGGCTAGGTAGGTACCTAGGTATTTAAAAATGTGTCAACTACTTTCTGCTGCTTTTTAGGGTTTCGTACCCAAAGGGTAAAAACGGGACCCTATTACTAAGACTCCGCTGTCCGTCTGTCTGTCTGTCACCAGGCTGTATCTCATGAACCGTGATATCTAGACAGTTGAAATTTTCACAGATGATGTATTTCTGTTGCCGCTATAACGACAAATACTAAAAACAGAACAAAATAAATATTTAAGGGGGCTCCCATACAACAAACGTGATTTTTTTGCCGTTTTTTGCTCAATATTAATAACGACAACAGGTAGACAGTTGAAATTTTCACAGATGATGTATTTCTTTTGCGACTATAACAACATATACTAAAAACAGAATAAAATAAATATTTAAGGGAGGCTCCCATACAACAAACAAGTGTTTTTTTTTGCCGTTTTTTGGTACGAAACCCTTCGTGCGTGAGTCCGACTCGCACTTGGCCGGTTTTTTTACCGATCTTGCTGTTTTTTTATCGTTACTCCTGTATTTCGAGAATCGAAATATTCCGAATGTTTCGGCGGAATAATTCAGAATATTTCGGAAGTATTCCAAGGGAATTATTCGGAATGTTTCCCGCCAGCAACTGTAATTGCAACCCAGACGACGATATTTGAGCAAACTAATGGCTATCTTGCCAATGTGGTCAGGGGGGTAATTACGTAACTTTGTTGCAATCAACTCTGACAGAAATCGCAGTTACATCGCTGCTTTAGTAAGAACCAGTGTGACAACTATCTTAACTAAAGCCGCAATGCAACCGCGCTTTCAATCGATTTCAATCGAGAATTGTTAGCAACAGCTTTACGTAATCAAGATACTGGTCAAAATATGCGATAGATTGAAAATGAGCCTCTTGGCCGGCGGTCCATGGTAGAACAGCAAAGCAAAGAAATGAAACCGGTAGGTCTGGGGCCAGCCTTACTGTCTTATTCAGAGTGCGTTCGTTAAACTAGGGTCAAAGTTAACATGGCGTTAGACTGCGGACTAACGCCATTTTAGCGCAAATCGTATTCAGAGTGACAGTTTAACGTTTAGTCCCACCGTTTAAGGATTAAAAGGTGCATTGTGATTGGTTTACAAGCATTAAACCAGGTTTTGTTAGAACAGTCTTGCACCACAGTTTTGTGAAACATCTCTGAATAAGACAGTAAACGTTTTTGCGTTTCAATTAAACAGGTTAAATAAGAAAGGGAATATGTCATCTTTTTCCAATTTAGCAACATTTATGGATTTCGATTTTTTATGGCAAGACAGAGAACAGTCAAGTTGTAGTCAGTACAATAGTTTAAACATTATTTATAGGGCAGGGCACCAAATTTTTACATGAAGGTAAGAAAGGGAATAAGTAATTTTCACAAATTTATTTTTCACGTCTCCTGAAAAATTGATATGCCTTGATGACATGTTCCCTTTCTTAATAATTAACCTATTCAATTTTACTTCAGGAGCTGTAAGTACTTATCTTTTTTTATCAATATATAGCATTTTTTCAGTAATTAAGACATGCACCAAGGGTTGTCCGAGTGTTGTTTGTGATTGCGACCGTATTCATTCACAAACAACACTCAATCAACTCTTTACTACGCAAATACAATATGTTGAAATAAAGCCCTGTGATTGGTTCGTTTGTTTTACGTATCACATGTGATTGGTTCGTGGGGCACAGTGTATCTGTAGGCACTGTGAGACCTTGTAGTAATGTTTATGAATATGGGTGTCAGAAAAGGACAGAACAGTAGGACAGGTTACATACATTCACTTTGTAAGGGCTGCCTGTGAGCCTCATGTCACGTTGGTAATGTACACGTTCCCATCTGTCAAGAAGTGAACGCCTGTAGTGCTGTAAAAAAATAAAATGTATTGTATAGGTATATTGACAAAGTATACTAGACAAACTACCCACCTACCCTTATTAAATCAATTTAAAATATTGGCACAAATTAGAAAGAGGACAGAAGTCTAGCTTAGTACTACGTGCGCTCAAGCACACATACAGCATCTCACCGATACAGAATCTCAGGCCAATTTCAAATCGAATTTGAGTGTGTGCGTGATGCAGTGTAGTCGGTCAGTGAGAGCTGTCTGTGTGCGTGTGTTTCGGGCGTAGCAGGTCTTTACCTATGGTACAGCTCGCGCAAAATAACTTGACCTAAACCATAGACAATGAAGCCTGCGCAGTAGCAATTTTCAGTACAAAAATTGTAGTGTGCAGGTCACGTCGTACAAAAAATTGGGTCAAGTTATATTGCACGAGCTGTACCTAGTACCTATGTACTAAGGTTGACTTCTGTCGTCTTTCTATTTTGAGATATTGGGGAAGGTAGGGTGTACAGGTTATACTTTCTTTACCTTAGTAAAAACCTAAACAATTAAAAAAATTATCAACCTTGCAAATAGTGCAATATTGCCTGAGTGTTGGCTTTAGAAATGGGGTGATTTGGAATTGAAATATATCGCATTTTGTAGAGTTTCGAAAGGCCTTTCAAATGATACTATACTCCCGGCAAGGAAATTTGTATTTTTATTTTAGTGTTTGTGCAAAGTAACAAAATGTTGTATGACAAAACATCAGCATTTCGTATTTTTGCGTGACCTTTGGTAAACAGACAATGGAGAATGTTACTGGGTCTGTTAAATCACTTGAAACTTTATGATCATGTAGCTAAATGTTTAGATTGTTAAGCAATACACGTGTTTTTGTTTCATTTAAATAAAGCGAGTAGTTTTGAAGTTTTAAGGGCTTGAAGGAAATGCCAAGCGCACTGAAATATGTGCTTTAATACGTACGACGTAAGGTTCACCTGTATGACCAATGACATCATTGGTCACACAAAATAAAGGTATTCTAAGACCATATAACTTTTATGTTTTAAGAGATGTCGCAAAAATTTCTTTATAGTTGTTCATGTGGTCCCATAAACTAGTGGGTTATGTGATTTAACAGACCCAGTAAGGTTCTCCATTAAATGCAACGACGAGCGAGCGTAGCAAGTGAGGACGAGTGAGGAGGAGGTTAGGTTGTATTGTGACCAAAATGACCTGCTGGACTGTATGCTTTATGCCACAAACTGTTATGCTAATAAACGTTAGGTGCTGGGACTGGACAGCCCTCGCCCGAAGCTCATAAAATGCGTACGAGCAGTAACTCATATGATGGGTTTCTGTGCTTTGTTAGGCAAAGGCGGAAGGGCTTAAAATCATATGTCAGTAATTATTAATTTCCTCGCGGCGGTAGTGGCACTGGGGGTTTTCCCTCTCCCCCCTTACCCCTCTTATCTCAATCCTCATTTCAGTCGCCCCATTTCTAAAGATTACCCAATACCAATTCTATTTTAATTACAAACATTCATTCACTCACTCTCATTCATTTCTGTTTGTCCCGCTGACCCATTCATTCTTCATGTGATTTGTGTGTGATCCAGTAGTGATTAAGCTCAAGCTCAGTGGTTTAGACTAGAATACTAGATGTATATGTATTTTATCTTTTAAGATTAAGTTAGGTCCTCTTTTTCATGCTTGGACCTTGCTCCTATCACAGAGCACTTGTTCAAAAAAGAACTAAATTAAGAATAAATAATGACATGGAAATAGTCTAAACACTAATGTTTTTAAAATCAGATTTGAAGAGATTGTGAGTTTGTTTTGTTACATAACAATAAGGTTAGATTTATATTGTTTACTTACATTTCCTAAAGCAAGATTGTGTATATGATAAAGGCCCCACCCAGGCAGACCCAGGCCTGCCGTAATAATGAAAAAACTAGGGAGAATTTCGTACCACATACTTTTGAGAAATAAAATAAATTATCGAGCAACTTTAGTGATTACAAGAATGACATTGACAGTAAACTGCATGGTGTTACCAGCAACCAGAAATTTTAAAACTTTATGTGACCAGCCTAAAGGTGAGTCCAACTTATTATAAAAATCTTGTTATTTGTGAATTTGGTACTGTATTTGTTATTATAGCCCCTAGCTAAACGATCAAGCATTTCTTGTCAATAATTTACATACATTACCACCACCACTACTTCACTGTCATTCGGGGGCGTGGCCTACTTTTGAGGCATGGCGGCGGTGCCAGTATCTTTGTTCTGTGGGCCACGGCAAATCTTGTCAAGCATCGCTCCTAGACTTAGCTCCTAGAGACGATCAAAATGTGATTGCTAGCCGATGCAATGCAAATGATTGACAAGCAGTTTTGATCGTTTAAGGGGGGGAGTACATAAGTCAGGGGGGGAGTCGACATGTGCTACCTAAGCACCAGCGCACACGAGCAACTGTTTTGTCCCCTTCGTCCACTTGGATCCCCTGCTAAACTCCCCTGGGAGATTCATGTTGATATTTTATCCACGTGGATCCCCTAGGGGATTCATGTACTCTTCTATTTGCGAAAAATAACTAAAACTTTTATTCTAATCCCTTGATAAAACGTAAATGATTTATTTCCATTGGTGGCGCTACTGAGCTTGACGTACCACCTTAACCTGACTTCCTCATATTTATGTGATCATGGTACTTTGGTGACGTAATAAAAATAGAAAATATGTAAGTACCTATCTAAAATAACTTTGAAAATATAAAAGTTAAACCTTCCCCTTTTTATTACACTCTCACTTGTTACATTAAAATAAGATTTCTAAATAATGTAATTCTACTTGAAATAAAAATATCCATCTAGTTGGTTTTCAGTCCTACTGGATCCCTCAGGGGATCCAGGGGGCTAATTGTTTAATTTCAAAAAATCTATCGCAATCGCTTTCATTTGACAAATGGATGTGACTAGGGAATTCGATCCCGGCCCTTATTTCTGATCCCGGGATTTCGGGATTACACTTAGCCAATCCCGGGATCCCGGCATTATTTCAGGATTGAAGATTTAAAATAAAAATTTGGAAATCTTAGAACAATTGCCTCTGAATTAACAAATTAAAATAGACAAAAATAAACCTACTTAAAATTTGGTCAAAAATCGACTTGCTTAATCAAATTTTGACGAAAACCAACATATTTTACGTTACAATACACACCTAGCTAATCAAATCATTCTAACTTATCAAACTTAGAGTCAAATTAAGTCTAAATAAGCCTAACCAGACTGTCTGGTTTGTTTGACACTCCTTTAATTATTATGTTAAAGTTATTATTTATTAAGATCTCTTTAAATTTTAATAAATTGAAAAACATTTATTTAACAAACTATGTAAATAAAGAACGGCAATAACCTCTTTTAACATCGACCAAATATTTGGCTTTCATGTAAAAACCTAGTACTAGTTATTATTTCTTAGCAAAAACTGTTAGAAAATAATATTCATCAGTCATAATAACTCATTTTTTTAAATATGAAGAAAACAATCTTGAAGAATGTTCATGCATTCTTGTTCAGTAGCAGTAAAACTGAAGTATATCACCATACCACAACAACCCAGTTAGAGATGCTTGTCTATCTTCTTAGTTCAAAATAAAAGAAGTTTTATTCCAAGAAAACATCGCAAACCCGCTGGGTTAATTTGTGTTGCTTCCTTGGAATGCTGCTTATATGAAAAATAGAAGGTTTTCTTGTATTTTCTATTAATGATGAAAGATAAGCAATTCTATTAAGAACACTGGCACTGAGCTTTTCGCTTCACGCAGCATATTTTGCAACTTTTTTTTAAATTTTACCAATCCTGAAAATCCCGGGATTAGGAAAACTCAATCCCGAAAATTTCGGGACTGAAAAACGGTCGGGATCCCGAAAAACCGGGATCCCGGGATCGAATCCTCTAGATGTGACACATTGCTGCATTTCTTTAAGTTTATATTTGTTCCAAAAAGAAGCATCAATGTATCACATCTTGAAAGCGATTGCGATAGATTTTGAAATTAGACAATAAGTACCCAGTTTACATAATCATTTTTGGTGGAGCCAAGTGGACAAAATATCCACATTAATCCCCCAGGGGAGATGGAAGCGCGCACACGTAGCGAACGACGCCGACAACGTGACAATCGGAAACTTTTCATACAAACCATGTGAAAGAAACGGTAGTGACTAATTGCCATAAAAATATGACTAACATATTTCATGCTGCACCGCCGACAAAATACTACCTACCTAACAAAAAGTTGTCGTCCTATGCCGCCGCCCGGCGGGTATATTGTGCTTTAATTACCTAGAGCTTGGCCTAGCCATGGGCGTAGCCACGGTGGGGCAGGGTGGGGCGCTTGCCCCACCCTGGCTCTGACCTGTGAGGTACCTACCTAATCTTACCTAAGTAAGAAAATATAAAAATTACGCGGAATAAATGAAATAGGCCCGTAGCAATACAAAATATGCATGGAAAATGCTTAAAACAAAGACGCAAATTAATGGACTTATGTTTTTTCAGCGACATAGTATGTAGTCGTGTAGATTGTAGTGAATTAGTAGAAAGCGTCTTGTTCAACATACCACCCCCCCGCGCCCGGCGGTGTATACCCCCACTATTTAGGGTCCCTCAAATAAAAACAAATTACGCACGCAATGCACCTTGCTCCCGATTGCCGCTAGTTTACAATGATTCATTCTCTGATATCGACCTATTCAATCGTAGTAAGGGCGCAATAAAACTGCATGCAAATGACATAATTTATCATAATTATTGACACTACCTACCTACATGGTTACAACAATCTTACAAACACTAACAAAGCTGCACGTTCACATTATTAACCCATAAGAAATATTTTTTTTTCTTCTCAATGCATTATCTTTCTAAACGCACGTTAAAATTTAATTTTGAAGTTTAATTTTGGAGTTTGATTTTAGTTTTAATTTAGTTTAATTAGTTTTAATAAAGTTGTAAATAGTTAAGTTTTGATAAGTTTTGATTCCAAAACTATATTTCTTAATTTACCTCCTTACTAACCATAATTTTATATAACCTTGTTATAATAATGACGACCTATATTCATTGTTAATTTTATTTAGTTGGCTAATACAATCCGTCATTAGGCTTTATGTTTTGTATATTCAGAGAAACCTGTCATTGGCCTTACCTTTAATAAGCATGTAAACCTACAAAATCATTATTGTAACGCTGTTGGTTTCTTTAATAAATAAAAAAAAAAAAAAAAAACACATTTACCAGGGTAAGACCGCGGGTATAGTTTGCTAGTTATATATTATTTTAGACTGCTGGCCCCACCCTGAGCCCATGGCTGGCTACGCTCATGGACCTAGCCTAAAGCCGCGATTACATACGCCGATTTAGCATCCTAGATAAGAACCAATTTGACAATAAAATATTGTATTAATAAGTTCGATTTTAAAATTGGAGATGAGAATTTTAAATAAAAAAAATGTTGACTTTTCTGTTATTTGTGCAAATTAACTGTTAAAATTGAACTTAATTATACGGGTGGCAACTCTAAATAGGTTCTTAACTAGGATGCTAGATCGGCGGGCTGATTATCTAATTAAAAACCACCTAGCGACTGGTTGCAGTTCACAGATGATCGTGATCCATTGCTACTTCTTTTTGGGTTAAAAAAAACACCAAAGAAAAGTGGCAATGTATGTCAAATGCACCGGTCGCTAAATAGTTTCTTTTTGGATAATCAGGGTGCGGGATATGTAATCGCCATGTAATCGCGGCTTAACCTAGACTTTGCTAAAGAGTTTATTTATTCAATACTTACGTTGCCTGTGAAAAAATAATGAGCCCACCATAAACCGTATCCTGGTAATCCAACGCTGGCTGTAATTATTGCTATTGCTGGGAGAATTTCGAACCACATTTTAAGGAGTTATATAATTATTATCAGCAATATTTTATTATGTTAGGCTTTAGCATAAATATTTAAATTTGACAAAAATAATCGAATCTTTTGAATATTGACCTTACTCTATGATTCAAATCTAAGTAGCAAAGAGTTCGTATGTGCATGTTTTTTTAGCGATCTTTCACACGAGCGATTTATTCAACGTGCGATATTTTTACCGCTGATGACGTTCCACGGATAAAGGTACATACACTTAGGCCTAGTTTACATTAGTCAAGTAGACGACCGAGTCGAGTAGCGAGTAGAAGTACCTACATTGCCTGGCATGTTCGTCAATTTTAAAAGAACGTCAAACACACCTTACCTTACACACCACAGCACGTAATGTACTTCTACTGGAATGTTTGCTGAGCCGAGCTGCTGGTAGTGATGGGTTTTCAACCGGATAAAAACTCAAAATGGATAAAAACTCAATAAATATCCATTTTTACTCGAGTTTTTATCCAAAAGGACGGATAAATATTTTATAACCAATTTCTTGATATGTCACGTAAATAATGAATTTATAATAAAGGTAGTTAGTAATTTTAAACAAAATAAGTGCTATTAAAGTGCATAATAATTAAGAAATCCAAAAAAATGCAATATTACAATGAAAACAACATCCTGAGAATTCTCAAACTACTTCAGAATACTTGACTGCCCAATAAATAAAAAAACAAAAAATAAATGAATACGTTCGATGACTCTATCACCCCAGCCCCCAACGTACAAAGTACGTAGTTTTACGCAAAAACGGAAGGGTTGTCATAAAACTTACTTGACACGCAGGGTTCGGAAACCAGGTTAATATTGTAAAAAAATCCAAGATGGCAGCCGACTTTTTTGTTTGTGGGCCGATTTCGATGAAACTCGGTTTTTGGTACTATTTTGATAAGAAAACAGCAACCCAATTTTAAAAATATGAAAAACAAGATGGCAGCCAACTTTTTTATTTGTGGATCGATTTCGATGAAACTCGGTTTTTGGTACTATTTTGAAAAGAAAACAGCAACGCAATGTTTGAAATGTCAAAAATCCAAGATGGCGGCCAACTTTTTGTTTGTGGGCCGATTTCGATAAAACTCAGTTTTTTGTACTATTTTGACAAGAAAACAGCAACGCAAAAATGTCAAAATCCAAGAAAGGTGGCCAACTTTCTTGTTTGTGGGCCGATTTCGATTAAACTCGATTTTACCATTGAAAATGGTTATCAGATGCAAATCGCCTGAGACGTATTTTTGGCCATATCTCCGAGGATTTTGGGAGGATCGAAATAAAAATAGTACCAAAAGTTGAGGAATTTATCGAGACACGTGTGAACGTTTGAATTTTGAAAATCTACTGGTAACTTTTTTGAAATTTTGCAATATTCCAAAAATTCCGGGTTTTTTGGGGGATGTTTGTTCAATTGTAAATATTTTGGAAAAACCACTGACTTAAGAAAAAATGAAAATAAGGGTCCTAGGGTATTAGTTTAGCTATCAAATAGCGAAATAGTTTTGAAAATCGGTTTATAATTGTGACCTGTAGGTGGTCCCTTTAGATTTGGAATTGTAGAAAAGCGGCTGTTTCCGTAGATAAAAAGTGATGTAGCTTCTATGGTTATTGACCGATCGTCATGGTAATAGTGTTATAAGATGCAGAAGTGGACGAGAAGTGCATTCGTTGGAATTTTGAAAATTGGTTAATATTATTTCGGCCGCATCGAGGCAGCCAGCGGGCGTTTTTGTGACACGAGGCGGAGCCGAGTGTCACAATAAATAAATAGGTACCTACTACCTAGGTAACTTTAAAAATATCATAGAACTTTGCATTTTGGTTTTTCGTAAATTTTTGTGTTCATTTTCAATGCTCCGATTCTTGCGGGGACTGTAAAATCTGTGAATTTTTTGTACTATTTTTACAAAAAACAGCAACGCAATGTTAAAAATGTCAAAATCCAAGATGGCGCCAACTTTTTTGTTAGTGGACCAATTTTGAGGAAACTTGGTTTTTTGTACTATTTTGACAGGAAAACAGCAACGCAATGTTAAAAATAATATGAAAATCCAAGATGGCAGCCAACTTTTGTTTTTTAGCCAATTTCGATGAAAATCGGTTTGGGACTCTATTTTTAAAAGAAAACAGCAACGCAATATTAAAAATATAAAAAATCTAAGATGACGGCAAACTTTTTGTTGTATATTTTTATGTTTTTAACATTGTGTTGCTGTTTTCTTTCTTTGCTCAAAATAGTACAAAAACCGAGTTTCTTCGAATACAAAAACCGAGTTTCATCGAAATCAGCCCATAAACAAAAAAGTTGGCCGCCATCTTGCATTTTTGTAATTTTTAACATTGCGTTGCTGTTTTCTTGTAAAAATAGTACCAAAAACCGAGTTACATCGAAATCAACCCATTATAAAAAATTGGACGCCATCTTGGATTTTTCATATTTTTTTTACATTCATTGCTTTTTTCTTGTCAAAATAGTACAAAAAACCTGAGTTTAATCGAAATCGGCCCACAAACAAAAAGTTGGCTGCTATCTTGGATATTGTCATTTTTAACATTGTGTTTTCTTGTAAAATAATAGGTATAAAAAACCGAGTTTCATCGAAATCAGCCACAAACAAAAAAGTTGCCCACCAACTTGCATTTTTTAACATTGCATTACTGTTTTCTTGTCACAATAGTACCAAAATCCAAGTATCATCGAAATGCGCCCACAAACAAAAAAGTTGGCCGCCATCTTAGATTTTAGACATTTTTAATATTGCGTTGCTGTTTTCTTTTAAAAATAGTGCCCTAAACAAAGTTTCATCGAAATCGGCCCAAAAACAAAAAAGTTGGCCGCCATCTTGGATTATGCTGTGGTATTATCCCGGCTTCCTGAAGAAAAAGTTCATCGTAAAGAGGTTCTCTCTCTCCATAAGTTGGCCAGCATACCCTGCTCAACACACTTGCGATGGTAATCACGTTGTTGACAAGGGACTTGTGGACGTTGTAACGACACCATCTAGCCTAGGGACTTAGTGCCCGTCCTCAGTGTGCGCTTGTTATATGTTGCCAGGTACAGTTGTCGTCGTAGTTGGGTTGGTAGCGGGGGCGGGGCCTCACCTGGGATCAAAACTAGTGTATAGAAACAGGTCTAAATATATTTATCCGCCATTTTTGATAAAAATCCGATAAAAATGGATAAAAACGGATATTTATCCATTTTTGATAAATATCCGAGTTTTTACCTATTGAGTTTTTATCCACTGCCCATCACTCGTAATGTAAGCGTAGCTTTTATGGTCAGCCTTTCTATTGTCTAATTTCAAAATCTATCGCAATCGCTTTCAGGATGTAGCACATTGAAGCTTCTTTATGGCACAAATAAAAACTTACCAAAGAAATGCAGCAATGTGTCACATCCATTTGTCAAACGAAAGCGATTGCGATAGATTTTTAAAATGAGACAATAGCCCCCCTGGTCATAAGGCGACGGCTACACGCATGGTGAATACTGTGATCCATCATGATTTGATTTAATCAGAGGCCTATTTCATGGTAAATTTACAATAATAATTTACTATAGATAGTTTGAAATGCCGGGTCCATAGCGCGTGTTTTACCCTACACAATCAACAAAAACATCTCAACATTCAAGAAAATCGTCTACACAAAACATTGTCTCTCTAAACATTTTTGTGAAGAGAAACAATGTTTTTGCTTTCCATGCCCGGTAGAAAACACGTACACATAATATTTTGCACGGGTCAAGGGGCAGGGTAATTTATTTCATCTATCATAATGACAACTCGCTAGCGTTATATGCACCAAGTTTGAATTCTTCGAAATCTGATTTGAAGCAACGGCAGAAGTTTCCTATACCAAATTGATCTTCTATTTATAATTCTTGATAAAATAATATGTTAAAATTTCGCCACTGTAAATAGGGTCACTTGAGCAACGCTGTTTTCTACTTATTATCAAATTGAAATTATATTTCCTCGTCCGAACTCATTTAGTTTGCTATCAGTAAGCAAAGCAAGTATGTCTTTTGCTAAAGAAACTAACTTAAAGAAAGATAAATATACCTACTTACCAAAAAAACTAAGTTTACTACAAAATGGGGAATATTGATGAAAAAACACTTTAATTTAATCAAAAATCTTTATTTAATCATAATAGCGCTAGATGTACCTACTACGCAAAAAAACCGCAAATCGATGTACAGTACAGTTCGGTACACGCAGCCCTGGATCTAGGAGAAGGGGGGGGGGGGGGCAAACGGGGGCACCTGTCCCGGGCGGCACCCTCAAGGGGGCGCCAGAATCGTTAGGTATAAAAAAAATCACGTATTACATATCCCAAATTGGTTGAAAATTGTTTCGAAGAGGGTGGTAAATTGCCTTCTGCCCCCCCCCCCCCCCTTTCGAAAACGTAGATCGGGGGTCAAAACTATGTGTCATCTTTTTTGTATGGTGAAAAATTCTAAAACCTATCGTGTATTGTATCGAATTAATGAACTTGCTAACTTTGAGGTTAGATATGAGATATAGGTTAGAAATGAGATATATTTTATGAAAAAATATTCTACACTATCGTAATTCGTATCTGTATTAGCCCAAAACTTGGAATGTTTTAAAAAGGCTTTTTATTTTAATTTGATACCACCATAAAGTTAATATACCTGGTAATATTAACTTTATGGATACCACAGACGAAGGGTTGTAAAAAAATCCCATAAGCATAAGTACAAACAATATGACATCATCTCCCCGATTGCACCAAACTTAAGTATCGCCTAAGTCTTTTCTTAACTACAACACGACCAAATTAAAATGGTGTCATAAACTTAGCCGTCATGTAGCTGTCATTCGCCTAGTTATCTTGGTCGAGTTGTAGATAAGAAAAGACTTAGGCGATTCTTACGTTTAGTAGGTAGTGCTTTTGCACCCATAAAGGTCCGAACAAATTATCGGACGCGGCTTATGGACGCGGCTGATCTGAGGTGTGCAAACTATCGGATGTAGTAGGTCGCGGATGAAACCATAGACTAATATGACGTCATCGGACGTCCGATAGCTATCTGGCACGCAGGATGTTATGAGAGCGTGCACACTATCAGCCGCGGCAGTAAGCCGCGTCCATAAGCCGCGTCCGATAATTTGTTTGGACCTTAACTCCTCTCCTAAGGGAAGAATTTTTAAGAATTACCGGTCCAAAATATTGTTTTGATCTCAAGTATACTTGTACCAAACGGCTATGCTGTAGATGGATTTGCGGTTCGGTTATCCATTGATTTTGAGATCGTCATTCATATTCATTTGTAAAACTAAATAAGGTACGTACTGTGTGTACTTGACTACTGTGTGTGCATGCGCATACTACTGTACTGTGTGTGACGTGTTTTATTTCCTAAATAGTTTGTATTATGCTTATAGGCGGGTCCATAGCTCGTGTTTTGCTCTACCATAGCCTTTTATATTTCCAAGCCATGAAGTTGAGCAGAACGGCAACATCGCATGTGGTCAAGCACATAGTATTATATTATTTTAATAATTATTTATTATTTGTTTTTCCTATATTATCTATGTTTAAACTAGTTGTAAATTGTGATGTAAGGTTATTTCAATAAAGTTTTATATTTATTATTATTATTTATTTATTAGAACATAAGGTTTGAGTCAAATTATTTGAACTTTTCGGGGGTCCTTTAGTACGATAAGCATTTTGATCTAAGCCTCTCCTAGCAATAAATCTTACATCATTGGAAAGGTATTTAAATTTGAAACACTTTATTGTATCACAATAAACGTCAACTTTTAGTACTTTGAGAGTAATAACGCTCTGAACTTGACCAATTTTTTTATCATTTATGACCTAAAACTCCGAAAATACTAACAATTAATAGAAAGTATGTTTGCAGCAAATATTTATCATATGAAAACCTTTCTAATGATATTTCATTTATTGCTAGAGGTGGGGTAAATCAACTCCCATAGACAATAAACCACTTTTATACTTTAATAACCTTTAACTCCAAAAGTATAAACAATTGATATAAAGTATATTGACAGCAAATATTTGTCTTCAAAAGACCTTTCTAATAATATATAATTTATTGCTAGAGGGCGTGTTAATCAACTCCCTGCTGAAGAAAATCAACAAAAAAGATGACATCTTTGACAGCCATTTTTTCCTGGTTAACATTGATATTTTTCTTATTGTTTAATATACAAAGCATTTCAATAAAGGAACTAAATTATTTTCATATTTTAAACCTCACACGATTACTAGGAAAAAAAAAATCGACCTCTTAAAATTGAAATATTCCCATACATTTAGTATGGAGACTGGCCGACGACATGACCACGAACTGACAGTAACAGACGTTGCCAAACTTATGTTCACGGCTTGCAATTATAGAAGGCTATGGCTCTACACAATCAACAAAAACATCTACACAAAACATTGTTTCGCGAAACATTTTTGTACCCTACAAATTTTTATGATTTTTTTTATTATGGCAATCAAGGCCCAGCGGCCACTATTTTATTTTTCTTTTTTTTCTTTCTAGCAACATTAGATATCGAATCATCAAAAATGGCAGACGTCCCGACGGACTGTGATTTTCCTATTTGGGGATTATTACCGAAAAAAGAGACTGGAGTTGTTTCTTTTTTAAATAAGAATCCAAATTATGATGGAAGGGATACCGTAATTGCCATTTTTGATTCCGGTGTTGACCCGGCAGCGACTGGATTGCAGGTAAAAAAATGACTTGTCACGATAACTTATTTTAGATTTTACTCGATCTAAAATATTTCTATTTATCACAATTTTGTTTCTAGGTCACTCCCAATGGAGACAAAAAGGTTATAGAACGTTTTGACTGCAGTGGTTGTGGAGATGTCGATACTAGCACGGTTATCAAAGAAGTTGTGGATGGTTGTATCACCGGCATAACCGGCCGAAAATTAAAGGTAAAATACGGTATTTTTCATAAATCTTTACGTTTTTACATAAAGCTTTGTGGCGACTCTGTTTCACGTTGGTTCGGTTCACAAAAAACTGACCAAATATTCTGTATGGTCACTTTTAGCCATTAGAGCTTTCAGTATTATTGTGTCACATTAAATAATCATTATGATCATTCTAGAGACCGGATTTAATGCCACCAAAAAAGACCAAAATATGCCTGGAGAGTGTCAAATTATGCAATAACAAATAATAAAAGAAAGTTGTAGTTTTTTCCCAAAACAGCATAAAATCTGTATATTTAAACCATTACTAAATTACCTTCACCATAATTTCACCCCTCACCACTGATACTTGTGCATGTCTAACTCTAAACTTGTAACTAATTATGACTTGTATAAAATTCCAGATTCCAGAGTCTTGGCAAAATCCTTCGGGTTCTTGGCGTGTTGGCATCCTTTATCCATTTAGTTTGTACCCAACAAAACTCAAAGAACGCATCCAGGAACATCGCAAGGAGTATATCTGGGATGTTGGACACAAGCCAGCACTTGCTGAAGCTACTAAAAGTTTGCAGGATTTGGAAAATGATGCTTGTAAGTAATTTTAGTTTTCTTGAATACTTTTGTTATTGCACTAATAAGTACACTTAGAAAAGTTATGACCTTAACAGTTTGAAAACAAACTCGCTTAAGGATCGAACTAAAAGCTATTGTTTTTTATACAAAAGGTCCTTGCAACTTTTTAGAAAACACAAGACAATACAGACAGACTTCTCAATCTTGAAATTAACCTTAAGGCGCTGTAGGTAGTGAAACTAGCGCCGCCACTACATTTATTTTTATTACTCATAAACCAAGTCAATATATAAAAAAAAGCTCAATGTAATAATCTCTTAAATTGTCTCTAATATATTTTGAATAACTCTTCAACAGTTTTCATTCTTCCTGTAAGTTTTAAAATCCATTTAGCTCAAAGTGCCCACTTTTGGTAATTATGGATTTTAAAACTTACATAATGAATGATTATTACATGAGCTTTTTTTAAATATTGACTTGGTTTACGAGTAATAAAAATAAAAGTAGTGGCGGTGCTAGTTTCACTACCACCTCGCCTTTAGCTCATAGCTTTGCTGACCGTACCTATGTAGTATGATTATGTGAATTACCAAGACTATGACTATTTTCAAAAGTTTATTTCTTTTATTGTTTTACTTTACAACATCTAACATAAACTTACTGCTTCAAGACATTTGCTCTTTATACTAAATCCTTTGTTAACAATTACATAACTGTGTTAAAGTTATAATGGTAATCACTCAAGCAACCAGACTCCTTGAGGTTGCACCGTCTTTTATGCAATTTCTATACCTTCCTTGAATACGTAATTGTTCTCTTTACAGCTTTTAAGAGTTCCAACCTTGGCCTTGTGGAAAAGTTACAAAAAGAGGAAATGGAAGCAAGAGTTGAAATACTTCAGAATGCAGAAAAGAAATACAATGATGTGGGACCCACTTATGATTGTGTGCTCTTTCATGATGGAAAAGTCTGGAGGTCAGTTTCACAAATTATATATTCAAAACATTTAATCACCACTCTATAACACATTTGTTTGTTATGAAAAAGACAATGATTTCAATATTTCTTACATATTTTTAGTTAGTGTTAAAATATGATAAATACAAAAACAATCTGATAGGAAGATAAAAGGTATATCTCTAACGGATAAGGGTCTGTTTCAACAGGAACAGGGGCCCTACCAGCTTTTTGAACTTCGGCAAATCTGCCAGGCTTTTTTTGGTATTGGTGATGGGCTGGTCCATTATGTGTGAATAGTCTGCCAGGCTTCAACTTAAAACAGATATTATATCAAAGTATGAAATTTCGCATTGTACTATTTGCCAAAGTTATTTGGAAGATATTGTGTGACATGAATCAAGGTTTGCCATTTTTATAGGCTCAACTTATCTGTATTAATTTGAAGCCCGGCAGACTTGCCGAAGTTCAGAGGGTTAGCCAGTATAGACTTGGTTGGGCCTGGAACAGAAAGATCTTTCTCTGTCTCTCTATTTTATCTCTCTAAATTATCTGTCAGGTTAGTGAATTAGGACTTAGTTGTAACCTGTGTAACAGCCTTAACTCTTTTAAATTTATGGTCTGGAATAATTATATTTATTATTTAACAGGGCATGCATCGATACATCTGAGTCAGGAGATTTGGCCTCTGGGCCGTTCCTCGGAGAGTACAGTGCAACCCAGGAACACACCCACCTGACGCCTCTGGATGAGATGACCATCAGCATCAACGTCCATGATGAGGGACAGACCCTCGAAGTTGTGGGCATGTGCTGTAAGTGTTGTTACATTGATAGATTGTCACTGTGTCTTGCATAATTTTCAGCCAATCTTTTTTCATGCTTCTAGCGATTTTATTTGATTTTATCTGAAATGTTCTTGCTACTTTTACTCATACTTGCTGCTAAAGCGATTATACCTACATTTAATGCTTTTGGTTGATGAATTTAGAAAAATATTAAAAACACGATTGTCATGCTAAAAACTAAATTAAAAAGTTAATAAGTTTCATATTCACTTCTCAAGGTTACGCGCTCACTAGAAATGAAATAAATCAATTTTTAACGGATACTAGCGCGGTTTTATTGGAAGTACTTTTGTAATTAGTTTGGTATTTGGTTTGATTTTTGGTTTTCCCGACGTTTCGGCACCTTTGCAGCTGCCGTGGTCACGGGCCCGTGACCACGGCTAGTATCCGTTAAAAATTGTTTTATTTCATAATAAGTTTCAGTTGAAGGTGGTTGTGGTTTTAATATTTCTTTAAATTATTTATTTTTAGTTCATGCATTTTTGTAACAAATTATATGTATAGTTTTGGAATGTGCTTATCAAGGTATGCGTAACCGCAGCAAAATGTTGCGTCTTGGAGAAATGAGAGTATTACAGATAATTAGTTCATAGTAAGATGCAATTTGTTTAAGTATAGCAAAATGTGTGCAAGTTGTACTTTCGAAGTTATTCGAGAAAAACAGATTTTGCTGGGGTAACGTTACCCCAGCAAAATGTTTTAAAAAAAAGGCGTTTAGCCTGGAACCAAGTACATCAAAAGATAGCTTTTGACAAGTTGTTGATGAATACCAATAGCAAAATCTGTGCATCTTATAGTTTTTGAGATATTCAAGATTTTGCTGCGGTAACGTTTAGGGATTTCCCATATCTCAAAAACTGTTTGTCGCAGAAGTTTGAAAAAAATACCAATTATAGGCCTTAATTTGTTTAAATTTGTTTAAATATAAGTATTTCGATTCATCAACAGATATCGATATAATTAATTGGTTTTTTAAAAACTGGAAAAAATCGATTTACTCCTAAACTAGTACATTTGAAAACAAATAAAAAACAATTACATATACCTATGATCTTCCCCATTTAAGGTGTACAAATCTGGATTAACAAACTTTACGCGATATGAAGATATAAAGAGAATTCATCAAATTTCAAGCTACTTATCAATTTTCTACTTTGGCGATCGAATACGCAGCTCCCTATGAATACAAAACGATAGACTATAGTGAACACATTAGTGTATTTTGTTAAAAAACATCCCTGAAAGTTTCAGCTCTAAATCTCTGATGGATTAAAAATTATTCAAAAACCAAGAAAGTGCCAGCAATTCTCCTATAAACCGACTAAATTACGGAGGTTACGAAAAAGCGATCGCGCCATACTTGAGCGTAACCATCTGAAAAAAATAGCATAATAGTAATTTTTAGGTGGTACAGTCATGTATAAACAGATTTTGTTTCTTTGTTTGTTTGTCCACTTTAGCAAACTATTTTATACTAGCTTACCGATAAGATAGTACTTGAAACTTTGAACATAGGTCCAGCACTGGAAGACAATGCAATATTATTGTGTCAATGACTAATTTTTTGGGTTCCGTACCCAAAGGGTAAAACGGGACCCTATTACTAAGCCTCCTCTGTCCGTCTGTCTGTCTGTCTGTCACCAGGCTGTATCTCATGAACCGTGATAGCTAGATAGTTGACATTTTCACAGATGATGTATTTATGTTGCCGCTATAACAACAAATATTTAATTTACCTTATTTTATATTATAAAGTCCTTAATTCCGACCTATATTTCAATATTTCATTTAGTGCGAAAGTCCTAAGTCCACAATATTTTGTAATAAATCCACCAAATATGAAACCAAAGTGCCTAAGTCCTTAAAATACGGGTCAAAAAGGACTAAGTCCAAGAGTTTGGGACCTGAATCCGGTTGATTAATGTTGATTTCATTAAAAAGTATAATAATAATATGTTATGTTTGTGTGTTAAATAAAAGGTGAAGTTTGATTTTCCTAAATAACCTACCTACATCTCTGAAATCGCAAATAAAATCAGCTGTTCCGTACAAAAAATAATGACGATTCGATCGCCAAAGTAGAAAATTGATAAGTAGCTTGAAATTTGATGAAATCTCTTTATATCTTCATATCGCGTAAAGTTTGTTAATCCAGATTTGTACACCTTAAATGGGGAAGATCATAGGTATATGTAATTGTTTTTTATTTGTTTTCAAATGTACTAGTTTAGGAGTAAATCGATTTTTTCCAGTTTATAAAAAACAATTAATTATATCGATATCTGTTGATGAATCGAAATACTTATATTTAAACAAATTTAAACAAATTAAGGCCTATAACTGGTATTTTTTTCAAACTTATGAGACAAACAGTTTTTGAGATATGAGAAATCCCTAAACGTTACTGCAGCAAAGTCTTGAATATCTCAAAAACTATAAGATGCACAGATTTTGCTATTGGTATTCATTAACAACTCGTCAAAAGCTATCTTTTGATGTACTTGGTTCCAGGCTAAACGCCTTTTTTAAAAAACATTTTGCTGGGGTAACGTTACCCCAGCAAAATCAGTTTTTCTCGAATAACTTCGAAAGTACAACTTGCACACATTTTGCTATACTTAAACAAATTGCATCTTACTATGAACTAATTATCTGTAATACTCTCATTTCTCTAAGACGCAACATTTTGCTGCGGTTACGCATACCTTATCAAGGCCTTTCATTTGATACCCTTTTTGAAATAATTACAGTTTTTTTTTCATTAAAGATTTTTAATTATTATTATTATTTATTTATTTATTTTTATTTATTTATTAATTCTGTACACACACAATTACAAACAGAAAAGAAATGGACAGAAGAATTGTACAAGGGCACAACTTATTTCACATTGAAATTTCTTCCAGCAGGCCCGGGACAGGAAAGAACATTGAGAAGGGCAGACAGTGTGTATCTCAAAATATATGATATAAATATGTATAAATACACATACTTACACAAATAAATAAAATAATAATAAATACCTACATATAAATATACTACCTATACACAATAATAATATAGTGAGGACAGATGTAAATATAGATAATCGTACAATGTTAAGAGCAAGTAGTTAGGTAATGCTCCTTTACACGTTTTTTGAAAAGAGAAAGCGTTTCACTATCTCGTATCTCGGCTGGCAGCGAGTTCCAGAGACGGACGGCATGTACGGAAAAGGAATAGGAAGCAAAGTCGGAATGATGTGAGGGAAACTTAAGAAGGGATTTTAGGTGGGATCTGCACGAGGTATTGGGTGGATGAACAAAGGAGAAACGTTCACGGAGATAAGAGGGATAAGCAGGGTTGTAAAGGACGTTAAAGAGGAGACAGAGAATTCTAACATTCCTGCGCAGACGTATAGGGAGCCACTTGAGTTCCTTCCGGAAATTGGAAACGTGGTCGTACTTACGTAGACCAAAAATGAAGCGTATAGCAGCATTTTGAAGGCGCTCAAGTTTGTTTAATAGTAGCTCAGTAGCGTCTAAGTAGCAGGCATCAGCATAGTCAAGAAGTGGTAGAATAAGAGATTGAGCAAGAGAGATTTTGGTGGGCAAAGGTAAAAAACTTTGGAGACATTTAAGGGAGTGAAGCGAGTAGTAGACCTTGCGACTGACATCAGCGACATGGGTCGTCCAGGAAAGATAGGAGTCAAAGGTGATACCTAAATTTTTGACGTTGTCACTATATGGGATGGTAATCCCATCCAGCACCACAGGTGGCAACTGAGAGGGACGGGCTAAGTTACGCATGTGCCGACTACCGACTATTAAAGCCTGCGATTTGTTAGGGTTCACTAAAAGTCCGTAATGCTTTGCCCAGGTAGTGATGCGATTTAGATCTTCGTTTATGAGAGCTATGGCTAGGTCCGCTTCTTCGAGTTTAAAATGCCGGTAAAGCTGCAAGTCATCTGCGTAGAGATGAAAGTTGGAAGAGATGACTCTGGAGATAGAGTTGATGAAGATGGAGAAAAGGAGTGGTGAGAGAACACCTCCCTGAGGAACACCAGCAGTGAGTTCACACCCGTCAGATAAAGTATCCTCAAGGCGAACACACTGCGTGCGCCCTCGAAGATAAGAATCAAACCATGAGATAGTTGAAGAAGAGACATTAATCGAGCGAAGAGTGGCAAGAAGTAGGTCAAAATCGACAGAGTTGAAAGCACTGCTGAAGTCAAGCAGAGTCAAAACAGTCAGTTCTCTGTTCTCCATGGCCCAGCGAATATCGTCAGTGACATTTAATAAGGCAGTAACTGTGCTGTGGCCAGGGCGAAAACCAGATTGATAGCGGTTTAAAAGACCATTGGACAGGAGAAAAGAAGAGAGTTGCTTATAAACGATGTGCTCGAGAACTTTAGATAGGAATGGTAAGATAGAGATGGGTCGGAAATGGCAAGGTAAGGAAGGGTTGGGAATTTTGGGTAAAGGAATTATATGGGCCGATTTCCAGATCTTGGGAAAACAGTTTGAAGTGAGAGAAAAGTTAATAATAAAAGTGACTATTGGGAGGATAATGGGTAGAATAGGGATGAACATTCTCGAGCACAAATTATCCTCTCCAGCAGATTCTGATGAGATGGCCATTATGGCTCTTCTAACATCAGTCTCGGAGACCGGAACAAGGTTGAAAGGAGAGCAGTTAGGTCTGGAGAGAGAGGAAAGTTGTTCTAATGTTGCATCCTTCACACTGGGGTCTATGCTAACTGGAGGAAGAGAAAGATGCCTATTTAAAGCGTTGAGATTAGTGCCAATAGGGACAGAAGAGGTAGGTTTACCCACGCCGACAGAGCGTAGGAATCTCCAGGCGTCTGCCGGATTGCAATTGGAAAGGGAGTCGTGAAAGAAGCGTCTCTTAGTGTCCCTGCACAAACGACTGCAGCGATTTCGGAGAGATTTGTATCGAGCCAAATTGCTATCGGATGGACATTTTTTATATCTCCGTTTGGCTTTATCCCTCTGGCACATGAGCTGTTTAATTTCAGTGGTAATCCAAGGAGCGGGGGATCGTTTAATCTTAACTCGTCTGAGGGGAGCGTGTCTATCATACAAGTTGAGGAGTAGTGTGTTAAATATAGTGACAGTATCGTCCATTTCAGTAGCGGAAAACACAGGTGACCAGTCGATGTCATTGGCATCTTGTCGCAAGGCCTCCAAGTCAATACCCTTGAAATTGCGGCGCAAGATAAAGAGGGGCTTACGTTTAGGAGGGCGAAGTTGATATGAGAGAAAAACAAGATCATGATAAGAAAAGCTAGCTGTAATTTGACCGTGAGAAACCACTTTATCAGGGGAAGATACTATCATAAGATCTAGAAGTGAGGGTGTGCAATTAGGGAAATGATGTGTAGCTGAAAGTGGAAGCGTCTGAAGATTATAAGATGAAAGGATAGTTTGGAGTTTAGAGGAGCGTGCATTTGATTTCAGAAGGCACGTATTAAAATCACCCATTATTATTATGTGTTCGTAAACAGGCCTTAACTCTTCAAGCAAATTGTCAAAGGAGTCGAAGTAGTCAATAGATAGATTAGGAGAGTAAAAAACACCAAGAAGAAGTTTGAAGTGACGAATGGATATTTCTATGAAAAGATGCTCGGCAGATGCAGAATACGTAGAAGGAGAAGATCTAATAATCCGAAACGGGATGTCAGTACGAAGGTAGATGGCAACGCCACCTCCGCCCTTACCGGTCCTATCGTTTCGGATGAGGTTATAGCCTGGGAGAGCAAATTGGGAAGAGGGAAGAGAGGGTTTTAGGAAAGATTCAGAGACTAAGAGAGCGTCGACCACTGAGCTGCTAATAGACGCCAGAAGATCCGAATGATGTGCAGGAATGCTTTGCACATTGACGTGTGCAAGGTTAAAGTTGTGCGGGAGATTTGAGAACTTGGAAACTAAATTATCATGCAGCGTCTCGGAAACGCTAGAGACACTATCGGAAGCACTGACGAAACTACTTTGTGAGGAAGAGCAGGAGAAAAAACTATCGTCTATATCTAACAAGTCCATAGAAGTAAATCAAATAAATATAAAATAATAAATATTAATAAAATATACCAATAAATAACTAACAGAATTGTATATGTACAAAACAGATTATTAATACTGAAAGATAAAAAAAAAAGATATAATATACTATAACGGAGCCTACACACATGCTGCTTACAGAGTGAAATAGAGAATACAAAAGTTAACAAAAACGGAAGCATACACGAATGGGGAGGCGAAGGCAAAGTGAATTACAGATGGCGCTCAGTCTTTGGAACAATTGTCAGTTTGAGCTTATATTGTCTTGACTGTGTATTACGTGATTTTACTTTCTTAGATTGTATTTTTTTCGGTTTTGCGGACAAACAATGTATTCTATGCTAACTTTAGCTCATATAAAAGAAGAATTACGGAAAAGAAAAGCCAAAACAACAGGCAAGAAAGTTTATAGCAACTTACAAAAAATTGCTAACAAGCATTACATTTCTTTAAATTTCGTGTAAGATTTACAAGTAATCTTTTTATTTCAGATTAGAAGCATATGATTTAAATTTTAACAAAGCAACTGAGTGTGAATTTCCGTGTTTATAGTTGCCTGATGATGCCTTCTGTGCAATAATAATTTTAGGTTTCTGTACTGGAATTTCTGTACCATCCAAAATTACACGAACCGTTTTATCATATTTATTTTATTATTCTAAGTTTCTTGAATGACTCTGGCATATAAAATTCTATTAATTCTCTGTTTGGCCCCAATATTGGGCTTATTCCATATTTGATATACTTACCTATCAAATTCATCCAAGTCATAAATATGTTAGAAACTGCTGAGGTTGAAATATTAAAGAACAAAGCTGTTATAATTCAAATGTTGTTTTATTTTGGCGAAGCTTCATCAAATTCATGAAACATTCCTTTTGATTTATAATGGTTCTCAGGCTCAGCAAAGGAGAAAATCGAGGGAAAAGCATATTTTTTTTGATATTTTTTTGCCTACTATTTTTTTGTTACTGGGAAATCGATGAACTCCAATATTTTACAAGTTACATGCATAACAATGCGGCATTTTCTCAGTATAAAATTAAAAAGTGCAATACTCCAAGAGATTCCCATATGTTTTGACACTTTCTTTGAGGCGGCCCGGTACCAAAGACCAGACGCCACCTATCGGGATAAAATTGCGCTTTTCCTCCCCATTAAAACATGCAAGGTGAGTTGATACGACATTCGGCAAGTAGTAGTAGTAGGGAATATAGAAGAAAATTAAACATAAAAAAGAGACTTAAAAAAATAATAATATTAAAAACATAGTTTAGTTGGTCTGTGGTGGCATCGTCAACTATGGCTAAAAAGACGTATTCCAGAGCCGCGAACCTTAGTTGACTTGCTTGACACATTGACAGATGACAGTGACAGTAACAGCTGCCAACTAAAGAAAATCGTGTTTTTGTCAAACAGTCACCCTCACCTCACCCACCGAAAAAAAAAAAGTAATTTTGAAAAGTAATTTAGATTTAGGAAGGATAATAAAATAGTCACCTACCGGCGGCACCGGCAAAATGTTATGTTTAAGAAGATACCACCATATACCACACAACTACATGAGAGGTTTACATAGCCTAAAGAATGCAAAGCAAAATCCGTGTACTGAGAAAATGACAAACACTTTTCAAATAGCGTTGTAGCAATGCAACTATTTATATGAGCTAACTAAACTAACGCCGTTTCGTCTTCCTAGCACCTCGCGTGGCAGGTTCGGCCGCCTTAGCTGATGATTGCTCTTCGCCCGCACCCTGTGGATACAGCGCTATGACGGCTTGAAGCTCGGTGTCAGTTTCGATTCGTCTTCTGGTTTTATCAGGCAAACTGATAACAATCCTGCCTTCTACCGACCAGCAGTTCTTGATGCCGAAGTGTTTACGTGCAGAAGTGAATACATTATGACGAAGCCGAGTAAGAAATTCGGAAATCGTTATACCAGAGCCTTTGAGTGCAGTCTTGTTCTCCCAGACAAGACGACGGTGTTCGAAGTCGCAGAATCTGACCAGGACAGGACGTGTTTTGTTGCTGGAGGACCCGAGCCTGTGACAGACTTCTAACTTGTCTTTGGTTATCTCCGGCAGTTTCAATTTACTGGTAATCACTCGATGAACCTCCTCTGTCAAGTCACTGCCCTGGGTCTCGGGCAGACCGTGAATAAGAAGAACTTTGCGTCTCATAGACATCTCATGCCTGTCGTGGCAGATCGTTAGCAAATCCAACTGAGATTTAATGGATTGCAGTGCTTTACATATAAAAGATTTGAAGTCAGAGAACTCACGTGCCAGAGTTGCGATGTCAGGTATTACAGCGGCAGATTGACTGGATCCCGCAGTCGCCTTCAGTAACTTATCCTCGTACTCACTCAGACGTGATTCAAACAGCTTCTCCAAATTCTTCAAGTTCTCGGACAGATTGTGTTCCATAGTGCAATAGTGTAATGCGATTGAAAAGTGATAAATCAGGAAAGGTGTTAAGATTTAAGAATAGCAGCTGTGAGGGAGCCCACTAGGTATTTATTCCATAAATAGTGGTAAGAAAAATATGTAAAATGCGATTTTAAATTAAATAAAAGCAGGAGCTAGAAATCAGGTGACTTTCACTTGCGACTACCCACGAGCGAAAAAAAGCTCTATTTATTAAATAAATATAGCGATAGCCAGTGTCACTTGAGGTGATGTAAGGATTCTTATAATACTTCAAACATCCAAATCTGTTTCTCATTAGAACTTACGGTGGAATATAGAAACTCACATACAGACAAACAAATAGAAATGAACCCTGAACACTATATGCTCTTCTTTTTTCGGCAGTTGTGTAAAAAATCGGATCTGATGACTTTTATGTTTTTAGGTTTGGTTAACTTAGTAGTAAGAGTAACTACTTTTTTTAACAGTAAAATTATATTGAATCAAAGTGTTATTTCACAGCCACACATGGTACTCATGTAGCAGCCATCGCCGCTGGCTACTTCCCTGACAATCCCGATTTAAACGGAGTTGCCCCTGGCGCTAAGATCGTCTCCTTAACCATCGGTGACAGTCGGCTGGGATCTATGGAAACTGGCACTGCTTTAGTCAGAGCTTGTATTAAAGTCATGGAGCTTTCTAAAAGAATGAAGATTGATGTTATCAATATGAGCTATGGAGAACACGCTCATTGGTCTAATGCTGGGTGAGTAACTACATAACTGTGTCAGAATCGGAATTAAGGATCAATAAATCAAATATAACAAAACTAAACTTCAGAGTAGGTAGTAGGGATAATAAACATCCTGTAACTGAATAATTTTACTGAAGAAAGTAATCTTTATTTTTTTAACACTTAATCATATTTTTTTTATCTTGTTTCTCCACCAGGGGCCGTACCGGCTAACGAATCGATTATCGAAAAGTCTGCCGGGTTTCAAATTAAAACACATAATAAATCGAGCCCCAATTGGGCCAAAATGGCGAACCCCAATTCATGATATCACACGAATATCGATATCTTCCACATTACGTCAACAGAAAGTACAAGACGAAATTCCTTACTTTGATTTTTCTGTTTTAAGTTGTTAGCCGGTACGGCCCCAGTTTAATGATTGAAATATTACAGCTTTTATTCAAAGTTCAGAAATTATTCTTAACATATCTTTGCTATGTGCAAAGCCCTACAAAGGCGAGCGCCTTAATTTTGGAGGGCTTTGCACAGTTGAGTTAGGCGTCAATAAGATTTGATGCTAGGCTTTGCCCAAACTACTTTCCATGGTTAAAATGTTTACTGTGGCGTTCGATGACTTAGCGATTGGTCTGCTGGAATACATGTATTGTGTTGTTCCTTAGACGCGTAGGCTCGGTGATCTGCTCGGTGGTGAACCGGTACGGCTGCTCGTGGGTGGTGTCGGCCGGCAACCACGGGCCCGCGCTCTGCACCGTGGGCGCGCCGCCCGACATCGCGCAGCCCATCCTTATCGGTCAGTACCATTTACAGTATAGTACGAGGCAAACATCTTGAAATCGGGTGGGGATTGCGCGGAATGCGTATTTTCGGTATGCGTAGCGGTACGGGGGCGGCGGGAGAGGGGCGCGCGCTATTGGTCGCTCACAAGTGGACATGCGCGAACTTATTCTCACTCCGTCGAAAAAGTGTCAAGATGTTTGCCTCGTACTGTACTCATTATTTTACTTTTATGAATTGTAGTCAGAGTTTTATTTTTTTAGGATTTCCGTAAATTAAAAAGCAATTTTCAAACATATCCAAATAACTCAAATGTTGATCAGATCCGTTGGATGTATACTGTATAGCAATCTCAGGGGTCGAAACTGGTCAGTAAAGTCAGTAAAAGTCAGTATTTTTTGCTTCGGTCAGTAAAAGTCAGTTTTTTCAAAATATGGTCAGTAAAGTTAGTTTTTTAGCTACCTACGTTAATTTGTATACATTTTTTATTATTACCGTTTGTTTTTACTGTAAACAGGCAAGAGTGCAAGATTAGTAGATGAAAATCACTAAAAGTCGCGCTGCGCGGCCGTTTGTTTTTAATATAGACAGGCAAGAAAACAAGATTACTTGAAGAAACTTGAGTAAAAATCGCGCTGGGCGGCTGTTTTTTACTATAGACAGGCAAAACGTACAAGATTAGTGGATGAAATTGACTAAAAATCGACTGACTGACATTGACTTAATGGATAAAACTGACACAAAATGTTGGTCTCTAGTTGCGCACTATTCAGTGTAAATACAAAAAGTGGCGATTTTCCAGGGTAGGGATGTTCGATCCGGGTACCTTGTATCGATATTCTGGATCGCAATGGATCGTAATCCATTGTATCGATCCATGGATCGATCCATTAAAATTGATACGATTTTTTGGATCGATCCAGTATCGAAATAAATATTTTAGAGAAGTCGAATTTTAATTTACATTTTATCATAAAAGTGATATTAAGTACCTAATGTGCTCATCGGCCATTTTTAACCGACTTCACAAAAAGGAGGAGGTTCTCAATTCGATTGTATGTTTTTTTTTTTTATCGTTGTTCGCGCATATCTTCGTCATTTATGAACCGATTTTAATGATTCTTTTTTTGTTCGATTGAGTTTTCTTGCGAGATGGTCCCATTTAATTTTTTTTCAAATCGGTTCAGTAGTTTTTGAGAAATCCTGAAAATACTATGATTTTCATCAACTCACATGACGACTTTGTTATTTATGAACCGAATTAGATGTTTCTTTTTGTTGGGAAAGGGGTACTTTTAGTGTAGTCTTTTTAACCGACTTCAAAAAAAAAGGTTCTCCCTCAGTTTAACCTGTATGGATGTATGTTTCTCCGCGAATATCTCACGTTTGGCTGAGCCGATTTTTCTACCCAATAATATACCTATAATAATATACCTAATATAGAAGGTACTTACACTAAAAATAATAAAATAAAAAATTGTTTTAAAAAACAAAAAACCGACTTCAAAAACCTGCCTCTAAAAAGCAAGAAATAATATTCAAATCATTAGATACGCATTATCATTGTTATAACAACACGTCTATTGAAGTCGGGTGGGGCTTTTAGAATAAAAAAAGGAAGTTGTACTCCAGCCCCACCCGACTTCAATAGACGTGTTGTTATAACAATAATAATAATAATAATAATAATAATAAAACTTTATTTCAGACGTTATAGGTCCATATTATAAAGAGGTACAAAAATCTTAAAAACTAGCCACAGCAGGTCTTTACGAGCTGCCTGATTATAGGGCAGTCGTTTTTTAGGGCTATTACACTCAGGATACTGTTGGTGCTGCTCCTCGTTCTTGCTAGAAGTGAAGCAGCCTTTTTACGCATTATCGCGTCAAATCCGTCCGTGCGTGCCTCACAGAACATGCCTGAGGCGCTGCAGTAACGGGGCAACCCCAACAGTACCCTAAATGCATTATTGTACTGCACTTTTAATGCTTTGAGCGCCCTTTGAGTATAGCTGACCCAGAGGGAGCACGAGTAGAAGGATTGACAGAACGATTTGAACAGAGTTATCTTAACGTTACTACTACATCGTGCAAACCTCCTAGCCAGCATATTACTCCTGGTCGCCAAAGCTCTCCGCTCCCTCTCCATGTCCATTTCATCACACAAATCCTCCGTAACAAAATGCCCCAGGTACTTAAAATGTGAGACCCTCGCCAGAGCGGTGTTAAACAGCTTAATTGGTGGTATGAAGCTCGGGCTCTTGTTTCCTGCTTTAAATAACATAAACTCGCTTTTTCCCACATTATAAATAAGCCCGTGTGTGGTGGCGTAGTCCTCACATATAGCTAAAAGTTTTCTAAGCGCACTGACCGAGGGACTCAGCAGCACCATGTCGTCTGCATAACTTAGGTTGTAACAATGATAATGCGTATCTAATGATTTGAATATTATTTCTTGCTTTTTAGAGGCAGGTTTTTGAAGTCGGTTTTTTGTTTTTTAAAACAATTTTTAATGTCCCTACTGCTGGGGCACAGGCCTTCCTTATGGGTGGATAAGGAGGATGGGTCTTATCTTAACCCACCACGTGGGCCCAATGCGGGTTGGTGGGTGTTAACGACTGCAAATGCAGCCGGGACCAACGGTTTAACGTGCCTTCCGAAGCACGGTGGAGCTCTAGATAATAAAATTTTGGTCACCCATCCCATGACCGACCCTTGCGAACGTTGCTTAACTTCCGCAATCTCTGGGCCAGGCGCTAAACCACTGCGCCACTGAGCTCCTTAAGAGATTAATTAAACATTACTAATGTACTTAGTAATGTTTAATTAATTGATAAAATATTTTTAATTTTGCCAATATTTAAATTTTAAAGTACGCAAAAACAAAATTAAAAGTTGCTGGTTGTCCTAGTGAACGAAACGTTTTTAACGAAGTAAAATTGTTTTCAAACTAAACAGAAAGCAATATAATAGTTATGACGAATAAAAAATATGGATCTGTTCGCCTGCTATACTATAGTATTTTAAACAAAGGAAAATATCAAGTTCAAATATTCTCTAAGTAATTACTACGATAAATACTTAATACGATTTTTTCGATCCGATCCTCTATGTATGTATATCGATCCGCCAAAGGATCGAATGCTATTGTATCGATACAAAAATCGAATGGATAGTAACGCATTGTATCGATCCACGCAAGTATCGGATCGGATCGAACATCCCTATTCCAGGGTAGTGTGTTGTATGCATGATATCTCATCTAACATATTCGGCTTTATAAGGCTATATATCGCCTGTATAAAAGAAACATTTAATGGCAGGTTGATTTTTTCTAGTTCTTAGAAATATACAATGTTTGGTTAGCTATGTCGGAGCTTTTAAAGGAAGATAATATGATCAATTTTATCGACGACCCCCCCCCCCCACATGTTGGGGTCTATCCCCTCTCCTGTTGGAATGACCGGCATTTTAAATTTGAATTTTTATTTTAGATGGCCCTGCCGAAAAATATTATTTTCTTCGGATTTGAAAGTCCTACAGCTATAAAAATAATACTTTTCGATAGCTAATAATATCATATATCAAGTTGAAAAATTAATTAAATAAACGAATACGTCATAAAAAATTACGAAAGTAAATTTTAATTCGAAATTAGTATGCTATTTTTCAGTGTTTCTCACAGATCTCAAAAAATAGGATATTCATGTGTAATTTTTTTACATTTTGTAATACACAGGAATATTATCTACAAAACGACATCAGAATCATAGCTCTCTGAGTTGCATATTTTGAGAGTTATTGTTGTTTGAAACCCTTACAAGCACTAAATATTAATTTTCAAAAATGATCAAAATTCAAAACTCGTAAAAACTTGCTTTTATGGTTCAATAAATGACATTTATTTTGAGATATAATTATCAAATTGAAAGTGAAAGTGAAATATATTTTATTTAAATAAGCTCACATAATAAGCATTTTTAAATCGTCAATTCTTTTACCCTACCACCCATTATGACGTCTTTTAACTGACAAGAAAAATGGGCGCAAAAAACTTGTCAGCTTTATCAGATGGAACGATATTTACTAAATATGTATATCGTTTCCAGACTTTATATTAACAAAGACCAACAAATAAACAACATCATTGAATTAGCTCATTTCTTAATGAATTTCCAATTTCTTAATCAATTTACAGATTTTAAGCTAAATTCAAAGTTTGAACTTGTTATTCAGTCTAGGTTGTTACAATAAATAAAAATAAAAGAAAAATATACAATACAATATGCGTTAAGATAGGTAGTCAGAAGCAGACCCATTCCCACTGGCAGCACCAGTTCACGAGCATGGCATGACGCATGAACCAGCCATCTCTTCGCTCAACCATATTTGAGGGAACGTAACGACCCGCCTCATACGACACCACCGCAGAAATGATTAAAGAGAGCATGACATACTAAGACTACCCATGTTAAGGCATCGAATTGAAAATTTATATCCAAAAGCTTTTCATTGGTCTTTTACTAAACTACTGACTATAGAAAGTAAAAATATTGCAATTAAATAAATCAAAATAAGGTAAGCTATTAAGAATTATATTTTTTGAGTAAGAAGTGCCATACATACAGACAATATAAAACAGATCTTTTATATACGAGTTATACGACGCCCTTAATACAAGCAGACAGAAGCAGACCCATTCCCACTGGCAGCACCCGTTCACGAGCATGACGCATGAACCAGCCATCGCTTCGCTCAACCATATTTGAGGGAACGTAACGACCCGCCTCACACGACACCACCGCAGAAATGTTTGAAGTGAGCATGACATACTAAAGCTACCCATATTAAGTTAATTAATTTAAAAACTGATAAAAATGTTTTTAAATTTGTCCATTTTCAATAAAACTTTTATTATTGGTTAAGTAAGGGTCATATTCAAACAACAATAACTCTCGAAATATGCAACTCAGAGCAATGATTTTGATGTCGTTTTGTAGATAATATTACTTCGTCAGCTCCGACATCGCTAACCAAACATATTGTATATAAAAATAACATCGTGAATGCTAAAAATCCAATAAAAAAATTGACAACTCTGTCGAACTCTGTCTTAAACCCCTCTTTTTATACTCACTACACATTTAAACATAGAAATTAAGTCAGTAATAGGTCAGTATTTTTGAGTCTTATAGTCAGTAAAATCTGTATTTTTGACACTGCAAACAGTTTCGACCCCTGAATTGGAATCTCTTCCATTCACTGCCATAGCCATTATCAGATTACAACTCGGTTGATCCCCGGCAGGCGGAGAACCAAAAAGTTTTAGCTATCATATTTTTGTCAATCACATAACTGAGTACTATAATCTACTATCTATTATTTTTTGGGACCAATTAATCAAGAAATACTATGTGAAATCGTCGCTCAAAAATATGTATATGACGTTGAACGACCCCTTAACGTCGGTACAAGCCTCGGCATGTAACTTTAGCACTGGCATTTTGTACGCAGAAGTTTTCCGTCGCAAAATTCATGAAAAATTTAGTGGTTTTTTTTCACACTCTGTCTTAGTAGCATAGAACCTAACTTACAGAAAAATAATTAAAATGTTGAAATGTTATGAACCCACAATGTATTTGCTGACCTGGGGGGGTATTACAACCTCTTAAAACTTGCCAGGTTTATGAATTGCTATAGTTACATCTCTTTCTCGCTGTATAGCAAATAAAAGAGATAGATTGATAACCAGTCAGAAAACTGCCAGGAAATAAGAGGTCATAATACGGCCCCTGACACTGCTCGGGCGGCCCGCGCTGCCGGCTGGCGGTGGTAGCGAGTGAGTGCGCGCACGATTTTATCGAGTTGTTACGCGGTCATTGTTTCTCAACGAAAAATCAAAATACATTTGCGACAAGTGGTTCCATAGAGTAAGAGCCCTCGCAGACTACAGACTTTCTATCGGCCGATAGTTTGATCGGGTCGGGTTGCTAGCGCGCACACTGAGCCAACTAAACAGTCGGGTTGGGTGATGAGTGCGCAGACTTGCAAGGAGGCGACCAGGAGACGTTTAATTAAAGACTGACTGCGATCAATGACTGATTTATTATGCTAAATAAAAGCTTATATATGAGGAGAGATGCGTGTGTGTTGCATATGTTAGTACACACACTACACCTCCCCCCTGAAAAAGAAAAAAAAACTAAGTGTACATATTTTTTTTTTATATCCTAATTACTTAACTGCTACGTTTATTATTTACCAATCACCAAATACATTTTTTTTTTCAAAATTATTTATAGGTAAGTACTTTAGTTCTGTGCTTTAGGTCAACAGACATTTCTTAACTAGCAGGGAATGCTTAGATTTCTTATCTAACTTAAATACAACTGATACTTATGGATAGAAAAACTTTACTGTTACAAAACAACACAAAAAAACGGGTCGTCTAGAGTACCTCCCTACTCCTTTTGATGTCTCGGTAAAAAAACTTACACACAATGATGAACAATCTAATTTAGCTTTTAATGTAAAAAAGTTCAGAAAACCTTTACATAAGTTCCTATTTTTTTTTCATAATCAGTTTTCATACAATATCGCAAACATAAGATTTTTACTGATGTAGTACTTACCTATTAACACGTTTTTATTTTGATTTTACAAACATACAGTTTTATAAATGGCAAAACAATAATTATTTTGACGTAATTAATTATATAACAATATAATACGTACGATTGACTAAGAACTTTGAATATGGTTATCTCAAAATGTTAAAACTTAACAGTAGGTTATACATTTAAATTGTATTTATTTAGGGACACTTTTTTTCGTATAAGTAATTCAAAATCGAGAAACTAAACTTTTTGTAAAAATAAATTATAATCTACGAAATCTTCCAATTTTCAATTAAACTTAACTTGTTTTGCTACTTATAAGTAAGTACTCTGTTGGTGACAACCTTAATATTATCCCTTAATATTTTTTTTTTTACGTTTAAAAACATGTATTAATATTAACACTTCAAAACAAAACAATTTTTTTCCATTATTATTAATAACGTATTATTCTGCTGATGTATACTGGTATAAATTACAATTACTAAATTATTTTACTAATGTCACTGCTGCTGACAAAAATATAATTTTAAACTTTCATATTATAAAATCTACACATTAAATTTAAAATACAAAAAGAGACAAATAGTATTATATTACTCAAGTACTTAAATTATACATGTAATTTCTGATTTATACTGGTATAAGTAGATTGCACAGACTCATCTTTCATAATAATAAAGAAAACATTATATTTCCTTAAAAAAAACTTTTTTTCTTTTATTCTATAGTTGAAAAAGGTAACTGAATGAAATATTGAACTTTAAAAATCACTTTACATTTATTTGAGTACTTATTTATACTTAATTCTTTCACAAATAAAACTTTTCAAGATACTTTTCGCTAACACATTTATATGAAACTTTCACTATGTAATCATTCCTCACATCAAATATTTCCTTTTATTTAAAAAATATCATCTTTCATATTCTCATGATCACATTTTCAAACAAAAATATTCCTTCCTTCAAACTTTTTAATCAAATTGTAATCATTCATCATCTTCCTAATATATAAATATCCTCAAACATTTATTGTTTATCACATAACCTTATATTTTGTAATATTCCTATCTCTCAATATTCTTATCTAAATTATCCTGTGTCAAAAACAATAATCCCAAATATATTTTCTTCACTTTAAATCCTACTCTTGCTCGTTATAAACTTCATTTTCATAATAACTATCGGTACACTTATACACATATCACCTACTAGGTACTCACATATCATAATTCGCCCGGCGCCGGCGTACTTTCATTTTTATTTAACTCATCATTTTTGGTACATACTTTATCATATTTATTTATAGTCGATTTCATTATCATCATAAAAATGGACAATTGCCATTTTGGGCTGTGGCCACAGCTCAATTATTAATGGGGGCAGTTTTTTAAGTTCTCGGACTCCAACTAAACTCACAGAGGAAATCTCGTTTCGCACCATGATCGAATAGAAGGATCTGACACCCCACGTATGTACCATTATTAATAGGGTCATGAATTAAGACACATACTAATTTGGTCTCCAAACAGGATTCAAAGGGGATTCTCGTTCACACCTTGATGCAACTGAAGGACCTGAACCCTATAGTACCTCTGCTTTATTGTGTACCGTATAATCGAGCTTTTATCTAAACCATTTCATTCCAAAACCTATCAAATAAACTAACAATCCTAAATTGAATATAAAGTAAATAAGTGATTCATCGCTTTTGGGTGATCAGTCCAATTGCATGTGAAACCTTATAAACCGTATATTCCCTGACTTCTATAAATAAATCCTTACCATCATTCCAAATCCTATATAAAAAAAAAACGCATCACATTACCTAAACCTATACCATGCTGTACCTAATTGCAAACTAAAAGCTACAAAAAGATTTTTAATACAGCTACAATAACTTACCTACAATATTCCTTCTACCTATAAAATCTATACCTTTGCTTTATTCTAATCATACACCTACCAAGCTTTCAGACTGTTCCTCTAACTTTTACCTTTCAAACTTCAACTAAATATAATTTCCACAAACATAAATATCTCAATCATACCTCAACATAAACTTTCACATCCGAAATTAATAAGTAAGTTCCTTAAAGTTTTCTTCCCAACAAATTAATACTTACTCGTTATCTTTTCCTATTAAAACAATGTTTTATATTACAGCTTAACTAGCGAACTCGTGTGATATTTTGTGACAAGATTAATGTTACTGCATCAACTTGCATAAATGCAGCTGCGCTACTCTTTGTAAGCTGCCGATATCGAAATATAACACTCACATTCCAATACCTTGTTCGTTAAGTTATCAAAACAATATGATTGCATCACTTCTAATAAGAAATTTTGTCACATGATAATTTGTCATCGATACCTATTAAATTGATTTGTGTAGATATTAAAATAAACTCATATAAGTTAACTACAAATTCAGGACAAAACAAAAAATAATTTTACTTTATTACTCGCTTGTATTTAAAATAAAATGCTAAGACACTAATATGAAGAAAATAAATAGAAAAAAAAATAGGTACTATTTGTTAAAATAATATTGTCTTTACAATAGTACCAAAACATACCTACCTAATCACTATTTCTGATCATAAAATCTTTTCTAAATTCAACTCCTAAAACATAAGGAAAATAATTTCACTACAAAAATTAATAAAAGGTATATCGGAGCGTTTATTTACTTTCTATACGCAATAGCATACAATACATAAATAAAATATAGTTTTGTTATTCGTAAAAATTTGGGCGGAAATATACTATGATTGTACGTAAAAGTAATGATATCTTTTTTTTTGTCAATGACATAGGTAAATAATACAAACTCGTAATTTAGATTTTGTCAAGCGAACATCGAAACTTACATGAATTTTCGAACTTCCCAATCTACATATAATATGATTAGTTTTTTCTTCAGATAGAATATAGTTATAAATTACTTGTACATAAATACATGATATAGCGGGGGAAAATATGTACTAAACTGAAGACGAAAGATAGTATTTTATAAGGGAGCAAATTTTCTAATTAGTTTCGTTTAAAACTAAAAGTAGTTTCTAAACTATTTATTTTAACAAGTCAAATAAGATTAATGATATTTTCTAAATCTATTGACGAATAGTTACCAATGAAAAATGTTATTGAATGACAGACTAATATAATATTTAGTAATAATGAAAAGCAATAAGACCATAATCAAATATTTAGTTGTTAAGAGATAAAAGATGATAACTTACTTTCTGAAAAAAAACATACCTAATTAAATAAAATGTGTTATCAATATTAGTGTGCTGCTAAAAAGAAATAAATCTAGGTAACTAACCTGTTCGTTCATGCCATTAATAACCTTATAATATTATTTATATGAAAACGTTTCATTAATTTACGACAAAGTAAAGTAAAACCACTCAAACGATATTTAAATTCTTTTGGTTTAATAAAATGATACCTATTTAAATTTAGTTCGCTGCTACAATATCACACGTGTTGCTATGTCAGCAATTTCGATGTCGTTCACATTGAATGCAATTACGTAATCTAAACTTTGTACCTAACATGACTCTTTCTAAATAATTTTATGACATTAATATTATTGAAAAGGGAAATCACAACTTAATAAAACATCATCACTGCAAAGTTAAAAAAAAATATCCATATTCAGACTAAAATTATATATCAAGTCAAGAAAAAACAAAACTTCACAAATACAATAAGTTACCTTTATCAACCACGCTGATTTTCCGCAAACTAACTGTGAAAAATAAAAACCAAACATAAATATCCCAACTCCACACAAAAATTATAACTTTTCCTGTGCAATCGTACCTAGTACCTTTTACCTTTAATCAGAAACATTCTTTTAGAAGAAAATTAAACATATTTACTACAATTTTTACTGTAGATTAAACATTTTTTTTTTAACTTTTTATAAAATTATGATACCTTATACCATTCTAGCTTATAGTCATATACTTTTTCTTTTTTAATAAACTCGTAAAATAAATTCTTCAACTTTATTTTAGTTATGTTACCTACTTTACTTACAAAAATATATTGAAAGGTAGAGAAGTCTCGAACAAACTAATGTTTATATTTTTAAAATTTCACCGAGAAAAAAAAAACAATGAAAACGTTTGAAAATATTCATAAAACCCAACATAAACTCTAAAATTAATCTTAATACTAGTAATCTTAAAATTTTGTAATTTCTGGTTCGCAAAAGAGATAATAAAACACGCAAAAGGGGATTAAATTACTAAAACGTTTTAGAAGTCATTTTGAGTCGTCGTCTCCGAAGTTCTCGGTGTTAGTTAACTGTCTGGCCACTTTCCGTTGGTAAAGTCAGTTCTTGGCTCCATCCTCACGACACCATCATCTGCCGGCTGGTCCACATCCGACACCAACGTCTCCCGGCACCCTGCTTTATATCTCCATCCTCACCAGCATCACAGCATCATCACGCGACAACGAACACGTTTTTCTTTTAATTTACTCGTAATTGTTCATAAGTGAATATTTTTCAGTCCTTTATATTAGAAGAATTTATTTCACTGGTTTTCGTATTTTAATACCTAAATATAGTTTATAAGTTTCACTTTTCACATATTGTTAGTTTTATAGTTCGTGTTTAATTTTTATAAGGTACAGTCACTCCTTATTTTATTATTTTAAAGTCTATTTTATTTTATTTATTATAATTCACGGTTCACTTCATAACTAACCGGCTGCACAGCGCCGCCGACGCAGGCGGCACTGGCAGGGTCGCCATGCAAGGAGGCGACCAGGAGACGTTTAATTAAAGACTGACTGCGATCAATGACTGATTTATTATGCTAAATAAAAGCTTATATATGAGGAGAGATGCGTGTGTGTTGCATATGTTAGTACACACACTACAGACTAGCCAACAGGCGGCCGACTTTCCGAATGACTTGCTAGTTTAGTTTGTAACCGAGTTCTGAAGAGAACGGTCGCACAATGAAAATCTATTTACTTTTCACAATTCTCATACTCATACTACAGAGAAGGACAATCAAGAAGAGAGTTCGTGAATATTAGGTGCATCCAAGGGTGGTGTCCAATCCATTAGGTGTTTTGTTATGTATTGGGCACTAGGCTGATTCCAATCTGGAACAATTATTTCACAAACTTCCTCCCACAGTTTTTTTTATATTAACGTCAGAGTAATCTTTTTTTTTTTTATAAAGAGCAGGTCTTTTTACTATTTCTTCGATAAAATTTAAGACGTCTGCCTCTACACTTAACGATGCCATTATTAAAAAATCGCTCGACTGTCCGGCGCTAAAACTCGGAGCGAAATGAACTACCGGCCGAGTCGGCCGACTAAACAATCGTCGTGTGTGCGCGCGTGGATATGAGCTAATACTGTTTAACCAGTCGGCCGATTGTTGGCCGACAGTTTACTCGGGAAGCCCATCCAACTTATTTATCGGCCGATACCGAATCGTTCTAGTGTGCGCACTTGCATACTCCTTCATACTGATTGAGAGCCCGACTAAACTGTCGGCCGAAAGAAAGTCTGTAGCCTGCGGGCACGCTAAGTTGCCACTCTAATGGTAGAATCATCTCTTTTTCTCATCAGTTTAGTCGGGCTCTCAATCAGTATGACGATGTATGCAAGTGCGCACACTAGAACGATTCGGTATCAGCCGATTCTTCATACAAAACCAACTATCGGCTGACAGTTCGGTCTGTAGTCTGCGGGCACGCTTAAAGTTTTCGCATGGGTGCTACTAACACCCGGTAAAGTAATGTGTACGTACAGGTGTGGGCGCGTACGTGTCGCCGGAGATGATGTCGGCGGCGTACTCGATGCGCACGCGGCTGGGCGGCGGCGCGTTCAGCTGGAGCTCGCGCGGGCCGTGCGCCGACGGCGCGCGCGGCGTCAGCGTGTGCGCGCCCGGCGGCGCCGTCGCCTCCGTGGCCAGGTGAGCGCGAGTGTATGTATGATGTGGCGGCGTACTCGATGCGCACGCGGCTGGGCGGCGGCGCGTTCAGCTGGAGCTCGCGCGGGCCGTGCGCCGACGGCGCGCGCGGCGTCAGCGTGTGCGCGCCCGGCGGCGCCGTCGCCTCCGTGGCCAGGTGAGCGCGAGTGTATGTATGATGTGGCGGCGTACTCGATGCGCACGCGGCTGGGCGGCGGCGCGTTCAGCTGGAGCTCGCGCGGGCCGGCGCGGCGTCAGCGTGTGCGCGCCCGGCGGCGCCGTCGCCTCCGTGGCCAGGTGAGCGCGAGTGTATGTATGATGTGGCGGCGTACTCGATGCGCACGCGGCTGGGCGGCGGCGCGTTCAGCTGGAGCTCGCGCGGGCCGTGCGCCGACGGCGCGCGCGGCGTCAGCGTGTGCGCGCCCGGCGGCGCCGTCGCCTCCGTGGCCAGGTGAGCGCGAGTGTATGTATGATGTGGCGGCGTACTCGATGCGCACGCGGCTGGGCGGCGGCGCGTTCAGCTGGAGCTCGCGCGGGCCGGCGCGGCGTCAGCGTGTGCGCGCCCGGCGGCGCCGTCGCCTCCGTGGCCAGGTGAGCGCGAGTGTATGTATGATGTGGCGGCGTACTCGATGCGCACGCGGCTGGGCGGCGGCGCGTTCAGCTGGAGCTCGCGCGGGCCGTGCGCCGACGTCGCGGCGGTGGCGGCGTACTGGATGCGCACGCGAATGTGCGAACGGAGTAGCTATATTGCGCGCTCCCTTGCACGTATAGGTCTTACGGACGGGCTCGGACCCATTTCAATGGCACGCGCAACCCTAAGGCCTCGTTTACTAAGACGCGGGGCGTCACTGAAATCACAATATTCAGTGCGGGCCAAATTTTTTAACATATTAGCTTTGTAGGAGTGTGTTTACGGAGAGGCGATTTTACACGCGTTTGCTTGAAATGGGACGGGGCCCGTGGATAGCAACGTCGTGGCGCACGCGGCGGCACACGCTGCAGCGCACGCGACTGCGCACGCGACGGCAATTCTCGATGAAGCGATGCCCGCGGCCGGCGGAACCTTCTGCCAGTCTTTGTTTAGAAATCGTACAAAACGCAGACGTAGTCACATCGCAATAGAGTACGATTTGATTGACTTTGTTAATAGTAATTAATCACAAATTCCCCTTTTATTTTGTTGCAGATTCACATTAAGAAACTCACAGCTAATGAATGGTACTTCGATGGCGGCTCCCCACGTAGCTGGTGTAGTTGGTAAACTCATTTATTTATTTATTCTAAGTACACGAACTAATTGCATTTTTATCACCAGGTTTTAAGCTGTAGCTTTACTATTATGATTTATATTTCGTCGCTTCATACTCAGATATAAATAAATATATAATTATTTATGGTTTACTTGTAGTACCTCCCAGGTACTCGACAGGTTCGCACTATTTTAAAGAGTATGAAAACTACTTGTTTTAGAAAGTGTCTCACCACTTCCGGCAATTACGTCACCAACACCCCACCCCAGCTTACTTCGTTACCGGTCTTGTGATCGTACCTCATTCTTTTTTGGTGCGCGGCAGTGTTCGCACGTCTCACTCACCACGCCAAAGTGTTGTATATCTACAGTCTACTAAATTTCAAGAAAGTATTTTTCATGAATTTAAATGCAACGAAAAGAAATGAAGAATGTTCAGTAATATGAGAAATTACAAGGTTATCTGTGAGCTAATACACCGCGATACATCCGCGGCAGGGCCCGTTTTGCTTTTATAAGTATCCATGCTCGGGGTTAACCGCGAGTTAACACAAGTAGTAGATTTTGCCTAGGGGTTAGCGGCAAGCTAACACAATGGCTAAAATATCGCCTAGGGGTTAGCGGCAAGCTAACACAATGGCTAAAATATCGCCTAGGGGTTGATTGCGAGTCAACGCGTGGCGTTTAAACACTGATCTGTTTGACAGATTTTGATTAGGCACTTGTGCCTTCATGTGCGACGGGCGGCTGTTTTGGGTAAGAGAGGCTTGTCTTATTACATTTCTAACCGAACCAGTTATAAAAACATTTTAGCTGTAACTTCAACCCCGATACTCGAACAACTTTCTCAAAAGGCTTCATCTTCTCCGGTAGATAAAGCTAGATCCATAGCTGCAAAGAGCTATTAATGATGCACCTGCGTTTGAAGAGGGTATCGTAGCTAATCTCACTAATCTTTAAATATTAAGATTTCTGTTGTTATGCCAGGGTTTGACCTAGCCAACAATGACTGGGCATTGATATTCCCGTGTTAAGTCAGGTGATGACCGCCTTAATAAAAAGCGAGCAAAGTAACTGCCTTTAATTGTAGCTTATTGAGCGACTTCCATTGTAAAAACATATAATGCCTAACCTGGATAAATCAATTTCGCAAGTTATCCAAGATTATTAGAAAAGTCAAACTTTTCGGCAGCAGGTTGTTCGATAAAACTAAAACTAAAGCCAGCAAAAGACGGGGTTACACATTTCTGTGGCTTTGGATTGTAAGTTACAGAAATGTGAACGCGTCGACTCACTTCAGGCCGTGCCATACATAGCAACCAGGTCAACTGGGCCAGTCACTCGCTGATTCTCGCTCGTCGAAAAAGGGGGGGCGAGGAGGCGTCCAGAGACCCTTAACAGACCGCTACAGCAGCCGGAGCAGCCAGAGGCTTCCTTGAGCAACTCTGCAGCCTCCGCCATCGCATCGTCGATAGAGTGCATCCAGAGTTCCCCTTGGACGACACATCATCCTAAATAAGGTACATGCTGGCTGCATCCAGTACTTTAATACTTATTAAAAATAGCCAATATTAATAGTAGATGTTGGATTTCGTATTAATTGTAGTATGAATTTAAATTGAAAATGCATTATTTGCAAAGCGTTTATCCTATCATCTCCCATCCCTTTCATACACGCACGTCGAACTATTGCCGTCCCGTTTGCGCGTGTGTGAATTGTGCACCGATGTTTTTTTTTATAAGTAATCGAATCTTCGCGAATAGACCAGTAGTCTTCCAATTGACTTTGTGAATTCGCGACGTGAGCTCAGACAGAGAAGAACGAATTTTTATACTTGAAGAAACCGCTATATTTGATAGACATTGTGAAGTGTTGTGTGGTGTTAAGTGATTTCAACCCGCTTTCGGCGACCGAGAAGAAACCTCAAGGACGCGCATTTTCATCAGGAGAAAGACTTTCATCAAAACCAGGTGTGTGTTCCTACCAATTTTCCCTTGATTTCATGCCCATTTCTCTGTAGCCTAATATTTACAAGCGCTTTGCAACTTTACCTAAATATTCAAAATTTATAGATCGCGAACACCCACGCAACATATATTCTTACATCCTCAGTACAGTCCACTTATTATATATCAAAAACCAGCCCCCGTGTGCTTAGGGAAAAACGCTAATTTTTTGTTTATATCTTTTCCGCCCAAATTGTGGAGTAAGCACCTCCATATTTTTTTTTGGTCCTTCGAGCCGGATATATTTTTTGGTCACTTCGAACCGAATATTTCTTGGTTACTTTGCCAGAATATTTTGATATCATCACATCAACCGCATAATTTGGTCATTTATACAATTCGCATTAATTCATTTAACTTAAAACACGTATCTGATAACCGCAAACCGCATGCTCAGTTATAACTAAACGGTCACTGTATTGCGTAATAAATAATTGTCGTTTATTTTTATACTTATTTTCCCGCACCGACAACTATTTATTTTGTATTTCCGCTCCGCATTACGTAGTACAACACAACGTAAAGTTATAATCTTTGCAAATTCATTCCATTTTGTAATCCGCCATTTTATTCCACACCGTGTTTTAGTTAAAATCTTGTTCGTTCGGATCGGCTCGCTCCGTCGCGCGTGACCCTCTTTCGTATTTTGCGACTAGGCTTTCGCTACCCGCATCTTCTAATATTCTTCACCCGCAATAATTAATTGTTATTTCCGCTATAAGAATTAATTGTTTTACAATTACAATCGCTAATACTTTTTACACTTTTTAATATTCGTATTAATTACATATATCGCCAAGTAAAAACTTTGCTAATTTAACTTATCGCGTAATTTATATTACGAAAACCGTTTTAATTTTATTTTTCTTGCGAATTAATCACAATGGTTAAACCTAAGAGTAGAAAAGGTAGTGATGCAGACATTTATTTCGACACATTAAGTACAAATAAAAATCAATTATCTTTATATATTGTCAAACGTGATGTCATTTATAAACGCGTCGAAAATATTTTTGAGCTTGCACAAAGGGCAAACAAGGATCGACAGTCTTATCTGTCATTTTGTACTAGTGCCTCGAATATTGATATATTGCGGAAAGACTTTCAGGAAATTTTAGATTCATATAACATGTTAAATTTGCAATTGCATCCCGATACCGAGGTCGAGTATGACGCTTGGTCATCATTTGAAGAAATGTATTGTTATATAAAACAGGTTTTACTCGATAATAAAACCGAAAGTCCTGAACCGCAAAGTTCGTTATTAAAATCAAAACCTCGTCTTCCAGCCATTGATTTAATGTCGTTTGACGGTGATGTAAAAAAATGGCCGTTGTTTTATCAACAATTTAAGAGTATGATTCACGATAATGCATCGCTAACTGCAAGCGAAAAAGTATTTTACTTGGTAGGTAAATTAACCGGGCAGGCGTCTTGCGTTTGCGCAGGGTTGGCTCCGACCGCAGAAAATTATAATGTTATTTGGGAAGCCCTCGTGCAGAAGTATGACGACCCCCGATCACTCGCATCCGCTTATTTAAAACAACTGTTACAGTTTAAACCGCTATCCATGACTAGTTCTAATGGGCTAGATTCATTTATAAATAATTTTGATTCAGCTGTAAAAGCGCTTAAGCAATTAAAACTTGATGATCTAACAGATTTAATTTTTTTGCATTTAGCTCTGCAAAAGTTAGACGCAGACACTATTAAATTATTTGAAATTACCTACCGTAAGGATAAAATACCTTCTTATCATAATTTAATTGAATTTGTAAATGAACAAAGTAAAGTTTTGTCTCGTTCTATGAACCTTAGTAAACCGATAGATAATAATAATTCTCAGTCTAAACAGCAAAGCAGACACATCCCTAGACCATTGAAATCCTTTATGAATAAAGACTTAGGGTGTGGTCCAAGCGTAAGCGATAAATGCGCTTTGTGTAATAACAAACAACATGAACATTTATATTCTTGTTCATCGTTTATAAAATTGACCCCGCGAGAAAGATTTAATTTTATTAAACTTAATAATTTCTGTAACAATTGTTTAAGCGTAAAACACAAGACTTTTTCTTGTACTTCAAAACATACTTGTTCTCATTGTTTAATGCGACACCACTCCTTATTGCATTTCAATCCAACTCAAAATGTTCAGTCAAATTGTAACGTTGGATCAGTGGTGCCAAATCCCGCTGATGTTGTTTCCGCTACCGCTCATGACGCGCCGCGCCCTTTGCCTGCCACTTCTATGAATAACCTTACAACCATGACGGATAATAACGCGTCGATTTGTACAGTTTCATACGAACATAGTCAAACGTTGACTTCGAAATCGACTTCGAATGTGACTACGTTGTTAGGGACTGCTAAAATTAAAGTTGTTGATTCCTTTAACCGCACTCATTTTCTAAGATGTCTTGTGGACCCTGGTTCCCAAAGCGATTATATTTCCGCATCCTGTTGTAAGCGCTTATCGCTTCCGGTTTATAATCAAACCCGCTATTCGGAAGTTCAAGGAATTGGAGGAGCTTCACAAAGAATTCTCGGTGTTACTTCACTTAAATTCAGTTCTCGCTTTGATAATAAGTGCGAATATTCTATAAGGCCGATGGTAGTACAACAGATTACGTCACAGTTGCCAGACACATGCGTGGATACTGCGTCCATAGAATTTATTCGTAACTTACCGCTCGCTGATGACGAGTTTTCGCAACCGGGACCTATAGATGTACTTTTAGGTGTTAATTTTTATTGTGAAATTTTGCTTTCTGATAAAATTAAAAGCTCGCACAGTGGTATGCCCTCCGCCCTTGAAACGACCTTGGGTTACCTAATTTTAGGTGACGCTCCAATTATTTCCCCGCAACCCGCTACTCGCACTTTGTGTGCTTTCACTTCGGACCCGCTAAACCAGATTGTCGAAAGATTTTGGGCAGTCGAAGAGTTACCCTCACGGACATTTTTAAGTCCCGACGATATGCAGTGTGAAAATATTTATACTTCAACAACTGTTCGTAACTCTGACGGCAGTTACTCAGTCGACCTTCCTTTTAAAGAAGACCCAAACAATCTAGGCAATTCTTATACTACCGCCAAAAAACGCTTTTTACTTTTAGAAAAGAAATTTTCTAATGATCCTAATTTAAAATTAAAATATGACGAAGTTTTTCGTGATTACCTAAATAAAGGTATTCTGTCCCGCACCGCACCTGAGGCGTCCTCCGCCCCAGGCTTTTATTTACCGCACCACCCCGTAGTTCGCAACGACAAGGCGACAACCAAAGTCCGTCTCGTTTTGGATGGCAGTGCCAAGACCGATACAGGGTTGTCACTTAATGATATCTTGTATACGGGTTGCAATCTACAGGCTGGTATTTTCCATATACTTTTAAATGTTCGTGTTTTCAGCATTGCCTTTTGTGCAGATGTGAAACAAATGTATTTATGCATTTATACGAATGCTCCGCACCGCAAATATCAACGAATCTTGTATAGATTCTCAGATACCGACCCGCTCGAGGTTTTTGAGTTCACTCGAGTGACATTTGGACTTCGGTCTTCACCATTTTTGGCGCTCCGCACGCTACGTCAACTCGCTAGCGATGAACGGCATAACTGGCCAACTGCGGCAGCCGTGCTAGAGAGAGACATCTATATGGCTGACGTGGCTTCGTCTGCTTCTTCTCTTGAGGAAGCAGTCACGACAGCTAACGATCTGATCCAACTCTTCAAAACCGGTGGGTTTGATTTAGTTAAATGGACTTCCAACTCGCTTGAGTTACTCGAGCACATACCCGAGTCGCACCGTCAATCTGAAAGCATTTCCTTTGATGATGGAAATACATTTAAGATTTTAGGTTTGCACTGGTTACCCGCTCAGGATGCATTTATTTTTGAAATTGCTAGTCCCCCACCTGTTTGTACTAAACGCGCCATCTTATCCGCTACCGCTCGCTTATACGACGTTTTAGGACTCGTCGGCCCTATTATTCTCTTCGCTAAATTAATAATTAAAGAACTCTGGCTTTTAAATCTCGATTGGGACGATGTGCCCCCTCCTCGCATTGTTAAATTATGGCAACAATATTTATTAGAATTACCTCAAATATCTGATTTATCATTTCCGCGCCACTTAGGAATTAAAACCGGTTCTATGGTTTCCTTAGTCGCATTTTCAGATGCGAGTGAATCCGCATACGGCTGCGTAATTTATTTACACGTCGTGAATGGTGATACTCCACCAATTATTTCACTCGTGTGTTCGAAATCGCGAGTCGCATCCGCTAAGCCCAAGGTCACTCTGGCACGTTTGGAGCTGAACGGAATACTTTTACTGTCTCGACTTCTTAAAACCGTTTATGATACCTTATCTAAGCGACATAAAATCGAAAATTCTATGCTTTTTCGGACTCTGAAGTGGCTCTCTGTTGGTCTGTTGCTTCGCCGCACAGATTCAACACTTACGTTGCCAACCGCATTTCTCAAATTCAGGAAAACATTTCACCTGAAAATTTATATCATGTCGCTGGCTTACAGAACCCCGCAGACTGTGTGTCTCGAGGGCTCACGCCTACACAGCTCATTCAACATGAATTGTGGTTCAAAGGACCGTCTTGGCTATCTTTGCCTAAACAAGACTGGCCAATACAACAATTTTTGCCCAACCGATCTGCATTGCCGGAGGAAAAAACAGTTTCGCATGTGACTAAATCCACTGATAATGAAAACCCGCTTCTAAAATTAGCTTCAGAATGTTCCACTTGGGAAAAGCTGCTGGAAGCTACTGTTTTTTCACTTCGATTTATTAAAAAATTGCCGCAAAATGATATTATCACCGCTGAAGACTTAAATACGGCTGAATTGGAAATTATTCGTGCTGTTCAGTCTAAGTATTTCTCTGACGACATAAAGAATATTTCTAAGGGTCAACCATGTTCCACTAAGTTACGGAAATTATTTCCATTTTTATGTAACGGACTTTTACGTGTCGGAGGTCGCTTATCGAACTCGACATTAGAATATTCTTCTAAACACCCGATATTACTTCCCGGACAAGGACATATTGTTAAATTATTAATTGAATTTTATCACCGCGACAATTGTCATGCCGGACCGCAACTATTAATTTCAATATTAAGATCCAAATATTGGATTATTTCCGCTAGACGTTTTGTTCGACAATATATACACAAATGTAATGATTGTTTTCGAGTTAATCCTAAACCTACGTTTCCGCCTATGGCTGATTTGCCTAAATGTAGATTAGAACAATGTAAAGCGTATCTACACACCGGCGTAGATCTAGCGGGACCGCTTTATATCACTCCTTACCGTAAACGGGGCGTACGCAGTGTAAAAGTTTATATTTGTATCTTTATTTGCCTCGTAACGAAAGCGGTTCATATCGAATTGGTCTCTAATTTAACTTCTGCTGCCTTTATTGATGCGTTTAAACGATTTATATCGCGAAGAGGTCCTTGTAATTTTTTATATTCCGATAACGGAACTAATTTTGTCGCTTCTAAAGCATATTTTAATGAGCTTCACGAGTTTTTGCAAACCGCAGATTTTTATCAAACTTTTAGTCGTGAACTCGCGAAGAATCGCATTACATGGCGAATGAACCCTCCCACAGCAAGCCACTTTGGTGGTATATGGGAAGCGAACGTTAAAAGTACTAAGTCGCTATTATTTCGAACGATAGGGAATCAAGTGCTCACGTATGAGGAGATGTTGACCATTCTCACTCAAATTGAGGCTGTGCTTAATAGCCGCCCTCTTTATGTTTTGAGCTCTGACCCATCAGAGCCATTGGCGCTTACTCCCGCACATTTTTTGTTTACCTCTCCGTTAGAGTGTTTACCCGCGGCTGACCTATCCGAAGAACGAACAAGTCTTTTGTCTCGTTTCTCCTTAATGGATTCGATAGTACAATCATATTGGAAACGATTTAAGTCGGAATATTTGCATAATTTGCAGCAACGCGAAAAATGGAATACTCCTTCCAAACCAGTCACAGTCGGTACCGTTGTGTTGTTAAATGTAGATAACGCTCCACCTTTACAGTGGCCGGTAGGAATTGTTACTAATGTTTACCCTGGTAAGGATGGTGTTATCCGCGTTGCGGAAGTAAAGACTAAATCAGGAACGTATAAACGACCAGTTGTGCGGTTATGCCCACTTCCGACTCAATAGTCAATTCTTAATATTTCCTTCAGTCATACATATTATTTTTGTTAATTTAGTTTATCTTAGTTATCTTATTATTATTTATCCGTTCTGGTTATAAGTATCCCCGCTACTTCAAGTTGCTAAGTATAGCCTTTTTCTTAGTTTTCTAAAAGTTTTTTTTTGAAGGGTTTCTTCAAGGCTGGGGGGATGTTGGATTTCGTATTAATTGTAGTATGAATTTAAATTGAAAATGCATTATTTGCAAAGCGTTTATCCTATCATCTCCCATCCCTTTCATACACGCACGTCGAACTATTGCCGTCCCGTTTGCGCGTGTGTGAATTGTGCACCGATGTTTTTTTTTATAAGTAATCGAATCTTCGCGAATAGACCAGTAGTCTTCCAATTGACTTTGTGAATTCGCGACGTGAGCTCAGACAGAGAAGAACGAATTTTTATACTTGAAGAAACCGCTATATTTGATAGACATTGTGAAGTGTTGTGTGGTGTTAAGTGATTTCAACCCGCTTTCGGCGACCGAGAAGAAACCTCAAGGACGCGCATTTTCATCAGGAGAAAGACTTTCATCAAAACCAGGTGTGTGTTCCTACCAATTTTCCCTTGATTTCATGCCCATTTCTCTGTAGCCTAATATTTACAAGCGCTTTGCAACTTTACCTAAATATTCAAAATTTATAGATCGCGAACACCCACGCAACATATATTCTTACATCCTCAGTACAGTCCACTTATTATATATCAAAAACCAGCCCCCGTGTGCTTAGGGAAAAACGCTAATTTTTTGTTTATATCTTTTCCGCCCAAATTGTGGAGTAAGCACCTCCAGTAGAGATTGAACTAAAATGGGATTTTGCCCTTTGCTGATAAAGTTACCAAACGTTTATATAGCGTTCTATAGACAGAACATGATTATAACTACATACCTATTATATAAAATCTTATATGATTAGAATCGGGGGGCAATTCAAAAATTTCAACTGTCTAAAGGTCAGTTTCTTTATATTTTGTCATTTACTTAGTAAGTTCAATAGTGACAAAATAATTCATAGCATCTGACCAGTATTAATTTAGATTAGTTTAAACTAAGTACAACTTTACTTTAAACATCTTAAACATCAAGTTAAGATGGAAAATTATCAAACTGCATGTAAATTGCTGATTGATAAGCTAATAACACAACATATAATCTGTAACATTGATTAGAAATAAACTTCTTTATTTATTTGCCCCTGTGAGTATCAAAAAATAATGAGTTTTTTTTAAGATTAATTTTGGAATTTTAGCATTTTACAATGCAATTTTTGCTGATTATTATTTAAGAATAAAAGTTATTATGATTTGAATATCTTAATACAAGTACTTACTTTGACAGTCAAGCATGCTATCGGGCTTTCAATAAGTTCATGTCTTAGCAAGATAAACTTCCCTAAAAGGTAAGTGTTAATTTAGAGAACATATGTACTCGTATCTCGTATGGTGTTGTATTAAGTTTAAGTATCAAAAAGGCATTGACTTTGTAATAAATTATTCTTGGTTGTAGTCTTAAAGCCTACATTATGCAGATGTGCAAGTCTTAGACTTATACCTACTTTTACCTACCTACGAAGGTAGGTATCATCTCTTCAAGAAATTCAAATTACAGTGTAGCATAAGAAAATTCTCGAATATTTTTAGAACATTACAGCTGCTTGCCCAGCCACAAAGTATTATGGTTAGCTACACACAAAGGTTTAATATAGACAAAGTTCTTAACTTTGGAGCGTCACACTAAAATAGTGATCATGATACCGTAATAAATATTCCTGAGATAATATAAAAATATATAACCCGATAGTTACAAAACATTTTCACAATATTTGAATATTGAATTGAATATTACCATACCTTTGAAATATAAATTTTCACTAAACTAGCAATTTCAGCAGTCTTTTTGACACCAAAAACATTTGCCAAAATCTAGTCTAATTGTTTAGTATTATTAGGCTGAAATAATACAACAGCCATTTATTTCATTTTATGGTTAATTTATTTTATAGAGTGCATTGCCCTCATCTTAATAATTAATCTACCATAATTTGGCAGTGGTGCCATAGCCGTAATTATATGGTTAGCATACGTCTCGTATCCGTACATAAAAACGATAAAAACTCGCGGAGCTGATTAAAAATCTAGAAAACTAAACACGGACACAGAGTGGTCATTATCTGAGCTTGCATTCTCTGAAATAACCACAATATTAATTGATGTTTCAAATTAGGTTGATTTCTTTGCGTCCCGCACCACGGCCAAATTGTAGATTAGGTACCTACATGTCATGGAAATAGGATCAAAGCATATACATGCTTTGATCTTGTTTCCTATATAAGTGTATATATGATTGTATATATATATATTTATATTTATATAGTAGGTATATATACTTTTTTCATCCTCTGTTTATCTATTTTACCTACTTATGGTAGAAACAAAAATTATATATGACTATGCTTGCGTCATTTTATGTTCCTACTCGGCCATCTCAACGGCCCCTTCTAAAATGTATTTTAGTCTAAAATCTTTTTTAGTTAAGCACCTAAGTTTTAAAAACCTGAAATAAACTTTATATTTTCAAAATAGGCAACATCAGTAGCTTTACAGACCGCACAGTCGGCGTGCGGCCTTCATGCAGAAGGCGACACTAGCGGCGCGGCGGCCGTAGATAGAACTGATGATGGTCTCACTTTCAGCGAGCTTTAACCTTAGAAACATATTCTTTTTCAGGCAAAAACTTGATCCATATCATAATTCAGTTCAAGATCTAATACTTTTATTAAGGGAACAATTAATATATAAAAAAAAAAAAAAAAAAAAAAATTGTTCATGTTGTTAATTTGTGTTTGTAAAACACCTATCGACCTGCTTTGTCCCTCTATTAGGATGGAAACAGAACTTGATTGGAGCTGATGAAAACGTAAAACGCTTACAAAAGAGTTTTCAAAAGAACTCTTAGATCAAGATATTGGGTTCATACAATAGATTTCAAATTGGTATTAAAATCTATAATCAGGTTGTTAAATCTAGCTTTATGCCTACCGAAGGCACCTACTTCTTATTTTGTTGGCTCTTTGTACCACCCACAAAGTCCAAAATACTTTTTATTAAAAATAAAAATACTTATAAACTGAACACAAAGAAATACACTGTTATTTTAGATATTATTAAAACCTCAGCTCCAGGTCGTGAACTATCTCATTGTTATATACTCTTTTACCTATTTCCCTTTTTGATGACCATCAAAATATATGTCCGGCTATAATGCTACAGAGCTATTTGTCAGTGACCAGGGACACAAAGCCGAATAACATGAATAATCTTATTCCGGTGGTATATTATTTAACATATATTATCTCTTATTTACTCATAGAACTTACAGAGGCGCCCGTCACGTCGGTCGCAATCAATTTGATCAGTAGATCAAGCAAAAGTTGTCCGATGAGAGTGGGACTAACACCAGTTCTCAATTTTTTAACTAGTTTTCAGTGCTCATGGCCGGCGACAAGCAGCCACGTCTGCCATCTCGCTTCTGCGGGTCTCTATAGATAGAGAGACACCATCGGAGGAACAGTGGACTGGACGGACAGGTCTTATGTATTTGCTCGATTTAATAATTGACATATTTTGAGAAATAATAGTTTTTATTTCTAATAAGAATAATAATCAATTCACTATTACTTTTCTAAATAACAAATCACTTACATTATTGTAATTTTGAGATAATTAATAATTATCTACATTATGAACGAATAATAACGCTTTGAATTGATTAAGTACATTATATTCTAAGAATCTTTTGTTTAGCAAAACTTTCCTTATATCTCTAAACATCTACAAGTAAACCATAAATAATTATATATTTATTTATATCTGAGTATGAAGCGACGAAATATAATATAAGATCAAACGAACTTCTAGAAGTGAAGTTCGATCGATATTATATGAGTCGCTTCATACGAAAGATATAAGTTTCCCACCCACCCCTTTGTACCCTTTAGTCAGTTTTGCTAATCTATTTGTATCTCTAAAAGAATGAGGTACGATCACAAGACCGGTAACGAAGTAAGCTGGGGTGGGGTGTTGGTGACGTAATTGCCGGAAGTGGTGAGACACTTTCTAAAACAAGTAGTTTTCATACTCTTTAAAATAGTGCGAACCTGTCGAGTACCTGGGAGGTACTACAAGTAAACCATAAATAATTATATATTTATTTATATCTGAGTATGAAGCGACTCATATAATATCGATCGAACTTCACTTCTAGAAGTTCGTTTGATCTTATCCACTCGATTGCTTCGCGGTACTGTAGTACCGCAAGCAAAAGACGGTCCTTTGTCGCGCGGTGCTGTAGGACCGGGTCGATCGCTGTTCGATTTCTACCAATTTGGTAGGTTTTTTTTAGGCGGCCACACCAAAACCTCTTGGGCTGATTTAGATTATGATTTTGGCAACACTAATATCGCAAAAAAAAGTAGAAAAGGCCTGTGATTGGTTGAAAAAAATAATTTTGAAGAGTTTCACGTCAGTTGACGCCATACTTGTTTTTTCTGTGTGAAGTGCTCTAATTTGATATGCCGTAAGTATTTTGTTAATTTATATTTCTGTTTGATGTCATATATTAAAAGAATCGTCATATCGTGATTTATTCGATCATATAAATATCTCGTCACAAATTTAATGTCTAGTGTTAAAAATCATAACAAAACCGTAGCCCGGTAAATTTCTTGATGTATTGTTTCTGTTTACAACAACATTATGTTATAATTTAGATTGGTTAATCAAAGAATTATCCGAAATAAGATAATAATACTATTAGTGAACAGTTTCAAAGTGGTTTCAAAATATAACATTCATCTGTTTACACAGGATGATTGATGCAACGCAAAATAGTGAGTTTTTATTACGCCATTATCCACGGTCAAGGTAACAAGGTCCTGTGGGACCTTGAAACAAACTAGCATTTTGGCAGGGCTGCCTCACACGCTTATTATTTTCATATTAGGTTGTGTTTATGTTGTTTTTATACATTACCTAGTGAATGTTTTTTTGGTTTTGGTGTTGGTTATTGTGATTGGTGTTGGGTGTCTAGTTATAATTTTTTAGTCCACATCCATTTTATATTTTATGCTGTGTACAGTGAAAATCGAGGAGAGTGAGGCAGGGGACGAGGAAGAGAAGAACTATTAAAAAAAAATGTGACTATAAAATTAAAAATATAATAAAAAAAAATTAAGTACCTACCTAGTTTTATTTAATGTGTGCGACAACCCTGAACTAAACTCGGCTACGCGCGGCCATCTTGGCAGCGAACGGCCCGTACGCCAGCGCCCGGCAGCGCGGAATTGGATTATTTAGATCGAAATTTTACATACATTTCGGAAGAATCTTTCCTATGTATTGCATACTGTTAGAAACTGCAGGTTTTGCTCTTTCTGTACATATAATTAGTACAAGGTAATCTTGATCCAAGTTTAACCAATCAACGCTTGTTACAAAAACACAATTTTATCATTTATAGTGGGCCGCTTTAATGTTATATTTTTTTACAAAGATACTTTTCTTCAAGAGTCTCATCTTTTTTTACAAAATATGAAAGTTGAAATCTGTATCTTTCTAAAGTATATTTTATTTTTGTCACAAGCCTTCCACAATTGGAATAAAATACTACGAAACAGCGCTTAGACTCAGCAGCGAATTAAGACGCGCAGTAAAAATTTGTGCGATATACAAACATTATTAAGACCGTTGAATTGCTTCCAATTCATAAAAAAATTGGCATGTACGGAAAGGGGTATTATTCTAGTTTTTAATTATGTAAAAAAAAAACACTAGTTATCGATTTAGATTTAATATTAAAAATCAATTCCCATTACAAGTCGTGAATTTTCTCTTTAGCTAAATTCACGAATTTTTTAGAAATTATTTTACCATTACAGGTACTCGTTTTTTTTTCAATACTTATAGCTTCATCCATTACCTATACGAAATAGAACATTATTTGTTCGTATACAAACAGGAACGGGTCATAAAAACGGTTTTAACGCAGCTGTGCAAGTGCACTGCTGTAACGCAAAACTGCGTGACAAACAAGGAAATTGCGCGCCGGCCGCGCGACAAACGAGTGGTTATACTATTTCCCCTTGTATAATAAGTATCTTTTTCACAGCTGCGTTGGTGTCGGGATTAAAGGCTAAGAATCTGCCGTACTCCCCGTATTCCTTGAAAAGGGCGTTAGAAAACTCTGCCACGTATTTGAGCCACGTAGAGCCGTGGGCGCAAGGCAGTGGACTTGTAAATATTGAAAAGGTAACAACTTTAGTGTTTTTTATGCAGTGATTATTTTACCATGTGTAAAAAACTTTACCGTGTTTTCACAAAAGATTTTTAAACATTGCTTAACTTAGACACATGTTTAAATGTCATCACATTTAAACTACCACCATTTCACAAAATTGGGAGGACCCTCAAGCAATCCTCTCCCAAGTTTTTATTTCGCCATTTCTTTCTTGGCTGCAAAGGTGCTGAAACGCCGGGAAAATAAAAAATCAAACCAAATACCAAAGTACTTTCAATAAAAACCGCGCTAGTATCCGTTAAAAAGTGTTTTATTTCAAGTCACATGAAAATAACTGTTCTTACCTATAACACGTTTCTCGCTGGTAGAGGTGAAAAGTTGTATGTTTAACACGAGACCAAATTTTTGTTCTGCCTCGTGCCTTACTCACTGTCTATATTAGAATCACCCGCTACACGCATGATTCAATTCTAGACTTCTTCGCTAGTTCGTGATTTAAAGTCTGCACTCGCAGCACAAATTGACTTTGGTCTCTTGTATAATAAATATTTTTTTTTGCCAAACAGGCATTCGAACACCTAACGACATACCACGCGGAGCCGGAGCGCGATGTGTCATTTAACATCCAGTGCGGGACCAACAATGCTAAAGGGATACTGCTGCGGCCGAAACTAGACGATGTGCCCAAGGACATAGGTATCACAGTCGAGCCGCACTTCCTACAGAACCACCAAGACGAGGAAAGTGAGTGATTACTATTGTCTCGCGTATATTATTGATGTTGTAATTTTTACTTTTGCAGTCTTAATTCAATTTAATATTATTTATTTTGCGACAAATTTTGATGTACCATATTTGGTTCAATTAACAGCAAAGGTTTTGTTGTCGGCAATGAAAGTCGCTGAACAACTTTGTACTTTGTCGTACTCAAACATTTTTTGCCTAGTGTTTCTGTAACTGCGACAGTCGCTGAAAAAAATGCTATGACAAAATACTCGTGTTCTGCAACTATCTTTGCTGCCTACTACGCAAACTTACTAGCTCAAATATTCTTAGATATCACTAAATTTTTTTAAATTTTTTAATTAGTGGATTTTAGAATTGCGAAGCCAGTTCTTAAATGTACTAGTCTTATGTTTTTCCAAAAATGTTAACAGTAGGTAGAATAAATTATAATAAGGTATTCAATAGCATCAAAGTTAAATTCATGAGGCTGGTTGATGTTATTTTTAATTTGTAGGTTTGACAAGTGGAATTGTACAAAATGTGCTTGTAAAGCCATGCTCTTATGCGGGTATGTTGATTAACATAATTGTAGCATACCTTGGAAATAATACAGTTATATTTTATTTATAACATTACATACCTCTAGCTAGAATGCTTATTTTGCACATAATATTGTATGTATTTCTTATAGCTCTTTTCAGCTGTTATTATTCATGGTTTTTTTTAATATTGTACTGACTATTATTTTCCATTTCATAAAATGATTTTGAAAAATTCTATGAATATTATTGAACCGGAAATAAGAAAACTATCAAAGATTGCGACTTACGCAAATATTTTCAAATGGTTGATGCAGACAGTTAGATAATTTCCACCTGTTTCTAGTGTCCTTATCCTTACTATATTATAAATGCGAAAATCCGTTTGTTTGTTTGTTACGGCTTCACGTCTTAACTACTGAACCGATCATCATGAAATTTTGCATACACGTTGTCGGGGTTATAGAGAAGGACATAGGGTACCTTTCATCCCGAGAAAAGAATTGTTCAAAATGTGCAAATCTAATAGCAAAAAAACTTTTCACGCAGACGAAGTCGCGGGCGGCCGCTAGTACTTTATAAATATAAAGTCCCTAAGAATTTAGGGAAAAAAACTAGCCTTTTCTGGTTTCTCATCATTTCTTCTCAGTAAAAAATCTGAGTTTCTCACCTTCATTAGAACTTGATAATGAGCTGAACTAAATACACTCAACGTCACGAAAATCGCACCTCGAAAATAAGTTTAGACTAGGCCACCTGCTACTGCTGGCTTACGTTTTATTAAGTTGATATGTATTGAAAGTACATTTAATGAGCTTTCAATAACTGTTTGATTTAATAAACATAAACAGTTACCAAAATACAGTTACAGTTGAGTTCAATAATATGTATGTTTGAAAGCTCATCAGCCTCATGCCTTTTTAATAAAAGTATATCTGTCAAAAGTGCTTACATATTTATGAACTTAACTGTACATACCGCGTTATTGCTTGCGCTACCATAAAAGGGGTATAAAAGAGCTCATTTCGGGAAAATACCCTATCGAAACGTTAGTTAAAACACACGACAGTAGCTCAATTATAAAAAAGAACACCCAAGATTGCCCCCTATTGCCCATGAAGTTGCTCAAGTGAAATGGTATATTGCAAAAAATGCGGCAGTGTAATTTGCTCGGAAACTAAATCTCAGTAATTAATTCCGTTCGTCGTGTATTCCAACGGTTGGGAGACTGTTGACTATGTCTGAAGGGGTAGAATACCTATATATAACAACACTTACCATTAATATTAGATAGGATTAAAAGTACTTCCAAGAAATTTTTGAAAAGGTGCGATTGTAGTGACGTCGAGTGTAGACAATGAATTTGCTTATTGTGTAATGTCCCTTCGTCCCGATCACGATCAGTTCATACCAAACAGATATAACAAAACCTATGTAGCACATGGTGTGTTGCAGACAAGTCGATAATTCCGAAGCAGATCGAGTTCGGCATCCGGCTCGTGCTGGCGTGCGACGCGCCCTGGATATCGCTGCCCAGCTACCTGGACATGAGCAACGCGTCGCGCCCCATTTCTGTACGGGTTGACACTACTGCGTTGCCGCCAGGACCGCATTATGCGAGGTTAGTTTCTATACTATATTTTTTTTATAAGTTGACTTTTTTTTTAGTAAGTAGTTGCGTGAAGAGGCGATCCCGAAAGAATGGTGCAATAGTACGCAAGAATATGGCCTGGACTTCACCAAATCGGGGACGAGACGAAAAGAGATTTGTTTGAAGAATCCATAATAGGGAAACATGGTGTAAGAAGTCCTTATTTTTACATAGAAAACTTGGCTACAGCCACAAAAAAAAAACACATGACAAGCTCAAGAGCTTCTCTAGTTGCTATAAATATTAAATTGCGTATTAACGTCACAGATGATTGTAAAAAAAAACATCAAAAAAATAACGAAAAGCGCTTGCGTATGTTCATATTTTTGTCGTAAATAATAGCGAAAACGTATTGAATTTTACATCAAAATACACTTTAACGTACCGTGAAGTTGGTTTAATTACTTTTATTCAAGAAAGATCATTGTGATAATAATAATGGAGAAAATAACAACGAAAAACGTCGAAAAGTGCAGAAGATTACATGTAAAGAAAAAGACAGACAGATGTTCCAACGTAAAGCGTAACCGAGCCTTAAACAACCAATAGAATTTCAGTATTTACACATCTCGTCTCTGCTCAGCTTCATTAGAGACGGTTGAGCGGAGAAGAGAGATGAGATGTGTCATATTTGTATGACACGAATGTCAACTGTGCCTCAGCAGGCTGCGAGTTGGGCGGTGTCTAATTTGTGATAGGTATTTGTTGTGTGTCTCTCTCTCATCTCAGTTCGCAGCCAAACTACCAAATGAGTAAAATATTACAGAATGTTGTAACTTTTCAAATAAACGGAGAATAAAAATAGATCTGTGAGTTTCATTTGTATTTTGTTTTTTTTCTTTAAGAGTATGTTTTACATCAGATGAACTGATACTTCAGACCCCCCCATAGCCAAATTACTTTAAAAATCCTATCAAATATCAAGTGTAATTAATGATTATTATTATAATTATTCGTTTATATCGACCACTGGGTAATCGATTTCCACCCAAAGAGGTCGATATCAACTACTTTGGGAATCCCTATTTTACCTAATGTAAATACCTATAGTTATTAAGCGTTCTAAGTAACTATTTTTGAATCACTGTTCATTTCATTTAGCTTCACTAGATTTTTTTTTCAAAAATTGATAAACAGTAGGGGAAGGTCGTATACTATCGGACAGCGTATAGTATCGGACAATGTTGATAACACCTCTATTTCATTACATAAGCTCCCTATAAGAAATTAGTACCAAAAATAACATCCCAGACACGCCGTGAACCAGTTTGCAACAAGCTGACAACGTCACTAAGAGTACAAAATCAATTTATGTGATTAATCCATTTCAGATTTGTGAATGTCTTTTTTTGATTAGTCTACTATCTCCACAATTTACATATTTGAAACGACTCACGATACTAGGTGTGTCATAAGTTTATTACAGATTGAATAAATGACCCCAAAACAAATGAAAAATGGCTTGTTAATTTTTATTTGAATTTTTCATAATGTCATTCACGTCGTATTGTATCGGACAGTGACGTTTCGTATAGTATGGGACACGTCCGCGCGTCCAATACTACACGAAAGTTAATAATAAATAATAATAGAAAACTAAAATTAATAATAAACTTTTTATTACTTTCAAAAATTTTGTTTAGCCCACAGTGTTAGTATGTATTGTATGTATAGCCGGTGTGATTTGGGTGTTTTTCTGTGAAGGTTGCTTTGTTTTTTTTACTACGGCCACGAGATATTAATTTTTTATTACCGTTTAATAGTGCTATTTGTGAATTATTGCTGGCGAAATAGTTTTGTTGGTTTAGTTTTAAAAATATTTTTGATGATAAAATCATACAAGAGACGTATTTTATGAAAATGAATAAAATGCAATTCTTATATTTACTACAATAATATGGTATATAAATACGACATACATAATTATTAACAAGTGTATTTGATATTTTATTACCAATTAAAGAATACCTTCTATCCTGGTTAAAGGTTCTCTAAGGATTTTCTCTAATGTCCACGCACGCAGGACGAAGTCGCGTGCGGAAGCTAGTAGCAAAATAATAACTTGTCCGATACTAAACGAAACTGTCCGATACTTAACGAAACAGTCACTGCATTATACATTTTAAGTTATTTTGAAATATTAATAGCTTATCTAATTAACCCATTTGCAAGGTACTTAGTGCAAGTATAAAATTATTCTAATTCTTATTAATTTATTTTTTATTGGCCTTTAAAGTATGCTGTCCGATACTATCGTACGATGTCCGATAATATACGAACATTTTATAATATAATAATTGATTTAAATCAGTTATTTGTAAAGATAACTTACTTTTTACCTTAAGCACATAACAAATGTCGTTAAAACTGCACAATTATTGAATAAAATGGTTTTCATGTCTTTAATTTCGAGACTTATTTGTTAAAAACAAAATGTGTCCGATACTATACTACCTTCCCCTACCTAGTTTATTACCAGATAGGTCGATTACCAATTTCAATGGGAACAAATTCTTTATAGTATCAACGCGTACGAGGCCACGTGCGTTGAAAAGGGTCCAGTATTCATAGTACCAGTAACAGTCCTGCAGCCAGCCGCGCTGGAGCTCGGCAGCGCCGCCGCGCCCTCCTTCCAGTGCCGCCACGAGGTGTTCAAGCCGGCCGCCATCAGGAGGCACCTGGTCATAGGTGAGCTGTAGCTGTACTATATGTAGAGTGTGGCCCAGTAGTGACAGTGCTCCAGCCAGCCGCGCTGGAGCTCGGCAGCGCCGCCGCGCCCTCCTTCCAGTGCCGCCACGAGGTGTTCAAGCCGGCCGCCATCAGGAGGCACCTGGTCATAGGTGAGCTGTAGCTGTACTATATGTAGAGTGTGGCCCAGTAGCCAGTGACAGCCCTACAGCCAGCCGCGCTGGAGCTCGGCAGCCAAGCATCGAATATAAGCTTTATATCGTGTTCTATCTATTAGATGGTCTTCCCACGCGTTATTTTTAGCATTAAAGAAAAGTAGTGTTGAGCTTAAGCCGAGTCTATGGCGCCAATGTCATTATCATTACTGATAGTTAACAGAATAGTTTTGCATCCGTGTCGGCAAATATGTTCGCGTGTTTTTGTTAGCACTGACATTAAAGACACACCCATTTTTGTTACATATTAGATGTAAGGGTTGAACTTGTTACAAAACAACCCCTAATGCCGATAAGGGTAGGTAGATAGGGACCATCAATCTGAACAACTTTTACTATGGGGCGAACTCTGAAATCACAAAAAAAATCAACTGTTTCATAAATTTTGATGTTTTCGTAATTTTTTTTTTCGCATCAAAATAGAATTGTGTTTAGCATGAGAAGTAAATGTATAAAGGTTAACAGTACCCCCGGAGGCGACGTGGGGCTTGCTGAGGATATCCACTGAGGACAAGGAGAAAACGGGCCGCTTCCTGGTGCACACCATGCAGCTGCTGCCGAAGAAGTCCTGCCGCTGCCACGAGACGCAGAAGATGATCAACGTGACGTCAGAAGCGCCTACTTTGCTCCCGTTCCAAGTTATGGTGAGTAGCAGTGTACGGTCGATGGTATTTGATCAACTTGGTGTGTGATATCCACTGAGGATAAGGAGATGATATCCACCGAAGACAAGGAGAAGACGGGCCGCTTCCTGGTGCACACCATGCAGCTGCTGCCGAAGAAGTCGTGCCGCTGCCACGAGACGCAGAAGATGATCAACGTGACGTCCGAGGCGCCAACGTTGCTCCCGTTCCAAGTTATGGTGAGTAGTATAGGGTCGTTGGTAATTGATATCCACTAAGGACAAGGAGAAAACCGGCCGCTTCCTGGTGCACACGATGCAGCCGCTGCTCAGGAAGTCGTGTCGCTGCCACGAGACGCAGAAGATGGTCAACGTGACGTCAGAGGCGCCCACGCTATTACCGTTTCAAGTTATGGTGAGTACCAGTGTAGGGTCGATGGTATTTGATTAAGGCTTATTTTTAAATTAGCGACCGTTCGCGATTTCGTCTGCGTGGCCAGGTTTTTCTCTATACCTCGGGAACCGTCCTTTTTTCCGGGATAAAAAGTACCCTATGTCATTTTTTGTACCTCTGACAACGTGTATGAAAAATTACAATGATAATCGGTTGAATAAATTTACTAATTATGGAGAACCTTTTTTTTTTGGTATGCTAAAATATTAATTCCCTATCATTAACTTGGTGTGTGATGAACTAAAATAAAAATATAGGATTCAATGATTATTTGCTGAGTATAAAATGAAGATTTGAATTTTTCGAAGTTTGTTATCGCCTTTACGAATAAACTTTGTCTAGAGCGCCTATTCTGCTTAGTGCTTTTCGAATAAGATGTACTAGCCGTAGCATGTAACTTAGCGCTGCGATTTTGTGCGCAGAAGTAATTTTTGGGGTGTCATTGGCGGGAGACGAGTTACGGGGCTACTGCAAACATACGCAGTAATCCCCTCCAATTTCATTTACCGCTAAACTTACGTGCTTCGGCCTATACTTGTTAAATTTTTGCTAAACAATGAGGACATTGTGATAATTCCTAAAATAAAAGCTCGTTTTTCACTTTGCTAGGGTGGAGTGACGTTAGAAGTAGCGATAGCAAAATACTGGGCGAACATCGGCGATCTGACGGTCTCATACAGCGTCGAGTTCCACGGGCTAAAGCCAGACTGCGGCTCGCGACTATCACTGGCGGCGGTGGAGGGAGTGCGCGCGGTGTCTATCAGCGCGCTGCGGCTACAAGACGTGGCGCCGCACGCCGTGCTCAAGTACTCCGAGCCCGTGTGTAGGTGAGTGACGTCACAATATTGATATAGCTGGCATATCGTGCGTTGCAATCTCGCGTCGATCAGTTTGGAAATTAAAAGACCGGACGCAAGACGAGGAACATAAGTCCGTGGTTGAATAACGCGATTGGGTCCCTGGTCGTACGAATTGAATGCGCTCACTGAATACGTTTTTCTCCGTCAAATAGGTATAGATATCGCAAACGTGAAGTCATCTTTGGTTGGAGCGCGCTGAATCTAACCTCCTTATTCATAAAAACAAGAAAAGTTATAGAAGGCTTATAAAGTGTTTTGTTTCTTTTACTCTTTTCAAAAATGATAAAGATAAAACATATTTTAACGGTGCAATAGCTTAAATAGAATTATTGAACTTTTTTGTGTTTTTAAATCCCAAAAAGTTCGGATTGTGTTCGGACATTGCGTTGGTCGGAAGAATACGTACCTAAGTATACGTACGACTAACTCGCACCCAGTGTGCGCGCTCCCATAGTACTCGGATCGTTCGTGCGTGTTCGTAAGTGTTCGCACGAGTAAAATTCGTACAAAAACTCATCCAAAGTGCTGTGTTTTCGGCAATATTTTCGTGCAGTCTGTCCATAAGTGCACGCTGTGCACGGCATTAGGCCGTGTATTTATTTGTCTTCCACAGACCTTAGTCTGTCGTCTACATAAGTTTTTGCAGTTTTCTTTGAAACTAAGCATATTTAAATGTGTACCTTATTCGCAGGCCTACAGAGTCGAAGTTGACTTCGCTGACGGCCCGCGACGTGATCCCGCCGAGCCGGCAAATATACCAGCTCGTCAACACATACAACTTCCACGTCGCCAAAGCCACAGAGGTCAGATTTTTATGGAACTTTTAATAATAAAAGGCAAATAATTCGTTCTTGTAGATTTTTATCATTATTTACAGTATCACTTTAGTCATTTATGGAGGTATCTATACAATATAGTTTTCAAGCAATAATGGGGATGTCAACGCAAAGCTAATTGTAGATGTCGCTGCGTACGCTTGTTCCTAAGACAGTAGACGTTCAGAATAAAATGTATGGGATAATAGGTATTTATTTTGTGGTTTTTTTAACCGAAAAAGACCCATTGACCCAAAATGGATGTAAAAGACTATTCTACAATGAAAGTGCCGGAATTTAAAGCCAAATTAAAACCCTTTCAGTCCACAATGTCAAATTCCCAAAATGTCAAGCGGTTTCAAAATGTCAAGTTCCCAAAAGGTCAGATTCCCAAAATGTCAAGTTCCCGAAATGTCAAGTTCCTTAAATGTCAAGTTCCCGAAATGTCAAGTTCCCTGTTATAATAGGGGAGCAAATGATAATGAATAGGGTATTTGACTGATTTTTTTTATTGACTTTCAATGTTTACTGAGATATTAGCAACACGACATAAGTATTTATTTTCAAATATCTTGCATACAGGGTCATTTTTGGACCCCTTTTCAAACTTTGTCAGGTCATTCTATAACAGCAGTACAATCAATTTATGAAGTAAAACAAAAATATATTTTTTACATTTTTACCCCAAACTTTTCCCTACACAAATTGAAATTGTTGTCACCGTTTGCGCGTCGCACGGTCGACCCGCGCGAGCCCCCCTCCTGCCACTCGCCTTCCCCCGCTCGCGTCCCGTTCGTGACGGTGAGCGTGCGCGCCTAGATTTTTAGGATATAAATCCTTGAAAACTGTGAATTTAAAAAGAAATAATTTATAATTATCTCACCTAATTTCTTTTTATTACTTCCTTGAACTATTATTTGATTTTGTAAAGGGGTCGCAAATTTACCCTGTATTTTCAGAGATATAGAGCATCAAACTTTCTAATTAGGACAAGGAGAGCGCTACCAGCCAGTAACGTCACATGCTAGTAGTGCCATGGTCTCGCCATAGAAAATTTCGTTATGACTAATATTTCAGTAAACATTTAAGTCAATAAAAAAAATCAGTCAAATACACTATTCATCATCATTTGCTCCCCTACAGGGAACTTGACATTTCGAGAATTTGACATTTCGGGAACTTGACATTTAGGGAACATGACATTTCGGGAACTTGACATTTTTTTTTTATTTTTTTTTTTTATTTATTAGGTCTGCCAACATTTTTACACCACAACTTACACATTAAATAAAAATAAAAAATACTTAAAATTAAAAGAATAGTGAAAAAACAATTATAGGCAAACACAACATGAATATATAAAACTTACTTAATTTCGATTAGGCAACAAATTAACAACATTCCTTAATAATGATACAATAAAACCTACTTACTAATCTTATATAATTCTTTTTTGTAACATGGTAATGAAAGTGTAAATGGATCAATAGAGTGACTAATCTTGTTGTGTTCATAACAAAGTCTATTAATAATACTTTGGCGGCCCAAATTGGTTCTATTATTCCTGAGCGAGAAAATTTTAAAATTAGCTAATCTGGAATTAGATCGAGGTGTTTTAAATCGTAGTTCACGGAGCAACTGGGGACAGTCGATGTAACCTCTTAAAATTTTGTACAACAAGACCTGGTCAGCGACCCATCGACGGTTCTCTAAGGTAGAAAATCCAAAAAAGTCAAGTCTATCACTGTAGGAAACCAATTCATACTTTTTACGCTGGTGAATCGTTAAAAAATATAATAGCTTTTTTTGAATTCTTTCAAGTCGGGCGATATGACATCTATATTTTGGATTCCAAATGTTTGAGCAGTATTCAAGGGAGCTACGCACCAATGCAAAATATGTGTATTTGAGAGCATCTAAATTTTTAAAATGTTTGCAATTACGCCAAATAAAGCCAAGGAGTTTAAGAGATTTTGATATGATATTATCAAAATGGGTAGTAAATGTAAGTTTATTATCTAAAATAATTCCCAGATCGAGTATACTGGTAACTTCTTCTAGAGTGTGTGAGTTGATGGAATATGAACCTCTAACAGGACAGAGCTTTTTTGTAAACTTTATATGTTTGCATTTATCGGGATTGAAAGGTAGTTTGTTTAATGTCGACCAAGCAGCAATTCGATCAAGGTCCATCTGTAGCAGTAAGCAATCGCTAGAGGTTTGAACCGTTTTGTAGACCTTTAAGTCGTCTGCGAACAATAAACATTTGGAATCATGTATTACCTTTGTCAAGTCATTAATAAACAACAAAAAGAAAATGGGCCCCAAATGAGAGCCCTGAGGGACACCAGATGGTACATCAAAAAGGCTCGATTCATATCCGCAAGCCACTACTCTTTGACATCTCTGAGAAAGATATGAACGGCACCAACTCAAGAGAGAACCATGCACACCAGCTAACTGTAACTTGTGAAGTAACAATGAATGATTCACCTTGTCGAACGCTTTACTAATGTCAGTGTACACTGCGTCTACTTGCCGTCCTTGGTCAACTTCAATAGATATGTCGTTAACGAAACAGGAGAGATTTGTGACAGTGGACATAGCTTTACGAAACCCGTGTTGTTGTGGGACAAGAACCGATTTGAAAAGGTTAACAAAGTGAGGATATACGAGCGATTCAAAAAGCTTTGAGAATCCGGATAGCAAGGAGATCGGTCTATAGTTTCGTACATCGTTAGGTGCGCCCGCTTTAGGTATCGGTAAAACATTGGCCAATTTCCATATTGAAGGAAAGGTTCCAGTAGATAATGAATGGTTAAATATAATACTAAGTGGGTATGCCAAGCTTGAAGCGCAACTACGAAGAAATATCGAGGGAATACCATCTGGCCCAGCTCCTTTCTTTGGGTCCAATCCTTTCAACGCCTTCTCAATACAGTCCACAGATATATAGATATTGTTAAGTACATTGTTTGAAGAGGATATCGAATCGTCATCGCAAGCCAAATGGTCAGAAACGTCTGTCACATAAACTGATGAAAAATGATTCGCAAATGCATTACAAATTGAAACAGGGTTCTCCAATCTCTCATCATCCAGATGCATTTCACTTGGCAGAGACTGGGCAATTTTACGTTTACCCTTGATATAACTCCAGAAAGCTTTAATATTATGGCTACTTATTGACTCTTCAATTTTATACATATAGTTAGCATAGCATTTTTTAATCAGATTGTGACATCTTATCCTGGCTTCTACATACTCGAAATTATCAAGAGGATTATTATATAATTTTACTCTTAAACGCAGTTTTTCCTTTTCTTTAATAAGCTTGATAAGGTTTGTAGAATACCAGACAGGGTACTTTTTTGGATGACAAGATAATTTGGGGACATGTTTTTCAATTATTGTGTTAATTAACAAGTAAAATATCTCAACCATGCTATCAATCGAATCAGTGTGTTTAAGTTTAATATCCCAGTTAATACTAGACAAATCCTGATTTATTTCGGAATAATTAGCTAAATTAAAATTGTATTTGGATATTGTATTCTTTTTCAAAAACTGGAGTGGTGAAAATTCTATTGAAATATTTAAAGCTGGGTGGTGCGGATCGAGATCTACGAGTGGATCATCATTACGTTCTGAGCTAACTGATTTAATAGTAGATAATACTAAATCTAACACATTATTGCAATTATTAGTTACATTATTAAATTGACTTAAATTGTGAAATGACATGAAGTCAGACAATTGCTGATTTATAGAACAATTACTTGGTTCTGGAGACACAGCTGAACAAGTCGGTGACTGATTTGGGCGAGAAGCCCATTTAATGTTGCTCAGATTAAAGTCACCCACGATTAATATATTTTCAGTGTGATTTAAAGAGGATAACGCACTTGAAACATTCTCGAGTAATGACTCTAAACCTTGCAAAGATACGGGTGGTGGCAAATATAAGGCGCATATTATAAAGGATTCATTAGAAATGTTAGGAACAGTGACAGAAATCCACAAGTCTTCATTCGAGCTTTCCATATGAGATAACCGTTGAGAACGAAGATGATTAGCAACTGCTATAAGGACACCACCGCCGTCTTTTTTGGTAGACGATGTGCTGTCACGGTCCCTTCGATAAATACGATAGTTGTCATTGAGTACTTCAGCATCACAAACACCACTTTTCAGCCATTTGGGAATCTGACGTTTTGGGAACTTGACATTTTGAAACCGCTTGACATTCTGGGAATTTGACATTGTGGACTGAAAGGATTAAAACGTTTTTATTTTGACAAAAATTTTTTTTTTATATATCCAGATTTTTCGGAAATTTGTAAGTGCCAACATTTTTAAAGCCTATAACACAGAATTTAATCATTTTGAAGCTTGCAAAATGATTTTTTTAACGTAAAAGTCCCTTGTTTTCATAGTTCTCATGGAACAAGCGTACGCAGCGCCATTTTGACAGTTGCCTTCCCCATTAGCTACTGATAATAGATGAAAACTGAACCTTTTCGTAATTCGCCTAAGATTCCAAACTATATTGACATCAGTTTCTCATTTTTTGTTTATCAATAAAATAGTGCCATTATGAACTGTCATGTCATGTTTCATGTGATAAGCTCATTATTACGAGTTCGGTGTGATGATTTTTGGATAATTTATTGTTATCATAAAATACAGATTTTAAGCGAGTGTTGATATTGGCAGGTGTCGCCGATAGTGTCGCTACTATGCGACATGCTGTACGAATCGGAGTTCGAGTCGCAGATGTGGATGCTGTACAACAGCTGCAAGCAACTCATGGCGGTCGGAGACGCGTACCCTTCTAAGGTGAGCAGTGAACATAGTGCATTGTGCATTGTTGTATTAATTAAAAAGAACATTTAATATATTTTCTTAGGCTGGCCCCAGACCTACCGGTTTCATTTCTTTGCTTTGCTGTTCTACCATGGACCGCCGGCCAAGAGGCTCATTTTCAATCTATCGCATATTTTGACCTGACCACATTAGCAAGATAGCCATTAGTTTGGTGTTATCAAATATCGTCGTCTGGGGTGCGATGAGAAGTTTTAGTTTTCGTTTTAAAAAAAAAACTGCTGTTTTATACAAAAATTAATAACGAAATTATCAAAATGTATGAAACAGTTCATTTTTTTTCGCGATTTCAGATTTGGTCCCATAGTAAAAGTTGTTCAGTTTTATTATGGTCCCTATCTACCATATTCAGTTTTATAAGGCTTTACCAAACATCTTGTATAAATAAGCGATCGAGTTATTTTTAACGATCGGAGTCCATGTTCAGGGTGGCATATCTCCTAAAAGCTTCCTACTTCGCAATCCAGGCGATGATATTTGATAAAACCAAGGTAATGGCTATCTTGCCAATTTGGTCTAGTCCCAAAATGCGATAGATTGAAAATTACCCTGGCTGGCCGGCGGTCTTTCAAGCAAGGTAGCACAGCAAAGCAAAGAAACGGAACCGGTAGGTCTGGGGCCAGCCTTATTTTTAGATATTTTTGATCAACTACCTTTAGTTAGACACTCGAATAGTGTTCATTCGTTATGCATTTTGTAAAAATCAATTCATTTGTTTTTAATCTAAAGCTGTTCAATGGCAACTCTGAATTGTGTCATATTTCTGCGTTTTGTTAGTAATTTGTTAGACGAAGTAGTGAAAATGTTATAGTATGATATACCTAGTTGGTTACTAAGTTCTGTAACTATGGAAAACATGAATAATACTAAATTTACAAATAATGCTACAATGAATTATATACCAAATGAAAGCACAAATATTTAAGATTATCGTGTATTAAAATTATTCGAAATGACCGCCTCTGGCATGAATACACGCCTTTAGACGACGAGGCCAGTCATCGATGGCAGCACGAACTACCACCATATCCAATTCTGCGACTGCCTTGAGAATAGCGCGCTTAAGAGAGTCGAGATTCATGTGGGGCTTAGCACATGCTTTCTCCTCAATAAGTTGCCATATGGTATAATCCAGAGGATTTAAGTCTGGGCTGGAGGATGGCCATTCTTCCTGCGCGATAAAATCAATTTTGTTAGCCCGAAACCATGCTTGTGTAGATTTTGCTTTGTGCGCAGGGGCAGAGTCCTGCTGGAAGACCCATGGCTGGTTTTGAAATAAAGTGTGGCTTAAGGGTTTGACAACAGGTTCCAGAACGGTATCTTGATAGACTCTAGCGCCAGTTTTCACACCTTTTTCACAGAAATGAACCTTACTTAGCCCTGAATAGGACACCCCCAGCCAAATCATCACTGATGAGGGGTGGTGACCTCGTTGGACCCTCGGAGCAATCATGCTGGCTTCTTTACTATTCTTAGCGTATACTCTATCATTTTGACGGTTAAAATTTTCTTCGACTGTGAAGATTTTTTCATCAGTAAACAAGATTTTTCGATGGCCGTTTTGTGCGTACTGCTTTAGTAGAGCGCGACTTCGTGCTAACCTCATAGCCTTCAATCGTGCGTTTAGCAGATGGCCCTTTCGTCTACGGTAAGCGTGAAGCCCAAGGTCATCATTGATAATTTTTTTAAGGGAACTTCTCTTCACAGTCATCTGTATTGCCAATAACTTTTGCTTCCGGACGGGATTTCTCGTGATTCTCGCCTTCACTGCCTTGATCACAGCTGGTGTCCGAACGGTGCGTGGTCTTCCTGATCTTTTTCGGTCATCGACGGTCAAGGTATTACTGTACCTATGGATAGTGCGATAAATAAATTGCTTGTTGATTTTCAACTTTTGTAGCAACTTGAAAATCATATTCGGTGGCTGCCCACATTTGTGCAGAGCAATTACAGCGACACGATTCTCCTTCAACCCCCATTCCATGGTGAAATAAACAAAATATGATATACGTGTGGTATGGAATTATAGCTTATAAAACTGTCAATAATATGTCATTTTTATTTTTTCTTTTCATTTGTTTTAATGGCCAGTAATCGATAAAGAAACTCAGTAACAGAACTTTTGACCAACCTGTGTACATAGTGCAATCTACTCGCTAAGCCCTTTCATTTGATATACCACATGGCATGTTTAAATATTTTTTCTTTGTACTTACTAAAAACTTTATGACGTCAAAGTTTCTACCTTCACCATTTTCGCGCTTGTCATCTTATATACAGGGTGTCCGGGAAGTCATGGATAACCCTTTACCTGCCGATAGGCCACATTGGGATCTACAAATAAAAAAATTATGACCTCAGTAAAAGTCTTATGGTTTCCGAGTTTTTTGATGTTTTATGCAATTTTGGAAAATTTCTACCTTTGATCGGTTTTTTTCATGCCATTTCTATAAATGTTTTTTTTTCGATTACGGTTTTTTTTATTTTAAGCTTGAATCATCCTGCTATCGATTGGATACAAGAAAGTTACAGATATCCTCCATTAAAGATCGAAAATTTAGGTCCAGACTTAAAATTTTTACCAACAATTTTTTTTGCTTTACTTTTGATCAGCCCTGGTGAAAAAAAATTACCACTGGAGTGTGCAAATTATTTTAAAAACTACTTCATTTCATAAGGATTTTAAAATGGTATAATAGTTAATTAATTTTTCTTTTAAACTCTCGTTATTACAATTTTAATCCAAAAGGGTAATTTTTGGCAAGTGTTTGAAATAAAGTTGTAAAAGCAAAACATGTTTATTGTTATGTGTGTGGAGGTAAATAACAACAAAACAACATGTAAATAAAAAAAAATCATTGTTTTTAATTACAGCAGGTGTTCAAAATGGCGGCCTTCGGCTATAATGCGCATTCGGCACGGCACCTTCTGATCAATTATCTTTTGATTCGGCGTGCATAACCGGCATTGCTGATTTGTTCGGCGGCTGAATTGATTCTCTCTTGCAGCTGGTGTATGGACGTTATGAGAGTTGCTTAAACCAGGAGCCCTACCGCCCAACTCAAAGCTTTAGCCAGAGCGATAGCTAGACTATATCCATCCTTGTCATATCATAACACGATGACAAGGACGAACTTTTACTCTGGCTTTGGTTGATGACGTCAGTGCACTGTCCGTCCTTGTCATCGTGTTATGATATGACAAGGACGGATAGAGTCTAGCTATCGCCTTGAGTTGGGCGGTAGGGCCCCAGGTCCTTCAGAGCGCCCCAGTAAAAACAATCCTAGGGATTGAGATCCGGAGACCTAAGTGGCCACAATATTGGGCCTAAGCGCCCGATCCAGCGTCGCGGGAATTGTTCGGTCAAGTGCTGCCGTACATCACGGGCGTAGTGAACTGGGCACTCGTCGTTTTGGTAACACATTCCTTGCCTGGTTACCAGCGGCACTTCTAACAGTAGCTCGAATAAATCATTTTGGAGAAATTCCAAGTAGTTCTCACCATTTTTGTTTAGTGAAAAAGTGGCTTTTTTTAAATATAATATAAATAGTAAAATAAATAATCCCAAACTTTTATGGAAAAGTTTGAAAAATACAATTTTACCAAAGAAGCATGATATAGAACTTCCGTCGCATTTAAACGACGCGGACAAATTAAATGATCATTTCATTAATGTTCCGGGATGTCCTAACACCACCATTTCCTACTTGACTTATTTCGAGTTCCATAGGTTATGTGCGAATACGTTTACTCTTGTTCCGGTCAGTGAGGATGAGGTTTTGCGCATAATACTCAAACTCAAATCGAATGCTGTAGGTTGTGATAGGTTATCGTTAAAAATATGGTTATGACCCTACCGCAATCTTTAGAGTGTATTTGTGGTATTATTAACCGTTCATTATTAACATCAACATTTCCTGATTTTTGGAAGACAGCTCTGGTGCGGCCGCTTCCGAAAATAAATAATCCAGTTACTTTGAAAGATCTCCGCCCTATAAGTATACTGCCATGTCTCTCTAAGGTCTTGGAAAGAATTGTATGCGATCAGCTGACAGACTTTTTGGAGAAAAACACCATTCTCCCCCCATTGCAATCGGGTTTTAGAAGGCGGCGGAGCACAACTACGGCTCTAATTGATGTGACAGACAACATATTGTCTGCGCAGGATAAAGGTATGTGCACACTGTTGGTACTGCTCGATTACTCCCGTGCCTTTGATGCAATAAATGTGGATCTGCTTCTTTCTAAGATGTCCGCTTATGGTTTTGATCGCAGTACGCTATTGTGGTTTCATAGCTACCTTAGCAATCGACGTCAATCTGTAGGCATACACTTGGCGAACGGTTCCAACAGTGTCTCTACGCCTAGACCGCTAACTCGTGGTGTCCCGCAAGGCTCCATTCTGGGGCCAATTCTATTTAATCTTTACTGTGCCGACATTGTCCAATGTATACAAGGATGCAAATATCACATTTATGCCGATGACACTCAAGTTTACATATCCTTTAAGCCAAATGATTATCCAAATGCTATTAAGGACCTGAATGAAGACCTGGAGAGAATTGCTAACTGGTCTTATAAAAACTCTTTATTGCTAAACCCTGTGAAAACAAAATACATGCTGTTTGGTACTAAAAAACAGCTTAGTCAACTACCGGAGAATTTGGACGTGACGTTGAAGGGGGAGAAGGTAGAACGTGTGACGTCAGCTCGCAATCTAGGTCTAATTTTTGATGAAAACTTGAGGTTTGAGGAGCATATTGCGGAATCAGTAAGAAATTGCTTTTATCGCCTCAAGATTCTATACAGGATACGACCATTCTTGTCAGAGGAGTTACGTGTGCAGTTGACTGAGTCGTTAGTCCTTTCAAAACTAAATTACGCAGATGTCGTTTTTGGCCCGCGTTTGCTGGGTAGAACAGAACGACTCATTCAACGGGTACAGAATGCATGTGCTCGATTCTGTTACTCTATACCTGCTAGAGCTCACGTTACACCATTCTTGAATAAACATCTTATACTGAGAATGAAGACGAGGCGAAAACTGCACCTGGCATGTCTACTTTTCGGAGTGATCAAGTATCAGGAGCCACCTTATCTGTATCATAAGCTTGATTGGTTTAAGAGGCAGGGTGAAAGAAGGCAGTGCTCACGGCAGTTGGCTACGCCTGCGCATAGCTCGGCATCGTTTAGAGGCGCCTTTCGTTGTGCTGCCTCTAAAATATGGAATAATATCCCGCCACCTTTGAGACAGATAAATTCGATCCACAGTTTTAAACAGCGTATGAAACAGTATCTAATTAATGCGCAGCGTGACATGGAATTGTACAATGTCAATATTTCAATTATTTAAATTGTCACTTGGTTATTAATAATTATGTTACATGGCTTTCCATTTAATCCAGTGAAGCCAAAGGGTTTTCCTTGGTTTTACTAGTATTTATTTATTTAATTATTTTAATTATTATTCCTATATATATATATATTTTTTCTCTATATACAATTTTGGCAATTCTATTTATGTATCGTATACAAATATATGCCTTATAATGTTATTTAAATACTGTACATTTCAATACTGTATATAATTTTATTAGTGTGTCCTGATTGCGTACGTAACAAATTCAAGACAAATTTAAATTTTTAGATTTTTGCATTCACAATGCTATTTTTATATTAAGATGAATAAATAATGAAAAATATTAGAAAAAATCGGCTCACCCGTAGCAGTCATCCCGTCTAAGTTGCTACGGGTGAGCCGATTTTTTCTAATATTTTTCATTATTTATTCATCTTAAATTCAAGACACTCAGCTGTCAGAAAACAAATAAAGGTGCCAATTGAAAATCAGCGTCAGGTCTCACAAACCTGACACATGCGGAATTGGTTCCTACCATGACGCAGCCGTGAGGTGAGATAGATATGTTTTTTATCTTAGTTAAGCTTATTTTTGTTTGTCATTTTTTTTTATTAATGTGTCATAGCATGTAAGTATTTTTCTCTCTTTTTCTTTCATTAATGTGTCATGTCATTGCATTTATTTCCTCTCATGTCTGGGTCAAATAAATATATTTTCTTTCTTTCTTTCTTTCTTTCTTTCCATTTAGTGTATTAGCTGGTAATGCATGTGGTCCAATTATTTGCCCATTTATGATGCCCGCCCACAATTTATTTTAAATTGTGTTTGTGAGTTATCAATACGAGTGGCATGCGGGTTCTCAACTGCCCAGTGATGCAAATTGTTTAAATTTGTGTAGCCGTCCTTACGGCAGGATGACTCGTCTGTCCACAGAATCTTGTTAAAAAAATTCGGACTACGTCGTATAGTGCAGCGACTCTGTGGACTTCTGTGATTCTGTGGACAGACGAGTCATCCTGCCGTAAGGACAGCTACACAAATTTACACAATTTGCATCACTGGGCAGTTGAGAACCCGCATGCCACTCGTATTGATCGCTCACAAACACAATTCAAAGCAATTGTGGGCGGGCATCATAAATGGGCAAATAATTGGACCACATGCATTACCAGCTAATACACTAAATGGTGAGAACTACTTGGAATTTCTCCAAAATGATTTATTCGAGCTACTGTTAGAAGTGCCGCTGGTAACCAGGCAAGGAATGTGATACCAAAACGACGAGTGCCCAGTTCACTACGCCCGTGATGTACGGCAGCACTTGACCGAACAATTCCCGTGACGCTGGATCGGGCGCTTAGGCCCAATATTGTGGCCACTTAGGTCTCCGGATCTCAATCCCTAGGATTGTTTTTACTGGGGCGCTCTGAAGGACCTGGTTTAAGCAACTCCCATAACGTCCATACACCAGCTGCAAGAGAGAATCAATTCAGCCGCCGAACAAATCAGCAATGCCGGTTATGCACGCCGAATCAAAAGATAATTGATCAGAAGGTGCCGTGCCGAATGCGCATTATAGCCGAAGGCCGCCATTTTGAACACCTGCTGTAATTAAAAACAATGATTTTTTTATTTACATGTTATTTTGTTGTTATTTACCTCCACACACATTAAAATAAACATGTTTTGCTATTACAACTTTATTTCAAACACTTAACAAAAATTACCCTTTTAGATTAAACTTGTAATAACGAGAGTTTAAAAGAAAAATTAATTAACTGTTATACCATTTTAAAATCCTTATGAAATGAAGTAGTTTTTAAAATAATTTGCACACTCCATGTAGTAATTTTTTTTTCACCAGGGCCGATCTAAAGTAAACAAAAAATTGTTGGTGAAAATTTTAAGTCTGGGCCTAAATTTTAGGTCTTTAATGGTGGATATCTGTAACTTTCTTGTATTCAATCGATAGCAGGATGATTTAGGATTAAAATAAAAAAAACCGTAATCGAAAAAAAATCATTTATAGAAATGGCATGAAAAAAACCGATCAAAGGTATAAATTTTCCAAAATTGCATAAAACATCAAAAAACTCGGAAACCATAAGACTTTTACTGAGGTCATATTTTTTTTATTTGTAGATCCCAATGTGGCCTACCGGCAGAAAAAAGGGTTATCCATGACTTCCCGGACACCCTGTATTTGTGATCAGGACATCGTACGGAATGCATCGATGCTACATTTTCATATTTCCGAGATGACTTGTTCGAAAACTAACTTTAAACCTTTTTTCGCCCTTATACTACTAGTAGGCACAGTGGCGTGCTCACGTCTAGAGAATAAGGTAAGCCCGAAGCATCAAACTAAACAATTTTTTCACCAGCTCAAAGCAAAAAAAAAAAACAAAGTATCTCACAATTTTCTCGTTACTAAGTTTTTTTTCATACGATGATCTTTACCAAAATATCGATACGGCACCGCGCAGCGCCATCTAAACTAATTCATAGATAACTCGCAATAAGCACAACCCTTAAGAAATTAGTTCGACGCACAAATCCTAGATGGCGTGACTGACTTTGTCTATTTTAAACCTTTAAACGAGCAATTCTTGTATGTATATAAATTTATTTCTGTGATCTCGGAAACGACTCCAACGATTTCGCTGAAATTTGTTATATGGGGGTTTTTGGGGGTAAACAATCGATCTAGATTAGTCTTACGTTTGGGAAAACGCGCGTTTTCATGCGTTTTTTTTTTCGACGCAGAATATGGTCGCTAATTTCGTCGGGGGCCGGCCAATGTCCGTTTGGTTCAGCGTTAGGACGCGGACCACAAGAAACGAGTGTTCTGAGTTCGAATCCCGCTCGGTGACTTAATTTTTTTATATGTTCATGTTTATATTCTTTTTTAATTTTTATTGTTTTAGACAAGTTTAAAAAATGTAGTTAATGTTGCTTTCGAGTTTTTATTTTATTGAGACTTGTGAAGCAATTGTCAGAAACGAAAAATTTACCGATACAAATTTTAAACACAGTTTTTCGGATACGTTTTATGACGCCATCTCTCGGATAATGCCACAAAAACTAACTACTACGCCTCGCGGAATTATTATGTAATTAACTACATCTTATTACAAAGCTTACGAACTATAGACAATAGATAGCGTTACTCTGTGATAAGTGCAGTAAGGTTGAGATTACGAATATCGAAAAAACATCACATACATTGCTCGATCCCAAAGTAAGTAGCTAAAGCATTTTTGTTATCATCTAAAGTAGGGAAACTTTAATAGGCCACATTTGACATTTGTCAATTTTTGATCCATAGTGAGGTGACCGTAGGTATTCATAGCTTCAAAACATCGATTAAAGTGAATTAATCGATACACCATCAGAAAGACTTCGAGCATGGGATATAAATTCAGTTATTATGAAAAAGTACTTATACTGTTTAATTTTAACTAAGATGCATTGAAAATCAAATCAAAAAATCATTAGTCAAATTTCTGAAGTCCCTGTCCCATTATACGTATTATTTCATATCGTTAAAGGAAACAATAAAACAAACAAGTACATATAACAAAAACGTTACGTTTTTTTAACGTAACCGTAAATATTAAACTGATGTTCTTATTTGTAAATTAAAAAAACCGGCCAAGTGCGTGTCGGGCCACGCGCCGCAGGATTCCATAGTTACCTTATAGCCCCTTTCCTACAAGCCAAAAAAATTAAGAATACGGCCATGCGTGAACCAAAGATTTCCTTCGGTAGGATTGATCCTTGTTTTCCTAAGATGGGTTTACGAAGTGGAGCCACCTGGATTTTTCAAGCAGGTGGGGGGAGGGGGGAATTCTGCATTAACGAAGTCCGAGGTTAATAACTGCCTAAGTTTAGATACCAAGCCAAGTTTGGTATCATTTTCGGATAAAGTAATGACGTAGAATTCATTTCTGGTATATTTAGGTATTGTCGCGTGCCGTCAATTTCTTATTTAAAAATTGGCATTATTCATTTAAGCTCCGGCCAAACTGACGCGATTCGCTCGCGCAGCAGGGACTCGAATACTACGCGATTCGCTCGCTCGCTTAGCCGTTCAAACTGAGGCGAATCGCACGCGTCAAAAATTGGGCGCATTCTGTCAGACAAATCTTTGAGTCATCGATGGCCATCACCACAAAGTAATTTTTATTTTAACCATGGAAAGTATTTTGTATGGAATGTTTAATATTTTAATTTCCATGGTTAAAATTTACTCTATGGAGATGGATCACGGTAAATCCCACGCGTCTAGCCGTCGCCTTGCTCTAGACGGTATGTGATCTATCACTATACCACACACAAAGAGTAAAATAATCACTCGGTTGGACCACAATAGTTACCATGCGTGTAGGAAGCCGTCGCCTGTGACGTTTGGAACGAGAAACTAGAAAGTTGTGCACATTGCTACTTTATTTTGGTATGATTTTTTTAACCCAAAAAGAACTAGCAATGTATCACATTTACCTGTCAAATCAAACCGGTCGCTAGGTGGTTTTTAATTAGATAATCAGTCCGCCGAATGTCACGCTTTAATGTTTGGAACGCGCCGTTAGATCTTTGGTTGCATTTGGAGCGTATAGGTTCTGAACGCAACCCTATTCGCGATTCGCGGATTCGCTGCAACTCGTGCGACTAGTCGCGCCAATGTGAACACGCCCATACAAGTTAGCTGACGCAATCGGCGCGAGCGAATCGCGCCGCGAATTTCGCGCGGAATTCGCCTCAGTTTGGCCGGAGGTTTAATGGTGAAAATATTCCTTTACAAGTAATCATTGCATTCAACTTTCGATTTTTCGATTTTTGGTTAACATCCCTAGTGTTTAAAAAGAAAAAGTTTTCACTGACATAACATTGTAACGACGTGAAGTTTTCATAAAACAAAGATTGATTATTAGGTTTAGAATGATTTTTCAGAGGAAATAAATCGTAAAGTAAATTTTATCGGTCACTTTACCGGAAATATATATTCGTAAATGAAAAAAATGAAGCAATTGTGCTGTTCTAACATCGAAAAAATATTATATTTGATGCCCGCCGTTACATGGTTTCCTTGAGAAATTTTGATGAAGTGTCAAATGTGGCCTATTAAAGTGGCCCTACTTTAAACACTACCATATTACAATAAATAGTAATAACCAAGCTTGCTCGGTTCACCCAGGTACTTGTATAATTAAATATTAAATTTCTCGTTCAAAATGTGTCACTCATAATAAATATCTAAATCATTTCACAAAGTAATAGCGTCTCTGAGCTTTTGCTAGTTAATTTCAACCCTATCCCCTGCAAATCCTGCAAAAACGTTCTTGTCGTTCAAATAAAAGACGCAAAACTAACCTTTAAATTTTTATAAAAATGTAAATGAGTCCACTACAGCATGGGTCTCCAAACTTTTTGGCCTAAGGGCCGGACTGACTCTTCTACGAAGTCGCAAGGGCCAAAAAAAAAGGGACCTATACTTAGTAGGGTTGCCAGTTCGGAAGTCCAAAATATCTGGAGAACATTTTAAAATGTCGGGATTTCGCGGTTGTTGTCGGGAGAAATAAATATTTAAAATTAATATGTAATTTAAACGCCTGTATATAGTAAGAAAACGGCCGCGCAGCTCGATTTTTAGTCAGTTTTATCCACTTATCTTGTAAGTTGTGATCTTGCCTGTATATTGTAAAAAAAACATGCCGCGCAGCGCGATTTTTAGTTAGTTTCTTCCACTAAACTTGTACTCTTGCCTAGACAGCATAGACATTAGAAATAGTAAAATAAAACATAGTACCTATATAAATAGTAGTAATAGTAGTAATGACCAAAGAGTCTTAATTTGCTTTGCATTGCTTTTTTAGCAATAAAATCGCCTGTTTTGTTATTTTGTTAAAATAACTTTTTATAGTGCAATAAATAAAGTTAGTAAAAATAAATAAAACATTGTATTTAACATGACCAAAGAGTCTTAATTTACCACCCATCACTTATTTACTTACATTTTAAATGTTACAATATATTTAAAACAGTTTATGGCGGGCCAGATATCAAGTAATCCCGGCCCGCTTCCGCGGGCCGCTTTGTTGCTCCTCGCGGGCCTTAGTTTGGAAACCCCTGCACTACAGTATTACGATACGAGCATTGAAGAATTTTATATAATTTTATCAAAATACTCAAATGAATAGGTTTATTACCGGACTGCAAGGAAATTGTTATTTTGTGTTTCTCTTGGATCGACTCGACTCGTAGACACTTTCACAGATCACACAGTTTATAAACATTTTAATCCATCACAAGAGACCATTATCAATCGTTAAACTGAAATTTAAACTCATTTTTATCACAAAATCACTATTATAGGCAAAACACTTGTTGTTTCAAAACAGCCGTCGTCACAGATTGAAGCAACTTCACACTGCTCAGCGCGTACGTGCAGTCTAGCAAACTGAGCAAATTTCGTATGCAAGCCGGCTTTCGCTCGCGATGTTTATTTCTCACAGAAACTATAGATACGTACAGAAGTATGTGTGTGATGCGGTAGCACTTTTGTTGATGTAGAAGAGAGCGGATATATACAGATCACAAAGCCCGGTTGCAAGCCAACGAGTGCGAGTGCGTGCATTGTATGTAATGCAGTTTAGCGACATGTCTATCGATCAGTTGTTGCAAAAATTTTAATTTGTGTGATTATTGAAAATTAACAGACGTTAATAATATTGTGTTGTTGTAATTAATTACGATTCATTTTAGTATTAGCAAGTTATTGTTAGGGCAAGCCGGGCTCTTAGGCTTGTATGGAGGTACCGCCACTGGTAGGGCATCATATGAAAGAGTGCTGTTTACAATTTACAAACATTTTTCTTTGTTTTATGCCACATAGTTTTCCAACTTATGAAAAATCTTAAAATACGATCCCCTCCTCCTCATTAACTCCGAAGTTTGCATAGAGGATTTTTTTTATTATTCTATGTAATCTTATGTATGTAATCTTATCTAATAAAACTAGTAAAATAGTAATTAAAAAAATAATTTAAAAAAAGAAATTCGTCACAACTGCAAACACAAACACACATACACGCACACAGACACACAATTAACCGAACCTGTTACAATTATTTACACCACTTTATTTAGCAAGCACACAACCCACATGATTATACAAAAAACCAACTCCACGCAATTTGTTTGTTTGTAACTATAACTAAGGGCATTATCTTATTTTATAAACGCACATTGAAATACATTTAAAACATAAAAAATTGTTATATTTTTAGTTTAGCAGTTACCTAAAAAATGTAAAATTGAAACAACAAATGTATCTTTTGTAATCTTAGAAGGAGCGGGGCTCTTAACACAGGTTTTATACTTAAAAGGGGCCTCAGCCATATGTTATGTAATGTACTTAAAAGATACTGAATAAATATTTTTTCATTTTTTTTTCATTTTTTCGTAGAAATTAATGTTAAGAATGCTGAAAAAAAAACGATGATTCTATATTTAGATGCTATTGCATACTTTTTCAGAAATAATCAAATAATCTCTGGCGCTAAATATTAGCGCTGACCTAAAACTGCAATATTTTACACCGCAGTGTATTTATATAATACGAGTAGATGGTACGAAACCCTCGGTGCGCGAGTCAGATTCGCTCTTGACCGGTTTTGTTTTGAATAGGTATTTATTTCGTTGCGTTGAATGTTTGTAATCTAATTAACAAATGTTGTAGTTGTGAGACTAAACACTCACAATAATATTCATCGGCTACATTTGACAATGACCGTACCAAACCAGCTGGGTTAGACTATTCCACCAATAGTTTTATTGTTATGTAATACTCATCCTCACCCTCATTCGAAAATATCAATCATTATCTCTTTTTTTATTCAAAATTATTTAACGCCTGTAGCACACCTCCGCCGCGAAACCGTACCAGCGGCACTGCGGTGGTTCCGCCATAGTTCCGCTAAGAATTGTCTTCTATCGACTATATATTAGGATCACATCTACGTAGCGGTTTCCCGTCAATACTTTCGCGTGTGTCAGCGGTCGGAGCTGATCGGGTGGAATCGCGCGTGAAAAATCTTAGGCATTAGAACAGGCCGTTCGCATTTGTTTCGCTTGTCGAACAAATGGCGGAACCTACTGCAGTGTTTCGCGGCGGAGGTGTGCTACAGGCGTAAATCTATCGCATTCAAAAATCTATCAGTTTATTAATGGACATCCCCATTCCAAAATCTATTAATATCTATATTGATAAATACTGATTGGGACATATTTCGGCCAGTATTCAGTGAAGCTGGAGAAGGGCGAGTACGTGCTGCGCCTGAACGTGCGGCACGAGAGCCGGGCGCTGCTGGAGAAGCTGCAGGAGCTGCCCGTGCTCGTGCAGCAGCGCCTGCCGCAGCCGCTCACGCTGGACGTGTACTGCTCGCAGCACCAGGTAATGTGGCCATGTTGCAGCACTTGCTAGTGCGGCACTAGTCGCTGCTGCACAAGCTGCAGGAGCTGCCCGTGCTCGTGCAGCAGCGCCTGCCGCAGCCGCTCACGCTGGACGTGTACTGCTCGCAGCACCAGGTAATGTGGCCATGTTGCAGCACTTGCTAGTGCGGCACTAGTCGCTGCTGCACAAGCTGCAGGAGCTGCCCGTGCTCGTGCAGCAGCGCCTGCCGCAGCCGCTCACGCTGGACGTGTACTGCTCGCAGCACCAGGTAATGTGGCCATGTTGCAGCACTTGCTAGTGCGGCACTAGTCGCTGCTGCACAAGCTGCAGGAGCTGCCCGTGCTCGTGCAGCAGCGCCTGCCGCAGCCGCTCACGCTGGACGTGTACTGCTCGCAGCACCAGGTAATGTGGCCATGTTGCAGCTGAACTATGTGTAGATGTAGAGATAATAAAACACGTCCGTACTGTCAATACATGTATTAGCGACTGACCCATACAATACCAATTATGTATATATTTATTATACTAGGGTTACCAACTAACAAGTAAGCTTACTCATACTTCACCTCCGGGGGTGAAAAAGAAAAAAAAGGGAAAAAAAAATGATTAATCTATCTTATTTCTTTCTTATGATCTACAATGCATCTATGCATTGAACTTCTTTGTTCTATCCTTATGTACTATATCTATTTTACCATTTTTTTCAATCTTAACATTTACTCCTAAATCTTGCACAACTCTGTAAGGTCCATCATAAACACAGTCAAGTTTACGAGAATTTTCTTTTTTTATCAAAATTAAATCATTTTCACTGTAAGATACAGGATTACATTTTACATCATAACAAGTTTTTCTTTTTTCCTTACAATCTATTAAATTTTTTCTTGCATCTCTTAATGCTACTTGAAGTTTGTATTTTAAATCTAAACAATAGTTATCAGTATTATAAAGAGGATCTACATTATTTACTAAATTATTTGGTAAACGACATTGTCTACCGAAAACGAGCTCAAAAGGTGTATATTTTGTTTGCGTGTTAATACAAGTATTATAACTAAAACACCAAAATGATACCCAATGTGACCAAGAATAACTCGTATTAGTACAATAAGTCCTTAAAAATGCACCTAAATGCTTATGAGCTATTTCTAGTGAACCGATTGATTGATGGTGGTATGCAGTTGACATTAGCTTTTCTATCTCCAATAGACTACACACCTGTTCCATAACCTGAGAAATAAACTCAGTACCCCTATCCGTAGCTATAGCTTTTGGGATACCAAATCTCAATATAAAGTTACTTACCAAAGCGTGCGCTACAGTCTCTGCTTCTTTGTTAGGTAAAGGATACGCCTCTATATATTTCGTCAACTCACATTGGAGGGTTAAAATATAACAGTTACCATACTCATCCTTATCTAAAGGTCCAACTAGGTCGAGGAAAATTTTCTCAAACGCAGTCGTCGCAGTTGTAGTAATAGTCAAAGGCTGTTTGGTATACTTACTTTGTTTCATTTTCTGACACATTTCACATTTATTTATATATCTACGTATATCCAACTCTAGGCCTGGCCAGTAATATTTTCTTTTAATATTATTCGCCATTCTAGTTATTCCAGCGTGGCCGCTGGTGGGCAATAAATGATAGTCATTTAATATAAATTGTTTTACTTTTTCATCAAATATTCTCTCAACTCCTTTTAAAACACATATTCGGGGACCGGTCCATTTTTTTAATGATTTAATTTCACTACATATCCCTTTTATAAATTCATCATTTTTATCATTTTTTACTATGCATAGCTCTTTTATATTTATTCTTTCACAAAACTCCTTAAGCTTAGTTGCAAATTCGGCTCGCGAGAAGTGCAATCTAAAGCTTAGGTTAATACACAATAACATTTTACTCTCTACATACACAAAACAATCTTTTTCTTCTACTTTTTTCTCCTCTTTTTTAATTTTTCTTATAACTTCTTCTTCCATTAACTTCATTTCGATAGAATCGCTAGGCTGTCTTAATAATTCCACGACTCGTGGTTGATCAGGCCACTTATCAGTGTTTTTATTAAGTGCAGCTTGTTCTTTCTTACTATTCTCATCCATCTTTCTCTTTTGTGCTCTGGTTGTTACTGCCAAAATCTGTTCTTTCATACCCTTTAATTCATCCGATGTTATACACACTCTAGACAATGCATCTGCGATTACATTGTCTTTACCTTTTACATACTCTATTTTAAAATCATATTCCTCAAGTATTAGTCTAAATTTTATTAGCCTACTAGACGGATCTTTCATGCCAAATAAATAAATTAAAGGTTTGTGGTCTGTCATGATAGTAAATTTCCTGCCAAAAAGGTATGGCCTAAAGAACTTCACTGCCCAAACTATAGCTGTTAATTCTTTATGTATAACGGGATAATTCTTTTCTGCTTTATTTAATGGCCTACTGGCATATGCCACAGGTTTCATATTACCATTACATAATACGGCTCCTACTGCCAAATCAGAAGCATCAGTTTGTAAAATAAATTCGTTAGTATTAGAAAAATCAGGGTACTGTAATATTGGTGGAGTCATTAGTGAAGTTTTCAAGTAGTCAAATGCATTTTGACACTCAGAATTCCAAACAAAAGGTTCATCTTTTTTCAATAATCGATTTAAAGGCATGGTGATTGTGGCAAAAGATGGCACAAATTTCCTATAATAATTGCAGAAAGCAACAAACCGTCTTACTTCATCTGCATTCTGCGGTACTGGATAACTTTTTAAAACTTTAGTTTTTTCAGGGTCTGGAGAAACTCCATCTGCAGAAACCAAATGACCCAGATATAATATTTCTTTTTTGAGGAATTGACACTTAGTGGGGTTTAGTTTTAAATTTACCTTTCTCAATCTTTCGAACACGTCTGTTAAATTTTGGTTATGAATTGCCAAAGATCGTCCAAAAATTATTATATCATCCAAATAAATAAAACACTTTTCAAAAGCTAACCCTGACATCGCTAATGACATGACTCTACTAAATGCACTACATGAAGTTTTAAGACCCATCGGTAACCGCTTTAATTGATAATGACCTGTGCTCGTTGAAAACGCTGTATATTTTCTACTATCTTGTTCTAACTTTACTTGGTAATACCCTTGTTGTAAGTCTAAATGAGTGAAATAGATTGAGCCCGACAAAGAGTCAAGTATATCTGTGATGTTAGGTAATGGAAATTTATCGTCAACAATATTTTCATTAAGCTTTCGGAAATCAATCACTAAACGCCATTTTTTAGTACCATCCGATTTTTTTGGAACTAATAATATAGGACTAGACCATTCACTAGAGGATTCTTCAATTATATCGTCTTGAAGCATTTTATTTATTTGGCTATTTACTTCCGGTTTCAAAGATTGAGGCAGCCTATACGGCTTAGTATATATAGGATTAATGTTGTTTTTTAACTTTATAGATTGTTCACAGATATTAGTAGTTTCCAATTTATCACCAGGTAAAAAGAAAATATCTGAATATTTTGTACATATTTTTTCAACAGACTCTCTCTCTTCTTGATTTAAATATTGTAAGTTAATTAAAGACAATAATATTTCTGCTCTTTTAGCATTACTTTCGCACGAACTGAACTTAAAAATGTTATAGTCATTCAATGATTCTACATTTATTTCAAAATTATCAAATCTGACTTCTTTCTCTCCAGTATTTAATATCTTAATAGGAATCCTTTTATTCTTAGGGCGAGCAATAGCTCCAGCCAAAAACACATCTTTCTCTATCTCTCTCGCGCTCACAAAACAGTCATCTTTCAGATCTTTGTCCAAATAAATGTAATGAATAGTTTCACTTCGAGGAGGTATTACTAAAGAATTACTGTTCTCGAGTTTGTTGTAAATTGGCAATGTGCAATATTTATTTTCTACTTGCAACGTCAAAAGATCTTTCCCTAGGTCAATGTTTGCTTTATATTTAGTCATGAAATCAATTCCTAATATACCATCAACAACAATTGGTATTTTTTTAAAAATGTAAAATTTATTTTGAAATCTATCTGCTGTTAATGTATGCATATCTAAAAGCACATAACCAGATGACTCAATTCTACCTCCAATTCCATTAACTTCTAATTGATCGTGAAATATCTGACATGTCTTTGGTAATACCTCTTCCTTAATAACAGAGATGGATGCTCCAGTATCTAATAACAAAACAAATTTCCGTCCATTTATGTAAAAATTAACAAATTTAGAAGTGCTTTTATAGGCAAAAATGAAATTATTCATCACGAAAAAACTGGTTTACTCTCTCATTACGACTTTGCTCCGAATTATCAGAAGCATTCACCAGGGCATTGTCATTTTGGGGGATGGTAAATAGGTTATTATTACGAAAACCTTGTTCACCCCGCCTGGCATAGCCGCGACGGTTATATTGACCTCTACAACGTGAGGTATAATGAAAAGGCCTTGAATAGCTTTGATATCTAGGCGAATTGTTGCGATAATTATTGTAATTATCTTGAAACCTACCCCTGTTGCCGTTATTCACGTAGTGACCTTGAGCACGGGGAAATTGTCCTCTACCTTGACCTCGAAAATAAGAACGATTATTATAATATGTACCTCTCGTAGAAGTCATCTTCATCACCTCGGCTGGCCTGGAAGTAGACGACTTGGACTCGTCTTTTGCCGCCTGTATCGCATCTTTCAGTGACGAGTAGTTGCGAGCTGTAATGATAGTACTCACCTTATCATTTTTCAGCCCATCTGCGAATTTTTTGACAACCATCTTTTCATTTATGGGTTTCAACACATTAATTTTGGCTGCATCACCTTCAGCCTGTGAAATATTCAATTCCGTTAAAAGTTTTTCAAGTTGTGAACCATACTCGTCAATAGACCTAAAGCCTTGGTTTAAGGCCTGGATTTGTCCTTGTATCGCTGTAAAAGATTTTGTTGTTAATAGTTTCCTACGAAAATCCTGTAACATGCCCTTAACATTCGGATAATCAGTGTTCACCCGTAACTTGGCGTTTTCAGATAATCTGCCCTTGAGAACAAATTTAATTAATAATAACTGACCCGCACTATTTAGCATGTCAGCATACATTTCCACCGCATCAATCAATCGTTTCGTTGTATTTTCCCTATCATCTAAAACTGGTATCAAACCACATGCGGTTTTCAAATCAAATTCCATTTTGTCTGATTTTTGTTCAGGAACCTTACATAAATTCAATATTTCAGAAAACAGTAAACTAATCTTGCTATAAGTTTCAGTAACTAGCTCAATTTCACATTTATCTTTACTTAGACGTAAAGAAGAAAATAATATTTCACTATCTTTAAACAATTTTTCAGCTTCTTGCAGTTTAATTTGCGTAACTGAACATTCATATCTGCATTGACCTTTTTTTATAAGATATTGTCTAATTTCCTTTAATTTATCATATTTTTCAATTAAACTTTCAGCCATTATTTACTAAAAACCTTACCTTAAAATTAAAGTACAAATCAAGTCGCATCATATTTCATTCACTTAAAATTAACTTTAACTTATTCGAGGCACAGTCATACACGCTACGAGTAGTGCTACGACAAAGAAATGCTGACTTGCGTCTGGCTGCCGTCCGGTCGGAATTCTACGAACTGTTCCTATTTTTAGATAATTATTATTTAATATTTTCAATGTTCAATGTTTTTACGTATTTTTATTTAATAATAGGTATTGTTAATTTTTTTTTTATCGCACTGCACTGTGAACCGCACTACGTATTTATCACATTTTAGCCGAACGTATAGACCGCACTTTTCTCGAACGAAATTGGGGAAAATTGGGGGGGGTGGCCGCTTGACACGTTATACCTCTGCTTCCTCCTGTCCCGGATCACGCCTTCCAGATAGCCGGTATCGCATTCTTCTCACAAATTCCGCATTGACCCTGTCTCCTATCCACTTTTTATGCCTCTGTTTTATCTTAAAGCACATAAAGGTGAAGAGCACTATGGCAATGACCACCATCAACGTAGTAATCAGGACGTTATTAATTTTTACATGATTCTCTCTCTCAGAGAGGCCCGCGGCGTTGCTACCCGAAGAATTTTGGGTGATCACGATGTCCTTGTCCTCGATTTTAGAATAAGGCTTCCCCATTTTGAATTTTCACACACTGATTCTTCACTCGTAAAACACAACGTATTGTTCCGTTGACTAAGTGCGTCTTGTAATTCATTTTGTTCGATTCGAGCCCCGAGGCACACAGGAATGCGTCAACGCAGCACTTTTCGCCCGGACGCTCGGTGCGCGGTGCGCGGTGCGGCGCGCTCACATTTTCCAAGAACTGGCTAAGGTCGCCATGAACTATGTGTAGATGTAGAGATAATAAAACACGTCCGTACTGTCAATACATGTATTAGCGACTGACCCATACAATACCAATTATGTATATATTTATTATACTAGGGTTACCAACTAACAAGTAAGCTTACTCATACTTCACAGCACTTGCTAGTGCGGCACTAGTCGCTGCTGCACAAGCTGCAGGAGCTGCCCGTGCTCGTGCAGCAGCGCCTGCCGCAGGGACGTGTACTGCTCGCAGCACCAGGTAATGTGGCCATGTTGCAGCACTTGCTAGTGCGGCACTAGTCGCTGCTGCACAAGCTGCAGGAGCTGCCCGTGCTCGTGCAGCAGCGCCTGCCGCAGCCGCTCACGCTGGACGTGTACTGCTCGCAGCACCAGGTAATGTGGCCATGTTGCAGCACTTGCTAGTGCGGCACTAGTCGCTGCTGCACAAGCTGCAGGAGCTGCCCGTGCTCGTGCAGCAGCGCCTGCCGCAGCCGCTCACGCTGGACGTGTACTGCTCGCAGCACCAGGTAATGTGGCCATGTTGCAGCACTTGCTAGTGCGGCACTAGTCGCTGCTGCACAAGCTGCAGGAGCTGCCCGTGCTCGTGCAGCAGCGCCTGCCGCAGGGACGTGTACTGCTCGCAGCACCAGGTAATGTGGCCATGTTGCAGCACTTGCTAGTGCGGCACTAGTCGCTGCTGCACAAGCTGCAGGAGCTGCCCGTGCTCGTGCAGCAGCGCCTGCCGCAGGGACGTGTACTGCTCGCAGCACCAGGTATTTCAATATTTAGGCCGTACTTGCTGTCATTTTTCTTTTTGACGACTCTACAGATTCCGGCAAATATCTTGACGCTCTTTCGACGGAGTGGGGATAAGTTCGCGCATGTGCACTTGTGAGCGACAAATAGCGCGCGCCCCTCTCCCGCCGCCCGCGTACCTCGCCGCTACGCATACCCAATCCCCACCCAGTTTCGAGATGTTTGCCGGCCGACCAAGGGACCATCAGACTGAACAATTTTTACTATGGGACTCTGAAATTGTGAAAAAAAAAACCAGCAGTTTCATATAGTTTGATATTTTCGTTATTAATTTTTGTATGAAACAGCTGTTTTTTTCCCGATGGGTGAAAAATACGGCGTTTTGTGAACCAGAGATTTCCTTTGGTAGGATTGGTCCTTAGGACCCTAGGATGGATATAAGAAGTGGAGCCACCACGATTTTTGCAGTAAATTTTTTGAAGTTTTGGCTTTCAGCCCAATCTCGATAGATGTATTAGTTAAGCTGCTATGCCCAGTTTGATATCATATTCGTATGAATTTAGGGTGTCGAATTCATTTTTGGATTCATATTTGTACGATTCAATGGGGAGGAAAAGCGCAATTTTATCCCGATAGGTGGCGTCTTGTCGTTGGTACCGAGCCGCCTCAAAGAAACTGTCAAAACATATGGGAATCTCTTGGAGTATTGCACTTTTTAATTTTATACTGAGAAAATGCCGCATTGTTATGCATGTAACTTGTAAAATATTGGAGTTCATCTATTTCCCAGTAACAAAAAAAATAGTGGGCAAAAAAATATCAAAAAAAATATGCTTTTTCCTCGATTTTCTCCTTTGCTGAGCCTGAGAAACATTATAAATCAAAAGTAATGTTTCATGAATTTGATGAAGCTTCGCCAAAATAAAACAGCATTTGAATTATAACAGCTTTGTTCTTTAATATTTCAACCTCAGCAGTATCTAACATATTTATAACTTGGATGAATTTGATAGGTATATCAAATATGGAATAAGCCCAATATTGGGGCCAAACAGAGAATTAATAGAATTGTATATGCCAGAGTAATTCAAGAAACTTAGAATAATAAAATAAATATGATAAAACGGTTCGTGTAATTTTGGATGGTACAGAAATTCCAGTACAGAAACCTGAAATTACTATTGCACAGAAGGCATCATCAGGCAACTATAAACACGGAAATTCACATTCAGTTGCTTTGTTAAAATTTAAATCATATGCTTCTAATCTTAATACATAAAATCGTAAACTGAATGACTGACTGACTGACTGACTGACTGACTGATCTATCAACGCACAGCCCAAACCGCTGGACCTAGAGACTTGAAATTTTGCACACAGATACTTTATACAGTGTAGGCATCCACTAAGGAAGGATTTTTGAAAATTCTATCCCTAAGGGGATGAAATAAGGGATGAAAGTTTGTATGAAAGTCCCTCAGTTTTGAAGCTAGAATCGTCAAATTTTGTATTTAGGCTGACGATTGAAAATTAATAAATACGGGTCTCAGCGTTTTTCAAAATTCTACCCCCGAAGGGGTCAAAAGGGGGATCAAGTTGTGTATTAAAGAAAATCCTTCATTTTCGAAGTAAAAATCGCAAAATTTATAATTTAGGCTTATGGATAGAAATCTAAAGCAACGTATATTGTTTTTGTTAGGATTTCAACTCCAAAGGGGATGAAATGGGAGTGAAAAAGGTTAAAAAAACCTAAAAATATATATGGATGTCGTTATCGGGGTTTTGTGGGATGACGATTGCAAAAATGACATTTATTTTGAAGTCCATCACGGTGGACATGATTGTACCCCTAAAGGGGTGAAAATGGGGTCCAAATTTTGTATGGAAAAATAATATAAAATAGACATTACAACTTTAAACTTCGTAGGAGCACATCTAAAAATAAATAGGCAAATATATATTTTGTTATTTTGAAAATCAACCCCTTAGGGGGTAAATGGGGTGAGTAAACATAAAAATCGATATGGATGTCGTTCTTGAGGTTTTATGGGATGGTGATTGCGAAAATGACATTTATTTTGAAGTCCAACCACGGTGGACATGATTTAACCCCTAAAGGGGTAAAAATGGGGTTCAAATTTTGTATGGAAAAAGAATACAAAATCGAAATTACAACTTTAAAATTCGTAGGAGCACGTCTAAATATATATTTTGGGATTTTGAAAATCAACCCCTTACAGGGTAAGTGGGGTGAGTATCATAAAAATCGATAAGGATGTCGTTCTTGAGGTTTTATGGGATGGTGATTGCGAAAATGAGATTTATTTTGAAGTCCAACGTGGTGGACATGACACATATGGACCTGGACCTGGACATGCACATCCAGGGAACGGGAACGGGAACCGGAACGGGCACGGGCACGGGAACGGGAACGGGAACGGAACGGAACGGACCGGACCGGAACGGAACGGAACGGAGCGGAGCGGAGCGGAACGGAACGGATCGGGAACGAGACGGTAACGGGAACTAGAACGGGATGGCTACGGGAACGGGAACGGAAGGGGTACGGGACGAGTACGGGATGGGATCGGACGGGAACGGAACGAAACGGAAATTAAACAGGAACGTAACGGGAACGGAACAGGAACGAAACAGGAACGAAACTGGAATGAAACTGGAACGGAACGGGAATAGAACAGGATGGGAATGGGAACGGGAACAAGAACCGGACGGGAACGGAACGGGAACAAGAACGGGAACGTAAGGCGTACGGGACGGGAACGCAGCGGGAACGGAACGGGAATGGGAACGGGAACGCAGCGGGAACGGAACGGGAATGGGAACGGGAACGAAACGTGAACGGAACGGGAACGGAACGGGAACGGAACGGGAACGGAACGGGATCGGAACGGGAACGGAACGGGAACGGAACGGGTACGGAACGGGAACGGAACGGGAACGGAAATATAACGGGACGGGAACGGGAACGAGATCAGGATGGGAACGGGACAGGAACATGATGGGAACGGGAACGGAAACGGAAGGGGTACGGGACGGTTACGGGACGGGAACGCAAACGGGACGGGAACGGAACGGGAATGGGGAACGGGAGCGGGAACGGGAACGGGAACTGGAAGCCTTGTGCGAGGCCCGCCACACGCGGCAAATGTCTTGCCTCGCGAGGCAGCGCGCTCGATGGGGACTCGCCTAATCGCGTAAAAATGGCTGGCCGGATCCTGGTTGAAGGTTCCTTAAAAGGATTTCGTCTAATATCCACGCGGACGAAGACGCGGGCAGAAGCTAGTCTGAAATAAAAAGATTACTTGTAAATCTTACACGAAATTTAAAGAAATGTAATGCTTGTTAGCAATTTGTTGTAAGTTGCTATAAACTTTCTTGCCTGTTGTTTTGACTTTTCTTTTCCGTAATTCTTCTTTTATATGAGCTAAAGATAGCATAGAATACATTGTTTGTCCGCAAAACCGGAAAAAAATACAATCTAAGACAGTAAAATCACGTAATACACAGTCAAGACAATATAAGCTCAAACTGACAATTGTTCCAAAGACTAAGCGCCATCTGTAATTCACTTTGCCTTCGCCTCCCCATTGTAAAACTATTTAAAAAAAATAAAAACAAAAATAAAATACTCGCTTGATTAAAGAAAAAAATTGCCATTAAATACCCAAATTGGAATATTGAAAAAAGAAAAATACCTCGTAGGAGCCCTATTATCCTTTTATTTTTAAAATAATAATAAAAGAAAATATTCTTGTTTTGGCTAATTAAAAAAAATAACTCGTTACCGTTGTAAGGAAGTTATAATTTTTATTAAATATTAAAATTTTAAATATCTATTCCAAACTTGCTTGTGATAGGCTCAAATTGTAGCAAATTTAGTTAGCTTTATAAAAGTATAGAGTAGAGATACCTGAAAAACGCTTTCTTAAGGTAGTTTTTTCGAAAATACTGAAACAAGTGCCAAGTTTTTCCAGCAGTACAGTGTTTCCAAGGGTTAAAACTCGGGTAAAACTACTCTCAAGGTACCTAACAGTATCTGAAAAATATCGTATTTACATGCGCGCTTGTGATATTTGCCTTTTTTTGTCGGTATTGACTGGCATTTTTGGTTTTTCTAATAATTTACTGATATTTTTTAATTCTGCGTTATACTTTTTAAGTTTATTTCAAAACAGTTTCATAAAAGTATTATAATGTATATACATATATTTGGAATTGGCTATTTATTACCTTTCGTTTGATACCCATATTGTTATGATAAAAAATATTAATATTTCCATAGGTGTAAAAGAAATTGACGACACGCGACAGTGAAATTTGTTTTCGCTATTAATTGTTAATAAAAAAATTGTAAGTTATATTTTTTCAAGTCTTTATTCTATAAGCTTTGTTAACGTATTTTTTTTTGCAAATTAGAACATCAGTTTAATATTTACGGTGACTTAAAGTAAAAAAATGTAGTTGAAAATTTTGGTTATTGTGTAATGTTTAGGAAACTTCTTATAAATTGCAATTTTTATACCAGAAATGAATTCTACGTCATTGATTTATCCGAAAATGATACCAAACTTGGCTTAGTATCTAAACTTAGGCAGTTATTAACCTCGGACTTCGTTAAGGCAGAATTCCCCCCTCCCCCCACCTGCTTGAAAAATCCAGGTGGCTCCAATTCGTAAACCCATTTTAGGAACCCAAGGATCAATCCTACCGAAGGAAATCTTTGGTTCATGGATAGCCGTATTCTTCGTTTTTTTGCTTCCTACGACTGGGGATAGTAGTAAAAGTTGTTCAGTTTGATGGTCCCTAACTACCATATTCGGTATTAAGGTCAAACCGCACTACAGCGGAGCGGCGCGGAGCGGCACGGCGCGGCGCGGCGCGGCCAAATATTATTTCTATTGATTGCAATGATGCAAACCGCACTATAGCGGAGAGGCGCGGCGCGGCGCGGCGCGTACCGGCGCGGCGCTGCAGATTTGGGTGCAAAAGAATATTTTGCCGCGCCGCGCCGCTCCGCTGCCGCTAGTGCGGTATAGCTCGCGGCGCGGCGCGACCGAATATTTCTTCATAATCGAGCTTCAGTCTATAGAGGGTATTTGGAAATATCTATTTCTACTGATATTTCAGTGTACAAATTTTTATTAAATTACAAAGTGGTATTTTACGTGATCATTTCATAAATCATCATAATCATAACTCAACACAAATAAATAAATAAAAAATATGAGGATGTGTTGCTAAAACGTTGCTTCGAAATTTGTTCTAGGGAACGCGTGACCGAGCGTTCCCTTTTCGTTCGTGCGTCCAACTTCAATGAAATCTTGCTACGTCTGGCAATTTGAGCCGCGCCGCGCCGCTCCGCTGCCGCGATAGTGCGTTTAGGAGAAGCCGCGCCGCTCCGCTGCAGTGCTGCGCCGCGCAGTGCCGCTCCGCTGTAGTGCGGTTTGACCTTTAGGTGTTATTTTGTAACACGTTGTATATCATTAAATTATTTCTTCTAGGCACTAATCGGAGGCAAAAAATTCAGTTCGGCGTCGCTATCTAGTGGTAATGTGATGCCCCTATACTTCACGGCTGTCCCTACCGACAAGTGAGTATGAGCTCTTTCTATCTTTTGGTAATTTTAGAACAAATAGGTATATCACATTTCAGTTTCGTTACATATAATTTACTGGATTTGCTACTTAACCAGTTTAGAAAAACAGCGAATTGAGATTTTTTTTTGTTAAAATTATAAAGGCAACTTTGCTATCTGGCCACTTCAATGACGAAATCTAATTAATCTAGTTCCTAACTTAAGAAATTTAGTTCAAAATTCATGTATTTACCCAAAGGCTAACAACTAACGTTCCATACATTCCTATCTGTGCGACATATAATTTGAAACTATTATGACACCTCATAACGTACCCAGTGTCTTCTAACTTAAAACATCGTGCGCAGTTATTCTCTGTCTGTTACAAGATGGCTCTATTAAGTTACAATAATTACTTGAAAGCCGTTTTTGTTACAGAATCAGCCGGTCCAACTTAACAGTAGGCCACACACTAACCGGCACGGTGACGTTCGCTAAGGACGAGCTTGGGCGCAAAGTGGACACGTACTGCTTACAGTATTTAGTGTGCGAGCCGCCTAAACGGCCCAACAACAACAAGGAGAAGGAGAAGACGAAACCTGCCGACGATTACATGGACGCGTATAAGGAGTTCTCTACTAATTGGCTCGCGAAGCTAGGTGAGTAACACTTGATGATATGTTTGTGGATTTCTAATAGTGTCCGACCGAAACTGGAATTCGAATCTATTTCATGGTCTCATTAATACCCTAGAGTTAAAGGGTATTAAGAAAACACGTTGTATACAGTGGAAAATAACGTAAATTTAATGTCTGAAAAAAAATTTCAGTTTCGGCCGAAACCCTGTGGCCCCACCATGAGTTGATGCAAACTGTTTAAGTTACAGTAAACTATCGGATATACTGCTCACAGTCAGTGCGAGTGAAAGAGAGAAAACGATAGTTTACGGTAACGAAACAGTTTGCAACAACTCATGGTAGGACCACAGGACCGGAAGTTCGGTTTCGGTTTCGGCTGGAATTCCAGTTTCGGTCGGATACTAATAATCCCTAAATTTCGAATAGTGTCCGACCGAAACTGGAATGAACGAGGTGAATGTTTAGTCACTTCTTTATCAAAAGTCGCGTTCTTTATCGGAATCGCCAATCGCGGATTCCCAAACAAATTGCCAATGTTGAATTTTCGATTATTTCGCTGTTCTTTTGAGTTTTTCTTATTTTTTAGGGTTTTGTACCTTAAAAGGAAAAAACTGAACCTTTATAGGATCACTTTGTTGCCCGTCTGTCTGTCTGTCAAGACCCTTTATCTCAGGAACGCGTGGAGGTATTGAGTTGAAATTAAACCTAAAGGATTGTAGATTTTAATAATATAAAAAATCCTTTATGAGCGCGACGTCTTAAATGCAACATGCCATCGCTGGCACAATGCCTAACTTAGTCAATTGAGCAGATTGCCTAAAATGAAAGACGCCACTATTACAATAATACCTAAAACGATAATTGACTAGAATCAGATTGCCTACAATGGATCGTGACTATAATAGGTACCTACTTATGTAATCTGTGCTATAATATTGCCTGACAACTATCAATTTGTAATCTAAAAACGGTAGTTTTAAAAAAACTTATTTTATTTTTTAAATAAAAACAAATCTTTTCCTTAAAAACTAAACACTCCTAAAGAAGAAGAAAGAATTAAAGAAGAAGAAGAAGAAATAAAAAAGTAAGAAGAAAATGAATCCGAATAACGAAATCATCATATCAGCCGCACGACACCCACTGCTGGGTATAGGCCTCCCCCAGGGATCTCCACGACGATCGGGCCTACGCTGCCCGCATCCAGCGGCGCACCACGACCTTCCCCCTCACGTCGGTCCACCTTGTCGGGGGCCTACCCACGGAGCGTCATCCGGTGCGCGGTCGCCATTCTAGAACCTTTCCGCCCCACAACACCCATCGGTTCTTCTCGCTATGTATCCAGCCCACTGCCACTTTAGCTGAGCAATTCTTCGATGCGATGTCGGTTACTTTAGTTCTCCTGTGGATCTCCTCATTTCTGATTCGATGACGCAGGGAAACGCTGAGCATGGCTCTCTCCATCGCACGCTGGGTGACCTTGAGCCTCCTTATGAGACCTATAATTAGCGACGTTTCACTGCCGTATGTCATCACTGGCAACACACACTGGTCATTGACTTTTGTCTTGAGACACTGAGATAAACTTGCGTATTGAAGAGACATGGTGCTGTTTAGGCATTTCGATTTGTAGACGAAATAATATTTAGGCAATTACAATGTCTAGGCATTGACGGTTAGGCAATCTGCTTCTTAGTCAATTTACGAGTTAGGTATTATTGCACCGGTGGTATGTTGCATTTTAGACGTCGCGCTCATAACCCTAGAAAATCACAAGAGTGGTATTGGTTTCCGATAGTAAATTAGGCACCATATTTCACGCGATCGGGTTGAGTAAAATAGATATTTGTTCGTCCAGAAGGTGAAAAGCTGGAGCAAGTATACGAGGAGCTGCTGGAGAAGTATCCCGGGTACCTGGGCGCGCACGTCGCGTACTTGGCCGCCCTGGACCCGCCCACCGACGCCAAGAAGTGAGTCTCATTCATTCTTTCTCACTCATTTTTCATCATCATCATCAGCCTATCATCGTCCACTGAGCACGATCCGCGGCTATACTCATCCAGTTTATGCCACCTTGCTTGCTCGTCGCTCCACCTTGTCTGAGGGCGTCCCACAGTAATGTGGGAACCATACGCAGTCTCCACTCAAGAACTCGTCTGCCCCAGCGGCCATCGGTTCTACGGCTAATATGGCCGGCCCACTGCCACTTGTCACTGAGTGACTGCCAGTGCCACTGCCAGTGAGTCTCATTACAAAATCAAATTAGAAACAATTTTTCAATTATACAGGGTAATTTTGCGACCCCTTTACAAAATCGAATATAAGTTCAAGGAAGTAATAAAAAAAATTAGGTGAGATATTTATAAATTATTTCTCATTTCCATTCGGCCTTACAATTTTCGGTATTTCGTCTATAGGTCTTGTAAAATTGGGTCATTTCAACTTCGGTATTGTAACACATACCTACCCTTATTATCCTACTTTAAAATTACTCTGAATGACATAAGACTAAAAAATGTATGAAATAAATTAAAAAGGTATAAAAGTGACCAAAGGTTTATATCTGAAAATGTAATGAAGGACAGTTTGACAGTGACATTTCTTTGTTAACATTTTTTGCTAGCAGACTAGCAATACGACTTTAGTAATAGAAAAAAAGTATCAGAATTTTCGGTTGCATGAAAAATCGAAATAAAATTAAAGTTATTTCGACTTCACAAATATACGAAAGTTACAGCAGAATGGAGATAATACTTTAGCCACCACCGGCCATCAACACGTATTAAAAAATGTTGAAACTTTTATTTTAATACCATGTAGTGGTTGTGGCTGGTGGTGGCTAAAGTATAATCTCCATTCTGCTGTTACTTTCGTACATTTGTGATGTAAACGTGACTTATGTTTTTTTAAATTTTCATGCAGCTGAAAATTCTGAAGCTTTATTTTATTCCTAAGAGAGCTCATTCCTACCTTTAAAAAATATTCAGCCAATTTAATATTTTTTTGACATTTCCCATTGTTTAACGAGTCTGAAATAAAGATTTTCATGCTATGAACTAAAACAATATTTATGTTCACTAGGTTACCTCATGCCACTGAAGTCCCTGACGTGACGACAGTGTGGTGTGAAAAAATCATTGCTATCGCGGATAAGGTATAGTATCCTTTATTTTAAAAACCTTTTTAAATATCTGAAAGACGAACTATGAACTATGTGTCAAAATAATTAATTTGTTACAGGTTATAAAGGCGATAGATCAAGAAAAATTATTAGCTTATTTAGGAATGAAAAATGATAGTAGAGGCGATGCAAACAAAATTAAACAGTAAGTGATTTATTGCTTGGCAGTCTTCTTTTTCTTTATTTAAATATATTATAAGTATAATATACAGCTGGAATAAACGATTCCGTCGTTCTTGGCATTCGTGCACGTTGTGGTGTGGCTTATAAGCCGTCTACGCGGACTAAGTCGGGCGAAAGTTAGTACTATAGTACTAACTTCCGCCCGGGACTTCGTCCGCGTAGACATTCGAAAAACCCTTAGGGAACCTTTGAGTGGAATAAAAAGTAGTCTTTTAATCCAGGTTATAAACTACCTATCTGTATGCCAAATCACACCCAAATCTCTTCAGCCGTTTATGCATGACTAGCTTCTGCCCGCGACTTCGTCCGCGTGGATATTAGGCGAAATCATTTTAAGGAACCTTCAACCAGGATCCGGTCAGCCATTTTTACGCGATTAGGCGAGACCCCATCAAGCGCGCTGCCTCGCGAGGCAAGACATTTGCCGCGTGTGGCGGGCCTCGCACAAGTTCCCATTCCCGTTCCCGTTCCCGTTCCCGTTCCCGTTCCCGTTCCCGTTCCCGTTCCCGTTCCCGTTCCCGTTCCCGTTCCCGTTCCCGTTCCCGTTCCCGTTCCCGTTCCCGTTCCCGTTCCCGTTCCCGTTCCCGTTCCCGTTCCCGTTCCCGTTCCCGTTCCCGTTCCCGTTCCCGTTCTCGTTCCCGTTCCCGTTCCCGTTCCCGTTCCGTTCTCGTCCCCTTCCCGTCCCGTTCCCGTAACGTTCCCTTCCCCCCGTACCCCTTCCGTTTCCGTTCCCGTTCCCATCCCGTTCCTGTTCCGTTCCCATCCTGTTCTCGTTCCCGTTCCCGTCCCGTTATATTCCCGTTCCGTTCCCGTTTCGTTCCCATTCCGTTCACGTTTCGTTCACGTTTCGTTCCCGTTCCCATTCCCGTTCCGTTCCCGCTGCGTTCCCGTCCCGTAAAAGTCCCCTAACCGTCCCGTACGCTTTACGTTCCCGTTATTGTTCCCGTTCCGTTCCCGTTCTTGTTTCCGTTCCATTCCCGTCCGGTTCTTGTTCCCGTTCCCGTTCCCATCCTGTTCTATTCCCGTTCCGTTCCCGTTACATTCCAGTTTCGTTCCTGTTTTGTTCCCGTTCAGTTCCCGTTACGTTCCTGTTTCATTCCCGTTTCGTTCCGTTCCCGTCTGATCCCGTCCCGTACCCCTTCCGTTCCCGTTCCCGTACCCGTCCCGTTCTAGTTCTCGTTCCCGATCCCGTTCCGTTTCGTTCCGTTCCGTTCCGTTCCGTTCCGTTCCGTTCCGTTCCGTTCCGTTCCGTTCCGTTCCGTTCCGTTCCGTTCCGTTCCGTTCCGTTCCGTTCCGTTCCGTTCCGTTCCCGTGCCCGTGTCCATTCCGGTTCCCGTTCCCGTTCCCTGGATGTGCATGTCCAGGTCCAGGTCCATATGTGTCATGTCCACCGTGTTGGACTTCAAAATAAATGTCATTTTTGCAATCGTCATCCCAGAAAACCCCAATAACGACATCTATATCGATTTTTATGTTTACTCACCCCATTTACCCCCTAAGGGGTTGATTTTCAAAATAACAAAATATATATTTGCCTATTTTTTTTTAGATGTGCTCCTACGAAGTTTAAAGTTGTAATGTCTATTTTATATTATTTTTCCATACAAATTTTGGATCCCATTTTCACCCCTTTAGGGGTTAAATCATGTCCACCGTGGTTGGACTTCAAAATAAATGTCATTTTTGCAATCGTCATCCCACAAAACCCCGATAACGACATCCATATCTATTTTTAGGTTTTTTTAACCCTTTTCACCCCCATTTCATCCCCTTTGGAGTTGAAATCCTAACAAAAACAATATACGTTGCTTTAGATTTCTATCCATAAGCCTAAATTATAAATTTAGCGATTTTTACTTCGAATATGAAGGATTTTCTTCAATACACAACTTCATCCCCCTTTTGACCCCTTCGGGGGTAGAATTTTGAAAAACGCTGAGACCCGTATTTATTTATTTTCAATCGTCAGCCTAAACACAAAATTTGAAGATTCTAGCTTCAAAACTGAGGGACTTTCATACAAACTTTCATCCCTTATTTCATCCCCTTAGGGATGGAATTTTCAAAAATCCTTCCTTAGTGGATGCCTACACTGTATAAAGTATCTGTGTGCAAAATTTCAAGTCTCTAGATCCAGCGGTTTGGGCTGTGCGTTGATAGATCAGTCAGTCAGTCAGTCAGTCAGTCAGTCAGTCAGTCAGTCATTCAGTTTACGATTTTATATATTAAGATTTAGTAACAATCATTCAACTCGCAAACTTTCATAATATTATTATTAGTAGGATTTCATCTCTCATTAGTTATTAAGAACTGCCGCACATTGAGCCACTAGTCGCGGCCATTAAACGCGACCACAAGCTGCAGACGAGTTTATTCATACATTTTGTATAGTATCAGCGCAAACCGGGCGTTCGAGTTGCCTCGTGCCCCAAAATAAATAGTAAATTTGCTTTCTTTCGTGATTATTACAATAAATATGAATTACTAGCTTCTGCCCGCGACTTCGTCCGCGTGGATATTAGAGAAAATCCTTAGGGAACCTTCAACCAGGATCCAACCCACCATTTTTACGCGATTAGGCGGGTCTCCACCAAACGTTCCCGTTCACGTTCCCGTTCCCGGTCCCGTTCCCGTTTTCGTTCCCGTTTTCGTTCCGTTCCCGTTCCTTTCCCGTCCCTTTCCCGTTCCGTTCCCGATCCTGTTTCGTTCGCGTTCCGTTACTGTTCCGTTCCCGTTCCGTACCCGTTACGTTCCCGTTCCGTACCCGTTCCGTTCCCGTTCAGTTCCCGTTCCGTTCCCGTTCCCAGTCCCGTTCTCGTTCACGTTTCCGTTCCGTTCCCGTTCCTTTCCCGCCCCATTCCCGTTCCGTTCCCGATCTCGTTCCGTTCGCGTTCCGTTACTGTTCCGTTACCGTTCCGTTCTCGTCCCGTTACCGTTCCGTTCCCGGTCCGTTACCGTTCCGTTCCCGTTCCATTCCCGTTCCGTTCCCGTTCCGATCCCGTTCCGTTCCGTTTCCAATCCGTTCCTGTTCCCGTTCCCTTTCCCGTTCCCGTTCCCGTTCCCGGTCCCGGTCCCAGTCCCGTACCCGCCCCCTCCCCGTTCCCGTTCCCGTCCCTGTCCCCGTCCCTTGGATGCGCATGTTTAGGTCCAATTATGCCCACCGTGTAGGACTTCAAAATAAATGTCATTTTCGCAATCACCATCCCATGAAACCTCAAGAACGACATCCACATAGATTTTCATCTTTACTTACCCCATCCCTAAGGGATGATTTTCAAAATAACAAAATATGTGGTTGCCTTTTTATTTTTAGACATGCTCCTACGAATTTTAAAGTTGTAATATCTATTTTTAACCGACTTCACAAAAAGGAGGAGGTTCTCAATTCGATTGTATGTTTTTTTTTTTTTTATCGTTGTTCGCGCATATCTTCGTCATTTATGAACCGATTTTGATGATTATTTTTTTGTTCGATTGAATTTTCTTGCGAGATGGTCCCATTTAATTTTTTTTCAAATCGGTTTAGTAGTTTTCGAGAAATCCTGAAAATACTATGATTTTCATCAACTCACATGACGACTTTGTTATTTATGAACCGAATTAGATGTTTCTTTTTGTTGGGAAAGGGGTACTTTTAGTGTAGTCTTTTTAACCGACTTCAAAAAAAAAGGTTCTCCCTCAGTTTAACCTGTATGGATGTATGTTTCTCCGCGAATATCTCACGTTTGGCTGAGCCGATTTTTCTACCCAATAATATACCTATAATAATATACCTAATATAGAAGGTACTTACACTAAAAATAATAAAATAAAAAATTGTTTTAAAAAACAAAAAACCGACTTCAAAAACCTGCCTCTAAAAAGCAAGAAATAATATTCAAATCATTAGATACGCATTATCATTGTTATAACAACACGTCTATTGAAGTCGGGTGGGGCTTTTAGAATAAAAAAAAGGAAGTTGTACTCCAGCCCCACCCGACTTCAATAGACGTGTTGTTATAACAATGATAATGCGTATCTAATGATTTGAATATTATTTCTTGCTTTTTAGAGGCAGGTTTTTGAAGTCGGTTTTTTGTTTTTTAAAACAATTTTTATATTCTTTTTTCATACAAAATTTGAACCCCATTTTCACCCTATTTAGGGGTTAAATCATGTCCACCGTATTGAACTTCAAAATAAAACTCATTTTTGCAATCACCATCCTATAAAACCTCAAGAACGATATCCATATCGATTTTTATGTTTACTCACCCCATTTAGCCCCTAAGGGGTTGATTTTCAAAATCACAAAATATATGTTTGCCTATTTAGTTTTAGACGTGCTCCTACGAAGTTGAAAGTTGTAATGTCTATTTGATATTATTTTTCCATACAAAATTTGAACCTCATTTTCACCCCTTTAGAGCTTAAATCATGTCCACCGTGTTGGATTTCAAAATAAATGACATTTTTGCCATCGTCATCCCAGAAAACCCCGATAACGATATCCATATCTATTTTTAGGTTTTTTATCCCTTTTGACCCCTTCGGGGGTAGAATTTTGAAAAACGCTGAGACCCGTATTTATTTATTTTCAATCGTTAGCCTAAACACAAAGTTTGAAGGTTCTAGCTTCAAATCTGAGGGACTTCATACAAACTTTCATCCCTTATTTCAACCCCTTAGGGATGGAATTTTCAAAAATCCTTCCTTAGTGGATGCTTACACTGTATAAAGTATCTGTGTGCAAAATTTCAAGTCTCTAGGTCCAGCGGTTTGGGCTGTGCGTTGATAGATCAGTCAGTCAGTCAGTCATTCAGTTTACGATTTTATATATTAAGATTGACTGAAAAAAGTTAAGCAATTCTGCCTTTGAATAAATAAATATTGTGTGGCCTTACTTTAGTGGCTGCGTTTAGTGGCTTAACTTAGCCACTGGTGGTCGCATTTAGCCGCGACTAGTGGCTCAATGTGCGGCCAGTTTAAATGTATGAACACATTAAACTTGCGTGTGCAGGGAACAAGAAAAGCAGCGCGGCTATTTAGTAGATGCATTATGCCGCAAGGGCACGGCACTGTGTCGCTTGTCGGCGCTGGGCGCGCAAGGCTCGTTGGACTCATTAGCCGCCACTACAGCTGACTTGCTCAAGTTCACCGACCTCTCTGACGCGAAGGTACGATAGTGTAGTGATTCTACAACCATTCTAGTCAACTCAGCTGCCGCAAAGTCACAGCGTTGTGTCGCCTGTACGCGCCGGGCTCGTCGGACTCATTAGCCGCCACTACAGCTGACTTGCTCAAGTTCACCGACCTCTCTGACGCGAAGGTACGATAGTGTAGTGATTCTACAACCATTCTAGTCAACTCAGCTGCCGCAAAGTCACAGCGTTGTGTCGCCTGTACGCGCCGGGCTCGTCGGACTCATTAGCCGCCACTACAGCTGACTTGCTCAAGTTCACCGACCTCTCTGACGCGAAGGTACGATAGTGTAGTGATTCTACAACCATTCTAGTCAACTCAGCTGCCGCAAAGTCACAGCGTTGTGTCGCCTGTACGCGCCGGGCTCGTCGGACTCATTAGCCGCCACTACAGCTGACTTGCTCAAGTTCACCGACCTCTCTGACGCGAAGGTACGATAGTGTAGTGATTCTACAACCATTCTAGTCAACTCAGCTGCCGCAAAGTCACAGCGTTGTGTCGCCTGTACGCGCCGGGCTCGTCGGACTCATTAGCCGCCACTACAGCTGACTTGCTCAAGTTCACCGACCTCTCTGACGCGAAGGTACGATAGTGTAGTGATTCTACAACCATTCTAGTCAACTCAGCTGCCGCAAAGTCACAGCGTTGTGTCGCCTGTACGCGCCGGGCTCGTCGGACTCATTAGCCGCCACTACAGCTGACTTGCTCAAGTTCACCGACCTCTCTGACGCGAAGGTACGATAGTGTAGTGATTCTACAACCATTCTAGTCAACTCAGCTGCCGCAAAGTCACAGCGTTGTGTCGCCTGTACGCGCCGGGCTCGTCGGACTCATTAGCCGCCACTACAGCTGACTTGCTCAAGTTCACCGACCTCTCTGACGCGAAGGTACGATAGTGTAGTGATTCTACAACCATTCTAGTCAACTCAGCTGCCGCAAAGTCACAGCGTTGTGTCGCCTGTACGCGCCGGGCTCGTCGGACTCATTAGCCGCCACTACAGCTGACTTGCTCAAGTTCACCGACCTCTCTGACGCGAAGGTACGATAGTGTAGTGATTCTACAACCATTCTAGTCAACTCAGCTGCCGCAAAGTCACAGCGTTGTGTCGCCTGTACGCGCCGGGCTCGTCGGACTCATTAGCCGCCACTACAGCTGACTTGCTCAAGTTCACCGACCTCTCTGACGCGAAGGTACGATAGTGTAGTGATTCTACAACCATTCTAGTCAACTCAGCTGCCGCAAAGTCACAGCGTTGTGTCGCCTGTACGCGCCGGGCTCGTCGGACTCATTAGCCGCCACTACAGCTGACTTGCTCCAGTTCACCGACCTCACTGACGGGAAGGTAGCTCACCAACACCGTATACAAGGTTTTACAAAATAACTCCTAATGCCGGATAGGGACTATCAAACTGAACAACTTTTACTACGAGACCAACGCTGAAATCGTGAAAAAAAATCTGCCGTTTCACACATGCATAGATCTAGATCGTTAGATCTGCCCTGGTACTGAAAATCTGTTAGATTATTTCAAATCTGTCAAAATGGCGCACGCATGCGTGATGCGTTGTTTACGTCCATCGGAATTGACAACGGAAGGTAAATAAATTTCGATAATATTTGAAATCTAAATACTTACTATAATTTTGCTATAATTGTATTCCTAGAATTATTGGTGCACAGATGAAAGGCACAAGACAGTTTTCTTGTGGTTTTTTCTTAAAAAATATAGATTGATTGACACCGTGTTCAAACCAGAGCAGAGCAAAGAAGTGAGGCTCACTCATTTGAATGTTGACACATTTCGGTGAGCTCATACTATATTAGGGGCACATCTAACGATCTAGATCTATGCCAGGCTAGGCGAACTCCGCGCTTTAGGTACGAAGATACAAGTAGCCGGCGGGTCCGTCCGGACGGACTAATTTCAGAGGCTGCCGCGTGCCGGCTGGGTCGCACGTTAGCAGTTTGATTTCTATACTCACTCGCGTACTACCGCATTTGCGTATTGTCGCGTCGTTTGTTCGCACATTTATTATGTTTAACCAAAATGAAGGCATATTGCATCGCAATGGAATGCCTTAATAGTAATAAAAAGGATGCGAACCTCACGTTTTTCACACTTCCAAAAGTTTCAAACGACATCGAAACGTAAGAAGTGCTTATCTAACTACTACCTAGTTAGTATTTAGTATCCGGTACTTACTTGTCTTATTTGCTAAACAATCTTCACCCAACTATTTATTGAAATAATAATTTATAGATTACGTAGGTACGTACCTACTTACTTTCGAAATAAAGTAAATTATTTTAATGACAATTCGATTTCGTAAGAAAGCAAATTGCCTCAAAGTCAGCATGTATGTCTAATGTGGCGTTGACTGTATCTAGACTAGGGTTTTTTGAAACGTGTTTAAGTACACATTTTATTTCACAAACACATAACATGTAATAAAGTAAGTACCTATTATTTCATTATTACTTAAAAGAAGAAACCCTGAAGTCGTTAGAAGAATAGGAGCTACGCGATAGAAAGAGAGGCAACTTCTAGGTGAATATAACTGTAGGTATGGGAGCGGTGTGCGACCTGAATTGCATCTTATTGTGTCTGGGATAGAGTCGCTATTTATTAAAATGACTTTGCGGAGTGGATCTTCTGTACTTGTACTATTATGTATTCTGTGTCTATGCGCACATGCTGTATAAAACAGCAGTTTTTTTTTCGCGATTTCAGAGTTGGTCCCTTAGCAAAGCTATTCAGTTTGATGGTCCCTATCTACCATATTCGGCATTAGGGGTTATTTTGTAATACATTGTATACTGGAAAAAATACGCAAAAATATATTATCAAAACACCGACGGTCTTACCGGAAATCACTGTGCAACAAATGTTTGACTTGGACACTGTTTAAATGTGATGTTGTCACTTTTTTGACAATTCTGTTTGAAAGTGACAGCATCACATTAAACATTATCTAAAAACAATATTTTAAAATCTTTTATGGTAAGATGGTGACAATTCTATTCAAATTACGATTAGTCAGTACAAATTACTGTTAGTAAATAAATTATGAATGAATGACAAATGGCTCACAACCGATTCAAATGACAAATTAAATTTAGGAAATCTGGCACTAAAGTGTGAGTTAAGCCATTATTATTCGTGATATTCAATGAAATCCGGCCATCAACATTCATAGTGTTCAACTATTACGTTATAGAATAACCACAGTATTAACGGACGACATTCATAGTCGATAATCACGTATTTAAACCACAGGTGCTCCACTTCGGGATATGGCACAGCTTCACCCTAAAGCACTGGGCGCGCGCGGTCAAACTCCTACAAAAACTGCAAGAAGAGCGCCCTTCGAAAGAGGCCGAGGAGCGCTTGGTGGAGGCCTATACCCAGCTACAGTGGCGCCACCTAGCCCGAACTACTTCCGCCGCCATGCCCTGCAAGTACCCGCAAGCGTACCGCCCCTTCTGAGGACCTCCGACACAGACGTACGCACAAAACACATCACCCCTATTCCCCTTTTTGTATATTTTAAAGGCTTTGCCAAACAGAACGCGTACTTAACGCTCTAGCGCTAGCAGTACGCAGCGCCGGGCGCTGTGTTTGACATGAAACTATGCACGTCCTACAACACAATTCAGAGCGTACTTAGCGCTCTAGCGCGCGCTAAGTACGCGTTTTGATTGGAGAAGCCTTAAGTATCAGCGTATTGAATGTTGTTAAAAAGGAATTTTAAGCTATGCATGTGTTGAGATTTAGAATACAAAAACAAGCGTCTGAATAAAAAAACGACTTCTGTTCTTTTTAATCGGTCAAAAACTCTAAATGTGAATCTCTTCGATATGAAAAAAGTAAATTATTCATTGCATTGAAACCCAAAATGAATTATTTTTAATCATGTTCAAAGAGGTGATAATTTTAACTTATATCAAGCAAAGAAAGATGCTTTGTTATTAGAGTCTTAGATTAATAATTTCTTGGTTGAAAAATACTGCTCAAATGTTCAGTCGAAAGCACATCAATATCGATAATATATCTCTTGCCATACTGCCGCCGTCTGCATCAATACCATTTTAGCTTAATTGAAATCATACCGTGACTTTTGTAACTAACATATACCTATAGAGCTCATTATTGCCAATTCAATGAAATATTGTCATGTCATATATCACTGCCATCATTTAAGATTTTTCATGCAATTGTAAATAATAAAAAGCTTTTAATATTTTAAATATAACGTTATATAGAGAGTAACAGAAGATGTCAAAATGTGCTCAGTAGCAAATAATAGTTCATTGATTGACGTGATTGGTGAATTACAGAATATGCTTGTTCTATATAAGATAGGTTATAGATTAATATATTACACTTTCCTATCTAGTATTGCTTCTTACCACAGGTTTTATAGTTTTGCAATAAAATATTTTTTTTAATAAAGTATGCCATTAACCAATGCAATTACTTTAAAGAGAAACCTCTTTTCTTTCTGTTGTTTTATTCTTTATATTTTTTAACTTGATACAACTTATACAATGGGTGGGTGACAGCCGCAGGACGGGGCATAGGTCTTGAATAACATTTTACCTTTACCACAATTTACCTTTAAATAGAAGTCTCGTGTGTACGTCTTTTTTATAAATTGTGACTATGTGTGCTTGTTTAAAGATGCATAAATTTTACTAACAAAGGACCGGCCAAGCGATAATGCTTAGTGGAATGTTATTTTTTATTTTACTTAGGTACGAATTAAAATATTTTTTACCTTTATTTATCATGTGCGATATCTCAGCACTGTCGGCAGTAAACTCAATGCAAAATATTCATTGTGTTAAAAGTCAAGGAAGTGAATGAATACACATTAACCAATGTGGTCTTTGTAATCTAACTCTATTTTTATTTCTACACTAAACATCAAACCCACCAAAATAGAAGTTTCATAATCGAATAATATTTACATCACATATTTTTTATCCTTTGCTTTTACTATTGTAAACTATGAAATATTTACAATAAAATAACACAAAGCCATTACGAGATTTTGGTGAATTTGACCTCTAATAATTTCGTCGCAGTAAAAGAAAATTACTAATCTTTTCTACAATCGATTATTCGTCGTATGTTATCGCACTGTGTATAAATTATGTAAGCCTATGGTCTTTTTGTTCATCTCGTTTTATGAAATGAAAATTATGTTAAACACTATTTTACTTCAAAATACAATCAGAGCTGTGTGCACAATTTTTTTTTGATAAAATCTATCTTACAATATTAATTTGCGTTAAGATTATTCTAATTGAGACACTGATAAGAAATATGTAAAAGTTGTCTTGTCTACAAACACTATGCAAGCACCCGCGAACGCACAGCGGCCTGCGAACCAATCAGGCTGCGTTCAGACGACAACAACGACCCAACCTCAACCCGAACTCAACTCAAACTCAACTCAACTGCAGCACACTCCTTGAAATATATCGCATACGATTTTGAGCTATATGATACATTAATAAGCTCCGTTATCAATGCAACTGCAAACGCCCTGCGCTCAACCCGAACTCAACTCAAACTCAACCTGAATTCAACTCAAACTCAACCCGAACTCACCTCAAACTCACCAGAACAATACACAGGAGCTTATTAATGTGTCATAATCAATCATAAGACTCAAAGTGTAAGCGATGTATTTCAAGGTGGGCTGTAGTTGAGGTGAGTTTGAGTTGAGTTCGGGTTGTGGTCGGGTCGTGTATTATCGTCTGAACGCAGCCTCATACGTATTACTTAAAACAAATTAACCAATCACAAAGCTCTATTTCAACGCAGTGCGATAGTGTAGGCAAGGGTCTTTTGAGTGGTGTTTGTGAATAACGGTGTATTTCCGACAACATTTGATTAAACATTTTAGAAAACAATGAATTGTGTCTAGTATTTACTGTTAAGAGCCCGTACCGATTTTGCCGCTGACTGCAGCTCTCTCGCTCGCACATTTCATGTTTTCCCAAGATTTCTTATATCTGAGTGCGCAATTGAAAAATGTGACTCGGCCACTTTTCGCAATATAAGATTACAGACATTATAAATTTATTTCAGTTTTTTGTTGCTAAAGTACACAAAGTTATCGTTTCTAACAGTTATTTGAACTGGCAAATACGATAACTTTTTGTACTTTAGCAACTCGAAACTGAAATATATGTTGAAATGTCCGTAATCTTATATTGCGAAAAGTGGCCGAGACACATTTTTCATTTACGCACTCAGATTTAAGAAATCTTGAGAAAACATGAAATGTGCGAGCGAGAGAGCGGCAGTCAGCGGCAAAATCGCTACGGAGCCTTAAATAAAGTTCATATTTCTTCCCATTGAAGAACGGTGTTTTTTATCAAAAGAGCAATGAACTGACTATGTTTTTATAAAGTAACAGGGTGCTTATTTTGTTGTGGTGAAATCAATCAAGAATGGTATCATTGTTATTTTAATTTAATCTATGGATATAGACAAAGTTTTTGATTTTGGCGTGTTTACTCAGACGGACTAGATAAATCAATTCTATCATTATCTTTGGTAAAGAAAGAAAGGGTTGGCCAAGAATAGTTCACTGTCCAAATGAGTGTTAGATTAAATACGAGGCCATTATTAAACCTGTTGTTAATTTGTTTACGGAAGATATTTCATCATCGTGACTAATTGATTCAACAAATGCATATAAATACCAAGGTGTCAATGATGCCATTCTGCCGAAGCCGGAGTTGTTATAATAATGTAAACTACGGTATTATTAATAGATTGATATTATTTTATTGTAATTTTTTTAATAACTGCTTAGTGGCCATGATTGATTGAATTGTATTAACGTTTGAAGATGGTCAAGTTCCCTGCCATAAACTAATATAGCTACCAGTGGTATGGGGTGAAATTATGGCGAATGTAAGCCATTCTACAAAAATGTTTTGATTTGCATAGTAGATCGGTGGGTAAGTCTAAAAAGTAAGCTGATAGGAATCGGCTTGTATGGACCCTTCGACACTGATCGCCACAACTTATTCAGTCACTTTTTGATGGATTAGTACCGTAGTTGCTATTATACCGGGTGTAACAAGACGTATTCTGCCCATCATCAGGACCATTTCTGTTGAAATTTTTTGCTGGGAAACGATTTTAATTTTTGGCGTTAAAAAGCATTGCATACTACCATGCAATGTAACGCGTACAAAAGACCGCGCCTGCGAGTAAATGCTACACAGCTGCGTGCGGCCGAGTTGAAAGGCAACGTTTATGTGCGTGCTCATGAAATACATTAAGGCCCGTATAGTCGAGCGTCGTAGGCACTTAGCGCTACCTCCCTCCCCGCGGAGCGAGCCGCGCGAACGCATTTTCAAATGAACTCTCTGTGTTCTCTGACCCCGCAGACCAAGCCACAGAATATAGATATTTACTACGTGCAGAAAGGACACTCCCCGCCCGCGATTTCATGTGCCGAATCTAGTGCTCTGTCAACTCTCATGCACTGCGTGAACGCGCAATATTTATTTTGATAATTCGAACTAAATAATTATGTTTTTTATGTTTATGTATTGTTATCAATAATGTTGTAAATCAATAAATAAGTATGATGGGTATGGGTACTTACTAGGTAAAAAATACATTTAACACACACAATAAAATTATAGGTAGCTAGGTAGTTAATTCGAAGTAAATAATTATTTTTGTTTATTCGAATATTATAGTTCGAATAGGTACTTGTTGTATGGTCTCTGAGTTTGAATTAACTACTTGAATGTGAATAAACAATGAATTCATTGAGTAAATTCGTTAGTGGAGTGTCAACTCAACTGCCAATATAATTATCTACAAATAAGCACCTAAACATATTTTAGCACTCACAACAAGCTTTTTTTGTGTAACCGATATTTTATTTTAACTTTTTTTTAATAATTTGCCGATGAAAAGGGACCTCCAAAAACGAGTAATCAAATATTAGGGTCAATTCATGCTGCAACCGAATCGAAGCGCATCGAATTGTTTGATGCAAAGCAAATTCACTCTTATTGTGTTATACTTCCCAGCAACACCACCATGGCGTAGAGATTTTTAGATAACCTCAAATGAAAGACCATAAAATGTACCTAATTGTACCCTAACTCAAAAAATTGTACCTCTGATAGTTTCAGAGAAAAAATCACTTGATTGTGGCGTTTCCAGGAAGTATACTTCCTGGCAACGTGACACTGTACCAGATTCTAATTGATCTTATAGTAATGGCCAGAAATTGTACTTAATTTGTACCCCATTCAATAAATGAAACATGCAGAGTTTCGATAAAAAACATTTTTAAATCTACTCTTATTTGACCTGCAATACATGCAACGGACGTTGGGAAGTATACTTCTTGGCGACGCCACGCTGTACCAGATTCCAATTGATCTCATAGTAATGGCCAGAAATTGTACTTAATTTGTACCTCATTCAATTATTAAAACAGGCAGAGTTTCGAAAAAAAAAATAAAAAAAATACTCTTACATGATTTGATCTGCAATACATGCAATGCACGTTGTTATTGATATAAATTGATGTTTGGCTAAGGAATTATTATGCATTATGCAGTAGTAAGACCATAGAGGCAACCGCCTCTGTAGTCTAGTGGTTTGCCCACCCGTGTAAGACGCAGGGGTCTCGGGTTCGATTCTCAGGGAGGTACAATTTGTACTCGGTTTGGTTGGTGGTAGGGCTTAAGTCAAGGCCGCCTGAATAGCTACCACCATCTTACCTACAATTACTTACAATTAATTTGGTACAAATTAGTGACATTCATTTGGTACTATTAAGTACAATTTATTCGGTACCATATAGTACAATTTATTAGGTACTATATAGTACAATTTATTTTGTACAATATCGTACAATTAGTAGGTACTATTTAGTACAATTATTTTTTTATTAGGTACTATTTATTACTATTAATTTGGTATTGATAAGTACAATTTATTTGGTACCATATAGTACAATTTATTAGGTACTATTTATCTATTCATTATTTTTTTTTGTGTACAAATACATAAAGTAAGGTAGAAATGGCGGACTTAATGCTAAGAGCATTATCTATAAGTCAACCAACAGCAAACCAATAAACACGAATGTGGAACAAACAAAGAAAAATGATAATCACATGCATACAAAATATATTAATACATACCATTAAATACATCTAAATATTATAAAAGAAGATACTGATTGGTGACTGACATATCAACGCACAGCCCAAACCGCTGGGTTTAGAGACTCCAAATTTGGCACATTGTTTCCTTATGAGGTCTAAGGGTGCACTAAGAAAGAGTTTTTCAAAACTCACCCTCTAAGGGTGTGAAACGGGGGTCCAAAGTTTGTATGAAAGTCCCTCAGTTTCGAAGCTAGGGTCTTCAAATTTTGTGGTTAGACTGACGATTGAAAATTAATATACACGTGTTTAAGCGTTTTTGAAAATTCTACCCCCGAAGAAGTGAAAAGGGAATTAATTTATGAATAGAAAATTCTTCATTTTCTATGTAAAAATCGCTAAATTTATAATTTAAGCTTATGGATGGAAATCTAACGCAACGTATATCGTTACTGTTAGTATTTCAATACTTATGGGGATGAAATGGGTGTGAAATGGGGCAAATAAACCTAAAAATCGATATGGATGTCGTTATTGGGGTTTCCTAGGATGACGATTGCGAAAATAACATTTATTTTGAAGTTCAACACGGTGGACATGATGTAACCTCTAAAGGGGTGAAAATGGGGTTCAAATTTTGTATGGAAAATAGAATATAAAATTAAAACTTTAACTCTAAACTTCGCAGAAGCACGTCTAAAAATAAATAGGCACACACATGTTTTGTGATTTTGATAATCAACCCCTTAGAGGACAAATAGGGTAAGTAAACCTAAAAATCGATATGGATGTCGTTCTTGAGGTTTTATGGGATGGTGATTGCGAAAATGACATTTATTTTGAAGTCCAACACGGTGGACATGATGAAAAAGAAAATAAAATCGAAATTACAACAGCATAAAAAAATCGTCGGAGCACGTCTAAAAATAAAATCAAACACATAATTTGTTATTTTGAAAATCATCCCATAGGGGGTAAATGGGGTAAGTAAACATAAAAATCGTTATGGATGTCGTTCTTGGGCTTTTATGGGATGGTGATTGCGAAAATGACATTTATTTTGAAGACCAACACACACGGTGGACTTGCTTCAGCCCCTAAAGAGGTGAAATAGGGGATCAAACTTTTGTTAAGGGGTCGGGGACGGAAAGGAGTATGGGAGAGGGAGAGGAAGAGGGAGAGGGGCAGAGAGAGGGAGAGGGTAAAGAAACGGGAACGGGATAATAATATTCTAGACCCAATTCTGATTATTGCAATAAACTAGCTTCCGCCCGCGACTTCGTCGCGTGCATATTAGAGAAAATCCTTAGGGAACTTTCAACCAGGATCCGACCAGCCGTTTTTACGCGATTAGGCGGGTCCTCACCAAGCGAGCAGCCTCGTGCGAGGCCCGCCACACGCGGCAAACGTCTTGCCTCGCGAGGCAGCGCGCTTGGTAGGGACCCGCCTAATCACCTCAACATGTGGGTGTTTTTGTCAATAAAATTAGATGTATTTCACGCCTTTAAATTATCGCTAGTTTAAGAACAAAGGCACTGTATAGAGTAAAATTTACTGAGAAAAGTATTTTTTTAAAACACGTTTTTAAAACGGACTAAATTATTCCAAAAATCGGACTAATAATATTAAAACGGACAAGTAAAAACAAACTAAAAAGTAAAAAATAAATTCTTCTGTAAATATTTATAACCCTAATAACTTATACCTACAGAAATTTTAAACCAAAAAACGTGGGGCGCATGCTATAGACAATATAGATGAGAAACTTTACAAAACGCGCCCCACGTTTTTTGGTTTAAAATTTCTGTAGGTATAAGTTATTAGGGTTATAAATATTTACAGAAGAATTTATTTTTTACTTTTTAGTTTGTTTTTACTTGTCCGTTTTAATATTTTTAGTCCGATTTTTTGGAATTATTTAGTCCGTATAAAAAAGGTGTTTTTAAAAAATACTTTTTTTCAGTAAATTATTATTTTATGCTTTTTAGTTAACGAGCTAAGACTAAAAATATACCATCTCCTATCGGAGCACTCGTCAAAACGATTCAAACGAGCCCAAACTCGATGGGGTTGCATGGTTTTATTATTCATGGTCATTTGACCGGCAGCGGCGTCTGGCGTCTAAATTGTCGGCGGCGGCGGCGTCATCGGCGTAATCGGTGTGGATGGTCAAAATAAGTAGAATAAAAGACCTTTAGAAGCTTTTCAATTCCGTCATCGTTGAGGGCAGAACGCCGAAGATACATAAGTGAGGTCATTCTGTTCTTTAAAAAGGGTGACAAGGCCCTCTTGAAGAATACGAATCTTACGAATCGTTGCGCTCGCAAGTTCGACGACTTCCAATCTCCCGAACTAGCCGCGTTCTGAAAAGGCTTTGGCACCATATACCACATCCATACGCTGCGGCAGGTTATACAGAAGACCGAGGTGTATAAACTGCTACTTTTGATTTGATTGAGACCTGGGCAGTGCTGCAGTCTGGTGCACCAATAGGACCAAGAGGAGGAAGGAAAGGAAGGAAGAGGTGTTGAGGCACTTATAGGAAAATGTCACCATTTCGGCTCGAGTACAGAATCAGAGCACAGATCCCATCCAACTACAGCGAGGTGTGAGACAGAGACAGAAGTTATTTCTCCGAAACTGTTCACAGCTGTGATGGAGGATGTCTTGAAGCTCTTGGACTGGAAAAGACTCGGTATCAACATTAATGGCCAGTACCTAACTAACACACCTTCGTTTTGCCGATGATATAGTTTTTATTCATGGAAGACTTGAACACAATCCTCGAAGTTATCCGTAGTGCCTCCCAGAAAGTGGCTCTTAGAATGAAGATGGATAAGACGAAAATCATGTCGAGTGCTCATGTTGTACCCACTCTCGCTCATGTTGGGAACACTACACACGAAGTTGTTGACCATTACGTATCCCTAGGACAGACAGTCCAGTTAGGTAAGTTCAACTTCGAAAAGAGATCTCTCGTCGAATCCAGCTCGGTTGGCCAGTATTCGACAAATCTTCGAGTCCAACTTACCTCGGTGTCTTATCTCAAGACTAAAGTCTAAGTTGTGTGTGTGTGTGTTGCCATTGTTGACTTATCACAGTAAAACGTGGTCGCTAACTACAGGTCTCATAAGAAGGCTCTCACCCAGTGTGCAATGGAGAGCCATGGTCGGCATTTCCCTGCGTGATCGAACCAGAAATGAGTATATGCGTAGGAGAACTAAAGTAACCGATATCGCTCGAAAGATTGTTTAGCTGAAGTGGCAGTGGGCGGGACAAATTAGCGAGACGAACCAAAGGCAGTTGGGGCGGAAAGATTGGAATAGCGACCGCGTACCGGACGACGCTCCGAGGGTAGGCCCCCGACAAGGTGGACCGACGATCTGGTGAAGGTCGCGGTGCGCCGCTGGATGCGGGCCAAGCAGGACCGATCGTTATGAAGACCCATGAGGGAGGCCTATACCCAGCAGTGGGTGTGGTGCAACTGATATGATAATGATGACTAAATACTATTATAAAATCATAATAAGAAAAACCTCTATAGCAACAATCAAACTAATACAAAAAGAGAGGAAAAGCATAAAATTTTATGAGATTTCAACGGGGAAGTACCAATCGCTCCTAACTGAGACTTTTTTGAGAAATTAACTTCCTTTAGGTGTTGAATTCAAAGGCATCATTGTTAGGACTAGGAGATATTGGCACTTCGCCGTCGATATGTAGATGCAAGTTAGTTTAGCTTTTGTACTTGTTTCTTACAATTGTACTCTATGGTACAAAATTAATAGTACTAAATAGTATCTAATTAATTGTACTAAATGGTATCTAATAATTGTACTATATGGTACCAAATAAATTGTAATAAATAGTACCTAATAAACTGTACTGTATAGTACCAAATGAATGGCACTAAGTAGTACTAAATTAATTGTATTATTATGGTACCAAATAAATTGTACCAAATAAATTGTAATAAATAGTACCTAATAAACTGTACTGTATAGTACCAAATGAATGGCACTAAGTAGTACTAAATTAATTGTATTATTATGGTACCAAATACATAATTAATTTTATTAAATAGTACCTAATAAATTGTACTAAATAATACTAAATTGATTGTACTAATTAGTTTGTAATTAGTACTTTATTAATTGTACTATAATATGTTACCAGATAATATGTACCAAATGAATGCTTTTATATAGTACCTATAAAATTGTACTATACGGTACCAAATAAAATGTGCCTAATAGTACCTAATAAATTGTACTATATGGTGCCAAATTTATTGTACAAAGTAGTACCTAATAAATTTTACTCTATGGTACAAAATTTATTGTACTAAATAGTACCTAAACTACCTTCTAATTGTACTATATGATACCAAATAAATTGTACTATATGGTACATAATTAATTGTACTTAATAGTACCAAATGAATGGCACCAAATTAAGCCCTACCATCAACCAAACCGAGTACAAATTGTACCCTCCTGAGAATTGAACCCGGGACGTCTGCATCTTACACGGGTGGGCGAACCACTAGAGCACAGAGGCGGTTGCCTCTGTGGTCCTACTACTGCATAATGCATAATAAACATCAGTTTATATCAATAACAACGTGCATTGCATGTATTGCAAATCAAGTAAGAGTTTTTTTATATCGAAACTGCATATTTTAATTATTGAATGAGGTACAAATGAAGTACAATTTTTGGCCATTACTATGAGACCAATTGGAATCTGGTACAGCGTCGCGTTGCCAGGAAGTATACTTCCTGGCAATGCCACAATCAAGTGCGTTTTTCTCTGAAACTATCAGAGGTACAATTTTTTGAGTTAAGGTACAATTAGGTACATTTTATGGTCTTTCATTTGAGGGTATTTAGAAATCTCTACTCCATGGTGGCGTTGCTGGGAAGTATCACACCGTCGACTCGTAGGTAAAGTCGTGATTGGTTGACACTTGATTTTGAGCCGTGCATCCTCACCGGCCAACGTACATAATTATTTTTCTCCCTTCAGCAGACAGATTCACCCAGGTGATTTATGTGTACCCTTAAGTAGATTAATGCACCCAGTCTAAAAGCAACCTCATTATCACCAGCCTATTCATGTTTCAACTGCTGGGGCATATTAGGCAATAGCCAGAAGAACAAATAATGTCGGGGAAAAAGTGAAGTTCGCTAAAATTTGTAGTGATTACTAGTAAAAAAAAACAGGTGCAAGTGATTTTCGACCATATTGACATTTATCAAAATAACTGTTTTTAATGAAACAACAAAGTTTGTGAACAAAAATATGGGAAAAAAACAACCGAATTTCAAAGTAAATAAGACGACTAACGCTTGCGCCGATCTCGGCAGCAAGCAGCAGTGCGCTCCAAGTTGAACCGTAATGTTATGACCAAAAGGCTCAATTTGAAGTGAACGGAAAATTGTCGCGACCGCATAGCTGTGCGGAAGCATACTTTTAGGCTGCGTTCAAACGATAACACACGACCCGACCTCAACCCGAACTCAACTCAAACTCAACTCAAACTCACCTCAACCACAGCCCACCATGAAATACATCGCTTACAATTTTGAGTCTTATGACACTTTAATAAGGTCCTGTGTAATGTCCAGGTGAGTTTGAAGTGAGTTCTGTTTGAGTTCGGTTTGAGTTTGATTTGAGTTTGGGTTGTGTACGGGTTGAGTTTGAGTTGAGTTCGGGTTGAGCGCGGGGAGGGTGCAGTTGCATCGACAAAATAAAAAAAGAGCTTATTAATGTGTCATAAGATTCAAAATTGTAAGTGATGTATTTCAAGGAGTAGGCTGCGGGTGAGTTGAGTTTGAGTTGAGTTTGAGCTGAGTTTGGGCTGAGTTTGGGTTGAGGTTGGGTCGTGCGTTATCGTCTGAACGCAGCCTTACGGTACAGTCAACGGCATGCTGGGCTTCCACAATGTGTCAAATTACTTCAATCATTTTTAAACTTTAAGTCGAACAGTTTAAGGTTCAAAATTCATTATAGATTTTTGACAGTTTTGTACTTATAGCTTGATATGCTGCTGACTGTACTTAGTTTTCTTCTTCATCTTCCGATATAAGTAAAATCATTGCAAAGTCAACCATTTTATAAATTATACGATAGGTATATTTTTTATTTTATATTTTATTTATAGATAAGTATTTATTTCTTAAAAGTCATCAAAATTAATTACGCGTTAGCTTGTACTTGGTTGCTGTATCCAAATACCTACCTACCTACTCTATGCATTTACAAATTAAACTAAATTGGTAATTTACACTAAATAAAATTTTACACTTAGATTACCTACTGCGTTTCCAAGTCTTATACTACTCTTCGAGTATCTAAAAGATTCTCAATCAACTAGACGCGAGAGGGGGAACACAGCGCGGCAGCAAAAACGACACAGGTCCTACGCCGACGACGCCTAGCAGGCTACTAAACCAAGATTCGTCGTGCGTTTTATTATATATTAATTTTTAAATAAACATAAAGTCACTTTTTGAAAAAGTAACCGTAAAATATTCTGCTATATGTCATTACCTTTTTTTCTATATATTATTTGTGCGTAAGAGATTTATAATCTTTAAGTATTATTCAAAAAACAATGACAATATTCATTGTCTTTGCACATTTTTATAGTCGAGTGAAAATACGAAAATCGTGTTTTTAACCGTAAAATAATCAAGTTCGATTATGAAACTACAACATATATTTTTATCTGCTCAAAATAAATAATGCTTGATTGTTTAAAACTGAATCAAAAATAAGTTAATTTGCAATATACTGCCCTTAAGTGATGACCTTTTGAAGCCATTGTTTGTTACGAAATACATAAAATTTTGATAATGTTTCTGTAGATAAAAATGAGGAAATACGAATAAAATAAGATTTCATAATAATTTTGAAATAAACATTTTGACTTTGACCTTCAATAACTTCATAGCTGTTGGTTTCCCAGGTATAGTCTAAAAGTCAAAAATGATCCTGTTGATGGGCGGAATGCGTGGACTTTGGCTTCGTTGAGTGTCTTGTTACACCCGTTATGTCTTTTTTACGCAATTGTATATTTTTTTGTTATCGTTTAGATTTAGTTGGCAAACTGAAACGATGGTGACCTCACTAGTGTAATTGCCTGTAAGAACTGAATAGGACAGACTATAGCAATAATACCGTCATAGTTTTCTACCGTAAGTATAGCCAATATGTATTATAGGTACAGGGTGTTTGGTTATATTCCTAATAGAAATAGTGAGATTAGTAATGCATCCTTAACAACGAACAATTTTCAATATTTTATTTGTTTAGAAACAGCCATGTTAAAAAATTCCACATTTACTCAGTTAAGTCAGTGAGTAAGTCAGTTAAATCAACGAGAAAATCTTATTTGTTCACAAAATTGTTGCATTAGCAATAGTACAAATAGTACAGAATATTACCAAACATGCTGTATATTTAGCAAAAAACATAAAAATTTTTGTCGCTTATCTAAAAATACTTAAGAATTAATATTATAATAATAAAATAATTTAATCAATTTATGAAATAAAAATTTGCATGTTTTATTTTAGAAAAAGCAACTGATAGTTTTATGTTGTACCCATTTTACAATATAAATTAGTAAATAATACAAAATAAATAGCAAATGAACTGCAGATGTGCCTAAAATAATATAACAAAAGCCTGCCCTAATATGCACTATTTTTTACAAAGTATTAAGAGATCATTATTCAAAAGAATATAAATAATTAACTGATATATAACATAAATACTATAGTCTTAACAAGAACATTAATAATAATAATAACATATTTCATTTAATAGTTTTCAATATATAAATAATGCTTTGTAAATAAATTTTATCCCCTATACTAAATATTGTATACCTATAGATGGTATAATCGACAAGTTAACATTGGCCAAAGTTAACATGTCGAGTGTGCTAAGGCAAAAAATCTTCGATATCGCAGGATTTGTAACCAGTAACAACGGGGGCATTCTCCCGACTGCACTTTTCTTTGGTTTCGGGCAGTTTCCGGCGTTTTCTACTACTACTCTTACTACTTTCTTTACTACTTTTGAAGTCGTCACGTGACGGGTTCAGCCGTAAGATATAAATGAAAATTAAAAAGTAGACAAAACCTCTAACGAATCATCATCCGGCTCGTCTTTGCAAATCCCGAGTGAGAATCAATCCATTCTAGAACGATAGTTTGTAGCAAACATTATCTTCCATAAAATTATCGTTTGTACGGCCGATTTCAATAACCTATCCTCAGTAAGAGATAGGCTTACCTACTAAAGATTTGTTGCTTAGATATTTCTGTTAAATGACAGGAAATAACAACAGTTGTCTAGTAAATAGAAGGCCTATCTCTTACTGAAGATAGATATTGAAATCGGCCGCAAGTCCATCCGACCGAAAGTACCTAATCGAGGCGAGACGAGACCAAGAGCAAATAATACTATATTACCTTATTATAGCTAGCTCTTGAGCTAGCCCCGGAAATAGGTGGACAATTTACAGAGAGATCCTCCTCTAGAATCCTCTCTTGTTAGTGTGGCAGTTATATTCGATTAGATACATGATTGGCTTGCTAATCTTGCTATTATATTATACCACATTAAATCCAGAGCTCTGTAATTGTATACCGTCAATCGGTTTTTCAGCCCCTTTTTTGCCCAACCACTCCCACCCCTACCACTGAAAAGCGGTCAGGCGCCCGGATCTATTAATTATGATAGTATGACACACTAACAAGAGGGGTTTCGTCCCTCTGTAAATTGTCCATCTATTTCCAGTGCTAGCTCTTAGTCCAATACTAATTAGACGAGAGAAGTCAAGCCCAAAGTTTTTAAACGGCTCAAAACTTTACGAGTGCAGTCGGGAGTCGGGAGTAGGCCTGTTACAAAATTGTTTAGATAATAGACTGCAGCTGGCCAAATGTTGTAACGTAGCACCACGCAAAGTCAGTTTGTATATGTCGCAGGCGTATTGTATATTTCGCCGTATTACATAGCAACTAGCTGTTTTAGAAAACGGCGCCGTATTGTAATGCGGCGGATTACAGATACGCCGTATTCTAAACGGCTGATCAAAAGTACGCCGCATTGAATAGAGCGCCTTGCGATTTTCAATACGGCTAGCCGTAATGTAAATGGGCGGTTCATAAGCCGCTTTTCCGTCAATTTTTAGTACTAATTATCAACACTCGCGGCGCTGCCTACCATAACAATAAAAATGGCGTCAAGTGCAGATATTGTATCGAAAATAAGTAAGAATTAAATGAAGAAAATGTGCCAAATGTGTACGGATAATTGTTTTAAGGACATTTTTGATGTGTAGTTAAATAGTTTCTACGCAGCTCAATTCAATGCGGAAGTGTGAAAAAGCCGTGGGTCAAAGAACGAGATTAAAACTGCTAAGGTGGCAATAGTTTCTGGTGTTGTGCGGAATCCTACGCAATATTATTGGTGTAAAAAAAATACAACGTAATAAGTGTAGCTAGTGAAGAATAAATAAACATATTTCGGAAGACTATTTGGGCAGTGCCCAAAGAACAATATGTTGATACATTACATACACAAAAAAAAAATACTTTTAAAAAGTTTTAAAATTATTTAAACCAAATAAATTTGCTAAATGTTCTAGTAAGTCTAACTAACATTACAATTTTACAAACAAGAACCAAACCGTTTTTGTAGCGTACCTACTTCTTTCATAGAATTTCCTTCCCTTCCTAACTATTTCTTTTCATTAAAACTAATGAAAAGAACACAATATCTTTCGTACTACTTACTAGGTGCTTTAGAAGTTACTTAAACCTACCCTTTTTCATAATTATTAAAATTAAATTATTTTCAATTAAGCACTGTTTTATATTGTTAGTGTGGTCACTCTACAATAGAACTTTGATACAAAATGGCTAAACGTGCTCCGCCGTATTGAACAACGTATCAGATTGTCAATCGGGCGTATCGTTGACTCGCCGTATTACAATACGGCGCCGTTTTCTAAAACAGCTAGTTGCTATGTAATACGGCTAAATATACAATACGCCTGCGACATATACTCAAATGAATTTATTGTAGTGCTTCGTCATTATGAATTTATTTTGTTAAGTGAATAGGGAATATGCATAAGTCACCGATTTTGATGAAATTGAGCTTGATCGCTGCGGACACTTGATGGAACAGGAAAAAAAATAAAAAAAATGTATTATTTTAGTTTTATCACACGATGAAATCAGGGGAAAATAACGATATTTTTTTTTCATTTTCGGATATAATGCACTTTACAGTCAGATAGAATATCGAATAAGAAATAATATTTTGTATGACACATATGCACTTAAACGCAAAATTTAGGGAGATAATTGAAGATTATTGGCTAACTCCATATTAAACGCGCCGAAACACACCTGAAACGTGATGTGTGACGTCACCATTTTGTATGGAGCGTTTTCGGCGGGAGCTGATGCGTGCTAACTTCAAGTAACTATATTACGAGAAAAAAACGCAAGAGACAAGTTTCAATATTACAGTTGATTTTCTCACGCATTATACTATTGATTTTGATTAAAAAAAAATTTGATGCATATTCCCTATTGTCGATAAGGATGGAGAAATAAATATTAATTAACGCACACTTGTATTTTATTTATAAAATTTTTCGGTATTTCCTTAGTCTCCTTCCGTATTATATAATAGTCGATTACACAACAAGAATGCATGCTAATTAACTTAGTTTAATCGTTTGTCACTACACTGAACTAATTCTTAAGTAGATGTAGTGGTGTTAAAGTAGTCATTAATTATTGACTCCAATTGGTTTACGAGTTAATGGATCGTTCGATCGCGATTACACAATTCGATAGCTTTACGGATCATTTGCTGGTGATAAACGATCGTATTTTTCCACCCACATTGTAACGAAGAAAAGATACTAACACCTACCTACCTATTATACTTGTTAGGAATTTCTAAAAAAATATTTTAGAAGCTGGGGGAGTATTACAACTTCTTAAAACTTGCCAGGTTTATTAATTGCTATAGTTACATCTCTCTTTCTCGCTGTATAGCAATTAAAAGAGATAGATTGATAGCCAGTCAGAAAACTGCCAGGAAATAAAAGGTCATAATACTGCAAGTGTCATACCTGTGTAATGGTCGAAATGACTTAAACGAAAATTAATAAAATGAATTTGGTGATTTCCTATCGATCCATCGATTAGAAAGGTAATAACAACTTACATTCAATATCTAATTAGATCTCTTACTTAAATTATACACTCAAAAAGTTTGATTTTCAGTCTTACTGGATCCGCCAGGGGATTAATAATTTTTTGGTGGATCCAAGTGGACAAAATATCCACATGAATTCCCAGAGGAGTCTAGCAGGGGATCCAAGATCCTAGCGGACGGAAGGAGTTTTTGAGTTTAGTGACGTTCGAGTTCGGACTGGGAAACCGGAAATTAGCAGCATCAGTTATAGGGCCCTTAAGGGGTTACGTTATACGTTACGACATAATGAGAGAGACGACAATCATCCCTGCCCCCGAGGAAAAGGACGGAAAACTCATGCGTGTAAAGGACAAATTGGTTTTTTTCCTTTTTATGAACAGAATTTATCGTATTTGAAAACAATAAACAACGGCTCGCATTGTTTGGGTGAATACGTGCGAGAATTTATAGTCTCCACACCATAAATTGTTGATGTACTGGTTGATATCATGTGTACTATCCGCGTCAATTGGTAATGCGCCTGGCGGCCATGATTTTAACCTCAAAAACGAAAAACAATTGAAATTTTCTCATATACCTAGACCCTTTCTTATTGAAAATAAGAATTCAATAATTAATAAATTATATTACCTATTAGAATTTTACTGTTTTTTGTCATTTTTAGTTGCGGATGACGATGATGTGTATGTTAATTTGACAAGGTTCCAGCGCATTACCATTTGACGGGGATAGTACCTATGCTTTTTTGATTCAAATGTGAAAGTGCCCGCCAAAAAGCAAAAATGCTTTATTCTGATAGATTTTATCCACCTAAGCATTTCTTATTATGGCACCGAAGCTGTAGCACCTGCTATATTTGATTTTAAATAAGTTTAAAAAGCTTGTCTTTTCATACATTTTGGCACTAATGTAAAAAAAAGTCAGCCAAAAAGCAAATTCTGATAGATATTGTCCGCCTTAGCATTTCCCATCAAACCTACTTAGGTAATTCAGCTTTCTTCAAATTGCAATTTGACTAAGTAGTTAAGTACCTACATCAATAAGTTTTCTTTAGGCATTTTAACTTCATAATTAAGTACCTACCTACTATAGTCCGCCAAACGCTAGTACTATTATCTATTCTGTGGCCAAACGAAGGAAAATTAGGGGAGATAATTCGTGTAGGTATGTGCGATTTTTGGCATAGTTGTAGGGAATTGTGTCTAAAACAACATACTAAAAGTACTGACGGATGGGGGTGGAGCTAACGGGGGGAGGGGGGTGTAAAGGTCCCTTTTTTAGTTTTTCGTAAATAACTCGTAAACGGTAACCCATAACAAAAAATGTTCTATAATTTAAATAATTCCCATAAAATTCTCTACAAAAAAGATTCCGTGCATTTTTTTGCTAAGATCAACTATGACAATATTGGTATCATTATCGAATAAATCAATAACGTAGAATTTGTTTTAGGTATAAAGAATTCAATTTATTAAGCAGTTTCTGAAAAATTGCTCAATAAATGACTATACTTAACTAAAAAAAAAAAAAAAAACTTTTTTAATTTAAGTCGTAAACATAAAAGTAAACAAAAAAATATTTTTACAACGCTCATTTAAGACAGATTTGAAAAAAATATAACTTTCAAGTACCTTTTTAAACAGTAAATAGCGAAAAAACATTTTAAACGTTGCGCGCCGTTAAAATATTATAGATAATAGCTTATCTGTGATAATAGCTTCCGCCCGCGACTTCGTCCGCGTGCATATTTGAGAAAATCCTTAGGGAACCTACAACCAGGATCCGACCAGCCGTTTTTACGTCATTTGGCGGGTCCCCACCAAGCGCGCTGCCTCGCGAGGCACAGCGTTTACCGCGTGTGGCGGGCCTCACACGAGGCTACGCGCTTGGTGGGGACCCGCCAAATGACGTTAAAACGGCTGGTCGGATCCTGGTTGAAGGTTCCCTAAGGATTTTCTCTAATATGCACGCGGACTATGTATGTAACTTGTATAAAGTTAAACAAAATACAGAGATTTCAGAAAGAAACTTTCTCATCTACAAGCAAACCCAGAGTTCTCTAATTACTTAAGTAAACAGAAGTTGTAATAAAAAAATACCAGTGCGATCAGAACCGTAATTCTACTTGTCTATCAGCTATTTTTAATGTCCCCACTGCTGAGGCACAGGCCTTCCTTATACCGGCACAGGCCGGGTGGATAAGGAGGACGGGCCATACATAACCCACCACGCGGGCCCAATGCGGATTGGTGGGTGTCAACGACTGCAAATGCACCCGGGGCCAACGGCTTAACGTGCCTTCCGAAGTACGGAGGAGCTCGAGATAGTAAATTTTTGGTCACCCATCCCATGACCGACCTTTGCGAACGTTGCTTAACATCCGCAATCGCTGGGCCAGGTGCTAAACCACTACGCCACCGAGCTCCTCATTCTAATCTAATTCTACTTATTCTTCTTTTATCTAAAAAAACTGGAACTTGACCTATATTTTAACTTTTCAGCGTACCTTAGGTAGGTACTTAAGACACCTTGCGCAGTCAAAGGGTTTGAAATCTTTGCATTTTAACGAGTGTCCCTGTGAATTAATAAATAAGTCCGGACTGCGGGCTTTTCGGGTGTGTAATCGACTTTTAGCCTCTTCTGGGTCCAAAAATAGTCACTGCGTTACATTAGTTTGTGGAACCCGACAAATGGCGTGTAGTTAAGCGGAATTGAGACCACATTGTGAATATTACAGTAGAGAAAACTATCAGTGGAAAATCGTCTCTATTCAACACTGTTCTTGAACTTTCACTAAAGTGAAAATTAAGGAAAATAATATTGCAATAGGTCAAACATTTATAAAAATAGTTATATCATAAAATTGTAAAACATAATTAAGTACGTAGGTACAGTCAGTGGCACGAATCATGAAATCGGGTGGAGATTGCGCGGAACGCGTATTTTGGGTATGCGTTGCGGTGAGGGGCGCGGGCGGCGGGAGAGGGGCGCGCTCTATTGGTCGCTCATAAAAGCACATGCGCGAACTTATCCCCACTCCGTCGAAAAATTTTCATGATTCGTGCCACTGACTGTACCTACTCGTAATTTTCATTTAATTGGTTCGGATTTTCTCCACCATGCAGTTGCAAAACGGCATGTGAGCTTTCTTAGGTAAAACTTATTTAACCCAACAAAAATGATTTTTTTGTAAGGAAAATCAAGAAATCATGTTTAATAATATCAAATAAAGTAGGTAATATAACCGATAATATTCTCACTATTTTCTTGATGAATCAAAAGCCATTTTGACGCTTACGACGGACGATCAGCAACTACTTAGGTACCTACCACTCGCGCGTTTCTTTCACCCTACCATATCTTGTATGGCAGTACTGAGATCCCTGAAAAAAATTCAATGTAAGTAAGTACCTACTTAATTTATTTTTTGTTCAAAGACTAACAAAAGATGCTTCAATTTTGCTCACGTCCAAACTGCTAAAACTACGTTGTGAAAAACTAAACTCAAGCATGTGAGCTTAGAAAGAAACTTTATCACTTAGTTTGTAAAACTCGCTCGCTTTCGGAGATAAAACATTGAATTTATTGATATTAGTTATCTTCAACTTGCTAAACATATGTCTTACTTTCGTAGGGCAAAAATGGGTTTATGTGAGCTTGCTATTTCTGAACAACATAGGATTTATATCTCTATATGGAAGAAATCCAAAGGATAGAAGCAGATAAAAGGATTTTTAAAAAACATAAATCTTTTTCAGCTTTGTCTCGCTCCGCGGTTGTTCCATACCTACATCTTGAATAACTTATTCTTCTAAGTAGGTACTTATTAAGAGACGTAGTACTAAGTAATATCTATTCGGTGTCAAGAGAGTAAATTCGCCGTCTTATTTCTTGTTTTTAAGGGAACAATATTCATAGAGTGCTTTCACCACATCAGCAACTTTTATCGTAAGTGCTGACTCTTCAAACACAAAAAAACAAATTGCGAACAAGCATTCTGTCTTTTTACAGAATACTCCACGATGACTCCAAATAACCAACATTCAACAAAAACTTAATTAAAATTCCGTCAGGAGGACCGCGGCAGGCGATAACCAGCTCCGAGGAGGGTGGAAATTATAGCCAAAGGACCAATGGACCGGAAAGAGGTGTTGAATTCACCTATTTTGAGAGGCAGCGGACGCGGAAAACGAGATTGATCCAATCGATTAATACCTTTCGACCTTTAGATAACTGAATGTAAATACGGCTTCGTGTTTAATAACTTTATCTTAAGGTTATTCCCCACCCCAGTAAGTATAGTTATTAATCGTTGCCTTTGAGTTGCCTACAGTTTGCTTAACGACCTAACAGCAGCAGTGGCAGGTATTGCATTTGTTCCCAAAGAGTCACACAAACAACTGTCACACTGACTGGTTGGGAATCTTTTAATAAAAAATTCCCAACGAGTCACGCCTGTTACTCGATGGGAACTTTTTATTAGAAATTTTCCAACCAGTTACACTGTTCCATAGAAAAATAATCTGTAACAGTGTGACTGGTTGGGAAATGCCTAATAAAATAAAAGAAAAACCCGCCTGCATAAAAGACAAGTCAACTGAAAAGATGGAAACAAGATTAAATATTAGAGGCAACATAATAACATGCAGTCGGAGGCATGCATAAAGAAAGACGTTATGAATGATTTTAATTATATGCCTCCGACTGCATTTTATTATGTTGCCTCTAATATTTAATATTGTTTCCATCTTTTCAGTTGACTTGTCTTTTTATGCAGGCGGGTTTTTTTTTTATTTATATCTTTTTATTTATTATATATTACGATCATGATGTACCTTTTTGAAATCCTTATAATAAGCCCTTTAATTTGACACCCATATTGCAGTATTCTAAAAAAAAATTTTTTTCCACTAAGTACTTACAATAGCACCGTACAGCAGCCATGTTGTTTTGTTTATAACGCCGCCACCTTCTTAAGAACACTTGGGCTGACGAGACAAATCTAACGATATCTTAATTACAGAAATTCAATTAGCCGTTTGAAAGATATGAGGTAATAAAGAATATTACATACAAACACACATACAAACAAACAAACATACTTACATACAAGATACGCGCGAAAAACATAACCCTTTCTTTGCAGTCGGGTAAAAAAGTTCCCATCGAGTAACAAGTGTGACACAGGAACAAATGCAGTATTGATATCACAGTTATGATGGTTCCTTTCAGGGTTTTGTCCGTGTATTCCCGTTGTCCCCATGATTTTGTCCCCATAATGGGGACAACGGCACGTCAAAAAATTTCAGTGCCGTTGTCCCCATTGATAATGGAGACAACGGGAAGTTAAAATTTCACGTATCGTTGTCCCCATAATTTCTATTTTAAACGTGGGTAATTAACTAATACTCAAATAAACAAATGGTTAGTAAAGTATACACACTATATTTATGTAAAGTAAGTACATAGAGGCATCTATTAATTAAATAAATACATCATAATATATTTTTACCAGGCTTACATAAATATGGAGAAGGTTAACTTTTATATTTTCACCATGTAATTTTTTTTCTCCGTACCTAAAACATTGGTAAACTAACTTATTATGGAAGTTAACTTTCTCCATATTTATGTGATCCTGGTACTTCGGTGATGTAATAAGAATAAAAGAAAAAAAAGAAAAAGCCTTCCTGATCACACTGCCTAAGTTAACCTTCTAGAGAAGGTATATATAAATATAGATATTTATGTGATCCTGATACTTTGCTGATGTACGGAGAATAGGTATTTTTTTAACATTTTATTATTTGATTTGTAAATATTTTTTAAATACCTATAATCAAGAATCTTATATCCATATTCTATTGCCTATAATTCATAAGATTACCTTTTTTTATTGTATTTAGGCATCTATTTTTTATAGCTGGTTTAAAAAGGTATGAACTGCCGGTCGAAACTGGAAGTAATTTAATGAATTTTATTTGCCGGAAGAATGTGGAACACAAAGGAATTCAACCCAGTTGAATGTGGAATTACCCATTGACTACTTAACTAAAAGAAGAGAACTACTTCTAGGTTTCTATGATTCTACACCCACACACATATATACTTTTTTGAATACCTACCTACATACTATACATATAAATATGTTCATGCATACAAATATTTGTCTTGTGCGGGGATCAAACCCACAACCTTACCTAAACCTATATAATAATCTCACGATTGACTCACTATTGAGGCACTCATCCTTTAATTTCAACTCAATGGGGACAACGGGAATAAATTTTAATTATTTTATTGGATTCCCGCTGTCCCCATTAATGGGGACACGGTCAATGGGGACAACGGGAATACACGCAGCCGTAAACATGAATGAAAATGTAGTAAACGTCGGCCTAGAACACGTTTCTAAATTAATTAAAAGAGTAGGAAACGGTCTAAATTATTATTTAAAAGTTACTGTACCATAATAAAGTGCAGAATTGCTCAGTATTTCATTTGGAGTTCATCTTTAGTGTATTTGCTCTCGGTGTTTTCCATTCGTTCCACGTCCGGGGTATGTTTAGCGTGGTAGTAAACATTTCTAAGTCGGTTTTATGAGGGGACCTAAATTATGTCCGTGGGCCGATCTCGAGCTAATGGACCGATTTATTGGTCGCAGCGGAGCGGGCCCACTAGGGAACAGGCAACAGGCAAAATAAACGAATGACCATCGCACGTTACAATCATTGCTCAATTTGACAGATGGGCAGATGTGGTGATGTTTTATCTTAAAATAGAGGATGACTTCCAGGCCTTCCCAGTACATGTTTATATGAGGAATATGGGTAAGTAGTTACTGTATAAACAAAACAGTTCTTACGTGCTCAGTGCTTAAATCAGTAGAAGAAAATGCAAATGCATGTGTATGATAGACAGACAGCCGTGTTCAAATAAAAGGGAGTTTCATTTTAAAATAGTTAGTGCATTATACACTGTTTTAACTCTGATGTGCAATAATAAAATGGACACAGACAAAACATAGCTCAATGGCGTAAGTAAACATGCAAATGGAGCAATTCGACAATGATCGCCGCCGCAAGAGGCACCGCCCCATCGCAAGTCGTGGTACGGTACAAATGCAGATAGAAGTTTATTCGGGACTCTATAGTGATGATAGGAAAGAAAATTTTCGATAAGTACTTTTTTAATAAGGAATTTATTTTTGCAGGATAATTGAAAGATTTTGCCACTAAAGGAACCTAGATCATGGTAAGTACCTAAGCATTGAAACTTTACAGAAACAAATGACTCAGAAACGGTCGCAATTCAGTCGTTGACAATTCGTACCAATGAACTATAGATCTTAGTTCGTTGATTCGTACACACATGGCCAATTCAGAGCAGTGTGAAAGTTGTACCATAGCTAAATAATGCTTTTATGGCGTTATGGCGTTAGTGGCTGTTCCTACTCACAACTTTTGGAAATCAACCCAATTAATTAAGTATTATGTTTCGCAGCTTATAATAAATAAAGTTGTACAAACAATATACTAATACCACCGATGCAGAGGAGGAGGCGTAACACCGCAGCTCCAGTCAGCCCGTGACCACGGCCGATGTAACTCGGTCGAAACGTCGGGAAAAGGTAGGTGCTCAACACCTATGTTTTAGTTAAAATCGCGTTAAAACCTGTGTTCCAAATCTAATATACTAATAGCTATTTGGTGGTTTATTACATAATTAGTTACCGATGTTAGGTGGTGCAAAATCCCCTGAATGCTACTATGAAATTGAACTGAAAAAAAAATTAAGTACTTAAGTACTTATTAAAAAAAAATAGTTATAACTTATATGTATTTAATCGATATTTTATTTTAAAAGTGAAAGATGTTGATTTTACGAGTTTAAAAACCTTTAACCACCTCGAAATAACTACGGTTTTGAATGTAATCTATCACGAAAACTATCGATAAATTAATCTTAACCGCATCCCTAATTCCCCAGCGTTAATTGCAATACTAACTACCGTTCCGCGGCAGTCGGTGTCCTGTGTAAGTTGGTTATGCTTTGTCTCCAGCCAGACACCAGCTGCTGTTACTTAATATTCCGGCAATCCCGTTTATGAGCCGCGGGTAACTTTAACTTGCGCTGAACAGTTTTTGCTCGAAACTTGGATGATAAGGATAAAGATACGGTTTCTTTAACAACCTCGTCATTTCTGCCAGACATTGTTAAGTATTTATTCACTTTGTCTTTGAGAAAAGTACTTACTGTGTTAATTTGATACACAATGAGAAAATCCAGGAAAATACAGACGACAGGAATGTATATTATAATAACGTGCTGCATTTTATAGATTAGTTCGCCAAATTGCAAAGAAATAAAGAAAAAGGAAAGGGCTGTGCTTAGCTTGATTTGATGGAGCCAGACGAAACGCTCATACATACATATATACCTACTCACGCCTGTTTCCCATGGGGGTACGCAGAGACTATGGATCGCCACCTGCTACGATCCTTGCACACTTCTTTCGCTTCATTCACATCCATCAATCTTTTCATACATGCCCTGCGGTTTTTGTCACTGCGTACACCTTTTTTATAATAACCCCTATTTGGTCCGCGTAGGTTATTCTGGGACGCCCTTGTGCAATCGTTCCTTCCACATTCGCACAATATATATCTTTCGTGATTCGCCTTTCATTCATCCTCTCTAAGTGACCAACCCACCGGAGCATTCCTTTCTCAATTCTTGTCACTATATCATCTTTCAGACCACACCTTTTACGAATCACCTCATTGCTCACTCAGTTTTACTCCGCATATTTTCCTCAACGATCGAAAAGCTCCAATCTCTTATAATTACATTTTTTGTTCATATTTCTTATCTCAACCATAGTACACTCTTCAGAAACAGGCATTACATTTAGCTATATCTACTTATAAAATGTTTGTGTTATTTGGTGCAGTCTTCTACCCAGGGGCCGCACGAAAAGTACGCCGGGTTCCAAATTCACTCATGCGTAAAAAAATCTCTTAAATATTACACCACTAAATCATAAAGGTGTTCAAAAAGGATTTTTCTTTGAATCTCCCATGCGTTTCCGCTAACGCAGCCTTTTCACCTTTTCCCCTGCGTTAATGCGAGATAAAGCTATAAAGCTTATCACTCAGTCTCTATGGACAAAGGCAGCCATAACTCTGTTCTTTGTGGAGCTATCAGCTCACAATGCGCCATGGGACGGAGCTCCCTGATAAGAATCGTGCTAATAAGCTATGCTTTGTGGAATCTTTATTGACTGCTGTGGACTTTATTAATCTCGGTGGAAATCTTTTTGTTAAGCTATATCACAGGGGATTAAATGTTAAAAGTTTTCCAGTCTCTTTAAAATTAGCGTTCACAACTAAACGTTGTGGTAGGTACTTATATCTATTCTGTGACTAAGTAAACCTTCAGAAAAATAAAAGTTTCAGTAGATTTAGTACAGGTACCTATAATATGCGCGTGATAACTTTATAGTTGTTTTGATAGGTCTTGAGAAGCGCATGGTTAGGATGGATTTTTAAAAAAGTGCAGCATTAGAACCACGCGAACGTCTCTTCAACGCTCAGGTAAGCACAAGGCCATAAGCTAATAATTTCCATTACCAAAGCAACTTTTATTCAGTTAGAACATTCGTTATTTTAAGAAAAAAGACTACTACCTATATTTTGAAAAAACCTTTGAATTTGCTGAAAATACAAAGATAAGTAAAACCTTTTTAAAAAGGTAGGTACCAAATATTTATAAAATAAGTACATAATCAAAATATTTATATTTGATCACAAAAACTGATTTTAGACACACTTTTTTCGTATGATTTAAATCGAGGACTTACTTCGATTCTTCGGTGGAGACGGTTAAAAAGAAAATTGAATATTCGTCCCCAGTCATTGTATTGTCAAATGCCAATCATGTTCAATCAAATATCAACAAGGAATTCATTCGCAGGACAAATAAATTTGTTTCTTAAGAAGCTTTGCTGAACTTTCCGTACACATATAATTTTTGAAGAATTAGATACTAAATTACTTCGAAAAAAATGTTAACTGTAACACAGTCGAGTTTATTGAGAGAATTTCTAGGTATTACACTAGATTCTCGACTGCAATGGGATCCACATATTGAAGCCTTGTCAAGTAGACTTAGTTCAGCAGCATTCGCTGTTAAGAAAATAAGGCTTTTAACTGATATTGAAACGGCAAGGTTAGTATATTATAGTTATTTTCACAGTGTAATGTCTTATGGACTGCTATTGTGGGGCTCAGCTGCCAGTATTGAAAATATTTTCGTATTCCAAAAAAGAGCTGTTCGCATATACAATCTTCGGCGAAGAGATAGCTTGAGAGAATTGTTTAAAGAAATAAACATCTTAACTTTGGCAGGCCAATACATATATGAAAATTTAGTTTATGTAAGGAAACACTATGATTCATTTCCTAAGAACAGTAGTATTCACCAGTTTAATACAAGAAATAAAGATAAACTTGCCGTTCCAAGATTTAGGCTTGCAAAATCTAGAAGTTCATTTATGGGAAAAGGCATAGCCTTTATTAATAAAGTTCTGTTATTAATAAAGTGATTGATCTGCCTTTGCATGAATTTAAAATCCATGTTAAAAAAACGCTCATGGGTAAAGGTTATTATAAAGTAGATGATTATCTTATAGATCAAAATGCATGGAAATGATGTAACACATAACTTGCTACTATAAGTACTTTGTTGAAGTAATATAATAAGTCTATGTTGTTGCCAATAATCCTGTCACCCAGTTGTAATTATCTGGTAACGATATATTCAAGTTTGTAAATATCGTTACTTATGGCTGTTACAGCTGATAAGTTTCTTGCGCCCGTTCTTCTTGTCAGCTAAAAAAGTCTGGAACGGGTGGTAGGAAAATATAGACGATTCAAAAGTACTTAATAATTAAGTTTATTTGAATAAAGCTTATTTGACTTTGACTTTGACAACTTTTTAAGCGTACTTAGACAGGTATTTTCGGGAAAGATAAGACTATAGTGAAACAATATTTAGATTAAGGTAAATATTTTAATAGAATAAATACTAGAAAAAATCGACTCACCCGTAGCAGCTCTGCAGTCGGGACGGGACACGAACCCGCACCTTTAGGGTTCCGGCGCATGCACTAACCAACATCCCGTCTGAGCTGCTACGAGTGAGTCGATTTTTTCTAGTATTTTTTCTATAAAAATATTTACCTTAATATAAAAATAGCATTGTGAATGCCTAAAATCAAAAAATTCAAAAATATTTAGATTGTTCAATAAAATTGGAAACGTTGCATGGTTGAGTCCTTGAATTGTTTTGTCAAAAATATAAAACGAATGAATATTTCGGGTCCAATTCGGGGGGCTAAAATGAGATCATTGGCGCCGCTCTAAATGGTTTTAAACAGTACCTAAAATATAACAACTCATATCTACATTGCATAGAATTTAATAAGATTGTTCTGCTTTGGGAGGGCATTAAATATCTGATCTATTATATCACAGAACTAAATAATAGCAAAGAGTGCGCGTCTGCGGCTACCCGTCTCCGTAGCATCGCAACTCTAAAATTTAATTAAACTATTTAATTAAAGCCGATACACCAGAAAGGCTCTTGTTTTTATCGTTTTATGCACTTATGCGTTAATGACATGGAAATGAAAGCTTTGCAGAACCGGTTTTTTAATTAAAGTGTGGAGGAGGCCCCGTTGGATTGAACGGACGACATTTTCTGCTTTTAATTAACTTAGGTGATCTTAGTGAATACGCAGTTTTAGATTGTAAAGAAGCTGGATTCTTTTGTAAGTGTATAAATAGGAAGTTGTTAATTAAATTCGTCGCAACGATAAACTTAGAGAAATGTTTAACTTGGTTAAAGAAAATGATACCTACTTAGACAAAACATAGAAGATAAGTAATATTATATAGGTACCTACCTACAAATTTGAGAATTAAGTAACTGTCTGATAGCTAATATAATCTTACTTATCTCAGTAAATATTTAATTGCCATTTTCGATGCCATTTGTCGTTGGTTCTACAAGCTGTATTGGATTTTATGAAGTGGTGCCAATGACACACATCCAGGGAAGAATCAACACCAAATTGCTTGAAAAAATTGGGGTTGACACAGAATAATACCACAGTACAAATATAAGTTTTTTCAAACAGTATGAGAGCTCCATGGAAACGTTCGAATTTGACGGCTGACGTCACTCTGAGAGCTCTAAGCAAAGTTCGCAGTACTTTGGTCAGGGTTGTGACATCGCGTCGCAGTTGTTTCCATAGCGTTCGCGCGTAGCATTCCACGAGACGGCCGGAAGATCACCCGTAGCAGCTCAGACGGGACGGGACACGAACCCGCACCTTTAGGATTCCGGCCCATGCACTAACCAACGTCCCGTCTGAGCTGCTACGGGTGAGTCGACTTTTTCTAGTACTTTTTCTATTAAAATATTTACCTTACTATAAAAATAGCATTGTGAATGCCTAAAATCAAAAAATTCAAAAATATTTAGATTGTTCAATAAAATTGGAAACGTTGAGTCGTTGAAATGTTTTGTCAAAAATATAAAACGAATGAATATTTCGGGTCCAATTCGGGGGGCTAAAATGACATAATTGGCGCCGCTCTAAATGGTTTTAAACAGTAACTAAAATATAACAACTCATACATTGCATAGAATTTAATAAGATTGTTCTGCTTTGGGAGGGCATTAAATATCTGATCTGATCTTTTATATCACAGAACTAAATAATAGCAAAGAGTGCGCGTCTACGGCTACCCGTCTCCGTAGCATCGCAACTCTAAAATTAAAGCCGATACACCAGAAAGGCTCTTGTTTTTATCGTTTTATGCACTTATGCGTTAATGACATGGAAATGAAAGCTTTGCAGAACCGGTTTTTTAATTAAAGTGTGGAGGAGGCCCCGTTGGATTGAACGGACGACATTTTCTGCTTTTAATTAACTTGGGTGATCTTAGTGAATACGCAGTTTTAGATTGTAAAGAAGCTGGATTCTTTTGTAAGTGTATAAATAGGAAGTTGCTAATTAAATTCGTCTCAACGGTAAACTTAGACAAATGTTTAACTTGGTTAAAGAAAATGATACTTAGACAAAACATAGAAGATAAGTAATATTACATACCTACCTACAAATTAGAGTATTGAGTAACTGTCTGATTCTGATAGCTAATATAATCTTACTTATCTCAGTAAATATTTAATTGCCATTTTCGATGCCATTTGTCGTTGGTTCTACAAGCTGTATTGGATTTTATGAAGTGGTGCCAGTGACACACATCCAGGGAAGAATCAACACCAAATTGCTTGAAAAAATTGGGGTTGACACAGAATAATACCACAGTACAAATATAAGTTTTTTCAAACAGTATGAGAGCTCCATGGAAACGTTCGAATTTGACGGCTGACGTCACTCTGAGAGCTCTAAGCAAAGTTCGCAGTACGTTGGTCAGGGTTGTGACATCGCGTCGCAGTTGTTTCCATAGCGTTCGCGCGTAGCATTCCACGAGACGGCCGGAAAATGCCAACCCTAGCGATCCGACGGAGTGCAATGACAAAAGGGCCTAAGCATAAAGTTAATATTACCTAGCGGAATAGAGTAACAAAGGGCTGAGCAAGCGAGATGTCACTAATCAGCAACATGGTGTGATAAAAAGAAATGCGTGATTATGACGTGCAGAACTCTTTTTCGCAACTGATTGAATGAATCGAATTTGAGTTCTGAAAATATTTCGGATTTTTCTTGAAATCGTGGACATTTTTGCGAAATAATGCTTCGGAAACATGGTGCCCTGTTCAGTGATTGATTGTAGTACAAAACATCGAAATAACCCAGAAAAATGTTCATTTCACAGGTAAATTATTCCAAATCGACCCCGCCTAACTTTGTGTTTATTTTTGCCAATACGTTTCGAAATTTTAGCACTGAGCGTGATTATTCTCTTCTGTAAACACTCATTTTTGTAAGAAGCAAAGATCGGCTAGACAAAATGCAAAATTAACGAATATTTTGTGTAAAGAAATAATTTTCATTTTACAGTAGGGGTGCATAAAGTTATCGATATTTTTTGTCGATTGTCTATCACGCCGCATCACGCGGTAAACGAATATGTTTCACTGTTGTAAAAGTACTTATATGATGTTTAGTTAATAATCATCTTGGAATGTAATCCCATTTAAGATACTTAAGCCGATCCATAGGTATCAGTTTCTGACTATTAGAATACCATCATAAGTAATTTAACTATATTTCAGATTTCCTACCAACTTAGATACAAAAAATGCATGGCTTACATTAATTGGCCGTCCAAACTGGACTCCAAAGAAAACTTCATATCTATGCAGTAAGCATTTTGAGGAAAAATATTTCCAGATGCGACGCCATTTTCTCCCTGCAGAGCAAAAGCTGAAAGCAACAAGCTAACGACACATAAAGCTTACTACGTACTTTACTTTCGTAGTTGGTGTTATATACCTACCATAAAGTTAATATACCTGTCGGATTTTGAAAAAATCTGCAGTTCCATCTAAGTTTGTTCCGGTAAGCATTAATAAAATGATACTATAAAATAATAATACTATTTTATTTCTAAGTAAGTATTACAACTGCAATCTCAGCTTCAATTTTAATAGCAGCATATTCACTAACTCACTCAATAGACACTCATTTCTGTCTTTGTTACAGGTTAATATAAAGCCTAGACGCACAGTGTCATCCTACGTTTATAGAGTCATAATGTTTAGAAATTAGCCTTTATTTAGGAAATAGGCGTTTAAAAGAACCATTCATATATATATATAACTTAGTGTGTTTGGGAATATATTCAACTAAAATATGAAAATGGTACTTGTACAATCATATTTACCTGTGAAATAAGTATTTGGGTTATTGTCGTAAGTAAAATAACAATTCAACACAGAACACGACACCATTATTGATTTATGTAGTTATAAGAGTCAAATCAACCAGATCGCAATCAAAATAACAAAATAATCGTGTGGACGCTTTTCACCAAGATGATAAAAGATGATAAATGAAGTCAAACTAGGTTCTGCTGTCTTTTTTTTCAACTCTTTCTCGCACATCGCATAAGCCGTAAGAAACGGTTTCTCACTCGCACCATTGTCCGTCTACTTGAGCGTTCTAAATCTATGGATATTATCTCAATCAAATTCTAACTGTAACGAACTGAAAACATTCTTCTTATCTTTTTTATGTTAAATAAATGATTTTAAATATATCCTAAACTTTTTCTAATAGTCATAATTCATATCAGAATCGTAATTTTAGGACACCCGTGCAAAATTCTATCCCATTTATTTTGAATCTATGGCTGTTAATTAATACTATCGATATCGATATTTATATCAATAGTGACAAGATTACATCACTGAGACTAATACATAAAAAAAATACACACACAAATGTAAATCAATTTCGGTTTCGATTGACAGCTCATGTTTGTTCCTCTATTCCGTAGGTATATTAACTTTATGGGCCTAAGTGACGTTAGCTCCTCTACTGTTTGAAAAAACTTATTTACTGTGATAATACTTAGTACAAGTGTTGTGTGGTCGAGTTGTGGGTAACGATATGATGATTTCAGTAAATGTGAAACTTTTTACAGTCAAACAAAACATTGAATTTGACTAACAGTTTTAAATCAGCCTTAATACTTATAAAAGACTTGATAGCTTAAACATTTATATTGCTCGCTGTAGAAAATAGCATCCATTCTTCAGTAGAAATTCCTCGTGTTGGAAAAAAAAAGTGTTGGATTTATCGGCGGCGAGCTTAATAGAAAGTCTGCGGGCGATACATTATCCTCGTTTTACGCGTGCTGGCAGCCTAATGCATGTAATGTATAATATTATTATTTTATTAAGAAGACTTTTAGATGCCGACTTGACAAAGAATGTGAATCTTAACAAAGAAAATGAAACATTAAGTAATTCTAAATAAATATTCCAGTTTTTTTTTCGTACCACTCCAAGAAAGACCTCTTGTACCTCTTATTGCAGGAATTATGAATAAAATAAATAAATCATACCTATTGCTTGAGCTAATGAGAACTGTGGTAGGTACCTAAGTACCCACTGACATATCGGAAAAAAATAACTATAGGCAGATTTCATTAGCTACTGTACTTGCAAAGGTGCTTGACAGTTTACTTGAGCGACGGTTTAGTGAGTGTGTGAAAATAAACGATGTTGATAAGTGATGACACAGTTCGGCTTTTGACCGGGCCGTATGGCTGTCGTAATCGCTTTCATTTGACAGATGGATGTCACACATTGCGGCTTCTATTTGGCATAAATAAAAACTTACCATGGAAAAGTAGCAATGTATCACATCCATCTGTCAAATGAAAGCGATTAGGTACGAAAATCTGCCTCAAACGGAAGATGCACTTCGTAACCATAATTATTCTCAATGCAGTTTACCAAGGAGGCTATGTTTGGGGACAGATTATAGGCCCTCAGCAACAGCTGCCATGCCCTGCTGACTGGGGCTGGTCCAAACAAAATGGCTATTGGGAGCCTATTTGGACAAGCATACCTGCTACATCTGCTGCTTGTTTAGAATTATTTCGTTGCCGCTGCAAAACAAAATGCGCAGGGAGGTGCAGCTGCATGAAAAGAAATCTAAAATGCACAGACCTATGTGCATGTAGTGGCAACTGCGAACAATAAAATTGTTTTATTTTAACCCGCATATAACTATGTTAATTTTATCACATTTATAATAATTCTAATGGCGAACGTTTTCCCAACATCTTTATTTATATATTTAATTTGTATCATATATTTGTCACATCCAGAAGTAATTTATCATGTAATGTAATGTAAATTATCAATGTCAATTATCAATTTTGTATTAAACTGCATACTTTTCGTGTGTCGCAATATTAACTTATATACAAAACATAGTGATTGGCACAATCGGAACACCAGAAACAAAGACAAACTTGTAATGCCTCAGTATAGATTAGAAAAAGTTCGTGGTTCTTTCATAGGTCTTGGTATAAAGTTTTATAATAAAATTCCAAGTAATATTTTGGATTTACCATTTGATAACTTTAAGACTCATGTAAAAAATTGTCTTCTCAAAAAAGGATACTATACCGTTAAAGATTATTTAATTGATAAAACAGCCTGGTCGTAGATTTTTCTATTCTTTGTGAAAATTGAGAGATTTGTCCTACCTACTTATAATTTATTGTATGCTTTTGACTCGACGCCTTAATGCGAGTAGCTTTAGTATGTCATGCTCACTTTAAACATTTCTGCGGTGGTGTCGTATGAGACGGGTCGTTACGTTCCCTCAAATATGGTTGAGCGAAGCGATGGCTGGTTCATGCGTCATGCTCGTGAACGGGTGCTGCCAGTGGGAATGGGTCTGCTTCTGTCTGCTTGTACTAAGGGCGTCGTATATTTATATATATTATTTTTCTGATTAATATTATCAATATGTATGGCACTTCTTACTCAAAATTTAAATTAATAACTAAACTTTGTTTTGATTTCTAATTTTTTTTTTCATTGCAATCATTTTGCTTTCTATATTCAGTAGTTTTGTAAGTAAAGGCCTATGAAAAGCTTTAGGATAATAGTTTTCAATTCGGTGCCTTAGGATGGGTAGCCTAAGTATGTCATGCTCTTTTTAATCATTTCTGCGGTGGTGTCGTGTGGGGCGGGTCGTTACGTTCCCTCAAATATGGTTGAGCGAAGCGATGGCTGGTCCATGCGTCATGCTCGTGAACGGGTGCTGCCAGTGGAAAGGGTCTGCTTCTGAGTACCTATCTTAACGCATATTGAATTGTAAGTTTTTTTAAATTATTTTTTTATGTCTTGTAACATGTGTTTTTTTTTTTGGTAAATTTTGCCTACTTAGGTGCACTTTCGAGTAACAGACACAGTGATTTCTCAACTAGTTGAAAGTTATTTACTCTCATTACTTAGTAGTATTTAGTTAGTAGTATTTAATTTCAACCTACCTACCCATTGTGTGCAAACTTTTGTTAATTATTGTGATGGAAAATGACCTCACTTTAAATGTGGAGCTCATTTTTCAATGTTGACGACTCTGTATGAAATATACAGGGAGAAAAAAGCAGCCCTTGACGAGTTTCTTGCCGGTTCTTCTCGTTACAAGGTCTCCCGCTTAGGGTTTGCGAACCGATGGCGTAGCTTGTATGACATTCACAAGTGCTTGTAACAGCCTAGACTGAATAAATAATTTTTGAATTTTGAATTTTGAATTTTGAATTTTGAATTTTGAATGTAACCAGAAAAATAACAAACTTATCAGAACATAACTTTGCAGGTCCGCCGCGCGACACAAAACATTTTTTTAACACAGTTACTAGACAAAAATGTTTGACAAGTTTATTATTTATATATAGTAGGATAACTGGGATTTTCACTAGTATTTTTGTTTCTGGGGCAGATCTTCATAGTTTTAATTCTGTAAAGGATTTTTGAAAAAATATGGTAGAGAAATTTCCGCCGCGCGACACACAACATTTTTTTAATACAGTTCTAGACTAAGATGTTGCACAAATGTATTATTCTATATAGTAAAATAACTGGGCTATTCACCAATATGTTTTTTCTGGGGCAAATTTTCATAGTTTTAATTCTGTAAAAAATATTCAAAAATAAAAAAATTGTAGAGAAAATTCCGCGACACCAAACATTTTTTTAACGCAATTTCTAGAGAAAAAAATAATAATTTATTTTTATATATAGAAGATAACTGGGCCATTCAGCAGTATTTTGTTTTTGAGAAAAATCTTCATAGTTTTAATTCTGTATAGGACTTTCGAAAAAAAAATGGTATAGACAATTTCGCCGCGCGACACGGTAACATTTTTTTTAACACCGGCTACCGAATTAGGGAGCGGCGCGGCTACGGTAATGTGCGGCGGAGGCACAGAGGCTAATTCGCAATATTAAACCTAATTAATTAGGTACCTAAATGAAAGAAAGGCATAAGTAAATTCTATACAATTGTATGTATATTTGGAATATAAGACATTTTAAATTTTATTCATTTGATCTTAGACTTTTTTATGACCATCTGACCTTTAGAAATTTTCGTTTTCGACATTTTAAACTTCGTCATTTTAACTTTAGGCATTCTTACTTTAGACTTTCTGATACGTACCCAAATCGATAGCTGCCACAGTAAAAAAGGATTTCTTTAAATAAAATGACCAATTTCTTGAAATATTTGGTTTTTCTAAAAATATATTTACTTAGGCCAATGCAATCTTTTTAAAACAAAAATAGTGCTCATCTTTTACTCAGACAATATTTTTCTTAATGATTTAGAAAAATATTTTTGTTTCAAAGCTTATTTAAACTTATATCAATTAAATTGACTTAATTTAAATCAAGAAATGTCCATCTTCTTGCATCAAATTAAAATTATCTTAAATCAATTTTACAAGTTACTTGGATTTAGAAAAACCTTTCTAAAAAAATAATTTTCTTCTATTAAGAGAAAGTTTATTGTTTATGAAGTATTATTTCTTGTTTTAAGAAATGTTTTTGTTCGGCTTATAGAAATTTTGTTTTAAACAGAGACATACTAAAATTTCGAACAACGGAATCATAGTTTTAGATAAACACGATAACATTTTAACTTTGAGAAATTTATCCATACATCATGGTCTGACCCGCGGTGTTAAGATATTTATCTAGTTCTTTCAGTAGTCGGAATTAAGTTTGTTTTGTCAAGCTCAATCGGGCCGGTTTGTTTGTTGCCTCTAGGTATCGCGTCCTACTTGGAACAGCTTCCCGGCCTCCACTCCTCTTTCGAACACTTTTACTTTGATTTTTTGTAGACTGCGCCCACGTTGGTATTTTGGTGTTATAATACATCTTCATTCAATACACAAAATCTCAATTTTTCATCAAAAATCAGTAATTACTTAGGTTAGGCCAAGCCAACTAAATATTTATTTATATTATGAGTAAAATAATAATTTACTCTAAGTAAGGTTAGTCTACAAGAGATATAGAAGATTTTTCGTATCAAGAATACATTTACTTGACTGAACAAAATAACGACGTCATGAATGAAACAGCACGTGTCTTGGAATAAATGTATTATTCTTGTAACAACTAAATATTTTTAAGAGTATTTTTTACTATTAAGAAGAAATTATTGTCTAGCGTCTATAGGGAGAGGATTATTTTCTTAGATTCAATAAATATGTCTTAAGCCAAAGCAGCAATTTGTATTTTTTAAGAAATCTGTTTTAACCGAGTAATAAATAAATTTAAATAATAACAAACAAGAATTGTTAACGACTAAAACGTCACGTTTCGAGTTGCAAGTTATTAAAGTAAAACTGGTGGCAATACCACTGGGTAGATTTGAAGCTAAAATAAAACGTATGCATGGGCTCTAGTCATCTAGGTCTAGACAATTATAAATGTCGACAAGGGGAAGGGAAAGGGTTACCTACCAGTTTTTAAAAATGAGGCATTTTAATAGGTTTTAATAGTATTAAGAGAGATTTTAAAATGTAGGTATTAACGGTTCAACTCAGTCTTGTAACTCACCTGTGTCGTGTGCTATATCTACATTGAACCAGCCGGGAATCGAACCCGGGACCTAGGTCGGCGGTTTTTTAGTTGGCGCTAAAGAGTATTTTGATCACAGTAAGAAATAGGATCTAAGGAGGAGAATAATAATATTTCAAGTTGATTAATCGTTTTTCCGTACAAAATGTATGGGAAAAGGTAATTTGGTAATTTCTGTCATTTCTTGTACCTACTCATTCCTTAAATGGTCCCATAGTCTTTTAATCCTCACATGAAATAGGATCGATGGGAATAACATTTTTTTTAGTATTTTAGCTTTTTTTTTTGCTAGCGGTAATATTTTACTAAAATTCGCGAATGCAGTTCAGAATACCTAGGTATTTTAAATAGTTATGGATGGTCTTCTAGGAACGTTTTTCTGTAACTATAACGGTTAAGATGCCATTAATGTAGTGTCTCAAAAATCCACCCTGTATATTGAAAACTGTGCCACAAACATTAGCAGATACCAATAAAAAACGCTATATTATGTATCCATAAGCGGGTGACAAAAACATAGTGCCCCAAAAGCAAAAAAAATATGTTCATAGATTGTAAAACAACCTTGAGTATATTGACTACAATAGGTAAAATTTGTATGTCAATGTAAAATTGTGAATTAGGTAGGCAGGCACATGTTTTGTAGTTAAATATCGTAACATTTGGTGTTCGCTGTCGTACATAGTACAACACACTTGAAGAACATGCTTCCTGACTGAATAATTAACCTACAATGTTCCTTAGCGTCCGATAAGTAGTAAAATTCATATCTTTACCGACTGATTCTTCAGTCGAACGCACCTCATCCATCCTGACCTGACAGCAACAGTGTGAGCTGTGGAACTCAAAAGCTCCCTTAAAAATCAAGTCAGTACTAATGTTGATGGTGTTTTTTTCGGCATCTCTCATATAAGTTGTCATAGAACCGAATCGGGAGCTAATTGAGGTTTTTTTTTACTGGAGAATCGGCATCAGCGCCCACTTTTTACTGGACGTGACCGCACCGAATTCTTTTAATATTTTTATTCCGTCAACTGCGCCCACATTCGGTATGCCTAAAAGATCTTCAATACAGTTAGAAGAAAAGCATTTGAAATAAAAGAGTTTTTTTTAAGAAAATCACTTAGTTTTTCATGGATGAGCCATTAATATTTAAACCTTAAAAATTTTAACATTAAAATTTACAAATCTTAGATCAATAGAAATAAACTCGCACAAATCAAATCACAACTACTTATAATCATTTAAAAATAATATATACAATAATAATGTAAATAAAACCACCTACCTACTCATAATAGGTGATTTTTTTATAAGTAAATCGTTTTAAAATAATAGCCTTAATGAAACTGGAATAATTTACTACTTCTTATTTGACAATCATGTGAAAGCTGTTTTTTTAATAGTTATAGGTATTTTATAATTTTAAAATGAAAGGTAAAATTATGTCTATTACAAGCGCCCGCGGTTTCACCCGCGTGGTTCCCGTTCCCGTGGGAATATCGGGATAAAAAGTATCCTAATGGTTTGTGGTTTTAATCTAGGCTATCTACTATCTGTGTGCCAAATTTCAACCAAATCCGTTCAGTAGTTTTTGCGTGATTGAGAAACAAACATCCAAACCCACAAACTTTCACATTTATAATATTAGTAGGAAGTTCTTCAATCGTCATGTAAAATACTCATTTTATACTTACTAAGTTTTGTATTTTGTTTTAATATTGTATTGTTTTAATATGCTGCAACCCACAGCCTCGTGTGCAATGAGCAACCTAAGCTGACTTGTCTCATAATTACTTACATTGTAACTCTTCAACAGTTTTCATTCTTTCTGTAAGTTTTAAAATCAATGTAAGCTCAAATTGGCCACTTTTGGCTAGAATGGATTTTAAAACTTACAGAAAGAATGAAAACTGGCTATCGGCACAGAATACATAGTCTACCGGGCTAAATCAGCTCAGTTTTAAAGAATTCATCTAATGACGTACATTGAGTGCCACTACCTACTAACAACAGTGCCGGATTAAGACTACTTGGTGCCCTAAGCAATCCACGCCTGTAGGCCCCCCCACATAGGGCTACCATCCACGAAAGGAAGGATGCCTGTCTAGGATGCACAAAATTCCAGATTTTTCAGAAAAATGTCCGCCTAAGTGTAGAAAAAACGGCCGGGCAGCGCCAAATTGTATCCACTATTCTTGTCTTGCCTGTTGTCTATAGTAAAATAGTCGATTTTTTGTTAGTTTCATCCTAACGACGACGACTTACTGTAAGATTAGTATCTTGCAGTAAGTCGTTTGACATGGCCACATCAATGAATTTGTAATATTTTTTTAATAAAAACATCGTTTTTGTTCGGTGCCAATTTATGGTGCCGCCCAGACGTGATGCCCTAAGCAATTGCTTTATTTGTTTAAGGTTTAATCCAGCACTGACTAACTACTAACCAGACTAGTGTGGCCTGCTCTTGCGCGGCCATATGATGATGTGCTTTTTCCACATACTTACCTAATACACCACCGTTATACCTACTTACCTACAATTTAAGTCATAACTTTTTTCTACAGACAAAAATGCCGCCACAAGGCAAACAAACGGATTCCTGGGTGCTGTACGAAACTGACGCCAAAGAACAAGACGTGATCCAACATGTACCGCCCTCTGCCGAGAAGAGGAAAATGGAGATCGTATGGAGGAACGTCATCATATTTATCTACCTTCACGTCGCTGCATTATACGGAGCGTATCTGTTCTTCACCAGCGTCATGTGGAAGACCAGAATTGCTAGTAAGATTTTTGCTACTTATTGTTTTAAAAAAAATATTTAGTAATTGATCAAACGTTTGTCGTTTGTCGCCCAATCCCATGTAAAGCCACATACAGACGGAATCCCGATTCGGAATTCTGAACGGAATATCGATAACTTATGAAACGTACGGGAAATTCCCGCATTGTGTGTGGTAATAAGTAGGTCCATAGATTTGTTGTAGTACCTTTTTTGCCCATAGAAAAATAATCATTAAAGAACTAAACTTATTTCCCTCAAAATCTTTTAAACTATAATGCTACCAACGAACTAAGATCGTTGAATGCTACAAAGACATGAAGCACGTATTATGAATCTTGAATGTTATCAGATTAGCTTGATATCAATTACTCCGTAACTTCGCAATAGAAGTATATTTTTCACGACCATAAATTTTAAAATGCGATTTTCTCAACTTGTACATTTCGACAGTTTCAGATTCGAAAAAATTTAAAAAAAGAATGGTTATACTTATAGATCACTTTTTTTTCTTTAGATAGGTAATTTTATCTAGTTTTAGGATCTATCAATAACTCCATATCCCGAAAGTTGAACCTTTTCAGATTCACAGTCACATTTTTCCTTTGTTTCTGTGTTCTGAGCTGTCCCTGTATTTTCCATAGTATCTATTACATTATAACATTTTTAGAAAATATTCATTCAAACATCATGAATTGGAGCAGAGACAGACGCTATTGACTACTTTTGTTTATTTTATTTCACGTAAGTGGGTATTAATAAAATATAATTCTCATATTTTGTTTAGCTTACCTCATATACGTGATATCGGGCCTCGGTATAACCGCGGGCGCGCACAGACTTTGGGCGCACAAATCTTACAAGGCGAAGCTGCCACTTCGCCTATTACTCACATTTTTCAACACAATGGCATTTGAGGTAAACTATTTTGCAAATATCAAATAAATAAATGTATATATTATTATAATTATATTATTCGCAGCCACCTATGTATTTCACAAAGGTGATGTAGCTTCATTTAAGCTTCTTTGGGGCATTTGCTTCGAGCCAGGATTGCAGTGTCATTTGCAAAGGTTGCAAATAATAATACAGTAACAACAATGTAACAGTTACTGTTACATTGTTGTAACTGTATTATTATTATTATCATTGCGTTTTTTAGATCACATGTATAAATAGTTTACAACATCGGTCCCAGCACTGAGCCCTGAGGGACGCCACCTAAAATTAGTTGGGGATGTACAGTTGTTTTCCTTGATTTGGAATATACGGTTGGAGAGATAAGAACACAAAAATTAATAACGAAAATGTCGAAATAATATAAATATACAACTGGTTACAAAAAACCCCTAATGCCGAATATGGCAGATAGGAACCATCAAACTGCTGCAAAAAAAATCAGCTGTTTAATACAAAAAATAGAGAGAGTTCAGAGAATTCAGAGTTGGTCCCATAGTAAGTTGTTCAGTTTGATGGTACCTATCTACCATATTTGGCATTAGGGGTTGCTTTGTAACACGTTGTATACCTTTATTTGAAATCTAAAAGAATACTACTTATTAAACAGCAATCAGTTCTGGACTGGACAAGAGATCATCGAATGCATCACAAGTACTCGGAGACCGACGCTGATCCTCACAACGCTACTAGAGGGTTCTTCTTCTCGCATGTCGGCTGGGTGATGGTCAGGAAACACCCACAAATTAAGGCGAAGGGACACACCATCGATATGAGTGATCTTCGAGCTGATCCTGTACTCAGGTTCCAGGAAAAGTAAGTTTTCCGCTTTGCGAAATATTATATCAATATTAATATGAAGAGGCATTTGCCCTACTATTATAACGGGTGTAACAAGACCTTTAACGAAGCCGAAGTCCACGTATTCGGCCCATCATCAGGATATTTTTTGTCTTTTAGACTATACTTGGGAAACCGATAGCTACGAAGTTATTGAAGGTCAAAGTAAAAAAAAATTTTTGAACAGAAATGGCCCAGATGATGGGCAAAATACGTAGACCTCGGCTTCGTTGAGGGACTTGTTATACCCGGTATAGTTAACAACATATTAGGTTACCATAACGTGGCAATATTGAACGAACTTCAAACACCATATAGGGCTTAAAATAAATTATTTTCTCTTTTTAGGTACTACTTGTACTTGATGCCGTTGTGTTGCTTCGCAATCCCAACTTTATTACCAACTCTCTGGGGTGAGAGTCTATGGAACGCGCACTTCTGCACGGCCATCTTTCGCTACGTATTCGTACTGAACAGCACTTGGCTCGTCAACTCTGCTGCCCATCTATGGGGTGAAAAGCCCTACGATAGACACATCAACCCTGTAGAAATCAAAACAGTGTCCGTATTAGCACTAGGAGAAGGCTTCCACAATTACCACCATACATTCCCGTGGGACTATAAAACAGCTGAACTTGGCAATTACTCCTTTAATATCACTAAATTATTTATCGACATCATGGCAGCAATTGGCTGGGCTTACGACTTGAAGACTGTCTCTCCAGACATGATTGAGAAGAGGGTGAAGAGGACTGGTGACGGCAGCCACAGTGTTTGGGGTTGGGGCGATAAGAACATTCCTGAAGAAGACATAAAAGACACTATTATAATAAACCCAGCCAAGTCTGAATAATAACATTGAACACAGTTGACATTTCCGAAAAGACAGTAATTTATATAGACTAATATAAATCTCTTATATAAAAGTGAAGGGGTGACTGACAGACTATTGCCCAGCCCGAACCATTGAACCTAGAGTCTTGAAATTTTGTACATAGATATTTTATACAATGTGAACACCCACTAAGAAGGGACTTTTGGAAATTCCACCCCTAAAGGGGTGACATGCGGGTTCAAAGTTTGTATGAAAAAAAAAATATTTAACAGACATTTCGACTTGTAACTTCGTAGGAGTACTTCTAAAACAAATAAGCAAACCCGTGTTTCGTGGTTTTCCGAAAATCAACCCTTTAGGTGTTAAATGGGGCAAAAAAAGCCCAAAATGCTGTACGCCTGTGGAATTTACTCCCGGAGGGTATCAGGAAAGCCCGTTCTTTGATTTCCTTTCGCGATCAAGTCAAAAGACATTTCCTTTCCTCTATATAATTTATTTCCTCTCCTTTTTATCACCTTAATCTAGAAAACTCAATTTCTTTCTAAATATTTTTATTTTTTATATATCTATATCTGTTTTCCTCTTCATATTTGCACCCACTCCCCACTGTCATCTCTTCTTTCACTTTATAACTCAAGGTTGCCTGGAAAGAAATTGCTACTAAGCAATAAGGCCGCCTTTTGTGTGCTTTCTCTGTTCTTTGTATTTCCTTGTAATATGTTAATTTAATTAACACTCCTTAAGTGTGCAATAAAGTGTTTTATTATTATTATTATTAAATCAACGTACAGCCCAAACCACTGGACCAAAGACTTGAAATTTTGCTCCTCGATACTTTATACAATGTAACACCCACTAAGAAGAGATTTTTGGAAATTCCACCCCTAAAGGGTTGAAATGGGGGTAAAAAGTTTGTATGGAAAAAAAAATTAAATAGCCTTTTCAACTTGAAACTTTGTAGGAGTACTTCTAAAAATAAATAACCAAACACGTGTCTTGTGGTTTTCCGAAACTCAACCCTTTAGGGGGTAAATGGGTAAAGCCCAACATCGATATGTGTGCCGTTATCAAGGTTTTATGGGATGTTGATTGCGAAAATAGCATTTATTTTTCAGTAGTAGACATTATTCAATCCCTAAAGGGGTCAAATGGGGTTCTCACTTTTAAAAACCAAGCAAAAACACGTAATTGGTGATTTTCCGAAAATGTTGAGGTTTATTTAATTTAACCACTAACCCCAACCCCTTGGAGGTTAGTGGTTACCCCTAAAAATCAAAGATGGATGTCGTTATAAGGTTTTATGGGATGTTGATTGTGAAAATGACTTTATTTTAGGATCCAACACGAGACGGTGGACATTATTCAACACCTAAAGGACTGAAACGGGGGTAAATTTTTTTTATGGAAAAATAATACGGGAATGGGTACCTCAGGAATGAGAACGAGAACGGGAACGGGAACTAATGATATTATAAATGTAAAGTTTAATGTTTGGATGTTTGTTACTTAATCAATCACGTAAAACCGGCTGAACGGATTTGGAATAGCACACAGATAGTTATAGCCTGTGGTAAAACATGGATGCTTTTTATCTCGGTCAAAGGTTCCATAGCGATTTTCCGATTGTCCACGTGGACGAAGTCGCGGGCAAAAGCTAGTAGGACATAATATGCATGGCCTCGCCGACTTTTTGTGGGTAATGCTGAGTACTATAAACATGACTGTAGAAATACAGGCCATGTTACTCGCAGATAAATTAAGCTTAGATAAAAAAAAATAAAAGACCTTAAAGAACAATGCCCACTGTCCATACATTTGAAAACCTTTTAATGAGTTAGCTTGTATAAATCCTCTTGATAGCAAAATGTGATCGTTATTTATAACTGTTTAAGGGTCTGAAGTCAGATTTTTTATTAAATCCCACAGAAGTCTAAAAATAATACTTTAAGGTTTGAGGTTAGAAATATCTTCTCGACGTTTTTAGCGTTACGACGTCATAGCTAAACATTTTTAGCTACTATTTTTGTTTGAATTAATTATCAACAACACATATTAATCATTAATGAAGCGATGACGAGCGTAAGTCAAAGAAAAAACAAAATCTAAACAACAACAATTTATAAAACGCACAGAACACAACGAACAACAACCACAAACAACAGAGATAGATAGAGCTGAACACTCTGACAGTGAGTGACTCCCGTCCAGTCTGGTCAACAACACGTTCCGTTTTAGGTAGCATCTTTAGTAGATTTGGTTGTTTAGTCAATTTATCAATATCATCAATTTATCAATAATTACTTATTATGTTAGGTATGCGGTAATGGTAGGTACTTAACGCTATTTAAAACTAATATTAGATAATATATAGGCAAACATGCATCACAATATATCACATTAAACAAAAATAAAAAGTGTAACAGAACGTTTTGAGCGGCCGGATGCCATCAGGGTGCGTTCAAAAACCCTAACTTGGTTACTACCGTAGCGTTGGGTGCGTTCAAGCACCTTAATTTGGTTCTAACTTAGGAAAAGAAAACACAATATTATATTTTTCCCTGGGATTGTAGAGAAACATAGATAGCGTGGTTTGATTTATTGATTTTTGGGCTATTTTTGCCAATAGGATTTATTTCTATACATTCTCAAAAAAAGTTAGGTCTATAATGGGCATTATTCTTTGGAAAATGTCGCAAAATAAGATCGGTGGTTTTATTGACGCCAATATGGTCGTGGTCATCATAAAAGACCCGAAGCAAGCTCAACCAGTGACCCTTACGGCCCGACTACAACCAGTGCCGCAGGCGGCGTTCATTAATTACTGCGCGCTATCTCGATGGCGCGATAGCGGTCTCTCAGCTCGTCGTCACTACACCGCGCCGCTTGCCGCGCCGCCTGTCTCACCGCCTGCCGCGCTGGCTGTGGCCGGGCCGTTAGGGATGAAGCACAAGAAACGCGGCTCTTCACCAGTAGGTGAATGTTTATAAAATAAAAGTTCATTTTTTATAAAATACGTGTATTGATCTAATTGCCCTTCCTTGACTTTAGTCATCAACTCCTGCGTCTCCACATCAGCAGTCTGAGCAATATTTGCCCAATTGACCGGACTGCGTATGTGGTAGACTTGTGCTGGAGGATTCCTATGTAAATAATCACCATGTTGAGGTATTCCAGTTATCGCACCAATCTGAACCGCACCACCCGAACCGCACCATTAATTAAAAATATTATTAAAGCACTCCAGTTACGGCACCAATGATTAAGTAGAGGTGTTAAATGAAAAAACATTGATGACTTATTATTATATTTGAAGACATTATTTTAAGTAGGTATTCTAGTAACAACTAATAATACATCACTAGGGAGACTTGATGAAATTATTTTGAACTGTTCAAGAGTTAGCTTTTTGTGTCGGGGTTTTTTAAATTTTAATTTAGGTTTTGAAATCCTTAACACGGCATTATTTTTTTTTATACTATACTCGAACTCAGCACTATGGAGTGTTGTGTGAAGGTGTAGATTCCAAATAAGCGCCGCCGCTCCATGCTGTTCTTAATAGACAGCCAAACTATTCTAGTACAAACATTCTTTTCAAAGAGCTCTTCATACCTAAAATAAAACAAAAAACAATGAATTGCGCGAATCAAAATAAAATAATGTATATTTCGTAGCAAGTGCTACCCGCCCAGGCGCGCGGCGTAGCATCGACCCTGGCTGCACCTTACTTACAGCTGCAGCAGCGTGCGCAAATAATTTTTTTAAAGCCGTTAGTCTTAGAGCATAAATGGTTTAGTGCTGAAAAATGGTAACAGATAAACAAACAAACAAGACTAAGGTGTAGAACATGTGAAGTTAGGCAAGCCCTAACTTCACATGCTCTACACCTTAGTAGAGTTAAAAGCTTGGCTCTACCTGAGGTCTAATTTAGGGTCAGCTTGTAGTTGTAATAAATGATGAAATTATCAGAACACTATTACATTGTAGAAATAACATATAAAGTGGATTCCATTAATGATTAATAAAAAAAAATGAGGCTTGAGTAAGTTAGCTCAACTCAAAACGACATTATGATTCTAATTATGAAATATCAATGAAAACTTGGCTATTAATGTGTGTCAAACTGTGCTTACAAAGATTTGGTAGCGGGACAGCATAAAACTGGTACTGGTTTATTATTTAAGTTCTGAACACTTCGTAAATATTTAAAATATAAAAACCTGACTACATAAAAATGTTTTAATAAATGAAGCTAAAGAAAAATTGATATAAAAAAAGGTCGGTTATCTAGCTACGTATTGTCATAAGAATAAAGTTTTATTCTTATGGTATTGTTGCAAGCCGAGACAAATTATTGCATGTGTTTTTCGGGCGGGTAGACTTACCAGTTTGTTAATTTGAAACTTATAAGTTTTGAAATTTACAATAGGTATTATTTTACAATTTGTCATCTTAAATCACATTTAACAAGTAAAATGAAAGATACGTGCGAAAAACCTTACATTCACAAACTTTCACATCACATTAATTATTCCTTTCTATCGGTTCTTGCATAGACCTGAAATCCTTGGACCGATCCCAGAAAGCTGCAATAAAAACCAGTAAAAAGTACGTGCTGGGAAATTTCTAGCATTTTCAGGGGACGTTAAATAATAGAACACAATGGTTTGTCTTATTTGTGGGACTTTTGCTATCGGACGTGCATCGGGCACAAATCCGGCGAGATTTCCACCAGTGTGCAATCAATGGGAATGCATTATTGGACGCTGAATATTGAATAAGTAAGTACCTATAGGAAAAAGTAGGGCACCTGTGCTAGTTTCTTGGCAAGATGGAAATTTGGAAATAATTACTTTATGTTGGCAGGAATTGAGCTCGATTCTTTGAATCTCTCTTAAAAAGTGGTCTTTGGTCATGGTCTTTCGATGTTTGTAAATGTGCGTATTTGAACAAAAGAGAATCTTCTTTTAAAAGTAATAATAAAGTGCGAAACACACCGGATGCGTAAGCGTATGCGTTGTTAAACTGTGGCGTAAGCGTGCACGTCGACGTAGACTCTTTCTGTGAGTGACTGATTTATAAAACTAAAAAAATCCTTAGTCTTTTGATGTTTGTAAACGTGCGTATTTGAACAAAAGATAATCTTCTTTTGAAAGTAATAATAGAGTGCGAAACACACCGGATGCGCAAGCGTATACGTAAGCGTGCACGTAGACGTATAGCAAGACGTTGTAATGTCTGTAACTTTATGAGACATGGCACACCGCTTGCGTAACGCATAGACTGATGCGTAACCCTACGAATTGCAGCTCGTGACGTTGTACTCAATGTCATTCCCTATTGGATGTCACATCGAATACGCACGTATCTTTGCTGCGTGTCACTACTCACTACGCGCGTCTAAGCAGCCGGTGTGCCCAGGCCTTAAAAGATTACTTTACGTCACTTTAGTTTATGATCGCATTTGGATTACACATTCGATTAAGTACAAGCAAAAAAAAAACTGTTTCAAATCTCTTTTGACTTTATGAGTGAACGTGAACGCATTTTTTGAGGCAAAATTTTTTACGGTAAGACGCACGTCCTAATAAAATGGATAGCACTTTTAAATCCATATTCGATTCAACCATAGATTCCTACTTCCTGCTCAGCTCAGTGCATTTTAAATTCTCCCTACGTTCTAACTGTAAGAAGCACCGATTGAATTTTGTCACGTACGTTCCGCAACAAGTCGCATCGCTTCGTGCGGCGTCGCGCGACGCTCACTTGATATTAGTGCAACATTTCTGAAGCTACATTACTCTCGAGTAGAAATATAAATGTGTTCGGTTTCTTTGTATTTTAGTTACATAGCTAAGTATAAAAAATTAAGGCTTCAATCAAATATTTGAATATTCGCTGAAAAAAAATCCTTTTTCACAAGTATCTATTTAAAATCTTCATTGTACAATACTTACCAATTTTTTTATACTTATAAAATGTATACCAAAACATTCAAGTATATGTATATTTTAGAAGATACATATGATTAAATAATTACATGGTACCTACAATATTATTTTGTAGGAGTTTGGCGAAGAAAACAAAATACTATTAATTATTTACAGTGTTGCTTATTTATTTGATTTATATTCTAGAGTCCATGTACCATTTTCAAGTCTATGGTCTCATTTTATGTTGGTGGAAGAATAATTGGGAACATCACTTCTGTGCTCGTTCAATCCATGACGTTCTCCCAATTTGTTTATCCTGTGGGCAAATATCAAAGTATCGATGTATTTTTACTTTTATCTGACTGGAAAGACGACGGTATTTCCGTGATTGAACGGCTTGTGTTTATTTTTTCAAGTTATGAAATAAAGAAAGTATGAAAATAATACTTGGTAAATGTAACACAAAAGGTTAGTCTAGGTAAGTTTTACTTTAAATGTTTTGTCGATTTTTAAGCCTAGAAAAATCATTTTTGAAATTATTTTCTAAAAGTATTAACATAAATATCTGTTCTGTGCTTAAATACTACGCGTAACTTTAATTTTTAAAATTGCTTAATACTTCATTGTAAAAATGTTATGCATAACATGCCTAATAAAAGAATGACTGTGTGCCTCAAACCTTAAGGGATAACGTCTCAAACATGATCATATCCACATTTTTCCCGATAATAACATTATCCAACAAGATACCGGGAAAAACTCGTTCCTTCCACAAGTTGAGTCACAAAACCGCACTCGCAGCACATTCACAAACTACAAATTTCGCGTAACTACCGATAAATAACGCATATTCCTGCTGAATCCAGTCGCTAGGGTTCCTCGGGGATAATCGCAAAGCCCCTAAAAATGAACGATTACGGGCCTCTGCCTTATAAAAGTAAGACGGCCAGTACTCGCTGACCCCTAAGAGCGAGCTTACTGGCATAAATAATGTTTACTTCGGCTGTTGTTAGGATCCCTTAACCTGGTTACCCAGATTTCCTGGGGAGAGGGATTAGCAAAATCGCCGGAGAAGTTATCGCTGCGATGAAATGTGATATTCGAAGGTTTCTGCGCTCACTAAATTGAAAATGACGACTTCTGCCTTTAGGTGACTGCGTTTTATTTGACTTTGTGGCAAATGGTTATCTTTGCGAGTTAGTTACTTTGCACTAAATCAATCCAGGAAAAAATGTTTCCTAAACTTTTTAATATAATTGTATTACTGTACGCTAGCCAAGTCTGGAACCCGAGAAATGATATTTATATTAATCGAATTGTGTTTCTGTGCTACAAAACTAAGGATTTATATCACTCTAGCAACTACCATAACTTGTGCAGAAAGCATCACCTTCTTCCATTAGAAAAGCATCACCTTAATCCACTAGAACTCCGCCGCGATATTAGTGACTTGACATTTTTGTTACGGATAGCGTCTAGCTTCATAGACTGTCCAGAGTTGCTCGCACTTTTATCCCTAAGGAGCCCAGCGAAACCATTGAGGAGTAACCAACTTTGGCATCTTCCTTCAGCAAGTACTAACTATAGGCAAAATGAATACATGTGGCGAGCAAGTAACTTATTCAACAAACTATGTAAAACTTTTAATTTCGATTTGTTTAACACCAGTTTCGATGACACCAGTTTGGTTTTTGACTCTTAACTAGTTTTTGTTCTGTATCTAATTTGTATAAATACTGTTAACATAATTTAGGTAAATGCGATAAATATTGTATAATATTACCTAACTACTCATGCATCCCATAATTCATAATAACTGAGTAGGTACATTACGAATTGTCGCTACAAACACTATGTTTGCTATTTGTGGAGTTCTGTAATTGGCTTCCTGTCGCTATTATATTTTAAGTATTCTGTAACTCTAGCTGTTGAACTTCCATTAAATAAATAAATAAATACGAAATTTTAAACACAGTTTTGGTTATAATTCAAATCATAGGTTTTTATGTAGTGGCACTGAGCTTTGCAAGTTTTAGTTTGTGGTTGTTAGATTTTAGATTGTATAGGTATAGGCCGGATAATTAGAAACACCAGTCGATTTTCATACAAACGAGGTAAATTTGATGCCTTGGTTCTCCGCCAGGGATTGATTGAGCTGTGATCTGATGATGGCCATCCAGGGAGTGAATGGAGGAGATCCAGTTCGCTATACACACCCAAGTGGTCTGATAAGCATTCTAAGAGCTGCAAGGATCAGAGTTCTCAGTTTCTGGATTTCCATACATTGTAATACATGCATTTTCACGGTTTTTTTAAACCCCAAATAGCTCTTAGAATGCTGATCAGATCAGTTGGGTGTGTACAGCGATCTAGATCTCCTCCATCCACTCCCTGGATGGCCATCATCAGATCACAACTAGATCAATCCCTGGCGGAGAACCAAAGGCTTCAAAGTTACCTCGTTTATGTATGAAAATCTACTGGTGTTTCTAATTAACCGGCCACCACTATTTACTAATGTAGGTAGTTTGATTTTAAATTGCTATAATTGCATAAATACCTAACTTGGTATTAATTAGCTACAAAAATAGATTAAATTCAACAAGAAACAAACAAAAAAATAAAAGATCATTCTACAAACTCATATTTTACTTTATTTATAGTATTTTTATTTACAAAGACGTTAGTAACTAAGTAGTGGGTACTTAATCTGGTGTCAAAGGCCATTATGAAATTGTTTTATCGCACGAAATCCTAGAATTAAATGCAAAATACAAAGGTTATCATTTCAGGGTATCATTATAAAAATACATTTTGATTCATTTCAAACAAACAACATCGTACTGTTTTGCTGGGAATGAGTCGAGAATTTACGATTCGACACCATTCCAAAACACAACTTTTCTAAAGTAAAACATTGTTTTAGGCTCTATAACCCGATAATCTTTCAATGACCTGCAAAATTTGATTTTCTGCTTTGAAACCAATAAATTGTTAGTTGGCAAATTAGTGAAATCAGAATGCGCTACTTCTATATAAAATTTATGGGAAAATCGCGCTTCGGTAGCTCTAAGTACTTATGTCAATTGACTAAGGTGTCAAATACCCAATTATTGTAAAATAACGCAATACTGTTTTACTCTCGCGCATAATTTTACGGCATTTCTAACACTTTCGATATTTGTTCATTGTCCTCAAATTAGCGTCACCTATGAAATGGATCGTGTAAATATTGGAAAGCGGGCATCACTTTCTTCTTATTAACACGTAGATTTCAAGTACACACTTTTTGAAGCAGCGATGTATGCTGTAAATATCTCATTGTCTTGAGCTTTGTGGAGATGAAAACATATGAAACTGAAAAAAATCGAAAAAAAGAACCACGAGAGAAGAATTTATAAACGTATAGTTAGATACAATCAAAATGCGTGTGGCAGTTTTGATTTCAATAGTATTGTTATTTTATGTTTTCGCAAGTTATGAGTGTGCTGAACAAAGTGCTGTTGAAGCGAGAGGAAAGAAAAAGAAGAAAATTGCTATATTCGGTGAGTGGTGGACGGTGTTATTTTTTGTAATCTTGATCAGGTAATTCTGATGTCGAGTCGATTTTACAAAGCGACTTTCTAGTCGGCTACAATCGAACGCATTAGTCGACTAAAATCGACCCGTTTAAATTCAACAAAAGTTACAAGAGTTGGACATACTTACTTTATTATAATTTATAGTAATTAGTGTTATATTTTTTTATTGTAGTAGTGAAATTGTTAATACTATATTTTTAATTAATTTGTAAATAAATTTATGTCCAGAAATTGCATATAATAAAAATACAATGTTATTTTTAGTTTATACAAAATTTTTCGTGGGGTTGATCAGACCATCAAACTGAACAACTTTCATTATGGAACCAACCTTGAAATCGCGAAAAAAAAACAGCTGTTCCATACAAAAGTACAATCCTACTCCATCGAAATGTATGAATCAACCCCACGAGGTTTTGTATAAACTAAAAATAACCTTGTAAAGAATCGAAAATACATTCGGTTTCCCATTGCTGTAGGTACTGAAAAAAGAGAAAAATCTATGTTTGGACTTTTCTTATAAATCTGCCCTTCTCTACTCAAATGGCCAACATTCTAGGTACGTTTAAACGCTACGCTCACTTTTAAAGCTTAAATATTATGAGCAATAGACGATTAAATAGCAAAATTATTAGAATCACAGACTTTGATGTTTTTTATGGAACTGACAAGCTTATGGCACGTAATTTTAAAGTTTACTGCTTAATTTAAAGCTTTGACGCATGTGTTGGCCAATTAAGTAGGTGGGCAGATCTTTTGCCTGAAATTTCCAAAACTGGAACTGGTAACTTAAGGTCTCACTTTATATTATATTCCAGTATACATCGCGGACCTGATCCTGAAGAAGTTCTTTTTCCTGAAGCTGGCGTACGCGTTTGTGTTCTGGATCCTGCTGCACAAAGCTGGGTACTTCCTGGCGTGGTTCGCCAGCTACCTGAAGGAGCAGAAGCATCTGGAGCACCATTCACACCATGACCACCATGACTACCACCCCTCGTACAGCCAGGGGCCTTATAGGAGGCAGACGTACGGAAAAGTTTAAGGCCCCCTATATAAGGTGGTACCAAATTATCTAACGATACTTAAACAGGTGATAGTGTTGCTTAAACTGAACAACTTTCTCCAAGGAACATAGGTCGAAAAACGAATTTTTTTTTCGTCTTTCCATAGTAGCTCAGTCAGCTGACTAGTACATTTTGTATGGGAGTATGATTTTTTTTTTTCGTTTTTGGCCTATGTTCTTTGGAGAAAGTTATTCAGTTTAAGCAACACTATCACCCGTTTAAGTATCATCAGATAATTTGGTACCACCTTATATACCTCAATGTGTCCTCATCATAAAAATATAATTGCTCGCAAAGTACATAATGTATCTGAAATTCACATGTACAGATTGAAGCTATGTTCTATAGTTTATTTACAAACAATAACCTCAGTAAAATCTAGTTCGTTGTAGTATTAGTTAGAAAAAGAGCAAATAGCGGCCATTACTCATTAATATCACATTAATTAATACCGTTATATTTTGTCGATGCAACTGCACACGCCCCGCGCTCCACCTGAACTCAACTCAAACAGCAAACTCAACCCGAACTTAACTCAAACTCAACCCGAACTCAACTCAAACTCAACCCGAACTCACCTGAACATAAGAGGACAGAGGAGGATACACAGGAGCTTATTAATGTGTCATACATAACATAAGACAAGACAACGAACCTTCTGCTCACCTGCGCTGCTTGGGGTTCGTATGTGGGACTAATAAAATAAAGTTTAGGTTAGGATAAGTTAGGTTAGGATAAATTGTTGGTCGTAGATTCGGAGTGATAATTTTAATCGTGAAATATGTCACAAATTAAACTTTACATTTCTCTGATACTTTAGTACCTAAGTAGCTGAAGAATGTTGTGTTAAAGATAAAAGGGCTAAAATCACCAAAATCTAAAATAATAATCATATGTAACATAGAATCAAGTCGTTTTCCTACCTAAATGAATAACATGTGCAAGTGGACTGATTATTTATTTTCTAATAAAATAATGTAATAAATCAGGTTAAGGATGCTTATGGGGTATTTACATGGATGACCAAAAGCCGCACAACTTTCGCCGCACGGCGAAAATTGACCGTGTAAATGGCAATTCGGCCTAGGCAACACCCACAGGTGACTGAACAAAATTATCTGATCCGTTGGCCAACACTGGAACTACGTTATTACTACCTATATTGGTGCCTAGGTTAAGCCATCAACTACAAGGACGACAGCGACGCTATTACCTTCGATTTAATTTTGGAAGCGACTTGCTAGGTCACTAAAGTCGACCGTCAAAGGTGACTAAAATCGACTCATGTAAATAGCACATTATAGAAATAAGAGTGAATATTGTATATTTATTTATTTATTAAATTGCAAATAAATAACTTGTGTGCAATAAAATATAAGAAGTATTTTTCATTCTAATGTGTGACATTCAACAACGCATTTAAGAATTCAGACCAGCCCCATAGTCTATTAGGCATTTTATGTTTATTTATTACTGAAATATTATTATTAAAAGTACATTACAGGAAGCCGATTACGGGAAGTTAGTATTTACATTGTCGAGGATGGTTTGAACCTAATCATTCGGGGCAATGTAAATAGCTTCCCGTACAAGGCTTCTATGCTTTTCTCAAGAAATGTGAAGAAATAAAATTTTCCTAGAAAAAAAAATGATTTTTACCATTGCCACTCGAAAAAGTGCGTTTAATTCAACGATAACAGTGAAAAATACGCTGTTTTATTCACCGAGTGAATAAAAATATTTTGAATTTGGAACAAGTGCGCATCGTATGAATCACAGAACAAAGAATTTTTTTTTTATGAATTATGTACAAAAAAAAAACGTGCTGAAAGTATGGAGCTATTCCATAGATAAAGCCATCGCCAATTTTATTTAGGTTCTTTCTAGTGTCTTAGCTTTGGGTTTTTTTCTAAAAAATATCTCCCCAAATTAATTAGGTTCTTTTTAGTGTCTTATCTTTGGGTTCTTTTCTTTACATTAGAGGGAGATTAGATGTTTAGTCTTGCATCAGTCCATTCCATCAGTCTGGTACGATCTTCAGTCTGTAAAAATTCAAAGTCTATACAAACTGATGAAATGGACTGATGTCAGACTGATCATGTAATTTCCCTCATAGCATGGTTGTTTTATGTCATTGGAAAACTTATAGTTTCACTATTTTCTAACGGTTAAATTACCGATTACCTATCTAAATAAAATTTTTTTGATAACTATAAATAGGTACTATAGGTGTAAGTACTACTATTATGTTTTCTCTAGAATCCTTCGCTGCTCTCGGGATCTAACATAGTACCTCGAACTAAATTCCTTCTTTTTTCACTTGTTGTATAATCTACTATTTTAAATTGGTTCGTGTAGCCATGTCAAATGACCAGTGCCGGAAGTATAGTGTCAGGAAGTAAGTATCGAAATTCATTTCCGCATTGCTCACTAGGGGCCCTATTTTTGAATCACTCGGCTGGCGTCGAGCGCTCTTTTCTACAAAATTTCGTTCGACATTTGACTCAAGTGATAGAGATTGAGATTCAAAAATAGGGCCATAGGGGCCATATTTTTGAATCTCTGTATCTTTACTCTTTACGAACTTATCGACTCAGTGACAGCGTCGCTGTCGTCTATAGACGACGGTGTAACCTAGGGTGTTATTCCCTGAGGATCTCATTCCCCGAGGATCATGTCCCGGAGGATCTCGAATTAGTATTGACTAAGTTCATAAAGACGAAAACAATTTGAGATCCTCTGGGACATGATCCTCGGGGAATGAGATCCTCAGGGAATAACCCAACCTAGATACAGCTCGCGCAATATAACTTGACCTAATTTTTACCACGTGACCCGCACACTATAATTTTTGTACTGAAAATTGCTCCTGCGCAAGCCTCATTGTCTATGGTTCGGTTATGTTGCGCGAGCTGTAACAATATAAATAACACTTAGTTCCAGTTTTGGCCACTGGGTCAGATAAGTTTGTAAAGAGTCTCGACGCCAGCCGAGGGATTCATGAGGTCGCATGAACAAAATAAATATAAAATAAGAAAAATAATGAAATTTAATAACAACGTGGTACGTTGGCTTAGAGCATGGTGGCAACCCTGCCTATAATACTTTTCTCGCTGGTAGAGGTGAAAAGTCATAGGTATATTTAACACGAGATCAATTTTTTGTTGTCTCGTGCCTGAAATTACTTACTGTGCTCAATACGACTTCACTAAAGTCAGCACAAACTGACTTTGGTCTCTAGTATAACAAATAACTATTATCTTAAGTTTCTGTAAAGAAAATTAAATATGGTAGCCTTAACAGTAGTGAACTAAGAATCGACATAACGCAGATAAATTAATCCAAGCTCAAACAAAATAATACAAGATAATGCTCTAGTTAAGTTCATTTGAAAGTATAAGGGTAAATTAAGTTCATTTGAAAGTATAAGGATAAATTAAGTTCATTTGAAAGTATAAGGGTAAAAGTCGACCGTTTCCATTGTTCTTCCCTTAGCTGGTAGGTACTTGACGGACCGTTTTGCCGAGAGGACCCGAGGGATTTGTTTATACCAACAAGATTGTCGAGATTGAGAATACAAATAGTTCATGGCCTAACTAATATTTTTCTTTCTCCTAATTGGCGCGTGTCTAAATATTGAGATTGTGCAGATATTGCTGTTATGTTTATTTGACATACCCACTTACATCGATTGATTTTGCGTTTTATATAGGTAGTTACGATGAAGATATCAATATTTTACAGAGGTTTCTAAAATGGATGGGTTACTATGTACTGAACTAGCCAAAACTTTTTAGTTCTTTCATATACTTTAGCCCTTGCTATTTTAACCGACTTCAAAAAAGGTGGAGGATCTCAGTTCGTCGGAATCTTTTTTTATGTAAGCATGTTATTCGATAACTCTAAGGCTGTGTTCAGACGAAACCGCACGACCCGACCTCAACCCGAACTCAACTCAAACTCAACTCAACCGCAGCCCACTCCTTGAAATACAGCGCTTACAATTTTGAGTTTTATGGCACATTAATAAGCTCCGTTATAATTTGTCGATACAACTGCACACGCCCCGCGTTCAACCCGAACTCAACCCAAACTCAACCCGAACACAACACGAACTCAACCCAACTCAACCCGATCTCACCTCAAACTCACCTGAACATTACACAGGAGCTTATTAATGTGTCATAAGACTCAAAATTATAAGCGATGTATTTCAAGGTGGGCTGCGGTTGAGGTGAGTTTGAGTTGAGGTCGGGTCGTGTGTTATCGTTTGAACACAGCCTAAGACGGCCGGACCGAATTGAAATTGTGTTTTTTATAGTTTGAAAGCATTTATTTCCAAATTGATTCCATTGTCATAAAATCAAAATCTGATAATCTGATAACTTAACTTTGACTATGGCCTAGTTCCAAATCACGCCAACAGCACTGTTAGCGTATAATCCATTAAATGAAGTAGGTACACAAATACCCTATTTGTGTAATATTTTGTGACTATTTAATTTGGTCGGATACGCGCTAACTGCGCTGTGAGCGTGATTCGGAACGCGGGGTATGGCTTTGGTTTATGACGTCAGTGCACTGTCCGTTCTTGTCATCGTGTTATGATATGACAAGGACGGACAGAGCATTGCTAACGCTCTGGCTATAGCTTTGAGTTAGGCCATAGCCTTCTCTATTGTTCTACAAGCCATGCTATTAGGTTTGGCAACGTTGCGCGTGAACCTATTCGGCTGTTGATTTAAGAAGGTCAAAAAACCGGCCAAATGCGAGTCGGACTCGCGCACGAAAGGTTCCGTACCAAAAAACGACAAATAAATCACGTTGTTGTATGGGAGTTGGGAGCCCCCCTTAAATATTTATTTTATTCTGTTTTTAGTATTTGTTGTTTAAACGGCTACAGAAATACATAATCTGTGAAGATTTGAACTGTCTAGCTATTGTCGTTATTAATATCGAGCAAAAAATTACAAAAAAAAACCGGCCAAGTGCGAGTCGGACTCGCGCACGAAGGGTTCCGTACCAAAAAACGGCAAAAAACACGTTTGTTGTATGGGAGCCCCCCTTAAATATTTATTAGATATTTGTACCAGGTTAGTAACCAACTGCAGCATGGTGTGAGACGTTATTTCTCTGAAACTGTTCATAGCTGCCTTGGAGGACATCTTTAAGCTCTTGGACTGGAAAGGACTCTGCATCAATATTAATGGCCAGTACCTAACACACCTTCGTTTTGCCGATGATATAGTCCTTATGGCTGAAACCCAGGAAGACCTGAACACAATGCTCGAAGATCTCCGTAGTGCTTCCCAAAGAGTGGGTCTCAGGATGAACATGGATAAGACGAAGATTATGTCAAGTGCCCATGTTGTACCCTCTCCAGTTCATGTTGGGAACACCACATTTGAAGTTGTTGACAATTACGTATACCTAGGACAGGCAGTCCAGTTTGGTAAGTCCAACTTTGAGAAAGAGATCTCTCGTCGAATCCAATTCGGTTGGGCAGCATTCGGAAAGCTTCGAAAAATCTTTGCGTCTGACAATGGGGAGAGCCATAGATACTCGGCGTTTCCCTGCGTGATCGAATCAAAACCGAGGAGATCCGCAGGAGAACTAAAGAAACCGACATCGCTCGAAGGATTGCTCAGCTGAAGTGGCAATGGGCGGGACACATAGCGAGAAGAACCGATGGCCGTTGGGGCGGAAAGGTTCTGGAATGGCGACCACGCACCGGACGACGTTCCGTGGGTAGGCCCCCGACAAGGTGGACCGACGATCTGGTGAAGGTTGCGGGAAGCCACTGGATGCGGGCAGTGCACGGCCGATCGTCGTGGAGATCCTTAGGGGAGGCCTATACCCTACAGTGGGTGTCGTGCGGCTGATATGATGATAATAATGATGACCAGGTTAGTAACTACTATTATTTATTCTGTGGGTACCAGCTATTAATAATAAACCAGTACTACTTGTACTATCAGTTATTATGTGCCAGTACTACTTTGTTCTAGCTGGCGTATCAAGGTGAATCATGCTGATAATGCACCATATTCTCAGAAATACAACTGTGTAACCGCATCTAATTTGGTTCACTAGTTTTTTCGCGATGCTCGTACAAACATACAAACAGACTTCTAAAAATAGTTGTTTTGGCTTCGATTACCCTCATAAAGTTCCTTCATTTTATTTTTTCTTAAATATCTCGTATGTACAAACGTCGGCCAGTTACAATTTAATCATAGGTCAATCATGACAGAAAATCAACTTTGTAAATCACATAGGTAATTAAGAAACGCATTTGATAGGCAACGAGAATTCAGATGAATCATCAGTTAGAGGAAGCGTTATCAGTGGTATTGACTCTACAAAGTGATGTCTTATTTGTTAGTAATAAATATTATGATTAACAACTTAATGCGTCACTTCTTTACCAGTGTAAACAGCTGTTTATGGTCAACCGCAATTTTGTTTTCATGAAACAAAAGAAAATAAGTTTTTTTATTACAAGTCAGTGAGGTAAGGAAAATAGACCGTAGGAAATAACATTTACTCACTTATGCTCTGAAATGTTATCATTCCATTTGAAAAAAGAATGCGGGGCGTTCAACATTTCCGTGGGGGTCTGGTTCATCACATTCTAAATTTGAAATTCAGTGCGGAAATGAAATTCAATACTTACTTCCCGCACTGAGTGCGGGAAGTAAGTGTTCCAAATTCAAATCGGTAGAACTTATCAGCTAGCATTCTTTTTATGAAACTTTATGGTTGCATGACCGGTCAGTAAACATGGCTACGCGAACCAATTTAAATATCTAATTTTTACAAAGAAAATTGTATTTCCTCGCATTTCGTGAGTAAAGTATTATACAAACCTTGTACTGGAAGCTACTTGCATTGCCTCGAATGATTAAAGCCCTCGCCTGCGGCTCGGGCTTCAAACCATCCTCGACAATGCAATCGCTAGCTTCCCGTTCTCGGATGTAATGTACTATTAAGTCCTTTTTCGACGGCGATATCTATTACTAATATACATTCCAAGAATAGACACAATACAATATATAATCAAAGCATAGAGCAACTTTTGTACAATCATAGAACTTTTTGTTTTGTTTTTTTATTGTTTCATTAATAAATATTTTATTTCCATATAAGTATAAAAGGTATTTGTGATAGGTAACACAATAATCGATATAATGCTCAATATTCTATATTCATATTCATTGTTAGATAACTGAACGTTTCATCATTGATATGAAATTGACAGTCAAACATTTAAAATACTTCCAAGTAGTTATAATTTAGGGAAACACAATTAAATAGGTATAAGTTATCTATTATTTATGACATTAAGCTTTTAAAACACGAAGAAATATAATAATAATAATAATAATAAAAGAAATTTATTCACTTCTCACAAGGTTTACATTTTTTACATTCAAAATTAATTTAACGCGTATTTTTCTTGTCCTTGTGAGAGTCTGGAGTCCGAAATAGGACGAACCTGTGCTACAGATCTCCAGGCTCTCCCGGGTATACATATATTGCAACAGTCTACGTAGTTATTACAATTTGTTATCTGTGAGGTGATTAGAATACTTAAAGTTAAATAGATTAGATTAGGGATATTCTAAAATACTATAGTTTTGTGGGTTGAATGCACATACGTGTATTGGCACGTGTGATTATATAGTAGTAATTATTTATTTAGAACTGATATTACTTACATTATAATTATAATTTATACTTATACATTTTATAAACTGTCTATTATGTAGGTACTAATCAAAGAAAAAGAAAAAGGTAGGTACAGTATTGGTCTACCAGTAAGTTAATTCTACTGTGTGTGTGTGTGTGTGTGTGTGTGTGTGTGTATGTGTGTGTGTATGACTCTGTGTGTTAAATTTTATATATTGTTATAATATTATTTACTTTAATATATTGAATAGGTTTTCTGTCTCATCATATGACAAAGTGAGTAGCCACATCATAAGCTTCTTTTTACATTGAAATTTAGTGTTAGAATAAATTGATAATTGATGGTTTGCTTTGTTATATAGATATGGGCCTAAGAAGCCATAAAATCTCTGAGCAAAGGATGTGTGATATTTAGTTTGTTGTTTACAAACATTATAAGTATAAGTAGTGCATATATAACCAGTAACTGGCAAAAAATATTATGTTGATACCCTATTAATGATAACACGGACGGGACTGTACCAGTCTGTACATAAAGATTGACTAATAGTATTAGTAATCAAGCAAAATTTAACCTTGTCTCCCTCCAAGTACGTCTTATTTTTGAAATCTATTATATAGTTCTAAAAAATAGTAGAAACATCCAAACGCATCTGGGTACTACTCACACTCTAGAATTTACAGATAAGAACGATACCCTTTAACCCCGCAGACATATAAATGATTCCTCTAAGTTTCTCGCGTCAGTGGTGAACAAACTCTCCGCGAAAGATGATCAAGCTAGTGATTCTCGCATTCCTGGCTGTGGCCAACGCAGCGCCATACTATCCAGATCGATATGGAGACTACTTCGGCGAAGACTTGTTTGATACGCATCGCTTCTGGACGGACTTGGAAAAGGAGCTGCGCCAGATGGATGAAATGCTAGCAAGTTTCCATCGCCACTTCCCCCGATCTGACACCTCCGCTGGCGTCGTAGGCGACAAATACAAAGTAACGATCAGCTTACCAGGTTTTGATGAGAAAGACATCATAGTGAAGGCTCGTGAGGGCGTCCTGATGGTGCAAGCCACCCATAAAACTGATGCAACCTCGCAGAGCAACTACCTCGCCATATACACTTTGCCAGCTAACATAGAATTGTCTGGCGTGTGGACTTTTGAAAACGAGGTGCTCACCGTTGATTTTCCAGTCAAAGGTAGCAGATCTGATCCTACTTCTACTATCTCAGCTCCCACTACTACGGAGGAGGCTACGGAAATCAATACGAGGGGCTTTGATGACCGAGAAGAAATGGGACACAACAATGATAATGATAATCTTGATGCAGATGTTGGAGTGCAGGACAACAAAGATAATGCCATCTTAACGAATGAGATCCAGACAGGAGTGGAAGCGACCACGTATTCAGTTGATCTGAAGGACGAAGTTGAGTTTGTTCCTGTGCATTATAAGTAGTAGCATCTAATTGTAATATTTTTATCATTAAATACTTATAAGTTATATTTATTTATCGCAACCGTTGTTTTATTTGTCCATTTTGTAGAAAAAAAACACTTCCTTTTCTATTAATAGATATCATTGCAAACAATCGATTGCCAAACTTGATATTGAAAATGTAGTTTACTTCTTTATTAAGCTAAAACTTTGTTGAGGATACAATTTACACTTATCACGTTGTTTACATCAAAAAATATATAACTTTATCAAAAATTAATATGGATTGCACTTTGATTTTCTATTCAAGTTTACTTTTAAGTCAGAGCCATTGATCTCAGGTCTATATGGAAAAGTGTCAAATTTTTCATTTGAAGTAACATAATGCGATATACAACCTTATAGTATTTTAAGTGAAATGATCATCGGAAATCAAGACAAAGACCTTAATGTGTATTGCTAGTTGTGTGTGTTTGTGTGATGTTATCGATCGGCATACAATATTAATATTGTTTTGTACAATAATATCTATGTGTAAGATAACTGCTATTAACTCTTAATGTCAGCGATAACCCAATGTTAAACGTGTGAGTAAATGTTATTATTTTAAATAAGCTGTCACGCAGATATAACCGATATTAGGTATAACTTTCTACCTTAGGTGCCAGAGGCGAGGGGCCAAATTAGTTATTTTCTGGCGAAGGTAAGCTGTTTCATAAAAATGTATTGATCTGCATAGTGGATGGTGGGGTGGAATTTCTAAAGGGCAAGCCGATGAGAATGGCTTGAATGAACCCTTCACTACTCTTATGTATGAATCTATGGTTTGCTTCTGTAATCAATCACTAATCACTGTCTGAAGAGATTTTTATCCTCTACAACTGTTTATTTCACCTGTTCGCCACAATTATGCAATAGGTAAGTAAGAAGTAGGTACTAAGACTAGCTAGACTTAATAATCTTGAAATAATTTTGATACTGCGATTCAACAGAGTCCAGACATTTGGTTGTAGGTATTTCACAACAGTTGCAACAATGGTCTGTATCGTGTGAACCCAAGGTTTATTGTTACGTGTGCCGCCTGTCAGCTCGATAAGGGTGTAATAGACACATTAGCTTGTTTGCGTCGAGGTCCGACAGATAACCGTGTTGGTCCAGCTGGTGTTCGAGGAGTTTCGATTGTTCAGAAACCCCTACTTTTTGCGCCCAAGTCGAAGAGGGTGCTGCCCCCCTAGACGAAGTCACATTTTCAAATCTTCACTATAGCTTTGCTCAAAATATGTATGGGATATGGGATGACATAAGTTTCGCTTATCAGCGATTTTTTAAATGTCAAATCTAGTCTAGTCTATTCTAAAGGGCTAGTCAGACAGCGGGCGGGTTATACATTTTCTCAGGTCTAGGTGTTATTTGTTGCGTGCTTAAGACAAGTGTTTTAGCTACGTCCTTTGGAATCGGAGCAATGTATGTGATATTGTACAATATTTATTTGTTTATGTAGGTTTTTTTTAGTTTTGTCCTTTTTTGGAAACCTGCTAGGTACGTTGTGTGAGCAAAAAAAAAAGTTTTTGAGCGGGTTGCATTCCTGGTCCGAGTCAAAGTCAATAGTTTTTTTTGTAGTCTTTGTTTGTCGTACTGAATAATTAATTATAATAATTATTTTCACTGCTGTATATCATGTTGAAGTTCATGGTAGGGGTAGAATGAGTATTGCGTATTTCCTTGAAACAATAGGTCAGCGTATTGTGTATTCCGTATTTCCTTGAAACAATAGATATTCGCTTCACCATTATTGTGACAGCTAGGAACATTATAGGTAACCTATTACTTAATGTTATATACAAACCAAGTTTCACTAAACAATCTTTTATTGCACTAGGTACCTACCCAAGTAACAAAGGTACTATAAAAGTCCTGAGAACGTTTTAGGACCTCAGACCAAATAATTTGATCTGAGTTTAGGACGTGCTTATTGGTTTCATGTTAAGCACTATAATAGTACCTATTGTAAACGTAACAGAACCCCAAACAGGCCCTAGTTTTTTTATCACTGATTTATTTTATAAACATTACATAAAGGCTCTCACTGTGATAATCAGCTCTAAAGTTAAAAACCAAAACATGTTTATAATGCATTTTTGCACCATAAACGATTGCAGTGATCTTTTTTTATAACCATTTTGTTCGTGTCGTGGCTGTCATAATTCCCCAAGACAACAAAATGTCATTCGCTATTGTTGCTTGCTTATTATAACAAGTAATGAAAAGGACATTCTACAAAACATTAGGTGTTTTTGACGTGTTTTTGACCGACCGGACCATTCACCGTAACTCCACCGTGTTACAATTGCGAAAATAATTGTATTGATGAAATCACTATGCTGATTTTAAATTTGACAATTCTCACTCATAGTTTTCGTGATTTAATTTAATTACAATTTATAAAATAAGCACTCGCCCCGACTATGGCTGGTATAGAGGTTATGTGCTTAACGTATCGATATTATATAGGCTGCCTTTGTCTACGGAATACTGCGATGTCTTATTGGTTTTTCCTGTTGTTGTGGGTGAGATCAGACAAGACGGCGCGTGCGCAGGTAGTTTAGCTTATAGCCGTTTCGTAATAGAAATATCTTTAGAATACTACTCAACAAAGCTTTTTTATTATTTTTGGCCGATGAGTGTTTTGTATCCCTTATTTCCTGTAATCGTAAATAATTATGTTGCTTATATAATTCACAGACTATCATTTAATTTCATAATAAATAATCCCTTTGCTTATACACAAATTATAGCGAAATTAGTACTCGTCACATCAAGTCCTACTTTGAGTGTTCACCATTTACTTAATTTTATAACCCACGAAATATCAATAACATTTATTTATTTTCTGTATTGCAATTCAGCTGACTACACACGAGTTTTATTGTTGATTAGACTTATCAATGGTACTTAACATTTTTTATCAAAATGTACGTGGGTTAAGGTCTAAGACGAACTTATTCCTTACAAATGTGCTTAACTCAGATTATGATCTTATTTGCTTATCAGAAACTTGGTTGTTGCCGGGTATTTTCGATAATGAGCTGTTCGATTCTCGTTATGACGTGTACAGAACCGATAGGGACTACGAGGCGCGGGGGGTGACGAGGGGGGGCGGCACGGTCATCGCGGCGCGCCGGGGGCTCGCGGTCGATGCGCGCGCGCTCAGACCACTACCTTCGCTTTGCGATACCGAAATCACTTTTATCAATATTACGTTAGATAAAATACATAATATTTCTAGGAAGTTGTGTATTTTTTGCGCTTACTTTCCGCAAGGTACACATCAGGAATTGTCACAGTCTATGTTTTTCGAATACATACAGGATCTGTGCGTTGAATTTCCTGATTACGATTTTATTTTAGTGGGCGATTTCAATATTCGGGACGCCGATTGGTTTAATGATGAGTCATTAGGCATTACTTTAAGCAATCCATATTTTAATAATTTGGTTCGCAACTTGAATACGTTTTTATGTTTTACGGGTTGGTCGCAACATAACATTATCACTAATGTTAATAAAAGATGCCTCGATCTCGTAATTTCCTCAAACCTGACTTGTACTGTGACACGTGCTAACCCATTGTCGCTTCCCGAGGACGCTCACCACCCATCGCTTAGTATCGAATGTAACATCGATGGTATATCTTTTTTAAGTTCTGCGCCCCGTACGGTTAGAAATTATCATGCCGCGGACTACACAAAGTTAAATTACGAGTTATCATTAATCGATTGGAGACAAGTTTTAAATGTTGGTAGTGTCGAGTTGGCAGTGGATATTTTCAATAGTATAGTCAACGGACTATTGAATGACTACGTTCCAACTAAGAAAATTAGTGACAATCAAAATTATCCCTCTTGGTATTCTCGATCTCTAATAAAATTAATTAACAAAAAGCTGTTAATTCATAGAAAATGGAAAACGTATAAAAGAATAAGTGATTACATATCATTTTCCAAAATTCGTAAAAAAATCAAACGTCTTCAATCAACTTGCTATGCTGAACACATTTCACGGGCTCAGGATAATATAAAAAAAAATAGTAAACATTTTTGGTCCTATATTAAATAAAAAAAAGATTCTAATGCTATTCCTAATACTTTATACTTAGATGATACAACTGGTTCAGATGGTTTATCCATCTCGAACTTGTTTAATATTTTTTTCCAATCAGTGTTTGAGATTGACGAGGATGGAGATTGTGAGATTGTTCCCCGTGACTGCAGCTCTTGTGTTACCATCGGTTCTGCAGACGTTTCTCCAGACATCGTAAGTAAATATCTGTCATCCCTCGATACAACCAAGGGCCCTGGAGAAGATGGTCTTCATCCATTATTTTTGAAGTCGTGCCGTGAACAGTTGGCGTTACCAATTTCTTTACTTTTTGAGCTTTCATTGTCTCAGGGAGTTATGCCGCCGGTCTGGAAGCGCTCTCTGGTGGTGCCTATATTTAAGAACGGCGATAAGCATAACGTTCGTAATTATAGGGGTATTTCCAAACTCTCAACGATACCGAAACTCTTCGAAAAGATAGTTTATGATTCCATTTTCCCAATTATACGGCCTATGTTATTGTCACAGCAACACGGTTTCGTTGATAGGCGCTCCACCGAAACTAACCTTTGCGAATTTTTGGATCAGGTGCTGGACGTCATGGACAAGGGTTGGCAGGTGGACGCCGTGTATACCGACTATTCAAAATGTTTCGATAAGATTTCTCATAAATTACTTATTTGCAAGTTGGAACATGTCGGTATTCATGGCGACCTCCTTAGGTGGTTAACATCCTACGTACAGAACAGGACTCAAGCTGTGACAATCAAGGGCTTTATATCTAACTTTATACCTGTTACGTCTGGCGTTCCTCAGGGCTCTCACCTCGGCCCTTTACTTTTTAATATTTTTATTAATGATGTAATAAAGTGCTTTTTGAATTCTAAATTTTTATTGTTTGCTGATGATACTAAAATTTTTACTACTGTTAAATCTATTGAAGATTGCATCTTACTACAAAATGATTTAAATAGATTATTCGAATATTGCTGCCGTAACAAACTTTTTCTTAATGTTAATAAATGTCATTCCATCACTTATTGCAGAAAAAAACAGCCAATAATATTCGATTACCAACTTAATGACAAAATTCTCAAAAGGGTCACCGAGGTGAGGGACCTGGGCATTATTCTAGATAGTGGTTTACTTTTTTCTTCGCACTTAAATCATATCACTAGTAAAGCCTATAAAATGCTTGGATTCATCTTCAGACAGACCGTTGATTTCACCGATCCTGATACTCTTCTTGTTTTGTATAATTCGCTTGTCAGATCTCACTTAGAATATGCATCCACAGTTTGGAACCCGCAGTATTCTGAATACAAAAAGATCGTGGAAAAAATTCAGGATAAATTAATTAAAAGGCTTAGATATAAGTTCAATAATTTTCATAAATTGATAATACCTCTTGAATTGCGCAGAGAAGTACGTGATCAAACCTTTTTGTACAAAATTTTGAATAATCAGATTGATTCCCCTTATTTGTTAAGTAAGATCTTGTTTAAATGTTCTGGTGCTAGACTGCGTTCATGTAATACTTTCTCGGTACCTCATAGTAGAACCAATTATGGTAAAAACCGATTCATACTAAGAGCTATTAAAAATTATAATGTGAATTTTAACGATATAGATATATTTAATACTAAATTTTCTAAATTTATACATGAAACTTTTAAAGTTTGTATCAGTAAATTATAACCTTAATGTTTTTAATTAAAACCATTTTTGTTAAATTGTCATTGATTATGTTAAATAATACTAAATTTGCTATAACCTACATTTTTAAAAATTAATGTCAGTAAATTACATCCTTAATAATTTGTCATTTAAAAATGAAACTTTTTTGTTGTAATATCATTATTTACTTATAATTTCTTACATTTCTTTGCTTACATAATTTGTCTGTTCAACGTAATGTACTATTTAGTGGTGGAAACTCTTTTGGCTACTGTACTAAAATAATGTTTCACTATTACGAACTATTTTAAAGCTGTATGTTTCCCTAAGTAATAAATAAATAAATATAGCACTAATTGGCTCCAGTAGCCGTGCTACTAATGTGCTATTATGGCACGAACAGCCAGTTAATTTTAGTGCTTTTATGTCACGCTTTAGTCTGTTAGTAGTAACACTAACTCACTTATGGAGTTATTTAGAATTTAAGTTATTTAGCAACTGCACCAGGAGTCGCTATGGTACTGTTTAGTACTATAGAAGAGTTTTCGTCACTTTTACAGATCAAACCCCATAGCGATCTCGAAGGAGCTAAACCGTAACGTAATGGTTGTGAAAGGTACTTTAATAGTGCAGATCGATTCTATAATAGAACGTGTTTTCGATACTGCTACAATACATATTGTACTGCAATAGTACATTATGAGACAAGTTAGCTTAGGTTGCTCATTGCACACGAGGCTATGGGTTGCAGCCCGAGCCCTAGGCGAGGGCGTAACTGAGCCAAGTGTGCAATTAGCAAGCGCTCATACGTTTCATACGAGGTTTTTCTAGGAAAAAACAAAGTAATTTACCACACAGCAACAAATACGACAAGACCAAATTATGAAAATTATGGGAAAAGGCGCGCAGGTTTTTTTCACATGCCCAATGCAAGAATATTTTGCGAACAAATCATACAGCCTACTTCAAAATTATAATTTTCAGTGATAAAATGCAAATATTTTAATATTTTATTGTAAAATATTGGGAATTATGAATAATTGACAATAATAAATATTTGTTTGAATTAATTAAGGACTTGCACATTTATTTATTCCAGAAATGTATATGAATTTTAAGCGGCATAAAGCCTCTTTGTTTTGTATTAAAAAAATAACGGTATTACCATTATTCTGCGGTATTACCTGGTTAAATTGTGAATACTCTGTTTACTCGCATATAACTTGCAGTAAGGTACTTATTTAACTTTATAGGGATAATTCTATAGGTATAACGCACTAGTGTTTTATATATTATTGCACAGTGTTTGTTATAGCTCGGTTTATGGCCCTAAAAGCGATGTGTTGGGGCTCACTTTACGAGCAAGTGTGTTGAAAAAGATTCGGTTAATTAAGAAAGAGAACACGTCACCTTTTTTCCCATTTATCAACTTTTATGGATTTCGATTCCCTAGGGCAAGACGGACATAACAGTCAAGAAACGGAATAAGTCAGTACAATAGTTTAAAAATTATAGGGCACCAAATTTTTACATGAAGTTTAGAAAAGGAATAAGTCGAATGACTTGTTCCTTTTCTTACTCAACCGATCGTTATTCTAGTAGGGTAACACTGATGGTCAAAACTGCAGACATATTGAATTTTATGGGTTGGTGGACTAAGATTTACAAGAGTGATGCCATTTCTGTTGAAACTAAGTCTCAGCAGGTCCCACGGCAAAAGCAACACTTTTTCGAATTCTTAGAATTCTAGTATTCTTCAGTTCAGAAGGATGTGTAGTAGTAACTTGCCCATTTATCCAAAACCTTGCTCGAGTTAACACATTTGATTAGATAAGGGACCGATCGGCTATTCCAACTTTACCAGAACATAAAGCTTACAATGGTCCTATGCCCATCAATATCAAAACACTTGAAGATCTAAAACATATAATTTGCAATATTTTCATTCCACAAACAAGGATTTTTTGTGATCATAGTAGAAAACTGGCCTAACAGTAACACGAGTGGAAATCATGAAAATCATGATCAATAAAGTAGAGTAGTATAATGCTGGTCCTTATTTTTCCTTATTCTTTGAGTTTGGTTAAGAAAAGGAATAAGTCAATGACTTTTAATTAATTATTACGTAAACTACACAGTATTATAGTACTAAAAAAACATTTTGAATTATGTATTTTAATGTCAATTATCTAATATAGTAAAAATACAAAGCAATTTCTATTTAACTTTTATAGAAATTTGTGTTTTGTGTCTCCTGAAAAATTTTAGAATATAAACAATACAATAAGTAAAAAAAATACTTTCAGCTCCACCCGACTTCAATAAACGTGTTTTAATTAATCGATTTAAACATTATTTCTTGCTTTTTATAGAGCTGTTTTTTTAAGATTTTTGAAGGAGGTTTTGCTTTTTTAAAAAGCTTTTTTTTACTAATTAACTAATACATTTCGTAATGTATGTAATTTCGTAATCAATATCATCATAATGGTTAACTTCGTTTATTATATTTTGAAACTCCATAGTTTTATCCACGTACATAGGTACTAACACATACGTAGCAGTTCAAAATAAAATAACCATCCCTCGCGCGCACGCTCTCAAGTTACGGTTTTGGAGCACTTGGCAAACACTCTCTCAATCATCATCTCAAGAGAGATCTCAAGTGCAGAGTTTTGTTTATTAATATGAATGATCTCAGCTGATATCACGAACTTAAACATGTACTTAAGTATGATCTATTAACTAGTGGCTCCGTGAGCTGTAGACCGCGCGTTAAAAAGTAGCTAAAATTGTATGTTGTTTAAAAAATAATCTTAAAGATGTCGCCACCCCTTTTTCCCACACTGTTCACGAGCTTTTCAAAGCACTAGGTACGTGCTGTTTGGTATTATTTGGTAGGTATATTCGCAGCTAGATGGCGCTTCTAATTTTAAACATTTTTCGAAATGGTGATTTTTAGTAAATTTAGAAAAACTGGCTAAACTAAAAAATCTATATAATTATCGAACCTGCTCACAAAATTTCACGAGAATCTGTTGAGAAATGCAACCTGTAGATGAAAATGGACCGCTGGAAAGTCGGACTGATATATGTTTTTTTTACATTTCTCCGTCATTATGAAAAATTTCAAAAAACTGGCGTGACAAAAAAAAAATCTATGTAATTTTCGAACTTGTTCACAAAATTTGTCGAGAATCGGTTGAGAAATGCGACCTGTAGAGGAGAACATCCAGCGCCAGAAAGCCGGACTGAAATACGTTTTTCTTACATATCTCCGCCATTACGAAAAATTTTGAAAAACTGTCTGTACTTAAAAAAAAATATATAATTTTACGAACCTGGCCACAAAATTTCACGAGAATCGGTTGAGAAATGCGAACTGTAGAGGAGAAAAGACAGAGCCGGAAAGCTGGACTGCAATATGTTTTTTTAACATATTTCCGCCATTTTGAAAAAAATCGAAAAATTGGCGTGACAAAAAAATTCTATATAATTTTTAAACCTGCTCAAAAAATTTCACGAGAATCGGTTGAGAAATGGGCATTTCTACGGGAAGTACTGATTGATCTACTCTAGCGAAAAAAGTACCTTTAAAATCTAATTACATACTTGAAAAAAATCACACGTATTAATAAGACTCTTGGCCTGATGGAGAGCATATCTAAAAGACCGCCAGGATTAATAAAGCACCAAAAAAAAATCCTAAAGTTTGAAAACGGGCAGAATTTGGCTTAAAATGGCGTGTCGCCTTTCCAGAATTTGTTCGTTATTTGTTTCATAACTCCTAAAATAATAACTTGTTCATTATAATTCCAGCATTCACAGAACAAGGGATAGATAATAAAGGCATATTTGTAATTATATTTAATGCGAATCCTTGGGTTTTAACACAATAACACATTTTAATTTTGTCGCAAGGGTGTGCCTCAATTCGGTGAAATTTAGTTTTCCTTACCTAAGTCACTAACTACGTACAGTACGAACTGTTATATCCAAAAATTGTATCCCAAATTGCTGAATCTACAGTTTTATGCTGATGCAGCAATTTGGGCACCCACGAGTATCGGCGACTGCCTCTTCGAGTCAGTCTACCCATATCCCGCGACCGGTGTGGTTGTTTCCACAAAACTTATTAAAATCCACTAATTATCTGAAGGCCAATTTAATTCTTTAAATAAATCTTTTTACAGTTAAAGTTTATTTCTTTTTTTAAAAAGACTCCAAGGTTTTCCGGCCTAACATAGTGGTGGCAGCGGTGGGATTTTCAGAAATCCCTGGAACGCCCCGAAATAAAACAAAATACTTTAAAACTGCAAAGTGGAAAACTGTCGCAAGGTGAAAAGTGTACAAAGTGAAAAATATTATCCGGGTAGACTCCATCCATTCACTTCGAGATTCATCAATTGTTCCTGGTTCCGGAAGCTGACGGTGCCTGTATACTCCTGCGGTCTGCAGGAATCCTTTTCCTGAAATCCTGGTAATCAAGAAAATCATCCAAATGAAACTACAACTTGTTCTGTGAGTGATCTAATTAATTCATTATCAGTGCCGTGTATTCTCCGTGCTATCTCCTTGGCCGCCGTGACTGTGTTTAGACTATACGCCCACGTATTTCCGTCGCCTTATTCCAACGCTACTTAGTTGCAAGTGTTAAAGAATATTACAACTTATAATTTTAAGCACATGTTAAGAATATTTTAGTTATTCTTTGGGTACATTTTTACATTTAAATTCTGTGTTATTCTCTTTTGTCCTTTCACAAAATCCAAGATGTCTAAAGCGGAAACTCCCTTAAGTGCTATTTTGAAATTTATTAAGCCTTTTGACGGCTCTCGTAACAAACTAAATGCATTTTTGACAAATTGTGATAATGCCATCTCTCTTGCGTCTCCACAACAAGAAGACATCGTTTTTAAATTTATTTTGAGCCAGTTAGACGATAAAGCCGAAAGCGCATGTTCCATTAAAGAATTCGACTCCTGGAATTCTCTTAAAGAATTCCTAAAGAACCAATTTGGCGAGCGGAAACACTACGCCCATCTATTAACCGATCTACAAGAATGCAAACAAGGTACCGAATCCGTAAACCAATTTTCGTTACGAGTAGAGACGTGCTTATCAAAATTACTAACGGAAGTGACAATTTTAAATTCAAAGAAAAGTGAACTTGCGGGAAGGTTGGCTGCGATGGAAGAGTTAGCGCTTCACACATTTACCTTGGGACTACACCCTCGGCTTTCCAACATCGTCAGATGTCGTGATCCTAAAAACCTTAATGAGGCAATTAATCAAGCTATTTCTGAAGAAAAGATTCAACAATTTTACTTCCGAAATAACAATAACAATTCTAATAACACCAGACCTAGAACACCGAATCCTTTAATTCACAATCAAAGACTTCCATCGAGGCCAAGCTACACCTACACTAATAATAATAATAATCAAAATCCACCCAGGGACCAACCATTCTGCAGATATTGCAAAAAGGTAGGTCATGTCCTTGAAAATTGCAGACTTCGCCAATATAATAATAATAACAGAAGATTTAATAATGGTAGCCAACCATTTACTCCCGCTCAGCCTCCCACTTCGAATTTTAGACCAAGGACCTTCCCTCATGTGACCTTCCTTGAAGAAGGCCAGAATCAAGATCTTGACCAAAACCAAGTTGATAATAATAATTTAAACTATTAAGTGTCCCGTCAAGGTGTCGCACGGGACAAAGTCTAATAAACCTTGTCGACACCACTCCACCAAACACAAGTCCTCACTCCTCGTCGACCCATGGACAGGGTAACCAGCCCCAAACTCGTGGTCGCTCCTTTTTGACCCATGGACAGGGTAACCAGCCCCAAACTCGTGGTCACTCCTCGTCGACCCATGGACAGGGTAACCAGCCCCAAACTCGTGGTCGCTCCTTTTTGACCCATGGACAGGGTAACCAGCCACAAACTCGTGGTCACTCCTCGTCGACCCATGGACAGGGTAACCAGCCCCAAACTCGTGGTCGCTCCTCATCGACCCATGGACAGGGTAACCAGCCCCAAACTCGTGGTCGCTCCCCATCGACCCATGGACAGGGTAATCAGCCCCAAACTCGCGGTCTCCTGGAACAGAAAGATAACATAATTAATAATCCTAATCCTAATAAAATATACGAAATAATAATAAGAGAAAAATACTTACCTCATATTAAAGTTGAAACCTCAGCCAGCGAAACACCACTTACCTTCCTGATAGATTCTGGTGCATCCGTTTGTGTGCTGAAAAAGAAAAGTTTGATAAATATGCCGCTACTTAATGATGATAAAATAGCTGTAAAAGGAATCGACACTAAAGATGAAACCATTAAAAGCCTCGGTTGTTTTGAACTGAAACTCCACCTCAACCAAGAACTTAATATTGTTCATAAATTTCATTTATTCGAGAATATTAACTTACCTTATGACGGTATTATCGGAACTGACCTTTTGATGCAACACGGCTGTAAAATAAATTACAGTACAAACTTATTGGAAATAAACGAACACAAGATAAAATTATTATTTAACGAACCAGTCTATATTATTCAACCACGTACAGAAACGGTAATTGAATGTACAGTTAAAAATCCAGAATTACAAGAAGGTATCATACTAGATCAACATATTTCTGAGTCTCTCTTAGTATCCAATTGTGTAGTTAAAGTAAAACCCAACAACAGGGTTAATATATCCGTTCTTAACGTTTCCGAGAGTCCAATACCTATAAGCTCTAACCTTTTGCTCACAATATATCCAGTAGAGGAAGAAAATTTGTATCTAACAAATCCTAAGAGGAGTGCGTCAGAGAGAACAGAAGAAGTTCTAAACTTATTACGCGTGTCGCACTTAAATAACGAGGAAGCAAGTCACCTTTTTGGTGTTTGCGTTGAATATTCTGACATATTTCACTTGGCAGACGAAAATCTAACCTCTACTTCTGCTATTCAACACGAAATTTCAACCAGTTCCACTATACCTATAAATGTAAAATCCTACAGGTTCCCAGAAGTCCACAAGGAAGAAGTCAAATCCCAAATTGAAAAAATGTTACAAGAAAAAATTATCCAACCCTCTGTTTCCCCCTGGTCTTCACCCATTTGGGTCGTCCCAAAAAAAATTGATGCATCCGGAAAAAGAAAGTGGCGCATCGTAGTGGATTATCGGAAGCTTAACGATATAACTATAGGAGAGTGTTACCCTATACCTCAAATCAACGAAATTCTTGACCAATTAGGGAAAAGTAAATATTTTTCGACACTTGATCTTGCATCAGGCTTCCACCAGATTGAAGTGGCGGCACAAGACATACCCAAAACGGCATTCAGTGTCCCTGAAGGACACTTCGAGTTCACCAGGATGCCGTTTGGGCTCAAAAACGCACCCGCGACATTTCAAAGACTAATGAATACTGTCCTTTCCGGCCTACAGGGTATGCAATGCTTCGTATATCTTGACGACATTGTCATCTATTCCTTCGATTTAGAATCACATATCAAAAAGCTGCGTAATGTCTTTGAACGTATGAGAAAATTCAACCTTAAGCTCCAACCCGATAAGTGCGAGTTTCTTCGCAAAGAAGTAACTTATTTAGGGCACACCATTAGTGAACAAGGGCTAAGACCCAATCCCGATAAAGTCAAGGCAGTGAGCCAATTTCCTGTTCCTAAATGTCAAAAGGATATAAAATCATTTTTGGGCCTAGTTTCTTATTACCGTCGATTCATCCAAGATTTTTCGGGCATAGCCAAGCCACTTACGAATCTTCCAAAAAGGATATACCATTTGAGTGGAATAACCAACAACAACTTGCATTTGAACAGTTAAAAAATAAATTAGTAACTGCACCCATCTTATGCTATCCTGATTTCACTGTTCCATTTATACTCACCTGTGACGCATCAAACTATGCAATTTCAGCGATATTGTCACAAGGCGAAGTAGGGAAAGACCGTCCAGTCGCTTTCGCATCCAGAACGTTGAACAAATCAGAACTAAATTATATGGTAACAGAAAAGGAATGTCTAGCCATTGTTTGGGGAACCAAAATGTTCCGACCATATCTTTATGGTCGCAAATTCCAGATAGTCACTGACCACAAGCCTCTTAAATGGCTTTTTAACCATAAAGATCCTGCCTCGAAACTTATCAGATGGAGGTTAGAGCTAGAAGAGTATGAATATGAAATTGTGTATAAAAAGGGTAAAACAAATTGCAACGCAGACGCTCTGTCTAGATACCCCGTAAACCCTGTACAAAATGAAATACCTACCACGGAAAGTAATCCTGAAAATCCATCCGTTTCACCAGGAGCTGAAGTAGTCCCCGCCGGTGACGCCGCCATTGGTGATACTAACCTAGATGATGTTGATATTCCGCCTATAAATCCTGAAAGTCCTGGGCTGATTGACTTACCTGAGCTCCTAAACTTACCTGGTGGATTTAATCTTCCTGATGATTTCGAGATTCCCGATGATTTTGATGCAATTCCTCCTTGGTCTCCTCCAAGTAGTCCTAGTGATGAAGACACGTATTCCAAATGCCTGAAAACATTAAATAGTAAAACATTTAACTCTAACACTAAAATCGAAGAACACAATCAAAATTTATTAAAGACTGATGTAAAAAATATAGTTATACCCACATCTTTAGATCTTGATGAGTCTAATCACTATGTATCAGAAATGATTGCTAATGGCTTATTATCTGAGGAATCACTCTCTAAAGAAAGAGAATTAAATTCCTTTTTACCATTTGAAAATGAGAACATTAATTACTTTCTTCTTTTCGTTAAAGTCCATTATTTCGATAAAAGTAGCTATGAAGATCTCTTTAAAAGTCTAAAAAACCTGAAAGTTGAATTATTATCAAGAAACATTTTGGAATTTGCTATAACTGATTTTCGCAACCAATTTGATACTCACAATTTCATAAAAATATATAATATTATCATGTACCTATTCCATAATACAGGAATAACAGTTCATATATATAAAAACACTATTATTTACCCGAGTACTAGCGAAGTTCCAAGAATCCTAAAAGAAAATCACGACATACCCATTTCTGGTCACCTAGGTAGTAACAGAATGCTAAGCAGAATCCAAGAAAAGTACTATTGGCGTAACATGCGTAGTGATGTGGAAAATTATGTACGTAAATGTGAACAATGTCAAACAAATAAAGCTCTGAGAAAAGTTAACCGAGCTCCAATGCAAATAACAACAACATCAACGCAACCGTTTCAACGGGTCGCATTGGACATTGTAGGCCCTCTACCTGAAGCCGGTGGTAATAAACTTAAATATATCCTAACAATCCAAGATGACCTGACTAAGTACTCTGCCGGTTATCCAATGCCAAATGCAACGGCAGAAGAAACTGCCGAATGTCTTATCCATTTCATTTCTCAATTTGGCATTCCAAAAACTATCTTGACTGACCAAGGCACTAATTTCACAGCAGAGCTTTTCAAACAAACCTGCTCATTTCTCAAAATAAAACAGCTTTGGTCAACTCCGTACCACCCACAAACCCAAGGTGCTCTGGAAAGGAGCCATTCGACCTTGAAAGAATATCTCAAATCTTTCGTCAATGAAAATCAAAGTAATTGGCCCCGCTACGTCTACACAGCAATGTTAACATATAATACTACCGTCCATAGCACAACCAACTACACTCCATACGAATTACTGTTCGGGCACAAACCCTTTATTCCCTCTTCTGTTTATGATACTGCTTTAGAATCAACATACAGCGATTATGTTCGTGTTCTACAACAAAGACTGCAATTTTCAAGAGAAAAAGCCATCGAAAACATATTAAAATCTAAAATGACGTCAAAAACTTATTATGATAAACGCTCAAGTCCAGTAAAATATAAAACAGGGGACATGGTCTATGTTAAAAATCATCTGCGTCTCCGCAAAGCATTATCTCCAGTATGGAAAGGTCCCTATAAAGTTGTTAAAATCAACGGTAACAATACACTTACCTTACTCATGAATAGAAGACACGTCAAGTATCACTATGACGAAGTTAAGCTAGCAGAAGTTAATGTTTAAGAAGTAGTAATATAGTAGTAGTAGTTAAAATAGGATTTAAATATCGCACCTCCGATAAAATAGGGTTACAACTCGAAAAAGTCGAATTTTGAGTTAATTACACAGAAAATTTTCAAATGTTATTATTTATCTTCTCGAAAATAGTTACATCTGTAACTCTAAAACTCGCTTCTAGGTGGCGTTGTAACGCTACACCATTAAAGCATTGTTACATCATTGTGATTTCGGTTAGTGTTACTAACTAAAATATTACTGTGTTCTTGATAGGTAAATTTTATTTTGTTAAGTATATTTTCTAATAAACGGTCACAAGTCGTCTTGTTACAGTTTATTGTAAAATGATGGATAAAAATTGTTGAAAGGGTATTATATTACAGTGATACATTTTGTATTGTATCGGTGTTTCAGGTACGGTTAATTGTAATTCCCCAGAGTACCTAATCATACTGTGTTACTTTTCTCCTTAAAAAAAAGATGATTTACTGAGTTTGGTAGATATTAATCATGTACCACGATTTTATGCGTCTTTTAACAACCAAATTGTGATTGAAAATTAGCTATCTGACACCCTGATTACGTGATTACTGAAATTTAGATTACTGAAATCTAAGATCTGTTTTTTTTTATTTTTTATAGTGATAATTATGGTTCCTACTTAATGATTCAACATTATTATAATTAGGAAAAGATTAAAACATAATATTATTTAAATGTCTCTTAATTTGAGACTATCTAAACTTGAACTGATTAGTAAAAAATACTCTGACTTTAGAGATAATTATGTTTTTAGGTTTGATCTAATTGAAGTTTTTTTAAAGTTGATTTTATTTTGGAGTCTACATCAATACAAAAAATATTTAGCTAAGATAAGCGCAAGTAACTGCCTGTTTTAAATTTAAATTAACATTGTTACATCTTTCACATTGTATTTTTATTTATAAAAGTTCAAATACCTATCTAAAATACCGTTACAATTGGAAATTTTCATGCAATTTTTCAGGAAAATTTAAAAACAGTATATGCCATTCGAATGTATATTTTGCAATCTTTTTAAATATATACACTTTGTAGTATATTTATACAATATTAAAGGAATAAAAACTACATAACAAATCCGTGTGTTTGTTTTCGCTCTCCTGAAAATCAAGGTTTTTCCAGTTGTAACCCTATTTTATCGGAGGTGCGATATATACATAATACATTCGTAAACAAGTAAGTAGAATATAATTATATTAATATCGTATTTCAGAGTCGCTGTGGCAGGTTTTTGCTGGGTAATGTCCCAAAGTATTCAAGATGATGTTCAACAGATAACATCAGGGCCCGGAATACATTTTGATTATTTAGGTACTGTTAGAATTAAGAATAATAGGTTAAATGTCGTAATGCCCATACACATTTCGCATTTTAATATACATCTAGATAATATAAATTTAGTTTTAAGAACAGTTAAATCCCTATGTGATCAAGCTAGAATTATGAAAGAGATAGAATGCAAAAATATTCTGGATCCACTAACGACACGATATTATGATATAATAAAACAGTTCGACTCTGTTTCTCATTTGCTAGAGAATAGGATGAGACGTGGCGCTTGGATAGGAGGAATAGGAAGTATTATTAAACAAATATTCGGTAACCTAGATGAAAATGATGGGCTAAAATATAATGAAGCAATAGAAATAATACAAAACGATCAGCAGAAATTAGCATCGCTAATGAAAAAGAATATCCTGGTTACTTCTTCTATAATTTCTTCTTACAATAAAACCTTACACCAAATAAAAACAAATGAAGCAAAAATGAATCAAGCTATTGAGAAACTTACCTTGAAACTTAAAAATATAACTGGTGTCTTCAATGTTCTGGAAACGCAATCTGAAATAAACTTTATATTTAATAGTCTAGAAACAGCACTACTTACCTTATCTTTCCAAGTAGAAGATGTAACTAACGCCGTCATGTTGACTAGTCAGAACATCATTCACCCATCAGTAATAACACCTGCAAAAGTACAAGAAGAACTAACTAATAATTATAAACACCTTCCGAACAATTTGCAACTACCGATTCAATTAGATATTAATACTATAAACATTATCCAAAGAATATCTAACGTATTGTGTTATTATGTAAGAAATAAAATTGTATTTATATTACAAATCCCTTTAGTTACTATCGACGAATATAAGTTGTTCCAAACTACATCTTTGCCTGTACCCCATAACATAAGTGAACTTAATAGTTTTAGTCTTATAATTCCGAATGCAAAATATATTATACTAAGTAAAGATAATACTAAATATAATACCTTACAAAATTTAATAAAATGTGATGTACTGTATCCTAGCAATTATATTTGTGAAGTACCAAGTTTATATGTGTCTGACGTAAAACCTAGTTGTGAGAGTGATTTATTAATAAAAGTTGTTAACAAAATCCCGAATGAATGTAAAACTAAATTTATAATTGGCAAACTGGACTTATGGCAACCGATATCAAATAACAAATGGATTTTTGTTCAATCAAATTCTGTAAAATTAACTTTAGATTGTTTAGATAAGAAATCTTTTGAGATTAACATTCGAGGAGTCGGAATTCTGTCATTACCTAAATATTGTACCGGTAATACTAAAAGTACTGTATTATTTACCCAGAATGATATTTTAAATATCACTTCACCTGTATTGTTTACAGAATTTAGTCTTATAAATGATACATGTTGCAATTTAAACAAACTCCACTCTGTAATGGAAAATTGGCATTTAGAAAAACTAAAAAATATTGAACTTAAAGATATTAATTTAGAAAACAACAAGTTAAAAGATATTGTAATAGATATAGATAAAATACAACAGAGCCCACACATTGTAAAATACAGTACTCATTATTCTGTTATAACTATAGTGATAGTATTAGCTATTGTAAGTTTTATGTTATATAAAATAAGTGTTCTATTTTGTAAACGCGGAAACAACCACCCTATCAGTAATAGTGTTTTATTTAGAAAAAAGGAAATTGCTAAAACATCCGAATCAGGATCAAATCTCGATATCCCCTCATGTTCAGTCAAAATTATGAAATAGATTTGTAAAGTTTTAATAAACTTCGGAAAACTAACCCGAAGTTTATTCTTAAGGGGGGAGGTGTTATATCTAAAAATTGTATCCCAAATTGCTGAATCTACAGTTTTATGCTGATGCAGCAATTTGGGCACCCACGAGTATCGGCGACTGCCTCTTCGAGTCAGTCTACCCATATCCCGCGACCGGTGTGGTTGTTTCCACAAAACTTATTAAAATCCACTAATTATCTGAAGGCCAATTTAATTCTTTAAATAAATCTTTTTACAGTTAAAGTTTATTTCTTTTTTTAAAAAGACTCCAAGGTTTTCCGGCCTAACAGAACGCACATTACCGATTCCCGCCACCCAGCAGCTGCCCCTACGCAGCTAAGCAGTGTGGACGGGAGGACTGCTGCATTGAGGAGCATTTTCGAAGGTTCAAAGTCATTCAGTGTTTTTGGGTTCGGGTCATTTCTCAAATCGGTGGACGACATAAATTTTATTTATGAAGTATTTAATGAGATTTGTTCTAAATTAATTGAATATTAAATTGACATCTGCCAGTATTTTTCGTAGAAATTGCTGTAATTTATAACATTTACAATTAATTTGATGAATTGTGTTATTTTCTCAATTCAGTGGATCTTAATTCCTTGGAAAATGGGGCATCGAATTGAGAAAAATTACATCGAATTGAGATTTCACTTGTCAAAAACTATGATTAAGGCATATTATGTATATTTACTTCAAGCTTTATAACAAAATATCCGATTCAATCAGAGACAAGAGATCACTTGAATTCTTGCTTTCCTATAAAGTTATCTCAATATTCATTTTTAAAAGTAAATTATATAATATCGTAAAGAATAGCATATTCATCTTCAGAATTAAATTAATTTTACGGTCATCTCAGTAAAGTTAGTATCAACCAGTGTTGGGGTAATCAAGGTGTCTATGTATCTTAGCTTTCCAAAACTATCATATATAGATCTAAAACCGACAATTTTGATTTAAAATCACTATTCTTGTTCCTTGAAAAGGGACCTTTTTCATTTCAATATTTCCAGTTTTTACATGCTCTGGTTCTCTGGTCGATTTATCCAAAGAACTGCTTGCTGTGTTGCTAACCAGTTGATTTAATTATTTTGCATGAAAAAGTTTGTGCTTATTTGTAATTACTTCAAAATATTTTTTTATTGAAGAATTTTTGTTGACCTCTAACTTACCTTTGAACATTTTTGGAAACTGTCTGTCGTTCGTGTAATCTGCAGATTTCAATTCATAGAAGCCTGAATGCTACATTCTACAGACATATGCAAACAATCTTCATGACAGCATCTTAGTTTTCTCATCGCAAAAAAATGCCCGATCTTTCTCTCAAAAAATCACAAAAATCCAGATATCTAAATATAATTTTGTGGGACATTCAATCAAGTAGTTTGGAATGCAAATCATCTTACTAATATCCTACTAATATTATAAATGTGAAAGTTTGTGGGTTTGGATGTAGATGTTTGGATGTTTGTTCCTCAATCACGCAAAAACTACTGTACGGATTTGGTTGGAATTTGGCACACAGATAGTAGATAGCCTAGGTTAAAATATAGAATACTTTTTATTCCGATATTCCCACGGGAACGGGAACCACGTGGGTGAAACTGCGGGCGGCCGCTAGTATCTAATAAAAAGCTAGCTATGAGAAAACTAAGCTGCTGTCAAGAAGATCGTTTGCATAAATTTGTAGAATATCATCATGGGCAGCATACAGGCATCAATAAATTGTAATTTGCAGAGTACACGAAAGGCAGACAGTTACTGGTTCAAGTAATAAAGCTCAAATTTTGTCATGTAGATGAATAATGAAATCGGCAACATCAAGCAGGTCTTTGGACAAATCAGCCAGAGATCATGAACCTGTGAAAACTAGAAATATTAAAATGAAAAAGATCCCAACTAAGAATAGTGATTTTAAATCCAAATTTTCAGACCTATTAGAAAACGCCAGTTTTTGGAAAGCCAATATTAAATAGAGACCTTGCTTGATTACCCCCACACTGGCTGGTAATATTTTATTTTTAATGAACGTACATGATTTTGATTCTGAAGTTGAATATGCTATATTTTAAGATATTTTTATTATTAAATATTAACTTTAAAAAGAAAATATTTTAGTGAATTAGTTATGTAGAAGTTTGTTAACTTATGACAAACCGTCATTTGTTACACTCATTCAGTACCTACTATTTTGTTAACCCTTTTGATATTTATTTATATTTTAGAAACATTAATGTAGGCACTTAAACCTAAAATTAACCAACTGACTATTAGACCAGCGATCACTAATCAAAAACGTTTTAGGTATTTGTATATTTGATCATTCCACATACATTATTTCTATATTAGGTAACACCGTTTCTAAATTCGCTGAGCCATTACTCAATTCGGTGATTCATTTTCTCAATTCGATGTTTTCTCAATTAGGTGCTTAACTTTTCTCATAAACTACTTCACAATATCTGGTGCCATTGTAATTTTCAGATTCAGGATGGAATAAACTTCAATCTTTGTTATTAAATCTATATATATAAAATTCAAAGTCCTGACTGACTGACTGAGTGAGATATCAACGCACAGCCCAAACCGTTGAACCTAGAGACTTGAAATTTTGCACATAGATACCTTATATAGTGTAGGCATCCACTAAGAAAGGATTTTTGAAAATTCCATCCCTAAGGGGATGAAATAAGGGATGAAAGTTTGTATGAAAGTCCCTCAGATTTGAAGCTAGGATCTTCAAATTTTGTGGTTAGGCTGATGATTGAAAATTAATAAATACGTGTCTCAGCGTTTTTCAAAATTCTACCCCCGAAGGGGTGAAAAGTAGTAAAGAATAAAATCCTTAATTTTCGGAGTAAAAATCGCTAAATTTATAATTTAAGCTTAAGGATGGAAATATAACACAACGTATATTGTTATTGGTAGTATTTTTCAACCCCTATGGGGATGAAATGTGGTAAATAAACCTAAAACAGATATGGATGTCGTTATTGGGGTTTTCTGGGATGATGATTGCGAAAATAACATTTATTTTGAAGTCCAACACTGTCGACATGATTTAACCACTAAAGGGGTGAAAATGGGGTTCAAATTTGTTACGTAAAAGAATATAAAATAGACATTACAACTTTAAACTTCGTAGGAGCATGTCTAAAAATAAATAGGCAAACATGTATTTTGTGATTTTGAAAATCAACCCCTTAGGGGGTAAATGGGTTAAGTAAACTTAAAAATTTATATGGATGTCGTTCTTGAGGTTTTATGGGATGGTGATTGCGAAAATGACATTTATTTTGAAGTCCAACACGGTGGACATGAATTAACCGCTAATAGGGTGAAATGGGGTTCAAATTATGTATGGAAAAAGAATATTAAATAGACATTTCAACTTGAATATTCGTAGGATAGGAGCATGTCTAAAAATAAAAAAGGCAAACACATATTTTGTTATTTTGAAAATCATCCAATAGGGGGTAAATGGTAGGTAAGTAAACATGAAAATCGATGCGGACTGGGAACGGGAACGGGAACGCGAACGCGAACGCGAACGCGAACGCGAACGCGAACGCAAACGGGAACGGAAACCGGGAACAGCAACGGGACCAAACGGGAATGGGAACGGGAAAGGGTACAGAAACGGAAATGGAATACTGCTAATATCTCTGGACCCAATTCTGATTTTTGTAATAAACTAGCTTCCGCCCGCGACTTCGTCCGCGTGGGTATTAGAGAAAATCCTTAGGGATCCTTCAACCAGGATCCGACCAGGCGATTTTACGCGATTAGGTGGGTCCCCACCAAGCGCGCAGCCTCGTGCGAGGCCCACCACATGCGGCAAACCTTTTGCCTCGCGAGGCAGCGCGCTTGGTGGGGACCCGCCTAATCGCGTAAAATCGCCTGGTCGGATCCTGGTTGAAGGATCCCTAAGGATTTTCTCTAATACCCACGCGGACGAAGTCGCGGGCGGAAGCTAGTTACTTATCAAAACGAAATTTCAATTCAACCACCGAATTGAGAAAAAAAATACCCGTTAGTAGAAATGCCCAAATGCGACCTGTAGAGGAGAACAGACAGCGCTGGAAAGCCGTAAAGCCTGTTTTTTTTTACATATCTCCGCCATTATGAAAAATTTAAAAAAACTGGCTCGACAAAAAAATTATATATAATTTTTGAACCTGCTCACAAATTTTCACGAGAATCGGTTGAGAAATGCGACCTGTAGAAGAGAACATACAGACATACGAAAGAATTTTTGCCCAAGCTGAAGCAGAGACGCTTCGCTCGCACTTCGTGCTCGCTCGGTCAATTAGAACAGCATCTCAAGTATGATCTGAAGATTGCTCTCAACGTTGAAAGTGGTTTATAAATACTAGGTCTATTGGCTGCGGAGACACAGCTAGTCAAAGATGGGATTTTTTAATTTATTTCTAAAAAAGGCTACTACTACTAAAATACTTCATAACGAAATCTATGTTGTACAATACTGGCAGAAATATCTAATTAGTTTTACGAATTAATTGAAGTTGATTACCCTTGTGGAAGCCCAGCGCATGCCGTTGTTGACTGTACCTTACAGTCAGTGGCACGAATCATGAAATCGGGTGGGGATTGCGCGGAACGCGTATTTTGGGTATTCGTTGCGGTGAGGGGCGCGGGCGGCGGGAGAGGGGCGCCCGCTATTGGTCGCTCACAAGAGCACATGCGCGAACTTATCCCCACTCCGTCGAAAAATTTTCATGATTCGTGCCACTGACTGCACCTATGATACGATGAATATTAATGTGTTAAAATTCAAATATCATCATCAGCTTTTTACCGACTTCAAAAGGAGGGAGGTACTCAATTCGACCCGTTTTTTTTTGTTTTTTGTATGTACACCGATTACTCGAAGACGGCTAAACCGATTGAAATGATTCAAACGTTATTAGATCAGGGTTGATCCCAAGTTGGTCCCATTTTTTAAAATTTTGAAATCGGTTTAGTACTTTTCAGGAAAACCTGAAAATACTGTCGTTTTTTGTTACCATTTTGTGAACTTATACGGATGATCGACCAAATCTTCTTTGTTTATGTACCTACCGATTTAGATGATTCTTTTTTGTTTGAAAGAGGATACTTTAGAGATGATACCGTTTTGATTTCATTGTCATTGGACCTTGGATTTCAAAGATACACAAGGGAACTCCTCAATATCAAATAGAAACCGTATAGTGATTACACTAAAAAGAATAAAATAAAAAATTGTTTAAAAACAAAAAAACCGACTTCAAAATACCTGAAAATAAAAACAAAAACAGCTTAAAAATTAAATACCTCTAAAAAGCAAGAAATAATTTTCAAATCACTAGATACTGTAACGCTCTTGCGAGCGCTACTTTAAATAAAACCGATGCTTTGACTGGAAACTATTATTTATTTATCTTTTAATTAAATTCGAATACATAATAATAAAAACCAGGATGCGCCTCCATGGCCGCGCACCGAGTCCTCTGTAGAAAAACGAATCTTAACTTTTTAAACTTGAATTCAAATCCATGTCAAACGCGCCACCGCAATATCGGCCAGTACGCGGGCATAGACACCACATTCCTCCCGAGCTGGGGAAAAAAAAAATTTAAAGCAAAAATTTTTTTCCCTAGCCATACATATTTTTTTGCACACCCTACCTAAGATTGGATAAGACAAATATAATCAAGAATAGCTCAAATTAAATCCTGCTAGGACTTAGCTATTGGAAGCAACTTTACTTCGAATAACTTGGTAGGCGTAAAACCAACCTAAAATCACATACCTAATTCAAGCCACTCTCCAAATCATTAACTATACATGACCTACAAATCACCACCCTTATAACATTCAACATTTAACTTTATCAATCAATATTTTATAAAATATTCTAAGTGACTTCAAACTCATTAAGGGTGTGTAAGTCATCCTTAAGATTAAATATTACAACAAGAATCAAAGAAGTTTTTATCAACCTTATCAATAGGAGAACCATTCCACAACATCATATTTAAAACTCTCAAGAATTCAAGAGGCTTAAGTACAAGGGCAGAAATAATAATCCCAAATATATGTCAACTAATCCACTTTATGACTTGATGCTCAAGATATAATGTTCCCACATAATCTATAGAATTAGGGAATTATGGACTAAATTATAAAAAGAAAAGACAATCCCCAGAATCCCAATCAATTATTCAGGTAGAATTTCTACTAAGTAATTCCGAATGCTTATGAGAATAGTCGCTCTATTCTACATCAGAAATTGCTTATCGTGAGAGAAATTTATTAACCTACCTAAACCAACTTAACCAATTATAAAACTAATCCTATAACTGCTATTTTCTATACCACTCCATTACTACAAATAAACCACTATGTCACCATAACATTCCATATTTGCATACCTACTCAAACTATATTTTTACCCTAATCTCTTCTCCATACTGCTTACGAACCGTTGAACCTACCCTACTATCCCAAACTATATAACTAAATACTCCATCCAATGACCATCAATAATAACAAACCATCTACAACCCGGATACTAAACCGCCTTCATTCAATCATTAAAGTGTGTGAGACCCAAATCAGGAATCCATGACAAATAGCTATTGCCTTATCATGTTACACAAAATAACAGAATTAGTCGACTAGATCTACCTATCTCATTTTACTAATCCAACACTACCCATTATCCATCTTATTCCTTATTCTCCAACCCTTACCTACTCTATAACTAACCTACAACAACCCTTAAACTATCCCATTACCTACTTCCACTCAAAACTACAAGCTACTAAAATATATTTTACTGATATTCAACAAAACTAACAATGTTAATATACCTATCTCACGTTTTTGTCAAAACAATATTCGTATTAAATTACACTACGTAACTTAGACATCGGAATCCTGTTTTTTCAGTAAACCCCAACATCTACCGCCTTGTGCTCGGGCCTCTGGATTTCTCAGCATCTTACGACATCCTTCATAAAATACATCATTGTGTCATATTCATTTTTCTCACGTCACGTTCATTATGAAAAATAAAGACCTTACATTAATAAACTACAAAAACATCAGTTACTTATCCTAATATCATCAAGACACCTACAAACAAAACATACAAACATAAACTATTAAACACAAACATGCAAATACACCCGCGCATATTTTTCCCTATCTTTTGACGGACCTAACAAAGACTGGACACTCTGCAACCTTCTCTGACTTCTCTCCCACCATCCGGAATGAACTTGGAAAAATGCTCGTCTTCATTTTCCTAGTTTTCCAAAAATCGATAAAATCAACAGACGTGTGACGCTTATGACGCCTGGCATCCGTTGTCATATTGATGTTAATTTTTTTTATCTTTATGATTTTTTCCACAATTTTTCCAAATAAAATTCTTCTGCAAATTCCTCCCATAACCCACATTCCACTTTATAACTATTTTATATTAATTTGGAAATTTTCTTCTAGTAAAAATACATAATTTTATGGACACTTTATACTCCCTTATCTGTTCCTCTTCAGACCTTCAGACACTATTCCTTCAGCTTATTTCAATTTTCTTCTGTCCATCTCAAGCACTTTTTGTGTCCATGCTGAAATTTCACGGAAGGGCACTCGCGTTTTTTCTTCCAACGAGAGGTACTGTTTCGGCAAAATCAAAACCGGCATGTCTCCACCATTTGTAACGCTCTTGCGAGCGCTACTTTAAATAAAACCGATGCTTTGACTGGAAACTATTATTTATTTTATCTTTTAAATAAATTCGAATACATAATAATAAAAACCAGGATGCGCCTCCATGGCCGCGCACCGAGTCCTCTGTAGAAAAACGAATCTTAACTTTTTAAACTTGAATTCAAATCCATGTCAAACGCACCACCGCAATATCGGCCAGTACGCGGGCATAGACACCACAATACCTACGCATATCACTGTAATAAAACACGTCAAATGAAGTCGGGTGGGGCTCATGAATAAAAAAAGAAATTGTCCTCCAGCCCCACCCGACTTCAATAGACGTGTTTTATTAGAGTGATATGCGTAGGTATCTAGTGATTTGAAAATTATTTCTTGCTTTTCAGAGGTATTTAATTTTGAAGCTGTTTTTGTTTTTATTTTCAGGTTTTTTGAAGTCGTTTTTTTTTGTAAAGCAATTTTCATAACGTTCATTTAAGAAATTATTCTCTCTACACCCTCTAGATCTGCAATTAGACAATATAGTCCGTAAGCCCGCGACAGTTTTGCCTACGTCATATGACATCACGATGAAATGCATGGCACGCGGTCGGAAAAGTTGTGCTGAGCGAGGATCAGAAGATTATCGCAAATAAAATTGGCCGGAAGCTTGAGAAAATCTTCCACTTCCGGTCAAAATTATGACACGGGTCTCTTACTGATGTCACATGACGTAAATATAGCCTTAAAATCATGATGTCATAATGACGTAGGCAATAAAGTCGCGGGCTTACAGACTATTATAACCGTGCGTTTCCACTAGTCAAATAACAATGTTGTAACTAGGGTTGCCAACTTTTTTGCATCAAATATAGTATTTTCAAGATTTTGAGTGTAAAAATAACAGTGCGAAAAAGTCCAAAAAATATATTAGGTTGCTGTTTTGTATGGAGGATTCTAAAGAAGTTGCATTTTTCATACTTAAGTAAGTAGATACTAACATCTTCATAATTTATTTAATAGGTAACCATAAATACAATTATTATGCATTACTTATGTGCATATAAGTAATATTTTTTGTGTATTTTGTTTAATTTCCACTTGAAAAATATAGTAGTTTTGCCTAATATATATTTAAGAAAATATAGTAGACGAGCTCTCAATATATTAGGATACTATATTATATAGTAGGGTTGGCAACCCTAGTTGTAACCAAACTGTCTCGAAACAGAGTGTGACAGCGAGAACAAAACTCTGTCAAAACTGTTTATAATTGACAAGTCGATGGCTCAACATGTCAATGCAATGGAATCGCACGGTTAGGCCTACTCTTAGGACATGGAAGTTTCAGAAACTTTAGATTTTGTTAAAAATGGAAGAGCTTATCACTATTTCTAGTTTTTCACTTTTAGAAATAAAACGAGTAAAAAAAAACAAACTTATTTATTTCTAGTAATGTTAAAATACATGAAAAAAAACTTAAAAGCACGTTTAATTAAGTAGTTGAAATAATTTTGTCTATTTAATAATAATAAAAATGTTTTGATACCATTTTCATAAATAATGAAAGAATGTGTTTTAAGACACTGATGTTTTAACCTTTATTCTGTTAGCATTCATTCACCATCTGCCAAATGAAAATTCCCTAATACAAAACATTTTCAGAGATTACATTATTTCGCTTAGGTATCGTTACGATCGAATCGTCAATGTTGTTCTCACAGCTCTTGGTTATATCAGCGCCAATCGTAATGCTGTACGGCAATTCTACCCTCAATTTCCCCTCAGCGAAAGTCCAAAACCCATCTTTTACTTTAACAAAGTCTGGTAAGATCTGCATTACAGAAGCGACCTTTTCTTCACCACCTGGTTTGTAAGCCTGGACGAATAAAACGCGGTGCCTCGCTTTCACAGTGATCTCATCTTCAGTGAAGTTCGGGAGGGAAAGCGACAGCTGGTAGTAATCCGATTCGTATGTTTCTGAAGTGAGGACATCTTTTTCGCACAATCTTTGGGCTTTCCTGTTGATGGCGACGAGATCCCAGGATACATCGTGGAAGTCTGCGTCGTTAGCGTGAGTATTATGGTAGTCGTGGTGTCGATGTTTACAGACCCCGGGGTGATGGTTACACCAGCTCCTTTCCGCCACCGAAACTTGAAGCACGACCAAAGCGACCAGAGCTAACCGATACATGTTTCTTAGCTATCGCGTCTAGCGCTGCACTGATATTATATACGTAATTATGTCAGCTCTGATAAAATAATACATGCTACGAGAAACTTGTTTTGTCTTTAGGGTTCAGCGGCTGTTAATGGCTGGTGATTAATTTTTAGAGATATAGATTTTGGCCCAGATATTCATAGTGACAGACACCCCTATTCAAGAACAATACTCGAACGAAACGACCCTTGCCTATACGAAAGCACTGCGTTTGTACTATTATGTACACAAAATGCACCCCACGTTCTTTGGTTTTAAATTTAAACCTAAGATTGTGGGGCGCATTTTGAAAGATTAATCATCAATTGTCTTTTGCATGCGCCCCACGTTTTTAAGGGTTTATAATAGGAAAACATGGTTTGGGGGGGACATTTTTTATAAGGAAAACGTAAAGTTGTAGCCACAAAAAAAATCATAAGACAAGCTAAAGATATTCTCTAGTTGCTATTATTAGTAGTTTGTTACACAAGGGACGTAAGTGAGCTATTACAGAACAAGATCCAATTTGGCGCCCGTGCGAGCGCAGCTCGCAAAGGGCGCTAATGGATCGAGTGCACCCGAGATATTTAGACGCCCGAGCGAGCGAAGCGAGCGAGGGCGAATATAGTTCGAGGGTGTAATAGCTACTTACAACCGAGGTAAGCATACTACTTTACATCATTCATGCGAGGTAAATTTAATAAAAAAAAAAATAAAAAAAAAAAAATAAAAAAAAAAAAATAAAAAAAAAAATCAAAATCAAAATCAAAATCAAAATCGAAAATCGAAAATCGAAAATCGAAAATCGAAAATCGAAAATCGAAAATCGAAAATCGAAAATCGAAAATCGAAAATCAAAATCAAAATCAAAATCAAAATCAAAATCAAAATCAAAACCAAAACCAAAATCAAAATCAAAGTCAAAATCAAAATCAAAATCCAAGGAGTTTTGCATAGCTTGAACGGAAATGAAATGCCGCCATATTTATTGTTTTTTTTTCAGTAAAAAGTTTCCACAGTTTATAATATAAGAAAAGAGATTGGTTCACTAAGGAGTTTGACATAGCTTGAATTGTAAAGTTACTTTACAGTTAAAGCATTCACCCATGCTTGAATTGTAAAGTGATTTGAAAATGGAACGTTCTATCTAAACAATGCACTGTGTTGCACATGCCAACTTACACGGCCTCTTACTATACTAGTAAATCCTAGTTGCCGAGCAGTATGATGTAAAAGTATTAAATTGTGTATAAAGCTCACAGATGATTGTAAAAAAACAGAATATCAGCAAAAGCGCTTGCGTAGTTTCATACATTTGGCGTAAATAATAGTGGAAACGTATGGAATTCACATCAAGATACACTTTAATGTACTGTGAAGTTGCTTCAATCACTTTTATTCAAGAAAGATAATTGTGATAATGATAATAAAGAAAAAACAACGACAAACGTGGAAAAAGTGCAGAAGTGAGGTTATATTCCTTACTCTTTACATGTAAAGAAAAACACAAATGTTTCAGCGTGACCGAGCCTTAAGTTTATCTTTTGTAGGTACCGAGTTATAAATCTTTACGGGAGAAATAATTTTTTACTTTTTAGTCCGTTTTAAAAACGTGTTTTTTTACGAAAAAAGATTTTTTCAGAAAATTAATGTTTTTGCTTTTTAGTCAAGGAGCTAAAACTATAAATACACTTTCTCCTATCGGAGTGCTTGTCAAGGCGAAACAAACGAACCCAAACTCGATGGGGTTGTGTAGGGTTGTGTGGTATTATTATAGAGTTTCTCTGACCTTCTTCCGGCTCCATCATCAGACCCTGGGCCTCATCTCCTGTTTTAAAAAACAGTATTATGTTGTTTTTCTTACTGTTGAACAAAATAAAGTAACTATACCTATATAAAATACTTACTAAGATAATTAATTTAATTGAAAAAAAACCTAGAAAAATCGACTCACCCGTAGCAGCTCAGACGGGACGGGAGACGCTATATCTAATATTTTTTCAACTAAATTAATTATCTTAATATAAAAACAGCATTGCCTAAAATCTAAAAATTCAATAAAATACTTACTGTTTAACAGCATCACTGGTAATGGTAATTGATTAATTTTCTAAAATACTGTTTATTTTCCTTCTCATACCTTAAATGATTATAATAATAACATTTATTTCATTTATTTTTTTGTCAACCCTTGCACATTTGAGATAGCATAAGTACCTACACAGGTGGTGGTACGGGTGGTGTCCCCGACATCAAAGGCGTTGTCCAACGGCATGGATTGTAAAACTGTAATATAGGGTACCTATCCTAACCGATACCATAGATAGACGGATCAACAAATTCTTATGAAAATGAGCTGAGCTGATATCTATTTACTTAAGCTTTATAATCGATCATTGTCGATACCATAAAATGTATCTAAAATTGATGAAAGACATTACCTTTTAAATAACAAAATAGGTAATGAAACTGAAAAATATTTTAATTTTAATTTACCAGTCAGTGATAAAGTATCTGATACGGAACCTTTATTAATTGGGTACTCACTTGTTGCATGCAGTTTTCCTGTCATGTTAATCACAAGCCAGGCGTAGAATGTAGGAATGGATTGACACTACATGCAATAATCAACTAGGTACGGAACCCACAATAGTTTTTTTTTTACTTATTAAAAACAACAAAAACTTGAGCCAAATGTTTGTTGTCATTGTAGCTATGGAAAACAGATCCACGAGACATCCGTGTGGATCGGGCATAAGCTCTTCATGGACGAGACCGACGAATTATCTTTGACCTGCCGATAGCCACAGTGATTGGGACATATTTATTTAAATTAAATTATAAGTAAAAAATAAAACACACTTTTTTTATTGTAGACTGGGCAGGCATTTGACCACCATTTTGCTTGGTAAACAGGATGTGGTATAAGGTGTAAGCACGCATGCCCAGGAAATGCCTGTTCACTCTTGCCTTGAAGAGACCAAGGTTGTAACTATCAGTTGTAACTATGAGCTGGTAGCGCACAAGCGCATACCATTCTTTAGCAGTTCGCAAAAGAAATGTATTGGCAAAGCGCTTGGTACGGAACATAGACAGCGAAAATTTTTCTTTGTCTATGGTACGGAACCTTGGAGTATCTACTAAGGCGTGAAATACAAAGAAGCGATGCGGCGGAGATAAGGCGCAGATACGGCGGCGACGGCGGCGATACATGTATTTGATTGGCCGAAAGCATCCGAAAGTCTCACATCTGCACCGTATTGCCGCCGTATCCGTGCCGCGTCGCTTCTGTGTATTTCACGCCTAAGGGTGATATGCTAACCTGCGTCTAGTACCCCGATGGTGGTAAGGGGACGGAGGAACAAGGTTGTGCAGTTCCCTCACAACACTTGTCCCCTTCCCGAACGCGATAATAAAATTGTGGAAATTTTTGAGGGAGGTATATGCTCTGTAACGTTATCTGGTAACGATATATTCAAGTTTGTAAATATCGTTACTTATGGCTGTTACAGCTGATAAGTTTCTTGCGCCCGTTCTTCTTGTCAGCTAAAAAAGTCTGGAACGGGTGGTAGGAAAATATAGACGATTCAAAAGTACTTAATAATTAAGTTTATTTGAATAAAGCTTATTTGACTTTGACTTTGACTTTGACTCTGTCTGTTCAATCATCAATCAATTCAATTACGGGTGCGTATACTACGGCAGCGTATGCATCATTGGATGCATTATTAAAGGCATAAAGAGTGTGATGTTCCTGAGAGATTCTGAATTAATTCGTCATAGCAAACTTTCGAAGTTACGCACATCACAATCGTAAACATTCGCAATGAAGTAATAATAGCATACTTTCTAACTCACGAAATAGGGAATATGCATCAATTTTTTTTTGTATCACAATCGAAAGTATAATGCGTGAGAAAATCAACTTTAATATTAAAACTTTTGTCTTGGGTTTTTTCTCGTGAAATAGTTAGGTACTTGAAGTTAGCACGCATTAAGGACCTGATTTGTGACGTCACTTGTCACGTTTCAGGCCATTTTCAGTCGCGTTTATTATGGAGTTAGCCAAGAATTTTCTAATATTTCCCTAAATATTGCGTTTAGGTACATATTATTATGTGTCAAACAAATATTATTTCTTATTCGATATTCAATCTGACTGTAAAGTGAATAATATCCGAAAATGAAAAAAAATATCGTTATATTCCCCTGATTTCATCGTATGTAAAACTATTTTTTTTTATACGTGTCCGCAGCAAACAAGCTCAAATTTTTATACTTTCTGAATGCAGTACATCGATATTTTGAACATTGAAGTTCAGTATGACAGTCTCCAATCCATAGGTACCTATTGTTTAACGAAATTGGGTAAGTGCTGTGAGTTCTTCACGGTAAGTTCACCATTCTTTCAATAGTAGGTAGCTTTTCATCACCAATTCTTGCAAGAAGGTAGCGGTGATAACTTTTCATCATCAATTCTTGCAAGACAGCCGTTGAATAAATATTTTTGCTTCGACCATGGTTGAAGAAATCCATCGCATTCCCATAGATCATACTACTTTGCGATGTTACTAATCACGTTTTTGACACATTTGCTATCTACTTCTACGATACTATATCTATGACTTCTACGAATAACTACGAGAGAATATAGTGATACCTTCTAAAAATACTAGACCATGGGCCCTAAAAATTCCACGTAATGTTTTATTAAAATCATTTTCCATTAACAACTTTTTAAAGGGTAGTATTTAATAGGGTAATAATAAATTCCCATTTCGTATATCAAAAATAATTAATATAGCGTACTGAAATACTAAGTGGGCGACGGACTGAGTGCGACTACAAAAATTTGTAAATGGGTGACTTTAAAATACAAATTAAATAAGTAAATAGTTATCCAGAACGGGCGCCTAAATTGGAAACGGGCGGCGACAACCGTAGGACGCACAAAACATTTAAAAATTGGCCTTTATTTTATTAATAAAAAGCGACTATTAATCTAATCGAGGTGACAAAAATACCATGTTGGGCAGCTTAAATTCTTGACTAGCTAAAATATAAGAGGTCATGATGTAACGAATACAAGTGTAACATTTTGTTGTGAATAAATGAGTATGAATATGAGTACGAATCAGTTATAGTTCCTACTTGGTATAATAGTTGCCCACTCAGTATTTTTGTCACTCATTTAAATTATTTATCTCCCACATGTAGTCGTCCGTTTTACGTATTTTTGTAATCCACAGTCTGTCGCCCGTTTGCATATAAGCAAAATCTAACCCTCGAGTTTTTATGGTGATCTCTGATTGGTCAAGAAACTCAGTAGTTAGGTTTTGCGCGCAAACTCTAACTCCCCAGTTTCGCGCTAGTTCGATAGTGATCTCTGATTGGTCAAAAACTCATTAGTCAGGTTTTGCCCGCAAACTCTAACTACTGAGTGCGCATCCACCAATGAGCGCGCTTCAAAATTCAGTTGTCAATTGTCTTTGAACACAACTGTGGTAGAATATTTTATTTTTTAAAATGACTTCTAATCTTATAAGTTTTTGCGAATATAATCCAGTATACCCAGATCTGCGCAGAAGTTTTTTTTTCTGCCAAACCAAATATTCCTTGCCTATGAAATTGACGTTTTGTATGGTGAATTTTTAACAAGTTACATTTTCTATTTTAACATTTTTCACAATTTATTTAACAACTGTGAACGCTATTGCAACAAAACTTTTCCATAAGTACAAATGTTTGAACATTAAGATAACCTAGGCAACATAACTTACTCGAAAAAAATAAGTTTAGGCTACGTTACAACAGATTAAATGGTCATTTTTGCCAACAAAAAAGGAGTCACTTTCAATGTATTTTTAGATGACTTTAATTATTCATCAGAACAATCAAATTACATCAAATTATAAGCATAGCCGTCAACTTGATAGTTATATAGCTCTATTCTATCTATTCTCTATTCTTCAAGTTCTCCAGTGTATCCATATGGAAACAAGAATGCTGAATAAAATTGACCAAATGGATTGTCCAAAAAAACCAAACCTGCGTCGCAACGAATCATAATTGCAAGATAGTATCTACTTAAAATGCATTTATTCTTACTTGTCCTATTTGGTTGCGCTATGCCGTTGTGATTTTGCCTCAAAAGATGCTTTGGTGGACGCCAGAATAAAACAATAGGTACTTAATAAACAAAAAAATAAATATTGATTGCATAGAAACATTCTTAATCAATTTTTCTTCAATTCAACATTCTTATTTTTAATCTCAAAACAGTACCTAGTTAGTATAAGGCTGAATAGTTTGAAGGTATTCGCCTTTTTTGGTTTATCGTTTATCTGTAAAAATCTTTTTATTTCAGTAGGTACAGCCAGAAATGGAAATTATTGAACTTAATTTGATTTATTTTTTTCCTAATCATAATTAAGTGCCATAAATTACTGATGAAAATATGTATGTATTGCAAAACATCTTGTTATAACTAAACTAGCAAAGTCCCTGAAATCAGTTATACCATTACGCGCTATACATTACTACTGACAAAAAATAAAGATGCGAACTCGGTAGTTAGAGTTTGCGGGCAAAACGTAACTACTGAGTTTTTTGACCAATCAGAGATCACTATCGAACTAGCGCGAAACTGGGGAGTTAGAGTTTGCGCGCAAAACCTAATTACTGAGTTTTTTGACCAATCAGGGATCACCATCAAAACTCGAGAGTTTGATTTTGCTCAAATGCCGCCCGTTTAGTTATTTTGTCGCCCAAAAATGAATTTAAGTATCCCATTAAGAGTCGCCTTTAGTTATTTTAATTCCCCTTTTTAAATAAAAACCTCTAAAGGGCACCACACTTTCGGTGGTATAATTATTATGAACTAGCGGCCGCCCGCGACTTCGTCTGCGTGGAGAGTTTTTTGTTGTCCCTCGGGAACTGTTCGTTTTTTCTGGATGAAAGGTACCCTATGTCCTTTTCTGTACCCCTGACAACGTGTATGCAAAATTTCACGATGATCGGTTGAGTAGTTAAGACTTGAAGGCGTAACAAACAAACAAACAAACGGACTTTCGCATTTATAATATTAAGTAAGGATGATACTTGTTTTAAACTGCTCCCAAGAGAATTTAATATAAATTTTAACTTTCGTTTCTCTGAGAAAAATAGTTTTTAAAGACAAAGAGACGGTAAACCAAGTGATTCTATTATTTTTTAAGAATCTTTATTACTATAGGAGGAACCAAGGTAGGTTAGGTATAGGGTGCTGAAAGGTTACTAAGAAGCGATTTAGAATTATTTACAAACAAGTACTAACTTAGTAGTCCAACAGCTTCCGAATAAAATAAGAAAACAAAGAAAAGTCATAAGATATACAATAGGCATTACCATTTTCAAACAATCACAATGACATAATTGAGTAGAACAGCAATAAAACTAGAGCGCTAATATGCACCCATTCTTTCTGTGCCATAACCGAAAGCTTCTTCATCCTTCTGGACTGTTATGATGTCGCTATTGACATTAGTACTGCAGCTGTCAGTTGAACCAATTTGATTCTTGATTGTAATTGTAAGTTTGTCCTCGGATAGTGTGTAACCAGCTTGCTTCGTGTCCACAAAAGAAGGCAGCACTCTGATCTCCGAATATTTCTTACCCGGCTTGTTAGCTTTAATGTACAGTACTTTATGCCTGATCTTCACTTCAACTTCGTTTTCCTGGAAGTTGTCTAAGGGAACTTCGAGCTGGTAGCTGTCTGCATCGATTACCTCCTTAGTACCACCGTTTGAGTTTTGGGTGCAATAGTTCTGTACCTTTCTGTCGAGTGCTATGACTTCATTGCTTAATTCCTCGAAGAGTGTGTTGTGGTACACCTTCGTATGGCCGAATTTTCCATGGTCGTGTTCATGGCGGAAGGGACAATTGCCGCGCGCGTTCGCGGCGCAGAATAATGCAAGCAGGTACAGTAATCGACACATCATTTTGCGTTTACAGCTGCGTTCCTACTAGTCAACTAATAGAGTGAGACTTGTTATATTTCAATGTTTATCATTAGCGTTCATTCTTGATAACCTCGTCGCTTGATTGTACGCGTGGGTTTTAATAAAGTCAAAGTTTATCTTAGCAGAGATAGTATAATGTGGTATTTTCTTTATTATAAGTATTTTCAAAACTATAGCAATCAAGTTGACAGAATGATAAAAAGTTAACCTTTGGCTTCATATTTTCCCAGCGACAACCTATTTTTTATAGCTTTTCCTTAAACGTTAACTTAAATTAAGTTCGTTAAAATATTAAGATTACGTAATGGAACGCATACTTGTTTGTCTAAAACATAAAATGCATACCTATTGTTAAATGACATAAACATCATTTGGCATAATATTTGATAGCACAATTTTAAAACGCATAATATCATAAGACCGAATTTTGTTAAGCATAAATATTGAATGGCATATATGTATGCAAAACAAAAGTTTAATTAATATCAAATCGTCTAAGTTGCTACGGGTGAGCCGATTTTTTCTAATATTTTTCATTATTTATTCATCTTAATATCAAATCGCATATTTTTCAATTGGCATATTGTCTGAAAAGCATAATTATCTAAATAAATAAATAAACTACGCAAAGTAATAAAAGGAATAAGTTCTATAGGCATATTTTTTAAACTCATATTTTTTTTAATTTAAAAACAGTTAATCTAATTTCAATGTCACTAACGTGACTTCATCTAATTTTTATTGGACCTAAATATAAATGACATAATTTTTATTTAACCTATTTCATTTGCCATCATTATTATTTGCCATATTTACATTTGCTCTAACGTTTATATACCATAAATACCATTTGATATATTGCTTTTTTATCTAACTTACATTTCATACACATATCATTTGATCTAATTTTACATGTTATAATCAACTTTTACTATAAAATAGAAATAACTAGCTTTTGTTATTATGATGCTTGCTTGATTATCAAATCCACTAATGTTTAATGTACTAACATCTATTAGCATATACAAGGTGTTTGGTAAAAGCCAAACAAGTACAAAAATTAATAACGAAAATATCAAAATGCTTGCTTGCATGCTGCATGCTTGCTTGCAGGCTTGAAGCGAGCGGAGCTCCACAATGCTTGCATGCATGTTGCATGATTGCTTGCATGCTGCATGCATGTTGCATGCTTGCTTGCATGCTGCATGCTTGCTTGCATGCTGCATGCTTGCTTGCATGCTGCATGCTTGCTTGCATGCTGCATGCTTGCTAACTGCATACTTGCTTGCATGCTTGCTTGCTAACTGCTTGCTTGCTGCATGCTTGCATGTTGGGTGTTTGCTTGTAAAATGCTTGCTGGGGGTACAGGGGGCTGGCCCCACCGCCCCCCGCTATAAAGAAAAACTTAATGCACCAGGTAGGTTAGGTTAGGTTAGTGTTTTGACCACTCGCAGCGGAGCGATACTGTAATGTTGGCAGTAAGTTGTTTCAGAACCCTTTATGGAGGATTTAAAGCATGGGTGTAGATAAAAATATCATCATCATCATCATATCAGCCACACGACACCCACTGCTGGGTATAGGCCTAAAAATATATAAGTAATGAAATCATATTTTTGGGCTATGCTTGTTTTTTATAGCATTTAAATCATAGGTCAAATAAAATTATTTTAAACGTTGAATAGAGTAAATAAATGTTATATAAAATGTGCTTTATATCATCTGTTAATTAGATGAAATGATTATTGTGTCAAATAATTTTTATATCACATGTATTTAGGTCAAATGAAATTATATTAACCGTATGTTATATTATTTGATTGGTATGTCAAATGAAATTATATGAAATGTTATTATATCATCTGATCGTTAGTGCATGTAAATTTAGGTCATATATTACACACCCCGCTACGAGTGGTCATAACACTGACATAACCTAATCCACCTGCAATATGGTGCATAATGGTGTAGCATTAAAAAATTTCTCCATAAACTACTAATAAAATTGTTACTTATGATTTTTATATTATGCTTTAAAACATTAGTACTTATATAAATTATGCATAACAAAATTATGCCTTTCAAAATATGCTTAATGTGAAATGAAACTATGAAATTAGGAATTATTGTCACACAAAACATAATATTTCAAATATGCTTTGAAATATTATGCTTTTTAAAAGTTATGCAATACAATGTTATGCGTATCGAAAATTATGCTGAATAAATAGTATGCTTTGTGATTATTATGCCAATAGAGTTATCCCAAGTGATTTTAGGACAATCGAAATTAATGCGATGCGAAGGTTCACCGTGATTTAGTCATTTTTTTAGGGTTCCGTACCTCATCGTAGGATCATTTTGTCGTCTGTCTGTCTGATTGTCCGTCTGTCAAAACCCTTTATCTCGGGAACGCGTGGAGGTATCGAGTTGAAATTAAAACCATATTGGTAGGTAGGTACTCAAATCTATACGGTCCCTTGAAGCTGTAAAAAAAAATCAAACTTCTAAGCATACGCTTAAGTAAAAAAAAGATATGGCCGAAATAGCTTATATGAGAATCAGAATCAGAAATATATTTGCGGCATAAATGCTGCATAAAACGCCTATTCCGACACTCTCAAGGGAATCAAAATTCATAAGGTAGGGGAAACACTATAGTTATTGGCCCCCCATACAATTATTGGCCATTTCAGCTTTTATGGTAAAAAACTAGCAACAGCGTAGACAAATGGTGGATTTAAACTAACATTAACGGCAATACTTTCATTATCTGTCAAAAAGTTACAAAAACAAACCGCCAGGTTGATTTCCTTCGTGATTTTTTGCCGGAGGAACAAAAGTAGGTAATTTTGTAAAAAAATTGTTAAGACTGCAATTTTTTTTGAGATGATATTTTGAAAAATATTTATTCTAGTAATGTCATTGAAATGTTATTAAATACTTAGCTATGCGTCATAGACATATTTAAAGTATAATATAACCTGGTTTCTTCATTAAAACCTCAAAATTTTGTTGTGGCCAATAGTTGTCACAATTATTTGAATAATTTATAGTTATTGGCCCCCTATGCTTATTACTGTGTTTAATAAAAATCAAAAAACTAGTGTTGTTAATAAATAAAACGTCTTCTGTTATGTCATTAAGCCTGCTATTCAATAATTGGAAATTTTAAACCATTATGAACAGTTAATAGCCTAGGCCAATAACTGTGTAATTCTTAAATCTAAACCATAGAAAAATTAGGCCAATTACAATACCAATATTTTTATTTATATTGTGAATAAGGTTAAAATTATTTTCTTGTCTAGGTCATTGTAGAAAGTTTAAACATCATCATTGCGTTCCTATTAAGCACCAAGAGCATATTCCTGAAGACGATTAGCTTTCTGACTTTATATGCCATTATTGATTTTTGTTAAAATGATGATCTAAACCTTCTGAGTATCAAAATCCTCATGAATATACGATTAGGACATTGTAAAATATTTATATTTTGTTCAAATTTAAATTTAAATTTAATTTTTGATGTGGCCAATAACTGTATGATCTCATGGCCAATAACTGTAAAAATATGGCCAATTACCGTAATTTCATGATTTTTAAATTTAAGTTAATTTTATTCCTAAAATATTTAATGCAAGTGTATGTAAGATGGCTTTATTAATAAATACATTAATATAAAACAATATGACATAACTTTTATTTGTTTTTAATTGATATATTTATTTTAAATTGAAATTTTCAATCTTGAGGTCTCTTAAGTGGCCAATAACTATAGTGTTTCCCCTATTTCCCGTTGACCTAGAACTATGAAAATTTGGCAAGTGATATCGTCTTATACTACAAATACAGGGAAAAAACTGTAAACAATACAAGTTTTTATTATTATTAATTTTAATATTATTAATTTCTAAGTGTTGAATTATCCGCCTATCAAGACCCATTATCTCCAGAAGGCATGAAAGTATCGAGTTGAAATTAAAACTATATACGTACGTACGGTTCCGTACCCAAAGGGTAAAAACGGGACCCTATTACTAAGCCTCCGCTGTCCGTCTGTCTGTCTGTCTGACTGTCTGTCTGTCTGTCTGTCTGTCACCAGGCTGTATCTCATGAACCGTGATAGCTAGACAGTTGAAATTTTCAAAGATGATGTATTTCTGTTGCCGCTATAACAACAAATACTAAAAACCAAATAAAATAAATATTTAAGGGGGGCTCCCATACAACAAACATGTTTTTTTTTTTTGCCGTTTTTTGTACTTACGGAATCCTTCGTGCGCGAGTCCGACTCGCACTTGGCCGGTTTTTTAATTCTACTTGAGCCTATTTATAATGATTTTATTTTAGGCACTAAAAAAACAAAAGCGGCGTTATTGTACCTATATTTATTGTTGTGTACTAAAGAATAAATTACTTCGTTCACAAGAAAGAACAAGAAGCGTAGGTAAATTTTGTTGTGACGTCCAAGAGCTAGAGCCCTATTTTAAAAAAGAGTAGTAAAGAGCGCTCGACGCCACCTGAAGGATTTCAAAAAAATAGGACTTCCGGACTTCTTATGGGCTATTTACATCCTACTAATGTCATAAATGTGAAAGTTGGTGGGTTTGGATGTTTGTTCCTCAGTCACGAAAAAATGCTGAACGGATTTTGGTTGAAATTTGGCACACAGACGGTAGATAGCCTAGATTAAAATATAGGAAACTTTTTATCCTGGTATTCCCACGGGAACGGGAACCACGCGGGTGAATGCGCGGGCAGCCGCTAGTAAGGCGATAAAGCTCTAATGCGTAAACGAAGAATTCATCTATAAAACGATAAATTACAGTCGGACAAAGCCAAAACTTCTCAGGATTTCATGGACTGTCAGCTGTCATTGGTAATTAACATGGAACATAAAAAACTTAATAAAACCGGCCAAGTGCGAGTCGGACTCGCGCACGAAGGGTTCCGTACCAAAAAACGTCAAAAAAATAACGTTTGTTGTATAGGAGCCCCCCTTTAATATTTATTTTATTCTGTTTTTTTAGTATTTGTTGTTATAGCGGCAACAAAAATACATCATCTGTGAAAATTTCAACTGTCTAGCTATCACGGTTCATGAGATACAGTCTGGTGACAGACAGACAGACAGAAAGACAGACGGACAGACAGACAGACAGACAGACGGACAGCGGAGCTTAGTAATAGGGTCCCGTTTTTACCCTTTGGGTACGGAACCCTAAAAAGATAAACTAGAAACGGCTCCAAGACAGGTGAACAGTCAGGTGGGACCGGAGGACACATTTTTCTTTCTTTATTCAGCATTGTTTCGTTTTCTCACTTATTTTTTTAATAAAACACTTTTTAACGGATTATTACGCGGTAGTATCCGTTAATAGTACATTATGATATAAGTGCGGTAAGTTGAAAATTACAGCTGAGGCGATATTGCTAGCCCGAGCCGTAGGCGAGGGCTACAAGAAAGCAGAGGCTGTAATTATCAAAGCGCACGTATGTCATACGACGTTTTATAACATATTTGCGAGGAAATAAATAAAACTCGGACTTTGCATTTTTGCTTGTTTTCCATAATGATGAAATTTTGATACACTTGTACTATCTATCGGTCGATTTTTCTGCCTTTCACTTCGATTGTGAGGAAATCAAACAACAATAAAGTAAAAAACAAAAATTGAAAAAAAGATTTTTTTTTCTTAAATTTAGTGACAAATTATATTATTTTGGAATGTGCTCATCAAGGCCTTTCATTTGATACCCATATTGAAAAATCGAAAAAAAAATTTTTTTTCTTAAATTTAATGACAAATTATATTATTTTGGAATGTGCTCATCAAGGCCTTTCATTTGATACCCATATTCAAAAATCGAAAAAAAAAATTTTTTTCTTAAATTTTAGTGACAAATTATGTAATTTTGGAATGTGCTCATCAAGGCCTATCATTTGATACCCATATTCAAAAATTAAAAAAAATTTTTTTTTTTCATAAATTTTAGTGACAAATTATGTAATTTTGGAATGTGCTAATCAAGGCCTTTCATTTGATACCCATACTCAAAAATTGAAAAAAAAATTTTTTTTTCTTAAATTTAGTGACAAATTATGTAATTTTGGAATGTGCTCATCAAGGCCTTTCATTTGATACCCATATTCAAAAATCGAAAAAAAAAATTTTTTTTTCTTAAATTTATGGACAAATTATATAATTTTGGAATGTGCTCATCAATGCCTTTCATTTGATAACCATATTATTCATAAATCGAAAAAAAATAATATTTTTTATTTTTAGTCACAAATTATATAATTTTGGAATGTGCTCATCAAGGCCTTTCATTTGATACCCATATTCAAAAATTGAAAAAAAAAAAATTTATTGAAATTTGACCAAGAGAAAAAAAAAAATTGTTGACCAAGAGGTCAATCGCACATGACGCATCAGAAAAGATTCTGATATAAAAACTCTTTGCTAAGATTTAAAAAAGTACCGTTCGTTTTAGACGAAGCATCTTGATAAACCGTGCGTTTTACTTTACATTACCGCACAAGTTCGTAATGGGATACAATACGATATTGAAATTGGCGTAATAAGAGACCCTTTACGAGCAAATATGTTATAAAAAGTGTTTTATTTCATGTCTAGTAAGCGCGTAACCTTGAGAAGTGAATTGTTATTTTTTTATTCTAAAAGCTTTGAATTAGGTACATACACGTTTCTTTTTCATTATAATTCAGATAAGAATATATTATTTCTTGCTTCAGCGATGTTTATTTTTGAAGTTGTTTTTGTAATTTTTAAATGTTTTTATCTAAGTAACGATAAAAAAGATTTTTTCAGTTCATAAAGTAACCTTTATAAAGAAGTCATCACTTTGCAATACAAAAATGCAAACAATCTCTTAAAAGTGGCCTCTTTAAACTCTTAAATCAATACTTTTTTATCGTACGTTAATCATTCACTCAGTGATTTATTGTCAAATTGCTGTGATTTTTTGTAAATCTGATAAATAATACTGTTGTTAGCTTTACACATTTTTGCTTTATTTCAGTCCATTACCTACATTTTATAATGTTATACCGTAGTCTTTAGCTCCTGGCTTATGCAGGCAAGTAATATCTTGAGTGAGTCCAAATTGTCTTGCATTGTTAGCGGCACAATGGGGAGTGGATTCGCCGCTGGCCTTGCAAGCTATATTATAAGTTTTTTTAATAACGAATCCTAAATTACCCTAGCGAAAATTAACTATTGTGGGTGGATACTTAGCGTGCCCGCAAACTACAGACTTTCTATCGGCCGATAGTTGGGTCGAGCCTTTTATCAGTATGAAGAAGTATGCAAGTGCGTACATTACAACGATTTGGTATCGGCCGATTCGATATATTAAAACCAACTATCAGCCGATATAAAGTCTGTAGTGTGCGAGAGCTCTTATTGTAAAATTAAATAACATAAAATCTCGATATCAATTTTAATTGTCACATTTTATAATTTCTGTATAAGTCTAATAACTTATCCTTTAGTGTTTGAAAATACAATGTTATATAGCTGTCCAAATTCTGGTACCGAAATTATAGATTCATCGATGGGGCCACTGCACAAATTATCTTGATTTTTTATCACTGGGAACTCTATACTCAGCAAATTGTTTGTATAAATCCATATTCCGTCACTCGTGTCCACAAAACAGGGTAACACTCTGAGCTCCATGTGTTGCTTCGGAGGATTGTTGTTTTCAGCAAGAAGATAAAGCACTCGATGTTTAACCTTGACTTCGATATTTTCTTCTATGTAATCATCTAACGGTATTTGCAACGTGTATTGGTCCGGTCCAATTTCCTCTTCAGTGCTGTTATTGCAAAAATAGTTAAGATCGGCTTGGATTTCTTGAGTGTCGCAGTAAATGTCTTCGAATGGGTCTGGAGCTGCAGTTGTGGTTGTTGGTGATTCGGTAGTAGTCGTACTTGATGGTAGCACAGTATTACCAGTAGATGGGTTCACAATGGGTGGAAAAGTTACTGTGATAGGACTTATTGGAATAGCAGTGGTTGACTGAGTGGAAGTTGGCGGAAGAGGCGAGATTGGCAAGCTTGGTGGCGCTGGTGAGCTTGGCGGCAGTGGTATGGTTGGTGGCTGTAGGACTGGTGACATTGGTGGGATTGGTGGCATTGGTGGGACTGGTGACATTGGTGGAATTGGTGGCATTGGTGGGACTGGTGACATTGGTGGGGTTGGTGGCATTGGTGGGACTGGTGACATTGGTGGGGTTGGTGGCATTGGTGGGACTGGTGACATTGGTGGGATTGGTGGCAGGAATGGACTTGGAGGCAGTGACGGGCCTGGTAGCCATGGATGGTTTGGAGGTGCTGGTAGGATTGGGGGCAGTATTGGCGTAGGCAACAGTGGCTGAGGTGGACTTGGTAACAGTGGTGGGATTGGGGGCAGTAACGGTCTCGGAAATGGTGGGTTTGGAGGTAATGGCGGATTTGAGGGCATTAGTGGAGAAGGAAGAGTTGCGGTATGAGGATGACAATGAGGGTAGTGATGAAACGATGGGAGGTGGGGATGCATTCGATGAAATTCAGCGCTGTGTTGAAAGGGTGGACAAGGGTGAACTGTTGGTATGACAGGGGTGGGTGGTGGATGAGGTGGGGATGGTGGGTGGGATAATGAAGGGTAATGGAATTCCATAGTATGTCCAAACGGTGGTGGGCCGTTATGAGGATGGGGGTGTATAGGATGATTAAAGCCATGACCATGGTGGGGATGTTGCCCATGAATATGGTGGGGATGAGGCCAATGAGGAGGTCCATGACCATGGTGGTGAGGATGATTAGGATTATGATGGCCGTGATGGAAATGTGCAAGTGCAAGGTCTAAACCAAACAATAATACGTAACAAAGCGGAGTCGAGTACATTGCGATAATGTTTTACGAATGAGCGAGGTAATACAAATGATTTACTTGAGAATAATGTCTGGGTTTTATTGCATCGATATCAGCAAAACGGATATAATTAGGTATGAAGTGTAAACATTTGTCGGAGGAGGGAGAGGCGAGAGATAAAATGTTGCGTACATATATTATTTAAGATTATAATTATTGGGTATACTTTTAATTTAATTCATATGGAATACTTCCAAACTCAACAGTTAAATGATGAATTACGATCTTGGGAATTTAATTTATTTTGTTAACTATAATTTTCATTCACAATACATTTTATTTTCTTTTAGGATATTAACGTCACTTATTTTTACCTATGATTTGCATCCACAATTTTATTTTCATAAGCAAATTATTGAATACCTACTAGTTGAACCCACGACATTTCGCAATACGGGCATATGCTCTGACCAAATGGGCTACCGAGTCAGTTCCTATCCATGTAGCTGGGAGACAAGTTGGTTTTTCTACTGTAGATAACTTATTTTTTAATATTAAGTATGCATCATTTAAAAGAATATCAATTAAGAAATCTGTAGCAAAATCATACTTATTAAGTATTTTGATCTAGATTTTGCAAGATCACTGTAGGTGTCGTTTCATATGCACTAATGAAAATGTAAAATGAAAATTTAAATGGAAAATTCTTTATTTAATGCTTTAGAATTGTAGACAATTCAAAATATTTCTAGATGTTTTCCTACCTAAAAGTCGAAAGATCAATAATATAATTGATATGATAAGGCGGACAATATAATCATGAAGACAGTATAAACCAAAGCCGTTATTTCCGAACAGTCGGGTAATACAGATTTACTTGATATGCATACGGTGTCAACGTTCGATTTTAGTGTCAACATGAAGAGCAGGTTTTTCCAAATAAGCCGAGATAAATATATTCCAGTGCATAATTTATTACTTAAGTTAATTGGTTATTATAAGTCCTTAAAGATAAATTTTGATAAGTAATTTAAGTTATTATTGTCAACACATTTAAACATGAAAACACTACCACTGAATTACATTGATGACCTGAGTGGTCAGTGGTTAACACGCCGGTCTATGCAAGATGTTCCGGCTTCGATTCTCGGCCAGGTAGAAATTTAAATGATGAATTTTAATTTCTTCCACGGGTCTAGGTGTTACTATAAGTAAATTTAAAAAAGTTTATAAGTAGTATATCAGTTGTCTAGCACCCATATTACAAGCTTTGCTTACTTTGGGACTAGATGGCTGACACAGTGGGGCTAGATGGCACTGTGTGAAATTGTCCAAGCATCTATTACTATTATTATTACATGCAAATATAATATAGGATTGTCTGTCATTTCTGTTTTGTTCGCGTCTGAAGCTTCCATTTGAACGACTACGCCCGGGTCGTTTTTGCATTAGCAAGGGATATAAAACTGCGAAGCGCGAAGAAATGTGGACGAGCCAGGCGAAGGTGAAATTTAATGAGAGTCTTTAAGAATGGTTACTTTTCCACATTCATTATCATTCATCAATTCTGAAAAAAAGGAGCTATTTAAATAATATATGTTGAGCTTATAAGCTCAACATATATTATTTAAACAGCCTATAGGCTGTTGCTGCAAAATTGAAACTGGAATGCCAAATAAGGATGGTCAAAGGCTTCTCAAATGTTTATTTTCAATACTCGATTAATGTATAATGCCGGGTCCATAGCTCGTGTTTTGCTCTACATAATCAACAAAAACATCTCAACATTCAACAAATTAAAAAAAGTATGAGAATTTTGTTTCGCGGAACAATGTTTTGTTGATTGTGTAGGGCAAAACACGCGCAGTGGTTGTGGACCCGGCCTTATATCAACTTTTAAAAACGTACAAGTTCTTTCCGAAAGAAATAAAGTTATTTTTCTCATGGATTACATCATCTACACAAAATAGATGATGTAATCCAGCATGAGATATTAAACTTTACCCCCGTATGTATGGACGAGTAAGTAATGACTTGTGTAAAACTTGCAATTTTCAAATTTTCAAATAGTAAAAATTAATTTCAACTGCAGCAAGACTGCACTTAAACTGCATTTAAGATTAATTATATTAGAAAATTGCATGTGAATATGATATGAGAAGCATTTGAAAATTGCAAGTTTTACATTTGATTATGGTTTACTCAAGTCATTAATAATAATAATAAATAACAGTTGGCGTTACCAATTTCTTTACTTTTTCAGTTTTCATTGGCTTAGGGAGTTATGCCGCCAGTCTGGAAGCGCTCTCTGGTGGAAGCATAACGTACGTAATTATAGGGGTTCCAAACTCTCAACGATACCAAAACTCTTCGAAAAGATATTTATGATTCCATTTTCCCAATTATAAGGCCTATGTTATTGTCACAGCAACACGGTTTCGTTGATAGGCGCTCCACCAAAACTAACCTTTGCGAATTCTTGTATCAAGTGCTAGACGTCATGGACAAGGGTTGGCAGGTGGACGCCGTGTATACCGACTATTCAAAATGTTTCGATAAGATTGCTCAAAAATTACTCATTTGCAAGCTGGAACATGTCGGTATACATGGCGACCTTCTTAGGTGGTTAACATCCTACATACAGAACAAGCTGTGACAATCAAGGGCTTCATATCTAACTTTGTACCTGTTACGTCTGGTGTTCCTCAGGGCTCTAACCTCGGCCTTTAATTTTTAATATTTTTATTAATGATGTAATAAAGTGCTTTTTGAATTCTAAATTTTTACTGTTTGCTGATGATACTAAAATTTTTACTTCTGTTAAATCTATTGAAGATTGCATCTTACTACAAAATGATTTAAATAGATTATTCGAATATTGCCACCGTAACAAACTCTTTCTAAATATAGATAAATGTCATTCTATTACTTATTGCAGAAAAAAACAACCAATAATATTCGATTAGGTACCAACTTAACGACAAAATTCTTAAAAAGGTTACCGAGGTGAGGAACCTGGGCATTATTCTAGATAGTGGTTTACTTTTTTCATCGCACTTAAATCATATCACTAGTAAAGCCTATAAAATGCTTGGATTCATCTTCAGACAGACGAGAAGAGTATCAGGGTCGGTAAAATCAACGGATTTTACCGACCCTGATACTCTTCTCGTATTGTATAATTCGCTTGTCAAATCTCACTAAGAATCCACAGTTTGAAACCCAACCCGCAGTATTATGAATACAAAAAGATGGTGGAAAAGATTCAGGATAAATTAATTAAAAGGCTTAAATATAAGTTCAAAAACTTTCATAAATTTATAATAACCTTTTTGTAAAAAAATTTGAATAATCAGATTGATTCCCCATATTTGTTAAGTAAGATCTTGTTTAAATGTTCTGGAGCTAGACTGCGTTCATGTAATACTTTCTCGGTACCTCATAGTAGAACCAATTATGGTAAAAACCGATATTGCACACATAAAAATAATTACAGAAAGAACGACAGTTCCAGAGAAAAAGCATACAAGAGGCGGCCTTATTGCTAAGCAGCAATTTCTTTCACGCAACCCTTGGGTGAAAGAAAAATCAATAATTTTGTTTGTTGATTATAAACTGCCGTATCCATGTCCTCGTATCTCGTAGTACAACTACTCAGTATGCAACTGTTCCAGTGAGATGAGATGGAAGATTGGAGCAATATGTCCCGCTGATCACATCTGCGAACGGGACGGTGCGATAGATGAGCTTAGTGAAACAATTTGCCATCAGAAGGTTATCTACTGCTTGTTGAATGACGATTGAGCTGAGCAACTGCTTCTTAGCGGTCTACTTTGGGCGGTAAATGTGTCACTGAAAACCTGAAATCTTTAACTAGGTAATTGGGTTATAGCGTCAATCACGTGTGGAGAACTGATTAACTGATTAACTAACTGGTCCATTTACTTTGGTCTGCGAGCGAAATCATCCTAGGAAACCCTTGCTTTATTAATTAAACTCGCTAGGCGATCAGCACCAATGAGCCGCGAGTAAAACCGACGTCCTTTAAAATCGCGGTATAGGCTCGTACGTCCTGTCAACAGCTTACAGCTCGTTATGTTTTTAACAACAATGGCCGGTTATGTTTTTAACAAGAACAGCAAACAAATAAGTCTTTATCTTTTCGTTTATCTTTAGTATGTGCGTTGTTGCATATTTTGATAATAAAATAATGTTTCTTTGAGTTTTCCAGTTGCAGTTATATCTAAATATACATGTAACTGAATTGAATTCGATAACATTTTGAAATAACTCTTAATATTTTTTTAAACAGTGTATTGTTATTCTGTTTGTTGATTTCCCCTGGCAAATCCTTAGATTGCTCTAAGGGCAAATCCATCGCGTTCATGCATCTATAAAATAATACCATTCACCATATTACTATGGAGATTCTAATATATTAAATTGATTTGAGTGAGATTTGGATTCTTCCATTTGCAAAAATAAAAATGAAAAATAAAGCATTTCTAGTGTAGGTTTTATAGATCCAACCCACTATTATACAACGTCGGGTTACAACTATACCCCTAATGCCGAATATGGTAAATAGGGACCATCAAATTGAACAACTTTTACTATAGGACCAACTATGAAATCGCGAAAAAAAAACAGCTGTTTCATACAATATTTTGATATTTTTGTAAGAACAGTTGTTCAGTTTGACGGTCCCCATTTACCCTATTCGGCATTAGAGGTATTTTTGTAACACGGTGCATAGGTAGTTAATGTTCAACTTTGAATTCAATAAAAAGTGGAGTGCTTTCATACCAACAAAAAAATAGATTTTTCTTGAAAAACTTTATTAATAATCTTAATCTCGTTATTATTACAGTACCATCGCCGAAAGTCAGTGTTGGTAGAATATTGTTAGCTAAATTATTTTCGGTCTAGCCCTTAAGTATCCTCTTGGTTGTTATTCGGTCTGGTACCTTCGATAAGGGTTCATCCAATCGTCGACCTTAAAATTACGTAGTTAAGTTCCAATTTACTGATGTTGGGGTCCCGCTTAAGTGAAACTCTGTTTAATCCGAACCTGCGGTATATGTACTTGAGCATCTTAAATTTTGCTGAAGGAATTAGTATTTTATATTGTAATCCTGAAACATTGGAAAATACATTTCATCTTAAACTCTCATGTTTATATATTAGCTGAATTTGCTAAGGATAAAATTTAATTTTGATTTTGAAATGTTTTGGAAATTGTGTTATGTTCAACATTTTGAATAGAATGTGAAATGACTAACAAGATATGTGTCTCTTTTTGTCTGTATAAATTTAATTAAAGTTTAAATTTAGTCAACTGTGCATCAGTCAACCTCAAAATTGCAATTTATTTCCTAAAGATTTACAATAGGGAATATGCATAAGTCACCGATTTTGATGAAATTGAGCTTGATAGCTGCGGACACTTATAAAAACATGATGGAACAGGAAAAAAAATAAAAAAAATGTATTATTTTAGTTTTATCACACGATGAAATCAGGGGAAAATAACGATATTTTTTTTTTCATTTTCGGATATAATGCACTTTACAGTCAGATAGAATATCGAATAAGAAATAATATTTTGTATGACACATATGTACTTAAACGCAAAATTTAGGGAGATAATTGAAGATTATTGGCTAACTCCATATTAAACGCGCCGAAACACACCTGAAACGTGATGTGTGACGTCACCGTTTTGTATGGAGCGTTTCAAATTCAAATTCAAATTCAAAATTTTTATTGCACTTTTCATGTTGTACAAAGATGTTATTACAAAAGTAGAATCAAACATGAAACCCTGCAAGGGCACAGCAACTATCAAAATAAGGTGTATCAAATCTATAGATACTCGTAGATACTTAAATTAAAATAATTCTTAAGTTAGGTAATACTTAAGTAATTTGCCAAAATTATTATTGTTATTTTTTTTAAAAATCTAGATACGTATCTAATTGAAAACTAAACTTAACAATTTAAAAAATTTAAATAAAATTATAACAAATTCTTAAACTTATCTAATATATTTTTGTTGTAGCAAACTTTTCGGCGTTTTTGTTTTCGGCGGGTGCTGCTGCGCGCTAACTTCAAGTAACTATATCACGAGAAAAAAACGCAAGAGAAAAGTTTTAATATTACAGTTAATTTTCTCACGCATTATACTTTTGATTAAGATAAAAAAAAAATTATGCATAATCCCTATTAAGCTGACCATCAACTTTTACATGTACTTTTCTTTACAAGGTTTCTATTGAATTATTCCATACTGAGATATGTTTAAAACTTCAACTGGAAAAGCAGTAACATTGTTTTCTTTTCTAAATGTGCAAAATAGGCACTGAAGATACCTAAAGGTCCTTAAGGCTATGTTTACATTAATACAATTAGCCGACCGAGTCGAGTAGCGAGTTTGCCTGGCATGTTCGTTGATTTTAAAAGAACGTCAAATACACCACGTGCAATGTAGGTACTTCTACTGGATTGGTTGCTGGGCCGAGCTGCTGGCATAATGTAAACATAGCTTAAGTGACAGGGTAATATTGTTTGGGAACTTGGATCTAGTTTCTACTACATTAGTAAAAAGTTACTTTCTAGTGACTTAACTATTTTTTATGGATATGTTATTAATCTCTGAAGTGGTAAATCTCAATATAATAACAGGATCAATTATTAAATTTTAGAGTTTTTTGCATTTGACAATGTTATTTTTATACGAAGATTAATAAATACTAATCGAGTGCTACGGGACACCGCAGACGGGATCATTTAAATACGTAAACTTTTTATTTTGTTCAAATATGTGCAGATTATATCGTCGAGCGTACTTAATAGTTAAATGAAATATTACAAGACTTTTTACATTTAACTATAAGCTTCCTCCCGCGACTTTCTTTGCCTGGAATTCTAATTCTTGTGAGGATAGTTCCTTTTCCTTTCCTTTTTAGCGGATACCACCATATTTTACCATACCATATACCACCATACCATATTTTTAAATTTGAAATGTTTGCATTCACAATGCTAATTTATACATTTACTAATGTATAAAAATTATATAATATAAAGCATTGTGAATACAAAATCTCATAGCTACTTTATCTTTATCAATTGTCAAAATATCTGGAAAGATATTTCAATTGAATATCGAGGAAATTCCTCACGTTCGTTGGTGAAATAACGCTGGATGGCAGCGTAAGAGTAGGATATACTAGAAGAAATTCGACATCGAATCGGTAGCTCAGCGGTCAGAGCATTGGACCGGATATCCAAAGGTCGCGGGTTCGATTCCCGTCCGAGAACTGATCTAGTGCGAGTCGAATTTTTTCTAGTATATTAGTAATTGTTAATATTTTTAACGAAGTTAATTTATTACAATATTTACAATACAGTATTGAAAATAAATCAATTTTTACGGATTACAGTGCTTAAAAAGTGTTTTATTTCTAATGTACTACTCTACACGTGGAAGTCTTAGACTAACAATATTTAATAAATTAATTTAAATAAAGTACCTACAGTAGGATAAAGATGGAGTTGAATATTGAAAGTCTGTTGGTAAAATAGGGTAGGCCGGGTGCCGTGTAACATCATTTGCAGTATGTCAAAATTGGTTAGCAAACTCCTGCAGGATGTTATATGAACAAAGACGCCTTGGATCCACTATTTAAGGGTTCCAGGATCCTGTTTACCGCCAACGCTGATAGGCTAACCCTAAACTTAACCGTCGGTTCGTTACTGGCGAGATAATGACGTGTTTGCGAGTTGGGGTCGTGTGGACCGCGCGTTGATAATGCCGCTCTCGAAACTCTATTAAATTGTCTGTTTGCGGTCTTCCATACTAAGTGTTGGACTGTCACGTCTTGATAATGGGGAGGGTTAAGTCGGGTACTAAATAGAGGTGCGACTAAGACGTCATATTAAAATATTAAGGACTTAGCGTGGGCTTAGATAGCACTTAGTCATATGGTGTCTGTTCCTAAAGATAGCCTATAATTTTGATGTTTACCGCCGCTTAACGCATCTCTGAGCTCGCACCCGCTTCAGCGAGTAAATTAATCCCTCCCTTCATACTGTTTTACACTAATAATAATTAACCCTTGAGGAAAATGTATAAATTTACTGATTTACGATCGAATTTAATTGTAGGTCAGATAACAAGCAGGATTACTATATTTATTTGGGAAATATTAATTCTACATTTATAATTTTTAATTGGTGGCTTAGCGCCTGGCCCAGCGATTGCGGAAGTTAAGCAACGTTCGCAAGGGTCGGTCATGACCGACCCATGGGATGGGTGACCAAAAAATTATTATCTCGAGCTCCTCCGTGCTTCGGAAGGCACGTTAAGCCGTTGGTCCCGGCTGCATTTGCAGTCGTCAACACCCACCAATCCGCATTGGGCCCGCGTGGTGGGTTATGGCCCATCCTCCTTACCACCCATAACCATAAGGAAGGCCTGTGCCCCAGCAGTGGGGACATCAAAAATGGCTGATGGACAATTTTAAATATAATTCTATAAATCCGTTGTAAGCTGTAGAAAAAACAACTATTTATTATTTAACAGTTAATTAACATTACTGGGGGGCTACTCAAATGGCCACTTATCTATTCGTTCGCTAACTTAAAAATTAAAAATAAGTCATAAACTCCAAAACTACGTGTCGTAGGCTTATCAATTCTATACAATACAACAATGTCTCTGATTTACATAAATTTGCGACGTGTGACTTGATCGTTAAATTGCTTATTTTTAAGCTTTAAGTTAGCGAACGAATAGAAAAGTGGCCATTTGAGTAGCCCCGCTGAACAGACATTTATAACGATAAAAAATACGATAATTTATTAAAAACAATCATTAAATCTGGCTGATTCATTAATTATTAAAGGAGTTGGCGGTAACAAGGCAACAAAGTTTGTTTCATAATGCGGTTATACCACTTCGAACTTCCTCGTACAAAAATTTGTTTTAAGAATTTTTTTATGTAAATAACATAAACCCTATTTTTCTTTGAGATTAGTCTGGATGGGTTTTCTATCGCTACATGAATGATATTTTGTGTTTTTTTATTCAGAACAAACACTATGGAATATGCATGATTGAATTTGGGTTGCGCGTAGGGTTCCCAGCCATACTGTTAAAAACTGTATTGTACGTTATTCACTAGTATAAGTACTTTTTACTGTTGAAAAAAATAATAATTAAAAAATATTAAAAACACGACTGCCCTGCGAAAAGCGAACTAAAAAGTTAAATAAGTGTCATTGCAGTCGGGGGATCGTTTTGTTGAACAATTTTTAATCAAAGAGGTCCCCCGACTGCAATGACACTTGTTATTCAACTTTTTAGTTCGTTTTTGGCAGGGCAGTCGTGTTTTTAATATTTTTCAAATTTATTTATTTTATTTCACACATTTTAGTGACAAATTATATAGTTTTGAAATGTGCTCATTAAGGCCATATTGTAATATTGAAAAAAAAAAATTTTTTTCACATTTGAAAATAGCGTTGTAGAGTCTCCATATTGACTTATTTCAAAAAAAGTATAGCCAGTGCCACTTGGGATGATGTAAGGATTCTAACGATACCCCATACATCCAAATCCATTGAGCCATTTAGAAGTTATGGTGGAATAAAGAAACTCACATACCCACAAACATACATGAACCCTGAACACATATACACTCCTTTTTGGGCAGTCGAGTAAAAAAGTATACAAAATACTGTTTTCAACATCACTAGTTGATTAGTTTCCTTCTTAGACCTAAAATAAAAAAAAAAGAAAGAAAGAAAGAAAGAAATATACTTTATTTCTTATAAAAAAAGTTGGTAACCCTAGCTGTGCAGTGTGCCTGCTCATAAAATTTTAATAGTGTGTTTTCGATATGAAATACTGGGTTGAATGTATTCATCACCCAAGAGACTGCTAAAAAGGTGTTTCTTTTAGACCAGTAGTACCTACCTATAGCTGATGAAAGTCCTTTCCAGATATTATTCTGCAGGAATTGAAGCATAAAAGGTAATCTATCCGTATTAATTTAATATAATATATCCATATTATTAAATTTAAAGTCCTAACTGATAATACAACGTATATCAACGCACAGCTTAAACCTCTGGAACTAGAGACTTGAAGTTTTGCAAATAGATACCTTGTACAGTGTAGGCATACACTAAGGATGATTATTTTAGGAATTCCTTCCCTAAGGGGGGTAAAATAGGGGATGAAAATTTGTGTGAAAGTTCGACCGTTTGGTGAATTTCAACCTTTGTAGAGCATTTTTATTTTTTTTCCTTAAGGCTTGAAAATGAAATCAAAAGATCACAGCATTCGGATCACGCCCTGCCCATAGATGTTATCCATACAAGCGATCCTTGTATGCCAGCGCAAATGGAACACATTTATGACACAATGTTTTCAGAAAAAAAAACAAAATACGAAGCACTTCCACTTTCCAATTTATCTTTTTTCGTCCTTGTCTTGATGGGGAGATTTTTTTGTATAATCAAGAGGGTAACACGGTTTGGGCAAAAGAGCTATTACGGAATAAAGTTTGTTTTTATTTATTTTCTTTCGTAAGGACCACGAAAATTAAATCAGGTTGCTTTCGCGATGTGCCAAGCTATAAGAAGAGGAAAGAACCATTACTTTCATAAACTGATACGTTAATAAACGCCGCGCCGTGTTAGTTCGATTGAAAACACCAACTTTTTTACGCAATTGTCTCTGTGTCTGAAGTTTATAAAACAATGCAAATAGTACCACCAGGGGAACTCAATTCGATTGGTGCCATTAAGAGTTGCATCTGCGGTGTCTCAGCATCAGCAGCCATCTGGATGCAGATACACTGAATAGACAGAAAAATGCAGTCCGTAATCGAACCGATGACTATGCAAGTGCAGTAATGGGAAACAAAGATGGCGAAAACCGGGATTATACGAGGGCGCAGGGCTCGTACAAAAAGTCAGTATTTTAGGAGCTTAGAAATCAGTCAAATAAACTTAAGGCTTAAGCTAAAGAATTTTCGGAACTTTAATATTTTCCCCTACTCCGTTACCTAATCTATTAAGAATTTTATTTAACCTGCTTTTCTATTGTCTAATTTCAAAATTTATCGCAATGGCTTTCAGGATGTAACACATTGATGCTTCTCTTTGGCACTAATAATAACTTGCCAAAGAAATGCAGCAATGTCTCACATCCATCTGTCAAATGAAAGCGATTGCGATAGATTTTTAAATTAGACAATTAGCCCCCTGTTTCTATGTAGGTATCTGTGTTCTGTTTTTGGTTGGTACTTAGCATTGTAGCTCTCACTCCCAACTACGAATGGAGCGATTTTGATGCGTTTTCTGCTGGAATGAAAAAAGGGTAAACGTAAGAAATTACTCACATCGATAGAACCACCAATTTGAACACTAGCGCTATATTCTGGAGTCTTTTATGTGGTGTTGTTCAAGGTGTCTTTTTCTACCTCAGTTTTATAAAAAAAAAATGAAAAGCAGGCAAACAAAATCTCTCTCACTTAGAATTTCCTTCTGTCTCTTCTGTCTGATCGGTAAATACGGAACCCTGATGTATGTAATGCGAAGAGAAGCGGGTTGTGGAGTGCGATCGTGGCGTGAAAGTGGGGAGACGCTACTGTGACCATTCTTCTTGATTAAGAAATCAGGAATCAAATTAACAAAGGAATATTTGTTCTGTTGCTTTATTATCTTTCCTGAATATTAAGGTAATGTGCCTTTCTAAAACGTTTTAGCTCCGAAGATTATTCCGACGACCTGAGTGGTGCAGTGATCAACATGCCGCCGGTTTACTACGCTCTTGCGTAGGGACCTCTTGGTCACGGGTTCAATTCTCGGCCGGGCATAAAATGTATGTGACGGGTCTGGGTGTATACTATGTATAATAAGTATATACATATTTTAAAAAGTATATTAGTAGTATATCAGTTGCCTGGCACCCATATTACAAGTTTTGCTTAGTTTGGGGCTAGATGGTGCTGTGTGATATTATCTAAGCATTTATTTGTTTATTGTTTTTTTCATTTATTTATATTAGAAAGGTTTTGTTGGGTAATTGAGTATTTTAACGTAGGCCTCGTTAAAATACTCAAATCGTAATAATTTTACGGTGTTACCCCTGGATTTTAATTAATAAGATTTTTTTCTATCGATATTCATTATTTATAAATAGTTTTTTTACAGTATTATCTGTGTATGTTTTTAAGCAACGTTTGATGCCATGGTATTGAACCAATCGAGCACTTGTCCTGTGTTGGAATCCCATCAGAGACACTTCATTAATCACTTGTTCACGATGCATAGCACTTATTTGGTTATGTTGTTTAGTCTAAGTTCCAAGGTCCAAAATGGACCTACCAAGTTCTGCTTGAAAAAAAAATGTGATAAAACAAATAAACACTTTTTTTATTTCCACAGTTTTCAGTAAATGTGGATACAACCACGGTTAGTGGGTAGCTAGCTGTACTCGGACGCTTCGATTGCTTCGACGCGACGCATTTTGTTGCTCGTACTCGTACCACCTCGTACGATGCGATCGTTCTTTTTATTGAAAACCACGTATAAGGTAAACTTGCTTTGTAGCGAAAACAGATTTACAAATTTTCTAGGAAAATAAAAATAACGCTGGCTTGCAACGAAAAAAGTAAAAAGTATTAGAGAATTTCGACGAATCTGCTAGTTACTCGGTAGCTCCATTGGGCCGGATTTTCAAAGGTTGTGGGTTCGTGTCCCCCCTGAGTGGTGACAGTCGTTTTATTTCAGTAGTATAACATGAAAATGCGTGTGTGAGGTGCCAGCATTTTTTTCTAAACAGAAATTTTATTTTTGTAAGCAGTTCATCTTTTTAAAGTTTCTTTTCTTTAAAGTTAAAGGTAAGCCAATATTGAGTCAACCATCAGTTTACAAATTGGGAGTTAGGTTCTTCTAAGGAGAACTGGTGAAATAAAATACTGAGAGTTGACCTTCGTCTTTTCATTAAGATATAATTACAAAAAATTGCCTTTAAAGCCTCAAAAGTGTTATTTCAACATCCTACTTAATATTATAAATGTGAAAGTTTGTAGGTTTGGATTTTTGGATGTTTGTTTCTCAATCACGCAAAAACTACTGAACAGATTTGGTTGGAATTTGGCACACAGATAGTAGATAAATAAATAAATAAAAAATAAAATAGCCTTTATTACTGTTTTACAAAGTTATAAAAAAAAAATGTTAAAAATAAATTACTCTCGGCAACCGGTTTCACTTTCAACAGCTTGTCTTTCGACAAAGGCCTCCTCTAAAGTTTTCCACTTTACTCTATCTCTCGCGATGCGAATCCATTCTGGACCAGCAACAGCTTTGATATCATCCTCCCATCTTTTTTGCTGTCTACCTCGGCTTCTTTTATTTCCTCTTGGGTACCATTCCGTTATTGTTCTAGTCCACTTTTCGGTATTTTCTCTTAACATGTGTCCCGTCCAACGCCATTTTAATTTTCTATATACTGTCTCTACCTTCTTAAATTTTGTTTTTTCTTTTATTTCCTTTAACCGTATTCTGTCTCTTCTCCTTATGCCTACCACACTTCTCTCAATTCCGTTTTGGCACACCTTTAGTTTATTTTCTTGTAGCTCTGTTAGGGCCCAAGTTTGACATCCGTATGTCAGACATGGTAAGATACATGTATTAAATACCTTCCTTTTCTCAGTCATTGGCATATCTTTATTTTTCATTACTTCGCTTAGTGACCAATATCTTCTCCATGTGTTAGTTATCCTTCTATCTATTTCTTTCTGCATTGAATTACTTGTAGATACCAATTGTCCTAAATAGATATATTCGTTTACATATTCTATGGATTTATTATCAATTTTGATATCTTTTCGTTGTGGAGAATTGCTCATCACTTTAGTTTTTGTAAGATTCATAGACAGACCCGCTTTTGCACTTTCATCTGATAGTTGTTGTAGCATTTGTTCCAATCTCCACGGGCATTCAGCAAACAGAATTAAATCGTCAGCAAATCTTAAGTGATTTAAATTCTCTCCATTTACATTTATTCCAAAGTTTTTCCAATCTAAGTTCCTAAATATCATTTCCAAGACAGCTGAGAACAGCTTTGGTGCGACAGGATCACCTTGACGGACACCTCTATCTATAGAAAATTCTTTCCCAGCCGTTTCCAGTCTTAAATGTGCTGTGCTCTTTGTATATATATTTTTAAGTATTCTTATGTATTTTTCTGGAACTCCCTGGCTCTTCAGTGCATCCCAGATATACTTGTGTTCTAAGGAATCGAACGCTTTGTTAAAGTCTACAAATCCGAGATAGTATACTTTATTGTATTTGTTGTACTTTTGAAGTATTTGCTTTACCACGTGGATATGATCTATTGTAGAAAATTTACTACGAAAGCCGGCCTGCTCCTTAGGTTGGTTTTCATCTAATAGTTTAGCGATTCGAGCTAGTAGTATTTTTGAAAAGATTTTATATATATTTGACATCAAACTTATTGGCCTATAATTCCCAATGTCTCCTTTATCTCCTTAGCTCCGCTCTCCGGGCGGCCGCTAGTTATGTATAACTAGCGGCCGCCCGCGGTTTTATAGGGGATAAAAAACCGGCCAAGTGCGAGTCGGACTCGCGCACGAAGGGTTCCGTACCAAAAAACGGCAAAACTCATGTTTGTTGTATGGGAGCCCCCCTTAAATATTTATTTTATTCTGTTTTTAGTATTTGTTGTTATAGCTGCAACAGAAATACATCATCTGTGAAAATTTCAACTGTCTAGCTATTACGGTTCATGAGATACAGCCTGGTGACAGACAGACAGACAGACAGACAGACAGACAGACAGACAGACAGACAGGCAGACAGACAGACAGACGGACAGCGGAGTCTTAGTGATAGGGTCCCGTTTTTACCCTTTGGGTACGGAACCCTAAAAAGTATCCTATGTTTTAATCTAGGCTATCTACTATCTGTATAACTTGTTATAGTTATGTATAACTGGCGGCAGCCCGCGGTTTCACCCGCGTGGTTCCCGTTTCCGTGGAAATATGGGGGATAAAAAGTATCCTATGTTTTAATCTTGGCTATCTAATATCTGTGTGCCAAATTCCAACCAAATCCGTTCAGTAGTTTTTGCGTGATTGAGGAACAAACATCTAAACATCCAAACCCACAAACTTTCACATTTATAATATTAGTAGGATAATTCGTTATAAAGGAATCTATTGCTGGTTCGATTCGCCAACATTACGTTCTGTCATTTCCACATATCTCTTTTCTTACAGCCGGATGTACTAATAATAGGACATTTAGCTTACGCAGGCTGAATGTCCACAAAATATCGCAAGTTTTCAGAGCACAATAGGCACACAAAATGGTTTGACGGTAAACCACTTACGTCGGCGCTTTCCGTCCTACTGATATCGTAGCTCTAGAGATGCCTTTACTATCGATAAAAATAATCGATATAATTTTTTTATAATTAAATAAACTGTTTATAAGAATATTATTTTTTAAATTAGGCATGATGTCAATATAATTCTTTATTTGTAGAAATTAATTTAATTTCAAAATATTTGAAAAGGCCTTTATTTTTTTTATTGAGTGGGGTAAAAAATTTATAGATTTTGCCAGATTTTTCTTATTTGTGTATTTTTTCACAAAATTAACAATAGAGTCTGTGCGGAAAAAGAACCATCATGGGATTTGAGCTTGATCACCGTTTTTGTCATGTTGACGGCACTGTTGTGCGTAATTATAGTATATCTCGACTTGATAGATATCAAGTTACAGTCGCACTAAAATGTTACACTGCCGTCAACATGTCAAAAACGGTAATCAAGCACAAAGCCCACGACGACGGTTCTCTTACCGCACAGACTCTATCATTAAAGATTTTTTGTCAGTATATTTTTATAATTTTATCTTCATGTAAGTGACCTGTTTAAGTCTTTTTTTAAATATTGAAGTCCAAATCTTTACAATACTACAGTTTACATCAAAATACCAATAAAATGCAATAGGTGGCAGCCGAGGATTCAAAAATATTCAAAATTTCAAATACAATTTTAATAAGAAAGTATAAAAATTATAGTAATTAATTATTATACATTTATTATAATACATAATTATTTAATTAAATACTTAATTATCATCATTATTAATATTTAATTATCGATACCAAAATACATTTGTCGTCTCGCAACACTGAGTGAAACATAAAGCTTATACCACAAAGATACACCAGAATTCTTCCAAAAAGCTTATTGAGTATAACACAAAAGAGTTTAATACGAGATGCCGTGCCGTTATGAAATTCCCGCCAGAAGGAGATTCCCATTTCCCTCTGTGGGTAACGCGCATTTTTTTTCTTTTTTGTGTTTAATAATTTTTACCGAATGCTCTTGGTCTCAAATCGCTTGAATTTTGTTCCGACTAAAAGCAGGATTAAAAGAGTGTTATGAATTTATTTCTTCTTTCTCCGCTAGCTGTAAAGAAGCTGGTACTGTGTAGAAATCAGCGATTTTTGAATGATGGTTTAAAAAAGTTTAAAGTTATGACTTTGTAAATACCATATTTACAAAGTCATAACTATAAACTTTTTTAAACAATACATACCTACTAATTTCCATCAATTAGCGGTACGATTTACGAAATCCTTTTATTTTGTTTGTTTTAAGTAGGTGCTATGAAATGCGATAGGTGAGACAAAAGTTTTTCCATTATTTTAATTCAATAACGATGAATTCAATAGTAGCTTTTACTCCACTCATGTTTAATGCGATACCACAAAATGTGGCTTTGCTGTTTTCCGAGCTACTGTTATTAACGACGAAATGTTTTGCGCAATGGCAAAAACAATAATAAATAAATAACTATTTGACAACATTACATACATTGCTCCGATTCCAAAGTAAGTAGGTATTATTTATTATTATTATTTAAAAGGGGGGACACCAGCGAAGCCGGACGGGTGATCAGTCACCTTGATCGGAACCATTTCACCCATTTCCCCAAATCCCCGCAGGGGGAGGCGGGTTATCATTTACCCCACCGGCGTCGGACCCTCGAATCTACCTGTAAGCTTACAGTACCTGCTGAGTTGACTTATCGTTAACTGCTTTAAATCCTCTTCCCTAAGCTTGTCCACTCCAAAGAGCTCCCAGCGCAGTGATGCGTACATCGGGCATTCTGCCATGAAGTGGTAGCTTGTTTCCTCTCTTTCCTTGCATTGCGGACAGATGGGATCTTCTGTCCGTTTGATCACTGACAAGTGTCTGTTTAATGGACAGTGTCCTGTCAGTACTCCTACAATCGTTCTTATATTTCTCCTGCTTCGTTTCAGCAACTCTCTAGTTTTCTTCTTGTCAACAGATTTGATGAAGATCTTAGACTGTCTACAGTCCTTTTTTTTCATCCATCTCTGGTTAGTTTCTTTGATTGTTCGAATTTCAATAATGTTCTTAGTAATTCTATGTGCGATTGGCAATCTTGGTTCGGGCCCAATGAAAGGTTCATCAGCCCCTGTTCTGGCCAGTTCGTCTGCTTCCTCATTGCCTTTATTACCTTGGTGTCCAGGTACCCAGGCAATTTCCACCTCAGCCAAGTTTGAAAGTTCCTGAATGCTATGTTTGCAAGTAAGTAGGTAGGTAAAGCAATTATGGAAATTAGAGATAACAGGGTGGTATCACAAACACACAGACCTGTGACAATATATATGAAAGTTCGTTTTCTTAATTGATCCAGTCGGGAACCAAAACCGGGTCTTCAGAAATGACGACATCATGAAAACCAGTATACGAGCCACACGACTACGGAGGTCGTCAGAAAATGATTTTAAGAGCGCACCGTGCCTCCACTAGCGCTGCCAACCAAGAAAAAAACATTAAAACGAAATAAATATGTTTATTAAATTTCTGAAAAATAAAAAAAAACTAGTATTAGGCATAAACTATTTTTGTAAGTAGGCGTTAATTTTTAGTTTAAATGTGTTCGTGTAGTTGCAATCTGGATTGGCTACGGTTCATAAGGTCCATAGTATCATTTTGTCTACAGTATCATTTCGTCCATAGTATTATTACGACCAGTATAATTTCGTCTAGTTCATCAAATGGACCATAGTATCAATTCGTCCATAACATCAATTTGTCTAGCTAATATGTATATTATAGATATGCTTCAAAATGAACACACTTTTAATAATTTCATGTTTTTATTAGGTAACTAAATGAAGCTTACATTCAAGTGAAAGAAAAAAAATCGCTTATATTAATTCTTCTATAAATAAAAACTCGTAATAATTATTACATATCAAGTCTTATGTAGCTACACAATTTTTTTTTTCAGAAAATTTATTAAGATTATAGAGCCACGGTCCAGTTCTATCAACAATCTCCTATCAACAATACAAAATAACAAGACGTAAAGATAGTATGGACATTTTGATACTGTAGACGTAATGATACTATAGACGAGATGATAATGTAGACGTAATGATATTGTGGACGAAATGATACTGTAGACGTAATGATACTATGGACCTTATGCACCGGAAGGTCTGGATTAATGTCTAAAGTGGCTACTTTAGGCGTTAATCTAGTCTAGATTGTAACTACACGAACACCATCAAACCAGTAGAAAACACATACAAAAATAATTTATAAATAATACTAGTTTTCTTATATTTCAGAATTTTGTTAAACGTTGTTAATTTGGATGTAATGATGTTTATTTGGTTGGTGGCGCTAGTGGACGCACGATGCACCCATTACGTTTGTTCCATTAATGTTTTTGGGTTTAGTTTGCGACACTTTATTAAGAAATTAGACCAAAATCGCCAATGCTTATGACCATTGTCAATCTAATACGAGATTTGACTGGATTCGTTTGTAACAGTCACTGATAAAAGTGCTGTAATGGGATCTGTTGCAGCTTTTCTGTGTGACTGTACATTTTGAATGGCCACAAAGTTAGCGGGCATTAAAAAAATGATTTTTCATTGTAAATTCGTAAGATTCGTATAATACGATTTAGGAAAACCTTTTGAGCGTTACGGTTTTGTTATTGATTTATCTTTGCGCTGAAGCGTTCACTTTTTTATATTATAAATATAATGATGGCAAAGACCTATACCTACCTACTTAGTTAATTGTGCTCCTAGTACGATTAACATAGTCCGTGTTATTACAAAAGATTTTTAAACACTGTTTAACTAAACACATGTTTTAATGTGATGCTGTCACTTTTTTGACAATATTGTTTGACAGAGACAGCATCACGTTTAAACAGTGTTTAGTTAAACATGTGTTGAACAATCTTTTGTAATAACACCGCATATGTTTAAAATTTTAAAAGTACATCTAAATTTAGCATTAGCAACATTATACTACCTATGTACAGAATTTAAATTGAAACTATGAAAATATTATGTCTAATTACGTATTGATTTATATAAATTAATAAGTAGTTAGTACTTATTGTTTCATGGACCTATTCCATACATTTCACTTCAGCCTGCCTAGCATGACCGATTTATATTGCGTGATATATTTATATAGCGTTATATCACGTTTAACTGTCAAAAAGACAAAGGAGTTTGACAGTTGAGTGTCGATAAAATGCTATATCACGCGATATAAATCGGTCATGCTAGGCAGGCAGGTTTTATTTTTGCTATGAACATGCCGCTGTCAAATTGTGTATCGCATACTATTGATATTGGTTCAATTAAGCGGCTGGTACTTTTAGTTTTGTTATTCTATTATCTGTGAAATGAAAGGCGAAACATCAATTAAAAAATATGCATTGTGATTCCAGGAAAAGGAAAAAATATCGGTTTAGGAAGAATACGTTATTTATTAAACCAATATACCTATTTTCGGCTCCGAAGTTTTGGTTTAAACTTGCATCAGTTTGCATAATTTATTTATTTATTTATTGTTAAGAAACAAACGGTCTCACAAAAAAAAAATATATCTTAGTTTAGGTTTACATTTTAGACCTATAGTTTCCTTAATATAACTTAGATATATTTTTATATAAGCCAAACCTTTGCAAAGAAGCAACATTGTAGGTTGTAATGACAAAAAACCATTTAAATTAAATCATATAGGTACGCTACTTAAGAAAAAAAGTTAGGTAACAATATTAATAACAATTACGTTGAACACAAGACCAAAACAGACTGTTTTTAAAGTTAAACAACTAAATATTACTACTGTCATATTAAATCAATTTTATACTTAAATGAAAAGATGTTAACGTTCAAATTACATTGCAAATTTTTGACAGTTTTGTAGACTATACCTAAAGTAAAACTAATTTATTTGTTTTTTAAACGCTCTTAATGTGCAGCAAAATAAATCCACATCATCTAACTTATTATTACAAAGCGTACAGGCACGCCTTATAAACATGTTCCTGCAGTAACACGTTCTACTAGGGGGGATATAAAACAAATTTCTTTTACGACATTTGCGTTCTTGTCTACGAGGCACTCTAAAGAAAATATCCTGCAACAATGAGGGGGTATCGAGAACATTATGAATTATTTTATAGATCAGAACAAAGTCTACACGATCACGACGTACTTCCAAAGATTTAACCTTATGGTATTCAAGGGAGGCTTCATAATTAAAATGAGTATGGCCAGTTCTGTAGTCAAGTGTCTTTATAAACTTTTTCTGAATTCTTTCGATTCGGTTTTTATGAACTTTAGAGAAAGGTTTCCAAACAGCACAGGCAAATTCGAGACGACTGAGAATAAAACTGTTGTAGGTACAAGATTTTATATGTTAAGGAATTTAGAAAAGGTTTTCCTACACGCAAGATAAAACCTAGCTGTTTGTAAGATTTTTCTACAATGGAATCAATGTGAGGAATAAAAGTCATTTTCGAATCCATAATAACACCAAGGTCACGTGTCTTTGTAACTCTATTCAAACATTTTCCATTTAATTTATAGTTATAATGAAGACATTTTGCTTTTTAGAAAAAGTTATCACGTGACACTTATCGAAATTCAAAAACAAGTTATTGTCAGTACAAAATTCTTCAAAATTATCTAAATCATGTTGTAGTAATTCACAGTCATTTCTATCCCGAATAATTCGAAAAATTTTTGTATCATCCGCATAAAGTAGTACACTTGAATGTGACATATAGTTGCAAATGTCATTAATATACAATGTGAATAAAAGGGGATAATCTGTAAAAATACACGATTTGATTAAACTACTGTAGACAAAACAACGCGCTTTAATATTATCGTGGCTAGGATAATCACATGCCAAAGATGCCCCCTGCGATTCATCGCGATCGCGGCTTATCACGATACCTCGATGTCATCGATGCATATAGACACGCAGGAGAAAAGATACCTCACTGTGATAAACATCACGAGCAGCTTGGTAGAGCGATTATCGCAGTGAGGCATCATTGGCATGTGATTACCCTATTGCAGCTGCCTTGCCTTGCCCTTGATAACCTTTGGGTCATCGATTCAGGTTTCCGCGAATTGATATTTCTCTCTCTCTGAACGGACGAATGAATGAATGAAATATTTATTCACTAAAAGTGCTAGGGCTATTTAAAAAATATAAACAACAGCGCCAAACTGCAATCAGTGTATTTTGATGGTTAGAGATAATAGAGCAAGTAAAAAGTACATTTTGATGATAAAAAAACGTAATTAGATAAAAAAGCAAAATTAAAATAAAAAAAAGACTCGACGGTTAAAAATAAATATGTTTAATTATAAAAGAGTTTTTTTTACGAAAATCACCCGACTAAAAGTGATGTAGGTTCTTTATCCACCTACCTATTTATAATTTAGAATTCGTCGCAGGAATAATCCGTCGGGGCTACCATTACCTGCCCTGAAATGAACTCATATTTTACAGTTGTAATTAAATAAATTTTTATTTGAAATAGAACAGAGAGATGGCTATGGGAGCCCCTGACCGTTCCAGAAGTGACAAATTGAGTCAGGATTGACTACCTAGTGTTATTTTTCTCTAACAGTGCATTCCTGTGAATGTAGAAAACTACAATGTATAGGTAGAATCGCAAATTATAATAATTCCACACTTGTTGCAATATTGTATGCTTTGACCTTAGAGCAACGCGGCTTCCGTAGCCCGCATTGCTCTAACCCCGGTCACTCACATGCGCGCAAAGGTTCGTACATTGTACGAATGTTTTCAATTTTGTATGGAAAATCATTCGCGAAGTCGTTCGCGAAGGTCGTCCTACACATGTGGGTTTTACGTATTCGCGAACCTTTGCGCACATGCGAGTGACCGGGGTAAGGCTTTGGCAGACTAAGTAGTTTTTCATATAGGTAACTAAGTATCTCTATAAAATCTTTATGATTCCAATCAGCTTCTATAGCCCAACATATTTATTTCAGATTTCATTAGTTTTACATATACGTAAGTATAAAGATTATTTATAATCAACTACAAAAACGCTGTGGATTGAAAACCATTAATTATGCCCTTTGAGAGCCACTGTCCTGTGGTCCTTACAAAACAGCAGATCTAAATCCCTCCCGATGAATAAGTAAACGTAGTAGGAATTGATCTGGCAACATTCGCCTAGCCAAGGGTCAGTATTGAAGAGCATTCATGTTGAAATACTGCCAATCTATTCTGTGATACTACTACATATACCTTTTGTAAATGCCTATTGAAAATTAGGTAAATAAAATCTGATCTTATATGAGACTTAAGAGCCCGTACACATTTTGCCGCTGACTGCCGCTCTCTCGCTCACACATTTCATGTTTTCTCAAGATTTCTTAAATCTGAGTGCGTAATTGAAAAATTGTTTAAAAAACAAAAAACCGACTTCCTAAAATCCTGCCTATAAAAAGCAAGAAATAATATTCAAATCATTAGATATCCATTATCATTGTTATAATAAAAACACGTCCATTTAAGTCGGGTGGGGCTTTTAGAATAAAAAAGGAAGTGGTACTACAGCCCCACCCGACTTCAATAGACGTGTTTTTATTATAAAAATGATAATGCTTACCTAATGATTTGAATATTATTTCTTGCTTTTTATAGGCAGGTTTTTTGAAGTCAGTTTTTTGCTTTTTCATATTTTTTTATTTTTAGTGTAAATACCTTACGTATTAGGTATATTATTTAGGTAGAAAAATCGACTCAGCCAAACGTGAGATAATGGTGAAGAAACATACCTACATACATACTGAGAACCTCCTTTTTTTGAAGTCGGTTAAAAAGACTACACTAAAGTATCCCTTTTTCAACAAAAAAAATCTAATTCGGTTCATAAATAAGAAAGTCGTCTAGGTAATTGATGCAAAATCATTGTATTTTCAGGATTACTTGAAAACTACTCAACCGATTTGAAAAAAAAATGGAACCATCTCACAAGCAAACTCAATCGAACAAAAAAAGAATCATCAAAATCGGTCCATAAATGTCGAAGATACGCGCGAACAACGATAAAAAAAAGAAACATACAACTGAATTGAGAACATCCTCCTTTTGTTGAAGTCGGTTAAAATTGTGTCTCAGCCACTTTTCGCAAATAAGATTGCTAAGATTGATAGATATTTTAAAATATATTTCAGTTTTTTGTTGCTTAAGTACAAAAAGTTGAGGTTTCTAACAGTTATTAGAACGGCAAAAACGATAATATATGTTAGAATATCCGTAATCTTATATTGTGAATATCCGTAATCTTATATTGTGAATATCCGTAATCTCAGGTTTAAGAAATCTTGAAGAAACATGAAATGTGCGAGCGAGAGAGCGGTAGTCAGCGGCAAAATGTGTATGGACTCTTAAGTATGGGGCAATTTTATGAGGTATATAGTCCGTAATACCCGAATTCGGGTGCACACGAATTACAGGCAGCCATTACACTTTCAATCCAAATCATTATCGTGATTAGTGAGATTGACGCGATCTGCCAATCTCACAATCTGGATCAAAATCACTGATCACGATCAACGGATCTTGATCTGATCACGATCTAAATTGGCTGTGTAATAGCTGACACAGATATCCTAGTAGCACAGACTACTTAATAGTACTACCGTTCATTGGTCTGTATCTCCGAGGCCAACACGAACCGTTCTGTCGGACGCGAGCCCTGCTTAGTGCGTCATCCTAGGTAAAGAAGCCGACCCGTCGAGAATTGGTGTAGTTTCACCTGCCTCATATATATATAAATTGTTCGTGAAGATTTAGGTTTGATCTTCGCCCGTGCCTCGGCCGAGCATGTGCCCATACTTTTTCTTAAGGAGATCGACTTAGCAAAAATTTACGACTAAGAGATCGACATTTTGATTGTTTAATCTTCCAAATATTTAACAAGAAAAAAAATGCATATGTAAAACTACATTGGGTGCAAAATTTAGTACTATTATATATTCTGTGGCAAAATGTCAAATCTGTTATCCTTGGCGATCGACCTTAAAACCTCTCGCGATCGACCGGTCGATCGCGATCGACCGTTTGGGCACCTCTGTCATAGACTAAGCACGCTTTCACACAAAGGAATGTCCCGGCGTTGCCTCAGTGTCATTATTGAGTCGTTTGATGTTTGAATAGCGAAAAGGACCTAGAGGCTGGACATAATCCATTACGAAAAACACAACAAAATCCGACATTTATAACGCAAAAAAAAATTTTTTATAATGCAGAAAATAATTATTAATCGATTCTAGAGTAAAATACCTACTCTGACATACTACTTTCATTCAGACGCTTTTCAGACTTTCATTTTTGAGAATGGTGAGGCAAATGACATAGGCGCAATGGGACATGTCCTTCGGATTCTTGGAATGTACAATTGTACATACAAGAAGACTCGAATTCGGGTGTGCCAATATAAACAACAACCCGTATAAAATTCCAAGTCTAAATAAAAGACTAAAATCGTTATATTTCTTCTATATTCTTCCTTAGCCAAGTGAAATCCTATAGAGCATCTGACCCTAATGATCATGTGACCAACAACCCGCTGACCTGACCGCCGGTCATGGCGACTGAAACCGACAGTAATCCCTGACCGTCAACTTTGCAAAGGGTTTAGCCGTAGCTTTGTGTCCATGAAAATTTTATCTTAAGTGGGGAAACGTAGAACTTTGTCATACGAATTAGAAACAACTATTATTGATACTTTGTTTGAATATGAAATAAATATAAAATTGAGGTTATAACGAGTTCAACTACTTATGTGAAATTCTGATTAAATGAGTGGTATTTAATAACTCTGAAAATTTTAATAATTTCAGTTTATTAACTCAAAAACTGTTTAATTTCATGTCTAGTGAGCGCGTAAGCTTGATAGGTGAATAACTTCAATTACTTATCCACCTGAATGCAACTAGTTTAGAGACAATTTAAAAAGTAAAAAATAATACAAAGGAAAGAAGCAGTATCGTAAAGCACACGCCAATTTTTTTTCAGGCATTTTTATAAGTTTTTTCTGGTTGATTTTTGTTGTTTGATGCTTATATTCTTTAACACGTGTTTTATTAACAATTTACCTGACGAAAGCTAACATTAGTTTCACTTGCGCATTACGTAAATTAGAGTTTTTATTATTGGTACTCGTAATTATAAAAAAAACTAAGAAGAACTGTGAAAGTAAACTGTGTAGAAATATTTTCACTACCACCAATCCATATTGGGTCCGCATGGTCGGTTATGATGGTCCATCCTACTTATCCATCCATAAAGAAGGCCTGTGCCCGAGCAGTTGGGACAATAAAAAATGATTGATGGTCAAGGTAATTCAATTGCGTATTTCAGAAGAAAATAAAGAAATAGAGATGTCATGATAAACGACACGCGACGTTTTCATTTGAAAAGAATTCACATTTCAGCGCCCAGTGGACATACGAGCTGTATCTGTTCGTATGTCCACTGGGCGCTGAAATGTGACATCCTCCGTCGCCGACACGTTTTATTTGACGTCCTTCGAGCCTCGCACGAATGACCGGACCGTCCGTTGTTCAAAGTCACACGTCGCAAAGGATTTCGAGAGTCCCGTACATGTTTAGGAAAGTTATTTTCTTAATGCAATCCTTTTTAAACGTTTATTGGGAAAATAACAGGTAGTTATTGTTGTGTCGGTTAAAACGTTCATGGTATACTTTTGTTCGGTAGTTTGTAGGTAGGTACACCTCGTAGTCAGACAGAATAACGTTAATAGGAAATTAATAATTTTCGAAAATATTTCTGGGACTGGGGTATCAAGATTTTTTTTATTTTTAGGTATAATTCTGAAGATTTGTTATTTTTGATATTTTTTTGTAATTGATTTTAATATAGCAATAACTTAAGGTCAGATCGGCGTAGAGTTGTAAACTTAAATGACTTCTACCTATTTTCTTGTCACAACTCGTTGATTCAATCGGATTGGGGCCAAAAATACAACATCATATTGTGTCGTTGTTGCTCACAAAATGTCGAGACACGAGTGGTACTCTACCTACGCAAATCATAATGTGGCAGAGCATCCGTACTTCCGGATTTAAAAGTTTCGAATCGGTAGCGCCTAGCGCCACAAAATTATGTTTAAAAATAGTTCACTAATAATATACGCTAGATTAGCCATTGACAACAAGACACGAGAGGACAAAGTTTGTTTAGGCAGTTGTTTAGCTTAAAAACAGTTAAGATTATTGTTTAAAATGTAAGTACTTATGCAAGGAAAAAACAATATCATGAAAATTTTTCTACCTTTGATTGAAGCTTTGTTCTAATACGTCTGTTGTTGAAGAAAGAAAAATGGGCATACAAGAAAATATTTCGTTAACCTGCTCCCATGCCTGAGTTCGTGGGACAATTTCCGCTGACAATGACAAATGAAAGTCATCTCCGGGATTAGATATACCTAAATAAGTTAATATCTATGTTGGTTTTAATAAAGACTGTTATGATATGATAATGCCAATAGGAGTAAATGATATACCGCCGCTATACTACTGACTGAAAGTCTACTGTTACTAAGAAGCTGAAGTTTGAAAATGGGATGTAAAACTATAGCGATTTTTTTATGATTTAATCAGGATTAAACCATGCCTTTTAATAATACTAATCATTATTATATATGCAGGGACGTATTTTAGGATTCGGCGCCCTGGGCCTATAATATAAGGTATGCCACACCACAGGATATCGAAAAAAAATTATAAAGAAAAGCCATAAAAAAGTTTTTTAACAATTTATTTTTGCAATGCACTAATTGGTTTATAAATTCATTAGTGACACTTAATTTAGTAATATGATATATTCTGTGGGTCACCAGGTTAATTCTGTTAATTATGATGTTGTCGACTATCATAATTAACAGATTTTGTTAAGTTTGCTTCTATGTTTATAATAGCTAAACTATTCAAACGTTCTTCGCATAAACCGGAACGTAGATAATTATTTATTCTTTTGAGAACAGAAAATGAATGTTCGTCACTGCAGTGCACAGTAACATTCGTAACGATATTTCTCTATCAGGAAATGTTTTCTTTAAATCTTTCATTTTAATAAATTGGTAGGTAAAGTTTTCTTAAACTATTTTTTTCGTTAAGTATGAGGTAAGGGTACCATCTATGAGGGAGGATATGTCTATCTAGGATGCACAAAATGCCAGATTTTTCAGAAAAATGCATAAAATGCCTGATTTTCAGAAAAACGCCACCGTTTTTTTTCTATATGGGTACATCAACTATATGCAACGTCTACAGAAAAAAAGACGGTACAGCGCGATTTTTAGTCAGATTCATTTACTAATCTTGTAATCTTTACTGTCTATTGTAAAAAAAACAGCCGCGCAGCGCGCTTTTTAGTCAGTTTCATCCACTAATCTTGTACTCTTGCGTCTCTTTTTTTAGTCAGTTTCATCTAGTAATTCTTGTAATCCTGATTATTTATTGTAAAAAGAACTCACGAATAAAAAATGGGTAAATACTACTAATTTTGTAATCTTGGCAGTTAATTTTGTAAGCTTGGTAAAAAAAACAGCCGGGTTCGCGATTTTTTGTCAGTTTCATACACTAATCTTGTACTCTTGCGTCTCTGTAGTAAAAATTATAAAAAAATTATTTATAGTTAGTTTCATCTTTGTCTAATGTAAATAAAATGTTGTAATTTAAATTAAAAGTTATTTAAATTGTTGTAAAAAAAACAGTAACCCTACTCACGAATAATTTCAAAACGCGTCGCGGAGCTTGCGAGGGGCTGCTTAAGCCGCCCTTCGCAGCCTGGCACCCTGGGTCATGGCCCCCTTGGACCCTAGGGTAAATACGTCCCTGTAAATATAATTATTTTTCCTGTTAATAGGAAAAAATATTTAAAAAAATCCTAACGTATCCCAAAAACAGAAACACATCAATTCTCAAAACTACTCAGAATGCGGTGCACATTCACCATTACCGTTATCAGTTGGACTAACAAAAACAGGGCGCAAGTTCGCGTCCCGCCCACGTACCGCGGAACAACTGGAACTATCTTTATATACAACCGAAACGTGACATAAACAATAAACCGGAACAAAAAACCGACGAGGCAGCTTACGAACTTCGGAGATTAGGAAGTTGGCCCCTTGGCCGGTTTTTGTTTGCAATGTTAGCCGCAACGCAAGTTTATCGGGTGGTGGTTGAAATTAGAAATTGCGTCAAATCTAAGGCCTTGGTGATTATACGATTGTCTATTTTATATGGTTTATTGTACAATCTGTTTAAGCTGCAAGAAACTTGATTTTTGTGTTTTTGTTAGACTTTCACTAAATCTCTTTTCAACTTTGACAGTTCTTTTAGATTGTTCCCTGAATCATTTTACCTATTTAAAAGGGCTTATAAAATGGCCCTAAAAGCACTGCATAATGATAATAGTGTTTTGTTACAAAAGGGTAAAAAAAGCTTGGTAAGGTACTTTAAGGTTAAGGTTATTTAAACTATTGACACAAAAAGTTGAAAATAAAAAAAATTTTAAAAAGGAAAAACCTCCTTAAAAAAACCTGAAAATAAAACCAAAAAAGGGTCAAAATTAAAATTCTCTGAAAAACAAAATAACAGTCAAAGAAATAATATTTTAAGAAATAATAAGGAGTTCCGTTGTGCCGTCGCGTCGTAATCCAATTCGTCGCATCGCAGACCATAGTTCGGTTAGTTTTGAATTGTCATGAACCTACCAATATCTCAATCACTATACTTAAGATCTTATTTGATTTGAGGAGTATCTTTGTGCATCTTTGAAGTCGAAGGTCCAGTACAAATAAAATGTGATCATTTTTTAATGATCAAACGAACTTACCCTAAGTGAAGTTCGATCTTAATTATCCCGTCTTCATCGAAGAGATTTAATTTGTTACAAAGTAGTAGCTCTGCTATACGCTCGCACTATATCGCACGTCTTCAGCGCTATAGGAAGGAAAAAGAAAGCAATAGCTACCCCCTCTCTGCCTCCGACCAGCGCTGCCCGCCGCCGCGTCAACCTCATTCAGTTTGGAGTAGTAAGTAAATACATTGATATCTCCATCTATTATAGGGATACGGTTGTTAAACAAACAACTAGCAAGGGAGGGTTGGGACTTTAAATCTCTTCGATGAAGACGGGATAATTAAGATCGAACTTCACTTAGGGTAAGTTCGTTTGATCATTAAATTATCCCGTCTTCATCTCCCGAGATTTAATTTGTTACAAAGTAGGATGTTTAGAGAAGATATCAATGTTATTAGAGGAACCCTTGTTTGTTTATATAATAAACAAGGGTTAAGTGAACACACATTAAATTATTATAAGGATTAGTTAAATAAGATAAAAATAAGTCAGTGCTCCTGCACTGCAACTGCAACATAATAAAAAATTGTTTTATTACAATGTCGGTTCTGCAAAATTAGAGCCCAAATCCTGGAAACTCGCAAATATTGTCGATTGTCCAGTCCAAACAGCAGATTGCGAATAGCATCCACAGAAAATTTGACACACAGACTAGTAAGTGAACAAATTTTTCGTCACGAATGGCAGCAACTTGGCCGCCGCGCCGATGTAACCACATGTTACACAACATGATAAACAGGTAATGAGATTTAAAAAAAAAATCGGTGTAACATTCCTCCATTATAAATTTTATCAATCGGCCGAATGTTTGTGACGAGGCAGCATTGATAATTTTTTTTTTTTTTTGGGGTTTGTATAAGTTCATAAGGGCGATAATATTTAAGATATTTATATAAATAAATACAAATAATTTTATTACAGAAATAAAAAACTCAAAGAATGGAAAGTTCAACAAGTTGAGACTTACAGAAGATGTGATTAAACATCTGTCATTTAAATTTTAAATAATAAATTATTTCGCCAAATCTTACTGTGTTACCTCAGATAATATAATACTATACTGAGTTGCTTAATTGAATTAAGTACATGATCTGTATTCATTCACTTGTAGCCAAGGCTAACAAGGTGACCAATGTGTGCTTAATTGTTCAAAATGTAAGTTATTTGGGAGTAAGTTCAACAGGTTAACTTAAACTATTGTAAGATCCAACGGTATCTAACGGTAATGTAATGTAACGGTAGTGTAACAACATATCTAAAAAAAAATTTTTTTTTTTAGGTTACCATTGCCGCTGATATGGATTTAAAATAATTAGGAGATATCTGAGCAATGATTGTATACTGGGATTCGTTTAGAAAGCAGTTATTTAGAAACCTTATTAAATCATTAATTTATATAAAATAAGATATTCTTTCTTGGCACTATTTCCAATAAAAATATAGATTTGCTTGCAGTATTATTCAAATACTGAGGCAAGGTATCAATAGACACTTCTAACGCTTGACTAAAGAAACTTGTTTTCTAAGGAACGTTTGCCTCATAATATGCAGCCAGAGAAAACTGACAGCGAGGATGATGTTTCTTTCTGCGAACACATAAAAATAAATTAACGTTTGTTGTGACTATTACCATTGATTAAGGTTTCAACGAGGGAATGGAGTTGCCTGTCACAGTATATTATTATGTTTACTAGGTAGCTTTAATAATATAAGTTTATTTAATGTATTGTGTAATTGCAGAAATAAAAAACTTTTATTTTTTATTTTATTTCATTGAGAAACCATGGCTGTGATAGCTATTATGTCATTTGGCTTTGTCATGTACAATATAATAAGTTTTTTTTTTTTTAAATAAGTAAGGAAAAATAAAGCTGGGGAGGCGTTATTACGCCTATTGTTAATCATAACACTGCCATTTCTCGCGAGCAATTTAGCAATTTAATTTAATTGCAAGCAATGAACACCACTAATTCGATTCATTTATGAAATGGCAGTGGTGTTATTAATATACAACAAAAACTTCAGTGTAGGCACCTGCAGACAGACGGCGTGGTGCGCGTCCCAGCTATATCCAGCACAGCCGCAGTGGTAGGCGCCGCCCATCGGGTAGCAGCCCATCGGTGCTAGTATACGCACGGCATGCGAAGAATTTTATAACAAAAAGCAGATCCAGGTCATTAATGAGCAGCAATTATTCCTGGTTTGTGTAAAATCTTATATTGTCTCACTTTGACCGGCTGCTGCGCAGTCTTATTGTCAAAGCAATGGAGAAAGTATTGAAAACTATTCGTTTATCATATTGATTTAAACGTATCAGGAAAACAAATATTATTTTTCCACCATACAATACAAAGTTGACAAGGTACATAGTACGATGTAATACGTAATTATTATATTCATTATTTTAAATAGTTAAACATTAATGCTCAATATGTACAAGCCTTAAGCTTGTCCAATATTAAAATTTTAAGTGTTAAAATAGTAATGCTACCGCAGTACAAACTCCTGTAATAGTTCCCAAGTATCTGACAAAGTCACTAAAATGTATTTTATTTGATTTTAATAACTTCTTCTAAAAATATTTTGTTTGTCCTTATTTGTCAATATACTACTAATTTTAGAAATTCAATACAAGGCCAAAGAATTTACATGTTTGGCTGGGACTTTCTTGATAGTTAATGAGGAACTTAAATATTAGAATCATTGTTTTTATAGTTTCTAATACTTGAAAATTTGAGAAATTTTGGTAATAAATACCCAGACATAAGTGTCATCTTAATAGGGCATTGAAGCCTGTAATTAATGGGTTAAATTATTGGTTTAAAAATCTAGTAAAGATGATGATTCTGTGTAGTGCTGTGAAAAAGCCAAAGAATAAGACCCAAAACTCATGAAGTTTATTGACTTAATAACATCTTTACTAATATTAAAAATGCAAAAGTCCTTTTGTTTGTTTGAACAGATCATCATGAAATTTTTATACACGTTGTCTGGGTTACAGAGAAAGACATACGGTACCATTAATCCCGAAAGGAAAATATTGTTCCTGAGGGATAGCAAGAAACATTTCCTTGGCGGCCGCTAGTCTTCAATACTTTTTGCGCTGTGCGTGAAAGCAACCGTTCTCAAGGACTAATAGTTGTGCCATGACATTATCAGGACACATGTTATGAGTTAAGTCGTTTTAGCATCCTCCATAAAATGTTCAGAAAGTACCCACATGTTCTATTTTCTATTGTAAAGAAAATTAAATATATTTGTTTATTTTTTAATTTAACTAACTGAATACTTAGGATTAGTATTGGAAAATAACCTCAAGCACATAACGGTCGTTTGATAGTTTTTACTCGAATCGAGAACGTATTTTAGCTGACCAGCTAAAAATACAGACAAGGTACAGACCTTTTGTTCTGATCCGGTAGCGCGACGGTGCCGACGGTGGTGATCACGGGTAGCCCTTGGAGCTGGAAGCTGCAGGTAGGTGCCGCAAGGCTGATGAAACACGTTAAACTGGCCCTGCTGATTGTTGTCCGTCACCTCGGCTCAACTGCTTGTGTTCCAAGATATGGTTGTGGTTGTTGTGGCAGACCCCAAGTTTAGAGAGAACTGAGCAGTAGGTGTCGTCGCGCTGACGGTCTTTAAAGACACTGTTCGAACGATTTTCAGTAGTGGCATAATACATGATAATAGCATGATTCATTTTCAACGAATCGGAGATGAATTTGCCGGTAATGTTTTAGTTAATTTTACTGACCATAAGGGCACCTTTAACACTTGTGGGAGTGTATTTTGATGTTCAACATCATTGTTGATTTTTCTCGAAGAAAAAATAAGAAGGAATCAGAATTTTGTTTTATAATGTTGTTCGAGAAAACCGAAACATTTAAAAGTACTTGTACATACATACCTGTATCAGTGACAACAATTTTGATGTTTCACGAAAAAGATTATTAGGCCTTCATTTTTGATAGCAAATATCTTATTAATATTTGTAAAATAACGGTTAATATCTCGTATTAACACATAGAAGTATCTCGTATTGACTTAAAGTAAATAATCTGCAGTTTACGTCAGCAAATCTAGGTATATATGTTTTATAAAATTACGGCTAATATCTCGTATTTGCTCATAATAGTACTTATCACTGGTCAATATCACGTATTGACTCGGGAAAAAATATCTCATAAAAGCAAGTATGTCGTATTGACTCAAAGCAAATATTTTGCAGTTAACACCAGCAAATCTATTCATATTTTGTAAAATATGAAGCGGTTAATAATGATTAAACAAACTTACCTGTAAGTTGAGTTCAATCATAATATACGAAGGATTCGTTATAAAGACATTAACTCACAAAAGCAGGTCGTATCGACTCGAGGCAAGTATTCGGCAGTTTATTGTAAAATGATGGTTAATATCTCGTATTAACGCATAAAAGTATCACTGGTCAATATCTCGTATTGACTCGGGAAAAAAAATTCACTGGCCAATATCACGTATTGGCTCGGGAAAAATGTACCATTGGTCAATATCTCGTATTGACTCGAGGAATTGCCTCGAGTCAATACGAGATATTGACCAAAGGATAAGGCAGTTTGCCTTTGTGAATAACTTGCATACTTTTCATCACTAAGAGAAAAGATAAATTGTGAGTCTACCTTCAACATTCGTATCACTTGCATAGTGACGGTATTTTACCGTTTTTCACGAATTAATTCACGTTTATAATTTCACTGATTTTAAGACTATAGTTAAACAAAAAAGTAATATTTTTGTGATGACCGACGTGCGTCTTGCGCGCGCGCGCAACAAAGAATGAGGTTGACGCGGCGGCGGGCAGCGCTGGTCGGAGGCAGAGAGGGGGTAGCTATTGCTTTCTTTTTCCTTCCTATAGCGCTGAAGACGTGCGATATAGTGCGAGCGTATAGCAGAGCTACTACTTTGTAACAAATTAAATCTCGGGAGATGAAGACGGGATAATTGAAGTATATCCTTTCAAACAAACAAAGACTCGTCTAAATCGGTTCATAAATAAAGAAGTTATGCATGAAGATCCGTTAAAACTTATGCATGCTAAATAATTGATATTTTTCAGGGGTATGAAAAACTACTTTCTGTATTTTTTTATGGGACAACACTTGAATTATGTTCTTTCAGATAAAAAAATCAGTAAACAACTGGCGAAGTTATGGTAAAACTTAATGCACAAAAATAAAAAATAAACTGCCGACTTGATAAACTCCTCCTTTTTTTGAAATCGGTTAAAAAGTACGAGTATCTGTATTATGTTGACGCATTTTTTAACCTTTCGAGAACTGGCAATGGCAACTATGTGGTTGCCAAGAATGTTCTTGGCCCGAACAAAAGGAAATACTACCAATACAAAGAAAATCACAGATTTTACAGTCCCTGCAAGAATCAGAGCATTGAAAATGAATACAAAAATTTACGAAATAACTAAATCAAATCAAAAGCAAAATCCTATAATTTTTCTAAGGTATACTAGGTACCTTTTTATTTTTACGATCGATTGTGAAAAAAGTTACCAGTCGATTTTCAAAATTCAAACGTTCACACGTGTCTCGATAAACTCCTCAACTTTTGGTACTATTTTTATTTCAATCCTCCCAAAATCCTCGGAGATATGGCCAAAAATACGTCTCAGGCGATTTGCATCTGATAACCATTTTCAATAGTAAAAAATCACAGATTTCGCAGTTCCCGCAAGAATCGGAGCATTGAAAATGAATACAAAAATTTACGAAAAAACAATATCAAATCAAAAGCAAAATCCTATAATTTTTCTAAGGTATACTAGGTACCTTTTTATTTTTACGATCGATTGTGTGCACAAAAGTGCCCCTGACTGCTTCGACGCGGCTGAAATATTGTTAACCGATTCACAAAAATCAACTAATGCACTTCTCGTCTGCTTCCGCATCTTTCAATACCATTACCATGACGATCGGTCAATAATCATAGAAACTACATCACTTTTTATATACCGAAATACCCGTTTTTCTACAATTCCAAATCTAAAGGGATCACCTACAACAGGTCACAATTATAAACCGATTTTAAAAAAAAAATCGCTATTTTGTAGCTAAACAAATTTTTTCCTTTTTTTGTTAAGTCGGTTCTTTTCTCGAAATATTTACAATTTAGTAAACAAACACCCCCCAAAAAACCCGAATTTTTAGAAATTTCAAAAAAGTTACCAGCCGATTATCAAAATTCAAACGTTCACACGTGTCTCAATAAATTTCTCAACTTTTGGTACTATTCCCATCTCGATCCTCTTGAAATCCTCGGAACGATGACCAAAAATACGTCTCAGGCGATTTGCATTTGATAACCATTTTCAATGGTAAAACAAAAGAACAAAATAGTACACATTACGTGAAGGCACAGTCAGCAATGTCAGGTAAGTAGGTACTATACGAACCGGGGTTCGTTGGCTCAATTTTATGCCATATATTGTTTGACATTCAGTATTTTAGTTAAAGTCTAACAAAGGTGAAACCCACCTATCAAGAAAGTCTCGGTCTGTTCAGCGTGATCCGCCCGAAGTTCCGACAGGTGTGTTCAACAATGGGCCCGGTCGTTTGGAGTTCGGGTCCGGAACTCCTTAGTGGAGCGAGCGGCTGTTTGAGCCGGAGGCTTCATCCTATTTGTTCATGTTCTGAGACCTTCAACTGTTTGAGAATCATTATTTTTTTATCTGTACCTATTCCATACATGTTTGTGGTTCAACACACACCTAATTAGAATTATTTAGCAACTTTTTTTTCAATTGTTATTTAATATTAGGAGATTAAGTATGAAATTGTTGTTTTGTATGGAGAATTTTAAAGAATTTGCATTTTTAACCGGCTTCAAAAAATTAAAAAAGGAGTTTCTCAGTTTGACCCGTATGTATGTTTGTAGGTATGTACATATGTATTTATTTAACGCAAGATAAACGCGAACAAACTACATATGTACATGTAGTTTGTTCGCGTTTATCTTGCGTTTAGCAGAACCGATTTTGATGCGGTTTTCAGAAGAGTATTTGTTACACTTAGGAGAAGGTTTTGGCTTTCAGAATAAAAAAAAAGTTATGTCCAGCCCATTGTTTAATTACAATGATAATAAGTATCTACTGATTTGAATATTATTTCTTGCTTTTTAGAGGTAGCGTAGGCTTATGAAGTCGGTTTTTTGTTTTTTAAATATTTTTTTTTCCATACTAACATTGTCATTATTTATTTGGTTTGGATTGGGTTTTGGATGGATTGGGTGGGCGACTGAGATCGTGTGATTAGACAAAATCTGTTGTTTGAAACACCATCACTGTAAATTGTTTTTAGCTTAGAAACTTATTTATTTTATTTATTTAACAACCTTTATGTATTTCAAACTTTTATGCACGAATGTTTAAACACTCAGCCATTGAAATGTATGTATAGAATCGACCTCGCGGCCCCGATTTTTGCTCCACGCGTTGAGGTCAATTGACCTCAACTCATTTAGTCACTCGCCAACGCTCACCGCGAACGCACGGTGTAATTGTGCCGATAAAAATGCCGACCTGTGTGTCGAAGACGTGCAAAAATCGTGCTACTACGAAGCAAAAAAATTGTGTAGTGACTTATTATCGGTAAGTAAACAAAACATCAATATAAACCAACCAAAACTAATTTTTATACATTATTTCTACTGAGCCGACATTTTGTATGAAAATCATAGATTATGAAAAGTGAACTATACAGATTGTATACGTAGGTACTAAACTAGGATAGGTGAACTAATAGCACAGTTTTACAATATAAGTATATTATTATATTCCGTTAAGAACTGCCTATGATGTAGGACAACACCGCCGCGCGCCGCCACAGTGTAGGTACTTAACTTACGCTGTCAGGCGAAAAATATGTCCAGGGGCTTGTCAAAAAAGAAAAATTAATTAAAAGTGATTATTAATCTTAAATCCCTACTGTATTTTGTTGTCGAGGCACATCCGTGCACAGAACAACTGTGCTCCATTGCCGCAATTACTCATCCCGCTCGAGTGGCAAGGCAAATAGTGAGTTCGAATGTGTACCTACGTTACCCCTAGCACGAATATCTATCTTGAAAAAAAAACGCGCGTAAAAGTGCTCAATAGAGTAATTGTCTATGAGAAAGGAGAGTGGGAAAATTTGTATAGGAAGTGGTCCATGAACCAATAGCGACACTGTTGTTGTATTTATGTAGGGATACCTCAACTACACCCTTATGCAAAGCGGCATCAAAATCTGACTCGGTAGTTTAGAGAAAAAATAAATCAACACAATATGTTTTTGTTACATTTTTTGTTTTGACTATTTTAGACTGAATTATACCTACATCAGTTTTGGCATCGTCGATAGTATAGTGGTTAATGTGTTTTCTCTTAACATATATTTTATATTTTTAATATATTTATGGGTCCAGCTGAAAACCAGCGATGTGGAATAGACTCCACAACACAAGCTGAGCCTGGGGCCGTACCGGCTAACGAATCGATTTTCATAAAAGTCTGCTGGGTTTCAACTTTAAACAGAGAAATCAAAGTAAGCAATTTCGTTTTGTACTTTTTGTTGACGTGATTCGGAAGATATCGATGTTCGTGTGACATCATGAATTTGGGTTCGTCATTTTGGCCCAATTGGGGCTCGATTTATCTGTTTTAATTTGAAACCCAGCAGACTTTTATGAAAATCGATTCGTTAGCCGGTACGGCCCCAGGTCAGACCTTTCGGTCGTCTAATTCTAATTTTTAAGATCTGTATTGTATTGAAATCGCCAAATAAATGCTTACTTTACTAATGCCGTTGACTACCATTTGGATAGGCGCTGTGCCGGCCGGTTCGATCCCCAGTACGTTTCAAGTGTTTTTGAATTATAGAATTAATTGGTACGATTATTCAACGCTTTAATTTTGAGGGCGCATTTTTAGACGCTAGCTAGTGCATTATCTTCCCTTTTTAATTTCAATTTTATAAGATTTAATTGAAATTATAGATTTTTATTTCAATTCGTTTATTTCTTTAATGCTATGACAGAGTAATTATTATAAGCAGCAGATAAAGCAGAGTATATGTAAAATCGTATTTGCAATTCTTTTTATAATAATATCGTATATGCGATTATTATGATATCAACTAGAACTAGCACTTTGTGAGCTTTTCGTGGTTTCCGGACAAGGATCTGGGTTAGTAAATATTTTTCCATGTTGCAATAGAAATATTTTTCCTAATAAAAAAATCTATTCGACGACACCAAATACGGGTACTAAATGCCCATCCTCCTTTTTCGAGTAAGTATTTACATGTACCAATCACCTAATTAAATTGCGTTCTTATTAAATTTTATGCAATTTTATTAAACAATTAGGTATATCCTAATCATTATTATTATTATTACAATGGATACATGGAAAAATATTTTTCCATGTTTCCTTCCATATAGTACCTTATATTTTCCTAATAAAAAATCTATTCGACGACACCAAATAATTGTTTTGAGTGCGGATACTCAATGCCCATCCTCCTTTTTTTTATTTTTCGAGTAAGTATTAACATGTACCTATTACCTAATTAAATTGCGTTCTTACTGTAATGTATGTTTACTAAGTACTTTCAACCTAATTACAACGTGGTTAAGTTCTATTTTTGGTTAATGACAGTCGACATTATAAATATTGTAGTGTGAAGGTAGCTGCCATTATTTTCATAATTTCTTTTGTACGGTACTTCATTCCTTCTTCAATAAACCGTTGTTCGAGACTGACCTGTTTTAATTGTGCTCCGAAAATCCACAAATATTCTATTTGGCGACGATATTAAAAGCTCGCGTGTGCAAGATCGGTTTATGTTCAAGATGTCAGTGGGGAAATTAGAACCTTTCAACCACCAAGAGGATAATTGGACATTATACATCGAGAGATTGGAGCAGTATTTTATTGTAAACAATGTCAAAGAAGAGCATAAAGTTCCAACGTTGATCACGGTGATGGGCAGCGGCAGTTACGAGTTGCTGGTGACATTGTGTACTCCCAGTAAACCTGCAAAAAAAACGTTCATCGAACTGGTAACTTTAATGCAAAATTACCTCCAACCGAAGCCGAGTGTACTAGCTGAGAGATTCAAATTTCGCCAACGGTTGCAACACGACAAGGAATCTATCGCTGAATACTTAGCCGAGCTGAAAAAGTTATCCAAGGATTGTGATTTTCACCTCGAAATAGACAATAATCTACGAGATCAGTTCGTGTGTGGTCTGCGGGACGAAAATATTAGACAACGGTTGTTCACAGAGGAAGAGGTGTCATTATCAAAGGCATTTCGAGTCGCTGTAGCGATGGAGGCGGCTCAGCAGAACGCGGCGGCAGTGCAAAGCGTCACATACACCAGCAGCGGCGAGCCAGCGGGCCGGCCGGCAACGGTGCATCACGTGACCGCGGGGAGCAGGCCGCGCGGCCGGGGCTTCGATACCGGTCTGCAGGGGAGCGCGGGACAGCGAGGCTACGACGCACGGGCAAGGCAGGCGGCGGCGCCGGGAGCCTCATCGTCACAATCGCAAGGCGCAGCGAGACAGCGCGGGCGTTGCAGGGCTTGCGGAGCTAATCATGATACAGATGGATGTAAATTTCGAGTATACACTTGCAAAGTTTGTAACAAAGAAGGACATTTGAAGAAAGTGTGTCCTCGTATAAGGAATAAGATGTCGGTGCACACTATGGAGGTAAATGAAGATTCTGACACGGAAGGAACTATGGAATCGTTACAGGTACAGATAAATAATTTTAGTAGTACTAGTAGCTATGATTGTTATAAGCCCATAATGAAATATGTGGAAGTAGAAAGTAAAAACATTCTTATGGAAGTCGATACCGGAAGTGCTATTTCCTGTATTAGTTACGAGGTTTACAAAAGTAAATTTTATGATTTACCATTATTGCGAACTAATGTAGTCCTTTGTTTTTATACAGGTATGAAAATTGTTCCTATAGGTAAAATTAGACCGAATGTTAAATTTAGGGATAAATGCATTGCCTTAGATCTGTTTGTTGTGGAACAAGGTAAAAACCCACTGTTGGGTCGACAGTGGATATATGAGTTAGGATTAAATATTTCCGATTTTAATTGTAATTTTGTTAGAACTAGTTTGTCATTCAACGTTGATTCGTTAATTTCCAGATTCAGTGATGTATTCGAGGAAGGGCTGGGTCGGTTCACTGGTGGCACGGTGGGGCTGCACGTGAGGGAGGGCGCACGGCCGGTGTTCCGGCGCGCGCGGCCGCTCGCCTACGCGCTGCGCGAGCCTGTGGAGCGCGCGCTCGATCAGCTGCAGCGCGACGGCGTCATCACGCCGGTAGACACTTCGGACTGGGCCACGCCGATCGTTCCCGTTATAAAAAAAGACGGAACTATAAGGATCTGTGGTGACTATAAAATCACTTTAAATAAATGCCTCGAAGTAGACCGTTTTCCTTTACCGAAAGTAGAAGATTTGCTAGCTAAATTACACGGGGGAGAAAAATTTTCAAAAATTGATTTGTCACAGGCGTACGCGCAATTTGAACTCGACGAATCCTCTAAGTTGTTCACTGTGATTAATACTCACAAGGGTCTTTTTAAATACAATAGATTAATTTATGGTTTATCGTCGAGTCCGGGTATTTTCCAGAGAAAGTTAGAACAAATGTTTGCAGATTTGCCTAGGGTAGGCGTATTTTTAGATGACGTCATTTTGACGGGGGTCGATGATATTTCACATATGGAAACGCTCAATAAAGTTTTGGAGCGATTGCAACGTTTCGGATTTAAAGTAAAAAAAGAGAAATGTACTTTTTTCGCAGAGTCAGTAACTTATTTAGGGCACGTAATCAGCAAGGAAGGGGTACATACTTGTCCACAAAAATTAAGTGCGGTGGAAAAAGCACCAGTTCCGACAAACGTTTCTGAGTTACGCTCATTTTTAGGCTTAGTAATGTACTATGCTAAATTTGTGAAAAATATCAGTATGCTGTTATCACCTTTGTATAAGTTACTACAAAAAGATTCTAAGTTTATTTGGACAGATCAATGTACCGATGCTTTTATGAAGGTTAAGCAATTACTAGTTTCGAGTGAGGTGCTAGCTCATTATGATCCGGAGCTGCCGATCATCTTGACCACGGACGCGAGCGCGAGCGGGGTGGGCGCGGTCATCTCGCACAAGATGCGCGACGGCCGCGAGCGACCTATAGCATATGCCTCGCGCACACTTAGTTCAGCAGAAGTTAACTACTCGCAAATACAAAGGGAAGCATTGGCTATCATATTTGGTGTTACAAAGTTTCATCAATATTTGTATGGTCGTAGGTTTTTGTTGAAGACGGACCACAAACCTCTAGTTAGCATTTTTGGAGAAAAGGCAGGTATACCGACGATGGCGGCTAGTAGGTTACAGAGGTGGGCGGTTATTTTATCAGGGTATCAGTTCGATATTGAGTATGTACCGACATTAAAAAACAGCGCAGACGCATTATCCAGGTTACCTGTCGATATGGGTAGTGTAGAAAGAGAGGTTAAAACTTACGTTAATTTTGTTCAAGATTTTTTACCTATAACGAGGGATTTAGTTAGTGAAAAAAGTAAACAGTGTAAAACCTTATCGAAACTTGGTATATTTTTACGTTCAGGGTGGCCAAATAAGTGTCCAGCACCGGACATAGCACCGTACTTTTTAAGGCGAAATGAACTATATTTGGACTCGGGATGTATCATGTGGGGTTACCGTATGGTTATACCATCTGAGTTACATGCCTGTATTTTAAAAGAACTACATACGGGACACATGGGTGTAGTTAAAATGAAAAGTATAGCTCGTAGTTACGTTTGGTGGCCCGGTATCGACGCGGACATTGAGCGAACTTGCCGCGAGTGCGTCGTGTGTGCTTTGGAGGCGCCTGCTCCGCCGCACGCGCCGCCGCAGCCCTGGGTTTATCATTCTGAACCATGGAGTCGGCTACACATGGATTTTCTGGGGCCTTTTCATGGTAATACCTTTTTTGTAGTAGTGGATTCTACCACAAAATGGATTGAAGCCTACAGAATGCCTCGCACGTCAGCCGGGGACGTAATTAAAGTATTAAGAGAAATTTTTGCTCGGTTCGGCCTTCCGAAAGAGATTGTATCTGATAACGGCCCACCTTTCACTAGCAGGGAGTTGGCTCATTTTATGATAAATAATGGTATAACTCATACGCTCACCCCAGCATACCACCCTTCTTCGAATGGTGCCGCCGAAAACGCGGTTAAGCTCTGCAAAAGGGCCTTAAAGAAAGCTTTACATGATAAAATCGAATTAGATGCGGCGCTCCAGTCTTATCTGTTTTCATATCGTAACACGGTTCATAGTTCGACGGGCCAATCACCTGCCAGGTTGTTACAGCATAGAAATTTACGTTCTAGATTGGATCTACTCTGTACTGGAAAGAGTGACCATACTGTAGCTAACGTACAAAAAGCGCAGGAAAATCAAGTTAGAAATGCTGGAGGGATACCGCGTAGCTTCGAGGCAGGTGAGGAGGTATGGTTTAGAGAATTTGGCACAGGGGAGGATAAATGGGCTAAAGGTAAGATTGAAAAACATTTAGGATCCCGTAATTATAGTGTAGCTCGGGAAAACGGTCAACTTATCAAGAGGCATGTAGACCAGATCCGAAAGCGATCACCGGTTTCAATTAATTCGTGTCCCAGTTCGGAGTCAGCTGATTGTAGCGAGGGCGAGGGCGCAATAACAGTTCAGCCGCCCGCCGCACCACCAGTGAGCGCTCCTGAGCATTCTGTTAGGGTCAGGAAGCCCGTGGAAAGATATGGCACTCCAGTGCCTTATTGAATTTCCAGCATTGTAATAATTTCTTTCAAAATTGTATTTCTTTTTGTTTAAGGAAAATCTGTAAAATAAGTGGTAGGGTGTAATGTATGTTTACTAAGTACTTTCAACCTAATTACAACGTGGTTAAGTTCTATTTTTGGTTAATGACAGTCGACATTATAAATATTGTAGTGTGAAGGTAGCTGCCATTATTTTCATAATTTCTTTTGTACGGTACTTCATTCCTTCTTCAATAAACCGTTGTTCGAGACTGACCTGTTTTAATTGTGCTCCGAAAATCCACAAATATTCTACTTACTATAATTTTATGCAATATTATTAAACAAGTAGGTATATCCTAATCATTATGAAGAATGTGTCGCATCTGTGTGCATGCTACTTTTTCTTTGACAACTCACGCTCGCACTGTCCATGCGTAGCCGCCATCTTTGCAATCGCTGCGGCAATTTGTGCCATAGATCTGTCCATTCTAGTTTACATACAGTTCAATGCACTCAGCTAACTAATGCCACACGGGTGAAGTGAAAAAATAAGTAAGTATTGGCTAAGTTACAACGAATTAAGTGGTTTTTTCTGCTAACAAAAAAAGGAGTAACGTTTAAGATACTTTTTTACGTTCAGGAAATAAAACAGAAGTATTTTTATTGTTGATAGTGGGCCGTTGTGATCATAATTCGAAATAATAACAAGTAACCAAAGCATCTTTAACATCTTAGAAGATATGAGAGCCTCTGTGTGTGATAAAAAATCCGTATTTTTATACTTTAACCCCTATTATTCGACCCATTTCGATTTATCAGTCTGGGAACTTTCTAAATATTTTCTGAATAATTACCAACCAAATCTTTTTGAATAGTTAAGTACCTTCAGAATTCAAGATCACTGTAAATAGCAATTGAAATCCCTACTTATGGTAGGTATTTCAAAAGAGCCTTAGTGGGTATGTTAGTAGTTCATAAATAAGTTATTCATTCATAGGGATAAAATAAGTATATTCGTTTGCTGAATGAAAATCACCCTTATATCAATAAGGACTGTTAAATTACCAACCTCTAGCCAGACGGTTCGGGCACTAAAAAGTTGTAGTAAATCATATTTTGTATCGAGTCTGTAAGTAAACCCATCGAGAGCACTTGTTTGCTTCACATTGATTTTAATAAACGATACTGGGGGTCTTACCTTAGTAGCAAACCAATACCTACTATCGGATGATATTCGTGCTTAATTTTGAACCTATTATTTTAGCATAGAGTAAGTTTCGATACGAATATTATCATCGAATAATCGATTTTTGCAACTAAGAGTAGACCTCAGGACTTGAAACTTGCGTATTTTCAAGTTTCGAGCTTTCTTTCAGTTTTAACAAGTTTTGTGTTTCTTGATGGAAGTTCAAAATTGCTACTGAGAGTATTGTTTCTCGGTCATATTTGAAGAGTTTTTCCATTGAAACTGTTGGTCCAAGATATTGTTTCAAGACTCGCGAAATGTTCTGCACGTTTCTCAGCTTATTTTAAAATATTTTTTTATAGTTCTAAATGTAAAGTGTTAAGATGTTAAGGAATAATTATAAAATTTATATTAAACTCCAACCCTCAGAGTCCAAAATGACCCTGCCTTTGCTTCTGTATGACTCAAATAGTTATGAAAATTACGAAAATCGCTGATATATCTATAAAAGTCAATGACGATTGTTTTTCTTATAGGATACTAGCTTCCGCCCGCGACTTCGTCTGCGTGGACAGTTTTTTGCTATCCCTCGGGAACTGTACGTTTTTTCTGGATGAAAGGTACCCTATGTCCTTTTCTGCACCCCTGACAACGTGTGTGCAAAATTTCATGATGATCGGTTCAGTAGTTACGACGTGAAGGCGTAACAAACAAACAAACAAACGGACATTCGCATTTATAATATTAGTGAACGATCCTCCGACACACTGTAAGGGGATTCCATTTTCACACCTTTAACAATAATCGAATCGATATGATGCAGATGTTACACGAAACTATCCAAATCCCCACCGATAGTACCTACAAAGGGTTCCTGTCGCAGTTATCAAATTACATATATCTCCAAAACAAACACTCGACTTCGCACGTGCTCCTAATGTTGATAGAGAATTATTGAACTTTTTATGAATGGATGCGAGTTATAGTAATGGGGAGGCGAAGGCAAAGTGAATTACAGATGGCGCTCAGTCTTTGGAACAATTGTCAGTTTGAGCTCATATTGTCTTGACTGTGTATTACTTGATTTTACTTTCTTAAATTATATTTTTTTAGGTTTTGCGGACAAACAATGTATTCTATGCTAACTTTAGCTCATATAAAAGAAGAATTACGGAAAAGAAAAGCCAAAACAACAGGCAAGAAAGTTTATAACAACTTACAAAAAATTGCTAACAAGCATTACATTTCTTTAAATTTCGTGTAAGATTTACAAGTAATCTTTTTATTTCAGATTAGAAGCATATGATTTAAATTTTAACAAAGCAACTGAGTGTGAATTTCCGTGTTTATAGTTGCCTGATGATGCCTTCTGTGCAATAGTCATTTTAGGTTTCTGTACTGGAATTTCTGTACCATCCAAAATTCCACGAACCGTTTTATCATATTTATTTTATTATTCTAAGTTTCTTGAATGACTCTGGCATATAAAATTCTATTAATTCTCTGTTTTTGTCCCCAATATTGGGCTTATTCCATATTTGATATACCTATCAAATTCATCCAAGTTATAAATATGTTAGAAACTGCTGAGGTTGAAATATTAAAGAACAAAGCTGTTATAATTCAAATGTTGTTTTATTTTGGCGAAGCTTCATCAAATTCATGAAACATTTCTTTTGATTTATAATGTTTCTCAGGCTCAGCAAAGGAGAAAATCGAGGGAAAAGCATATTTTTTTTGATATTTTTTTGCCTACTATTTTTTTTTGTTACTGGGAAATCGATGAACTCCAATATTTTACAAGTTACATGCACAAGAATGCGGCATTTTCTCAGTATAAAATTAAAAAGTGCAATACTCCAAGAGATTCCCATATGTTTTGACACTTTCTTTGAGGCGGCCCGGTACCAAAGACCGACGCCACCTATCGGGATAAAATTGCGCTTTTCCTCCCCATTCGATTCAGGTTGTAGTAATTGTATGGAAGTGCTACAAGATGTGATTAGAATTTTGAATGGCCGTAATGGATGTTGGCCGTTCGATTATAACCTCAAAAATATATGATTGAGGTGCCATTTCGAAAAGAAGGATGTTTATAAAGGTTTCCATATTCCATTAATATATAGGATTCCTGTGTTATTCCACCGCCTCCTAAAATTTGAATTATAATCTACTAAAACTAAAATATTAAGTGGATTCCTATTAGCAACAAAAATTTTACTTGAACTAAAATATTAAGTTTAACTATTACTTAGCAACAAAAATCTTAACACAATCTGATTGTTACCTTTCCACATAAGTTCTCTTGAAGAAAAAACGTTATTCTTATGTTTTGATCAAATATTTTTTTCTGAATGAGTAGCATTTAAAGTTCAGAACCACCGCCCATCAGAGCGTATATCACGGCACAGTGCGTGCACAGACGTGACAGGGGTGACTCCTTTGAACGGCTTTCACGCGAGTTTTGACGTTATGCTATGATTCTTTTGGAACATTATTGCGTAACGGGTAAAACTTTTGAACATTGTATGACCCATACTACAGTGACATTGAAAATGTGATCATACGTGAAGCTATTCTTTCCTCGCTACGTCTAATATAGGTACATTATATAAACATATGTCCTATTCCTAATGGCACATAAGTAATAATCAGAGTTGAAAAGAGTAGTTAAATGACAAAAATAATAGGTAAGAAAGGATTAGAAAAAAATAATCTTCCGCGGGCAGTAGGTACTAATTTCGGGCTTGGCACTAGCTGTATAAAAATAATAAAAATAATTAGAAAAACATTTATTTCTAGTCACAAATTTGACATTGTAACTTGTAACAAGGTCATTTACATTACAGGACTGTGAGAGTCTGATTCTAGAGCTAGGCAAGAAGTGTAAGTACCTGTGTTACAGGTCACCAGAGGGCCTATATTACCTACCGCAGAATATAATTAATTATGTATATTAGTACTAAACTACTAACCTGTTACAAAAAAGCATCGCGATAAGTGTACGATGTTCGTCTCACTCCTTGACATTACTAACTTATTTAGGTTCAAAATCAATGAGGGCTTTTTAAAGTGACATAAAAAAAATATTAACTATTTTCTTCACTTGATGTCGTTGAAGGAAAGAGATGAGTCAAAATTTGCTTTTAAAAATAAACGGCCAGTACCACTGAGTACTCTTCGAAGCTTAGTAAAAAAAGTCACATTGACTCATACATTTTTATCAACGCCATCTATCGAGCCTACAACTTTTTTGTCATTGTATGAAAAGCCCTACTATCGTGATTCTTTTTGGTTACAGTTTTTATCATAGACATAGAAAAATTTTCGCTGCGCTCAAGAAGACCAACAAAGCGTGTAAAAGGGAAGTTAACATCATACGGACACGGTCTATGTAAAAAAGAGACAAATGATCAAGTGACATGTGCCAACATTTTTTACAGTAAGAGCCCCTAGCGTCCCGCCTATCAAATGAGCAATCACAGTTTGTTTAAAATATTTGTTAATCTTAATTAGAATTTAAAATAAAAAAATCGTGGAGCCATGGTGTCTTGTGCTCTAAGTAGGTAATTGTGATGTGACAAAAATAAATAAGCCAAGTAATCACACTTTTCACAGGTAAATAAGATATTGCCACACATTTCTCTAAAACCAAATTTCGCTACATTTATTCGTTTATCGACGAAGAAAACAGCATGGAACATAGTTTATAAATTTCCTTTGCCATATATAGTCATATTTTATGAATCTAAGTCATATTTTACGTATCTCATATAAAATGTATGCATTCGTTTTCGGATCACCTGTTTATTGACATATGGTTTTTATAGTAAGTAATCTTTTGTTTTTGTCCCTCAGGCTCTCATCACCTCGAATCATAATAATCACCAATTTATCGTATCAAATAACATAATGCTGATACATGAAAGATTTTTCACGGGCCGTTTAAAATATCGTCTAAGCAAACTAATGCTCGCGAAAGGGGCAATAACGGATTTAATAAGTACAGACGCGAAATTGAAATTCTCCTCCAAACCTAAACTATAAATGAAAATTGGTAACTAAGTGTGAGTAATAATATAGCACTAAATAATAACAGCCGCATATATCCTGCCTTATATTAAACCGCAAACTAGTTATAACAACTGTAGCTAAATTACTCTTCAACTAACGAAGCGAAGGTTAAAATATAATAACCGAACCACAGTCGGAAACAATAGAGTCCGCTTAGTATAATATACAATAATTGTTACTTAATATTGGAGCCGATAGTTTATGAGACAACTAGCGGCCACCCGCGACTTCATCTGCGTGGAAAGGTTTTTGCTATCCGACGGGAACAATCCTTTTTTTCTGGATGAAAGGTACCCTATGTCCTTCTCTGTACTCCTGAAAACGTGTATGTGAAATTTCATGATGATCGGTTTAGTAGTTAAGACGTGAAAGTGTAACAAACAAACAAACGGACTTTAGCATTTATAATATTAGTAAGGATAAGGATATCGTATTGTAATTTTAGTGAGGATATTGAAACACTACGAGTGAATTGTAAGTTTTTCTTCCAGAACGGCTAAAGTGCTTAATCATCTCACCTGATGTTAAGTGACGATAAGGGCGAAGGTGGAGGCGCAATCTGTAAAGAAAAGTCTTACGCGTGAAAGCACTAAACTTAAGAATCGCCTAAGTCTTTTCTTATCTACAACTCGACCAAGTTAACTTAGCGAATGACAGCTACATGACGGCTAAGTTTATGACACCATTTTAATTTGGTCATGTTGTAGTTAGGAAAAGACTTAGGCGATTCTTAAGTTTAGTGCAATCGGCCATTAGACACCTTTAAGGTAGAATCTACAAAAAATAATATTTCCAAAAAAATGCAAGCAATCATTACACGGAAATCCAGCATCGTTAAAAAACCTAACTAAATTAATCCCTAGTCGATATTTGAAGCAGAATCGATAAAGAGGCGGATCTCAATGGCAACCCCAAAACTTAGTCCAGTAAATTACTACCGAATCCTTTGGACGCGCATAAAAAGATCCCGCTGCGTCCAAACCAGATAATCCCCTAAGATTAGCGGGTCACAAACCAGATGGAGACTTAAGTCTTGCTTCTCACCCGGTTAAGGTGGCCACGTTTGTGATATTTATGGTCATATTTTTATTTTATCATTATTTTCTCAGTCCATTTCAGTTGCAGGTTTGTGAACTCTTGAGATGGCGTTAGGTGTGTGTTTTTATGCGAATGACGAACTTCTTGACGGATTTGTTATTTTGATAGATTCAGTTCTTATTTTGTACGTCTTCCGAAAATTTGTAATTAAGAAAAAAATGATTTACATTACCTAGATTACTATGAATAGAGACCTAGAGACCGAGAATAGATAACCTAGAGACCGCAGGCCTAGCATTACTAAGTGTAGGCACATGCAGTGATGTAAGTTTGTTATTAGTACTAAGGTTCCATGAGACCAATAAGACCACTTCGGACCTAACTGTAGAGCTTAGTTCGCTTTTAGGTTCACACTCTGGTAGCACTGCTTTCAATCAGTTTGAAGTGAATAAAACATAATACCAAAGTATAATAATAAGTTACTAAGCAATGTTTCCTCTACAAAGTAGTAATGAATTTTGGACGTTAAATACGCCAACACAGCAATGTAAAGATATAATGTCACCAGTGTTTGTGGTAACCCTAAGCCGGATTAACCCGGATAAAACCGACAACGGCCCAACTGGCAACAGAACGGCAGGCAGGGTTAGTTACTTTGCCAGTTAGTTCATACGTTTCAAGCTTTCAGTTTATATCGCTCTGTAAGCAGCAAATGTGTCACCGCGAGCTAATACGTTTTGTTTTGAAATTGTATTATGTAAGGATTTTGTTGTAAAATGTGAATGCTCCTACCGCGTCCAATTTCTTACCGCCTCTGTGGTCTAGTGGTTCGCCTACCCGTGTAAGACGCAGGAATCCCGGGTTCGATTCCCAGGGAGGTACAATTTGTACTCGGTTTGATTGGTGGTAGGGCTTATTTCAAGTCCGCTTGGCTAGCTACCACCATCTTACCTAAGTCTGACGCCATAACAACAATGAAAAATTGTTGTGTTCCGGCAGTTAGAGGTAAGATAGCCAGTTCCTCGGTGATGAGGATTCCGGGTTGTAGTGCGCTTCCACCTTCGGCCTTATCGTCACTTAACATCAGGTGAGGTGAAGGCCAAGCATTATCCCGTTGTGCATTAAAAGAAATGAAAACGTTGTTCCCTAAAATAGGGATGTTGACTTATGATTAAAATAACAAAATACTAATAAAAATCGTAAACATATCAAACTTTTGGAGTAGCTTGTATACCTCTTGGTTTTATATTATTTGTTTTACGACCCTTCAAAGTTGGGTGGACAAGTCCATTTAAAAAGTATAAAATTTGTTAAAATAAATAATACATTTAATTAGTCCGTAAAATTTATAGCAAATTTGTCAAAGAAACCATTTTGATAAACACAATATTTAATATAGCTGCCGAACAAATTTCCTACGCGTTGCATACAACGTAGGAAGGCGTGACGTCATAACTTGGTAGCCGTTAGTATGGAGCGTTTTCGGGTGAGTCCAATTTTTAACCGACTTCACAAAAAAGAGGAGGTTCTCAATTCGATTGTATGTTTTTTTTATCGTTGTTCGCGCATATCTTCGTTATTTATGAACCGATTTTGATGATTCTTCTTTTGTTCGATTGAATTTTCTTGCGAGATGGTCCCATTTAATTTTTTTTCAAATCGGTTCAGTAGTTTTCGAGAAATCCTGAAAATACTATGATTTTGCATCAACTAACATGACGACTTTGTTATTTATGAATCGAATTAGATGTTTCTTTTTGTTGGGAAAGGGGTACTTTTAATGTAGTTTTTTTAACCGACTTCAAAAAAAAGGTTCTCTCTCAGTTTGACCTGTATGAATGTATGTTTCTCCGCGAATATCTCACGTTTGGCTGAGCCGATTTTTCTACCCAATAATATACCTATAATAATAATATACCTAATGTAGAAGGTACTTACACTAAAAATAAAAAAATAAAAAATTGTTTTAAAAAACAAAAAACCGACTTCAAAAACCTGCCTCTAAAAAGCAAGAAATAATATTCAAATCATTAGATACGCATTATCATTGTTATAATAACAACACGTCTATTGAAGTCGGGTGGGGCTTTTAGAATAAAAAAAGGAAGTTGTACTCCAGCCCCACCCGACTTCAATAGACGTGTTGTTATTATAACAATGATAATGCGTATCTAATGATTTGAATATTATTTCTTGCTTTTTAGAGGCAGGTTTTTGAAGTCGGTTTTTGTTTTTTATGTGCATTTCAAACTGTGATATCTCGGGTAGTTTTCATGCTAGCGAAATCATTCTTATACAAATGTTTCTTTTTTTTGAGGGGTAATTTATGTAACATAAAATAAAAAAATAGTCAACATGCCTATTAAAGTTTCATCTTTAGATGCGTGTTTGTTTAAGGACGCTACTGTATGGTGTCACTAAAATTAATAACACAGTATACAGAGAGTCCCAAAACTTTGCCACATGGAGGGAAAGTACCTTAAATATTGAAGATAGGACTTTGACTTTGATTTTAAAAATTAATGCGAACTGCATTCAACGATTTTTAAAATATCGCATTACTTCCTATGCAAATTGATACAATACGTACCTAATCATTAAAATTTAAATGTAAAATTTCATGGTCTTCCTTTTGTTTAAGATGCTGTGTTACTTAACAAAAAATAATCCTAAAGAGTAACCCTTTCGATCGGTATCGTAAAAAGAAAAGATTGCTTTTTTTTGTAATTTGGTAGGTTCGATTCCTAGTTAGGGCATGCAATTTTTTGAAAATCTTTGAATACAGTTCTAAATTATTTAAAAATAAAAATGAAGTCTTCTTTCAGTAAAATTTCCTATCTTCAATATTTAAGGTACTTTCCCTCCCTGTGGCAAAGTTTTGGGACATCCGGTATATGTAAGATTTTTGAAAAAACTTATATATATACTGTCGTTTGAACTTTCTACAATGTTATTTTCCGTTGGGTGAGTAAATTAAGGACGTGTTGTTATCTAAGAAAACAACGTATTGGAAACCTTAGTGGGTTAAGGCAGTTAACTTGGCCCTAGGGGATGGCATTGGCCCAAACAGGAAAAGGTTTTGAGCGAAACGTAAAAGTGGTGTGACTAATTTTCAACAAAAAAAGATTAATGCTATTTAGAAGGATACAATGTTAATCCTTATCAAATTAAATACAATAGTTACCTTAAGCATTTTATGAAAATTAATTTAACCTTTACACTATACCATAAATTAATATTTTAGGAGTTGTCGCAAAAAATTAACAAGCTCGAAATTAAATCAAACGCGTTTATTACACGATGACGGGACGGGACGAACGAGAGGGAAAGATACTTTTGGAGCAAATGGAGTTGAGACTGTAAGGTACCTATTTGTTTTCTTTTTGGGTGTTGTTGGAAGGTCGCGTTTGGCAAAAAAAAGAAGGAACCGAAGCGAAGCGAGGGCGGTTCGCTAGTATAACCTAAATGACAACGTGACGGTTTTGGTTTTATCGTTCAGAATTTGCGCATTGGTATAAGTACAAAATGACCACTCCGCGCGTACGTTAAAAATAAGCATTGAAGCCATTAAGACATGGCAGGAAATTTTAGAACTAAGGAGCTCTGTGGCGCAGTGGTTTAACGCCGGCCCTGGGATTGCAAAGGTTAAGCAACTTTGGCAAGGGTCGGTCATGGGATGGGTGATCAAAAACTTACTATCTCGAGCGCCTCCGTGCTTCGGAAGGCACGTTAAGCCGTTTGTCCCAGGTGCAATTACAGTCGTTAACTAACACCCACCAATCCAAATTGAGCCCGCGTGGTGGGTTATGGCCCTCCTTATCCACCCATAAGGAAAACCTGTGCCCCAGCAGTGGAAACACTAAAAATAGCTGATGGTCAAGGAAGTTTTAACTATTTCACAGTTTTGTCCCAAGTTATTTTATAGTCAAGCCTATGGCCAAGATAACACCTCTACGAAATGACAAAGTCAACTTAAGTACTACCTTTCTTTGCATTATGTTCATTGATTTCAAATACGTAGCCAATTCTAGTTTGAACATTATAATTCTTCGCTACGAAACAACAGATAGAACTTAATGAATATTCTTTAGCAAGACACACAGAATATTAATATAGCTATTGCCATGTTTTACGTCCCCGTAAACAAAGATCTGAGCAAGAACGATATTAATATCCTTACGCCCAACAAAATGACAAATAACAGCAGATTTCTGGCTAAAGTAGGTATTATATAAAGTTTGTTCATTATCTACGTTTTCTGTGACTTTCGTAAGTACTCAAACATAAGCCGGCTTTGCCGAAAAGAAATATTATGATGTACGAACTCTTGAATACTTATGAGGTTTGGGTAAAAGCGTTTTCTCGTCAACTGGAAGTTCGATCGATCACCGCCGTTCGACAGAGGGTTTTAGTTAAATTTAACTTTTTTGGTAAAACATAATATTCATTTCAGAGTTTGAATTGTAAAAAAAAACCGAATGGGTTGTTAAAAAAAAACTCACCTTTTCTAATCGGGTTTGTACTGGTTGTGTCTGATCGTAGCGGCCGCCCGCGGTTTCACCCGCGTGGTTCCCGTTCTGTGGGTTTTATCGGGATAAAAAGTATTCTATGTTTTAATCTAGGCTATCTACTATCTGTTTGCCAAATTATAACCAAATCCGTAAAGTAGTTTTTGCGTGATTGAGGAACAAACATCCAAACATCTAAACATCCAAATTCCAAACCCACAAACTTTCACATTTATATTATTAGTAGGATATCCTTATAAGTAGGATCATGATAATGATTAGTATTCACTCGTATAGAAAACATACTAAACAAAAAATATTGTATATAGTCCGAAATTGAGAAAAAGTCACTTGGTTTACAAGTTTTACTAACATTAATCAATTTAGCACTATAAAAATAGCTTTTTGTTTTTTCTTGATATTTTCTAATAGTTGTTATAGTATGTACCGCGTTACATTTTTTGTTCTTAATATACATTTGTGCCATTTATCATGTCGGTTAGATAAGAGGATTGATGATGTAGCTAAAACATAAAATGGCGTTTACCAGAGATATTGCGTTTTTTGTGGTGTTTCGCGCTTTATCAGTCGCTATGTACCAATATTTTTCGATATAAGGATTTGAATAAAACAGAAAATACACTACAAGTAACAAAATCATAAGCATTCAGAAATAAAGAGGTTTTGTATAGTGTATTGCAATTATACTCCGAGCGTACAGAAAGACTACCTAATCAATTTGATACAAACAGTGTTCAGTTCAGTGCTATTCATCCTTACCTATTTTAATATCAACACTTGATTTGTTAAGGCAATAAGGTGACGTGCATATTATGGTATCTCCATTCATCCGAATTAGCCTTTAAGACGCTGACAGAGACGCCATAATTCACACTCATGGTTTTCAATGGCGTCGGTTGCAGCCCGTGACGCGGTATAAATTATCTCGCGCATTCAATCGGAATATTTGGCGGGAGTGGTCGGGAGTTTTGGGAGACTGCCACTATTTGTGATATTGTGACCGAGAGTGATTTATTACCGGGAAGAGGTTTGAACTATTCTTCTTGTCTTATCCGGGATAAGTAAAAAGGTCAAACCGCAGGTCAAACAGCGGAGCGGCGCGGCGCGGACCGACGCGGCCAAATATTATGTCTATTAGCAGCAACGATACAAACCGCATTATAGCGGCGCGGTGCGGAGTTTTCATACAATTATTCGTCAACTCGACATGTCAAATCTGGCCGAGCGGCGAGTTGACGAATTTCTATTTGTGAATGCGTCAACTCGCCATCTCAAAATCTAATAAATCAAGCTCAAAAAAACTTTTTATTCATTTTTTATTTTTTTGAAATGTGCTCATCAAGACCTATCATTTCATACCCATATACATAATACCTATATAATATAAAATTGAAAAATTGTTTTCAATAAAATATAAAAAAAAATAAAAAATATGATGTTTAATAAATCCAATTTCACGTCTAAAATGCTGAAATTTGGTATAAAATTAGCTTTGTAACACAACATAATATTTATCAAGCATGAATAACCACATCATTACTCTTAACAGTTGTATCCCATATATATAGTTCCTACTGTGGTGACTAGATGGCGCTGTAGCATTCTGAACCGCGGTATTGAGTGTGTTACGCAGTTCTATAAGACCTCTGCTAATATTTTGTTTTGTATCGAATCCAGTAGGGAGCTACTAAAGCGGTGGTTTACTTCTGGGTGCAGTACAAAGTTCAGGATCCATTAATTAACCTGTTCGGTGTCTCACCTTAATCCGCCCTTCCTAGTGCCGTATTTAGTGGCATCATTTGTATGGGGACCTTGCAGATCGTCAACAAAGTAGGCATGAGTCGTACTTGCAAAATCCAGTACCAGGGCTACCCGGTACGCAAGGTTTTAAAAACCAGGGCGAAAAACCAGGGTGCAAATACTTGCAAGTATTTTTTTACCATCATGAAAAAATAGACCTTATGTGTAGCTTATAAGGAACATAATCGCGTGCAAGCCTGACCGAGCCAGCCCGACACGGCCTAGCTAATCTGAGTAAAATACTTTCAAAGTATTTTGTTGATAATTGACCACTAAAGCCTTACAAATAAAGATCAAAATCGATTCGCAAAAAAAATACTTTGAAGGTTTGCAAGTTTTGTTCTCTTCAAGGGTTTAAAATACGAAAAGGGTGTGTCCAAGTAAATAACCCTTAAAGGTCTTGCAAGCATTTCAGGGCTCGAGTAAAATACTTGCAAAGTATTTTGTTGAAGATTACTCACTTATGTCATACAAATAAGGATCAAAATGGTTTTGGCAAAAAAAATACTTTGAAGGTTTTGGAAAGAGATCGTACACATTTTTCAATAAAAAAAACCAGGTGATTGGTTTCAAATCGAAGCAATTTTTTCTTTGATTAGAGGATTAGAATAAAGTATTTTTTAATAATAGCGGTTAAAGTATGAAATTGCCGTTTTGTATGGAGAATTAAAAAATATAGATTTTCCATACTAACATTATCTTAATTTATTTAACAACCATGAACGCCAATGTTTTAAAACTTTTATGCCCAAATGTTTACGAAAAAAGAAGAATAGTTTTATTATTATTATTTTAGTTGTTATTTAATGTAAGTTTATCTAGAGTAGATTTTTTCTACCTGAAATGATTTGTTAAACTTTCATTTATCTTCTATAATTAGTATCCCCTAGAAAAACAACGTATAACGTTTAAGTATTTATGTTTTTATTTTGGCAAGAGACCATTCGATGCGATGCATCTATAGTGTGACACAAAAAATGTAATAATGTGTATCATTTAGTTGTTCCGTTAGGAACTTCGAATGAAATGTCAATATCATCATAAAATAGAAAATGTCATTGGCCACAACTAGTGGATCGGTTTAGTTGATCGGAATGGATTGGGTTTTATTTTTCTTTTCATTATTTCGTTTTTGACTCTGGGGGTTGAAGTGTAATATAAATTTTAAAATTATTCTTGAACCCTCTGGTAGGGGGTTCAAGTGTAATAGTGAGTTTTCATGGACACCCCAGGGGGTTCAAATGGGGGTATCAAGTGGAAAGAAGGTAACGAATTTATCATAAATATTTAAAAATATATTTGTTAATACACAAATACTTAAAAATATAATATACTTCTCTTTCTCTAGTTAATTACTTATTACACTCAAAGACGTCAATCAAAGAAAGCTCATAATAACTCTCAGTGGCGAGGGGTGAAATTATGGCGAAGGTAAGCCGCTCTACAAAAATGATGAAAAAGTTATGATCTGCATAGTGGATCAATGGGGTGGCATTTCCAAAGGTAAGCCGATGGGAATCGGCTTGTATGGACCCTTTGCCACTTAGCTCTTTAAGGAATTAAGTTATTGTCAATCAAGTCGTTTATTGCGGCTATGCCGCCAATTCAGACAAAACTGAATAAAAATCATTTATTTTAAGCTAGTAGAGTAGGTAGGTTCCCATTATCAGTCTAAAACAGTCAAAAACAGTAAACAATTGTGCAGGACGCGGGTGGCAGACGGCCCAGCAACCAGTAGTATAATGAACACAATAAAACAAAACAATAGGTAGAGAATTTGCCGGCAATCTTTATTGATAATAAAAGTTGGGACTTTTGTACAACATCGCATCTGACCCCACCCCCTCTCCGAGCCAGCCGGACTCGGCCAAGCTAACCCAAGACCAGAAGTAAAAAACTTTAAAGTATTTTGTTGAAAATTAGTCCCTAAACTCATATAAATATGGATCAAAGTAGTTTTGTCAAAAAAAATACTTTGAAGGTTTGAAAGTTTTTATTCACTTTAGACGATTATGTTACTTATGCCTGAGGAGGTAAATATTAATTTCCCACTCATATTTTGAAGGGCTCAAATACTATATAGTTTTTTGGATTTGCAAGTGCGGTGAGTGTGTCCAAGTAAAATACCTTGAAAGTCTTGCAAGTATTTTGTTGAAGATTAGTCACATACTTCATATAAATATGGTTCAAAATGGTTTTGGCAAAAAAAAATACTTTGAAGGTTTGAAAGTATTTATTCACTTTAGGCGATTATGCCACTTATTCCTAACGAGGTAAATATTGATTTCCCACTCATATTTTGAAGGGCTCTGGTACTATATGGGTTTTTGCCTTAGCAAGTGCGGAGGTGTGTTCAAGTCAAATACTTTGAACGTCTTGCAAGTATTTGGGGCAGGCACCTGGTTTTCATACTTGGAAGCAAATACCTGGTCGTAAAACCTGGTCGCGTAAATACGCACCATCCCTACAACAAAGGAAGGAAGCCGCTTGGCACAGGCGTACTTTGTGGTCATCTGAGCTGATATAGCCCTGTACCCACGTGGTACCACCATGGTGGTAGACAGGGGTGGGGGGGAGAGGTCCCTTCTACCACGCTGTACTTTACATCCATATATCCATAAATTTAGCAAATAGGTCGTGTTTGGTATCGTTTTCATATAATTTAGGGACGCGGAATTTATTTCTGGAACAACTTTTTCACTCGTTCATAGAAAAAACAAAAGTTCTGCGCAAAAAAAGAAAAATAATAAAACAAAAATCTTACAAATTCTATGCCTACAAATAAACCACGAGATTGTGCTTTATAAAAAAAATATAATTAAACAGCCCTGTTTATCTAGAATATATAAACATCAACTTTTCTATACAAATTATATTTATGAATGTGTAAAAAAACATTTGCAACGCGCGGCGGGTTTTTAAGCTCAGTAAATTTGGATAGGATTTAACACTTATTGTTTAATCATGTCACTAATAGGTCGTGTTTGGTATCGTTTTCATATAATTCAAGGATGGGGAATTGAATTATGCAACAACATTTTTTCTAGTTCGTAGAAAAAAATAAAGTTCAGCGCAAAAAAAGATTTTTTTTAAAAAAAGCTACAAAATCTATGCCTACAATTAAACCACGAGATTATGCCTTATAAAAAATATGTTTTAACAGCCCTATTTATCTTAAATATATAAACATAAACTTTTCTAAAGAAATTACATTTATAAATGTGTCAAAAAAATTAGTTTAACCGCGCGGCCGGTACAAAAACGAAAACAATCGTAAAATGTTTGTATACCTAGACCCTATCTTATTGAAAATAATAATTCAATAATTAATAATATTAGATTACCTATTAGAATTTTCTTGTTTCATGTCATTTTTAGTTGACATGTCGAATCACGACAACGTGGATGTTAATGTGACAAGGTTTCAGCGCATTACCAATTGATGGGGATAATAGTCCCATAATTTTAGATAATAGAGAGTTAAAGTAATAATTTAGTAAAAAAAATTTTTTACCTAGGTGGGTACCTAGCTATAACAAATTTTATTGGCAGTCTCCGCTGCATCTACGTAGTTCGGTGCACTTTATTTCTCTTTTTAAACAATTGCACCTTCCTGCGCATTTTTGCTTACACTTACACCTTATTAACTCCATGCAAGCTGTGGCTGCTGGCGGTAAGGTGGTCTACATAGGATTCCCATAAGCCATTATTTTTGCCCCAACCCCAATTTGCAGGACCATGCATGGTTTTGGATTGGTTTTAAAAGTTGACCCCATACATTCCTCCCTGATAAATCGCTCGCAAAATATGGTTGCACAGGGCGTCTCGCGTTGGTGGGAGATTCTCCAGTCCTTTTTCTTGAATAGCACTTTTCTGCATTGATTAATATCAAGGACATGCATTCCAACATTTCCAACAATAACTTAAATCACAAAAGCCAATCACCACGTAACTTACTTGTCATACAAAGCAATGTCATTTATTTCTAATACTTATTGGCAAAGCCTGCTCCACATTTCCTTCTTCAGCGTATTTAAATCCTTTCATTGCAATTGGATAAACGCCCCAAGCTTCGAAAGCGCTTTTTTCCCTTTACCAGCAAAAGACGATACGGTATCACACTCGGAAAAGGCTTTCTGCTTTTTCCGGTGAAAGAAGATAAACTGTATTAATTGCTTGAGGAATTGTGGGTTCATATTGGCACGGGTAAAAATCATCAGTTCCTGCATTGCCATGCAATTGCAGCTTTATTAAGTAACCCAAATAGTAAAGTATAGTATTTTCACACTTTAAAATCTATAAAGAAGGAAATGTGGAGCAGGCTTTGCCAATAAGTATTAGAAAAAAATGTCATTACTTTGTATGACAAGTAAGTTACGTGGTGATTGGCTTTTGTGATTTAAGTTATTGTTGTATTGATGTTAGAATGCATACGTCCTTGATATTAATCAATGCTTTTGGTATCAATCAATGTATAAAAGTGCTATTCACTAAATAGGACATGCAGCTGGAGAATCTCCCACCAACTAGAGACGCCCTGTGCAACCTTATTTTGCGAGCGATTTATCAGGGAGGAATGTACGGGGTCGACTTTTAAAACCAATCCAAAACCTGCCATGTCCTGCAGATTGGGGTTGGGGCAAAAATATCGGCTTATGGGAGCCTATGTAGACCACCTTACCGCCAGCAGCCACAGCTTGCATGGGGTTAATAAAGTGTAAGTGTAAGCAAAAATGCGCAGGAAGGTGCAATTGTTTAAAAAGAGAAATAAAGTGCACCGAACTACGTAGATGCAGCGGAAACTGCCAATACAATTTGATATAACTAGGTAGGTAAAAACATTTTTTTACTTAATTATTACTTTAACTCTCTATTATGTGAAACTATGGGACTACCAATACTAATCCGTGTCATTATTAAATAATAAGTGATAAATCCAAATAAAAAAATACTGCACCAAAGTACCGCCGCGCGGCTAAACTGATTTTTTTGACACATTTATAAATGTAGTTTCTTTAGAAAAGTTTGTTTATATATTTAAGATAAATAGGGCTGTTAAAACATATATTTTTATAAAGCATAATCTCGTGGTTTAATTGTAGGCATAGATTTTGTAAGTTTTTTTTATTTATTTTTTCGCTGAACTTTTTATTTTCTATGATCTTGTAAAAATGTTGTTGCAGAATTAAATTCCCCATCCTTGAATTATATGAAGACGATGCCAAACACGACCTATTTGTGTCATTATTAAACAATAAGTGTTAAATCCTATCCAAATATACTGCGCCAAAATACCGCCGCGCGTTGCAAATGTTTTTTTTGACACATTTATAAATATAATTTGTATAGGAAAGTTGATGTTTATATATTCAATATAAACAGGGCTGTTTAATTATATTTTTTTTATAAAGCACAAACTCGTGGTTTATTTGTAGGCATAGATTTTGTAAGATTTTTGTTTTCTTATTTTTCTTTTTTTGCGCAGAACTTTTGTTTTTTCTATGAACGAGTGAAAAAGTTGTTCCAGAAATGAATTTCGCGTCCCTAAATTATATGAAAACGATACCAAACACGACCTATTTGCTAAACTTATGGATCTATGGATGTAAAAGTACAGCGTGGTAGAAGGGACCTCTCCCCCCCACCCCTGGCTACCACCATGGTGGTACCACGTGGGTACAGGGCTAAATCAGCTCAGATGACTACAAAGAACGCCTGTGCCAAGCGGCTTCCTTTGTTGACGATCTGCAAGGTTGATGCCACTAAATACTGCACTATTCCGTAGTAGTCACTCAGCCTAATCGGTCAAATTCCATTGTTTCCGTACTTATCAGTACCCAATAAACCTCTACTCATTCTCTTACCTTTCGTCTTTCTTCACTCCCCGTACGCCGCCCCGTTACATCTGGCGCCTCAACGAGTGGCCACTAGAGATGAGACGTACTAGGCCAAACACGTACCGAGTCTTGCAAGTACGAGTACACCTAAATACTTATTCCATAAACCTGTTCCACGAGTATTTAGAAGTATGCGTTTTTAATTACTCTACTCTAACTCTTTTCGATTACGTATGTAAACACGTATAATTCTGAATAGCAAAACATACATTGGTTGATATAAACACTTATTATAAAGCTTAATAAACAAAAAAACCGGCCAAGTGCGAGTCGGACTCGCGCACGAAGGGTTCCGTACCAAAAAAACGGCAAAAAAAACCACGTTTGTTGTATGGGAGCCCCCCTTAAATATTTATTTTATTCTGTTTTTAGTATTTGTTGTTATAGCGGCGACAGAAATACATCATCTGTGAAAATTTCAACTGTCTAGCTATCACGGTTCATGAGATACAGCCTGGTGACAGACAGACAGACAGACGGACAGCGGAGCCTTAGTAATAGGGTCCCGTTTTTACCATTTGGGTACGGAACCCTAAAAAGTAGCAAATTATACTATTTAGAATAAACTTTCTGAAGATACATAAAACAACAATCTTAAAGGCTCCAGCACACCGGATGCGTAAGCGTATGCGTAAGTGTGCACGTAGACGTACCATGACGTTGTAATGTATGAAACTGTATGAGACATGGCACACCGCTTGCGTAACGTACGCGTGCACGTAGACCGATGCGTAACCCTACGCATTGCAGCTCTCATGACACAAACAGGCTGCGTACTTACGCAGAGCGGAACGCATTGATGACGTTGTACTCAATGGCATTCCCCATTGGACGTCACACCGAACAAATACGAATACGCACGTATCTTTCCTGCGCGTCACTACGCGCGTAACCACGCGCGTGACTACGCATTCAGTTGTATTTGTTTACAAATAGTACCGGTACTACCGGTAGTAAGTGGTGTTTTATTTTGTTTGTAAATAATGAATAACGATATTAAAGAAAAACAAATTGAATTAGTGCGAAAAAAATAGTCCATTTACTCAATCTTCGTCTGACATCGCGCACTAGAGTCGCAAACATGGCTGCCGCAGCGGCTGGGTACGCAAGGGACAGGTTGCGTTGCGTGCCGCGTAGACGTATGCGTAACCCGGTGTGTCAGGGGGTTACGTGCGTAACTACGCGCGTGTACACGCACGCGTAACTACGCGCGTGTCTACGCATCCGGTGTGCCCAGACCTTAAGTGTTAATTCGAATCGAAGAATTTCCTTCATGCTTCAACAGGCTTAGGACTGTCAGTTTAATTAATCATTTAAAATTTAAGTTCGGTAGATAAATGTAAAATATCTGAACAGCGATAAAAGCTGACGCACATTTAAAAAAATTCAATTCATTTTATACAGGGTGTTTGGTAATAGTCTTATAAAGCCGAATATGGTAGATAGGGACCATCAAACTGAACAACTTTTATTATGGGGCCAACTCTGAAATCGCGAAAAATAAACTGCTGTTTCATACATTTTGATATTTTAGTTATTAATTTTTGTATGAAACAGCTGATTTTATTTTCGCGATTTCAGAGTTGGTCCCACAGTAAAAGTTGTTCAGTTTGATGGTCTCTATCTACCATGTTCGGCTTTATAAGGCTTTTACCAAACACCCTGTATACATACATTAATCATTAATAATCACATTACTATTTACATGTCATTGGTTTTTTTTTCATTAAATATATTTTTTTTTGTATTTTTATTTTTTTTTATACAAAAACGACTAAGATCTTCTTAACTTACGTATCTCCTTATCTTTAATAAACACTTAAAAGTTAAATTACTAATTCACTTTATCCGCGAAAAAAGCAATACGAGATGCCGAAACAATTCAAATTTGAATAAAAACACACGACTAAGCAAACGGTCACGCCTAGAACCTAGAATATGGACCTTAATTACAATGAGATAAAGTATTATTGTCTAATGCGGAAACAAAAATCTTCGGACTCGCTTACTCGTTGACGGCGTCGGACGCTTACCTTCACAGTGCAAACAAAAAGCGGTTTTAACACAATAACGTTAAGGTTTATCGTAATTGTACGGGAAGAAACTCACTCACACTTAGATCGAACGCGTACCGACCGCGTCCACGAGTCTCCGCCGACTCTGAGTTTTTCGTATTCATAAGTTTGTGTGAGTAACTAAGTAATGTACGCCGTCGATACTTATAAATACTCGAAACGCGTTGGACGCTGATTTGATACTTAGTATTTAGACGTCCAAGCAAATACTTATTCCAAAGACTTATTCCAGTAAATACGTTTCAACTCTAGTGGCCACCTGGAGGTCACCATCACACCACCTGGAGGACCTGGACGCGTACCTGTTGAATCTGGAAACTTACCTGGGGATTCTGCGACATCTGACGCTCTTCCAAGTCACCACCTGGAGGAGCTGGACGAGCAACTGCAAGACCTGCAAATCATTTCCGGGCTGAACGGGTTCACTGACTTCTCCACACACTCCTGGCAAAGTGGCGGGACGTTCCAGCGTGAATTCCACCCCAAAATTTGTTGTAACGAAGTTTGGGAGGCAAACAACAGTGAAGAAAAGTACGAGTACTTCCGCAAGAATGACGAACTTTTCTACTGAGCAATTCAAAGAGCTCTTGATTACAATTGGCGCCGGTAGGCGCAGCTCTTTGGCGTTCTGTCAAGCTTCGTATGATGGCAGAAAAGACGTAGAGGCTCTCGAAGCATTTTTGACGGTTGTTTGGGCTGTCATAATATTCCGAAGCTATATCGAAAGTGTTCCCACTGAAGTTATCACCGATCATCAAGCATTGCGTTGGTTTATGTCAATGAAGTCACCTAGCGGTAGATTGGCGCGCTGGGCGCTCCAACTCCAGGCATTCGACCTTACCATAAAGTATTTACCTGGGAGAACGGATGGGGAACGAACGAATGGGCCGAACGTTATTTTAACACAGCATGGTCCAACATCTTACATCGTAGGTAACCCAGAACCACCCAATGACCCAATAGGGACGTATCATGCTTCCGCACTTGTCCCTTTTATCACCAAAGAGTCTAATCTACCCTGGCCAATCCAACCTATAAAGAAAAGGGGAAGACCGAAGAAAACTCCCAGCCAGGACTGTGCCCAAGCCGTGCCGGCGCAACCCACTAAGCGAAGGGGAAGACCCAAGAAGAATTAACTGACCATCTTCCTCGTCGGGACGACATCGGAACCTGAAGGGGGGGACTGTAACACAACATAATATTTATCAAGCATGAATAACCACATCATTACTCTTAACAGTTGTATCCCATATATATAGTTCCTACTGTGGTGACTAGATGGCGCTGTAGCATTCTGAACCGCGGTATTGAGTGTGTTACGCAGTTCTATAAGACCTCTGCTAATATTTTGTTTTGTATCGAATCCAGTAGGGAGCTACTAAAGCGGTGGTTTACTTCTGGGTGCAGTACAAAGTTCAGGATCCATTAACCTGTTCGGTGTCTCACCAGTCACCTTAATCCGCCCTTCCGTAGTAGTCACTCTAGGCATGAGTCGTACTTGCAAAATCCAGTACCAGGGCTACCCGGTACGCAAGGTTTTAAAAACCAGGGCGAAAAACCAGGGTGCAAATACTTGCAAGTATTTTTTTACCATCATGAAAAAATAGACCTTATGTGTAGCTTATAAGGAACATAATCGCGTGCAAGCCTGACCGAGCCAGCCCGACACGGCCTAGCTAATCTGAGTAAAATACTTTCAAAGTATTTTGTTGATAATTGACCACTAAAGCCTTACAAATAAAGATCAAAATCGATTCGCAAAAAAAATACTTTGAAGGTTTGCAAGTTTTGTTCTCTTCAAGGGTTTAAAATACGAAAAGGGTGTGTCCAAGTAAATAACCCTTAAAGGTCTTGCAAGCATTTCAGGGCTCGAGTAAAATACTTGCAAAGTATTTTGTTGAAGATTACTCACTTATGTCATACAAATAAGGATCAAAATGGTTTTGGCAAAAAAAATACTTTGAAGGTTTTGGAAAGAGATCGTACACATTTTTCAATAAAAAAAACCAGGTGATTGGTTTCAAATCGAAGCAATTTTTTCTTTGATTAGAGGATTAGAATAAAGTATTTTTTAATAATAGCGGTTAAAGTATGAAATTGCCGTTTTGTATGGAGAATTAAAAAATATAGATTTTCCATACTAACATTATCTTAATTTATTTAACAACCATGAACGCCAATGTTTTAAAACTTTTATGCCCAAATGTTTACGAAAAAAGAAGAATAGTTTTATTATTATTATTTTAGTTGTTATTTAATGTAAGTTTATCTAGAGTAGATTTTTTCTACCTGAAATGATTTGTTAAACTTTCATTTATCTTCTATAATTAGTATCCCCTAGAAAAACAACGTATAACGTTTAAGTATTTATGTTTTTATTTTGGCAAGAGACCATTCGATGCGATGCATCTATAGTGTGACACAAAAAATGTAATAATGTGTATCATTTAGTTGTTCCGTTAGGAACTTCGAATGAAATGTCAATATCATCATAAAATAGAAAATGTCATTGGCCACAACTAGTGGATCGGTTTAGTTGATCGGAATGGATTGGGTTTTATTTTTCTTTTCATTATTTCGTTTTTGACTCTGGGGGTTGAAGTGTAATATAAATTTTAAAATTATTCTTGAACCCTCTGGTAGGGGGTTCAAGTGTAATAGTGAGTTTTCATGGACACCCCAGGGGGTTCAAATGGGGGTATCAAGTGGAAAGAAGGTAACGAATTTATCATAAATATTTAAAAATATATTTGTTAATACACAAATACTTAAAAATATAATATACTTCTCTTTCTCTAGTTAATTACTTATTACACTCAAAGACGTCAATCAAAGAAAGCTCATAATAACTCTCAGTGGCGAGGGGTGAAATTATGGCGAAGGTAAGCCGCTCTACAAAAATGATGAAAAAGTTATGATCTGCATAGTGGATCAATGGGGTGGCATTTCCAAAGGTAAGCCGATGGGAATCGGCTTGTATGGACCCTTTGCCACTTAGCTCTTTAAGGAATTAAGTTATTGTCAATCAAGTCGTTTATTGCGGCTATGCCGCCAATTCAGACAAAACTGAATAAAAATCATTTATTTTAAGCTAGTAGAGTAGGTAGGTTCCCATTATCAGTCTAAAACAGTCAAAAACAGTAAACAATTGTGCAGGACGCGGGTGGCAGACGGCCCAGCAACCAGTAGTATAATGAACACAATAAAACAAAACAATAGGTAGAGAATTTGCCGGCAATCTTTATTGATAATAAAAGTTGGGACTTTTGTACAACATCGCATCTGACCCCACCCCCTCTCCGAGCCAGCCGGACTCGGCCAAGCTAACCCAAGACCAGAAGTAAAAAACTTTAAAGTATTTTGTTGAAAATTAGTCCCTAAACTCATATAAATATGGATCAAAGTAGTTTTGTCAAAAAAAATACTTTGAAGGTTTGAAAGTTTTTATTCACTTTAGACGATTATGTTACTTATGCCTGAGGAGGTAAATATTAATTTCCCACTCATATTTTGAAGGGCTCAAATACTATATAGTTTTTTGGATTTGCAAGTGCGGTGAGTGTGTCCAAGTAAAATACCTTGAAAGTCTTGCAAGTATTTTGTTGAAGATTAGTCACATACTTCATATAAATATGGTTCAAAATGGTTTTGGCAAAAAAAAATACTTTGAAGGTTTGAAAGTATTTATTCACTTTAGGCGATTATGCCACTTATTCCTAACGAGGTAAATATTGATTTCCCACTCATATTTTGAAGGGCTCTGGTACTATATGGGTTTTTGCCTTAGCAAGTGCGGAGGTGTGTTCAAGTCAAATACTTTGAACGTCTTGCAAGTATTTGGGGCAGGCACCTGGTTTTCATACTTGGAAGCAAATACCTGGTCGTAAAACCTGGTCGCGTAAATACGCACCATCCCTAAGTCACTCAGCCTAATCGGTCAAAAACCATTGTTTCCGTACTTAACAGTACCCAATAAACCTCTACTCATTCTCTTACCTTTCGTCTTTCTTCACTCCCCGTACGCCACCCCGTTACAGCTTGATTTATTGGATTTTGAGATAGCGAGTTGACGCATTCACAAATTGAAATTCGTCAACTCGTAGGGGTGGGTCGTCGACGCTTTTTCGATCAACGAAACGAGACTGTTTATCGTTTACCGTAAACTAGTTTAATAAACTGTTTTTTTTTTCGACTAGTTTAGAACAGTGAACTGAACATGAAACTGTGCCAGAAAAGTAGTTTAGTTGTCGTAGTCCATTAAAATGATCGATTATCATTAAACTACTTTCAGAATAAACTGTTAAGACAATGTTGTTGCTTGGTAATCGAGATTCAGTAAATTTGTGGCCGGGGAAAATGAACTTCCCTTCATTCTTTTTCCAGGCTAAGGACTGGCAGGCATCCTTACTAATATTATAAATGCGAAAGGCCGTTTGTTTGTTTGCTTGTTTGTTACGTCTTCACGTCCTAACTACTGAACAGATCATCATGAAATTTTGCATACACGTTGTCAGGGACGTACAGAAAAGGACATAGGGTACTTTTCATCCAGAAAAAACGTATACGGTATAGTGCCAGAGGGATAGCGAAAAAACTGTCCACGCAGACGAAATCGCGGGCGCGGGCGGCCGCTAGTTGACAATAATATGATAGGAACTAATAATAATATACAGTACGCCTGGCATATTTAAAAGTTCATTTTATGTACATAATCAACTATGTATTTGTTATTTAGAATCAAGACTAATTGTCATTCATAGGTAAACAAAGTTCAAACATTTATTTATCCCAAAAAAAAAAATAGATTTGAATCTCTTTTCCCTTAATTTTAAAGTTCATTTTAATAAAACACCGCCCACAGTGTCGTCGTTTTATCGTTTTATCGAGTGAGCGAGACGAGCGCACGTGATGAACAGAGATAGACGTATTGGTCGCCGCGCCGCCCGTCGCGCGGCTTCGGACCGTTCTAGCAACGTGCTGGCAACTTACGTTCACGCATAAACTAGTTTATCAGTAGACCATAAACTAGTTGAACAGTTGATGCCCAATAAACAGTCTAAAAAAACTGTTCGTTCATTCAACGCCCACGTCTATCAACTCGCCGCTGGGCCAGATTCAATATGGCGAGTTGACGAATAAGTCCAAAAAATATTTGGTCGCGTCGTCGGTCCGGGCCGCGTGGCTCCGCTGAAGTGCGTTTTGACCTTAAAAGTAACTATTTCCGATAAATCATACAAAGAAATATAGACTCAAGTTAGGGTTTCCTGGGATGACGGTGCCGTCATATTACGGCCGTAATTTAGCGGCGTAGAACGTTGTCTATGTAAACAAAAGGCCGCGGTTTCTGAAGTTATGGTGTCGCTGTATTGTTTACATAGACAATATTCAACGCCGCTATATTACGGCCGTAATATGACGGCACCGCTATCCTAGGAAAGCCTAGCTTTACCGCTCTTATTCGACATAAGCAGACCATATAAAAAACTTCTCTCTACTAATCAGGTAACGCCAAGAACAGTTGCAGATATAGGTACCGAGTTAAAAAGAGGTCCAACAACTATATTTATCGAAATTATCCTAATTTATCCAAATTTAAAGTCTACTTTGAACCTATAACAATAAGGATTGTAATACATTAACGTCTATGGCCTTGATCATTTAGTTGAACGCAAGCTAGCAACACTAACGACCGATATCACAAGCACCTGAGGGATGGTTTCTGCCGCCTGTAATCAGAGGAGTCAAACAGTAATTATAACCGTTAGAACTAGACGTGGGTATGAACACTAGGAAATGTCGCGGAGCAACCATTAAGAACGGAACAATCGCAAAACGTCTAATTTAATAATATTGGTCAACGTTGGAATATTTATTTTCGGAAGATTGCTAGCATTGCTTTTATCCTGATATTCACGGTGATTCATTGAAACCATTTTGTTTCATGATAAAGCTTGCAAGAGCTACGACGTAGTATGCTACGAATTTTCGTTGTGCTACAACGTAGCAACGGCCTACGTAGCTATTTATTCAGCCATGAAAAACCTTACATGGAAGTATTTGTGCAACACACTGCCTACAGAGGAGCTCGGTGGCGCAGTGGATTAGCACCTGGCCCAGCGATTGCGGAGGTTAAGCAACGTTCGCAAGGGTCGGTCATGGGATGGGTGACCAAAAATTTACTATCACGAGCTCCTCCGTGGTTCGGAAGGCACGTTAAGCCGTTGGTCCAGGCTGCATTTGCAGTCGTTAACACCCACCAATCCACATTGGGCCCGCGTGGTGGGTTATGGCCCGTCCTCCTTATCCACCCATAAGGAAGGCCTATGCCCCATCAGTAAGTCATTAAAAATGGCTGATGGACTAGGACTATGGATAGTTTTTTTGTTGCTATGTAATAAACTTTATACCAACGGAGACTTCTCCTTCTGCAAGTCCTTGCAAACAATGATTACCAGAGAAAAAAGCACAAGTAATTACGTAATCGTTGAGGCTTTTTAAAGGGGCTGATATCAAGAAAACTTATTAATACAAGAGAAAAATCATTACCTTATCATTACCTACGAAACTCATTTCATTTGTTTTTTGATAAAAATATCCTTTCAGTGAATTTTCATGTTAACGCCTTAGGCTGGCCCCAGACCTACCATTTCTTTGCTGATCTACCTAGAACAGCAAAGCAAAGAATGAAACCGGGAGGCTAGAATGCCATACAAAACGTACTACTCGTCACAGACCTATCGACCCAAACCGGCAAGAACGCCCGGTCAGCAAGAAACCGGCCGACATCGCCGGTAAGAACGTCTTCACCGGTAAGAAAGAGGCGTAGCCTACGTGCTCGCTCCGTATATGGTCACACACAGCCCGGTTGCAACCCGGCGCCGGTGCCGGCGATTTGTAAGCGTCAAAACCGCTGGACCAAAAGCGATATTGAATGTTTAGTAAATGCAATACTTTTTTGCTACTTTTTAATACCTAACTTGACCTTGATTGACTACGACAAAACGTGTAAAATACTTTCTTTACACTCTCTGGCCGCTTAGCCAGACATTCTGACGTCAGGTTGTATGAACCACTTTTTTATAGTTTTAAACAACACAACTAATTTATCTCTTTGTAAATATTTAGTACCTTTTTAGTACCTTAACATATATTTTTTCCAAATTTTTTGGCATAAGTATAAAAAAAATTAAGCATGAAAGATTTTTAAAATTGATATTTAATTTGACACAGGAACTTTGTAATAACACCATACAACCCCATCGAGTTTGGGCTCGTTTCATTCGTCCTGCTAAGTAATCTGTTGGAAAGTAGTGTCCAGGGTCTGATGATGGCAAGAAGAAGGTAAGGCAACCTATGTAAGACCTGATATGATATAAGATGGGTGACCGTGGGACTGCAGTAACGAATATTAAGCAACTCTCGGAATAGCAGCGTAAATGGGTGATCGTTTAGGACTGCGATAACGAAAGTTAAGCAACTTTCGTTATCGCAGTCCCACGGTCACCCATCTCATACCCAGCTTCTTCAAAAGTAGCTTTACATTCGTTACTCTGGTCCCAAACAGTCATCCATCTCATACTCGGCCTTTCCTAGAGTTGCTTAACTTTCGCTATCGCAGTCATAGTAGAATCAAATAAGTAGGCCAACTAGAGCCGTGAGCGAGCGATAATAGCCTAAACACTGGCTGACTGGTAGGGCTGTCGCTTATAGTTTATTCAATCATCGTAATGCATATGTAGGCAATCTCTATGTAAAACAATTTTCCCCTGTAGGGTAAGCATCAGGGATCTATAATATAAAGATTTTTAATTATTTTTTGTACATAGACTAGGAGCTGACTACAACGATTTCATTACTTACCTACGTCATATTATATGATTAGTGATTTAAAAAATTACGATGGATTATTATGATATTGTAGTTTAAATTTTGACAGATTTGCGTAGTTTGATAACCGTGAGGTAGGTACCTAGGGATCCCTTGTTTTCGCATAATGGTTTTATACCTAATTTGATTTGGCATAACGGATTTGGCATATATTTTTTTGTCATAATAATACTTTAGCATAATAGATTATTGGCATACTATTTATTTTAGCATAATTATCATTTAGACTAATTTGTTTTCGCATAATGTTATTAGGCATATTATCTATTCGCCTAATATTATTTAGAATTATATAAAATTATTAAAAATAAAAAACAATAAGAATAAATATTTTTTCGTAGGTACCTTATTTATTTTCATGCAAAAGACATAATTCTGTACCTTCAGTGAAAACTGATCTAACTCGAGTTGTATCGATTTTGATTTTATTTCACTATTCAAATCATTGAAAAATTAGCTTTTTTTGTGTCTAATTGGCATATTTATAGGAGTTATATTAATAGAAATAAGTTTTGTGCATAGTGATATAAGTGCTTACTTTTTATGTTTTTTTTAGGAAAAATTTGTGTAAATGAATATATCTCTATTTAAAACAAAGTGTACCGAGGCTATTCTTTAAAAAAAATAGTGTCAATAAATATAACTCGATTTAATACTTTATACACAATTCAATAACAAATGACTTGAATGGTGCGTAGTGATTTATCTAGAATTATATCATTACACACATATAATTTCAGAGTATGCTAGTTTGTGCACATTGATCCAACTCGACTTATAGCACTGAAAATTCAAAAATAATGATTTTTTACTTAGTGTTTATCGATATAATTTCAATTATATCAATAATCACATAAATTTGGGAAAGGTGTTAAATGATATAATTGACTTATATCAAAAAATACAAGAATACAAAAAGTAAAACGTTTGATTATTATTTGTGTAAATTGATATAACTGCCTAAAAATCCCCCGCAACCTCTTAATCTCCCTCCTCTCTCTCGTACCCTTCCCCCGCGCCTGCATGGACACGACATTGTGTTGTTTGCCTCAGTGTTACACCTACGTTCTTGAGCTATGATGGTTACGACTACGACACTCGAGAGTTCGCGACACGAACAATATGAAGCGAAACGTAAATTGTATCACTTTACACAAAGCATAATGGATTGTGCCATTTAATTTATAATTATCTAAATTGTTATTGATTGGACAATATTGAAATAAGGGTGAGATTGCTTCGATGCATAAAATGAATTGTATCAATATACACTAACTATTCACACTGTTGTATGTTGTATTTATACAAGAAATTAATTAGTATTCGATTTCAGTAGTAAGCATCTTCTTCATCGGCAGTGGGTGTCGTGCTGCTAATATCAATGGTACACAACTTCATGACACCCACTGCTGGGTTTAGGCCTCCTCAAGGATCTCCACAACAATAGGTCATGCGCTGCACTGCCCGCACACAGCAGCTTCCCGCGACTTTCAACAAAACGTTAGTCAGAAGTGAAAGAAGCGTCATCCCGGTGCGTGGTAACTATTCTAGAACCTTTCCATTTCAATGGCCATCGGTTTTTCTCACAATGTTTCCCACCCACTGCCACTACAGCTGAGCTATCCTTTGAGCGATAGTTTCCCTAAGGATCTCCTCATTGCTGATTCGATCACGCAAAGAAATGAACCACGTTTCATTGCCATAAGTCATGACTCTCACTGACTACACACACTGGCCAAAGACGTCGGTCGTCCTAAGACTGAGGCAAGTTCAACGCAAAGATGTTCAAAAAACTTCCCGAATGCTAAAGTTAGATGAGATTTGTGCTCTGGTTCTGTAATCAGTCCGATATGGTGGCATTTTTGTTTAAGTCTTATACCTCGGCACCTCGATATACATCTAGTCCATTTGGCACCTCTGGAGAGAGAGACTGCAGCACCGCCCAGGTCTCGATCGAATTAAAAGCTTTCTAATGAGAAAAGCTTTGATTGGACCAGGAAAGCCAAGCAAAGTGGCAGTTTTTACTATTCGGTGTTCTTTACAACCTGCCGCAGAGTGTGGATGTGTGTCTATAGTACCAAAACCATTTCAGAAACCTGCTTGTTTTGACAACAAAAACTGTATTTTCCATCAGTACTCTGCGCCTTCAGGTAATGACAATGACTACATAATACTTAAAAATTTACCAGGCTCTATCGGTACGAATGAGTGACCATTGTCGTCAAGCTCTAATTTGAATCCATTGAATTATTTATTTTTGGGCGAAATTGTAGCTCAGGGCAAGTAGAAAGTATTTATCACCCAATCTTGAAACTGGATCCACATAAACGAGCTCTAATCAGAGAATGGAAGAGCAATACAATAAAATAAATATAATGATGATATTTTCTTAAAAGTTGACTTTTAGTTCTACTCAAACCTGTGATTATACGAGGTATGAACGCGATAGCGTACTTAGGTAATAATCGAGTGATTTCAAAAAGTATATTTACTACGCATTGTGTATTGATCTTTCTGTATTATTTTTTTGGTGGTAGAGTCTGGTTCCTACGATCAGCAATTTGGCGTGACAAACGAAAAAAGAGTATTAAAAGTATCTAGTTTGAATTAAACTGAATACTAACACAATGCTCGTAGATCTTCGTAGTGCTTCCCAAAGATTAGGTCTTAGAATGAACATGGATAAGACGAAAATTAAGTCGATTGCCATTGAGCTATACTACTACAGCTCAATGTCGATTGCCCATGTTGTACAAACAAGCTCTAGTTCATGTTGGGAATACTACACTCAAAGTTGTAGTGCATTACGTATAACTGGGAAGAACAGGCAGTCCAGTTAGGTAAGTCGAACTTCAAGAAAGAGATCTTTTGTCAAATCCAACTTGGATAGGCAGCATTTGGGAAGTTTTGAAAAACTCTTTCCGTCTAACTAACTTAATGTCTCAAGACTAATGTCTATGACCAATGTGTGATGCCAGTGATGACTTACGGCAGTGAAACGTGAAACAGTGAAACTATGAAATTCTTAGAACCATGCTCGGCCTTCCTCTACGTAATCGAACCAAAACTTGAGTACATACGTAAGAGAACTAATGTAACCGACATCGCTTGAAGAATTGCTCAGCTGAAGTGGCAGTGGGCGGGACATATAGCGAGAAGAACCGATGGCTGTTGGGATTGAAAGGTTCTGGAACGGCGACCGCGCACCAGACGACGCTCCATTGGTATAGGTTCCTGACAAGGTTGACCAACGATCTGGTGAAGGTCGCGGCATGCCGCTAGATCCTTGAGGGAAGCTTATACTCAGCAGTGGGTGTCGTGCGGCTGATATGAAGATGATTAGTCTAATTTGCTGGTGTATATTTAATATTTTAATTATTTTTTACGAATTATATCACTATTCACATAGTAAATATAGTAGTTATATCGTTAGTGATAAGAGTTGAAACAATTTACACATCGGTTTTTTTCAAAATAATTGTGTAAATTGATATAATTCGATTTTTTTTAACGATTTAACAGAACAAAACTCTAATTACTCATATTTAGAGATTGTTTAACAATGTTTCTTCGACAACTTGAAAAAAAAACCTAAAATTAAAAAAGTTGACACAAAAAGTTAAGGTAAGATATCATTTTATACAAAAGCAAATGTGCCTGGTGTAAAATGATAGAAGTATTATTATATCAATATACATAAAGTAAATAAATGTGCCAAGTGATATAACTGAACATTTTCTTGAATTCTGAAAAATCTATAAGACTTTTCTCTGTAAATTATACAAGAAAACAAAGCTAGCATATCTATCTACAGTCTTCAAGCACTAATTTTATTTTATCTATCTCAGATGAAGAGTAGGATTTTTTTAAACTTTAGAGTCAATTTCCCAGAAATCATGTTTTTAGAGTTATACCTCTTTTCACTGAAGGTACAGAATTATACATATATATAAGATTAATGAAATTTTTAATCGATATTAACTTATGTATGTATATAACCAATCTTACTTGGGTAATACAGTGTAATAATAGGTTAGGGTGCGGCGTGGGTGGCCCTTGGGCCACCCTTAAGCCGCCAACATGATTGTAATAATAATAATACTTTATTTCAGAATACAAAGAGTTCCATATTCATTTAACATTCAATAATCAATAATAATAATTGCAGGTAAAACCAGCTTTAGGCTATGAAAAAATAAATAATAATAATAGTAATGCTTATGTCAATTTAGAATAATCATAAAATAAATGGGTGTCGTGTGGCTGATATGATGATGAATTAAATTAAATAATATAATTAATAAAAAAATACACAAGTACAGATACACACGTTAATTATTTCATAAAATGATACACACTATAATTATTTCATAAAATGTAAACACAAAGTTTATCTTTTCTCTAAGGTTCATGATTGTGATTCTGCATATGTTTTGAAAATAATTCATGTTGTTGGTCGTCGTTTAGTTTCGTATTAAAATTATGCGTTAAAAACATTATGCGTGTTTAAATTTATGCTAAAGAATATTATGCTTAAACATGATTATGCTTAAAGTGGTTATGCTTAAAAAAATTATGCATAAGCTGTTATGACTAAGTAATATTATGCGTAATCATCATTCGGCGAAATCATATTATGCTATGACATATTATGCCTTAAAGTTTTATGCAAAAACATAGGGAATCAGGTACCTAACCTACCTACCTACATGTTGACTGATAAGATGAATGAAACATTGGTAAGTACCTACATACTCAAGTTTATTGCTTATATCTGTTAAAATTTTATTTACTTTGATTTACACAAATTTTTACTTATTTGGTCCCTTTTTTGGTCAACGAAATCTGAAGCAGAACTAGGTAGGTATTTCCTAAACATTTTCAGATAGGTAAATAGCTAACACAAAATTATCCTTACTTGTCCAATTTGGTAAACAATGTAAACTATGTCGCAGTACTACATGGTCACCCATCTCATATCATATCCGGTCTTTCTTAAAGTTGCCTTACCTTCTTCTTGCTCCATCATCAGACCCCGAACACTATTTCTCAACACAGTACTTGTCAAGACAAATCACACGAGCCCAAACTCCATGGGATTGTATGATTTTATTACAGAGTTCCTGTGTCAAATTAAATATCCATAATCAAAAAAAGCGGTAGCGGCTCGGCTACCAAAAACGACGACTACTGCACCTGGCAACCTATAACACGCGCACACTAAGGACCGACGCGAAGTTAACCGAGTTGGAAGAAGTTATCAGCAAGGTACACTGGGACATTATCGGCTTATCTGAAGTCCGAAGAGCGGGAGAGGACTCGATAATCCTCAACTCCGGTAACTTGCTTTACTACCGGGAGGGCGACCAACAGTCCCAAGGTGGTATCGGGTTCATCGTCCACAAGTCCCTTGTCAACAACGTAACTACCATCGGAAGTGTGTCGACCAGGGTGGCGTACCTTATACTCAGAATATCCAAACGGTGTTCGCTGAATGTTATACAGGTTTACGCACCGACCTCGACACACCAAGATGACGAAGTGGAGGCTATGTATGAGGAGATCTCTAAAGCCATGCATAGCTTCAAAACCCACTACACTGTTGTGATGGGGGACTTCAATGCTAAGTTGGGGAAACGATGCGGTGATGAGCTGAGAGTGGGGCAATTTGGAGTTGGGCAACGGAATGACAGAGGCCAGATGCTGGCTGACTTTATGGAGAAGGAGAACCTCTTTATGATGAACTCCTTCTTCAGAAAGCCGGAATGCCGGAAGTGGACCTGGGTCAGTCCGGACGGTAAAGTCAGAAATGAGATAGATTTTATCATGTCGACGAAAAAGCAAATATTCAATGATGTCACTGTGATCAACGCTGTTAAGACGGGGAGCGATCACCGATTGGTACGTGGCACATTGAATATCAACCCAAAGCTGGAAAGATCTCGACTGATAAAATCAACAATTCGACCATTGCCGGCCCATATTCAAAACCCCGAGAGCTTTCAACTCGAACTCCAAAACCGCTTCGAAGCCCTTGAGAACAGCATAGATGTGGACGATCTAAACAACATGGTGGTGGATGCTGTCCGTACGGTAGGGTCCAAGCTCTTTAAGACCCGCCGTCCCAAGATAAAGAAACTCTCCGACCACACACTCCTACTCATGGATCAGAGACGTGAAATGAGGCTCCAGAGTTCAGTAGATGCTAATCGTTATCGGCAGCTTAATAGACAGATATCTAAGTCTTTGACGAGCGACCTTCGCCAATTTAATACGAATCGTATTAAAGAGGCCATCGAGCGGGATAAAGGCTCCAAAGTGTTCGCGAGAGATCTGTCTATTGGGCAAAGCCAGATGACGAAGCTGAAAACTGACGACGGACGCATCATTTCATCAAAGCCTGAAATCCTGAGGGAGATCGAGAGCTTCTATGGGCAGTTATATTCCACGCAGACACCTGTTGAAAGCAAGGCTAAAGACCCCAGAGCCAAGCTTACCCGACACTATACCGAAGATATCCCGGACGTCAGCCTGTGCGAGATTAGTATGGCTCTCAAACAGCTGAAAAACAACAAGGCGGCGGGTGACGATGGAATCACTACAGAACTTCTGAGAGCGGGCGGTAAGCCGATACTCAAAGTCCTCCAGAAGCTCTTTAATTCCGTCATCGTCCAGGGCAGAACGCCAAAGACATGGAACATAGGTGAGGTGATCTTTTTCTTTAAAAAGGGTGACAAGTCCCTCTTAAAGAACTATAGACCCATCTCGCTTCTGAGTCATGTCTATAAGTTGTTTTCGAGAGTCCTTACGAATCGTCTCGCTCGCAAGTTCGACGACTTCCAACCTCCCGAACAAGCCGGGTTCCGAAAAGGCTTTAGCACCATAGACCACATCCATACGCTGCGGCAGGTTATACAGAAGACTGAGGAGTATAATGAGCCACTTTGCTTGGCGTTCGTGGACTATGAGAAAGCCTTTGATTCGATTGAAACCTGGGCGGTGCTGCAGTCTCTCCAAAGGTGCCAAGTGGACTATAGGTATATCGAGGTGTTGAGGTACTTATACCAAAATGCCACCATGACGATCCGAGTACAGAACCAGAACACAAATCCTATCCAACTGCAGCGTGGTGTGAGACAGGGAGACGTTATTTCTCCGAAACTGTTCACAGCTGCGTTGGAGGACATCTTTAAGCTCTTGGACTGGAAAGGACTCGGCATCAACATTAATGGCCAGTACCTAACACACCTTCGTTTTGCCGATGATATAGTCCTTATAGCTGAGACCATGGAAGACCTGAACACAATGCTCGAAGATCTCCGTAGTGCTTCCCAAAGAGTGGGTCTTAGGATGAACATGGATAAGACGAAAATTATGTCAAATGCCCATGTTGTACCCTCTCCAGTTCATGTTGGGAACACTACACTTGAAGTTGTTGACCATTACGTATACCTAGGACAGGCAGTCCAGTTAGGTAGGTCCAACTTCGAGAAAGAGATCTCTCGTCGAATCCAACTCGGGTGGGCAGCATTCGGGAAGCTTCGAAAAATCTTCGCGTCCGACTTACCTCAGTGTCTCAAGACGAAAGTCTATGAACAGTGTGTGTTGCCAGTGATGACCTACGGCAGTGAAACGTGGCCGCTAACTATGGGTCTCATAAGGAGGCTCAAGGTCACTCAGCGTGCAATGGAGAGAGCCATGCTCGGCGTTTCCCTACGTGATCAAATCAGAAACGAGGAGATCCGCAGGAGAACTAAAGTAACCGACATCGCTCGAAGGATTGCTCAGCTGAAGTGGCAATGGGCGGGACACATAGCGAGAAGAACCGATGGCCGTTGGGGCAGAAAGGTTCTGGAATGGCGACCGCGCACCGGACGACGCTCCGTGGGTAGGCCCCCGACAAGGTGGACCGACGATCTGGTGGAGGTCGCGGAAAGCCAGTGGATGCAGGCAGCGCAGGACCGATCGTTGTGGAGATCCTTAGGGGAGGCCTATACCCAGCAGTGGGTGTCGTGTGGCTGATATGATGATGATGATGATGATGAATCAAAAAAAATGGTTCATGTCTAAAATGTTTCTTGTAGTTACGCCAAAAAATTTGAAAAAATATATTTGGTAAGGTACTTAAAAGGTAGTAAATGTTTACTTATTTATTTATTATTATTAGTACAGCCACATGGCAAACATTAATACATCCATTACAAACTAATTCCAATACGTTCTGATGCATGCCACAATAACGGCGTACATAGCATTCCCAAATTAATATCAGTCACAGAAACAAAATAATCAAAGCACTGAAATAATAATTAAAAGTAGGTAATACTAACATTTTATAAGAAAATTTAAAATCAAAATAAAACACTGAATTCATAAATTACATTAAAATAATTAAATAAATCAAATTTAATTGACTAAAAAAATGAATTGATAAGATTAGATTGAATTGATTTAAAATGAATTGAAATAAAATAAAATAAATTGATTTGATTAAATTAATTGAATTAAAATAAAATAAATTAATTAAAAAATAAAAATAAATCATATAAATTAAATTAAAATGGGCAAAGTATTATATGGCAAGACTATTCTCAAAAAACTGCTGGATTTTACGTTTAAAGGTGGTCAAGTGGTCACCAAATATATCAAGATCAAAAATTTTATTACTCAACAAATTATAATCGTTACAAATTCGTGCCAAAGGCGACTGCTTGCCCAGATTAGTTCTAGCATATGGCGCGCTAAACGTCTTAAATTGGCGGTGCCTAGGATATTTATAGGGCACAGACAATGACATACGTGATAACAAGTGACTACATTGCATAAGCCCATTTACAATTTTATGAGCGAAAGACATATCCAACACACGACGGCGATCGCGAAGGCTGATAAGTTTAAATTTAAATAATCGTTGGACGTATGGTTGTCTGTGGGAGAATCCATTACTGCAAAAAGCAAGGTGCCGAGTGAAGGCCCGCTGTATGCTTTCGACTCTCTGCGAATGAACGCTGTAGAAAGGATTCCAGACACAAGAGGCAAATTCGAGATGGCTACGCACTAACGCATTATACAGCAGAATCTTGGTGTTTAGATTAGTGAAGTATTTGGTGTTACGTTTGATGAATCCTAGCATTTGAGCAGCTTTTGTAACTGTTTCATCTATATGCGAGTCAAACTTCAATTTACTATCAATAATAACGCCAAGATCTCTGATCGTATCTACTTGTGCGAGTTTCACGCCACCAATCTCGTAGCTCGTTTGCAGAGGTCTTCTCTTTCTAGAGTATTTAATGTGGTAACACTTTTCAGCACTTAGCACCATGCAGTTGGCCACACACCAGTCTCCTATTCTGTTAAGATCATCTTGAACAAGTTGACAATCAAGAAGCGATTTTATTGTTCTATATATTTTCAAATCGTCAGCAAATAGTGACATTCGACAATTCTTAATGCTAGCAGTTATGTCATTAATGAAAATCTGGAAAAGTAATGGACCCAAGTGTGAACCTTGGGGTACCCCTGATTCAGCAAAATACCCGTCAGAGTGGTAACCATCGACAACAACTGTTTGTGGTCTTTTTTGCAGGTATGATTTAAACCACTTAAGTAAAGGCCCACCTATTCCTAGAGCATCTAGTTTCCTAACAAGAAGACTGTGGTTGACCCTATCGAAAGCACTTTTGAAGTCCGTATAGACAGCATCGACTTCCAAGCCCTTGTCAACTTCTTCTGACAACTCAGATACGAATGGAACCAGATTAGTAAGGACGGAACGACCGGATACAAAACCATGTTGATGGTCTGTTATGGATTGTTTAATCAAACTGGCAATAGTGGGATATAGGAGGGCCTCAAAAATCTTAGCAAAGCAAGAAAGTATCGATATAGGTCGGTAATTACCAACAGATGCACGATTTCCTTTCTTGAAGACTGGTACGACACGAGCCTTTTTCCATTCTGAAGGAAATGAGCCATCTTCAAGAGATTTGTTGAAAATGATGGTCAAAGGCAGGACCAAACCAGTCATGCAACGTTTTATAAATAATGGGGAAATTGAATCAGGCCCGGCACCTTTAGTTATATCCAGTTTTTTTATTATTTTCACAACCTCTGATTCAGCAAACTTTAATCTAGTAAGACAGCCATTTACAAAGAGATTACAAAGAGTTTACAAAGAGATACAAAACTTTTGTTGTTTAGAACTATGGAAAAAATGTGGCCCAGACAACCTGACGTCAGAATATCTGGCCACTTTCTTTACACGTTTTGTCGCTGTCAATCGAGGAACCTACTAAATATTTGAAGTTAGATGTCAAATAGCAGTAAAAAGGTATTGCATTTTGGTATTTTCATAACATCTGATATCGCTTCGGGTCCAGCGGTTTTGACGCTTACATTTATCACACAATTTGATTTGTCAGACGACGTCTCTCAGCGAGCGCTAGATTACGACTGAGCGCGAATTAAGAAAGCCCGGCGACCGGCGTGTGTGGGGCGATGATCCGGTTTCCATTCTGTTCTATCAGAATGTAAACCGGTAAGCAAAGAAACGGTATAGGTCTGGGGCCAGCCTTAGTTGTATCGAAACTAGCAAGAACTAGGATTTTTAAATAATCCCACATTTCCTCAAGTTCCTGTCACTATGCTTGAGGGGCAAATAGGAAAAGTTTGACTTGCTCATACTCGCCGGGCCATATTAGTTTTCTGCACATCTGCCTCCTATATGAAGTGCTAGAAAAAAACCTGATTTAATACTTTCTTGTAATAGGATGAGTATATTTTATTTGCAGAAGCTGTAGCCATATTAAATCACACTATTTCAATAATTCTATAACTAGTGGCTCTGTTTGTAGATCTCGTGTTTGTGACATTTTTGTTTTTTAACATTAAATATGTTTTTTCGATCGCTTCGGTAAGGTACCCAATTTCAGCCAAAGTGAGACATTGCCCTGGTCCCGTGAGTTTTAGGTCTACGTGTATGTGCTAAATGTCAAAAGATGCGTCTCAGCAAGGGCTACAATATGGTGAAATTTTTTTTTGAAAAAGTTAAAAGCTTTTTCGAAAATCGCATAAATGTAGAAAAATGACACACTTTTTCGGGGTCTTTTCTCACTAAATCGACAATTTCTCAAAAACGAAAAGCGATATCGAAAAAATGAAAAAACCCCTAGAGATATTGAGTTGGGATACCTACTGAAATTAGTATCTGTCCCTGACTCTTACGGTCTGGGCTGTAGCTTATCCTTTATGAAGCGAAATGTTGGGATACCGCGGGCGACGTGCGCGGCGCGGGATAATGGTAATACGTAGTAGGTACGATTGAAGTTTTTAAATAATTGTATATTTTAAAGCTTGTAATAGTGTTTTATATTTTGTATTTTTTATTTATTTCCACATTTTTTATAAATAAAAAAGTATTTAGATATACAAGGTGTTTGGTAAAAGCCTTATAAAGCCGAATATGGTAGATAGGGACCATCAAACTGAACAACTTTTACTATGGGACCAACTCTAAAATCGCGAAAAAAAAATCAGCTGTTTCATACATTTTGATATTTTCGTTATTAATTTTTGTATGAAACAGCTGATTTAGATTTAGTTAAAGTTGTTCAATTTGATGGTCCCTATCTACCATATTCGGCTTTATAAGGCTTTTACCAAACACCTTGTATATTAAAACCATAATATTGATATATATTAGCTGTAGCAGGTCAACAGATGGTATGACGTGAATAGAGCGTGAAGCGAGAGCTGATTCCAGATCTAGTCAAAGATTAAAAAATCATTAGATACGGCGGCGCGGGGCGGTACCATAGTGTGACTGCACTGAAATGTCTCCATAAGTCCATATTCAAGTAAGTGACGTCGCTTACTATGTGAAAACGAAAGAGAAAGTAGTATTAGCAATAACTGTAGGAGCAAAGGAGATGACGCTATTATCTCCAGTGCACGTGCTAGGCGTCGTAGTGAGTTTTTGTGTGTAGAGAAACGGAGAAACCAATCTTGAGCGAAAGTTGAACAGAAGAGAGGTTTAAGTTTGATCGTGGGTTGCTGTTATTTCAATTTCGAGATTTGAAATTACTCAATCAGTCACGTCTTTCTTAGTGACTCTGCGATTCCAAATTTTACAACGATCTCTGAGAATGAGAGTGTGATGATGATGCCTAGGTAAATATGAGGGTTGTTATCGCACATTCGAGTGATGATGAAGTCGGACCGAGAATCTCGCATGCTGCAGTTGTAATTGATTTTGATTTATATTTATTTAGAAATTCAGGTGTTTTAGTAATACATAGTACTAAGGTTACCTTTCAATAAAGTATTAATGTCTATAAGAAAAGAATAATAAAATATTTTGTTAAATTCATTTTCAATGTCCAGAAGGTCGAGAAAGACACGAGATCTGTGAATTTTTTAAGAGACTGAAAAATGATTATTCCCAAATCTCCGCTATTAAAAAGAAAATTCGTATAACTGTATCGACAAAAAAATATATGTGATTGATTATAGAACCTGCTCACAAAATTTCACGAGAATTGGTTGAGAAATGCGACCTGTAGAGGAGAACAAAATAGACACCCGGACGCATATAAGCAAAATCTAACTCTCGAGTTTTGATGGTGATCTCTGATTGGTCAAGAAACTCAGTAGTTAGGTTTTGCGCGCAAACTCTAACTCCCCAGTTTCGCGCTAGTTCGATAGTGATCTCTGATTGGTCAAAAACTCAGTAGTTAGGTTTTGCCCGCAAACTAACTACTGAGTGCGCATCCACCAATGAGCGCGCTTCAAAATTCAGTTGTTAATTGTCTTTGAACACGACTGTGGTAGAATATTTTATTTTTAAAAAATGTCTTCAAATCTTCCAAGATTTTGCAAATATAATCCAGTATACCTAGATCTGAACGCAAAAGTTTTTTTCTGCTAAACTAAATATTTCTTGCCTATGAAATTGACATTTTGTATGGAAAAATGTTAACAAGTTGCATTTCTTTTTTAACATTTTTCACAATTTATTTAACAACTGTGAACGCTATTGCAACAAAACTTTTCTATAAATACAAATATTTGAACATTAAGATAACCTAGGCAACATAATTTACTCGAAAAAAATAAGTTTAGGCTACGTTACAACTGATTAAGAGGTTATTTTTGCCAACAAAAAAGGAGTCACAAAACACTCAAATTACATCCAATTATAAGTATAGCCGTCAACTTGATAGTTATATAGCCGTAATATCCAGCAACTGATAAATAATTTAAATCACTGAAGTTATATGGTTCTCTGTGTGTGAGAAAAAGACCCCAATTTCATAGGTAAGGACCCAATAGGTATTATAGTTTGGAAAACTGTGGCATATGCCAAGTTATCCAAGTTCTCCAATGTATCCATATGGATACAAGAATGCTGATTGAAATTGACGGAATGGATTGTCAAGAAAACTAAACCTGCGTCGCAACGAATCATAATTGCAAGTTAGTATCTAGGTACTTAAAGTGCATTTATTCTTACTTGTCCTATTTGGTTGCGCTATGCCGCCGTTGTGAATTTTGCCTGAAAACACGCTTTGGTGGACGCCAGAATCATCGACATGATGAAGAAGAAGATTTCTTCTGTGTTTGGGTTAAAACTTTTGAGAATAAAACAATAGGTACTTAATAAACAAAATAATAAAGATTTATTTCACAGAAAATTTCTTAATAAATTTTTCTTCAATTCAACATTCTTATTCTTAATCTCAATACAGTACCTAGTATAAGACTGAATGGTTTGAAGGTATTCGCCTTTCTTTACACATTAACGTTTTTTTTTGGTTTATCTGTACACATCTTTTTATTTCAGTAGGTACTGCCAGCAACGGAAATTATTGAACATAATTTGATTTATTTTTTTCCTTATCATAATTAAGTGCCATAAATTACCGATGAAAATATATTGCAAAGCATCATGTTATAACTAAACTAGCAAAGTCCCTGCAATCACCATTACGCGCCAAACATTACTACTGACAAAAAAAAGATGCGAACTCAGTAGTTAGAGTTTGCGGGCAAAACCTAACTACTGAGTTTTTTGAACAATCAGAGATTACTATCGAACTAGCGCAGGGATGGCGAACCTTTATGCGTATACGTGCCAATTTTCTGGAATAATATTTAATGACGTCGCAGCCGTGCCATCAAATATTCTTGACTTTGTGATCAGTGGAAAAATAATGTAAAAAACAATATCAACTCAAAGCTCTATATTTACCAAAAATACAATTACAAGAGCAATTAAAAATTAGTGCGACTTCTGTTGTTGCAGATTGGACGATAATTGACTTATATTGGGGTTGTACGATGTTACTTTTAGCAGAATGCATGCTGAACTTGATTCATCAGTCAGTCTATTTCTAACAGAGTCTTTGATGTTATTCATCTCTGAAAACAATGACTCGCAGGCATATGTTGATGAAAATACAGTTAGAATAGCGTGAGCCAGCTTCTTCAAACAATTAAATGTTTCTGGCAACGCATTCCAGGTTTCTAAAATTTTATTATTGGCATCTTTACTTATATTACTGGTCAATCTTTCTGTTTCAATTAACTCTAATTCTTTTCTCATGTCTATGAATTTTTGTATCCAAATTGAACTAGATTGGAAATTAATCAGCTGCATTTCAAAATCTTCAATTTCCAACCAATCGAACTGGGAGAAGTTCAGTGTATGAAAGGTCGTTACATCTGGGTACATAATAAACTTGACCGTTTCTGATAATTCTTTGAACTGAGAAAATCTTGTTGAAAATTCCTTAATTGAAGAATCAATCACAGAGATAAATTCCTCAGTAATATTTTCTGCATTTGTTGTCTCATGTATATCAGATTCATTGATATATTTTTTCAAGTATGGAAAATACTTGTAGTTTTTTGCGATAATATCGTTTCTGAAAACTTGCAGTTTAGCCTCAAAGGCGCGAATGAGATCGATCATGACGATTATTGTTTTGTTTGTGCCTTGAAGCTTCACATTTAACGTATTTAAGTGTTGGCATATGTCTGTAAAAAACATCAATTTTGAAAGCCACATGACGTCCAAAAGCTGTGGGTATTGTTCAATTTTTCCCTCATTTTGCAGAAACAGTCTGATTTCTTCCAAGCATTCAACAAATCTTTCAAGTACAGACCCACGACTCAGCCACCGAACATTATTATACATCAGTAAGCCATTATACACGGAGTTGACTTCATCCAACAAAGCGTCGAACTTTCGCTTGTTCAAAGCCTGAGCAGAGATGAGGTTGACTATTTTCGTAACTACTGCCATAACATTATCAAGAGATGTTAAACCGCTCTTAGCGCATAAGGCTTGTTGGTGAATGATGCAGTGGAATTCAAGAATCGAATGTCCTACTTCAGTTTGAAATAAACTTATGAAACCAATTTTTTTACCCACCATACTCGGAGCACCATCAGTTGTTACACAAACAACTTTTTTTATATCAATTTCTTTTTCAACTATCGAATTTTTAACTGCCGTACAAATATCTGCGCCCTTTGTAGTTGTTGGTAACGATTTTATCGCAATTAATTCCTCCTTAATGACGTTTCCTACGCAGTATCGAGCAAAAACAGCTAAACGTGCAGATTTTGTGACGTCAGTGCTTTCGTTGAGGCATAGCGATATAAATGAAGCAGAGTGAATGTCAAGCTTTTGTTGCTCTGTAACATTTTCAGCCAATTTTAAGATTCTTTCCTTTATTGTGTTTCTGGACAAAGGAGTATCTTTGATGCGCTGAATTATCTTATTTTTATTTTCGAAATCATCAAAAAGAGAAGGCGCGCATACTAACCAGGCTTCCTTTAAAAACTCGCCTTCTTGAAAGGGTTTACTATGCCGAGCAATGACATTTGCAGCCGTGTAACTTGCCGCACTTGTATGACAATTTTTGCCAACAAATTTATTTATTGATGTTGACTGTTTGTTTCTGTCTTTCAAAGCACTCGCAATTAATTCCTTTTGCTCTGCTTCGCTTTTTTGACAAATTGATTTGTGATTTGTTTCAAAATGCCGTTTAACGGAAGATGTTCTACATACCATGGTGCCAGAACATAAAACACACACTGCTTTGTCACCTTTATTAATCACGCCGAATTTATCAGTCCACCAAGTCTGAAATTCTCTAGTATCCTTGCTATTTTGCACTTTTCGTTTCTTTGCTGAACTAGCCATATTAAATTACAGCAAATAATAACTTAAATAAACTTTAAAGTTCACTTTCACAATGAAATTCAACTATTTTTTGCGTAAACAAACAATTTGCGCGGGCACTGCGCCTCGTTTGTTATTATTTACTCAAGTCAAGCCCCCGCGCTGCGTTCCCGCGCCCCGCGCCACCGCCGCATTTCCCGCGCTAGCATAGCAACTACGCCCCGCCTCCACCCCGCGCACCGGACCCGAACGCTCGCGCGCGTTTGCTTTTCAAAGATTCATAGGTATTATACTACATCATAATCATAATTTATACTTTTTTCTTTAAACTCGTAATCAGTGACGTGCCGAAATTATTTCGTCGCGTGCCAGCAATGGCACGCGTGCCATTGGTTCGCCATCCCTGAACTAGCGCGAAACTGGGGAGTTAGAGTTTGCGCGCAAAACCTAACTTCTGAGTTTCTTGACCAATCAGGGATCACCATCAAAACTCGAAAGTTAGATTTTGCTAAAATGCCACCCGGACAGCGTGACAGATATTCGAAAGCATTTTCGTCCAAGCTGAAATGAAGACGCTTCGCTAGAGCTTCGCGCTCGCTCGGTTAGCTACACAATACAACTATTAGTGGAAGTTTATTTTCACACCTAATAAACCTTATAATTATTCTTGAAAAGTTTTTACAATAATTAAGTGTTGAGATTAGTTTAGAAATTATTACAATTTATTAAAAAAACAAACTGTTTACGATAAACTAATTATAAATACCGAAAATGCATAGATGTCGTGGCCTCATGATAGTGGTTAATTTTTCCTAAATGGGTTTAGATATTTTTTTTTTTTTTTACACCCAGCCATATTAACTTTTAACACATTTAAAATTCGAATAATAAGGCGAGGATACAGAAGCCCTGCCTTATTAATTAAAAAAATACCTAGTTGTTTAATGTTTTTGCACTGCACGCCAACTGAGCATAGAATATGTTACTTTACAGATTAGCAGTAATATTCAAGCGTCAGCGAGCTTAATCGCATTAAAATGAGTTTCTTCCACTCCATGGCTCCAGCATCGAGGTTTAATAACGTCACAGCTGCTTCAACACCTGGATAATTACCACCAGCTGCTTGATGTACCCAGACCCACAGACACCCGCTGAGAAGATTAATTAGATTAATAACAATCTTGTTTTAGATTGTGGAACTTTCATTTCCTTTAACACCGACACATCTGTTATTGTCAAAAGTACTTAATAATTAAGTTTATTTGAATAAAGCTTATTTCTCTTTGACTTTGTATTTGACTTTGAAATTGTATTAGTTTTTGAGTTAAAACACGCATCAACGTTTATATAACTTTTGGTTTTATGAAATGGAACAGAATTATGATGAAATTGTCTGTCAAGTAAGATAATTTGGATAGGATAGCATTATACAGTTAAGAGTTGATTAATTTATTCATTTTTTTTCTTTTGAAAAAACTAGAAATCTCCTTTCCTCCTTAGCAAATTACTTAGCAGTTGCTAAGTGTGTTTAAATTATCATGTTTTCAAGTTTTACATTTACGTGGTATAATATTATGTGATTGAAATCTTAGAATTGTATTTCAATATTATTCAACAACAAAGATGAAATTTTCATTTTCGTTTAAACGAATAGCTTTGCTGAAACTCCATCTGAATTGCGAAACAAATCGTTCCGTTTGATGTTGTCTTTTTCTAAAGGAAGTTTATCTCGGTATTGGGCCCGTAATAGCCGTCTAGCAATCTCCTAAATAAACATAAAGGGGATTGAATAATTGCAAGCCAATGACAGCTACAATCAACCCCAAACTTGGGACGGGTGAATAAACAGGAGAGTATTTTGAAATCGAACTGAAATGTTTTCATCTGTAAATTATTTATTTTTACTTCAAAAAACAAGACAAAACGCAAATAAGACGATAGATTTATCGATGCATCAAAAGTGTTTTGTTTTTTATTCATCAAGAAGACATGTTTAACTTCTGTAAGTAACGAACTAATCTAATGTATTAAGAGTTTAATAACACCTTTGAATACGAAACAACACGAAATAATTGCTTCTTGAATTCGTTTAATTTACACTAATTAGCAATATTACGAACAACTATTTATAAAAAGGCACTTTTATGCATCTAACTACAAAACTAATTACATTTATTAAACTCCTTAATTATCGATCTCAATACACCATTTAATGAAAAGGCTCTTTTCAAGTCAATTTCATTTCTTTTGTCCCGTCACGAAATTGGCTTCGGCAAAAAGTTAATCTTCTAAGTAAATTCGATTCATTGTACAGCTGTTAAGTTACGGACGGACGAATATAACACAAAGAAACAAGCGGTTTTGATTAAACCTAATAAAAGGCTTATAGACCGTGTTTTTAGGGATCCTCTGCCTTTCGTGAACAGTCTTTCTACTGTACTCGTAATATAAATAAATTCAATTAAAACCCTTTTTGTTATGTTGGTACAATAAGATGGTGATATTTTGTTTTTAGCTTTTAATCCTTTTTGTCTCGGAGTAATTTAATATGTCATATTGATAATTATGTTAATTAAAGTTCAATTACCGCAATTATTAAGCTAATATAAGGGTAGGTACCTATTTTTTTACATAATCAGGCTTGGTAGTTAAAGTCCCTGGGTGATCTTGCACATTCGGCGGTCGAACACTATCAAACTACTATATTATCTGAAGGATTTATGCTAAAAACAATCTTAAAGAAGAAGAAGAAATATACCTACTACCTCGTTGAAGGGTTAAATTGCCTAAGAGAAGAGCATAGGTGGAGTTTTCGAACCAGGGATTCACTTTAATTTGAGTTTGTTCGAAAAAAATACGAAACCTCAATATTCTGGGCATATCAAGCTTGTCTGTTTTTTGACGTCGCATTATTACAAAACATGTGAGGCTACGGTTCGTGATTAGAAAGCTGAATGTCGTTAGGCCGAATGCCTTTACGGATTCAAAGTGGGTTCTCTGATCGAACCTAATCAACTGATTCCTTGGAAATTTGGAAATTTCGCAGGGATCGAGGTTCCATTTGTACGTAAGCTCGTTGTGGAGTCCGCTTTTTGTATCTCCGGGAATAGATTTGGGGAAGATACAGATTGACATGTTATGTGCACGCTCAATTAGTATTTTAAAGATGAAAAGAACCCATTCGATGTATGGCGTCCCTTTAGATAGCTCGAAAAGCAAATTTTAAAAATGTGTGTATTCTTGAAAAATTATTATGATTATAAACTTAATTTGTTTATAAACTAGATATAACAAAAATCAGATATCATTGATGACAAAACTAGAATCTAATAAAGTTTCCACTGAGAAAGTATAATAAGCTTTTTTGCTGATTTTTTTTAAACTGCATATTATGAACGTACCCTCGTTCCTCCAAAAAAATAGAATACCCATAATCTTTTTTGCACAATAGTTATGAAGAAAAGGTAGATCGATGTTTCTTTGGTAAACAACCACCCAGAACTGAAAAAATGAAGAAGATATAAAAAAATTACCAGATTTTTGATTCAAACTTGAGGAAGTCAGAGACACTAGGCTCGGCACCACGTAAGACACGGAGTTCATATATAGGTTAGTTCATATAATAGGGTTATGTATAACTAGCGGCCGCCCGCGGTTTCACCCGCGTGGTTCCCGTTCCCGTGGGAATATCGGGATAAAAAGTATTCTATACTTTAATTTAGGCTATCTACTCTCTGTGTGCCAAATTTCAACCAAATCCGATCAGTCGTTTTTGCGTGATTGAGGAACAAACATCCAAACATCCAAACTAGTAATTAGTAGGATTAACACGTATCGATTTTCAGGTGACATGCTGGTCGATTTTGTGTTAACTAGCGCTTTTTATCCACAACCGTTTGTCAAATCTTATTTTTCGCCACATCCCTCAGCGGCTTGGTAGCATAATTGGTAGTGCATTGGGCCGGAATCCTAAGGGTGCGGGTTCGAATCCCGTCTAAGTTGCTACGGGTGAGCCGATTTTTTCTAATATTTTTCATTATTTATTCATCTTAATATAAAAATAGCATTGTGAATGCAAAAAATCTAAAAGTTTAAAATTGTACTGTTTCACCTTAATTGATTGTCTGGCATCTGCAAAGGTGCTACAACCGAATGTCGAAGTAGTTCTCTTCACATTGGTGAGATGGCGCTGATCTTCAGCGGAAGCGTGGAAAGTATTAGAAAATTTCGCCACATCCCTCAGCGGCTTGGTAGCATAATTGGTAGTGCATTGGGCCGGAATCCTAAGGGTGCGGGTTCGAATCCCGTCTAAGTTGCTACGGGTGAGCCGATTTTTTCTAATATTTTTCATTATTTATTCATCTTAATATAAAAATAGCATTGTGAATGCAAAAAATCTAAAAGTTTAAAATTGTACTGTTTCACCTTAATTGATTGTCTGGCATCTGCAAAGGTGCTACAACCGAATGTCGAAGTAGTTCTCTTCACATTGGTGAGATGGCGCTGATCTTCAGCGGAAGCGTGGAAAGTATTAGAAAATTTCGCCACATCCCTCAGCGGCTTGGTAGCATAATTGGTAGTGCATTGGGCCGGAATCCTAAGGGTGCGGGTTCGAATCCCGTCTAAGTTGCTACGGGTGAGCCGATTTTTTCTAATATTTTTCATTATTTATTCATCTTAATATAAAAATAGCATTGTGAATGCAAAAAATCTAAAAGTTTAAAATTGTACTGTTTCACCTTAATTGATTGTCTGGCATCTGCAAAGGTGCTACAACCGAATGTCGAAGTAGTTCTCTTCACATTGGTGAGATGGCGCTGATCTTCAGCGGAAGCGTGGAAAGTATTAGAAAATTTCGCCACATCCCTCAGCGGCTTGGTAGCATAATTGGTAGTGCATTGGGCCGGAATCCTAAGGGTGCGGGTTCGAATCCCGTCTAAGTTGCTACGGGTGAGCCGATTTTTTCTAATATTTTTCATTATTTATTCATCTTAATATAAAAATAGCATTGTGAATGCAAAAAATCTAAAAGTTTAAAATTGTACTGTTTCACCTTAATTGATTGTCTGGCATCTGCAAAGGTGCTACAACCGAATGTCGAAGTAGTTCTCTTCACATTGGTGAGATGGCGCTGATCTTCAGCGGAAGCGTGGAAAGTATTAGAAAATTTCGCCACATCCCTCAGCGGCTTGGTAGCATAATTGGTAGTGCATTGGGCCGGAATCCTAAGGGTGCGGGTTCGAATCCCGTCTAAGTTGCTACGGGTGAGCCGATTTTTTCTAATATTTTTCATTATTTATTCATCTTAATATAAAAATAGCATTGTGAATGCAAAAAATCTAAAAGTTTAAAATTGTACTGTTTCACCTTAATTGATTGTCTGGCATCTGCAAAGGTGCTACAACCGAATGTCGAAGTAGTTCTCTTCACATTGGTGAGATGGCGCTGATCTTCAGCGGAAGCGTGGAAAGTATTAGAAAATTTCGCCACATCCCTCAGCGGCTTGGTAGCATAATTGGTAGTGCATTGGGCCGGAATCCTAAGGGTGCGGGTTCGAATCCCGTCTAAGTTGCTACGGGTGAGCCGATTTTTTCTAATATTTTTCATTATTTATTCATCTTAATATAAAAATAGCATTGTGAATGCAAAAAATCTAAAAGTTTAAAATTGTACTGTTTCACCTTAATTGATTGTCTGGCATCTGCAAAGGTGCTACAACCGAATGTCGAAGTAGTTCTCTTCACATTGGTGAGATGGCGCTGATCTTCAGCGGAAGCGTGGAAAGTATTAGAAAATTTCGCCACATCCCTCAGCGGCTTGGTAGCATAATTGGTAGTGCATTGGGCCGGAATCCTAAGGGTGCGGGTTCGAATCCCGTCTAAGTTGCTACGGGTGAGCCGATTTTTTCTAATATTTTTCATTATTTATTCATCTTAATATAAAAATAGCATTGTGAATGCAAAAAATCTAAAAGTTTAAAATTGTACTGTTTCACCTTAATTGATTGTCTGGCATCTGCAAAGGTGCTACAACCGAATGTCGAAGTATTAGAAAATTTCGCCACATCCCTCAGCGGCTTGGTAGCATAATTGGTAGTGCATTGGGCCGGAATCCTAAGGGTGCGGGTTCGAATCCCGTCTAAGTTGCTACGGGTGAGCCGATTTTTTCTAATATTTTTCATTATTTATTCATCTTAATATAAAAATAGCATTGTGAATGCAAAAAATCTAAAAGTTTAAAATTGTACTGTTTCACCTTAATTGATTGTCTGGCATCTGCAAAGGTGCTACAACCGAATGTCGAAGTAGTTCTCTTCACATTGGTGAGATGGCGCTGATCTTCAGCGGAAGCGTGGAAAGTATTAGAAAATTTCGCCACATCCCTCAGCGGCTTGGTAGCATAATTGGTAGTGCATTGGGCCGGAATCCTAAGGGTGCGGGTTCGAATCCCGTCTAAGTTGCTACGGGTGAGCCGATTTTTTCTAATATTTTTCATTATTTATTCATCTTAATATAAAAATAGCATTGTGAATGCAAAAAATCTAAAAGTTTAAAATCTTATTTTATTACAAACCAAATTTCAATGAGGCGGCGTTTCGATTTTACAAGCCATTGTCGATAAAGAGTGCCAGTTGACTTAAATCGACCAGCAAATCGCCTGGAAAGTCAACAAATATTAAAAAATATATTGAGAATCCTATAACTTTTAAGGCCCACATACCTGAGGCATGGCGCGAACCCATCAAGCCCCTACGTAAAGATAGATGTAGAACGATCTTTACCATCAACTACCTTTTTGACAACATACTAAATCGAGCAAATATTTTCCCAGTATATTCTCTGCAGAGAATGCCGGCAACATTTGACTTTCAAAGCGAACAAAGCTTTTGAATTTCAACCAAATGAAAATTCAAAGAGTTCTTGTAATCACATTTCGTTGTCTTCCTTCCACTTTATGAATTTGTTTTGATATAAAAATTTGCCTTGGTTCTTCTAAACTATAATAAGAAAAGAAAAGCAATCTGTGTGAGCTCTCCAATTTGTCAATATTTTGTAAGCAATTAATTTATAATCACTGTAGCTTTGAAAGAATAATTGTTTGTTCATGTTGTAGGCTTACTTAACAGCACCATCGCGATCGTTTCGTGATCGTCAATTTGACATTACAACTTTAACGACGACCACGGCTTTACAATACATGAGTTTCGTTATTTCTTTATTTCTTTCGTTATTTCAGGTTATTTCACATGCTAGTGCCCGTGTGCGTAGTTCTAAAAAAAAAACATAATTTCGTTTATGGTTCATGTAGGGTAACCACGTAAGTGACACTCACGCGTGAAAGCACTAAACTTAAGAATCGCCTAAGTCTTTTTTTATTTACAACTCAACCAAGTTAACTTAGCGAATGACAGCTACATGACGGCTTAGTTTATGACACCGTTTTAATTTGGTCATGTTGTAGTTAGGAAAAGACTTAGGCGATTCTTAAGTTTAGTGCAATCGGCCATCAGAGTACCTACCTATATTTATCAGACTTTGAAAATAGATCCTTGGCTATTTTTCTATGTTCGAATAATTTGCATAAAGATCAAAAAAATTCTCTGCTTTGCGTTCAAATGTTTTTTTTTCACTATATTCCGATACCTTTAAAGTTTAAAATGTGTAAAACGACTTATTTTATTTTTCGCTTATTTTTTCAGATTATATAGAGTATTTCGTAATATGTTAGCTCAAAAACGTGTAGGAAAACTTTCCATTCGATACTTCTTATAAAAAATAATACACGCTTAAAATTTGAAGTATCGTATTTTACATAGTCACCCTATATTTTTGACTTATAAGATTACTCTAACTCTATGGTAGGGACATAGCCAACACAAAACACACCATTCACGCAACGACGCACGTAAAGAGCTACAATCAAATGGATTGTCGTAAATTCTAATTTTTAAACCGTAACAATGTAAAAAATGTTATAAATCAAAGGACCATATTACATTAAATATAGAGACATTCATAAGATTCTGAAAAATGTCGTAGCGTGTATGTCTACTTAAATCTTCGTGGTCTCCTCCGACATAGACAACATGTGGGAGTGGTCATTCGCAAGTGCTTACGCAAATGCACAATTTTGACAACGATTCGTTAAAGATCACGCTTTCCACAGATAATAAATACCACTATCCGTCAAAATGTTACCCTCATTGGGTATTTTTCTCTAAATGTATGGTATTCATTCATGACTTGGGGGTTTTTATTGATTAATTAGGGAATTTTGCAGTTCATTTCGTACTTTTCCCTTAAGGTGGCTATCCCACCGAAAGTGGTGCCTCAGAACTTTTTATTTAATAATAGAAAAATATTTTAAATATTATATTTTACTCGGATTTTTAGAGCTCATGGTCTAATATTTTAGTAGTAAATTCGTAGAAGTAGATAGCAAATGTGTAAAAAACGGCCACTTTTAGCAGTTTTGCTATCTACTTCTAGCAGTGACTACGAGGGAATGTAATTATACCCTCTAAAATTACTAAACTGTAGGCCCTATAAATTCCAAGTAAAACATTATTAAAATAGTGTATTAGATGTATAATATTAAATAAAATTCACCGCGGCGGCACTTTCACTCAGGGTGCTACCTTAATGTATGGTATTTATTAATAACTTATATTATAGGGAATATTGAATTTTGAAAAACAGGAATATCAACATTATGTACCCCATTTTGGTTAAGCCAATTGTTAGGAAAACCCTATTAAAAAGCTTACCAAATGATAGGGTTTCCCTTTCGATAGGGTTAGTCGACTATATGCTTACCGTATTGATAGGGTTTTTTAAAAACAAGTCTATGAAATACCTAATCAAAAACCCCTTTAAAGGTAAGCGGTTCCGGTCCTTGTAGAGCCTAGAGACCTTTATGACTTCTATAATAGGCATTTGTGGCGACAAATGCCTTCTCTGGCCTAGCTAGGGCGAACGGTGATTCGCCCTAGCTAGGCCAGATATATTTTTGACAGAATTGAAATGGTATAGTATAGCAAATTCCGTATAGCACAATATGAGAAAGATCTTTTATTGGATCAGTTACTTACTAAGAAACGATTGTGCATTGTAATTTCTTGTTTAAGAGAAAAGGTATAGACTATAGCAACAAATATGGTTCGGACAGGCCTATAATATCGAATTACTGTACAGATAAGTTTAACTATTTTTTAGCCAACAACGTCACGTCCCAGTGTATCTTCAGCGCTTAATTACACACAGATTTGTAATGAAACGTTTTATTCATGTAATGGACATGCAGTGGAGAGAATCAATGATGATCTTCATCATCTATTGGTATGGTCTAGCCGCAATAGTCTGGTGTTGAATCCAAACAAGACTAAATATATGATCCTTGGGTCTGCGAGGCAAGTTTCCCATATCTTGGAGCATCAGCCTCAGATCTTGATTGATAGCCAACCAGTTGAGAGGGTCTTGGAGGCCAGGAACTTAGGAGTTATCTTCGAGTCCAATATGCGTTTCGAAAAGCACACCCTAGAATTTGTTCGGAACTGCTTTTACCGTCTCAAGGTCCTTTACAGATATCGTCCATTCCTGTCAGAGGATTTAAGAGTCAGGTTATGCGAGTCCTTGATTCTGTCAAAGTTAAATTATGCTGACACTGTTTTTGGCTCCTGTCTCCTATCAAGAACTGAGCGACAGATTCAACGCGTACAGAACGCATGTGCTCGCTTCTGTTTCTCTATACCACCTAGAGCACATGTCACACCATTTTTAAATAGCTCTAACCTACTTAAGATGTGCTCTAGAAGAAAGCTTCACTTTGCCACACTGCTCTTTGACATTATACAATCAAAAGCACCCGAATATCTGTATGACAAAATTAGATGGGCAAAGGATTATAACCAATACCGTACCAGAGCTGCCTCCTATATGATCCAGACACCCATACATAGAACTGCTGCTTTCCGTGGGTCTTTCAAATATGCAGCCTCGAAGTGTTGGAATAATTTGCCGCCCCCGATTAGAAAACTGGAAACACGAAATGCCTTTAAAAATGGTTTCAAAGCATTTTTATTACAACAACAACAGTTACTTTAGGCTAATATTTATAATACTTAATTACTTACTTTTTTGGAATACAAGCAGATACTACGCTTCGAGGTGGCTTGGTTTTCTTTGTTATTATAGATATCACTTTTTATTTGTTACTTATTTGTTGTGATAACCTCGATGCTGTTTCGTGCAACCATGTTATTTAGATTGCATTTCTTGTATTTTTGCTTCAAAATGTGTTGTATATGTCAAGCACGCACGTATACATAAGTGGTTTTTCATTCTTAAAATTTTCTCTTCTTGTTTCTTGTATTGTAAAATGTAAAACTTTTCCATAACTTTTCTTTGCCAGTGACAGTGACACTAGTGACAGTGACAGACAGCTGCGACCATAGATAAACCCCGCGTTCCGAATCACGCTCACAGCGCTGTTGGCGCGTATCCGACCAAATTAAATAGTCACAAAGTATTTGTGTACCTACTTCATTTAATAGATTATACGCTAACAGTGCTGTTGGCGTGATTTGGAACTAGGCAAAATAGTGCTTCAGCTTTGACTGGTTTTCTTGTTTTTATAGTAACAACTGTACACTTGCGTGGAAGGCAAAGGAGTTTCCACTCGCACAGCCATTCATTCTTAATATTATGGACTACGATCGGCTGTTTTTCATGTAGTGATAAGGTAGTGATTAGGTAATGTTTACGTGCCTGATGTCATCACTGTGTTGGGCAGAATACCAGTGCAGCATGCCCCGCTTGCTGCTTATACTGAGTCCAGCACAGTTTTGACATCATACGACGGTGCACAATGTCAAAAAAAAAGAGATTCATGTTTTTTTTTATGTATAAGTACTTAAATGTAATACCTTGTGTACCGTTGGATGATGACAGAATAAATTAATTTCATTTCATTTCATTTATTAATTGATATAAACTCTACTTTCTTTCAAAAAATTTCACATTGTACCTCTTCTATATCTTTTATACAGGATTTTTAGTACCTATACATTTTTCAAGGGTTCCTTCTTCGGCGCTATTAAACTCACTTTTTCGTTGCATTTTGCGATATTAATTGATAATTATACGTAGGTACGTAAGGAGCAGTACTTTGGAGCATTTAAATCTTTGTGTATTGATTGATACTTTTTTTAAATAAATTGTAATTTGTAAGCGCTCTAATCACAAATCAGTGTCATAAATTTACGAGCTGAAACAACAAACATAAATAATTAAAACTGTACCTAAATAATTTTTCTCTCGATTGAAATTCTCGATTGACAACAAATTGTCACTTTAGCGATACAGAGACAAAAATTCTTTGTGGTCGTTCGTCGTTATCTTTACGAAGCGAATGTGCCTTTGCGTACCAATTTGACAGACGGTGTCAGTTATTCATAGTGAAATAAAAATTCACGGTATAAGATCTTAGTTGCTCAATAGAGCAACGAAAAACGCCGATAGAGAGCTTGACTCGCTGACTATAACTTACACTGATTTTACGATCACGATCACGACGATCGTCAAACTGTGCTGTTGCGTAAGCCTCTTTCGTCCACGCGGACGAAGTCGCGGGCAACAGCTAGTTAGATGAATACATCTTTAAAGAAGGCTATCATGTCTGCCTTTTTAGGGTTTCGTAGTCAAGTCAACAAGGAACCCTTATAGTTTCGCCATGTCCGTCTGTCCGTCTGCGGCTTATCTCTGAGATAAGGGGCCTTACGTACTAGAAATCTGTAATTTGCCATGAATGGGTCTACAACTCTACACACAGACCATACAACAAGTACTCTGTGGGTATACAGCAGGGGTGCCCATACTTTTTCTTAAGGAGATCGACCTAGCAAAAATTTATGATTAAAAGATCGACATTTGGCCGTTTAACCCACTAAATATTTATGAAGAAAAGAAATTGCATAAGTAAAACTACATTGGGTGCATAAACTGTCAAATGTGTTATCCTTGGCGATCGACCGTTTGGGCACCTCTGGTATACAGACAGGGTTATTTGTAAATAGGCAATTAGATCCCGGCCTGAGGGCCTAATAATAGAAATAAGTTTCTTATCCCGGGATTTTGGAATTTCACTGAGTCAATCCTGGGATCCCAGGTTTATTTCGATATTGAAGGTTAAAAATAAAAAGAAGGAAATCTTACAAAAATCAACTCTTTAATCAGAAAATAAACGAAAATCAACGTAATACACTGGCCTGCAAAACTAAGTACTACAGAGGTCTATTTTCATACAAACGAGGTAACTTTGAAGCATTGGTTCTCCGTCCAGGATTAAACGTGGTGTGATCTGATGATGGCCATCCAGGGAGTGAATGGAGAAGATTCAGATCCCCATACACACCCAATTGATCTGATTAGCATTCTAAGAGCTATAAGGATAAGAGTTATCAGTTACAGCATTTCCATACATTTTAATGCGATTTTCGTGGTTTTTTTAAACATATCCAAACAGCTCTTAGAATGCTGATCAGATCTATTGGGTGTGTATGGGAATCTGAATCTTCTCTATTCACTCCCTGGATGGCCATCATCAGATCACACCACGTTTAATCCTGGGCGGAGAACCAATGCTTCAAAGTTACCTCGTTTGTATGAAAATAGACCACTGTAGTACTTAGTTTTGCAGGCCAGTGTAGTACAGTTGTCCGAGGTACATTTAATTAAATCACGAAAAAGGTTACTGTTTGCCTTTATGAAATAGTTGTTTATTACGCTATTATACTCGTAGATACTAAAACAAAAGTTTCACATATTGCAGCCCGCCGCAATCTTATGATTTTCTATTGATATTTTTTTCGACGTTTATCTCATTAATTGCCGTGTTCTACAGCTTTGTTTGATTGCCACTGATATTAGTAAGACTATGGAAAGTGGTCATACACATATTTAAGACCAGATTAAGTGCAACCATTTTCATCTGGTCTTAAGTCTCTGTTGGCTAAGTCCGATGGACTCGTTGACCAAAGTAAAATGTGGCTCTCCAGAATTTGGGGGTTGAGCGATGGGCTAACTCCCCGTCCATGTAAAAATACCTCAGTTACGAAACCGACAACAGAAAAAACGTGGTCTATTGTCGGAGGCCAAGACCCACTTCGGGTCCCTGAGCCACAGCATTAAATAGTTGTTAGTAAAGTAAGACATATTCATTCATAGTGTCAAATGTTATTTGATAAAACTTTATTAAAAAATATATATATATGTATTATACCATGCTGTCACGATCACCTTTTTAAAACACCCTTGATAAATAGTCTCATACTTTTTACCGGAAACTCTGTAACTTCGGTTAAATCTAGCTTTCCGGCCAAACAATCTTATGACCGGACAGACCCCCATTAATCTTCATTTCATAATGGTCTCAAGATACCGGACGCACGGGTATAAAAACTCACTGATAAAAAAATGGCCATCTAGAGCTTTTCCTCACTTCCGGAAGCACGCAATCCATGATTTGGACAGAATACAAAGATTATTATTTTTCATAAAAAATGCTACGCAAATAGGTAACGCAATGCGAATTCCTTATATCAGTATAAATATTATTAATGTGTTAGTTGATGTGTTAGTACATCTGTAGTAAATCCTACTATATCCTTACTAATATTATAAATGCGAAAGTCCGTGTTTGTTTGTTTGTTACGCCTTGACGTCTTAACTGCTGAACCGATCATCATGAAATTTTGCGTACATGTTGTCAGGGGTCCAGAGAAGGACATAGGGTACCTTTCATCCCGAAAAAAAGTATTGTTCCCGAGGGATAGCAAAAAACTTTCCACGCAGACGAAGTCGCGGGCGGCCGCTAGTAATATTATAAATGTGAAAGTTTGTGGGTTTGGATGTTTAGATGTTTGGATGTTTGTTCCTCAATCACGCAAAAACTACTGAACGGATTTATTTGAAATTTGGCACACAGATAGTAGATAGCCTAGATTAAAACATAAAATACTTTTTATCTCGATATTCCCACGGGAACAGGAACCACGCGGGTGAAACCGCGGGCGGTCGCTAGTTTACTGATAAAATAAATGTTTACATAATGATATAGGTACCATTACAATATCATATGGATATTTTTGTCTAATACGTTCTAAGTAGCACGTCTGTTATCATGTAGAAACGTCTATTTTCAGTCTATAGGAAACTGCCAAAAATCAGCCGCATAAAGAAGAGTGATTCAGTAAAGGTATGCGCAAAATTCGTATCAAAATGTCAGTAATGTGTCATATTACCATACATCGAATGTAATAATCATGACTCGGATCGACATTGACGACATGCTTGCAATCGTTTTGACGTACAAACTGACGTGTAGATTGGCTTGTTCACCGAGATAGATCCAAATTTCTCTTCAAGTTTTTGAAATGAACGGCTAAAGACGAGTCTGAATATTCTATACTCGGAAATAAAATAAACCAAACCGCATTAAAATCGGTCCATTAGTTTGGGAGCTGTTGCCTCAGAGTCTGAGGCAACGGCTCTCAAACTAATCTGGGGCTCAGACACACACACGCACACATACAGGTCAAACTTATAACCCCCCTTTTTGTGCGATTTCGCTCGTGGGCGAGATGCCTAATAAAATTTTAAGAAATGTTTTTTATTTTTCATTTGCAATCCAGTTTAAAGAGGGCTCCACACTCGCGCCGCGAATCACGGGCGCTTTTCGCGCATGAAAACGTTGCGAAAAATATAGCCCTCCAGACTCGCGCGTGAACCGCGGCCGCGAATCACGGCAACATTAGTTCGGCACACAAGTCCTTTAGAGGGCTCCACACTCGCGCCGCAAAAGCCCGCGAACCGCGAGTGTGGAGGGTTTCCGCGGCTTCGCGTATGGGCTTCGCGGCTTTGCGTTCGCGCTTCGCGGCGTTCCCCGTCCGGTGGCGGTTTTTTGGTCCGCGTCAAAGGACTTGTGTGCCGAACTAAGGCCGCGGTTCACGCACGAGTCTGGAGTGCTATATTTTTCGCACCGTTTTCATGCGCGAACCGCGCCCTTCATTCACGGCCGCGGTTCGCGCGCGAGTGTGGAGCCGGCTTTTGACGCGGACCAAAAAACCGCCACCGCACGGGGAACGCGCGAAGTGCGAACGCGAAGCCGCGAAGCCCATACGCGAAGCCACGAAACCCTCCACACTCGCGGTTCGCGGCCTTCGCGGGCTTTCGCGGCGCGAGTGTGGAGCCCTCATAAGAGTTCGTATTCGCAAATAGCATCACAGTACCCTAGATTTTCCCCCTTTCTTTCCGTTGATGACGACACTGGAAGTATATCTCCATCCAAATGTCATGGTCAGCGCAACTTGACATTTGAACGAAGCACGAAAATAAAATTATAGTTTAGGCTCCTTACCGAAATTGATACTAAGAAACACCTTGGACGAAATGGCCCTTATTTTTTTAAGGAAAATGTCGCGACATTTGGCTTATTATCATTCGCACAATGATGTCAAACTTTCTTTTTAAAATAAATACAGGATTTGGGCAACAAAGTATGCTTTTTTAATTAACATTTCCGTGATTTTCATACTTTAGTGAAATTAATATAATAGTCGTGTCAAAAACAGAAACATTCATAACCAGAAAGCCTATTTAAATTCAATATTATTGTAACATATCATATAATAATTTTGTTTATTATTTTTGTTTCTATACGGTCAATTTCGTAATTAAATACATACATTAACATTAATTTGTAATTTAAATGAACAGGGTGCTATTCGTATTCGTAACAAAAATATTTGTGATAAATACAAAAATGTGTACTTATCATAATTCAGTATAATATAAAAGCAACTGACTGCTGTACTCTATGTATATTTCTATATCGTAGGAGTTATGAAAAAAATCTGTAATTAAAAGGGAAGTGCTTTATTATGAATACAGGGTTATTTGTAAAACGCCAACAACCTCGCAGGAGTAGATTACTAACATTATAAACAACAACATTATAGTAGATTGTACAACAAGTGCATAAAACGCATCATTTTACCCAAGACGTATATATCCACCCGAGCCGTAGGCGAGGGTGGATAGTCAAGTCGAGGGTAAAATGGGTTTTATGTACGAGTTATACACTCTGCTTTTCACTTCGATTGTGAGGAAATTAAACAACAATAATGTAAAAATTAAAAAATAAAATTTTCTTACATTTTAGTGACAAATTATATATTTTTGGAATGTGCTCATCAAGACCTTTCATTTGATACCCATATTCAAAAATTGAAAAAAAATATTTTTTTTTCTCAATTTTTTGTGACAAAATATAAATTTTTGGAATGTTCTCATCAACGCATTTCATTTGATACCCATATTCAAAAATTGAAAAAAAAAATTATTTTCTTAGATTTTTGTATCAAAATATATATTTTTGGAATGTGCTCATCAAGGCCTATCATTTGATACCCATATTCAAAAATTGAAAAAAAACCTCATTTTTTTATAAAAAAAAATATAATTTTGGAATGTGCTCATCAAGGCCTTTCATTTGATATTCATATTCAAAAATTGCAAAAAAAAACTCATTTAAAAGAAATATATATATAATTTTGGAATGTGCTCATCAAGGCCTTTCATTTGATACCCATATTCAAAAATTAAAAAAAAAAATTATCAAGGTCTTTCAATTAAATTGATAGCCATTTTCAAAAATAAAAAAGTATTATAACACAACAAAAATGAAGAAACAGAATGAAATAACAAGTAAATGAAGTTTAATTGCATGTGTGGCTGTTTACCTGACGACCTTTGTCTTAAATTCTGAGACTTAGACGAAGATTTTACTTTATGCACTAGAGCATAAAAAGCGATTTTATGCAGCCTATACCCAACATAAAGACGAACTTTACGAGCATGAGAAGTGAAAATAAATTTGTTCTACGACTTTTCCGAAAACGGATAAAAAAATCGAAATTCATACGAAACTCGATAAGCTGTTCGGACATTAGATGGATTGTTATTTTTTTGTCTGTTTTGTGAAAAGTCGTTGAAAAAAATTAATGATGTTGTTAATGATGTTAAATCTACTCTTGCGGGGTTGTCGGAGTTTTACAAATAACCCTGTATACTTTTGGCTATTAATGAAGTGTTTACAATTTAAGGATAACTAAGTAGTTGTACCTATGCTAAGTGCTCACCAGACTAAAAGATAATTGAAATCCATTTCAACCCTTTATTGCTGACGCTGAAACTTTTGCATTAGGTATAATAACCGGCGGCGCCTAGTATTTACCGTTAGCAACTAAGGATCAAAACATTCCGAGTTGCTTCGATTCGGTGCTAAACGGCAGCTTTGCAGGGATTTCAATAAAATGTCTGGTATCCGACGGCTTACAGTCCATTTAAGGCTATACGGTCAAGAGTGTAGCGATTTAGATTATTTATATTTTATTTTATAAAATTTTTTTTCGTCGGTTCTAAGAAAAATAAAAAAGTCTTTTTACCTGAAAAATTGAAAGTTATGATGTAAATACCTAGTATAATATGTCTTGAATGATTCATCATCGCATAGCTCAAACCACTGGATGGTTTGGGTTTTAATTTGGCATAAGTATTATAGTTATTATAGCGTAGGCATCCGCTAAAAAAGGATTTTTGGTAAATGGAATTCTACGCGAACGAAGACCGATGATAAAATTAGCTGCTCATCAAATGCAAACTTCTATTGTCGGGTGGCGGGACTAATTGCTAAAGCTATATTCAAAATTATCTGATACGGCCATTCTTGTTACTATGTCGGTAGCCACAACTTTACCTCTGGCACGAAACAAGAGAGAGCAACGCACTGTCAATCTTGGAAGTCAGAACCACCCACATTAATAAACGTAAATAAATCAATGAACAACTTATCTGCTGACTCCTGATGCAGCCTTAGTTGCCTCCCACGTAGTCCTGGACGACCTGCTGCCGCAGTAGAGCTGGACCTTAAAAATAAAATAAAAAAAACATTGGTAGGAAAATTAAATCGGCCCTGCCAATCGCTATCATGGTGGACACAATATTTTCTGCTGTGAGCTGATAGGGCACAAGAGAGATTAACGAACTGTCAATCTTTGTAGATGGAACCAAGTCTGCCCTGACAATCGCTATGTCCGTGGCCACAACCTTACCCGCTGCGAGCTGATACGAACCATACGAACCAAGAGAGCAACGCCCTGTCAACTGTCGCAGACGGAACTAGCCGGTTAAGCTCAAACTTTACTAATAAAACTATCAGAAAAGAACTGAACAACAAAATCCAAATATCTTTGAACATTATTCTGGATATTGGTTCCAGTTACATTGTTGTTTCTTCTTCGTTCTTATGTGAGCTTAATTGAAATAAATTTTATTATCACGGTTAATAGATTTCTTTTAGTTAATTTGTCTTGTACATACTTATAGTAAGTAGGTCGAAAATATGAGGTGTTAGGTTAGTTTACGCAAAAAAAATCTCGGAAATAGGAAAATGTGGTATCAATTGCACTCAATACGAAACATTGGTTAAAGAATTATTTCGCTAGCATGAAAACTGCCCGAGATATCATACTTTGAAATGCACAAAATTAGTCTCACCAGAAAACGCTCCATACTAACGGCTACTCAGTTATAACGTCACGCTTGAGTAGTTTGTATACAACGCGTAGGAAATTTGTTCGGCAGCTATATTAAATACTAGCTTCTGCCCGCGACTTCGTCCGCGTGGATATTAGAGACAATCCTCAGGGAACCTACAACCAGGATCAGGCAAGACATTTGCGTCGTGTGGCGGGCCTCGTACGAGGCCTCCCGTTCCAGTTCCCGTTCCGGTTCTGGTTCCAGTTTGGTTCCCGTTACCGTTCGGGTTCCCTTTCCCGTTCCCATCAGTGTTTCTTTCAGGTACTACTCCGGGGGGCAGTGCCCCCCCCCAGAGCAGCCTTAGTGCCCCCCCGGAGAAAAATGTATTGTGTGTAGGTAGACGGGCAAAATAGTGTAGTGATCGACGGACGACCTCCCCGAACCTCTTGATTGCCCCCCCCGGAGAATTTTGTCTGAAAGAAACACTGGTTCCCATCCCGTTCCCGTCCCGTTCCCGTTCCGTTCCCATCCCGTTCCCGTACCGTTCCCGTTCCGATCCCCCGTTCCGTTCCCGTTCTGTTCCCGTTTCGTTCCCTTTCCATTCCAGTTCCGTTCCTGTTCCGTACCCGTTCATTTCCCGTTCCGTTCCCGTCCCATTCCAGTCCAGTTCCCGTCCCGTTCCCGTCCCGTTCCGTACTCGTTCCGTTCCCGTTCCGTTCCCGCTCCGTCCCGGTCCCGTTCCCGTCCCTGTCCCTGTGCCCGTGCCCGTGCCCGTGCCCGTGCCCAAAAAAATTTGAGCCCCTTTTTTACCCCTTTGGGGGTAAATCATGTACACCATGTTGCACTTCAAAATAAATGTCATTTTTGCATTCGTCATCCCAGAAAACCCCAAAAACGACATCCATATCTAATTTTTGGTTTTTTACCCCTTTTCACCCCCATTTCATCCCTATAGGGGTTGAAATACTAACAATAACAATATACGTTGCGTTATATTTCTATTTATAAGCCTAAATCGTAAATTTAGCGATGTTTACTTAGAAAATGAAGGATTTTCTTCAATACACAACTTCATCCCCTTTTTGACCCCTTCGGGGGTAGAATTTTGAAAAACGCTGAGACCGGTATTTATTAATTTTTAATCTTCAACCTAAACACAAAATTTGAAGATACTAGCATCAAAATTGAGGGACTTTCATACAAACTTTCATCCCTTATTTCATCACCTTAGGGATTGAATTTTCAAAAATGCTTCGTTAGTGGATGCCTACACTGTATGTATAAGGTATCTGTGTACAAAATTTCAAGTCTCTAGGTCCAGCGGTTTGGGCTGTGCGTTGATAGATCAGTCAGTCAGTCAGTCAGTCAGTCAGTCATTCAGTTTACGACTTTATATATTAAGATTGTGTTTATCAAAATGGTTTCTTAGACAAATTTGCAATAAATTTTACGGATTAATTAAATGTATTATTTATTTTAACAAATTTTACTCTTTTTAAATGGACTTGTCCGCCCAACTTTAAAGGGTCATAAAACAAATAATACGCAATATATATAAACCAAGAGGTATACAAACTACTCTTAAAGTTTAATATGTTTACGATTTTTATTAGTTTTTCGTTATTTTATTCATTAGTCATCATCCCAATTCCAGACACAATTCAAAACCTCCGATTTATAAAAATATTTTACAGAATAGGCTCTCGGTTGCCGCGGCCTATGTGAGTTTACAGAAATAAAATTATTTTCTATAATTTAATGCATTTCCTTTCCAACGCAGAAATTAATTCCCTTTGAATGGAATAGCAGTCACTGTATTACGCATGGATGCACGCAAATTAAATTGGTTAAATGCAAACGACGAAATTAATATTTTCTGATCCGCTGCTATTAAAGGGTTAACCGGGGGTACAAGAAATAAGATAAAAGCGACTGTTCTTATAACATGAAATATACAAAACTATAGTGATTATATTATAATAGCTGAAAAATAAAATAATCATTTGGTGTGCTTGTCGGGTTAACTCATAGTTGAAACGGAGACAAAACTCTTATACTCCTTATGATATCTTTAAAGCTTATTTTCTACGCTTTTAACGTTGCGTTCGTTTTTTGAGTCACTTTCGTAAAATTCAAGTACTTAGGTTTGTGTCGTGGCAACATTACACTTCGCTTTATTTTTTACTTTTATATACTTATGAATAATTCTCCGCCGCCATGATGCATCACAAAAACAAATCTATATCAGCGCCTCTTACGGTGGATAATCATGACGTGGGCAGCAGGGTCCTGTTTAATAACGTGATAATTTGTCAATTGTCATGACAATTTGGTTTACATTGCGGTGTAATAATGGGTGGTTTGTTCTATTATCAAATCGTTCGACGCAATGTATATAATATTGTCATGAAATTGGCACGTTTATTTAATATGATTAAATATTTTATTTACAACACGATGATCGGTCGAGTTAAGACGTGACATGACAACGTAGCAAACAAACTCGCACTTTCGTATTTATAACAGTAGTTAGGATTACAGAACTTATATTTTCAGCCGATGATCGCAGACCTACATCACTGCGTAAAACTTTGTTAGGTCGAGGCCATTAAATTTTATGCCTGGGGCGTAATGTTGGCCGCAGTAGCAGAGAGAATTCCACCTGTTGCTTGTTGTCTAAAGATCTGTGGCCTGGATGATTAAACAAGACTGTTGAGTAAATCGTACCCGTAGTATGTAAAAGTATGCAAAAAACGCTATACAGAGCAATGGAATATAATAATTATGCCTTTAAAAACATGGTGATAAAAACACCAAGAAATTGTATGTTGATAAAACATTTTTGACCTGATAATAATTAAAAAAAATCATTTGGCAAATTATTTTGAGCTTGAATAAAATTCTCCGTTTGTAATTTAAACCAAACATAAAGTGTGGGAGGCTCTTCAAAATATGGATTAATAACTGAAATGTAATGAACGCCGCAATAGTACTAATAAAACAATTTCCAGTATCTACCTACAAGTTGTTTGCATTTACAATAATACATGCAGAAACCTTTCTTATTACTATTAAATTTTAATATAATAGGGAATATGTATAATTTTTTTTTATCAATACCTATCAAAAGTATAATGCGTGAAGAAATCAACTGCAGTATTAAAACGTTTTTTTTTGCGTTTTTTCTCGTGATAATAGTTACTTGAAGTTAGCACGCAGCAGCAACCACTGAAAACGCTCCATACAAAACGGACATGATATATGACGTCACATATCACGTTTCAGGCGCGCGTTTACTATGGAGTTAGCCAAGAATTTTCAATTATTTTCAATTATCTCCCTAAATTTTCCGTTTAAGTACATATGTGTCATACAAAAAATGATTTCTTATTCGATATTCTATCTGACTGTTAAGTTCATTATATTCGAAAGTGAAAAAAAAAATTCGTTATTTTTCCTTGATTTCAACGTGAGATAAAACTAAAATAATACATTATTATTTTTTACTTTCCTGTTCCATCATGTTCAAGATCAAGCTCAAATTTATCAAAATCGGAGACTTATGCATATTCCCTATTACGGTCATGAATAAAATTGATTTTCTTTACAAAGGGATATTTTTACTGATTCTTGTTAATATTGCGAGAGTCGAAGATACTTACAAGTTTATTTATATCAACTTAGTAGGAATATTGTATCAATTTAGCAGAAATCTTTCGCAATTGCACTTATCACAATATACAACGGTACTCGGGTTTTCTAATAAAAAAAAATATTTAAGACTTTTTTATTGTTTCACGTTTATATGAGTCCCGTGTTGACTTATTCTTGTATGAACCACTATAACGTGGTAAGTACGTATTTACCTTAATATAATAACAAAATGACTTTGGTAAAAACACAGATTTAAAACGCGTATTATTGTAGTTTGTATTTGTATTTTTGAGAAAATTTATGTATAGGTTTATTGCCTGAAATAATGATTTAACAAAATTTAATTTATTTTTTATCACTATTTATTAAAACAGCCATATTTTTTCAAATAATTTCTGCCAAACAATATAGGTATATTGTTTGGCAGAAACAAGTAAGTAAGTAGGTACTTACATATTATCTTATTGGTATTTGTATTTTTTTTTCAAATCTTTGCAATTGTTTTTAGAGGTCGTTCAGATACATAAAACACAACCCAGCACTTGATATAAGTAATATTCTAGACACTTGACCCTATTACTTTCACTCTTCACCTTTTTCTCGAAACGTCCGCGAAAATATCCCCGTAACAAGGTGACGGCCCTGCCGAAGCGAGAACCCTTGTCCGACGCCCTAATGAACGGTATAGCTTGCTCAGAACAAGGTTTTTCGAATTGCCTCCCACAGCTCAGAGACAACCTTACAGCCTAAACAAAACAAAACAACAAACAAAATTGTACTATATTGTTAGAGGAATAAAGATCAACTTCAATTAAAGAGGGTTTGGTTGATAAGTACAATAATAGGGTTGCTTCATCCTCTTATTTTTATAAGCGCCCACTTAAAGTTGCAATCGTACTCGCTAAGGGAAAAATAGGTGATTTCCTTTATAAATAGATATTTAGCAAATGGAACACATTATTTCCATTACTCCATTTGGCGAGGTGAGTGTTGTGAATGGCGGTGTTATTGGCGAATAAAGCAAAATGGTATAAAAACGGACATTGATATCATGTTTAGCTACTAATATGTATTTGAAACCCAAGGTTGTTGTTGACTGTTGTTCATAGTTTGAAGGTATACAATACATTAAAGATTAGTGCATTTGAGAAAGCTACTAAATCTAATAATTATATTTTATAACATAAAAATAACGAGGAGTGCTGTAGGTATATATGACTACTGATATCTGTACCAGACGACATCTTTTATTTATTATTTTAATTACTGAAATGTTACCATCAATCATAGCGTTTTTCATTAGGATAAAGTACTTTTTCAGATCACAGTTTCTGGGTAACACCAAAAATAAAGAATCTACGAAATTACTAGGAACATCTTATTAGGAACAGTTATTTTTATTAGAAATTCTGATAGAGACAGAGATCTCTTTCTAAATCAAAGCACTCAATGAACATTTATCGGTACAAAATCTCGCGAATAAATATTTTCTTCAAATACTTTTCTGCGAATCCATTTTGATTCATTGCCACTTAGGCGCGTCATCTATCGAGAATAGGGCTTGTTTTGTCTGAGACCCCCGGAAATTCTATAGTTTATTGGCTGAATGGTGTCCAGAAAAGTAATGGATTCCTTTATTAATTGCCAGACGTAATGTCTGGGGATAGAAAGTGCGAGAATAATCGGCGAAATTCTTGTGAATCATTTATCTCCAAGCTGTTGCGAAAAATTTGTAGTCGAGATTGTAAGCAACGCTGTCGAGAAGCTACAAAATGAGTTTGATTTCCGAACTGTAACATTTTGTCGTAACTTTTTCGAACATAAAAAAGAAAAAGACGATTTTTATTCAAGTAGGCCTCGCCGCACATGTCTTGGCAAGACAGACAATATGAGAGAAAGATGCGCCGAGATTAGTATTTGTGGCTGCTGCTGCGCATCTTTTATCTCATCTTCGTCTTCTTAAGTTATATTCCGGTATCTGTAAGTACCTTATCTTTTCAAAAAAGACCTCAAAATATTGTTTTGGTTATAATTATGAAACCAGTATTGAGGTAACATAATGCTTCTCAGCGGAGAATTCCCCTTTCTTTCGTTTATCAAAGCCATGATTCCGTATTGGATTAACAGCAGATAATTTTAAAATTATAATGAATATTATTCAGAAATCTGGCCGAAACTATCTATCGATCTGGCTTTGAGTTCCAAATTCGTTAATTTGCAATTTACTTTAGCACCTCCAAACCAACAAGACTGAGTTAGGATTAAATTGGAATAGGTCAACAGAATACGGAATTTCGTACGTATAAGAAGGGGTGTAGTTTGTTGTTTTATGCATCATTCGCTGGTCATGGAAGAAACCAGTAAGATGGAGACTACTAAGTAAATCTAAATCACAAAAAAAACAAACATAAATTTTTTGGACAGGACAACGTGCGTCAAGATTAATGCATTAGCCCTGTTTTTTTACCACATAGTTATAAAAACCGAGAAATACCTAGGCTGGAAATTCCACTATTTGTAAACATACAACAAGAGACCTTTACTCGCTTTGGATTCATATCAGTAACATAAAACTGAATAAAACCATATTTCTTGACTTTTAAACTGACATAACCAGAAGCGATAACCCTCAGGAGAGCAATGTCGTTAAGCATGGTGGAACTTTTCGATGGCTCCCTAGTGCTGGCAGCCATTTTAACTCAAATGAGTTAATCTTTTGTTAAATACAGCTGCAGTTGTAAACCAGATTTTGTAAATTCGTTATTAAGTGTAGCATTTATTTTGAAGTAGGTTCTTAAAGCTTTTAAAGCTCCTTCGTGAAACACAATTTAAATTACTCATCAAACAAAACTTATTTTACAGCCACAGTCTATTTCATTAATTTGCTAAAGTTGGGTGCTATCTCTTATTTTTCATAAAAGTAAGTGATTACTTAGTGAAGCATTGCTATGAAATTGAAAACTCTGAGTTAAATAAAAAACAAATCTCAAACAAAGCTAAAAACAACACGTGCTAAAAACAACACGTCATTTTAACATATCGATTTCTGGTAAATACTTTCGAAGACTGCACATTAAAACTTATTATTTATTATTAACTAAAAAAAAATATTTGTTTTAATTTATTTCTCGATGCAATGAATAGGTACGCAATTTCACGCCTAAGTATTTTGAATAAAAACAAACCCTTATGGATTATTAATATAAACTGTGTCTACACCAAGCGAGCAGCCTAGCGCGAATCCATTATGTGAAAAGATGTTTTGAAAATAATAGACGAAATTGTAATGAAAATGACGAAATGAAACAAGTTGACAAATTTCACGCACAAAAGCGCTTTTGAGAGTGCAATAAAGTAGGAGTGGATATAAAATAGAAAGCTGTTCGATGTGAGTGGCGGCGTTTAGGAGAAGTTTTCGGCGAACGAGCAGTTTTATGTACCTGGACATCTTTATGGAAAAAATCCATCTTGAATCTGAGACGTTGGGGTGGGATTTTAGTGAGAGCGATTTCATCACTGATACATTTTTCAGCGTATTAATCTTTTGGATCTATTCTAAACTGCCCCCCAACTCAAATAGCAGAAAATATATTCGTTTGCTAGAATTTATTAACATAGAGCTTAAAAATAAGCAATTAGACGATCAAGTCACATGTCGCAAGCTTATGTAAATCACAGATATTGTTTTGTATGGAAATGATACGCCTACAACACGTAATTTTACAGTTTATAGCTTAGTTTTAATTTTTAAGTTAACGAACGAATAGAAAGTTGACCATTTGAGTAGGGGGGATGGAGTCCTATTAAGAACACTGCCTACTTTGACAGAATATTGTATTACTTAAGCTAGGGTTTCCTAGGATGACGGTGCCGTTATATTACGGCCGTCATTTAGCGTTCTGACGTTACGGTGTCGCCATATTGTTTGCATAGACAACTTTCAATGCCGCTATATTATGGCCGTAATATGATATGACGGGCACCGTCATCCTTGGAAACCCTAGCTTTACCAACAAAATAATGGTATTTTTTTTGAAGTCATTATTGATTTTTACTTATCAGCATACCTAGCTGAGTTTATGTTGAGTGTGAGCTGTTTTGTGTAAAACCTTTTTTTTATTTATCGCTTTTGTCACAGCCGCAGCTCGTGTGCGTTTAGCCAGCCGTCCTCCGAGGTCCCAAGAGAGATTTTGAATTGCCACTTCCGTGCACGCAGGATAGTTTGTCTGTTGGAGCCACTAGGGCAGCGAGATTGTCTTGGTACTTGGCACATAAGCAATATAACGTTTTATCATTGTTTATGATGAATATGGTCAAACTTAATGAGATTTGTAGTTAGGGGCTAGGCTGTGAACGTTTTCGAATAAAATAAAGAGATGGGACATAACATTGTTGTCAATGCTATTTAGGACACTCACATTTATTATGGCAGTTAAAATTGTTGACAGATTTGTAAAAGATGTAAGAAATTCATAAATTACTTACCTTTTTTACGTAACGGTCTCAAAAAAAGGTAAGTAGTTCATAAATTACTTATCTTTTTTACATATCGGTCTCAAAAAAGGCATTAAGCGGAGTGTCGAGTCATTCAAGCAACAAAATCTCAAAAAAATAATGGCAACTTTATTGCTTCTGTTCTGGTTTTATGCAATACTAGCGACCGCCCGTGGTGTCACCCGCGTGGTTCTCATTCCCGTGGGAATATCGGGATAAAAAGCATCCTATGTTTTAATCTAGGCTATCTACTATCTTTGTGCCAAATTTCAACCAAATCTGTTTAGTAGTTTTTGCGTGATTGAGGAACAAACATCCAAACATCTAAACATCCAAACCCACAAACTTTCACATTAGGATTTTTGAAAAATAATAATACGTGTTAAATAAACCTTAGTTTAAAATCGTAACTTTTTAACCGAAACCAAAGTTCAAAATAATAAGTTTTTAGTGACAGTTCATATGAATATCGCTTGTTTTATAGCTTCATTCGTAATGTCTGAATACGTTCAGAGGAGGCAGGGTTTTATTTAGTGTGAACACATATATTAAGCCAGCAGGTCAGCCCTGGCCTTTTATGACTTACGGGATGGCCCATTCCCTGCAAATGTTTGAAGGTTTCTACTGAATGGGTTTTTTATTTTCAAGTTATTTTTTACAAATTGTCGATAAAATTGAAAATTTTTTTTAGAAACATTGCGTATTTCGAATACGTAGAAAAAAGACTGAAATGCTAAATTTACATGTTCTCTTACTATTGTGTCAAGATTTACATATGTGTTTAGACCCGTATATTTGAGAAGTTTTTCAATTTCATTGACATTTGCATGGATAACCCTTCAATTTATTAGGTTTATTGTAAAAAACCGGCCAAAAGCGAGTCGGACTCGCGCACGAAGGGTTCCGTACCAAAAAATGGTAAAAATCACGTTAGTTCTATGGGAGCCCCCTTAAATATTTATTTTATTCTGTTTTTAGTATTTGTTGTTATAGCAGCAATAGAAATACATCATCTGTGAAAATTTCAACTGTCTACCTGCAGTCGTTATTAATATCGAGCAAAAAACGGCACAAAAATCACGTTTGTTGTATGGGAGCCCCCTTAAATATTATTTTTTTTCTGTTTTTAGTATTTGTTGTTATAGCGGCAACAGAAATACATCATCGGTGAAAATTATAACTGTCTAGCTATCACGGTTCGTGAGATACAGCCTGGTGACAGACAGACAGACGGACAGCGGAGTCTTAGTAATAGGGTCCCGTTTTTAACCTTTGGGTACGGAACCCTAAAAAGGAAGCATTTTCTGCAATATAAACCAAGATTACCGTAACTATAATATATAAATAACTATAATATACAACTATTGTAATAGACACTTGCCACACCATGCATACAGGGTATAAGGGGAACGCTTCCGTATGGGTCCGGTTCCGGGAACTCTGCAGTGCAAAACCTAAATATTTAAGTTAAGTACTATTTTAATCACCAAATGAACTTTATTGAAACACGTGGATTTTTAGAATTAATTACTGCAATTTTGTTTTAGCGCTAGGTATTAGGGTTGACCGCAGATTAAACCGCAGTTTGTAGTTGTTTGAGGTCAGTAAATTTTATGGATAGTTTTAGTCCTTAATAAATACTAAGGACTTAATGTAAATCAATAATAAATTGCATTAGCCTGCGAGGCTAAAACGCTTACCAGCATTAGCCTACGATTGTTGAGGTTAAGCAACTTCGCAATGGTCGGTCATGGGATGGGATGGGTGACCAAATATTTATTACCTTGCGCTCCGAAAGGCACGTTAAGCCGTTGGTCCCAGCTACATTTGCAATCGTTAACACCTACCAATCCGCATCGTAGCAAATATATATTTTTTTGTTTATTGTTATCAAAATATTGTTAAAGGTATGGGTACCTAGTATAATTGTGTGTGTTAAACTTGAATAAACAATGAATTCATTGAGTAAATTTGTTAGTGGAGTGTCAACTATACAAATGAATACGTACCTTTTGTGACTTTATAAAACCCTATGTTACGAAAAAAGTGGCTTGAAATACAGTGTTGAGTCACTCACTGTATTCCAATGCCACTTTTTCGTATTATTATATTATTATTACCAAAGCATTTGGATAAATTAGTACCTACGTACACCTACCTAACCAATAAAGATTGCACGGCAGTCGGTAGTCGGTAGCTCTAGCCTTCGCGCACACAGTTGCGTGTGTACAAAAACGTCATCTGTATTCTGTATAGTGTCTGTGTAATAGGTGGTTACTACGCGGCGGTTGTGTGGAGTGTCCGGGGGTGTGGTAAAACCTAAGATTTACCAATTTTTTATGGTAAAAGAACGAACTGTTCTGTGATTATCGTTCATTTCAAACTTTTGCCTCGGTTCGGTACTCGGCAAATTTTAGGGTTTACCTTAGAGATACGGTAAATGCTGTTAAAGGTTTATTATAATTATCTTTTTCTTATTGCTAATAAATAAACCAAATTATAATTAACTAGCGGCCGCCCGCGACTTCGTCTGCGTGGAAAGATTTTTTTTGCTATCCCTCGGGCACTTTTTTTCGTGATGAAAGGTACCCTATGTCCTTCTCGGTACCCCTGACAACGTGTGTGCAAAATTTAATGATGATCGGCTCAGTAGATAGGACGTGAAGGCGTAACAAACAAACAAACAAATAAACGTACTTTCGCATTTATAATGTTAGTAAGGATTTACTCTTTTTTAGAAAATCCTTATATTTACCAGCTCGACAGTTAGTAAATCCTAAGATCTTTTAGAAAAATCTAAGATTTGCCAATATACGGCTTTTTACAGTAACATACCAAAGTTGATTAAAATTAAAAAAGTTGTGTACATGCCATGAAAAGCTACATCATGAGTTTGGTAATCACAATCACAGTATGATTCACCAAAAGTTACGAAAGAATTCAGCCATTGCCTACCTACCGTCCGCAAAATGTGCTAAAATCAAGACGTATGGCAACATTCCCAGAAATGAGAGGACGTCCAAAAACTAACATTAGTAGTAATAGTGGGCTTTAGGATGGTAGTTTTTCCTGTAAATAGCACCTGCTTTGTTTTCTATAAGAAGACTTGGCTTTTTGCTGGTGTGGTCATTAGGAAGCTTACGTGGAGTCAAATGAAACATCAAAGTCAGATATTTACAGAATGACCTATTTTTGTACCAGTATTTTATATTTTACCGTTTCTTTTATTATAAATAAAGTATTGGTAGAAAAACGATAAAAATAAACATAGGAATATGTTTTTATTAGAGTAGGTACACCACTTAATTTATGGGGTATTAAGAAAGTTATTTCTGTTGTCTGTTAAGGTGGCACCCTGAGCGAAAGTGGCGCCGCGGTGAATTTTATTTGATATTATAATTCTAATACACAATTTTATTAGACGGTATCGTTACATTCCCTCGTAGTCACTGCTAGAAGTAGATAGCAAAATTGCTAAAAGTGGCCGTTTTTGACACATTTGCTATCTACTTCAACATTTGCATAGACGTTTAATTAAAATGGCTGAATGGTATATAAGCCACTGACTAAACGGCACCGTTTAATTACGTAATGATTAATGTAATCTAATCTAGTTGTCTGGTATGATTAAAGAAAAAACTCCTAAGTGTTTTATATTTGTTACAGCAGCTAATATCCGAAGTGCTTTAGGAGTAGCCGGCTAAAACTAGGTGTAGCTGCCCAACAAGCAAAAACGTCATATAAGCTCTGTCTTTTACGACTTTAAGTTGGATAGCAGTCTTATAATAGTAATGAGATGACTTCTAGGTCGTATAGACGTCTTAAATTAAACTTTTTAGTCGTGCGACGAATATGTCATAATAAACTGGTCATAGCAACGTCGGTAAGACTAAACTATATGACGTTACATTAACGTTTTAGCTAAAACGTCTATACGACAACGCAATAGTCGTACTATGGTCGTACTAACGTTACAGTCCGTTAGACGTTTTCAACTGACCAAATTAGGTGTTTGAAAAACCTATATACGACCTTTATATAATGTGGCAGTTGTATACACGTTTTTACAGTGACGTTTATAAAACTATCACTATTTTGTTATACAGCAGTCAATTTGAGACATTTATATGACTTGGTGGTTTTTTTACGACTCAAATATAACCTTTGTATTACGTGATGTCCATTTAATGCCATGCCCTGACTTTAATAAACCTTGTAGTCGCATTTGAGTCAATTTGTGACTTTAAAACGACTTGGCCGCCATATTTACGGAACATATGATAAATCAAATTCAAAAAATGGAAGCAAAAAATTCGTGGAGAAACAAAAAAACGTAGTGGAGCTTTCAAAAGAAAAGTAAAACGAAATTTCCTGTTATTAAAAAGTACAACACCAACAACTGTGGCATTAGTCACAAATGTTGAAGAAGAAAAGTGTACAACACATGAACAACAAGAAGGTTCAGTATCAACATTTATTTTATTTACTACCTATAAAAAAATATTGTTTATGATTTTTTCCGATATTGAATTTTTTTATCAGTCGGTAGGTAACTACCTAAATGTTGAAATGATTTATGTTCTTATATGAAAGTTAATTTAATTTGGATTACAGTTGACGTTGTTAAAAGTGTTCCTGGTGGATCCACTGTGGTAACATATGGTAAGCTTTTTTCGTAACGTATTACCTACCAGTAGGTACTAGCTTCCGCCCGCGACTTCGCCCGCGTGGACATTCGAGAAAATCCTTAGAGATCCTTTAATGTTTTAATCATGTTTCAGATAAATTTAGATTAGTACTTGAATGTAATCTGCAGTGAACTTATACAATGACCAGTTTTTGACCAAATTTAAAATAATTATTTTGGTTAATATTGACATAATCAAAAAAGGGTTTTTAATTGTTTAAAGAACCCTAATAGTTAGCGGCAATGGCGTATTGTATGTCTTTACTTGGTCATCAAATAACCTCAGAACGACTTTTTGTCTTTATAACGTCATAAAGAGATAATTGTGCGACAAAATTAACATGGCTGACATTTTTATAATCAAACATAATTTTATGAATTAAAATATTATGTGTTAAACGCAAAACTACGAAGGGGCATGAAAATATGAATAGTATTTACATAGGTATATTATCATAAAACTTTAATTCCCAGTCGAACTAAACGGTATGAGAGACATACAGTAAGATAATATGAAAGTTAAATAGTACTAACCTTTTAAATCCTTGTACTTATTGATTTATTTTGCACTCAGATCTCGAAACATAACCACAAACACGAGCCACTAACGAACATTAAAAATCAGTCGTATAGGTGTTGTGACTTGACCCAAATAAAACGTTTTCGTCATTCAAAAACATCTGTATGACCACAATATAACGAAAGAGTCGTTGTAACGTTTTGATGCGACTACTGTACGATGAGAGAGTCGTTGTAAAGTTTTGATGCGACAACTGTACGATGAGCGGTAATTCCATAACGTTCATACGACTTTTGAATGACGTTAACAAAGTCATCTTGTGACTTTTGTATGACCATTAAACAACAATGTTGGTCGTATAAATGGGGCCCTTTTCGCGTTGAGCAAACGTTATTATAACGTTAGTGCGACCTAGCTTTTGCGACCAGTGGTAATAAGATAACGTTTGTACGACTATTGTACGACTATAAATTGTTAGTTGGGTGAGCTGGTAGCTGTTGGTTAAACCTAGGTGTAACCGATTTTCTCACCGCTAATACTAGGTTTAGCCGGTTAAAACTACGTCTAGCCTTCTTTGTGCTTCTACTAAGGATAAGTAATTTATAGGGTACTAAGAAAGTTATTTCTGTTGTCTGTCTGGTTCTGCCGCCGTGGTGAATTTTTTTTAATATTATAATTTTAATACAGAATTTTAATAATGGTTTACGTGAAAATTTTAGGACCCACAGTCTAGTATTTTTAGACGGTATCGTTACATTCCCTCGTAGTCACTGCTAGAAGTAGATAGCAAAATTGCTTATAGTGGCCGTTTTTGACACATTTGCTATCTACTTCAACGAATGTAATTTAAAATTTTAACCCATATTCGGGACCTACAGGAGTAAAGCAGATCGGTTACACCTAGGTTTAACTAACAGCTACCGACTATACCTAGTTTTTGCTGGCTAAACCTAGGTGTAGCCGCACTTCGGGTATTAGCTGTGACGTATACCTACGCTAGACAGTGTGATATCCGAGATTCAAAATTAATTAAGTACTCCAACTAAATTTTATGAACGAAATTAATGCCTATCCAGGTTTATAGTAACGAGAAAATATATTATCGGAAATATCACGGAAGGAAATTTGTAAACCAGCAATTAATAAATCAACATGGAGCCGTATCAGTTTCCGGGTACTAAAACATGGCGGATTACACCGGAAAGACGTCATTAATTTCGACAGTCCCGATAATCAAGGGATAATAGCCAAATCAGATAAACACTTGCTAGAGGATTGAATGAATATTCGTATTACTTGAAATCACATCGGTAATTACTAGAGACCGGATTATATGCAAATGCATATAGCATATATATTGCATATGCATTTGCATATTTAACCCGTTTTCAGTGGTAGATGCATATTTTGGCAAAAAATTTGGAAATTATGCATATTTACGCTCGATCTCGTTCATCGTTCAGATGTCTCAACCATAGCACAAGCGCTCAGGTGCACTTTCATTTGTTTTTTAAAAATAAAACTTCACCTTTACTTGTCAAGGGTTTCGGTAAGTTTATGTTCATATGGCACTCAAATTTAAGTTCTGCCTAGTTACCTCAATGCGGCATGCAGTGGATGTATTTCTGCTTACAAAAATATATTTAGCGATCATAGACACAATTTGTCTTCAGAACATTTTGTCGTATTTAGTCGTATCATTTATAAAAGTAAATTTCTGTCAAATAAATTTTGTAATTGATATTTTCGCAAAAACGATTGTTATCGTTGAGTTTTGAGAATTAAAATAACGCTAAAAATAGTCTTTTTTATTAGTTTATCTTGCATATTTTGGCCCTTTTTGTGGATTTTCGTGCCTATTTTAGCTATTTTGGGTTTTTTATGTTGCATATAATCCGGTCTCTAGTAATTACTGTACGAAGAAACAAAGAACTGAAGGTTTGTGATCAATTTTATTCATTCTTGAAAGTAGAAAACTATACTAGTTGAGAAACCCTTGCTGCGCTAGTTAATAATCCCACTTGTCCAGTTTTCGGTTCTAAACAAAGTCAAATTTGTAAAAACGATAACAAACTTTTCTTTGGGAAGATTGTTTGGACGAGTACTTTATTATGATTGTTAAACATTCGACGTGTGAAAAATCTATTGTAAGCAAAAAATTGTGTCAATCTTTGTTTGTTTGATAGGCACCTATACTTACAATTTACATTATAGCCTTTTTATATCGCATTAAATGCCAACAAACCTTGCACATAAAAATGAATAAAACTGGATAGAACGGACACTCCCGCTCCGAACGGGCTCAAAGTTCAAAGGCTCAAAGACGATATTAGCCTACTCCGTTAAACAGAAAACTCAGTCGGACTGCCACGGACGGCGTCGCCAAACGCGCATTTGCCCGTTTGTGCGTTCCGTACGATCTTGGAAACAAACTACAATGGCGTCAAGGTATTGGTGTGTATTTGTTTGCACAAACAATTTAAAAACGATGCCACACTTAAGTTTTTTTAGTTCGCCCAAAGATGATCTTTGAAATTTACCTCTCGGTCGGTAAGTATTATTTTCTAAATAATATTTCGTTCTCGTACCTAATTTATCAATAGGACATGAATAGATCTTTATGTTGCCAATTGTTTCAAAAATACTGTAGGCACTTTAAATAAATTTTACTATTGCAATAGTAAAATTTATTTATGACGACAAGTAAAAAATGTATTTTTTAAATAGCCCTGCCATCGGTAAGCAATATTCAATAGCAAGCAACCCTGGCAACACGCAGCGACGCGTAGCGACGTGAAGGGGGAAGTAGGTATATAAATGGCGGCATTTGGAACTCCGACAAAGAAGAGTCCGTTCTACCCAGTTTTATTTATTATTATGCCTTGCACTAGCCTGAGGCCACGATGCTTCGATAAATAGTGTTCACTTTATGCAACACAGTTTCTGCATTAGTTATGAATGTTATGATATAACACTCGCTGTATATTCCCTGCTGAAATATTCACAAGCTAAACAATAATATGAACAACATTATTATAATGTATGATACATTATTCAAACACGTCTTAAATTATGAACTACAAATAAGTAGATCTTTGTTAATATCATAACTTCGTTAAATTAGCATTTGCGAATTACATTGGATACATGTTTAGGAATCAATGCAAAAAGTGCCCGCGAACTTGTTGTTAGTAGGTAAGTACTTAACGTGTAAAAACAGCAGCCGCTAACACGCACAGCGATTTTTTTTCCAATTTTATAAAGCCATCTTTTTTATGTTAAGTGAGTTATTTTTCAATTACGTACAGATAAAAGTACTTACCTCTATATTTATTAAAACATGTTGTGCATTGGTATTACAGTTATTTAAAAAACAATCATATCATACTGCTTCCTGACATAATAACTCAAACATCAAAAGTAGCAACTACTTGAAGCGTAAAACGGTTCTAATGCCATAATTTACCGCAGGATGTTTTATTTACAACGCATATCCATCCACATAAAGCGGGCCATTCAACACGAGGAACGCTCATCATCCTCCTTTTTCCACTCGAGATGCGAGATCCGGCTAAAAGGCCGGAAGGACGACTCGAGATACTGTGGTTTCATACAGAAAACATACGGTTGAGAATTGGTGACGGGATCGTTTGATAAAAAAGGTTTTCCTTAATAAGGTTTTAGAAGGAACATGAGCGCCGGTTAGTTCTGTCGGTGAAGTGTTTGTCGGAGCTGCGGTCTGTCGGAGCAGTGTTTCTCGGAAGTGCGGTCTGTCGGAGCACGTTTGTGGAAGCTGCGGTCTGCCAGAACAGTGACTTGTCGGAACTTCGTTTTACACACGAGCATGCATGCCATACGGCTCAATTTTAATTTCAGAAGGAGAGTATTCTTTTACCGAGATACTTGGTTTATCGAGTGTTAAATACCTATAGGAAAGTTTAATTTTGGGCTAAAAATATAAGTCCTCCTTTGTTTACATTTCTCAATTTATTTATGTGTTTAATACAGAGTTAAAAAAAATAAGTACCATCTTAAAAAATCTCCATGATTTCTCTCTTTTACGTCCTCATTCTGTTGGCTGTCTGGGCAAATTATGTTAGGAGTGTGCTGATTAAATTAACATTAAATAAAACTACTCTATAACTCAACGGACGTCTGAATCACATACTCGATCCCGTATGGTTTTTAAAATGTCGCAAAGTCCAAGGACTAGGATGAATGGAAATCAACTGTTTGTAAGATTGTTACGCCAAGAAAATAGTATAAAACGAAAATGACATATTTTTCTTCTTACTAAAGTCGTTTAAGAATATTTTAATATTGTTATTCATAAAATGCTGTGCCCAATATTTTGGTGGTAGAATCAAATAATAATAAAATTAGATTCTCAGTAGAGACGGGAAGAAGTGGAAGTCCCTTCTGAGAGCCCTATGTCATACATACATGTCATCATCAATTCATCATCATGAATGCAGACAGTGGCATTGCGTTCTAAAACAAATGATAGCGTAAACTATAGTCAAAAAAAATGAAGCGAAGGCGATTGTCCTTCGCTACTAGCGGTCGCCCGCGACTACGTCTGCGTGGAAAGTTATTTTGCTATTCCTTGGGAACAATACTTTTTTTCGGAATGAAAGGTACCCTATGTCCTTCTCTGTAGCCCTGACTACGTGTATGTAAAATTTCATGATGATCGGTTCAGTAGTTAAGACGTGAAGGCGTAACAAACAAACAAACGAACTTTCGCATTTATAATACTAGCGACCGCCCGCGACTTCGTCTGCGTGGAAAGGTTTCTTCCTATCCCTCGGGAACAAAACTTGTTTTCGGGATGAAAGGTACCCTATGTCCTTCTCTGTACCCCTGACAACGTGTATGCAAAATTTCATGATGATCGGTTCAGTAGTTAAGACGTGAAGGCGTAACAAACAAATAAACAAACAAACGGACTTTCTCATTTATAATATTAGTAAGGATTAGTAAGGATGGGATAGTAAGGATTATCCCCGTTCCCATATTCGAGAAATTATTTGTCTTGCATTCAATTTACTATGGACTTTATGTCAAAAACTACCATCAGTAAACGAATCGTTCTCTAACATAGGAACCGGTACTTAGAAGCATTTTTATTTATGAGTACTTCTTTAAATAAAATTCTCAATATATAGTACTTACTCATAAATGCATAATACTTACCTACTTGCAAGATATTCTTTAAAATAAAGATGAATATAAAAATTGCCTTATAAATTATGCAAACGTATTTTAAGAAGCTGAGTTAATATTGCATTTTTTATAACGCACAGCAACAAAGGAATGCCGAGTGGATGTTTTTCATAAAGTGTAACAATTACAGAGGAGCGCACTTAACAATATTTAATGCCAGGCTTTTAAGTCGAAAGCTTTTTATATGAAAATCAGAGTATGAAAATTTATGTAAGTATGGTGAGTTTTTGTAACTTTTGTCTACCCGAGTGATTTTACATTTATAAAAGTTAGATCGCGAAAACGTCGACGTCGCTACCGCATCTTCGTACTCTCACGACGTCAACACTGCTTTTTAAATTGCGTTTAAAATGACAAAAATATCTTTAACTTTCGCAACGATACTTTCTTACGTAACCCGGGGGGTGATTTTGTAATTTTGTTGCAATCAACTTTGACAGAAATCGCAGTTACATTGCTGCTTTAGTTAAGAACCAATGTGACAACTATCTTACTTAAAGCAGCAATGCAACCGCGCTTTCAATCGATTTCAATCGAGAATTGTTAGTAACAGCTTTACGTAATCAAGGTACAGGTCCTTGATGCCCGGAAAATGAGATTTCTATTGATGTCCGGAGGCCGCGCGGGCATTGATGAATTGAATGTAAATCGAAGGTTGATCAAATAAGACATTAGCTTTTGTTCAATTGTAACACTTTTTTTACGTAATCTAAGTAATTCCTGAAAACAATTAATAATTTGTTTACTTTTAATGGTTAAGTTCAATGACATTAGTTGAAAGGTCAATCTGTCACTTCATTTTGACGTTTTGCCCGCTCCATTCCACGAACGCTTTGAGATGTTTTGATGAAATCTTAGTAATCCAAACATTATTTCTTAATTAACAACTTTCGTTTATTCGTTTTCTTATAAAAGAATATAAAATTAAATAAGTAAATTAAACTACATTAGTTCTGCAGTATCTTTCTTCTAAAAAACATGAAACGGAACAAAGCACCGTGTCACAGATAAATTTCTGATCATAACCCTTCTAATAGATTAATCGATTAGTAATCGATGACAATCGATTAGTAATCGCCTTTAGAGTTTTAACTACAAAATTATGATTTTTCGATAGAAATATTTTAATTGAATAGTTTTATCGCATGCAATTAACTTATAAATAAAATTCTTCACGATTTGAGTCTCGTTCTGGTATTTTCAGTGTTTTACTTTGAGATTTGGCAAATCGCTAGGTGTCCGAAGCTGTTAGTTTTTTTTATCGTCTGACATGACATGATCATGCACTTTTCTCTTGTCCTTTTTGGCTCCAAACCATGAAGTGAAGGAAGCAAAATTATCCTTTTTTGAGTCTTAATTTGTAGGGCTGCGGCCCATTTTTATAATTTAAAATATCTTTAAAACCCATGCAGTAAACATGGTAAGAAATCCTTTTGGAAATAATATCATTTTATGAATTGCGAACATTGACCCGCCATGTGCTGAACCGCGTGTTCTTTTGTTCCAGGGTTTTTTTTTTGTTTTTATGTCTGTCCTTAAGATTTAACACTGTTTAACAGTGCCTTTTTAGTTTTCTGGTCTAATCCTTAGTACCAGCCTCATTTTTGATGTAATCAAACCTTGAATTACACTCAACTTATCATGATGGAGATTGTCTCATATCTTCCATCGCCAATATGAAGTGGTGACCAACGCTTCATACTTCAAGCATCCTGTACTGTTCCGTACCTACTCAAGATGGGAAGTTGTATTTACTGATCAACGGCCTTGACACCAAGAGAGGGACGAAAACCTCACCGATGACGTCCTTGGAAAGCTCTTAAATGGTGGAGATTCAGCAGTAACCAACCATCCTACTGTATGTATGGTAACTTTAAATATATTTCTTAACTTAGTGATAAGTTTTACAAGTTAATCTTTTGACCGTAAGCAGGATGTATGTAATAAACGATAAACTGTTCTGAGAAATAAATGTAATTCTTTAAATTCAATCTTTCTCTTTATTTATCTCTGAAATCGTTTGCTGCAGCGTATAAGGCGCCCTTATCTTCTATAAATTCTAATACGCTGTACTCCAGGTGCGGAAGAGCCAACTCCCTGAACATGCTCCAGCCTAACTGAGTAAGCCGCATTCCACTTGAGCTTAAACTATAACACCGAACGCTCACCCTTTAACTCTCAATAGTCGCCCTGTGGGAGAAAACCGTTACACAATCATCATCATCATCATCATATCAGCCGCACGACACCCACTGCTGGGTATAGGCCTCCCCCAAGGATCTCCACGACGATCGGTCCTGCGCTGCCCGCATCCAGTAGCTTCCCGCGACCTTCACCAAATCGTCGGTCCACCTTGTCGGGGGCCTTTGTTCAATGTACTGGCATTTTTACTTCATAAAAAACTGGCCTGACTGAATGAACACTCTTCGATCAAAAATACCCTAAATTTCCGGCATCTCAAATAGCGTCCCACTTACAAACTGGGTGCTTATTTTGCACAAAATAAGTGATAAAAGATGTGCTTTTGTACAAAATAAGTTTATTTTGTACAAAATAAGTGATATAGAATGTCAGTTTGTAGAAAATAAGAGGTGATTACTTATGTACATAAAAATAAGCGCTAAGTTTGTAAGTGGGACGCTATTTGAGGTGCCATTTTTGCGTATTACCTACCTAATGTTTACTGTTTGGTTTGTGAAGCATTATCTAGGATATTCTTGATCGAAGTAGACACTGCTCAAACCACTTGTTACTAATATAATGAGGATCAGTAACAGGTCTGAATCCTATAGTTTTATTGATATAATATAAACACATATTGATAGCTATGAAATGTAGTGAAAGAATTTTTGAAATCCGTTTAGAAATGGTTGAATTAAAAGGGCTTAAAAGAAATGCCAAGCTCAATGCAATATGTGCTTTATCACGTACGTCGCGATGACGTCATAAGGACCCCCAAAAAACCAGTGTTTTAGCTCTTATAACTTCTCAGGTTTAAGAGATATCGTAATTTTTTTTCACAGTTAATCATGTGGTGGCATAATCTTTCTAATTAGCCACTAAACAAAAATCGTTACTGATCCTCATTATTGATTATCGATTTGTAAAACTATACGAATAAATACGAATATGAAATAATTGTTAATAAGAATTCGTATGCATAGGTAATTGTCATTATCATAGCCGGCCTCTATTCCCCGTCGGTCGTAGACTTAATTCACCTGGGCTAATTAACCTTCTAAAAAAACTCATGTGATAATCTCCCAAATTGTCTCTAATATTTTTTTAATTACTCTTCAACAGTTTTCATTCTTTCTCTAAGTTTTAAAATCCATTCTAGCCAAAAGTGGCCACTTTGAGTAATAAAATGGTCCGTTGAAACTGCAGCTCGGCTGTTTTCAGAATAGTATAATTGCATTGCCGACCCCCACGCACTACTGCAAACTGCAATATATCAGTCGGATCAGTTACTGCATACCTGCGCCATAAAAATAGTTTTATTTATTCTTATGCCTGCGCCGAGTTTAGCCGAGTTCAACCGAACTTAGCCGAGCTTCCTTCCACGAAGGGAGACGTGACGTGACCGATAAGGTAACGTAGCGAGATGGAGAAGTGCAGACATTTAAAGTTCCTATATTTGGGAAAATGCGGAGATCCGATCTATGAATGTCTTTAAAATCATAAGAAAAACGTTTTCTCATTTCAAATAATTATTCACACAAAGATTTTGAAGTAGAAAGTATCATTAAAACCTCTAATGAAAAGAAACTTAACTCCATAAGGCGGACAGCGCACAGCGCAATAGGCGGTTTTAAAATACACTTTTCATTATGAATTCGTTGAAAAGTGACATAGTACTTACACAATAGTAGAGCACCTTTCAATAACATTTGAAGAAAATATCAACGAATTGGCAGTTTACAATTATTACAAGTCAACCAATAAAATAGTGTACACTTGGTAGCTTGCAAGCTGCATGTGACACTTTCATACAATGCCACATTTCTCGGCAGTGCAACCGACACACAATAACTTTGAGGTCTCGTCTCGTGGGTGTGTAAAAGGCCCCTCCACACTGTCTCGGCAGTCTTGGCTAGCTGACCAAGTTGAAGCACGGCTAAATTTACGGCTTGAATTTCGAGCGAGCTGCACTTTCCATCTTAAGATCCGATGAAAAATTAGGTAGGCTAGCGGGCTATATGCGATTTCAGCTTTCTAGATTTATTCTTAGAGCTTTTAAAATAGAAACGTTAATTTCGGTGTAAAAGAAAATTGTTGGGCAGTGTCATAGTCGCTAGATACACATATCTAATGTGTTACAAAGCAGAATAGAATATTTTGATGTTTAAATTCAACATGAATATTTACAAATAATTAATCGTGCTTTAGGAATTCCAAATTAACCACTTATGCAAACAATAATACCAAATCGATCACATCTTCTGATTATCTGTTCTAGTTAGTGAATATCTAAAATTTATAATCATAGTAAGGACACAGTATGTAATATTTTACTCGAAAAAAACTTCCAAGGATTAGGTACGCTAATATGTGAACGTCCAAAAGGAACGTTATTGGTTTATAATAATAATGACAAGAGATTTTATGATGAAGAAAATCAACAAAACTCTGGAAAGGCCAACATTTTTCTGCATATTTTGTTTCATGAAGAGAAATTTATGTTGATTATAAAGCTCCGACCGCGACCTTCAAATATTTTCTCTCTCGGAAACTTTTTTTCTAGGTGAAAAGTAAGTAGTGTGTTATTATTAAAAATTCATGATGATCGGCTGAGAGAGTAACAAACGAACAAATTCAGTTTCGAATTTATAATAATTCGTTCAGGATTCGGTTCCACATTAAAAGATATCTGAATTTTCAACTCAAATAAAAGTCTTCAGTGTGTAATACTACGCCATTACGCCGAATTCCACCATTTAATCCCGTAAGTCATTTGAAACGTCGAAAATTCGAAAACTGCCTAAGTATTAAATCGTCGGACTTAAAAGCTTTCTGGACAATTTTGGCGATTTAGTTAATACGATTAGAAATTTATGTGATTTCTTCGTTTTTAGATTAAAGCGCGATTTAGCTAAATGCGCTTTCGTTTTATTGAGTTAGCGAAATTCGTTTGTCTTAAAAGTGCTTTGATAGATTTTTTCTTACTATTATTAGGAGTTACGAGTACCATTCGCTTGAATAAATGTTGAACCACTTATCAGCTGCGTTGAATTAGTTTAGTTAAATAGAGATTTTTAACCGCCTCTGTAGTGTAGTGGTTCGCCTACATGTAGAAGGGTTTAATGCCCAGGAGGGGGGTACAATACTCGGTTTGGTTTGTGGTAGGGCTTATTTAAAGTCCGCCTGGCTAGCTACTACTATTTTACCTAAGTCTGACGCCATAATTTTTTTTTTGTGTTCCGGCAGTTAGAGATAAGATAGCCAGTTCCTGTGTCAGGATTCCGGGTGCAGTGCGCTTACACTTTTGACTTAAACGTCACTTAACATCAGGTGAGGTGAAAGGTTAACACTTTTATATTCCGTTGTGGATAAAAAAAAGGTTCTTCGCTAGAAATTCATAGTATAATATCGAAAGTTTGGATGGTTGTTACTCAATCACGTAAAACAAAACAACTGAACGGATTTGAATGGCTTTAAAGCTTGTTTTAACAAATATAAGTAATTTTTTATCCTGGTCAATGGTTCCCTAGGGATTTTTGGAATGACAACGCGGGCTAAGTCACGTGCAGAAGTTAGTCCTCAATAAGTAATCTGTCATAAGTATTTTACAAGTATAAAGAACTTTCTAAACACATTAAATTAAAATAGCTTTAAGTACCTCTCTTAAAGTATCTCGAATACTTAAAAATAATTCAATTACAGTCAGTCACTATATTATTCACACGTACTTAACGTTTTCTTGAAAATGTTACTTACTTACTCATTATTTTTACACGACTACGGTGAAGCAAAAAGGGGGGTATGATTTTGATTGGTATCTGTTCCCTCATACCTTCTAATCTACTACAAATAAGGTATTGTTTGAAACGTCTTAATCGTCCGCAAGTTATAGGATATGTGACGTCATATTAAATTGATTATCCCTTCTTCGTCTCTGAGATTTAATTTGTTACAAAGTAGTAGCTCTGCTACTCGTTCGCACTCTGTCGCACGTAGTTCAGCGCCCAAGCGGGAAAGAGAAAGCAATAGCCTTCCCCTCCCCGCCTCCGACCATCGCTGCCCGCCGCCGCGTCAACCTAATTCTTTGTTGCGCGCGCGCGCAAGACGCACGTAGTCACAAAAATGATACTTTTTTGTTTAACTATAGTCTTAAAATCAGTGGAATTATAGACGTGAATTAATTCGTGAGAAACGGTAAAATACCGTCACTATGCAAGTGATACGAATGTTGAAGGTAGACTCACAATTATCTTTTCTCTTAGTGATGAAAAGTATGCAAGTTATTCATAAAGGCAAACTGCCTTATATTTGCCTCGAGTCGATACGTCATGCTGACGAATCCTTCATATATTATGATTGAACTCAACTTACAGGTAAGTTCGTTTAATCATTATTAACCGCTTCATATTTAACAAAATATGAATAAATTTGCTGGTGTTAACTGCAAAATATTTGCTTTGAGTCAATACGACATACTTGCTTTTATAAGATATTTTTTCCCGAGTCAATACGTGATATTGACCAGTGATACTATTTTGAGCTAATACAAGATACCTATTAGCCGTAATTTTATAAAAAATATATACCTAGATTTGCTGACGTAAACTGTAGATTATTTACTTGAAGTCACTACGAGATACTTTTATGTGTTAATACGAGATATTAACCGTTATTTTACAAATATTAATAAAATATTTGCTATCAAAGTTAAAGGCCCAATAACCTTTTAAGTAAAACATCAAAATTGTTGTCACTGATACAGCTATGTACATACAAGTACTTTTATATGTTTTCGGTTTTCTCGAACAACATTATAAAACAAAATTCTGATTCCTTCTTATTTTGTTTTTTCTTCGTGAAAAAATCAGCAATGATGTTGAACATCAAAATACACTCCCACAAGTGTTAAAGGTGCTCTTAAGATCAGTAAAGTTTAAAAAAATATTATTGGCAAACTCATCGCCGATTCGTTGAAAATGAATCATGCTATTATCATGTATTATGCCACTACTGAAAATCGTTCGTATAGTGTCTTTAAAGACCGTCAGCGCGACGACACCTACTGCTCAGTCCTCTCTAAACTTGGGGTCTGCCACAACAACCATAACCATATCTTGGAACACAAGCTATTGGGCCGAGGTGACGGACAGCAACCAGCAGGGCCAGTTTAACGTGTTTCATCAGCCTTGCAGCACCTACCTGCAGCTTCCAGCTCCAAGGGCTACCTGTAATCACCACCGTCGGCACCGTCGCGCTACTGGATCAGAACAAAAGGTCTGTACCTTGTCTGTATTTTAGCTGGTCAGCTAAAATACGTTCTCGATTCAAGTAAAATCTATCACAAACGACCGTTATGTGCTTTCCAATACTAATCCTAAGTATTCAGTTAGTTAAATTAGAAAATAAATGAATATACATATTTTATTTTCTTAACAAAAGAAAATAGAACATGTGGGTACTTTCTGAACATTTTATGGAGGATGCTAGAACAACAATAAACTCATAACATGTGTCCTGATAATGTCATGGCACAACTATTAGTCTTTGAGAACAGTTGCTTTTACACACAGCGCAAAAAGCATTTAAGACTAGCGGCCGCCCACGGCTTCGCCTGCATGGAAAACTTTCTTGCTATCCTTCGGGAACAATATTTTCCTTTCGGGATTAAAGGTACCGTATGTCCTTCTCTGTAACCCAGACAACGTGTATAAAAATTTCATGGTGATCTATTCAGTAGTTAAGATGTGAAGGTGTAACAAACAAACAAACAAAAGGACTTTTGCATTTTTAATATTAGTAAGGATGTTATTTAGACAATAAACTTCATGAGTTTTGGGTCTTATTCTTTGGCTTTTGCACAGCAGTACACATAATCATCATCTTTACTTAATGTTTTAAACCAATAATTTTAACCATTAATTTTCAGGCTTCAATGACCTATTAAGATGACACTTATGTCTGGGTATTAATTACCAAAATTTCTTAAATTTACAAGTATTAGAAACTATAAAAACAATGATTCAAATATTTAAGATCCTCATTAACTATCAAGAAAGTACAATTACTCCCAGCCAAACATGTAAATTCTGTGGCTTGTATTGAATTTCTAAAATTAGTAGTATATTGACAAATAAGGACAAACAAAATATTTTTAGAAGAAGCTATTAAAATCAAATAAAATACATTTTAGTGACTTTGTCAGATACTTAGGAACTATTACAGCAGTTTGTACTGCGGTAGCATTACTATTTTCACACTTAAAATTGTAATATTGGACAAGCTTAAGGCTTGTACAAATTGAGCATAAATGTTTAACTATATTAAAATGATTAATATAATAATTACGTTTTATATCGTACTATGGACCTTTTTAACTTTGTATTGTATGGTGAAAAAATAATATATTTCTTTTCCTGATACTTAGACCAATATGATAAACGAATAGTTTTCAATACTTTCTCCGTTGCTTTGACAATGGACTGTGCAGCAGCCGGTCAAAGTGAGACAATATAAGATTTTGCACAAACGAGGAAAAATTGCTGCTCATTAATGACCTGGATCTGCTTTTTTGGTATAAAATCCTTCGCATACCATGCGTATACTAGCACTGATGGTCTGTTACCCGATGGGCGGCGCCTGCCACTGCGGCTGCGCTGGCTACAGCTGGGACGTGCACCACGCCGTCTGTCTGCAGGTGCCTATACTGAAGTTTTTTGTTGTATATTAATAACACCACTGCCATTTCAAAAATGAATCGAATTAGTGGTGTTCATTGCTTGCAATTAAATCAAATTGCTAAATTGCTCGCGAGAAATGGCAGTGGTATGATCAACAATAGGCGTAATAACGCCTCCCCAGCTTTCTTTTTCCTCACTTATTTTAAAAGAATAACTTTATTGTATATGACAAAGCCAAATGACTTAATAGCTATCATGGCCATGGTTTCTCAATGAAATGAAAAAAAAAAGGTTTTTTATTTTCTGCAACTACACAATACATTAAATACACTTAAATTATTGAAGCTACCTAGTAAACATAATAATATACGTGTGGCAGGCAACTCCATTCCCTCGTTGAAACCTTAATCAACTTGCTGTTAAAGAAATAGCGATGGTAATAGTCACATCAAGCGTTAATTTATTTTCATCTGTTCGCAGAAAGAAACATCATCCTCGCTCTCAGTTTTCTCTGGCTGCATATTATAAGGCAAACGTTCCTTAGTCAAGCGTTAGAAGTGTTTATTGATATCTTGCCTCAGTATTTGAATAATACTGCAAGCAAATCTTTATTTTTATTGGAACTATTGCCAAGAAATAATATCTTGTCCATCAGCCATTTTTTGATGTCCCCACTGCTGGGGCACAGGCCTTCCTTATGGGTGGTAAGGAGGATGGGCCATAACCCACCACGCGGGCCCAATGCGGATTGGTGGGTATTAACGACTGCAAATGCAGCCGGGACCAACGGCTTAACGTGCCTTCCGAAGCACGGAGGAGCTCGAGATAATAAACTTTTGGTCACCCATCCCATGACCGACCCTTGCGAACGTTGCTTAACTTCCGCAATCGCTGGGCCAGGCGTTAAACCACTGCGCCACCGAGCTCCTCCTTGCGCGCTAATAATATCTTATTATATACTAATTAATGATTTAATAGGTTTTCGAAACAACAGTTTTCTATATGAATCCCACTAAACAATCATTGCTCAGATATCTCCCAATTTTTTTAAATCCACCGGCAATGATAACCTAAAAAAAATATATAAAAAATATAGATATGTTTGTTACACTATAACGTTGGATTTCACAATAGTTTAAGATTACCTGTTAAACTTACTCCCAAATAACTTACATTTTGAACAATTAAGCACCCATTGGTCACCTTGTTAGCCTTGGCTACAAGTAAATGAATACAGATCATGTACTTAACTCAATTAAGCAACTCAGATCATTGTATTATATTATCTGAGGTAACACAGTAAGATTTGACGAAATAATTTATTATTTAAAATTTAAATGACAGATGTTTAATCACATCTTCTGTAAGTCTCAACTTGTTGAACTTTTCATTCTTTAAGTTTGTATTTCTGTAATAAAAGTATTTGTGTTTATTTATATAAATATCTTAAATATTGTCGCCCTTATGAACTAATACAAACCCCAAAAAAAAATACATATCAATGCTGCCTCGTCACAAACATTCGGCAAAATTTATAATGGAGGAATGTTACACCTATTTATTTTTATCTCATTACCTGTTTATCATGTTGTGTAACATGTGGTCACATCGGTGCGGCGGCCAAGTTGCTGCCATTCGTGACGAAAAATTTGTGCACTTACTAGTCTGTGTGCCGGATTTTCTGTGGATGCTTTTCGCAATCTGCTGTTTGGACTGGACAATCGACAATATTTGCGTGTTTCCAGGCATGGGGCTCTAATGTCACAGAACCGACATTATAATAAAACTACTTTTTTTTGTGTTGCAGTTGCAGGAGCACTGACTTATTTTAATCTTATTTAACTATTAAAAATAATTTAATGTGTGTTCACTTAACCCTTGTTTATTTATATAAACAAACAAGGCTTTCCTCTAATAACATTGATATCTTCTCTAAACATCCTACTTTGTAACAAATTAAATCTCAGAGACGAAGAAGGGATAATTTAATGATCAAACGAACTTACCCTAAGTGAAGTTCGATCCTAATTATCCCTTCTTCGTCGAAGAGATTTAAAGTCCCAGCCCCCCCCTTGTTAGTTGTTTGTTCAACAACAGTATCCCTGTAATAGATGGGGATATCAATGTATTTCCTTACTACTCCAAACTGAATGAGGTTGACGCGGCGGCGGGCAGCGATGGTCGGAGGCGGGGAGGGGAAGGCTATTGCTTTCTCTTTCCCGCTTGGGCGCTGAACTACGTGCGACAGAGTGCGAACGAGTAGCAGAGCTACTACTTTGTAACAAATTAAATCTCTTCGACGAAGAAGGGATAATTAGGATCGAACTTCACTTAGGGTAAGTTCGTTTGATCATTAAAATAGTGCGCCTTGTAGAGGACATACAGAGATGAACTGAAAAAATGTATAGATGCCGTGTTGGATATCAAATGAAAGGGCTTAATTAGCAAATTTAAAACAAAAGTATTCAGTTTTATCTGTTGCTCTCGGCTTTTCTTGTATTCACCCGATAATTGGGAATAATTCAACCGCAAAGTAATTTATATAAGAAAGAAGTATAAAATTAAAACTCAACTACGAAAAAATAGCCCTTAAAAAGTACGAATAAGAAAAATGATCGAATCCGAAAATTAAAAAGGATTACCGTAGTCGCATGCCTATAGTCGTTCGTGTCTAGGACAAAGTGGCATGCGACTACGGTTTAAGAAGTTTTTATTTCAAAAGAAGCTTTGTGCTACTTTTGATTTTACTATGGCTTAAGATTTTGTTAGTTCACAAATTCTATCCAAATATTTTGTAAAGATTAAGGCTCTCTCGTACAGAGGCCAAAGCGAAAGGTCCTACCGACAAATAAAATGACGGATATCCAAAGCCGATTTTAAAGGGTTATTTTATTTGGTCCAATTGAAAAGCTTTCGGCTACAATATTAGTTAGTGTTTTTAGGGTTCCGTACCCCAAAAGGAAAAACCCTTATATCACTTTGTTGTCCGTCTACAACTGTCTGTCTGCCAAGACCTTTATCTCAGGAACGCGTGGAGGTTAAAATCATATACTCAGGTCCTCAGTACCATAAAACTGTGAAAATAAACAAACGTCGAAGTTAACGTAAAAAAGATACAGCCGTTTACGCCGCAAAAACAGCATACTTTGACACTCTCAAGGGAATCAAAATTTAAACATTTAGTGCTAGTACAGCACTAAATACAGCCTTAGTCTGCGCAAGAAGTCATCGTCATTAGTGGGCAAGGTTAGAGGAAGCACCAACACGGTCCTGAAGATGATAGCGGACAGGATGGACGCAGCTGTCTTCCGGAGGTTCACTGAACTGCATGTTCTACGTGTAAGCCAGTGAGTCTCCGTAGTAAGATGAGATTCGTTATTTTAGTTATTAACATAGGTAGTTGTTAAGTCAATTGTTACTAACATATTTGATAAATTTGTAATTTTCTTAATATGGGCCATTGGTCTGAAATAAAAGATTTTTTTTTAGTGATTCCACTAAGGCTGTATTTAGTGCTATACGGAAGTAATAACTTTAGTTACTATTTGCTCAGTTACTCTACGTGTAATAGGTACTTCTTCTAACCCGCTACCGCTTATGACATAAGTTTTAGTACTAAATTACGTCCCCGACCCAACTCTATCTGTTGCTGCATTCATGGATCGTAAAATCATTATATTATAAAGCCTTTATGTTGCCCTACGAACTTAGGTAAGGCTTCTCCACTTTTCAAAGTAAAATATGATGCAACTAGTTTCATGTAAAATTTTATTTAAAATGAGTTTTAAAATATGATATTTGAGATCTACGGCACTTTATGCTATATAAATCAATGTTTTGCTTTATAATCCTTCTAATATTATAAATATAAAAAGTACCTGTTTTTGGATGTTTTTTACTCAATTGCGCAAAAAAAGGTTAAACGGTATCGGATGTTTGGCATACATATAGTTTATAGGCTGGATTAAAACATAGGATACTTTTTAACGTGGTTTAATATTTCCTAAGGATTTTTCGAATGTTCACGTGGATGAAGTCGCGGGCGGAAAATGGTATGTTAATACATATATGCTCATACAAAAAATGCAAAATATTAATTCAGTACAGGGTTATTTGCAACTCGAAATATTCTTGTGGTAGGACTAGATTACTATTAACAATAACGTTATTGTAATAAAAAAATTGACAACGTTTGTACTACGATTTTACCGAAAAAGCCAAAAAAATACAACAACGTTTGTACTACCTACGACTTTTCCTAAAAAGCCAAAAAAATACAACAACGTTTGTACCACGACTTTTCCGAAAAAGCCAAAAATTGACTTCATACAAACTCGATCAGCTGTTTGTACATTTTTATGGAGAGTATTTTTTTTGTCTAGTGAGAAAAGTCGTAGAACAAACGTTTTCATAATTATCGAGTTACAAGTAACCCTGTATAATTATTTAATTATGTATTTTCTAAAGCTATTTGTCCATGATTTCTACCAAATATAACTGGTTTACAAGTCAGAACATTGCCTTGAAGAGTTAAATACATTTCCATCGAATTTGATTCTTAATACAACACCGCAAGTTATATTATAGCCCAAACGGAAATGTTTGGAAATCAAGTCATTAGAATCTGATTGCAAAGGCTTAGTTGCAGGCAAATTTCGGGTGAAATTAAGCCGAGTGATTAATTACGTATCTTAATTACCATATCCGCCTTGGCCAGGACTGACCACTAATGGTGTGAACTGAAATCCGCCATCGGTGGAAAGGTAAGGAAAACAAAAGCTTGTGTAATTAAGTGACGGGACAAAAAAGGGATTTGCAATACTTATTGTTGTTTTATAGGGTTGATCTTTTATTTTATAATTTTATTAATTTACTGAGGTTACCAAACACAATAAGTAATGGTTAAGTGATTGTGGCCACACCGATAGCCACAGTTTGGAAAAAAAATGACAAAATAACTGACTTAAGTCTGAATGATTGCGTTGGTAAGTGTTGCTTTGACTTTTATGGAATTATTACTTACCTAGTTAAATCAATCTAAACAAAATTTAAATAATCTGTTGTTACACATTAATGCGGAATCAGTAACAATGTAACAAGAACACAGATTTTTTAAATTCGTTCACGCATGAGCGAGCACCGTAATGCTTTGTCATAATTTTATATTAAGTATTATCAAAATTTAAAAATAGTATTTTTATACTAAACACGGACATGCTAGTGGGATCAATTCTTCCATAACGAATATTGACAGAGTGCCTTTTTTCTTTGTATCCTCTATCTAGCCCTAGGCCATGGACAACGAAGAGTGTCAGTTGTTGTCATTGGACACAACGTATAGTAGAGAAATTGATAGACATCTGGCAATTAGACTAGGCTCCGCTATCCCTAAAGCATAGCGATATTTTGTAGAATCCCATTAGAAAAGTTCCGCTGTTTAAATCGCCAAATACTTCACTTCTAGAAATCTCCAGAAAGTCTTGAACTTTGCAAGCGGGCCATAAATCTTAACACTCCAAATAGAAGGCCTAACTGTGGAACCAGCAAATCCTCTGACATATTACTGCGTGTTAGTGGATAACAGTCTTATTTACTGCTGCCGATAGAGGTAAGCCTGTCGAGCAAAGATTAATACTGGCTCTAAATGGATTACTGTGACAAATCTACGTTATCATCCGAGATACTGGGGCAGAAGGAAAGCTATATGAAATGCATTTATTGTTTGTACACGACTGCCCAAAAAAGGAGTGTATATGTCAGGGTTCATGTATGTTTGTGGGTATGTGAGTTTCTTTATTCCACCATAACTTCTAAATGACTTGACGGATTTGGATGTATGGGGTATTGTTAGAATTCTTATATCATTCCGAGTGAAAGAAATAAACATCATTATTATTATTATAGTGTCACTAGATATATTTAAAACAAAGTCAATATGGCGACTGTACTACACCACTTTCAAATGAGAAAATATAATATATTTTTTCTTCAATAATTACATTCGCAACAAATTCGCATCAAATGAAAGGCCCTAATGAGCACATTCCAAAACTATTGAATTTGTCTTTAAAATGTGTAAATAAAAATAAAAATATTTTCAAAAATATTAAAAACTCTAGTACCCTGTCAAAACGAATTAAAGTAAAATAACAAGGTGTCATTGCAGTTTATGGAACAATTTTTAATGAAAGAGGTCTTCCAGGGCAGTAGTGTTTTTAATATTTTTTATATTTTTTTCTTGCGTTATGCTATTGAAAAAAATATTTAAAATCAACTTATGAAAATTGACATAGGATTGGTAGTCGAAATAGTGTGGTTTCTTGTACAGTGTAACCTGAGTAATTTATACAAATACCAAAGTTTTCATCAGCACATTGATTAATCAAACTGCTGAGTACAGTCAGCAACGAAAGTAGCTTAACACTTTAGAACTTTGTCATAGCTCTTTTGACCGATGTAACAGTTCAACACAGTTCTCACAGTTTTAATTATTATTCAAAAAAAATACTATGACAAATTACTAAAGTGTTAAGCAACTTTCTTTGCTGACCATACCAGTACCACCAGTATCAGATTTATTTTCTTTAAACCTTATTTAGTGATTTTACTAATCTTCGCTCAAGAAAAGATATATCAAAATTGATACCAGTATAATCTTTATGACGAATCACAGTGGGCCGCAAAGCGTTGACATAAAAAAGCACTCTGGCGCCCGGCAGGTGAATCTAAAGATATCAATTGTTGAATTTCGACGTTTCTCTAGGATAAAGTTGAGTGAAACTCGTCCCTCGAGTAATATTTCAATGTTGAAAAAACTAAGCGATCCTTTGTTTTTGCTTTCAGACTTATATAAAGGAAATTGAGTTTTTGATTCGATATTTATGGCTGATGTTGCGAACATCTGACTATATTTCTCTTTGTCGTATTACAGAAATTGTATTGCTTTTGTCAATGATAAATATTTCACCTCTCCAGCATGAAAGGGGCGTTTGGCGCGTTAAAAATCGCAGCAACATCGATTTTTGCCGCAAGCGTGGGGCAAGTCATTATTTTAATTTCAAACATTTTAATTTTCGTTAAAAAAAAAACTAGGCAATGGTTCGTTAAAAAATATTTTGATCTAGCGATTTAACTCATAATGAGGAACAGGAAGTGAAAGGGAAAGAGGAGGAAAGAGACCCCTCTTTTTCCCCCTCTTTCCCTCTCCCCAGATAGGGAAGCGTGGGGAAGAGATGGAAAAGTGAGGGATAGGAGGGAAGAGAGGGAAGAAAGAGAGGCGAAAGAAGAGAATAGAAGGGAAAAAGGAGCTAAAAATGAAATGCGGTTAAAATACACGTAATTAATGGCACAAAACATATTGTATATGTTTTTCTACCTAAAACATTTTTCTCATTGGTAGAGATGAAAAGTTGTATTATGTTTAACACGAGACCAAATTTTCGTTATGTCTCGTGCCTTAAAATCACTCACTGTGCTCAGTAGTCTAAGCACAAATTGACTTATGTTATTTGTTATTATATAGATATAAATATATATTATTATATAGATATAAAAAAATCATATACTTATGTTACTAATTTTAATTACGTTTTAAGTGTTGGTAATGTAATATTTAAAAATGAGAGGCATAGAAAAATAATAGTACGGTAGTTTCTACCACTCGGATCAAACAATTTAAAAAAGAAAGAAGAATTTTGCTAATTTATAGCTTTGTTGACCCTCAAATCAATCGAAGATCAATGGGACAAAAAGGGGCTTACATTACAATGTTTTGGAAATTTAAAACCTTTAATTTTTTACTGCAATTTAATATATTTATACCTGTATTTGAAGAAAAGAACAAGAAAAATTTCAAAAATTACAATTATAACCAACTTTCCAGTTTAGCATAATGATAAAAACGTGACCAAAAATAACATCATTACATCAATTCCTTAACTTTGATCAATAAAAAGTTCTGCCTGTTTATATGAAATTGACACCAAAACACGAATGCCAAATAAGGTTTTGTCAACATGTCAACGTTATTTGTATTCACTTTCGTTTCCTTTATGATAAAAAGGCTACCTCGATTGCTGAAAAACAAGGCATATGACAATCATTGGCATTGCCTTGTGTGTTTTGTTATTCAAATGGGCCAACTTGAGAATTTGTTTTTTAATACAGCAGTTCAGGTTATCAAGATTATAACTCGCCTAATAGTTAAGTAAGTACTGCCTATATTTACAAGAATTCGGGTACATACATAAAACTAGTGTAAATGGGTACAAGAAGGTTGTTTTAACATATTTATTAGTTTTAAACACAAAATAAAAAGTCTAATCTAATCTACAGTATCGCTAGTAAGGTTGACACATAATATTAAGTTCGTATCATAAATTTTATATATGCAGTCACTGACATAAGATTTAAATAACACACGAAAGAAAAAGCTCCGGAAAATTTTAATTAATTTCTTCTTTTACAGGTGAAAAATCTGAACATTTCTCTCAGCGAAACAACTCATATACGCTTATTTAGCGAGGATCTTATCTTCGATCTTATTCAAAAATACAGCGGGCTTTGCCTAGATTTTTAAAATTTTTAAGAAGTGTGACATCTGCTCGTGATTTCGCTCATATAGTTTAATTATTTCAATGTACTAATCTGTTTGGTAACCATTACGTAATTTATGTTAATCAAGGTAATTGCTTATCATGATTTTCATATTTTATTTTTCTTAAAAAGAGTTCGCCTTCGGCTGATGGGAAACGTTACAGTAAATAAATGAAAACACTCAAAAACTTTTTTGACTTCGTCGATTCGCAAGTTGAAATGAAAGTCTTACACCCTACCCCCCCCTACTATCTCTCAAATTGAATTTGTCACCCATATTATGTATGCCTCCATAATTCCTAATTTAAATTAGATACCTACCCAAAATTCCACTGAGACCTAGCAACCCGAAGTCTAGATAGTCTATTCGTTTCGATTTAGCTATTTTGAATTCTGCCCTTAATGATGTTGTGATCCCAAAAGTGTTTAGTGGGCCGAGTTTCGAAAATGCTTATAATGAAATATTCCGGTGTTGCCTAACGCAAGGACTTACAAACTATGCCTCAAAACATCTATCAAAAGAGGAGATTCAGGGATTTTAATGGATTTGTAAGTACTATTTGAAAGTATGGGTTTGCAATAGGAATGACTCCAAATAAAAATGTCCAACTTACATGAAGCGGTATAATGTTACAAGCTTCTTTTTTTATTTCAAGTGTTTATTTCATTATGTGTTACAGGATCTGGTTCGGTTGTTACTGATTATTTTATTATTTTGCAGTGGGCAACTTGTTCTTTATAGGAAACTAGCTTCTGCCCGCGACTTCGTCCGCGTGGATATTAGACGAAATCCTTTTAAGGAACCTTCAACCAGGATCCGGCCAGCCATTTTTACGCGATTAGGCGAGTCCCCATCAAGCGCGCTGCCTCGCGAGGCAAGACATTTGCCGCGTGTGGCGGGCCTCGCACGAGGCTTCCAGTTCCCGTTCCCGTTCCCGTTCCCGTTCCCGCTCCCGCTCCCGCTCCCGTTCCCCGTTCCCGTTCCGTTCCCGTCCCGTTTGCGTTCCCGTCCCGTAAACGTCCCGTAACCGTCCCGTACCCCTTCCGTTTCCGTTCCCATCCCGTTCCCGTCCCGTTCCTATCCTGTTCTCGTTCCCGTTCCCGTCCCGTTATATTCTCGTTTCGTTCCCGTTTCGTTCCCGTTTCGTTCCCGTTCCGTTCCCGTTTCGTTCCCGTTCACATTCCCGTTCCGTTCCCGCTGCGTTCCCGTCCCGTAAACGTCCCCTAACCGTTCCGTACGCCTTACGTTCCCGTTCTTGTTCCCGTTCCGTTCCCGTCCGGTTCTTGTTTCCGTTCCCGTTCCCATCCTGTTCTATTCCCGTTCCGATCCCGTTTTATTCCAGTTTCGTTCCTATTTCGTTCCCGTTCCGTTACCGTTACGATCCTGTTTCATTCCTGTTTCGTTCCGTTCCCGTTCCGTTCTCGTCCATTCCCGTCCCGTACTCGTCCCGTACCCCTTTCGTTCCCGTTCCCGATTCCGTTCCGTTCCGTTCCGTTCCGTTCCGTTCCGTTCCGTTCCGTTCCGTTCCGTTCCGTTCCGTTCCGTTCCGTTCCGTTCCGTTCCGTTCCGTTCCCATTCCATTCCCGATCCGTTCCGTTCCGTTCCGTTCCGTTCCGTTCCGCTCCGCTCCGCTCCGTTCCGTTCCGTTCCGTTCCGTTCCGTTCCGTTCCGTTCCGTTCCGTTCCGTTCCGTTCCGTTCCGTTCCGTTCCGTTCCGTTCCGTTCCGTTCCGTTCCGTTCCGTTCCGTTCCGTTCCGTTCCGTTCCGTTCCGTTCCGTTCCGTGCCGATCCGATCCGATCCGATCCGATCCGTCCCGTTCCCGTTCCCGTTCCCGTTCCCGTTCCCGTTCCCGTTCCCGTTCCCGTTCCCGTTCCCGTTCCCGTTCCCGTTCCCGTTCCCGTTCCCGTTCCCGTTCCCGTTCCCGTTCCCGTTCCCGTTCCCGTTCCCGTTCCCGTTCCCGTTCCCGTTCCCGTTCCCGTTCCCGTTCCCGTTCCCGTTCCCGTTCCCGTTCCCGTTCCCGTTCCCGTTCCCGTTCCCGTTCCCGTTCCCGTTCCCGTTCCCGTTCCCGTTCCCGTTCCCGTTCCCGTTCCCGTTCCCGTTCCCGTTCCCGTTCCCGTTCCCGTTCCCGTTCCCGTTCCCGTTCCCGTTCCCGTTCCCGTTCCCGTTCCCGTTCCCGTTCCCGTTCCCGTTCCCGTTCCCGTTCCCGTTCCCGTTCCCGTTCCCGTTCCCGTTCCCGTTCCCGTTCCCGTTCCCGTTCCCGTTCCCGTTCCCGTTCCCGTTCCCGTTCCCGTTCCCGTTCCCGTTCCCGTTCCCGTCCCCGTCCCCGTCCCCGTCCCCGTCCCCGTCCCCGTCCCCGTCCCCGTCCCCGTCCCCGTCCCCGTCCCCGTCCCCGTCCCCGTCCCCGTCCCCGCCCCGTCCCCGTCCCCGTCCCCGTCCCCGTCCCCGTCCCCGTCCCCGTCCCCGTCCCCGTCCCCGTTCCCGTGCCCGTTCCGGTTCCTGTTCCCGTTCCCTGGATGTGCATGTCCAGGTCCAGGTCCATATGTGTCATGTCCACCGCGTTGGACTTCAAAATAAATCTCATTTTCGCAATCACCATCCCATAAAACCTCAAGAACGACATCCATATTGATTTTTATGTTACTCACCCCACTTACCCTCTAAGGGGTTGATTTTCAAAATAACAAAATATATATTTGCCTATTTATTTTTAGATGTGCTCCTAAGAAGTTAAAAGTTGTAATGTCTATTTTATATTATTTTTCCATACAAAATTTGGACCCCATTTTCACCCCTTTAGGGGTTAAATCATGTCCACCGTGTTGGACTTCAAAATAAATGTCATTTTTGCAATCGTCATCCCATAAAACCTCAAGAACGACATCCATATCGATTTTTATGTTTACTCACCCCATTTACCCCCTAAGGGGTTGATTTTCAAAATAACAAAATATATATTTGCCTTTTTATTTTTAGATGTGCTCCTACGAAGTTTAAAGTTGTAATGTCTATTTTATATTATTTTTCCATACAAAATTTGGACCCCATTTTCACCCCTTTAGGGGTTAAATCATGTCCACCGTGTTGGACTTCAAAATAAATGTCATTTTTGCAATCGTCATACCAGAAAACCCCAATAACGACATCTATATCGATTTTTATGTTTACTCACCCCATTTACCCCCTAAGGGGTTGATTTTCAAAATAACAAAATATATATTTGCCTATTTATTTTTAGATGTGCTCCTACGAAGTTTAAAGTTGTAATGTCTATTTTATATTATTTTTCCATACAATATTCGGACCCTATTTTCACCCCTTTAGGGGTTAAATCATGTCCACCGTGGTTGAACTTCAAAATAAATGTCATTTTTGCAATCGTCATCCCACAAAACCCCGATAACGACATCCATATCTATTTTTAGGTTTTTTAACCCTTTCCACCCCCATTTCATCCCCTTTGGAGTTGAAATCCTAACAAAAACAATATACGTTGCTTTAGATTTCTATCCATAAGCCTAAATTATAAATTTAGCGATTTTTACTTCAAAAATGAAGGATTTTCTTCAATACACAACTTCATCCCCCTTTTTACCCCTTCGCAGGTAGAATTTTGAAAAACGCTGAGACCCGTATTTATTAATTTTCAATCGTCAGCCTAAACACAAAATTTGAAGATTCTAGCCTCAAAACTGAGGGACTTTCATACAAACTTTCATCCCTTATTTCATCCCCTTAGGGATGGAATTTTCAAAAATCCTTCCTTAGTGGATGCCTACACTGTATAAAGTATATGTGTGCAAAATTTCAAGTCTCTAGGTTCAGCGGTTTGGGCTGTGCGTTGATAGATCAGTCAGTCAGTCAGTCAGTCAGTCAGTCAGTCATTCAGTTTACGATTTTATATATTAAGATGATTGTGGTAATGGACTTTCGCTATGTAGCCAGATCAACGTCATTGACTGTAACATGACACTATAATCATTCAAAATTGGACCTCCCTTGGCTTTGTATAGGGTTTATATTTGAAGAATGCTTACCCGACCTTCTTCATCTTTTATTCGGCAATACGAGAGTCAAAAAAATAAGGATTATGAAAATATCTAAGTAGAATATATGAGGGGATTACTGTCGGCACGAACACTCGACAATGTGTCGCTTTATTTATAGATAGCTAATACAACTGTGTGTTGTAGTCGATAATGTTACAAAAAGGAATTACAGAAAAACTGGTACTTTTTATTTTGTAGGTATTGTAAAAGGAATTGAATTTCGAAATAAAAACCAACTTTATTTACTTTAAGTACGAGCTTTTTCAAGCTCTTTTCCACAAATTGACAAAATTGTTTCAGGTGCTTAGACGTGATAACAAAGGAATGAATAACTTTTGCTTTTTTTGTAAATTAGTACCGACTGCCCGTGACATTATCTGCGTCGAATTAGTTCTAAGCCCCATATTGAGCATGTACGCACTAATCACTTCTTTCGATATTAATTTTCACGAGTATATGGCTTTCCTTCTCCATTTTCCAATCTATCTCGATATAAAATTCATCGAAAATGGTTCATGGTTCAGGCCTAAGGTTCAGGCGTGAAAAGGCAATAGATAGACAAACAGAGTTACTTTCCCATTTATAAATATAGCTTGTATCATACATTGGATTGAATTTAACTCATTACTTTTTGCCTGACAGGGCAATTAACAATGATATCTCTCTTAATCGTTTTCATTTAAACATGATTCTCCATTTTAATAATTGTTGTGCCCAACAAGGGCAAGAGCTCCCTAGTAAATTAATTTAAAATACGTTTCTGAGTTTCCCGACGTTTCAAAGAAAGTCTATATTTAAACAAAGACTGTAACAGCTATATAACAGAGTGAGCTTCGAGATTAAGTTGGCACGTGCTGCAAAAGCTCCCAGACCTTTTGATTTATTTGTTTATTTTTTTCTTATTGCGAAATACTAATGTTTAGCTAGAGACTCAACATTGTGTTCGCATTATCTGGTAAAAAGTTGAGATAATAAAATAAGCGTAAGCTTTTTAACGTGGCCGTGAAGCTACTTTTGAAGAATTTTGTTTGACTGCTCTGATTTAGGTGCTTCATTCATAGTGGTATGATGTTAGGTATTCATAATTTCATTTCAATGTCAAGAGTGAGATTACCTAATATTTTTAATACGAATAATAAAATACCGAATGAACACTATCATTATGAAAATTTAGATTTTTTTCATTTCACAACGCTATTTTGATATTAAAATAAATAAATAAGTAGGTACTAGAAACAATCGACTCACCAGTAACACCTCGGACGGGATTGAAACCCGCAACCTTGTGATACTGACCCATTCGGCCAATTATGCCACCGTGCATTGGGCCGGAATTCCAAGGGTGCGGGTTTGAGTTCCGTCTGAAGTGTTATTATTTATCTAAACCACAGAATAGATATAAGTCTGAACACTAACATATCATATTATTATATAATTTGGCAGAGAATAAACAATATAAAATTACTAGCGGCCCCGCGACTTCGTCTGCGTGGAAAGGTACTTTGCTATCCCTCGGGAACATGAAATGCGTATTGGTTGGATTTTAATATTATTTCTTGCTTTTTAGAGCTGTTTGATTTTGAAGCTGTTTTTATTTTTAGGTTTTTGAAGGAGGTTTTTCTTTTTTCATACAATAACTAACTTGAGAAAATCTGTTTCGCTTTTAAATCAACAGTACCCGTTAGTACTCTAGTAGTATGTGAAACGGACTGTCTTACAATCGAAATGTCACTTACGAATTCCAAACTCTATTTGGGTTCGCGATTCCTTTAACATCGCCAACTATTCGGTGCGTTTCGGTGCGGTCGAGTTCGTATCGGTAGGACTATTATCTAACTATGCAGATTTCGGAAATACGTACGGACAGACTTAAAGCAAATAGTTCTAGGACATTAATTGATAGTCTGATTTAGATGTTTGCATGCTTGAATATGGTGAGAATTCGTATAAAATATATTTTGTACTAGCTTCCACCCGCGACTCCATCTACGTGGATAGTATTTTGTCTATCCCTCGGGAACAGTTCCTTTTTTCGGGATAAAAGGTACCCTATGTCTTTTTCCGTACCCCTGACAACGTGTGTGTGAAATTTCATGATGATAGGTTCAGTAGTTAAAACGTGAAGGCCTAACAAACAAACAAACGGACTTTCGCATTTATAATATTAGTAAGGATTATGGTAATGCGTTTTGTGTTAATAGAGATTAGTTTATTGTCCTTTATTTAAAGCAACAAATGGTTATACATTTTAAAATAGAATGCTTTGATGCAGCCTGTATTACATTTATTAAATTTTAAATGAATTTTAATATCAAAAGCGTGCTCGCATGGCGCACCAAAAAGCTTTGTAGTAGGCTAGCGCCTTTTCCACAAGCTTCTTTTTGGTAATTTAGGATACTGAGTATTAAGGGTATCTATACTCAGAGACTTATTATGCCAAAGTTTCATTTATTCCATTAGCAGCTGATCCATTTTTACCCGACTGCAAGAGGGTTATGTTTTTCGCGCGTATCTTGTAAGTGTGTTTGTATGTAATATTATTTATTTAAGGGGTTCAAACGGCTTAACGGATTTCTATGATTAAGATATCGTTAGATTTGTCTTGTCCGCCCAAGTGTTCTTAAGAAGGTGGCGTTTTAAAAAAACCAACATGGCGGCTCTACGGTGCTATTATACGTAGTGGAAAAATAATCTTTTTTTAGAATACTACAATATGGGTGTCAAATTAAAGGGCTTCTTATACGAATTTCAAAAAGGTATATCATGACTGTAATATATAATAATTAATAACTAAAAAGATATAAATAAAAAAAAATAAAAAAAAATAAAAAACCCCCCTGCATAAAAAGACGAGTCAACTGAAAAGATGTAAACAAGATTAAATATTAAAGACAACATAATAACATGCAGTCGGAGGCATGTCGGAGGCATATAATTCAAATCATTCATAACGTCAAGTTCTTTATGCATGCCTCCGACTGCATGTTATTATGTTGCCTTTAATATTTAATATTGTTTACATATTTTCAGTTGACTTGTCTTTTTATGCAGGCGGGTTTTTTTTTATGTTTATGACCATCCAAAACTTTTTATCACCGAAGTGCAGCCCTTTCTCGCAATTTAATCACAATAAACAAGACAGCAGCAGTCATGTCCGGTATTGTGTGAAACTGCCACTGGTAGCACTTTATTATTTTTAATTAAGTTATATCAATGTGATAAAGATATCATTACAATGCCACAAATCATTAAAGCGGCTCCTAACAAATATTACCTTGGATCGTATAGGTACTTTGGATGATTTCTTTCATTTTTTAGGGTTCCGTAGCCTCAAGCCAAAAAACGGAACTCTTATAGATTCGTTATGTCTGTCTGTGCGTCCGTCCGCATGTCACAGCCATTTATCCCGAAACTATTAGGATTACACAATGATATTAGAATTAAATAAAAATTCTAATATCTTTGGGATTACACAGTTGAAATTTAGTAGATGGATGTATTCTGTGAACCGCTTTACGACTTTTACACAAAAAAAAATTTTAAGGGCCAGACATTTTTTTTACATCCAATACGTGCAGGTCTCTATGGAAAGGTCTTTAAAAATGACATTGAGGTTTTTAAGACAATTTTTTCTCAAAGTCAACCGTTTGAAAGATATACTATAACTCTGCCAATGTGGTAAAATGTAGGCCTATGTCCCTTCCCCTCCCCCTCCAACTTTTAAAATAAGAGAGTAAAAAATAAAAAAAAATATATATACTGTAGATCTTAATAAACACTTTCAAGGAAAATTAGTTTGAATGTAATATAAACAGTAGTTTTAGAGATATAGCGTATTTTACAAAACTGCAAATATTACTTTGTCATTCATACAAACTATGAAAAACAAAATTATTTTTATGTAGATGAAAAATGATAGTGGAATTAAATAAAACTACGGAATCCTACTGCACTTGGCCGTTTTTTTTTCAATATAAAAAAGCTTTAGATAGTCTTATTATCATCTTTTAATAAAAATGTCCGCTTCAAGAATGGTTACAACAAGAATGATACTTTTAACTGAATATTTTTCCAAGGGAAAATAAACTTTTTCTAGTATTTTTACCATTCAAAGGAGCGACGTCGGAAGTTCATGGCTCTTTGGGAGTTATTATAAAGTTTTTTAGGAAACGTGCTTGCCACTGTTTCGGTTAAGGGTGGGTCAGACTTGCGTATAAAGGTTTTATAAGGAATAATAACATCTTGACTACTGTATACAGACCATACAACGAGTACCTATAGGTACTATGCAGATATAAAGCACTAATAGTTTTTAAGGTTATATTTTTATTTTCACAAAATATGATCAAACATTTTAAAAATCTCGACTGCAGTATTAATTCTTGCACATTTTCATTGGGCAAAGACATTTTGAAAGCCAGCTTAAAAAACTTAAGTCAATAAAATTTTCAGGACTTCAGAGATATTATTTATTTATTTTATTTTTCTAAGACCAACAAGTACGTAAGCGTTAATTTAAACCTACAGGCACCCATTAAGGATCCTATACAAGACTGAACTTTATTCACAAATAACCAAGAATACTATGAACTAACGCATTATGTGTAAGTTTGCCTTCAGGCTCTTTGGTAATAGCCTTGTATAGCCGAATACGGTATAGATAGGGTATCATGTACATAACCCCTGAAAAATATTATACTTAAACCCTGAAAACCGCCACATGGTTGAGAAATTTGGATTATTTATTTGTACGGAAAAAAGCAAAATGACAACCCGACACAAATAGACTGTTGTATTCGATAATCAATCCTATTAAAGGGCAAAAAGACCATTTCAGTTTAGGGTTGCCACTATGCAGTTTATAATAAAAAGTTTTTTTTAAATGTGGGTGGTTTGCAGTGTTAATAATATTTTTTAGGGCTGTGTGCATGATATCCTATCTACCATATTCGGCTACACAACGTGTTACAAAAAACCCCTGATGCTGATTTTCGCGATTTCAGAGTTAGTCCCATAGTAAAAGTTGTTTAGTTTGATAGTTCCTATCTACCATATTCGGCATTAAGGGTTTTTTTGTAACACGTTGTATAAGGCTATTACCAAACACACTTATAATAAATATTATAGCAATAGTTTTTCACAACTTCTTGTAAAATATATTACTTATTGAAAAAATTGCTTTTATGAATCACAAAAGACAGTTTTTCATCACAGCACAATTACCGTAGAGAAAGGACACTCCCCACCCCGCCCCAGAATCAATTACCTCACCCCACCCCGCGAGTTCATGTACCAAATCGTGTGCTCGACTGTCAACTTATTTTGATACTCAAAGCAATGCGTCGTAATTTTATTTACCAAAAAGTTCGAATTATGAATTGAAAGCCGCTCGTACAGTACAAACTGCACGGTAGCCCTAGACTTACACACACAGTTGCGCATGTACAAAAATGTCATATCTGTTTATGATGGCTCAGTTCAACAACATAGAAGTCTTTGGCTCAGTTGTATGGAGTGTCCGGGGTGTGATCACAGTCAATTTTATATACTATTGAATCATAAATTATGCCAACTTTATCTTTTACGTTGTTATTTCAATAAATACATTTATCAAAAACTAGACTTCAGTTTTTCAAACTTTTTAGGGATCCGAAGTGATCAAGGAACCCTTATAATATAGTTCAGTCCGTCTCTCCCAATCTATCGCAGCATCGTAATGTCTACAGTTTTGAACAAAATCTTATGCAATTTATTTTAATCCTTACTAATATTATAAATGCGAAAGTCCGTTTGTTTGTTTGTTACGCCTTCACGTCTTTACTACTGAACCGATCATCATGAAATTTTGCATACACGTTGTCAGGGGTACTGAGGACATAGGGTACCTTTAATCCCGATAAAAAGTATTGTTCCCGAGGGATAGCAAAAATCTTTCCACGGGGACGAAGTCGCGGGCGGCCGCGTTACAAAATAAATATTATATACTTATTTTATTTTTCACGTACCTCTTCTTTAAATAAAATTAAGATTATTGTTTTAACCCCACCTCATTAAGTGGGGTGTCTTTCAATAAGTCTTAGAAATTATTATACAGGGTGTTTCATAACAATTCGCAAAATTTTGTTTTTCATACTATGTATGGAACTGCAAAGTGACACCCCTAGAGGCAACACAATCTTTTGTTTTTTATAATCAACTCCAAGCAAAACACTTTAGTTCTAGGGTTGCCACTTGCAGTTTACTATGACAAGAAAAAAAAAGTTTTTTTGACGGTTTTCAGGTTTTATAATATTTTTTTAGCAAAACTTAACATGAATGAGTGATAAAACCCTAGTTTTATCACTCATTCATGTTAAGTTTTGCTTCTGAGATATTTTGCTTCAAAGTGGTCTGCAAAGTGCCTTGCAAAGCCCGCCCCTCCCTACACAGAATCCCCTACCCCTTATAACATTGAATATTAGAACTACTGTTTGAGAGCAGAAAAAAAAGAAAAAGACTATTTACTCTATCTACAAATTGTCTTAAAGGTAAATTAATGCCCTTTTTTCAACTTCTTTACAAGTTGATACGAAACCCTGCGCGTGGGTACTCTCCGTCTGTCTGTCTGTTTGTCACCAGGCTATATCTCATGAACCGTGATAGCTAGACTGTTGAAATTTTCACAGATTTTTAGTTCTGTTGCTGCTATAACAACAAATACTATAAACGGAATAAAATAAATATTTGAGTGGGGCTCCAACTCAGATCAAATAAAAAAGTAAGATGGAGCGTTGCGAACAATGAAGTGAGGCCGGATTTTGATGGTACATGTGTGCGTACAAGGGGGCGGGCGGGGGCCGGGCGGCAGGGAATATATATGGAAAGCCAAGGCGTAGTTTCGTTACACGTGTGTGTGTGAACTGTATATGCACACAGCCAAGGCGTAGTTTTAAAGGCCTCACGGCTTTGTCTGGAAGACTCCGTCTTACTTTTTTTATTTGGTCTGAGGGCTTCAATACAACAACAATGTTTTTTCCGTTTTTTGGTACGGAACCCTTCGTGTGCGAGTCCGACTCGGACTTGACCGGTTTTTTACTAATCACAAAGCCACTTTTTTGGAATAAAACTTTCCAGAAAATATTAAAGCTACTAAGACAGAACTTCGAAGTTATTGTAGATTTTTTTTATATTTAGGGCTTAAGAAATAAGAAGTTTTAAATAAACTTCAGTTAACAACTGAAGTTTATTTAAAACTTCTTATTTCGACGCAACGTGAAAGTAATAAGTGATAGTGACACAATGTGATATAAAAGTGATTAGTGCTAGTGACACAATGTGAAAGTAATCAGTGTTTGCAAATAGTGACATCGATATTTTAAGATTCGTATTTTAATATGTTTAAGATAGATATTTAGGATAATCTAAGATAGGTAGTTAAGACTTTACATAAGTTCTTACGTTCTTATTAGAATTTAGGTATTATCATGTAAGTTCTATCATTTGTTTTCTAATAAGTAGGGTTTTGTATTTAATGTAATTATTTCCATTTAGATATTGATTTTATAGAAGAAAGATAAAAGTCTAAGGTATCACGGTATTTTTGGTAACGATCGAGGAAAAGGTTAGATGCATTTTCATGGGTTGTAGAGTGGTCCCCTAATGTGAATGATGTCGGTCTGCCTGCTCTCAGTAGTTGCAACTTCGAGTTATAGCGCCTATAAAAGGCTTCATTATTACGAAAAAGTAACGATCAGAGAAATTGTCAGTTTTAGTACCTATTCAAAGTATTGCGTCTCCGTAGCTGAAACGATGTGGTCTGCCTGAAACGCATCCTGGAGGTATGTAGGACTCACCGGGGGCACTATTGAGGTCCACCACTTAGGCGATGAGGATCGACTCCCTAGAGCACTCGGATCAGTGGTGTCGCTAATCACCAACAGCTCGACACAAGCTGCCATGCGGGCTTATTTTTATTATTATTAATATTATTTTACTGAAAATTAGTGTCAATAGTACTTATGTGTTTCAACTGTCTTGATATTTTTACTGTAAAAGCAGTGAAGTGCAGAAGAAGTCGTTATTCGTGAAAAAGTACATCGTTAAAATATGAAGACCGAAAAAATGCAAGCCAACAAAGAGAATATTCTCATTGTAGGGACCGAGCAAGGGTAAAAGTACAGGCCTGAAGTACAAGCAGAAAGTATTGAATATTATTCTTAAAATTTACACTTTAGATCAAAGAAAAAAAAGCTTTAAAATTTTCTATTGCAGTTTGTAATAACTCCGGCTGTATTAAAAGCAGAATATAAAACTTTTTCGAACATTGAGAAAAAATAATAAAGCTTAATTTTACTTTTGTGGTAGGAAAATATAGATGATTCAAAAGCGCTTAATGAGGCTCGATAGATGGCGTTAATAAAAATGTATGTCTCAATGTATTTTTTTTACTAATCTTTGAAGAGTACTCATGGAGGCAGGCAGATGTAATCCAAAAATGTTTCTCTTTGGGCAGATGTCAGCCAGCGAGCGCTTACTTTCCTCTTTGGTACAGGCCGTTTATTTTTAAAAGCCAACTTTGACTCATCTCTTTCCATCAACGCTATCTAGTGAGGCAAATAGTTACTATTTTTATTTTTTTAATGTCACTTTGAAAAGCCCTCATTGTTTATTTGAATAAAGACACACTGAATTTTCTAACGCGTTGAAATGTGTTGAAAAAATAGAAATCCACCAATTGCAGTCAGCAAATTGGTGAGTCTATCAATCGGTAGTCGATTCCAAAACATTTTGAACTCGCTTCTTTACACAATTTTTCGATATCACAAAAAATAAAACGGAAAGCATAAGAAAGCGCCCGCTATCCACCTCTCCCTTACGACGAATAATGAAGACCTTTTCGGGGTTGGTGATTCAGGGATTCCTCGTCCCGATAATGGGAGATAGCCTTAATCACGCCTCCGGTAGGCACAACTCCCACCTTTTTTTTTCTAACCCTCGTTTGTACTTCTGACTTTGTTTTTGCAGCGGTGACAAAAAGTTTCGGAGTGCCCGCGAGGATGGTGCCTATTTTCGGCCGGAGTAATGATGCTAATTAATTTTACGTGAATACTTTCTAACATGGATTTAAGTTTATTATTCTATGTCCTTCATTAAAATAAGGACTCGTTTTGATGTTATGTATGGAGAGTAATTTACGTATTTTAGTCAAGTTTGTTGCCCATGGATGTAAATTGGAGTCGTTTCTTTGAGCTGTGATTTGAACCTACATATTTATAATTTACTTCTATAGATAATCTATGGATTACCATCGTGTTTTTGCGAGAAACAGAAAAATTATCATTTCATGCATTTGATCGAATAGATCGAAACAGTTAATACTGTTTACTCAAAAATGCTTGTGATATGGCCATTATTTTGACAACCTTCTTTGAACAAAGTCCGTGCTCCTCCGATGGTGACGCAACAAAGTTGTATGGGATTTCATTATTGTCGAGTTTTAGCCACCAGCAATTTCCTTTGAGAATCCATTATTGTCGAGTTTTTTTGTTGAAATGTCAAAAGTGACCAAAATGACCATTTTTGACATTTCCGTCATTTTTGACATTTTTGACATTTTTGTAATGTTTTTACATTTTTGAGTTTTTTTTTTTTACATTTTTGAGTAAAGCACTATACAAGACTTGTATTGGTCCACAATGACTGCACTGCTGGCCACGCTATGATGGCCTCAAGCTGAGCTTAACTACGCTCTCGGCCTTCAAGCTTGGTCATCATTGCAGCCCTTGATGTCCGCGCTGTAAAGGCCTCGACCTCCGGTCTCAGCCTTTATTCCAGCTTGGCCATCAAGGGCTGCAATGCTGACCGCGCTGTGACGGCCTGGACCTGCGCTAAGCTACGCTATCGGCCATCATCATCGCGCTGCCAGCAATGCAGTCATTATTGACCGCGTCAGTAATGTACTATTGGATTGTCATTTAAAAAAATATGCATAAAATTAAAATAAAAGTGTTTTTCAAAAGCATACCAGACCAACAAATAGCAGTAATTGTTTCTAAGCTTATTTTATATTCAATCGTAATTTAACTTTTTGTCTAATTCGATTGTTTGAGTAGGTTGAAGAGGTAAAAGTTACAAAGGATAACTCTGCAGATAGACAAGCTCAATGTTATACGGATTGAACTTGGTAAAATTAAATTAATGAAACAATTTTCTCAGTGGGACCAGAAAGGGTGGGCTAAAAATTAAATTAGCTTTTATACCGCTGCGTTTGGGTGGTTGAAAAGTTTTAAGTTTGCGTTTGTGAGACTACTGTGTGAAGGAGTAACTTCGATTATTGATATTGACTTGTGGTTATTGCACTTTATTTCAAACTATATAGGCCCCTGTACAGGCTGTTAATCAATGAACTAAAAATGGGAAAAATGTTTCTTCAGACCATCAAACTGAACAACTTTTACTATGGGACCGACTCTGACATCGAGAAAAAAATCAGCTGTTTCATTGATTTTTCTATTTTCATATAAAAATAGAAAATAATGCCCCGGATGGATCCAACACAGTTTATTCTTCTTTTTTCGGTTTATTCATCAGTATCTGAAAAAGAGGGAAAAATCTAACGAATAAACGATAGTGCCCACGTGCAACTTTTATCCACCCATAAGGAAGGCCTGTGCCCCAGCAGTGGGGACAGTAAAAAGGGCTGATGGACATGGATATGGTTTGTATGAAAAGTCGCAGGCTGTCGCATCGCTACGTGTGCGCCCAGCTCTTATTGTTTACATTTATTTTTATTTATTTATTTATTTGCCAATAAACATGTTACATTAATGGTTAGTAGTATCTTAAAAACCTAGATTAAGTTTATCTAGATACTAGGTTCTCATAAATAACTTAAAAAAGAGCAACTAACAAAAGGATTCAAATAAAACATAATTAATTTTAAGAGCGGGTAGGTGTACTTATGTAAGTATTAATCATATCGTACAGAACGTTTGAGCGAGTGCCCATACCCACAAGAAAAATCGATGAGTTTCATGACAGCGCATGCATAGATTCAATAGAAAAAAATGAGTGCGCTTGTGCGTGTGCGCTCGCATATAAAGGTTGCTCCTATTTCACGACATAAAGACATATTTTTTTTTTAAGTTTGGTAATATAATTTAAGGATTCTTTTAATGTTATTATGATTTATTTTATCTTTTATTTCGATTGGTAAGTTGTTCATAAGACGGGGTATTAAATATTGAGTTGTTCTTTTACCGTATTCGTTGTTAGAAATTGGAATATAAAGTTCTTTGTTAGTTATTTTTCTAGTACATATTTTGTGATTTATCGGTACTTGAATTTCTTCGTTAAAGTAATTTTCAAGAAGCAGATTATGTTTAACTTTCTCGGATATAGGTAAAACTCCACAGTATTTAAAAAGTCCAACAGGGTCCTCTGAATATTTAATTTTTATTTTAGGGGGAACCAATAGTTTAAGAAGCCTATACTGAATATTATATATTTGTTCTAAATATGTTTTATATGTACGGCCATAGCTGCTGAGACCGTAGGATATAATGCTTTCTACCAATGTTTTATACATTGTTAGTAGAATATCAAATGGTACTTTACATTTAATTATATAAAATTTTGCCAAGATGGCTCTCAGTTTGTTGCATACTTTATCTATATGTTTCGACCAATTAAATCTATTATCAACCACCAAGCCAAGGTATGAATACTCAGTTACTTGTTCAATTTCTAAACAGCTGCTAGAACATGGGATATTTGCGTGAAGACAATCATGACTGTGGGCTACCACTTTTACGGGTTTACTACCAAGATAATGATTGCGACTAGAGCGGACGAGCATAAGCTTAGTTTTATCTGCGTTAAGGACCAGCCCTGAATCGTGCGACCACCTGCATATTGCAGTAAAGTCCGCTTGTATACGGTTTTGTGCAACAATTGGATCTTTATCGGCTGCTACCAAACACGTGTCGTCAGCAAACTGGTAGACAGTACAGTGCTTAATGACGTGATTTAAGTTGTTTACATAAGTTAAATAGTGCAAAGGACCAAGAACTGACCCTTGCGCAGTGCCTTCAGTAACCTTTACCTCGTCACTAACCATGTCTCCTATTTTACCTGGTAGCTGCGGTCATTAAGATAGTTTTTGCACCAGTTCAGCAGTTTGCCTCTTACACCGCTGATGTCTAGCCTTTCAATTAGCAGATCGTGACGTAACGTATCAAATGCCTTACTATAATCTATAAACACTAATAAAATATTTTTTTTTTCGTTTAAGTAGTTGTTGATTTCATCTGTAAAGCGAGACAACAGCAGCGTGGTGCTTTTATTTGGCTGAAAACCATATTGTTGTGACGACAAAATACTATTTTCTGAATAAATTTTTTGTAATTTTCCGCATATAAATTTTTCTACTACCTTGTCCAGAACGGGTAAAATAGTAATAGGACGGTACTTGCTATAATCATGGGTGCTGCCACCTTTGTGGATAGGCCGGACAATGCCTGTTTTTAACTTTTTGGGGTACAGTCCGGTTTCTATACTAGTGTTTATAAACCGTGTTATTGCGCCCACAATTCTGTCAGAAAGCTTCACTATGTCAACCGCACGGATGCCATCAACACCCGGGGCTTTTTGCGAGTTGATATGTTTTATAATTTTATGTATTTCAGAATTGGTTGCTTTCGGGAAAAACATAGATTTGTCCATAGATCTAGTGTAGTCATTTGCATTCAATAAATTATTTTGGCAGTTCGGAATAATAGATTTAACATTTTCCTGAAATGTGTTAGCAAAATTGTTAGCTAAATTTTGTAAGAGTTTTTCTTCGCTAAATGCTTTTATAATTATATTATCAATCGATTTTGTTACTTTCCCTGATATATTGTTTATAATTTGCCATAATTTCCTAGTGTCGTGTCTATATTTGTTAATTTCCGCCCTAATTTGTTTGTTCCTTTTTTTCTGTATGACTTTGTTTGTTTTATTTCTTATCTTGTTATATTTTATTCTAAGTCCCTTGTTACCTGTGTCTTTTATCCAATCTGAAAATAATTGATCTCTTTTTTTACAAAGATTTATAATGTTTTTATTTACCCACCCAGTATTATTACGTTTCGAATTATTATATTTTTTTACATATTTAGATTCGTCGTAGCACTCATTAAACCTACTATTAATAAATGTATATATCTCATTCGGACAGTTCATATTTAATGTGGAATCCCAGTCAACTTTTTCCAATGACGACTTTAATTTATCGTTGTTAAGCCGAGTCACATAAATAGGAGCATCCCGTATAATAGAATCATTCGCTAACGTTGCTACAGTAACTCGGTGGTCAGCCAGTACGGTGCAGAGCGCGGCCGTGTGGACGTCTGTCATGCGAGATCGGACAAAAATATGGTCAATACAGCTTTTGGTTACCAGACCGTTCAACATTTCTATCCTAGTATAGTCAGTGATACCGCATGAAAGACCGCACCCGCTCATAATGTCTAAGTATGATTTCTTAATAGGATTATCCAGCTTAAGGTTAATATTTATATCTCCGATAAATATCAAATCCGTGTTAGGAGACCGGTGAAATATTTTTTCTATTTCTAGAATAAAGTGCTGTTTATTATTTTTAGGCGGCCGGTATACGGCACACAGTGATATAGAGTAGTTAGTGAAAGTGATTGTACCGAGAAGGCATTCAAAGTGTAATGTTGTGACTTTACTTTGTTTAAACTTATATTTGTTTTTAATGTACACAATTATTCCGCCACCTTTTTAAACCCTTCGTAGCTCGGTGTACATTGTGTATCCCGGCAAATTAAACAAAGATTTGATATTTCCGGAAATATTTACTTCAGTGAGTACTAGGACATCTACTGATGAACCTGCGGTATTTATCAACTGTTCAATTTTGCCAAAATTTTTGATTAATGATCTTATGTTAACATGCATAAAAGTGAGGTTCTGTCGTTTATTAGGCACTAAACGGTTATAGTTTGCAAAATCCAAACAATTAAATAGTTCCGTGACATTATTTTCCTCAAAATCCATTAATTATTTTACTAGAATATTAAATTAGGGTTGCGACTAAGTTTTTTTTATTTTTTATTAATTATTATTAGTGTTCGATAAAATACTTTGAATATCAATCTTAGATCTAATATTTTTCCATTTTCATTCTTACGTACTAGCACTTTGCCGTCTCTGATCCAAATAAACTTGAAAACGCCTTTCAAATCTTGCTTAGCCTGCCACAGAAGGTTTTTGTGATAGAAAGTCAACGCCTCTCTTACGTAGATTTTTTCAGAAGCCATTGTTCCAGATAGGTTAGGCATGAGATCTTTTGCGATGGTCGTTGTATTACGGGCAGAGGAAATCAGCTGCTGACGGGTCTCCTGGCGAACTCGCAAGTAGACGGATCCTGGTCCAGATCGGCGAGACGGAAGCCGTTTCACTGAAAGCACATCTTCTTTGGGGGCTCCAAGTTTCACCATTAAGCTTTCCACGAGTTTAGGTAGGTCTTGGTCACTTGAGTCTGGAATACCTGCGATTTCGACTTGATCGCCTAGCAACTGCTGTTCTAATTCTATATTATGCTGTTCCAGATGTTCAATTTTGAGCAAACAAGATCTATTTTGGTTGTCCAGATGGGTAATTTTTCTTTCCATATCCTTGACCTTACTGGTCAGTGCATCCACAGATTCTGCAAATTCATCCACCTTATCACTGCAGTACTGTAGCGAAGTTGCAATGGCCCGTATTTCCTGTGTTACTATGCTTTTCACTTCCTTTTTTAATTCTTGTAGCATTTGTTTCATGTCGGAGGCAGTACCTGATGGTGCATTTTCTTCGTCATCTTCTTCATCTTCACAGTCGGCAAGCGTATGGAATGATCTCCTACGGGAAGATTCCTGGTTGCAATCGTTACAAGTCCACTCCAGGTTTTCAGCGGCTTTGAGAGCTGCATGTTGTTTGCCACTTAATCCAGAGCAAATAGTGGTAGCATGTACCACCTTTTGACAGCGGCTACATTCCAAAACAGTGGTTTTTTTATTTAATAATTTAGAACAACTGTAACACTTCGTCATAGTGAGGGTAGATGCAAACAAATTATTAAAGACGGTCGTGTGTTTACTCTACAACGCTCGGATGAGAACTATACATTGAAACAGGCCATCAATACATCAGATTTCAAAAGTTTTGCAAAAACAGTCACCATCATCAATTACGGCAGGCCTTCTTTAAGGCGAGTTCTAGAATAGCAATAACTCGCAGAAGTTGAATTTCGCGAGCTTTCGCAAGATTGTTACCAATGTGTGATCGTGTGTGATCGTGTATCTGAATTTTATGAAAATGGGTCGTTAAAGTAATACCTACATTATTCGAGTTTGTTTGGCTAAAAAATGGCGAGTAAGAAATCGTAGGGTAATCGTAATCAAGTGTTTGAAAGTGGGTCATAAATATAGGTTTTTTTATTCCTTCCGCTTAGCAATACGGGTGTGAAGTCAATTTTCTTCGAGGGAAAAGCTGACATTTTGCCGTCGTTTCAAATTTTTAATTATTACACCTTGTCATCGCATCACGTTTTACGTCGAAAGATAAAGGGAAGTCGTTTGTTACAGGCTCTCGAAGATTTCCCTGGAGGTCTACTCCAATTAGCCGGCCTTTTTCGACAAATTGAATGTGTTCAATCCAACCAAGCTGTTAAGCAATCACTGGATAACGTTGGGGGGTATGTTTTCCTATACACTTTGAAACTTTCGCGTTGTTACTTAATTTATTACTGATAGGTATTTTCACACCTTCCCATATTCATTTTGTTTCGACCCGACGAAACGCACTACCTTTTTGTTCGCGGTCGGCTAACTACCAAAATACGGCTATGATACAAAATTCAAAATTCAAAAATTATTTATTCAGTCTAGGCTGTTACAAGCACTTGTGAATGTCATAAAAGCTACGCCATCGGTTCGCAAACCCTAAGCGGGAGACCTTGTAACGAGAAGAACCGGCAAGAAACTCGTCAAGGGCTGCTTTTTTCTCCCTGTATATTTCATACAGAGTCGTCAACATTGAAAAATGAGCTCCACATTTAAAGTGAGGTCATTTTTAACCGACTTCAAAAAAAAAGGAGGCCTATATTAACAGGAATTCGGATACACACTAAACTAGTGTAAATGGGTACAAGAAGGTTAAATGGGTACAAGAAGGTTGTTTTATCATATTTATTGGATTTAAACACAAAAAGTCTAATCTAATCTACAGTATCGCTAATAAGGTTAAGACACATAATATTAAGTTCGCATCATACATTTTATATATGCAGTCACTGACATAAGATTTAAATAATACACGAAAGAAAAAGCTCCGGAAAATTTTAATTAATTTCTTCTTTTGCAGGTGAAAAATCTGGACATTTATCTCAGCGAAACAACTCATATGCGCTTATTTAGGGATGAGGTGATGATGACGAGGATCTTATCTTCAATCTTATTCAAAAATACAGCTTTGACAATTTTTTTTTAAATTTATAAGAAGTGTGACATCTGCTCGTGATTTCGCTCATATGGTTTAATTATTTCAATGTACTAATCTGTTTGGTAACCGTTACGTAATTTATGTTAATCAAGGTAATTGCTTATCATTATTTACATATTTTATTTTTCTTAAAAAGAGTTCGCCTTCGGCTGATGGGAAACGTTACAGTAAATAAATAAAAACACTCAAAAACTTTTTTGACTTCGTCGATTCGCAAGTTGAAATGAAAGTCTTACACCCTACCCCCCCCTAATATCTCTCAAATTGAATTTGTCACCCATATTATGTATGCCTCCATAATTCCTAATTTAAATTAGATACCTACCCAAAATTCCACTGAGACCTAGCAACCCGAAGTCTAGATAGTCTATTCGTTTCGATTTAGCTATTTTGAATTCTGCCCTTAATGATGTTGTGATCCCAAAAGTGTTTAGTGGGCCGAGTTTCGAAAATGCTTATAATGAAATATTCCGGTGTTGCCTAACGCAAGGACTTACAAACTATGCCTCAAAACATCTATCAAAAGAGGAGATTCAGGGATTTTAATGGATTTGTAAGTACTATTTGAAAGTATGGGTTTGCAATAGGAATGACTCCAAATAAAAATGTCCAACTTACATGAAGCGGTATAATGTTACAAGCTTCTTTTTTTATTTCAAGTGTTTATTTCATTATGTGTTACAGGATCTGGTTCGGTTGTTACTGATTATTTTATTATTTTGCAGTGGGCAACTTGTTCTTTATAGGAAATGATTGTGGTAATGGACTTTCTCTATGTAGCCAGATCAACGTCATTGACTGTAACATGACACTATAATCATTCAAAATTGGACCTCCCTTGGCTTTGTATAGGGTTTATATTTGAAGAATGCTTACCCGACCTTCTTCATCTTTTATTCGGCAATACGAGAGTCAAAAAAATAAGGATTATGAAAATATCTAAGTAGAATATATGAGGGGATTACTGTCGGCACGAACACTCGACAATGTGTCGCTTTATTTATAGATAGCTAATACAACTGTGTGTTGTAGTCGATAATGTTACAAAAAGGAATTACAGAAAAACTGGTATTTTTTATTTTGTAGGTATTGTAAAAGGAATTGAATTTCAAAATAAAACCAACTTTATTTACTTTAAGTATGAGCTTTTTCAAGCTCTTTTCCACAAATTGACAAAATTGTTTCAGGTGCTTAGACGTGATAACAAAGGACTGAATAACTTTTGCTTTTTTTGTAAATTAGTACCGACTGCCCGTGACATTATCTGCGTCGAATTAGTTCTAAGCCCCATATTGAGCATGTATGCACTAATCACTTCTTTCGATATTGATTTTCACGAGTATATGTCTTTCCTTCTCCATTTTCCAATCTATATCGATATAAAATAATCGAAAATGGTTCATGGTTCAGGCCTAAGGTTCAGGCGTGAAAAGGCAATAGATAAACAAACAGAGTTACTTTCCCATTTATAAATATAGCTTGTATCATACATTGGATTGAATTTAACTCATTACTTTTTGCCTGACAGGGCAATTAACAATGATATCTCTCTTAATCGTTTTTATTTAAACATGATTCTCCATTTTAATAATTGTTGTGCCCAACAAGGGCAAGAGCTCCCTAGTTAATTAATTTAAAATACGTTTCTGAGTTTCCCGACGTTTCAAAGAAAGTCTATATTTAAACAAAGACTGTAACAGCTATATAACAGAGTGAGCTTCGAGATTAAGTTGGCACGTGCTGCAAAAGCTCCCAGACCTTTTGATTTATTTGTTTATTTTTTTCTTATTGCGAAATACTAATGTTTAGCTAGAGACTCAACATTGTGTTCGCATTATCTGGTAAAATGTTGAGATAATAAAATGAGCGTAAGCTTTTTAACGTGGCCGTGAAGCTACTTTTTGAAGAATTTTGTTTGACTGTTCTGATTTAGGTGCTTCATTCATAATGGTATGATGTTAGGTATTCATAATTTCGTTTCAATGTCAAGAGTGAGATTACCTAATATTTTTAATACGAATAATAAAATACCGAATGAACACTATCATTATGAAAATTTAGATTTTTTTCATTTCACAACGCTATTTTGATATTAAAATAAATAAATAAGTAGGTACTAGAAACAATCGACTCACCAGTAGCACCTCGGACGGGATTGAAACCCGCAACCTTGTGATACTGACCCATTCGGCCAATTATGCCACCGTGCATTGGGCCGGAATTCCAAGGGTGCGGGTTTGAGTTCCGTCTGAAGTGTTAGGCTGCGTTCAGACGATAACGCACGACCCAACCTCAACCCAAACTCAGCTCAAACTCAACTCAAACTCACCTCAACCACAGCCCACCTTGAAATACATCGCTTACAATTTTGAGTCTTATGACACTTTAATAAGGTCCTGTGTAATGTCCAGGTGAGTTTGAAGTGAGTTCTGTTTGAGTTCGGTTTGAGTTTGATTTGAGTTTGGGTTGTGTACGGGTTGAGTTTGAGTTGAGTTCGGGTTGAGCGCGGAGAGTGTGCAGTTGCATCGACAAAATAAAAAAAGAGCTTATTAATGTGTCATAAGACTCAAAATTGTAAGTGATGTATTTCAAGGAGTAGGCTGCGGGTGAGTTGAGTTTGAGTTGAGTTTGAGCTGAGTTTGGGTTGAGGTTGGGTCATGCGTTATCGTCTGAACGCAGCCTAACGGGTGATATTTTCTGGTATTTATTTATCTAAACCACAGATTAGATATAAGTCTGAACACTAACATATCATATTATTATATAATTTGGCAGAGAATAAACAATATAAAATTACTAGCGGCCCCGCGACTTCGTCTGCGTGGAAAGGTACTTTGCTATCCCTCGGGAACATGAAATGCGTATTGGTTGAATTTTAATATTATTTCTTGCTTTTTAGAGCTGTTTGATTTTGAAGCTGTTTTTATTTTTAGGTTTTTGAAGGAGGTTTTTCTTTTTTCATACAATAACTAACTTGAGAAAATCTGTTTCGCTTTTAAATCAACAGTACCCGTTAGTACTCTAGTAGTATGTGAAACGGATTATCTTACAATCGAAATGTCACTTACGAATTCCAAACTCTATTTGGGTTCCCGATTCCTTTAACATCGCCAACTATTCGGTGCGGTCTGGTGCGGTCGAGTTCGTATCGGTAGGACTACTATCTAACTATGCAGATTTCGGAAATACGTACGGACAGACTTAAAGCAAATAGTTCTAGGACATTAATTGATAGTCTGATTTAGATGTTTGCATGCTTGAATATGGTGAGAATTCGTATAAGATATATTTTGTACTAGCTTCCACCCGCGACTCCATCTACGTGGATAGTATTTTGTCTATCCCTCGGGAACAGTTCCTTTTTTCGGGATAAAAGGTACCCTATGTCTTTTTCCGTACCCCTGACAACGTGTGTGTGAAATTTCATGATGATAGGTTCAGTAGTTAAAACGTGAAGGCCTAACAAACAAACAAACGGACTTTCGCATTTATAATATTAGTAAGGATTATGGTAATGCGTTTTGTGTTAATAGAGATTAGTTTATTGTCCTTTATTTAAAGCAACAAATGGTTATACATTTTAAAATATAATGCTTTGATGCAGCCTGTATTACATTTATTAAATTTTAAATGAATTTTAATATCAAAAGCGTGCTCGCATGGCGCACCAAAAAGCTTTGTAGTAGGCTAGCGCCTTTTCCACAAGCTTCTTTTTGGTAATTTAGGATACTGAGTATTAAGGGTATCTATACTCAGAGACTTATTATGCCAAATTTCATTTATTCCATTAGCAGCTGATCCATTTTTACCCGACTGCAAGAGGGTTATGTTTTTCGCGCGTATCTTGTAAGTGTGTTTGTATGTAATATTATTTATTTAAGGGGTTCAAACGGCTGAACGGATTTCTATGATTAAGATATCGTTAGATTTGTCTTGTCCGCCCAAGTGTTATTAAGAAGGTGGCGTTTTAAAAAAACCAACATGGCGGCTCTACGGTGCTATTATACGTAGTGGAAAAATAATCTTTTTTTAGAATACTACAATATGGGTGTCAAATTAAAGGGCTTCTTATACGGATTTCAAAAAGGTATATCATGACTGTAATATATAATAATTAATAACTAAAAAGATATAAATGAAAAAAAAAATAAAAAAAAATAAAAAACCCGCCTGCATAAAAAGACGAGTCAACTGAAAAGATGTAAACAAGATTAAATATTAAAGGCAACATAATAACATGCAGTCGGAGGCATGTCGGAGGCATATAATTCAAATGATTCATAACGTCATGTTCTTTATGCATGCCTCCGACTGCATGTTATTATGTTGCCTTTAATATTTAATCTTGTTTACATCTTTTCAGTTGACTTGTCTTTTTATGCAGGCGGGTTTTTTTTATGTTTATGACCATCCAAAACTTTTTATCACCGAAGTGCAGCCCTTTCTCGCAATTTAATCACAATAAACAAGACAGCAGCAGTCATGTCCGGTATTGTGTGAAACTGCCACTGGTAGCACTTTATTATTTTTAATTAAGATATATCAATGTGATAAAGATATCATTACAATGCCACAAATCATTAAAGCGGCTCCTAACAAATATTACCTTGGATCGTATAGGTACTTTGGATGATTTCTTTCATTTTTTAGGGTTCCGTAGCCTAAAGCCAAAAAACGGAACTCTTATAGATTCGTTATGTCTGTCTGTGCGTCCGTCCGCATGTCACAGCCATTTATCCCGAAACTATTAGGATTACACAATGATATTAGAATTAAATAAAAATTCTAATATCTTTGGGATTGCACAGTTGAAATTTAGTAGATGGATGTATTCTGTGAACCGCTTTACGACTTTTACACAAAAAAAAAATTTAAAGGCCAGACATTTTTTTTTACATTGAACCAATACGTGCAGGTCTCTATGGATAGGTCTTTAAAAATGACATTGAGGTTTTTAAGACAATTTTTTCTCAAAGTCAACCGTTTGAAAGATATACACTGCCAAAGTGGTAAAATGTGTGTCCCTTCCCCTCCCCCTCCAACTTTTAAAATAAGAGAGTAAAAAATAAAAAAAATATATATATGCTGTAGATCTTAATAAACACTTTCAAGGAAAATTTATTTGAATGTGATATAAACAGTAGTTTTAGAGATATAGTGTATTTTCCGAAACCGCAAATATTACTTTGTCATTTATACAAACTATGAAAAACAAAGTTATTTTTATGCAGATGAAAAATGATAGTGGTATTAAATAAAGCATGGTATGTGGAAACTACGGAATCCTACTGCACTTGGCCGTTTTTTTTTTCAATAAAAAAAAGCTTTAGGTAGTCTTAGTATCATCTTTTAATAAAAATGTCCGCTTCAAGAATGGTTACAACAAGAATGATACTTTTAACTGAATATTTTTCCAAGGGAAAATAAACTTTTTCTAGTATTTTTACCATTCAAAGGAGCGACGTCGGAAGTTCATGGCTCTTTGGGAGTTATTATAAAGTTTTTTAGGAAACGTGCTTGCCACTGTTTCGGTTAAGGGTGGGTCAGACTTGCGTATAAAGGTTTTATAAGGAATAATAACATCTTGACTACTGTATACAGACCATACAACGAGTACCTATAGGTACTATGCAGATATAAAGCACTAATAGTTTTTAAGGTTATATTTTTATTTTCACAAAATATGATCAAACATTTTAAAAATCTCGACTGCAGTATTAATTCTTGCACATTTTCATTGGGCAAAGACATTTTGAAAGCCAGCTTAAAAAACTTAAGTCAATAAAATTTTCAGGACTTCAGAGATATTATTTATTTATTTTATTTTTCTAAGACCAACAAGTACGTAAGCGTTAATTTAAACCTACAGGCACCCATTAAGGATCCTATACAAGACTGAACTTTATTCACAAATAACCAAGAATACTATGAACTAACGCATTATGTGTAAGTTTGCCTTCAGGCTCTTTGGTAATAGCCTTGTATAGCCGAATACGGTATAGATAGGGTATCATGTACATAACCCCTGAAAAATATTATACTTAAACCCTGAAAACCGCCACATGGTTGAGAAATTTGGATTATTTATTTGTACGGAAAAAAGCAAAATGACAACCCGACACAAATAGACTGTTGTATTCGATAATCAATCCTATTAAAGGGCAAAAAGACCATTTCAGTTTAGGGTTGCCACTATGCAGTTTATAATAAAAAGTTTTTTTTTAAATGTGGGTGGTTTGCAGTGTTAATAATATTTTTTAGGGCTGTGTGCATGATATCCTATCTACCATATTCGGCTACACAACGTGTTACAAAAAACCCCTGATGCTGATTTTCGCGATTTCAGAGTTAGTCCCATAGTAAAAGTTGTTTAGTTTGATAGTTCCTATCTACCATATTCGGCATTAAGGGTTTTTTTTGTAACACGTTGTATAAGGCTATTACCAAACACACTTATAATAAATATTATAGCAATAGTTTTTCACAACTTCTTGTAAAATATATTACTTATTGAAAAAATTGCTTTTATGAATCACAAAAGACAGTTTTTCATCACAGCACAATTACCGTAGAGAAAGGACACTCCCCACCCCGCCCCGCGAGTTCATGTACCAAATCGTGTGCTCGACTGTCAACTTATTTTGATACTCAAAGCAATGCGTCGTAATTTTATTTACCAAAAAGTTCGAATTATGAATTGAAAGCCGCTCGTACAGTACAAACTGCACGGTAGCCCTAGACTTACACACACAGTTGCGCATGTACAAAAATGTCATATCTGTTTATGATGGCTCAGTTCAACAACATAGAAGTCTTTGGCTCAGTTGTATGGAGTGTCCGGGGTGTGATCACAGTCAATTTTATATACTATTGAATCATAAATTATGCCAACTTTATCTTTTACGTTGTTATTTCAATAAATAAATTTATCAAAAACTAGACTTCAGTTTTTCAAACTTTTTAGGGATCCGTAGTGATCAAGGAACCCTTATAATATAGTTCAGTCCGTCTCTCCCAATCTATCGCAGCATCGTAATGTCTACAGTTTTGAACAAAATCTTATGCAATTTATTTTAATCCTTACTAATATTATAAATGCCGATAAAAAGTATTGTTCCCGAGGGATAGCAAAAATCTTTCCACGGGGACGAAGTCGCGGGCGGCCGCGTTACAAAATAAATATTATATACTTATTTTATTTTTCACGTACCTCTTCTTTAAATAAAATTAAGATTATTGTTTTAACCCCACCTCATTAAGTGGGGTGTCTTTCAATAAGTCTTAGAAATTATTATACAGGGTGTTTCATAACAATTCGCAAAATTTTGTTTTTCATACTATGTATGGAACTGCAAAGTGACACCCCTAGAGGCATCACAATCTTTTGTTTTTTATAATCAATTCCAAGCAAAACACTTTAGTTCTAGGGTTGCCACTTGCAGTTTCCTATGACAAGAAAAAAAAAGTTTTTTTGACGGTTTTCAGGTTTTATAATATTTTTTTAGTTTTATAATAGGTTTTTATCACTCATTCATGTTAAGTTTTGCTTCTGAGATATTTTGCTTCAAAGTGGTCTGCAAAGTGCCTTGCAAAGCCCCCCCCCCCCCCCTACCCCTTATAACATTGAATATTAGAACTACTGTTTCAGAGCAGAAAAAAAGAAAAAGACTATTTACTCTATCTACAAATTGTCTTAAAGGTAAATTAATGCCCTTTTTTCAACTTTTTTACAAGTTAATACGAAACCCTGCGCGTGGGTACTCTCCGTCTGTCTGTCTGTTTGTCACCAGGCTATATCTCATGAACCGTGATAGCTAGACTGTTGAACTTTTCACAGATTTTTAGTTCTGTTGCTGCTATAACAACAAATACTAAAAACGGAATAAAATAAATATTTGAGTGGGGCTCCAACTCAGATCAAATAAAAAAGTAAGATGGAGCGTTGCGAACAATGAAGTGAGGCCGGATTTTGATGGTACATGTGTGCGTACAAGGGGGCGGGCGGGGGCCGGGCGGCAGGGAATATATATGGAAAGCCAAGGCGTAGTTTCGTTACACGTGTGTGTGTGAACTGTATATGCACACAGCCAAGGCGTAGTTTTAAAGGCCTCACGGCTTTGTCTGGAAGACTCCGTCTTACTTTTTTTATTTGGTCTGAGGGCTCCAATACAACAAACATGTTTTTCCGTTTTTTGGTACGGAACCCTTCGTGTGCGAGTCCGACTCGCACTTGACCGGTTTTTTACTATCACAAAGCCACTTTTTTGGAATAAAACTTTCCAGAAAATATTAAAGCTACTAAGAAAGAACTTCGAAGTTATTGTAGATTGTTTTTATATTAATTGTTGTTTTTATATTGTAGATTATTTTTATATTAATTGTTGTTTTTATAGAAATAAGAAGTTTTAAATAAACTTCAGTTGTTAGCGACGCAACGTGAAAGTAATAAGCGATAGTGACACAATCCTTACTAATATTATAAATGCGAAAGTCCGTTTGTTTGTTTATTAGTTTGTTTGTTTGTTACGCCTTCACGTCCTAACTACTGAACCGATCATCATGAAATTGTACACACACGTTGTCAGGGGTACAGAGAAGGACATAGGGTACCTTTTATCCCGAAAAAAGTATAATTCCCGAAGGATAGCACAAAACCTTTCCACGCAGACGAAGTCGCGGGCGGCCGCTAGTGTGATATAAAAGTGACTAGTGCTAGTGACACAATGTGAAAGTAATCAGTGTTTGCAAATAGTGACATCGATATTTTAAGATTCGTATTTTAATTATGTTTAAGATAGATATGTATTTAGGATAATCTAAGATAGGTAGTTAAGACTTTACATAAGTTCTTACGTTCTTATTAGAATTTAGATATTATCATGTAAGTTCTTATTGTTTATTTTCTAATAAGTAGGGTTTTGTATTTAATGTAATTATTTCCATTTAGATATTGATTTTATAGAAGAAAGATAATAGTCTAAGCTGTCACGGCATTTTTGGTAACGATACAAACGGAAAAAGTTAGATGCATTTTCATGGGTTGTAGAGTGGTCCCCTAATGTGAATGATGTCGGTCTGCCTGCTCTCAGTAGTTGCAACTTTTAGCCTATAAAAGGCTTCATTATTACGAAAAAGTAACGATCAGAGAAATTGTCAGTTTTAGTACCTATTCAAAGTATTGCGTCTCCGTAGCTGAAACGATGTGGTCTGCCTGAAACGCATCCTGGAGGTATGTAAGACTCACCGGGGGCACTATTGAGGTCCACCACTTAGGCGATGAGGATCGACTCCCTAGAGCACTCGGATCAGTGGTGACGCTACTCACCAACAGCTCGACACAAGCTGCCATGCGGGCTTATTTTTATTATTATTAATATTATTTTATTACATTATTTTTTAACTAAACAAACCTAAAATATTTATTTTACTGAAAATTAGTGTCAATAGTACTTATGTGTTTCAACTGTCTTGATATTTTTACTGTAAAAGCAGTGAAGTGCAGAAGAAGTCGTTATTCGTGAAAAAGTACATCGTTAAAATATGAAGACCGAAAAAATGCAAGCCAACAAAGAGAATATTCTCATTGTAGGGACCGAGCAAGGGTAAAAGTACAGGCCTGAAGTACAAGCAGAAAGTATTGAATATTATTCTTAAAATTTACACTTTAGATCAAAGAAAAAAAAGCTTTAAAATTTTCTATTGCAGTTTGTAATAACTCCGGCTGTATTAAAAGCAGAATATAAAACATTTTCGAACATTGAGAAAAAATAATAAAGCTTAAATCTACTTTTGTGGTAGGAAAATATAGATGATTCAAAAGCGCTTAATGAGGCTCGATAGATGGCGTTGATAAAAATGTATGTCTCATTTTTTACTAATCTTCAAAGAGTACTCATGGAGGCAGGCAGACAAGAAGCTTATATACACAATGGAGGTTGCACGCCTAGTAAGTAAGTGAAGATTGAAGGCTTATTGCTATCTCTTTCTTTTTCGTTTTACAATACGTTTTCGTTTCTCACGAACAAACAAACGACGAACAACGAACACGTATTGTAACACTAAAAAAAAGAGGTTGCGCAATAAGTCGTCAATCTGCACTATGACATATGGCCGTGCAACCTCCATTTGAGGGAGGTATAAGCTTCTTGCAGGCAGATGTAATCCAAAAATGTTTATCTATGGGCAGATGTCAGCTAGCGAGCGCTTACATTCCTCTTTGGTACAGGCTGTGAATTTTTATTTTTAAAAGCCAATTTTGACTCATCTCTTTCTATCAACGCTATCTAGTGAGGCAAATAGTTATTATTTTTATTTTTTAAATGTAACTTTGAAAAGCCCTCATTGTTTATTTGAATAAAGACACATTGATTTTTCTAACGCGTTGAAATGTATTGAAAAAATAGAATTCCACCCAAGAAGCTTAAACCCACAATGGAGATTGCACGCCTAGTATCATACTGAAGATTGAAAAAGACTCTTTAGTGACGTCACGGCGTATTGCTATCTCTTTCTTTTCGTTTTACAATACGTTTTCGTTTCTCACGAACGAACGAACGACGAACAACGAACACGTATTGTGACACTAAAGAAAGAGGTTGCAATAAGCCGTCACGTCACTAAAGGAGCTTTTTTCAATCTTCACTATGACATATGGCCGTGCAATCTCCATTGGAGGGAGGTATAAGCTTCTTGATTCCACCAATAGGGAATATGCATAAGTCACCGATTTTCCTAAAATTGAGCTTGATCGCTGCGGACACTTGTAAAAACATGATGGAACAGAAAGAAAACAAAAAATAATGATTATTTTCGTTTTATCACACGATGAAATCAGGGGAAAATAACAATATTTTTTTTCGTTTTCGGATATAATGCACTTTACAGTCAGATAGAATATCGAAAAAGAAATAATATTTTGTACGACACATATCTACTTAAACGCAAAATTTAGGGAGATAATTTTATTGAAGATTATTGGCTAACTCCATATTAAACGCGCCCGAAACACACCGAAACGTGATGTGTGACGTCACCGTTTTGTATAGAGCGTTTTCGGCGGGAGCTGATGCGTGCTAACTTCAAGTAACTATATTACGAGAAAAAAACGCAAGAGACAAGTTTCAATATTACGTTCGTTCAATATTACAGTTGATTTTCTCACGCATTATACTATTGATTTTGATTAAAAAAAATTTGATGCATATTCCCTATTTCAGTCAGCGAATTGGCGAGTCTATCAATCGGTAGTCGATTCCAAAACATTTTGAACTCGCTTCTTAACACAATTTTTTCGATACCAAAAAAAATAAAGGGAAAGCACAAGAAAGCGCCGCCCGCTATCCACCTCTCCCTTACGACGAATAATGAAGACCTTTTCGGGGTTGGTGATTCAGGGATTCCTCGTCCCGATAATGGGAGATAGCCTTAATCACGCCTCCGGTAGGCACAACTCCCACCTTTTTTTTCTAACCCTCGTTTGTACTTCTGACTTTGTTTTTGCAGCGGTGACAAAAAGTTTCGGAGTGCCCGCGAGGATGGTCCCTATTTTCGGCGGAGTAATGATGCTAATTAATTTTACGTGAATACTTTCTAACATGGATTTAAGTTTATTATTCTATGTCCTTCATTAAAATAAGGACTCGTTTTGATGTTATGTATGGAGAGTAATTTACGTATTTTAGTCAAGTTTGTTGGCCATGGATGTAAATTGGAGTCGATTCTTTGTTCTGTGAATTGAACTGACAATTTATAATTTACTAAATAAACCAAATATTAGATAATCAATGTTTTTCCATCGTGTTTTTAATTTATTGTAAATACGAGTAACATAAAAATAATCATTGCATGCATTTGATCGAATATTTAAAAAGTGTTTGGATTGTCAAAAATTCGCATAAAATTAAAATTAAAGTGTTTTGCAAAATCATACCAAACCAACAAATAGCAGTAATTGTTTCTAAGCTTATTTTATATTCAATCGTAATTTACCTTTTTGTCTAATTCGATTGTTTGAGTAGGTTGAAGAGGTAAAAGTTACAAAGGATAACTCTGCAGATAGACAAGCTCAATATTATACGGATTGAACTTGGTAAAATTAAATTAATGAAACAATTTTCTCAGTGGGACCAGAAAGGGTGGGCTAAAAATTAAATTAGCTTTTATACCGCTGCGGTTGGGGGGTTGGAAAGTTTTAAGTTTGCGTTTGTGAGACTATTGTGTGAAGGAGTAACTTCGATTATTGATATTGACTTGTGATTATTGCACGTTAATTCAAAGTATATAGGCCCCTATACTATACCAGGCTGTTAATTAATGAAATAAAAAAAATATTAAAAACACGACTGCCCTACCAAAAACCAACTAAAAAGTTAAACAACAAGTGTCATTGCAGTCGGGAGACCTTATTATGGAACAATTTTTGATCAAAGAGGTCCCCCGACTGCAATGACACTTGTTGTTTAACTTTTTAGTTCGTTTTTGGCAGGGCAGTCGTGTTTTTAATATTTTTTTAATTTATTTATTTTTATTTCACACATTTTAGTGACATATTATATAGTTTTGGAATGTGCTCATCAAGGCCTTTCATTTGATGCCCATATTGTAATAATAGAAGAAAAAATTTTTTTTTTCATGTTTGAAAATGGTGTCGTACAGTCGCTATATTGATTTTTTCTAAAAAAAATATAGCCAGTGTCACTCGGGATGCTGTAAGGATTCTAACGATACCCCATTTATCTAAATCAGTTCAGGCATTTAGACGTTATGGTGGAATAAAGAAACTCACATACCCACAAACATACATGAATCCTGAACACATATACACTCTTTTTGCTTTGGGCAGTCGTGTAAAAATGGGAAAACTGTTTCTTCAGACCATCAAACTGAATAACTTTTACTATGGGACCGACTCTGACATCGAGAAAAAAATCAGCTGTATCATTGATTTTTCTATTTTCATATAAAAATAGAAAATAATGCCCCGGATGGATCCAACACAGTTTATTCTTCTTTTTTCGGTTTATTCATCAGTATCTGAAAAAGAGGGAAAAATCGAACGAATAAACGATAGTGCCCACGTGCAACTTTTATCCACCCATAAGGAAGGCCTGTGCCCCAGCAGTGGGGACAGTAAAAAGGGCTGATGGACATGGATATGGTTTGTATGAAAAGTCGCAGGCTGTCGCATGGCTACGTGTGCGCCCAGCTCTTATTGTTTACATTGACAGAGGCCATCAATACATCAGATTTCAAAAGTTTTGCAAAAACAGTCACCATCATCAATTACGGCAGGCCTTCCTTAAGGCGAGTTCTAGAGTAGCAATTAAACTTGCAGAATTTGATTTTCGCGAGCTTTTGCAAGATTGTTACCACTCTGTGATCGTGTAGCAAGCTTAATAGTTTATAAGTTGCAGCTTAGTTTGCTCAAGAAATTGCAGGGAGAACTTGTTTATCAGAATCTAACCTCGCTTAAAAATGGGTAAAGAAAGGAGGATTAATATGTTTTTTGTGATTCTTCTAATTATGTGTAGGTGCTGAATTTTATGAAAATGGGTCGTTAAAGTAATACATTATTCGAGTTTTTTTGGCTAAAAAATGGCGAGTAAAAATCGTAGGGTGATCGTAATCAAGTGTTTGAAAGTGGGTCATAAAATAATATGAGATGTTTTTTATTCCTTCCGCTTGGCAATACGGGTGTGAAGTCAATTTTCTTCAAGGGAGAAGCTCACGTTTTGCCGTCGCTTCAAATTTTTAATTATTACACCTTGTCATCGCATCACGTTTTACGTCGAAAGATAAAGGGAAGTCGTTTGTTACAGGCTCTCGAAGATTTCCCTGGAGGTCTACTCCAATTAGCCGGCCTTTTTCGACAAATTGAATGTGTTCAATCCAACCAAGCTGTTAAGCAATCACTGGATAACGTTGGGGGGTATGTTTTCCTATACACTTTGAAACTTTCGCGTTGTTACTTAATTTACTACTGATACGTATTTTCACACCTTCCCATATTCATTTTGTTTCGACCCGACGAAACGCACTACCTTTTTGTTCGCGGTCGGCTAACTACAAAATACGGCTATGATACGGAATAGGGACACCGATAGTATTGTGTACGGCGGCGGTAGTTGAAAAAACTGTTCGACAGTGGATGAAGAGTCCACCGCAGAGGAGGAGGCGTAACACCGCAGCTCCAGTCAGCCCGTGACCACGGCCGATGCAGCTCGGTCGAAACGTCAGGAAAATAGGTAGGTGTGAAAATACCTATCGTTACGTGCGCGTTTAATTCCTGTTATTTTAATGTTTTCTTACGAAATTACCAACTATCATATTTTAAAGGATCTATTAATAATCTAGACTGCTTATCATACTAGTACACCTACGATGCTAAACAATAACACGACATTATTATATTGTTTTGCGCACCGCACCTTATAGATAGACAAAACATTTCAAACATATTTTCAAGAAAAAAAATCATAAATATTATGCAATTTAGTGAATAAAGGACGGATTTAAAGCGAGGGCCATCACGAGCAAGTGATAGATTCTAACTATTGAATCACGACCGTAGGGAGTGCTTTAAGTGTTAGGATCCTCAGCGATGCCGACGCAAATGATTCATGGCCCCTGGATTTCAATCCATTATTCAAGAGTTGCATACTATACTTGACTACGAGAAAAAGAATACACGAAACAGAGATAATGAGCGAAAACTGTTTATCGAACGCCTGTAACTGTTTGTAGCGTGTCATATTTACATTACACTATCAATGACTCGGGACTTTTATACGGACATTGGCTTATGCAGATAGCTTCTTTAAAAAGAAACTCTAGTTTGTTTAGGATATTATTTGCACAAGGAGTTTGTATGTCGACTATTCTTTGCACAAGGAGTTTGTATCGAGTGTTTTTGCGCACGGAGGTTGTACTTATAGCATTGAGATGAAGGTCGGATTCACTGTTTTCAGTGAATAAAACATAAACTTAATATTATTTTCTAAGTCTATGGAATTAAATAAGCTTTATAGAGAGGGAATGGTATAATTGACCGAGCGAGCACGAAGTGCGAGCGAAGCGTCTCTGCTTCAGCTTGGGCAAAAATTCTTTCGTATGTCTGTATGTTCTCTTCTACAGGTCGCATTTCTCAATCGATTCTCGTGAAAATTTGTGAGCAGGTTCGAAAATTATATAGTTTTTTTTTGTCGAGCCAGATTTTTTTAATTTTTCAAAATGGCGGAGATATGTTCAGAAAACAGGTTTTACGGCTTTCCAGCGCTGTCTGTTCTCCTCTACAGGTCGCATATCTCAACCGATTCTCGTGAAATTTTGTGAGCAGGTTTGAAAATGATATAGAATTTTTTTGTCAAGCCACTTTTTCGATTTTTTCAAAATGGCGGAGATATGTTAAAAAAAAACATATTGCAGTCCAGCTTTCCGGCTCTGTTTTTGTATCCACCGTACCTACTACGTGCTTTGAAAAGCTCGTGAACAGTGTGGGAAAAAGGGGTGGCGACATCTTTAAGATTATTTTTTAAACAACATACAATTTGAACTACTTTATAACGCGAGGTCTACAGCTCACGGAGCCACTAGTAGTAGATTATACAACAAGTGAATAAAAAGAGAATTTAGTTCGGGGGATACAAAGAAAATGAATGATGAAATTTTTTATTCACGAGTTGTGTACTCTACTTTTTATTATTGACTGCGAGAAAACAAATAGGTACCTCTGACAGTACTTTATACTTAGTATTTATAGTTGACCATCAGCCATTTTTAATATCCCCACACTGCTGGGGCACAGGCCTTCCTTATGAGTGGGAGGATGGGCCATAACCTACCACGCGGGCCCAATGCGGATTGATGGGTGTTATCGACTGCAAATGCAGCCGGGACCAACTGCTTAACGTGCCTTCCGAGGCACGGAGGCTTAGAGCATTTAAAACGGAGGAGCTCGAGAGCTTTTTTGGTCACCCATCCCATGACCGACCCATGCAACCCATGCGTGAAATTAGAAGTTTTCCAATGACATAAAACAACCACGCCAAGAGAGAGAGAGATTACATGATCAGTCTGGCATCAGTCCATTTCATCAGTCTGCATAGACTTTGAATTTTTGCAGACTGAATATCGTACCAGACTGATGGAATGGACTGATGCAAGACTGAACATTCAATCTCCCTCTAATAGATAGAAAAGAACCCAAAGATAAGACACTAAAAAGAACCTAATTAAATTTGGTGGGATATTTTTTTTCGTTTAATTTTATTGTGTAACTATGGCTCTATGGAATAGCTCCATAGCAGCCAGTAGGTATAGGTACTTTTTTGTACTAATTCATGATGCGCGCTTGTTCCAAATTCAAATTATTTTTATTCACTAGGTGAATAAAATCGCTTATTATTCACTCTCATCGTTGAATTAAACGCACTACCTACATCTTTATTTGAACTCCGGCATCTAATTTTAATGATTAAGAAATTTGTGAATACACAAATAATAATGTAGGATACCCTTTAGTTGTTTTAAGCAAAAGCACACTTTGCTTTAAAAGTAAAACATTACAATCTGTTAATATTAACGGTATAATTTATCTCAAGCCTTAAACCCGTTAACACTTGAGTCGAGTAACAATGATACTTTGCGATCCCTCCTCCAACATCGTACTGGCCGAAAATACAGCAACATTTTTTTGCCCCAAACTTTTTACCCTGTAGCATTCAGTGCTCATGGATTTTAATTAGCACTTGTAAACACACCTAGGGCTGTATTTTTGATGCAAGAAGTAATAAAATCATTTTTATTAAATAAATATTGTCCCTGTTTTTAACCGACTTCAGAAAAGAGGAGGGTTAAAACTAGGTTTAGCCGCACTTAGGTATTAGCCGTAACCTATACGTATAGGTTGCCATCTTTAATGCCTTATTTCTTTTCCAGAAAGTTATGAAAACCTTCAAATCTAAAAGAAATGGATAAACCATAAATAATTTGCAAGCACCTCACGCCTAAACTCGAACATTACCATTATTCAGAGCAGCGACAAAACAAAAATAATTAATCCACAATATATTGTTGTTTAGGGTTCCCCAGGAAAATAAATTAATTTTCCCCTGGGGCCCATTTCGTTGCCACAGCCTTCCGTACTATGATGTTATTAATTACTTTTTACCCAGGATAATTTGACACCTGAGAAGAGAAAATTTTAAGCTTTAATTTTCGTTATATTTTAAAGGGCTTATTAAACATTATGCACTATACAAAAAACAGCTCATTAATTTAAATTCACGGAGTTTCGAATGTTTGCTATTAATTTTAAACTCTTTTGTCTAAATTAATGGTAATTATGGCTGTAATTATTTGAAAAGTTAGTTACAATATTTTTTAATATTAAACATGCTTGACCTTGCTAAGCTGTAAAAGTTTATTTAATGTAGATCATCTGTATCTATTTTAATTATAACTACTTGCACTAGTGCACCATAATGTTTTATTTTTATTTTGTGTAACGTAAGAAAGTTAGACGCTCAGTTTATTTTAATTGTATTATTTATTCATTTTGATAATAATAAAGTATTACATTATTTGTAAATAGTACCTATTGGATTTACTAATTTAATGATTGAATCATATAATATCAAATCAAATAGATTTATTTGCAAAATATGCATATAAAAGGCGGCAATATCATTGGGCAGCCATGCTGTCGAATGAAAATGAGTAGTGAGCCGACGACCGACGCCCGCCTTTCAAAAAATACTAAATAGGGCCCTAGATATCACACAAATAGATAGTCTAGGAACCCACCCAATCTAACATAAATTGTTAATTTGATATACTTACACTAATAGCTAACAACCAAAGCGCCTGAATTTGATCACGGTTCAAAGGACGTGTCGGGAGTAATGACGTAGGGCGTGTGACGTAACAGACCGCAAAAGTTCAAAGATCGAGAGTTAATACGAAAGTCACCTTCGTATCTACAATATGTTTGGTAAACGCCGAATATGGTAGATAGGACCATCAAACTGAACAACTTTTACTATGGGATCAACTCTGAAATCGCGAAAAAAATTTCAGCTGTTACTATTTTGATATTTTTCTTATTATTTTTTGTATGAAACAGCTGTTTTTTTTTTCGTCCCTATCTACTTTATTCGGCTTTATAAGGCTTTTACCAAACACCTTGTATAGACGAGTAAGTAATGACTGGTGTAAAATTTGCAATAATCAAAAGGATCTTTCTTTCTTATCGAATGAGGATTGGGCCACCTCTGGTGTTAGAGTTTATCAAGCCGCCTTGTAAGGCCTCTAACTTGGCTTAACGACCGTTATCAGATGAGAACAGCCGGGACCGACGGTTTAACGTGCCCTCCGAAGCACGGAAGCGCTCAGTTGTAATGCCACTTTAACGGTCACCCATCCGCCACCTGACCGGACCGAGCGTTGCTTAACAAACGTGATCGAGTTCGATCAGTCTGTCAAGTTCCACCATGAGCGCTTCAAAATCAAATGATTCTAATATTATAATTATTCACATGCAATTTATAAAATAAATTTATCTGAAATACACCAAAATACTGTAAATTGCATGTGAATAAAATTAAAAATTTTAAGTTTTACTGAAGTCATTACTCTCGTCTATAGATACGAGAGTGCTGACTATCAAAGTTTCGACAGGCGGAGATTAAGTAAGGTTTAAGTCTAGGTTTGGTTAATGAATTATTTTTAAAGTTTTGCTTGATAATAGCAATAGCTTTAGCGACATCAAAATATTGAAATGTTGAAAATCGCAGATTTGAGTTGACTCGCAGCAGAGGCCACTTCCCGACCGAATAACAGGGAATGTAGACTTATTGGTCATAAGATTTCCTCGCAGAATACAGGTGTAGTCAACGAAGGAGGGCTCCATTAAGCATCCTTGGCATGCATGGAGTATCCAGGAATATTACATGTCTATACTAAGACATATTGTACAAAAAATAATAATAAAAATATCAAAATTCATCTGTTTTTTGGTGATTTCAGAGTTGGTCCCATAGCACAGAATAGATATAAGTCCCACAGTAAAAGTTGTTTAGTTTGTTGGTCCCTATCTACCATATTCGGCTTTAGGGGTTATTTTGTAACACGCTGTTAGAGTGACAGACAACGAACTTTGGTGACAGAGTACTAACTTAAAGCCAACTGTACCAGCCCAGCCAATAGGGATGATGACTAATGAATAAAATCACGAAATACGAATAAAAATCGTAAACATATTAAACTTTTAGAGTAGCTTGTATACCTCTTGGTTTTATATATTGCGTATTATTTGTTTTATGACCCTTCAAGGTTGAAAGGCAAAAATAATACATTTAATTAGTCCGTAAAATTTATAGCAAATTTGTCTAAGAAACCATTTTGATAAACACAATATTTAATATAGCTGCCGAACAAATTTCCTACACGTTGCATACAAACTACTCAAGCGTGACGTCATAACTGAGTAGCCGTTAGTATGGAGCGTTTTCGGGTGAGTCCAATTTTGTGCATTTCAAACTGTGATATCTAGGGCAGTTTTCATGCTAGCGAAATAATTATTTTACCATATTTCTTTTTTTTGAGAGGTAGGTAATTTATGTAACGTTCAATAAAAAAATAGTCATCATGCCTATTGAAAATGAAACAAAGCAAGATATTAGTCGTGACCCGGTCTTGGATTCAGGAGGGCTTTCCAATCACTGCACCATAGAGTGGGCTTGATTTATAAAAAAAATCTAAACGAAAATTAAGTTTGGTTGTTGGCTGATCGAAATTGGCACGTGTTATTGGGTGTGTGAATGTCAACGTTTTTTGAGCAATTAAAACGTACCAAGTATTTTTTAAGTGAAGTAAAATACATCCCACCAAAACATTTTCATGTATAATGCTGCAAGACCATGCACTGTCAAAAAGCTACTAGACCTCATGTAGAGCCAAGCTTCTAACTCTATGCGCCCTAACTCCAAAAGCCCTGACTTTCAAAAACTCTAAGCCTTAGTCAAAATATGTGGCTTGGCCGTTTCGTTAATACAAGAACTATTGTTTATCTAAAACGTTTCCACGTAGCGAAATGGCCAAGCCACATATTTTGACTAAGGTTTAGAGTTTTTGAAAGTCAGGGCTTTTGGAGTTAGGGCGCATAGAGTTAAAAGCTTGGCTCTACATGAGGTCTAATAACTTTTTGCCAGTGCGAGGTCTAGGCAGCATTATACATGAAAATGTTTTGGTGGGATTTCACTTCTTTTTGTAAGTAACTATCCATAAACCGGAAAAGCAAGGTAGGGTCAGAATTGTGGTCTAAAATCGTGTAAAATTCGATCAACATCGACCAGCGTACTTGTACTATTATTAATTTTATTCTGTGTTAGAACTAATTCATTTATGCTGAAATATTATTTTACTCTTTGACGCAGACAGTTGTGACAGTGCAAAGAACAAGTTTTGAAATGAACACAATTTCTTTTTTATTAATTTTTTTTTCCGTTGCTTTAACAGTAATTTATTAAGTCTTAAAAATAATTACTAAATATTTAAAGATTTTTCAAATACATATTTCTAATTTTTTCAGACCTCTAGTATCATAATTTGCAGAAGTCTTACATCACCTAGTTTAAGGGGTTGGGGGGTAAAAGTTCCAAGTTTTATATATTTTTTGCAGTTTGTGTCTTACATACCAAATTTCAGCTTTCTAAGACTTCAGGAAGAACCCTAAGAATTTTGATGATTTATCAGTAAGTTGGGTTGTTGGACGTCTCGCCCGCTCAAATTCTGGTCCGCGGGCGAGACGTCCCTTTTTTAACGAAATCGGGGTTATTTAGATCTCAATAAAATCCAAAGTGTAAGAGCTTTGCAATTGGGTTGGTAAACTTTTCCAAAACTGTTGTGAATTATATATTTTCTGGTATCTTTTGGCTTTGGAGTCAGGAATAACCAATTGCGGAATTTTTATAATACTTCATTTTAATTTAAATAATAATTTAAAATTTAAATTTACAGCATGGTACAATAAATCACTTTTACGGCTGTATGCGTAATGCCTTTGCTCAAATACAAAAAAAAATGTTTGTCATTGGCAATGTCAACTAGTTGTCATGTCAGTCACAGTCAGCTAAAATAATTAAAACAACTATTTTGTGAGCAAGTTTGTAGATATACATATATTTACGTGATCATCACAAACGTATAAAGCTCTCTGACGACAATTCCTGTTAAATCCTCTGCACCACGTCTCTTTCAAAGGTATGGGAATTGTAAAAAAACGTTCTGCGGATGGTCACATCTTTATTTCAACAAAACGGAATAAAGCAGTGTAGTTACTTCATCGGCGTAATAAAATGGATAATGGATTTCTTCAAGCTGATCCATTTCCCATAACCGAACAAGAAAAACACTAGAAAATCACAATAAATAAGCTGATAAACAAACAACAACATTAGGTCAATTAATGATCAAAGAGTAAAATGATTATGATTACTCTTTGACACTGTCTGACAAATCTGTCCTGTCAATCAGTTTTTTTAGTCAGTAAATGCAAGGAAACTTCGTGTCCAGATATATTCAAAAAAATATATCTGGTTAACAAGGTAAAATAAAAAAATCATAATATTATTTTCTTTATTCTTCAAACGTGTGCTATCAGAAAAATATATAAAACAACTCTCTTCGAAAAAGTTTACCAACCTAATTGAAACTTTGTATGTTTAATTAGTCTACTATTGACAACATATTTTGAAAGTTTCGTTTTTCTGATGTAATCCAAACCCAAGTTATGAGGGTTAAGCGGTTGGCGGGTTAAAGTCCAATTTTTTTTGTGGTGTGTGTCCTAATACTAGCTTACATACCAAATTTCAGCTTTCTAGGACTTCTGGAAGTACCCTATGAATTTTGATGATCATGAGTGAGTCAGTGACGAAATCGGGGTTTTTCAGATATCAATAAAATCTACATTATAAAAGCTATGCAATTGAAACTTTATATATTTAACTAGCTTCCGCCCGCGACTTCGTCCGCGTGGATATTAGAGAAAATCCTTAGGGAACCTTCAACCAGGATCCGACCAACCGTTTTATACGCGATTACGCGGGTCCCCACCAAGCGCGCTGCCTCGCGAGGCAAAACATTTGCGACGTGTGACAGGCCTCGCACGAGGCTGCGCGCTTGGTGGGGACCCGCGTAATCGCGTATAAAACGGTTGGTCGGATCCTGGTTGAAGGTTCCCTAAGGATTTTCTCTAATATCCACGCGGACGAAGTCGCGGGCGGAAGCTAGTTTATTACAATAATCAGAATTAGGTCCAGAGATATTAAGAGTATCACGTTCCCGTTTCTTTACTCTTTCCCGTTTCCGTCCCCGCCCCCGTTCCCGTTCCTGTTCCCGTGTCCGTCCCCGTCCCCTTGGGCTGAATCATGTCCACCGTGTTGGACTTCAAAACAAATGTCATTTTCGCATTCCTCATCCCATAAAACCTCAAGAACGACATCCACATCGGCTTTCATGTTTACTTACCCCATTTACCCCCTAACGGATGATTTTCAAAATAAGAAAATATGTGTTTGCCTATTTATTTTTAGACATGCTCCTACGAATTTTTAAGCTGTAAACTATGTAATGTCTATTTTATATTATTTTTCCATATATAATTTGTACCCCATTTTCACCCCTTTAGCGGTTAAATTGGACTTCAAAATTAATGTCATTTTCGCAATCACCATCCCATAAAACCTCAAGAACGACATCCATATCGATTTCTACGTTTACTTAGCCCATTTACCCCCTAAGGGGTTGATTTTCAAAACCACAAAATATATGTTTGCCTATTTATTTTAAGACATGCTCCTACGAAGTTTTAAGTTGTAATGTCTATTTTATATTGTTTTCAATACCAAATTTATATCCAATTTTCACCCCTTTAGGGGTTAAATCATGTCGACCGTGTTGGACTTCAAAATAAATGTCATTTTCGCAATCTTCATCCCAGAAAACCCCAATAACGACATCCATATCGATTTTTAGGTTTATTTACCCCATTGCACCCCCATTTCATCACCATGGGGGTTGAAATTATACCAATACAATATGCGTTGCGTTAGATTTCCATCCATAAGCCTAAATTACAAATCTAGCGATTTCTACTTCAAAAATGAAGGATTATCTTCTAAACACAACTTCATCCCCCTTTTCACCCCTTTGGGGGTAGAATTTTGAAAAACGCTGAGACACGTATTTATTTATTTTCAATCATCAGCCTAAACACAAAATTTGAAGATCCTAGCTTCAAAACTGAGGGACTTTCATACAAACTTTCATCCCTTATTTCATCCCCTTAGGGATGGAATTTTCAAAAATCCTTCCTTAGTGGATGCCTACACTGTATAAAGTATCTGTGTGCAAAATTTCAAGTCTCTAGGTTCAGCGGTTTGGGCTGTGCGTTGATATCTCACTCAGTCAGGACTTTGAATTTTATATATATAGATAAATCTACTGCTGACACCACATTCCAAGAATTTTGTTTATCTGGTATACTCCAAACTCAAGATATGAGAGTTCAATAAAACGACGAAGCGCTTCGAGAAAAGGTAGGTAGTGCCCTTGCGCTTCGCTTGCTCGTCTTGGCGGGAGCACTACCGTGCTCCCAGATAATTATTTTAATATTAGATTTATCTCTCATTACCTTACTAATTTTTTCATATTTACTCAGTTATAAAATGATTGCGCTATAGTAAACATTATTTTTATAATTTGCGTAGATTTGATAAGCTATAGATGCACTGCACTACGCAATACAATAGCAAAGCTGAAATGTGGCACATGCGTTGAATTTCACCATATTATGCTTCGACTGGCTCTGTCCATACATTGCTGCTGACACTTGAGTCCTATAAAATTTCTTCGGTCATGAAGCAGTAATGTAAAACAAACGGCCAGTTGAAGCTACATAAGTTAATTTTAGAAGCTGACAGAAGGCTTTCAGGAACAAAGAGCAGTGGAGTAGCAAAATGTTATTTATTTTTTATTTTTTTCTATCAGACTTTTAGAATTCTTTAAAATTATATAATAACTAGATTCCGCCCGCGACTTCGTCCGCGTGCACATTAAGAAAATCCTTTAAGAACCTTCAACCAGGATCCGACCAGCAGTTTTTACGCGATTAGGCGGGTCCCCACCAAGCGCGCTGATTTTTATGTTTACTTACCCATATTACTCCCTAAGGGATGATTTTTAAAATAACAAATTATGTGTTTGCCTATTTATTTTTAGACGTGCTCCTACGAATTTTAAAGTTGTAATTTCGATTTTATATTTTTTTCCATACAAAATTTGTACCCCATTTTCATGCCTTTAGGGGTATCATTGTCCACCGTGTTGGAATTAAAAATAAATGTCATTTTCGCAATCAACCCCAACCAGCACAAGACGTCTGCTTAAGACCTATATTATAGCGTATATAATTACAGTTAGAAGCTGCAAGAGTCAGCGGCATAGCGCGCTATGCAACCCTTTTGCAGCTGCTTTAGACCTAAAGGGGCGACTTTAGAACCTATTTTAATAGATCCAGTAGAGTTTCATAATAGCGCATGTAATTTCTTACAACCGCTATTTTCACTCCTTAAGCACCCTATTGGCACTAATTGAATGAATGAACGTCAGATATCCGCTCATTATTTCATTCACTCCGAATCGTAAATTGCAGCATTCAGTGGAAATTGGGACTTTCTTTGGGTTAATTTCTATTAATGTGTGATGAATATGATGTTTTTATATAATAATTATGGCTGGGCAGCGTGTAGTGAAATCATAAAATGGTGGAATTGTAGTGTAAATATACTATTTGAGTTACGCGGCTTGTTTAGGTGATAAACATCGGCAAATTTAATTTTCTGTGAAACGTGTATGGTGTTTTTGGAATAAAACTAATGGGCCCTCAATTTATTGAAGATCTTACGAAAATTTTATGAATTTGTAACTGCGGGTCAATTTTTTTTATCTTAATTTTGATAAGTATTACAGTGAATTATATTTATTTATGGATAATTAACTATACCATGTTGTTTGCGATCATACTAAACTGTGCCATGTGACCCGTGTGTTTAAATAAACAGAAATATATGAACAAATGAAATAAATTGTCTCAGAAAATGGCGTCAATATTATTGCAACCTTGGTTTTCCGCGTCGATTTTCCAAATGTCCACGCGGAGGAAGTCGCGGGCAAAAGCTAGTTGAATATGAAATATGTAAATTTTTATTTGAAATCATTAAATAGCGATACTAAATTATGGATGATAAGCCCTAGTCCACTAGGACCACGAGTACATAGTGGCATACCGTGGTCCTACTAGTAGAGCAAATCGGTAGGTCCACGGGCCCGAAAGGCTCATTTCATAGTTTTGTGGAAAGCTGATGAAGAAATATAATTGGAATTATTTACTTTACAAATAAAAAAAAAATATGATTGGCGCCTGCATTCGTAAAAAATGACTTTGTTCCGATTATGTCAAGAACCGTTGCTTTTTATGTTTTATATTTTAAAATTTTAAACTTTAAATAACTGAAGTGTATTTCGAGCTAGTTTTTGGATAAATTCGATCTTAATTTTTTTTTACTTACCGGTGACACATCACACCATCTTTTTTAACCCGATCTAAGGAGTGATTCTTGCGATTTTTTATAGAGCACTTGTTCATGTTACTCTATTGATGGATCATGCGATATTAAAATGAAAATTCAGCCACGGCTGCGTTTTGGCTGAATTTGGGATGTGTCACGAATGTCACTGTCATGCAATATCCTTTGGTTCTGAGATCGTTGGCTATATAAGTTGATTATTATTTTAATAAGCCAAATTCACCCCAATGAGGTTGTGTACAAACTGCGGTGCATTAAAAACTCTTTTGAGTTTTCCATACGTTCGAAACAGTATGTAAAAAGAAAATATTACAAAAACAATTGACTATCGTAATGATCGTTACTGAAAACTGTTGTGCAAAATATTTGTACTGGATAATTTAATTTCCAAGGATTTAACAATAATATTTGAACCAGTTACCAGCTATCGAAGTGTTTTATTATATATAGGTAGATTTATATAGTATCTAAGTATTTTTGTTATAAGTATTTATTCTTATTTTATGAAATTGTGGGTTATTTGAAAAGCACATTGTTAATTTTAACCAACTTCAAAAAAGGTTCTAAATTCAATTGTATTTTTTATTCACATTTAAATATACCAATACTTTATTTAAGTACCTTGAATTAACTCGAGGGCACCAATGACTCTTTCATCCAATATTGCTGAAAAAGGTCAGTACCACAGTGTAATGGAAATAAATAACAGTACTACTGTGTCTTCTTGAAATAGTTACCTACGGCTGCCTCACGCACTAGGGTTACCCACTGATTGTTACACTTGAGTTTGAGAATGTCAAAACTGGTTTCCGTGCAGATTAATTACAACATCAATACACTCAACAATACAGTAAATAATTCCATTCCATAATTACGATAATAATTGCGGGGGAGTAATATACACCATCCACGTCCGTACATTACTGCGCCACACTTGCGACTATTCTGTACCGAAGTATACCGAGATTCCCTGTACTACCGACTACACACAACAACAATTTATCTGTGTTGTTTGCACAGTTTTATCGAACATGTTTATGCCAACTGACAATAGTGACAATGCAAACAAAATAATCTGCAATGACTTGTCATAAGAACACCGAATGATAAAACTGTGAAAACAGACTATACTACATTGTTGTGTGTAGGGTGTAGCATTAGCTCCTTTTCCTTCTGCCTATTTGTATGAATTCGAAAAACTGGGTATTTACTTAACCTATGTCTGTACTTAGCTATGTTGGAAAGGTTGTCGTTAATTTTTTCACATTCTCGATTTTTCGAAGTTCGTTCGACCCTACCTGAGATAAGTTTAGATCTGAAAAGATTGGTTAAAGCTTATCGGTGCAGAAACGATTGGAACTGGGTAACCTGAGTTTTTCTTACCCAACCTTTTTCGACGTTCACAAATATGTAATTAGTGAAACGTATTATTATAAAAAAATATTACGCTCCAATAATAAATAAGTCATCAGTGGCTAGCACCTTTCTTACAAGCTCGGCTTTGTGTTTGGAAGCGAAAAACCAAAGTATCATTAACATTATTAAAAATTCCTTCAGCGAAATGTAAGTTAATATTATAACACAATTTTAAAGCCTCGTAATAAATTCTTCTTAATCCGAGAAATCAAAGTTAATCCGACGATAGACAAAACGAGCACGTTTAGTCTTAATCTGTTTGTAAAGATACTGACTAAGAACATAATTAAGTTAAAATAAGTCCAATAAGTCTAACCGAATAATTGTATTATAAGCAAAAAATGCCACTAAATCACAGAATAATAAAAACATCACACCTTTTAAGTCATAAATGGTGTAATTTAATGTCACATGCCACTTACTCCACATGAAGATAAAATTATTCCTCTAAAGCATTGTATGTACACATGACTTTTTATCTTCTAAGCGAGCGTGATCCCAAACCGCGCCTCCCCAGAAAAAGTCCAATCGAGAGAAAAATCGAATTGTACCTACACATTGTATTCTTGTACCAATCTAATTTTGTGATGTTTCTTCCTTTGCCACCGGTCCGGCTTCCATAAAGCACTTTTTATTGGATTGGAAACATATTGAAACTATGTTTTAGGAGATTACGCAAGGCTTTACCTTATTGCTTCGAATAACAAATAAGACCTTAAAGAATAGTTCAGTACTCAGACTAGCGCGAACTAAATAAGATTTGTCGTCCTAGGTTATTTGATGATTGCAAAAATTATATGAATAGGGAATGGCCAAATGGTAACAAAATAATAATATCGCAGTAACTAGTTTCTTATGGCCTTTAAATCGTATACTTACCGTCAAAAACTCGTAAGTATAAAACGAACGTCAAACGGGGAAAATTAGACTTGGGTAAAACTAACAAGAAAAAACCGGCCAAGTGCGAGTCGGACTCGCGCACGAAGGGTTCCGTACCAAAAACAGCAAAAAATCACGTTTGTTGTATGGGAGCCCCCCTTAAATATTTATTTTATTCTGTTTTTAGCATATGTTGTTATAGCAGCAATAGAAATACACGACCTGTGAAAATTTTAACTGTCGACCTGTAGTTGTTATCAATATCGAGCAAAAAACGGCAAAAAAATCACGTTTGTTGTATGGGAGCCTCCCTTAAATATTTGTTTTATTCTGTTTTTAGTATTTGTTTTTATAGCGGCAACAAAAATACATCATCTGTGAAAATTTCAACTGTCTGTCTCTCAACGGTTCATGAGATACAGCCTGATGACAGACAGACAGACAGACAGACAGACGAACAGCGGAGGCTTAGTAATAGGGTCCCGTTTTTACCCTTTGGGTACGGAACCCTAAAAATAATGTTTTTGTTACCATGGCTTTAAATTTATTCAATGTTAAGTAAGAAATAAAACTCTTTATATGGATTACAGCGCGTTTATTTTAGAATTACTTGCAATGAGGTATTGGTTTTTAGGGTAATAGGGGGACCCATTACTAAAGACTCCACTGTCCGTCTGTTATCTGTCACCAGGCTGTATCTCATAAACCGTGATAGTGAGACAGTTGAAATTTTCACAGCTGATGTATTTCTGTTGCCGCTATAACAACAAATACTAAAAACAGAATTTGTATGGAACCCTCGGTGGGCTAATCTAAGTCACCTTTTTCCAGTTTTATTTTAATTTACCGAGTCGTTTCGACACCTTTCCACTTAAAGGTACTTTCCACTTAAATCTTTCCAGGTGGTCATGGGATGACTTTCGAGTTTTTTAACCATCAACATTAAAATTTTAAACGTTCACCTAACGAAGCATCGGTCTACAGTATTTGTTATTTGGTCTTTTGGCATTCGACATTACCTACAAATGAAGGTAAGACCCAGTTGTTTCTACTATTCTGCTATCTAGCAACCTAGCAAATCTAGCAACTAAGTAGCAACAAAATATTTATCTCTGATAGTGTTGCCAAAGCAAATTCATTACTTATGCATTCATTTTTGTTAAATGTTTTACACAAGTCTGAGTTTTCCTCTGTTTAGCTGTACTATTTATTAATCTGATGCTATACAAAATAACTAGCTATTTATGGCAAATCATTTCAACACTTCGTAGGTATTTCAGCTCTTTGCCGCCTTCAGAAAACTAAGACCACCCGGCGGCGCCCATTAAAATTAAGTATTGCCTGCGCTCTAGAAAAAAACGTATCTTCCGATACTCAAATCTGAAGTAGGTATCGGATCGTGCTTAAGAGTCATTTAAATAAGGTGGCCGATATACAGGCATAGGGTTGCCAGTTGGTACTATGCGGTTAAAGAAATTTATTCTCACAAAAGACAATAATGTCATTTACAGGAGAACAATGATAACTTAAAAGTAATAATTATAAAAACATTCCGTCGTCCAACTAGGCATACCTTTCTATCTACTATACCTATAAAATCCTGACAAAAAAGCAAGATTTCTACTACAAAGTCCTAACATTATGTTAAGTTTTTTTTTGTTGATTATTTATGCAGAACGCACTAAATTGATGTTATCAAAGAAAAAAAATATGTTACTTTTACTACGTCCTACTATCCTACTAATATTATAAATGTAAACGTTTGTGGGTTTGGATGTTTAGATGTTTGTTCCTCAATCACGCAAAAACTACTGAACATAATAGTAGATAGCCTAGATTAAAACAAAGGATATTAACATCACATTTTTATCCCGATATTCCCACGGGAACGGGAATCACACGGGTGAAACCGCGGGCGGCAGCTAGTTGTGAATAATCGAAAATATCGTGTAATTTTCCTGCTTAAACTTCAAAAATTCTGACATGTCGAGACAAATCTTGACGCCTGGTAACCCTCAACGCCTCTCTATAATGGCAAGTTGATTATGTTAAAATAATATGAAGGCCGAGAAATGTGTGAAGGTCTAAAGGTCTTCTAAGATATGACAACCTTCGCGGTCGAGTCCCGGATTGCCAAATGGGTCTATTTAGAGTTCGAATTTTTCTATATTTTGCTTTCTCTAACACTAGTACTTTACTTACTTACTCTGAAATTTGAATATATGTACGACATGCATGACTGATCGCGATGTTATTAAAAAAATATTAATAAGTTGTTTATAAACAATTCATTTTTAAGTATATCTAAAAAATAAATGATTGTATCTCTTCCCTATTCTAATCGAGTATGTACAGTTAAAAGTTTCAATATTTCATAATCGGTCAAGATATCGAGGTTTGTTTATGTCCCAAAATTTTACTGATTTCTGGATTTAGAGCTCATTCATAGAATTACACGTGCGTAATCAAAAGAGACCATCGTTACCTACGTAAATAATGAAAAGAATGAATCTACGCACGCGTCTTGCTATTTTTGTGAGTTTACCGATTAATCAAGATTTTTTTTCCGATATTTTCAAACTACCTATTCATTTTTAACTGCACGATCATATTTAGAAATGTGCTCTGATATCCCTATTTTATTTTTATATATTAAAAATTAACGGTTTATAATCTAAGAGCTACATTTTATATCTTGAATTATATGAAAACGAGCATTTTACCAAAAAATAGACAAAGATTTGAACCTGGTATAATATAAATATAAATATTGGTACCGAAAGAGGAGACCATCATCACACTAACAAACTTGTATAGTTTTTTTTCATAATTTTCTGTTCTTCACTGTACAAATAGTACAGCTTATTAGAGAAAACTGTTGAGTTTTCTTTGCTTTTACAACCTATAAACTAACTCCCGTTTCTACTACATACTTTGTACATTTCTCTGTTTAGCTGTTAAAGGATATTATCCAATAATGGCCTTTATACGGACCTCCGCTTGTAAAAATGTTATGGCTTTCATAAAATTTTGTAAGATTCTTCAAAACTCGTTTAAAATGTTGTTCTCAATTATTGTAATGCTCTAAATATATTTTATAGTCTCGAGTTTGTTGCATAAATATGGAACGGGTGATAGGAAAATACAGACGATTCAAATAATATTAGGTACAGATATTAATAAGTAGAAGTCTCTCCAATATTCAATTAATCTGCAAATAGGTACATACTCAAGTATATTATTAAAAGGCAAATTACACTCCGAATTCAATTGAATTACATCAATAGGCCGTTTAATTAACTTCAAACTGGAGACAATATTGAGCTTAAGGGTAATAGCTTTATTGTTGAAACAATACACTTGGCTTAGTGTGACTCCAACTTAAACGGTTGTAAACAGTGCAGCTTAGGCTTAATAACATTTTGCTTTGAAGCGAGATAAGGAATAATACGTGTTTCGGAGTTTCGTGTCTCTATTTAGGGGAGGAAAAGTTACCGAGCTTTATCTGTATTGTGGTTTGTCATAAATATTCGTAATTACTGCCAGTGATGATGCTGTTTTGTTTTTGTTATTTTGCAAAAAAGAAAAAACTTAATTTTTTTAATTTTTACTTCTAAAAACGAATCTACCTGTAGTATAAGTGAAAAGTATGGTCTGTTACGTTTATGTGTTGTTTTTTTATAATTATTTCGTAAAGTAAATAGTTGCATTGCTCTTTTGACTTATGTTAAGAAGATATTATATTAACTAAAGATTGTGATAATAATGATAAATATACTTATTACTTTTTATGAAGGTTGTGAATTTGTGATGAAGTGGCAAGTATATATAAAGTGGTGTCTTGATAGAGTTATTTTAACCTCATCCTACTGTCACGGCCTTTTTATTTTTCTAGTGTCTTTAAGTACACATAATAATATAATCTATTTATGTTTTGATTTTAATTATTTTCTTATATAATATAAATTTCCTCTTTTTCGATCACTTAATTTTCCCCCTCGACGTTAAAAAGATAATAATAAATTCATGTAATGAAAATGTTGTTTATTACAAAAACCCGAAATGCCGAATATCGTATAGGGACCATCACCCTTAATAACTTTTTCTATGGGGTCAAATCTAAAATCGAAAAAACAGCAGTTTCATCCATTTTGACATTTCCGTTATTAATTTTTGTTTGAAACAGCTGGTTTTTTTCGAGATTTAATAGTTGGTCCCATAGTAAAAGTTGTTACCTCAAAACGCATGCACTTCTAAAATCGAACAAAATTCACTCTTGAATTTCACGGTTTTCGGAGAACGTCGGTTACTAAAAGAGCAAGAATTGGGAGTAAAATCACACGTACCAGACATCAAACCGACACCTCATTACACCAGTCTCCGCTTCAGCAAAATCCCGATCACATTGTTAAAATTGAAAAAGAATTACATTTTCACTATCGAGAAATTCAAAATTGTATTTTCCAGCTATGAGCATCTCCGAGAATACGGATAATATTGCGAGTAGCAGTCTTATGAAAATGGGATTTTTGTTTATATTGGAGAAAGGGTTTCTTTTATGATGAACGAAGAAAAGTATTTAAGTAGATTTACGTAAAAATCACACATAAAACAAAGGAATATGAAGATCAATGCTTTAACTTTATTCTTGGATAAAACATTATGCTATTGTTTTGGTTTGGAAACATTTCCCTGATTCTTTAGAAAAGTTATAAAGATACATTTATCAAGGTTCAAGGAAATTTATGGCAAGAAATACCTAAATGTTATTATTACCTAAAAGGTAAGAGTAAAAGGTAAGTTGGATTTAGAAGATATCGCCCGATGTGTTCATTTATCGCACACTCAGAATCTAGCCAGCAATCCTTTATCTGGAATTCGCTAGGGCTAGGCCAGGCTAATCTCTGTCGATATTTCAAGCCCGAAATAAAGTTGGGAGCCATAGCAAACTAAAAAAGGACTAGCGAAAGCCTCGTATAGTTTTCTTACTTTTCACGAAGTTTCCATTCGTGTTGATCGCTCTAGACTTTTGTTTGAGTTGCCCGTTTCGGGACTAGTGCTTCATCGCGGACTTGAAACCAAATTAATTTTGCATCTCTGCAAAGAAAACGTAAACAATTCCAACCTTAAACCCTTTAACCTTAAGCCGCTAAAAAGATGCTCCCGACTTTTGCAGCTAGCAAATAAGTTTGCATCACCAATATTCGATTCCATTGGCATAGTTGGAGAATGAAGTTTCATCTGTACAGGTTTCTTTCAGAAAAAGGTTGCATTGTGAATATTTGAATGGGAATGGCAGCAGCGACGATTTGGATCTATTGAGCGCTCGCGATCTTTATGAAGTGGAAAAGAACTTTGTGTAATTAAAAGTTTTTTCTTAATCTCGAGATAAGAATTCCGCTTAAACATTTTGTTCCTTTGTCCTTAATTATGGTGGTAATAAATGGCATCGGCATAAGGTTTTTACACATTAGTATTTTTTATACAAAATATGATTATAGTATTGTGCCAAAATATAATATATATCCCAATTATCCCAAAATGCAATAAATATTTGAATGGACAAAGAATAAATTCATTATATTAGATCGTCAATTTCATAACTTAATTAATTAATTTAGTGATAACGTTTTTTAATCGAAGAAAGTCTGAGAGTAGTTTTAGAATTAATTTCTTAATCTGTCGAACAACTGTTTATAAAATTAATGTACTTTAAGTTAACAAAACCCATCGTATATAAATATGCAAGGATTTGAATTCTTATAAACGATCTTCATTAAAATCTCCATATCAACTTTGCATAAATGCTATTCGATTCCTTAGCATGCAATACTGTCGAGTAACCGCGGAAAATATATATTTATTTACAAAGAATGTAAATTGCTAGGTAGGCGAGGTGAGTTCCGTTTCATGCATCATTCATCTCATACAGAAACGTGGCACAAAATATAAAGGAGACAGAAGAGTTACTCAGAACAAATCGCAGTTTTCATGCACGCACACATAGAATTTCCGAACAGGCAATCTCAGGCCAAACCGTCGCTTCTACCTCGCGCAACAAAACAAATGACGGTGAGTTTTCGAATCAATGTGTAGAAGCGCCGCTCTGGGGCCCTATTTTTGAATCATTCGTTTGAAATCGTTCGTATGACCTTAGTCGCATGCAACGTATTTTCACATTGGCAAGAAAATCGCACTCCAAATCCGCTGACCAAGAGATTGACTGACAATTGATGACCAAAATTTTGCCACGTTGAATTAAAACGAGTAGTAAATAACGCTCGACGCCTGCTAAAAGATTAAAAAATATGCCTAGAACGGCGCTTCTACATATTTACAGATTTCACATGACGTGGCCGTGGATTCCTCCTGACGGTCGATTTTCGCTTGAGGTACAGATAAAAAGTTTGGAATTTTTCTTCTTTTATTGCTTTTTGTTAAATTTCATCACGTCCAAGTTGTTTCTTGAGTTGTGGAAGAACTTGGTTAAAAAGAATACGAGTACCTATTTAAACAAACTAAATGCAGATGTTGACCTACTATGAAAGAAAAGGGAACTTTTTTACGGTTTCGTGCCCAAAGGGTAAAAACGGGACCCTATTTATTACTAAGACTCCACTGCCGTCTGTGTGTCTGTCTGTCTGTCACCAGGCTGTATCTCATGAACCGTGATTGATAGTTATTATTTTAATAAATCAATCATAAGCACAACACAGATAAAGTATGCAGTTACCTCTGAGATCGAACGTCATAGGTAGGTACTCAGAAGACTATTGTTTACCCTGTCGTACTAGTACGTAGTAATGTTGAGTTAGGTGGGTGGGTCATATCTGAATATATAAAATTTTAAGTCATAACTACTATGACATAAGTTTTTTTGTCAAAATTATCAATTCGCAGTGTATTAATACTGAATAAATGTTTACTCACACTGTCATTCCGCATAAATACTATTATCATAATGATTAAAAAGCATAAAATTTTATTGCATTCATTTTTACCAATTACGATTACTAATCATAACGTTTATTAGCAAAACAATTAGTGGCATAATGCATACACGCCATCAGGTCGGCTCTGGCATTTAGCCGGCAGTTTCTGCGGCACGCTCGCTTTGTTCGCTCGGCTCGTGCTTTTTTTGTGAGCAAATGGTTAAAAATTACAAAATATCTGCAGCAGTATGATATTTTGGACGTACAATATCATGGATCAGTCAATCAGTTTAGTTTTAATTGAACGAAGCAATCAAATAAAACTGTTACAAAATCAAAATAAATGAAATAGTTCGTGAAGTAGTTGAATAGCCAATCTGCGCGAAATAATTTGCTTAGGCCTTTTACAGATAGATTTTCAGTTTATTCAAATATTTAGCTATAAATGTAAAAATCAATGAATAATTGTATTTATACATTTATTTTTAGGATTTTGTTATACTCTTGCTACAAAGTAAATCCTTACTAATATTATAAATGCGAAAGTCCGTTTGTTTGTTTGTTTGTTACTCCTTCACGTCTTAACTACTGAACCGATCGTCATGAAATTTTACACACACGTTGTGAGGGGTACAGAGAAGGACATAGGGTACCTTTCATTCCGAAAAAAGGAACTGTTCCCGAGGGATAGACAAAATACTATCCACGCAGACGAAGTCGCGGGCGAAAGCTAGTAATTATTAAAATTAAATTTAATCAAATATAAAACGCGGCAAACACACGATTTCAATTACGCATTTAACATAGGCGCTAAATACTTTCTCTCGTTAAAAATTAAACTTCAATTCGCTTGTTAAATGGATACAGTTGCGAAGAACATTAGCTTGAAATTAAATCAGCAGCCAGCGTACCCGCTCGACCGCAACGTGCAATGGAAATTAGGCAAGCGTTAGTAGATACAGTTTAAAACTTTAAAATCACATACCTACTATTTTTGAAAAATTCCAATCTATAAAAGGTTGAAATTTCAAGTTTTTAAAATTAGCTTGAATATACTTCATAACATTAAAGAGCTCGGTGGCGCAGTAGTATAGCCGGGCGCTATACACTGTGCCACAGCAATTGCGGAGGTTAAGCAACTTTCGCAAGGGTCAGTTATGAGATGGGTGACCAAAAACTTATTATCTCGAGCTCCTTCGTGCTTCGGAAGGCACGATAAGCCGATGGTCCTGGCTGCATTTGCAGTCGTTAACACCCACCAATACGCATTGACCCTGCATGGTGGGTTATGGCTTTGGTTATGGCCCATCCTCTTTATCCACCCATAAGAAAGGCCTGTGTCCCAGCAGTGAGGACCTCAAAATAAGGCTTGGTCAATATTAAAGCCAAAGAAAACACAAAATACTAACAAATTTTCTGCGAAAGTTAAATTAACTTACGAAGGAAAAGGCAAATTGAAATCCTCACAAACGGAACCGTGGACAAAAGCTAAATTATATTATAATTGACGAGTGCAAAATTAGTGAGGTCCTTTGACGAGAAGGTTCTGGGCCTAAAATTAGGCCATTTTAAGGCCGGACGTATTAATTTCCGCAAGCACAAGGGCGTGTTGATGACAGCCATTTGATACGTGTTGGCATTTGAACTTTTCTTGTTTGTGATATTTAAAAATAGAATGTCGAAGTTAGGCCAGACGAGAAAATAAAGAAAAGAGATGATTGCGTTTGTGAATTCGTAAATGGAATTAAGGTACGGCATATTTTTATTTATCATGCAGAGATTTGTTTTTATTTACATTGGAACTAAGCAAATTACATAAATCTTTATCCTTACTATACTTAATATTATAAATGCGAAAGTCCGATTGTTTGTTTGTTACGCCTTCACGTCTTAACTACTCAACCGATCATCGTGAAATTTTGCATACACATTGTGTCAGGGGTGTAGAAAAGGACACAAGGCTTTATCACTAAAAAAGCAACTGTTCCCGAGGTATAGACAAAATAATATCCACGCAGATGAAGTCGCGGGCGCTCGCTAGTTAATTCATAAAATAGATGATGTGTAATGGAAATTAGAATCAACAAAAGATCACCTATAGTACCAAAAAATTCACAGATCTCGTGCCTTTCACGACCTTCTGGTACATTGAAAATGAATTTAATTAATTTAACAAAATATTTTATTATTATTTTCTTATAGACATTAATATTTTATTGAAAGGTAACCTAAGTACTATGTATAACTAAAACATCTAAATTTCTAAATAAATTAACCCTAATAAAAAAAAATCAAAATCAAATGCAGCATGCGAGACTCTCGCGCCGACTTCATCATCACTCGAATGTGCGATAACAACCCTCATGTTTACCTAGGCATCATCATCACCACACTCTCATTCTCAGAGATCGTTGTAAAATTTGGAATCGCAGAGTCACTAAGAAAGACGTGACTGATCGAGTAATTTCAAATGAAATGAAATGAAAAAATTAAAGAAGTGTCATCAGCAAACAGTACTATTTCACACAAGTTTTTGGTATAGTAAGGAAGGTCATTAATATAGATAAGAAAAAGTAATGGACCCAATATCGATCCCTGCGGCACGCCCAATGTAATGGATGCTTCATAAGATTCTGTTTTATTTACAACAACTTTTTGGGTTCTCGCCGAAAGATACGATTGCATAAGGCTTACTGCATTTTTTGATAGACGATAGGAAATTTTACTGAAAGAAGACTTCATTTTATTTTAAAAATTAACGCGAACTGCATTCCTAGTTTTTTTTAATATCGCATTATTTCCTCTACAAATTGGTACAATACGTAATCATTAAAATTTAAATGTAAAATTTCATGGTCTTTCTTTTGTTTAAGATGCTGTGTTACTTAACAAAAAAAATCCTCACGAGTAACCCTTTCGATCGGTGTCGTGAAAACAAAAGATTGATATTTTTTCTAATTTGGTAGGTTCGATCCCTGGTTAAGGTATGCGATTTTTCGAAAATCTTTGAATAGGTACATTTCCAATTATTTTAAAAATCAAAATGAAGTCTTTTTTCAGTAAAATTTCCTATCTTCAATATTTAAGGTACCTTCCCTCCGTGTGGTAAAGTTTTGGGACACCCGGTATAATATTTTGGATCTAGTAGAGGCCCTCGGCTTTGCCTCGGGCCTCAAACTAAAACCTCTCTTCTGTTTAACTTTCGCTCAAGATTCGTTTATCCGTTTCTCTATACACAAAAACTCACTACGACGACGCGTAGCACGTGTACTGGAGATAATAGCGTCATCTCTTTTGCTCCTACAGTTATTGCTAACATGACTTTCTCTTTCGTTTTTTTTTTATTTATTAATTTGTCACACAAAACAGATTTACAGCAAATACATAATATTACAATATTTTAAAAGGTACGCAGGTAGGCTGCAACTCCAACAATATGTGTGAACAACATGATTAATAGTTTAGTTGTTAGTTGTTTTCACATAGTAAGCGATACTTGAATATGAACTTATGGAGACATTTCAGTGCAGTCACACTATGGTACCGCCCCGCGCCGCCGCCGTATCTAACGATTTTTAAATCTTTGACTAGATCTGGAATCAGCTCTCGCTTCACGCTCTATTCACGTCATACCATCTGTTGACCTGCTAGAGCTAATCAATATATGGTTTCAATATATATCTAAATACTTTTTTATTTATAAACAATGTGGAAATAAATAAAAAATACAAAATATAAAACACTATTACAAGCTTTAAAATATGTAATTATTTAAAAACTTCAATCGTACCTACTACGTATTACCATTATCCCGCGCCGCGCACGTCGCCCGCGGTATCCCAACATTTCGCTTCATAAAGGATAAGCTACAGCCCAGACCGTAAGAGTCAGGGACATATACTAATTTCAGTAGGTAGCCTAACTCAATATCTCTAGGGGTTTTTTAAATTTTTTCGATATCGCTTTTTGTTTTTGAGAAATTGTCGATTTAGTGAGAAAAGACCCCGAAAAATTGTGTCATTTTTCTACATTTATGCGATTTTCGAAAAAAGTTTTTGACTTTTTCAAAATTTTTTTTACCATATTGTAGCCCTTGCTGAGACGCATCTTTTGACATTTAGTACATACACATAGACCCAAAACTCACGGGACCAGGGCAATGTCTCACTTTGGCCGAAATTGGGTACCTTACCGAAGCGATCGAAAAAACATTTTCAATGTTAAAATCCGAAAACGTTATTTTTGATCCTGATGTGAATTCAATCCTGTCAAGAGGTAGGGGAGGGCAGCCGAACATACGCTACACAGTAGCTGTTTCAACTACAAATTTCAATACGTGTTTCCTCATATTGCAAATATTAAATTTGTTCAAGTTGTTTGCGGAGTGATTTGGTAAAGTGAACGTTTCGTGTGAGGGTGTAAGGTTGAAAGTTGTGTGCGATGGTCGCCGGCCACTCTCTTGGTGATTTTAAAATACGTCGTGAACAAGCCCGTAAGCAGTAAGACGGTTTATGAATTAGATTTGCTGCAGACTTGCTTCAGATTGCAGGGCTGACACTTCAAGTAAAAAACAATAAAAATGTAATAATTAATAAGTAATAATATAAAATAAATAAAAAAGTCGTAAGAAAAAAATTCGACGATGCCACTAGTGACTCGGTAGCTCAGCGGTCAGAGCATTGGACCGGATATCCAAAGGTCGCGGGTTTGATTCCCGTCTGAGATTTGATCTGGTGCGAGTCGATTTTTTTCTAGTAAGTATATTATTTAGTATTGTATAAAAATAGCATTGTGAATGAAAAATCTCAAATTTAATAATAATAAAAAAGTGTTTGTTTTAGACAGAATTGCGCTAATTTCCAATGATAAAACCAAAACGACTAAAACAGAATCGTTACTAATTCAGTTTGAAAAATACTCGTTTTAGTTTTGTTAAAATCGGTGAAAGCTAAGCCTAAAGAGCCTCGGGTGTCAATCTTGGACAATTTAAATGAGAACTCTAAAGCTAAACCAAAGATTTTAAGTGATAAACTAAATGACAACGGAACGGTTTTCGTTTTATCGTTCAAAATTAGCGCGATTGAGCTCTTGGCTGTAATCGAAAATGCTATCGTTATTGGTTTTGATGTGCTAGTTTATTTTTGGACCTAACTGTTACAAGTAATTGAACTAAACTATCTGGGTTGGTCTGAGACTAACACCCGTTTGCACTAAACTTAAAAAACGCCGAAATCTTTTTCTAACTACAACTTGACCAAATTAAAACGGTGTCATGAACTTAGCTGTCTGTGCCTAATTATCTTGGTCGAGTTGTAGCCAGGAAAATACTTAGGCAATTCTTAAGATTAGTGCAAAATAACTCAAAAATTAATGAATAGAAATAGTTAACATACTTGTGAATTTGTATTTAAAGGATAGTATTTGAATAAGAGCGCTTACACATCCAGGCGTTTTATTCGCGCGTCAGCAGCACTGCACCACGGACGACCCCTTTACATTACAGAGACCGCAGCATGGCGTAGTCGCGGCGTAGCCACGGCGTAAACGCGGCACAGTCACGGTGTCGGATTACGGATAAGACAGACGCGCTGCTTACGCGTGCGACTAAAACCCCTATATGTGAGAGCACCCTAAGCCAGTGCACTTCACCTTGTAATTAATTTACTGGTAAGGCACCACCATGTCCCACTATATAAAATTATATAATGGGACAACCCTAATAAACAATGCGCTGCTCTTTGCGACCTCGTTTTGACGCACGAAGGAGGAAAGTCTGAAATCATGACGAAGATAATATTTATTATTGATGTGAATTGGTTAAGCATATTCGACCTATTGTTTTGGTTGATCATTGGATGGGTGACCAAATAATAAAATAACAATGAGCTTAGATCACTTGATTTAACTGAAAGCCGACGTAATTTCCGCTGGGTTCCGCAAAAAAAACCGAACTCTTTTAGATTCGTCATGTCTGTCTGTCTGTCTGTCCATCTGTCACAGCCACTTTATTCCTTGTGTATTATTATTATTCATTTATGTAGTTGAAACTTGGATGTATTCTTTAAACCGCTTACCGATTTTACACAAAATATAGATTTAAGGTCAAACCGCACTACAGCGGAGCGGCGCTGCGCGGCGCAGCACTGCAGCGGAGCGGCGCGGCCTCTCCTAAACGCACTATCGCGGCAGCGGAGCGGCGCGGCGCGGCTCAAATTGCCAGACGTGGCAAGATTTCATTGAAGTTGGACGCACGAACGAAAAGGGAACGCTCGGTCACGCGTTCCCTAGAACGAATTTCCAAGGAACGATTTAGCAACACAACCTCATATTTTTTATTTATTTATTTGTGATGAGTTATGATTATGATGATTTATGAAATGATCACGTAAAATACCACTTTGTAATTTAATCAAAATTTGTACACTGAAATATTAGTAGAAATAGATATTTCCAAATACCCTCTATAGACTGAATCTCGATTATGAAGAATATTCGGCCGCGCCGCGCCGCCAGCTATACCGCACTAGCGGCAGCGGAGCGGCGCGGCGCGGCGCGGCGCGGCAAAATATTCTTTTGCACCCAAATCTGCAGTGCCGCGCCGGTACGCGCCGCGCCGCGCCGCGCCTCTCCGCTATAGTGCGGTTTGCATCATTGCAATCAATAGAAATAATATTTGGCCGCGCCGCGCCGCGCCGCGCCGCTCCGCGCCGCTCCGCGCCGCTCCGCTGTAGTGCGGTTTGACCTTAAGGGGGCTCCCCCTAAAATGCCCTAAATGGAACTAAAACTGAAAAAAAAAATGTTTCATCAAACCTGTACGTGTGGGGTCTGATAGCTCTGATGGGATTGAGGTTTTATAAAACAATTTTTTCTCAAAGTTAACCGTTTGAAAGATATTACACTTCCAAAGAGGTAAAATGTGTCCACCCCTCTAACTTTTAAAATAAGAGAGTAAAAAATAAAAAAAATATGCTGTAGGACTCAATAAACACTTTCAACGCAAATTGTTTTGAATGAAATATAGTGAGCAGTTTAAGAGATATAGCACATTTTCCAAAACCATAATTATTGCTGCTCATTTAACAACCACTATGAAAACCAAAATTATTTTATCAAGAATATTATAAGGTAACTACGGAACCCTACTGCGCGTAGCCTAACACGAACTTGACCGGCTTTTTAAGCAAAAAAGACCATCCCATCACCTACTCATCCGACTAGACAGGGAATTTTAGGGCCCATAATCTAGTATTTTTAGACGGTATCATTACATTCCTTCGCAGTTACTGCTGGAAGTAGATAGCAAAACTGCTAAAAGTGGCCGTTTTTGACACATTTTCTACTTACTTCTTTTAAAAATACTAGATTGGACCCTAAAAATTCAACGAAAAGTTTTATTAAAATCATATTCTATAAAAACGTCTGAGGGCGCCACTTTCGGTCAGGGAATCACTGATAATTTCGTGGATCTGCTACGACGTGTTGCTACGAGAAGAAACAAATCTACGAATTTCGGTGAAGTCTACCTACGGTGGCGCAAGGTCGTAGCAAGTAATGGGCGATGCATTCGAGTTGGTGCCCGATTCTGCCCCGTCGTAGACTTAATTCACCTTTGCTAAATCCCCTGGGTGAATTAAGTAAACTAATTGGTACACTTAATTCACCCAGAGGAATAGGTGACTTAAGTATACCGATTAGTATACTTAATTCATCTTGCTAATGTAAACGTATCGGTCGTGTCTCAACTGTCAATGGTGTTTCAATACTTTTTGACACAGTTTTTGAAATTTAAACACTAAAAAATAATATCGTTCAGAAAGCCTAACCTGCAGAACGTCTTTAAAGCAAAAAGTCTAAAACCAATGTCTAAGTTTTAAAAAGAATAATAAGTAAAACGTCTAAAATTCCCTTTACACGAGAAGTTTTATTGAAATTGTATATTAGAAAAACAATATCAAATAAAATTCACCGCGGCGCCAGTTTCGGTCAGGAAAGTGCTTTAAAGAAACAGTGAATGAAAGTGAGTCCTTCTTTTTGTAAGCAAAAAAGCGCGTCCAATACCTGCTACGTTACGCTACGTCGTAGACTTCATCTAAACTTATAGACTTGTAGCGTGTAGTGGTGACACGGCGCGTAGCCACAGAGGAAATAATCACTACTACGTAGGACGCGTAGCACCCTCTACGAAATTATTGCTACGAAAAGATCAAAGTAACATTTTGATCATAAGTTTTAAAATTTTTTCTTTGTTCTGTGAGTTTTCTCATCACAGTAGATCGAAAGGCACTTCTTAGAGGCATACGGTAAACTAGCGCCGCAATACAATAAATTTTGACTTGATTTTAATTTTCAAATATAATATTTAAAAAATATTGATTCGTTAATAAGCATGGGACTCGAACCCGCAACATTTGAAAGGATTTGGAACAATATCGAAAGTTAAGAATTAATTTGGTCATAAAAAAGGTAACAGCTGTGATCTCTCATTATGATCTTAATACTTATTAAATAGCCCTAAAATTCTTTTCATTATTTATATTATTAAAAGGAACGTGATCACTATATAATACAATAATATAGCATAGCATATATATACACAAGATTTAAGACCAGATGAAAATGGATGGACTTTATCTGGTCTTAAATCGGTATATGGTCACTTTCCATAGTCTTACTATTATCAGTGGCAATCAAACAAAGCTGTAGAACACGACAATAGCTAAACCATGTGGTAAACCTCGAAAACTAAAAAATATATAATTTTTGGAGATATACAAATTTAGGTTACGGCGGGTTGCGATCTGTAAAACTTGAGTTAAAGTATTTAAAATTTCGTAATAAATAACTATAACACAACGGCAAACGGTAACCTTTTTTCGTAATTTAAATGTACTACGGGTTACTGTACTATAAGGATATCGGCAATACTTTTAGCCGCTTCCCGAACAAAAGTAATGTTCTCATCAGTCCGATAAGAAGGAACGCATCGATACAAAACAAAAAGGGGAACAAACTCCACTAAAGAGGATCGTAACTCTAAAAACTAATCGGAAACCGCAATCAAACCTTCAAAGTCGCTAAACAGCCAATTTCTTAGTTCAAAACACCAGCTAGCTGAGCCAGTGTCGGTCGGGCTCTAGCGGCGAGCGGACGTCCAAAATGTTGCCTTGACGATGCGCTCGCTACTCTTATTATACTTCGCGACGATCGTGAATTGTGATTATGGTGATTTTGTGAAACATGTAAGGCATGGTGGCAGAACCCTGATCCGGCATGGCCGGTCGCGAGTGCACTTGTCGCGGATGCATGTGCGCGCGAGAGAGCTCGTCGCGCAGATAGAAGCTGAGAGGAGCAGTGAGCTAGGTTAGTGACTTTTCTGTGAGTTCTTATCGAAGCGAAATATTTGGAAGTATTTAAAAGTGATTTCTAAGTTTGGAAAAAGTTTCTACGAGGACGCAAACTTATCTGCAGATGTAAGAAAAATATTCATTGAAAATTTCAAACCGAAGTACGATAAAAGTACTTGATAAATATCAATGTTATAGCTTGGCAATACAAATACAAAGATTTTAGTTTTAACATAAAGTTGCAAAAAAAGTTACTCATGCCATTTATATATACTTTACTTTCTAAAATAATATCTAATTATTGTAAAAACAAACATAATCATATCACATAACTATTAAAAACTTACAAAAAAATGACAAATTATCAACTATTACTCCTCAAATAGCGCGAACTACTATTAAAAACTGTAAAGATCATAAAGTACATATATTTCAACCAATCCGCCCGCGTGGTGGGTTATGGCCCATCCTCCTTACCACACAAAATCATCACATCAAAAATGGCTGATGGACAGGATTTATACAGAGATACATAACAATCAAAATCTTAAAGGTCGCGAACACGGTCATAATCGTTTTGGGTAGCTAAATTATGAATCTTCTAACAAATCGTTAACTCAATTCGCCAGAAAATTTGCTCAATTGCGAAAGTTTGTGCGTTTGTTTTTCCAGTTTAAATTTTTTATAAACATATGCAACTTTTATTATCACATTACATGCCTGCTGATTTCTGGTACTTTAGCCCATTACAATTTCACTTACAACTTAAATAACTGTTTCAAATAAAACATACATAATTACAATGTTTTCATTTTAAAAGAAAACTTCAAAACAATAATAGCGACCAACAATTACTTTACAAAAGTAGAAACTTTAATAAACAACTTTATTTTTCAAAGGGGAATTAATTGGTTTTGTTTTACTGCCGTACGATATTTGTTTTTAACGTTTACGCCAATTAGGTATTTGAGTTGTTAACTAAGGCTTTGTACCGATTCATGCATATTTCTGCACTTTATTAAAAATCAAACTATTGCTTTAAAGGTACTTATTTATGAAAGAAATGGATTTTCGGAATCTCGGAATATTTAAATGTTTTTCTTGCTGCAAATAAAGTTTGTTTAGTATAATTTCTTTGTTTCATAAATAATTTCATAAACATATCTAAAAAACCGACCGGGAATTCTGCTTCTATATAAAAAAAAACTATGCTTCTGAATTTATGTGTAAATAATAACAAAATCAATGTAACAGTTCTTCCACATTAAATATTGCAGAAGCTTAATATTTCGATGCATTTTATACCAAGAAAGAAACAGTAAAAACTCGACGATGGCTCACTTTAAATCACGTAGTAGATTTGCATTTTTGCATTGCTACTAAACTTGAATGGTAGGTACAAAAGTGTAATATCGCGTAATGCATTCACATCCGCATTATTAAATCACCCTTGTTCTTCCGAGTCATACATAACACTTTATACATACTGTATGTACCTACATGGAAAATAAAACAAATAGTTAAAATGATAAATTAAAATTGCTATTATATGGCGTCTTGCCACCCCGGACCGGACGCTCCATACAATCGCCCCGTTATAACAACACACAGACACTTCATGACGTTTGCTTCTACTTTTGCACGTAGGGGAAGTACGTCCAAAATGACATACTATTTTTATTTGTCGCTATATATTTCTAAATAAAGTCATTACAATCATTCATTTATTTTTAAAATCATCTTTAGTTATTTGACTTACAGTGATTTAAACTCAAAACACGATGTTTTTTTTATAAATCTTTAAAACTGGACCATATTTTATGAGAATTTGATACATTTTGGATATTAACGGTTAAACGTGATCCTTTTGTCCTGTTTTTGATTAAATGGACACAATATTTAAAGCTATTTTGGCCACTGTTTCACTTCCCCCTTGTCAGGGGTAAGTGAAATACTTCTTAGCTTTTATATTATTTTCGTGATTTTGTTGCTTAATGCAAGTCTTTAGATATTTATATTCATACCGTTAAAGGCTGATTTAATTAGGAGTACATTGCCTATACAGCTACTTTAATTGCGAGTTTTATAGCTTTACTACACCTTGTTAAATAAAATAAAGTATGTTTCACTTACCCCACCTGACTATATATATTTATGCACAAAATGACAAAATAAAAAAGTTGCACAAAGGTCACAAATACAATTGTTGGTATTCCTAGAATCATCAGCACGTGATGCATGAGCCCAATGAGCACATTACATGTATTTTATTTAACCAGTATTGTCTAGCTAGGGAACGCAAAAAGTTAAATTTAGTTATACTTAGTTACAATAAATACGAGCACAAACATCGTCGTTCGCTTTTTGCATAGATTCAGGACTACGTTTGACGTTCAGATTTCCTTTTTTAGTTGCGTAGCATATTATTTTAAATGAAAATTTAAATTTCCTACATCTGTATGGACAAAATATATGTCATTTTGTCCGGAGTAAAAGTATGTCATTTTGTCCAATAATACGTGACATTAATAAAAAATTAAGAATTAACTGAGAACAATTATTATTGAATAATAATTTAATACACATCGCAACATAAAGCTACAACGCGTCGATTTAAGTTACAATATTGAAAGAAAACAACGTAAAACCTATCAAAAGTCTGAAAAAAGTAATGAGAGTAAAAAGTTGTAATAGGCAAAAAACAATATATTGTTTTGAATTTCCATGGTTATTGACGTTAATAGAATAAACTATGTCGGGATTTACACCATGTACCTGTTTATTTTTGAGACTCCGATATTTCGGCGCAGTTGCATGCGCCATGATCACGGAAGAACTGTCGATTGTTGCGTGCGGGTAGATGTTATTGGCAGACGAATCGGTCTACCCTCCGTCTAGTTCTTTTATTACTACGTTCGATACCGGTACCACTGTCTGCAAACTCACTATTCACTCGAATTTGTTCTCGACACACGACACTCACTGTATCTGTACGCGAAACGGCACTAGTATAAAATAAATCACCATTTCATAACAACCTTACTGTAGTAGCCCTCTCCCTTGTGTCGTCATAATAACTAACGCTACCTGCGTGTCGGAGATCGCAGTATCACTTGCGCCACCGTTTTTGGTGGATTTTCCAAAGACTCGCACTAAGCGTTTTGCTTCTAATTTCATCACTGGTTTCCACTAGAGAGTGGAACTCCTTGCCCGAGTCTGTGTTACCTGCTAGGTACAATCCGGGGGCCTACATGTAGCGAGTAAATAGGTATCTCCTAGGCAAGCGCGTCTCATGGTAAATTCCATCATCGCTTACGATTAGGCGTGATAGTGGTCAAGTGCTTACCTATATGCAATAAAAAATTGTTGCTCTAAGCTGAAGACCTCACGTTTGTGACATTTCTGAGATTTTTTTGTAATAGCTGATTTTTTATTTCGAAAATCTAAAACATCAACAAAAGAAATCAATATAATTATTATTATCGAACCAGTTCACGAAATTTCATGAGAATCGGTTGAGAATTTTGACCAGGGGCCGTACCGGCTAACGAATCGATTATCGAAAAGTCTGCCGGGTTTCAAATTAAAACAGATAAATAGAGCCTCAATTGGGCCAAATGGCGAACCCCAATTCATGATGTCACACGAACATCGGTATCTTTCAAATTACGTCAACAGAAAGTACAAGACGAAATTCCTTACTTTGATTTTTCTGTTTTAAGTTGAAAATCGGCAGACTTTTCGATAATCTATGCGTTAGCCGGTACGGCCCCTGTAGAGGAGAACAGACGGACAGCCGGACAGACATACGAAAGCATTTTTGCCCAACCTGAAACGGAGACGTTCCGCGCTCGCTCGGTCAATGAAAAGTTGGAGCTATTCTATTCTGTCGGAAGCAACAAAGCCCAGTTTCTGATGTACACTTGCCAGTGGTTAATGTTTTTTTTAATCAAAATTGGCCACTTTTATTTTAATACCGTTCTAAAACTGTATTTAAAAAAAAAACATTCTTATTAAATGGATAGGTCTACTCTGCGCCTAGAGAAAAGAGCTACAGCATTAGATGCGACATATTTTTTTGTCACAACAAAAATAGTTTAAAGTGCGGTTTTAATAGCAGTACTGAACAATACTTGAGATTTATTTATTAAATAATAGAGGTCAAATAATTATTTAGTTAACATAGTTGTTTCTTTTTTAATGTTGACTTGATTTAAGAGTAATAAAATCGGCGCTAGTAAGCACCTTTTCGAACACAAAAGCACCACTGGGTATTGTAATATAAAACGAATAAATCTAAATCTTGTTCATAAAGTGAGAAGGTACTAAATTAAATGTAACAAATGAAACGTTTCATCAAAATGAAGTTGATGTATTGTTATAAACTAGCAAAATCTTTTATGAGCCTGGAACGAAGCTTGAAATCCCTGAGCTCGCTTGGAGGCAGGTGTGGAGGCGATAGAGGTTTTACTGCAGCAGTAAACGTTTGTTAGAAACCTTATAATAAAAGACTTAATAACGTCGATAGAAACGCGCTTAATATACAAAGTACCCACGAAGAAAGGTAAGAAGATTTTCACTAAAGGGACTGAACTCTTGAGGGACTGGAGTTTTAATTTTTTTTAGCACTATCTATAGTTTATTATATACTAAGAAGGTATTAAATAGAAGTGTACTTTAGGAACTGAAGGACAAAAAGTCATCGAAGGAATCGAAAAATCTTAAATTGCCGAGCACTCGTCTTCTTAGGGTACTAGTGAAGGATGGCAGTCAGTTCTGCATATTTGGATGTGTACTTGCCAAGGCTAAAGAGTTCGACAGCACTCATTGTTTTCGTCCATTCTCAAATGTTTCGCAAATTTTCCCCATCATAATTTTTGCAAGAGCTCGTACCTACCTATCAATCGTACCTAAGCACGTGCCCCAGAAACGCAACTTTTCTCTGTTGAAAAAGCTTGCACTTCTGTCTGACTTATCGCAGAACTTTCTCGTTGGTGACTTTCTGAGTCCAGGATATAAACATGCGTCTGTATGATAACTGTCAGCATATAACAACAAATCATGCATCTTTATGCCCACATTTCGAAAGCTTCTGTACGTTTCCTGAGATCTCCAAGAAGTCCAAGCCTCAATTCCGTATAGAAGTAGAGGCCAGATGTAACACTGGAGAAGAAACTCTAATTGTTATTAATAATAATGAAATAGGTAATGTTACGAATACTCATACGTTTTTTTCATTTTTTCTATTATGCCTAAGTTAGGGTGTCCCTTAAATTTCAAGTTCGATATTTTTTTACGCATACCTTCTTAAAAGTTTCGTAATAACCCTATGTTGTCTAGAAAAAAATATTAGTTCGATTTATAAACGATAACCCGTGCCGACTTGCTATTTAATCTTTTCCATACAAGTTGCGTAAGTACTGCGCTGTGACTTGTAACTACATATTTTATTTGCCATTTCATACGTGATTTATGAGACTTAGTGATGAAACTAAAAAATCAAGGGCGGAAGCAATAAAATCTGACTTCCAAAACAATGTACCCGACATAGTCACAGTCCATTGGGATGGAAAACTATTACCCGGGTTGTATGTGCGGAGTTCAAAAGAAGAACGCTTGCGAGTTACTTATTGCTTCATTTGCCGATAGAGAACAGCTTCTTGCAGTGCCGAAACTAGAAAGATCTTCTGGAAAACATCAAGCTAGCTGTCTCAACAGCTCTCTTGGACTGGAACCTTCACGATAAAGTACAAATAATGTGCTGCGACACAACAGCTTCCAATACGGGCCGTTTCAATGGAGCTTGTGCTATTTTGGAGAAAACTTTAGGAAGAGAATTGTTGCTTTTCGCCGGTCGTCATCATGTTTATGAATTGGTCCTAAAAACTGTCTTTGAAAACCAAGATTAAGCAAATTACTAGTAGCGCAGATATTCCGATGTTCAAAAAGATCAGAGAAAATTGGAAAAACATCGATTCTAGTAAAATTGAACCATCTCTTAATTTGCTAAAAGAACGTGTTGCCGAAACAGACATTCAAGCTTTGTTACTAGGTATTTTATAAGACAGAATTAGACAAAGGTTTTGTAAGAGATGACTACCGCGAATTGGTCGAACTGTACCTAATATTTTTAGGAGAAAATACAGAGGAAAAATTAAAACTAAGGCGGAGAGCGATCTGTTCTTTAAAAATATGTTTACTTCAGTCACAATGCAGAATGTCTGCGAAGGACAAAAAGGCTCTACAAGATGTTTGCTTATTTGTCGTAATGTTACATGTAAAACCTTGGCTCGAATCTACAGTGGCGACCAAAGCACCTACCTAACCAAGATCTGCGCTTCTAAAGATGTTAAAAGAGTACGAAAAAGTTGACGCAACAATTCCTAAAGCTTCTATAAGCAAGTATAGCCATCACTTGTGGTATTTATGTGAAGAGACAGTCATTCTATCACTATTTGATGATGAAGTTGATAACCAAACTAAGAAGAAAATGATTGCCAACTTCAACAGGGACAAAACCTCAATTTTAGCAAACGCTATGATCCGTCGAAGGAAGAACTGACTCAAAAGTTGTTTGAGAAGTTAAATAGACTTTTTGTTATATTTTCAAAATTGTTGTTAATTTTTATTTATTACATAACTTATTTTTCATTTTTTTAGACAAAACAATGGATGATTTCGTATCGGAAAAGAGCAAACAATTTTATCACGACTGCAGATCGACGACAGTTTTCTAAAGGAAGATGCATCTTCTTGGAATAACAATGCTATTTTTTTGGAAGCTAAAAGAAGAATAAGTTATTTGAGAGTTGTAAATGATACTTCTAAAAGGGCTGTTAAATTAATGCAAGATTTTAACGGACTTATTACGGCTGAAGAAGAACAAAAACAGTTCTTGCTGCGCTGTGTCCAGGAACATTGTATCCGGACTGTAAAAAACTACTCTAAAAAGAAGTTACCCTGAATGATTGTTATTACTTTATGTTTTTAATTAAAGATTAATGTTCATCATTTTTTTTTTCTTTTATTCACTTAATTCATTGCATTTATAGTGATTTTATAGCACACCGAAATTTTAGAACAAAACACGTTTTTTACTAAACTTTGAAGCTCGGTCGGCACTGGTTGCAATTACGCTAGATTGATAAAATTTTGTATTTAAGTATCTTATAGCATTAGTAAAAAATATAAAGGGTATGCATTTCGAAATTCGAAAAAAAATTTTTTTTCGTCATATAAGGGACACCCTAGCCTAAGTGTCAAAACTAGGGAGGAAATAGTAGTAACTAAACCAAACCAAAGCTCAACAAAACTTTCGACCATTTTAAGAGTCACTGTATCCAAAATGTAAGAAAACTTTCGTGAATACATAGAGTAAAAACTATACGCAATGCCCTTAGAGTGTTTTCTTATCATAGAATGCCAATAGCAGCAAAACTGTTGTTATAAGTATTAGTTAAATATATGCGAGCAGAGAGATAATTTTCAATAACGATATTTGTAGTTTGCAAAAAGAGATCGCCTTCTATCCAACTCTGTGGTCTAGTGGTTCGCCCACCCGTGTAAGACGCAGGGGTCCCGGGTTCGATTCCCAGGGGGGGTACAATTTGAACTCGGTTTGGTTGGTGGTAGGGCTTATTTCAAGTCCGCCTGGCTAGCTACCACCATCTTACCTAAGTCTGACGCCATAACAACTTTTTAAGAGGATACCTCATCGATTTTCATGGTTTTCAATTTAGATTTAGTCCTATTGATCCTACTACTATTGTTCTAATTTTGGAATATGTTAAAATAGACTAATAAATAGAAATTGTTGTGTTCCGGCAGTTAGAGGTAAGATAACTAGTATTCCGGGTGTAGTGCGCTTCTACCTTCGGCCTTATCGTCATTTAACATTAGGTGAGATAAAGGCCAAGCACTATCCTGTTGTGTATAATAAAAAACCGGTCAAGTGCGAGTCGGACTCGCGCACGAAGGGTTCCGTACCAAAAAACAGCAAAAAATTGTATGAGAGCACGTTTGTTGTATGGGAGCCCCCCTTAAATATTTATTTTATTCTGTTTTTAGTATTTGTTGTTATAGCGGCAACAGAAATACATCATTTGTGAAAATTTCAACTATCTAGCTATCACGGTTCATGAGATACAGCCTGGTGACAGACAGACAGACAGACAGACATACGGACAGCGGAGGCTTAGTAATAGGGTCCCGTTTTTACCCTTTGGGTACGGAACCCTAAAAAAGAGGTACTAATTTGAAACGATAGCACCAAAAATACGGTCATTTATAAATTATTTTTGGTGCTATCGTTTCAAATTAGTACCTCTTTTTTAGGGTTCCGTACCCAAAGGGTAAAAACGGGACCCTATTACTAAGCCTCCGCTGTCCGTATGTCTGTCTGTCTGTCTGTCTGTCACCAGGCTGTATCTCATGAACCGTGATAGCTAGATAGTTGAAATTTTCACACTTAGAGTTATGTCCATTGTCCAATCTTCGACGATATTTTCAAAGAAATATCGTCTAACAAACACTTTGTGTACACCGTAATTAACAATGTTCTAACTAGACCAAACTACTACCTAAAGTAATTGGTACGATCGTATCAAAACAAAATTAATATCATACAAATTTTTCATTACTGTTTCAGAAACAGTATTTAATTACCTCGGGAACAATAATTGTAGCTTAAATAAGCGCTCCCTTTATGTGTTGGTACCCATCTGGAACGAACCTAATTATTTTCTCCATACATACATGTATGTTCAAAGTGATATTAAACGGATGTCTTGAGCTAATTACGCTCACGGGTGAGCAGAACTAGGGAGCTGTGATGATTTAATTAGAATTTATATGTTGAATTAAAATTGTCTGATGTCTGAAGTAAGATTTCCCGTAATTGAAGAGCCTAAGCAATATTTCGCTTTGGCAAAGGTCCTAAATTGTTTTTTAGCGACCATCGATTTATTTATCTAAAATTTCAATGAATAAAATATATTTCGAAACCTATTTTGTATAACAATAATAACCGTTTTGGGTTAGCTTTATTCTTTGATGAAATATAAAAACTTAAACTTGAAATTTTGACATTTACCACAATGCTATTTTTATACAATACTAAATAATATACTAGAAAAATAACACTCGCACCAGAATCAATTCTCGGAGGGGAATCGAACCCGTGACCTTCGGAAGTCTAGTCCAATGCTCTTACCGCGTGATATTTCTAGTATATTATTTAGTATTTATAAAAAACGGAATTTATTTCTATGAAATTATCTGCCAAGTTAGTTGATTTGAACTTTAATTTGCCTTGGTAGAGTAGAGGTTGTAAGTTAACTTTTATATACCTAAGTGTAAAAGTTGACCAACTCGTGTTGCAGTTTTCAGTTTGTCGACAGTTTTTAGCGCTCTTTTTAGAACAGTCTAATTTGACACAGTTTTCTTTAAAACTTTATGTGTATTAAATACTTTATTTAATTCTTGTTTTATTTTTTATTTTTTTGTGTTTTATTACTCCGTATATGTTCTTTCGTTAAAAAATAATCTTAGTAAGTATTTTAGATGGAAACAAAAATTGAAGCGCGAAGTATGTTTACATTTTGGCAAGAGCAAATCTTGTTTGAGATCTTATTTTTTTTGTAAACAATAACATGAATCTTGGAGCTCTTAATATCAAAAAGACAAATTGATCCAAAGAACTTTCGGTAAACGTAACTAAAATGATAATGTTTTAGTTTATAATTTATTGAGGAAACTTAGAATATTGGGCTCTGATGGCTAACGGAGTAGTGTTAAATATAACAGATTTTTTGATAAAATTTATGTTTCCTCTGTAGTTAAGTGCCGATAAAGCACAAATTATTATAAAGTATTTTGCTATCAGGGGGCTGAATTTTATGTTCATAAACATATATGAAACTCATTAATTCCATATGTGAAACAAAAAATCTTTAAAAATAAAAACTTTTCATATAGATATACTCGTCATGTCAATCAGTCATAAGTATAATCACTTATGACTGTTTACGATCCAAAACCTGAGAGTTTGGTGAAGGGAAGTATCACAATGAAAGACTGGACCATGACCGACACGCAAGCCTAATGGATTGCCAAGGATAATATCGACCTCAATCACTAGAGAGAGATTTCAATTTCCTTTGTCGATGGCCATTATTATGATCCTACCCGGTTCAATAACAACATCAAGGGTGAATTGGGCTAGGTGAACGTTTTGTTAACAATACGGTAGAGAGAACTTAAAAGTACGGCTAGCAACAAAAGCCACTTAACACTTTAGTACTTTGTCATAGGTAGCAACTTTTTTTACAGAGAGAAAAAACATTTATAGTCAAAAAGTTACTATGTCAAAGTACTAAAGTGTTGAGCAACTTTCGTTGCTGACTGTACTTCTTAGTGAGTCTGTTAGTGTGTCAAACTCCAATAGCTCAAAAAAAACAATCGTATATACCTAATAGGTACTACAAAAGTGATCAAATAAAAAGGTTTACTGTTATTTTTTTTTTATCATGTTTGACAAACAATTCGAAATCAAGGCAGATCGCAATGGTATATAAAGAATACTAGCTTCGCAATATCAGTATTATTTTTACGTATGTACAGTCAAGTTTAATAACTGACGGAGCAAGCGCGAAGTGCGAGCGAAGCGTCTCTGCTTCAGCTTGGGCAAAAATTCTTTCGTATGTCCAGCTGTCTGTTTTCCTCTACAAGGCGCATCTCGCAACCGATTTTCGTGAAATTTTGTGAGCAGGTTCGAAAATCATATTTAATTTTTGCGTCGAGCCAGTTTTTTAGAAAGTTTTCAAGATGGCGGAGATATGTTAAAAAATCATATTTCAGTCCGCCATTCCAGCTCAGACTGTTCTTCTTTACAAGTCGCATTTTTCAACCGATTTTTGTATAAGTTTGATAGTCGATTTAATAGTGATGTAGATTTTTTGTCAAGCCAGTTTTTTTAAATTTTTCTAAATGGTGGAGATTTGTTTACAAAAAAGAAAACATATTTCTGTCCGGCTTTCCAGCGCCCGTCTGTTCTCCTCTACAGGCCGCATTTCTCAACCAATTCTCGTGAATCGATTCTTTGTGAGTAGGTTCTAAAATAATAATAAAAAAAAATATTTCGTAAATTTTTCGATTTTTTCTCAAAATAATGGAGATGTTAGACCTATGTTAAAAAAACATATTTCAGTCCGGCTTTCCAGCGCTGTCTGTTCTCCTCTACAGGTCGCATTTCTCAACCGATTCTGGTGAATTTTTGTGAGCAGTTTCTATAATTATATAGATTTTTTCAGTCGGGCCATATATCTGTGAATTCTCCAAATAGTATCTTCTTCTTTGTCGTTACGCTCTTGGCAGAGCGGTCGTGGTCACTTTGAGGCGTCCACATCGATGGTAGAGGCGGACATAGCTTTCCGCACGATCTCCCGCCAGCTCTCCCGGTTGGCAGACTGTCTGGCGCAGTCAGATACAAGGTGTTCCACTGCGGATTTCACCTGGTCAGTCCAGCGCATCGGTGACCTGCCACGTGATCTGGTTCCCTCTACGTTGCCCTGATGTACGACCAGTCGCTCTATGGAGTCGTTACCCCGCCTAGAGACATGGCCAAAGTACTGCAGTATGTGCGACTGTACTACGGCCGATAAACGCTGCGTGATGCTGAGCTCCTGGAATATGGACACGTTGGTGCGGAATTCCGTCCATGATATCCCCAGCATCCTCCTCCAGCACCACATTTCTAGAGCATATATCTTCCCCTTTTCCAGTTCGCGCACTGTCCACGTCTCTGCCGCATAAAGAAAAATGGGGAATACTAGTGTTCGCACGAGCCTGACTTTGGTGGCTTTGGTAATGTTACGATTCCTCCATACTTTCCTTAACTTCTCCTTCGCAGTTCTGGTTATGGCCATACGTCGTTTTACTTCATCTACGCAGCCGCCGTTGTTTGAGATTAAAGCTCCAAGGTATACGTAGGTCTGAACCACGTCGCAGTTCGCAATCTGTGTCACTTCGGACAAGTTTTCGTTGACGCGATCCGCGATCATGATCTTGGTCTTAGATCGGTTTACCTTTACCCAAACGTAAGGTTGTACCCAAATTAGTATACCAAACAACAAACAGCACGTACTGTGTGCTTCTTCATGGCGGCATTTTATTTTTGTACGATATCAGCCACTTTTTATCGTGAGGTCTACAGCTCACGGAGCCACTTGTATTACCTATGTAGAGCATTTGGCAGTTCATCAACCTTTGTAATAAAAGTCAACATCTGTCAAAATGTTATATTTTTACATACAGCAATAATATATAAGTTAATGATGTACAGTTTTTCAATAAACCTGTATGATTTTCGGGAAAAAATGAGAGTAAGGAAAATCTATGTAAGTACTTTTCCCAGGAGAAATTTAATTAGATACCTTCAGATTCATCTCTGTAGAGACCAATGTATTCTTTTTGCGTAACAAGACATTTCAATGTACGTGAGCTTCTGATATTAATGTAAGACCTATTTCTGTGTGTAGCATAGTAAAAAACTAGTTAGGCAGTATCGCAACTAAGCTTCGTTATACCGTTCGGAGCGCTAGGGTTGGCATTTTCAGGCGGGGCGGCCCGGGTGGGTGGAGCGAGCGCGACACCAATATTTCACAGTTCTAGCAAATTGATTCACTTTGGTGCAAAGGCCCCAGAATACATAACAGTACAAGCGAAAGGCGCAGAAATGTACTCATTTGTTTACAATGATTATATTTAGGCAGAAGTGAACCGTGTAATACTACACAACACAATGACGTGAAACTCGCGACTGGCGTGCTAATGTGCTGCACTTGCTTGACCTCTTCCAATCTTGCCACCGCGCGCCGCTGGCTGCAGCGATTCGCTCGGCAAAAACCGCTGGCGTTACCGCTGGGAGCGGCGCCTCATGTCATCCTTCATACAACTTAGTACATTTTTCCTGCAGCTGCTAGCGGTGAGGTCGTGGCCACGCCGTTCCAGCGACGTCCCCTTTTGAATGTGATAATTCGGACGATTGTATGTAGTTACGTTACAGTACTGCTATGTATGTACTGTGGTTGTACTGTGGGTGGATGATCCCCCAACGACTCGTCAGTACTGAAATAATTCAGATACGTGAGGACTATAATTAGAAGGATCATTATTGTTAACGAGTAGGTTTCAGTACTGGCAGTTACTTTAATTAGTTTAAGAGACTTTTGTAGTAATAATTAATTTCGGACGCACAACTAATTTATTCAGTCCTGAACTGCGAAGAGGTATTGATACTAATCAACACTTAAAATATTAGTTTTGAGCTATCATAGTACAGTGCCCCACAAAGACATACTCATTGAGCAAGTTTTATCCGAACATGGCAAGTCTTATTACGTTCGAGCATGCTAGTTTGTCTTTGATCAATCTATACTGTGGATATTGCATGACAATGGCATTTGTGGGACACTTTTAACTCCCCCAAAACGCAGCATAGTATGAAAGTCCCCCAATACTTGTCATACAATTTGATATTTAGTGTCGTGTGATTTGTCAAACGGCATGTGCCACATTTCAGCTTTGCTATTGTATTGTGTAGTGCATCCTTTAGGAATGGAATATCGTTGTAGTTTGTACACAAAATTATTGTCATCAAAGGCTTATCAAAATATTTTCCACAAACCAAAATAATAACTAGTAATTTTGTAGGTAGAAGTTGTTATAATTTATTCTTACAGTTGTTAGCTTTTCTATTTCCCATTTTCACGGCTTACTAACGCTCCGAAAATCTCCAAGCATTGATTTACTCGGATTAAGCCGTAATCTAACGGAATTCATTGAAATTGCTTGATCAAAGAGCGATGATATCTTTTTTACTTTTTTTATCCAGTACCTTTGATTTAAATATTTTCTCCTGTGGGGTTTTTAATTTTTATTCTCGCAGAACTTGTACAAACGGTACAAACGGAGTTCAAAGGAATTTTCCTAGTAAATACTAGGAAAATAAGAGAAAAGTTACACTACATTTTATAAGCAAAGTAAATACTTTGCTCATAAAATGTTTTTTTTTTCTTTTTAACAACGGTACGTTATTAAAACAGTACCTACTCGTCGGAGAACTGTTTGCTAATTAGTAGAAAAAAAAGAAATGTAGTCTTTGTCTAAAAAGACCAAAGGGTGTTTATCGTTTGTATAGGAAAACAGTTTTTTCATCTGCTTAAATATGATTGGTAGCTATTTTATTTAACACCTATCTAGGACTGGTACTTTTTTTATTAAATTTAAAAGATTTTGCACACACGTTTTCTCGCCGTAAAATCTACGGTTCATTCATCGTGCGTAGGCAAAGTGGGTGGTATATTTGAGATTTTAGCATTCACAATTATATTTCTATATAGGTAATACTAATTACTAAACTTGAAAAAAATCGACTTCTTTTTTTGGCGCCATTTTGTCGTGTTCAGTTCGGTGTCTATTTTTATTATTTGCAAATTGATTCATAGTGGATATTGTGTCTTAAAATTGGTGCAGTTTTGTAGTACAAGTGTCTACGCAACTGAACATGTGGCATAATTAAAATAGGCGCTATCGTGGTTGTGCGAAGCTGACTTTTATTGTAGGGGTGGCTTCCTCGGCAAAACTTACCGAGTAAACTATCTTGAATACTTGGTGCCAAATGCTCCAAGCAGCATTGGAATGCAATGCACCCGCATTCTAATGTAAACCTACCTAAACTGAAGCAACACCTACCACTAACTATTCAACACTTGACACTGGCAAAAATTACTTCCAAGAGGAAAGTAGATTGCCAAAACAAAAATATGAAGAAGAAGAAAAGTCGACTCGGGGGAAGATTCCCGCCAGAGAGAATGATCTTCTCTAACATGCAACTTCATTGTCAGTTATCGTTTCGTCGAGTTTCTGACAGATGTCATATTTCATTACTGACTCACAGGCAAAATGCCATAGATTTAATAGTAGATTGTATTACAAGGGAGCAAAATAATATTTTTACGGCGAGGGCGCTTTTTTGAATCCAGAGCGAAGTGAGGGATTCTAGAGGAATCTTCAGTAGAATCCTGAACGTAGCGAGGGATTCAAAGTATGTCGCCCTCGCCAAAAATATTTTGCGCCCGAGTCATATACTCTACTTTTCATCCCGTTTCTATGAGAAAATAAATAGGAGACTGTGTTTATGTAGGTAATTAATGAAAATGTTCTTTATTTAAAAGACACGTGAAAAGTAAAAATAATTACAAATTTATAGTTACGCTTGATACACTAGCGCAATTTTCAAAAGTTATTGTAATAAGTACGTAAGTATGTACTAATTACAAGAACACAGACTTAATTCACGCGCTTATGTTTTTTTTTAGTCTCCGCGCCGTCTATACAGCCAGTCAATACATACCAGCCGGCGGCGGCGTTCGAATTCTTTGAAAGATACATGTTCTAAATTCAAATCTCTTTTCCTCCCACTAAAAAGTTCTTACCAGAAAAGAGCTATTTTGGTCCCACTTATATAGGAACAAATCATAATTTTTCGAATAGAAGGGATGAAAAAGAGTTTAACCAGTAATGGGAATATGACACCTGCCAGACAAAGCAGCTGCAGCGACGAACTGGACGCTGCAAACTTTAGAGAATAGTATAGCTGGTGACGAATTTGTTCTAGTATATTATTTAATAAATGAATTATAATATAATTAATTTATTAAATAATATACTAGAACAAATTACATAATGAAATGAATTTATCAAAAAAATATGAAGTAACCTCCCTTTATTTTGATCATTTTTTTGGACACATTCTTCTTACTAATATTATAAATGCGAAAGTCCGTTTATTTGTTTGTTTGTTTGTTACGTCTTCACGTCTTAACTACTGAACCGATCATCATGAAATTTTGCATACACGTTGTCAGGAGTACAGATAAGGACATAGAGTACCTTTTATCCCAAAAAAAAGTATCTGTCCCGAGTGGAAAAAAAAACCTTTCCACGCAGACGAAGTCGCGGGCGGCCGCTAGTGTTATATAAATATTGTATCGTTTTTACTGAACATTTCTGCGAGCTTACAAAGCACAGAACGAGCGTGAAACATCAAGTTTTAAAAGGATTACTCTATAGAAACCACACATCGAGAGTGAATGTCGAAATTCCGTAGCGTACGAAAACTATGTGGTATTTTTTATCCCACCTGCGAGAATTCTCGAATGTAATTTTTCAACCATGTTTGATTTCGTAAACAAAACGTTCTATTCATATTTGTAGCACACATTTTTCATCCTTTTCATAAACAGAGTTTTAAGTAGTTTCATGTGTAAAATATTCTGTAATACGCGGATGAAACTTTTTAAAACGTTGAATAAATGCATTAGATGTAGATGCATTAAATTTATTTTATGGTTCCGAAACTAAGCACTTTGTAGGGTTTTTAGTCACAATAACTCTATGAAAACTTTATGCTGCACGGTTTACCTATGATAAAATTGCGTAAGGTGGTTGAGATTTTAGGTAAAAGTGCATATTGTAAAAAAATCGCTTTTGCATTAAAAATGGTCCTGTTTGCCGTTGAAAAATAGATCCGAACATAAAAAAAAACATATTTTTTTGTTAAAAACGAATGCTGAACAAAGTTAGTTATAATAAGAATTCAGATTAGCATGTGTTACATGAATTTTGTAGTATTATGATGTATGTATATCTTTGATAATAAATTACTTATAACTTTTAATATAATTATTACGAAAATATGAATTAGAAATATGTAAAATAGTCATTTAACTTATGAAGAGCTTCTCCTTTCGTTCTAGCAATTTAGGGACGTTTCTGTATAGGTACATTCGGTTCAAAGAGACAAAAAAGGGCCTTGCTTCGCCCCTTTACATTGACGTAGCAAATAAATAGTAGATTGTATTACAAGGGAGCAAAATAATATTTTTACGGCGAGGGCGCTTTTTTGAATCCAGAGCGAAGTGAGGGATTCTAGAGTAGAATCCCGAGCGTAGCGAGGGATTCTTCAGTAGAACCCTGAAAGTAGCGAGGGATTCAAAGTATGTCGCCCTCGCCAAAAATATTTTGCGCCCGAGTAATATACTCTACTTTTCATCCCCTTTCTATGAGAAAATAAATAGGAGACTGTGTTAATGTAATTAATGAAAATGTTCTTTATTTAAAAAAGACACGTGAAAAGTAAAAATAATTACAAATTTATAGTTACGTTTGATACACTAGCGCGATTTTCAAAGGTTATTGTACTAAAATTAAGTACGTAAGTAAGAACACAGACTTAATTCGCGCGCTTATGTTTTTTTTTCAGTTCGCCGCGCCGTCTATACAGCCAGTCAATACATATAGGTACCAGCCGGCGTTGAAAGATACATGTTCTAAATTCAAATCTCTTTTCCTCCCACTAAAAAGTTCTTACCAGAAAAGAGCTATTTTGGTCCCACTTTTATAGGAACAAAGCATCATTTTTCGAATAGAAGGGATGAAAAATGTATTTTTTTTGCACCATCATCATATCAGCCGCACGATACCCACTGCTGGGTATAGGCCTCCCCCAAGGATCTCCACGATGATCGGTCCTGCGCTGCCCGCATCCAGTGGCGTCCCGCGACCTTCACCAGATCGTCGGTCCACCTTGTCGGGGGCCTATCTACGGAGCGTCGTCCGGTCCGGTGCGCACTGCGCAGTCGCCACTCCATTATTAATATTTATTTAGTAAAAATATTGCATTTAGCGTTCCAGGCCCCCTACTCAAATGGCCAACTTTCTATTCGTTTGAACACTACGCTTACATTTAAAGCTTAAATATGAGCAATAGATGATTAAATCACTTGTCGCAAACTTATGTAAATCACAGTATTGTATGGAATTGTCAAGCTTACGGCACGTTATTTTATAGTTTACTGCTTATTTTAAAGTTTTAATAGTAAACGTAGCGTTCAAACGAGTAGAATGTTGGCCATTTGAGTAGGGGGGCAGGTCACCAGATTTACGACGAATGATTGGGTGTTTTTTTTTTATAAAATACTGATCGCCTTTAGTTCTTTAAAGGAAACAGTTTTAAAATTTTGCCTTTACTTAAAATGAAAGCACAAGATGTAAATACTTTTTTACCATTGAAAATGGTAATCAGATGCAAATCGCCTGAGACGTATTTTTGGCTATATCTCCGAGTATTTTGAGAGGATCGAAATAGAAATAGTATCAAAAGTTGTTTATCGAAACACGTGTGCACGTTTAGATTTTGAAAATTTATTGGTAACTTTTTTTGGAATTTTGCAAAATTCCTAAAATTCCGGGTTTTTTGGGGGGTGTTTGTTTACTAAATTGTAAATATTTCGGAAATAAAACCGACTTAAGAAAAAAATGAATAAAAGGGTCCTAGGGTATTAGTTTAACTACCAAATGGCGAAATAATTTTGAAAATCGGTTAATAATTGTGTCCTGTAGGTGGTCCCTTTAGATTTGGAATTGTAGAAAAACGGGTGTTTCCGTACATAAAAAGTGATGTAGCTTTTATGATTATTGACCGATCGTCATGGTGATAGTGTTAAAAGATGCAGAAGCAGACGAGAAGTGCATTTGTTGGAATTTTGAAAATCGGTTAATAATATTTCGGCTGCGTCGAGGCAGTCAGCGGGCGCTTTTGAGAAGCCGAGTGTCACAATCGTAAAAATAAATATGTACTACTTAAGTAACTTTAAAAATATAATAGGACTTTGCATTTGATTTGATTTTGGTTTTTCGTAAATTTTTGTGTTAATTTTCAATGCTCCGATTCTTGCGGGGACTGTAAAATCTGTGTTTTTTTTTAAATATATCATAGTATGGGCACAGAATTAGTATATGTAGTTCTGAGTGTGGGAATTCTTCCGTCAAAATTTTAATGAAATGAAAATTAAATACCATTACATTCTTGATACCTTTTCATTACCGCATAGTAGCTAACATATTTTTTAATCTTCATTTATAAAAGTTCTTTCATTCCTTTCCTTTGTATTGTAGTAGCCAAGAAACTTTTCTTTCAACAAATTCCTTTACAAAAATTATACTTTCTGAAGTTCAGTGAACTCCCCAGTAATATTCCATTTCCATTCGAATTAATTACAAATAGGCTCGCATTATTACCTCGCGAAATATATGACTTTTGAAATTGCGACTGAGTAACAATATTATTCTGTTCGAACCTTTGATCACGTGAGGGAGAATATTGTGTTACTCGTATATCACAGGCGATGATTAGGCAAGTATTCGAGATAAATTACCATTATTATTACTGGAGGTGAGTGTGGGAAATTTAGATGCGAGTTTCAGTAATATATTTTGAGGCATTGATGTGTACTTATAAAAAAATATTTTAAGCTAATAAAAAAATCCAGAGCAACTTACTTACGCAAATATCAAAACTAATATTTTTTGTAGTTTTAACTTTATTTGTAGTAATGTATTTTTTTTGTAAGTTCCTTAATTATAACTCTGTATAAATAAATATCCATCATAAAGCCATTAATGTACTTTTTTGTGTCAGCATATTTATATGTATCCCGTCTAAGTTGCTACGGGTGAGCCGATTTTTTGTAATATTTTTCATTATTTATTCATCTTAATATAAAAATAGCGTTGTGAATGCAAAAATCTAAAAGTTAAAAATATTTATATGTACCTATATACAATATGAAAACTTATAACTAATCTAATTACCTACATCAAATTATACGTAATTATACCACTTGCAATCCTATTAATCCTACTTAAATTATAAATGTGAAAGTTTGTGGGTTTGGATGTTTGGATGTTTAGATATTTGGATGTTTGTTCCTAAATCACGCAAAAACTACTTAACGGATTTGGTTGAAATTTGGCACACAGATAGTAGATAGCCTAGATTAAAACGTAGAATACTTTTTATCCCGATATTCCCACGGGAACGGGAACCACGCGGGTGAAACCGCGGGCGGCCGCTAGTAAGACAATAAATAATAGAGCTAACATGACAAGAGATATAGCAAAAAATCCGAATACTACACCTATCTATCACTTACATTTTTACCATAAATAACCTTATAATATGTTTAATTCAAACGAAACAATAAACAATTAATTTTGTGATTTTCCCCAAACAAAGGGTTTGCTATTAAAATAAATCGGTGCCTACGCCGCTTGTAACGTTCATATTTAAGGTTTAATTAATTTTCCGTTTAACTCAAAACGTTAATTTCCAGTCTACGAGGAAATTGTCTCTCAAAGGTTGTTTAGTTAACCACAAAAAGTTGATAGAATACGCCATTTTTTATTTTGATTAAAGTTAATCAAAATTCAAAAACACGATCAAAATGAGAAAATGTGCAGTCATCACTTATTTATTTATTTTTTAGTATGTACGTGTAGACTGTCAAAAAACTTAACAATAATTTTTAATAGCTTCTTAACTATTGGAAATCAAAATCTCTGATAGTTTTTAGGTATCCACTTTTCCTTTCATCTCAGCATTTCCTTTAATTGCAACAAATATCTCCTCCATCAATTTAAAATCTAAAATAATATGTTACCAAACAGTTAATTTCCTTTCGTAATCGTAACCGTAAATTGAAGATTTCTTCCGGCACTTGGATTTGCTCCAATCGAAATTATTTTGCGGTAATGCAGAGTTATCACAGTGTAAATGCATTCAGTATCCCACCCCAAAAATGAAATGATAAAAACACTCTCTGATTACAAAATCTATAAATACCCACTTAATAAAATTGTAGTAATATACTGATTGTTTATTCAGAAACTTCGTTCGTTCATGCTGTATGTAGTAATAAATTGCAAAAATGTGAAAAGTCCAGCTTAGCATACCTAATTACCTACTTTAATCTATCCAAGTCCTTATGATAATATATATTATTAGAACAGATAAACCGTCGGTAAAAACATTAATACTGAAAGAGAACAAGTTTGGTCATACAGGGTGGAAAAAATACGGTAGTTGGAGGGAAGTACCCTTGGACGAAGAAGTACCATATCGATGATGGCAAATTTTACTGAAAGGAAAAATTCCTTTATTAAAAAAAAAGTAAAACTGCTCTATTTACTTGGGCCTGCCTTTAATTTAAGATACTACCTACGTTATTTAGAAGAAATTGACACTATCGATTGGTATCATAAAAGTACAGGATGTTTTTTTTTCGGATTTTAGCCCTTTCGATTCCCAGCTAAGATAAGCGATGTATCAAAAATCTTTGAATGCAGTTTTAAATGTAAAATAAATAAATAAAGGAATTGTATCATTCAGTTAAAAATGCCATCATCAATATTTCGCATACTTTCCTTCCAACTACCATCTTTTTTTCCAACCTGTATAATTGCATATGTATTGGTTAAATAATTAAATATACTTTTCAGATTCCGTATAAAACTTTATCCCTTGTTTGTAAAAACTTCGTAATTTGCAATGTTTTACGTAAAACTGTTTTTATGAACTGTTATTAATGAAAATATATCTAAAGTTCTAAGTAAAAAGTAACCTGCGTTTTGTTGGTGTATGTGAAGATATAGAATATAATGTACATAGAATGTACACTCCATGTTCATTCTATAGCATTTTCTCCTAACACAGTGAGGGATTTCTCTTTACGTTTATGAAGATTCTATTCTTTTATTTTATCACTCCCTTAATAATAGTATATTATTATAGTAAGGATGAAGTAGTGAAGAATTCTAGCTCTTTATCTGGTGTTATTATGCAAATAAATGAAATAAATAAATGTTTGAGTAACGGTTCATAAATAACAGCTTAGATGAGCCAAAATAAATACTTCTAGCTGCTTTATGCTTAGGAAGGCACGTGAAGCCATTTTGATCCCATCTGCAAATGTTAATCCAAATTGGGCTCACAATGACATGATGGTTGATAATGATGAAGCTAAAGTGCAGTCGAGTTCATTAACATAAATAAATAAATAAATAAATGCTTGTACAATTTCACACAGTGCCATCTAGCCCCAAACTAAGCAAAGTTTGTAATATTGATGCTAGACAACTAATATGACTTATATACTTTTTAAATACATAATTATTATACATAGTAACACCCAGACCCGTCACAGAAATTAAAATTCAACATTTCAATTTGTGCCCGGCCGGGAATCGAACCCGGGACCTCATGCGTGGTAGGCAGCATGTTGACCACTGCACCACTCAGGTCGTCATTAACATGTGAGCACTTTTGAGAGGATGTTGACTTTTATTACAAAGGCATAAAGGCTGATGAACTGTCAAAGGTCCGTACATAATTATTGAACTCGACTTTACAATACTTAAAAGAATAATACAAAAAATTTAAAAGGAATCTTTTGATCTTTCTTCATTTTGGTCACGCCTTTTAAATGGCGATTTCACACCAAGAAAAAGAAGCGAATATAAAGTCTGAGGAAAAAGTTCGAAAAAACTTTTCCGAATGGGCGTCAAAGTTTAATTCTTATGCACATATTTCATAAGGCACGTCGCGCTAACCGGGCAGTTTCGGTGCCAAAAACTAGAATTCGCCTTTTTAGGGAGGAGTTTGTTTAAACTTTTAATAGTGTAAAAGGGAAAATATTTTTTTTGGTACTTATAGATGAGAAAAATTTAGATTTTAATAATTGAGTTTCATAAATAGAGGTAGACCAGAATCGCATGAAATGGAAGTGATTTAAAAAAAACACATGGTTGTTACATCAAGAAAATCCTAATAGTACATTATGATACAAGTTAGCTTAGGTTGCTTATTGCACACAAGGCTGTGGGTTGCAGCCCGAGCCGCAGGCGAGGGCGTAACTCAGCCGAGTGTGCAATAAGTAAGAGCTCACGAGTTTCATACGACGTTTTTCAACACATTTGCGAGGAAAAAACAAAGTAATTTACCACAAAGCAACAAATACGACAAAAACAAAATGATAATCATGATGAGAAAAGGCGCGCTGGTTTTTTTTTTGTTTTTTTCACACGCCCAATGCAAGAATATTTTGCGAACAAAGGGGTTAGTGAGCATACAGCCTACTTCGAAATTATAAATTTAAGTTATAAAACGCAAATATTTTAATATTTTATAACAAAATATTGTAAATTAGGAATCATTTGATAATAATTAATATTTGTTTGACTTAATTAAGGACCTACACATTTATTTATTCCAAAAATGCAAATGAATTTTCAGCGGCATAAAACCTCTTTGTTTGTTACTAAAAAAATAACTGTATTACCCGGTTAAATTGAATATGCTCTGTTTACTCGCATTGAACTTGCAGTAAGGTACCTACTTAACTTTGTAGGGATAATTCTATAACCAACTAGTGTTTTATAATTGCACGCGTTTGTTATAGTTCGGTTTATGGCCCTAAAAGCGATGTATTAGCGCTCACTTTACGAGCGAGTGTGTTGAAAAATTACTTTCTTTGTTATTAATGTTATTTTATGACAACAATTAAGTAAATACTTTTGTAATGCAACAATTTCATGTTTTTAGTAAAGATAATTTTACTTCTGTACCTTGATTACGTAAAGCTGTTGCTAACAATTCTCGATTGAAATCGATTGAAAGCGCAGTTGCATTGCTGCTTTAGTTATATAGTTGTTACATTGGTTCGTACTAAAGCAGCAATATAACTGCGATTTCTGTCAGAGCTGATTGCAACAAAGTTACGTAATTACCCCCCTGGTCTACCTCTAAAAATAAATTTAATATATGAGTAATAGCCAAATCCAAGCAGAGAAAAAGAAAGGCCAAGTTTTGGCTACAAATTATGAATGATATAGTATTTGAAAATGAATTGAAAATATACTGTTAATAAGTGACAATCGGGAAAAAACGATAAGATGGAAATGCGTATAGGTGTGATTTCAATGATTAAACGCAGATGTTTTTGAGCTTTTACATGATTTCTTCTATAAAATAATAGTTAGGTACACTTTTCACTACGAGCCGTGTGCCATCAAGATTTTAGGTACCTATTTCCCCCGAAACCACGAATTTTAATGCAAAGGAAATCGGACTCGCCCGTCAGAACGAATTTTCACCTTATTGTGAGTTTGTTCTTTTATACTTTTTCTTACTGTTTTATAAAGAAAATAACATATTTATCGTGTTTTAGATACACTTGTGTTAACGTGACTGAAGCATGACCCAACAAAGGCAGAGAAAACTGTTTTCATATTTTAATTTTTATGGAAATATAGCAATTGGAATTGCCTTCGCGTGGTTTACGCTATTTGCCCTCTCTTTACCAATTGGCGTATACGGGTACTAATATAAACTCTGGCATTATTACTCGGCACCGTATCATTATTGCAATTTTGCTTTTGCGGCTGGCGAAGTAGCTGCGGCTGATATTAAAAAGGCTTTTACAACATGTATTATTGAAGTCGGCCAAAGTCGAGTGAAGTCGGCTGACGTTGGAAAATGTAGAACGACGGACCATTGTCTCGCGATCATTTTCGATTCATCCACGGTTGAGTCTGCGGAGAGGTTGTGTCGTTCCTGTTCTTTTATAATTAGAGTCGCGTAAAATGTCGTGCAATGTCGAGTGAAGTCGCTCATTATCTCACGACATCAATAGCAACACTTGTCGCGCGTCATTTTTGTCCCCTAATGAATACGAGCTTTAAGTTCACTTTATAAGTCGCAAAACTTTATTCTGTTTTCAAATAAGCTGCACGTTTCAACGATGCATCCAATATGGCGAACATTTTCTTCGTTTTGTTTGTTGACTGTTCTTTTATAGACTTCGTTAAAACCATGCTGTTGGTTTAGTTTGTTTTGTTTCTAGACTGCTTTGTCAACAAACGTGAACATACGATATCTGCATTCAGCAGACGAATTTCCAATGCACACATTTTAGTTTGGGCTAGTAAATAAGAAATGTTTGCTAGAAAAATTACAGCTATTTTACTAACTTAAGTAAACTGTGACTCAAACAGTTAGTAACTAGGAACCATGCAAATAAACGACCTTAGCATCGTAACTAAAATATGGGCCGATGGCCAAAGTTGACAACTACTAATTTTGTAGATGAAGGATAATCCAGTTAATAAAATATTACCTTTGTTAATGTACGTTTATTAACCCAAAAATGGTACTATAGCGGCGCGATCATACAGCTACATACCTAAGCAATCAATAGTACTATATGTAAACCATTATCAAGGATTCCCATACTTTTTCGTAAGGAGATCGACCTAGTAATAATTATTACCAAGAGATCGACATTTTGAGATTATGACTGTTTAACCCACCAAATATCATAAGTAAAACTACATTGGGTACAACCTCTCGCGATCAACCGTTTGGGCGGGCACCTCTGATGTAAACTTATCGCAAACGTGACGTTGCACTACGTCAAGCTGGATTGGACTAAGTATTATTGGTTTTTTTCATTAAATAAAACATTTTAATTTTTCTCAGGTACTATTTAATAAAACATATTTTTAGCTATAAGTATAATTATTTTATACAGGTAAAAGAGTTAATTTTAATGTTGTTGTCTACCCTGTTACATCTATAAGGTGTTTGGTAAAAGCCTTATAAAGCTGAAAATGGAAGATAGGGACCATCAAACTAAACAACTTTTACTTTGGGACCAACTCTGAAACGGCTGACCGTTTCATACAAAAATTAATAACGAAAATATCAAAATTTAAAACAGCTGATTTTTTTTTCGCGATTTCAGAGTAGGTCTAATAGTAAAAATTATTCAGTTTGATGGTCCCTGTCTACCATTTTCGGCTTTATAAGGCTTTTACCAAACACCACTTTTATAAAACAGTATGTATTAAAAATAAAAACAACTCATCACCAGTCACAGTATCGAAGGCATAGGCGGAAATAGCTGTGTTAGTAGGTATTATCTAAGGTATAAAGTTAATAATCATCTTCTTAAAATAGCAGCAAACGGTGATAAACATCTTGAACTACTATTATTCGACCATAACAAAATTAACTCTCAGGTTCAAAACCCAGAAATAGATTGGATTTTCTCAAGCAAAGAATTAATCATCAAAAAGTTTTGACAAACTATCAATCAGCTTATCAAAAACCATTATAGACCCCGAACAAGGGGGTTTACTATGCTCTAAATGATTTTCGACTTTATTACAATAGCGTTAAAGATGAGTTAATCATGTTTTGTCGGAGATGATGCAAAGAAAAATATTGGAAAAGGTTAAATAACGATTTGATCAATTGTATGGGCAGATGTGATTTATGGCAACGCATCATTCGGAAACCCAGGCTTTTGTGAAGGAACCAATAATGACAGTAGACAGTAGATTGGGCGTGTCATAATAAAACTGTAAGTTATGTGTCTTGTGTCTCTATAGTTTTGTCAGTTTTTAAAGTAGATACTTAAATGATTTTTAGTTAAATTAAACAAGAATAGTTCAATCGTGAACATTTATAGCTAATTTTACTACAACTATACAACATTGTTGTATGGGAGCCCCCTTAATTTACTTTTTTTTTAAGAAACTATACAATTAAATATTCTGTGAATTTGTGCCAAATTCAACCTGTCTAGCTATCACGGTTCATGAGATAGACAGACAGACGGAAAGTGGAGTCTTAGTAATAGGGTGCCGTTTTTACCCTTGGGTACGGAACCTTAAAAAAACAACGGCACATGGACAGAAGAACCAGAAAAGTGCCTCCACCTTACATGCATTGCATGCGACTACACAGTCATGTTGTTACATACTAACACAAACATGACAAAACATTGAAGTAGTATTTAAAGTGAATCCTAGCAAAATCTAATAATTTATTCCAACCACCAAAGAGCAAAAGTTGTTCAATTTCCGAAGTACCTTTGTTGTCCCGTAAATGGAACTCTGTGTTGTGTTTGACATCATAATTGTGTTTAGAAAACTTCCATTAACTTTTGTAATACCGAATTTTAAGGTACAACAGCTGTAATTTTTAAACGAACACGCACCTAGGCTTGAGGTATCTAAATTCAAAGTAATTGAAAGAGTATTGAATTTTAATGGGAAACTCGATTACACTTGAGCTTCCTGCAGAATTTTAGTAGATCCTTTTATAAAATTCCACAAAATTAAATTACAAATCACAAATAATAAAATTGTCAATAGGGAAACCTGTCGAAAACACAGTATACTTTTTGAGTCAAAATTACGTGGAATCCATCCTTATTTCTGAGAGTATAGTCTGTATTGACTTGATGGAATGGACAGCACAACATGTCTACAAGCTTACTAATCCAATGGGGTGTGATACTGAGGAACTAATGGCGCCACAAGCGACAGTCCCAAAATAATTTGATTGGTTGTTTCAAATGTCTAATGTCATTTATGACGTATTTTAACCAATCGAAACCATTGAAAGAGGCCAGCCTTTCTATTGTCTAATTTAAGCCCCTGGGTCGCCGCTGGCGCCATCTGCGATTAGTTTTGCGTGATACACCTCATTAAGTTAGACATTTATCGTTGCATCAAATCAGGTATTTTTGGTTTTGGATAATATATTGTTGATAATGTGGAGGTATACCTTGCGTGAACATTGATTTTTTGCGCAGATTTGTATGCCATTGTTTCTCTACTAACAGTTGCATAAATAAACAAATTGCAAATGACTTTTTCTGTATAAAGAGGCAATGCTAAAATATTTGCTTTCGCTCAGCTTACTTTGCCTTCCATTACGTAATAAAATAACATTCACATAAGTGGTGTAAATACTGAATGTTGCTTACATATTGTTAGCGAAAATATTAAATAGAACCACGCCATCAATCTTTTTTATTATTCGAATTCCGACATTACGCCTCAGTTAATAGGGTCCCCTATAGGTGTGCCGCAAAAATATGATATTAAGTCAGACCAATTACGCGGGAGATATCAGCTTTATGTGTTTGCTGGGCGTAAAAATTGTCGACGTATTTGTATTTCGTTACTTCGCACGAATATTTCTTTCCGCTACAGAATTTCTCTAACTAAAAGGTAGGCAAGTTTACGAAAAAATAAAACACTTTTTGTAAGTAACAGCTAATAGGACATTTCTATCAGAATGTTAGCGCCTATAAAAAATAACTTCAGTTATTTATTAATAATTGATTAGAACAAAACAATTTTACCTCATAACTTCTATAAGATAGATTTCATTATTATTTTAAAAAGAGAAACTGAACGACAAACAGGGCAATTAGTGTAGTCAAATTAGGTCGAATTTGCAAAAAGATCGGAAGTAATTCGTGTTGTTGTAATTTTTTATGGAATCATTAGAAGACATGAATATAAGTTTCCTCCGAGTTTGCACCATTCCTGCTATGTACGGAACATCGTTTAATGTGAGGTATAAAAATTAAAGTGCCAATATTTTTTTAAATATAATACCTACAATAACAGTTACTTTCCATGATTTATTACAATTTTATTTACCTATCATTGCATACCTAGCTAGCTTAAATCAGATAAAAAATTACCGAGATAATTGATAAAATCTAAACATAGGAGGCGCCACTTTTATGACGTCGTAGGTACTTTTTCCACTACTTTTGCGTTGCGCATGCGTTACTGATCATCAATTCACTTTTTGTCACTCGCTAAAGTAGTGAAACAAGTACCTACGACGTTACAAAGGTGGTGCTCCTAGGTTTAGATTTGGTCAATTATCTCAGTAACTTTTTATCTGATTTAAGCAAGCTAGGTATGCAATGATAGGTAATTAAAATTGTAATAAATCATGGAAAGCAACTGTTATTGTAGGTATTATATTTAAAAAAATATTGGCACTTTAATTTTTATACCTCACATTAAACGATGTTCCGTACATAGCAGGAATGGTGCAAACTCGGAGGAAACTTATATTCATGTCTTCTAATGATTCCATAAAAAATTACAACTACACGAATTACTTCCGATCTTTTTGCAAATTTGACTATACTAAATGCCTAAACTAAAGCTAAGCTTGGAACATGTCAAAGATTCTTTTTATAAGGTAGGCGAGCACACTGAAATTTTTCAACCATAGAGTTGAAAATGGAAAAGGGAGATTCCACGCGGCCAAAGTATACAGGGCAACTGCAGTGAGTAGTATAGTTGAAAGCTCTACATATATATAAATATAACTGATTAGGTAATAGACTACTATTATTTATTCTGTGCTATTAGTAACCCACTAAGAAAGAGGTGATAAAACGAATTATGGTTTAAGTACATACCCAGTTAATGAAAATTATGACGAAAATTCATAACTTAGGCGTATTAAACAGAACTCTAATAATGTAGTTAACCTGTCGCTAAAATTGTCCAACTATGTAACAAAGGGAAATGTTTTTAGGTTGGTTGGTTTGGTGCGTAACTTCCCTGAAACAAGTAAAATTCTTCAGCTTAGGCCAGTTTACGGAAAGCCTATAAGATATGAGTCAAGCAATTACTTGCTTAGTGACTAATACGAGTGAACGTAGTGACTCGTAGTTACTACGCAAGTCGCGTAGCCAGTCTCTAAGCTTGACACATACAGCGTAGCCTTAGCCTAAGGCCTACATTTCTACGTGTCACCGTATATAGCCTACGTATATCATTTTATTACTGTTGTTGAACTTATATCAGAAATGCAGAATATGAGAGACTTTTAGTGTCTTTTTACGGCGCCGAGTCGCGTGTTTTGGCCCAATCTTACGAATAGTGCCTTACGTGCGGCAGAATAGTGTCTTACTTAGAGATATTATGATTAGGCATTTGTAGAGGCCATTTATTTTGTACGTTTAGTATATTTGATCTTGATAAAGTGTACTTCAAATATAAACTTAACCAAATGAAATATACTAAAATAACAATGTTCACTTATGATAACCTTATTTAAATAAAAGCACGTTCCGTACGTGACAAGACGAAATTTATAAAATAAATATATAAATTCTAAAAGATTTATTGGTAGAAAAAAGGACACTAGTTAAATGTCACAAACGTAAACTACTTACGTACTGAGAATAATTTTGTGACTTTGCAATTTCCAAACGAAATAACAAAATTTAAATTTTTAAAAGATTTTTCAAGAGAGGCCTTAACACCCTCAATATCCTCAGATGGAGGCAAGTGTGAAGTTAAAATATTTTCGGAAGGAAGATCTTTAGATAGTTTAACAATCTGTTTTCGCAATTCTTGAACCGAATCAGCTGGGGTTTGACCACGCAAGGCCACTTCGTATTCAAGTTCTGACTTTTGAAGCGAAAGAAAATTTACTGAACGTTCAACCATGATTACGATAGTTAAAAAAAATAAAAGTAAAACGAAACCAAACTAAGGTGAGTGTAGCGTGAGCCTAATCAATTGCAGCACAATAAAAAAAATTAAGTGGGTAGCTACAAAAAAATAAGGTTAAAATTAAAAAAAATTCAAAAAAATTCGTGAAACAACGTTAAAAAATTTAAATAAGCACTAAAGCGCAGTAGCAAAAGTACTTGTACGTTTTAATAGTTAACAACGGCTTAGTGACCGTTAGTTACACAGTAAAGGTAGGTAGGTACCCACCTAAAACACAAAAAAATCAAAATTTAGTAAAAATAAAAAGGCGAGAACCACTGAGCGAAAGATCTTGAGCGAGTTGGGCGCCACTGCCACAGCTGGAAGTGTGAAGCACGACCAGTGCGCAGAAGGTGGTAAATGAAACGTCAATGTTACAATTTACTAAGATATATTGAAAAAAAAGGTCTCAAGGGGGGTACACGGATCTTCGTTTCGTGGTAGTCGCCTTGTAGTATAAAATGCACTTAGCTTATATTTTGCCTAGAAGAGGCAGAAGCGCATGCGCGGCACGAGCGCTACGTTCGCTGAGGGAGCGGTTGGTCCAGCCTCAGTAGGAGGGTGTGCTCGGAGAAAAGCGGGTGCGCAGGCTCGGCGTGGGTGTTGCTCCGGGGTAGGCCGGAAGCAGCAGGTGGTGACTCGGGCAGGTAGGTGCCCGGAGGTGTAGTAGTAGGCGGCGCAGGAGAGGGTCCGGTAGGGGAACTCCTGCCCGTAGGTACGACCCTGGAATGTTACACAAAAGGTATGAACAGGTGTTCACTAATTCTGACCGCTGCTAAATAGGTGCTAGGGCAGATGGCTACAATTGAAAAGTCTCAAAAAAAGATTATTGACCATAATAATCAAAATGATTATTTTGGTCAATTTGATCAAACTAACTAATTTGACTATAATATTACTTATGGTGAGCATTCGAGCACTTCACCCTATTAACATGTTTGAAAAGAATAATTTTATTAGTAGAAAGGTATATTTTAATAAAAGGGAATAATAATTTGATGCTTAATTTTGAAAGGCAATTTAGAATATTATAAAATAAACATTAAGATCGGGATTCACCCATTGGCAGCGTCGTAGGTTATAAAACGAAATCATTTCATTGCAAGATAGAAATTAAATTAATGTTGGTTATAGTATTTATTCACAAGCTATTTAGTAGCTCATACAAAATACTATTACCTGCCTTCTGAGTTTACTGTAAACAAGGATTTCGTTCTGCATATCACTTTCCACAAAATATTGCTGCACATTGATATGAATCGTTTACACTCGATAAGAATTTAGCACAAAAATCACACTGATTAAACCATTAGATATTAATATGAGAAAAACTATTAGATATTTGATTAAGGTATTTAATATGAGAATTCACTATAAAAATTTATAAGGAATTGAAATGCAAAACGAACGTATTATAGCTACACTCACCCTAGAAACGGGGTTGCACAACACAAAGAAATGAAATGAAATTAATGTAGGTAAGGTTACGAATGTTTTGAAAAGAAGAAAAGGATTTTTGCGAATCGTTCGTATTTATAGCAAGATAAATATCGAGAAGCACCTCAAAACAGCGAGAATTATCTAGAAGTCCCGGTCTTATCCTATTGGTCGAGCTTGACATAACGAAGGTGGATGTCATTATAGACAATGACAGCGTCTGTCACAGTGTGACAATACGGCCGCGTTCCGAGTCGCGATTTGGAATAAGGCAGAGGTCAGAACTTCCCACATTCCACAGGTGAAGTGATGTAATGAATTTTTAAGAAAAGTTCGACAGTAATTATTAGTTATAAGTAGTAGGTTTTTAGCAACCGTTACACGTTTAGTATATTTGATCTTGATAAAGTGTACTTCAAATATAAACTTAACCAAATGAAATATACTAAAATAACAATGTTCACTTAAGATAACCTTATTTAAATAAAAGCACGTTCCGTACGTGACAAGACGAAATTTATAAAATAAATATATAAATTCTAAAAGATTTATTGGTAGAAAAAAGGACACTAGTTAAATGTCACAAACGTAAACTACTTACGTACTGAGAATAATTTTGTGACTTTGCAATTTCCAAACGAAATAAAAAAAAACTGTCTATCAAGTATTATAATATTTTCTGTGCTGTCGATAGAAACGACAACATAATAACGAATAGATTTTTTTTAAGTTGACGTCTGAAACTGTCTTATTCAAACTTTTTGGTTATTCTAGGTGTAAACCAGGTGTAAACTTATTCATCATTTATAAAGACAGTAACTGTCTTATTCAGAGATGTTTCACAAAACTGGGGTGCAAGACTGTTCCAATCACAATGCACCTTTTAATCCTTAAACGGTGGGACTAAACGTTAAACTGTCACTCTGAATACTATTTGCACTAAAATGGCGTTAGTCCGAAGTCTAACGCCATGTTAACTTTGGCCCTAGTTTAACGAACGCACTCTGAATAACACAGTAAGTGTTTTATATCAATAAACATTACCTTAGCTAGACTATAATTCAGTATAAAAACTACTTCTCCATGTTATTGGGTATCAGCTACCTACTGCCTGAAGTTTGTATGAATGACTTACCAAACTAATATTGGCTGATTACTGCCGAACTCGATGTATTACCTTCTCTGAGTGTTATTGGCAGTAAACAAGTCGGGACCCGGGATACGTCGGGATTACGCCCCAACAAAATATTTTGTGAACGGGCCGTGATGTGTGTGTTATGCTTTTGTTTGGCGTTCTTATATTTAAGTATAATCCCACGTGTTTACTTAATAGTTAGCGGTGTTTTCAAACAATAATCTTGGCATTAAATTAGTCCGGTGGTTTAAAAATTGATAGATTATTGTTTCTCTATTATAGCAGTGAGCGAAAAATCCTTAGGGATTTTCCGAATGTCCCACGCAGATGAAGTCGCAAAAGCAAAAAGCTATAAGTATCTACAGCAAAAAATTATAGGTGGAATAGGTATTAACTAAAGTACTTATTTTTTAGCAACGGTTTAATTTAATGTAACACTGTAAATACTGACGATTTTATTGAATATGCATCGAATTTCAATTATTAATATAACTTCTTAAACCAAATTTTATAAAATAAGTAAAGTCTAGGGGAGGTCAGCTCAATGCGGCCATAGGAGGCAAAGCGGCCATGCCTCATTTCTCGGCAACTTATAACGATAGTACAATGTTTTATGTTCTGATATGCAGCAAACCTACCGCCCCGCCCCGAGCAGTCATTTGGTAGTGGTCGGAACCAGCATGTGGCCGCGACAACATGCGAAAGATTTTTGTTCATTTTGTTAAGAAAATCCAGGATAAACTCAATCTGTTTTGATCAAAACTCTATAAAACTCAATGTTTTTATTTTACGTCTATTATTGCTTATCTATTTAACTTTGTTTGTGTAACATTGGTTCCGACATTAGACAAATGTTATGAGCACAGTTAATTTTTAAAACAAACCGGTGGAAAAAGGCAAAGCGGTCCGGGCAAAGTGGCCAAGTGCTTTGCCTAGCTGTTGAATATTTTAATCTAAGTAGAAGAAACGTTGGTAGATAAGTATGAGAAAATTGTTGCGTACCTATAACATAACTAAAATAATTATTAATATAATAATTAAAAATAAATTTAGGAAGTATTCGAAGATTCTAAGACTGTAATAATAAATGTCTCATTTGAAACTTAAGAACATTTTTTTTTCATTAGTAGAGTTTTATGTAATTTGTTTCTGGTCTTCTAGTTTTTTTAAGCACGATGTTTTTCAACTTTAAGTGAATTTCTTGTAATCTTTTGGAATGCCCACTTTGCCCTTACCCCCATGGCCGCTTTAGGCGCTCACTTGGGCAAAGCGGTTTTTTGCCAAGTTTTCGTAATTTACAAATTAAAAGAAACTATTAAAGTTTTCACGGAATGCGATTACACGTTATAAAAGTTTAATAAATTCCCTATCTATTGGTATAAAATACTTTTCCAAATTCTGTTTTTTAATAGCATTTTTTTAAAGTCAAAGTTAAGGTGGCCGCGCTGAGCTGACCTCCCCTAAACTAAATTATAGCAACGCTTTGTTTCAAGCAAAACAATTTCGAATAGTACCGAAGTTATTTTAATTTTACTGTTATGTTTCTTGTTACTCAAATTCTTTTATGGCAGTTAACGTAAAGCCCTGCCTATAAAACTGTTATCGAACTGGAAGATAAATAAGAAGTTAATGTTGTATATTTGTTATTATCTCGAAAAGTTACTTTATTGTCATAATTATTTGGGACAAAATGACTCCAAACCGCAAAGGTCACAAAAATAACTTTTATTTTAGCCAAACTATGTAAGAAAATATAATGAAAATAATTATAATACGCGAATAATATTACGCTTTTCAGGCTATAATATAAATACTTTTACAAACCAGAAGTGAAAATGATTTTAAAAAAAAGAACGGTCTACAACAACCTAACACATTAATTCAATTCTAAATAACTTTGATCAAGAACTAATTTAATTCAGACACTAACTTTAATCAATACAACAATATCTAAAACAGAATAAAATATGAGGGAGCACTATAACGCCACAAAGAAACGTCCGTCGCATCCAAACGCCGCGCGCAGAGTGAGCCCGTGCGAATCGGGTAGTCTTCCGCTGGGTGCGGGTGCGGGTTCGAGCTTTTGCTCCTTCCCCGGGCTTCATCTCATGGGGCGACTGCCCCACGGCGTTGTGTGCCGCTATACGCGGCCGCCTTTCGGCGTGTAGGGTGACCCCCGCCGGAGGTTGCTGCGCGGCCCTCTGCGCGGTCTGCCGCACCGGGTGAGTCCCCCATAATGGGGGAGGCCCAGCGAGCGCCTGCGAACGGGCCACGGCTTAGGCAACAGGGTAGGGGTTATAATTTGGTGAATGGGGTTCAGGGTGGGAGGGTGGGATTGGGTGGGGTGGGCTGGGGAGATGGCGGGGGCACAATGTGACGGGGCAGCGCCTTCCTCGTCTTCCTTTTGGCCCATGTGTTGGTGGGGGAAGGAGCCCCTACCGCTGGTGGTGTGGTGGTGGATGGTGGTGGTGATGATGATGATGGCGGTGGTGCTCGACAAGATGCTATTCCGCGCAGATGTTGGTGGGGGCCGCGGTCGGCACGGTCGAACATGCGACGCGCCAGGTGGCCCACGAATTCTTGTACAGGTTCGATGTTCAGGTCCCTCTCGAGTACTTGGTTGCGGACGAAGCGCCCCGCCTGGGTGATGACGCGGAGCGCTATATTTTGCTGTTGCTGCAGCCGGTCACGCTGAGTCTGCGAACAGAAGGAAAACCACGCCGGCGCGGCATAAGTGAGCCGCGACCGGACGTGGGATTTATATATGGCCCTCTTTGTTTTGAGGGGAAGGCGACTTTGGAGGACTGGACGAAGAATGGCCCTGGCAGCGCGGGCCGAGGACGTCGCGTGGTCAACCTGGGCGACCATGCTGAGGTCTCTGTCTATGTGGCAGCCCAGGTATTTGATCGACGGCTGCCATTGGATGGCCTCGCCCCTCAGTGCAAGTTTGGTAGGCACTTTCTTCCGCGTCCCAACGAGGATTGCGGTGGTCTAGCCCGTGCTCAGGTTGACGCCGCCTTTTATACAGCGCCGCTCGGTCCGGGCTCGTGAGTGGGGGAACTTGCTAAGAATACATTTTCAAAGTAACATCACAAAATGTCTAGTAAGAAAGTGTAATTTGGTCAGGTAATTTTTATATACCTAGAACATACTCCTAAATTAGTTAATTTAAAATACTTAAAACTTAGATGTATTACTCAGTCCCAAAGTTTTCTTGATCCCGAAAATCGAATCCTCTAATTATTTAAAAATGGCTTTTTTCTATGCAACGTTTACTTCTTCCAATGAAATCTCGGACCATAATAGGTAATTCTTGTCGTCTATTAGAAGTATCAATTGCTTCTTAATAAAGATATACGTTGCTATAAAACTCGACTAAATGAGAAGAAATTGTCCCCAACCGACCATTACGCTTAGAACAAAGATAGATGGTATTCCGATATCAATATATACGAATAGTAATATCGTATTAAGTACTTGGTGTCTACAATGGACTTGGTTTCGATTATCAACACTTTTTGTTTTATGTCAAAAAAGCTAGTTTTATTTACCATAGAATTTCATATTTAATAGAATATAGAGATGAAAATGGGACCGAAAAATTTTAAATTTTTTGAGTGAATTTAAATTACTTGAATGGTACTTATCTCGATGAATGGCACTGTCAAATTTACTCAAAGATTATTGGTTGAGGAAAATTGTCACTCCGTGGCAACCCGACGATGAAGTACTGCTGCTGCTGACTGCACTCATAGAATCTATAGCACTTCTGGTATTAAGTAAACAAACAATACTATGAATTGGTAGGTACAATGAGTAAGTAAATTAATGTTTTTAACCACCTCAATGGTGTTTTGTACTCGATTTGGTTAGTGGTTGGAGGTAGGACTTGTTATAACCCCGCCTGGCTAGTCTCCATCGCATCTAACTACGCTATAATAACATTGTGGTTGTTGTATTTCGGCAGTAATTTAAATTGTTTACATTTAAAATCAGTTAATTAGTTTGAGAGTAAATTGAAGTTCAGTGCTTCGATTGTTGATTGGAATTAACTCAATATAATCACTAGCAGTATTACAAAATCACACAAATTTTAATTAACCACTAGAACAGAGTTCATATTAATAATCGGATCAAGTCATTAAATTGTGGTTTTATCTGAATATTATTTGAAGGATATTTCCACTAATCATACTTCATCATACTTCATACTAATATTATAAATGTGAAAGTTTGTGGGTTTGGATGTTTAGATGTTTGGATGTTTAGATGTTTGGATGTTTGTTCCTCAATCACGCAAAAACTACTGAACGGATTTGGTTGAAATTTAGCACACAGATAATAGATAGCCTAGATTAAAACATAGAATAGATACTTTTTATCCCGATATTCCCACGGGAACGGGAACCACGCGGGTGAAACCGCGGGCGGCCGCTAGTGTATTATAGTTTGAATTTTTCATTTCCAATTCAATAAAGATGATTTTGACGTCACAACGCAATCGTGAAATAGTACCACATTTTTTATGATAGTAAGATTATAGTTAATTGATAGATACATTATTAAATTAGTTTACAAACAGAAATGTGACATTTGGTTGGTTACCACTGCAATTAATACGCATGGTTATGACAAATTTATATCTGGGGATCTGTGAAGTGATAAGTTATCGGAATTTATCAAGAATTAGGCCACTCGTTAAAAAGTTTGACACGTCTACCCGAGGCTAATAAAGCACAGTTCCACAGAAATTAACTTAATGGACGACGATAAGGCTAAGGCCACACTACACGTACAGTACAAAGCTTAGACATCCGCTACGTAGTATCTAGATGCGTAGCTTGAGGTCAACTGCGTAGTAATATCACAGAATAGATAGCAGTTGGTCAGCTGTTTCCTGAAATCAGTCACTAAGCTCATAGCAATAAAGCTCCTCCAAACAATTTTCAGTGCGCGATGTTCAGACTGCCTTGAGATATATGTTAAAGTCTATTCGCTCGATGTTCAGAGGCAGATAGTGTTACTAGTATTACATCTCTCAATATCGTGTGATCTAATATGTGTATTTCCTTTGCCGTAAGTCTCACATTTGCACCGATGTGCGCCGTATATCGCCGCCGTATCCGTGCTGCGTCGCTTCTGTGTATTTCACGCCTAGTGTGGCGTTAGCCTAAGCGACCTGTGCGCAGATTAATTGTAGGGACTAATAGCAGATAATTCATTAAATGCTAGAGTATTACAGCACTTTGTACACGTCATGGAAATTTATAATGTTTGGGCTGTTTGCAAGAGATTTAACGAAAGTAAACAACAAAAGCTGGAAGACCTTCCAAATTAAAAGCTCAAATGGCTTATAGCCAACAACATTTTGGCATAGTGATAACCATAATTTTTGATTTTTGACGGGGATTTTGGAAATAATAGCGGCACACGATGATACCTATGTATATCGATAGGGAATCTATAAATGAATAAAAAAAATATTGATAAAAAGTCCTAAAGGACAATGTTTTCGAGATAAACCGGGGAATAAGTTTGGATTTTTATGTATACACGATTTTTAACATGGATTATCTCGGAGACGTTGCAATTTAGGACGTTTATCATAAATTACATATTTTGTTTATCTATAGATCCTCTATTGTATTGATATCTGCACAGGTTTCATCGTACGCCGCTATGTTTTCGAAATCCTCGTCAAAAAAAAAACAATATGGTTACCACTATGCCAGCCTCTCATACTAAGAAGTTCAAACCCATTTTTAGAAAACTTGTGATTTTAGACGAGAAAATAATAAGATAAATTAAATTATGAACGATAGATATGTTTTGTACTTGGTTATTTGTTGATTTAAGGGATAAATTGTGTAATTTTTTCGTCACGTTAATTTATTTGGTTGGTTGGAACCAACCAAATAAATTAACGACAATGACAATATTTTTCATTGTGTAGGTATGCTATTTTTTCTCAGTATATTCTGTTTTAGTAGGTACAGTCAGCAGCACTTCAAGCTATACTAAACTGTCAAAAATCTCCAATGAATTTGAACCTTAACGTGCTTGTTTATAAGTTTAAAATTGATTGAGAAAATTTGACACTTTGTGGAAGCCCAGCGTGCCGTTTACTGTACATTATTAAGATAACACATGGATGGATAATACAGAACTTGAACCAAAACTCGCTATTATTATGGTAAAACCAATCTTAGATCTTTAATGATTATTCGTCAATTTCAGAAAAGTGTTCGCTTTAACTTCAGAATTTAGTTGAATCGTATAAAGGTCATTGGGCGTATTTGACCTACTTGATGAAAGTTTGCGTACAAGAACCAAACTAGTTTTAAATTGAAGAATTCGATTTCACTTTTCTAAATATGTGTTATTTTTTTATGTACCTACCGGCAGAAAAAAGTTATTATACCCAATGACCTTTTCAACTATAATAATAAGAAAAAGTAGTTATGACGAGACGTTTCGGTTTTCCCGGCTATATGCACGTACCGTTAGCTTGCTGTTATGATGGAACAACCAACTGATACAATATTTCGCTGACGTCCCACGAAAATAGGGTCAGTGTTTGATCTCGTCAAGTCAGTACGAAAGGACACTACTTCGGCAATTTGTTATAAATTTCTTGGACCAAATCTGTTCTCGCCTCCAATCGGCAGATGTCAGTAGCATCATTATTCTTGTCACGCGGGCTACTCGGATATGCCAATATCGGGACACATGTTGCCTGGGAATTTTTCCGGTCCTCTGGGACAGGGATGGCCAACCTTCATAAATCTACGTGCGTATTTTGAAATATCTTGAAAGTGGCTGTCGTGACACGCCAAAAGAGGAAATATCTGAGGAATCTTTAAATAATTCAATTATATCGTGATGCGTACCAAATAGGTACGTCAATATTGTCATAATCAATTTTATATAGGCGTTACAGTATTACCACGATACCACAGAATACATAATAGTTTATATAGTATAAATATTTTCTCACAATATTAGTATTGAAATAGACCCCATTTTATGATAAGTTTACACGTTGAAATATACCTACGTTTAAAAAAATTATCGATAAGAATGTTGCCTTGTTCTTAATAAATATCTAAATAGGGAATTAACTTATGTTTTTAGTCAAGTATGTAAATAAGTAGCATTTAGCTTTTAATCTCGATATAAATATGTCTGGGCTTTTAATCTAATAATTTTTGTAAAGGTTAACTATTCGAGTTATAATGAATTGCTACTACAAATAGGTAACATTTTTTTTAAGTCATTCTAACACTTTCATTCATTTCAATATTACAAATGAAAATGAATAAAGTTTTTTTACTAATTTGTTTGAACTTAAATGAAAAATCTGGTTATTATTTTAATACTAGCACCACACGTTTTTACGAAATGCGAAACTTTAAAATATGCTTTTTTACTAACTTACTGCAAAGTAGATGAAAATAAGTACCACATATTATTTAATAAAAAATTTTTGTAAAACCACTGCTGTACCATCCCTACTCAGATCAAAGCATGTATTCTGTGGCCATGTCAAGAATGTTCGATAAGGAGCCATTTTGCGACCTCATAACTTTTTGAACAGTGAACTGAACTAATTTTGAAGTTCAAAGTTGGGTGTTTCACTCAATACGCTTCTACGTAGTGCATAGGATAGATTGAAATTCTGTTATTTTCTTTTCTTATTCTAATAGGGAACATGCATAAGTCACCTACTTTGATACATTTGAGCTTGACCGTTGCAGACACAGAAAAAAATGTATTATTTTAGTTTTATCACACAGGGGAAAATAACGATTTCTTTTTAATTTTCGGAATTTCGGATATAATGCACTTAACAGTCGGATAGAATATCGAATATAAAATAATATTTTGTATGACACATACTATGTACATACTTGAACGCAACGTTCATAAGTGACGTCACAATTAATGTTGACCGTTTTGTATAGAGCGTTTTCGGCGGGTGCTGATGCGTGCTAACTTCAAGTAACTACATATATCACCAGAAAAAAACGCAAGAGACAAGATTTAATATTACAGTTAATTTTCTCACGCATTATACTTTTGATTTTGATACAAAAAAAATTGATGCATGTTCCCTATTATTATTATGTTTCAATACACTAGCACTGTAGGTTCATGTTTTGGTACTTTGTAGGTACTTGTTAACCACAAGTCCTTTGACTTGATTTTAATTAGTGGGTACTTTTGAGTACATTAAATCAAGGGTACAGACAGCTGTTAAAATTAATCTTCCACTGTACTTTCAAGGGAATAGTCATGAAGAACAGGAAAAACGCGGGACATGCTTTTGTTTTCAAAGCGTCAGTCACGTACGGTCTATAAAATTTCTCATACACCAAAACGTCACCAATGGGACTGGAGTGACACAGCTGGATATATCGCGGTCAACTGACCAATTACTTAGCGGACCTGGCAAATTATCCTATTGTGTTGAATACTTTAAAAGATTTCCTGACATCCGCTGGTTACGACTGGTGTCGAGTTACGGAGGAATTTTAGGGTTTAGGTACTTGGACCTTATTTAATCATGACAATTTGATATTAATTTGTTATAGGCGATTTACATGGGTCAACACAAGTATTAGTCACCTGTGACGGTCGGCGATACTACAAAAGCCTGTTGATTTCGGCCAGGTACCTGGACGAAACGCTCTGGCTTTTGTAGTAAAAATTTTTACTACAAAAGCCTGTTGATTTCGGCTAAGTACCTACCTGGCCGAAATCAACAGGTTATTGGAGTAATTTTTTTTAAAATGTGGAAATACAAAAGCCTGTTGATCTCGGCCAGCTACTTGGACGATATCAACAGGCTTTTTAAGTTGGAGCAAATTACTTTAAAGCCCAGAGTGATTCGGCCGAGTCGCGCGTTGTTTGTTACGCTTTAATGTCTCTTAACTACGTATGTGGGTACAGTCAGCAGCACGTCAGGTTATACAAAACTGTCAAAACTGTGAATGGGGAGAAGGAGAGGGGAAGGGGAGATTGAGGGATAGGGGGAGGGGAGAGTAAGGGGGAAGTACAAGGTCAAGTTCAAAGTTAAGGTCAAATACAAGGTTAAGGTCAAATACAAGGTCAGACACAAGGTAAGATAGGTCAGGTACAAGTTCAGGTACAAGGTCAGGTACAAGGTCAGATACAAGGTCAGATACAAGGTCTGATACAAGGTCAGATACAGGGTCAGGTACAAGGTTAGATATAAGGTCAGGTACAAGGTCAGATACAAGGTTAGGTACAAGGTCAGGTACAAGGTCAGATACAAGGTGAGATTCAAGGTCAAATTCATGGTCAGATACAAGGTCAGATACATGGTGAGATACAAGGTCAAGTACAAGGTTAAGGTCAAAATCCTTTATAGAGGATACCATGGCTGAAAAAGTGTAGATATAAAGTTTGTTCCAACGTAAAAAACCTGTTTCGTCTAAGTAGCTGGCCGAGTTCAACAGGGTTTTGTAGTGTCACATTGTGCAAAAACATTACTCTAATAACCTGTTGATATCGGCCAGATACCTGGACGAAACGCTCTGGCTTTTGTAGTAAAAAAAAACTACAAAAGCCTGTTGATTTCGGCCAAGTACCTGGCCGAAATCAACAGGCTTTTGTAATCTCGCGTGACGGTCGACTTTAGTCACCTACACAAGTTGCTTCCAAAATTGAATCGCAGGTGACAGCGTCACTGTCGTGTATTTAGTTGATGGCGTAACCTAGGTAGCAATAATTTATGTAATAACGTAGTTCCAGTTTTGGCCACAGGATCAGATAATTTTGTTTATTCACCTACGGCCTAGGCCAGATTGCCATTTACACGGTCGATTTTCGCCGTGCAGCGAAAGTAGTCGGCGGCTTTAGTCGCCTATGTAAATACCTCCGTAGGTTCATAGGTTATAAGTAGTATGATATGTATATTTTCTAGTTTCAAACTGACGCTGATGCCATGGACACAAATTTGTTTTTATATAGGTATGTTTCTGTCCAATATTATTTTTGTATAAATGCTTCAGAAAATTAGAATCAAGTTGTGTTTCTTTTTACAATACAATAGCATGCAAACGTGCGATTAGCGCACAGTGCGTATCGTTCAAAGTACAAGCAATATGGCGTCGAAACATTAAGCAGTGGAGTACTAAAACTAATATGAAAAGGGCAATTAAAACCAATATTATTACGGTATAACAGTACCTTATTTCACAATTTATGATGTGGTAAAATAAACTAGGTATTTCATACATTTCTTCACTTTTATATTCGAAGTCACTCTTTTTTTAACCGACTTCCAAAAAGGAGGAGGTTCTCTGTTCGTCTGTATATTTGTTTTTTTTGTGTATGTACACCGATTACTCGAAAATGGCTTGACCGATTGAAATGATTCAAACGTTATTTACATTAGGTAAACTCCCAAGTTGGTCTCATTTTTTAAAATTTGGAAATCGGTTCAGTACTTTTCAGTAATCTTGAAAAAAGCACGAAAATACTATGATTTTGTGTGAATTACCTCGATGATAATGGTCGTATTACTTCTTTGTTTATGAACTGAATAAGATAATATTTTTTTTGTTGGAAGAGGGATATCTGTGTAGTTCTTTAACCGACTTAAAAAAGAGGTTCTCAGTTTGACCCGTATGTATGTATCTTTCTTCGCAATTATCTCACGTTTGGCTGAGCCGATTTTACTATCTAAATAATATACCTACAAGGTATCTATACTAAAAAAAAAAAAATAGTTTAAAAAAAACAATAAACCGACTTCAAAAAACCTACCTCTAAAAAGCAAGAAATAATATTCGTAATAATAAAAACACGTCTATTGAAGTCGTCCACACTACTTCAATAGACCACTCAAGAGTGAAGACCGCGTATGGGCAAACGTAGTGTGGGACTCCCTCAGCCAAGGTGGAGCGACGATCTTCGCAAGGTGGCTGGCATAAACTGGATGAGTATAGCCGCGGATCATGCTCAGTGGCGTGCACTCAGAGAGGCATATGTTTAGCAGTGGACGATGATAGGCTGATGATGAAGATGATGATAAACATAAATAGTTCTATTATAATCTAATGATTTAATTACTTCTTGTTCGGTGAAGAGGTGCTTTAACAAAATCATCTACTTATCTCGATCGAAACCAAAACAAACATGTAACTACTTAATAAATTCAATATTATATACAATACCGTCAAACGTTGCATTCATCTATTCTATGGCTAACCAGGATAACTAAACAACAATAGGCAAAGTTCACACATTCATTCCATGATGTTGTGTGAGAGTCCATAATAATATAACAACGCGATGGGAAAATAAAAACCTCCAAGTTGGCTAACACATTCTCCTTACAGCAAGATAAAAGACAAGGAAAATGGCGCCTATTTTCTATTTATTGTAACATTGGTGAGACTTTCTTGATACACAAGGATCTATTAGGCAGAAAGCGGCACGCGTTCGGCTGTTCTGCGATCGCGATTTTCTTCCGTGTCGCGGTTATTACTGAAGACGGTATTCGAGTATCTTTAGCTTTTAAACTATTATCTGCAATTAGTAACCGACATCGCTCAAAGGATTGCTCAGCTGAAGTGGCAGTGGGCTGGACACATAGCGAGAAGAAACGATGGCCGTTGGGGCGGAAAGGTTCTGGAATGGCGACCGCGCACCGGACGACGCACCGTGGGTAGGCAAAATGGACCGACGATCTGGTGAAGGTCGCGAGAAGCCGCTGGATGCGGGCAGCGCAGGACCGATTGTCGTGGAAATCCTTGGGAGAGGCCTATACCCAGCAGTCGTGGGTGTCGTGAGGCTGATAATATGATGATGTGCAATTATTACTGTAAAAGTTTGTTTGTTTGATTCCTTGTTACGCTTTCACGTCATACTACTCAACTTATGATTATGAAATAGTGCTTACACGTTGTCTGGGGTAAAGAAAAAAAAATGAATGGGGCACCTTTCATCCAGAATAAAGTACTGTTCTCAAGGGATTAAAAATAACAACTGTCCACGCAGATGAAGTTGCGAGCGGCCTCTACTCTCTCTCTCTTGATGTGGAGAGGAACTCTTGGTTTGTGTCCACATAAGGATACTACACCAGGCATCCTAAAATGACTGTCCAAAGTAATATCGAAGCGGTGTTGTGACTAAGATGGCGCTATACGCAATGTTAAGCTCTGTCTATCACAACATCACTTTGATGTTGCTATAAGAGCTTAGAGTACGGCATCTTGGGTCCACTTGGTTGCGCAACCAACTTAGGGGCGGCAAATGGATATCTCGTTAGTGGCGCAAACAATTTTGGGGCGGCAAGCGAGTCACTTGCTGCACGCGTAGCATGACCAACATCGAGATAAGATTCGACTCACAGAACAATGGCTTGTCTACACCGAAATGTCACTTTTGTCGGGTTGAGATCGAGATACTCATGCTCGCATTTTACAACCGTAGACTCGCATTGTTCTTTGTCGTGGCCTAATGTCAAAAGTCGACAAACACGAGCTTTTGTCTTCAACTGACATTAATTTGACAGTTGAGTGGGAGAAATTTGTCTACCACCCTTCGAGTGGTCGAGAAAGATTTGTCGACTTATTTTTTTTTCTGAGTTTTTAATTTCGCAATAAAAATAAATCTAAGTTGTCCGTGTTTATATTTTATTAAGGTAAGAAGAGAAGTTACAGCACAAACGACAAAAACAGCTGTCCGGAAAGAAAAAGATTTGAAAAATTGTATTTAAGTAATTCTTTTTCATTATAAAATTTATAAAAAAAGAAATATAATAAATATTTACTAGTAGTAAATAACGAATAAGTATTTTTTATTCTTAATTTTTTTCATAATTTTTATAAATTAAAATAATACAATAAATAATTTATTGTTACCTATTACCTATTCAATAATATTGTTTCCCAATATTACACTTTTTTCCCTTCAGTATTTTTTTTACTTTTATTTTACTTAATTTTAATTTATTTACTTAAAAACGTAAATTAAAATTATTTTCATACATTGATTTCAATATTTATTACTAAATTAAGAAGTGCGTTGGTCTGTGTCATCTTTTCAAAAATCTCTCAATAAAAGGAAGGCAAACGAACTATATCCATACGGCTATATTTAACTCGGTTTTAAGAGTTTTGCGTCGTGAAACGTATAGAAAGGAACGCCCTTTAAGAGAAATGATGGAAATAATTATAAATATTTACTAGTGGCAACATTATTCTTCTCGAGCTCGAGAGAGCTTTGTCTACGGAAGTGAAAGCTTTTGTGAGTGTCTCTTTATCTTAGAACTTATTAAGAAATAAGTATCATGTTTAAACTAAATCATTTCGAATCATTTCAGATAATTTCGACGTTATTGATGTTGAAATAAAAATATTATATTTTAAAACTCATATTTGTATTAAAAGACATAAAAAGGTTGTAAAATTCTGAGAGCGAGTCCCACCACTGTGCTCAGCAATCTAGAGGGTCGAGACGACAAGTCTTCGTAGACAAGAGTCCCGTTTGCTCATGCTACGCGTGCTGGTGCTGCAACCACGGTGTCCTAGCTAGTCGGATAGGGCTCTTAGTGGGTTGTTCATTTTGTAATTAATTGCCAACATTATTTATTAACAGAGCAGTCTAATTTAAATTATACTCGATATATAGAGTGAAATTAACTCTGTGTGAATCTGTCTGTCTGTACAACAAACACCATGATTATTAACGAAATAGGTTGTGAATAATTAACGAGCCTGTCTAGTTTGTGCGTCCGTGTACTAGTTTTGATTACAAATTACTAGTTATTAACTAGTAACTAGAGTAGGTAGTGGTGTTAATATTTTAGTTTCTTTACGAAAATAAATCTTATATTGGTTGAAAAGCGAAGGTTGGTAATATAATTCCCTTTATTACAAAGCGTTGATTTTAGACTAAGTTATAAAATATTGATGTACGTTGCAGAAACTGTTAAAATAACAAATATAATTTACCAAGGTCAAACTACTGGAATAATTTCTCCGTCTGAATCTCAGAAACATGAATCAATTAATATCTAAATGAAGTCTCAAGGAAAACAAGCGAAGCACAAACGGTAATATTATTCAGATTCAAACATAATAAACTCTCCGGGTTTTCTTGTGTAGGTTAGGGTTATATCGACACGAACAGTCTCTGATCTGATTAAATTATGCAACATAAAAAGCTAAACACCATTTGTAATAGCGAAAAGAGAGATCTCGTCAATATTATTTAAAACAGGAAAATAATATTTTTTTAATTTGTGGCACAATAGTTGTCCAAATCAAGGGGGAAAATGTTGTAACTAGACTGGAAAAGAGCTGTTATCATTTTGAAATAACCGCTGCTGTACTTAACTAGTTAGACAAAAATCTGTAACAAATTCACTTAAGTCATGGAATTATCTGGACGTGTACTGTATAGCTATTGGAGTTTGTGCTATAACCAAAACAGACGTGTGCTGTATTATAACTGGACAAGTGCTGTAACTAAACCAGATAGTTGGTTGTGGCGTCAAAGTTAGGGGCTGTAAGTTGTGCTATTATAAGTTCTCTAATTTATTTGTTAAATAAACCTAACAGGTGAAGGTGTTGACATTATCTGTTTTAGAGTTTGATATTCCATTTGATATGTATGATCGCCAGATCTAGGTTAGGTATGCATAGATCTCTGTTATATTAGTGTTAATGCATTCTCGTCTTACCAGCTAGCCTAAGTAAATACACACAACCAATGCTTAAGGCGACCCGAATTTATGTAATTGTAGGAGGGAGCGAGAAATTAATGAGTTCTGAGTGCCTTTGCTACTAGATTTTTTTCTTCTTCTTTTTGGACTATGTATGGTCAGTTCAAATTGTTTTCTTAATAGTTGGATATATTATGCTATTATCCTTATTATTACCAGGGGGCTTTTTAACTGCCTGAAATATTATTATTTATCAGCAAAATATCACCTTGGCCTTCACTTCACTAAGGCCGAAGGCGAAAGCGCACTACACCCGGAATCATCATCACTAAGGAACTGACTATCTTACCTCTAAATGCCGGAACACAACAATTTTAAATTGTATTGTTATGGCGTCGAACTTAGGTAAGGTGGTGGTAGCTAGCCAGGCGGACCTGCAAAAAGCCCTACCACCAACCAAACCAATTACGCACGACAGCACGTCAGGTTATACAGTTAAATTGCGAAAACAGCTTTTATTACGTAGGTCATAAAGGCGCTCAAGGTCAACATGTATAGTCTGAGGTGCCGTTGTAGGTAAAAATTGTACTTCCCCCTGGGAATCAAACCCGGGACCCCTGTGTCTTACGCAGTTGGGTAAACCACTAGACCAAAGAGGCGGTTAAATATTAAATGTACAAAAACATATACCCAGTGTGGATGTATGATTTTCAGTAACGATGCAAAAGCGATACAGTAGCGATGCATAGGCGGTGCACTCTCTTTTTGCTACCGTAGCGATGCAAGAGTGAGTCAAAAATCGCACCGCTAAAATTAGCAGTCTGTGAAGGTTCAAAAATTGCTAGACAACGACTTCAACCGACATCTCAAAATCGTATCACGGGTTCGATACCAGCCATTTTTAATGTCCCCACTGCTGGGGCACAGGCCTTCCTTGTGGGTGGATAAGGAGGATGGGCCATAACTCACCACGCAGGCCCAATACGGATGAGCTTCGTTAATGTATTTTCAATAACTAATAGAAGTTTCAAACAAAACAACCAAAGTTTGATGAGATAAACATTAACTTATTCCAATGTATAATAATTGTTCAAATATTGATAAGTTATTTTATACAATTATTTAGCAAACTACACTCGACGAGACTAGTCAACAATACAAATAATCGAGAAAGGTTGATGAAAGCTCTCCCTTCGACAATATTTGTTTACTTGTTTAAAAGCGAAATTAAAATGGCAGACGGATAAATAGAAAGAACCTATTTCGTAAGCCTCTTTGCTAGTTGCAGACTAAATATTTTATGAGGTACCGTCTATTGTTGGCGAGATGTGTGACGATGATGTATGCGACCTAGAGTAGTACATAAGTTTCATTTTAAAAAAGGCATTCTGAAGGATAAAAAATATTGTAATAGGTATAATAATGTATTTTTATTAGGGGAAACAATGTTTTAATACATATGGATTTAAAACACCCATGATATTCTCTTAAACTGTTTTGACTTTGACCTTTGATCTTGACCTTGACTTTGACCTTGAATTTGACCTTGACTTTCCTCCCTCCTTGTTGAAAAAAAGGTTGATAATTCGAAATAAAGAGTATGGACGAAATGAGGCCGCATTTATGAAATAAATATAAAAGCGATATTTATAATTAGGTGACTGGAAAATAATAAAGGCGACTGTTAATGGGATACATAAATACTAAAGCTGGCAGCGGTTTATTTTGTTGGCAACAAAATAACTTAACGGGCGACTAACTGTGGATTACAAAAAATACGTAAAACAAGCAACTACATGTGGGAGATAAATAATTTAAATGAGTGACAAAAATAGAGATAGCCAATAGTGAGTGTCCCCTGATTGGTTTTATGATTGATAAAATTACATCATTTCTAAAAATAGAATACTAACATAGTTTTAAGTCTTTTACTAACAAAATGGATTGAAGTTGTCCGAAATAAATCGTTTTTATTTTTTATTTTTTTTTTATTTAAAAATACTGAGTGGGTGACTATTATACCAAGTTTTAAGCTGCCCAACATGGTATTTTTGTCACTCCGATTAGGTTAATAGTCACCTTTTTTAATAAACTAAATGGCAAATTTTAAATGTTTTGTATGCCCTAAGGTTTTCGCCCAAATAGAAATTTAGTCGCCCGTTCTGAATAACTGGTTACTCAATTTGTATTTAAAAGTCACCCATTTTCAACATTTGTAGTCGCTCTCAGTCCGTCGCCCACTTAGTATTTCAGTACGCTATATTCAGTATTTTTGATACACAAAATGGAAATATATTGTCACCCGATTAAATACTACCCAATATAAAATATGAAAAAATAATGAAATAATATATCAAATTAGTGTTTTTAACAAGATATGACATTAAAAAAAAAGTAAAAAAACCACAACGTAATGTAAAACAAAATAACGGGAATATTAATATTTTTCAGCATAGGTTTGATTGAACTATTTTTGTAATATATTACAAAACAGGAGTGCGTCCAGCTATGATTGTTTAACTCCGAAAGAGTTGAAAGAACAAGTTTCTAATGCTTAATTTAGCTTTTTACCAGGAAAGTCACTTGAAAATAATTGTTTTTATCTATAAAACTTTTCTCGCTGATTGAGGTGAAAAATTGTATGTATTGTATGTACACAAGACCAAATTTTTGTTCTGCCTCGTGCCTTTAAATCACTCACTGTGCTCAGTAGTCTATATTAGAATCACTCGCAACGCTCTTGATTCAATTGCAGACTACTGAGCACAGTGAGTGATTTAAAGTCGGCACTCGCAGCACAAATTGAATTTGGTCACCTGTATAACAAGTACTATTTTAACAGTATGTTTGGAAACCCATATATGGCCTGTTCATTAGCACAAATATATTCTCGTAATGAAACTATGAAACTACAATATTCCGGTCCAGGCCCTATCTCCGAAGGACCACGTCCGGAATGACCAATAAGAATCCAACTCGTACTCAATCGATTTCCTGTCAATCACAAAAGGATTCACGTTTGACCCCAATCTGCCCGATAAGGGATGACGGGCCCTGAATCGAGATCTCGAAAAATGCCTATTCACCCTCCATGATTACAATATTCCATCTATATCGGACGGTTGTACGCAGGAGGTTTAAATAAAAATCGAATAAGGCATAACTAGAAAACGTCTTCAGTGGGTTCGGACCTGGCACTGTAACGTGAATCTTCGATGGGCTTACATTTTTGTGTGTCTTTGCATGTGATACCAAAAGAGTATCTTAAAAATTGGTGCTTGGCATTATAGCACGGTCTAACAGCTCCTGAATTATCAGGATTCAACCCTACACGGATCTAAGAAACATGTGTAGAGTAGATGGTATAAGGATAAGGTGTGTTGCTGTCGAGTTTGGTATTAAGATCATCACTCATTTGGTCAAAATTTAATATATCAACACCACTAGATGAATTGTTTAATAAGTCAACAGTTTATTACACCAATAAATTACGAGATCATTAGATCAACAGATTATTATATCAACAATTCACTACATCTCAGTTTAGTAGACCAAAATTTAACATATTGTTTGGTCACTCAACCCAACTCTAAGTTTTTGTAATATGATAATATTTTAACGATGATATATATGAATGTAATGTATAGATTATTGGTGTAACTGTTGATTTATTATACAATTGATCTAGTGGTGTTGATGTAGTAAATTTTGAACAAATTAATGATGATCTTAGGTTCCAAACCCGTATTGCTGTCAGTGTATCTACGGGTATTTGCATGTGCCTTTTTTGCATTCTATTTTAGCCAACTACCTATATTGTGTGGAAGTTATTGCCAAATATTGTTTTGCATACATCGTAAAAATTATAATGTTTTCCAAAACATCCCCTAAACTTCCACTTATTCTTATTCATTTGCCTTAAGGTCCGATAGATATCACAGCCCAATAATCTTTACGTGTCCATTTTTCCGGCAAAATAGATACTTTGAGTAAGCACAGAATCAATCATTGTTTCATCTGTGCGATTCAAATTCGCAAGTTAAATCGATTTGATGGTCGACTGGTTAACTGATGATGCGAATAAATGTCAAACATGGTCTCTGTATATTTTTAACCGACTCGAAAAACGTGGAAGAGGTTGTCTAGATGTTTTGCTGTGATGAAAATCTTTTTTCATTATCATAATCATAATAATCATAAATTATTATGCGTTTATATCAAAAAAATATGATGGTATACACTGAGATGAGAAATAATTAAGTTCAGCATACTCTGGCATTGAAATCTTTTTGTTTAAAAGTCAAATAATCTAGGAAAAAAGATAAACATTTAAAATGTATACTGTCTAATCGAATAATCGAATGCTATAATCAGGTACTTATTGTACTTTTTATCGTTAATTTCAAATAGCCTACCTATTTATACACATTATACTCGTAAAACAATCGCGAATCATTTGCGTGCAAGATAAGTCTGCTGTAATGGTTTTGTAGATTTGAATTTTATTTATGTTTGGGACTACATTGCCAAGGTGTGCCAATCAAACAAGGTGTGCTTTATCGTAATAAACTGTTTTTTAATCGGTTTATGTGTATAATATTTTGTGTATTCATTGCTGCACCTAGCTTTCAATGTAATACGAAGGTAATATCAATGCTTCCGTGCGTAATTGAAGGTTTTCGGTTCCGTAACAGTTCGTGCGTATATTTTGTATATGTGATTCTACCAGAACATTTTGAGCAGTCTTTTTTATTTTTAATAAAGAAGGTTTTTTTTCAGCCTGTATTGATTCATATCTGGAAGGTTATATAGGGTGAAAATAAAAGAAGGTAGTTGGAGTTGGAGGGAAAATTCCCTAAATATAAAAAAAAATACTAAATTATTCTTTAGTAGAAAATGTTATTTTTCCGGATTTCAGCCCGTTTGATTCCCAAGCGAGACAAGCTATTTATTAAAAATCTTCAAATGCAGTTTTACTTTTTTTAAACAAAGGAAAGATTCCCTTCAGTAAAATTTGCCATAATCAATATTTAGGGTACTTTCCCTCCAACTTCTGTCTTTTATTTCCACCCTGTATACTGTCTGTCGTAGCCCTGGCCCTGGATTTCTATGCTTTTTTTAGGGTTCCGTACCCAAAGGGTAAAAACGGGACCCTATTACTAAGCCTCCGCTGTCCGTCTGTCTGTCTGTCTGTCACCAGGCTGTATCTCATGAACCGTGATAGCCAGACAGTTGAAATTTTCACAGATGATGTATTTCTATTGCCGCTATAACAACAAATACTAAAAACAGAATAAAATAAATATTTAAGGGGGGCACCCATACAACAAACGTTGTTTTTTTTTGCTGTTTTTTTGGGACGGAACCCTTCGTGCGCGAGTCCGACTCGCACTTGGCCGGTTTTTTACTTTTTCTTGAAAATATTAAAGAACGTAAACTTAACACGAATATGCGGGGAGACCTTGTAACTAAAGGAACCGACAGGAAACTAGTTAAGAACTGCATTTTCTCAATTTCTTATTTTTCATTTCGTACAGAGTTATCAAATTGTAAAATCACTATTGCATTCAGAGGTCACATTCCATCAAAATGTATAAAAAAAAAACAAATTATGTATACGAACAGCAAACAAGTTATGTATACAAACAGCAAAAAGACAGTCAGATTGTCACTACAAAACTTTATGAATGGTTTGTGCAATAAAAAACGACGTTAAATCACCGACTACAAAAGGCTTGGAAGCTCTAATTACTTCATATTATTCGGAAGAGATATGACCGTCTCATAAATCGTGGTCGAACAAAAACCCATTTTATTTTAGAAGAACCTCTGTGTTATCTACGTCAACAATACTAATGAAAGTACGATTCTCTGTATTTATTGGATGTCATATAAAATAAGGGAGTTTTACAATAAAAATAAAAAAAAGGTTCAGAACGATACTGTAAATAATGGTGAAGCGAAGGATAGGAGCTCTCTTAATTTTTACCATTGAAAATGGTTATCAGATGCAAATCGCTTGAGACGTATTTTTGACCATATCTCCGAGAATTTTGAGAGGATCGAGATGGAAATAGTACTAAAAGTTGAGGAATTTATCGAGACACGTGTGAACGTTTGAATTTTGAAAATCTACTGTAACTTTTTTAGAAATTTTGCAAAATTCCAATAATTCCGGGTTTTTTGGGGGGTGTTTGTTTACTAAATTGTAAATATTTAAAAAAAAAACTGACTTAAGAAAAAATGAAAAAAAGGTCCTAGGGTATTAGTTTAACTACCAAATGGCGAAATAATTTTGAAAATCGGTAAATAATTGTGACCTGTGGGTGGTCCCTTTAGATTTGGAATTCTAGAAAAACGAGTATTTCCATACATAAAAAGTTATGTAGCTTCTATGATTATTGACCGATCGTCATGGTAATAGTGTTAAAAGATGCAGAAGCAGACGAGAAGTGCATTCGTTGGAATTTTGAAAATCGGTTAATAATATTTGGGCTGCGTCGAGGTAGTGAGCGGGCGCTTTTATGACACGAGGCGGAGCCGAGTGTCATAATCGTAAAAATAAATATAGGTAGGTACTGGTAATTTTAAAAATATAATAGGATTTTGCATTTGATTTGATTTTGGTTTTTCGTAAAATTTTGTATTCATTTTCAATGCTCCGATTCTTGCGGGGACTGCAAAATCTGTGAATTTTTTAATTAACTTAAGTCTGTTTCTTCATTTTTCAGATATCTTTTTTTTGCAATATTTTAATGAGTAAACGGGTCAATGTTTTACTCTGTGGTGTAATTGTTACGACATTTTCAAAGCACCATAAACCATTTTTTACAGTCCTGATATACAACGTGTATGAATCAAAAATGGAAAAATCGTTTCAGAGGACCATCAAACTGAACAACTTTTACGATGGGACTCTGAAATTGCGAAAAAATGTATGAAACAGTTGCTTTTTTTCGCGATTTCAGTGTCGATCCCTTAGTAAAATCATAAAATGTTCAGTTTGATGGTCCGAAGAAACGGTTTATCCATTTTTAGTTCATTTCTTAACACACTGTATAGTTAATGTATCTAAAGATTGCTTTATTTTTTAAGCGTGAATTCTTTTGTTACAGGTACGTACGAGTAAGATTTTCCTGCTTGAAGTCTGTGATCTAAGCAAGGTCTCCCGCTTAGGGTTTGCGAACCGATGGCCTAGCTTCTATGACATTCACAAGTGCTTGTAACAGCTTACACTGAATAAATTAATTTTGTTTTTTTGAACATTAGCTTATGATCAAGACAGACAGTACGTCTGATCGGCAAATAGTACAAAATTACTCAATGGGGATGGCAACGCAAAACTAATTGTAGATGTCGCTGCGTACGCTTGTTCCTAAGACAGTAGACGTTCAGAACAAAATGTATGGGAAAATAGGTATTTATGCCACAGCTGGAAGTGTGAAGCACGACCAGTGCGCAGAAGGTGGTAAATGAAACGTCAATGTTACAATTTACCAAGATATATTGAAAAAAAAGGTCTCAAGGGGGGTACACAGATCTTCGTTTCGTGGTAGTCGCCTTGTAGTATAAAAAGCACTTAGCTTGCGTTTTGCCTAACGGAAGCAGAAGCGCATGTGCAGCACGAGGGCTACGCGCTCAAGGTGAGGCGAGTGCGCAGGCTCGGCGTGGTGTTGCTCCGGGGTAAGCCGGAAGCAGCAGGTGGTGACTCGGGCAGGTAGGTGCCCGGAGGTGTAGTGGTAGGCGGCGCAGGAGAGGGTCCGGTAGGGGAACTCCTGCCCGTAGGTACGACCCCTAGAAACGGGGTTGCACAACACAAAGAAATGAAATGAAATTAATGTAGGTAACTTGTTAAGGTTACGAATGTTTTGAAAAGAAGAAAAAGATTTTTGCGAAACGTTCGTATTTATAGCAAGATAAATATCGAGAAGCACCTCAAAACAGCGAGAATGATCTAGAAGTCCCGGTCTTATCTTATTGGTCGAGCTTGACATAACGAAGGTGGATGTCATTATAGACAATGACATCGTCTGTCACAGTGTGACAATACGGCCGCGTTCCGAGTCGCGATTTGGAATAAGGCAGAGGTCAGAACTTCCCACATTCCACAGGTGAAGTGATGTAATGAATTTTTAAGAAAAGTTCGACAGTAATTATTAGTTATAAGTAGTAGGTTTTTAGCAACCGTTACATTTATTTTGTGGTATTTTTTACCGAAAAAGAGCCATTGACCCAAAATGGATATAAAAGATTATTCTACAATGCAAATGCCGGAATTTAAAGCCAAATTAAGACGTTTTTATTCTAACAGAATTTATAATTCTTTTCTATATCCAGATTTTTCAGAAATTTGTAAGTGCCAACATTTTTAAACCTATTACACGGAATGTAATCATTTTAAATCTAAAAAAAAAACGATTTTTTAAGTAAAAGTACTTTGTTTTCATAGTACTCGTAGAACAAGCGTACGCAGCCATTTTGACAGTCGCCTTCCCCATTTGTAGCAGAGTTCTAAAGTACGAATTTGTTGCTGCGGCAGTAGAGGTGTCATAATTATAATAAAAGTAGGTACTCCCTGACTGGGGGAGAATCGCCTGTAAAATAAAATTGTATGACGACTTCTTTGAGTTCTTTGAATCACGATAAAACATTTTATCGAAGAGTTCAGTGACCGCAACACAAAGCCCGTTTCCTCCACTTATCACGAAATCAAGACGGGACGGGGCATGTTGCCCCAAATTAATTGCTCACGCCCCTGATGTGGGTCCAAACGCGGTTTCATTCGCCCCGTCCAGAGTTTCTCGAAACACGATATTACACCCTATGGGGCCGGTTCCTTGAGCGAATGGCAATTAAGCAACAGTACAATCAATCCTTTGTCAAAACATTATAAATTAATTATTGTAATTCACAATAAATGAACAGACTTAGAGGTGACTTACATAGAATGATAGTCTGAGCTTTACGTGCGTAGTATACTTACATTGAAATAAAAACTCTTCGGATATCCGTAGATCACGGGGTACTGGGAGCCACGTGTGAGGTGTGAGTCTTCCATCGGGTGGTGATTTTGTACGTTCAGAAATGTTTTATGCTCAAAGGTTTTTTTAATTCCAAGAACTTCTTCGAGCTACTACTATAATATTGATTTTAATTTTATAACAATTCATTTTCTTTATATACTTTTAACGTAGGTAAAATAAAATATGAATAAACGTAGTTAAGAAAATGATCAAATGATTTGAATTACGGCCAATATAATTTGCTCTTTATTCTACAAAATAGAGTCTATTCATAAATTTTAGTATTGGTTCCTAGGAAAAAAAGGTTGAGATGCACTAGCCAGTCTATCCTAAGCCGCATGTGTCCGTTATGATAAACTTAAGCGGTTTGAAACACTGACGTGAAGCCTCTTTGTTTAACTTTAGTTTAATTTCGAGATTATTGTGTAAGAGCTGCGATTTTGTACCCAATAATATTAAACACTGTTAGTTAGATCACGTATGTACCTAAATATTTTATGTAATAATAGGATTAGTAATTAAGAGTGTTTTCTTTGATGTCTTGTAATGATGAATCGGTCATCGGATGGGTGACAGTTTTAGATAGCCTGACTTGTATGACTAACCTTAAAAATACATGTTGTTTAGTATTCGCTGATATTTAACTCAATAAAAACCTCGCAATAAAAAAAACTATTTGTAAATTATCGCTTCCGGTCCTATAGCCAAGTAGCTTTCTACGAGTACAATTTGAATAATAACGAATATAATATGTCATTTACCATGGACAGCCACGTCTTTTTGACAATGTCGATTATTCTATTCAAATATCGAAAAACCACGCGTTTTCCATTTGTCTAGTTCATTTTGTTTGTTACCTCTACATTTACATTGCTGGCATTGTGCTGAAATCTGTCAATAAAGTTAAACATTCTATTTTATTCCATTTAATTGTAGGTATTACTAAAACTTTATACTTACTAAAAGCTCACCAGACACATGAATGCCACATCCAGTTAAACGATATCTCGATTTTTTTTAAAGTCAATTTAAAAATGAAGTAACTGAAAATGCCACAGAAATATTTTCCAAGTTCAGTTCAAAAGGCAGTTTATAGGGGTCAGTGGTATATCAAGAACACGCCTCGATCTAAATGTCCATCAGACACAAGAATGCCACAACCAGTAAAAACGAAACGACATCTCGAAAAGTTTTAAAGATTTTCGAACGTCAAATTAAAAATTAAGTTACTGAAAACGCCACAGAAACATTTTCCAAGTTCAGTTCAAAAGGCAGTTAATAGGGGTCAGTTGTATGTCAAGAACACGCCCGATCCCGAGATAGCTTCGCCTCAATACGCTGGCCCTCAGTAATTTGTCGAGAGCACATTCCAGATACAACTTATCAAATTGAATTTTGAAATACGGTTGAGTGTTCAAGTCTGGGATTTATAAGACTTCATATCTGCGGGCAGTTAGTTGAAATCTCGTCTTCGGAAAGTTTGTGTCATTTTTTTTAACAAGTTCTAAGTATCTCATCATTTTTGTATAAAATAAAACACATAGGTACCCACAACGCGTATTTTATGATAAAATAATTTACTTTTTACCATTGCCACTCGAAAAAGTGCGTTTAATTCAACGATAAGAGTGAATAAAAATATTTTGAATTTGGAACAAGTGCGCATCGTATGAATTATGGACAAAAAAAAAACGTGCTGAAAGTATGGAGCTATTCCATAGATAAAGCCATAGTTATACAATTAAATAAAAAAAAATATCCCGCCAATTTTATTAAGGTTCTTTTTAGTGTCTTAACTATGGGTTCTTTTCTAAAAAAATATCTCTCCAAATTAATTAGGTTCTTTTTAGTGTCTTATCTTTGGGTTCTTTTCTTTATATTGGAGTGAGATTAGATGTTCAGTCTGTAAAAATTCAAAGTCTATACAAACTGATGAAATGGACTGATGTCAGACTGATGACTGACTCATGTAATTTCCCTCATAGCATGGTTTGTTTTATGTCATTGGAAAACTTATAGTTTCACTATTTTCTAACGGTTAAATTACCGATTACCTATCTGAATAATAAAATTTGCTAACTATAAATAGTACTGTAGGTGTAAGTACTGCTATTATGTTTTCTCGCAGTCAATGGTAGAAAGTAGAGTACACAACTCGTGAAAAAAAAATTCATCTCGGTCCTTTGTATCCCTCGTTTCGCTCAGGATTCTACTTTTGAAAATCTAGAATCCTTCGCTGCTCTCGGGATCCAACATAGTACCTCGAACTAAATTCCTTCTTTTTTCACTTGTTGTATAATCTACCATTTTAAAATTCAATTCGTCGTCCGTAGGTTTAACGAAGCAGTTGTGTACTATTTTTAATCATTTCAAGTTCTGTCTACCGTCATAATGGCAAAATGTTCCAAGTGTAATAAAAACATTCTAAAAAAAACACCAGGCTTAGAGTGTAAAAAATGCTGTAAATTTTTTCACTGTACTGTGGAGTGTGCTAATCTTACAAGCAAGCAAATCGCTGCAGTTCGCTCTGCTGACAGCTTAGATTGGTCCTGTCAAGAATGCCTAAAAAACATGTCAAAGCGGGGTTCACTAATAATACCTGATGATTCTGAAGACGATGAAGAAATAGAGGATTTAAACCTGGACAACACGACTATAAAAAAGTTGCTGGCTGGAGTAGAAAAAATTGTGGCGAAGGCGATTCAAAAGGAATTGAGTTCAATTACAGATTCACTGACATTCCTAAGCGATAAAATTGATGATTTCAGCGAATGCATGGAGGTTTTTCAGGAAAAGGTCAAGGATTTGGAAAAGAAAAATGTGCATCTATCAAACGCTAATTCACATTTAGAAACTCAGCTAGGCGCCCTCCAACAACGTGTCCATGAGCTCGAACAAGCGAGGCTATGTAATAGTATCGAAATAGCCGGTATACCATTAAAGGAGAATGAAGTCCCGACGGAGCTGGTAAAAACTATAGCGCAAAAGCTGAAAGTAGGCGATATCCCTGTTAAAGAAGTGAAGCGATGGCGCCAACGTGCTGGTCAAGGTGGATCACTAATAGTTTCGCTTGAGGAAGGACAGCGAGATAGGTGGTTATTGCGAGCAAAAGAGCAGTCACTTTCGCTTAAGGACATAGATTCAGCTTGTGCTGTGGATGCTAAGATCTACGTTAGGGAAGTCCTTTCCGCTTACAATAAGGCACTCCTATGGAAAGCAAAACAAGACTTGTCATCTTCTTTTAAATATATCTGGTTTAAAGATGGTCTAATTCGTGCACGTAAGGAACCGCAAGCAAAGGTATTTATTATTAGAGGTGAAAGCGACATTAAAAAGTTACTAATGTGAGTTCATTACCTATCTAGTCTGTTTTCCCTTCTCTATTATAATGGATTGTGACTTTAACGATAGCATAACTGAACTAAAAGACTGTAAAAACCTAAAAGATTTTTTTCAAGTAATACCTAAACATAAAAAATTCACTTGTATTCATTTAAACATAAGATCACTAATAAAAAATTATTCGGCCTTGTTACAATGCATAGAAATCTATAAAAACCTAATCGACGCAATTATAATCACAGAAGCGGGTATCTCCCCACATCTTATTTCACTTTTCGGTATCGATGGCTACACAGCTCACACAAAGTTGAGACCGAAGCGCAAAGGCGGAGGTATTATAATATATGTTAACAATAAACACTCATTTAAAATCATTGAATCAGTAACATTTAGTTTTGAAGCACTTTTGGGCACATTATCTACTTCTTATGGCTGTACTTATACTTTGTGTGCACTGTACCGACCACCAGATCCAAAGAATAACAAACGAATCTTCCTTAATGAACTCAATAACACCGTGGGGAGATATGCGTCACTAGATAACTTTATACTTATTGGCGACACTAACATCAACATTAAATGTAAAGATAGCATACGTTCTGAATACTTGGACGCAATGAGCGGCCATGGCCTGGCCTGCGGGATCACACAATACACACGAGTGGAAGTTCGTTTAGGGGTAACTACTAAATCTTGTATCGACCATATATTTGTGCGATCCAGCAGGCAGGATCTATACTCGGCAGCGCTCGGCACCGCACTGGCCGACCATCGCATGATTGTGCTGTCGTGTATTGTTCCGCAGTGGTCGGTTATACAGGAGGTGCCTAAAGTTATAAAACGGATTAATAATAAAAAAAATATATTGTGAGTTGGAAAAAGCTGACTGGGCCGAAATTGATAAATTAGAATGTCCACTCAATATTTACGAAAGGTTACAAAATAACTTTAGGGGTTGTTACGACGCTTCCTCGTACGAGATATCAACGAAAAGCTGTAATAGGTATAGGGAACCATGGGTAAGTAATCATATTAACAACTTATGTTTAAAAAGAGATACACTTTATACGAAATGGATGAAGGAACCCAGTAATATGATAATTGCTTTGGAATATAAAAAAATGCGAAATAGAACAAACAAAATCGTTACTAATACTAGAAATAAGTACATAAAACGTTGCATTTATGAGTGTAAGGGAGACATTAGGAAACTATGGCAGTTACTAAATTCCTTGACGGGTAAAATATCAAAATCCGTTGATGAAATGTTAACAAAATCATTCCATAAAAATAATGTATCTAATAAACAGATAGCGGACAACTTTGCATTGACTTTTCAGAAAAACGTTAGTGATATGCTGCCCAACTGTACTCAGCCAATATTAGACCCAAGTCGTTACAAAAAGTCAGCAGAAGTATCTATTCGTTTTAAGCCTGCCACAGTAGAAAACTTACATAAAGTAATTAAATCGTTTAATAGTAAAAAATCACCTGGTATAGATGGCATTAGGCCAATAGACATCATAAGTTTGTCTAAAAAAATTGTTATTCCTTTAGTTAAGCTAATCAACAATAGCGTAAATAGTTCTAGGTACCCTGATGATCTTAAGAAAAGTGTTATCCGTCCTATATATAAGCAAGGTAGTCATGGTGATTATTCTAATTATAGACCAATTTCAATATTGCCTATAATAGATAAAATAACTGAAAAGTTTATTAGTGGTCAAATCCAAGAGTTTTACCAAGATAACAATATACTGTCACCTAATCAATATGGTTTCCAACCCAAGAAAAGTACAACGTTACTTCTTTCTAAGTTCACGGATGATATCAATTCCTACTTAAATGAAAGAAAACAAGTACTTATAGCTTTTATAGATTATAGCAAAGCGTTTGACACACTGCGTCATAGTACCTTATTGGAAAAGCTCGAAATGACAGGAATAAGGGGTCCATTGCTTGAGTGGAGTTCCAACTACCTTAAAAACCGTACTTATCAGGTCAAAGTTGCTGACTCATATAGTGACACCAAAAATGTCACTGAAGGCACAGCTCAAGGATCGGTCCTTGGTCCTTTACACTATTTAGCATATGTTAACGACATTAACAACATAATTAAGAAGTGCACAGTGTACCAGTTTGCGGACGATACCTGTTTAATAGCGGCAGACCGTGACATACGCATTGCGCAAAATAATCTTCAGCATGATTTGTCACTGCTAAACGAATGGTCACATGATATGGGACTTGTACTAAACGGGCAAAAAACTAAACTCTTGCACATACATTCAAGTCACAATCTTTCAAACCATGACTTCTCAATATTAATACACAATCACGATTGTCTGCACAATAAAGTATCATCTTGCCAATGCAAACCAATAGAAACGGTGCAACAGCAAAAATATTTAGGCCTAACAATTGACAACCGTCACAACTGGGGTCCTCATATCGAATCTGTATGCCAAAAACTTCGTGCTCTGTTAGCTAAATTTGTCATAATTAAAAATAAGATACCGTTCCAAGTTCTATTAATACTGTATAAATCCTTGGTAGATCCTATAATTTCATATGGAATTTCAAGCTATGGACGCACCTTCAAAACCTACTTAGATAAAATTTATAATCTACAAGTACGAATACTAAAGCTTATAGTTTGTAAGAAATTAAAAAATATCTACAAAGATAAGTATGACGAACTCTTTAGGTACTGCAAGGTCATGTCGGTTCATGACAAAGTGAGGTATGCAATACTAACTGAACAACTCGATAACGTTGCTTCCTTGCCGAGGGTTAGTCATAGAATACAAACACGACAGATTACGCAGAAGAAACTTCTCAAGGGTAGCTCAAATAACTTTTACGGTAAGAGAAGATTTACCTGTCTTCTTCCTGCGATAATTAACAATTTACCTAAAGAATTACGGGTTATTCTGGATAACAACAAACACGAAAGAACGAAGCAAAAACTTAAAATCTATTTTTCTACCAAAAATTTGCCTTAGTCATTTATAGTATTCAATCAATGGTCAGCTTTTTCTTAACATCATCCTGTGCACGCGCGTCGTCGACCGTGACCATTCACTCCTTGTTCTATGATTCACTCATTAACTTCGTTCGATCGAGCACTCGCTTGTTTTGTTTGTTAGATGCGCGCGCGACGCGAGTGAACAGCATTGTACTGTACCTGCCAGTTGGACCTTCCTTACTTTTTTTTTACTACTTGTTTTATTAAGAAATTTTAATCATAAGAATTACTGACGGAAAACATTGGCGTTCTTTGGATTGGGTCTAACTTGCCGGACGATTAAATAATTATTGTGTTAGGTACCTAATTATTATTATTATTATTTTTGTTAAAGATCTTAAAATAATTATATTTATATATGTATATAGACATAATATATTTTTAATTTATAAGAATGAAACAAATTGTACCTAGTTCTTTTTTTCAATACTGCTTAGTTTTATTCCTAAGTATACCGACTATCTATTTTTGTCGAACACGCAGTGGCTGGACAAACCTAATCGGGTTTTAGTCACTCGGTTTTTTTTCAAAAAATTGTATATTCTACTTTGTTTAATAAATAAAAAAAATAAAAAAAAAAAAAAAAAATCTCCTATTGTGTCAGTTTTTTCAAAAAAAATTACATACCTATTTTTGAAAACCGATTTTTATTAGTAAATAAATTAAAGCACCTATGTGAATCATACTAATATTATAAATGTGAAAGTTTGTGGGTTGGGATGTTTGGATGTTTGTTCCTCAATCACGCTAAAACTACTGAACAGATTTGGTTGGAATTTGGCACACAGATAGTATATAGCCTAAATTAAAACATAGGATACTTTGTCTCTTGATATTCCCATGGGAACGGGAACCACGCGGGTAAAACCGCGGGCGGCCGCTAGTATCTTATTAATTCACTGTCGTACGGCAAATTTCTAAAATATCTCAAGTGTCAACCTACATTTTAATTGGTCATCAAAATCTTCCATGTGACTAGCTAGTGTACGCATGGGAGCTCATAGCAACATACTTGTACTATTATGTATTCTGTGCTAACATTTATTTTGTAAGAATTTTTAACCTCCTAATGCGCTCCTTTGCGCTTTTTTCGATTTGCTCAAAAAAAATGTTTTTGCACTTTTTCTTTGATTTGATTATATGTTTGATTTATTTATAACTAGCGGCCGCCTGCGACTTCATCTGCGTGGAAAGTTTTTTTTTGCTTTCTCTCGGGAACAATACTTTTTTCGGAATGAAAGATACCCTATGTTATGTCCTTCTCTATACACTGACAACGTGTATGTAAAATTTCATGTTGATCGGTTCAGTAGTTAAGACGTGAAGGCGTAACAAATAAACAAACAAACGTACTTTCGCATTTATAATATTAGTAAGGCTATATAAAAATAGAAAATGAGTTTTTATCATAAAAAGTTTATTTCTTTAATAAGTATGTACTTTCACAATTTAAGTTAGTATTACCTACTTTAATTAAATCCTAAGGTTTGTTAAACTCACGCACTTCAAATAATATTGTGTACATCAGTAAAAATAACAAAAGTTCTAGTAACTTATTTAATAATCGCACAAACTGTTTCTACCAAAATCAAATTAGTAAGACGCGATATATCTATACGAAAAACAACAAATCCAGACGGTTAAATTTGGAATACCCACTACAAACACAGAGCAACGAAATTATAAGGGCTCCGAAAATTTGTACCAAACCTTTCCATAGCCCTTATTGAATTACAAAAGGCATTCAAACTGAATTAATTTATTCAAACGAAAATGTTTTGAATTTAATACTCACCTACGTTGGCCCAGAGGTTGATAATTAAAGTTTGAGAATGTTTTCCGCAGAGAAAGGGTTAACCTCGTGTTGATCCAGCCTTTGACTAAATAAGCGTAAAATTTAAGCCTAAAGAAACGGTGTGGCTTACATAGATGTAGAGTTTCACTTTTGACTTTTTAGACTATTAAATAAATGTAAGGCCTAAACAAAATATTATTGTCATATCAAAAATGTCAGACTACATAACAGCAGCCAAATTTTTAATACACATACGATAAAGAATATAAATTTTTGAAGCGTTTAAAAATAACCTTAAAATTCAAGACACTAAACACAATAGTGTTCCTCCGTGCTTCGGAATGCAGTCGTTAACGCCCACCAATCCGCATCGGGCCCGCGTATTGGGTTATGGCCCAACTTCCTTATTCACCAACTAGCTTCTGCCCGCGACTTCATCCGCGTGGATATTAGAGAAAATCCTAAGGGAACCTGAACCAACCAGGATCCGTCCAGCCATTTTTACGCGATTAGGCGGGTCCCCATCAAGCGCGCTGCTTCGCAAGGCAAGACCTTTGCCGCGTGTGGCGGGCCTCGTATTTGGCTTCCCGTTCCGTTCCCGTTCCGTTCCCGTTCCGTTCCCGTTCCGTTCCCGTTCCGTTTCCATTCCGTTCCCTTTCCGTTCCCGTTCCGTTCCCTTACCATTTTCGTACCATTTCCGTTCCGTTCTCGTCTAGTTCCCGTCCCGCTCCCGTCTAGTTCCCGTCCCTTTCTCGTACCGTTCCCATTCCGTTCCCTTTCGGTTCCCGTTCCGTTCCCGTCTAGTTCCCGTCCCATTCCCGTTCCGTTCCCGTGCCCGTTCCCGTTCCGTTCCGTCCCGTTCCCGATCCGTTCCCTTTCCGTCCCGTTCCCGTCTATTTTCCGTCCCGTTCGCGTCCCGTTCGCGTCCCGTTCACGTCCCGTTCGCGTTCGGTTCCCATTCCGTTCCCATTCCCGTTCCCGTTTCCGTTCCCTTCCTCGTCCTTGTTCCCGTTCCCGTCCTAACCTATAGTAAAATACTAACAAAAACAATATACGTTGCGTTAGATTTCCATCCATAATCCTAAATTATAAATTTAGCGATTTTTACTTCGAAAATGAAGAATTTTCTTCTATACACAACTTCATCCTCCTTTTCACCTAGGTAGGTAGAATTGAGACACGTATTTATTAATTTTCAATCGTCAGCCTAAATACAAAATTGTGAGATCCTAGCTTCAAAACTGAGGGACTTTCATACAAACTTTCATCCCTTTTTTCATCCCCTAGGGATGGAATTTTCAAAAATCCTTATTTAGTGGATACCTACACTGTATAAGTATCTGTGTGCAAAATTTCAAGTCTCTAGGTCCAGTGGTTTGGGGTGTGCGTTGATTTGTCAGTCATTTTGGGCTTTTTTTGCCTCTCATTTACTACCTAAAGGGTTGATTTTCGGAAAAGCACGAAACACGTGTTTACTTATTTGTCTTTAGAAGTACTCCTACGAAGTTTCAAGTCGAAATGTCTATTTAATATTTTTTTTCCATACAAACTTTGAACCTCCATTTCACACCTTTAGAGGTGTAATTTCCAAAAATCCTTTCTTAGTGGATGCCTACACTGTGTAAAGTATCTTTGTACAAAATTTCAAGTCTCTAGACCCAGCTGTTTGAGCTGTGCGTTGGTATGTCAGTCACCCCTTCACTTTTATATAAGAGACTAGCTTCTGCCCGCGACTTCGTCCGCGTGGATATTAGACGAAATCCTTTTAAGGAACCTTGAACCAGGATCCGGCCAGCCATTTTTACGCGATTAGGCGAGTCCCCATCAAGCGCACTGCCTCGCGAGGCAAGACATTTGCCGCGTGTGGCAACCTCGCACAAGACTTCCAGTTCCCGTTCCCGCTCCCGCTCCCGTTCCCCGTTCCCGTTCCGTTCCCGTCCCGTTTGCGTTCCCGTCCCATAACCGTCCCGTACCCCTTCCGTTTCCGTTCCCGTTCCCATCCCGTTCCTGTCCCGTTCCCATCCTGTTCTCGTTCCCGTTCCCATTCCGTTCCCGTTCCGTTCACGTTTCGATCCCGTTCCCATTCCCGTTCCGTTCCCGCTGCGTTCCCGTCCCGTAAACGTCCCCTAACCGTCCCGTACGCCTTACGTTCCCGTTCTTGTTCCCGTTTCGTTCCCGTCCGGTTCTTGTTCCCGTTCCCGTTCCCATCCTGTTCTATTTCCGTTCTGTTCCCGTTTCATTCCAGTTTCGTTCCTGTTTCGTTCGCGTTCCGTTCCCGTTACGTTCCTGTTTCATTCCCGTTTCGTTCCGTTCCCGTTCCGTTCCCGTCCGATCCCGTCCCGTACTCGTCCCGTACCCCTTCCGTTCCCGTTCCCGTACCCGTCCCGTTCTTGTTCCCGTTACCGTCTCGTTCCCGTTCCGTTCCGTTCCGTTCCGTTCCGCTCCGCTCCGGTCCGGTCCGTTCCGTTCCGTTCCGTTCCGGTCCGGTCCGTTCCGTTCCGTTCCCGTTCCCTGGATGTGCATGTCCAGGTCCATATGTGTCATGTCCACCGCGTTGGACTTCAAAATAAATCTCATTTTCACAATCACCATCCCATAAAACCTCAAGAACGACATCCATATCGATTTTTATGTTACTCACCCCACTTACCCTCTAAGGGGTTGATTTTCAAAATCCCAAAATATATATTTAGACGTGCTCCTACGAATTTTAAAGTTGTAATTTCGATTTTGTATTCTTTTTCCATACAAAATTTGAACCCCGATTTTTACCCCTTTAGGGGTTAAATCATGTCCACCGTGTTGGACTTCAAAATAAATGTCATTTTTGCAATCGTCATCCCAGAAAACCCCAATAACGACATTTATATCGATTTTTATGTTTACTCAACCCATATACCCCCTAAGGGGTTGATTTTCAAAATAACAAAATATATATTTGCCTGTTTATTTTTAGATGTGCTCCTACGAAGTTTAAAGTTGTAATATCTATTTTATATTATTTTCCATACAAAATTTGGACCCCATTTTCACCCCTTTAGGGGTTAAATCATGTCCACCGTGTTGGACTTCAAAATAAATGTCATTTTTGCAATCGTCATCCCAGAAAACCCCAATAACGACATCTATATCGATTTTTATGTCTACTGATCCCATTTACCCCCTAAGGGGTTGATTTTCAAAATAACAAAATATACATTTGCCTGTTTATTTTTAGATGTGCTCCTACGAAGTTTAAAGTTGTAATGTCTATTTTATATTATTTTTCCATACAAAATTTGGACCCCATTTTCACCCCTTTAGGGGTTAAATCATGTCCACCGTGGTTGGACTTCAAAATAAATGTCATTTTTGCAATCGTCATCCCACAAAACCCCGATAACGACATCCATATCTATTTTTAGTTTTTTTTAACCCTTTTCACCCCCATTTCATCCCCTTTGGAGTTGAAATCCTAACAAAAACAATATACGTTGCTTTAGATTTCTATCCATAAGCCTAAATTATAAATTTACCGATTTTTACTTCGAAAATGAAGGATTTTCTTTAATACACAACTTCATCCCCCTTTTGACCCCTTCGGGGGTAGAATTTTGAAAAACGCTGAGACCCGTATTTATTAATTTTCAATCGCCAGCCTAAACACAAAATTTGAAGATTCTAGCTTCAAAACTGAGGGACTTTCATACAAACTTTCATCCCTTATTTCATCCCCTTAGGGATAGAATTTTCAAAAATCCTTCCTTAGTGGATGCCTACACTGTATAAAGTATCTGTGTGCAAAATTTCAAGTCTCTATGTCCAGCGGTTTGGGCTGTGCGTTGATAGATCAGTCAGTCAGTCAGTCAGTCAGTCATTCAGTTTACGATTTTATATATTAAGATAAGAGACATTAAAATGGCTGATGGTCAAACACAGTAGATGCAATTGTAGTAACACAGTACAGATATTAGTAGTCAAATATATTCTAATATTTCAATAAATCTCGTTTACGGATACAAACGCGTTATCCCGTGACCACGGCCCCTGAAAAGGTGCCGAAACGTCGCGATATTCAAAATCAAACTTATCACATAAAGGTGAAATTCAATTTGTGTGTAATAAAAAAATGCGCTTGTATTATTTTAAGTGTTTTATTTCAGACTAAAAATATTGGATCACAGAAAATTTGACTCTAAGGGAGAGTCTACAATATTCTGGAGAATGCGCCGCCGCACGCGTGAACTTAATCATTCGTGCACAGTTTTCGTGCCTTTCGTAAACAGACGCACTCGCGGCATGGCCCATAAAATATCAGCTAGCACGAACTTCTATCGAGAAAAAAAACTTGTGTAGAAGTACTTGATAGAGGAATTATTAACTGTGGAAAAATTAATTTCGCTTTCAGCGGTAGATGGCGAATGTATTTACGCGCGTTATTTTTTTATGGCTATTCGTGCTACGCACGCACGTATTTTCTTGACTTTTTTTTTAGATTTTATAAGGCATCAAGGTCATCACTTTTCTAAGAAGACATTTGAAATACACCCCCGGATTCTCAGGATTTAAATGGAAATACCTACGCCTGTTTGGATAGAATAATGGAATTTTGAGCTAGCATAATTATCCATTCAGATATTTTGATCTTTTTCTAAAAATATTTTTTATCCATATTTTTTGTCAAAGTCAAAAGTAATTTATTAAATTTTAAGATTCTAGGTGGGTATTCACAATTTCTTCAGTATCATAATATATATTTGTTTAGAAAATGCGAGAGTAAAATTGGCGAAGGATTCCGCCTCTCAACATCTAAAATCATATTTTGCTTTTATTATAATAAAACCGCACTAATATCAGTAATAGTAGAGTCACCCGTTGTCCATTTAAATCACGAAAAAGGTAACCGTTTGCTTTTGTGATATACTTAGTTATTTATTACGCTATTACAGATACTAAAACCCAAGTTTTACATATCGCAACCCGCCGTAACTTACCTATATGTTTTATAAAAAATATCCAAAAGTGATATTTTTTTACTTTACGAGTTTTACCACATGGTTTAGTTATTGTCGTATTCTACAGCTTTGTTCAATTGCCACGAAAAGTGGCCGTATTCAGATTTAAGACCTGATAAAGTCCAACCATTTTCATCTGGTCTTAAATATGTATATGCCCACTTTTTCGTGATTTAAATGTACCATGGGCGACTGTACTATAAGAAGTGTTTATTCCGCGACTTCGTCTGGGTGGAAAATTAATTTTATATCCCTGGGAATGTTATTTTTTTTCTGGATGAAATTTACATGCAATCGCATCCGATTGTTGTGGCTTGAAGGCGTGACAAACGAACAAATTGACTTTCACAGTTATAATATTAGTATTTTATTTTTATTTTATTTTATTGGATCAGGGACACACACAGCTCAATATAATACAATCTTGGACGATAATTCGTCCAAGAATACAATTGAACGAAAAGCATTATGTTTGTACAAAGGAACAAAAATAATGCTTTTCATTAATTTCTTTATTATTTTTAAACTTTTTTAGATTTTGTGCATTCACAATGCTATTTATTTATATTAAGATTATAAATATAATTGAAAAATATAAGAAAAAATCGACTCATCCGTAGCAGTCCCGTCCCGTCTGAGCTGCTACGGGTGAGTCTATTCTTTATTAATGTTTTAATTTATAATATAATCATTATAAATTAATAAATAATTATTCATAAAAAATAGTATTAATTACTTATTATAATATTTTTATAAGATTATTATAATTAAAACCTTATAGACATACAGATTAATTAATAAAGAATTTCGGATAGTTAAAACAGTGGCATCATACATTATGATGTAAAACTCAACTACATTTACACTAACGTACTTAATAGTGGCTGAAGTCCCAGGGGATAATCTAATGGCCTAAACTTCCCACTGAATTATGGAAGTCATGTAGGCTGTTAGGTACGCTGTATTAGTAGAGGGAACAAAGCGTATGGATATAATATTTAATAATTTATGGGTATATGGAAAATGTATGAAAAGTTTGAAAAATAAAACTGTATCGTATATTTGGTTTATAGACAGTGTTTTTAATGTTCGGATTATTATCCTTTCGGCTTCATATAGTCCGTGAGCCCACGACAGTATTGCCTACGTCATATGACATCACGATGAAATGCATGGCACACGGTCGGAAAAGTTGTCCTGAGCGAGTATCAGAAGATTATCGCAAATAAAATTGGCCGGAAATTCAAGAAAATCTTCCACTTCCGGTCAAAATTTTAAGATTGAGAGATTATATTTACGTCATGTGACATCAGTAAGAGACCCGTGTCATCATTTAGTTTTCAATTGAATAGAGAGTAAACATAAGTCTCATCATCATCATCATCATATCAGCCACACGACACCCACTGCTGGGCATAGGCCTCCCCTAAGGATCTCCACGACGATCGGTCCTGCGCTGCCTGCATCCACTGGCTTTCCGCGACCTCCACCAGATCGTCGGTCCACCTTGTCGGGGGCCTACCCACGGAGCGTCGTCCGGTGCGCGGTCGCCATTCCAGAACCTTTCTGCCCCAACGGCCATCGGTTCTTCTCGCTATGTGTCCCGCCCATTGCCACTTCAGCTGAGCAATCCTTCGAGCGATGTCGGTTACTTTAGTTCTCCTGCGGATCTCCTCGTTTCTGATTTGATCACGTAGAGAAACGCCGAGCATGGCTCTCTCCATTGCACGCTGAGTGACCTTGAGCCTCCTTATGAGACCCATAGTTAGCGGCCACGTTTCACTGCCGTAAGTCATCACTGGCAACACACACTGTTCATAGACTTTCGTCTTGAGACACTGAGGTAAGTTGGACGCGAAGATTAACATAAGTCTGTCAGTTCTGAAATGACTAAAAAACAAAAATTTTAAGTTTAAGGTATTCCGGCCATTTCAGAACTGACAGACTTATGTTTACTCTCTCTACGATTGAAAACTAAATGATGTCACGGGTCTCTTAGTGATGCCACATGACGTAAATATAATCTTAAAATTTTGACCGGAAGTGGAAGATTTTCTCAAGCTTCTGGCCAATTTTATTTGCGATAATCTTCTGATCCTCGCTCAGCACAACTTTTCCGACCGTGTGTCATGCATTTCATCGTGGTGTCATATGACGTAGGCAATACTGTCGTGGGCTCACAGACTAATAGCCGTACCGTTGCGTTTTCAAAAACGAAAACGAAATGAATGGATGGCCATTCATGGTAGATATCGATAGTTTGTGAAGTAAATGTTTTATATTTTTTCTGTCTGTTTAGTACTCATACAGTGACAGTGATGTGTGACTTGTGTACTTTTTACACTGCCTGCATAAAAAAAGAAGTTTAGTTACCAGGGTTCATGTATGAATATGAGTTTCTTTATTCTTTCATAACTTATAAATGCCATAACAGATTTGGATGGGTCCAGGAGTAAGGTACACAAAACACAATTATTGTGTTTTGTGTACCTATGGGATACCTATAGTTAGAATCCTTACCTGATAATACGGGTATCAAACCAGGGAAGTTCGGGGGACTTTTTAGATTAAGACGGACGGTCCCCCGACTGCAATGACTGACAATGACACTTGTTTTTTTTTCTTTTTTGTTCGTTTTTCGACATTACCAATGTTTAATTTGTTTATTTTTTGCTAATAAATTCTCAAGTAACCAAAGTGATGTACATACCTATCTTGTAGTCTTATAACTAAGCATTGAAAAGCAACCACGAGATTTAATTTGATTTACTAGGCTTGAAAAACACTGATTTAATATACCTAATATCTGTCCGTGACACACCATTAAAGTCGCACATAGCTCAGATCAAGTTATGTTTCACACATTCTTGTAGAAATTGCTTCCACATCGTTTCTACGGCCATTATTCAAATTGCACGTCTCTTCGCTCACTTGGAAGTAAGTATTCTGAGAAAATTTGCCGCTTCGAGACTGAAATCACATGGATAATTGTTGCGGTATCTCACTGTTCGGTTAAATTCTCTTCGCATAAATTTATATAGTACTGAGGTTTGAAGCGAAGCAAAGGAGGATGGGCTAATGAAAATCATTGTCCAAAAAGCAGGAACTCCACTGCAGGAACTGTCACTCTATAATATAAATAAAATATTTATTTAATTCTCCCCTTCAAACAAGTACAAAAAAGGTATCATGCTATTTTATAAATGACGGGAGACTGGAGTCGAAACTAGGTAAGCCCCGTGCTATGGAACTCCTGGTTCTCGTCTCTCAAACATTGAGATATTTCTTAAATTTAAGTTAAGATCCTGTTTCACAGTCTATGAATAAGCTATCTTGTTAATTTACTAAAAAATAAAATTGCAAACAGAGTTTATATGTATGAAAATTGTGAAACAGGTGTTATGTCTTTTTCTCTCTCTTATTGCCTTTTGGCTTAAGAAACAGTAAGTAATAAATAAACTCATGCGAATGACTCACCTTAATGACAACTCAAGGGGAAATAAATAAACACTTAACGTACAGTCTACAGCAAACTACAGTTTTATTGAAATACGGTTGATTCTATACAATACTAAACATCAAACGTTGTAATCGCAGATCTGCCAATTTACTCGGTGATTGGACACGAAGAAAAACGAAGCTATGAATCCAATCTTTTTCCCAAGGGGTTATTTTAAAAGGTTAAACTTAAAACTACTCGCAGAGCGTTATGTGGGTAAGAATTGCCTGCCCTCGAATATCAGAAATGTGGTAATTAATCTAACATAAATCTAGCTCGTAGGTTGGTACTCGAAGTACGGATAGCTGGATTCTTATACTTCGGTTAGTTTAAGGGTTAAAAAGATTTGAGAGTTAACTGGTACCTATTAGAATATCTCGCAGCGAGTCTGTTTAGTAGAGAAACGCTTCGATGGCTGCTTTCTATTAATTATGCCTCGGAGCCGTGGGTGAGAAACCAAAGTCCGGTTTATTTCAACTTTTTCCGCTTAACTGGGTTTGAATGGACGACAGAGCAGTGGTTGTCTCGTGGCTGGATACGTACGCCACTCTTCACCTGCGGCTCCTTGATAACAATATATTTTATATGGTTTAGAATCCGGTCAATCAGTATTCCTCCTTCGATCGGATATCACGACACGAATTAGAACTCTTCTCGGCGGCTTTTATTAGCCAAAACCCTCTTGGCGAAATTCTATTGTGCCGACGAAAATTACAATGAATAGCTGCAAGATATTATTTAAATCAGGAACAATTACGAATCCAATAACTTTAACAGCGTTATAAAATCCAATTCCTTCCAACCGAAAAATTTTGTATCATATGAATGAATCACAGCTGATATTCGCTGCGTTCCAAGTCTCGCGCCATCACGACGCATTCCGACTTCCTACACTTGATCACTCGTCGATGCGCGTGGACTGGACTGACATCGCGCCGCCGAAAGCGACTTCAATCGGATCGGACTTCCCGCAAACACGGTCAAACAACCTACGACATTACGGACAAAAAAAAATACCATTTCAGTTCAAAAGCAGGCCTTAAACACGACTGCTTAAGGCCTGCCTTCACACTAACCTTTGGGATCTAGTATGAAAGGTAAACAATTGAATAAAAATCCTTGCGATAAGGGCTCATCGCAAAGGCCCCTGAAGTGGGCGAAGGACGACCATAAGAAATACGATCTTAATCTTTCTTTTTTTTTTTTTTTTTTTTTATAAGTCGATGCCGCGAATTTTGAACGGACTTTTTACGGAAATAAGGAAAAGGACATGAGGCATACTGCCAAAAAATAAATTTTATCATTAATGGAAACAAACTACCAACAAAACTTCCCCTTTAAGGGAAATCGACAAAACAGCAAAAAAAACCACGCTACAGTAGTCCCCCGCCACGCAAGAATTCACGCAGGGAATTCTCTGGACGCCCACGTCCAAACCACACTGCTCCATCGCCAAAACAAACCTACTTTGTAAAAAGCAATTCATAACAAGCCCAAGTAAATGCTTGTCACCCCTGACATCAATTTTAAAATTAAAAGAACCAAAACTTATACTGACTCGACTGTTGAGTTATACAAATGCCAAATTAAAAAAAAAACTGATATAAAATATATAATAATTGACTCTACAGTTACATACTCAATCAAACTAACTAAAAAAAAAAAAAAATATTCCAGTAGAAAAATGTAGGTATGTGATCGTGTTGAGGTTGACCATATGTTATACTCTTTTCTGTAATTTCTTTACTAAAGCTCTCCCCTTTTAAATAAATCAAACCCGCGTGTCAGTTTTCACATTGCATCGGCTTGTCAGTCCTATTTTATTGTCCTGAAAAAATGCTTGATGGGCACTTGCTTCTTAAGCGAGCGATGTTGGACAAGCCCATGATCTTACCGTGTGATACTTGACAAGCCATGACTAACGAGACACGCTCGACTTCCCTGTACTACTTTAAAATAATTTTAAAAATTTAGACTGTCAATCGATGGAATAGACGTATCTTAATTTGTCTATGCCAACATTACTATTCATGACTATGGTAAAATTGCCAAAAAAATATCAACAACCCGACTACAAAATGTGTCGGCACCCTTACGATACAGATAGAATATGATAAATATGCCAATCTTTATATTTTTTTTTCTTAAATTACCTCAGTCTAATTCCCTTCAAGCCTCCAGGTAAGACTGACATAAAAGAAAAACATCAAACTAGAGAAACCCCAACACAAACACCCGGATCACATACACAATAAAGCAACCAAATAGATACGCGTAGTACGTAGTAAGATAGAGTAGATGGCGCTAGTGCTGCCTTGTAGTCGTTTGAATCCGCACTACAAGATAGACCGCGCAAGGCGTAAGTAAAATGGTATATCATTCAAGCACCACCCACGACCGTTTGAAATCCGCGCCGTAGGGTCGCACTGTAATGAAACCAGAGCCTATTAATCAGGTAAAATTGAAGAAAAATCGTACTATAGTATTTATGTTATGTAAAATGGTAGTTGGCGCTATAAATGCCCAATGGTCGTTTAAATCCGTACCACAGGGTAGCACCGTGACTACGTAATACGCGGACCCGATGTTAACTGGCGCTTTTACTCCCGTAAGTCGGCTCTTACGACACGCAGAGAGTGAAGTGCTGCGGTGTGAGTATTCTTGCACCGCCCACACACGGTGTCTAAAGAAAAAGAAATAAAAATAAAAATGATAATATAATTTGTAGCGCAGCGCTTTCACGTTAAAATCATAAGGCACCGCACGACACTGGCAACACTGTTCGTACGAAACCTGACGAAACCCTAATCACTCCCCGCGTCTATGGATTTGAAGTCTTTCACGTGCCATTTGCCTATAAATTTACCCCTCTCGTCCTCTAGCTCATATACCAGGGGCGAAAGCTTCCTAACTACACGGCAACGCTCATATTTTGGTGCCAGTTTCGCAGCGAAGTATTTATTCGCGGCGCTCTGTTTATAAGTTCTTTTCCAGACGTAATCGCCAACGTCGAAAGACACATCTCGACGTTTTCGATTATAATATTTAATGTTACGACTGTGAGCCTTAATAAGTGATTCTTGGACTGTTTTATATATATCTTTGAGGTAACCTAATTTCGAGACATAAGCATCTCTAGGCGCGCAGACTAACTCATTGACATCTTTAAAATCATTATAAATTTTGCCGTCGGCTATAGCTTCGCGACCGTGAACTAGCATAAATGGCGTATAAGATGTGGATTCGTTCATCGAGGTGTTCATTGCGAATTGGATTTTATGTATATTAACGTCCCACGTCCTATGATCGTTGTCCACAAACGATGAGATCGCCGTAATCACGGTACGATTATAACGTTCGACTGGATTTACCTGAGGGCAGTATACTGGCCCCAGGTGTATCTGGGGTATGTTGTATTTTGTATAAAGCGCTTGCAACTCATGACTTACAAATTGTGAACCGTTATCTGAGATCACGGTTTGCGGAATGCCGTGAACTAAAAATACGTGATCTTCGAGACGCTGCGCAATAACCTTCCCTGTCGCTCTTCGCAACGGAAACAACATAACATATTTTGAAAAACAACAAACCACCACTAATAAATACGTGTTTTGCTGCCTCGATAACGGATAGGGTCCACATAAATCGATACTCAAACATTGAAAGGGGCGACAGCAGACTTTGGGTTCTCCCATAAAGCCTGGCGTTGCTTGCGAGCTATGTTTATAAGCGTTACAAGTAGAACACTTTTTAATGAATTCGGCTGTATCCTGGTACATACCAGGCCAAAAATATCTCAATTTTAAGCGTTGATAGGTTTTAGCGACGCCTAGGTGTGCCGCGGTAGGTTTAGAATGATTTTCCTGGATAATAGTTTCTCTCAGTTCTTTGGGCACTACCTCCTTCCATTGGAAATCTCCACTCAGTTTGTTGTTGGATTTAGTAAAACGATAAAGCCTACCATCTACGAGCTGAAAATTAGGACAAGCCCGCGGCTTTTCAGTACAACGTTTAATAATATTTAGATACCAAGGGTCTTCTATTTGTGATATATCTATAGACCCCACAGGCATAGATCGCGAGAGGGCGTCAGGTACAATATTTTGCGAACCACTGCGGTGTTCGATAGTAAAATTATATGGAGACAACCTACAACCCCATCTTGCCAACCGCCCGGCAGGACTTTTAAGATTTAAAAACCATTTCAAGCTTGCGTGATCCGTAATTATGCGGAACGGCCTGTCACTTTCCAGATACGGGCGGAAATGTTCAACAGTTAATACGACCGCCAATTGTTATGTCTTTTTCTCTCTCTTATTGCCTTTTGGCTTAAGAAACAGTAAGTAATAAATAAACTCATGCGAATGACTCACCTTAATGACAACTCAAGGGGAAATAAATAAACACTTAACGTACAGTCTACAGCAAACTACAGTTTTATTGAAATACGGTTGATTCTATACAATACTAAACATCAAACGTTGTAATCGCAGATCTGCCAATTTACTCGGTGATTGGACACGAAGAAAAACGAAGCTATGAATCCAATCTTTTTCCCAAGGGGTTATTTTAAAAGGTTAAACTTAAAACTACTCGCAGAGCGTTATGTGGGTAAGAATTGCCTGCCCTCGAATATCAGAAATGTGGTAATTAATCTAACATAAATCTAGCTCGTAGGTTGGTACTCGAAGTACGGATAGCTGGATTCTTATACTTCGGTTAGTTTAAGGGTTAAAAAGATTTGAGAGTTAACTGGTACCTATTAGAATATCTCGCAGCGAGTCTGTTTAGTAGAGAAACGCTTCGATGGCTGCTTTCTATTAATTATGCCTCGGAGCCGTGGGTGAGAAACCAAAGTCCGGTTTATTTCAACTTTTTCCGCTTAACTGGGTTTGAATGGACGACAGAGCAGTGGTTGTCTCGTGGCTGGATACGTACGCCACTCTTCACCTGCGGCTCCTTGATAACAATATATTTTATATGGTTTAGAATCCGGTCAATCAGTATTCCTCCTTCGATCGGATATCACGACACGAATTAGAACTCTTCTCGGCGGCTTTTATTAGCCAAAACCCTCTTGGCGAAATTCTATTGTGCCGACGAAAATTACAATGAATAGCTGCAAGATATTATTTAAATCAGGAACAATTACGAATCCAATAACTTTAACAGCGTTATAAAATCCAATTCCTTCCAACCGAAAAATTTTGTATCATATGAATGAATCACAGCTGATATTCGCTGCGTTCCAAGTCTCGCGCCATCACGACGCATTCCGACTTCCTACACTTGATCACTCGTCGATGCGCGTGGACTGGACTGACATCGCGCCGCCGAAAGCGACTTCAATCGGATCGGACTTCCCGCAAACACGGTCAAACAACCTACGACATTACGGACAAAAAAAAATACCATTTCAGTTCAAAAGCAGGCCTTAAACACGACTGCTTAAGGCCTGCCTTCACACTAACCTTTGGGATCTAGTATGAAAGGTAAACAATTGAATAAAAATCCTTGCGATAAGGGCTCATCGCAAAGGCCCCTGAAGTGGGCGAAGGACGACCATAAGAAATACGATCTTAATCTTTCTTTTTTTTTTTTTTTTTTTTTATAAGTCGATGCCGCGAATTTTGAACGGACTTTTTACGGAAATAAGGAAAAGGACATGAGGCATACTGCCAAAAAATAAATTTTATCATTAATGGAAACAAACTACCAACAAAACTTCCCCTTTAAGGGAAATCGACAAAACAGCAAAAAAAACCACGCTACAGTAGTCCCCCGCCACGCAAGAATTCACGCAGGGAATTCTCTGGACGCCCACGTCCAAACCACACTGCTCCATCGCCAAAACAAACCTACTTTGTAAAAAGCAATTCATAACAAGCCCAAGTAAATGCTTGTCACCCCTGACATCAATTTTAAAATTAAAAGAACCAAAACTTATACTGACTCGACTGTTGAGTTATACAAATGCCAAATTAAAAAAAAAACTGATATAAAATATATAATAATTGACTCTACAGTTACATACTCAATCAAACTAACTAAAAAAAAAAAAAAATATTCCAGTAGAAAAATGTAGGTATGTGATCGTGTTGAGGTTGACCATATGTTATACTCTTTTCTGTAATTTCTTTACTAAAGCTCTCCCCTTTTAAATAAATCAAACCCGCGTGTCAGTTTTCACATTGCATCGGCTTGTCAGTCCTATTTTATTGTCCTGAAAAAATGCTTGATGGGCACTTGCTTCTTAAGCGAGCGATGTTGGACAAGCCCATGATCTTACCGTGTGATACTTGACAAGCCATGACTAACGAGACACGCTCGACTTCCCTGTACTACTTTAAAATAATTTTAAAAATTTAGACTGTCAATCGATGGAATAGACGTATCTTAATTTGTCTATGCCAACATTACTATTCATGACTATGGTAAAATTGCCAAAAAAATATCAACAACCCGACTACAAAATGTGTCGGCACCCTTACGATACAGATAGAATATGATAAATATGCCAATCTTTATATTTTTTTTTCTTAAATTACCTCAGTCTAATTCCCTTCAAGCCTCCAGGTAAGACTGACATAAAAGAAAAACATCAAACTAGAGAAACCCCAACACAAACACCCGGATCACATACACAATAAAGCAACCAAATAGATACGCGTAGTACGTAGTAAGATAGAGTAGATGGCGCTAGTGCTGCCTTGTAGTCGTTTGAATCCGCACTACAAGATAGACCGCGCAAGGCGTAAGTAAAATGGTATATCATTCAAGCACCACCCACGACCGTTTGAAATCCGCGCCGTAGGGTCGCACTGTAATGAAACCAGAGCCTATTAATCAGGTAAAATTGAAGAAAAATCGTACTATAGTATTTATGTTATGTAAAATGGTAGTTGGCGCTATAAATGCCCAATGGTCGTTTAAATCCGTACCACAGGGTAGCACCGTGACTACGTAATACGCGGACCCGATGTTAACTGGCGCTTTTACTCCCGTAAGTCGGCTCTTACGACACGCAGAGAGTGAAGTGCTGCGGTGTGAGTATTCTTGCACCGCCCACACACGGTGTCTAAAGAAAAAGAAATAAAAATAAAAATGATAATATAATTTGTAGCGCAGCGCTTTCACGTTAAAATCATAAGGCACCGCACGACACTGGCAACACTGTTCGTACGAAACCTGACGAAACCCTAATCACTCCCCGCGTCTATGGATTTGAAGTCTTTCACGTGCCATTTGCCTATAAATTTACCCCTCTCGTCCTCTAGCTCATATACCAGGGGCGAAAGCTTCCTAACTACACGGCAACGCTCATATTTTGGTGCCAGTTTCGCAGCGAAGTATTTATTCGCGGCGCTCTGTTTATAAGTTCTTTTCCAGACGTAATCGCCAACGTCGAAAGACACATCTCGACGTTTTCGATTATAATATTTAATGTTACGACTGTGAGCCTTAATAAGTGATTCTTGGACTGTTTTATATATATCTTTGAGGTAACCTAATTTCGAGACATAAGCATCTCTAGGCGCGCAGACTAACTCATTGACATCTTTAAAATCATTATAAATTTTGCCGTCGGCTATAGCTTCGCGACCGTGAACTAGCATAAATGGCGTATAAGATGTGGATTCGTTCATCGAGGTGTTCATTGCGAATTGGATTTTATGTATATTAACGTCCCACGTCCTATGATCGTTGTCCACAAACGATGAGATCGCCGTAATCACGGTACGATTATAACGTTCGACTGGATTTACCTGAGGGCAGTATACTGGCCCCAGGTGTATCTGGGGTATGTTGTATTTTGTATAAAGCGCTTGCAACTCATGACTTACAAATTGTGAACCGTTATCTGAGATCACGGTTTGCGGAATGCCGTGAACTAAAAATACGTGATCTTCGAGACGCTGCGCAATAACCTTCCCTGTCGCTCTTCGCAACGGAAACAACATAACATATTTTGAAAAACAACAAACCACCACTAATAAATACGTGTTTTGCTGCCTCGATAACGGATAGGGTCCACATAAATCGATACTCAAACATTGAAAGGGGCGACAGCAGACTTTGGGTTCTCCCATAAAGCCTGGCGTTGCTTGCGAGCTATGTTTATAAGCGTTACAAGTAGAACACTTTTTAATGAATTCGGCTGTATCCTGGTACATACCAGGCCAAAAATATCTCAATTTTAAGCGTTGATAGGTTTTAGCGACGCCTAGGTGTGCCGCGGTAGGTTTAGAATGATTTTCCTGGATAATAGTTTCTCTCAGTTCTTTGGGCACTACCTCCTTCCATTGGAAATCTCCACTCAGTTTGTTGTTGGATTTAGTAAAACGATAAAGCCTACCATCTACGAGCTGAAAATTAGGACAAGCCCGCGGCTTTTCAGTACAACGTTTAATAATATTTAGATACCAAGGGTCTTCTATTTGTGATATATCTATAGACCCCACAGGCATAGATCGCGAGAGGGCGTCAGGTACAATATTTTGCGAACCACTGCGGTGTTCGATAGTAAAATTATATGGAGACAACCTACAACCCCATCTTGCCAACCGCCCGGCAGGACTTTTAAGATTTAAAAACCATTTCAAGCTTGCGTGATCCGTAATTATGCGGAACGGCCTGTCACTTTCCAGATACGGGCGGAAATGTTCAACAGTTAATACGACCGCCAATTGTTATGTCTTTTTCTCTCTCTTATTGCCTTTTGGCTTAAGAAACAGTAAGTAATAAATAAACTCATGCGAATGACTCACCTTAATGACAACTCAAGGGGAAATAAATAAACACTTAACGTACAGTCTACAGCAAACTACAGTTTTATTGAAATACGGTTGATTCTATACAATACTAAACATCAAACGTTGTAATCGCAGATCTGCCAATTTACTCGGTGATTGGACACGAAGAAAAACGAAGCTATGAATCCAATCTTTTTCCCAAGGGGTTATTTTAAAAGGTTAAACTTAAAACTACTCGCAGAGCGTTATGTGGGTAAGAATTGCCTGCCCTCGAATATCAGAAATGTGGTAATTAATCTAACATAAATCTAGCTCGTAGGTTGGTACTCGAAGTACGGATAGCTGGATTCTTATACTTCGGTTAGTTTAAGGGTTAAAAAGATTTGAGAGTTAACTGGTACCTATTAGAATATCTCGCAGCGAGTCTGTTTAGTAGAGAAACGCTTCGATGGCTGCTTTCTATTAATTATGCCTCGGAGCCGTGGGTGAGAAACCAAAGTCCGGTTTATTTCAACTTTTTCCGCTTAACTGGGTTTGAATGGACGACAGAGCAGTGGTTGTCTCGTGGCTGGATACGTACGCCACTCTTCACCTGCGGCTCCTTGATAACAATATATTTTATATGGTTTAGAATCCGGTCAATCAGTATTCCTCCTTCGATCGGATATCACGACACGAATTAGAACTCTTCTCGGCGGCTTTTATTAGCCAAAACCCTCTTGGCGAAATTCTATTGTGCCGACGAAAATTACAATGAATAGCTGCAAGATATTATTTAAATCAGGAACAATTACGAATCCAATAACTTTAACAGCGTTATAAAATCCAATTCCTTCCAACCGAAAAATTTTGTATCATATGAATGAATCACAGCTGATATTCGCTGCGTTCCAAGTCTCGCGCCATCACGACGCATTCCGACTTCCTACACTTGATCACTCGTCGATGCGCGTGGACTGGACTGACATCGCGCCGCCGAAAGCGACTTCAATCGGATCGGACTTCCCGCAAACACGGTCAAACAACCTACGACATTACGGACAAAAAAAAATACCATTTCAGTTCAAAAGCAGGCCTTAAACACGACTGCTTAAGGCCTGCCTTCACACTAACCTTTGGGATCTAGTATGAAAGGTAAACAATTGAATAAAAATCCTTGCGATAAGGGCTCATCGCAAAGGCCCCTGAAGTGGGCGAAGGACGACCATAAGAAATACGATCTTAATCTTTCTTTTTTTTTTTTTTTTTTTTTTATAAGTCGATGCCGCGAATTTTGAACGGACTTTTTACGGAAATAAGGAAAAGGACATGAGGCATACTGCCAAAAAATAAATTTTATCATTAATGGAAACAAACTACCAACAAAACTTCCCCTTTAAGGGAAATCGACAAAACAGCAAAAAAAACCACGCTACACAGGCTTTATTTATAATATTTGGTGGGAGCTTAAAAAGACTTAAAAAGGAAGTTAATTACATTTTAACACACATAATGTTTATATTAATCTTGGGTTGTTGGGAGAATGGTCTCCGCATCGACTAAATATTTTACCTACATTATTTCGATTAGTCCATTCAAACTGTTTAAGTGTTATTTACCTCTAAAATATGTTTATTGTTTGCAATATCCAATCCAGAATTTGAAATTTTAAGAAAAGCAATAAACTATTTTTTTAAGTATTTTGTATAGCATACAGACATTTAATTTGTAATGTTTTAGACCTTTCGTTTTATATGAGTCAATTGGTTTTCAATTACCAGCTTCATTACATTTTGTACTCATACTCCTTTGCAATATAAAGAAATAAGACAGGTTTTGACATCATAAAGAGGATGGGCATCCCATCATGCAGGCCCAATGCGGATTGATGGGTGTTAACGACTGCAATTGAAGCTGGGCACGGAGGAACTCGAGATAATGAATTTTTTGGTCACCCATGACCGACCCTTGAGAAAGTTGCTTAACCTCCGCAATCGCAGGGACAGGCGCTAAACTACTGCACCACCCTGCGAGCTCCAACAGAAGATAGGTTTACATGGTTTTAAAAAGGCTAAGTAATCATAAAAGGTAGTATATCATATAAAGGTATATATATCATAGTTATAATAAAAACAAATGGAAAGTATAGTCCTAGGTATAAAACAGACAAACATTATTATGGCTTTACAAAAGCCATAAAAATATTGTCTTTCATGATCCGAATACAACTTCATTTCATGTAGTAAACTATTGGAAAAAACAAACGTACCTATGTTATATCAAAGGTGGCAATATCAATGACATTTCGAGTAGAACTATTTTATTTTCATTTGAACTTTTTATTGATTTGTATATAGGAAAATGCCGGGTTTATAACGAACTCTTTTTTTAAACAGTATTTTGTGTAGGATATTGCCACATTTAATGTGTACATAAACTACGTCCCTCCTTACTAATATTATAAATGCAAAAGTCCGTTTGTTTGTTTGTATGTTTGTTACGCCTTCACGTCTTGACTACTGAACCGATCATCATGAAATTTTACACACACGTTGTCAGGGGTACAGAGAAGGACATACGGTACCTTTCATTCCGAAAAAAAGTATTGTTCCCGAGGGATAGCAAAAAAACTTATCACGCAGACGAAGTCGCGGGCGGCCGCTAGTAGATTAATAAAACGCCATTTTTAGTTCATTTGTGACATTGAGTGAATATTGCCATGATATTATAATTGGGATAAGTCTATAATATCGTTACAAGAGAAAACAAAAAGTTTATTTACTTGGGGAGTTTTCAGTTGGTTGCTTTTTGGGGCCAAGTTATTTAATGTTCGTTTAATTTTCAGTTAGGCTCTGTTTTTCAACTGACGAAATCCTTTAACATTTTGGTATGAATATTTCAGTATCACTTAACTAGTTTTAATGGGGAATGTCCGAAAAAAATCGAATTGGTTGAATATTTTTCTATATGTAGGAATAATCCCCCTTAGTAATAGAAAAAAGTTTCAGAATTTTTGGTTGCGTGAAAAAGATTAAAAAAATTAAAGTCTCTTCGACTTCACAAATATACAAAAGTAACAGCTGGAAATTATACCTTTGACACAACCTGCCACAACCACAACATGGTATTAAAAAAAAGTTTCAAAAATGACAAAATGTCAAAACTTTTTATTTTTTATTCATGTTGTTGTTGTAGCCAAGGACCTTCATATAAGGACTGAGTACTCTACAAAAATTCTCACTATGCGTTTAAAAGAAATTCAACTTTATTCTCTTTGTCATAGAGTTGAAATTCTATCGACGACATTTACTGAAGACTCTACTGTGTGAATGAAACATCACCAAGTAGATGAGGATGTCTCGTTCGCACAATTGCCATTGCTAAACAATAATACCACGATGGTAGGAAAAAAAAATTTACGTTACCAATCACGTAGTGTATCAAAGTTAAGGATTCGAAGTGGAATGTTGAAAATATACTACTTAAATATTAATTTAAATAACACATAGTTACTGTGAAATAAAACTGAACTTACACTTTTGATTTAATAAGATTTTCACAATAATGCTAATCAGCTATCAATCATCGGTGAGGTGGTGTTAAATTCAAGTGTCAATCCTGGCAACTCCGATTTTGACTTTGGCGCCAAATTTCAATTTTAGAATTTCAATATTTAGGTAATATTCCTTTTAAAAACTAGGGTGACCATAAATACTACACCATTTCAGATTTTCAAAAAACGAAATTGTTCTATTGAAATAACTGAAAGTCGCAGGCGAGGGGTAACTTTAATATCATCAACGTTAATATAATCATAACGTTAATATCGACGCTGGAAAGCAAACGCGTAGTAACCGACACCCCATGAATATTTTTTTTATTACATCGTTGGAATCAGTAAAAAAAACCACGTCGAATGGTGTATGTCAAGTTACCATCCGTATAATATTATCAAAAATAGGATTTTTAAAATTGGCATATTTTTTTCTTTTCTGTTCTTTAAAATGCTGTAAATAAGAAAAAATCCTGCTTTATATTTTACTACGTTATTTACGACAATTCATATCCTATAAAAATGTTAATCCTGTAACTTACATCATTTGTGATCCCAGCTCTACTGCGGGTTACTACATTTTTTGCTGCTCGTAAATAATAATGATTTGCATAGTCTTATTTTTTTCATTGACTCTTACAGCAATATTTTGTACATACTCAGTTCAAAAAATTTCATTTATTGCGATCACGTTTTCAGAGTAATGACAAAAATGCAATTTTGATACATATTTATTGTTATAATGTTGGTTCAGATAACGTTACTTAAAGTGATATTGTGTTACTACATTTTCGCTTTCCGTAAAAAAATGCGTTTAGCTTACCAATTTCACTTACTACATATTTATGGCTTCTAAAAATACTTTTCAAATGTAGTAAGGCGCAAAATATTGTTTTATAATAATTTATAATTAATGCCGCTGAATGGAATTAATTAAGCTTAAAATTATAACTTTGGTGTCTAAAAGTGACAACTCTATGTCTATAAATTTGCAAGTTATGATTTTTTTTATATATTGTGAAAAAGTATTTTTGCTCTGGTGAACAATTTCGGTTTGGCGGGTTACTACGTGTTTGCTTTCTAGCGTCGATATAATCAAATTCATGTTTTTGCGCCGATTTCGATGAAACTCGGTTTAAGCAACTATTTCGACAAGAAAATAACAACGCAGTGTTTAAAATATTAAAAAAGATAGCAGCCAACTTTTAAGTTTGTAGACCGATTTAGATGAAACTCGGTTTTTTTAACAATTATGACAAGAAAATAACAAAGCAATTTTTTAAGTATAAAAAATCAAAGATGGCGGCCAACTTTTTTGTTTGTAGGCCGATTTCGATGAAACTCGGTTTTTGGTACTATTCTGACAAGACAATAACAATGCAATGTAAAAATAATAAAAATCCAAGATGGCGGCCAACTTTTTTGTATGTAGGCCGATTTCAATGAAACTAGGTTATTGGTACTATTTTGACAAGAAAATAACAACGCTATGTTAAAAAAAATTAAAAATCCAAGATGGCGGCCAACTTTTTTGTTTCTGGGCCGATTTCGATAAAATTCGGTTTTTGGTACTATTAGGTGAATAAAATAACAACGCATTTTTTTTAATATTAAAAAATTCAAGATGGCGGCCAACTTTTTTATTTGTAGGCCGATTTTGATGAAACTCGGTGTGTGGTACTATTTTGATAAGACAATAACAACGCAATTTTAAAATATTAAAAATCCAAGATGGCGGCCAACTTTTTTGTTTGTAGGCCGATTTCAATGAAACTCAGTTTTTTGTTTTATTTTGACAAGTAAATAACAACGCTATGTTAAAAATTTTAAAAATCCAAGATGGCAGCCAACTTTTTTGTTTGTAGGCCGATTTCAATGAAACTCGGTTTGAAGTACTATTTTGACAAGACAATAACAACGCAATTTTAAAAATATTAAAAATCCAATATGGCGGCCAACTTTTTTGTTTGTAGGCCGATTTCAATGAAACTCTGTTTTTGGTACTATTTTGACAAGTAAATAACAACGCTATGTTAAAAATTTTAAAAATCCAATTTGGCGGCCAACTTTTTTGTTTGTAGGCCGATTTCAATGAAATTCGGTTTTTGGTACTATTTTGAGAAGAAATAACAACGCAATTTTTGAAATATTAAAAATCCAGGATGGCGGCCAACTTTTTTGTTTGGGGGCTGATTTCGATAAAACTCGGTTTTTAGTATAGTACTATTTTGATAAGAAAATAACAATGCAGTTTTTTTAATATTAAAAAATTCAAGATGGTGGCCAACTTTTTTGTTTGTAGGCCGATTTCGATGAAACTTCAGTTTTGGTACTATTTTGACCAGAAAACAGCAACACAATATTGAAAGTATTAAAAATCCAAGGTGGCGGCCAAATTCTTTTCTTGTTCTTCTTTTTTTCAACCCAGTTATATTAAAATCAACTCAAAAACAAAATTGGCAGCCATTTTGACCTTTTGACATTGCTTACATTGCATTATTATTTTCTTGTCGAAATAGTACCAAAAACCGAGTTTCATAGAAATCGGTTCTCAAACAAAACAGTTGGCTACCATTTTGGATTTTTTTATATTTTCAACAATGCATTTTTATTTTTTTGTCAAAATAGTACTTAAAACCAAGTTTCATCGAAATCGGCTCAAAAACAAAAAAGTTAAGCGCCATCTTGGATTTTAAATATTTTAAAAATTGCGTTGTTACTTTCTTGCCTAAATAGTACCAAAAACCGAGTTTCATCGAAATCGGCCTACAAACAAAAAAGTAGGCTGCCATTTTGACTTTTTTATATTTTCAACACTTCATTGTTATTTTTTGTCAAAATATTACTAAAAACCGATTTTCATCGAAATCAAGCCAAAAACAAAAATAGGGTGGCCGCTATCTTGTTTTTTTATTATTTTTAACATGGTGTCGTTGAAAATCGGTTGCACCCATTTTTTTAATTCTTTTTTCACTAGTAAAAAATTGGTGCAAGTATTTTAGACCTTATTGATATATTTACCAAAATAACAGTTTTTAATTAAAGAGAGTAATTATGGTAGAAAGCAACCGAATTTTAAACGTCAATAAAGTCGAAAATCGTTTGCACCTATTTTTTTAACTACAGATCACTAGACAATGTTTTCCTACCTTCACTTGTTTTCCAACATTCATTTGATTTCCGAAATACACGCACATTGTATTTTTATCAAAATTGGAATAAACTTTATAGTTATGTCATTATTTACACTTGATTTTTTTTAGATATTGTTTGATTAACCATATTTATAAATAAAAACAAGAAAGCAACCTAATAAAACGTGATTAAAAAACGTGAAGATTTATTTTTAGTAAATTATTATTTTCTGCTTTTCAGTTAACAAGTTAAAACTAAAAGTATACCACCTCCTATCGGAGCACTCGTCAAGACGTATCAATCGAGCTCAAACTCGATGGGGTTGCATGATTTTATTACAAAGTTCCAATGGCCTTCTTCCGGCTCCTTCATCAGCCCCTTGGATATTATTCCCCAACAGAGTACTTGCCAAGACGATTCTAACGAGCCCAAACACGATGGGGTTGTATGGTTTCATCAAAGTGTTCCTGTGGCGTCCTTCCGGCTTCATCGTCAGATCAACTCAATGATACCATAATATTACATTACCCATTACCTTCTAGTTCTGACCTGTTTTCAAAGTTTCAAGTCTCTAGTTCATCGGGAAGTTAGTATAAAATTGTTTGCAAAATTTGTGCTCACACAAATAAACGAAAACACAAACAAACGAGCAAGCAACCTTATAAAAACGTGGCAAAAGTATTAATAAAATATAGAACTACCTAAGTACTTAAGTTTATATTAAACAGTTTAATGTAATAAGTATGTCTCCGACCAAAAATACAGTTTGGTCACCCTATGGAAGAAAGAGATACAATTATCTACTTGACCTCTCTGTCGGCTCGTTTTGGGGCGAAGAGCTCAATCTGGTTTATACCGAAGGGATGTGCTACATCTATGGTTGTAGCAGGTGGTGGCAAAGGTATATCTCCATTCTGCTGTTACTTATTAGACATTTGTATGGTCGAAAAGACTTTATTTTTTTTATTTTTTTACTCAACGTAAAATTCTGAAACTTTTTTCTATTACTAAGGGAGCTTATTCCTACCTATAAAATTATATTCAGCCAATTAGATTTTTCAGACATTCCCCATTGCCGCAATAGGTTAGCCTGTATTGTTATGCCACAAGTGTATACTGAATGCAGTGTGAAACAAGGAGTTTCATAATGAATTTCAACTGTATACGGATATCCTCGACATTGCGTCGGATGCCACTGTCAGCGCTGTAGTGGCAAAACCTTGCGATGACAAGACTTACTGCGAAGGCTTCTTCGTAATTCACTATTAGAGGTCACTGCTGACTAGGGAGCCTACCCGCGACTACTATTCTTGACGGGGTATTTACATAGGTGACTAAAGCTGCACAACTTTGCCGCACGGCGAAAATTGATCGTGTAAATCGACGGCCGCACCGAATAAACGTGCAAGAACTCTTGCCTGAATAATTTTTTTTGCGTTATTCCATTTAAAATATCCTTCTGCACCACCATATTTTTTTTTGTATTTTTTAACCAAGTATTTTCAAAATTATAGTCACTTTACTGTTTGTTGTAGGGAATTATCGTTTTAATTCGTAACCCGAATATTAGTTTAACGCAATCATACAATTCTCAAGCTTACTAGTTAGCACACAAATAAGCGTGTGAAACATCATAGTCAAGTTTTGTAAACATTAATTAGTGCATTGCGCTCTTGCCCGTTTATTCGTGTGAACATGTAAACCTCCTTACTATGTAAAGATCCTTGCAGAATTTGTAAACTACATTTATATTTTGTATTAGCATATTGCACTAAATAAAATAACCAACAATTTTTGTAACGTTTTAAATACGGATATTCTCCGTTTTTAATGTTAATACACATATATTTACTAAACATAACACGGTTAAAACATCATTCTATACACGTCAGAGCGGGTAGCAGTGGTTTGTGCGATTCATATTTCACTAATCAGTCGTATGGTGATGTGCGAAGGGATTGCATTAGTTTATGCTGGTACTTAGAAAAATTAAGAAATCATTAGCTGCATCAAATCGTTGTAGGAGAATGTTGGAACTAGTTAAAGATAATCATCATCATCATATCAACCGCATGACACCCACTACTGGATATATAGGCCTCCCTCAAGAATCTCCACGAAGATCGGTCTTTTGCTGTCCACATCCAGCGTCTTCCCGCCACCTTCGCTAGATCATTGGTTCACCTTGTCGGGGGCCTACCCACGGAGCATTGTCCAGTACGCGGTCGCCATTCCAGAACCTTTCCACCCCAATTAGCAATCGGTTCTTTTCGCTGCGTCCCGCCCACTGCCACTTCAGCTGAGCAATCCTTCGTCACTTAAAGCTTTGTCCAGACTTGTTCATTTTGGCGTGTCAGATCACCGTATCTTTAACATACGTCGTCTCTTTGATAAAGTATAAGTTCAACGCACGCCCAACCAAACTAGCGATGTTTGGTAAAGATACGGTGATCTGATACGCCAAAATGATACAAGACTGGACAAAGCTTTAGTTCTCCTATGGATCTCCTCATTTCGGATTCAATCACGCAGGGAAACGCCTAGCATTGCTCTCTCCATTGCACACTGGGTGTACTTGAGCCTCCGTATAAGATGCATAGGTAGCTATCACGTTTCACTGCCGTAAGTCATCACTGGCAACAGACACTGCTGGTCATAGACTTTCGTCTTGAGACACTGAGGTAAGTCAGACGTGAACATTTTTCGAAGCTCCCCAAATGCTGCCCATCTGATCTGATCTGAGTTGGATTCGACGAGAGATATGTTTCTCAGAGATGCTTGTCCTAGGTATACGTAATGATCAACAACTTTGAGTGTAGTATTCCCAATATGAACTGTATTGGGTACAACATGGACATTCGACATGATTTTCATCTTATCCATATTCATCTTAAGACCCACACTTGAGAAGCACTACGGAGATCTCCGAGCATTGTATTCAAGTCCTCCAAGGTCTCAGCCATAAGAACTATGTCATCAGCAAAAATTAAGGTGTGTTAGGTACTGGCCATTATAATGTTGATGCCAAGTCCTTTCCAGTGCAAGAAACTATTGCACTGGAAAGGATTCGGCATGATGTCCTCTAATGCAGCTGTGAACAGTTTGGGAAAAATATCGTCTCCCCTGCCTTACATCTCGCTGCATTTGGATGGAATTTGTGCTCTGGTTCCTATAATTGGACCAACAGGGTGACATTTTGTATAACTTAGCACCCCTGGAAAGATTACAGCGCCACCCAGCCCCCAAATTTGATTCAATAGAGACCTGCCCCCTGATTACATAACTCTGTTAACAACTAAACACTTAACACTAACAATTTCTTAATTGAATTCGATTGAAACCGCAGTTACATTGCTGCTTTAGTAAGAAACAATGTGACATGATATCTAATCTTGCTAAGCTAAGCAGCAACGTAACTGCGGTTTCAATCGAATTCAATTGAGAAATTGTTAGTGTTAAGTGTTTAGTTGTTAACAGAGTTATGTAATCAGGGGGCAGGTCTCTATTGAATCAAAGCTTTCTCATAGTCCATGAACGCCAAGCAAAGTGGCAGATTATACTCCTCGATCTTCGTATAACCTGCCGCAACGTATGGATGTGGTCTATGGTGCTAAAGCCTTTTCGGAACCGAGCCTGTTCGGGAGGATGGAAGTCGTCGAACCTGCGAGTAAGATGATTCGTTAGGACTCTCGAAAACAACTTAAAAACATGGCTCAGAAGTAAGATGGGTCTGTAGTTCTTTAATAGGGACCTGTCACCCTTTTTAAAGAACAGAATCACCTCATTTATGTCCCATGCCTTCGGCATTCTGCCTTCAACGATGACGGAATTGAAAACCTTCTGGAGGACTTTAAGTATCGGCTTACTGCCCGCTCTCAGAAGTAGTGATTCTGTCTCCACCTTGTTATTTTTTAGCTGTTTGAGAGCCATACTAATCTCGTACAGGTTGACGTCCGGGATATCTTCGGTATAGTGTCGGATAAGCTTGGCTCTGGGGCCTTGCTTTCAATATATGTCTGCGTGAAATTCAACTGCCCATATAAATTCTCGATCTCCCTTAGGATTTCAGGCTTTGATAAAATGATGCGTCCGTCGTCAGTTTTCAGCTTCGTCATCTGGCTTTGCCCAAAAGACAGATCTCTCGCGAACACTTTGGAGCCTTTATTCCACTCGATAGCCTCTTTAATAGGATTCGTATCAAATTGGCGGAAGTCGCTCGTCAAATACTTAGAAATTTGCCTTTTTAGCTGCCAATAACGATGGGTATCCATCCACTAAGCTCTGGAGCCTCATTTCACGTCTCTGATCCATGAGTTTCTTTAGCTTGGTACGGTGGGTCTTAGAACTTAGACCGTACTGTACAGACAGTATCCACCACCTTGTTGTTTAGATTGTCCACATCTATGCTGTTCTCAAGGGCTTTGAAGCGTGAAATAAAAGACTTTTAACGGATACTAGCGCTTTGAAGCGGTTTCGGAGTTCGAGTTGAAAGTTCTCGGGGTTTTGAAAATGGGGCTGGTATCATTAAAATATTTTGAAAACTTTAGTTGATTTTTATAAATCCTAGGTATATAAAAATATAGGTAATTTTATTTGGCATTTTTTATTTTATTTAGAAGCACTACAAAGATTTCATAGCAAGACGATACCGTAAGAACTATTTACATTCTAGAAATATATAAATTGAAACAATAATTAACATGCAAAAGCTTAATGCAGATCTAGTTTAACTGCATAAAATGTGCAGAGATATACCAAAATAAAGATTAAAGAAAATTCACTCCCATAAACAGTGTAATGCAGTTTTACATTTATCAAGCTCCGTCTTTTTTACACGAATAAACGTGCAAAGTGCTATTGCAGGTACATGATGAAATAAACTGAACTAGAATAATAATATAAAATCTTTCGTAAATTTCTACTTTTCTAATAATATTTTTCATATTATTATGACTTATATTAAAAGTAATTTTTTTTATCTTCGACTTTGTCATACATTGTATATCAATATTTTTTAACTGCTTTGAGATATTCAAAAAAATCCGTTTTTATTTTCTCCTGTAAAGTTGTCTTTTTTCACTTGCACGTTTATTCGGTGCGGCCGTCGAAATGGCAAAGGCTGCAGGTGACTGAACAAAATTATCTGATCCGGTGGCCAAAACTTGAACAACGTTATTACAAATTTTTACCTAGGTTACGCCATCAGCTACATAGATGACAGCGACGCCATCACCTGCGATTCAATTTTGGAAGCGACTTGCTAGGTGACTAAAATCGACCGCCACAGGTGACTAAAATCTACCCATGTAAATAGCCCATTAGTTTTAGGCAATAATAATAAATAATAATAATAATAAATATTTGACAACATCACAAACATTGCTCCAATCCCAAAGTAAGTAGCTATAGCACTTGTGTTATGGAAATCAGAAACAACGGTGGTATGACACACACCCAGACCTGAGACAATATTGAAAAGTTCATTTTCTACATTGACCCAGCCGGGGATCGAACCCGGGACCTCAAGAGATGGTGACGCCTTGAAAACCGGCGTGCGAACCACTCGACCACGGAGGTCGCAATGTTTCGGGTGTTTCCTGTTCATCCGTAGAACCGAATATTATGAATTGTAACAGATTTAATAAGTGTTCATTTTTAGACTTTATGCATTCACAATGCTATTTTTATAATAAGATAAAGGAATATAATATACTAGAAACACAATCCATAACATTCAGTTCTACGGATGAACAGGAACCGCCCGAAACTCAAGAATAGTGTAATCGCGAGTACAGGCCCCTTACTGTCTCATTAGGATTCGATAGTATTTGGTCAGTGCATTGGGCTGGAATCCCATGGATGCGGGTTCGAGTCCCGTCTGAGATCTATGGGTGAGTCGATTTTTTCTAGTATGTTATTTAGATTTAATAAGAGTGATTTCTATAGCAACATTGTACCATTGTCTTTGGTTTTCTAACTTAGTCCATCCGTCCGGAAGTAATCGGGGGTAAGTTTAGTCCGAATTGTTGAGAGCGTACGGCCCAAAACTACGGACGACAAGTTGGGAGTAGATCTCTAGAACCATCTTGAATTTTATGACATACTTGGACCGTAAAATGTGAGAGTTATAATTAGCGTCATTGCTCCTTTTGTTTAAACTTTAATGAGAAAGCTCTTTGAAGCATTTTAACGTATAAAATCTAATAGAACTTTTGTAGTAGTCTTAGAAATAAAATAAAAAATGGTGGAAGGGTAGGAAAAGAATAGGCGTTTGTTGTCCACTTTTGACGTTGACTATCATGCTTTATAAAGTTTAAGATTTTCTTTGATAGGAAATCACATCTTACCTACTTATTGAGATGATTAAATTTTGTTATTATATAGTTAAGTATAGTACATTCTTCATCGAGAGGAGAAAGAGATTACCGTCGAGGGTGTCGTTTGAAGCCTGAGCCGTAGGCGAGGGCTTTAAAACACCCGAGATCGGAAATCGCACTTTCTCTCGAGTGATATATAGTGCTTTATACTACACCTACGAGGAAAATAAAAGACTAAATCTTTACTAATTGAAATGTATATTAAAATTATTGCAGTTAGTAAAGCTTAATGTTATACTTTTTCCATTAATGTTTGTTTGAGATTGCTGTTTCCTTCAACTGCGGACTGCGCCTTCAACTGCTACTTATCATTTTGATAGTTTTATTTTACTTTCTACGAAAACTGAATCCTCACACAATACACAAATCGAAAATGGCGCCAATGGCGTCTGCAATTTTCACATGTTTTTTTTTCAAATTGTTTATCCTGCCGCCGCAGGGTCGCACTGCCAGCCAGACACCATCCGACACACAGCTAGTGGCCAGTGTCATTTAGCGAACTTGGAGATAAAAACTCATTGTAAGAACTTTTTGGCTTTTGATATTTAGGTTACCGGCGCATAGTCTTACCCAAAATTAAAAAAGAAAAACCACGTAAATTTTCCTACACTTTTCTCTCCCGCTCAGATGCGTTTTCTCCCCGCATATTTGTTCGATATGCAATGACGTACTTTCTACCGTAAATTTGATAAAGTATCAAGGTACTTTCCGAGCAGGTATAGTATAAATTATATTTAATAGTCAAGTCAAACTGATCATCAGGACTTACCAATACGTTTGAAACTATTGATGAGTTTGGCTTAGACGCTGATTACGTAAGTACATTTAACTTTTTTTTCAATGATTAGTTATAAAAGTCATACAATTTAATATGTTGGGGGCGCTAGTTGGCTTATGAACAGAAGGTTCCGCTGCTGTAGCGTGACTGTCGCGCTGCTATGTTACCAATGTGAAAGCTCTCTTACCCGGTACTATGTTTTATTAAACCCCAAACGTTCACTAAAGTACAGCTGATTGCACACCAGCCCACGATCAAAGGAAGCCCCCTACATTACAATGCTAGTTATTCGAAATCTGTATTTACATGGGAAAACTTTGTTATTTACACAGTACCGAATCGTTGATAATTCTCTATGCTTGTCTTATGGGCAGGCAAATATTTACCGAGTGCGGTGAATGTATCAAGTTGGGAGCGAGTGTTTAAGTACAATGTAGGATTATAGAAGTTACAAAGATGCGGCGGGAATGTGGGGTCATTGAAGAGATTTTGGTTTATGAGCCAAATTTTAGTAATGTGTAGGTGTTGGATATACCTACAACAAGTTTAATAGGGAATGCTTTTGGTCAAAGCATGTAATCAGTAAATAAATGATTAATTTAAAATTAAAATTGAAATTTTATGATAAACTTGTTACAACAAATTACGTGAAAATTAGATATTAATAAACAAAAAGTTGAACAAACTTTACAAACGGAATAAAATTATAATGAATACTTTATAAAATTGGAATAAAACTTTTTAATTATTTATTACTTTGATAATTTATTCTGGAACACTTCGAGTTGCAATTTTTGAAACAATAAAATTAATTCGGTAAGTATGCTTGTTTTGTTCAAAATTATGAACATGACAATTTCATAACTTTTAAGACTAAAATATTTTTTTACGGTTTGTTCAAAAAAATAATTAAGACGTGATAAAATTTGAACAACGGTCTACACCGGAAGTGTTCTGGAAAATCAACAAACCCTTTGTAGGTTAGTGGTCGGCTCTTTGAAGATCATACCCTGGATTCTGTGTTTTTAGAAGCCACTTTTCCTTTACAAATATTGGGGTTCTTGTCCAATGTTTGTGTGGGAAGGATAAACTTTGTTTAACTCTTTATTAAAAGAAGGTATTCCGCAAAACTCTAGTAAGATCTCTCTGTTAGAGATAACGCCACCTTTGTTCACAATTATCATCATGACCTATGTAACAATAAATATTAGTGCAATAAATAATTAATAAATACTTACAAGTTTAGGTTTAATAAGGCGTCATAAACAAAGGTTCGTGTATTACCTTCTTATAATAGAAACGATTCCCTTTCTATATAGTTGTAAAGCTAATACTTGTTGCTATAAATAGCCCATCAAGTAATTCTTACAATACAATATAAATACAGAAAACGCTTTATTTTCGCCGTCAAGAGTTACCCCTTTGGATTGAATTTGTAAGCTTGTTCGTGATATTTCCATTCACAACGAAATATTACGTTCGCTTATTGTTACATTTAGATTAATTTCTCTTTTGTGTTTTTCCTGGGATGGCGGATTTGTTTATGGAACTACTATGAATAAATAATTGCACAAGAAAAATCCTACCTTAGATAAATCTAACTCAATTCTATAAGTATCATAATTTTGACTAACTTAAACGAAGTTGCAGTGAAAATTTTAACTAAATCACATTCCTAGAAATCCCGTTGAGTTGTCCCGTTATGGGGTTTCTGGGCTTTTTCTGCCCAGAGGTTTAATTAAAGGGACTACTGGGGTTTATCTTTCCAGAGGTTCCATTATTAGGTTTTTGATTCCTAGAAGTCCCTTGTGACGAGACCTCATGAGATGATGACGCATTGAAAACCGGCGTGCAAACCTCTCGGCCACGGAAGTCGTCAAACACTTAGTTCCGGTTTTGGCCAGTGGGTCATATAACCGCACGATATAACCAGTTTTCCACGCGGGCAAAGCTGAGGGCGGAAAACTAGTGTAGAATAAAATAAGTCTTCCATGAGGTAAAAACTAGGGCATTTGAAAAGCTTATAATGAAACCACTTTGGCTCGAAGCCAGATTCCGGGGATGCAAAACCGATAATTGCCCTGTGAATGGTTATTCACAGGATTCCTGAAGTTAATTGTTTAGTAGTGAAGTTTTGCATCTTTGAAACTTCATATGGTAGTAGCTAAATAGTACGATTATTAAGATGATATGAAAATAAGAGACAAATATCTAGATAGGTCGGTAATATCGGACCTTTGTGACTTTTTGACACACTAATAATTTTTGTTTCACACTAATAATGTTTGTTAGATCCACTGGTGGAGCATAAAAAGAGAGATGCAAGTATCACAGGATCCACCCAGGCCAACGGTGGATCACAGTGAAATTCAGCGTGTTGTTCGATCCACTGGTGGAGCATCAAAAGAGAGATGCAAGTATCACAGAATCAACCCAGACCAATGGTAGATCACAGTGAAATTCAGCGGGCTGTTCGATCCACTGGTGGAGCATCAAAAGAGAGATGCAAGTATCACAGAATCCACCCAGACCAATGGAGGATCACAGTGAACTTCAGCGGGCTGTTCGATCCACTGGTGGAGCATAAAAAGAGAGATGCAAGTATCACAGAATCCACCCAGACCAACGGTGGATCGAGATGGTGGATCCTACTGGACAGAGGGAAAACAATGATTTAAGTAAAATCAAATTTAATATACCGTTATTACTGTGATAAGATTTGTTGTTATTAAAAATGCAACCACATCCGGCAGCGTAAGTATGTGATGACTGAACATACAGCAATGAGAAAGGTATTTTTTTGAATTTTATACATTTTAACGCAGTTTAAATTTTAAAATATTTTTAACACAAAATCAAAATATTTACCTGCTCAATTTATCAGATTATAGAAGTAATAAATACTCATTTAGTACCGAACGTTAAATAACTTGGCTTAAAATGCTTATCATAAATTTTGTTTATCATCAATAATGATCTCGGGTTTAACTAAAACTTATGTTGTTTAATATTCACAATAATACAAGGTATAAGTAAAACTTTAATGAATTTATTTTATTTTGTCAGTGAGTTGATAGTTTAACCTTTAAACAGTAAACTAAAACGGTTTTTGATTTATTTACTCAATGGACTAATTCTTTTAAACAAAAAGAACAGAATTAAATATAAAAAAATATCTTCAATAACGAAAAAGAACGTACAAATAAAATAATGTTAACCTACACCATGTTACGAAAAATCCCTGAAGCCGAACACGGCGAACATTGTAGAAAAGGTGCAGCGCAGACAACCCTGAAAAATTATAAAACCTAAAAGCTGAAACAAAACTGAACTGAAAAAAACTGATGTGAAAAAAAGACATTTTTTTTTTTTTTTTTTTTTATTTTATTTAAACAACATTTACAAAGCAGGTTGAACAAAACACAAGTATTCGCCAAACTGCATGGCAGTTTGTTGGCGAAGAAAAGCACTCATTAACAATTAAATTGATTGTGTACACCTACTATCATCACAGTATTATAAAGCTAACTATTAAATACTTTACATTATTTTATACTATTTGCATGAAATGATCTTTTAATTTTCTCTTAAGAATGGGTTTACAAACTTTATTATCCTCTCTTAGTAAATCCACCTCGTTACATATATCAGGCACTAAGTATCTTGAACATCTTTTACCATAATAGTTTATTGTACTTGGCTTTATAAACTTGTTCTGTCTAACCCTTCTTGTATTATATCTATTTCTTACTTTCACTTTATATTCTTCGCTATAGTAGTGATCTATTGCTATCATATATTTTACTTTGTTTTCTAATGGAAGTATTTGACAGATAGAAAATAATTTATCATAATCCCTATTACATTTCTCTTTTACCTTTTTAGTGACCAAATATTTAAGTAATCTGATTTGTAACTGCTTTATATCTTTTAAGTAGGAAGCAAAAGTACGACCATATATATTTAATCCATAACTTATTAAGCAATCTGCCAGCGCATAATATACTGTTTTCATAGTCTTCTTATCTAACACATGCTTTAACTGGTAAAACTTGCACAACATGGATCTCAACCTTGCACAGACATTATTTACATGGGATTTCCAATTAAAATGTTTATCTATACTTATTCCTAGGTACTTATAGGTTTCTACCAATTCTATATTAGAACATTTACAATTTAATTTATTTTTATGCAGGCATTCGTAACTGTGACCTATTATGGCTACTTCTGAGTGGTTCACATGCTTAGCTATCGCATTATAGGGCGAGTGTATGTGCATACATTTTGTTTTAGAAAGGTTAAGAATTATGCCATTATCGTGAGCCCATTTTGTTATATTTTCAAAGTCACTTTGTATACAACTCTGTACTTCTCTGATGTTTTTCGAGGCATACAGCAGACACATATCGTCAGCATACAAAAGTACATCGCAGTTTTTAATTACATTACAAACGCTATTGACATGCATTAGGTAGCCCACCGGCCCGAACACGGACCCGGTCGGCACGCCCAGTGTAACACTGGCCTCTTCCCCCACAGTTCCGTTCACTGCTGTGCGCATTGTTCTCTTAGATATGTAATTTCGAAAAAAGTCATTAGTAGGCCCCCTAATTCCACATTCCTGCATTGCCTGAAGCAGCACATCGCACATGCAACCCTAGGCCTAAATTGTATTTTGCTTTTGCCCATTATTAGGAATGATTATTGAAAACAAAGTCGATTTGTGTCTAGGGTTGTCAATTTTCAGTTTTCCATACAAATGAAAAAAAAATACGGATTATTACAAAACAAAACAGAGGAGCTCGGTGGCGCAGTGGTTTAGCGCCTGGCCCAGCGATTGCGGAGGTTAAGCAACGTTCGCAAGGGTCGGTCATGGGATGGGTGACCAAAAATTTATTATCTCGAGCTCCTCCGTACTTCGAAAGGCACGTTAAGCCGTTGCTCCCGGCTGCATTTGCAGTCGTTAACACCCACCAATCCGTATTGGGCCCGCGTGGTGGGTTATGGCCCGTCCTCCTTATCCACCCATAAGGAAGGCCTGTGCCCCAGCAGTAGTGGGACATTAAAAATGGCCGATGGACATGGACATTATGAAATACCCTGTATACCTTTATTTCATTGTTTGCTATAAATTAAAAAGCCATTGTCTTGTGATAAGACGACATAATTGATGTACAATAAGGACTCAGTTATTAGTCGACAGCTAAATCAAGCGTTGCGAATTTGATGCCGGCCCTGGGGAAATCAATTTGTAAGGATAAAAAGTACAGTCAGCGGCAACTAAAATTGTGCACATTTATCGCAAAACTTGTCTTACTGCGAACAGTTAAGGTGCTAATTTAAAAATTTTATTTTTGATCGGATTCTAAGCTTGTTTTAAATCACGAAGATATACCTACTTGTGACTAGCGAGGAAAAGATTAAGCTACAATAAGTTCGCTTTGGTACCTAATAAGGTTAAGCAGATATTAGTATTTTTTCATTCCATATTAATAATTACGAAATAAAGGTAGAACATTTAATAAAGGGAAATTAATCTCTAAAAACAGCTAATTCAATTATTTAAATCACAATTAGCATGTTCACTATTTATTTTAGTCCTGACTACTGTACTGGGGTGCAGGCTTTAATTATGGGTGGATAAGGAGAACCATACCCTACCGGGCGGACCCAATGCGGAATGGTGGGTATTAACGACTGCAAATTCCAGGACAATAGCGGCTTAACATACCTTCTTAAGAACGGTGGTGCTCGAGATAGTAATATTCTTGTCACCCATCCGATTACCAAACCTAGCGAAAGTTGCTTAACTGCAAAATCGTAGTCCGAATCCACTACACCACTTTGCCATCGAGCTCCTTGAGATAATTTATACAAAAAAAAAACCCTAATGCTGAATATGCCTGATAGAGACCATCAAACTGAAGAACTTTACGGCATAAGGGGTTATTAGCACGTTGTGTACAAAACTGTATATAGCTTTAAAATCGATAGTTCCATGGATGTGTGGAGATTAAAGCTTTGTTTCAGTAGTTTGAATAGAACAGCTGCATCCATCAGCAGCTAAAACTCAACCGCAAAAGTACTCAGCATCAGCAGTCTCCAGATTCCAATACACCGTCTGTTTAAACAAGCGAACATCGTAGTGTTGAGCAAAATTGCTCCCGATAAATAAACCTGGTCATCAATTCTCGCCTACAGTTGTAATGAAATTTTGCGATTTGTTGCCCTCATAAACAAAATCCTTCTTTATAGGGGGTGATTGCAGACTTTACAGGGTTTCTCTACGAAATCCCCTTTACGAGGCTTCTCCGCATGTATCCTTTATAGTGTCGGAACAACAGTTTAGAGTTTAATAAAGTTAAAATTTGAAATCATTTCAGATTACTCTGTTGGTTTAGATTTGTAAAGCTATTAATATTGTTTTCGCTTGGGGTTTTACCAGCGCACATGAGAGCTTTACTCATTATCTATGACTCCGTATTTAGTTATTTATAGCGGGATTCCCTTTTACCGGCTCTGGAATACGTAATAATATCACATTAATATTTACTGCTCCGAAACAAAAGGGTAGGTATTTATATAAATCTCTCAGATATATTAGATTAGCGTGTGGTTGACTTAAAATGGGAGATAGCACATTAAACATTGCTATTTTGTTAACTTAATTGAAATAAAGGATTGCGTTGACGTGCGTGACTCCCAATAATTAGTGAAATCTACTACAAACTTTCTAAATTAACTATTTGAAGGACACGAATCAATCATTTGAATATTCGTTTTCCGAATTCGTGCCATTCCTCCATTAAACAACCACCGATTAACTTATAACAACAAAATTTGTACCTTGATCTTTGATTAGCTCTTTTATCTTAACCTCGATCTAAAACACCTAATTTTTACAAGCTCACAAACAAGTTTTATTACTAACCACATTTTCTCTTTGTTTCAGAAAGCATCGATAAATCTGGAGAGGATCCGGTGGTCGCAGCTTTAAGGCCGTACGGAGCACCAGACGATGATGACGGGTCTTCCAACAGCAACACGGATGATTTCCAAAAGTTTTTCGGGAACTTTACTAAAATGAACCCCCAAAGTCCCGACCCCACCAGAGATGATGTGTCTCTTATAGACCACTTCTTAAACGTAGAACATAGTTATAATAATGATACTCAAAGGTTGACAATGGATGATATTGTCAACACTGAGATAAAAGACTTTACTAATGAAACGTTAAGTGAAAATGAAAATGTTACTATTACAAGACCAAGTGTTTATGAAGATGTAGTTACAAAATTCCTAAGGTTGATAGAAACCCAACATTTGTTAGGTGAAAATTGTACAGCTGGAACACATCTTAATTTAGGAGAGGGTGTTGTAGATAGATACGCACAAGAAAGATTTAGAATAGAAGCGGATGTAGCAGTGAATAGAGCAAATATGCTTACTAGACTATGGAAATACGCGGGGCCGTCAGTTATGCATAACGAGTATTTATTACATGCGAGCGTTTTCTCTATGGTGGAGTTTGATGACGATATATTTGGCGCAGGGAATTGCTACGACCAATACCAATATAAGGATTATCAGCTTTTTTGCCCGTTCGCGTACAGATTGCCAGAAGGACCAATATTGGCAAAGGATCTGGCTGTGGAATACAAATATTTGAGCAACACTTCTGAGTGGTTCTACATAGCTCGCAAGAACGCGGAACGTGTTATCCGAAATCACAATCAATTTAGACGAGGTGAGTAATATACGACTGGCTGTAATTATATTCTGCCTAAGGGTTTCAGTTCACATAATGGAATATTACTTACAAAATTATCTCGCCAACAGGTGTTTGAATTACATATCTATTTGAAAAAAATATATGTAAAATTTAGTTAATGATTGATTTGATATTATATTTCTTTGAATTTCGTAAAGACTGTCTGTCTATTTTTAGTAACGCCTTACATTATTTAGTTGATTATGTAGCAGGCTTAGATTATTTGTACCAAACTGATATATTACCTTAATATTAATAACTAAAATATTAACTAAATAGTTATTTTAAATCTACAATTTTCATAACTTATCAATAAAACATAGATTCTATTAAACTATTCAATACCTTTATATCTAGGAAGGAGTACTTATTAAATCTTTATACATTATCGTTGGCTTGGATGAACAGGATATTAACTCAAAAATTTAGATTTTTTTCTTAAAAATGCAGTTCTAATAAAAAAAATCGAGATCTTTTTAACGAATAAGGTCTTAAATAGATCCGGAGCGAAATGGCACAGGAGGCAGGTAGTATCTCCGTTCTTTTCGTGCTTTTGGACCCTAAGCTTTGACTAACACAGTCAGTCTTATTCAGTCTTACACCGTGAAGCTACAGTAAAAGGTTGTCGTCGTTTCTTGAACAGGGTATTAAAACTAAAATGCTGTGTTCACTTTAAATAAAGTTTTTTTTATTTATTTATTTATTGTATGTATAATGTATTTCTTTACGATAGCTTTTTAATTGCATTTTTGTGGCTATTATAACGTATATCGTACTTTTTTGAAATGCAACAGTGTTGCTCAAATCAACGAATTTTGAGTTAAAACTTTGTTTTTCAAATATTTTATGTTAAAAAGGGTATTATTATACATTATTCTGAATAATTTCAAGATTTTCTTAAAACTACTTGACTGAAAATAAATAAAAAGTATTTAAAATATTGTCATACGTATAGGCTTTAAATGTATTGGGTCATTTTGAACTTACCATCCAAATTTTAAGGATGTGTCCAGTCCATGAAACTAAACAACCTTCTGGAAGAAACATGTGTCAAATTTCTCCACAAAATTTTGGTCATCCCATACTAAATTGATCACGTGATCTCTTTGATTTGTATGGAAAGTCAATTTTTATTTTACATATTTTACCATGACGTGTTCCTTATGCTAAGTTTAAAATGACCCGATATATAGGTAGGTCAAGTGAGCCAAATAATAACAGGAAACTTTAAAATTGCTCTACTGAAGAATCTCTGTTTTTGAGATAATACCCTGTTCATCTGGACCAACGATATGTGATTGCTTTTTGTTTGAGATCAGGGGGGTTACTCCTGATGCGATAGAGAATATCCAGATCAAGTTGGAATCGAGTAAACGTCAAAACGGTATAATGGAAAGCATGGAAACCGTTTTCGATGTACCAAAATAACAGATTTTTTACGTGTATTCGATCCTGATGTGAACTCGATCCCTCAATTCTCGTCGAGAGTAGGGGGGCAGAACAATGTGGAACAGAGAAATGTTATGTTGTACGTCACTCGAAGCCACGGCACTGACATTGTAACAACTCTGATTAACCCTTCTCGAGCCTACAAGGATGTTACGGTTAAGTTGTTTGTAATTAATGCGTTAATCCTCACACGAGAACAAAGCGTACAAACTCTACACCCATGTCTGTTGCTTCGGGTTGAGAATGTTAATTCGTGTTAGAGGGTTGTTCATTTTATTCTTTACCTACACCGTCCTTTGTTTGTTTTTCAAGTACAATATTTAAATTTTTCCTTTCGTCACGCACTTTGGACATTTAAAATGTTTTTATTTTATTTCTTATCTAGCTTCCGATGAAGGACATAGTTAACAAATTCACGAAATTCTCTTCTATAAAACAGTTTTTAGTTACGCACTTGTAAAGGATACAGATGCAGTTTATTGTTCCAAAGCAATAGAACGCCGAAAACCTTTCAAATGAATTAAAAAAGGGCGTGGGTCCACAGTATTTTATGTGAATACGGGTGAATCAATTGGAGCATCGAATGGAATCATGTTTATTTGTTTCCGGATGGAACACGTGACGAATGATTAAATGAAAACCGATAGAAAATAGAGTTCTGTATTGAAAGATTGAGAGATACCTATGAGTTTAATGCATTTCCAAAAAACGGCAAATCCCACTATTATCGATTCCACACATATCTAACTAATTAGTACAAATAAACCAGCTAGAGAATTCTACATTGGCATGTTCAACATTCCTGTTAAATTTGCCATATTTCAAATTCCAACCAATCGCCGGTATAATCTGAAACACTTAGCCGACATGGCGTGAGAATCAGCCACAAAATTAATACGCCCATCGGAACTGAGAACTCCCCATCAATATAAGCTTCGAACGGAACTGCTTCAGGAGATAATTGGAAGAAAATTACCCGAGCATCGGGTAATGTGTGGTCGGTCGCAAACTTTATTTATGGCAAACCATTGAGAGCATGGTTGTTTTTCGGAAAAGTTATAGCGTATCTTTTGTCATTGGACGATATCAGGGTTCGTAGGTTCAGGAGTTTAATAGGTGAACTAATGGGATATATTGAACATTTTGTTCCATGTGGATCCAGTTGTTAGAAAAAAAAATGATATTTTTATTCAATGACGTGTGAAAATCACATTGACAAAATATGTTACAAATTGGCAAAAAAGCTCTAGAATCCGTTTACTGTGTTTATTTTCATTTTATTATTCTACGCCGTTACAGTAGGAATGGGGCAATGTGTCAAATATTGAACGAGTGTTGATTTCCCAAAAGAGGTAAATTGTTTCAAGAGAAATCATCATTCAGCGAGGGTGTGTTAAATAGAATAATGCCTGTTTACTTATAAATCTCTTCCAGAAGTAGGTATACATGCCGAAACACCACTTACCCAAAAAAAAAATTACTTACACCGGTTACAATACACGCAACAAAGTTACAGGTCCCAGTGACTTGACTATCACTACATAGTATAAAACAAAGTCGCTTCCCGCTATCTGTCCCTATGCATGCTTAGATCTCAAAACTACGCAACGGATTTTATGCGCTTTTTTAAAAGATAGTATGATTCAAGAGAAAGGTTTATAAATTATGTATAACACATGGTGTCAAATTCCACTCTACACCGAAATGAAGCGAGGGCGGGTCGCTAGTAGGTACATAAGGATTTAGCCCAAAAATGTATATGTAGGTAAAATAAACTACCATTCCAAATTGGCACTGAATAAATTTAAAAGTGTAATGATAAATATTTGTTATACAAGTGACCCAAGTCAATTTGTGCTGCGAATGCCGACTATAAATCACAAATTAGAAAAGTAGTCTAGAATTCAATCACGAGCGTAGCGAGTGATTCTAATATAGATCTAGAGCACAGTGAATGATTTAAAGGCACGGCAGTTACAGGCAAGGCAGTGATGTCTTATCACAAAAATTTGGTCTCGTGTTAAACATACAAGTTTTCACCTCTACCAGCGAAAAGTTTTCACGTGTCTTTCCTGGTAGTTAGAAACTTGTTCTCCCAACTCTTTTGGAGTAAGACAAAACTACCTTCATGGCTAGATGCACTAACATTTTATAATATACTAGCGGCCGCCCGCGACTTCGTCTGCGTGGAAAGTTTTTTGCTATCCCTCGGGAACAATATTGTTTTTCGTTATAAAAAGTACCCTATGGCCTTCTCTGTACCCCTTACAACGTGTATGCAAAATTTCATGATGATCGGTTCAGTAGTTAAGACGTGAAGGCGTAACAAACAAGCAAACGGACTTCCGCATTTATAATATTAGTAAGAATTATGCATGACGCTCGCTTACAGTCAGCGGCTGACAATCCGTTCAGTGTGACCATCACCTAAGTCCTTCATTGATTCTTTCCTCAAGAACGTAATAAGGCCAGTGCAATTTGTCTAGATTATGTCTAAAAATATTTGAAACCAAATATGTAATGTAATTAATTAGCCTCTGGTAATTAATCGTTGCTGAAAGAAGGTTAACTAAGCGCATCAAATAGGTCATTTAATTATACAACGTGTTACAAAAAACCCCCAAATGCGAAAAATGGTAGATAGAAACCAACAAACTGAACAACTTTTACTATGAGATCAACTCTGAAATCGCGAAGAAAAATCTACTTTTTCATACAAAAATTTATAACGAAAATACCTATCAAAATGTGTGAAACAACAGATTTTTTTCGCGATTTCAGAGTTGGCCCTGTACCTTGATTGCGTAAAGCTGTTGCTAACAATTCTCGATAGAAATCGATTGAAAGCGCGGTTGCATTGCTGCTTTAGTTAAGATAGTTGTCACATTGGTTCTTAACTAAAGCAGCGATGTAACTGCGATTTCTGTCAAAGTTGATTGCAACAAAATTACAAAATCACCCCCCTGGTCCCATAGTAAAAGTTGTTTAGTTCGATGGTCCCTATTTACCATATTCGGCATTAGGGGTTGTTTTGTAACAAGTTGTATAAGTAGGAAATCATTATGTAAAAATATGTTTTCTAGATCACTCGATTGTCCGTCTATCTTTCTATCAAGAGTTCAAGAAACTTTTTCTATGAAACACGTAGAGTCGTAGATGCAAGTTGAATACCAAATAATGTAGATTTATGGGCCTTTTGGAACTAGGAATTGCAAAAAAACCGGCCAAGTGCGAGTCGGACTCGCGCATGAAGGGTTCCGTACCAAAAAGCAAAAAATCACGTTTGTTGTATGGGAGCCCCCCTTAAATATTTATTTTATCCTGTTTTTAGTGTTTGTTGGGCAACAGAAATACCTAATCTGTGAAAATTTCAACTGTCTACCTGCAGTTGTTATTAATAGCGAGCAAAAAACACCTAAAAAGATCACGTCTGTTGTATGGGAGCCCCCTTAAATATTTATTTTATTCGGTTTTTAGTATTTGTTGTTATAGCGGCAACAGAAATACATAATCTGTGAAAATTTCACCTGTCTAGCTGTCACGGTTCATGAGATACAGCCTGGTGACAGACAGACAGACAGACGGACAGCGGAGGCTTAGCAATAGGGTCCCGTTTTTACCCTTTGGGTACGGAACCCTAAAAAATTGAACAAAATTATACTCTTAGACCCAAACATAAAAAAATGTGTGGAATCCTTGATGTGCGCGCGACTTAAATTCGACTTGTCTGTATTTTTATCAGCAACACTAGCTTCTGCCCGCGACTTCGTCCGCGTGAATGTTAGAGAAAATCCTAATAGAACCTTCAACCAGGATCTGACCAGTCATTTTTACGTTTCCCGTTCCGGTTCCGGTTCCCGTTCTGTTCCCGGCCCTTCGCATCCCTTTCCTGTCCCGTTCCCGTACCCCTTCCATTGCCATTCCCGTTCCCGTCCCGTTCTCGTTCCCGTTCCCGTACCGTTCTCGTCCCGTTCCGTTCCCGTTTATTTCCCGTTCCGTTCCCGTTCCCATTCCGTTCTCGTTCCGTTCCCATTCCGTCCCGTACCCCTTCAGTTCCCATTCCCGTTCCTGTCTTTTTCTCGTTCCCGTGCCGTTCCCATTCCCGTTCCCGTTCCCGTTCCCGTTCCCGTTCCCGTTCCCGTTCCCGTTCCCGTTCCCGTTCCCGTTCCCGTTCCCGTTCCCGTTCCCGTTCCCGTTCCCGTTCCCGTTCCCGTTCCCGTTCCCGTTCCCGTTCCCGTTCCCGTTCCCGTTCCCGTTCCCGTTCCCGTCCCGTTCTAGTCCTGTTCCGTTCCCGTATTGTTCCCGTTCCGTTCCGTTCCCGTTCCTTTCCCCTCCATTCCCCTCCCGTTCCCGTGCCGTTCCTTTTCCGTTCCCGTCCCGTTCTCGTTCCCGTTCTGTTCCTGTTTCGTTCCCGTTTCGTTCCCGTTCCGTTCCCGTTACGTTCCGTCCCATTCTGTTCCCGTTTCGTTCCTGTTCACGTCCTGTTCACGTCCCGTTCCCGTCCCGTACTCCTTCCGTTCCTTTTCCCGGTACCGTTCCCGTCCCGTTCCTGTCCCTTTCTCTTTTCCGTTCCGTTCCCGTTCCCATTCCATTCCCGTTTCATTCCCGTTCCCTTTCCATTCCGTTTCCGTTCCATCCCGTCCCGTTCTCGTCCTGTTCCCGTTCCCGTTCCTGTTCCCGTGCCCGTGCATGTGCCCGTGCCCGTGCCCGTTCCCGTTCCCTGGATGAGCATGTCCAGGTCCAGGTCCACGATGTGTCATGTCCACCGTGTTGGACTTCAAAATAAATCTCATTTTCGCAATCACCATCCCATAAAACCTCAAGAACAACATCCATAGCGATTTTTATGTTTACTCACCCCATTTACCCCCTAAGGGGTTGATATTCAAAATCACAAAATATATGTTTGCCTATTTATTTTTAGATGTGCTCCTACGAAGTTCAAAGTTGTAATGTCTATTTTATATTATTTTTCCATACAAAATTGGAACCCCATTTTCACCCATTTAGGGGTTGAATCATGTCGACCGTGTCAGACTTCAAAATAAATCTCATTTTCGCAATCACCATCCCAAACCTCAAGAACGACATCCACATCGATTTTTATGTTTACTCACCCCATTTACCCCCTAAGGGTAAATGGGGTGAGTAAACATAAATTTGATTTTCAAAATCACAAAATATATGTTTGCTTATTTATTTTTAGACGTGCTCCTACGAAGTTTAAAGTTGTTATGTCCATTTAATATTTTATTCCATACAAAATTTGAACCCCATTTTCACCCCTTGAGGGGTTAAATCATGTCCGCCGTGTTGGACTTCAAAATAAATGTCATTTTTGCAATCGTCATCCCAGAAAACCCCAATAACGACATCCATATCTATTTTTAGGTTTACTCACCCCATTTACCCCCTAAGGGGTTGATTTTCAAAATCACAAATATATGTTTGCGTATTTATTTTTAGACGTGCTCCTACGAAGTTTAAAGTTGTAATGTCCATTTAATATTATTTTTCCATACAAAATTTGAACCCCATTTTCTCCCCTTGAGGGGTTAAATCATGTCCACCGTGTTGGACTTCAAAATAAATCTAATTTTCGCAATCGTCATCCCAGAAAACCCCAACAACGACACCCATATCTATTTTTAGGTTTTTTACCCCTTTTCACTCCCATTTCATCCCCGTAGGGGTTGAAATACTAACAATAACAATATTCTTTGCGTTAGATTTCTATCCATAAACCTAAATTATATATTTAGCAATTTTTACTTCGAAAATAAAGGATTTTCTTCAATACACAACTTCATCCCCCTTTTGACGCCTTCGGGGGTAGAATTTTGAAAAACGCCGAGACCTGTATTTATTCATTTTCAATTGTCAGCCTAAACACAAAATTTGAAGATCCTAGCTTCAAAACTGAGGGACTTTCATACAAACTTTCATCCCTTATTTCATCCCCTTAGGGATAGAATTTTCAAAAATCCTTCCTTAGTGGATGCTTACACTGTATAAGGTATCTGTGTGCAAAATTTCAAGTCTCTAGGTCCAGCGGTTTGGGCTGTGCGTTGATAGATCAGTCAGTCAGTCAGTCAGTCAGTCAGTCAGTCAGTCATTCAGTTTACGATTTTATATATTAAGATCACAAACACAGTTTGATCAAACCTATGCTGAAAATTTTATTCATAGACTAAAGTAGATTCCCGTCGTTTTGTTTTACGTTATTATTTCCTCTTACTTATTAATATCCCATCTTATTTATTTATATTTAACTAGCTTCTGCCCGCGACTTCGTCCGCGTGGATATTAGACGAAATTCTTTTAAGGAACCTTCAACCAGGATCCGGCCAGCCATTTTTACGCGATTAGGCGAGTCCCCATCAAGCGCGCTGCCTCGCGAGGCAAGACATTTAACGCGTGTGGCGGGCCTCGCACCAGGCTTCCAGTTCCGGTTCCCGTTCCCGCTCCCGCTCCCGTTCCCCGTTCCCGTTCCGTTCCGTTCCCGTCCCGTTTGCGTTCCCGTCCCGTAAACGTCCCGTAACCGTTCCGTTCCCGTTACGTTCCTGTTTCATTCCCGTTTCGTTCAGTTCCCGTTCCGTTCCCGTCCGATCCCGTCCCGTACTCGTCCCGTACCCCTTCCGTTCCCGTTCCCGTACCCGTCCCGTTCTAGTTCCCGTTACCGTCTCGTTCCCGTTCCGTTCCGTTCCGTTCCGTTCCGTTCCGTTCCGTTCCGTTCCGTTCCGTTCCGTTCCGTTCCGTTCCGTTCCGTTCCGTTCCGTTCCGTTCCGTTCCGTTCCGTTCCGTTCCGTTCCGTTCCGTTCCGTTCCGTTCCGTTCCGTTCCGTTCCGTTCCGTTCCGTTCCGTTCCGTTCCGTTCCGTTCCGTTCCGTTCCGTTCCGTTCCGTTCCGTTCCGATCCGTTCCGTTCCGTTCCGTTCCGGTCCGGTCCGGTCCGTTCCGTTCCGTTCCGTTCCGTTCCCGTTCCCGTGCCCGTGCCCGTGCCCGTGCCCGTGCCCGTGCCCGTGCCCGTGCCCGTGCCCGTGCCCGTGCCCGTGCCTGTTCCGGTTCCCGTTTCCGTTCCCTGGATGTGCATGTCCAGGTCCAGGTCCATATGTGTCATGTCCACCGCGTTGGACTTCAAAATAAATCTCATTTTCGCAATCACCATCCCATCAAAGAACGACATCCATATCGATTTTTATGTTACTCACCCCACTAACCCTCTAAGGGGTTGATTTTCAAAATCCTAAAATATATATTTAGACGTGCTCCTACGAATTTTAAAGTTGTGATTTCGATTTTGTATTCTATTCTTTTTCCATACAAAATTTGAACCCCATTTTTACCCCTTTAGGGGTTAAATCATGTCCACCGTGTTGGAGCTCAAAATAAATGTCATTTTTGCAATCGTCATCCCAGAAAACCCCAATAACGACATCTATATCGATTTTTATGTTTACTCACCCCATTTACCCCCTAAGGGGTTGATTTTCAAAATAGCAAAATATATATTTGCCTATTTATTTTTAGATGTGCTCCTACGAAGTTTAAAGTTATAATGTCTATTTTATATTATTTTTCCATACAAAATTTGGACCCCATTTTCACCCCTTTAGGGGTTAAATCATGTCCACCGTGGTTGGACTTCAAAATAAATGTCATTTTTGCAATCGTCATCCCACAAAACCCCGATAACGACATCCATATCTATTTTTAGGTTTTTTTTTAACCCTTTTCACCCCCATTTCATCCCCTTTGGAGTTGAAATCCTAACAAAAACAATATACGTTGCTTTAGATTTCTATCCATAAGCCTAAATTATAAATTTAGCGATTTTTACTTCGAAAATGAAGGATTTTCTTTAATACACAACTTCATCCCCCTTTTGACTCCTTCGGGAGTAGAATTTTGAAAAACGCTGAGACCCGTATTTATTAATTTTTAATCGTCAGCCTAAATACAAAATTTGAAGATTCTAGCTTCAAAACTGAGGGACTTTCATACAAACTTTCATCCCTTATTTCATCCCCTTAGGGATGGAATTTTCAAAAATCCTTCCTTAGTGGATGCCTACACTACATAAAGTATCTGTGTGCAAAATTTCAAGTCTCTAGGTCCAGCGGTTTGGGCTGTGCGTTGATAGATCAGTCAGTCAGTCAGTCAGTCAGTCAGTCAGTCAGTCATTCAGTTTACGATTTTATATATTAAGATTCATACATGCGACCTCATTTCGTCCATCTCTCTTCTTTTTTTTTTTTACAAATCTTATTTAAAACTCCTTGGTATTATTTTTTATACTTTTTAATCCATGTACTTATGACAACATAAAGCATTCTCTCTATCCTTTTCTCACATATCAATTTGACAAGTCTCATCCTTGTCACTCTATCTCTTTTTTCTTTATAATATCAAAAGTTAGTGTTAGAAATTAAAAAAAGCATTTTGCCTAGCGCTCGCAGCTAAAATTTATTTTGCTGCGAGTTTTTATGCACCAAAAGCGCCGTTTTCGTGCTGGAGAGGTGAACATTTTTTTTAATCAAACCATTTTTACAAAGTTATTGAGTTCATGACAGAAAATTAGAAATAAAACAAAATAATTTTGATTTGTAAATGTGTTCCTCTTCATAGCCATTCATTATGTATTCTGTGAATAGACTTTGCCTATACCTACTGGAAGAAAAGTTATGACAATTAATTTTGATTTAATTTATTTTATTTTATTTATTATTTTGAATGCTCTAAGGGGCTTTCTGACAATATCGAGACAATTATTATTACTGTGATGGCTAAATAGATAGATAATAGGTACTACCTACTAACATCGAATTTTCCTTACTGTAATATAATGATTCATTAAATTAAATTTATTTTATGATTTAAATATATTATTAAGATATACATTGAGAAGATAAAAAAGCATAGACTTATTATATTACTAAAAAGTAACGCTATGATCATATGCCAAATGTAACCTTCTATGGTCAATAAATGAAATAAAAATAAAACAGTTACGAAAAATACAATGTCTTGTTAAAAAATCTAATATTTTATAGGAACTTGTACGTAACAAAGAACGTTATTTCCTTTTAAGATTTTGTAGCTGTAATTAGGTTAGGTACGTCATACGAATGTCACGAATGTTGTATCGTCAGCGAACCGTAAGTACTTATGAAAAAATATGAAATACTTGAGTAACTTCCGTATCTTGAATGTTGAGAGGCAGATTTTTCCTATTCCATTAAGAGGTAGGTACCTAGTTACTACTGAAGAAGAAATATACATTCATGATCATGAACCTATGCACTATACCCGATACCTTAGAATACAACAAAATAACATTAAAACTTCATAACTCCAAATAAAATAGGCACTTTCATAGTATTACTTTAAAAACATAAGGAGACTTTAACCGTAGAAATTAGTTTTTTTTTTATGGTACACAAAGCGCTCAGTGGCTCAGTGGTTTAGCACCTGAGGTAAAGCAACTTTCGTAAGAGTCGGTCATGGGAAGGGTGACCAAAAATTTATTATCTCGAGCTCTTCCGTGCTTCAGAAGGCACGTTAAGGCTGGCCCCAGACCTACCGGTTCCGTTTCTTTGCTTTGCTGTGCTACCTTGCTTGAAAGACCGCCGGCCAACTAGGGTAATTTTCAATCTATCGCATTTTGGGACTAGACCAAATTGGCAAGATAGCCATTAGCTTGGTTTTATCAAATATCATCGCCTGGATTGCGAAGTAGGAAGCTTTTAGGAGATATGCCACCCTGAACATGGACTCCGATCGTTAAAAATAACTCGATCGCTTATTTATACAAGATGTTTGGTAAAGCCTTATAAAACTGAATATGGTAGATAGGGACCATAATAAAACTGAACAACTTTTACTTTGGGACCAAATCTGAAATCGCGAAAAAAATTAACTGTTTCATACATTTTGATAATTTCGTTATTAATTTTTGTATAAAACAGCAGTTTTTTTTTTAAAACGAAAACGAAAACTTCTCATCGCACCCCAGACGACGATATTTGATAACACCAAACTAATGGCTATCTTGCCAATGTGGTCAGGTCAAAATATGCGATAGATTGAAAATGAGCCTCTTGGCCGGCGGTCCATGGTAGAACAGCAAAGCAAAGAAACGAAACCGGTAGGTGTGGGGCCAGCCTAAGCCGTTGGTCCCGGCTGCATTTGCAGTTGTTAACACCCACCAATCCGCATTGGGCCATTAATCCAGCCAGGCCAGTCGGACATTAAAAATGTCTGACGGACACACAGCAGCACAATAGGATCATACAAAACTGTAAGACTAAATGATTTTAAACTATAACGTTTAAGAAGAGCCACATGTGATAACCTGATATATTGCTAAATCTAAATTATATTTTATAAAGAAAATAACCACATATTTCTTTCATTCGAGAATATGGATAGTAATAAAGCAATGCGGTATGAAAGATGATATAATAGTGACATTGATGGAAAGATTGATCTTCGGTGGTTTGGGCGTGAGAAGAAAATTAATGAACATCAGGTGACATCACAAATTAATAGACCGGAAGTGTGGAGATGCGATTGTGAAGGCTGAGATAGAGTTAAGTTGTATGTAAAAGAAAGAAAATGTATTTGTATCAATCCCTTGGAAAACAGAAATGCTAAGAAATATTGTTTTCATTTTATATATTTTCCTTTTTATTCTTTTATATGTTTTTAGTTGAAGTATTACCGACTTGGGTTCCAAGGGACACAACCCGGTTCTTTTTCTTATTTTTTTAAGTAAGTTGAGGAGCTCGGTGGCACAGTGGTGTAGCGCCTAGCCCTGCGATTGCGGACGTTAAACAACATTCGCAAGGGTTAGTCATGGGATGGGTGAGCAAACATTAAATATCTCTAGGACCTCCGTGCTTCGGAAAGCACGTTAACTCGTTGGTCCCGGCTACATTTGCAGTCGTTAACACTCACCAATCTGCATTGGGCCTGCGTGGTAGGTTATGGTCTATCCACCTATAAGAAAGGACTGTGCCCCAGCATTGGGACATTAAAAATGCATGATGATGAAATATGTCGTGTGTATATTACTTCGGGACTAATAAAAACCAATTACACCTACAGGTTACAACACTTACACCTACAACGATACTGCACACACGCAGAGAGAGCCCGACGAGATACTCTCAGTATCGTACGAAGACGGCAAGTGGTCGAAGCCGTACTATGACTGCGGAGGCGGCAATATCTGGATGCTGACTTATACTGTCCCGTTTTTTGGGTACAATAATGGGACGTACTTTTTCAAGTAAGTTTTTTTTGTATTTTATGGTGCCTACACTACAAATATCAAGCATACTTTACTAAGTTATTTCTTTTCATATTTGTTTTAACGCTTGCAATAATTTAAAACTGATATACAATTAAATACTAAAACATATACTAGAAAAAATACTCGCACCACAACTTAAAATATATAGCTATTTTATCTTAATATCTGGAAAGATATTTCAATTGAATGTCGAGGTAATTCCTCACATTGGTAATAACGCTGGCTTGCAGCGTAAGATATAGAATGGCGGACGTTGATTGAGATAAGTCAAATCAATTCGTTACTTAATAAAACTGTTTTTAATCTCAGGAAACGAAAAATAGTTTCAAATATATCGTTAGGAATGAAAAATAATACAATATTATTGGATTTCATCTTGTTGAGGCACAAGGCCTAAAAAGGTGGTATCATTAGTGGTCATTTTCCTTTAAATATATATGTATTAGTAGTTTAGTGTTAATAAAACACTTCTAATAACAACTCTATGTGCAACAGGCTCAAATATCCAATGCATCCATTCAGTTAGCATAGGCCGGCAATAACAGAGATTGAGCCGGGGATATGTCGGGAAATTGATTACCCGCCCGTCGATACTATTGTGAAGTTAGCCGCCATTCCGCGCGATATTGGTTTGGGAACTTAGATGTATGTTCCAATATTTATGATTTAAAACAAACCTATGTGCCACCATCTGATACCTTTAAAAAAACGATAGTACAGAATAAAAGTCCTCACTTATCTTTTTAAAATGTTAGATATTTTATTAGTTTTAATCACAGACATATTATGATCAAACACTGTTAATAACAGCTCTTAGTGCAATAGGCTCAAATACCCAATGCAATATACTCGTTCCATTCAGTTAGCATAGGCCAGCAATAACAGAGATTGAGCCGGAGATATGTCGGGAAATTGATTACCCGCCCGTCGATACTATTGTGAAGTTAGCCGCCGTTCCGCGCGATGTTGGTTTGGGAACTTAGATAGAACGGTACTATTCCACTATTCATGATTGAAAACAAACCTATGGGCCGCCATCTCAAACCTTTAAAAAAAACATAGTTCAGAATAATATACCTAATTTTTCTTCTTAAAATGTTAGATATTCTGTTTTGATCACAGACATATTATAATAAAACACTTTTGATATCAGCACTAAGTGCAACAGGCTCAAATACCCAATGCAATATATTCGTTCCATTCAGTTAGCATGGGCCGGCAATAACAGAGATTGGGCCAGCCGGATATATGTCGGAAAATTGATTACCCGCCGCCGCCGGTCGATACTATTGTGAAGTTAGCCGCCCTTACGCGCAATATTGGTTTGTGAACTTAGAAAGATCGGTTCTATGTTCCACTATTCATGATTGAAAATGTTCCACTATGTTCCACTGTTCATGATCTTACCTTGTCTTGTATTGCCATCTCATACCTTAAAAAACGACAGCTCAGAATAATATAATTATCTTCTAAAACTGTTAGATGTTTTAGTAGTTAAATATTAATAAAACACTTCTAATAACAGCTTTAAGTGCAACAGGCTCAAATACTCAATGCAATGTACTCGTTCTATTCAGTTAGTATAGCCCGGCAATAACAAAGATTGGGCTGGAGATAAATTGGGAAATGTATTACCCGCCTGCCGATACTAATTGTGAAGTTAGCCGCCGTTCCCCGCGATATTGGTCTGGGAACTTAGAACGGTACTATGTTCCACTACTCATGATTGAAAATGTTCCACTACGTTCCCCAATGTTCCACTGTTCATCATCTTACCTTGTTTTGCCATCTCATACTTTAAGAAAACGATAGCTCAGAATAATATAATTATCTTCTTAAACTGTTAGATGTTTTAGTAGTTAAATGTTAATAAAATACTTTTAATCAGCTCTAAGTGCAATAGGCTCAAATAACCAATGCAATACACTCGTTCCATTCAGATGTCATAGGCCAGCAATAACAGAGACTGGGCAGGAAACATATCTGGAAATGGATTACTCGCTCACCGACACTATTGTGAAGATAGCAGTCGTTCTACGCGATATTTATTTGGTGCAGGCTTTGCCAAACAGAACGCGTTTTAGCGCCGCGCTAGAGCGCTAACCTGACGTCGCGTTATATCTGCGTACGACTAGCGCCGGCGCTGTGTTTGGCATAAAACTATGCCAAACTATCTTTGTACTACAAAAAAAATGTATACTAATCTTATATAATCTAAAGCAAACCGAAACTTGTCGCCCATTTTTTGTAGAACTCGGAATATTGTCACTTACGTCACTTTATATCTTCGAGGCCTGTAAGTTCGTGAGAAAGCACCAATATCTGTATTCCCCAATTAAATTGGTTAGACGTAATAATCGCTATCAAAATAAATTGAAACTGCCCGAAACAACCGAAACAACAATGATGATTAAAATCTATAACAAATTGCCTAATTCTCTCAAAAATATAGAAAACCCCATTGATTTCGAGAAACAACTAAAGCAATATCTCCTTTCCAAATGCTATTACAATATTAAAGAATTTTTTGAAGAGAAAAATGACATTTGACATGTGCGCTAAAATTTATTTATTTAAATTTAATAATATGAAAAAGTTTTGAATATATTTTTATTATAACATTATTATTTTTAGATTATTTAAATGTTGGCATTAGATTTCTCTTTTTAAATGATTTTTTTATTGAATTGAATTAATTTAAATAATTAAGTATTATGAATTCTACTTGATTTTTTAAATAAATAATGAAAAATATTAGAAAAAATCGGCTCACCCGTAGCAACTTAAACGGGATTCGAACCCGCACCCTTAGGATTCCGGCCCAATGCACTACCAATTATGCTACCAAGCCGCTGAGGGATGTGGCGAAATTTTCTAATACTTTCCAAAAATTTCGCCACATCCCTCAGCGGCTTGGTAGCATAATTGGTAGTGCATTGGGCCGGAATCCTAAGGGTGCGGGTTCGAATCCCGTCTAAGTTGCTACGGGTGAGCCGATTTTTTCTAATATTTTTCATTATTTATTCATCTTAATATAAAAATAGCATTGTGAATGCAAAAATCTAAAAGTTTAAGATTTTTTAAAATATTATTTTATTTTGTAAAATCGATCGGTAAAATAAAAAATGGTTTTATTTATACAAAGTGTACTATCAATTTTATATAGTGTACTATCGTCGATTAATTTTGAATAATGAATTTTATTGTTAAATTTTAGTCCTACTATTTTATTGTAATGAGATTTTTAAGTACCAATTTCGTAATGTTATTCATCAAATTGATTTATTTATGCACAAATTTGTTTTTTTTTTGTTTTGTATGCATGTTGATTATTTTTAATTTTGCATTTAAATTGAATGTTTTTTTTTAAGTGAGATAGACTTGTCGTGCCTGCTACATTGATTTTATTTAATTTATGTATTTTGAAAATAATAAATAAGCTCTCTGTATTGCTGCGCCCTTCCAGGGTGTCACATGATCTGTATCTATCTACATGTAACATCATTATAAACTTTGTGACATGCAATAAATAAATGAAATGAAATGAAATGCACGTCCTACAACACAACACGGCGCTATAGCGCAACCTCAGGTTATCGCTTTAGCGTGGCGCTAAAACGCGTTCTGTTTGGAGAAGCCTTTAGATAATAATATGTGGAACAGAGCTGAAGACATTAAAGTGTTAATCGGAGAGCCTAGTGTTATAAGCTATTCATGTACTTAGTAAATGATAGAGTAAAATGGGTTAGGTAGAGATAAAATAGGCAGACTCTTTAAAATTCATAGGTACATAAAAGAATTAACTGAAAAATAATTAATTCTGTGATCGTATTATATTTCATTGATAATGCTGTTCTAATAATGGGAAAATAATCAAAATAGATTAAAATAACGCAGTATTATATTATTATCATGCTCTCTAAATTATGGATTGTAATGCCACAAGTAGGATTTTAATACTATTTTGTGTCGATATTTAACTATTATTTATGATATTTCGCAGTACTATTCTTATTATACGTAAAAAAAAAAAAATAAAAAAATATTAAAAACACGACTGCCCTGCCAAAAACGAACTAAAAAGTTAAACAACAAGTGTCATTGCAGTCGGTGGACCGTATTATGGAACAATTTTTGATCAAAGAGGTCCCCCGACTGCAATGACACTTGTTGTTTAACTTTTTAGTTCGTTTTTGGCAGGGCAGTCGTGTTTTTAATATTTTTTTAATTTATTTATTTTTATTTCACACATTTTAGTGACAAATTATATAGTTTTGGAATGTGCTCATCAAGGCCTTTCATTTGATGCCCATATTGTAATAATAGAAGAAAAAAAATTTTTTTCACATTAATTGAAAATGGCGTCGTACAGTCGCCATATTGATTTTTTTTCTAAAAAAAATATAACCAGTGTCACCCGGGATGCTGTAAGGATTCTAACGATACCCCATTTATCCAAATCAGTTCAGGCATTTAGAAGTTATGGTGGAATAAAGAAACTCACATACCCACAAACATACATTAACCCTGAACACATATACACTCTTTTTGCTTTGGGCAGTCGTGTAAAATATCCAGCCCCACTAGCATGACCACCGAAAACGATTTATAACATTAACTACTCGTATCAAAAGCAATGGATTTTATCAGTTGAGTGTCGATAATACGCTATATCACGCGATATACAGGGTGGAATAAAAAGACTGTAGTTGGAGGGAAAGTAATACTTATTAGGATGGAAACTACATTCAATTTTTTTTGATAAATCACTCGTCTCAGCCAGGTATCTGAAAAATAACATCCTGTACGTTTATGATACTAATCGATAAATGATAAGGATTAATTTCTTTTCAATAACATAGTATCTTAAATTAAAGGCGGACTAAAAAAAAATATCTTTTGCTCGTTTGATTCACGGCTGAGACAAGCATTTTTTGCTTTTTTTGTGTTTTGGTAGTAATGCTAGGGGGCATAGTACAGTACTCGTAGACCATTAGCGATAAATGCTCTTTAGAAGCAGCGTAAACCAAGCAAAATGCTCAAACAAATATATACTTCAGCGGTTATTTAAGGGTTTATCGTGTCTCTCATATACGTGAAATTCGGAGTGCTAGGAACTGTTATGTTAGCACTAACATAAACCGACCGTACACAAGCAAATGGATATTTAATACATCCACCCGATAATCGGGCGAAACGGCTTTGTCGTGGTTCACGCTTTAATACGTCGACGACAAAAGACGTTTTCAGATGACAACACATGCTGCTTGCTTAATACAGAAATTGATAAATTGCTTACCTGTGGCTAAAGTTTACTATTAAGTTGGGGAGATTGGGATTTGGGTCGCACGTAAACATTTTGTTCCGAAAATATTATTTGAGATAGATAATAACATTGTTTTGTTGGAAATGTTGATTGTGTTGCCTTTAGGTTGACTTGCGTTAGCTTGTGAATGAAATCAACAAAGTAGACCTATTTTGTTTTACTATAAAATTTATCTCTCAAGACGTATGTAGGTTTTGTCTCATACTTTATACATTCTGCTTCCGCCCGTTAACCCGTGAACTTGTCCACGTGAAATTCTTTCAAAATAACTAGAAAACAACCCGCAATACCCTATATGGTTGATAGGGATCATCAAACTGAACAAATTGTATTATGGGACCACTCTGAAACCACGGAAAAAAACATTACAAAATTAATAACGAAAAATATAAAAATAGATGAAGCAGTTGTTTTTTTTTCGTGGTTTCAGAGTTGGTCCAATAGCAAAAGTTGTTGTTTGATGGTCCCTATCCATCATATTCGGCATTGCGGGTTCTTTGTAACACCCTGTATACATACATTACGGGGTATACGAACTTATCATATCAAATTGCATCTTTTTTATAGAACATAGATGCAATAAAGTTAAGATAAATTTTAATTATTTTGATGTCAAAACGATATTCGGTAAGGTCTCGACTATTCTCGGTAGGCGTTCGAATTTGTATTCTATTTTAAGTAAACGTACACGAACACGGGTAATTAGTAGCGATCAAATAATTACGTGTAGCGACTAATAATTAATCAACAATTATTATTCATATGTATCTAGTTTCCGGTAATTAATCATGTTAAAATAATTAAGCGAGACCGCAGAGTGAATCACAAAATGATCAATTGTTCAACGTGTTCATTTAATTTTTAATCATTTATGTCTCAAAATATATTGCTATACCAAATTGTTGCTATTAGTTGAACCAGTAACTTATGTAGCACTATTAGATTTTTAATGAATGCCGTACACAGGGCATTTAAAAACTGTATTTGGGAGGGAAGTACCCTAAATGTCAATGATGGAAAATTTGTGTGAAAATAAACATTCTTTTATTTTTAAAAATCAGTAAATCTATACTACTGAAATATGTTTTTTTTACATATTTCTGATATTTCAAAAAAAAAAACGAAAAACTGGATCGACTGAAAAATGAACCTGCTCACAAAATTTCACGAGAATCGGTTGAAAAATGCGACCTGTAGGAGAACAAACGGACATCTGGTAGGATATACGAAAGAATTTATGCCCAAACTTGAAGCACGCTTCGCGCTCGCTCGATCGATGATCGCAAACCCAAGAAATATTAAAAATTTTGGTTTAGTTAAAACAAAAAAATACCTATCTAATCCTCTTATTTTTTTTCAAAAACCTTTATGAATTTATTATAAAATAAGCAGTTTTACTTATTTAAAAAAATAAAGGAATATTTTTTTTTCAGTAAAATTTGTCATCATCAATATTTAAGGTTTTTCCTCTGTCTACCGTCTCTACCGTGTATAATTGGAAAAATACTTACTAAACATTAGTTTTGTTAAATATCTATTTTAAATATAACATTTCCATATTACTCAGGAATATGCATAAACTATTTTATCGAATAAAATTTCGATAGCCATTTTATTCAGCTAAAATTACTCATTAAAAATATACCATCGTGTTGTCATCAGATCACATTTCCACTACCTACGTAGTTATTTAGCTACATATTTTTATCACAAGAGTTTATTTTAGTTCGCCATTATTTCAAACAATATCCAAATAGAAATAGTTTATGCAGTAATATCTGGGCGTCTTAGCAAGATTTCCTTCCCAATTATGCAAATCTCTAGCAGTGCCATAAATACTGGTTTGGGTTACATAACCGCCCAGCTTAAGGCGGTCGGACACAGCCGAGCCCTTGGCTTGGTCTGACTAATAGACAGTTAGCGTTTTGCGTTGGTACTCAAATTGGAAATCACTTTATTCAGTCTAGACAGATTACAAACACTTATGAAAGTAAAAAAAATAAGACGCTCTTTATTGAAAGCAAGAAAAAAATTGTAATGATGATTTTGAATATGAATAATGAGGTTTATGAGTTTTATTTACAGTTAGGAATGAAGTATTGAACTCAAAAAGAAATAAAAAAATAATCACTAACATACAAAAAATACATTCATTACCATCAGCAATGAGGAGTATTAGTGTGCTTCAAGCTCAAAAGTAAAGTAAATAAAGAGAACTATTTTAATAGTTACAATTATTATTCCTATTCATAAGTGCGAAATACTATTTAAGAACGATAATAATAATAGGTATACGATGACAAAAAATCTTAGAACCTTTCTAGTAATTTAATGTACAAAATTTCACTTGTAAACAGTCCCAAATACACAATTTAATAGTCAGAAAACAGACAAGAAAGACATCCTAAGCAATTCGAAAGATGTTCCAAATAATCGGATTAATCGAAAGCCAAACATTCACGTAGGTACACAAACAGAAACTTTTACATTAAAACTCTTCCTCAAATTTGCGTAAAGTTTGCAGGAAAACTCGCAGATTCATCCGTACAAATACCTCTTGGACTTGGTTGATTTCTATCAACATCTATTGAAAAAGTGAAAGATACTTACAATCCACAAAAAATCATCGATATCAAATTCTATTTACTCAAGTAGGTACTTCTTAATTATTATTGTGGCCCGTTTCTGCTAATCCTTACTAATAGGTATTATAAATGCGAAAGTCCGTTTGTTTGTTTATTTGTTTGTTACGCCTTCACGTCTTAACTACTGAACCGATCATCATGAAATTTTGCATAGGCGTTGTTAGGGGTACAGAAAAGAACATAGAGTACCTTTCATCCAGAAAAAACGTACAGTTCCCGAGGGATAGCAAAAAAACTGTCCACGCAGACGAAGTCGCTAGTTATTATTATTATAAATGTGAAAGTCCGTTTGGTTTTTTGTTACGCCTTCACGTCTTAACTACCAAACCGATCATTATAAAATTTTGCATACACGTTGTCAGGGGTACAGAGTCTTCTCAGCGAGTTCTCTTCTCACAGAGAGAAGGCTTTGTACCCCTGACAACGTGTATGCAAAATTTTATTTTTTTATGCAAAATGAAAGGTAGACTATGTCCTCACATAGACTACCTTTCATCCCGAAAAAAAGTATTGTTCCCGAGGGATAGCAAAAAACCTTTTCACGCAGACAAAGTCGCCCGCGACTTTGTCTGGGGCGCTAGTACTATTTAAATTTGAAAGTTTGGATGTTTGAATGTTTACTGATGTTTGGATGTTTAAATGTTTAAATTTTTGTTACTGAATTAGGAAAAAACTGTTGAACGGATTTGGATAAGCGCACAACAGATAGTTTATAGCCTGGAAAAACATAGGATACTGTTTATAAAAGTTCCCTAAGGATTTTTCGAATGTCCACGTGGACAAAGTCGCGGGCGGAATTTAGTATTCATTAAAAATACCAAAAAATATCCATTTATTGTAGAACCAGCATTAGTAATTATTATAATCACGAAAAATGTATCACTGGAACTGGGTGCTTCGACATTTAAAATCGCGGAAATATTAATAAGCTATTAAAATCTAAAAACAAAAAAGAGTGACACACTCAAATCAAAACATTCCGCTCTATTTCACTCAGGCTTGCACCACTAAACATTTACCCCTCCAGCTCCACCATGCAAATTAGCTCATCAGCATACTTGTTGAATAAATTCACTTATCACCACATATTTGTCAGGGACGCCACTTTTTGCCGTCGAAAACACATTCTTTCTTGTCGTTCGAATTTTGAATTTGTCAAAGCGTTTTAATTCGCTCAGGGCTGGAATCTCTCGGTTGTAAATCAGTAGGGAAATATTGCTTTAGGTAAATGAAAAAGATAAACCCGATGCAGGGCAAACGCTTTGTGAGCGAACGTGTAAAAAGGGAGGCATAAAATGTAGGTTGGACGTTTTGAAATCGCTTCAAATGGGAAACGGAGTATGTTATGTGACTGAATTTAGGCGGGGATATTTTTATGGGGTTTTTGCGGAGGAAAATCTGCATGCGAACGTTTGGTTGATCTAGGATATGAATAACATTGATGTATTTAAAGTATAAAGCTTTATTTTATTCATACCATTGGATTGGTAAAAAAAGGTAGTTTAGTTTAAAATTGTGTTAAATTGTTTTAAAAGGTCTTACACAAATATAGTTAAATAATTAAAACTTAATGATGAAGCCAGTAGAGAATTTGACTGTAATTTTCATTCAATTATTTGGCCAACTAATTATCCCTTAGAGATATAGTATCGTTTGTTTCTACAAATAGCTCCATTATTTAAGTCATCAAAACATAATCGTTAACGGTGAACTGTTGTATTTAATGGTCTCCTAAAATAATTAACCTTTACCCAAATGTGTGTTGCTCACTTCCAGCTTATTTTTGTTAAAAAACGTGTCTTCTTTTTTTGGGCTGTCATGTAAAAAGATGTCGTCTGGGCAAATACACCATTTAGAATAGGGGGGAACACTTAAAATAGGGGAAGTTACACCAATCAATATTCAGAAGCCTTTCGATTACCTAAACCTTGAAATTATCACAGTTAAACCGCAACTCGAAGATAGCCGGGTCCACTACCTATTGTGGTCCGGGTATTTGCATAATCTCCCCGTGGTATATCAAAGATGGGACAAGAAGGTCGGGCTGTTACAGCCGATTTATCAGAAGCACAGATTATTTAGTGTGTCTTCTTGTCAGAAGTGCAGCTCTGTGCCTGCTAGTCCGGTCGAGGCGCAACCTATTTACTGAAAAAGTTTGAAAACTTTAAAGTTTTTTTATGTTTTTGATTTGTGGGTAGATGTACTTATCGATTTGTAAACTATTTTCATAAAGTTTGAAATTAAACATGTTCATAACTTAAAAAAATTCATAAGTCAATATTCTCTAGCGACGCAACTAAAGCCGGTTCTTGAAATCCGAACAACAACTCGCATCGCACTTTGCTGCATTCTCACTCGCGTCGAATAACTTTTTATTTGACACTTTAATTCCAGTTGTAAATTTGAATTAACAATCGAGATAGAATATCAATCAAAAATATAACTGCGGATTCATATTCTAAGCTTAAAAGCTCTATCGGGTACTTATTTGTTTTGTGGCGCTAGGAAATCCTTTAGGTGCTCCCACACAGCAGTTATCTTATACCTTTAAACGAGCAATTCTTGTATATTGTATATTTACTTATATGTATATTTCTGTGATCTCGGAAACGGCTCTAACGATTTCGCTTTTCGGGGTTTTCAGGGGTAAACAATTGATCTAGATTAGTCTTATGTATGGGAAAACGTTATTCATGCGTTTTTCTTTCGCCGCAGAATATGATCGCTAATTTTGGCCAGCCGGCCACTGTCCATCTGGTCCAGCGGGTTAAGACACAGACGGCAAAAAACGAGTGTTACGGGTTCGAATCCCGCTCGGTGACTTACCTTTTTTCATACATAATGTACAATTTATATTTATATTTATATTTTTATTGTTTTTAGACAGGTTTAAAAAATTTAATAATTGTTTGAGATAACAATGTAGATTATCACCTAAACACCACCATATTACAATAAATAGTAATAACCGAGCAAAGCTCGGTCGCCCAGGTACTGTAACGTTATTAAACATTGTGTAACATTTTGCTACAACATGTGAGAAAAAAAAAAAAAGAAAAACCGCCTTCAAAAAACTGAAAACAAAAACAGCTTAAAAATTAAATACCTCTAAAAAGCAAGAAATAATATTCGAACCATTCGTTACACATATCAATATTAATAAAACACGTCTATTGAAGTCGGGTGGGGCTGGAGGACAACTTCATTTTTTTCTTAAAGCCCCACCCGACTTCATTAGACGTGTTTTATTAATATTGATATGTGTAACGAATGGTTCGAATATTATTTCTTGCTTTTTAGAGGTATTTAATTTTTAAGCTGTTTTTGTTTTCAGTTTTTTGAAGGCGGTTTTTCTTTTTTTTTTTAAAGCTTTTTTATTTTCAACTTTTTAGTGGTAGGTATGTAAGCGCAGCGTGTAAATATTTTTTTACTTTATATTATAATATTTTCAATGGTAAAATGCCCAGAACTCAATTTCCAAATTTACGCTGTTTGTTTTTGAGGAGTTCCGTTGTGTCATCGTAGTCCAAGTCTAGTCCAGAACGTTGCATCGCAAACCATGATTTGGTTTGTTTTGGATTGCCATAAACTTACCAAAACCTAAATCACTTTACTTATACTATTTGATTTTGAAGAGTTCCTTTATGTATCTTCGAAGTTCGAAGTCCAATAACAATGAAATTAAATTGTGACCACTCTTGAAGTATACCCTTTCAAATAAAAAAAGAATCATCTAAATCGGTTCATAAACAAAGAAGTTATGTCCGAAATTCCATAAAAACTCGTGCGATGGCGAGCTAAATAATTGATATTTTTCAGGATTATGAAAAAACTACTGGCCAGATCTCTGTAAAAAAATTATGGGACCACACACGAACTATGTTCTTTGAGTTAAAAAAAGAATTGTACAAATCGGGTAACAACTGACGAAGCTATGTTAAAACATACATAAAAAAAAAAAAAAAAAAATACCGTCGACTTGAGAACCTCCTCCTTTTTTTGAAGTCGGTTAAAAAGTAAGAGAATGCTGCTTAATATTTTGTTATAATCTATACATATAAAACTCTAAATTGATTGATTCATTCATTGTTGGGATAGATGTAGAGCCCTAACGGCTGAAGGTAGACACATCATTTTTGGAGAGTATATACCTTTCATGATGTAGATGAGCACTAAGATAGGATTTTGGAATATTCTCATTATACAGGATGCTATGGGTTGTTCAAGTTTGTATGAGAATTTGTATATGGTTGAAGTAGAGACACCATTTTTGGAGGGTAGACATACCTTTCATGGTGTAGGTGAGCACTAAGAAAGCGTTTTGTAAAATTTCCGTTATACAGAGTGCAACAGGGTGATCCAGTTTGTATAGGGATTTGTATAGGGTTGAAGGTAGAGACACCATTTTTGGAGGGTAGACACCTTTCATGGTGTGGGTGAGCACTTAGAAAAGGTTTGGAAAATTCCCTTTATACAGGGTGCTACAGAGTGTTCCAGTTTACATGAATTTTTATGGGAATATTTAAATGTGTGAAATGAGGTCTACTGATAAATACCTAAGTATATTGGTAATCCGTGACTTTCAAAATAAATGCACAACTATCTTAATCACGCGAACGAAGTCGCGGGCAAAAGCTGGTCTATACATAATATAAAACTCTAAATTGATTGACTGATTCATTCATTGTTGGGATAGGCGTAGAGCCCTAACGGCTGAAGGTAGAAGAAAGGATTTTAGAAAATAGGCATGTTGACTATTTTTCTATTTTATGTTACATAAATTACCCCTCAAAAAAAAAAGAAACATTTGTATAAGAATTATTTCACTAGCATGAAAACTGCCCGAGATATCACAGTTTGAAATGCACAAAATTGGACTCGCCCGAAAACGCTCCATACTAACGGCTACCAAGTTATGACGTCACGCCTTCCTACGTTGTATGCAACGCGTAGGAAAGTTGTTCGGTAGCTATATTAAATATTGTGTTTATCAAAATGGTTTCCTTGACAAATTTGCTGTAAATTTTACGGACTAACTAAATGTATTATTTATTTTAACAAATTTTATACTTTTCAAATGGACTTGTCCACCCAACTTTGAAGGGTCATAAAACAAATAATACGCAATATATAAAACCAAGAGGTATACAAGCTACACCAAAAGTTTGATATGTTTACGATTTTTAATAGTATTTCGTTATTTTATTTATAAGTCAACATCCCTATTCCCGTTATACAGGGTGCTAGAGGTTGTTCAATTTGTATAAGAATTTGTATAGGGTTGAAGGTAGAGACACCATTTTTGGAGGGTAGACACCTTTCATGGTGTGAGTAAGCACAAAGAAAGGGTTTTGTAAAATTGCCGTTATAAAGGGTGCTACAGAGTGTTGCAGTTTGTACATGAATTTTTATGGGAAAATTTAATTGTGTAAAATGAGGTCTACTGATAAATACCTCTAAGGTATATTGGTAATCCGTGAATTTCAAAATAAATGCACAACTATCTTAGTCACGCGAATAAAGTCGCGGGCAAAAGCTAGTAACGTTATATAACTGTTGTGTGCACCTTTAAAGTGCTCCCAACTGCATGCCTATTGAGTTTATTCTGACATGGCCTTAGATTTCCTGTACGAAATGTCTATTTGTGCGTGCACTGAAAGCCGTGATTTGTTCAGAGCGGCCCTTCCTCAATATATTTTCTGCCCGAAGGCTTTATCGTATTAGCCAAGAAGATTGTGACTGTGTCTTTTAGTTTCGCTGGACCGTTTAACGGCGTATTGTCCTCGTAAACTGGGGCAAATATCAGCTCTATGTTTACGAGTTGAGCATAAAATATTTAAATATTACCTGCTCATGTGGGATTTATGTCTGACATATTATAGAATGCTATTAGTTTCATTATAATAATTATTTTTATTCATCATACTTTGACAATTTCCTTTGGTGAAAACGAACTACTTAGATAGGATATAAGTTTTGAATATCCTATGTGCTATACTTACCTAATTAAGTACCTGTTACATTTAAATAAGAAATAAATTACTAAATAATATACTAATCAATAATATAAATCATAATAAATAAATATAAATATTGAACAACATATTAAGTAAAAGCTACTTGTGTAATGGAATCTAGAGACAACGGTGGTAACACAAAGTCCCAGACCTAAGCCAATATTACAAAAGTTAGTTTTCTAAATTGATCCAGCCGGAGGTCGAACCTGGGACCTCAGAAATGGTGACACTATGAAAACTGGCGTGCAAACCACTCGACCACGGAGGTCGTCAAAACTTAATTTAATTAAAATTATTGAATAAATTGTTGGTCCTATAATGGGCTGTTAAGTTTTTTTTTATTTTCTCTTACTTCCCGAAACATTCTGACCCATATTTTTTATTCGTAGAGGCACCAGCGGCATCGACATTGACCTGAGACGGGTAGACATCGACCAGTGTCCGCTGACACCTGGCTCAACTCAGCTCAACATATTCGCTGGCACCGACAAGTGTAAGAAGAAGACCACTCAGGTAAGTCCATGGGCATAGCCGGGGTAGCTTTTCGAAGGGTGTCGAGGGCAGTTTTTTGGGGGTTTGAACCTCCAAATCCACCCCTCGCTACGCCCATGGGTAAGTCTACAATCAGTCTTAGATGAAGGAAGTCAATACTTAAATAATTATAATTGTTATTACAAGCATTGCAAAAAAAAGAAAATGCAATCTGTCGCGGTTGACAGACATTTTTGAAAAGACCTGCGAAGTCAAATTAGATACTTTAAATTAAAACAATCATATAATTTTATGCCTAATCACTATTATTTCGACGCCCTGAGTGGTGCCGTGATCAACATGCCACGCAAGAGATCTAGGGTTTGAATCCCGGCCGGGCAGAAATTGAAATTATGAATTTTCTGTGACGGATCTGGGTGTTTATATGTAAAATAACTATACCTACCTATATAAAAAGTATGTAACTAGTATACGTATATCAGTTATCTAGCAGCCCATATTACAAGCTTTGCTTGAAATTGTTCAAACATTTAGCATTCATATTCCTTTTTTATTCATCTACTCCATAACTGACTTAAAGCCAATATTTCCAACTTTCAAAATAATGAGATTCAAACAGCACCGAGCCACTCTAAATAATAGGGAATATGCATAAGTCACCGATTTTGATGAATTTGAGCTTGATCGCTGCGGACACTTATAAAAACATGATGGAACAGGAAAAAAAATTAAAAAAATGTATAATCCTAGTTTTATCACACGATGAAATCAGGGGAAAATAACGATATTATTTTTTCATTTTCGGATATAATACACTTTACAGTCAGATAGAATATCGAATAAGAAACAATATTTTGTATGACACATATGTAATTAAACGCAAAATTTAGGGAGATAATTGAAGATTATTGGCTAACTCCATATTAAACGCGCCGAAACACACTTGAAACGTGATGTGTGACGTCACCGTTTTGTATGGAGCGTTTTCGGCGGGTGCTGCTGTGCGCTAACTTCAAGTAACTATATCACGAGAAAAAAACGCAAGAGAAAAGTTTTAATATTACAGTTAACTTTCTCACGCATTATACTTTTGATTAAGATTTAAAAAAAAATTGATGCATATTCCCTATTGAGTAACACCAATATCCATACAAAACAATATTCCAGAAGCAAATGATTTGTTGGCCGACTAGCTAGAGACAAGAGACAAATTGTTCCCACCGTCGGCCGTGCCGTGGCATCAAATTGTTTCCCTTAGAAGTCTATCAATGCTTTCACACTGAATACTGGAGGCCTGTTTACTGGCAATCATTTGTAGTTTTGGCTTTCGTACGTAATATTCTTTAAACTTCGAGCTAAGGCTACCCTCGATAGCTTTAGGATGGATGAGCTAAGTTAGATCAAAAAACAATTTACGTTCAAACGATAACGCACAACCCAACCTCAACTCGAACTCAACTCAACGGGAGCCCACTCTTTGAAATACAGCGCTTACAATTTTGAGTTTTATTAGACATTAATAAGCTGTTATATTTTGTCAACGCAACTGCACACGCCCCGCGCTCAACTCGACCTCAACTCAAACTCAACCCGAACACAACCCAAACTCAACTCGAGCTCAACCCGAACTCACTTCAAACTTACCTGAACATTACACGGGAGCTTATTAATGTATCATAAGACTCAAAATTGGAAGAGATGTATTTCAAGGTGGGTTGCGGTTGAGGTGAGTTTGAGTTGAGTTCGGGTTGAGGTCGGGTCGTATGCTATCTTTTGAACGCAGCCTTAAGTAGGATATGTAATGTAGCTAATAGAAACCTCTATTTTCAAATCTCCGTCCATATCGACGTCAAAAGTAAGAAACGCCCGAAACTAAAGAAAAGTGAAGTTGGAAGTAGGACCCATGGTACGGTATTCCATTTTGTCATAGTTCTGACGTAATAGACTACATGGTTTGACACATTGAAAGCATAGCTGGAGAGGCAATACCACAACCTCTAACAGAATTAAAAGCTAAACCAGAAAATGGTAGATCAGTTTGACTGAACAACTTTTACTATGGGACCAACTCTGAAATCGCAAAAAAAAACAAATGTTTCTTACAAAAATTAATAATGAAAATATGAAAATGTATGTAACAAGTGTTTTTTTTTCGCGATTTCATAATAGGGAATATGGACATTTTTTTTATCTTAATCAAAAGAATATGCGTGAGAAAATTAACTGTAATAATAAAACTTTTCTCTTACGTTTTTTCTCGTGATATAGTTACTTGAAGTTAGCGCGCAGCAGCACCCGCCGAAAACGCTCTATACAAAACGGTGACGTCACATAATTATCACGTTTCAGGTGTGTTTCGGGCGCGTTTAATATGGAGTTAGCCAATAATGTTCAATTATCTCCCTAAATTTTGCGTTTAAGTACATATGTGTCATACAAAATATTATTTCTTATTCAATATTCTATCTGACTGTAAAGTGCAATATATCAGAAAATTAAAAAAAAATCGTTATTTTCCCCTGATTTCATCGTGTGATAAAACCATTTTTTTTTTTCTGTTCCTTCATGTTTTTAAAAGTGTCCGCAGCGATCAAGCTCAAATTCATCAAAATCGGTGACTTATGCATATTCCCTATTGGTCCCACAGTAAAAGTTGTTCTGTTTGATTGTCTCTATCTACCATTTTCTTATTTCGCTATTAACTCTGTTACACCTTGCATAACTGGGGAAAATTGTGACTATGCTCTAAGAACTTTAAACACCTGAACAAAATCCTAATCAAACAGCAATTTAAGTCAACAAAATTTTGAAAGATTAATTTACAGGTAACTAAAGCTTGTAATGGATTTCAGCAGAATTGTTTCGATATTCCAAGAAGAAACGCCAATTACAGACATCAGAGGCCCTCTGTAAACAGCTATATCAAATACGTCTAGAGTTTCAATAGCACTCGATACCTTTGATTATTATATTTGGAATCACGTCAGCGATTAAATATCTCGAACGACGAGGAAAAGTAATTGAATTCAAAACAATAATTTAAACTTTTCGCGATTCTGCTACGCTGTGCTGTATTAAATTGTGAAATCAAAACTTTAATTAGAGGGAAGAAAGTTCATTTTATAACAAAATTGTCTTTAATATCAACAAAGTATTATTAATTGGATTTTTTTAAAACCACTGATAATAGTACATTACTGACGCGGTCAATAATGACTGCATTGCTGGCAGCGCGATGATGATGGCCGATAGCGTAGCTTAGCGCAGGTACAGGCCGTCACAGCGCGGGTCGAGGCCTTTATAGCGCGGATAGCAAGGGCTGCAATGATGACCAAGCTTGAAGGCCGAGAGCGTAGTTAAGCTCAGCTTGAGGCCATCATAGCGTGGCCAGCAGTGCAGTCATTGTGGACCAAGTTTTGTATAGTGCTTTACTCAAAAATGTCAAAAAAGTAAAAATTAAAAAATGTCAAAAATGACAAAAATGTCAAAAATGACAAAAATGACAAAAATGACAAAAATGACAAAAATGACAAAAATGACAAAAATGACAAAAATGACAAAAATGACAAAAATTACAAAAAATTACAAAAATTACAAAAATTACAAAAATTACAAAAATTACAAAAATGTCAAAAATGACAAAAATGTCCAAAATTACCAAAATGAACATTATTGAAATTTTTGAAATTTGTGATATTTTTGACATTTATGACATTTTTGAAATTTTTGACATTTTTGACATTTTTGAGTAAAGCACTATACAAGACTTGGTCCAAAATGAGAAAAAAATAAATCAAAAATCAAAAAAGTCAAAAGTATCAAAAAGGAAAAATAGTAAAAAAGTAAAAAAAAGTACAAAAACATCATCTACAACAATAAAACACCCGCGCAAATAAAGAATGGGTTTGAAAATGGCGGCTCACGGCGCTTACCACAACGTCCACAACGAATGTAATCCCATTAATTATCTGCGCGGGTTGTACAATGTACTTTTTTCACAACTATGTTTGAAACAAAACTCGACAATAATGGATTCTCAAAGGAAATTGCTGGTGGCTAAAACTCGACATTAATGAAATCCCATACAACTTTGTTGCGTCACTATCGGAGGAGCACGGCAACTTCGACTTTGTTCAAAGAAGGTTGTCAAAATAATGGCCATATTACAAGCATTTTTGAGTAAATATAATGAAGATACTTATAGCGGACAAAATACAATTTTCTAGCTAGTAGCATTTGAACCTAAATGTTTTACATTACAGTTCTATTAACATCTTTGATTCAATAACTAAAATATAATTCGTAGAAAGCCAATAGGCTGGACCCTTTTTCACACTTGACGCTCGCCTAAGCCTGAAATCCTCGAATAAGCGAGATCAGAAGCTGGCAAAACGCCGAAGGCAAACAGACGTATTACTGGGCCATCGCGCACACGCGGCAAAACAACTGAATGGCACAGAACATAAAGACATCGGGCTATAGAGTCAGCGATTTGTTTAAAAAAATTCACAGATTTTACAGTCCCCGCAAGAATCGGAGCATTGAAAATGAACACAAAAATTTACGAAAAACCAAAATCAAATCAAATGCAAAGTCCTGTTATATTTTTAAAGTTACCTATTTATTTTTACGATTGTGACACTCGGCTCCGCCTCGTGTCACAAAAGCGCCCGCTGACTGCCTCGACGCGGCCGAAATAATAGAAACCAATTTTCGAAATTTCAACGAATGCACTTCTCGTCCGCTTTTGCATCTTTTAACACTATTGCCATGACGATCGGTCAATAATCATAGAAGCTACATCACTTTTTATATACGGAAACAGTCGCTTTTCTACAATTCCAAATCTAAAGGGACCACCTACAGGTCACAATTATAAACCGATTTTCAAATTATAACGCCATTTCATAGCTAAACTAATACCCTAGGACCCTTTTTTACATTTTTTCTTAAGTCGGTTTTTTTTCCGAAATATTTACAATTTAGTAAACAAACATCCCCCAAAAAACCCGGAATTTTTGGAATTTCGCAAAATTCCAACAAAAGTTTCTAGTAGATTTTCAAAATTCAAATGTTTACACGTGTCTCGATAAATTCCTCAACTTTTGGTACTATTTTTATTTCGATCCTCCCAAAATCCTCGGAGATATGGTCAAAAATACGTCTCAGGCGATTTGCATCTGATAACCATTTTCAAGGGGAGGCGAAGGCAAAGTGAATTACAGATGGCGCTTCATTCTTTGGAACAATTGTCAGTTTGAGCTTATATTGTCTTGACTGTGTATTACGTGATTTTACTTTCTAAGATTGTATTTTTTTCGGTTTTGCGGACAAACAATGTATTATATGCTAACTTTAGCTCATATAAAAGAAGAATTACGGAAAAGAAAAGCCAAAACAACAGGCAAGAAAGTTTATAGCAACTTACAAAAAATTGCTAACAAGCATTACATTTCTTTAAATTTCGTGTAAGATTTACAAGTAATCTTTTTATTTCAGATTAGAAGCATATGATTTAAATTTTAACAAAGCAACTGAGTGTGAATTTCCGTGTTTATAGTTGCCTGATGATGCCTTCTGTGCAATAGTAATTTCAGGTTTCTGTACTGGAATTTCTGTACCATCCAAAATTACACGAACCGTTTTATCATATTTATTTTATTATTCTAAGTTTCTTGAATGACTCTGGCATATAAAATTCTATTAATTCTCTGTTTGGCCCCAATATTGGGCTTATTCCATATTTGATATACCTATAAAATTCATCCAAGTTATAAATATGCTAGAAACTGCTGAGGTTGAAATATTAAAGAACAAAGCTGTTATAATTCAAATGTTGTTTTATTTTGGCGAAGCTTCATCAAATTCATGAAACATTCCTTTTGATTTATAATGTTTCTCAGGCTCAGCAAAGGAGAAAATCGAGGGAAAAGCATCTTTTTTTTGATATTTTTTTGCCCAATATTTTTTTTGTTACTGGGAAATCGATGAACTCCAATAATTTACAAGTTACATGCATAACAATGCGGAATTTTCTCAGTATAAAATTAAAAAGTGCAATACTCCAAGAGATTCCCATATGTTTTGACACTTTCTTTGAGGCGGCCCGGTACCAAGACCAGACGCCACCTATCGGGATAAAATTGCGCTTTTCCTCCCCATTGTAAAACAACTCCTCCTATATCCCTCAAGTGGCGCCCTCATCTGAATGATTGATCGTTAAACCCTACTAATATTATAAATGTGAAAGTTTGTGGGTTTGGATATTTGGATGATTGTTCCTCAATCACGCAAAAACTTCTGAACGGATTTGGTTGAAATTTGGCACACAGATAGTAGATGGTCTGGATTAAAACAGAATACTTTGTATCCCGATATTTCCACACACTCCGCGAAAACTTTCAGGGCATAGTCGACTCATGATTCTGAATCTATCTGAAGTGGAATTTTCCGTCGAAAAATTCATGAAAAATTGAGTGTTTTCATTTCATTTTTTCTATCTCACAAAGTCTGTCTTAGTTGCATAGGACCTAACTTTACGGAAAAGTAATAACAAAAATATAAAAATTTTATACACCCGCAATCTGTTTACCCGCGATATTATCAAGTTGATACGCGTAAATTGCATCTCAACGACATTCAAAGTCTTAACAACTATGCATTTGCCGACAAATGGTTCCATAGAGAAAATTCCTTATTTCTAAGGGTAGAATCATCCCTTAAAGTTTTCGCTGGGGTGCTACTAACAACCTCTATAAAAACATTTAATTTTGTCAATGATATGTCCTTTTGGTCATTTGGTGAAATAGCGATTTCCGAAGGACTTCTTACTTTGGTGCGGACTCTATTGTCGTTTGCGATATTTGTATTTCTGCTGTCATGTCCTACCAGTCTCGTAATTAGCAAAAAAATATTGACATAGGGCTTTGGGTAAAGTTGGCGTCGTTCTCAAATGTTGCGGCCACTCTTGGAAGTTATTTATTTCGAAAGAACAGTTTACAAGAAACAAGTTTTAGTATCGGCTAAATGACATCGGAGCCGAGATATTAACCATTGTATTTCTCAAAGGAAATCAACGATTTAAAGCATTTTCCTAACAAAACTAATTCTTATAGCATATTCTCATCATCATCATCATATAAGCTGCCTAAATGCAACGCTGGGTTTAGGCCTTCCTCGAGGATCTCCACAACTGCCCGCATCCACTCTGGGAATCACAAAGATGTACGAGCATTATGTTCAGGGGGGTGATTTTGTAATTTTGTTGCAATCGACTCTGACAGAAATCGCAGTTACATTGCTGCTTTAGTTAAGAACCAATGTGACAACTATCTTACTTAAAGCAGCAATGCAACCGCGCTTTCAATCGATTTCAATCGAGAATTGTTAGCAACAGCTTTACGTAATCAAGGTACTGGTCTTCCAAAGTCTCAAGCTCAGCCATATGAACTACGTCATTGACAAGTCCTCCAAAAGCTTTTCAATTCCGTCATCGACATCAGTGAGGTGATTTTGTTCTTTAAAAAGGGTGACAAGTCCCTCTTAAAGAACTACAGACCCATCCCCCTTCTGAGCCATGTCTATGCCCATGTTGTACCCGCTCCAGAGAGCCTATTACGAAAATAACGTACGCAATTGCGTAACGCAGTCACTTGGTCACGATAGTCGTCCGCAGTTCGTCGGTTGTGGCAACACATTTTCAATTTGGCTATCGTAGCCCAAAAACTATTGAACGAATGATGTCGGATACGCTAGAGAAAAATCGTCAAACTTACGCAATCACTTTGCAATATCGCATACGCAAATGCTTTGTAATAGGAAACAATCATAACGAAGCACGGACGCAGCTGCGTGTTTCCTTTAGGCGCATAATATCAGAAACGCAAAATAGCCGATTCGCAAAATATGAGATTCTTATAATAACAGATTCTCAAAATAGCCAAAATTGTACATATACGGGCAAAAATTCGCATGAAACTTTTTGTAATAGACCCCCTGTTCATGTTCGAATTAAGTGTACCTAGGACAGACTACAGTTACACACGTTACTACAGTTAGGTAAGTTTAACTTCGAGAAAGAGATCTCTCGTCGAATCCAACTCGGATGGGCAGCATTCGAGAAGCTTCGAAAAATCTTCGCGTCCGATTTATCTCAGTGTCTCAACATTAAGTCTATGACCAGTGTGCGTTGCCAGTGATGTCTTACGGCAGTGAAACATGGTTCGCTATACTATGGGTCTCATAAAGGTGCGTCCAGATATGTTCTTTTGATCGTACCGTACCTCCGTTCCGTACCAGCGTTCCGATCAAATAAGTCTGGACGCTACTTTTGCCCGTTCCGTACCTCCGTTCCGTACCACCGTTCCGATCAAACCGCCGAACGTCGCCGCGATCACGTCCAGACTAGCGCCGTACCCGCGTACCTCCGTTCCGTATCAACGTTCCGATCCAATAGTACAGCAGCCCGTAGTAAATTTAAATTACGAAAAAGGTTACCGTTTGCCGTTGTGATATAGTTATTTATTACAAAATTATAGATACTTTAACAGATCGCAACCCGCCGCAACCTATATTTGTATATCTCCAAAAATGATTTTTTTTTACTTTTCGAGGTTAATCACATGGTTTAGCTATTGTCGTGTTCTACAGCGCTATGTTTGATTGCCACTGATAATATTAAGACTATGAAAAGTAGCCATACACAGATTTAAGACCAGATAAAGTCCATCCATTTCATCTGGTCTTAAATCTGTGTATGGCTACTTTTCACAGTCTAACTATTATCAGTGGCAATCAAATATAGCGCTGTAGAACACGACAATAGCTAAACCATGTAATTAACCTCGAAAAATAAAAAATCTCATTTTTGGAGATATACAAATATAGGTTACGGCGAGTTGCGATATGTAAAACTTGGGTTAAAGTATCTATAATTTCATAATAAATAACTACATCACAACGGCAAACGGTACCTAACCTTTTTCATAATTTAAATATACTACGGGCTACTGTACTACAACCTCCGAACGTCGGCGTCGCCGCGATCACGTCCAGACTAGCGCCGTACCGTTCCTCCGTTCCGTTTTTCCTTTGAACGGGGCGAAAAAACCGACTCGCGATGGATCGGAGCGTACCTGTCGCCGATCGAGACGGCGTACCTCCGCACCGTTCCGAACATGCGTCCAGACTAGCGTTCTTTGTTCGCGACGCTCAAGAGCGAGAGATACGGGTACGGGCAAAAGAGCGAGAGATTCGAGGTGGATCGGGGCGTACCTGTTCGGCGAACGGAACGGCGTACCTCCGCACCGTTCCGAACATGCGTCCAGACTAGCGTTCTTTGATCGCGACGCCGATCGGAACGGAGGTACGGTACGGGCAAAAGAACATATCTGGACGCACCTTAAGGAGGCTCAAGGTCACCCAGCGTGCAATGGAGAGAGCCATGCTCGGCGTTTCCCTGAGTGACCAAATCAGAAATGAGGAGATCCGCAAGAGAAATAAAGTAACCTTCATTGCTTGAAGGATTGCTCAGCTAAAGTGGCAGTGGGCTGGGCACATAGCGAGAAGAACAGATGGCCGTTGGGGCGGAAAGGTTCTTCTTGGCGACCGAGCACCGGACGACGCTCCGGGGGTAGGCCCCCGACAAGGTGGACCGACGATCTGGTGAGGGTCGCGGGAAGCCGCTGGATGCGGGCAGCACAGGACCGATCGTCGTGGAGATCCTTTGGGGAGGTCCATACTCAGCAGCGGGTGTCGTGCGGCTGATATGACGATGATGACTAACACATCTTCGTTTTATCATCTTCGTGTTGAAAAACCTGAACACAAATGCTCGAAGATCTTTGAATGATTCCCGGAGTGGATGCGGGCAGCGCTGGAGCGTTGTGGAGATCCTCGGGGCAGGCCTAAACCAAGTATTGGGTGACATGCGGCTTATATGATGATGAAAATATGCTCTAGGAATTAGTTTGGTAAGGAAAATGCTTTAAATCGTTGATTTTCTTTGAAAAATAAAAAGGTTAATATCTCGGCTCTAGCTATATGAGCTCCCTACTAAAACTTGTTTCTATAGCTATATGAGCTCCATACTAAAACTTGTTTCTATTGAACTGTTCTTATAAAAAAAATAACTTCCAAGAGTGGCCGCTAATAAAAATGATGACGCCACATGTCCATAGTTAGTTACCCAATGCCCTACTGTAACCGGTAACTCCTCACAAACAGAAATAAATTGCAATGACGGAGAGGGGCGAGCACGGGGGTTTGTTTAAATCTGTCGATAAGGGGGTTTGAACCACGGCGTAAAATAAACGGACTATGTAAACAGCTTGCTACAATCAACGAGCAATATTATTCGCCAGTTGGCTGGAGGTTTCAATATTTTGATGGGTTGTGCCAATTATTTCACCAATCAATGAAGGACTAGCTATTTACGAAATGAAAAAAAAATTCGCACTTTAACTGACTCTACCAGTTAATCTGCAGATTCACTAGTTAATCTACAGATAAACGGATTCCGTACTTTAACAGTAACAGATATACATTCATTTTTAAGCATAATTTTTGTCCAGAAGCACAAAATTCAAGTTATCCATTACACACTCAGGCCTTATTATCATCCAATTAAAACCTAACATAACAATAGAAAGATTTATTTAATCTTATGCAAATTTTGCTTAGTAAACTTAGCAAATGATAATAAATATGTCAACTTACTCAAACTATGTGGGAGAATATAAACGCCAGATTTTCCTTAGCCGTTTTCCCGGCCCAACGGCAAAGGTCAACTGATCGGCTTGTACAAATCCCCAAAGATATTCGGGACGTCTTCATAATGCCTAAATTTGCTGTTTGTTCCGCAAAGTTCCAGTGTAATATTAACGAATGAGAGATAAGACTGAATTTCATATTCCACTCCCGTTTAGTCTGGAGGCCAGGATTTAGTTTCAAAGGTACTTCCATTAGCGTTAGAGGATTTGTGCAAGAATTTTCATATGTAAGGAAATACAGACAATGCTTTTAAGGTGTAGGTACCTTGTATGCTAAACTGAAAGTAAGAATGTTTTTTTATATTAAAAATAAAATCCAAAAACCATATATCAACTAGCAACCGCCCGCAACTTCATTGGCGCGGAAAGGTTTTTGCTATGCCTCGGGAACAGTATTTTTTTCTCGATGAAAGGCCCTTTTATACACCCTTATATAAATACCCTTTGTCCTTTTCTGCACCACTGAGAACGTGTATGCAAAGTTTTATGATGATCGGTTCAGTAGTTCTGGCGTGAAGGCGTAACAAATAAACTAACGGACTTTCGCATTATAATATTAGTAAGGATTTACTCTTTTTATTTTTTCAGTCCAAATCAAAATGAAAACGTGGTTTTAATTTACAGCATACCAAAGAATAAAAGAGCAGTTTAACATTAGGTATTTCCATGTTCTAAAATATACGATGGGCTGTTAAAAGATTCAGGACCGTAATATCCTTTAGGGATTTTTTCAAACACTAGTTATAATATGCGCAAAATAACTTGGCGGCTCGGAAGTTAGCCGCAAATGATATTTCGCGCAGGGTCCATAGTTCCGAGTGCTTCCGCCCGCGTCCCGTCCCCGCGCAAGCTCTGTATTCGTCTACTGCGCAGCGTTCCGCGCGAAGTTCAGAACTGCCAAGTGATTTTGCGCATTACTATAATTCTATTTTTTATGGCAGTCCCACCCAAGTTCATTAATCTGTGATCAGTTTTTTTGTTGTTAAAAAATGTGACAATTGCTTCATCGCCTTATACTTAACTAGCGTCCGCCCGCGACTTCGTCTGCATGGACAGTTTTTTTGCTATCCCTCGGGAACTGTACGGTTTTTCTGAATTAAAGGTTCTACATGAAAATTTCATGACGATCGGTTGCGTAGTTTAGACGTGAAGGCGTCACAAACAAACAAACAAACGGACTTTCGCATTTATAATTGACAGAGCGAGCACGAAGTGCGAGCGAAGCGTCTCTGCTTCAGCTTGGGCAAAAATTCTTTCGTATGTCTGTATGTTCTCTTCTACAGGTCGCATTTCTCAACCGATTCTCGTGAAAATTTGTCAGCAGGTTCGAAAATTATATAGAATTTTTTTGTCGAGCCAAATTTTTTTAATTTTTCAAAATGGCGGAGATATGTTAAAAAAACAGGTTTTACGGCTTTCCAGCGCTGTCTGTTCTCATCTACAGGTCGTATTTCTGAACTGATTCTCGTGAAATTTTGTGAGCAGGTTTGAAAATAATATAGAATTTTTTTGTCACGCCACCTTTTCGATTTTTTTCAAAATGGCGGAGATATGTAAAAAAAACCCATTGCAGTCCAGCTTTCCGGCTCTGTCTTTTCTCCTCTAAAGGTCGCATTTCTTAACCGAATTTCGTGAAATTTTGTGGAAAGGTTCGAAAATCATATAGATTTTTTTAAGTTGAAACAGTTTTTCTAAATTTTTCGTAATAGCGGAGATATGTAAGAAAAATGTATTTCAGTCCGGCTTTCTGGTGCTGGATGTTCTCCTCTACAGGTCGCATTTCTCAACCGATTCTCGTGAAATTTTGTGAGCAGGTTTGAAAATAATATAGAATTTTTTTGTCACGCCAATTTTTTGATTTTTTTCAAAATAGCGGAGATATGTAAAAAAAACATATTGCAGTCCAGCTTTCCGGCTCTGTCTTTTCTCCTCTACAGGTCGCATTTCTCAACCGAATTTCGTGAAATTTTGTGGGCAGGTTCGAAAATCATGTAGATTTTTTTAAGTTAAGACAGTTTTTCAAAATTTTTCGTAATGGCGGAGATATGTAAGAAAAATGTATTTCAGTCCGGCTTTCTGGCGCTAGATGTTCTCCTCTACAGGTCGCATTTCTCACCGATTCTCGTCAAATTTTGTGAGCAGGTTCGAAAATTACATAGATTTTTTTTGTCACGCCAGTTTTTTCAAATTTTTCATAATGACGGAGAAATGTAAAAAAACATATTTCAGTCCGACTTTCCAGCTGTCCATTTTCCTTTACAGGTCGCATTTTTCAACAGATTCTCGTGAAATTTTGTGAGCAGGTTCGATGATTATATAGATTTTTTTAGTTTAGCCAGTTTTTATAAATTTACCAAAAATCACCATTTCGGAAAATGTTTAAAATTAGAATCGCCATCTAGCTGCGAATATACCTACCAAATAATACCAAACAGCACGCAGGTACCTACTACGTGCTTTGAAAAGCTCGTGGACAGTGTGGGGAAAAAGGGGTGGCGACATCTTTTAGATTATTTTTTGAACAACATACAACTTGAGCTACTTTTTAACGCGAGGTCTACAGCTCACGGAGCCACTAGTATTAGTAAGGATAAGGATGTCTGTGTTTTATTCGTTTTATTCGTTTACCAATCAAATGTAAAATATTTATTTGATTTTGGCGCAATATAATTTAACTATCTGTGGCATAAACCTTGCGCAGTCACATCAAAATGTCGTAAATTTTAACTGCCTTTAAACTGTTAACGGTCGAAACATTAATACGGAATCGATGAAGTTGTCACATTCGGTGCCTTAGTTTGGCATAAACTCAAACTGTTTTATAATTTATTTATGAATAATATCAGACTGAACTGCTTTATTTAATATTAAAAACAAGACTACCCTGTCAAAACTTAAATAACAAGTTGCAGTCGGGAACCGTTCTGTGAAACAATTTGTTATCAAAAGACCCCCGACTGCAATGACACCTTGTTATTTAACTTTTTAGTCAAGTTTTGGCAGGGCAGTCATGTTTTTAATATTTTTTAAAATTTTCGGGTTGAAGTTTTCAGTCTGAAATTCTTAATAAATTGTAAAACAGTTTGAGTTTATGCCAAACTTAGGCACCGAATGTAACAACTTCATACATTCCGTATAATGTTTCGACTGTTTATTTCATACAAAATTTATTTCATACATTTTAGTAACAAATTACCTATACAGTGTTAGAATTGTAATGATTGTAAATTGTTTTTTTTACATTAAAAATGACGTCATATGGCCGACATATTTTTGACTTCCTTCAAAAAATGTACACCCAGTGTCACTCCGTGGTGGTGTAAGGGTTCTAACTTATCTCATACACCCAAATCTGTTCAGGCATTTTGAAGTTATGGTGGAATAAAGAAACTCACATGTATGTATGTCCTTACAAACATATATGAAATCTAAACACAATACACTTTTATTTTTTTGGGCAATCGTGTAAAAAGAACACCATCTGAGAGAACATCATTAGGTTTAAATCAGGCCTAATGTTTGTTTGCCCTAATCAAGTCTTGCCTAAATCCGTATTATGAAACGGGAGCATAACAAGAGATGAAAAAATAACTAGGTATAGTAGGTAGCTTGGTTGGTAAATGGCAAAAAGAAATAAGCCCGCATGAGCTAAGGTAAAACTTTAGATACGCTGACAAAAGGCGTTTTGCTGAAAAGTAAGCTACAAAAAATAAATAAAAACAATAATGATGTCACAAAACACCCGATTGCGTGGCACGATACGAGTTGCAATACAATAAAAGATAGCAATAACAACTATTTTGCGGAATCACAAATACCTAACCCTAGTAATTTTACGAGCATGGTAAGGAGAAGCAATCTCTATGTCCTTTATTTGTCTACGCATAAAGTTCGAGCAAGGACGCGCGGCGAAAAAACAATGCCACGGGCGTGTTGGAAATCAATTTATTTGATAGTTTCCTGACTTTATTGCGATAGACACCCGTTTTAAAAGCAGTTTCTACAACAGCTCAAGTCCAGGTAACATCTTTATCCCTCATTTAATTTTTACTTAACTCTGAAAATCACAAAAAAATTGCAGGGTTATTTGTAAAACACCAACAACATCGCAGGAGTAGACTACCAACATCATAAACAACAACATTTGTTTTACGACTTTTGATAATTTGTTAGATTTTACTTTCATACAAAAAAAAATATCATCTTAATTTACCGTTCGTATGTTCATAACTCTACGGAGCGCCCGGTGCGCGCGACCCGCCCGCCCCGTCCGTCGCCCGCCCCGCCGCCATCCATAGACGTAAAAAGTGTCGAACAGTACCATAAAAGCTTGAAAATTCATTTTTGGTGAATGTATTGAGTTATGATAAAAGTCGTAGAACAAATGTTGTTGTTTATGATGTTGGTAATCTACTCCTGCAATGTTGTTTGTGTTTTACAAATAACCCTGTATATATTATACGGAATGTATTTCCAAGCGATCAAACGTTAAAATGTTTTTTTTTGGTTCATCAAATTACGAAAGATTAATATTTACCCATATATTTACTGACTGTATTTGAAGTTAAAATAAATTCTATTTTATTTTGACCGAGCGAGCGCGAAGCGGAAGCGTAGCGTCTCTGTTTCAGCATGGGCAAAAATGCTTTCGTATATCCGGCTGTTGGTTTGTTCTGCTGTACAGGTCGCTTTTCTTAACCGATTCTCGTGAAATTTTGTCAATCCAGTTTTTAGAAATGTATCAAAATGGCGGAGATAAGTACCTATGGGAAAAAAACATATTTCAGCTATTTCGAAAAACGTTAAAAAATCTTACAAACGCTAGGTATACAGAGGCACTAGTATTTATATGGCTGTGATTTGCCAAGGCAAGTGGTGTTTCACGCGTGTGACACGGAATCACACGTATTCATAATGTAATTATTATTGTGCGTGACATCAATGCGATATGGAGGATATTAATGTTGTTGGCGGGAATAAACCATCATCAGAATTAACGGATTGAAAATTTGAATAGATTTTGTGGGCACATATGGAAAAATAAAAAATTATATAATTGGATTAAGAGCTAGTCCCGGAAAAAGGTAAACAATTTACAGAGCGACAAAACCCCTCTTATTAGTGTGCCATACTATCATTATTAATAGATCCGGGCGCCTGATAGCTTTTCAGTGGGTGGGAGTGGTTGGGCAACAAAGGGGCTGAAAAACTCATTGAAGGTATACAATTTACAGACCTAGGAATTGGTGTGGTAAAATAGCAAGCCAATCATGAATCTAAATCGAATTTAGCATTGCCAGGCATTTTGGCTGGTGGGAAAGTAGCGCCAGGCGGCATCAAACTTTACCACTTTTTCGCGCACCTTTGATGCCGCCTGGCACTACTTTGCCACCAGCCAAAATGCCTGGCAGTGTTATATTTGATTTAGATACATAGTTGGCCAAATCCAGAGGTCTGCAAATTGTATACCTTCAATCAGTTTTTCAGCCCCCTTGTTGCCCAACCACTCCCACCCCCACCACTGAAAATCTGCGAGATGCCCGAATCTGTTAATAATGATAGTATGGCTTACTAACAAGATAGGTTTCGTCGCTCTGTAAATTGTATACCTTTTTCCTGGACTAGCTATACGACTATATTAAAAGAGCAACCAAAGTTTACCTAGTTTTGACCCATCGCAACAAACAATATTAACAAGATAGATATACCTAATATTTTTTAATAATTAAAAATTAGAATATTTACCTCACGTCCGAATTTACACACGCAATGCAACGTACGCGTAGCTTTTATTCTTATTGGTTCTATCTAGTGAATGCGTATCCGACTTTTACAAATGTGCCAGTTATGGCGGCCATTTTTTCTGTATCGAAAACTTTGCCACTAAGCCATCAATTCAATGGGAACGCTTGCATAGGATGTAGATAAAGTTGATTTATAATAAATCTAGGTGGAAAATAACTGCGCAGAATATTATGTGTGGCTGTAAAGAATGGACTAAACTTTGTAATTATCAATTGAAAAAAAAAACTTTAACTGCCGTACAAATAAACGAAGAATAAGATTATGCTTAGAATAACCAAAAAGTTTATTTAGGAATATGACGCCTTGAGACGTTAAGGGGCCATAATAGGGAAACATGGTTTGCGCGGGCCATATTTTTATATAGAAAACGAAAAGTTGTAGCCATAAAAAAATATACGACAAGCTCAAGAGATTATCTAGTAGCTACAAGTATTAAATGTCGTATAAACCTCAGAAATGATTGTAAAAAAATCAGTATATCATCAAAAGCGCTTACCGCGGGTCATATTTTTGGTGTAAATAATAGAGGAAACGTATTGAGTTCTACATCAAAATACACTTTAATGTACTGTGCAGTTGCTCCAATAAAATTTTTTCAATAAAGATAATAGGGAATATGCATAAGTCACCGATTTTCATAAAATTGAGCTTGATCGCTGCGGACACTTGTAAAAACATGATGGAACAGAAAGAAAAATGAAAAAAAAAGATTATTTTCGTTTTATCACACGATGAAATCAGGGGAAAATAACGATATTTTTTTTTTCATTTTCGGATATAATGCACTTTACAGTCAGATAGAATATCGAATAAGAAATAATATTTTATATGACACATATGTACTTAAACGCAAAATTTAGGGAGATAATTGAAGATTATTGGCTTACTCCATATTAAACGCGCCCGAAACACACCGAAACGTGATATGTGACGTCACCGTTTTGTATGGAGCGTTTTCGGCGGGAGCTGATGCGTGCTAACTTCAAGTAACTATATTACGAGAAAAAAACGCAAGAGACAAGTTTCAATATTACAGTTGATTTTCTCACGCATTATACTACTGATTTTGATTTAAAAAAAATTGATGCATATTCCCTATTGTGCTAAGGATTATGATGAAACAACAACGAAAATCATCGAAAAAGTGCAGAAGTGAGGTTCTTTTCCATATTCTTTACACGTAAAGAAAAAGACAGAGACAAATGATTTCACATAACGGAGCCTTAAACATAAGGAAAACTGCTAGGCAATATTTTTGGTTATTCTAAGTATAAACTTTTTTTTCGTTTATTTCTACGGCAGTATGAAAAGATTACCAAAACCCTATTGGCACCATAAGTTAATAATTATTAGACTAGCTTTATTGTATTGAACATACTTAATATCACTTTTTGTTATATGGTTCTTTTAAAATGCATCAGCTTGTTTTGTTTATATCAACTACTTAAAATAAATCATCTCTGTATCAACATTGCAATTAATTATAGTGACGCCGACGTCTGAACTACTGGCTAAAAGTTAAATACCTCTACAGCTAAAGTAACCATAGTTACAATTTTGAGCGGGACGGTCTGTTTTTAACTCATATTTTACTTACTTCAAAAAGGAGGAGGTTCGAGTTTGAGCTAGTTAATTTGATTCGTCTTGATAAATACTCCAATTAGGAGATGGTGTATTTTATCTCCTTGACTAAAAAGCAGAAAATAATAATAATACTCACTGAAAAAAAAAGTTTTTTTCAGTAAGATATATTATTGTTGCTGTGGAGTTCTCTGAAATCAAAATATTGCAATCATGTTTCTTGGCAGAACTATAATCATTAATTGATTATGGATATTTAGTGGTATATCTCTAATTATATATTTATTTGACCCCCTTCCTTCACTTGTGTGGAAGACACCTCTTAAGTAATTTTTTTTTCATTTTAACTTCACTTGGCTTTAGGTTGGCATTACACACATTCGGTGCAAATATGGAGACTGTACCTTAGTTGTTAGTTAGAGCTTTGTGACAACAGACGACAGATGGACAGACAGATAGACGGACACATGAGTGACAGCAGTAGGGCTTCGTTTGGCTTCACCAGGGACGGAAGCTTAAAGAAGTGCTACGCTGGCCAAGAGGAAATCTAACTAGTTCTTCAGAACTTCAGCTACAAAAGATGAAAATAATATAATATTTGGTTATTTTGAACGTTCTTTCTTGAGTTTATTCTTATTTTAGAAAAAAAAAACGTTCGGAATGAGTAAGAAAAGATGTTTATGACGATTTGAAACTTAAGTTTTGATAAAACAATTGTAAACCCATAAATTAACATGGTATTTTAATAAGTACCGACATTGTCCCATGAGTAGCTGATTAACTGTCACATTAGTTATTGCCAAACTGAGTGGTAAACTCATAATGAAGCACTTTATAAACCTGTCCTTGGTGGCATAAACTTACGAACAACCGGCGGAAGTTCCTGAGGCGACGGGATGATAGTTTTGATTGTGTTAAGAACATTAATTAAAAGTTAAATTAATTTCATGGCAATGCATATTGTACAACATTTTGAGAAATGTACATTTTAAGCACAATTTATCATGATTAATCTGTAAATGTACTGTTTGAAACTTGTGTATGTATAATCGTTTTTAATTGAGTTATTTTGCACGTGTACGGAAAAATACTAAGTTAAAAATTGGCACATGTGCTAAGAAAAAATTCACAGATCTCGTGCCTTTCACGACCTTCGGGTACATTGAAAATGAATTTAATAATTGAATTTAATAAAAAATATAATCCTTTCTTTCTTTGAATTAGTACTTCCAATACTTTGAAATCACAGCAAAGCCATGAACAATTTCGGATTTACTTGTCTGTGATTCGTGTGTATGAAATTCATATAAAAATATTTCATTTTTATAAACATTAAAATAAATAAAAATATCTAAGATTTATTTTGAAGCCCTCGGCTTCGCCTCGGGCTTCAGCTACGTCAACTCAGCGACGCGACGCGCATCTAAGGAGCGCGCTTCCCAAATTACGCCTACACGCTACATACAGGGTCATTTTTGGACCCCTTTTCAAACTTTGTCAGGTCATTCTATAACAGCAGTACAATCAATTTATGAAGTAAAACAAAAATATTTTTTTTACATTTTTCCCCCTAACTTTTCCCTACACAAATTGAAATTGTTGTCACCGTTTGCGCGTCGCACGGTCGACCCGCGCGAGCCCCCCTCCCCCCACTCGCCTTCCCCCGCTCGCGTCCCGTTCGTGACGGTGAGCGTGCGCGCCTAGATTTTTAGGATATAAAAAGTGGTTGAAAACTGTGAATTTAAAAAGAAATAATTTATAATTATCTCACCTAATTTTTTTTATTACTTCCTTGAACTATTATTTGATTTTGTAAAGGGGTCGCAAATTTACCCTGTATTGTAGCCCTCGTTGATACCCGACTTTTGATTTGAGGCTTAAAACTTACGACACCAAGGCGATGTCGCACTCTGAGCGAAAATGGGGGCTATACTGAAGCGATCGAAAAAACAATTTCAATGTTAAAGGTTAAGCTACAGGGCAAACCCTTAACCCGATCGTCTTTGTTTTAGGCTCAAATTAAAGCTGACTAAATTGATCAGAGAAATTTTTATCAAAATTTTGATATCATTCTTCGTTTCCAAAATATCGAGCGCCAAAATCAAAAAATCGGAAAAAAATGAGACTTTTTTCCACTATTTCGGCCATAATTTCTTACGTTGTGTTATTTTCTCGAATAATTATTTTTGCACCTTGTAGCTCTCGTAAATACGCGACTTTTGAGTCTTTTTGAATATCATATCTTCACAACCTGCTGTGATATAAGGGGATCGCACATTTTCGTGAAATCGGTGCCCATACTGGAGCGAACGAAAAGACATTAGAGTTACAAAAAATAAAAAGGTTTTTGCATGTTTTGGTTATTAGGAGGGGTGAATGGTCGCCCATCACATTACGTAATGATTAATCAATACGATATAAAAAACACAATGTGAAGCAACTGATCTACAAACTATAAAGTGGTACAAAAAGGCAATCACTCGTTTCATACGAGTGAGTGTGTAACCTCTTAATATAAAACAATGGACTTGAACGAGCTAACAAAGACTGAATCCAGTTAGATGGAAAATTCCCCAACCCATCCAAACAAACAATACACAAACCATACACTATTTATTGAGCCCTAAACTGTTCAGACGATAAAACGGAACATTCACCCTTAACGGCACTCTCAACTGTGGATGAATAATTTCTGTAGGTACTATTCCGAAGGTTTGGGCAATAATTGATGATGGAGCAACTATTTAGTGGAAATGTTTCCTGAAAGCCATAAATAGTAAAATAACTTTGGGAGAATCGGCATTAGTGTAATGAGTACAAAATGTACCAATATATGTGTCATGGTCAAAGGGTTATAGAGGAGTTTCTATTGAATGTCATCTCAAAGAGAATCATCAAAATTGGACGTGTAGATTATATAGACACTACGTTGAAATATACGATAAATAAACATACGTTGACTGCTTTAATCATAACTTTTGGATTTCCCGTAGTCAGGTAAAAAGTTTTGTAACTTTAGTAACTTAATACCACACCTAACCCTAGCATATACTGTATAGTTTATTTTATACAATGACATAACTGCAAGCTCGGGAGTCCAAAGCGTCGGTATTTCTTATTAAGTTGCCCAAATAACTGCAAAGTCACCGCTAAGTTGAGCCATAAAATGCCAACCACGTCGATCAGTCACTCGATGCTCGTGAATGTAGCAAATATATAGTTTCTCCTCAAGTCTTCCGTCTTGGAGACAGGTGACAGCGGAAGACAAACTTAATTGACAGCCAGTTACCGTTTGATTCGTGACTTCCATTCCGTATTGAATCCGTGGATACGAAACGCTATATGTACACTCAGTCATCGCGTGAAAATACATGGTGGAGGATAATGGAAAAAAATTCTTATTTTTCGTGTACGGTTGTTTAATTTATGACAATAGTTGCAAAGTCACCGATAAGAAATGCCAAACTGTGCTTTAAAATTATATACCTAGTTGGTTACTAAGTTCTGTAACTATGGAAAACATGAATAATACTAAATTTACAAATAATGCTACAATGAATTATATACCAAATGAAAGCACAAATATTTAAGATTATCATGTATTAAAATTATTCGAAATGACCGCCTCTGGCATGAATACACGCCTTTAGACGACGAGGCCAGTCATCGATGGCAGCACGAACTACCACCATATCCAATTCTGCGACTGCCTTGAGAATAGCGCGCTTAAGAGAGTCGAGATTCATGTGGGGCTTAGCACATGCTTTCTCCTCAATAAGTTGCCATATGGCATAATCCAGAGGATTTAAGTCTGGGCTGGAGGATGGCCATTCTTCCTGCGCGATAAAATCAATTTTGTTAGCCCGAAACCATGCTTGTGTAGATTTTGCTTTGTGCGCAGGGGCAGAGTCCTGCTGGAAGACCCATGGCTAGTTTTGAAATAAAGTGTGGCTTAAGGGTTTGACAACAGGTTCCAGAACGGTATCTTGATAGACTCTAGCGCCAGTTTTCACACCTTTTTCACAGAAATGAACCTTACTTAGCCCTGAATAGGACACCCCCAGCCAAATCATCACTGATGAGGGGTGGTGACCTCGTTGGACCCTCGGAGCAATCATGCTGGCTTCTTTACTATTCTTAGCGTATACTCTATCATTTTGACGGTTAAAATTTTCTTCGACTGTGAAGATTTTTTCATCAGTAAACAAGATTTTTCGATGGCCGTTTTGTGCGTACTGCTTTAGTAGAGCGCGACTTCGTGCTAACCTCATAGCCTTCAATCGTGCGTTTAGCAGATGGCCCTTTCGTCTACGGTAAGCGTGAAGCCCAAGGTCATCATTGATAATTTTTTTAAGGGAACTTCTCTTCAAAGTCATCTGTATTGCCAATAACTTTTGCTTCCGGACGGGATTTCTCGTGATTCTCGCCTTCACTGCCTTGATCACAGCTGGTGTCCGAACGGTGCGTGGTCTTCCTGATCTTTTTCGGTCATCGACGGGCAAGGTATTACTGTACCTATGGATAGTGCGATAAATAAATTGCTTGTTGATTTTCAACTTTTGTAGCAACTTGAAAATCATATTCGGTGGCTGCCCACATTTGTGCAGAGCAATTACAGCGACACGATTCTCCTTCAACCCCCATTCCATGGTGAAATAAACAAAATATGATATACGTGTGGTATGGAATTATAGCTTATAAAACTGTCAATAATATGTCACTTTTATTTTTTCTTTTCATTTGTTTTAATGGCCAGTAATCGATAAAGAAACTCAGTAACAGAACTTTTGACCAACCTGTGTACATAACCTACTCATTAATGGAATCAAGAACTTTAAAATCATACTAATGACACAATTAAATCAACTAGTGTATGGCAGTTCATCAACTATATTCTATTTTTGTTATTGTTTAATCAAACTTCCGTCCCATTGATATTCATAGGAAATTACCTTCTTCGTCATTAACACATCGTCCTCTTTTCAGTGTGTTCCTGTACCTGGATTGGGGTTCCGTAGAGGGTCCTACCGGTGCTTATGCAAGAGAGGGTTCTACTTCCCGAACACAACTGCGGAGAACCGGTACTACAACGGCAGCGATATCGAGGAGGAGTATGAAAAGCATTTATCTGTGAGTACGACATTTATATAAAAAGTTGACCCTTAACAGTTAATAAAGAAATAGCCTAGTTTCGTGTGCCAGTTAGTCAAATCAAATCAATCAAATCAAACATTTTTATTCGATGTAAACCTTTACAGGCGCTTATCGACGTCAAGACAAGATAATAAACAATATATGTTAACCTACGTTTACTTAAATTATTATTACAACTTATTTATTTATAGCCAGTGGGTGTAAATCACCAGCACAGAGCAATAATTCTATTTCCACGCGGACTTATCTGCAATATAATCGGCAACTTTATAGTAGGCCTTCTTTATTAAAGCTTTCTTTATGAAAATTTTAAATTTAGAGTCTGTCAGAGCTGTGACATCGTCGGGTATTTTGTTATAAAAACGAACCCCGCAGCCTAAAAAGGACTTGCTGCTTTTTTTAATCTGAAAAAGGGAATCGTCAATTTATTCTTGTTCCTAGTATTATAGCGATGAACAGCATTTTGATTTTTATAGAGGTGTAAATTTTTCCGGACGTACATTATGTTAACAAATATGAATAAGGAAGGTAATGTTAATATATCAATACTTTTAAATTTATCTCTTAAGGATTCGCGTCGTTTCATATTATAAATAAATCTCACAGCCCTCTTCTGCAATATAAATATAGAATCCACATCAGCTGCCGACCCCCAGAGTAAAATACCGTAAGACATAATACTCTAAAAGTAAGCGAAGTAAATATTTTTTTTACTGCATATGCAGCGGAGCTAAGTTTTTTTGCAAGCCCTTTAATGTGTTGACCCCACTGTAATTTGCAGTCTATGTTAATTCCTAAGAAAATGGAATTATCAACTAGTTCTAAACTTTTCCCATCCATTTCTATATTAATAGGAGATACCTGACTGTTTGGGCGCGAAAATTTTAGGCATTTTGTTTTTTTAGCGTTTTTTTTTCTTCCTAACATCGTTAGGAAGAAGAAATCACGTTCAGAGGTAAAATGTGAACGCACAGTACATCGTCTTTGCCATGCAATAGTGGTAGAATTGCCAGGATTGCTAGAAGACGTCAAGTTAGAATTTTTCTTTCCTTTGGTTTTTAATATGTACTTGTGGGATTATTAAGGTTTTAATCATATCATTTCTTACAGCTCCATCTCAGTTTATACTCCTCGCCTGATGCCTTCGAGTGCCTCCCCTGTGCGGAGGGTTGTGAGGCCTGCGTTGATGGGTCTCCTTGCGTGGCCGCTCTCAACTGGGTTGTCAGGTCCACCATCTTCGCGCTCGCCTGCCTCGTCATCTCCTGCTTGCCTTTCATCGTATACTTTACTATCAAATATGGACATGTGCGGGTAAGTTATTTTTAACTAATATTTTTGTATTTAAAAAAAAAAAACAAAATCATAATTAAATTTCATCGAGTATAATGTCTAGCACGTGATAGTTCAATGTTAGGTTTATATTTTTGGACTGCAAGAACTGTAACTGCAATACTTTTGCCCAGCCCAGAAAAATCAAGACCACAAAAACATAAGCCTAGGTACAGTCAATCAGACCTGATGACCTTGAGATCGTCTTTAAGCCTTACGTAATTAGAGTTGTTTTCGTAGTTCATCTGTTTAACTTACTGTGCTGCCGTGCGCACATAAAATTCAGCAGATATTTATTTGACGGTTATCCGCAGGTGGTCCGAGCCGCAAGCCCTGCGCTCCTCAGGGTGATAGTTTTAGGAGCCCTGCTCATCTACTGCACGACCCTCGTCATGTACGGACGGCCTACCGTGCTTACCTGCACGGCTAGGGTCTGGCTGCGGGAAGTCGGCTTCTGCCTCACGTACGGCGCTCTCATGTTAAAGACTTGGAGGTGAGTTGGTAGATCGTTGAACAGATGAATCTTACAATGAGACTGCGCATAATTTTCCACGTTCATAACGACTTATCATCATCATAATACAAACCATCATAGTCCTAAATGCGTAGTGCGTGATATCAAAGTCCCGTAGGTGCGTGCAGGAAACAGTAAGGGGTTTAGTTGGCAGGGCCTAGGCAAGTCCCACATATCTTCGGGATGCGTAAACCCATTCCCCATACACAAAGAAAAGACCATTAATAGTCCACTGTAAGATGTGGGCACATCCAGTTCAATCAAATGAAATGGAATCTCCACTTTTAGCAGGTGGGTTGGAGGTTACAATGTGGGACCGGTTTGAGTTCACTGCATAGCTCTACTTGTTTAAAGGCTTAGTTATAGAGTGTGTTTTTTTGAACAGTGATCAAATTTTGTGATGTGGCTTAGACCATCAAACTGAACAACTTTGTCTATGGGACCAACTTAATCAGAGCAAAAAATAATCAGCTGTTCCATACATTTTGTTCGAGTAGATATTGATGTTTTCTTTGGAACAGCTAAATATTTTTTTTGATCTGATTAAGTTGGTCTCATAGACAAAGTTGTTCAGTTTGATGATTTAAACCATTCCATCACTGTTAAAAAAAAACACACTGTATTCCATTGTGTTGGACACCACTAGCCTAACTAATTACTATTTGAAAGAATTATGTTATTATATGTAAATGTACAAAAACAAAATCTTTATTCATATACATACCCTAGCAAAATAATGTTCCACAAATAAGTTCGTTCTTGTTAGCGTTATGATAAGAGCCACTTGTTAGAATTTGTGTAGTAAAAATACTTAAAATAAAATTAACTCAAAAGAAAACTCGTTTTTAAATGACTTTATGTCACAAACGTAACTTTTATTAAACACCATTATGAATCATGGCGGTAAGGTTAGCAAAAAACGAGAACAGTATTATTATGCTGTCTGAATTGTAAGACGCGTTCAGTCAGTGCCAAAACAATCTGGGAAACAATCTATCAAAACAGGTGTAATGCGATCGTGGTGAAGGTTTTGTAGCAAAACCTAAATATATTTCACATTAAGCTAAATGCTTAAGTTGCGAAGCTATACTTCAAATAACAAATGGACGAATGAAAAATATAGTATTTCTAATAAAATAGGTAAATAGGGTTTTTCACTCTTTCTTATTATTTAACGTATTTTCCTTCAAAAAAAGACCCCATAAAACAGTATAGACGCTCGAAAGAGATCGCGGTTTCTCAATCATTCTCATTTAGTCATTACGCACAAGCCATGGTACAATAATAATACATGGTACAGACAATCTCTGGCCAAACCGAGCAATATTTTAGTAGGTACCACAGTATTTTTTTGTCGTGTAAACTCGTGTATCGACATCAGGCAGCTTCGGAGACGCGTTTGCTTAGCGAGCCAACGTAAATTTCCGAATACAGCCAGAGGGCCTAGATCAGGGGTGGCCAACTTGTCTAGGGCTGCGATCGATTTTAAAATTTCCTGGCCTATTGAGATCGACTTAAAGCATTTTTGGGGTATTTTTCACTACAAAAACGCCGCACCCGCAACAGTTCTGTTGCTACTTGCTTTGCTACCACAAGCAAAGCACTTTTTGTTATGTCTCTCGCGATCGACTGCACTGTCTCCAGAGATCGACTGGTCGATCGCGATTGACTTGTTGGCCACCCATGCCCAAGACAAATGGCAAACGCTTGGCTTTTCAATTATTCGAATAGAATAGAAGTGACATTAGGTGTAAGAAATTTACATTTAAAACGTCATGGTTGTCTATGGTAAGCGACATCTTACGACAAATACATACCTACTTTCTATTCTATTTAAATTGTCAAAAGCCGTGTGTGTGGCTTTTTACAATTTAAATAAAATGGGGCATAGGGTCATGAAGGGCGTAATTCTGTCTAGAACTCTTATATTTTGTGGTGACAGCAGAAGTTTAAAACTAGTCTAACTAGTGGTCTAACTTAAACTTAAAATAAACAGCTGTATATAGTTGGAGACCATATTCAGGATTGACAATACCCAGCGGGTGGTTGCACTGCATAAAGACTCAAGTGTAATTTTTAACAAATTACTTGATGTTGATTCTTAATAATATTTCTGCCAAATATATTTTTTGCCCAAAACCTGGCCTTAGTATAAATGTGATCAACCCAAAGCAGGTTTTACTCAATTTATTTTTATTTACGGATCCCTGTCGACCTTTGATGTTGGCGACTGGGTATCGCTTCCCAAGATTAATGATACAGTAAATATTTGAAATTTACTTACTGTAGGCATAATTTCACTGTTATTCTGTACTCAATTTTATGGGATCGCTAAAGTTAATGAAAATATTTAGTTTAGAGCATTCCTAATTAAAAACTAATTAAGATTCACCCATCTGACTAATGTTTGCATCAGCCATACCAAAAACTCACAGATCTCGTGCCTTTCACGACCTTCTGGTACATTGAAAATGAGTTTATTGAATTTTATAAAAAAAAATATTCCTTTGTTTGAATTAGTACTTACAATACTTTGAAATCACAGCAAAGACATGAACAATTTTTGTTCTACTTCTTGAATTCATATAAAAATATTTCATTGTTATAAACATTACAATTTTATTGCTACTGCAACCTAAAATATAAGTAGGTATAATAAATTCTACGATTCGTTTTGAAGCCCGAGGCGAAAACAACTCAGCGAAGCGACGCGCATCTAAGGAGCGCGCTTCCCGAAATTACGCCAACATGCTTAATAGGGAATATGCATCAATTTTTTTTTTATCTTAATCAAAAGTATAATGCGTGAGAAAATTAACTGTAATTATTAATATTTAAACCTATTATTTATTAACATTAATATAATTTTATTTACATAACTTACATTAACATAACTACTATTAATTATTAAAACTTTTCTCTTGCTTTTTTTCTCGTGATATAGTAACTTGAAGTTAGCGCGCAGCAGCACCCGCCGAAAACGCTCCATACAAAACGGTGACGTCACACATCACGTCTGTGTTTCGGCGCGTTTAATATGGAGTTAGCCAATAATCTTCAATTATCTCCCTAAATTTTGCGTTAATTCTTTGCTATTCATATAAAAAAGGGTTTACAAAATGATGAAGTCTCGAACATTTTGTTTTTGTTTGAATTTTTTGTTCTAAACTTAAAACGATAAGTAAAATTATTGTTTACCTGAAATAAAATAAAAAAACCGGTCAAGTGCAAGTCGGGCTTGCGCACTAACGGGTTCGCACCATAATATTTATTTTATTCTGTTTTTAGTATTTGTTGTTATAGTGGCAGCAGAAATACATCATCTGTGAACATTTCAACTGTCTAGCTATTACGGTTCATGAGATACAGCCAGGTGACAGACAGACAGACGGACAGTGGACTTTTAGTAGTAGGGTCCCATTTTTACCCTTTAGGTACGAAACCCTAAAAAGAGAAAACCGGGTATTTACATAAATTCATACCGTGTGTGTAAAATAAACAACTCGGGTTTAATTATTTTCACTCAAAAGAGAAATGCAACGTGTTTCAGCGATGGGTAAAACAGGGAATGAAGGAAGGATGGGAAATTTAAAAAAAGGGAAAGTGAAAATTCAACCAAATGCTTTTTAATTCCGTATAGAAAAGCCGCGATATTTCATGATTTTATAAAACTTTCTGTCAATTATGTTGCAGATAAATAAAGAGTTTGTTAGCATAAGAATAAAAAATAGATTAAAATTAAAAATTAAGGTCAGGTTATTAAAACTTAAATCCATGTGTATTTCAATGGGCTCTTCTTAGTGACGATTTCAATCAGCAAAAAACATTAATAACTTTGCAGTGCACGTACAAATTTTAAATTATAATGTAGCATTTATTACTCGTTTACACTTGCAAGTTAAAATAATAAAAGTATCAGCGCTACAATTTTCCAATTTCCATTAGCGAAATTGGAAACCTCTATATTAGTGCTTGCACCGCAACATACTGATTAGATTTTGCTGTTATGTCCAATAAAGATTGGACAGGCGAGCTTATCGACAAATTACTGGTGGATTACACGGGCACATGCCATTTTTACTAAATTGAGTAGTCCTGACTATTAAAAAATACATACAATGATTTCAATCGAGAAATTAAATGAAAATATATTTATGTAAATGAGCTCACGTAATAAGCATTTTTAAATCGTCAAATCTTTTACCCTACCACCCAAATTAGATTTTTTTATTTGTATGAAATGATCACCAAAGTGATCAGCTTTTCTTTTCTTAGATCTAAAAGAATATAATGACCATTAAATTACTAGCTACTTATTCACTTCAGTAATTATAAAGTAAAATTGACACCTTTGTTTGGAGACTTGGTGGCGATATAAATCAAAAGAAATTAATTGGATTACTTAATTGTAACACTTGATACTTCCTTGCCTGTCTTTTGATTAATGGCTAAAGAATCGGTTGGTTTTTGGCTACGGGTGCAAAATGCTTTCCTAAACAATTTAATATTTGGACATCGGCTTTGTTATATTTAATAATTAGAAGCTGGTCTTTGCAATTCAACCAATAAGAATTCACTATTATCTTCCCCTTAGGTAGCCTCGTTACCGCATCGATTTGGCTAAGGTTATTTCGCTCCTTTTCAACAATCGATTTGCATTTGTTATAATCTTCAAAAATGATTTTGTCCTCAGAATATCCGTGATATTCCAAGTACGGTCAGCAAAAGCAGTGAAGATATCAGACATGTATCTGCTCCGGCGCATCGGCGTGATAGTGGGGGTGGCGTGCGTGCTATTGGCCATCAGGACATTGGTGGCACCCCCTGCTGTCATAGTGGGGAGGACGAAGGATGACCTGAAGGCGTATCTGTGCAACACAGATTGGTGGGACCATTCGTTTACCACTTGTAAGTACGTTATTGATTTAATTCTTTAATTTGTTTATTTTATATTTATGGTATAATTTTGAAAGGTAGAGCAGAATTTGGAGTAACACTAACTATTTAAGATGAATCAGATTTTTTTAAAATATTTAATTTAATTTATTTAATTCAGACACTTAAATCTATTATTACAGGTATTACCCTAATGCAATAGATAAAGTTATTTATAATAATAATACAAATCAATGATATTCTACATCACAACGATAACATATTACAAACAAAGCTGTCTTTGTGAATTCATTTAAAGATATAACAACAGATGGTTGCCATCAACTATATAGGAATAAAATATACGAGAAAAAAATCGGCTTGCCACTAGGACGATTTTCAAGCGGCAGAAACTAAAGGATTCAATAACATACAATTTCTAAATTCAACTTTTTGCATGGGGTTAAGCATCAATGGGACACTGCATTCTTTAATTTATTATGAAAATGTTATTTTATATATTTGTTTATTAAATTAAAAAAACCTGGTCGCTAAGTAGCATGAGAAGGTCACCCAGCGTACAATGGAGAGAGCCATGCTCGGCGCTTCCCTTGATCGAATCAGACATGAGGAGATCCGTAGAAGTACTAAACATTGCTCGAAGAATTGCTCACTGAAGTGGCAGTGGGTGAGACACATAGCGAGAAGAACCGATAGCCGTTAGGGAGGGAAGGTTCTGAAATAGCGACTGCTCACCAGACAACGCTCGGTGGGTAGGCTCCCGATAAGATGGACCAACGTTCTGGCGAAGGTCGCGAGAAGCCCCTGGATGAGGGCAGCGCAGGACCGATCGTTGTAGAGATCATTGGGAGAGGCATATACCTAGCAGTGAGTATCGTGCGGCTGATATGATGATGATGAAAATAAAAATAATCCATCAGCCTTGTATATGGGGACAATAGTATTGCCATACAATTGTTTTATATGTGTAAAATCATAACCAAAAGGTTTTATTATATGTTTATAATGAAAATGTAAGCTTAAGTTTCGTTAATACTTAAAGGCGAATTAATTCATTTGTGGCTTCGTAAGTAGAGTCTGTATTCAGAAGAACGCAAAAGGGAAATGTTTTTCGTAATAAATGCTCATCGGTACAAAGCTGTGTCAAAAATATGTGGAAAAGGGGAAAAGCGACCGAAATAGCTTCCCAAAGTGTGGCAAATTTGCTCTTTCACAAGAAGCTCTCAGCTTTCTGCAGTCACACAATTTAAGAATGTTAAATCTTTCAAATGCTTTGTAGTCAAAAGTGGCGTATTTAGTTACACGTGTCGTGACCAGAGCTGTGTGCACTTGCTGTTTACTTGACTCGTTTCAAAGGTTTGTTTGTTGCACAATGATATTAAATTTATCTACAACGACAAATAGCAAATTTTGTGTTTGAAAAGCGTAATGCTGTTTGAATTCTCGAGATAAAATGCGAGTTTTGTCGTGAGTACACAACTGTCCGTGAATAGGAGTTTTAACATTAAAAAACTTTTTTTGTTACAATTTAATGAGTGAGCTTAAAATTTGTAGGTATTTTAGCATAAATATTGTAATCAACCTACGAGTAACAAAATGCCATTACTTTTACAAACTAATATTTTTCTTTTATAAACTTAAATGTTTAATGTTGGAGCTTCCAGCCAAGTAAATTAATTTTGCAATATGAAACTGCCAATGTGTTATACCTACCTAAAACTATTTTGACTTTCGTCGCATTCTGTAGATGAGAACTAACTTCGGTAACTTGGTCAACACAGTTAGCTAGTACATTAACTATTGCATATCTTACGAGGATCACGAAACGACACGAAATCGTAGTAACTAACGTATCCGTTCTGAGCAAACACGAGTTGGGATGCTTAATGAAGCTCCTCGTACATACCTAATGATGACAAGGTTACCGTGTTTGATGATTGTTTTACAGTTTACGGCTATGAAAGCTGTTGTAGTGACGATAATGAGATAAGCATGATTGCTGCAAATGTAAATTTAAAAAAATCCTTATAAAAACTTTTTAAGGGTACCTACTACTAAACCTGTGCAGATAACTTAAGATTTAATTTATTAAATGAGTTTCAAAACACTAAGTTACACATATATATAATATTCACTTCTGAGGTGTACGCGACTCGAAATCTTTACATATAAAACTCTAAATTGATTGATTGATTGATTCATTGTTGGGATAAGCGTGGAGCCCTAACGGCTGAAGGTAGAGACACCATTTTTGGAGGGTAACCTTTCATGATGTAGATGAACACTAAGAAAGCGTTTTGTAAAATTCCCGTTATACATGGTGCAACAGGGTGCTAAGGATTTTTATAGAGCTGAAGGTAGAGACACAATTGACACAATTTTTGGAGGGTATACCTTTCATGGCGTAGCTGAGCACTAAGAAAGCATTTAGGAAAATTCCCGTTATACAGGGTGCTACAGGATGTTCCAGTTTGTACGGGGCTGAACCATTTTTGCTGGTAGAGATACCATTTTTGGAGGGTAGATTCCTTTCATTGTGTAGGTAAGCACTAAGACAGGGTTTTGGAAAATTCCCGTTATACAGGGTGCTACAGAGTGTTCCAGTTTGTAAGTACATGATTTTTTTATGGGAAAATTTAAATGTGTGCAATAAGGTTTACTGATAAATACCTAGGTATATTGGTAATCCGTGACTTTCAAAATAAATGCACAACTATCTTAATCACTCGAACGAAGTCGCGGGCAAAAACTAGTTATCTATATGTATATTCATATAATATCTTCATAAGAATGTACCTAGGTATAGACGGCGCGGTATTGTATTCTGAAAAAATTCACTCAAAAATACTTTTTTATTTTTCTTGCTTACTTTCTTCGATATCTATTTTTTGTCGATTGCAATTGACAAAATGATAATTCCCGTTTCTTACGTTTTTTCACGTCATCATTCTCAAAAATGGCTGTTCTTTGTGAGCCACCCTCGAAATCAGGCGGACAGATCAAGCGAAGATAATTAAAAGATAAGTCAGAACTCCGGTGGATTTTGATTTATTAACATTAATTTTCGTTTATCAGAAATTCTGGAGCCATTCTCATTTGGCGAATTCTCCTTGGAGTTGTCAAAAATGTTTATCTGAAAGATTGAAGACCTCCAAACCGAAGTTAATTAAGAAAGATATATTTTGCAATTAGAAACTAATTTAGTTTAAAATTCAACTTCAGTTGCCAGTTTGAAGATTTGAATCTTATCAATTATTGCTAATAAACAGCCAGTAAATTTTAAATGATGACAGCAGGGTAGACAAACTCTTCATTATTAATAATTTTCAAAAGTTTAACTGTCAAATATTTTTAAAAATCAAAGTGTAACACATAACATTGACACATACATTTTTATCAACCCTATCTATCGAGACTACAGTTTTTTGCCATTTTGAAAAGCCCTATATTTGGCAGAGTTCTATTGTCGTAAGCTTAGAGCATTCAACCAATTGAATGCTCTAAGCTCGTATGTATCAGACTACGTTTCGAAACGATGCATGTTACTATTATTTATTCTCTGACGATGCTTAAAACAGTGTTAATTGACTAGTGGAATAATATGAACGTTTAGGTTAAACAAGTGGTTTGACAAAGTCGAAATAAAATTTTAGATACATTTTCTATGTCATCACATCAGATTGAGGTGTAGGATGGTGGCAGCAAGGCAGGAGTACTCGAAATAAAATCTACCTATATAACCAATCAAACCAACTCATTTTTTTATCTCTTTCCTAAAAATCACATACTTGGGGTCAATTGATACGGAGATTAAAAAAAGTTACATGGTCTCTCAGTGGGCATATTTCACGCGAAAGCAAAAGTGCTAACACATTAAGGTTTTCCAGTGTTAAGACGTGTACACATAAACGAACAAGAACATAATAAACACGACCACCACTAACGAACCATTAACCAACATCAAACTCTGTGTTTGTGGCGATCCAATTACTTTGTTTTGCGTGGACGGTGATCGGATTTTGATGCAAAATTGAGCTACGGCTATAGTATTATTTATTGTATGTGGCTGCGGGTACCGAGAGAGTGAGGCGGATGTTTGTGAACTTGATTCGAACTGTGTTCGTATGTATACTACTCAAGTTGGCTCTCTTAATTTATGTCCATACGTACGAACTAAACGTACGCGATCACCATGTTATTGTTCGTGTGAGCGTACACGCCTTTAAAGATTGTTGTTAGATTGTTGTTGTTGTCAACAGTGGAGGTGATATTCCTGATGTGGGGCATCAGGCTATGCATCATGGTACGGAAGGCGCCGTCCGAGTTCAACGAGAGCCGGTTCATCTCCATGGCCATCTACAACGAGTTCCTTCTGTCGGTCTTTCTCAACATATCCATGTGAGCATAATTTGTTTTTATTTATATTAATGACGTCACATGCGAAATGAAAAATACTAGCTTCTCCAGATAATGCTATTAGACAAAATTAAAGGCAAACGACGTCCTGATATTTCTATAGCGTTGATTGTGTATCACTGTCAAATGAAAACCCATTAATGATAGAGCACGCATAGTTTCCAGTACTTTTTTCAGTTTTTTTTTTCAATCGCTATTAGTTGTTCTATCTCACTAAATCCGTTCGGCTATGAATGTTGTTAGGCGTGCAGATGCACATTGTTTTCATGTGCATCTGGTCTGCACGCTCTCGTATTACACACACTAAAATGTGCATGTGCACGCCTAACAACATTCATAGCCGAACGGACTTCGTAAGATAAAAGAACTACACAGGAAACGGAATTGAAAACCTTTTAATTTGAATATTAATTAAATCAACTTCAAATGAACTATTCATTACAACTCTAGTTTAATCAAGCTGAAAGAAAAAGCAGTTAATTTTCTCAACTCTGCAAGGCCAACTTTGGAACAGGCACGGGACCAATTTCAATTTGCTTAATAGGATAACCCAGGATTACGGATTGTCGGGAAATTGATATAATTATACAGGGACTTTGTTTTGACGAAAATAGAATTATGCCGAGACCAAACACTGTGGAGATAAAGTGTCTTTTCAATTTAGAATCAAAACATAAATGGGGTAGGGGATGCCAGGTTTCATGGAAGGGTCATGAAATGTCACGAAAAATTATTCATACATAATCTATAGGTATCTCATGATGGTTCCCAATCAAATAACTATCGAGCAACCTCAGATAATATTTATTAAAACAGTGAAGCTTCTGCTTTTTTCCAAAAATGCTGAATTTTTCCATCCTTTTATTCACTACCTATTCTCTTTATATTTCTATTAGTATTTGACAGCCCAGCTGCACTTACGAGTTATTTATGTTTTAACTAGCGACCGCCCGCGAATTTGTCTGCGTGGACAGTGTTTTTGCTATCCCTCGGGAACAGTCCTTTTTTCGGGATGAAAGGTACCCTATGTCCTTCTCTGTACCCCTGACAACGTGTGTGCAAAGTTTCATGATGATCAGTTCAAGAGTTTAGACGTGAAGGCGTAACAAAGAAACGGACTTTTGCCTTTATAATATTAAGTATAAGAGCAAGAAATCGCATTCACTGATATACAGAATACATACCTCTACATGCTTAATAAATACTAGCGGCCGCCCGCGACTTCATCTGCGTGGACAGTTTTTTTGCTATCCCTCGGGAACTGTATGTTTTTTCTGGATAAAAAGTACCCTATGTCCTTTTCTACACCCCTGACAACGTGTATGCAAAATTTCATGATGATCAGTTCAGTAGTTACGACGTGAAGGCGTAACAAACAAACAAACAGACTTTCGCATTTATAATATTAGTAAGGATGGTAATGGAACCTGCTCAATGTTCTACCGCTAAAGTGCTAGCCGCTTACTTTTTCGTCACTGCTGGGGCACAGGCCTTCCTTATGGGTAGATAAGGAGAACCCACCACGCGGGCCCAATGAGGATTGGTGGATGTTAACGACTGCAAATTCAGCCGGGACCAACAACTTAACGTGCTTTTCGAAACACGGAGAAACTCGATCTCATAATAAATTTACAGTCACAGGGCTAGGCGCTACACCATTGCGCCACCGAGCTCCTCAGTAAGACTTTATCGTCAGTTTCAATTTAAGGTTGAACATAAGCACGTGACTCGCTATTGTAGGCACATAACGTGGTTTACCAGGATTTTAGCTTTAACACAATATATTTGAGCGTGTCCCGAGAACTCACGATTTATTTACTACGAACTAATGTTATCAAAGCGAAATTATCTCTATAATAATGTTTGTTGTATTTGGCAAATACAACTTTAGTGTGTATGCACTTATTTGTACACACTAAAGTTGTATTCGCCAAATACTAGAAACATATTGCATTTAATGAGATAATTTTGCTTTGATGACTGTAGTGTGTACATATACGCTACTTTAGATTTAAACTATAGTTCTTATTAACTAACTAATAAACTAGAATATAGCATAATTTCTTCAATGAATCATCAATGCAAATAGAAAAATTGTAGATAAGTATGAAATTGAGGAGTTCGGTGGTGCAGTAGTTTAGCGTACATAGCCCTGTGATTGTAGAGGTTAAGCAATTTTCGCAAGGGTCGGTCATGGGATGGGTGACCAAATTTTTATTATCTCGAGTTTCTCCGTGCTTCGGAAGATACGTTAAGCCGTTGGTCCCGGTTGCATTTCGACGGGTCCCAAGAACAATATCTTATGGAAATATAAGACATTCATTTTATTAATTAACTAGCGGCCGCCCGCGACTTCGTCTGCGTGGACAGTTTTTTCGCTATCCCTCGGGAACTGTACGTTTTTTCTGGATGAAAGGTACCCTATGTCCTTTTCTGCACCCCTAACAACGTGTATGCAAAATTCCATGATGATCGGTTCAGTATTTACGACGTGAAGGCGTAACAAACAAACAAACAAACAAACGGACTCTCGCATTTATAATATTAGTAGGGATGTATTTGTTATCACATTAGCTATACCTAATGGAATGTCCTAAATTTATTTATAAATTAAGTAGCTGACGATTCCGATGGCTCGCAACAAAAAAAAGATGCGTTCTGGTAACTCAAATGCTAGTAATGCGACTTTGTTCTCGAGACTCGTCGATTTGCTGTCGTTAACGCCCACTAATCCGCATTGGGCCTGCATGGTAGGTTATGGCCCATCCTTCTTATCCAATCATAAGGAATGGTTGTACCCTAGCAGTGGGGACATTAAAAAAATAAATAAATTAAAAAAATATTAATAAAAACACGACTGCCCTGCCAAAAACGAACTAAAAAGTTAAACAACAAGTGTCATTGCAGTCGGGGGACCTTATTATGGAACAATTTTTGATCAAAGAGTTCCCCCGACTGCAATTTAACTTTTTAGTTCGTTTTTGGCAGGGCAGTCGTGTTTTTAATATTTTTTTAATTTATTTATTTTTATTTCACACATTTTAGTGACATATTATATAGTTTTGGGATGTGCTCATCAAGGCCTTTCATTTGATGCCAATATTGCAATAATAGAAGAAAAAAATTTTTTTTTCACATTTGAAAATGGCTTCGTTTAGTCGCCATATTGATTTTTTCTAAAAAAATATAGCCAGTGTTACTCGGGATAATGTAAGGATTCTAACGATACCCCATTTATCCAAATCAGTTCAGGCGTTTAGAAGTAATGGTGGAATAAAGAAACTCACATACCCACAAACATACATGAACCCTGAACACATAACACTCTTTTTGCTTTGGGCAGTCGTGTAAAAATGGCTGAAGCCGGAAAAGGATTTTTTTAATTTATAATAATTTCATATTAAGAGAATTAATACATATAATTGAAAAAATACTAGAAAAAATCGATGCACCCGTAGCAGCTCAGACAGGATTTATGTTAGTTATTTATTTCACTTTAGTTAATTGCAGATTAGAACAAAAATATTTACCATTCCAACCAATGATATAATAATTTAAAAATGTAATATCATTAATCCCAACCCAATAATAATGATTTACCTTAGGCCCTCCGCTGCCTTGAGCGGGGCACGCGCGCGGGGCGACATAGATTAGAGCTTACTCATGCACTGCGCAAGCATCTGTCCGTCAAAAACCAGCAATCTATATTCCCGCGCCGTGTACCCGCGGCGGGATCCCGCTTAAGGCAGCGGACGGCCTTAGGAGTGTTGCCAGATCTCGTCATAATATATTTTAAATAGAGACAACATGGGTATTTCGAAACGCAAAATCTCGAACAAAATGAAACATTACATTGATTGAATTTTAGATGTAGAAATCTGAAACGAGACAAATTTTCAGACAGCGCCACGGTGAAAGATATGGCGATGCGAAGCGATTATAAAAAAAAATATTACGAACTTAGCTTTTTATAGCTTCATATAAAATATCGATGTCCTAACATGATAAAAATACCTATCATTATGACTATTTTTTGCGTTTTTTATACATATTGCTAAGTTTATCATAATCCCTCTGTTTTATAATAGTACTCGTAGTTTATGAAACTGATGCATATATAAGGGTTGTTACAACACATGTGTTTTTTAATACCTAGTTATGTACAGATTCATACATTACTTTATCTAAACTCATACAATTTGGTATTGATCATACTAAATAAAAGATCAGAGACAGAGAGAGACTTTGCTGGTAGGTATTACCGTTTTAACTTGATTATGAGACATTTCCGTCGCTGAATCTAAAATATCGAGTGGAGACAAATTTATTTTCACATTCACTGCTATCAGACATCTTTAAGCAAAGCCTACGAAATGCAGTACAATAAAAAGTGAAAATCATAGCTTTTTGTATTACGTTAACCATAGACCATGGATACTACAATGAGCCCATACGTGCCAAAAAATTATTAAGTAAAAGTGTGCTATAAAAATTTTAGTTATTTTTCAACATATTCGCTCGTAAAGTGAGCCCTAATACATCGCTTTTAGGGCCATAAACCGAGCTATAACAAACACCGTGCAATAATTTATTGGAATAAATAAGTAAGTCCTTAACCCTTGAACGCCGAACGTGCCCGATGGGGCCAGGAAAAAAACGCTGAAGCTATTTAAGTCAAACAAATATTTATTATTATCTTGTGAATTTCACAATATTCACAATATTTTGTTATAAAACATTAAAATATTTGCATTTTATCACTTAAAATTATAATTTTGAAGTAGGCTGTACTGTATCATTCACCCTTTTGTTCGCAAAATATTCTTGCATTGGGCGTGTGAAAAAAAACCTGCGCGCCTTTTCCCATATTTTTCATATTTTGATTTTGTCGTATTTGTTGCTGTTTGGTAAATTGCTTTGTTTTTTTCCTCGCAAATGTGTTAAAAAACGTAGTATGAAAGTCGTAAGCTCTTGCTTATTACAACCCACAACCTCGTGTGCAATGAGCAACCTAGGCTAACTTGTCTCATAATGACTATTAAGATGCAGTGGACTGCACTGTAACGGTTTTATTTTTTAATTTTACCTATCCACGGAAATAAAGTTCGTGTTTATACGATATTTTTTGAATTTTTATTTGGAACATTACGTTGTTAGTGTAGATAAACTTACGTCACGTTATGTATATCAGCTATTTACTCCAATAACCTTCGACTGATCGAAGCCAATAACCAAACGAATAGACCATAAGCAATCATTTCCATGACATCGATTCTGAGTTTTCATTAAAATAATGATAATCATAATTTCTAATTTTGACAATACCATCGCTTTGCAGTATAGCAAATCCTAAAGGAAGCATAGAGTTTCACCCAAATGAATCTTGTATCACCCACTTACACAAATTAATTTAGCTTGAATGAATAATTCTGAAAATTATCTTACCTTCGGCAAGATTTCAAAAATCTATTTGAGGTGAAATATAACCTATTCATGCCCTATTTCATCAGATTAGAATATTAGAGTATCATAATACGCAATTTGTTAGAAGGTAAGAGTTAATTAATGGTTTGTGTTATCAATATGGATGTGAACATCATCAGTTCCCAAGTATTTAAATAATGTAAACTAATACTATACCTACAATGTATTACAAGCCACATTACTTACTTTCTAGAGTAGGTCAGTCTGATTCGACCTAATTTGACTACACTATTTATTGTCCAAGATTGGCATCTTAGGCTCCCTAGCTTTCAACAATTTAACAAAACTAAAACGAGTATTTTTCTCTAAATAAAACTGAAACGGGAACGATTAAGTTTTGGTTTTATCGTCGAAAATGAGCGTGATTGGGCCCCTGGTAATTTTGCACACATTGGTGCTAAATACTGAACCGAATAGAAGCGTTATCAAAAGTCACCTACATTTCAAAAGCAACTGAACAACTTGTCGCTAAGTCACCCCAGCACTTCATTAACTTTCTTTAAAGACTGCTCAAACTAGGTTACTTCGTGAATAACAATTTCTGAAACAATAGCATCTCGAAACAATGTTTGTTTTCAAGTGAAACTTTCAAATTTCTAGATTTATTGCTGCTGTCAGCGGCGCGTCTTTGCACTTTTACGAACTTGAGCACAGGAGTAAATGTGTGAACAGAGTCAAAGGTAAAATGACTTTTATCACGTTTTCAGAAGTACGAAGCGGGTGACACGCCACTTGTAGCGTCCAGAATGATTTAAATCTGTAGCACCCCGAAGCTTTGTACGCTGAACACATTTCGTGAAATTTATATTCCCGTTTGTCATGTTCCCCACCGAAAATAAGTAAGATATTATAATAATCTTCTCCTCGATTAGTCAATCGAATCATATTTTTTTCAATGTAATCTTAAAAGCGAACCTCTAATACCTACTTTAATTTTCTTATGAGCTCATTACTATTACCATTTTACACATTACTTACCTATTCTTAAAACGTGAAGTGCTTATTAAAAATATTAAAAAACCCGCCTGCATAAAAAGACAAGTTAACTGAAAAGATGGAAACAAGATTAAATATTAAAGGCAGTATAATAACATGCAGTCGGAGGCATGTATAAAGAACGTGGCGTTATGCATGATTTGAGTTATATGCCTCCGACTGCATGTTATTATGCCTTTAATATTTAATCTTGTTTCCATCTTTTCAGTTGACTTTGCTTTTTATGCAGGCGGGTTTTTTAATTTTTTAAATTTATTTTTTATTTATATATTTTTAGTATTATTTTGTATTATTATTTTTCGACGACCTCCGTGGTCGAGTGGTTTGCACGCCGGTTTTCAAGGTGTCAACATCTCTTGAGGTCCCGGGTTCGATCCCCGGCTGGGTCAATGTAGAAAATGAACTTTTCAATATTGTCTCAGGTCTGGGTGTTTGTCATACCACCGTTGTTTCTGATTTCCATAACACAAGTGCTATAGCTACTTACTTTGGGATTGGAGCAATGTATGTGATGTTGTCAAATATTTATTTATATTTATATATTTATATTATTTATTTAGTTAATATATATTACAGTCATGATATACCTTTTTGAAATTATTATAATAAGCCCTTTAATTTGACACCCATATTGTAGTATTCTAAAAAAAATGATTTTTCCTCTACGTATAATAGCACCGTACAGCCGCCATGTTGGTTTTTTTAATAACGCCACCTTCTTAAGAACACTTGGGCTGACAAGACAAATCTAACGATATCTTAATCATAGAAATCCGTTCAGCCGTTTGAAAGATATGAGGTAATAAAGAATATTACATACAAACAAACAAACTTACAAGATACGCGCGAAAAACATAACCCTCTCGCAGTCGGGTAAGTATAACATTCTAAACCGATGTTGCAGTTTATCAATCTGATTTTAATGGATTTAAGTTTACAATGTTTTCGTAAGGAATTTCCCTCTAATATTAATACAAAACTTTTAATCATGGGTGCATAGTTAAAAACTTATAATGAAACGACAATTCTAGGAACTTTACCTCTGTTCGGCTTTTTCCTATTCCTGAGTCCCAACTTCATATTTCAATAATTGTGCCGTATCTCATCGCAAGCGCACCATATCTATATATATAAAATTCAAAGTCCTGACTGAGTGAGATATCAACGCACAGCCCAAACTACTGAACCTAGAGACTTGAAATTTTACACACAGGTACCTTATACAGTGTAGGCATCCACTAAGGAAGGATTTTTGAAAATTCCATCCCTAAGGGGATGAAATAAGGGATGAGAGTTTGTATGGAAGTCCCTCAGTTTTGATGCTAGGATCTTCAAATTTTGTATTCAGGCTGATGATTGAAAATTAATAAATACCTGTATCATCGTTTTTCAAAATTCTACCCCCGATGGGGTGAAAAGGGGGATGAAGTTGAGTATAGAAGAAAATCCTTAATTTTTAAAGTAAAAATCGTTAAATTTATAATTTAGACTTATGGATGGAAATATAACGCAACGTATATGGTTATTGGTAGTATTTTAACCCCTATGGGGATGAAATGGGGTAAATAAACCTAAAATAGATATGGATGTCGTTATTGGGGTTTTCTGGGATGACGATTGCGAAAATGACATTCATTTTGAAGTCTAACACGGTCGACATGATTTAACCACTAAAGGGGTGAAAATTGGGTTCAAATTTGGTATGGAAAACAATATAAAATATACTTTACAACTTAAAACTTCGTACGAGCATGTCTAAAAATAAATAGACAAACATATATATTGTAGTTTTTAAAATCAACCCCTTAGGGTGTAAATGGGGTAAGTAAACATAAAAATCGATATGGATGTCGTTCTTGAGGTTTTATGGGATGGTGATTGCGAAAATGACATTTATTTTGAAGTACAACACTGTGGACATGATTTAACTGCTAAAGGGGTGAAAATGGGGTGCAAATTGTGTATGGAAAAATAATATAAAATGACTTACGGCAGTGAAACGTGGTCGCTAACTATGGGTCTCATAAGGAGGCTCAAGGTCACCCAGCGTGCAATGGAGAGAGCCATGCTCGGCGTTTCCCTGCGTGATCGAATCAGAAATGAGGAGATCCGCAGGCGAACTAAAGTAACCGACATCGCTCGAAGGATTGCTCAGCTAAAGTGGCAGTGGGCTGGACACATAGCGAGAAGAACCGATGGCCGTTGGGGCGGAAAGGTTCTTGAATGGCGACCGCGCACCGGACGGCGCTCCGTGGGTAGGCCCCCGACAAGGTGGACCGACGATCTGGTGAAGGTTGCCGGAAGCCACTGGATGTGGGAAGCGCAGGACCGATCGTCATGGAAATCCTTGGAGGAGGCCTATACCCAGCAGTGGGTGTTGTGCGGCTGATATGATGATGATGATGAGACATTACAACTTTGAAATTCTAAGAAGCATGTCTAAAAATAAATAGGCAAATATATATTTTGTTATTTTGAAAATCATCCCTTAGGGGGTAAATGGGGCAAGTTAACATGAAAATCGATGTGGATGTTGTTCTTGAGGTTTTATGGAATGAGGAATGCGAAAATGACATTTATTTTGAAGTCCAACACGGTGGACATGATTCAGCCGCAGGGGACGGGAACGGGAACGGGAACGAGAAAGGAACGGGAACGCAAACGCGATCGCTCGAAAGCGAACGCGAACGGGAACGGAAACCGGGGACAGGAACGGGACCAAACGGGAACGGAAAAGGGTAAAGAAACGGGAACAGGATACTACTAATATCTCTGGACCCACTTCTGATTGTTGTAATAAACTAGCTTCCGCCCGCGACTTCGTCCGCGTGGATATTAGAGAAAATCCTTAGGGAACCTTCAACCAGAATCCGACCAGCCGATTTTATGCGATTAGGCCGGTCCCCACCAAGCGCGCAGCCTCGTGCGAGGCCTGCCACACGCGGCAAACGTTTTGCCTCGCGAGGCAGCGCGCTTGGTGGGGACCGGCCTAATCGCATAAAATCGGCTGGTCGGATTCTGGTTGAAGGTTCCCTAAGGATTTTCTCTAATATCCACGCGGACGAAGTCGCGGGCGGAAGCTAGTATCAAATAAGCCACTAACTCCGAGCTAGTGATTTATTGCCTCACCGCGAAACAATAGTAGTTACATATTGTGCATTAACGTCCATACCAGTGCTCTTTCAAGTTCATCTCTTTGGTCTAAGAGGGGGTATAAAGCAAATCGCCAATCTTAGATTAAATTTTTACGGTAGTAATAAAAAAAATATTTCCCAAAAAAATACATTATTATGGTCGACAATCTAGTTTAAGCAAAAAAAAACATAATATCATTTCGATAAAAAAAACACGAAGTTGCGTCTAACTTAAGACTAAAATAGTGTTATTTCCAATAGATTTCAAATGACCGAGATATTTTTTTACACATTTAATCTAGTTTACATTAAAAAGTAATGGTATTATCTTTTACCATTGAAAATGGTTATCAAATGCAAATCGCCTGAGACGTATTTTTGGTCATAGTTCCGAGGATTTTAGGAGGATCGAGATGGGAATAGTACCAAAAGTTGAGGAATTTATTGAGACACGTGTGAACGTTTGAATTTTGAAAATCGGCTTGTTACTTTTTTGAAATTTCGAAAAATTCGGGATTTTGGGGGGTGTTTTTTTACTAAATTGTAAATATTTCGAGATCAAAACCGACTTAAGAAAAAATGAAAAAAATGGGTCCTAGGGTATTAGTTTAGCTACAAAATAGCATTTAATAATATTTCAGCCGCGTCGAAGCAGTCAGGGTCACTTTTGTGACACGAGGCGCAGCCGAGTCGATCTAAAAATAAAAAGGTACCTAGTATACCTTAGAAAAATTATAGGATTTTGCTTTTGATTTGATTTAGTTTTTTTCGTAAATTTTTGTATTCATTTTCAATGCTCCGATTCTTGCGGGAACTGCGAAATCTGTGATTTTTTTAATAATGTATTATTTTACGAGTTATATGAATTATTTCGCATTTTGTGGTTTTTCGCTAGCTGGATGGCTCCTCCTAACTTTCAATTCATCTCGGGCCGCCTTTGCAGTATCTTATCGTCTACCTACACCTATGCGCTATCGAGTCTCAAACAAATAAAAGTGACTTGTAGGCGAACTACAAGGATTTGTAGTTATTTTTCTGTTCCTGGCCCGCTCCTTTTAGTCACCAGTTTTTGAGAAGTATGGCGGATTCAACAAATAGGTATTGCTTAGAAAATGAGAAAAAATGATATCACTTTGTATAATAAAAGTAGATACAAAATTAGGGGGCACGTATTTTTTATTTTAACTTTTAATGGTTTTTTTGTATATTAAATCACTGTTTTAAATCTAACTCATTCTAAAAGAGTGTAAGTACGTTGTCAGGAAGTTAAGCAGTATTTTAAAGAAAAGAGAGAGTTCATTAGTAATGACGTCCTATGTATAATTAAATGGTGTAAAAGAAGCAAAGAAAGCAAAAAGATGCAGAGATAACCGTAACATTAATATTAAATATTTTTTCGATTAATTATAGAAAATATATGAGTAAACAGATTATGGTCGCTATTATGCAACAAGTGTTCAGTCGCTTTGTGCTGCACCGCTACCCCGCCCACTTAGTTGTCATTTTTTATGTAGTGCAATTTTGAGCGGAATTCTTGTTTCATAGACTTTAGTTCGCTGGCAAGTGCTTTGGCGCTTCATGTCAACGGCAGACGAAAACTTAAGATGAACATGAAAGTGCACTGTTGTAGACGTAGCGTAGCAAGGTTTGCCGCAAATTGTGGCAACACTGGCAACGCATGTAATATCGCTGTTGGAGCAAAGATTTGGGTAAAAGACTTTGGGCAAAGATTTGGGTAAATAGGTGGTGTTGCAGAACTGCAACTTTAATTTTTGTTTATAAAATTAAATTGGATTGTTTATGAACGCTAATATTTGGTGTATTTTCTGTGTATTTAGACGGGAGGTTGCATTTAATTTGCATCTTTGATATTTGCTTTATATTTTCTTATGAGTTGTTTCGTAATTCTATATAACTAATTTTAAATGCAAAAGATTGTTTGTTTGTTATTATGATAAAAAACTACGCTTTTACGTCTTAATTTCTTAATCGATCATCACTACACGTTGTCGGTTGTACAAAAAATGATAGGGTAACTTTTATCCAAAAAAGACTGAGAAAAATAAGTGTCCATGCAGACGATACCCTCCTATACCTATAATTTCAAAATAGGGTTATCTTATATTTCTTCTATTATTGTATTTTTAATTTTATCCAAAGTTTTCATTGAAATAAAAGTTAAAATCACAAAATAGAGAGAGGACAGAGAAGTCAAGCTCAGTACCAACTACGCGTGCAATGCACACACACGTAGAACAGCCACATCTGCGTCCACGCACTCGAACTTATTTTGAGATTGGTCTGAGATTTCGACTAATTCGTGTCGGTAATAGAGTGTCGTTGTTCAAGCACACGCAGTACTAAGCTTGAATTCTGTCGTCTCTCTATTCTATTTTATGGTAGGTAAGTAGAATTCTTCTTCGAAATTTAAACTTGAGTTGAGTAGGTATCATAATTTTACTGACGAAATACCTAAAACTTATTCCATAGCTTTTGTTTTCTGCATTGTTTTTAGTTTACCTGCTCGCATAGTTCGTGGCAAGAATTTTGCAAACTTTGAGACGAGTTTTCTGGCCTTTGTACTACCTAACTATTCAATTGAAGTTCTTAGTTATAGCAGTTTGCATACCCGACGTGCTACAAACAGCATATATTGGACACAAAAATGTTATCTCATTATAATGTAGAAATGGAAATTTCGTCTCATGTCATAAGAAATTTTCCGACATCAAAAAGGTAGTTTACATGACGCACCAATTTCGCTTGCTCAAAATATTGTTACGCATCGTCGCGCAACGTGTTGAGCAAAACGTTGCGCGTCAATTTATTATTAACCATTTGTAATGTCCCTGATGCTTGAGTACAGGGCTTCCTTATAGATCGATGAGGAGAACAGGCCATGGCCTACCACGCAGACCCAATGCGGATTAGTTGGAATATATGACTTAATCATATCTTTTTTCCCAGGCTGTTCCTGCAATCACCAGCCAACCCTGATCTTCTGTACATCATATTCTTCTGCCACACCCAGCTCACGGTTACTCTGCTGCTCTGCTTCATCTTTGGGAGCAAGGTAGGCACGGTAAGGGAACGAAGGAAGTAGGCTCCTGAGGTTTTGGTTAACATGTCATGTCAGCCATTTTGAATGTCCTCACTGCTGAGGCACAGGCCTTTCTTATAAGTGGATAAGGAGGATGGGCCACAACCCACCACGCGTGCCCAAAGCAGATTGGTGGGTGCTAACGACTGCAGATGCAGCTGGGACCAATGGCTAAATATGCCTTCGGAAGCACGGAGGAGCTCGAGATGATACATTTTTGATCACTCATCCCATGACTAGCCCTTGCGAAAGTTGCCTAACCTCAGGCGCTAAACCACTACACCAGTTTTTCAACCAATTGATGTATATAGCCAGATAGCAAAACCATGACGTAATGATGTATATTCTATTTAGTGGGGAAACTCGGCCGTGTTGACAGGGTATATAGGGGTGCGGGGCAGAGTGGCGACCCCCACCACTTTACCTAGCATACAAGCAGATCCTAACTTTTCACTACTGGCGGAACTGCAGTCATCATCTTCATATAAGCTGCACGACATACATTGCTGGGTGTAGGTCTTCCTCAAGGATCTCCACAACGATCTGACCTGCGCTGCCCGCATCCAGTACTTTCCTTCACCAGATTGTCGATCCACCTTGTCGGGGGTCTGCATGAGAAGCGTCGTCCGGTGCGCGGTCGCCAATCCAGAACCGCTCAGTCCGACCCAACGGCCATCGGTTCTTCTCACTATGTGTCCCTCCCATTCAGCTGTACTGATAGTAATTTATCGCCGAGATGAAGAAGTTACCCCACTATAAGATATATTATAACACTATGGCATTACTTATTTCATAAGAATGTAACGTCTTCGTGTCGCATTTATTTGTTTATAAATAAAAGCTCTCTATCTGGCATTCAGTTGAAATGTCCCATTAGGTCCGCTTCCCATTGGGCGGACGGCCAAGTAGAAGGCAACATCGTAAACTAAGGCAAAGGACAGTATTATGGTTCTATATGTAATACTTTTAGAAATACAAAGAATCTCACTTTTGTTTTAGCTACTTGCTCAAAAACTAGATAAAAATTAAAATTATTACCTACCAATATTAATAAAATAAAAACTTTGTTATCTGCTAATGGCCTAACTTACTACTGAAACTGACGTAAATTAGACTTATTGACTGATTTATGAATAACAAAAAATAAAATGCGGTTACCCAGACTTTTATTACTCTGGTCAAACTTACTTTATTACACTCATTTGTTTATTCGACGTAACTACATCATGAAACTTAACTCCCTTTCAAAACTACATAAAGCTAGTTCTTTCAAAAATATACAATTTTAAAATTCTAAATCTTTTGTCAGACAAACAGAAATGCTTGTAATATCATCCAGGTAAGTTGCGAGCTAACTAGCGAGACGAGTGCTCACTCTACAGCCTTCAGAGAAGAAAATAAAAAATTCAGTCTCAGAAACTCGACTGGCAGCAAAAAATACTCTTGTCGTTAAATATGCAAAGGACAAAATGTTCGAAAAAGCCGTTCGGTCAATTTTGCTGAAATTTTGTGTAAATGTACCTTGTAATAGGTTGATCGAAATTGTAAAGTTGTTTAGTAAAATAATGACTAGTTTTATAGATATGGCTTTTTTAAGGGTAGTATTTAATCGGGTAACAATAAATTACAATTTTGGGTATCAAAAATACTGATTATAGCGTACTGAAATATTAAGTGGGCGACGGATTAAGGGCGACTACAAAATATAAAAATGTGTGACTTTAAAATAAAAATTGAATAACTAGTTATTCAGAACGGGCAACCAAATTACTATTTGGGCGACAACCTTAGGGCACACAAAACATTGAAAATTAGTCATCATCATCATCATATCAGCCGCACGACACCCACTGTTGGGTATAGGCCTCCCCTAAGGATCTCCACGACGATCGGTCCTGCGCTGCCTGCATTCACTGGCTTCCCTGCTGGATTTTGGTTAAAAAATATTATTTTTTAACCAAAATCGTGACGTTGTCATTTTGGTTATTGTTTATCTAAAAATCTTTGGTTTAGCTTTTGTATTCTCATATTGCCCAAGATTGGTAATCTAGGCTGCCTAGGCATAGATTTCGGAAATTTTAACAAAACTGAAAAGATTACTTTTCTGTAAACGAAACGATTTAGCAGTGGTTTTATCGTTGGAAATAATCGCGATTGGGCCCCTGGTGTCCACTTAGTTGTGCAACCAATTTGGGGGCGACAAGCGATTCACCCGCTGGTGGCGCAACCAAGGTGTCCTAGTGATATTTAGACAGGCCCCTAATTTTACTAATTTCTCCCAGGCATACATGGTGTACAAGGGGCACGGCAAAGAAGAACGAGAGAAAACTGGCAAGTTCAGATCCCGCCCAGCTGAGTCCACCTACACTATGACGACCAATAGGAGCACTAAATTCTGCGATAACATGACAGAAAGAGAGTTGGAGGTACGAACTTTAATTTGTGTAGAAAAACTCTTTTTGTGCATTTTATGATGTAATACTGACTCGGTACTTATTGGGGTGGGTTCTCACTCAAGTTTGCGAATCTCGTGCTCCGTGAACCTATGTTGCAGGTTCGCGGAGCGCAATGTGGACGTTATTATTGCGTTCGCATCGGATCGCAAAATGCCGAGCGTGCACCGAGGTTCGCATGCACACGTACATTGTAGGTTCGCAGAGCGTGGAGGTTCGCGAACCTAAGTGAGTACTCAACTCACCCTCACGGAGTACGTCGATCTTTGAAAATAGACTCGTGAATGATCACAAAATAAACGCGGTAATTATTCGTAGTAGATTTAAGAATCAGTACTATAAAGGCTGAAGGCGATAGCTACGATAAAACACCGTTCGACTGATTTTAAAATATTTTATTTCACGCGAATATAATCAATGTTACTTGCACCGGGTCCGCTTCTAGAATGACCCCTAGGACAAAACACCCGCGTTCATTCTATAAATTCAAATACGAAATATTTTTCTTCTTTTACTTTTTAAACACAAAATCATGCAAAAAGTTTGCAAGCGACGCCAGCCAGGGCGTCACATCCCCCGGATGCCGTTAAAATTTATTTCTTTGAAAAGAAATAAATTTTCTCGCTCGTGCCTTGTCCTTTACAATTTCGACCTACACCTAATCCTACCTCATGTGGGACTGGTTTTATAATGACATGTGTGTCGGTCTTTATGATAGACGAGCCTGCATGTGGGTCATTATCTATGCTCTCAAAACCCACGTGACCCACGTGTTGGCTTTGTGTTGGCAAAAAAACCCACAAAAAAAAGTCAACACACGACACGCCTATCCTTAATACATAGAGTAAAAATCTCAAAGCTAACCCTACCGTCATCATGCTCTATGCCCCTATCAATTACCTATACTCTCTTCCCATAAAGAAGTGGAATGTCAAGGTTTTTTTTTTTTTTTTTTCCTTTTTTTTTTCTCTATGGTTGACGACCAAAAATTTATGATCATAGAGTAAACCACAAACCCCTTCATTATCTATTCTGTGACTTGTCAGACCATGTCAGCAAACCACAGAATAGCAATGTGTCTCTTGCCTAATGTCAAAACAAATCCCTTCAAAAATAAATCTATGATTCGTGTTGACACTTCGAAAAGAGCATATACGACCTTGACATCCCATGGTATCCAGAGCCAATCATCATTGCTTAAACTTTAAGTCCAAACAACCATAAAATTGGATCCGGCTATCATGGTTTGCGTGTGGAAGTGCGACCAGGACCTGGAGATGTCTCGCAACCCACGAGACCACCCAGTCCTTATGGGACTGTCAGGGTATTCCCCAGTTCGTCAGGTCCCACTTCCCACGTTCCCCACATTCTTCCTACCCCCAACTTTATTCAGAAATCCCTACCTAACTAACATTTTTTTATTCCTAATGACATACAATTCACATCAATCAATGAATTAATATCTTGATCTTCATGGTGCCGGATCCCGCGTCCCCCTTCCTAGTCCTTGGACTGGTTGGCTCTGGCTCCAGACACCTTCCCTTTTTCATGTCTTTCAGCATTGCAGCAGCATTGTGGCGATATAATACATGGAACAAATATAGTAAGTCTTAGTATACACACCTTCCCAAATCATAAAACAAATCCTAAACTAAAGTAACTTCCTGTTAGACCTAAACATAACTAATAACTTATGACCTAATCATAACCATTAACTTATCTTTTCCTACATTTTACACTTTCCCCACTGACCTTTGACCTTCCTCTTTGACCCTACTATCTCCCTCAGATCCAAGTATTAATTAAACAAATAACCTAAACCCATCACAATTCCTACAAACTTGAACTAAAATAGACCTCTTCTCAACCTAAACAACTTTAACCTATTAGCATGCACCTTTCTCTGCCTATTCCCATTAACTCTCATAATAATATAATTATTATTTTCGATCCGCCGGACAATCCTATATGGCCCTTTATACGGCCTACTCAGCTTCTTGCTCACTCCAGAAACTCTTTTAGGACTATACAATAACACTAATTGACCTACTGGGAATCTTATAGGCTTCGCTTTCCTATCATAATGAAACTTTTGTACCAACCGTGCTTTCCTCAGATTTTCCCTCACTTTATTTATACAATCCTCTCTTATACGGATCTTTTGTCTAACATTACGCTCAGGCATTACATTAAAATTCCTATCAGAAATCAACGCTGGCTCTCTTGCAAAAATAATAAAATATGGAGAAAACCTTGTGGAAGCCTGCTTAGCACAATTGTACGCGTGGGTGACCATCGGAACATGTACACACCAGTTCATCTGATGAGGATCACTGTATTTTGCTAACATCTGTAATAAAGTCTGATTAAACCTCTCTATCAACCCTACTGTCTGAGGATGCATAGCCGTAGCAAACACCTGCCGCGCCCCGAACCTCCTTATCGTTTCTCTAACCCTATCCGATGTAAAAATAGAACCTCTATCCGTCATGATCGTCTGGACCGTCCCAAATCTACAAAATATCTCTTGTGTCAGGAAGTCGCTGATGGCTCGTGCCGTCGCTCTCCGAACAGGTTTACAAACAGCATACTTTGACAAACCTTCTATACTCGAAATAATATATCTATTCCCAACTCTGGATCTGTTCAGGGGGCCGATTACGTCCACCTCTACCACCTGGAACAACCTGTCCACTACTATGGGCTGTAAAGGCACCACCGTCGTCACTTTCTTTCTTTCCTGACACGGCACGCAACTCTTGACATATCGTTCAATCTTTTCTTCAGCATTCGGGATGAAATACCTTTCCCTAAATTTTGCTAACGTCTTCATCAACCCTAAATGTCCACCTGCAAAACTATCATCATGTAACTCCGACATCACTTCGTTAAATAATACACTGGGCACTACGATTAAGTTTTTATTTATACCATTTTGTCGGGTCATTTTACACAAAAGTTCATTCACAACAACGAATCCTTTATAATGCTCCCTTCGCCTGGCCCGGATCTCCTCTTCCCGCTGGCGACAAAAACCATCCCGCCGTTGCGCTTCCATCACTTGGGTGGCATCGATGCTGTACAACTGCAGACCATCATCCACCTCCTGTGGCTCCTCCTTTTCTCGCTCCCCAGCTATATCCTCATCCATCAATGGGTTTCTGCTCAGAAAGTCTGCTATGACGTTTTGTTTACCTGAACAGTGTACTATTTCAAAATCGTGTTCCTGTATCGCCAAGGCCCACCTCCTAGTCTACCGTTCATGTCCTTTCGGCCCTTCAGCCAACAGAGTGCCTTATGGTCTGTCACCACTTGGAACCGTAGTCCATATAAATACGGCCTAAAATAATTTAGGGCCCAGACCAATCCAAGACATTCTTTCTCAGTGACGGTGTACCTCTTCTCGTTATCAGATAGTTTCCGTGACGCAAACGCTACAGGTAACATTCCATCTTCGCTTTTCTGCATCAGACACGCTCCCAACGCACAATCACTCGCGTCAATATGAAGTCGTGTTATGACGTTTACGGAATTGTCAAAATGTTTCAACAACGGAGGATGTTGGATCATAGACAACATCTTATCAAACGCCCTCTGTTGTACATCCGTCCATTCAAACTTCACATTTTTTCGTAACAATTTATTCAAAGGTACAGTCACGTTCGCAAAGTTATCAATAAATTTCCTATAATATGAAAATAAACCAAGCACAGATTTTAGTTCACGGGTATTTCTAGGAACTTTTACAGATTTCATCTTCTTAATTTTTCCTTCATCCGGTAATATCCCACGCCCGGATATTTTATGACCTAACACCGTTATTTCTTCATACGCAAAACTGCACTTCGACGGTTTTAACGTCAGATTCGCTTCCTCCAATCGTTTCAAAACTTGTTCCAATGCATCATGAAACTCTTCAAACGTCTTCCCATAAACTATGATGTTATCCACATATATGACGGCATTCTTATACTTTAATCCGGCCAACGCCTTATCCATGGTCCTCTGAAAAATGGCTCCACTAGTCTTCAATCCGAAGGGTAAAACGTTGAATTCATAGAGTCCCGCCGGTGTGATGAACGCTGTCTTATGTTTGTCCGCCTCTTCTATCTCCAACTGCCAATACCCAGAATTACAGTCCAAATCTGCGAAGTAAGTGGCCCCATTCAAGTGAGCAATTAAATCTTCAACTATTGGCAATGGATACGAATCTGCAATCACCTTTTTGTTTAATTTTCTAAAATCCACACAGAACCGCCACGAATTGTCCGGTTTCTTCACCAACACGACTGGAGAAGCATATGGGCTTTTCGATTCTCGAATTATTCCATTCTCCAGCATTTCTTCCACCTGTTCCATGATCACTTTAAGTTGTTCCCTAGACACCCTGTACGGAGCTCTATGCACGGGAATCTCATCCATTGTTTCGATTTTCACTTTCATAAATTTACACTTTCCTAACGCGCCTTTATCAAACGCGAAGCGCGACCGATATTTCGTAAGTAACTCGACCAGACGATCACGTCGTTCCCTCGCTAAAGAACTCGAAATATTAAACTCGGCTTTATTTTCGACGGCCATACATCGCTCATAAGTGTACCGGTCCCTATTCTCCACCTCCTTACAAAAATATACGTAATCACTCCGCTTTAACACTTCTATCCCCGATTGTACCGATTTTATTTTCCCAGTAGAAATTTCCGTTCCTAGATGAAATTTACATCGAAATTTGTCAAAAACGAATTCTTCATTTTTAAAATCGATTATTACATTATTCTTAAATAGAAAATCACACCCAAGAATTAGGTTTTGACATATTCCTTCCACTATTAAAAATTCTTGACTAAATAACACGCTTTGAATCATCACATTTAACCTAGCTTTTCCTATGACGGATACCGTTTTCCCACTAATGTTCCTTATGTGAAACGTATCACTCCTATCACACTCTATCTGCAACGCTTCTATACACTCACTCGACAGTACGGAAACTGAAGCCCCAGTGTCCACTAACGCGAAAATTTCTTTCCCCCTACAGTCCAACTGAATAAATGGGTTTTGCTTACTTGCCTGGTGGACGTCTTGGATTACTGGCGACCGAGTCCCACCAGTTACGTCAGCCGCCTCCCTTCGTTTGGGTTGGCCTCGGACGTCCTTCTTTGCTCCGTCATTTGAGGTCGTTGATCCCTTTGGTACGTCGGGGGCATCCTGGGTCCTGTTGGAGCCGGCGCTCCTTGTCGTCTTGGTCTAAAATCATACACACGGTGCGAGTAATTTGAACGAGAGGGGGGGTTCTGTTGCGCTATGCGAGAGGTAGGACGTTCGGGTTCGGTTGTTTTATCGCCATCAGTTACCCTATCACCTCCTGCCTGCTCCTGTCCGCGCCCTATCAACGGCCTAAATGGAAACCTGACTGGGGACTCCTGTTGGTAGCCCTCACTGGAAGTTTCTCCTTCAAGACTACGTATCTGCCGGATCACGGCCCGCAGGTGTGCCTTATCTGCGTATATCTGTGTGGACAACTTCGCCTTCGTGATGCTGTCCGTCGTTTTGAGAAACTGTTGAATAAAAACGTCGTCTGTCACGACCGCTCCCGCACGGGCCGCCATCACGTCCAATGCGTAGAAATACGTCAGCGCATCCTCGTCTCGTCCCTGTTTCCTGTTAAAGAAATCTGCTACCGGACTACCCGGCGCCTCCACCATATAAAGGCTGAAGGCGATAGCTACGATAAAACACCGTTCGACTGATTTTAAAATATTTTATTTCACGCGAATATAATCAATGTTACTTGCACCGGGTCCGCTTCTAGAATGACCCCTAGGACAAAACACCCGCGTTCATTCTATAAATTCAAATACGAAATATTTTTCTTCTTTTACTTTTTAAACACAAAATCATGCAAAAAGTTTGCAAGCGACGCCAGCCAGGGCGTCACAGTACGTTCAGAACTACCTGTAAATTTGTATGGTTATTTTGTCGTTTATGAAAATACCCGTTACAGGTTCCATCAGGCGAAAATGTCTTCATTGTTTGTGAATGATGTGAAGATAAATTGTAGTGATAAATGGTGAAAAAATATACAAATACTAACGAAGTAGTTATTTTCTCTTTTTTAATGTTTGTGGGATTGGGATTCAAACATAAAAAAAGTGAAAGAATTTAAATTAAAGAGCGATCGCGAGAGACTATACCTATATAGTTACGTAAGGAAGATAAAAAAGTTTTCAAAGAGATTCTTCTTAGATGCTGCAGGCTCGCATTCTAGTCGGTAAACGGCTCGGTTCGCTAGCAGCAGAAAATGAATTATTTCTATAAAGCCCATGCATCCACTTTGGTTACAAGAAGTATGATGGTTGCATGAATAACATTTCCTTTAGCAGCGATTTTAATATCATTCTACTTCGATTTGCTGCATATTTATTGTAAATATCGCACAGTTATGTAGCTCCCAGAAGCTCTCAGCTCGACATTTCGAGTTGTCAAGCATTAAAATAGTTTTTTTTTATATATAATTATATCATTACTATCTCTCTACACTTAACCAAATTATCATTAGGTAGTACTTAAATGCTTTGAAGATGTTTTTCTTATGTTTGGTCGTTATTTCGTATCTTTGCAAACAATATAATGAGAAACACACTAAATTCCTTATTTTTTCCAAAAGGAGGAGTTCAGAAAAATATGCAACCAGTTAGAAAAGCTTAAGGAACGTTGCGGGATAGGAGCAGTTGTGACCAAACGAATCTCGGCCATGCAGGACGCAGCTGCTTTACATGACAGAAAGCCTGCCGCGTCAGATTCCGCACCACTTAAACTAAACACAGTGTTCAGTGCAGTCGCCGACCGGCTCATGTGCACAGTTACACCAGCAGAAGAATCCACCAGTAGCGGCCGAGATCTTCCCTTTGAAGCTCCTCCCGCTTACAGGCACAAAACATTCAGCCCGAGCAAAAGCGCCGAAGTCAGCAACGCCGAACAAAGCCAAACTGACGTCACCACAGACTCCCCTAAAACCAAACCCCTAGAAGAAACAAAAGACGATAAACAGAACGGCGTTTTCAAGATATCGGGTGAAGCCAATTGTAGTGATATTAGACCTCCAGATGTGGCCAATCGGAATACCTTAAATGATAAAAGTGAAAAGCCTAGTGAAAAACCGAGTGAATTAAAATCGAGCCCTGGCAGTTCTGAGACAGTGCGTGGAGTGAGATCCGGTCACGCGAGGACTCATGCTATAGTTATAAACTTAGACGATAAAAGTCGCTTCACCGAAGAGGTTACCGTTTAAAATTGTGTATATTTGAAGACTGTACTTACATTTCCTTAGATTTCGTCCCTTCTTTCACCCGTGATGTGTTTTGTATTATTATATACTAAAACTCTTTGAATTTTCAAAAGGCTTAAGGTACAAAATCTGAAACCTTTGAGCGCTCTTCGGCTTAAAGGTAAGTGGAAGAATATTTTACCATTTTAAGGTGAAAAATTATAGAAAATATTTTCCTCTGATTCTGTCAAAGGCGATAGGTACGGTAAATTGATTTTAAGTAACTCATAGAAAGAAACAAAATTTCAAAAGAAAAATGTTTAAAGAAAATGAATTTACTGTGTTTTCAGCTTATTTAGTTCTATACGAATTAAAATCACTGCCTAGGGACATTATAAAATTTTAAGATTAGCTGTTTTTAAAATAATCCGAAATATGTCACTGGTGAAAATTTTTCATATTAAATTAGCGTATTGTATATTGTTATATTGTTAATGCTAGTCTTTACTGTGATTCATAGGAGTTAAAATGTAAGTATTAACTTATTAATTATACGAAACATTAGTTTCGAATAAACATTACACAGTTATGAAAATGCATATCATTCTGATTTTCTTTTAAGAATGTGAAAGTGGCAGTTCTCTGTAGAGCAGATGAAACTTTCCTTGTATTAAAATTATATTTGAGTACATGGGATATATTGATAAATTAATGTGAATATGATGAAAAAATGTGGTTTGTGATTTATTAACTGTTACTTTTTTTCTCGTACTTTTACGTGAATAAATATTTATTTAACTTTTTTACAAGTAAAAATAAAATGGATTTCACATGCATTACCTTGATAAGAAATGAATTTGCTGTTTTAATAAGAGCTTCAACTACTTCGATCATCTAATGATCGAAGTTGCACCACTTTGATTTTGTTTTACATTAGAGATACATTTATATTTAATGTAAAATTATAATTTAAACTATAATCCTAAAAGTTTAAAAGCACTTAACCGCTGCAAATGATTTTGAAAGACAACGACTTTTTCATGTCAATGGTTCAGTCAAACGTCAAACACAGCCTCGATTGATCAATATGTGATTTAAGTATTCTCGTACAAAAACTTTGCAGACTGTTGCCTCTTAAGCGACATCTAAATCTAAGTAACAAGTTGAAAACACGTCAATCTATTCGAACACCTTTTGTTTTAAACCCCTTTTACAAATTATTCCATACTACTGTATCCAAACAAATGTTAATATTAAAAGACATAATTATAGCATACCATTTGTCGCGAAAGTTAATATAAAAGGGAGTTAAATAGGGGACGAAATTTTAGTAAAGCTATGAAAACATATTGTGTTCCAATCATGCATGTTGAACTCGAAATTATAATTATTACTTCTTTAAGTATTATTTTATCTCAGATCAGCAATATAAACTCTATTATTTATGACTAAATAATTAGTTGAGCTGTCTTCAAAACCTTTTAAAACCTCTAATCGCTTTTAGTTAAAGCAGATTTAATTTTAAAAATATTCCTAACTGAATTTCGTAAAAGTTGCTCAATATTTAATACCAGTATTAAAAACCTATTTAGTGGAAGACCACGAGATTATCTCTTTGAAGGGTTTAAGGAGAATTGGTAAATAATGAATAGTTTCACAGGGTTAAAGTTGTTGAAACATTTAATGTTTTGGATTTGAAAAACTTTGAGTGACATTAAAATATAAAGCTTATTATATTTATGTTTCATATTTTAAGATAATCATCATTCATTTATTAGTAAGTTAGTTAATATAGAAGTCTCCCAACAAAGAAAGCTCTTTCCATAAATGTAGTAAATTAAATAAAAAAAGTATCACTAAAAAGGCAGCGGCTGACAATACGGTTTGAAAGATCACAACGTCTAAAACAACCTTAAAACCACTATTACATAAAATCTGTTCTCCAAATCTGTAAGTTTCACGCAATTCCGGCCCTCAAAGATCTTTAAGAACACCATAAAGTTTAATAGCAACGAGTTATATTCACTAAGGTCGAGTCTTAGTTATTACATCGTGACCCATAAATCCGACTTTCCGAGCTCGGACTCGTTAAAACGACCGTTGAGTGTCCTAGCTCTGTTTATTCCTATTAGTCCCAATAAAAACGGGATTACATCATAATTGCGCACATTAAACGGATTCACATCATGCTTAAACACTATGACTGAGAGTTATTGTATAAAGCATAATAAAATGTTTTATTTTTAGTATAAAAGCTTGGCGAGGGTACCACTTTTTAGTATACTTTTTAGAAAAACTTATCTAGTTTTTACTATATTAAAAACTCTATCTCAATAATTTATTAGTGATTGCACCGTACAACATTTACAAGGTCAATCTTTGCGAAATATTAAGGAAGGTATGTTTAAAAAAATATAATTTTCGAAACTATCCTAACAACAGATATCAAATAGTACGTTACAAACAAAATTTTATGTTAGCTCATTAAAGCGATTTGTCCGATGACAGAAAGGCTCCAAGCAAAAAGTTAAAACGCGTCCATCAAAACAGCAGTTGAAAATGGACTTTTTTCTCGAAAACGATTTCGAAAAACGTTGCTTTGCAATCCAAGATGTTCGTTTCAATTAAATGGGAAGGACGGAGTATTTTAACGTTGTTATCCGTAAGACTGCGTTATTTCTCCATTCAATTAAACTGGAGTACTCCCATCGATCGCGCGGAAAATAAGAAAATGACAGGGCGTTTCATACCCATTTATTGAAATAAGGAAAGACCTTCTTTTTCTTTAAATTGGCGGGGAATTGTGTATTCTATTCATTGAATGGCGAACGAAAATGATTTATAGGGGGATCTTTTAATAAAATGAAATGTTTTACAAAGATTTTCTTATTTAGCGATCAGGTCAACATCGTAGAAAATGCGATTGTTGGTGTTTATAATTTGTATAAATTCTTTAGGTACCTACTACGTTTTTTGAGTTTTTTTTTCAGTTGGAATCAAAAACTAAGAAAGGGCTACCTACATTAAAAATTATCTCAATATTAAGCGAAAAACTGCAGCAAACAAAAAAAGGCCAAAACAACAAGTTTTTAGCTGTGAATTATTAACTGATTTCTATCATGTGCAGGCCCGCCCAAGAACTACAATTTTTTTTTTTAATTTAAAGTTCTTGTGTAGGCCTTATAGAAACTGACGTGTGTTAACTTAATACAGTTCTGAAACTTAAATAAGATTTAACTTGTAAAGTCACGTTTGCCAAAAGTTAGGGGATAAGTTAGCCCTTCGTGCTTTGTTGTAATAAAATTTCGACTGCAATTTTAAAGTCTTGCATGCGCCGTTCTAGACAAAATCTTCACACCAAAAAGAAATACTTTGCCATTATGTTGGCTGTTTTCCGTCTCCTGTGTTTTTTCTCCAAAATACGAATAAACATGAAGGTCAACCTGGTTTTAGGAATTCAATCGAAAATTCGTTGATAAGTTTTATTTTCACTACAGTCATAAAAAGAAAAGCAAAATCTTTATACTTCTTATCCCAATTTTTGATGTTTTGATGATTGACTTGTGATGAATATTATAAAATTATGCAGACCACACACACATTAAAAAAATTATAATATTTACACTATGCTATTACTGTGGATTTCAAAGACAAAACGAACAAATAGATATTTTTCAAACAGGCGTCGGTACTATCTAACGATTCCAAAATGGCTAAAAAGCCAATGAAAAGTCAGTTAGCTAAATATGAAAAACCTTTAGTTTTCTGTGGATAGCGGATAATTCACTTGCCTTACTCGAGATAGGTATTTGCATAGAAATTCTAATTAATTTTAAATGAAATTTTAGTTAGTTTAGTACCAAGATAATATTGTTATACTATCGTGAGCGGAATTTAGATATCAATAATATGATGCATGTGTAATCCATACTAAAAATATTATTTTCCAATAGCGTATTTAAAAAAAGGTAAAAACATTCCTCTTGATACTCAATTTTATCTTACTGATTGAGTTTGTTTGATATCAGCTAAGCCATATTTTAATGAATGGTTAGGATTACCAGTGTCCTAGTATGTACCTACGAGTTTATGCAAACTGTATTCGTCGTCAAAAAACTATCACTGTGTCTCTTTTACTCGCATCGAGTATTTTACTGCCATAAGCAGTGTAACCGATAGTTTTCGATATCGTTAATAGTTTAGGCTAAGGTCACACTACAAAGAGCCTCGCTTTGTCGCTTATCACTAAGAACCAACTTTACCTCAGGTGACTAAAGAGCTTGTCCGGTTGACTCGATTTTACGTGCGAGTTGACACGCGTTTTGTTATACATTGTTCGCTTAGGACCAGCTTTGTCAGTAATATGTTTAATATTGACAGACAGTAGTGCAACCAAAATTGCGTCATCTGGACCAGCTAATCATAATGAACAGCCACATTGCGTATTATCGCAGTTACAACAAAACTGCAAGCGACGCGTCAAGGTAGGACTATTGTATTGAAGTCATCAACAAGCCGCTTAGCGAATCTTTGAGCTTGACACCTAAAGTGTGGTCTTAGCCTTACATAAACTCGTACTGTGGTATAGATGTATATACGTTAAACCAGCAGGTCCCAAGTGACTTGTTTTTGTAAATATTTTACTAGAGTAAACTATCCAGCCATAATGAAAGACAAACTAGTGATTATATTTTTGTAAATAACTAAATGTTGTAACTATATAATACTATGTAGTTAATAATTGGACTGTGAATATTGCTAAGTATAATAAATATTGTGTTGGGTGTTAATCATTAAAAACGTGTTAAAATGAGAGTAGTTACTGATTTTATATTTGATTTTTTGCACTTTTGTCGCTAGAAGTGCAAGATGTTATTTTAAAATAAATCATTTTTAATGGACACTAGAGCGGTTTTATTGAAAGTACTTTGGTAATTAGTTAGTATACACTATAGTATACGTTAAAAATGTTTTATTTCATTGTTTAAATCGCGCGTAAACCTGAGAGGTAAAAATGTTATTTATCAAAGAGGTGCTTTTTAGCTGCAAAATTATTATGTTTTAACATTATGAATGTGAAATGTACATTTATTTATTTATAAAACATAAATGACATGAGGGTTGTGTTGTTACCATTGAAAGATGTTTATTTAAGTGTACCTACGATGTAAAATATTATACGTTTTTGGAGATTATTTTATTCGTGAGTGGTGAAATACTTGTAAAAATAATTATAAACTAAATTGATCGATAAACTGAAATAGGTACTTCTTTAACTGTAACATTCGGATTTTATTGTGTCAAAGTACCAAACGCTATCTTAATTCAGAGATATGAGACATTTTAAAGAAACTAACCGGAGCGACTTAGAATGAACCACCAGGCAAGTTCAGAAAGTTTAATTAAGTATTATTTATCCATTTGTAAACCTAAACCTCTACATGTACGTGACTGTGTTCAGTTAGTTTTAAATTAAAAGTGTAAAATACCCATGTTTCAAGTTACTTTATCCATGCTAAATGACTAAATTGACTTTAAGAACTTTCACTAAAACTATAGAAGTCCATGGCAATAAATTGAACATGAAATAAAATGCTGACAATTTATTTTTTCCGCGACAAGTTTGCAACTTGGAAACTTCGGGTCTTGCTGGCATAAGTGATATTTACTTACGTTCAGTTGCAAACTTTAAAGTTTTTACAAGAATGATGATACAGCAATTTCAAAACTGTACGACGAAATTGATTTACATCCTTTGATTATAATCGAAGCATACAACATTAAACGGGGTTTAGTTTAGTAGATAAATACCTATATTTTTGTTGTTTCTTTATACTTTTATTGTTGTATGTTATGAGTAGATTAGAACATACTCCAAAAGCACTAACAATCACAAATACCGGTATATAAACTGGGTGATTAACAACTTGCGTGGTGAATGACAAGAGCGACATTTTCGATAATTTTTTTATCAAAATGGCCTTATTGGTTTTATTGAAAAACTAGCGGCCGCCCGCAAATTCATCCGCATGGAAAATTTTTTTGCCATCCCTCGGGAATAGTATTTTTTTCTAGATGAACGAAACCCTATGTTCTTTTTTGTACTCCTGACAACGTGTGTGCAAAATTTCATAACGATCGGTTGAGTAGTTAAGACGTGAAGGCGTAACAAACAAACAGACTTTCGCATTTAAAATATTAGTAAGGATAATTACAGGCCCAAGCGGTTCTTTCTTTCTCTTCTTTCATTTACTACGCTAGTTTCCCCAGTTTACGGTACCTGTTTTTATTTAACATACGTAATGCGTAAATGGTACGAATGGAAATAATTGGAAGTAGGGCTGGTGCTACAAAGATCATGGATATTTTTTTTATAATTTCAATAACTAAAAATTATTGTTACCAAAACTGTTTGTGTGATATATTTTAATATTTATTATTTTAAATTAAATAAATCTACTGTAAACCTGTTTTCATCCTTAATATTTTAAAAGCTTTACCAAATATGTAAATAAAACTTGTTGACTTTAGAAATAAGATATAACTGTAATATATGAATTTGTATGTAAATATGAGTAACGTTGCTTCAAGCCATAACATAAGTTGCAATAATAATTTAATGTAAGTAAGTGAAATATGATCAAGTTACGCGCCGTGAAAATGTAATGCCAACTATTTGGTGGTATGTTTATTGTTTATTATCTCAATAAACAAGTTAAATGAAAATAGCAGTTTTTTTTCTATTCCTGATAATTGTTTTGGTTCTTTAATTTCCATTTTGTAAATATTACATATTTCCATATCAAAGCAATTCACTTAGCGTAAAAATACTAAGTGAATTACGTGCGAAATGTTTAAAAAGTCATATCAATTGTCTAGATTTTTTACACGACTGCCCAAAGCAAAAAGAGTGTATATGTGTTCAGAGTTCATGTATGTTTGTGGGTATGTAAGTTTCTTTATTCCACCATAACTTCTAAATGCCTTAACGGATTTGAATGTATAGGGTATCGTTAGAATCCTTACATCATTCCGAGTGATACTGGCAATTTTTTTTGAAAAGTCAATAAAGCGACTTAAGGACGCCACTTTCGAATGTGAAAAAAAATTTTTTTTCTTCAATTATTAAAATATGGGCATCAAATGAAAGACCCTAATGAGCACATTCTAAAACTATACAATCTGTAACTAAAATGTGTGAAATAAAAATAAATAAATTTAAAAGCATTTAAAAACACGACTGCCCTGCCAAAAACGATCTCAAGAGTAAAAAAAACAAGTATAATTGCTTAAAAATTGTTCCACAAAACGGTCCCCCGACTGCAATTACCTATACTTGTTATTTTACTCTTGAGATCGTTTTTGGCAGGGCAGTCGTGTTTTTAAATATTTTTAAATTTATTTATTTTTTTTAACTTTAGCGCTTTTCACTAAAAAGAGTTTGTTTAAGAACTATACCAAGTATTTTTATATGTGACTCTGTTCAACAATCAAATATTAAAATAGTACGAGTTGCACGATACTATTTAACTAATTTATTTAGTCGCAATTCTTTCAAAAAAATCATACTGTCGATGAACAAATCCGGTGTTGCACTACAATAAAATCCAAAGTTCAATTTTGCTCGCTACACTCAGTAGTTGAGAGCTTTAAGTTAGCAAAAGTGTGGTGAAGCTAAGCTCTCCAATCGAACGATAGTTGTGTAAGAGTTGAAGTTCTTTTATTAGTGTGTTCCGAGCAATAAAAGCGTTAGCGGTTTTGTTGAAAATAGGCCAACGCTTTGACGGAAACTGGCTGTTTTAAATTGGAAACATAAGAAATTAGCACTGGACTCGAAACTATAGGTCAAATAAATGGCGCTGATTTAATCATATCGTGGTTTCCCAGGATTTTAGCTCTTACTTTATATTAATTTTACCGTGTCCGATAACTAACACCAATTCTTCACTATGAACTATTTTATCAATGCAAAATTAACTCATTAAATGCAATATATTTGTAGTATTAGGCAAATAAAACTGAGACTGTTAATAACACCATCTATGCTGTCAGCAAAGACGACAGTGTCAGTTGTATTCGCCAAATACTACAAACATACTATACTGCATAATGAGATAATTTTGCTGAGATAAAATAGTTCATAGTGAAGAATTGGTGTTAGTTGACGGACACGCTAAAATATATTGTGTAAAAACTACCATCCTGGGAAACCACGATATGATTAAATCAGAGGCATCTATTTGGCCTATAGTTTCGAATCCAGTACCGATGTTTAACCTTAAGGCGCTAATATTGGTCCACTAGCGCGGCCAATAGATTTATTTTTATTACTTACTCGTAAACCAAGTCATTATTTAAAAAAGGAGTCAACCATGCCCTCTTGTTATATTAATCCTCTTATTATAATTGTCTCTAATATTTAATGAACAACTCTTTAATGCTTTTACCTGGTTTACGTATAATAAACATATAAATGATTTGGCAGCGCTAGTTGACGGCTATAAGAGCCTTAAACGAAAAATATAATAGTATCTTGAGATAACAACATCAACTATGTATGCAACGTGTTAATGAATAAACGCAAAACCTCTTAGGTGGTGATTGTGCTCATGAATATGAACAACTTTTACTATGGGGCCAACTCGCAACTCAACAACAAAAATCGGCAATTTCATACAAGTTGTCAATACCTTTTCGACCCGAAGCAACGCCAGCTTGCTTACAGAAGCCGGCGTTGCTCTAAGCTCAGATCATTGCAATTCTGTCACTTGTGATTTATAACATTAGAGGAAAGACAGTATAAATCATTCAGAGTTACGAGCAACCACGCTTATGAATAAACAAACGAAATGAATAATATTTACCAATTCCTCGGACACCTGCGAGGCTCAGAAAGCTATTTCACAGTTCACACACATGCACCGAACTCTTCTAGTAAAATATTACATAGCAAAAAAGCACATTTCAACAGTAATCTTCGATTTTTAAAATATAGGTCACATTGGACGTGGCGCAAAGTGAGGCTTTTTTCACACAACCTGGTAGCCAATCGGCGATCAACCCCCCTAGCATGGCCACCGAAACACGATATTATATAGCGATTTATCACGTTTAACTTTCAAAAGACAATGGATTTTGACAGTTGATGTCGATAAAACGCTATCACGCGATATGTATAGTGTTTCGTCGGTCATGCTAGGGGGGCAGTGTGACGTAGGTATCTGCTCGGGAGTTCCAAGCTATTGGCGCAACGGCGACACTCCCCTGTACGTGCGATTTCCGGTGCAGGTGACCTTGAGCTGCGTCGAGGACTGGTTTTGTCTTTCTTTATTTTGTGGTTTCGTGTATTTCGTTATCATCAAGCGCGACCGCGGAGTCAATTCCTCACTCCGACGGCTCCGAGCACTTTTACAACACACATGCATAAGTGTCGGTTCTTTTCACGTAGTATATTTTCTTAACTATTCAAACATGAATTACATCACAAACAATATACAATGTGATTAATTGGACTTTGTCCAACAGATGTGACCAACGTCGTCATAGCGCATAATCCTTACTTCCTTACTAATATTATAAATGCGAAAGTCAGTTTGTTTGTTTATTTGTTTGTTTGTTTGTTACGCCTTCACGTCTTAACCACTCTACCGATCACCATGAAATTTTACATACACGTTGTCAGCAGAGAAGGACATAGGGAACCTTTCATTTCATCCCGAAAAAATGTTCCGTTCCCGAGGGGTAGCAAAAAAACTTTCCACGCAGACGAAGTCGCGGGCGGCCGCTAGTTTTACAATAATATGATCTCGGTTTAATTCCAACCGCCTCTGTGTTAGAAACAAAATCGTTTGGTACCAAGAGTAGACTGATGAACAGCAGTCTGTTTGTTAATTGTGTAATAATTCTTTTTTAAATAGGTACTTAAATCAATTTGTCAGCGTGAAAAAATCTCGTATTTTACCGATACCTTTATGTCCACATGAATGTTGACGATGTGGACAATTTTCCACGAGTCACATGAATCTGTTGGCTTTTTCGCAGGCATCAAAGGACAGCGTGACTGTATTTTTTGTTGAAATGTATGCGACGTGAAAATTGGTTGCAAAATTCTAAAACAATATAAACAATGCAATTTAAATACATTATGGGGGTATTTAGGTATTTGTAAATTTTTAACCGACTTCAAAAATTGAAGGAGGAGGTATGCAACATATTTAACAATTTAAAATTTGGATGTATGTATAATCAAATCAAATCTGTAAGTAAGTACAATGCGATTAAATTGACAATAGACAGCGATCCGCTGCGACTTCATGCGAGAATGTATGGCAAAGAGTAAATAATACGTCCTTTTGTACCACAATCACTCTGAAGTTAGCCACATCAGAAGAATATTGTCAAATTAATTGCATAGTAACTTTTAGAACGCCAGGATTCTTCTTCATGAGAAAATTTTGAAAAGGAATGATTTCCAAAAGTAAGGTAGTGTGTTGGGGCCTTTGTTATTTTTACTTTACATTAACGACCTTCCGAATGTAATAGACCAGAAGTGTATCTTGTTTGCGGACGATACAACAATTATTATAAAATCTAAAAATAAACAAGAATTGGCGGATGTAGCCAACATAAACTTAGGTAATATTATAAAATGGCTGGAGTGCAATAATTTGCATATTAATTTAAATAAAACAAAATACGTACATTTTAAGACCCGTAACACATTAGATATAAATCATGACATTCATTATAATGGTAATAAAATAGACAATGTCAATAATACAAAATTTTTAGGAGTGCATATTGATGAAAATTGCAATTGGAAAGCTCACATAGAAATGCTAGTTAAGAAAATTGATAGGTATGTATACGTCTTAAACAGGATTAGACAAGTAGCCTCTAGAGAAGCAGCCCTCCTAGCATACCATGCATATGTTTCAAGTATGCTACGGTATGGGCTCATACTTTGGGGCAACTCTGTTGATGTGCATAGAGCTTTCAAAATTCAAAAGAAATGTGAAAGATGTATATGTGGTGCAGATTATTTAGATAGTTGTAAGCCCTTATTTAAAACATTACAAATATTATCCTTACCCTGTCTTTACATTTTTGAAATAAGTCTATTTGTAAAAAAATATGACAACTTATTTACCACTAATTGGCATTCACAATACAGAGGTAGACAAGGAAATAAGTTGCTAATACCTAATAAAAGGCTTAGACTATATTCTAAAAAAATGACTCAATTGCCGTTTAATAAATTTAAAACAAGTCTATTTAATTTTTTACTAGACAAAAAATATTATTCTGTTAAGGAGTTCTTAGAAGATAAACTGACTACTTAATTGATTTAAATAATTATTTGTATCCCTGAGCAGGTTATAGTAAAATTGTTAATTATAATTATTATTACATAATTTTACTTCTTGACATTTTCATAATAATATTTATCTTTATTTGACATTTAATTTTTGAGATTTCATTGTATTGACATTTAACTTTTGTATGCATAATGATTTTTGTTGACATTTTTGTAATCATAATTTTGAATGTTTGACATTATTAAATAACTTAATTATATGAATGATAAATATTTGCACGTCGACAATCTCGACAAGTCATGCTGTACTACTATTTAATTTGTAACTTGTATTTTTACCATGTCTTGGCAAATAAATAAATTATTATTATTATTGTACGCTTAGGAATTCACGGGCCAAAAGTGACCCGGTCCTTTAAGGCTTGCGTGGGGATATGGATCCAACACGTAGAGGCCATTTTTAGCGACTTTAATCTAATATGCGTGTGGTACACCTGCTGGATCTAATCTCTGACTACATCAGTTTAATATACTCAGAGACTATCCCCAGCAAGTGGACAGGAACTATGGACTCTACTGGTAAATGACTACTGGGCTATTGGGTTGGGATTTGGATGGACTAGGATTTGGGCTATGGAAAGAGACTACCGGACACCTGCCTTATCATAGTCTCCGGACTGAAAAATTGGCAGGCGGTGACTAGCCAAAGACTAAATGGGCGCTCCAAATTAGCCGCGATGGCAAGAGAGCAACATCGGTGTCCTCGGCTGCAGGGTGTAGAGAGGTGTGCACCGCTTTCTACCCACTGTACAAGCGACAGTGTGCCAACTCGCGTCTTATGCATGTTTCACTTCCACCCTGCGAGCGTATAGCTCTAACGACTCCACCCTGGACGGCCAACGAAGGCGAGCCAGGGGCGGGAATCCGCAGGCCCCCTTGGGGCCCACCCCTGCTGCGGGGACGAAGGCCTGGATCGACTCCCGGGAGCACTCGGGTCCGTGGTGTCGCTACTCACCAACAGCTCGCCACAAGCTGCCCTGCGGGCTTATTATTATTATTATAAGTATCCGTTTCACTGAATTTAAATAGTTTCAGATCTAAATTCTGAGTTTATTGCCAGTTTTACAGGTTTCGGATAATTTCTAATAAACTTTATTAGATATTTAATATAATTTCTGTTACATTTTTAAGTTTAATTAAAAAACGGGTGCTTTCTGGAACCAAACCGTTTTTTCTACCTACTAAAGTGTTTTTTTTAAAACAGAACACAAAATAATTCATTGGAGATTAAACTAGGTATAATAATTCGCATGAAATGCTTGCATAATGTAATATTACGGCTGATTAACCAAACAATCTACCCAAGACAATAAACATCCAATCCGCATGTCATCTGGCAGACAGCGCACTAATAACACACCGACATGTCAGGCGGTAAGTTTTGATTGCAAACATTGATGTAATCATGTTGCGGATCAGTCATCATTTACAACACGACATTAGTGCCTAAACGGCGATATATCATCACATTACATAGATATATATTACTACAATCATGCAATGCATGTACTATCGATAAAGCTAGGGTTTCCTAAGATGACGGTGCTGTTATAATACAGCCGTCATTTAGCGGCGTAGAACGTTGTCTATGTAAACAATACGGCGCTATATTACGGCCGTAATATGACGGCACCGTCATCCTAGGAAACCCTAGCTTTAGACTTCCGCTTTAGCACTTCTAAGGTTAAAATCGCTTGAAGTTCATTTCGTGCAGGCAGGGGTGATACGCGCACACGCGATTTTTTCTGCAAATGCTGGTAAAACACTTGAGTTGCCGATCGTACATTATAATTTACTAATTACATAAACAATTTTAACTTGAGATGATTTAGATTTTTGTTGAAGGTATTTTTGTTTTATCATTTTGATACTTGAGATACTTCAATATTAGTGGGACCATCAGTCAATAACTAATAGGTTGTTGAAAGTTAACGCATTTTAACAATTCATATACAAAACAGACAGGTAGGTCTATGAAAACCGACTAACACCTACACAATTAAAGACTTCAAGACTGGAGCGTAAAGGTTTCCAAAACTTTATACCAACAAATACAGATTGGAAACCATTACTCTTGCCTTTTCGATACACAGGGCCCGTCAGGACAATCCCCAGTTTGAACAATGACGTCTCATTGTTTTGCCAACCTCAATCATCTTGGAAAATTAGCAAATGAACAACGCCTGTGAATTCCGTAGCCCAATAATGGCTGCAATTAATTTGTATGAAGGCTTGATTGATGACACTGGCAAAATAGCAATATCTCTAAAATTACGAACAATTAAAAGCCATGGACTTTTGACACTGTTTTGCTTTTTGAACTCTGTCACAAAATATTAAGTGGACAAAAGATCCGCACGAATCCAATCGCGGTTTTCCGCGCACAAACATATGCAGTGTCCCAAAACTTTGCCACACGAGGAGCAAGTACCTTAAATATTGAAGTTAGAAAATTTTACTGAAAGAAGACTTAATTTTTTTGATTTTAAATCCTATGCTTTAAATATAATTGGAACTGCATTCAAAGATTTTTGAAAAATCACCTCACCATCACCAATTAACCAGGAATCGAACCCACCAATTATACGAAATTAAAAAAAAATCTTTTATTTTTACGATACCGATCGAAAGGGTTACTCATTAGGATTATTTTTCTTGAGTAACACAGCATCTTAAATGAAAGAAGGACCATGCGATTGAACATTAATAAATTGTATCTAAAATTGTATGGTATCGAATGCGATTAAAACAAAAACTTTGAGTGTAGTTCCAATTTTTTTTAAACATACTTTAGTTTTCTTTCAGCAAATCCTATCTTCAATATTAAAAGTACTTTCCCCTCCGTGGTGCAAAGTTTTGAGACACCCTGTCTATCAAATATCTAAGCACTTATTGTTTCATATTCATATAAGCAGTCAGAGTGTTCAAAATTATCTAAGCAAACAAAGCTGTCCAAGTTATCTGTCCATAATGTATTTACATTGTTGACAGGTAACTTTGACAGCTTTTTTTGCTTTCATAATTTTTAACACTCTGCGGCTTATATAAATATAAAAAAATGAGTGCAAATAAATATTTGACAACATCACATACATTGATCCAATCCCAAAGTAAGTAGCTATAGCACTTGTGTTATGGAAATCAGAAACAACGGTGGTATGACACACACCCAGACCTGAGACAATATTGAAAAGTTAATTTTCTACATTGACCCAGCCCATCGAACCCGGGACCTCAAGAGATGGTGACGCCTTGAAAACCGGCGTGCGAACCACTCGACCACAGAGGTTGTCAAAATATAATTTGAACACCTTGTATGCTTACAACAATATGATGATTCTAACTGCGTGGATCAAATTGCTTTTTTGTTTTTCAGATCATTTTGACTACTCTACACGCTTATATCAATTTGACGCTGACTGTACCTGTATTTTTTTTTTAAACAAAACGTAAATTTGCGACAATATACATCATCAACAGAAAGACGTGTTCGTTTAATTTCTCGTGCCTTATCATCATCATCACAATCAGAGAAACACTTAGTCTTCATATTTTGAGACTCTGTAAAATATCTTAAAAATAGGATGATTGTATTTTTGCAGTACCTAGTATGTTTTTAAAATTGAATAAAAATAAACTTTTTGAACTTAATATTCAAGTGCCATTCCTAAAAAAGTCGATATTTATTGATAAGGATATCGAAGATAAGGTAAAAACATGTAGAGCTTGCCGTTTACAACAAAATGATCCAGTAAAAGCGCCATTGCATCATTGGGAGGAAGCAATCGAGCCATGGCAGAGAATTCATATTGACTTTGCCGGGCCTATACACGGATACCAACTTTTTATTATTGTCGATGCATTTACGAAATGGGTGCTTGAACCCTCTCCCCCTCCTTAAATTGTCTTCCAGTGTATTGCCCTGCGTGTGTTGATGCCCCCTGCTCAAAGAAAACACGTTTCTTGAACATAACATGCAATTTGGTTCTTATATCTCTTCCAAACATGAGCGACGTACGCGTCGAATCCCGACTCATGTTGCTGGTGCTACGGAATATTTAATATTTAATAAACAGAAAAAAAATGTTTATTAAATAGGAGAATAGTCGCACCCTGTTATTAAAGTTAAATTAATTAAAGTTTACTAATAAAATTATATTCGTTAATAAAGCTTCTGTTTCACAATTTCTTCTTAATACAGGATGAACTTAAGTAAATCTGTGTGACTTGTCCGGAATTTGTTTATTTTGCAAGCGGCTCATTCCAACGAAGTCAAAGTTAATGAACAAAAGGAAAATTAATTATGAATCACGAGAATTTTCTGACAACGTCTCAGTTTCCTTTTATATCGTTGACATTAATTTGAAATACACGAGTAAAATAATGTTGTTTTATTTCAACATCATTGTATTCGTGCATTTGAGGTTTTTTATATAACTTCAGATGCAAAGAAGATTTGAAAGAAAGTTTATGAACGGAAAACTTACACAAGATACGAAATTCAAATTGATTCAATACCATAGTATAATACCAAAGTTAAATATTTTTACTTTCAGTTAAAATATAGCTTTAAAAAAATGGAAAACCTTTCAGTACCTACAACACACCCAAGAACATTAATCTTTCTCAAAATTACTTTCTTTACCTGCAACTTTACTAAATCTACGTCGTTTTATATTAAGCTGAAATTTGTCTTACAGATAAGAAAAAAAAATATATGCATAATACAATCGCGACGCAGAGCAAGGGAGAATTTTTAATTATAAAACTTGTGAAGCATGGCAACACTGGGTCAGTCGCTATCTCGAGCCCACCGGTCGAGGTTAGGGGTTAAGTCATAAGCGATATTACTTACTTTTACTTGATCTAATCAAGTAATAAGTATACGTACCTCAATAAGTAATGCTCAGGTGACGTGACAGTCGAACATTATGGGACATACAGGGTATAAGGAACAGCCCTTCGCAGACTGATGGGATGAATTTAGTATATTATACTAAGATGACAGGTAGTGAGGATGGATGGTTCCCTAGTTTTTAGTTTTATTTTATAAAATAAAACTTTTTCTTTAGTGCCCAACAATTTATTGTCACCACAGGACACTGATAACTTATCACGATTTCACCAAAGTTACACTTAAATATATGAATACCTCAACTGCTCCGAATACGTAGTTATTGCTTTCTCTGTGCTCCGAACAGAATGCCGTTCCGCGGTTTTTTTTTTACTCTCTGCCTGAGGGGCTCGGAGCACCTTCCCGGACACCGGGGGGGAAGGGGGCGGACTGTGCTCGCTATTTTATGCTACGATTCAATCGGCCATTTTCCCGCCTTCCGACGTCGACACTACTTCCGGTTTATTGCGATTAGAACTTTAATAAACAGTCAATTTAGCTTCTCTTAATCATTATTTAATATTGTAAAATGCAATAAAATAATAATCCTAACATTTATAATTCTCATTTTGTATATTTTTAATATTCTGTGTTGATAATTAAACGCAAGTGTATCGTTATCTGAACGCAGGTACCGATTGTATTGATATCGGAACGAAACGCAACGCAAAATAAGTATGTCTTTTGTCGTAATTAATTAATTGTTTTACATCGTAATATCAAAAAACAGATACAACAGGTACATGAAATTGTTTCAGGAACATTGTGGATATTCAAGAATCCTGGGGGCTTATTGACTAATTTCAAAATCTAACGCAATCGCTTTCAGGATGTGATGCATTGATGCTTCTTTTTTGGCACAAGTAAAAACTTACCAAAGAAATACAGAAATGTGTCACATCCATCTGTCAAATGAAAGCGATTGCGATAGATTCTGAAAATTAGACAATAAGTGGGCTGATTTGTTTGCTTATCTCGCACGCAATGTAATGCTAACATTGCGGGCCCGTCGCACAGCGAGCGTTCGGCCGCCACCGTTACGGGGTCAATGCGCTCACGCCACGTGGTCAATCACAGCTGATTCCTCGTTGTCGTTTGTTAGAGAATTTTAGATTTCATTACTGCTTTTTTATTTTAGCTGTTTTATTAAAAAAAATGGATTGTTGCGTCTTTTTGGTATTGTAATTTTACAATGAAATAAAGTAATATTAACTGAAAACGATAAAGGATAAAAATATGAAAATATTCCTTACGAATATTTCCGGTGAAATACGGTTCGGAATTCCCTGCGTGATCGAATCAGAAATAAGGAGATCCGCAGGAGAACTAAAGTAACCACGTCGCTCTAAGGATCGCTCAGCTGAAGTGGCAGTGGGCGGGACACATAGCGAGAAGAACCGATGGCCGTTGGGGTGGAAAGGCTCTGGAATGGCTACCGTGCACCGGACGACACTCCGTGGGTAGGCCCCCGACAAGGTGGACCGACGATCTGGTGAAGGACGCGGTGCGCTGCTGGATGCAGGCAGCGCAGGACCGATCGTCGCCTGTACCCAGCAGTGTGTGTCGTGCGGCTGATATGATGATAGTTCCGAGTAAGGAGCTGAACGCAGTCTTTTTTTTCCCCTCTCTATCAGAATGACCTTTTCGCTGAATTTCAGCTGTTAGTTTGCGGAGAGCTGTCCTTTACACCTTGTATATCCAAAAGAGAAAAGAGACTATCTGAAGAAAGCAACGCTTAACGCAACTTAAAAAACATCAATACGCATAAATAAAGTGTAACGTTAAAATCAAGGTAAGTGCAATATAAACATGCCTAAGTTTGTAAGCAAGGTACCCTGATTGGTGAATAAGCTCCCACTCCATCCGCTTGTTACACAGACCGGTCTGTAATTTGCAAAACAAAATATTAATTGCCAGAACAAAGTTCAAAAGCAATTACTTTCATAAACACTGGAAATACAGAAATCTACATAAACGTGACATTTTTCACTCAATTCCGCCGCAAATGATAATCAAATATAGGTTGAATCAATTAATAAGATCGTATTGGTTTGTACCTTCGTGTTTTTAGATTTATTTGTTGTGAAAATTTTAATTTATGTAGGTTAATAATGGCTTATGTTTAGATGATCACCATACTTACCTAACCTAACCCAGAATTAGTAAATGCTCACCAAATCTTCTTGGGCAGTTAAAGATTTGGTGAGCATTTTACCATACTAGTTTTGGACAAAAAAAGGTTTTTTTGGTATGCTAAAGTATTAATTTCAGTTAACTTTATTAAGTTATATTACTTGGTATAAAAAGTACGTCACCTTGTGTCGGAGGCTAAAACTCACTTCGGGTATTGCATAACACTTTTTATGCAAATAAAAATATATTCCTAGGCTACCCTATATTTGTGTGGATTCGAGTTTATCGTCTACGAAATATTGCTACGTCCCGGCCGGTTGTAGCACTTACTACATTGAGAAATAGTAATTCAGTACTAGTTTCTTTGTCTCACGAATAAAAAACCCTACTTATTGAACAGAATAAATATACAATATACATAAAGGAATATAAAAAACTGAATGCACTTACATCTTCTCCTGAATAAGCTAATATCATGCACTTAGATAAATTGAAGAAATATTTCGCATCAAAGCACTCTCAGGTTCACTTTTATGTCTTTGATTTTAATCACTAAAGTGCTAATATCTTATAATTACGATAGTGAGAGCAACAAACATAAAAATTAATGTCACAATTTCACTGGAAATAAGAACCCATTAAATTAGTATATTTTCAATTCGGTTACTGCTATATCAACAGAAATAGCTGCAGTCTAGTTAAGCTAAGGTACAGAATAATAATAATTCGTCTAATTCGTTATTTGTTTATTTATTTAAAACTTTCAAATATTTTTAAAGTTTTATTTACATTTTATTTGATTAATTTAGTTTTTTTGAAATTATATAAGTTTAATAACTTCAGTACAAATGCAACCTCGTTGTTTCACTCGGGTGTAAACTGAAAATCAGTGATTTACTCATAAAGTTAATATACCTAAATGGATTTACTCTACGAGTAAGTTTTCCCTTTTTTACATCACTACGGCACACAATTGGAGTTTTGCTCTGTTCTGTATTGTTAACTATTTTTTTTGTAATATTGTTTTGCCCTATTACTAAGAGTTTTGGTTTTTCCTTTCTTTTTTACTCTGTGTAATTATTACCTAGTTGTTTTCTTTTTTTTGGGGATGTATAAACAGTTTACAGCTTTAAAAAAAATGCGTAGTTGTAATTGTAACACTCACATAGTAAGTTAAGAGGTTATTATTATATTTTTTTATGTAGTCTAATAAACTTGTATGCTAAGTACGCACTATGATAGGTATATAAGTATATAAATATAAACAAATTTGTGGATAACGTTTTTGGCCCAATAAATTTTTAGCACATAGTTTTATCCTGTATTAGTTAAGAGTTGGCTGTTGTTATCCCTTGTGAAATAAAATAATAAAAAAAATAAAGACTCCGCTGTCCGTCTAGGCTGTATCTCATGAACCGTGATAGCTAGACAGTTGAAATTTTCACAGATGATGTATTTCTGTTGCCGCTATAACAACAAATACTAAAAATATAGTAAAATAGAATAACAACTCTCTTACTTAAAGCAGCAATGTAACTGCGCTTTCAATCGATTTCAATCCAGAAACGTTATCAACGGGCGGACCACAAACCACTCCCACTTTTGGGAACCTCAGCAGGCCACATCTGTCTTCCGATCATCTACCCAGTAGATTTATTTTGTACTTCAATCCAAACTTCAGATGCGTTTTTTCCGCATTTTGATTGAGCCCCTCGAAAAAAAGGTATTCTATTTTTTGTCCGCCAAGTCGGAAACATTTTCAATTTCTTCAAAATTTTATCAAAAACCACCCGACCGATTTTCAAAATTCAAGCGCCATACTATCGTATGAATATCGTATGAATATCGTATGAAAAAGTAGAACAACTTTTTTCGAGATCACCGCGCTTTACACATTTTGACACACACTCTTTCATAGAGATATCGCCAATTTTGACCGATCTGCGGCCGTACGGCACTTTTGGTTGAACATCGGGCACATACACCGGTGATCACATAAACATTTTCAATGTTAAAAATTTAAAAAAGTCGTGGGCGGCTGCTAGTTTTACACAAAATCAATGAATCCGGTGTTAATACTAACATATGGACATATTTAAATTAAATATTCATTCATTTTTGTTTTTTTTGGTGTTTTTGTGTTCTTTTTATGAGCCCATTTGAAATTTGTTTTTTTCAACATGCACCGTATTATTTGGATTGCAGCCCCAACACGAAATATATCGCGTGATTTAACGTTTCATCGACACTAAACTGTCAAAATATATTGTCTTTTGACAGTTGATGATATTTGCTTTAACTCTTAGGTTTCATTAATAAAAAATAGGACTCATTTAATTTAACAACACCGAGAACTCGAGACGTAGTTATAACAAGGAACGAAGATATAATGAGAAATTGTATGCGTGAGAGACCAACCTGCCCTCTTCACAGTCACTTACAGATTTCAAAAGCGTTCTTTGAGAAAAATAAAATTATTATTGGAAAATGTTAAGGGACGATTCGATTGACTACTTGCTTTGTCTCCATTCCAAACTGTTTAATTTAATTTATACGCCCTCTTACTTCGCCAATAGCTTCTGAAGCGTCATCGAATTCGATATGACACCTTACAATCTTTCGTTAATTTCTTTTGTCGCAGTTAACAAGAAAAATGTTTTTCGTGAAACTAGGCACTTCAATGAATTCATTTTCACATCCTCACGTTACATCAAGTTTTTAGCAGGAATTCCAACTTTTCTGATAGACTATATTTGAACACGAGCCTATTAAAAAACTGTATTTTACTTAAAATGAGGAAAGAACATTGTTATTTTGCTTTAGTAAGTAAAGACGCAAAAAACCTCGCCTCGGGTGCAACTCGCCCACTTCCAAGTACCTACTTTATTTATGATATTGTTTATTAAACATTGTAACAGATTATTTACTTATGTTTCTCAAAATATTAAAATCTTCCTATGTCACCTAACAGAAACATAATTAAAATAATGAGTTCCTTTATAGAAAAACAATCAGATTTCTTATTTTTTATTAAGGACCACATAAAACTACTCGTGTGACACAAGTTTGATTTATGATGACATAATGTTGACTATCTAGAGGTCCTCAACGACGGCCCCTAAAGACAGGACACTTGAAAAACCGTTGACGTCAACAGCTTAAGGGATAAATTATGTGTTCTTGGGACCATCAACCTTTGTCAGCCCTATAAATTTCACCCAGATGGTCATATTTTGTAACTGATACCCGTCGAGGGTTTTGATCATTAAAAAAACCAAAGCAGTTTGATTTGCTTTAATCCATCATATTATTAACAGACTTTTATCAAAATATTTCTTTCCACAAGTCAAATGACACAGGATTTATCATAATTTCGCCACCCTTCGATCATAATCGAAGATGCTAAACGTTTGTGGTATTTAGTAGAGGAGCTAACGTCACTTAGGCGCTTTTGTCATTGCACTCCGTCGGATCGCTAGGGTTGGCATTTTCCGGCCGTCTCGTAGGATGCTACGCGCGAACGCTATGGAAACAACTGCGACGCGATGTCACAACCCTGACCAAAGTACTGCGGACTTTGCTAAGAGCTCTTAGAGTGACGTCAGCCGTCAAATTCGAACGTTTCCATGGAGCTCCTTTACTGTTTGAAAAATCTTATACACAGTACATACATATTATGTACTGTGTATTTAGTTAGATTGACCAGCCCCCTATCCGAATGACCAACTTCCTATTTACTTTAACACTAATGTTCAAAATAGGCAATAAACATTCAAAAGAACATGTCGTAAGTATCAACCATTATCTAAATAATGACGAGTTACGATGTGTAATTTCTAAAATTAAGCTTTTATTTAAAACTTTCATGTTATTTTTAAGTAAGCATTAAAAACGTTTTTATAGTCATATGAATATTTGAATATTTCTTTTTCTTGGATTTTTTTTAATTATACGCGTTTAATACCTGTGGTTTTAATGTTAAAATGCAACGCGAAAGTGCAGAAGTGTATATTTATTTTCCTTGTAGAATAAAAAAAGTTTATTAAATAAATCCTTAAAAAAATCCTGTCGTATTTAACTTTGTCTCAGAAACTTCCATACATTTAGCAGCACTATATCGATGGGGGTCTAATTGAATCAGTAACAGGATTGTTTATACACAGAACAGTATGTTGGTCGTAGATTTATGTCGCTTGTGCGGAGACGTTTACAAGACCACGATAAGGGTCTCCGTTCCCGAGGGATTATCGATCGCGAGCGATACTTGAGGAAAGACGGGTGGGACAAGACAGGAATTGGGGGAGGATGTTAACTAAACAAAAATACATGTATTTGATTGAATCAGCCGTCACTTGGCGGAAGTCCCAAACCATTGTGAACAGAGAAATATTGTAGCTTTATTCCGCAAAAAATACATACAAGATGCACCACCAAAAAAATTTCACATGCACACCACAAAATATCAGTGCACAATATCTGCATTTAGCAAGACAGCAACACACCTTGCACCTTCACCAATTAGACTACTCTACACGTGTTTCGCCCCAACCCGGAGCATCCTTAGGAGTTAGATCGTGCGTAAACCAACACCGAAAGTTAGCTAGATTTGGTGTTGGTTTACGCACGAACTAACTTCTGAGCTGACGTGATTATTTCCTCTATATGGACCTGACTTGACTACATATTTCTTTTTTTCACAAAAATAGCATGAGAATTTTTCAAACAATATTCAATTTGTGCTACTTTCTTACGTATTTATTTTATAAAACCATTTCTACTAAACCGATTATTTTGAAGTATTTACGAGACAAATTTTAAAATATTATTTTTAAAACTGTTTTTTTCATTGAAAATGACGATTTCATTGAATCTGAGAGCTTGGGGATTTTTTGCTTTTCTACTACACACATGTCTAAGAATGATATGTTACAAAAGACAGTGTATTGCCGATGTACGAAGTTTCTTTCTAAAAATTATGTCACAAAGGCATTGTTACTGTACTCCTATACTGTTAGTTCTCTACCATCTCTCTCATGACAAACTTATTTTAAAGCTCAACTTTTCCCTATCCTACCCTAGGTTCGAAGATGTTTTTTAAATTACAAAAAAATCATGACCGAAAGTCACGTAAAACAAAGACACAATAAACATTATCTTATTATTAAAAAAAACACTCGTTTCTTTATTTCTGTCTAGCTTCCGCCCGCGAATTCGTCCGCGTGGACATTCGGGGAATCCCTAGGGAACCTTTGACCGGGATAAAAGTATCCTATGTTTTGATCTAGGCTATAATTTATGTGGGTTTAAAATTTCATCCAAATCTGTTCAACCATTTTTGCGTGATCAAGGAACAAACATCCAAACCCTCAACTTGCACATTTATAATATTAGTAGAATTTTGTTGCATATAAGTACTTTCTGCTCGCAGAAAAGCTCGTAGACGTTCAGCTCGTAGAAGCAGCTAGAAACTGCGTCAAAAACTCTATGTGGATTTCTCAACCTCTGGCGCCTTTCACTTGAGTCTTCGCTATGAGACCAATAAGCCCTTTATAATGAGCCACAAGGGAACCACAGCGGGAGTCATGTTGAAAATAACGCTTATTGCTCTGAGAAAATAATACACTTGTTTTTGGAGACGCTATCAAGATTCCAGCTCCTCCATCGTATTGTGGCTGGTTACGTATTAGAAAGTCTAAAGTTAGAATGGCGAAGTTCAAAATGTCGAAAATTCAAATTCAAATGGTTTAAAATGTCGAAAATCATTATGTAGGTACAACTTCAAAATAGCAAAATTCAAAGTATCAAACGTATCAAATACCTACTTGACGAGTTAAAAAATTTATTTGAATTGGGTTGGATCCTAAATTTAATGCGTCAAAAACAATCTGCTATTTCACAAGAGGGCTCCACACTCGCGCCGCGAAAGCCCGCGAAGGCCGCGAAGCGCGAGTGTGGAGGGTTTCGCGGCTTCGCGTATGGGCTTCGCGGCTTCACGTTCGCGCTTCGCGGCGTTCCCCGTCCGGTGGCGGTTTTTTGGTCCGCGTCAAAGGACTTGTGTGCCGAACTAATGTTGCCGTGATTCGCGGCCGCGGTTCACGCGCGAGTCTGGAGGGCTATATTTTTCGCACCGTCTTCATGCGCGAACCGCGCCCGTGATTCGCGGCCGCGGTTTGCGGCGCGGGTGTGAAGCCCTCTACAGGATCGAACTCAAGAATTCAGAGATGAAAGTTTCTCTAGTAACGCACGGATCCATCGAGCTCATAATACAAGTAACAAAAGTTGTGGTAACTATCGTCGCAAATTTTAAAGTCGATAAAAGTCGCACTTTTTTGGAGTTTCTTTTTATCGTTAGAACTCTTTTAAAATTGACACAGTTGATTTTTAAAGATAAACTATGCTTCAGGTAATGTTAATTACTGATTTTTTAGTAACGTTTTTGCACTTTTATTTTTACTTGTTTTTTTCTTTGTTTGAAGATGTTTGTGTTGGATAACGATTACACTTATGCTATTTATGTTCACAATTGATTTTACACAATTTTCTAAGTAAAAATATCACTTTTTATATTTTTATTTGGACTTAAAACACGGAGCCTATATTCACTGGACAGTGGCGCCACCACTCCTCAGATTTGGCGCACCAATAAGAGCACACGTTTATACTGCAGTAACAAAATTTTGTGACTCTAGAACTTGTCGGTACATGAAGTCAAACTATCCTCGTGAAGTGGTTACTAAACAAAGACTATTTATTTACTGAAAGTTCAATTTTAAGTATACTTATTTCTTAGTTTTCGGACTTTCCATGTATTTAAAAATGTAATTTCTAGAATTGGTTAATTAAATATAATAAAAACAGCACAATTTGCAGTTTGCCATAGTAAGTACTTGTATTTAGTACTTCAATCAATAGTACGTATCTTTCGTTCGTCACTGCGGTGCATTCGCGACTGTTTGTGTACCGAGTGCAGACCAAACTCGAGGCGCGTAGGCATGGCTCGCTTTTCGACTATTTGTATGAAGTTGGAATACTGATAAATATTTACCGTATACGATACATGTGTGTGATGTTGCACTATAATTATAATCAATTAACACTGCATAATTTTATTGATAACGAGTCAAATCACGTAATGAGCTTAACTTTTGATCCCACAATCACTTAAATACACTTACTCAAATTCTTAGGGAAACTTATGTAACATGTCATATTTAATAGCATAATGTTACAGTAACAGTAGGTACTCAGTTTGATTTATCTGTGGTTTGATTAAAATAAAAAAAACCGGCCAAGTGCGAGTCGGACTCGCGCACGAAGGGTTCCGTACCAAAAACGGCAAAAAAAACACGTTTGTTGTATGGGAGTCACCCTTAAATATTATTTATTTATTTATATATATATATATATATATCTTTATTGTACAACAATACACAAAGTATGGTACAAGGGTGGACTTAATGCTAAAAGCATTCTCTACCAGTCAACCGACGACAATAAAAAAAGGACATTCATGAATGCGGTACAAACAGAAGAATTCAACGAAAACATAACAAATTATTAAATAGAGGAACCTACTTACTAATACTTAACCAAAGTAATAAATATTAAAACAAAATATATATTATAATATAAATTATATTATAATATATAAATTATATATTATAATATAAATTATATTATATTCGGGATGGAATATATATGTCCGTGGCGCTCACATGGATGCTAGGCAGAAGTTTTTAACCTGGGTGTGGTACGGCAAGCCCAGAAGTGGTCCGGTTTATAATAATATGTGGGAATCAAGAAAAACATTCAAAGAGAAATTAAAATTTTGTCAGAATAACCAAGACCAAATTAAAATGAATATTTTAACTTTAAAACATAAAAATAAGGATTTTAGAGGATTTTGGCAGCAAACAAAAAAGTTAAGCCCGAAGCCTGGCATCCCGGTGAACGTTGGGGGCGTCACTAATGCCAGGGACATAGCTAATATGTTTAGGGATCATTTTCAGGTGGAATCTCCACTGAGGGATTCACTTATAAATGATGTTGAGACCGTGGTGTCGGGGGTGCCTGAGCGTATCTCTGCAAAACAAGTTACCTCAGTTATTAAAGGTATGAAAAGAGGCAAGTCACCCGGACATGACGGCCTCAGCATCGAACATTTTCAATATGCGGGGCCACATCTCCCTAGATTGTTGGGGCTGCTCTTCACACTCTGCATTAGGCATTCTTATCTACCAAATGAGCTAATGAGAACGGTTGTGGTGCCCATAATTAAAAATAAAACGGGAGACGCATCCGACAAGGGTAACTACAGACCAATCTCATTGGCTACAATAACATCAAAGGTACTTGACGGCTTGCTTGAGAGACAGCTTAATAAACATTTGCACTTACACGACGCACAGTTCGGTTTTAGAGCCGGGCTTTCAACCGAATGCGCTATTCTGTCTCTTAAGCATACCGTTAAGTATTACACTGATAGGAATACGCCTATATATGCTGCCTTTTTAGATCTCTCTAGGGCATTTGATCTGGTTAGATATGACATTCTTTGGGGCAAACTAAAAGACGCGGGGGTGCCCGGTGAGTTGATTAATATCCTCAGATACTGGTATGGGCATCAAACTAACCAGGTCAAATGGCGTAGTGAACTATCTGATGAGTACAGGTTGGAGTGCGGAGTGAGACAGGGGGGGTTAACGTCGCCTGCGCTCTTCAACCTGTACGTCAATCGGCTGATCGTTGAGCTGAGCAACACTAATGTCGGCTGCTCAATTGATGGTCACTGCATCAATAGTATCAGTTATGCGGATGACATGGTGTTGCTCAGCCCATCGATAGCGTCGATCAGAAGGTTACTGGGTGTATGTGAGGAGTATGCAAAATTGCACGGTCTCCTGTATAATGTTAAAAAAAGTGAACTCTTGATCTTTCAAGCTAGGGGTCGTAAGCTGACTAGTGTGGCACCTGTACTACTTAACGGCGTGGCTCTTGGTAGGGTGAAAGAGTTCAAGTACCTTGGACATATCGTTACAGAGCATTTAAAGGATGACAGTGACATTGAGAGGGAAAGGAGGGCGATGGCGGTCCGCTGTAATATGTTGGCCCGCAGATTTGCACGTTGTAGCATGGAGGTAAAGCTAACCCTTTTTAAAGCCTTCTGCCAAACTTTATACACGTGTAATCTGTGGGTCAACTATACGCAGGGGACCTTCAACGCCCTCCGAGTACAGTACAACAATGCCTTCAGGGTGCTGATGGGGCTGCCCCGCTACTGTAGCGCATCGGCGATGTTTGCGCACGCGCACACGGATGGTTTCCATACAGTGGTGCGCAAGCGAGTTGCGTCGCTGATGAGCAGGGTACGGGGCAGCGCCAACACCATCCTGAGGGTCATTAGTGACAAGCCTGATTGTCCCATTATGGGGCACTGTATGCAAGTACACACGCTTGTGCCGAGTGTTCCAGTGGGGCACAGGTATTTAAATTAAATCGACTGTCTTGTTTGTTGCTGTATTTTTATGATCAATCCTAATTTTTATAAAACTTCATTTTAACTTATTATTATTGTTATTTTTAATTCTAATTTTATAATTCTGATGTGATTTTAATTTAATTTGATACCAATTTTAAATTTAATTAATTATTTTGTTCATTTTATTTTTACAATTTTAGTTATACCAAAAGAAAATCAATTTTATAATTCTAATGTTAATTAATTTTTTAATGCGTAATTTATAATTTTATATTTGATTTTAATGATATTTTTAATGTGTGATGTGTGATAATTTAATCAATTTTGTGATGATGATGATGATATGGACCTAGTCTGAAATAAATGTATTTTTTTTTTTTTTTTTATTTATTTTATATAAACATCAATACATACATACATACATACACTCACGCCTGTTTCCCATGGGGGTAGGCAGAGACTATGGATCGCCACCTGCTACGATCCTTGCACACTTCTTTCGCTTCATTCATATCCATCAATCTTTTCATACATGCCCTGCGGTTTTTGTCACTGCGTACACCAGCCTTTTTTATAATAACCTCTATTTGGTCCGCGTAGGTTTTTCTGGGACGCCCTCGTGCAATCGTTCCTTCCACATTCGCACAGTATATCTCTTTCGTGATTCGCCTTTCATTCATCCTCTCTAAGTGACCAAACCACTGGAGCATTCCTTTCTCAATTCTTGTCACTATATCATCTTTCAGACCACACCTTTTGCGAATCACCTCATTGCTCACTCTATCACTCAGTTTTACTCCGCATATTTTCCTCAACGATCGCATCTCTACCGCATTTATTCTGCTTTCATTCTTCTTCTGCCATACCCAAGATTCACTTCCATACATCAGTGTCGGTACCAGCACTCCGTTATGAATAGCCATTCGCGCCTTTGCAGAAACGGTTTGGCTACTCATAACCGAGTGTATAGCACCACTCACCGAATTTCCTTTCTTCACTCGTCTTTCTATGTCTTCCTCACTCTTTCCGTCCCTTGTGAACAAACTCCCCAAGTATACAAACTCACGGACTTGTTCCACTTTTTCGCCACCTAACATTACCGTACAGTCAGTCATTTCTTCATCTCTCTCAAACACCATCACTTTAGTCTTAGTTACATTCACTTTCATCCCTTTTCTCACAAAATCTTCATTCATAACCGACATCATTTCCTGCAACTCTTGCGCAGAAGACGCAAGTATAACTTGGTCGTCAGCGTAGAGAAGGCACTTGATTTGAGTCCCATTCATCACAACCCCACAGTCACGTTCTTTCAGACCTTTCATACAACTGTCCAAAAACAGATTAAAGAGCCATGGTGACGCAACACATCCCTGTCTGACACCCCTAGATATGCCAAACCAATCAGTGTATACGCCGTCAATCCTGACGCATGCACGGGAATCCTCATAGAGAGATTTCAGTGCATGAATCAGTCTGCTCTCCAATCCGTATTCGGACAACACCTTCCATAGCTCATTCCTGTCAACTCGATCGTAGGCCTTCTCCAGGTCCACAAAGGCACAGTAAACCTTTTTGTGCTTAGCCAGGTGTTTTTCGGTTAAGCACCTCAAGGAGAAGACCTGATCCGTGCATCCCATTCCCTTTCTGAATCCCACTTGCACATCCCAAATACTCTGATCAGTTTTTTGCATCACTCTTTCAATCAGTACCTTTGCATACAATTTACTGACAATGCTGAGAAGACTGATCCCGCGGTAGTTTTTAGCATCCTGCCGTGACCCTTTCCCTTTGTACAGCGGCACGACCACGGCTTTACGCCAATCTTCCGGCACTTTGCCACTGTTCCAACATTTATTAAAGATCAGGCACAGCCAGGACGCAACCAGCTCTTTCCCACCTCTCAGCATTTCAACAGTAATTCTGTCATATCCTGCTGCTTTCCCTTTTTTCATGCTCTTCATTGCACTAATAATCTCATCCATATATATATCTCTTTCATCCACTTCTGTCTCTTCCTCGTCTTCCACCCTTTTATCCGAGGCTTCTAGCATAGAGCCATCCACCTCAAACAAACTCTCAAAATATTTCATCCACTCCTGTAGTACACCTTTTTCATCTGTCACTAGCTCACCTTTTTCATCTCTTATCACATTCATTTTAGACTTATGTGATCCACTTCGAGACGTTTTCACTTGTTTCCAAAACAATTTTATATTGTCTCGAAAGTTATCACAGAGTTTGAAGTCACACTTTTCTTTCATCTTTCTCTTTTTTTCGTCTACTTTTTCTTTCACTACTTTCTTAATCCTTTTAAACTCCCTTGCAACTGTATCAACATCATCTTCTGTAACACTTGCATTCACTCTTTTACTGGCTTTGATGGCCAGCAGATCCTGCCATACTTTTTTCTTTTCATTCACTATCTGTCTTACCTCACTATCCCACCAGTTTATTGGGGGAGCATTCTTCCTTTTACTCACTCCACATATTTCCTCAGCTGTTTCAGTCACACCTTTTTTAAACTTTTCCCAAACTTCCTCAAGCTTGCCATCTTTCACTTCAGCCACATTTCCCAATCGTTCTTTCAATTTGCACAAATATGTCTTTTGCACTTCCACTTCATCCAGGTTCTCAACTTTTACTCTAGTCAGCTCTGTTGTTGACACTGTGGGACGATGACGCCAACTTTTGAACAGACCACTAACCCGAGACACTACAAGAAAGTGGTCTGTTCCAATGTTACTACCCCTAAAGACCCTGGTGTCTACAACTCTGCCCTTCAGTCTTTCATCAACAATCACAAAATCGATCATACTCTTCTTTTCCCCTCTCTGCCAAGTGTACATATGAATTTCCTTGTGGTCAAACATGGTATCAATCAATATACGTACATAATTATATACAAAATAAATAAATACATATATACAAAAAAAAACAAGTGACAATGATTATTCACATCATGTGCGTAATCTTTCCAACAGAAACGCATGAGTATTTCTTTTAAATGAGAATTTGCTAGGGGATCTCCTGATAGTATCAGGTAGACTATTCCAGAGGCGGGTTGCTTGCAGCGTAAAGGAATCAGACATAAAGCCAGAATGAAAGAGGGGAGTAAAGAGAGCAAGAGAATTGGCAGAGCGAAGGGGACGATCGTGAGAATCACAGAGATATTGAAATTTACATTTCAAGTATTCAGGAAAATGAGGATTGTTGAGGATAGAATAGAGTGAGCAGAGTAGCCTTAGCTGTCTGCGCTGACGGATAGGAAGCCATTTAAGTTGAGACCGGTACGAAGAAACATGATCAAATTTACGAAGGCAGAATATAAAACGGATGGCATTATTAATAAGCCGGTCCAACTTATTAAGAAGATCCTCATTCAAGTTAGGTTAGCAGACATCCGCATAATCAATGAGTGGAAAAATTAAGGAAGTTACAAGAGTGACTTTTGTGTGAATTGGAAGGAAGTTCCTGAAACGGTTCAGAAAGCGTAGTGAAGCTATAACAGATCGACTGACCTCGGCAACTTGCGTTGTCCAGCTGAACGACGAGTCAATGTGCAAACCAAGGTTTTTCACGCTAGCGCTGAGGGGGATGGTGATGTTGTCAAACATTATAGGCTGTACTGAACAGTAATCAATTCCAGCGATCTGTTTCAGGCCTCCGACAATAATTGCCTGACACTTGGATGGGTTAACGGCTATACCAAAGTCGGCCGACCATGTCCTGATCTTACAAAGTACACTGTTTAATAATGAGACGGCTGAATTAATATCATCTGCAGGAGTTTGTGCATAGATTTGTAAGTCGTCGGCATAGAAATGGTAAGAACAGCTGAGCGATAAGGAGAGGACGTTTATGAAAATGGAAAACAGGAGAGGAGACAGGATACCACCCTGCGGCACGCCAGCAGAGAGAGAGCACCAGTCGGAAAGATCTAATCCCAGACGAACCGCCTGCTGGCGACCACGGAGATAGTTGGAAAACCACTCTCATTTATTTTATCTTCTTTTTAGTATTTGTTGTTATAGCGGCAACTGAAATACATCATCTGTGACAATTTCAACTGTCTACCTGCCGTCGTTATTGATATAAAGCAAAAAACGGCACAAAAATCAAGTTTGATGTATGGGAGCCCCCTTAAATACTTATTTTATTATGTTTTTTGATTTGTTGTTATAGTGGCAAAAGAAATACATCATCTGTGAAAATTTCAACTGTCTAACTACCACGGTTCATGAGATACAGCCTGGTGACAGGCAGACAGAGAGACAGGCAGACAGACAGACAGACGGACAGACAGACAGATGGACAGCAGAGTCTTAGTAATAGGGTCCCGTTTTTACCCTTTGGGTACGGAACCCTAAAAAGTAAGCCGTTAATGAATTTTCGTGTATGACATCTTTTCATTGGGTTTTGATTTGGTGTCAGGTTAGAATTAATTTTATCTTAGTGTATTAATATAAAATACAGATAGTTCCAAGATACTTGGTGATTGGCAATTTACTATGGTTACAAACATTTTCTTCCATGGTGCAATTACAAGCAATGCTTAAAATTCGAGATCAAACCGCTACGAGGAAGTACGAGTTTAATCGAGCTGCGATATGTATATCTCATCAAAAACTTGGTGTATACTGTAGTTACCTCTTCAAGATCAATTCTGTACTTCATGCTCGCACGTGATGCTCGATAATACAATTGTTATAACCATAATTACACGCCTGACCTGACCCGCTGCACGAAAAATTATCTACACCTTCTTGCACTACGACTTGTATGATAATGATAACCTACACGATAAGAAAAATGTCAAGCGAATGGATCTCGGCACAGTATATAAATGTAGTGCGATCGAGTCTTGTTAAATTTTCCATAAATGGTTCCATCAGAGCATATTGGTCTCTCGAGAGTGTTTTCATTCTTCAAAAGAATCCAGTCTTCCCATTTAACGGAACTGTTAGCTGGAAGACACTCGGATGGCAGCAATTTTTTTCACGCAGTTTCCCGTGACGGAATTATCTCTCTCCTTCAGCGGGTGGCTCCATTCATGAACGGTACAAGTCATCATTTACTCAGAGTTTTTGACTATGAAGGTTCCCAATGTGTGCACATTGCTGCGAAATGGCATAGAGGTCAATATGCAGCTAAAGTCATCGAACAGCTGCTCCCGTTGGGAGCTGACATTAATGCAAAAGAACTCTTCACAGGCAATACTGTTCTACACATAGCTGTCTATCAAAAAGACCATTATCTTCTTGAATGGCTGTGTAATCATTCATTATTAACTTCAACGTTACCAATGAAACTAATCTGACTCCATATGAACTGGCTTACATCAACTGCGAGGACGAAATGGTGAAAATTTTCGAGCAATACAAAACCAAGCAAGTAGTTTCAGAATCCAGGGAAAGTGGAGCTTGTTATAAAGACCAATCGAATGGGTGATATAAAATACTTGATTTTGTACCTAGACATAGATAAAGTGGTAGATTTAAAAATATCATTGATTTTGTTTTTAGAAGATTGAATGATATATTTAAATTGTGATAATAGGGAATATGCATCAATTTTTTTTTTAATCTTAATCAAATGTATAATGCGTGAGAAAGTTAACTGTAATATTAAAACTTTTCTCTTGCGTTTTTTTCTCGTGATATAGTTACTTGAAGTTAGCGCGCAGCAGCACCCGCCGAAAACGCTCCATACAAAACGGTGACGTCACACATCACGTTTCAGGAGTGTTTCGGCGCGTTTAATATGGAGTTAGCCAATAATCTTCAATTATCTCCCTAAATTTTGCGTTTAAGTACATATGTGTCATACAAAATATTGTTTCTTATTCGATATTCTATCTGACTGTAAAGTGTATTATATCCGAAAATGAAAAAAAAATATCGTTATTTTCCCGTGATTTCATCGTGTGATAAAACTAGGATTATAATTTTTTTTTTATTTTTTTTCCTGTTCCATCATGTTTTTATAAGTGTCCGCAGCGATCAAGCTCAAATTCATCAAAATCGGTGACTTATGCATATTCCCTATTGGCTACAGTACGATTTTTGTAAATTGGTTAAATTTAGGTTAAGTAATTTAAGACTCAATGTTATGGGAATTGTAATAAGAACAAATTTATAAAATATATGAATATTAATATGAAGAATTATCAAGTTTTTTACTTTCCCACTTAATAATTGTTCTTTTTGCGTAGATCCTTACTTAATATTATAAATGCGAAAGTCCATTTGTTTGTTTATTTGTTTGTTACGCCTTCACGTCTTAACTACTGAACCGATCATCACGAAATTTTGTATAGACGTTATTAGGGGTACAGAAAAGGACATAGGGTACCTTTCATTCAGAAAAAACGTACAGTTCCCGAGGGATAGCAAAAAAACTGTCCACGCAGACGAAGTCGCGGGCGGCCGCTAGTAAGTTCATATATGTCGCGATATCATACATACGAAACGCTTAAATATCATTGATTCCTTGAAATGATCCAAGTGTTTGTTGCAAAATGTAATCTAGAAAAGTGAAGAAGATAGCTTGAAGAAGCAAAAAGCCTGACGACAATTAACTCTAACCTGAGTGAAGAGTTGGGTTTAAAATTTTGTTCGAAAGGTGATGTCCCAGCGTTGCCCCAGTTTCATTTTATTGAATTACTTTCATAATAAAAAAATGCTAATTACATTTTATTTAGGTATATAGTATCAGTCAAGAATTGTTTTATATTTAGAAAAACAAATAAAAAAACATTAGGTTGTTTTCTGAAGTATTTTGTGAAAAAAATGTAAGAAACAGTACTCTAATGATAAAAAAATGTGATTTAAAAGCGTTTTAACTTAAAAATCCCATTTTTTAATGCATAAAATAATTATCAATCTGATTCTAGAGAAAAATACCTACTCTGACATACTACTTTGATTAAGACGCGATAAACTTTCATTTTTTGAGAATGGTGGGGCAAATGACATAGGCGCGATGTCCTTTGGAAGCAAATGATCGCATAGAGCCATAGATGGAGGCAGTAACTTGGATAATTTCGTCACATATTATCTGATCTGTACTTGAATGCTGATAAGTCTTGGTAGAAAGTGTGGTGTGATCTGCTAGATTACCGAAGGTCAAGTTCGAACGTCATACGTGGTTTCACTGTTCTTTTAGATTCATCAGCTGTAACATTAATGATTTATACTTTTCTTCTTTGGAAATTGACCAGTTTGGAACTTTGACCCCCTCTGTGGTCTAGTGGTTCGCCTACCCGTGTAAGATGCAGGGGTCCCGGGTTCGATTCCCAGAGGAGGTACAATTTGTACTCGGTTTGGTTGGTGGTATGGCTTATTTCAAATCCGCCGGGCTAGCAACCACCATTTTAGCTAAGTCTGACGCCATAACAACAAAACAAAATTGTTGTGATCCGGCAGTTAAAGGTAAGATGGACAGTTCCTCAGTGATGAGGATTCTGGGTGTAGTGCGCGTCCACCTTCGGCCTTATCGTAAGATAACATCTGGTGTGGTAAGGGCCAAGCACTATCCGTTGTAAAAAATGAAAAATATATAAAAAAGCAACAGGCACGCAATGATAAACAAAAGTATATGGAAAATATTTTCTTTATTTTTTTCCTTTTAAGGAGGGGATAAGGAAAAAGCACGGCTGGGTTTACCCCTTGAACGATGATGATTGATCGAACTGGGTAGATTTCAATATTATTGATTATAATAGAGGGGATTGGAAAATATAGACAGATAGATATGATTATGTTAGAGCGTTTAGGCATTATTTAGTAGTCAAATTAGATCGAATTTGCAAAAAGATTGCAAGTAATTCGTGTAGTTGTATTTTTTTATGGAATCATTAGAAGACATGAATATTTAGTTTCCTCTGAGTTTGCACCATGCCTGTTATGTACGGAACATAGTTTAATCTTTGGTAAACATTAAAGTCTCATTTTTTTAAAATAATAATATAATACCTGCAATAATAGTGTCTTTACATGTTTTGTTACAATTTTAATTACTTATCATTGCATACCTAGCTTGCTTAAATCAGATAAAATGTTACCGAGATAATTAACAAAATCTAAACCTAGGGACGCTACCTTTGTGACGTCATAGATACTTGTTCCAGTACTTTAGCGAATGATAAAAAGTGATTTTATGATGAGTAACGCGTGCGCAACTTAAAATTAGTGGAACAAGTACTTACGACGACGCCACAAAGGCGGCGCCTCCTAGGTTAAGATTTTGTCAATTATCTCGGTTACTTTTTAACTGATTGAAGCAAGCTAGGTATGCAATGATAGGTAATTAAAATCGTAACTAAACATGGAGATCAACTAGTATTGTAGGTATTATATTAAAAAAATTATTGAGACTTTAATGTTAGTACCTAATTGTTCCATACATAACAGGAATGGTGTAAACTCTGAGGAAACTTATATTCATGTCTTCTGATGATTCCATAAAAAATACAACAACACGAATTACTTCCAATCTTTTTGCTAATTTGACTACACTACATGGTTTAGGGCGTGAAAGGCAAAAATTCACAGACTGACCGACCTCTAATGCTAGGGAATAAGGTATTTTCCAAATTTTCGAAAACTGCTTATATTTAAAGATTGGGACGAATAATTTAACAGAAAAATTAAATTAAATGAAATAATGCCTTTTTTTTCTCCATTAAACCAATTAAAATCAAATTTGTTTCTAATAGTTTTGAATTTACCGCCAAAACGCTCGGTTCCATGATGTCTACTGTGTAACGACAACGTTGTGTAAACAATTTTAACACCTATGTAGTCTGTGTTACAATTTTTTTTTTTTTTTTTTTTTATTTTATTTATTTGGACAACCAACAAGTACATACACCCTTACATGCTAAGAATTACATTGCATATTTAAAGATTATACATGGTGTTGACTTAATTATAGGCTGCCACGGAAAGCATTAACAGATTTTTTTTTCGGTTGGAGGCAGGAAGCATCCCCTAAGTTAAATTAATTAATTATATTTACTTACTTACTAAAATTACTAATATTACATATTATAATTATTGCAACGAAAACAGAAAGAAATAAAAACAACCAATGGAGATATGTGCGATAATTCAAGAGCCGAGTAACATGAATAATTGCTTTTTAAAAGCAGGCAATCGTAATTCAAATATATCCACCACCTTATTTCTACTAACAGTATTATACTGCGACTGTAACCTATAAAGAGGAGAGTTAAGGCCTAGGTTAGTTTTGCAACGCTTAGGAGAGAACAATGAATATCTAGATAAACGAGGTAGCTTACGAGTGATATTGAAAGTTAGTTTTTTTAGCAGTTGGGGACAATTTATATTACCATTGACTAGCTTGTGGAGAAAAGTTAGGTCTAGGATTTTACGACGATTTTTCAATGATATTAATTTAAAGTGTTTTAAGCGGTCAGAATAGCTGTGAAGTTTTTTCGCCATATTAACTTTGTACGACAGGTGATACAGGAACTTCTTTTGTACGCGTTCTATTTTATTGGTATGAACTTCGTAGAATGGGTGCCAGACTGCACTGCAATACTCTAGGGTAGATCTGACTAGGCTATTGTAAAGTGTTATTATAGAATTTACGTTTTTAAAATATTTAGTGTTTCTAATAATGAATCCCAGACATTTAAGTGCTTTAGAGACTATATGATCTTACTCTGGATTACACAAAGTTGACGTCACACAGTATCGAACCGAGCGTTTTGGCGGTAAATTCAAAACCCATTATAAATAAATTTGACTTTAATTGGTTTAATGGAGAAGAAAGACATTAATTAATTTATTTTTATTTTTCTGTTAAATTGTTCGTCCCAATCTTTAAATGTAAGCAGTAAAAAAAATGGAAAATACCCAATTGCCATATTAGGATGTAGCGTAATGATGCCAAAATGCTGTGAGAATACAGAAAGCATTTTGGCGCTGTGCCATCAAAGGAATTTCCAGTTTATTCTATTTTATTAGAGTACAAATAACAATTTTATTCCAAAAAAAAAACCGACATATATGGATGGATGCAGGCACGTATCCAAGGGGGGGGATAGTTGGGATTTATCCCCCCCCCCCGAAATCCAGAACACACAGTACAGGACTAAATTCAAATTTAGCGGGCGAAGCACTCACCGGTTTGCGGGATGCAGTTGTCCCCCCCCCTGAATTAAAAGTCTGGATACGTGCCTGGATGGATGACGTCGTTAACCAAATAAAAACAGTGTGAATGAATTTCAACACATTAAAAAGAGATTACTCTTTACAAAAGGTTGCAAATAAATATTTAGGTATAGTTACGGATTTACTTCATAAGTCATTAACATGTCCATCCGACATAACCTGGACTAATGACTAAACGAAAGTAGGTTACCCACCAGACTAGTGCTGTTATATCTATCGATAACAAATATCGATAAGCAATTTTTTTAAAATGTAAATTCTAATTAAAGCAATTCAAAAATTATAAATACTGAGAGGATAGTAATTTGAATGAAGAATTTTGCAAATACGAAACAAACATGAATAAAATACTCGTAATGTTTTTACTTAAAAATAATATTATCAATAACTGTTGATGTATTGCGCAATTCCCACAATACTGAGTTTCTGTTAGGCGTATTATGAGTTTAGGCTCACTGTTTACGCCAGTACAGATCATTAGTTTATAAGTTAACAATAGATGGCGCTGTACCCGTGTGCCTCGCGGTATGGTTTTGCCTTGCATAGATCATTAATGTCCATATCAGAATTATAGTTCCTCTAGATCATCAATAGATGGCGCTGTAGCCAAATACATCGCGCTATGGTTTTGCTTTGTGTATATCATAAGGACTTTTGAGGTTGAGTGCAAATAAAACCAGCTTAGAACAGAACCCTTTTTTGGTTTAATTTATTTCCCAATACGTTCGTTCGGGTTCACACAAAATAAATAGATCAGATACCACAATCATCTGCGGTATTGTACATGGTCCCACGAGACCGAATATTTTTTCGGCGGATCCAGTAGTTGGACCGTTCCCCCTAGGCATGGGTCGTCGACGGTTTTATCGTCGACGAAACTAGACCGTTTAATTTCGTTCATCGACTAGTCGATCAACTAGTTGAAATCGTCGACTAGTCCACGGGTCAACCTAGGTTATTTGCCTACCTAGACTAGACGTTAGACGTTGCCGAAAGTTTAGACGCGGTGTATTGTATGGGTCACGACGACCGTCGAATAGTGCGTGCACATACAGCTAGGGATGTTCGATCCGGGTACCTTGTATCGATATTCTGGATCGCAATGGATCGTAATCTATTGTATCGATCCATGGATCGATCCATTAAAATTGATACGATTTTTTGGATCGATCCAGTATCGAATTAAATATTTTAGAAAAGTCGAATTTTTAATCACTTTTCATTATAAATGTTATATTAGGTACCTAATGTATTTAGTAATGTTTAATAAATTAATAAAATATTTTTTAGTTTGCCAATATTTGCATTATAAAGTACGCAAAAACAAAATTAAAAGTGGCTGGTTGTCAAAGAGAACAAACCGTTTTAACGAAATAAAAATTGCTCTCAAACTAAACAAAAAAAAAAGCAATATAGAGTGCGTTTCATCGGTTATTACCTATGGCGTTATGTTGGTACCCAGTAAATTTATTATTATTGCGATGGAATAAGGTTCAAAAATTGAATAAATTTCCCTCTAATAGTTATATTTATACGAATTTAATGGTACATTGAAATATGATATGGCAACAATTGATAAGAGATTTTTTTATATTAAAAATATGGACCTGTTCGTCGCCCGCTATATTATAGTATTTTAAACAAAGGAAAAGTTCAAGTTCAAATATTCTCTAAGTAATTACTATAACGGGTGTAACAAGACCTTCAACGAAGCGGACTAAGTGTACTTCGCCACTTATTCCGCCCATCATCAGGACCATTTTTGTCTTTTAGACTATACCTGGGAAACCAATAGCTACGAAGTTATTGAAGGTCAAAGTCGAAATTTTTTTTTCAATATTTTTATGTAATCTTCTTTTATTCGTTATTGCCTACTTTTTGTCTAATGAAACATTATCAAAATTTTAAGTGTTTCGTAACAAACAATGGCTTCAAAACGTCGTCACTCGATGTATCTCATGAGCACGCACATAAACACTGCCTTTCAACTCGGCCGCACGCAGCTGTGTAGCATACACTCGCAGGCGCGGTCTGTTGTACGCGTTACATTGCGTGGTAAAGTATGCAATGATTTTTTAACATCAAAAATCAAAATCGTTTCCCAGCAATAATTTTGAACAGAAATGGTCCTGATGATGGGCAGCATACGTAGACCTCGGCTTCGTTGAAGGTCTTGTTTATACACGCTGAAATTTTAATCATTTGGTTCCCGCCGTGGGGTGGTTCCACTCATGATTACAAGCAACTTTTACTATGGGCCAACTCTCCTGCTCGCAAAAAACAATCAGCTGTTCCGTACATTAAGGTCGAGTAGGTACTGCACTTTTGTATGGAACAGCTGGTTTTTTTTGCGAGCAGGAGAGTTGGCCCCATAGTAAAAGTTGCTTTTAATCATGAGTGGAACCACCCCACGGCGGGAACCAAATGATTAAAATTTCACGCTGTACAATACGATAAATACGTCATACGATTTTTTCGATCCGATCCGCTATGTATGTGTATCGATCCGCCAAAGAATCGAATGCTATTGTATCGATATAAATATCGAATGGATCGTAACGCATTGTATCGATCCACGCAAGTATCGGATCGGATCGAACATCCCTACATACAGCACATATTGCCAAGTTTTTTCTACATTGTTAACGTTACTTTTAAACGCTACAGACAGGCCGAAAAATGTTTATTTGCTTAAAACATCATGTATTAAAAATCAAAACAACCAAATTTTCGAGGTAGGTAAGTAGTGTACTCATGTTTAAGTATAGATTGATCGAAGAAAATTATAGTAATTTTTACTTTCTGTCTATGAAATAAAATTTATGCAAATATGATCTTCCCTTCATACTTTTACAGGCTTAGGACTGTCTGAATAAGAGTAATGAAATAATTCTTATTTAGGCGTATTTAGAAGATCAACTGATTTTATATACATGATTGTTCTTTTTTTTGTATTTTTTTTTTGGTTTTTTTGTTACTATTTATGTTTAGTTGTTACAGTTCTTTTTATATACATTTTTTTCTATGTACAGATTTTCTTTCTATGTACATATTTTTATTTCAAAATTCCTTATACTTATTCGGAGGCGTATTTACATTCAGGAACATTATTTGCTCCACCTTACTGGTGGTCAATCTTGTGCGCCTCTCATTTAAAATTAGCCCTGTTTTCGAGAACATGCGTTCGCAAGGAACTGAAGTGGCCACTATATTACAATGAGTGACGTAAATTTTTTTTAAATTAGGATATACATACTGGTGCTTTTTCCACCATTCCATAGGGCACGTTAATTTTCCTGCCTGGTCTTTTCTTGGCAGCAGCTCGTCTGAGAGGTACATATCTACCTCTTTTATGGCCTTTGAAAGCGGCGTACCTGGAGCAGTAGTCTTTGCAACCATTTTATCGAATATATTCCATGGACTCAATTCATCCTCATTATTTGTGTCTTCAGTGACTGGAGAAACGCTAGTGGCTGTTGTCGCTGAAGAGCGTTCGGTTTGGGCGATCAATGCTGCTACCAATTTGCGTACCCGATCTTTGGTTTTTGTAGCCTCATTTTGGTCTGAGAATCCTTGCATTTTGAATCGTGGATCCATAAAAGTTGAGAGAGCAAATGTGCCACTTTGTTCAATCATATTGAACCGATCTTGTAATCCTGCTTTAAGCAGACGAGCTGTGTCACTTGCGTCTGGTAACAGATCATCGCTTTTCTCTATTAGTTTTTGGCACGCTTCTTTTAAACAACGCGTCACTATGATCACAGAGCTTCCTGTTACATATTTTTCTCCACTCATAGAGCTGGTAATTTCTTCAAATGGCCGCAAAATCTGACAAAGCTGTCCATACAGTTGCCATTCTTCGGAGCTGATGACGGGTAGATTTCTATCTGCAAAACCGAGAATTGATCTCACAGCTTCTTCTAATTCCACGAACCGCTTTAACATGAAATAAGTAGAATTCCATCTGGTGTCGACTGCTTGGATAAGTCTCTTTGGTTCTTGACCCTGTTGGACTTGGTACTTTTGTAACCTTTCTGAAGAAAGGTTACTTTTTTTTACATGCGCCACAACACGCTTAACTTTATCTATTTGAGTTTTTACTAGACGTAGGGCGTCCTCTACTATTAAATTGAGGCTATGTGCGTAGCAGCCAAAATGCTTCCATTTTAAGATTTCTTTTACGGCTTTGACTACATTGGACGCATTGTCTGTAACCATAAAGTTCACTTTGTCCTTCAATCCGTATCTGTCAACCAATAAAGTAATCTCACTGGCGATATTTTCTGCTGTATGGTGTCCTTCAAATTGGCAGCATCCTAATAGAACTGTTTTAAACTCCAGCTCTTCCGTCAAGTAATGTCCAGTGAGGGCTATATAGCTTTCGGTTTTCAAAGAAGTCCAAAGATCAGCAGTCAAACATATACTTAAAACGTCTTTGGATAATTGAACTTTTATACCATCATACAATTTTGTATAAGCTTCTTGCATTATGGAATTAGATAAAGTCTTCCGTGTGGGCAGTTGATATCCGGGTATCCACCGGCAGAATTTTCTAAACGCCCTTTCCTCGACTATCGAAAATGGATGAAAGCTGTCGGTACATAAGTCAAGCAAATCTAAATCTATTTGCTTTTTTTGGTCTTTGCTAATTTTTTTACTTATGTAAGTATCCAATACTCTTTGCCGTTTTGCACTCTCGTTACTACTCGGACCTGAGCCAAGGTTATTATCAAGACATTGCTGGCTCGTTCTTGCTGTGCTAGGAGTGGGATCAACATTTGGTTGAGCTTCAGACACAGATGGAGTCTGCGAATTCGATTGCCCTCGTATTCCAATATTTACAGTTGAAGACAGCGAAGAAAAAATCGAAATATGCTTTCGTTTTAAATGGCTTCTCAAGTTTGCCGTTGTTGACTTGTACGCCAATTTTTCTTTGCACATATTACAAGTAGCTTTTCCACTAGTAGAGTCTTTTTCAAAATGATGCCACAATTCACTTCTTCCCGCCATTTTTTATAATTTTTATATGTACAGTACACTAAAAAAACTTTTACGCCACCAATTATTACACTACTTATTTATTAACACTTAACTACTTAACAACATAAACAAATTAAGTACAAGAATGTCAAGAATAAAACGAAAATATCAAAGTACAGTAGTCTGACCTTGAGCGTAATTCGTCACAAACTGAACTAAATAGATAAATCAATCAATTGTCAATAAATCGAATGAAATTGAAAACAAACAAAAATACGCGCGAAAATCTATTGGCATAATAATATGGTGGGGAAAGTTCGTGCATGTACACTGGCGAGCAAAATAAATGGTGTTTCAGAATAGGCATGACGAATGATTTTGAAATCCTCTTCCGTAATGTAGGTACACGTTTACTATTTACGAAAAAAACTTTATTTCGGTAATAAACTGAAGTTTAACAAAGTTTAAAGCCATTTTTTTATTTTTTTTTCAATAGCGCGCGAAAAAAGCTCACAGGTGTCATTTCATGGCGCCGTTCTGACGTCACGCCTAGGTAAACATTGTCTTGACGGCGTTCGGTTGACATAACTTTCGAGCGGCCCAATGACACTAGTGACAGTGAAGTTTGTTTGTTTACCTAGCCGTGATGATAGGTGTTTCAGTCAAAATGGCCGATTGCAGTATTTTAATAGTTTAATTTATTAAAAATCCAGTTAATCTCAGATGTCTTAATAAAACTAAATCAGTCTATTAAATCCTTTTAATGTCTGTTTTCCCCTAAAATTATTAAATCATTGATTATTTGATACTGTCGTCACGCCTATTCAATAAATCATCATGTTTGTTTCCTTCTTTTTTTTAATTTGACCTGGTTTAAGAGTAATAAAAGTAAATGAATTAGCGGCGCTCGCTAGTAGACTCGTATAGGTAGGTAGTGTAGTCACCAGTCACCTTAAGGAATTTAGGATGTTTATTTAAAAATACTTTTAAACCTAGTAGGTTTTTATTAATTATCAAAATATTATTATTTACTATTTAAAATTGAATTGAATTTGAACCAGAATCATATAAACAACAATTATTTCTTAATAAAAAATAATTGTATCTTTGACATTATAAGTAGTCAGCCATTTGGTCTACAAAGTTAAAAGCCAACTTAAATTTAGTATGATATAAAATACGAATAAGAAACTAGTATGAAACTTATTATAAAAGAATCATGGAACAACTTAACAAGTTAGGTGATTTCTCTTGCACGCAAGTGTACTCCGACGCCGCCCCCGCACCTCATTGCAACAAACTTAATAAGTTTTCTGCGCGCGCAGGTGACGCCAAGAAGCGACATCGTTCATGCAACAGTGTGCAAAAGTGCCCGACCGACTAGTCCAACGCATTCTCGCTCTTTCGCGCTCGCGAAATAACCCTATCGGCATCCTTGTCTACGCTTCATTCAACGAAGAGTGAACGACCGTTCGTCGGCCAAACGACGTTTAGTAATATACGACCAAATTTTAGCGTCGAAGTCTCTTTGTGCGTTCATACGAAAACAGAGACTACTCGTTTAGCCGTCCACGAATTCGACTAGTCGATCGGAAAAGCGTGGACCGTCTATCCGTTGATTGTACGTCGACCGGTTGATTGAACTAGTCCGTCTATTCAACGCTCATCTCTAGTTCCCCCCCACACCACCGTACTCGCAGTGGATCGCTGCGGCAAGGTACGGGTTCCAGTTCACGAAGACACCGGCAGAGGGTGCCACCAGTGCAACCAGAAAAAGCAGTTCAACCACCACCACGAGACGCCAGCAGAGGGCGCCTCCACCACCAGTTCAACCAGCATCGAGAGCTGCCAGCAGAGGGCGCTCCGATCACCAGTTCAACTTTCATTCAACTTTTTTTTCAGTTTCAACATTCAATTTCAGTGAGTGAAAACAGTGCAACCGTGAGTACATTCATTACTTTGGTTCAGTGTGCAGTTAAAGTAATTTGAACCTTATTTCAAGAAACAAACTAACTTAGCTATCGAAAATACAAGAACAAAATATTAGAAGATTTTGAACCTTATTTCTATGGACAATTTTAACTTATAAGTTTATCGAAGCAGTTTTGGACTTAGAAAATTTTAAGATCAATATTTTTACACTTAGAATAATTTGCATGATAATTTTAAGGACTTAGAATAATTTGCAAAAAAACGACGGAACGGGGAATCCACGCCCGATTTCCGCCAGAATTTTATAAGTTTAAAAGACTTGTAAAATTTTCAACATTTTGTTCATCAACTTAAGTTTTTGTTTGTTTACATTTGGTGTTTACATTGTTTATAATAAAATTTGAAATCAATTTTAAGTGATTTTAAAGAAGTCTAGTGGCGTAATTGATTAATTTTACATTTTATTTTATTGAGTTTCCTATCTTTTTTAACATGGACAAGTTAATTAATATTTTAAAAGATTTACAAAAGGTAATCCAGAAGGGTTTTACTAACTTTAAGAAAACTCCGAAAGAGAGATTAATAGTTGAATTTATAGAAACTAGACAAAATATGTTAGAAAAAGATTGGAATAAATTTCAAGATACGAAGGCGAAACTTTATGAGACTTATACCTTGGAAGAAATTACTAAGGGAATAGATATTGAAAGTTTGTATGATCAAACGGAAGAAGTATATATAGCCTTTAATTGCTCAATGAAAATGACGCTCAATAAAATTCGCATTCGTGTTGATGAATCAGAACAACAAAGCGGTAGCTCTTCTGATAAGGCAGCCAAGTCCACAAGCAATTCATTGGTTAAATTACCGAAAATCGCTATCCCATTATTTTCGGGGAAATATAATGAATGGACGACGTTCCGTGATTTGTTCGTCAGTCTCGTACACAAAAATGAATCGCTTGACAATGTACAAAAGCTACATTATTTAAAAGGCCACCTTACCGGAGAAGCTGAACAGCTTATAAGGCACACGCCTATAACCGATGCCAATTATACTTTGTGTTGGTCGCAATTAGAAAAGCGTTATGACAATAAAAAGTATTTGTCAAGTTGCATACTCAAAAGGTTGTTTGGCCAAAAACGTATGCATACAGAGTCATCTAGTGCATTAAAAGATTTATTAGACACTACTACTGATTGTTTAAGTGCTCTTAAAAACCTTAATATTGATGTGTCTACATGGGATGTGATTATCATTCACATTGTTACATTCAAATTGGATATCGAAACACGCAAGCAGTGGGAGTTGACCACTGGCACCAACGACTCCAATAACGACTTGCCAACTTTTGCTCAATTTAAAGTTTTTATGGAAAATCGCTTCCGTGCGCTAGAGTTTATAGAGCCTAAACGGCCAACAAACCAAAATAATCATAATTATTCACATAATCAAAATCATAACCCCAGAGCAATGCTAGCCACTAAATCGAGTTCAGGTATTCGTTGTGAATATTGTTCCGAGTCACATAAACTTTGTTTTTGCAAGAAATTTTCAAAACAGTCCATCGAGAGCAGACGTAATTTTGTATTAAAAAATAAAATTTGCTTCAATTGTCTAGGCGGTAACCATACGGTATATGACTGCAAAAAACTTACCTCTTGCAGAGTGTGCCATAAGCGCCACCATTCCTTGTTGCATCCACCTGAAATCTCCGACAATAAAGAACAAGAAAATATTGATAGCAATAGTAATAATTCTACTACTGCTAATCCAATAGTTTCTTGTTTGTCTACGGGCAACATTCCCAATCCTAGACAGGTTTTATTAGCCACTGCACTAATAAAAGCCGAGTCAAGGTCAGGAGACTTGCAAATGGTCCGCGTTTTGCTCGACCAGGGCTCACAGGCGTGCTTCATCACAGAAGCTACAGTTCAATTGCTTCGCCTTAAAAAGATTCCTATTAAAGGAATCGTGTCGGGATTAGGTTCGGATAAGTCCACAGTTGCGCGTTACATGGTTAACTTTACGATACAATCTAGAGTAGATGACGAGTTCAATCACCAAGTTAATGCGTATGTATTAAATAAGATCACCTCGTACTTACCTGAACGAAGCATCAACACTGCTACTCTTGATTGGGTAGACATACATAGTTTGTGTTTAGCTGATCCAGATTTTAGCAAACCTAATAAGATTGACATCTTGTTAGGAGCAGATACTTACAGTAGTATAATAAAAGAAGGTGTAATGAAAAGTCCGTCGGGTACTCTGATGGCACAGAACACTGTCTTTGGGTGGATCCTTTCAGGAACGATTGAGCCTGTAAACAGTAAGGAGTCACATAAAACAAGAGAGTGTATAAGCGTCATGCACACACAGGTCAATGAAGATGATATGCTACGTAAGTTCTGGGAGATCGAAGAACAAATTAGTTCAAGTAAAATACTTACCCCCGAAGAACAAAAATGCGAAGAACTGTACAGTACAACTACTAAGAGAGATGATGATGGCAGATATGTGGTTAAGCTACCATTTCGGGACGAAGAACCTGCTTGTCAAGGTGGAAACTCTCGTAGAATAGCTGAAAATAGATTTAAATCGTTAGAAAGAAGATTAGACAAAGATAAACAGTTAAAAGAAAGTTACACAGATGTTATAAAGGAATATTTACAATTAGGACATATGAGAGAAATAAAGGACAATGATAATTTAAAGGAGAAAGCTGTTTACCTGCCCCATCACGCAGTCATCAGAAATGACAAATCCACCACGCGAGTCAGAGTTGTCTTCAATGCGTCGGAGAAAAATAGTAAAGGCATATCTCTAAACGACACGCTGATGGTCGGACCTACATTGCAGCCTGATTTACGACACACTGTCTTACGATGGAGGGTCTATGAAATTGGGATTGTAGCGGACATAATTAAAATGTACCGTCAGGTCAAAATTGCCGAAGAAGATGCTAAGTTCCAAAGAATACTATGGCGAGATAGCCCGGATAAAGAAATAAAGGATTACGAACTCATGACAGTAACCTTCGGAACGGCTTCGGCACCTTATCAAGCTGTCAGGACACTGCATCAAATTGCATATGATGAAGGAAAGAGTTACAGTCTAGCTGCAGATAAAGTACTAACTTGCTTTTACATGGATGACCTCATGACTGGGTGTAGTAATGTAGAAGAAGGAAAAGTTCTATATAAACAAATATCAGAGTTATTAGGAAAGGGTGGATTTAAATTACAAAAGTGGAACAGTAATAATCAGGAAATTGTAGATATAATAAAGAAAACAGAAGAGGACACAATGAAAGGACAAACTAGGACTCAGGAAAGGGTAGACGAGGTCAATAAAAAGGAAAATGAGTATAAAGAAAATACAGAGCAAAGTACAAATAAGGAAAAAGAGGACAAGATACATACAAAGGATATATTAAATAAAGAAATAAACATAAAATTAGACAGCACAATTAAAATTCTAGGACTTACCTGGAAACGAAGTGAAGACATCTTTCAGTACGCGGTGAATCTCCCTCCGCCGACGACTGCACCTGTAACTAAAAGGTTGATTATTTCTGATATAGCGCGACTCTTCGATCCACTGGGCTGGTTAGCACCTAGTGTAGTCTTGGCTAAAATATTCATCCAGAAGTTATGGCTTGCAGGTGTTGGTTGGGACGACGATCTAACTTCAGAATTATTAGACGAGTGGAATACTTACCGTCAGGAATTATTACTTCTTACCGGGGTAAAGATACCTCGTTGGATAGGTACAAGCCCAGGCGATAATCTGGAACTTCATGGGTTTTGCGACGCTGCTAAAGTGGCCTATTCAGCAGTTGTGTATCTGCGCATAACTGATGATGCCTCGGGGAGAGTAAAAGTAGCATTGTTGGTTGCGAAAACGAGAGTCGCACCAATCAAACAAGTTAGTATCCCACGCCTGGAGTTGTGTGGAGCTGTTTTGCTAGCTCAATTGTTGTCTGAAACAGCAGAAGTTTTGAATATCTCGAGAAGCAACATAAGGGCATGGACGGATTCTACAATCGTCTTGGCGTGGCTAAATAGTCACCCTAGTAAGTGGAAAACTTTTGTGGCTAACAGGACCTCAACTATTCTCAATTTGATAGGATCGCCACAATGGTTTCATGTTTCCACTAACGAAAATCCTGCGGATTGTGCTTCGAGAGGACTTTTACCCAGCTCATTCGTCGATCATGAATTATGGTTTTCCGGACCATCATTTCTCAAGGACAAGGATATAACCTACAAAAGACCAAACAATTTAAACATTGACCTGGAAGCATCCACAAAAGTACATTTAGTAACAGTTCCTGAAGAATCTGATGATACCATTTTCAAGAAATTTTCGTCACTGCAAAAGTTACTTCGAGTTATTGCATATTGTCGTAGATTTTTAAAGAACAACAGTACAAAAAGGACAAAATATTTACAAAAACATGAAATTGAAGCTGCGTTAGAATGTTGTATTAAAAAGACACAAAAGGAACTATTTACATTAGAATATACACAATTACTGGACAAAGGTTATTTACAGAAGAGATCAAGTAAGCTAACATCACTTAGCCCCTTTATTGACAACAAAGGTATTATGCGAGTTCGAGGTAGAATTGAAAAGTCACAGATTGACGAACAAACCAAACACCCAATAGTTTTACCAAATTCTAGTCATCTTACTTACCTGATTATAGCAGACGCTCACATTAAAACCCTACACGGAGGTCCGCTACTGATGACTAACTATCTAAGAATAGCCTATTGGATCATAAGCGCTAGAAACTTAATCAAAAAACACGTTCGTCGTTGCGTAACCTGTGTAAGACATTCTGCCTGCACGAAAAATCAACTGATGGGTTCGCTGCCAACAAGTCGTTGCTCTCCAACGCGACCATTTTTGCACAGCGGCGTTGACTACGCGGGTCCCATCAATATAAGGACAACCAAAGGTCGCGGACATCACTCTTACAAAGGGTACTTGTGCCTGTTTGTTTGCATGTCCACGCGTGCAATTCACCTTGAAGTGGTGAGTGATATGACCACTCAAGCATTCTTGGCCGCCTTTCGACGTTTTGTGTCCAGACGTGGTCACTGCGCTAAGCTCTGGAGCGACAATGGAACAACATTTGTAGGCGCATCTAGAGAATTGCAGCAATTAACATCCATTCAGTCGTCAGTAGCAGAACATCTCGAAGCCAACGGAACTGAATGTCATTTCATTCCTCCCCACAGCCCCAACTTTGGCGGACTTTGGGAAGCAGGGGTGAAATCGACGAAATTTCACCTTAAGCGTGTCATAGGTGACAGTACACTCACCTATGAGGAAATGAGTACACTCCTTTGTCAAGTAGAGGCCTGCTTGAACTCGCGTCCTATGAGTGTTATCTACTCCGAGGATCCAGCCGAGCCTCTTCCGTTAACTCCCGCACATTTTTTGATCGGAGAACCTTTAGTACAAGTACCAGACTACAGTTACGAAAACTCTAACGTCAATACCTTGACTCGATGGCAATTTGTTCAGAGTATGGTACAGTCGTTTTGGAGACGATGGTCTCAGGAGTACCTTGCTACTCTCATGAACAGATACAAGTGGTCATCTCAAGTGCCTGAACCAAAAATAGGTGACATAGTGGTAATTAAAGAGGACGACTTGCCGCCAAGTCGTTGGTTATTAGGTCGGGTCGAGCAAAAACACCCAGGTGATGATAACATAACCCGTGTAGTCACATTGCGCACGAAATCATCTACTTTTAAAAGACCAACATCAAAATTATGCATACTGCCTATTGCAGACTCAGATCAATGAAATTGCTATACATTTTATATTTTAATCATAGTTGTTTTATTATTTAGTTTTTAAGGATATTGTTTTATTTCTACACTGTTTAAGTTTAAGATTTTATAGTTCATTGTTAACATTTTTAGAGTTTTATATTTACATCTGTTACGATTTACACTTGTTAAAATTTATATTTTTACCTTTTTTTCGGAAAACACAAAATTATTGTTATTTATAAAATTTTACCGTTTTTAATAATGAATTTTGTTTTAGCATAGGTTTAGTCCAAATTTTATTAGGCTTTCTATTTGTTATCTTTGTGTTTAAGAAGGACATTCCTTCAATAATGTCCTTGGTGGGCGGCATGTTTACGCCAGTACAGATCATTAGTTTATAAGTTAACAATAGATGGCGCTGTACCCGTGTGCCTCGCGGTATGGTTTTGCCTTGCATAGATCATTAATGTCCATATCAGAATTATAGTTCCTCTAGATCATCAATAGATGGCGCTGTAGCCAAATACATCGCGCTATGGTTTTGCTTTGTATATATCATAAGAACTTTTGAGGTTGAGTGCAAATAAAACCAAAAAAGGGTTCTGTTCCAAGCTGGTTTTATTTGCACTCAACCTCAAAAGTCCTTATGATATACACAAAGCAAAACCATAGCGCGATGTATTTGGCTACAGCGCCATCTATTGATGATCTAGAGGAACTATAATTCTGATATGGACATTAATGATCTATGCAAGGCAAAACCATACCGCGAGGCACACGGGCACAGCGCCATCTATTGTTAACTTATAAACTAATGATCTGTACTGGCGTAAACATGCCGCCCACCAAGGACATTATTGAAGGAATGTCCTTCTTAAACACAAAGATAACAAATAGAAAGCCTAATAAAATTTGGACTAAACCTATGCTAAAACAAAATTCATTCTTAAAAACGGTAAAATTTTATAAATAACAATAATTTTGTGTTTTCCGAAAAAAAGGTAAAAATATAATCTGCGGTATTGTACACTCACTATAATCGATAGCAACTGTAATTGACATTTGTATGACAACTGTTAATTAGTTAAGTATAGTTAACAGACACCAGAGGCGCTGTGCCAAATTCCATACAAAATTGCTAAGTATACAGTCGCTGTCGAGTATAATAAACACAACTGTGAAAACTCATAATACTGACACTGAGCAGTTTTACTATACTTAAAGAATCCCGTCTAAGTTGCTACGGGTGAGCCGATTTTTTCTAATATTTTTCATTATTTATTCATCTTAATACTTAAAGAAATTCAAACTCAGGTTAAAGGATTTGACACACTGGATGCGTTCTGCGATCTGCGGTCAGGTCAACTCGAACATCACGTTCACCCTATGTATGCGTTGACCGGACCGCAGACCGCAGATGAACCAATCCAGTGTGCCAAAAAGGTCAAAATAATGGCACTATCGATAGCTTGGTTTTTTATGCGTATCATGTGAGCTTATTTGAATAAAAAATAATACATATTATAATTTCCATTTTTTCATTTTATTTGGTCAACACTACTCCGCGAACTCGATCCGAAAACGCTCGCATCCTGCATTTATTTTCATTAAAGTTAAAGCACGTTCCTCCTTCACAATCGCCGTATCTGCAATCAGAGTAATCTGCAACATAATATCTTCGTAGATGTTAGATTTTGCAATCTTATTTTTAATATCTACTTATGATGGCATTTTATTTTATCCTGTGATAATTAATCTTCTTCTCTTATATAAAAGTGAAGGGGTGACTGACATATCAACGCACAGGCCAAACCGTTGGGTCTAGAGACTTGAAATTTTATACAAAGATTAAGTATCTATACAGTGTAGGTGTCGCAGGCGTATTGTACATTTAGCCGTATTACATAGCAACTAGCTGTTTTAGAAAACGGCGCCGTATTGTAATACGGCGAGTCAACGATACGCCAGATTGACAATGTGATACGTTGTTCAATACGGCGGAGCACGTTTAGCCGTTTCGTATCAACGTTCTATAGTAGAGTGACCACACTAACAAAATGAAACAGTGCTTAATTGAAAATAATTTAATTTTAATAATTATGAAAAAAGGTAGGTTTAAGTAACTTCTAAATCACCTAGTACTTAAGTAGTAGGAAACGTGTTATTTTTATTAGTTTTAAGGAATGTATAAGTACTACTTTGTCAAATAAGTAGGTACGGTACAAAAACGGTTTGGTTCTTGTTTGTAAAATTGTAATATTAGTTAGACTTACGAAAACATTTAGCAAATTTTTTTGGTGTAAATAATATTAAATCTTTTTAAAAGTTAACTTTTTTTGTATATGTAATGTATCAAAATATTCTTCTTTGGCCACTGCCCAAAAAGTAGGGTCTTCCGAAACATGTTTCTTTAATCTTCACTGGCTACACTCATTATTTTGTATTTTAAAAAGTCTGGAACGGGTGGTTGGAAAATATAGACGATTTAAAAGTACTTAATAATTAAGTTTATTTGAATAAAGCTTATTTGACTTTGATTTTTTTACACCAATAATATTGCGTAGGATTCCGCACAGCACCAGAAACCATTGCCACTTTAGCAGTTATAATCTCGTTCTTTGATCCACTGTTTTTTCACACATCCGCATTGAGCTGCGTAGAAACTATTTAACTGCACATTAAAAATTGTCCTTAAAGCAATTATCTGTACACATTTGGTACGTTTTCTTCATTTAATTAATCCATATTCTTACTTATTTTCGATGCAGTATACGCACTTGACGCCATTTTTATTGTTATGGTAGGCCAGCGCCGCGAGTGTTGATAATTTGTACTAAAAACTGACGGAAAAGCGGCTTATGAACCGCCCAATTACATTGCGGCTAGCCGTATTGAAAATCGCAAAGCGCTCTATTCAATGCGGCGTACTTTTGATCAGCCGTTTTGAATACGGCGTATCTTTAATCCGCCGCATTACAATACGGCGCCGTTTTCTAAAACAGCTAGGTGCTATGTAATACGGCGAAATATACAATACGCCTGCGACATAGGCATCCACTAAGAAAGGATTTTTGGAAATTCCACCCCTAAAAAAATATTAAATAGACATTTCGACTTGAAACTTCGTAGGAGTACTTCTAAAGACAAATAAGTAAACACGTGTTTCGTGGTTTTCCGAAAATCAACACTTTAGGTAGTAAATGGGGCAAAAAAACCCAAAATGACTGACAAATCAACGCACAGCCCAAACCACTGGACCTAGAGACATGAAATTTTGCACACAGATACTTATATAGTATAGGTATCCACTAATTAAGGATTTTTGAAAATTCCATCCCTAGGGGATGAAAGTTTGTATGAAAGTCCCTCAGTTTTGAAGCTAGGATCTCAAAATTTTGTATTTAGGCTGACGATTGAAAATTAATAAATACGTGTGTCAGCGTTCTACCCCCGAAGGGGTGAAAAGGATAATGAAGTTGTGTATAGAAAAAAAAATCTTCATTTCCGAAGTAAAAATCGCTAAATTAATAATTTAGGATTATGGATGGAAATCTAACGCAACGTATATTGTTTTTGTTAGTATTTTAACCCTTATGGGTATGAAATGGGGGTGAAAAGGGGTAAAAACCTACAAATAGATATGGATGTCGTTATCGAGGTTTTGTGGGATGACGATTGCAAAAATGACATTTATTTTGAAGTTCAACAGTGGACATGATTTAAACCCTAAAGGGGTGAAAATGGGGTTAAAATTTTGTATGGAAAAATAATATAAAATAGACATTACAACTTTAAGCTTCGTAGGAGCACGTCTAAAAATAAATAGGCAAATATGTATTTTGTTATTTTGAAAATCAACCCCTAAGGGGGTAAATGGGGTAAGTAAACAAAAATCGATATAGATGTCGTTATTGGGGTTTTCTGGGATGACGATTGCAAAAAATACATTTATTTTTAAGTCTAACACGGTGGTATGATTAAACTCCTAAAGGGGTGAAAATGGGGTTCAAATTTTTTATGGAAAAATAATATAAAATAGACATTAGGTACAACTTTAAACTTAGTAGGAGCACGTCTAAAAATAAACAGGCAAACATATATTTTGTGATTTTGAAAATCAACCCCTTAGGGGGTAAATGGGGTGAGTAAACATAAAAATCGATATGGATGTCGTTCTTGAGGTTTTATGGGATGGTGATTGCGAAAATGAGATTTATTTTGAAGTCTAACGCGGTGGACATGAAACATCATGAACCTGGACCTGGACAGGAACGGGGGCGGGAACGGGAACGGAATGGGAACCGAAAGGGAACGGAATGGGAACGGGACGAGAAAGGGACTGGAACTAGACGGGAGCGGGACGGGAACGGAACGGAAATGGTACGAAAATGGAAAGGGAATGGAACGGGAATGGGACGGGAACGGAACAGGAACGGAACGGGAAGCCTCATACGAGGCCCGCCACACGCGGCAAAGGTCTTGCCTCGCTACGCAGCGCGCTTGATGAGGACCCGCCTAATCGGGTAAAAATGGCTGGACGGATCCTGGTTGGTTTAGGTTCCCTGAGGATTTTCTCTAATAACCACGCGGACGAAGTCGTGGGCAGAAGCTAGTAATTTATAAGCGTAACTAAAATATGCATACTTTTGATAATATAACATAATAATGTATACGATTGTGAAAATAAATTAAACAGTGGATATTATAAAAACACAAATTAATTTGAAATAATTCAGAGGGCAAGAAACAGAACAATAACTTTCAAAATACAGTATATTATGTAATTATAAAAATATTGAGTTAAAAACTTCTAATTAGTTACATAGATTAAAGCAAAGAATACTTAAATCTTTGTGCCAAGCTAGACATCTAATTAAACACATAGTAAAATCAGGGACATTGCATTAGTTTGTTCATCTTGGGACATCCATATTAGTCACGACCGGGTGACCACGGCTTACAGCATTATCGGATAATCTGCTCTTAGCCCGACTTTATAACACTCCGCTACAGTCGAGAATACTTGAGTAGACCCGAGCTTGGCAGTATCAAATGACAAGGTCACTTGGTATAAACAGGCATATCTGGCGTTTCTTAATTTTTTATAAATCTGTGAAAACAGTTTATATCGCATACGGCGTAACAATTATGGATAGGTCACTCTCTTTCAAATAGAAACATGTTGTATTTATTCAAAATGGTTATTAATTGAATATATTTTTTTTACTTTTGACGAAGTATTGACGAAAGGAAATAAAGTTCACGATAAAAACCCACTGCGATTAGGTAATCAAGTAAAGATTCAAGATCAAGTAATCAAGTACTCGATCACTTGATTCAGCTACGGCAACTTTGGTAAACAGATTAAAAAACCGGCCAAGTGCGAGTCGGACTCGCGCACGAAGGGTTCCGTACCAAAAAACTGCAAAAAAACACGTTTGTTGTATGGGAGCCCCCCTTAAATATTTATTTTATTCTGTTTTTAGTATTTGTTGTTATAGCGGCAACAGAAATACATCATCTGTGAAAAATTCAACTTCCTAGCTATCACGGTTCATGAGATACAGCCTAGTGACAGACAGACAGACAGACGGACAGACAGACAGACAGACAGACGGACAGCGGAGCCTTAGTAATAGGGTCCCGTTTTTACCCTTTGGGTACGGAACCCTAAAAACGGGCGTGGTTCCATAAAAAGGATTATCACTGGGTTACAGGTGCTAAAGCTATTATCTAGATAACTTTTCATCTCCGCTCTCTCCTGAGATTGAGGAAGTATCCACATTATATTTTGGGTACAACCTGATCTTTATTTATATGTTTTTTTTATTTCCATCGCTCCCTGATCATGCAAACATTTCCATCAAAGCAAAAAAGGTCGTCGAAAAGTTTGAAAATACATGTACATATTGTGTAAAAAAGGTTGGTTTACGATGGCAGCCTTCTGATAGAAGCTTCCTCAGCGCGTAAGTAGGGTTAACCGCCCGGAAAAAAACCGAATATGTCTGGGCTATAATTCTCGCTTCGCTGCTCCAACCAGCTACATACTAACAACTGGCATACAAACTACTAACATACATACTAACTACGTGTATTCTCATCTAACCTTCGATGATACTAACTTCGAAAACTTACAGGGTGCATTCAGCTCCTTATTCTTAATCATAATTATTTCACCGGACAGGAAATATTTCGCTTTTTTCGTTTTTCAGTTTATACACCTACGGACTACGGAACAACGAAACCCTACGGAGCGTGGCCCGACACGCACTTGGCCGGTTTTTTTTAAAACAAAACAGCTATAATAAAAAACGCAGCAAACAAATCAGGATTCTTTAATGTCCATAACATTCCTGAAATAATACCTGTCATCTTAGTATTAATACACTGAATTCACCCCATCAGTCTGCAACCCTCTGGTTGTACCTTACACCACCCTGTATACCTCTTTGGTCAAGCGTATTTTCTACAAAATTAACAATCGAAAAAACAAAAATACGTGTTTATAGGTATTGCCTAAGACTTGGTTCGGCCATCTCTTTTTTATTAGATAAATAAATAAATAATATACTGAAAAATACTATACTAATTAAAAGAAAATAGGAGCCAACATATGCTTTTCCATACAAAAGAGTATTCTGAAAGGTATTTTTCTGATGAAATCAATCTAAGTTTATTTCTATTGAATACAGGGACTGGATTTTAAGTATCAAAGTACAGAATGAAAATAAAAAAAAAACAATAAAAATAGATTCTTTGATATGGAAACCCTATTCGATATGCAAACATTATAATCATAGCATCATGAGAATACGAGATATCGTAGATCAAACGAAAGGGTACTGGTTCAAGCCCCCCTAGCCAAAGCAACATTTGCAAATTTTAAAGCTAACGCTTCGCTTCGAAACATGTATGGATTTGACGTTTTAAAATTCGATAGTTAACGAAACCTTATGTCAATCCCGTAAATGTTTCGAAAGCGAAGCGATATAACGAAGATTTGCACATGTTACTTTGGCTAGGGAGTTGATTTATTATTATTCGAAAGCTGTAATATTCAACTTACCGATCTTACTGTCGAATTTACTGTATCATTTCTCCTATTCGCCGTGTCAGTTGAAATTAAAAAAATGTTAAATTTCGCGTATTTTTATACAATTTCTTTTTATTGTAACTGATACACGGCCAATAGGAGGAATTATGCAGGAAAGACATTAAAGTCGTATGTCATTTTGTATGGAAAATTGCCCCTATTTTCTTTTGAGCAGTACCTAGGTAGGTATATAGAAGCTAAAATAGTAAAAAAAGATAAATAATTCAACAGCCAGCTTTCTCAAAAATTTTGTACGTAACGAAAATGTTGTTACTAAAAAAATGTAACGAAATGGTTAGGCGCATAATATCAGAAACGCAAAATAGCCGATTCGCAAAATATGAGATTCTTATAACAAAAGATTCTCAAAATAGCCAAAGTACAGTCGATGACAAAGAAACTAATAGGTCATTTATAAGTTTTTTATTTTGTCATGTAATAAGTAAGTCTAACTAGAAGTACCAGGACTACATAGTTACAAAGGAGGTACTTGATATCTTCTTTTATTTAAAATCAGGTACATAAATATGTTGAAATATTTTGATATTTTCGTTTTTAATTTTTGTATGAAACAGCTGTTTTTTTTCGCGATTTCAGAGTTGGTCCCATAGTAAAAGTTGTTCAATTTGATGGTCCCTATCTACCATATTCGGCTTTATAAGGCTATTACTATTGTATTGTTTTAAGTTAATTAATTTAATAGAAAAAATACTAGAAAAAATCGACTCACCCGTAGCAGCAATCACGTCTGAGCTGCTACGGGTGAATCGATTTTTTTTTGTATTTTTTTCTATTAAATTAAATATCCAATTAAAAAATAAATTAAATTAAATATTTTCAACATACTTATGTACCTGAAATTAAAAGAAGATATCAAGTACCTCCTTTGTAACTATGTAGTCCTGGTACTTCTAGTTAGACTTTATTTTATTATTTTCAATATATTTCAACATCAGATAATATTGTAGGTATAGTTACCTATTATAGGTAACTCTACCTACAATGAAAAAATGTGATCTTTGTTTTAGCTTCGTTAGAACACGAGGCGATCCATATGGTATCGCAAATTTCTATGGATATAAATTTTTTTTTGTTCATTTTGTCTTTTTGATTTCCTAACATTTTTGCCCGTATATGTACAATTTTGGCTATTTTGAGAATCTGTTATTATAAGAATCTCATATTATGCGAATTGGCTATTTTGCGTTTCTGATATTATGCGCCTAAAGGCCTGTAAAGCAATGGCACAACGAAAATGTAAACATGTAACGAAATTGTTATTGTTAAGCATAGGTAGTTTACATTTCCCTACTAGGTAAATTATTTTAGTGTTATACAACGTGGATTTGACAATGCGACAATAAATGATAACACTGTAGACACTAGTTCATAGAAGTATTTTGAAACTATCAAATAATTCCTAGGAGCGAAATAAAAAAAAATTTTTTTCGAACAAACTAAATACCACAATAACAAGTACGAAATTAAACACCCTTTGTAAATATTGGTTACTTACATGGTAAGAGCGGCAACAGCGCGGTGTTAGATCACAGAATAGTATTGACAGGTGACAAGCCGCGAAATGAACTTTTGGCGCCATTTAATCCTGAATCAAAACAGTGTTTTTCTTGATATCTACTGCAGCGACTCGAGCTACGGCATCATGTAACAACGCTGTCCATACGGCAATTTTCATTGCTGACATTTTTCAAAACCATGGCAATAAATTATTATTTTTTGTTGCTTTTTACGGTAACTTTTTATTTTGCTAAATTTGAATCCTAAATCACTGATTTAAAGTTATTCTGTCCACTCAATACCTAGTCACAAATTGAATATTTCTTGTATCCTTTGGACAGCGGACAAACACAAATGTTACCATAATATCTCTCTCGGTATGTACGTAGAGCTAAAAATAAATTAAAATCATGTAGGTGTACTCGAAAACTGTGAAATAGTAGAAGTAATACTTATTCGTATTATATCAGATTTTAATAAGACTGCGTCAATGAGACGTCAAGTCATCATCGACATGCTCTTTGGGCGTTTTTGTGTTGTGTTCAAGAAGCTTATAGGTACTTCTTGGTTGTGTTGTACAAAAAGTAAACAGAATAAAAATAAAATATTAAAAAGTCACAGACTAAAAATTACAGTATAATAGTGAAAACATTATACCATAGTTGAATGAATTTTCTCCACTACTAGCACTTAGAGAACACATATCGTCATATCTGTTGCTATGAAAAATAAAAAACCGGACAACGAGCATTCACAAAAAAAACTGTCGCTGTCAAGTGTCAACATATTTTCCGCTTGTGCTTTGAATGTTTTGAATTGAATTGAGTATTTTAGGTTATTTTAACTTATTCGAAAATAATAACGGACTTGTAATGGCTGTTGTAATGTAACAGTCCCTAAGTGGAGTTCATGATACTACTAAAACCGCAGTTTTCAGCGAAACGATATTGTTAACGTTTGAATCTGTTTAATAAAATACAGGTTGGTTTGAAGTGCATTTATTTCAATTTCCATAAAACTTTAAAGAACCACTGTAGGTAAACGTGTAGACAAGGTGTAGGACTTTGGCACGTAAAAAAGTGTTTAAGTTGTTTAATTAAAGTAAGTAATTTAATCATAATAAATACTCATTTTTATACAGGTAAAAGATTTCGAAACGTTGTCAACTTTATTGTTTGTTCGAAGTAGATTTTGTCTCATTCGCACATTTTTAGATGACACGCAATTAAAAATGACTCGTACGGCTTGAGAATAAGGTACAATTCGGCAACAGTGTGTTAGTTTATACTGATGTAGGGGTTTTTAACTTGTCGGCAATATCTTAGTAATAGATACAGCATGTAGAAAATGTTAAAAACGAAAAAATGTTTCTTGTGACTAAACTACTGGATATTTTTCATTGATATTTTACAGGCAGACTGGGAGCGTTACTAGATATACGAAATTTAATTAATTGTCGCATTGACCTCTCCACTTTGTATATGACATGTATGCTTAAACATGTCATTCGCGTTAGTACATACTTAATTGCGAAATAAAACCACATTTTTCTGTATATTTATAGAGTGTACAACTAGCTTAATTTGAAAAGTAACTAAAATGTTTTACAAAAATAACTTCAAAATTAATTTGAGTAGTCAAAACGAATTTTATCGCAAGAAACCAAAATAATTATTAAAGCTTATTATTTTATCTACAACGTATTTAAATTAAGGTTGCGTATACAACGTGGATTTGACAATGCAACAATAAATGATAACACTGTAGACACTAGTTCATAGAAGTATTTTGAAACTATCAAATAATTCCTAGGAGCGATATAAAAAAAAGTTTTTTTCGAACAAACTAAATACCACAAAAACAAGTACGAAATTAAACACCCTTTGTAAATATTGGTTACTTACATATGGTAAGAGCGGCAACAGCGCGGTGTTAGATCACAGAATAGTATTGACAGGTGACAAGCCGTGAAATGAACCTTTGGCGCCATTTAATGCTGAATTAAAACAGTGTTTTTCTTGATATCTACGGCAGCGACTCGAGCTGACCACTGATCACTGATTTAAAGATATTCTGTACACTGAATACCTATTCACAAATTAAATATTTCTTGTATCCTTTGGACAGCTTGAACAATGGTGTGACCATTATTGCTTGGTAGGACAAACACAAGTGTTACCATAATATCTCTCTCGGTATGTCCGTAAAGCTAAAGCAACGACATTCCCCATAAATTAAAATCACGTCGGTGTACTGGAAAACTGTGAAATTATAATAAGGCATAGTAGAAGTAATACTTATTCGTATTCTAACAGATTTTAACACCTTTGACGCAGTTTGGACGCAGTCTTATAAGACTGCGTCAATGAGACGTCAAGTCATCATCGACTTGCTCTTTGGGCGTTTTTGTGTTGTGTTGTACAAAAAGTAAACAGAATAAAAATAAAATATTAAAAAGTCACAGACTAAACATTACAGTACAATGGTGACCTATTTTGTTGGTGAAGTTAATATTATTATACCATAGTTGAATGAATGGGGAGGCGAAGGCAAAGTGAATTACAGAATAGAATAGAATAGAATAGAATTTGTTTATTCACAGAAAACATGGTACAATTTAGATCTTATAATACATAAAGTTCATACATGTTTTACCGCTCTCTAGCGATATGCAAATACTTAATTCAGTCGTCATGCATCTATTTAAAATAATAATAAAATCAAATAAAAGAAATAAAATCAAATAAATCAAAAATAATCAAATTAAAAAATTAAATTAAATAATAATAAAAAACAAAACAAATTAAATTGAATAAAAAAATTAACAATAAAATTAAGTTTACAATACAAAATGTCCAAACGTCCAATCTTGCACGATAATGTCAAAATCAAAATGTCAAGGTGTCAGAGTAAGGTAAGTACTTATGTCAAAAAAAAAGACTCGATAGTCAATAATTAAAATAGCAAATTACAAAATGTGGAATACTAAATAGCTCAAAATGTCAGTAAATACACATCAATACCATACAAAAAAATGTCAAATTTCAATTTACTAAAGCTTAATTTTATTAAAATTCCCATTATGGCAAAAAATTGTGAATTCATTCAAGTCATAAAAGCAATTATCAACCAAAACTCTAAATATGATTCTCTTGAAAAGTACGATCGGAAGACTTTGAACATGATCTGGTAGTAAATTATACAATTTAACACACATGCTGTGACTATTTCTACTATAGCAGTTGGTCGCTGAAGGTGGTATACATAATCTGTTGGGATATCTGGTTCGGAAGTTGCACGTTTCGTGTTTCTTAGTAAAAAGATGCAGATTTTTTTTGACAAATATCAAAACCTCAAAAATGTATAGCGAAGGCAATGCAAGTATATTTAGTTTTTTAAAAAGAGGTCTACATGATTCTAGCTGTCCCACTCCGCAAATACTTCTAATACATTTCTTTTGTAATATGAAAGCACGATTGGTGTTCGTTGCATTTCCCCACAAGACCAGCCCATACCTGAGTATAGAACCTACATATGCGTGATATGCCATCAAAGCTGTCTTTTGATTAGCTAATTGCGTAAGACGATATAGAGCGTAAATAAATCTATTTATCTTCTGACATACCATATCAACATGAAGTTGCCAGGTTAGTTTTGCGTCTATCACAATGCCAAGAAATGTAGCAGATGTAGCTTCTATAATAGGTTCACCACGATGGTGGATGGACATTGACAAAGGAACACAATTTTTATTACTAAATTGTACATATTTTGTTTTTGTAACATTAACATTTAAATTATTATTTTCCAACCAACTTGCTACTTTCTCTAGCTGAGTATTAATCTCATTTTCGTAGTCAAAACTGTTACTTTTATGTATAGCTATCGATATATCATCAGCAAAGAGAGTGACTGGGTAATTAATACATTTCGGTAGGTCATTTATATACAAAATAAAAAGTATTGGGCCCAATATACTTCCTTGAGGAACTCCTAGTGTATTTACCTTTGTTTCTGATTTAAAAATTTCAGTGTGATGTTCATCATTAAGTTTCGAGATTTCCACATATTGCATCCTATCACTAAGGTAACTCTTGATCCAATCATAGGCTAGTCCTCGTATGCCGTACAACTCGAGTTTAGATAAAAGTGTCGAGTGGTTCACATAATCAAATGCCCTACTCATATCATACAATATTGCGGATACAGGGACTTTACGGTTCATTAGCGTTGACACAGTTTTGACCAGAGAATAACATGCAAGTGCAGTTGACCTTCCCTTCCTAAACCCGTACTGTTCCCCTCTGAGTATATTGTATTTTGTTAAAAACGACGTCAGTCTCGAATGCATGACCTTTTCAAATATCTTTGCCAAAATTGGAACGAGCGCAATGGGTCTATAATTGTTCAATTCATACCTATCTCCACGTTTAAACAGAGGCTTCACTATGGAAACTTTTAAAGCCGTTGGAAATTTACCTTCAGTAAAACATTTATTCACAAAATATGCCAGTAATGGAGCCAACTCTTTTGCGCAAGACTTTAGAACTCTAGTACAAATGTCGTCGTACCCCGTAGAGTTAGTATTATTAAGAGACGAAATAATCTTAATTATCTCGTTTTCGTCCGTTGGTGTCAAAAATATAGATGTGGGAGTTCTGTCAATAAACTTAAGAGCTTTCGAATTAACTTGTTTACTACTAACATTATCACAATCTAGAAAGCAATTATTAAACGAGTTTGCTATCTCTGAAGGCTTGTCTATTGTCTTATCCTTTATTTTTAAATATTCTATATTATGTCGATTATATGGACCGCCATTATTATTTATTATTTTCCAAGCAGCTAAACACTTATTCTTAGCGCTATTTATATATTTCTCATTTTTAATTTTTTGTGATAGTTGCATACATCGTTTTAGTATTTTTGAGTATTTTTTGTATTTTATTTTATTACAATTGGTTTTCTTTTTATAATAAGATATGCGGAGTTTTCTTTTAGTTAAGCATGATGTTTTCAGGCCTTTTGTTACCCAATCTGATTTTATATGTGCTTTATTTAAACATTTTACTGTATATTTTGGGAAACATAAGTCATATAGAAGGATTAATTCTCTATGAAACATTGTAAAATCAGAATCTACATTTTTATAGTCAAATAAGTTTTTCCATGGATAATTTGCCAAATAACTTTTGAACTTATTAATGTTATCAGTACTATAATCACGTTTTGTCTCAAACCAGTGTTTTACTGGTTTTTGACGGGATTTGATAGGTATAGTCAAAATCTGAGCAGTATCATGATCTGACAAGTGCAATGCCTTGGTTTCTCCTTTTGCTTCTTTAATGTTGCTCGCAAAATGATCGATACATGATTTCTGTCGCGTAGGTTCATTAATGTGTAGGTCCAAGTTATATCCTAGTAATATCTCTTTGAGAGCTCTCGATAGATTATTTTCTTTTAATGTATCAATGTTCCAGTCACCAGTTAATATTATACTTTTATTAGATTTTTTTAGTTTGTCAAGAAGAGTATGAAGCTTATCAAAAAATATTTTAATATTAGCTGTCGGGGTTCTATAGATACAAACTACAATTATTTTATAGTCTATCAGCTCCAACCCACAACACTCAAAAGCCAATTCACATGCCATATGGCGCTTAGTCTTTGGAACAATAGGGAATATGCATAAGTCACCGATTTTGATAAATTTGAGCTTGATCGCTGCGGACACTTATAAAAACATGATGGAACAGGTAAAAAAATAAAAAAAATGTATTATTTTAGTTTTATCACACGATGAAATCAGGGAAAAATAACAATTATTTTTTTTCATTTTCGGATATAATGCACTTTACAGTCAGATAGAATATCGAATAAGAAACAATATTTTGTATGACACATATGTACTTAAACGCAAAATTTAGGGAGATAATTGAAGATTATTGGCTAACTCCATATTAAACGCGCCGAAACACACCTGAAACGTGATGTGTGACGTCACCATTTTGTATGGAGCGTTTTCGGCGGGTGCTGCTGCGCGCTAACTTACAAGTAACTATATCACGAGAAAAAAACGCAAGAGAAAAGTTTTAATATTACAGTTAATTTTCTCACGCATTATACTTTTGATTAAGATTAAAAAAAAAAAGTTGCATATTCCCTATTGTCAGTTTGAGCTTATATTGTCTTGACTGTGTATTACGTGATTTTACTTTCTTAGATTGTATTTTTTTCGGTTTTGCGGACAAACAATGTATTCTATGCTAACTTTAGCTCATATAAAAGAAGAATTACGGAAAAGAAAAGCCAAAACAACAGGCAAGAAAGTTTATAGCAACTTACAAAAAATTGCTAACAAGCATTACATTTCTTTAAAGATTTATAAGTAATCTTTTTATTTCAGATAAGAAGCATATGATTTAAATTTTAACAAAGCATCTGAGTGTGAATTTCCGTGTTTATAGTTGCCTGATGATGCTTTCTGTGCAATAGTAATTTCAGGTTTCTGTACTGGAATTTCTGTACCATCCAAAATTACACGAACCGTTTTATCATATTTATTTTATTATTCTAAGTTTCTTGAATGACTCTGGCATATAAAATTCTATTAATTCTCTGTTTGGCCCCAATATTGGGCTTATTCCATATTTGATATACCTATCAAATTCATCCAAGTTATAAATATGTTAGAAACTGCTGAGGTTGAAATATTAAAGAACAAAGCTGTTATAATTCAAATGTTGTTTTATTTTGGCGAAGCTTCATCAAATTCATGAAACATTCCTTTTGATTTATAATGTTTCTCAGGCTCAGCAAAGGAGAAAATCGAGGAAAAAGCATTTTTTTTTTTTTTGCCCACTTTTTTTTTTTGTTACTGGGAAATCGATGAACTCCAATATTTTACAAGTTACATGCATAACAATGCGGCATTATCTCAGTATAAAATTAAAAAGTGCAATACTCCAAGAGATTCCCATATGTTTTGACAGTTTCTTTGAGGCGGCTCGGTACCAACGACAAGACGCCACCTATCGGGATAAAATTGCGCTTTTCCTCCCCATTTTCTCCACTACTAGCTTTTAGAGAACACATTGCATATCTGCTGCTATGAAAAATAAAAAACCGGACAACGAGCATTCACAAAAAAAAACTGTCGCTGTCAAGTGCCAAAATATTTTTCGCTTGTGCTTTGAATGTTTTGAATTGGATTGCCTATAAGTACTAGTATTTTATTTAGTTTAACTTTATTCTAAAATAACATCAAGGTTTCTGAAGAATTTGTAATGGCCTTAGTTCGTTGGCCGAAGTTTGCAGCGAAATAATTTTTTGAATTGCAAAATTAAAGTCGATATTGTTAACGTTTGAATCTGTTTAATAAAATACAGTGTGAAGTGAAGTGCATTTTTTTCAATTTCCATAAAACTTAAGAGACCCCACTGTAGGTAAACGTGTAGACAAGGTGTAGAACTTTAGCACGTAAAAATGTATTTGTTTGGACATTTCATCAAAATAAAATTTTGCAAAAGGAAAAAATACGTGTCTCCTGTTTTCGTAAGTAATTTAATAATAATAAATACACATTTTTACACAGGTAAAAGATTTGAAACGTTGTCAACTTTATTGTTTGTTCGAAGTAGATTTTGTCTCATTCACACATTTTTAAATGACACGCTTAAGCGTGTCATTTAAAAATGACTCTTACGGCTTAAGCCTAAGGTACAATTTGGCAACGTTGTGTTAATTTATACTGATGTAGGGGTTTTTGACTTGTCGGCAATAGCTTAGTCATAGATACAGCATGTAGAAAATGTTAAAATCGAAAAAATGATTCTTGTGACTAAACTACTGGGTATTTTTTATTGATATTTTACAGGCAGACTGGGAGCGTTACTAGATATACGAAATTTTATTTATTGTTGCATTGTCCTCTCCACTTTGTATAATGTATTGTACTTATTGAAGAAATGGTCATGTAATCCAGTATAACTAAATTGTTTCAACGGAGCTCAGAAACTCACGTGCAGAAAAAATATCAAATAAACTATGCCATGACAGTTTTGTAACAGCCGATCAGAGACTTCTCAGTGTTGCCAATAGTAAGCATTATATATATATAGATGCACTCTGAAACTCTTCTAAATTCATGGTAGTCGTATAACGAATCTGCTTGAAACTAAACTGTAAATTTTTGCAACAAAGTATAAAATTATTTTGTTTTATTTTTTTATATGAAGAGATATGTAATTAAAAAATATTTTGAATAAAATTTTAAACTTGATTCAAATATTTTTTAATACCTGTGACATTGTAATCTTTCTATCGGGAACACAAAACCTAGTTCGGTATTTCACAAAAAAATATCTTAAATAAAACGTGCATAGTTCGAGATAGTTTATCAAGTAGATTTATATTTTATCTATGTAAAATGCAATTTTCTGAATAGATATGACAAACTTTTATTGAGTTACAATAATTTTTCAGATCGAGACATTATTTTTAGGCAGATGTACATTTTTGCTGAGAAATACTCTTTTATTAAAAATAATAGTAAACGTGGGACCCTGCCCTTTTTTTGTTCATTACGTTATTAATTGCGCAACTCAACGACAGAAATGTCAGCCTCCTAGAAGTTTCAACAAAGTCAATATGATATTAACTTCAAAGCAAAAGCTCTTTAAAGTTAATCTTTGTTTCTTGGATTATTATTGGAATTTCTTGGTACTATGTACTGTACTGACGCTTCACTATTATCATACAAAAGAAAATTAATCATTAAAACTGTAAATTTTACTGTATCGTTTACTAGAATAACGTAACCTGTTTAATAGCTAAAAGACTTCCTTTGTCTACATAGAAAATCACTGCTATAATAATGAAATATCGAACATATCAGAAACTTTGAAGCAACACGTATTACTCTACTAGGTAGGTAATTTATGACAGAGCAAGGAAAACTGTGATAAATCATTACCAGAACTTTGAGGTATTGCCTTGAAAATATTTCATTTAAGTTGTAACATGCGTGAGGAAGGTTGCGAGCGTCTTAGCTTAGCTGTTTATAGTTTAAGGTCAGGTTTAAGGTCAAGGTGACTTGTATACTAAGTTCTCCTACCTTTTATTTGCACGCGAAAACTTGAGCAGATTCTATACACGAGGCAATTCTAGCAATGCGTGGCAGTGGCAGGGCAGTAATTACAAAGTTTACAGTTTAAACAACTCTTTTGTTGCGTTTTTTATTCATTTAAAATATTAAAATGAAAATATCTTTTTTCATTTGCAGATATTGTCGTGTTTTATATTGAAAGTTGTTTAAAAGTTTGTATCGGTTTTTCATTAAGGTAACTCAACCAATATAAATATCAAAAAACCTACAAAACCACAATAATATAGTTGGTCTATCTCACGAAGGCCGTTCTGTTATGAATGTTGTTAGGCGTGTACGTACATGCACATTGTTTTAGTATGCGTCTGCACGCTCTCCCCACATTAAAATAATGTGCATACACACCTAACGACATTCATAGCCAAACAGATTTCGTGAGATAGAAGAACTATACGCGAGTTAACCTCAGAAGTGAATGATCATAATATTTTCTATCATTTATGATAAAGATGAAAATCTTAGTGGATTACACAAAAACCTAGGAAAAGTTAACTAATCTGTCGAAGGTACAGTCAACAGCACCTTGGATTAACACAACTTGTGTCTTCAATTCAATTTGAACGTCAACATCAAAGGTCAAAATCTAAGTATTTTAGCCAGCGAACTAAAATCTATGGAATAAGCATTCTGCTCAAAAAATGGCACCACACGAAAAATGGCAGTACAACTAAGTGGATAGTGCTAAAAATTCTGGCATTTAATTATGCCGCGCAAAGCTTCTGAACACTTGTTGCTTATTAGCGACCATAATTTCTATGCTCATAGATAATTTCTATACTTAAACGAAAAAATAAGATACGTTTTTTCTGCATCTTTTTACTGCCTTCTTTGCATCTTTTACACCATTTGACTATAAAAGACGTAACTTCTAATAACCTCTCTCTTTCTATCTTTTCTCTACAATACAAACTGCAATTTATTGAAAAGAACACTAACGTCAGTCACCGGGTGCGTGGCTGGCCCGACTAAAGCTGAGCGGGTTGTACTTTTTCGGCCCCGTGGTGCCATTTTTTAAGCAATATCTGTTTGCAATTACACTTCCATAGATTTTAGTTCACTGTATTTTAGCTATGTTTTGTTAATGGAACAATAAAAGATTTTGATTATTTATAGTAAGTTTTCTTTGCAGTTCACGGGTTAAAAGTGACTCAGTCATTTAAGGCTTGCCTGGAAATATGTCCAATTCGTAGAGGCCGTTTGAAGCGCCTTGAATCTAAAATCCGTGCTGGATTTGATCTTTGACCACATCAGATTGATATCCTCAGCGACTGTCCCCAGCAACTGCTCAGGAGCTATTGCAACTACTTATCAGGGACTACTGGGCTATTGGGTTCTGGTTCAGATGTACTATGGGACGAGACTGCCGGACACCTGCCTTAGCATAGTCTCTAGACTGAAAAATTGGCAGGCGGTGACTAGCCAAGGACTTAAACGGCCCTCCAAAAAGCCGCGATGGCAAGAAAGCAACATCGGTGTCCTCGGCTGCAGGGTGTAAAAAGGTATGCACCGCTTTCTACTCACTGTATAAGGGACATTGTGCCAACTCGCGTCTTACGCATGTTTCACTTCCACCCTACGAGCGTAAAGCGAGCGTAGGTATAGGTGACTCTACCCTGATCAGCTGGTGAAGGCCAGGAGTCCGGGCCCCCTTGGGATCCACTCTAGCGCGCCAGAGGCGAGGGCTCGTCCGACTCTCTGGAGCTTTCGGATTACCCGTATTATCCTTTTTAACACTATAAATGCGAAAGTAAATTCGTTTATTACGCTTTCTACGAAACTGATCATCATGCATACACATTATCAGGGGTACAGAGAAGGACATAGGGTACCATTAATCCAAAAAAAAGTACTGTTCCCGAGGGATAGAAATATAATTGTTCATGCGTACGAAGTCGCGAGCGGAAACTGATGGAATTTTATGGTTTTGTATAACCTGACGTGCTGCTTACTGTACACAAACTTTGGTTTCCGTATCCCGGCAGCCCCCGGGGTATTACCTGTTCCCTTAATTCCGACCTATTTTATCCCCGGGATATTTATTTAATCAATTACTGTTTATTGGTTCTGGACTGCCGAAATCTCTGTGTGTATTTAATAATTAATTTAATTACCAAAGGAGTAGTTTTCGAAGGTCTTATTATGGTCTATTTTGCAACTGACTTGCGTGAAATAAAAAAAGTTAACGTTTCGTTAAAAATGGCCAAGAATCTTATATTCATAAAAGGCTGGACATGCATCACATTTTTTTCACTGTTCTGAGTATCTATAGAAATATGAAATAACTAATGTTAACGAGCGCCATTGTTATTATTCTAAGGGCACTACAATACCTACCCAAACCTTCAAAAGTATAGACAAAGTTTCTTTTCAAACACTGTACTTACATACCGTCCCACTTATATGTTTACTAGCGACTCGCCCTTTCTTAGCTTCGGTTCCTTCCTTTTTTGCCAAATGCGACCTTTCAACAACACCCCAAACGTAAACAAATACCTTACAGTCGTCACCTCCAATCTCCAAAAGTCTGTTCCATCCCGTTCGAGACCCGTCCCGTCATCGGTGTAAGAATAGCGCTTGGATTTATTTTCGCACGCGTTAATTTTTTGCGATAACTCCTGTGATATTCATTAAAATGCAATGCTGTTAGGGTTAAAATAATGTGCGTAAAATGCTTAAGCTAGCCAACCTATTTAAGTTGATAATGATTAATACTGTATCCTTTTAAATAGCTTTCCAAATTACCGCATTGTGCGTGACCATTTTTTTAGAAGATATAATGGTTATAGTAAGTTATTCTTAAAAGATAGATAAATTCCATCGCGGACTTTTTTGTAGATATCTATAATGGAGGAACAATTCCATCATACATTATTTTGTTATCTCAAAATGTTTACGTATGCAGCGTTTTCGATGCATGATCCCAGACGGCTTAATTTTTTTTCGACTTCTTCAACAATTATCGACATATTTCTGCCAATTTACATAAAACCTCAACTTATTATACATTTAAACCTTCCTCAGGAATCTCTATTTACTGGTGAAAACTGCATGAAAATCCGTTTAGTAGTTTTTGAGTTTATCGTGAACAGACAGAGACAGACAGACCGACATACAGACAGACGCGGCGAGGGACTTTGTTTTATAATATGTACAAGTTATTTTATACACATATTTAGTGTAGCAGTGCCATCATATACTACGGCAATCGACGAATGACGAAGAAATGCAGAGTCACCGTAAAGTACAATAACATCGTTGTAGTGCAATTATTATTTTATTTTATTTATTTTATTCATAAGACACGCCAACAGAGTACACATAAAACATTACATAACACGAAGTTGAACATATTCAATCCTGATGTGTAAACCTATAACAGGCATGTACAGCATTCACAATTACAAAATCACAGTCAACAAATAGTTAATAATTAAAATTTAACTGGAAATTATATAGGTGCCTGCACAAAAACAAAAAAAAATATCAATTTTAAATAATGAAAAAAAAACACAGAAAACAAGTATAACTTACACATCGAACAGTACCACAACATATTAATATTATTTGGCAAATGATTCCAGTATTTTAGATCTAAAACCGGGCAAAGAGTCGTGAAAAATGTCGAGATTGTCCAGTGCACCATTTAACACGTTATATTCATTACACATTCTGATTAGGGGGGAAGACCGACCAAGATTAGTGCGACATGGCGGTGTATAAAATATGGTGGTGTTGGGATATCGAGGGATAGTGTACGGAACCTTAGAAATGCGAGATAAAGTGTCATCATCAGTAAAGCCATCGTTCATAAGCTTGTGGAGAAAAATTGCACCATGGAGCTTCCGCCGGTCGCGCAGAGTATGCATTTTGAAAAAATTCAAACGTTGGTCATAGCAACAGCGGTGAGTAATGCCTCGGGAAAAAACGCTAAATGCCTGGTAAAGGAACGTTGAATACTCTCGACCCGCTGTGAATGTACTGTATAAAACGGACACCACACTACGCAAGCATATTCGAGAATGCTTCGAACGAGTGCATTATATAGAAGAATTTCGGTGGATAAATGCTTGAATTTCTTCGTATTTACGCGTGAGCAGGTGCTGACTCGTATCCATGGACAGAACCAATTTGTAGTCTTTTTGCTAAGTATGACTTAAACCAGTACAGCAAAGATCCCATAATACCAAATCTCTCAAGTTTCCTTAAAAGTATATGATGGTTTACCCTATCAAACGCGCTCGCAAAGTCCGTATAAATTGTATCCACCTCGAAACCCCTATCAAGCTCACTTGTTAAGTCAGGCACAAAGGATACAAGATTAGTAACCGTGGAACGTCCCGAGCGAAAACCATGCTGATAAGGTGTCAGAGATGCATTGACGTGCTTGCATGGACAGGATGGGCTGTACTAGTGATTCGAACAATTTAGAAAAGCAAGAAAGGATGGCAATAGGACGGTAGTTTACGGTCTGATTCTGTTCACCTTTTTTATGTAATGGAATTATTCGTGTTTTTTTCCATTCGTCCAGAAAGCAACCATCTTTCATGGAGCGGTTAAATATAATACTTAGGGGTAAGGCCAGTACAGAGCCGCATCGCTTGACAAAGACAGCAGGAATAAGATCTGGACCAGCACCCTTATGAATGTCGATAGCTTTGATCTTTTTTAAGATTTCGCGTTCCGTAAATTGAATGGCGGAGATGACATTACTTTGAGTTGGTGGAATGCTACAAAGATCGCTGTCTGACATGTCATTCAGATTGAAGGAAGACGAAAATTGGCTAGCAAATAGATTAACTATTTCCGGGCCAGTACAAGCTTCAACGTGATCCTTGCACACACGCATTGGGATTGAGGATGAATTATTTTTCTTGTTTCTGACAAACCTCCAAAATGATTTAGGGTCTTTGCTAATACCATCTTCAATGCTACGTATGTATTGAGTATAACATGAGTTATAAAGCTTTTGACAGTGATCACGAACCCTATTGTATGATAAATAGGCCAGTAAATTCTTACAAATGTTTTTCCTAAAATCGCAAAACGCGATGTAAAGCTGCATTTTTCGTATGTTATTTGGACCCCTTAAGGGAGTGTGGAACCATGTTTTGCAAGCAAAAAAAAGTTGTGCTAGCTGCGTTATACGTGAAGAACTGAATTTTGTTCAGTTTTTGCAGATTTTATTAAAAAACTATGAGCTTTTGACATTAGTTGCCTTAATCATTTTGAAAGTGTATTAAATTTCAAACAATTAAAGCCAACTTTCAGCTCTGTATGTTTAAAAGTTTTTGAGATATGATGCTTCAAACATTGACACTCACCGGCATATCTAACCGCCTACACCGTTATTTTCATATAAACATGCTCACTTCACAGTCTCATAAATAAAAAAGGTTGTGCATCTCTGCAATGATTTGTATGTTGATAGATTAGTCAGGTGCTAATTTTTTAAATAAAAATGTTAAATAAGTATAGACACCTCTCAATTTATCCAAAAAGAGGAAAAGGTAAACCAATTTCCTCGTTCCATACAATGATATATGGTATTAAAATTATGCATTGCTTTATTGCATTTTTGGCGAAATTGAGAGATGTCTATGCTTATTTGACATCCTTATTCGAAAAATGAGCACCTCCCTAAACTCTTAAATATACAAACCATTGCAGAGATGCGTATACTTTTATATTTATGAGACTGTGAAGTGAGCATGTTTGTATGAAAATAACGGTGTAGGCGGTTAATTATGCCGGTGAGTGTCAATGTTTCAAGCATCATATCTCAAAAACTATTAGACATACGGAGCTGTGGAATAGCTTTATTTGTTTAAAATTTAATACACTTTCAATATGATGCTAGCAACTTATGTCTAAAGCTCATAGCTTTTTAATAAAACTGCAAAAACTGAAAAAAAATGCACGTTTTTCACGTATAACGCAGCTAGCACAACTTTTTTTTGCTTGCAAAACATGGTTCCACACTCTCTTAAGGGGTCCAAATAACATACCAAAAATGCAGCTTTACATCGCGTTTTGCGATTTAAATGTGAATTTTTACTGGGCTAAAAAGATCCAACGGATTTTTATATTTCATATATCTTTGCCTTAATCTTTCTTTTTCTGCTAATCTCTTTGCGTAAGTAAACCACGAAGGATGTTTAACTTTTATTAGCCTGCGCTTAGGAACATACTTCTCTATCACATCCCCAATAGCATCGTAAAATACTGAAACCATTGCATTGACATCGTTACAAGAAAGCAACATAGAGGACCAATCGATGTTTCTCAAATTAGATATAATCTGGTCATAATTTGCTCTATAATAATGTAAGTTTTCGCATCTCAAAGGGGGTAGATAATTACAAGCCTGAGTACTACGTACCGTTATTAATAATGCAATACGCATAAAGTAAGCCAATATCGAGGCAAAAATGTATGAGACCTCACTCACAATATCGAAGTTTTTTTACGCGCATAATAATAAGGCCTCGGTTTCCGCGGTCCCCGAGCACAGACACCTAGCTCGGCGCAAGTAATTCCCTTTTCGCTGAATATATGGGGAAGAGTTTCTTCTTCATCCTGCCTCATCATTTAGAAACCTTTTATGTCCGGTGTCTGGTTTTGTTCATTAGGGGAGCGAGGGGCATGTTGTAACATTAGTAATAAAATAAAAATGTGACTAACAAGGGTAGAAACCTGATGTAATCGTTTGAATCATTTCAATTGGTCTAGCCGGCATCGCTCGGTTGTCTCGTTTAGACAAAACAGTTGGTAAAAACGGAGTAAAGTTTACTTAACGTAAATACCTACCTACTACGGAAAAATAGTAGAGCTATGATTAATTATTGCTCTTTTTCGATAAATCATAAACGTATATGATTAAGCTAATCTTCATAATTTATAAACGAGTGCGAGTCGGACTAGCGCACGAAGGTTTCTGTACCAAAAAGGCAAATTATCACGTTTGATGTATGGGAGCCCCCTTAAATATTAATTTTATTCCGTTTTTAGTATTTTACCATTGAAAATGGTTATCAAATGCAAATCGCCTGAGACGTATTTTTGGTCATAGTTCCGAGGATTTTAGGAGGATCGAGATGGGAATAGTATCAAAAGTTGAGGAATTTATTGAGACACGTGTGAACGTTTGAATTTTGAAAATCGGCTGGTAACTTTTTTTGAAATTTCGAAAAATTCGGGTTTTTTGGGGGGCGTTTGTTTACTAAATTGTAAATATTTCGAGAAAAAAACCGACTTAAGAAAAAATGAAAAAAAGGGTCCTAGGGTATTAGTTTAGCTACAAAATAGCGTTTTTTTTTTGAAAATCGAGTTATAATTGTGACCCGTAGGTGGTCCTTTTAGATTTGGAATTGTAGAAAAACGGGTATTTCGGTATATAAAAAGTGATGTAGTTTCTATGATTATTGACCGATCGTCATGGTAAAGGTATTGAAAGATGCGGAAGCAGACGAGAAGTGCATTAGTTGATTTTTGTGAACGGTTAATAATATTTCAGCCGCGTCGAAGCAGTCAGGGGCACTTTTGTGACACGAGGCGCAGCCGAGTGTCACAATCGATCGTAAAAATAAAAAGGTACCTAGTATACCTTAGAAAAATTATAGGATTGCTTTTGATTTCATTTAGTTTTTTCGTAAAATTTTGTATTCATTTTCAATGTTCCGATTCTTGCGGGAACTGCGAAATCTGTGAATTTTTTGTTATAGCGGCAACAGAAGTACATCATCTGAGAAAATTTCAACTGTCTAGCTAGAATCTACCGACCAACGCGTGAGGGTCACGGTTCATGAAATACAGCCTGGTGACAGTCAGACAGACACAGAGGGAAAGCGTAGTCTTAATAATAGGGTCCCGTTTTACCCTTTGGGTACGGATCCCTAAAAATAATTAAAAAAGATAAACAAAAGTGTATAATGAATGATTTTATTTCTTCCTTGTGTTGCATGTTGATACCTTGCCAGCTTTAAAATCTCATAGCGCGGTTTAAATCTTTCACGAAATATCCTGCAGTAAACTCTCACGGTTAAGCCTATCGGCAAAAGAGCTTATAAATATTCTGCTCACGTCATTTACACGGGAGCCATACAAATGTATGTCGCGGTTTATTTAAGAGAATATTTCAAGTTTTTCTATTTCCCATATTTGCGATGGCATTCCTCAAATACCTTAGGGAACATAGTCTTGAGAGAAATTCTTGAGAAAAAATGGAAATCTTTATACACTCCCCACTCTTTGTTTTTAGTGTTTTTGTTTCATACTTTATTAGAGCTTTAGCCTATTTTTTATAATTATCTAAACTCCTTAGTGAAAGCGCAATATATGCCAGTAGGACGCTCAAAGAATAATCAAAAAGGGGATGTAGAGTGCGTGAGCAGGGACCTAAGAAATTTCTCCAGGAATTTGTTCAGGGTGCTTAGAGAGTAAACATACCTACTAATAGTCCCCGCCTCTAGGAGGAGAGCCAGAGGGGGGGGTCCCACTTTTGAGTTTTTCGCTAATATCTTTAAAACCGTGTGTCGTAGAGAAAAAATAAATTTTACGTAATGAAAGTTAATAACATTTTCTACAACTTTTGCCTTATCCACTTTTTCGGATTCCTACCCACTTTCAAACTACACATTCTGGAAAAGTGAAATTTCAATCAAACACTAGCTGTTGCCTGCTACTTAAATCGTATTATTTCGGGATAAAAATAGTCAATGTGCTAATTAAGGTCCTAATGTATCTTTATACCAAATTTCATACAAATCTGTTCAGCCATTGAGTTGTCGAAACTTTTTTACCTTTTCTTTTATTATTTTGGTTTCATCCGCATGCTTCCCGTTCCCGTAGGAATATCGGAATTAAAAGTTAGCTATTTTCTATCTGTGTGCCAAATTTCATCCAAATCCGTTAAGTAGTTTTTGCGTGATTGAGGAACAAACATCGAGTCTCTTGTTAACAACTACGAATGACATTCAACACACTTTACACACACACACACACACACACACACACACACACATACACACACACACACACACTCACACACACACACACACTAATTTTCTTTTATATAATAGTAACCTTTTAGATTCAGTAAATTTATTTTGTGTTTAACTGTTAGAATTCTTTAAGTTCGAGGCGGGCGCTAATAGCTGCGACACAGTCTATGACTAATGTGGTTATTAACGTTAATCTGATTTTTGTTAAAAAAATTTTTAGACACAAATAAATAATTTTGAATTTTTTTTTTTGAATTTTTTTGAAACATCGAAACATCTAAACATCCAAACCCTACAAACTTTCACATTTATCATACTAGTAGGATGCTAGTTTAGTGCTTTACCTTTAACCCCCCCCCCCTCCCCCCTCCGGCTAACCTCCTAGAGGCGGGCACTTTTAGTATGTTTACTCTCTAAGCACCATGAACAAATTCCTGGAGAAATTTCTTAGGTCCCTGCTCACGCACTCTACAACTCATTTATTAAGTGGACTACAGAGAGAAGTAAAAAGATCAAACATTTTGGAATCAGCAAGTAATTCTTTAATTTAGATTTGGTAGCCTGCTAGCATAACAGCAGAGCCTAGAAAAGGTTCAATTTTCAACACTTTTATCTTTCTCATTGTGGTTTATTAGTTTTAAAATCTATATGGGCTCTGTATTTACACAATCAGTTAACCTTTACAATGAAAACCGCAAACAAAACCCAAATGAGAGAATTAAATTTTAATTTATAAATACAGATTTAACTTTGAAATAAAATACTTTAACGGCTTTTAGCGAGGTTATATTAGATGTTTCTTGATGATTAGTACGTAGTATAGTGATATTAATATGGATATCATTCTTAAAATCAATATCAGAAGAGATCTTTTGATTATAAAAGTTTTATAATCGAAAGAATTTCACATTTCACTGCTTTTAATATTATAAAACCACTTCAAAGACATACTTCGTATATCTTGCATGTTTTGAACGCGTACGCTCCGTTAATAACTTCACGGCACATTCGTCACAGCGATACGCTAGTACTCAATTATACTATGACACCGATTAAGCATATATCTTGTTTCTATAAATAAACATTATGAGCAGAGCAATTATTAACGTCCTAAAATGGAACTGTAAGCCTGAAAATCCGGTGAATACACGCGCGATGTATGCACCTAATTGAACTCCCTTTCGCAATGAATTTTTCAGTGAAAAATTTAATTTTCAGATAGCTTACTTTTTGATGTAAAAGTCAATTTACAAAGCTTTGAATAATATGTCAAATTACACAAGGAACAACTTAGTTCACATAAAACGGTATCTAGAAAAGAAATGTATTTAATTGTAGTCCAGTATCAAAGACAAAAATTGTATAAGTATTACTACTCTGAAGGTAAGTATGAATAGTTCTTATAGCCTCAGTAAACAAACGCTACATAAATCGCACGGCACATCCTACAAACATATTGCTTCGGTATAAAAGCCATAATGGCGCGGCATAAATGTAACCGAAATTTAGTTATTTTCACATATTGTTTTGTTAATGTGAACACATTATTAACAAGATAAGTTATTTTGTTATTAACGAACATTACATACAATGTATTTAAAATTCAAAATTGTCAACAGCAAACTTTTCATCTATTTAATCTGACTTTTATCACAGTGAAACCTTCAATGGGAGTTAACTAACACTTATTTATAGAAATGATGTTGAAATAAATAAATTTCCCTTTAGTTCATAACAATAATATCGATTGGTCAACAAAACAACAAATTTTAAAAACTTAAATCGTTTCTGGAATCCTAATGTTGGTACATAATTATAGAATGTATAGTAAAGACTTCTTACAAATTATTCTTATTTATAATAAGAATCGATGTAACTAATTGTAGATGTTACATTGTACTTATGTAGACCAGTGCCCGAGACAAGCAACTGCCTACAGTTCAGGATCATCAGAGCCCCAGATGTACATCATCTGGAGAATCATGGACATCAATCAGCCGACACTGTAACAATTGAACATTTTAGGAGTCTTATAGAAAACATAAACTTTTATTTTTTAAATAGTGTGTGTAAAGGTGTGTTGTTGTATGTGAGTAAGTGCATGTGTCGTGTAGTAATATAAAATAGTAACATAGAGATTTGGTCTACCACGAGAGCATGGATAACTTTCGATCCAATGTTCTATATTGCTCAGATAGTAGTAATTGCCTCGGTAAAAATAAGCCACGAGGGCACGGCAAACTTGCAATATTATTCATTGCTCAAATACATTATATAGTACTACCTCGGTAATAAGCCACATGGGCAGGCGAACTTGAAAATATTATTTATTTCTTACTTAGGTTGTACCTAGGTAAAAAAAAAACCATTATAAAGTTTATATGGCACGGCATTCATCAGAATCCCGCGGCCTCGGTAAAAATCGCCTAAATGGCACGGCCAACTGGTAATTTTCTTTATTGCTCAGTATACAGTGAACATCTGGCCAGGAGTCAGTGTATAAAGAGAAATAAGATAACCAGGTTAGGGAGATCAGTCTGTCTCCAACGATTTTGTCACCTCGCCTTCTATTACATGGGAGGGACCGAAAATTATCACGAACTGTGTCCGATTATTATTATACGCTATAGGTATATTAATAAAAATATCATAGTGGTCTTGAAGAGTAACGAAACATCAATATACCTAGTCAAAAACACTACTACCACTAATCGGCATCATTCTCAAAAACTGTCAACATCTACAACTCGTAGAAGTAAAATGAAGACTAAGTTGGAGTAATTCGCAGACTAAAACATCCAGCAACCCTCATCTGATTGTAACCTGCATCTTTATGTCAAATGATGATAAAACGGGTTGAGAAAAAGATATTGAATAATATCTTACCAATTTCATTTTATGTGAATGTAAAACACCTTTTTTGTACAGCATAAAACAACTAGTATTATTTTAATTTTATCTTGTTTACGAAAAACTTAAACATCAACGTAACACTTAAATGATTCACGAAGTCTTTAAGTATCAACACATCACTTACAAAATCATACTAACTTTTCTTTTTAGAATGACTGCTAGCTATTTGGTGCGCTGCCACAATAGTACAGTAAAGTGCAATTGCACGGTAAAAGTACAGTAAAGCACAGTTAGATATTAAAATCTTAATAATATACTACTATGTATAATGAGAAATGATTACGAATGTTGAGTTTTTTTTTCACTTTAGTCTACCCACATTCTATCAATACAATACCGGAAATAAAATTGTGAATATTATTTACGATATTCTTGTACTAAATTGAATCGAACTGAATGAATCCAAATTCTATCCAAAACATATTTCTGCATCATAATTTAAATTAACTTTCTTTTGAATATTGAAAATAAACATAGGAAGACTGTTGTTACAAGTTGTTGTAATTTTCAACTGTATATTGTATGTAAACAGTTTTCTGCAATAATGTTTTATTGCAGAAATTCAATTGCATAAATCCATATTAAAATAGTTTGTATCCACCAAGGATCAAAATAAAATACAGTGCAGTAAATAAGGCATCAACCAGTGATGAACTAAAATAGTTGTTTAAAAGATCTATAAATAAAATCTAGGGATTGTAAGTGACCCTATTTTGTAATCCTTTAAGCACAGGAAAATGCTCCGCATCAGCTCCGATAACAAACAATTGCTGCACAAGAAGAGAACCTTTGTTTCCAAAGACTAAAAGAGTTGCTGTTTTGACGAGGAAAATTGTTTCAATGAAAAGTGCCTTTAAAAATATTATGTTCACTCACTTACTCCACACAATGTTTAAGGCACAATTGACACCTGCAATCAGAACAGCATGCACAAAAATTGTTTTAATGTTCAATCTATAGGTAATCATAATGTCAAGTTATCTCTGTTGTAAATAAATAATAAATATCAGTTGGTTATTTGTCAGACTTTCATTTATTTTATTATAGGTTCTGTACACACTTTTAACCATAAAAGAAAGATTTATATCCATAGTTCTACTGGGCAGTTTACCAAAGAAGTAATAAGATTATTTCTCACTAATGCTATGGATTTTATAAGACGAATAATTGTAAACTGTAAGGGGCACAGCTTATTTCACGTTAAAATTTCTCTCAGCAGGTCTTACTTTCTTTTCAATAAAATAATATTTAAAACTTAAAAAAAATCAGTGACTTCTCCATAACGCTTTAGTATTTTAAGCAAAGAAGTACAATGCTACTTGGTTGTGATGTCACAATATGTACATAATATCTTAAAATTGTCTTTTCACTGATCAAAGGGGAATGAAAGGAAAGGTCTTGTTGGCTAATTTGTTATATTTTGAGACCAAATTGAAGCTGACCATTTTTCCTAAGGAAAGCTAAAATTATTTCTTATATCAGTACATAATGTTATTATTCAATGACACGTTTTGAATCTCACTATTAAGGGTGCATGATAGGAAAATATGGTTTTCGCGGCCATATTTTTATATAGCAAACGAAGTTGTAGCCACAAAAAAAACATACTTACGACAAGCTAAGGAGGTTATCTAGTAGCTACAAGTAATAAACCTCACAGATGATTGTTAAAAAAATCAGAATATCAAAAGCGCTTGTCGCGGGTCATATTTTCGGAGTAAATAATAGCGGAAACGTATTGAATTCTACATCAAAATACACTGTAACGTACTGTGTAGTTGCTCCAATAACTTTTTCCAAGAAAGATAATGATGAAAAATCTCATATAAGTAGTCACAGTTGTATTATCACGGCCATTTGGTGGCACACTCGTGCAAGGCACATGAAAAATTATATATTCTAGTCTAGACAATTCACACCAATCATTTAGTTCCAGTTCCAAACTAAGCAAAGCTTGTAATGTGGTTACTAAATAACGGGTAAAAATATAGAAATATTTAACAAGAATTTAAAAAATCTGTGACTAACTTACTACTATACGTATCACAAAATTATGTATTCGAACAAGGATTCGAACCCAGGATCTTTGTATCAATCAAACTACACTACTTTTACAAAACATAAGTAAAGCACTCTTTGCGCAGCATTTGCGTCATCATTTTCTACGCCAAATTCTACTTGATTTTTATAACATCACAAGGAAACGCCATTATTTTTGACTTTGAAAATTATCGTTGTGGAATGACCAAATGATAATAATTTGGCAAAATCTACGAGTTGGTACCTTATAAAAATGTAAAAATCTATGGGTACTTATCAGCAATTCGTCGGTCAACCAGAAACTGATTCACTATTTCATGCTTCATTCCACTATTCAGATCTTTTCAAAACACCCAAGATTGATGACTCAGATCCATAATTGGTCACTCGACTTGATTTTCAACATCGAGTCTCCAACGTGGCGGATTCTACAGCAAGCATTTTGATATTCCTGAAACAAAAATACGTAGGCGTAGTATATGTAATCCAACTAGGTTAGATCTCACTTCTGATGTGGGAGAAAATAAAAGAAGAGATGGCAGTTTAAAGTATTTATTCATTTATTTGAATATCGTGGTTATGAATGTCGTTATTTATTTGTGATTATATCTCAATGTCTTAGATTTATTAGCTTTTATGTTGATATCACATTTAATATCAAATTAAATATTGCAATTTTATCACACTATTAATACTGTCATAAAAGGAGTAATACTTAACTACATTACCGGACAGTTCAGAGTACCAGCAGTATGACGTCTCACAGTCGAACAACGAATAAGGCTTGTCAATAGGCGTGCATCGCCTTTTATAGTGCGACACAAACAAGTTTCACTCACAGATAGCGCGGTGGGGAGTGGCGCGAAAAGTTGCGTAGTTTGAACTAGGCATGGGCGTTATTTAACGTAACCAGTTACAGTAACAGGTTACGCAGCCTGTAACCGAATCACTAGTTTCGACTCGAACAAGAAACTAGTGATTTTTCGTAAGCAGTTACTAGACAAATAGATAGTAACGGTCAACAAAGGCGTTATGGGCCATGGGTGTTGCGCGAGTAACACCATTACACCGACAAAGTAAGGTCCGCCGCACGTGTGACAGGAACGGAGGGCCGAGACAATGACATAAACTTGTATTGTTTTTTGCTCAAAATAATTTCTAAGGCATATTGTTCCGAGGTTTATTGCTTTCAGCTGTGTGCTCTCGCTGGAGCCGTAAGTTAGATTTCACTTTTTATGGTTAAGGATGGCATTAAGTAAAAAACTAAATGGTATTTTTTACAACGCCAAAGCTTCGATCATCTATACCTGCGTCGAAGGGTCAGTTTTGGATTGAAATTATTAATAACTTCTAGCCTTAAGCCAGATCACGAGAAGGAAGAAAGTAAGCAATTTGTTAAAAAAAAATAAGGTACCTACCTAGTTCAGTTGATCAGTTCTATTTTACGCTCGCGGGATTATTCAGCATTTGCAAAGTACATACCTATAAGTACCCAAATGAATACCTAATAGAAGACGAAACTGAATAAGTATAATAGTGAGTGAGATTAGTTTGATTTAGCTTTGGTGTACGTATATTTTAAAGTTCTTCACTCTATAGTTAGTTTAACAAACTGCAAATAGATAAATCCACGGACGAGTAAAAAAAGTTTATATTCCTTGTAACTAAATAACTGTAGCTAGCTACAGAGCGTTCTCATAACATAAGTGACAGACATATTAGATAGGTAGTCACTAGTTATACTCACAATGTTATTGTTATCGTAGTATAGTCGATACTTGAAAAAATAACTAGTTACGAAAAATCACGCGTTTCAAAACAGGTGACGCTATCGAAATAACTAGTTACGTTACGTTTCTTGAAATTATCGTAACGACTCATGCCTAGTTTGAACTAGTCAAATTGTGTACTTTTAATTTAATAAGATTTTAATAAGATTACCGCATTCTCCCACATACGTTTTCCTTTGGATTGTTTTATATGTCTGTATAATAATATAATTAATGTGCACTCAATCAAACCATATTTTTACCGACTGTACTATGTATTAGTGTGTATTTAACATGTAAACAACATTATTTATTATTGATTTTTTAGATTTTAGGCATTAATTTTTTTTAATATTAAGTTAATTTATGTATTAGGAAAATACCAGAAAAAAATCGTAGCGGAAAAACCGCTTGGTGAAGTTGCATGCCAAGTTGCCTGTCAAGTCGACTCGTGTAAATACCACATGAGCGGCTACGGGTCAGAAGTCGATTTTTTCTATTTTTTTTCTAATATACCTATTTTTTATCCTTAAGGATAATTAATATTATTAGATCCTTAAGGATAAGGCTCGGCAACAGTTAACTGTTGCCGAGCCGGCCTGTGTTTACTACTTTTAATTTATCACTAGTAACCCGCCCTCCCTTCGCTTCGGTTCCTTCTTTTTATTCCAAACGCGACCTTCCAACAACACCCAAAAATAAATACCTTACAGTCTCACCTCCAAAAATCTTTTTCCCTCTTATTCGTCCCGTCCCATCATCGGTGTAATAAACGCGTTTGCATATGGACCGTCGGCCAAGAAGCTCATTTTGGCATCTCTATCGCATATTTGGGCAAGACCACATTGACAAGATAGCCATTACTTTTATGTTATCAAATAATGTCGTCTGGGTTGCGTAGTAGGCAGCTTCTGGGAGATATGCCACCCTGAACATATGGGCTCCCATACAATGATTTCCACTCGCTAGTATAATCGATAGCATATTGATATAAATGGTGAACAGGATCGTAAGTGGCATCATTACAAACATGTTAGACATCGGCTTGGTTAGTTATCAGGAAGCATGTGCGCGGCCAGGGTAGAAACATAGAGATTTTTTTCCAAAAAACAATCGACTACATATTGGCATCTAATTACATTGAGGTGGTAGGACTGGTCCCAGGCGTATATAAAACCATAGTCTTGCGTCGCTTTCAGGAAGCGTCTAGGAGGTCAGGGCAGGTAAGTACATTTCACATATATGCTCTTGTGTTCCTTGTTCCCTATTCGATCGATATGAAAACACAAAAAAAATCAGGTAATGATGCCACCCACGACCCTGTTCACATTGATATACCTAAATATGCAATCGATATTTTTTTTGCGATCGGTGACCATGTCCAGGGTGGCATATTTCCCAGAAGCTTTTTACTTCGCAACCCAAACGATGATATTTGATATTACCAAGCTAATGGCTATCTTACCAATTTGGTCTGGTCCCAATATGCGATAGATCGAAAATGACCCTGGTTGGCCGACGGTCCAATAGACTTATTATATTACTTTTGATTTATTTTCACGCGTGTAATTTTTTTGCGACAACTCCTAAGATATTCATTTAAATGGTATAGTTTAATAGGTTAACATAATGTGCATGTATTTAATTTGATAAGGATTAATACTCTATCCTTCTAAATAGCTAAATTCTTTCTTCTAAATTTCTAAATAGCTTTAAAAATTACCGTATTTACTTGACAAATTTTTTAGAAGATTATAATGGGTATAGTAAGCTATTGTTAAAAGATAGATATATACCATCCATTCATAACTTTTTTATAGATCTATAAAAGAAGAACAATTCCATTACACATTATCTTGTTGTAGCTCAAAAGCTCAGCGTTTTTAATGCAAGCTCCCAGTCGGCTTTATTTTTGCCAACCTCTTCAACAATTATCGTCATATTTCTACCAATTTACACAAAACCTCAACATATTATACACCTATACCCAAGGGCGTCGCCAGCCCATTGCCCAGGGGGGGGGGGGGGCAAGTTATTATTATTAAGGAAGATGAAAATAATATTAATTGTAGGTACAGTCAAGAGCACCTAAAGAATTTATTCATATTTATTTATGCAGGATATATCGGAAAAGCAAGTCAATTGCACGGCCTTAGGACTTTGGTTACGTTGCAGTTGGCTACATTTTTTAACCTCTAAGGGGGGGCCGCTGCCACTGGCGACGCCCTTGCCAATACCTTCTTCGGGAATTATTCTATCATTTTGTGAAAACTGCATAAAAATCCGTTCTGTAGTTTTTGAGTTTATCGCGAACAGACAGACAGGACGACAGACAGACGCGGCGGAGGACTTTGTTATTTAATATGTAAGGATTTTCGAATTCTGTTCTTTTTATATCATGACATTTTTTTATCTTTATTTTTGTACTCTGTATCTTTTGATTGCGTTTGTAAAAAATACTCTTTAAATAATTTTACTAAATAAAGTTTCCACTTTACTTACACCAGTAGATTTAAGTGGATATTTATTCCACTTATCCCTACCAGCAGGGATACCTTGGTAGCGATAGGTGTACCAGGGGGTCTTTATCATACATTGCTAGTTTGGTTGGGCGTGAGCTGTGGTAATACTGTATCAAAGAGACGATGTATGATAAAACACGGTGATCTGACACTCCAAAACGTTACAAGCGTAAGTATAGTTGACAGATGTCCCCCGTAGCACACCGGGGTTTTAATATACTATATAGTAATATACCTAACCAATAGGGAAGATGACTAATGAATAAAATAACTAAATACTAATAAAAATCGTAAACATATTAAACTTTTAGACTAGCTTGTATACCTTTTGGTTTTATATATTGCGTAATATTTGTTTTATGACCCTTCAAAATTGGGCGGACAAGTCCATTAAAAAAGTATAAAAGTTAGTATAAATAATATTTTTAATTAGTCCGTTAAATTTATAGCAAATTTGTCTAAGAAACCATTTTGATAAACACAATATTTAACATAGCTGCCGAACAAATTTCCTACGCGTTGCATACAAACTACTCAAGCGTGACGTCATAACTGAGTAGCCGTTAGTAAGTATGGAGCGTTTTCGGGTGAGTCCAAATTTTGTGCATTTCAAATTGTGATATCTCGGGCAGTTTTCATGCTAGCGAAATAATTATTTTACCAATGTTTCTTTTTTATGAGAGGTAACTTATGTAACATAAAATAAAAATAGTCATCATGCCTATTATCATTAATCAATGTAACTAACTGAATAAACAACTCGAATCTTACATACAACATTTCCTTTTAACCCCTAATACACGCGACGTCAGAAAAATAGCAGCTCTTCAAAAATAAGTTTAGACTTGGCCACCTGCTATTGCTAGCTAACGTTTTATTGTGTAAATGTTGATATCTATTGAAAGTACATTTAATATGCCTTCAATTAATAATTGTTTGATTTAAACTTTTAGATTTTTGCATTCACAATGCTATTTTTATATTAAGATGACTTCACATTGGTGAGATGGCGCTGATCTTCAGCGGAAGCGTGGAAAGTATTAGAAAATTTCGCCACATCCCTCAGCGGCTTGGTAGCATAATTGGTAGTGCATTGGGCCGGAATCCTAAGGGTGCGGGTTCGAATCCCGTCTAAGTTGCTACGGGTGAGCCGATTTTTTCTAATATTTTTCATTATTTATTCATCTTAATTGTTTGATTTAATTATAATAACTGTGACCTTAGTTAAACGCTTAAAGCGTTATTGCTTGCGCCGCCATAAAAGGGAAATAAAAGGTCAATACTGGTTATGCGGGTAAATTCGCTATCGAGATGATGGAGAAAACACACTTTAACCGTTCAATTAAAAAAAGGAATACCCAAGATAGAAACTATTGCCCATGAAGTTGCTCAAATATTTCAAAAAAATGAAGCAATGTAATGTTGCTCGGAAACTGAACCTCAGTAATTGATTCCGTTCGACGAGTATTCCAACGGTTTCTAGAGACTATTGGCTATGTCCGAAGGGAAAAGCATATTACAACACTTACCATTAAGTTAGATCGGATTAGTAAATTAACTTTGAAGAAATTTTTGAAAAGGTGCGTATTTTCTGACGCCGAGTGTAGTACTTGGAACCTTCCAACTCAGGTAAATATCGCAGAACAGAATCTAATGGTTCAGAATTAGCTACAAAGAGGCACTCCTGAGAGGTAAACATGTCTCAAGTAAATATTGACGAAGGCTTATTGGCTCGAATTGAACCCCAGTACCACAAATACTGTACAATATTTAAGACATATTTACTACGTGTTATGGAAAATGTTACTTATAAAGGTTAAATTTACAATTGTAACAAGAAATAAGTGATAGAGTTACTACGAGGTTATTAAAATCAGACTTTTAAATATCGTCCTGAATAAATAAATTAAAATTCGTATTACATTATCAAAACAATTAGCTACCTATAACAAGATAGGTTTATTGGCCAAAAATATCTTATAACATTTCCAAAATTTATTAATTTATTAGTGATGTACATTTAAATCAAACGCATAAGTAGGTAAAATTTTTCAAATATTACGTAATTGTATTGTAAACTTCTTTATCAATCAAGATAGATTAACAAAACCAACGGCCATTTTGTCTGTTCATGAGATCTCTTTAAAATGTTGGATTTTGAAATACAAAGGACTTCAACCATCACAATGGAGACAAGAAAATGCCCAAAAAAGCCTCAGAGACCCTTCTTTGACAAAATGATCATTCATTTTAAGATTTACAGTCGTTTGACAAAGAAAAAATGAACTGAATTTTGCGTGTCACAATTTTCATAGGGCTATTTTGAGCTTCTGTCTAATTTAATAATATTAATCCTGCAGCGCGGCTGTTTGTTTAGGTTGACGTCAAAATTAAATAAACGAATTGAATGGGTTCCCGTAAAGAACACATTTTTACTTAACATAATGTTTTTATGAATTTTATTATACCTATGTAGACCTTTTCATGATAAAAGATGCCCGTCAAATAAAATAACAAATTTCTTTCAAATTAAGTGTTTTTTCTCAATCTATAATAAGGAATGCCATAAGTTCCTACTCTTTTTAGAACTGTGTCGCGTAAAAATGACTGCATGCAACTTACCTACTCAAAATTATCAGTTCTTTCTGAGGCCAACTGCAGCTACATCAGCAGCTCCGTAGTGATAAGGGAGTGGATTTAGGGTCTGTTTCACAGGTTTATAGTATTCTGATTTGAGTTGATAAATATTAAACTCCGCGGTATGTCCACCTGTCTTTTGGTTTGTTTTTAGTTTTTCCGACTAGATGTTTTGGCACCTTTGCAGCTGCCGTGGTCACGGAGGACTAAAGCTGCTCATGAGCCTCAGTCCTCCGTGACCACGACAGCTGCAAAGGTGCCAAAACGTCGGAAAAATTTATCAACTCATTTGTAGTATCCTACTCAAAGATTTAAATCCTACTCATATTCATTCAAAATATAGCAAAATCCGTATTTCAGTTGTCAGTCTTTGGTTCGCGATTATATCGGGTCATTCTGAACTTACCATCCAAATTTTGAGGATGTGTTCAGCCCATGAAACTGAACAACCTTATCTAAGGAACACATGGCCATATCATGTAAAAAAATTGACTCTCCATACAAATCAAAGAGATCACGTGATCAATTTAGTTTGGGTTGACCAACATTTTGTGGCGAATTTCGACACATGTTTCTTAGAGAAAGTTGTTTAGTTTCATGGATTGGACACATCCTTGAAATTTGGATGGTAAGTTCAAAATGACCGGATATGTGGTTGTCGACTGTGATATTACGCCGAGCCGGCGCTGCATACGACATAAAGTCACACAAATTTTGAATCCTTCGGCTGGCGTCGAGCGCTCTTTTCTACTGATTTTTATTCGACATAGCAAAATCCGTAATTTCGTTACAAATTTAACTGACCCGCTGGTCAAAACTGGTAATAAGTGTTATTACACACTAGCGGCCGCCCGCGGTTTCACCCGCGTGGTTCCCGTTCCCGTGGGAATATCGGGATAAAAAGTATCCTATGTTTTAATCTAGGCTATCTACTATCTATGTGCCAAACTTCAACCAAATCCGTTAAGTAGTTTTTGCGTGATTGAGGAACAAACATCCAAACATCCAAACATCCAAACCCACAAACTTTCACATTTATAATATTAGTAGGATTATTACCTAGGGGGTCGTCCATTAATCACGTGAGCCTCGAATGGGGGGGAGGGGGAAGTTTAAAACATCACGAAGTATCACAAGGGGGGACGGGGGGGTGTAGTGAGATATCTCGTGTCAAATTTTTTTTTTGTTTAACGCGTGATTTTTAACCGGAAACTGCGTGTGATTGTTGAATCACCGTTACCAGGACGATTTTCCGGCCCCTTGCGACATATTTATACTGAAAATGTTGAGATTTTTTTAGACCAAAAATATACGTGATTAAGAGAGGGGGGGGGGGGTTAACGTAAAACCTCACCATGCATCACCAGTGATTAATGGACGCCCCCTAGGTTAGGCCGTCATCTATAGACAACAGCGACGCCGTCACCGAGTCAGATAAGTTTGTGCTGTTCGAGAGTCTCATAACGAAAAGGTAGAAGTATAAAGCTTTTTTCTGATCATCAAGTAAAACACCGCTCAAGGATATACTACAAGTTTATTTATAATCAGTGCGTTTACACTTGATTTTCTTGATTTTAGTTTATGTTTGCGTTTTCAATATCTCTAAAACTTGTTATTCAATAGTAAACTCACGAACCGCCCACGGAAATTTGTAGGCGCAATAAAAAGTTTTATAAATTAATGGTCACGAGACGGCAGAGGGACGATAGGGTGCGTCTGCGGTAACAGAGAGGAGCTACAAGCGATAGCGGAATAATAAATTCAAACCTTTCCTCGCTTAATCGCATAATGATGTACCGAAAGAACAAACGAATATACAAAATGTAAGTATTTTTTACTGTATTTACAAGTGGTCATTTGGTTTTTATTTCTGAAATTCACCGTTGCATCGGTTAAGCAGTTTTTAGGATCTAATGACCTATTTCAGAATTTTCTCAACAATTTATAGCCGATCAGTGATGGCTATTTTGGATCCCATGAGAGTGAAGTCATGGGAGCCTGTCTGGAGGGCACAGACCATACAACAAGATGTCATAGCTTTTGTACTAATATCTGTATTTAGAGTTATTTTATAAATAAAATTCTGTGCCAACAGGTAGAAAACAAACAGGAGACCACCCGTATTCACAAACTTTACTATGAGGTCTCACAAATTGTAATATAATACGGAAAACAAGCGGACCAATTACAGAGCTGTATTTAGACACAGTGTGTTCACTTAGCCATAAGTTGTTTGCTGGTCGTTTCAGTGTTGTTATTGAATATGGGTGTTATTTTGTTTTTTTCTTAAGTTGAATTTATTCTTTCTTAATTTCTATAAAAAATAAGGATATGTTTTTTATGACAGTTGAATTTGTTGTTTTTAATAAATATGACAGTTGAATTTCATATTTCAGTAATACAAACACCAGAATCAAGTCGCACGGCATAGGCGGATGGTGTCGCTCGCCGCTGTTCTCGTGACCACGCCTCAGGTTGTTAAGGAAGGAAATACTTTAGATCAACTGCCGTTCACTGGCGCTCGTTAATTGCCAAATGTTTTAGGCTACTCTTGTGAATTCATCGGAGATATTGCGAATACTTACATTTCTTTTTTACGGTGTTTAAACCCGAAAGGATACTTTGAAACATCGATTATAGGTGAGTAGTTTTGATATACAGGTTGTAGCAAAAAAATAAATAGAAAAATATAAAAAATCCGCCTGCATCAAAGGACAAGTCAACTGAAAAGATGGAAACAAGATTAAATGTTTTCAAGATTAAAAGGGACATTTTGAATGATTTGAATTCTATGCCTTCGGCTGCATGTTATTATGTTGCCTTTAAAATTTAATCTTATTTCCATCTTTTCAGTTGACTTGTCTTTTGATGCAGGTGGGTTGTTTAATTTTTTTAATTTAATTTTTTATTTTCATATTTTTGTTAAAATACAAGGTGCATTTGTAACCACTTTTCAAATTTTAAGGATGTGTTTAGTCCATGAAAATGAACAACTTTCTCTAAGAAACTTAGGGTTAAATATGTAAAAAAAAATACTTTTCATACAAATAAAAGAGATCACGTGATCAGTTTAGTATATGGGTGACCAAAATTTTTTGGCGTATTTCGACACAATACATGTTTCATGGAGAAAGATGTTCAGTTCCATGGACTGAACACAGCCTTAAAATTTGGAGAGTGGTTACAAATGCACCTTGTATATATTACTATGATATAACTTTTTGAAATACTTGAGATAAGCCCTTTAATTTGACACACATTTTGCAGTATTCTGCTGCCATGTTGGTTTTTAACACGTTTTTATTAGGTTGCTTTCTCGTTTGTGTCTTTGTTTGTGGGTTCGTTTGTTTCTCCACAAAGTTTGCGAACGATTTTATACTAGCTTCCCGATGAGCTAGAAACTTGAAACTTTGAACATAGGTCAGAACTGGAAGGCAATGCCATATTATGGTGTCATTGAGCTGATCTGATGATGAAGCCGGAAGAAGGCCACAGGATCTCTAAAACGTATACACAACCCCATCGTGTTTGGGCTCGTTAGAATCGTCTTGATGAGTACCCTAATGGAAGATTAGGTCCAGGGTCTGATGATGAAGCTGGAAGGCCATGCCATAGGAACTCAATATTGACACCATGCAACCCCATTAAACTTGGGCTCGTTTGAATCGTCTTGATGAGGACCTTGGTTGGGAAATAGTTTCCAGGTTCTGATGATGGGACTGGAAGAAGGACACAGGAACTCTTTAATAAAACCACGCAACCCCATTGAGTTTGGGCTCGTTTGAATCGGGGCGCATGCTAAAGACAATATGGATGATAAATTTTACAAAACGCGCCCCACGTTTTTAAGTTTAAAATTTCTGTACGTATGTAGAAGAATTGATTTTAAACTTTTTAGTCTGTTTTTATTTTACTAGTCCGTTTTAATTCGCTTTTATTCCGTTTTAAAGACGTGTTTTAAAAAAAATTTATAAATTTTAATACCACAACAAGACTGACTGTCTGACAAGACAAATCTAAAGATATATTATATTAAACATAGAAATCCGTTCAGCCGTTTGAAAGATAAAATGAGGTACTTAAGAATATTACATACAAGATGCGCGCGAAAAACATAACCCTATCCTTGCAATTGGGTAAAAAACTACCCATCTACCTAGATGATTTTGTTTGGATTGCTGATGCTGCGTTTTTTTTTTAATAGGAAATGTTTATCATTATCATTTTTTTACTCCTCTTTTAGCTAGTAACATAAAGGTACCGTTTCCGTTACACCCTGTACAGCAATGCATGTCAATCACCATAAAAGAAATGGGAAATTCTGCGTACACTTATACATTCCTGTAGGACGGTCGTTCCCAAACTGTGCCGTCAGATGTCCCAGGGGCATCGCTAATAGGTATGCATATTGAATTTCAAAAGTTATTCGTGGGTATCTTCTTTTACAAGAGAGACGTAAAAAAATACAACATGTAAAGTAAGTCGCAGTGTAAAAAAATTGGGAACACCCTGCTATAGTGTAGTTCTTTCCTTGAAGTTTTTCATACGTCTCATTGTTTTTTCTGTGTAAGATGTGGTTTGATGGCGCACTGGTTTAGCTCTTGGCCCGGCGATTGAGGAGGTTAAGCTTCCGCAAGGGTCGGTCATGGGATGGGTGACCAAAAATGTATTACTTAACTTGAGCTCCTCCGTGCTTCGGAAGGCACGTTAACCCGTTGGTACCGACTGCATTTGCAGTCGTTGATACCCACCAATCAGCATTAGGCCCGCGTGGTGGGTTCTTATTACCTATAAGGAAGGCCTGAGCTCCAGAAACGGGGGCATTAAAAATGGCTGATGGTTAAGATGTGGTTATAAGTAGAAAATATTTACCTACACAAGACAGTCAGCTAGCAATTTCTTCATGTTTGATATTGATTTAATATAAAAATGGGATAGAACTTTCATTAATTTTGCTGTCGAGTAAGTTGATTAGGACTTATCTGAAATGGAACTGACCTTAAAAACACTATTTCTATGATTTCTACCTTAAAATAAGGTCACAAAACTGAAGTCTCCAATCCAGTCTTGTCAGTAAAAGCAATAATGCCGAAATAAATGAAGTAAGTATTTATAAAGAATTTGGGGACAGATTTTATGAATTAATAACTGAACTGTTGGCCCAAGTCCCAAATAAGTGTAATTACCCGACTGAGTTGGAACTTTATAACTTAGGCTACGAACACAAGACTCTCAAAGTTACTTATAATTAACATTCAGTAATTTGGAAATATTTACAGACAAAAACTCGTATGATGTAGGTAAGCTTACTTTTTTTATTCAAATTTACCTTTAAGTAATAGTAGTAGGTATAGTGTGTAGGAGCTATTAAAACTCCTACATAGTATACCGGTTTTTTCTACCGGTTATGCGCTCAGAATAAAAATATCGTAAATAGAAACCCGTGGGCCCATGTCGGCGACATCTGTAGGCCATTTTATTATTATTTTCTATACTTATGAAATAATATCTCCCGATTTACCGATTTCGCACAGCTCAAACAGTGGACAGACAGGGCTAAGACTTAACATATGCTATCCATAGTTTTTATTGAGACGGCATCCGCTATGAAAGGATATTTGAAAATTCCTTCTTGAAGTAGATTTTTCACGCGGTCAAAGTCAGTGCAGAAGCTTGTAAATTATATTTCTTGCTTAATTTCAATAATATTGATAAATCCTATGTAGTTTTTTTATCAAGTCATTTGTGAGACTGTACATTAGAGACAGTTTAAGGATTAGGGAAATAATATTTACTTATAATTCGCTTGCTTACTTTTGTATCATCGTCACAGCATCATTGTAATCACTGCTTTACGATGAAATCATCTTACAGTTAATTTGTTTAAGGCTAATAAGTTTTCTTCATTCATGTTTAAAATTAATATTTAATGCAAAATGGATTTGCCAAATTATTAAAGTTTGTGCGTTAAGCACTTTTGTAATTACCCTTACTTGAGCTTTTGAACTTTTAGATGTTAGTGAAGGCTAATTGACGATGTTTTGATTACATTAGAAAATAAAACTACCTACCCACTTTAAGAATCGCTAACTACCCAACAAGCTAAAACGTCATTATTTATAAGTTCTGACTTGTACGACTTTAAGTTGGATAGCAGTCTTACAATAGTAATGAAATGACAGCTAGGTCCTCTATACCTCTTAATGTTTTTAGTCGCGCGACGAATATGTCGTAGTAAACTGGTCATAGCAACGTCGGCAAGACTAAACTATACGACGTTATTTTAAGTATGGGAAATATTTGTGTGTATTTGTATTCATTTCGCAACCAACACCCATACACCCACAGATTGCTCAGCTGAAGTGGCAATGGGCGGGTGACATAGCGAGAAGAACCGATGGCCGTTGGGGCGGAAAGGTTCAGGAATGGCGACCGCGCACCGGACGACGCTCCGTGGGTAGGCCCCCGACAAGACAAGGTGGACTGACGATCTGGTGAAGGTCGCGGGAAGCAGCTCTGGATACGGGCAGTGCAAGACGAATCGTCGTTAAGATCCTTGAGGGAGTCCATACCCAGAAGTGGGTGTCGTGCGGCTGATAATATTATGACGAAACGTTAAAATCAACTAAGTATATATTTTTATAGATTTACATTTTTCTTAATTATAAAAAATAATACAAAAAATTCTCAATTTTGTTAATTCTTTTCAATCCAACACGGATCGAAAATCATTCCACTTCTCAAAGTTTTTTTGAGACTCATCTCAAAAAAACTATGAATTATAAGAACTATGATTTAAACCTACTTCAGGCACTCTGTTTTTTAGCTTTATACCTATGTTTAGACATAATTGTTAACTGTATTTGGATGGAAGATTATTTAAATAAAGATTTATTATATTTTTAAAACAAATAAAGTAATGTCTCTGGGGAATAACAGAAAAAAATGAATTAAATAATCCAAGCGAATCAATTAGTTTGATAATTCATTAACTTCTTACACCATAAAAAGAATGGCCGATTAACTCCGTCTTCTTGATTTTTCTTTTAAATAAAATTAAATCATAATCTTTCAAATTCTCAAATTCTGGCTAATTAATCTGTCGCCGGCGCTATTATGTAAATGTATGATAATCCGGTGGTTACCGACGACTTCGCGGCTGCCGAGCGAGCGTTCTGAGCGAGCGTTGCGAGCGATGAATATTGCCTACAAATGAGCATTTTCATACTAAATTAGAATTTCGTTCATGGTCAAAAAGTATATTTATATACCTAACGGTTGACGCTTTTAAGCTCCTGCATGGCTGGGTTTACTCTAAAACTCATTAAAAGTATACACTTGAATAAGTATATTAATTTAACAATTTGTGCGATGAGAAGTCATTGAAGGAAAGGTAGAGGAAAGGTTTGGAGCAATGCAGCTTGCGGCTTGCGTCATGCGTCTTGCGGCTTGCGTCATGCGTCTTGCGGCCGACGCGGCTATGCGGCTCTACTTTGAATATAGGAGTGTATGGAACCCGCATCGTTGCATGTGGTCGTGATACATCGCTCGGTAAGGGCATATCCGCGTGGGCCGCAAGACGCATGACGCTAGCCGCAATCTACTACATTAAATATTCATTGATCGGCGGTGCCATTACGTTAATATATGGTAATGTGAAAGTATAACGGCCGTGTGGTCGCGAGCGAGCGATGCGAGCGTTTAGATGAAAAGTTATTGTAAGACGGGACATAGGTATAATCTTTAACAGTATACAAACTAAGTGCTTGCGGGTAATTTGTCATGTTAACATGCTTTTGTGAACGTGCTGCGTTATAATATTTTAAAAATATTGTAATTACATATTTTTAACATTAAATTGTACCCATGCGTAGTTATTTCAACAAAAAGTAACAACCCACACTTCATTTTTAATGTCAGTAACTTTAGCAGATACTAAGATAATTAAATCAGCACGTTATTAATTTTGTCAACACTCACATCACGAGTGTAACATTCACGCCGAAGGAATGAAAGATGCATGGATAATTACTCACCAAGACTCGGTTTATGCAAATGCATGTTAATCTAATGGATTTAGCGATTCCAGGGGCCCAATCCCGCTAATTTTCTACGATAGAACCAAAAATGTGTGTGTGAATCGTTATTGTTTCAGTTTCGTTTACAAAAAATACTGGCTTTAGTGTTGTTAAAATTTTTGAAAGTTATGCCCGGGAGTCTGTATGCCAATCTTGGACAATTTAAACGAGAATTCTAAAGCTAAACAAAAGATATTTAGGTAGTTGTAACCTAAATGACAACGTAACTGTTTTGGTTTTATCGTTCAGGATTAGCGCGATTGGGCCCCAGCTCGAATAAGCTGGTTTAAGAGACGTCGAAAATAATTTAATTTCAAACTGCATAAAGCATTGTAATTTTACCTTTTTGATATCCTAGCGTTTTGATTATTGTCCAAGAAAGATTCCTTGGACAAGTATAAAAACGCCTGGATATGCTAGAATAATTATGATTAAAATAAAAAAAAACCCAAGGCAATTTTTTTCTGTAGATAGTACAGTCCGAAGTGTTTTATTTTGAATCACCTTTATATAGTTTGTAAGGCGTTAGACAAACCCATCATTATAAAAAAAATCCAAATATACGGACAATGCAATAGGTAGATTATGGGGTCAGAAAACTTCACCTGATTTTTTACTAAGCTATAGGTAGGTATGTAAACTTCATCAATATTATCTATCCTCATCTTATCTTAACATAATATTTATAGCTAGCAGTATTTTTTAATGTTATGCCCTAACTAATAACTTCATTAAAACACAACTTTTCACAAAGTCACATTAAAATAAAAATATAAAAATGTTACCGCAAATATTTTAATAAGCACACAAGACAGATGTGGTTAATTAGGCTTTGATACTTAGTATAAAGTATTGTAAATGTATGCTAAGCCCTCATTAACGAAATTAAGCTTACAAACTCTTGTAAGCTTCATGACGTCTGAATATCAAAGTTGTCATTTTAATTAAAAGAGTAGGTATGTCAAAAACAACTTATCGCAAATTTTCAGTTAGCAAAACTCTTTTTGGCAAATTATTGTTTAGCAAATAATTACTTGGTCAAAGTTTCATTTTACCAAGTATTGTTTAGTCAAGGATACAAGTCGACGATGAAGTACCAATACCTTAGTTTTAGTCGATTTTTAGTTTTTTATGCCAATCGACATAAAATACAATTTCGCGTGTACAGGCAAAATCTCCTAACGCAATATTGTCCTTTTATAAGTAATCCATACCAATTTTGCTACGAATACTTATTATATAGGTATAATATTCTAAAAAAATATGTTCGAAAACCTCTTATTTGTTCCAAAAAAAAACAATAACATTGCCAAAAAATGTCAGTATATAACTATTAAAATAAATATAATTTCACCATTATCCCTGTTGTAATTATCAATAATATTTATTTCTGCCATTTGTTTTTGTTCCTTTTATTTTTGGAATTCCTGTATACTCCTATCCTGTATTCCTGTATCAGGAAAAATAAATGATCATTTGCCAAACTTACGCTATACCCTACTTAAATAACTTAAGTGTGTGAAGTGACAGTTTGACCAATCATTTTTTTGCAATATAATATTTGCCAAAATAAAGCGTTTGCTAAATAAACATTTGACTTAATTAAACTTGACAAAGTTAAAATATGCCATATGATAATTTGTCCAAGTGAAAAAATTTCGAAATGTAAATTTGCTAAAGATTCAGTTGCTTATTAAGTTGAAGGGTGTTGGTATTCATGGATCATTGCTTCGATGGTGTGAATCGTATTTGCGGAATCGGTCACAACTTGTTTCTTTATACGGGTACAAATCTTTTGCACGACCGGTGCCATCGGGAGTACCACAGGGATCCCACTTGGGACCACTGTTTTTTCTAATCTTTGTTAACGACTTGTCTAATTGCATTAATTCTAAATTTAAAATGTACGCAGATGACTTAAAAATTTACCGTAGAATAAATGGCGATGAAGATGTTTCTGCACTTCAACTTGATATTTGTTACGTTCAAAATTGGTGCGATGGTAACGGCATGGTCTTAAATTCTAATAAATGTTTTGTTATCCGGTTTACGAGGAAGGTACAGTCAATTCATGCCACCTATTTTATCAACAACGTTCCTTTAAATGAAGTCTCGAGTATAGTGTGATTATCGATAGCAAGCTAAGCTTTAGTCAGCATATCGATGGCATCATAAAAAAACCGGCCAAGTGTGAGTCGGCCTCGCGCACGAAGGGTTCCGTACCAAAAAACGGAAAAAAACACGTTTGTTGTATGGGAGCCCCCTTAAATATTTATTTTATTCAGTTTTTAGTAATTATTGTTATAGCGGCAACAGAAATACATCATCTGTGAAAATTTCAACAGTCTACCTGTTGTCGTTATTAATATAAAGCAAAAAACGGCAAAAAAAATACGTTTGTTGTATTGGGGCTCCCCTTAAATATTTACTTTATTATATTTTTAGTATTTGTTGTTATAACGGCAACAGAAATACATCATCTGTGAAAATTGTCTAGCTATCACGGTTCATGAGATACAGCCTGGTGACGGACAGACAGACAGAGAGACAGACAGACGGACAGCGGAGGCTTAGTAATAGGGTCCCGTTTTTACCCTTTGGGTACGAAACCCTAAAAAGACATCTAAGCTACGTGGTTTCATCACACGTCAAATGAAAATATTAAAGGATTCTCAAATCACGATTCTTGTTTTCAATAGCATTGTGCGCAGTATCTTGGAGTACTGTAGCACTGTATGGAATCCTGGATACCAAGTTTACTCCGATAGATTGGAGCGTGTACAGAGACGCTTTCTGTACCACCTTAGCTATGCTGAAAATAAGTGTCATCTCCTACAATCGTATGAAGCCCGTCTTTCCAATTACTGCTTAACGCCTTTGTACAGTCGGAGGAAAGCTTCAAATATTGTTTTTGTATTTAAATTGGTAAACGGTCTCGTGGATTCGCCCGACATCTTAGAGCGCTTGCAATTTTCGGTCCCACGCAGTGCTAGTCGTCTGCATAATCGAAAGACTTTCTCACTTCCGGTGTTTAAGATTCGTCTCGGCCATCACTCTCCGTTGTATCGCATGTGTGCGGCTTATAATTCTATACGTTTTAAATTTGATATTTTTAATGGTTCCCTTGCCTCAGCCAAGCGTTGTATTAGAATGGCTCTTTAGTTGTTTTCTTTATTTTCGATATAAAGCTTTTTGTATTATTTAGGTTTAAAGTTTAGTATTTAAAAATTGATTTAGGTAGTCTACATTTTCAAATTGTCAGTAAATGCATGCTGTGCTTACTTCGAGTAGGGTATATCCTAGTAAGTTAGTTTTTAATAAGTTATTGTTAGCATAGACCAAATGGATTTTACCCAGTTTAGTAAGCCAAATAAAAAAAAATTGGTAAATGAAACTAGTGCGATACGTTTTTTGGGATGTGAAATTTGACCAAAAATAATTTGGCCAAACGGCAGAACCGCAGAACCCCTGTTTACATACCAAATTTCAGCTTTATAGCCCTATGAATTTTGGTGATCATGAGTGAGTCAGTGACGAAATCTGGGTTTTTTAGATATCATTAAAATCTATATTATAAAGGTTATGCAATTGAAACTTTATATACTATCCGCGTCAATTGGTAATGCGCCTGGCAGCCATGATTTTAACCTCAAAAACGAAAAACAATTGTAATTTTCTCATATTCCTAGACCCTTTCTTATTGAAAATAAGAATTCAATAATTAATATATTATATTACCTATTAGAATTTTACTGTTATTTGTCATTTTTAGTTGCGGATGACGATGATGCGTATGTTAATTTGACAAGGTTCCAGCGCATTACCAATTGACGGGGATAATATTGATGAGTCCAACTGACATCACATTCCGAGAATTTTGTTTAAGTATCTAGTATACCTACTCCAAACCAAAGATATGAGGGTTCAAAAAACGACGAAGCGCTTCGAGAAAAGGTAGGTAGTGCCCTTGAGCTTCGCTTTCTCGTCTTGGCGGGGGCACTACCGTGTCCCCAGATTTAATCGCCTTTTAATTATGAATGAATGAATGAATGAATGAATAGTTTATTGGCTAATATCACACGCACACAAAAAAGTCACAAACAGGAGAAATGGAGGAAGAAAATAATATATAAACTAAGTAGATACTTAAACTAATTTAAACAATAAGAATAGGGTGTGTGACGAGCCAACCAGGACCCTGCCTCAGCTTGATGCTGTTGCGATGAGAACATTGCTCACACCGCAACAGCGCTGGTATTCTGACAGGGCCTGTACGAGATAACGTTCATCGTAGATACACATTTTTTGCAATACACTTAATACAGGTACGAAACAAAATAAAAACAAAACAAAATACAGAATACAACTAAATAGATTTACAAGTACTTGCTTATGTCTAAAATATGAAAAAAAAGCAATAACAAAAAAGAACAAAAAGCTACCGGAATTCGGACAGACCCCCAAACGTCATTTGTCATTATCAATTTGAACGCATCAAAAGTCTGTGACCAAGTGCAATGACGTGGCATTAGGTGACATATACCTAATACTACCGCAACCGCCATGAATTGCCACGTAGAAAGCCACGCTTACAAGCAAAAGACACGGGGAGGTAAAAGAAAACGAAGTGGTAGAATAGGTTCGTGGATCCGCCAAGCCAAACAGCTGAGGAAACATCCTTGCGAGCAGTGCAACATACCGTAATGACGCTTCGCAACGACCCCCGACGCCGCACGCGCGACGTGAAATACCGGATTGTAAGTGAATATAAATATTTATGAAGCAATCGATGTTGACTGAAGCAAGAACTTAATTAGTGGCCGCTTATGTCGTCTAGTGCAGCGGTTCCCGAATGGGGTTCCGCGGTACTATGGGGTTCCGTGAGAGGTTCTCAGGGGTTCCGCGAAAATTCAAGAGTTTAGGTATAAAGACAGGCCCGATTTCGATGATATTGTCCTGCGTCCCGACCATTAGTTTTGTCCAGATTTTTGATGATGACTCGCGATCAAAATCAAAGTGTTAATAAAAAAATGGGTCGAAATGTTTAAAAGCAAAAAGGACAACAAGTTAAATGCCTTATTTTGCGTTGAACCTTTCAAATGCTTATGTTGAGCGAGGTTTTTGCCTTATGACGCATAAATTAATGTTCTAATGTCAAAATTCGTGGCTCTGTAGATTTAATGAAAGCAGATTTGCAAAAGACATGTCTTGTTCGGAATTCGTAAGTAAATATTAAAATGACTCAGAATTAATGAGAGGCCCGTAGTAATAGAAAATATGCATGGAAACAGAGTCAAAATAAAAATAGGTACCTAAACATTAAATCAACATTCTTTTTTTTCCTTCAGTTAGGTAGTTCTCCTTTTTTTATTTTACTCTTTGGTGACCCGCCCGTTTGTTTCCATTGATTTTAAGTATTTTAATTACAAACATTCACATACATTCACCATGTCCTTCATTTACCAGTTATCAGACTCTACAGTGGTTTTACTGTCAGTTTTAATGATTTCAACGTACATTTAGTTAGAAAATAGATCGAAAAATTTTCGGCAGCCATATCCTGGGTTTTCTGTCCATGAATGTAACAACCCTGGTTAGTTTATTTCTTACTTCAGCTAGGGTTCCGCCAAAAAACGGTGAACCAAAAAGGGTTCCGTAGCCAAAAGAATTCGGGAACCGCTGGTCTAGTGGTTCGCCCACCCGTGTAAGATGCAGGTGTCCCGGGTTCGATTACCAGGGGAGTACACTCGGTTTGGTTGGTGGTAGGGCTTATTTCAAGTACGCCTGGCTAGCTACCACAATTTTACCTAAGTCTGACGCCATAACAACAATTTGAAAATTGTTGTGTTCCGGCAACAATAACTCTCGAAATATGCAACTCAGAGGTATGATTTTGATAAAGTTTTGTAGATAATATTCCTGTGTATTATAAAAATGCAAAAAATACACATTAATATCCTGGTTTTTGAGATCTGTGAGAAAAACTAAAAAAAGCACACTAATTTCGAATAAAAAAAATATTTAGTAATTTTGTAGGACGTTTAAACTGCCCAACTTCGAGTAGTTGAGCAGTGGGTAATCCCCAAGCTACAGAGTCACCAATGAGGTCGGCGAAATTTTTTAGTACTTTTTACGTCCTTTCTGAGATGCTATCGTTGAATAATTTTTTTTCAGTACGTTATTTATCTTAAAATAAAATTAGTATTGTAAATGCCTAAAATCTTAAAATTCAATTAGTTATAGACATTGCTAGGCTAGTCACACATACGTATGATTACACTCACACAGACATCGCGCTAACGCGAGCTAAGTCTCAACAATTTTTGTCGTGGTAAGATTACTAGGCCTTGAATTCTGTCGTCTAATAGGTAATAGGTAAGTAACAAATTTTTTGGCGGCCATTTTTATAATTTTATTATAATTCCACCTAAAGCCCAGGAAGTATATTAGGGTAAAACCGGGATAGATGCCGCAGTGGGAGAGGTGCCTCATTTTCGAAAAACCGAACTTCCCACACTAGCAACTAAGAATTCATAGTATAAGTAGGAGCCGCAGGCACCCTGCACCTGCACCTAAAGGCCTGGGCACACCGGATGCGTAGACACGCGCGTGGTTACGCGTGCGTGTACACGCGCGTAGTTACGCACGTAACCCCCTGACACACCGGGTTACGCACACGTCTACGCGGCACGCAACGCAACCTGTCTCTTGCGTACCCAGCCGCTGCGGCAGCCATGTTTGCGACTCTAGTGCGCGATGTCAGACGAAGATTGAGTAAATGGACTAATTTTTTCGCACTAATTCAATTAATTTTTCTTTAATATCGTTATTCATTATTTAAAAACAAAATAAAACACCACTTACTACCGGTAGTACCGGTACTATTTGTAAACAAATACAACTGAATGCGTAGTCACGCGCGTGGTAACGCGCGTAGTGACGCGCAGCAAAGATACGTGCGTGTTCGGTGTGACGTCCAATAGGGAATGCCTTTGACTACAACGTCATCATTGCGTTCCGCTCTGCGTAAGTACGCAGCCTAATTGTCCACGGGCTCTTGTACGGCGTGGACGCGTTTCACTCCTGTATGCAACCAACTCCGCGACGAACTTCACAAAAACGTCAAAGTTTTAAATGTTAGTATTTGCCGTTGTATAATTTTATAAGTAGTAATTAATTCCGATATATTTTTTATTGCGTCAATGTACTGTTTCATTAAGTGTGCAACCGGGTGTAATTATACTTCAGATTCATCCGAAGATATTAGTATATTAACAAATGTAGTATCGCTTGCATGTATCACCACTTAGCACGTTATTTTAAAGCAATAACCTAAAAAACCTAAAAAGAGAAGGTTTTTGACTTAAAATTGACAGATATTTTGACATTTCCGGTCCGAGCTCTCCTCGTCACTACTAGACGCCAACCACTTCATTCGTTTTTCCTGCTTCGCCACGGACGCACGTATACAGTCTCAAAGTGAGACTTCTTTAAAATAATATTTTTACAGTGAAAATTTAACTATACTTAAAATGCTTCGTGAAAAAAGGAAAAAGTTTTCAAGACGGAAGAGGACAAGAAGAAGAAGTCAAGACGAAGGTACACGATTAAATGCCGTTCATTTGGTTAAACAGCATAATTGTCTGCTTACCTTTATGATGGCGTAACTGCCACACTGGTCTTTTACCTTATTTTAATTTTTGTTTGATGCGAACTTACCATACTGGGTATTTTCTGTCAATTTATTTATTTATCTGATGCGAACTTACCATACTGGGTACTTTCTGTCAGTTTATGTATTTGTCTGATGCGAATTTACCATACTGGGTACTTTCTGTCAGTTTATTTATTTGTTTGATGCGAATTTACCATACTGGGTACTTTCTGTCAAGGTATTGTGTCTCAAAAGACATCAACTAAATATCTATTGCACTCGAGATAGTCATACTGGACTATTTCACCGCATAGATAGGTCAGACAACGCAACTGCACTAACTACACCAACTCAAAGTGCCGCTGACGACGCGACATTGTAAAAAGCAGACTACCCTCAAAGGTTGCCACGTTGAAACCGCTGCCGAGCACCGATCGGGTGACTCCGCCGTCCGCTGGATCCACCGCCATCCACCTTCCAGGCAGGCGACCGCCGTGCTGGAGCTGCAACAGCAGCCCTGACAACAGCGTTGCTCATTAGGTATGAGTTTTGATATCATGTTATCATGATATTCTTAGTGTTGAGTTGAGTTAACACCAACGGTGTAATAGAATACCATCGGTACTAAGATAGTTTAAAACTGACAGAACTAGCTATAAATGCTAAAACTTAAGAACTTAATGGAACCAAATATTGAGTTATACAGCAACTAGCTAATACCTGATACTTCAAACCTTTTATGTGAAATAGCTTAGCCGCTGAAATAGCTAGCTGCTGGCATGCTGATAGAAATTTCAATGAAAAATTGAATAACAGAATCCATACATTTTATTCATATTCATCCTTAATGTTTGTTGGTCATTATATTATTATATTATATTACATAGTAAAAAAAAATAAACATTTGCCTAAACTAGGAAACCTTGTATTTCAGGCGGGTAGACCTAACATGTTGAGAAACTTGTTAATCACTTACTATTTAGTATGGTTCTACTAGCTATGCCCTTGTACAAAATTATCTCTATTATTTTTCAAATTTAATTTGTGTGAATTTGTACAAAATAATGTTTCTGATGTGAAAATATATACAAGTTACAATATACAAGTACCAGTTATGTTTAATGTATAGTATTATGTAATCTGTGGTTTAAGGCAGCTTTCCAATACAAAACTTTATACACCTTTTGTGTGACAGTATTTCACATTTTTTACATTATGTGGGGCATTACGACGTTCGGTTATACCGTACACGGTCAACTATAGTGTAGCTAAGGCTGTTTGCTTAAAAGACCACCGACAGTTCAGTCGAATATGAATGATCCATTGGCCACAGGCCTGATGTGAACGATCGAAAAAACTGTAAGTAAATCGGGTGCAGTACTCAATAAAACATTTTTAAAATTGATTTATATATTTATTTGCCTTAAAAACGACAAACAAAAGACGTAGGTAGGTGTGCCACATCACCACATGCTTCATTTCCGACGGCAAACAAACAGTGGGGCACGGCGAGGAGGCCCCATCAGCGATTTGTTTCGTCAGAAAGGCCGATTTACACATAGCAGACTCGCAGACGGGCGTTACGGCCCATCCAAATGGTTGCCGATGATGCATTCATCGATGTTTGCCTTCGATCATCGTACGTGGGGTAAGGACACTCATTAGGATAATGTATTCATGAGGGTGCATGCTGGTGTGGCATTTGTCTGTATTCAGCGAATACAGGCAGTGGTCGCCAACTACAGGTGCAAAGGTCCACTCAATCGCTGGCGCCGGTAATCTTCTATGTATGGAAGTACCATTTAGCCGGCTAGCAGGGCACCTAGATTATTATTTCATTTTTTTTTTCTTTGGCAGACTATATGAGTGTTATCTCTTTAATGATTCACTTTTGTAACATCTCCAGAGATATATTATAGTTTACCATTAATATGACTTAAATTCGGGCAGAATGCATAACAGTTATATTATATTACATATGAATAATAGTTTTGTTACATTTTGTTGAAGGTTCAATAGAAAGTGATCTATGTTCAAAAAAAAAACAGGTTGTCATATCAGTTTTAGTTAATAACTGTTTAAAAGTTAACTTAGCTTTTAGAAAAAATTTCGTACTTAAGTAAAACTACAAGCACCTAAAAATAATAATATCACAATTTAAAAACGCTCATTGTTTTTTAAAAAACCCAGTCTAGAGATCCCATCACCTATAAGGTTTTAATTTTGATAAGGAAAGTGATAGAAATACACGAATTTAAAATCGTAACTTTTGGGCATTGTAGTGCCCACATTTTTATTACAAAACTACCGCCGCTGCCTGGCTATGATGTTTTTTAAACAGCATAATTTTCCTGTTATTGGACGATATTTACTATAAGGGTCTCAAAACCTATATATTTTTTTTCAATTGAAGTTCATCCTTTTTATATTCATTTTTTTTTTATATATACAGCTACCGTCGCAACTTTCCAATCTATTACAAATGTAATGGCAATTATGGTCTTCACAAGACAAACGTTCACATAACTGCAAAAAACACTTATTTTATTACCTTTTTTTTATGAATTGATTAAACTGGTAGATACCGGTATGTCATCATATTATTTTACTTAGTTGAATATCATCGATACTTACACCGAATTAGAGACGTCTCTTTTGTGCCTTTAAACAATGGGGTAGACTAGGGGACACTAGTGATCATATCAGGAATCACAAATTGTAAAATAATAATTGCATATCAATTATCTAGCACAGGCAGCTTATGATATTTTCATTGCCTTTTTTCTAATTGCATTCAGTGCGGGGTGTTAAGTATTCTAGATGTTATTATTCTGATGCTAATCAGAAATTATTCAATTCATTAAAATATCAAAAAATAATCACCAGTTTTGTTTTGTTTTTTTTTCAGATCGAGAGGGAGTAAATTCGAATGCAAGTCGAATTAGGCAGTAGAAATCAAATGAAGTAGACTTTTTTCTATTTCTAGCATTTTTAGCCCAAAAACATTTTATTTTATAATTTGAGATTTTAGCATTCACAATGCTATTTTGGTTTAGTATTGTAGAAAGACTATTATGACACTAAGCTACCTACTATTTTAATTCTGTTCCACCAGTTTCTTAAACTAGAGGTGATAACGATTGTGCCATCCTGATCGTCACAATTTTGAGCCTTAGTTTGGTACCTCTTATTCACATGTAAGGTACTTCTTCGTATCTTTTATTCTAATATAAAGTATTCACATCCTATAACTTTCAATTTCAGGGACGGAAATTAAACGCACAAATAAATTGGTTTTCACAACATTATCAAGGTGGTATGTTTTTACAGGTATATTATTTATGTTATTATTGAAGCTGCTGTCTACTAATACTATCAGGAAGAACAGAGTTTGGTAACGGTTCGATTATTTAACAAATAATAATATAGACAGAATAAACACATTTTCCTTTACAGAAGTGTATATACAATTTAAATATCAGTATTAGATAATATTGCGTTCATTATTGAATAGACAAAATTGAGCTAATCTCAAGTTTGGTAAATAATTTAACTACCTACGCCTTTGCGTAGACTCCATTATTCAAATACAATGGATATCTTAGATTACTTAAAACTTTATTTAAATATTTTTTCAAATTGGAAAACTTTAAATATTTTTCACTTTTGTTCTTTTTTTTCAACTTTTTTATCTTAAAAATTTAACTTTGATTACCTTACCTATTGCACAAAGAATGCAAACAAGACAAAAAAATATCAAGATTGTATTAGTATACACAGTTATATTAAGTATAATAAACAGTTCATAATCAATTCTTATTTAGAAAGAAATTAAATTCCTATATGTATTGTAAATAATAGATTGCTGAAATAAAACATTTAATGATAGTGGAGTAGACTCGTGTCCAACCAGTTTTAACACTCGACGTACGCCAATACCTTTATAGCCCTAACAAAAAACGATATTATAGATGTTCCAGGTAACACGGCGGGATGGTAAATTACTCCACTATAATAGCAAAATATTAAAACATAATATCATCAATAATCAAACTGAGATTTCCAAACCAACCTTGCACTTAAAATATATTATCATCGCTAAATCAAACTGAGTTTTCCAAACCAACCTTGCATATTTTTTTTTTGTACCAACCATCTGTAGGTACCGTTTTTAGTAGTAATCATGTCAAACGTTCAGAATTATGTTAAATGACTTTCTTTTCTTTTTTAAAAGACTAATACGCAAGAAATGATATTTCCATTTTCTTATTATAATGCTTTAAACATCTACATTTGTTAATATACTAATATCTTCGGATGAATCTGAAGTATAATTAATGATTAAACGAACTTACCTGTAAGTGAAGTTCTATCATAATTATACGAAGGATTCATCCGAAGATATTAGTATAGAATCCCACCCTCCCTTCTCATTATTGTAAATTACAATAACTATCTACCCACTGAAGAAAATGAGGAAATATCATAAGATTTGGACTTTAAACTAAATGAAGTGGTTGGCGTCTAGTAGTGACGAGGAGAGCTCGGACCGGAAATGTCAAAATATCTGTCAATTTTAAGTCAAAAACCTTCTCTTTTTAGGTTTTTTAGGTTATTGCTTTAAAATAACGTGCTAAGTGGTGATACATGCAAGCGATACTACATTTGTTAATATACTAATATCTTCGGATGAATCCTTCGTATAATTATGATAGAACTTCACTTACAGGTAAGTTCGTTTAATCATTAAAAATTTGCTCCTTTGTTTTTAATTTATTTAAAAACTACTTGGGCATCTATCCCTATCACAAAGGATAGTTGCCCTGATTTTTTGAGGTATAGGTGCCCTTAGGAGCATCTATCTCTTCATTCGCCAAATATGCCCATAATTATGGTGTCAGTTTCTATTTATAATATTTTTTTTTGTTTTTTATTACATTAGGGGCCATCAAACTCAACAACTTTTGCTATGGGACAGACTCTGAAATCATGAAAAAAAAAACATCTGTTTCATACATTTTTATATTTTCGTATTTTGTATAGCTGATTTTTTTTGCGATTTCAGAGTTGGTCCCATAGTAAAAGTTTTTCAGTTTGATGGTCCCATCTATCATATTCGGCATTTGGGGTATTTTTGTAACACTTTGTATATTTACATAAAATTGTCGACACACTCTCGTCATGAATACTTAATATCTTTGTAAGCGGGTACAAAACTCTCTGAAATAATGCTCCTAAGTAAATTGTCGTATTGAAAGTTAAAAGCTTAATATTCCTTTACGAGTAATTAAGTCCGGATTTTAGACGTTATTGCCATTATTACTTTGCATATTCCAAATTGTTTCTTAATGGACCATATTTTAGAGACTTTGGAAATAACGATATTGTTTCCTGCGCACAAATATTTATGTTACTATAATATTTAGCATTTCAAAACGTTTAAGATTACGTAGAGGATTTCTTTTAGATCGCGCAGTGATACGAATTATGTTTTTCATTCAAACTGACTTTTATGGCGAATTTGGTTGGTACGAATGCGATTAGGAATTTTTAATGTAGGTGTTACATTAGTGTTCAGAGTGTAGACTTTGTCCTTGCAAACAACTTGAGACTTCGTTTTAACAGACAATTTCATTAAATCAAAACTACATTGGAATTAGTTCTTATATCTATTGCTTCAAATAAAACAACTGTAAATTCTGTCTACTAAAATGTTAATTCTTCTAATGGATGTATTTGTGGTCTGTGCTTTTTTATTTTCTTGTTTAGAGATCAGCAGAAGTTCTTATAATACATACATACATAAATTTTTTAAGGGTTCATGAAGGAAGGTCTGGCGGATTCTTCTTCCTAAAGTTAAAGTTTCATTGTTTTCAAAATGCAAATTGAAACTTCATTAATACAAGCATAAGTTTCATAGACATAACAAAACAATTGAGAACTGCCTGAACTAAGTTGAACTTCGATTTATGTTGGCAAATATAAACAAAGTTGCGGATTTCTAGCTTTTAAGCTTTTTGTTTATATAGCACGCTTACTATGGTTTTTATGTTGGAATATTTACTTAAAAACATAAAAAAGATTTGGAAAACATTTGAAGCCAAGTACTCATTAGTCAGAGAGCTGTAACTACAGAGCTGTAACTGTTTTATGGCGTACCTTATTACATAACGTAGCATGCATGCATTTATTATACCTTTTAAGTCGCTTTGAAATACGTAAGTATCCAGTTTACTTTCTTTATTATTCCCTTACAAGTTCTTAACAATTTAAGACACTCCGAACATTACATAATGTTGTCCTTTTATTATTTAAAAAAAAGTCACGTCCATTTCTGACATTGAGTGGGGAAATTACCGGGCCAAATGGGACACGTGTTTATTTTCCTCTACCCGGGTAAGCCGGGCAAAAAAGCGTATATTTTTATGATGCAACTAAATCATTTTAAATGGCCCGGGATTTAAAAAGTGAGTGATGGCGAAAGTTTAAAGGTTTTTGAATCGATTTTTTAACAGTGGTTTAGTTTTTTAATGTCAAATAAAAAATAAAATCAAATGTATTTGCAACTATGTGTGCTATACAGAGGTGTTACAATAATGTAGTATAACCATCGACAAGTATGTATATTGCTCAAAAGAAAATAGAGGCCAATCTATGATTTTGCAAGACCTTATTTCTGAAAGGCATTTTATGATAAATTCAATCTGATTTCATTAAATTTGATATTGTCGATAGCTGTAATAATCTTTTCCTATTTGCCGTGTTTTGGTTAAACTTGATTTTTTTTTAATTTTGCGTATTCTTGTAAGAAACTCCATTTTTCCTATTCTATCCGACACACTACGAATGCTAAATTTTACTCGACACCGATTCGATCTCAGATTCTCGATCGCGTTCGGGGATTAAAACATTAAAATATAAGATAAAACATAAGATACTTTTTATCGCGGTTAAAGATTTTATAGGGATTTGAATGTCGATGCGAATGAAGTCGTGGGCGGAAGTTAGTTCAACATAAATTTTCCATTGCCATATAAAATTATTTTATCAAATTTCTCAAAATTGCAATCCAGCTCCAAATTGATAAGAAAGGGGTTTATTTCTAAGTTGGTAACTCTATTAATATTCTTGGGGCTTTGTATTAACTTTTTGGAAGTTGATAATTTATGACAGACGTTCGAGTATTTAAACTTATTGAAAAGTTATTAAAACAGACCGAAGCTATAGAATATAAATCGGCCGAGTTAAGTTCGACTTATTCGAATTTATTATGGTCTTTGTGTTAATTTGGGTAGGTCTTAATTGATTATATTATGCAAGGAAGAATCCTTCAGAATTAATAACCTTAGAAAGGGTTTCATTTTCCATTATTTAAGCTGTTCTGTTTTCACCATTAATACCCATTTTGTACCTGCAATAGAATTGTTTTTAAAGCTTCATTAGTGTTTTACATTTAGTTTACTTTGAAAGTGCATTGTTTATTTTATTCAACACAAAACATATACTTGACGTCAATTATAAGGAGTATAATGAGAAATACTCGTAAAAAAGTTCAGATCTTTCATCCGAATCTCAAAAATTTTGAAAAGAGAGAAAAGATTTACAAGAGAGAGAAAGAACATAGTACAATATTTTTCAGAAGTCAAACATTTCCAGCAAAAAAATAATAACAACACAACCAAACAACAAGATACCTTTTCCGCTTCTAACAACGGCCCTCGTTTCCGATGTTTTCCTCAATTCGCCAATTTTTACAATGTGTTCTATCGCACAATATTGTTTGTACTAAGAAAAGGTCTATTTTTGTACAGGCCACGACTGGCTTTGTCGTAATAATGTTCTATACGTGATCTCAATATGAATTTTCAGTTAAGACCCCAGCTTTGGGATTTAGGCGTTGTACCTGAGGCTACTTTAAAGCATGTTGGGGGATACAAAATACTTTAGACCGATATCTCGTTACGATGTGAAATGGGATGAATCTCCATATTCTTGTATGGCGAATGAGCTATCTTATGAACGAGCTTTCAATACTACAACATTTTATTTATATCTTTCAAATATTATTTCAATAAGATGATTTGTCAAGATATTCAGTAAAATACTAGAAAACTCATTACAGTATATAGACGTAAGAAGGGTATATACAGACGTAATGCTGCTAAGGCAATATGCCTTTTAGACATTTTGCTTCTTAGACTTTTTACAACTTAGCCATTGATTTTTAGACATTTTGCTTTAAAGACGTTCTGCAAGTTAGGCTTTCTGACCATAAAGGCTATTTTCTTATCGATAATAAAGTATATCAGTTGAAAAACCAGAGGTCATTATCAGAATCACACGGCTTTTGTTATTAATGTTATTCAACTACTTAAACCTAAACAATAAAAGCATTAAACCAACTAAAATTACGCCAAAATCATAATACCGATCAAAATCATGATATTTATGTAAATCGGTGTCTGTGTTTAATTAAAATGTTTTCAAATAAGAAAATTTTGATCATTACCTATTGGTTAATACACCAAAAGAGCTTACAGCTACTTGCAAGTCAAATTATTTTGAAACGGTACCCTTAGCACGAACATCTATCGAGAAAAAAACGCGCGTAAAATAAATACGAAAGAGTAATTTGGTATGGGTAATTTGTACAGTATTTAGTAGCTTACTTCCGCAAACAATATAATATGCAAGATGCACCGCCCATCCGGCCGCAAAAATATGCACATGCACACCACAAAATAAATCAGTGCAATACCTGCATATTGCTCTATCGAGCCTTTTTACGCGCGTTCGTGCTAGTATAGTATTATATTATCTGTGGTTAGTGCTAGAGATAGACTGTGGTTAGTGTAGTGTGTGTACGAATATGTCTAACACACACATCTCTCCTCATATATAAACTCATTACAGTACTCCAATAAATCAGTTATTGATCGCAGTCGGTCTATTATTTACATCCCGAACCGCCACATCGCATGGCGACCCTGCCAGTGCTGCCTATCGGCGGCGCTGCGCAGACGGTTTTGTTTAATGATGTTAAAAAAAAAAGTGGTCAGATTGGACAATTATTAGACTATATGGACAAAAAGTGATGTGGGTGCTTAAAAATGGACTAAAATAAAATTATGAACTATAAATAATGAATTATCTTTAAATATTATAATACATAGTGATATGAAATATATATTAGAAAATAAATTCTTCAGATGTCCCTTACATCTACTAAAATAAAAGCCAATGAACATTCAAAATTATACAATGTGAACTAAAGGTGAACGTTGCCGCGAACTTTGTTGCTACTGGAGATGAATAGCAGGATTAGCAGGGTGCCGGGAGACGTTGGTGTCGGAAGTGGACGCTGCCGACCGATGATGGAGTCATTAGAGGACAAGGAGCTGGATTTAGTGACGGAAAGTGGCCAAACTGAACAGCGTGGAGCGAGAACGAAATTACTTCCAAAGACTTTTGTAGTTTGATTTTTGAACGTTATTAATTATTAAGATTAATTCAGAGATTTTGTCAATTTCATACGGTAAAATTATAATAGCATTGGTCGATAAAGAAAATTCATTTTAACTTAACTTCTCCAACATTTAAAATATGATGTGTTTAATAATTATTAGAAAAATAACTTAACAAAAAAGAATAGTTATTTCTATTTGAAGGATTTATTTTAAAATTATATACTAAGACTACTTTTTTCTATTAAAAAAAAACATTAATCGTTGTGTTATTATAAGAAATTTTGTTAGTGACAATAAGTTTAAAAAATGAGGCACCTAAACAGAAAATTTTATAGGAAGTATTGATAAGAAGGGAATTTTGAAAAAAAAAGATGTTAGTGTTAAAAAATGTATAAGTAGATAGTTTTATGTTTTTTTCTCTAAAAGAAAGTTTCCGATTTATACTACGATTGCACAGAAGAAGAAAGTAATTAATATTATTTTAGTGGTGTTGGTTTTATTTATGTTAGATTTTTATTTTCACAGTTAGTTTCCGGAGATTCAGCGTGGTGATAAAGGTAACTCTTATTTGCATTTATAAAGTGTTGATTCTTTTAACTTGATATATAATTTTATTATGATGATGGATTTTTTTTCATGTGATTCTAAATATAAATTTTGTAGTTAAAGATAATATTTTAATTTAATTTGTAGCTTTCATTACATAAATCAATTTGAAAGATATATTTTATCGATGTCTATTAGAAGTTATCGTTTTTGCATAAGTAGGTTTTTGTTTTGGATTTCGTAATTGCACAATGTGAACGACATCGAAATTGCTAACATAGCAACACGCAAGCAACACGTGTGATATTGTAGTAGCGAACTAAGTAGGTAGGTATCATTTTTGTTATGCTAAAAGAATTTTAATATCATTTAAGTGATTTTATCCCGTCGTAAATTAATGAAAGTATAGTATAAATAAAATTTTCAAAAAAATAATTTCATATGGTTATAACCGTCATGAATATGTAGTAGATTTCTTTTTCTTTCGCAGGACACTAATATTGATAACAAATTTTATTCAGGTAGGATTTTGTCTGAAAGAAGGTAAGTACGCGTAAGTAATGGTCTTTTACCTATCCCTTAGTTTTGATATTGTACTTATTGCTAAGTAGGTATTCATTATTGCTAAGTTTTATATTAGTTTATGTAATTTATTAATATTTTTCACTATGACGTATTATTTATACCTTTTTAACTAGTCTTCAATAGAATTGGAAACATCATTTGACTTGTTAGAGTTGTTAAAAAAATTATTAAAAGTACTTTTAAACTTAAAGCTTAAACGGGTTTTAAGCTTAAACGGGTGAGCCGATTTTTTCTAATATTTTTCATTATTTATTCATCTTAATATAAAAATAGCATTGTGAATGCAAAAATCTAAAAGTTTATCTAATATTTTTCATTATTTATTCATCTTAAGTACTTTTAATTTGAAACGTAACTAATTAGCTAAATTATCTATTAAAAAAAAAGACAATTTTTTTGTCTTCAGTTTAGTACATATTACTCATAAATAAAATTTTGTCACTTCGAAACTCAAATCCATTTTCGATCATAAGATAGAACATAAGTAAGTACATAGATATAAATTACTTGTAAAGTACCTAAATATACCTAATTTAATACCAAAGACAATTTGTATGTTTTTTTTTTATAATAAGTATGACAATGACAAAACAAAAATTAGATTTCATTACTTTGCGTACAATCCATTAGCGAAAAATTTTCTAAGTCTATGGTACAATCATAATGAAAGATTATATTTCCATTCTAGTTTTTTTTTTACGAATAACATGCTTATATTATTTATGTATAATTTTGTTACGTATAGTAAGTAAATAAACGCTCCGATGTACCTTTTATTAATTTTTGTGGTGAAATTATTATCCTTATGTTTTAGGAGTGAAATTAAGAAAAGATTTTATGATCAGAAATATTGATTACGTAGGTATACTTTGGTACTATTGAAAAGACAAAATTATTTTAACTAAAAGTACCTATTATCATTTTATATATTTTCTTCATATTAGTGTCTTAGCATTTTATTTTAAATACAAATGAGTAATAAAGTAAAATTATTTTTCGTTTCGTCCTGAATTTGAAGTTAACTTATTTGAGTTTAATTTTAATATCTACACGAATCATTTTAATAGGTATCGATGACAAATTATCATGTGACAAAATTTATTGTTAGAAGTGATGCAATCATATTGTTTTGATAAACTTAACGAACAAGGTATTGGAGTCTAAATGTTGTATTTCGATATCGGTAGATTACAAAGAAGTAGCACAGTTGCACTAATGCAAATTGATATTTAATTTAGGTGAAGCAGTAATATAAATCTTGTCGCAAAATATCACACGGGTTTGCTAGTCAAGCTGTAATTTAAAACATTGTTATTGTTATAACATTGGAAAAGATAACGCGTGTATTAACTTCAATGGAAAAGAAAATTTTATGGAACTTATTAATTTAGGATGTGAAAGTTTATTTTGAGATAAAAATGATTGAGATAGTATGTTTGTGGAACTTATAGGTGAGGTTTGAAAGGAAAAAGTTACGAGGAACAGTTTGAAAGCAAGTCTATGATGACCAGAATAAAGGAAAGATATAGGTTTTTATAGGTATTAGGAATATTGTAGGAAAGTTAATGTAGCTGTATTAAAAATCTTTTTGTAGCTTTTTAGTTTGCAATTAGGTACAGCAAGGTTTAGGATAGGTAATGTGATGCGTATTTTATGTAGGATTTGGAATGATGATAAGGATTTATTTATAGAAGTTAGGGAATATACGGTTTATAAAGATTCACATGCGATTGGACTGATCACCCAAAAGCGATGAATCTCTTATGTACTTTATATTCAATTTAGGATTGTTAGTATATTTGATAGGTTTTGGAATGAAATGGTTAAGATAAAAGCTCGATTATACGGTACACATTAAAGGAGAGGTACTATAGGGTTCAGGTCCTTCAGTTGCATCAAGGTGTGAACGAGATTCCCCTTTGAATCCTGTTTGGAGACCAAATTAGTATGTGTCTTAATTCATGACCCTATTAAATAATGGTACATACGTGGGGTATCAGATCCTTCTAGTCGATCATGGTGCGAAACGAGATTTCCTCTGTGAGATTTGTTGGAGTCCGAGAACTTAAAAAAAACTGCCCCCATTAATAATTGAGCTGTGGCCACAGCCCAAAATGGCAATTGTCCATTTTTATGTGTTATGATGATGAAGTCGACTATAAATAAATATGATAAAGTATGTACCAAAAATGATGAGTTAAATAAAAATGAAAGTACGCCGGCGCCGGGCGAATTAAATGTGAGTACCTAGTAGGTGATATGTGTAAATAAGTGTACCGATAGGTGTTATTATGAATTATGGAGATATAACGAGCAAGAGTAGGATTTAAAGTGAAGTAAATATTTATTGACAAAGGATAATTTAGATAAGAATATTGAGAGATAGGAATATTACAAAACAGGAGGCTATGTGATAAACAATAAAGATTTGAGGATATTTATATTGGGAAGATGAAATGAATGATTATAATTTGATTAAAAGGTTTGTAGGAAGGAATATTTTGTTTGTAAATGTGGTGAATAGAATATAATATGAAAGATGATTTTTAAATAAAAGGGAATAATTAATGTGAGGAATGATTACATAGTGAAAGTTTCATATAAGTGTGTTAGCGAAAAGTATCTAAAAAAGTTTTATTTGTGAAAGAGTTAAGTATAAATAAGTACTTAAATAAATGTAAAGTGATTTTAAAATTCAATATATCATTCAGTTATCTTTTTCAACTATTGAATAAAAGAAAAGAGGTTTTTTTTAAGGGAAAATAAAATGTTTTCTTTATTATTATGAAATATTAGCACAGTACATATATAAGTTTGAAAAACTTATATATGTACTGTGATATTAGTCTGTGCAATCTACTTATACCAGTCCAGTATAAATCAGAAACTACATGTATAATTTACTTGAATTATATAATACTATTATTATAGTGTCTCTTTTGTATTTGAAATTTAATGTCGATTTTTTAAAATGAAAGTTTAAAGAAAATGTTAGGTTTGTCAGCAATAGTGACATAAGTGAAATAATTTAGTAATTAGCTTATTTTTATTTTTAAGAATAATGTATAAGATATTGCGCGTATGATTTGTAACTAGGTACTGAATCTATAATAATTAGGAAAATATTACGTAAAATTATTTGAAATAAAATAAAATCAAGAAAAGTATGGTTTCATAATAATGTTTTATTATAATACGATTTAGATTTTCCTGAGATGTCATTTGCATCAAAAAAAATATTTTATGTAATAGGTAGGTAATGCATTAGGCAACACATACCTACTCTTTTATTTACTTAACACTTTGTTTTGTTTAACAATTTAATTTCTATTTCTGCAGATACCCTTTTATTGCTAAAATGTGCAAACAAAAACTATAATGTGAGGTGTTTAGAATAATATATTAATTTAAGAAATTGATCCAAATGTAGATTTTGTTAGTATGATTGCTGCAACTTTAATAATTAGTAAGGTATTCCAAAACATTATAATGTTCATGTTTCAATTTTAAAGTAAATAACTTGGTTTTTTATCGTAATACCTCTAATGAATCTACCTAATAATTTTAATATGAATTTATATATTTCTAATATTTTAAATAAACAAATTTTGTGCTGAAAAATAACATTTGTTAAATGTATTGTTAAGAAAAATATTATTATTTAATCTTCGTAATTTGTTTTTGAATGAAAATGTAGTACTTACCTTTATCAGAAATTTTAGATAAAACAATGTACTTACTAGTTAAAAAAATATCTTTTACTATATATATATATATTTTCTTCTTTTTTAGGGGGGAGGTGTAGTGTGTGTACGAATATGTCTAACACACACATCTCTCCTCATATATAAACTCATTACAGTACTCCAATAAATCAGTTATTGATCGCAGTCGGTCTATTATTTACATCCCAAACCGCCACATCGCAACTGCCACTACTCAAATGGCCAACTTTCTATTCGTTTAAACGCTACGCTTTCTTTTAAACCTTAAATGTGAGCAATAGACGATTAAATCACATGTCGCAAACTTATGTAAATCACAGACTTCGATGTATTGTATGGCATTGTCAAGCTTACGGCACGTAATTTTATAGTTAACGGCTTATTTTAAAGTTTTAGTAGTAAGCGTAGCGTTCAAACGAATAGAATGTTAGGTATTTGAGTAGGGGGGCTGGTCATCCTTGGTTGACTTCGTTGTATTTTATTGTATTTTAATCTCCAGTGTAAGTTAAGGCTAATTAATGGTCTGATTCACGGTCCTGGGGCCATACCGGCTAACGAATCGACTATCGAAAAGTCTGCCGGGTTTCAAATCAAAACAGATAAATCGAGCCCCAATTGGGCTAAAATGGCGAACCCCAATTCATGATGTCACACGAACATCGATATCTTCCAAATTACGTCAACAGAAAATACAAGACGAAATTCCTTACTTTGATTTTTTTGTTTTAAGTTGAAACTCGGCAGACTTATCGATAATCGATGCGTTAGCCGGTATGGCCCCTGGATCACCTATCTTCTTGTTTACTTTAAGACATAACAAAATATTTACTAAGTTAACTATCAAGTAATTTCATCATCATCATCATATCTGGAACCTCAGAGACTGACCCTAAGTGTCCCTAAACAATCGAACTTTATGATTTTATTCTCGAAACGTACGATCTACTTCTCAGTTATTTAATTTAAAACTTGTGTAGTGAGTCAAGCAGCAGTTTTTGACAGACCGACATGGTGTGGCCAACTCAATTTAACTTATATACAGGGTCAGAATAATAATCAGAATCCAAATAGGTACTAAGAAGGTTCGCTTTGAACAAAACTCAATTTCGTATAAGGAAAATAGCTGCATAATTTTCAGTGTGGTGTCCGCTTTATGATGAAGCACGTTTCTTCAGAGAGATAAGAATATAAATTTACTACTTCAATAAGTTCATAAAAAAGCTCATGGAGGAGCTTGACAGACTGATCGTACTCGACCACGTTTGTTAAGCAGCGGTCAGTACGGCCAGGTGTCGGATGGGTGACCGTTAAGTGGCATTACAAATGAGAGCTTCCGTGCTTTGGAGGGCACGGTAAACCGTCGGTCCCGGCTGTTGTCGTCTAATAACAGTCGGAGGCTTCATAAACTCTAACACCAGAGGTGGCCACTAATCCTCATACGTTAAGAAAGAAGAGAAAGAAGAAGTTCACAGCTATTGATTTCCCATAATCTGAAAGACAAAAATGATCCTGATGATGGGCGGAATACGTGGACTTCAGCCACGTTGCGGATCTTTTTACACCCTTTATGGAGCAAATGCGTTAGTTTATCGCTCAAATTGAATTTTGTATTTATTTTTTTATGTTTTTTGCTAACATAAGTTCCTACCTTACTACTTACGATTTTATTTATCAGCCAGTGGGCCTTTGGAGAGACCTTGTATTCAGAGACCCACTAGTGGATCTATGGAGACACACTTGTATTCAAAGATGGATCTCTGAAGACAAAAGGAACCCATAGTGACCATGGCAGCTAAAAAGTCCTTCGTACTAGGGGAAACAAAAAAAATCAAAATAAAGGAAAATATAAACGTAAAAACGTTTGTTTCGGGGCTGGTTTTGCTCATTTATGTTAGTCGCCAGGCCACATCTCATCTGAATCTGGATTCGAGTAAAACTTAGTGATAACGCGTCATAAGGTCACATCATTCATAAAGTCAAGTAGATATTATAATAAAATACTCGTATGTCACCCAATCATCAATCTCTTATGCAAATTTATTGCAACAGGCAATTTTTTCCCGCCCGAACTCCAAAATATCTGACACATCATCAATACCGCACATTCAGGGGTATTGAGTGAAATTTCCAATGTATTTGCTTAAAGCGATGCGGACCAGTATAGATTGACATACAGACTCATAAAAAGTATTGGAGGTATGACCAGCTGGGAAGTGCCAAGTCAAGTTGGTCCAACTTGTTGAGTACCTGACTGCGGGCTGCCTATTTTGTTGCAAGCTTTCGTTTATTTCAAGAGAGTACATTTTCCTTCCAACGCGGTTTGCTTTGTAAAGTAACTGCTACCTATTGGTTCATAGGTTTGCTAGAAATGGAATAGGTACTGCATACTGATTTATGTTGTTTAGTTATGTTATGAAACTTATTTATTTTCAACTACTAAATCTTTTTATCGTCATGATTATGTAACGCATCTTGATCATTGATTCGGTAACGCATCATTCGCTTTTGAATTATTTCTTAGAGGTTTTTTTTTATTTATGTTATAAAGAATTCCTATTTTTTGTTAGTAAGGCATTGTTGGCTGTTGTTTGTGATCAGATACCTTTCTTTTTCAGTTTTGATGATTTCAAGCGTGCTATAAGTAGAATAAAAAAAATAGATCATTAAGATTATGAGGGTGTGATGCGCAAATTCATACAACAAAGAATATTAAAAAAATGAGATTACAGTACCTAGTTTATTGAAAAATTGATTTGTCAGATTTATTGGAAGTTTTATTATTGTCTACTAGAAAATCAGTAAAAACCGTTGTTATTAGGAGCTATAATTAATGGCTATTGTTTTTAAATTCTTGATTTATACAGATTTAATCAATTTTTCATTAAAACTGGAAGCATTTTGTATTCAGATGTCTCTTCAGAAAAACAAAATTTCTCAAAACTTGCATTTTCTTTAACCTTATACTGTCATAACTCAAAATCTAAGATTTTATTTTTCATTATTTCAAGATATTGAGTATACAGTTTTGTAGGCCTTGGAAAGCTTTTAAATATCCTACAAGGGTTTTTAAAAATTCGGATTAGTTTTAAAGTTATTGGCCGAATAGTGAAAAAAGTTGACAAGTCCGACTTCTTTTGTCTGTTTCTCAACAAAGTGATTTTCTGAGTTAATACACTATTTGAGCGGAGGTGCGAAATGCATCGAACCTAACATAGGTAAACCATAGACATAAAAAAAATTTCGCTGCGCACAAGAGGTAAACAATGAAACTTGTAATCCGTATAAAAGCAGTAGCTAGATAAACGATAACCGTTTCTGAAAATAAACACCTAATATTAAACCAACTGTAAGACAGGACGTATAAAAATAATTTAAGCGTTGGAAATTTTCATAATGACCTAATAAGCATTTTAATTTATCTCTTGAAAAGTACTCCCTTCACGGTCCGTTGCCGAATTTTAGACGCTTACCGATGGCACGACAGGCGCCACAGAGATTCCATTTAAACTTCTTAAGACAGTACCATAAGAATTATGGCGGTACCCAGACTGAAAGTAGCGCCACGGTGAATTTTATTTAATATTGAAATAACAAGTGTTTGGTAATAGCCTTATAAAGCCGAATATTGTAGATACGGACCATCAAACTGAACAACTTTTACTATGGGACCAATTTGAAATCGCGAAAAAAAACAGCTGTTTCATATAAAAAATAATAACGAAAATATGAAAATGTATGAAACAGCTGTTTTTTTTATTCGCGATTTCAGAATTGGCCCCATAGTAAAAGTTATTCAGTTTTAAGGTCCCTATCAACCATATACGGCCTTATAAGGCTTTTACCAAGCACCTAATAAGTATAATAGGCACATAATTTTAATAAAACTTTACGTGGAACTTTTAGGGACTCATAGTCTAGTATATTTAGAAGGTATCATTACATTTGCTCGTATAATCATTTCTAGTAGATAGCAAAACTGCTTAAACTGGCCGTTTTTGACACATTTATACTTTACGAATGACTACGAGGGAATGTAATATCTTCTAAAAACAGATTATGGGTGCTAAAAATTCTACGTAAAATTTTATAAAACTAAATTTTCTTAAACAACTTATTAAATAAAAACCTCTGAGGGCGCCACTTTCGGTTTAGGATGCACCTCAAGTAGCTCTCTCATCAAGTTGTCATGAACTTAAATGCAGTGATACGGTTGTTAGCTCTGTTTTATATTATTTGTAAATCGGAATAATCCATTATTTGATCTTTCCTGTGTACAAAAATAATGTGATTGTGATTTATGATATGCCTTGTGAAACAGCTTTTACCACACTGTACAATTATATATTCTATGACTGCACTAATAATGCAATAAAATGTAATCTATCTAAAAGAACATAACTAGTATCGACGAATAAACATATGAAATAGGTGTGGATCATGAGTGTTGATGTGTATACTTATTTGATTTTTAGGGTTCCGTACCCAAAGGGTAAAAACGGGACCCTATTACTAAGGCTCCGCTGTCCGTCTGTCTGTCTGTCTGTCTATCCGTCTGTCTGTCTATCTGTCTGTCACCAGGCTGTATCTCATGAACCGTGATAGCTAGGAAGTTGAAATTTTCACAGATGATGTATTTCTGTTGCCGCTATAACAACAAATACTAAAAACAGAATAAAATAAATATTTAAGGGGGGCTCCCATACAACAAACGTGTTTTTTTGCAGTTTTTTGGTACGGAACCCTTCGTGCGCGAGTCCGACTCGCACTTGGCCGGTTTTTAAATAGGCGTTTATGCCGCCCGCGACTTCATCAGCCTGGAAAGTTTTTTATGGTATCTCTCGGGAACAGTACTTTTTTTCTGGATGAAAGTTACCCTATGTCCTTTTCTGTACCCCTGACAATGTATATGCAAAATTTCATGATGATCAGTTCAGTAGTTAAAACGTGAAGGCGTAACAAACAAACAAATAAACAAACAAACTGACTTTCGCATTTATAATATTAGTAAGGATAAGGATTGTAAAAAAAACTTATGACATTTGTTCACCCATAAAAAAAGTCTTAACTTTGTGGCGGCTATCTCGCGGAACCGCTCTAAACTGGATTTTACTCTGAAGAACTTTTTGAAGTGGGAAATTATTTTACATTTTCACTCTCACACTTTGAGGGACAAAAAAACTGTTTTGAATTCAAGTGAGAGAGGAGGACGCTTCGCCTGGCGATCCCCCTTTATTAAACTCGTAATTCAAAACTTTTGGACTTCATTATCCTCGCGTAAGTGTTTTAGTAGTGACCTCAATAGCCACAGAACACTTAGGTAGTTTTAAACTCGATTCCAACTCATCAACTTTGATGAATACTTTTAGATTATATTTTAAACCCAAAAGCAAAATGATATTTTGAGTTTTTACCATTGAAAATGGTTATCAGATGCAAATCGCCTGAGACGTATTTTTGGCCATATCTTCGAGGATTTTGGGAGGATTGAAATGAAAATAGTACCAAAAGTTGAGGAGTTTATCGAAACACGTGAGAACTTTGAATTTTGAAAATCTACTGGTAACTTTTTTAGAATTTTGCGAAATTCCGAAAATTCCGGGTTTTTTGGGGGATGTTTGTTTACTAAATTGTAAATATTTCGGATAAAAAACCGACTTAAGAAAAAATGAAAAAAAAGGTCCTAGGGTATTAGTTCAGCTATCAAATGGCGAAATATTTTTGAAAATCGGTTTATAATTGTGACCTGTAGGTGGTCCCTTTAGATTTGGAATTGTAGAAAAACGGCTGTTTTCGTACATAAAAAGTGATGTAGCTTCTATGATTATTGACCGATCGTCATGGTAATAGTGTTAAAAGATGCAGAAGCAGACGAGAAGTGCATTCGTTAGAATTTTGAAAGTTGGTTAATATTATTTCGGTTGCGTCGAGGCAGTCAGCGGGCGCCGAGTGTCACAACACAATCGTAAAAGTAAATAGGTACTACCTAGGTATCTTTAAAAATATAATAGGACTCTGCATTTGATTTGATTTTTCATAAATTTTTGTGTTCATTTTCAATGCTCCGATTCTTGCGGGGACTGTAAAATCTGTGAATTTTTTTATTGACGACGACGAGAGATAAAAATGACACCTTTAGGCCTACTCAAACCGGACCGATATCCTGTACCGGTGGCGGTAACGGTATATCCGACCGATATCCCGACCGGTATTTTGTATGGCATTAGGCTGGCCCCAGACCTACCGGTTCCGTTTCTTTGCTTTGCTGTGCTACCTTGCTTGAAAGACCGCCGGCCAACCAGGGTAATTTTCAATCTATCGCATTTTGGGACTAGACCAAATTGGCAAGATAGCCATTAGCTTGGTTTTATCAAATGTCATCGCCTGGATTGCGAAGTAGGAAGCTTTTAGGAGATATGCCACCCTGAACATGGACTCCGATCGTTAAAAATAACTCGATCGCTTATTTATACAAGATGTTTGGTAAAGCCTTATAAAACTGAATATGGTAGATAGGGACCATAATAAAACTGAACAACTTTTACTATGGGACCAAATCTGAAATCGCGAAAAAAAATGAACTGTTTCATACATTTTGATAATTTCGTTATTAATTTTTGTATAAAACAGCAGTTTTTTTTAAAACGAAAACTAAAACTTCTCATCGCACCCCAGACGACGATATTTGATAACACCAAACTAATGGCTATCTTGCCAATGTGGTCAGGTCAAAATATGCGATAGATTGAAAATGAGCCTCTTGGCCGGCGGTCCATGGTAGAACAGCAAAGCAAAGAAACGGAACCGGTAGGTCTGGGGCCAGCCTTACCGGCAGCAGTTACGGAACGCCTTTGAACAGCGCGTTACCGCATACACATCGGGATATCGTTACCGCCACCGGTACATGATACCGGTCAGATATGAGTAGGCTTTTATCTGTCAACAATATGAGAGCTTTTCAAAGTGAAATTTAAAAAAGTAACTGTTTGTCTCACTAGATGGCGTTGATGGACAAGAGAAGTGTCAAAATTGGCTTTAAAAAATAACAGAGGAAATTATTACGTTTTAGGTATTTCATTCCTTGGCGTCCGTTGGTGGTTGACACTTGTCTGTTTATCAGCGCCATCTATCGAGCCCACAGTTTTTTGTCGTTTTAAAAATCCCTCTAATAAATTGTTGTAAAAGTCACTTTTTTTTTAAGTTTAGATATTTGTTTTATTACGATTAATGTGCTTATTATTGTGATTATTGAGCTTATGATTCTGGTATAGTTTAAATAAATTTAAATTAAGTAAGTACATAAAGAATATAGTGATTATGGAAGAAAAATTTGCAAACGAACAAAATGTGCAATTACGGAAAATGTGAAACGTTATTTTTGTCTCTTATTAAAAACAAACTTTTTAATATAATCTGGGTGATTACGAATACGAGTATATTATTTAGCAGATAAATAATAAATCACATGTGGTACAATACAATACGTGGAACAGTGCAAGACTACAATGTTGAAGTCTTTGGGAACAGTGGGACTATAAAAATATATTACATATGTAAATAATTATTGTCCATCATTCGTTGGTACAAAAGAAGAATCAACAAACCACCAATCAAAAATATCGTTCTGTTACAAGTAAGTACTTACCTAAATTCTAGCTAAAAGTTATCGAAATCTTTTAGTTCATACCAAGTCTTCTTTTTAACCGACTTCAAAAACTTTGAAAAGGAGGAGGTTATCTATTCGTCGCGTATATTTTTTGTTTTATATATGTATGTACACCGATTACTCTTAGACGGCCGAACCAATTGAAATGAGATTTGTTCCCAAGTTGGTCCCATTTTTTGAAATTTTGAAATCGATTCAGTAGTTTTCAAGTAATCTTGAAAATACTGTCGTTTTCGTTACCATTTTATTGAATTGAGACCGATTTTCAACCATTACTTTTTTGTTAATGAACCGATTTAGACAATTCTTTTTTTGTTTGAAAGAAGACACCTTAAGAATGATACCATATTAATTTCATTGGTATTGGACTTTGGATTTTGAAGATACACGAGGGAACTCCTCAAAATCAAATAGGAACTGTACAGTGATTGAAATATTGGAAGGTTTATTATTGTCAAGGACGTTCTGGACTAGAGTTGAACTGCGAACACCCAACGGAACACCTGTGGACATTGAGTTACTCGGACCATTGAAAAATGTGAAACATTATACTTAACGTTTTATTTTATTAAATCATCGCTTACATACATACGACAAAAAAGTTTAAAATAAAAAGCTTTTTAAAAAAAGTAAAACCTCCTTCAAAAACCTTAAAAAAACAGCTCTATAAAAAGCAAGAAATAATGATCAAATCGATTAATTAAAACACGTCTATTGAAGTCTGGTGGAGCTGGAAGTATTTTTTTTACTTATTGTGATGTTTATATTCTAAAAGGCTTTTTTTTTCAAAATAAAGCTTACTTGAGCCAATATTTTCTTGAATACTTATTGTACAAGAACTAATTTTCTCATTCATTTTACAGCTTGGAAACGGACTGCTTTTTCTTTGCTTACTTTGCAGCTTTTGTCTTAACATAAAGCAAAAGTTTTTCATAGAATTCTTTCCAAAAAATCTATTAAGTTTATGAGGTAGTTTTTAAAACAAACTCTTGGAAGACATAGAAATGAAAAATAATGAAAAATAAAAATAAAATACTCTCTGTTGGTAGGCTAACTTTGTGCCGTGAAAGTTTTTGACTTTGTGATAGCATAGTTTGCTTTAAAATTTGAAGAGCTGCATACAATTTTACTCAGAAAAATAAGTTCGTCGAGTTGCAAACCTTTTTCTTCATAACGCGTATGCGGTTTGCTTGTAAGCTGTAAAAGCTCCATATTGAGGCTTTCCCAAATACTAAAGTGAAAAAAACCGCTATCATTTTTTATCTGCAAAAATAACTTTGTTTTTCATAGAGTTTGTATAAATGACTATCTCTATCTATCTCTAAAACTACTTAATTTATCTTGTTCAAACCAAATTTTGTTAAAAGTGTTTATTAAGATCTTCAGCATATATTATGTTAAGTATTTAGATTTTTCATTGTCTTATTTTAAAAGTTAGAGGGAGGGACACACATTTTACCACTTTGACACATTTTACATCTTTCAAACAGTTGACTAAAAAATATATCTTAAAAATCTCAATAGACCTATCTATAGACAACCTGCACGTATTGGTTTGATGAAAAAAAAAATTCAGTTCCATATATGGGGAGCCCCCCTTAATCTTTTTATTTTGTTAGTTTTGTGTAAAAATCGTAAAGCGGTTCACAGAATACATCTACTTACCAAGTTTCAACTGTGTAATACAAATAGTTTCGGAATAAAGTGGCTGTGACATACGAACGGACGGACAGACATGGCGAATCTATAAGGGTTCCGTTTTTTGCCTATAGGCTACGGAACTCTAAAAAGATCCATCAATGGATACTTAATGGATTTTAGTGCATAGACGGGACTTACACGAGCTCAGATTCTAATTCTTCGAACTAATTTTTTGTCACTAGTACCTTGCGTGTAAACTAAACATACTGAACAAGTGCTTAATCAGTATGTTTAAAAGGGTGGTATTAATACTAGTGACAAGTACTAAACATTAGTAGCTAGGCTTGTGTAAACATGGCATTGAGCATGAGAAAGCCATTCGTCTCTAGAAGACATCTAGAATATTAATAATGTTTAAGACAATATAGTGAACAAAACTACGTTTTTTAGGGTTCCGTACCCAAAGGGTAAAAACGGGACCCTATTACTAAGACTCCACTGTCCGTCTGTCTGTTTGTCTGTCTATCACCAGGCTATATCTCATGAGCCGTGATAGCTACACAGTTGAAATTTTTAAAGATGATATGTTTTTGTTGCCGTTATAACAACAAATGCTAAAAACAGAATAAATCAATATAAACAATTAAGTGGGGATCCCATACAACAAACGTGAGTTTTAGGGTTCCGTACCGAAAGGGTAAAAATGGAACCCTATTACCTACTAAGACTCCGCTGTTTGTCTGTCTGTCTGTTACCAGCCTGTATCTCTTGAACCGTGGAGCTATAAAATTAAAATGTTCACATATTATTATGATGTAGGTATCTCTGTTGCCGCTATAATAACAAATACTAAAAACAGAATAAAATAAATATTTGAGTGGGGCTCCTACACAACAAACATGAATTTTTTTGCTGTTTTTTGGTACGGAATCCTTCGTGCGCGAGTCCCACTCGCACTTGGTCGGTTTTTATCCCTTTTTCGCTCAATGGCAGATTCTGGAAACGGCAGATTCTGCAAACGGCAGCTTCTGTAAATGGCAGATTTTTTAAACGACAGATATGTACAGTCAGACAGCAAAAACAAAAGATTTTTGACATGGGTTTTTTTTGTAAACATTGGTTTTGACCAGAATTTATTTCAATATTAATAATGTTTTGATGTTTATATTGGTGGTGGTTAACCTTTTCCATATTTATGATCCTTTATGAGATCCTGGTACTTTGGTGACGTATGGTTTTACGAAAAAAGTTAATAATTTTCTTTTCCGACGGGTCGGTCGGGATTATCGTGTGTCATTATTTCCGTTTTAATTTTTTTGGTAGAGCCTAATAATAATAAAAAATATCTTTAGAATTAGAATGTTGTTTGGGACTGTACTTCTGCCATTTAGAGAATCTGCCACTTACAGAATCTGCCATTTGCAGAATCTGCCATTTAGCGAATAATGGGTTTTTATTACCAGCTCTACTTAGCATTTACAGAGAAAGGAACAACATTTAAAGGACAAAAAAAAATTATATCCAGGGTTATTCGTAAAATACCACAATCTCGCAAGAGTAGATTACTAACATCATAAACAGAAATTTTTTTTGTCAGTTTTCGGAAAAGTCGTAGAACAAACTGTTGTTGTTATGTTATGATGATGTGTAGTTTATTCTACTTCTGCGAGGTTGTTGATGTTTTACAAATAACCCTGCATAGTAATATGTTGTTTTTGGGCCAGGATCCTCTGCGAGCTTACGCAGAATAACTCGAGAAATTATCAGATGAATGGTTTAGTAATAAATAGAGGACAATCATACTATAACAAACTATAACTCATATGATTATAGCTAATATCCAGTGTCAGAAAAATCCAGTCAGATTTTGAATTGCTGTTATTTTTAAGTAATACAGTTGTAATGTTATTCTGTTGCACAAAAAAAGGACTAAAAAGAACCCTGGCTAAAGTAGGTTAAGTGATTATTTACCTGTCTATACGGCAACAAGGGAAATAAAATTTACAATCAGGGTTGCCACATGTTCATTGTTGGGACTTAATTTTATTTATAATCTACTGCTTTGATCATCACTCGAGTATATTGCCGGATCCAGCCAGTTCGTTTAATGGAAATGAATATTAACATTATTGTTCTGGGTCATGGCTTATTTATTACCTACTTATTTATGTAATGTATGCTATGCTTGGATAGGAAGAAGGTAATTAATTGGTTATCATAAATAGTAGAATCTAGCATAGGCGTAGCCAGGATAGTTTTTGGGAGAGGGTCGATGCCAATTTTTTTGGGGGATCGGTTTATGTAATTTGGGGGTTCGCTTCCCTTGCTACGCCCATCGATGAATGAATAAATATTTGAAAATAAACTTAGTAATTTTATTGACACTTGAGATTTGATTACACTTCGCGTGGTGACAATCTTGTGTAAGTTTATATCAAATATTAACAAATTATTTTTATGCTAGCTTCAAACAGCGACTTCGTCCACGTTCTACATTATATGTAAACGAAAAATTTTACTTTCTATATGAATGCTCAATTAATAATCTAAGACAGTTTTTCTATTAGTAATTTATCCGAATCAAATCAACGACACGGATAGAGCAGTCGTGGGTTTGATTCTCATTTATGTAATTTCAAGACAACTCGTTTTTCCAGGTACCTAAAGTCCATTCCATGAAAGCTTCCAAAGAAATACGGTCCGAGTGCGCCACGGACCATGTGTCGTGTGCGCCCATTGGTTAATACGTGTGACCTTCAATAGCCTAGCCAATAGCTTATCTCAAGCCACGTGCATTGACCAATAAGCTGCGAGTATTTTGTTCCTTAGGAGTTCGATTCGTGGGACGGAGTACCTATACAAAGTTTAATCTACAAAAAATGCCTCCAAATGTTAGCAGCCCTTAATTTTAACTAGCCCTCTGTTTCGGGCAGGGCACCCTCGATAATGGCGTAGATAGGCGAATACAGCGCTTTTCTTTAGATTAGTTTTCAAAGGGATTCTGTCTACAGAACTCATATTCAAGTTGAAAGCAATAAAAGTAAAGAAGCATTAAAGTAGCTTTTATGGAAAAGGAAAATGTTGGAAATAATAATAAGCCCGTCTTTATACGCTTTAACTAAGAACTCTGTGTTGTGTTTCATATTGGTAAGTATGTACTGAACTTTTGCAGTTATTGCTTCCAAACCTAAGGATAATAATATGGACTATATTGTTATTTCTTTGAAATATTCAAAAAAAGAAACTTTAAACATTACAAGTTTTTTTTGGGCAACTTTTGTTAATATTAACGTATATATTATGTACTTAATATAACATAGTACCTACCTAGTTAAATCTAAAACACGATTTCCACAGGTCTCCAATTCCTTCTACAAATATATTATAAAATTTACTGAAAAAAAACTTTTTTAAAAACACGTTTTTAAAACGGACTAAATTATTACAAAAAAACGGACTAGTAAAAACAGACTAAAAAGTATCAAATAAAATTTTTTGTAAATATTTATAACCCTATACATACAGAAATTTTAAACCTAAAAATGTGGGGTGCAGTTTGTTATCATCGATGTTGTCTTTAGCATGCGCCCCACGTTTTTAGGTTTTAAATTTCTGTATGTATAGGGTTATAAATAATTACAGAAAATTTTATTTGATACTTATTAGTCTGTTTTTACTAGTCCGTTTTTTTTGTAATAATTTAGTCCGTTTTAAAAACGTGTTTTTAAAAAAGTTTTTTTCAGTAAATTTTTATTTTCTGCTTTTTAGTTAACGAGCTAAGACTAAAAATATACCATCTCCTATCTGAGCACTGGTCAAGACGATTCAAACGAGCCCAAACTCGATGGGGTTCCATGGTTTTATTACAGAGTCCCAGTAGCCTTCTTCCGGCTCCATCATCAGACCCTGGAAATTATTTCCCAACAAAGTACTCGTTAAGACGATTAAAACGAGCCCAAACTCGATGGGGTTGCATGGTTTTATTATAGTGTTTCTATGGCCTTCCTCCGGCTCCATCATCAGATCCTCGGACATTATTTCCCATTAAAGTACTCGTCAAGACGATTCAAACGAGCCCAATCTCGATGGGGTAGCGTGGTTTTATTAAAGAGTTCCTGTGTCCTTCCTTTGGCTTCATCATCAGACCCTGGAAACTATTTCCCAACAAAGAACTCATCAAGACGATTCAAACAAGCCCAAATTTGATGGGGTTGCACGGTTTCAATATTGAGTTCCTATGGCATGGTCTTTCGGCTTCATCATCAGACCCTGGACACTATTTCCCAACAAAGTACTCGTCAAGACGATTCAAACGAGCCTAATCTCGATGGGGTAGCGTGGTTATTTATAGAGTTCCTGTGTCCTTCCTCCGGCTCCATCATCAGACCCTGGAAAATATTTCCCAACAAAGAACTCGTCAAGAAGTGGTTGTGAAATTGTAGTTGAAGCTAAAAATAAATCTACCTTTTTTATTTTGGCACGCTCCAGATACCAAATTGAGTGCGATTTAATTAAGGTTTTCTTTTAGGAGTTCGTAGACTTCTGCGCCTTGGAAAATTATCTCCGTTAAGAAAATAAAAATAGTACCTAGTTCACAGCGTGTACGATTTCGGGTTTAGGTGTGTCAATTTATCTAATCTTACGCAGTTGCTTTATTTCAATCGCAAATAAATAATTTGTAGAGAACATCAGGTGCAAGGAGGCGACCAGGAGACGTGAAATAAAAGTAACTGACTGCGATCAATAACCGTTTATTGGTGCGCTGCATGCGCTTATATATTACGAGGAGAGATGAGTGTGTGTGAGTACATATTAATTAGTACACACACTACACCTCCCCCCTAAAAAAGAAAAAAAAAATGTTTACTTATCAAGAGATTATACCTTTTTTTTTGGTAAAGTACATTTATCTAAAATTTCAGATTTTTATTACATTTTATTCAAGATGAATTTCGAACTTCTAACATTATTATTTTCTTTATCACGGTAATTACATAAATTCAACCAAAACTTCATTTTTTAAGTACAAATATAGATGTTAGTATTATATAAATTCATATTTAAATGATTAATACTGATATAATTTGGAAAAAAAAACAGATTGAAATAATTACGTATGAATTTTGTACCAATTAAGTAATCAATTAAAGTTGCGTCAAATTCTAACAAAATCTACGTAGTAGGTAAGTAGTCTCTAATAAAAAAAAATGTTTTACACATTAAAATAAAAAGTTGTAAGTAAGTAAAAAAGTGTATGACTATACTATTAACTAAGATACTTAATATAACATTTATTTGATGCAAATAATATCGAAAATCTATTTCGTGTTACATTAGAATATCTAAAATTTTGTTACCTAATCATTATGGTAATATATCAATACACAGGTCCTTAATCTTCGTTCTGTAATTTTATGAGAAAAGAAAGGATTATTATCAATTTCATTACCAATCACAATACCTAACGAAAATACATAATTCTTGATAAAATATTTTATGCACGTTTTATTCCAGATTATCAAATTATCAATTTACTAGCATGACTATGTCAGTGACAACCTTAAATTATTTAACTTTTATTTATGTAGTTTACCAAAAATATTCGCATGAAATTCTAAACACAAAAATAGACACACTAAACGAATAATAATATTCAAATACATTATACATGTAATTTTTCTGATTTATACCAGTATAAGTAGATTGCACAGACTCATATTCCATAATAATAATAAAAGCCTTAAATTTTTCTACGAAAAAACAAAATATTTTCCTCTCTTCTTTTATTCGATAGCTGTAAAAGGTAACTAAATAAAATTTGAACTTTAAAAATCACTTTACTTTTATTTACTTATTTATTCTTCTTTCACAAATAAAACATCGAATTCAAGATAGTTTTCGCTAACATACTTAAACAACATTTTTTCTAAGTAATCATTCCTCATTTTAATTCTTCCCTTTTATTTAAAAATTTTCTTTCATATTTCTTTTCATCACATTTACAAACAAAATATTCCTTCCTTCAAACCTTATAATCAAATTATAATCATTCATCATCTTCCTGATATAAATGTCGTCAAACATTTCTTATTTATCACATGAACTCCTATTTTGTATAAATTATCCTGTGTCAATAACAATATTCCCATATAATATATTTACTTCACTTTGAATCCTACTCTTGCTCGTTATAATCTCCATGATTCATAGTAACACTATCGGTACACTATACACATTTCATATCACCTACTAGGTACTCATATATCATAATTCGCCCGGCGCCGGCGTACTTTCATTTTTATTTAACTCATCATTTTTGGTACATACTTTATCATATTTATTTATAGTCGACTTCATCATCATCATAAAAATGGACAATTGCCATTTTGGGCTGTGGCCACAGCTCAATTATTATTAATGGGAGCAGTTTTAAGACTCTAATTTCGGACTCCAACTTTCTCACAGAGGAAATCTCGTTTCGCACCATGATCGAATAGAAGGATCTGACACCCCACGTATGTACCATTATTAAAAGGGTCATGAATTAAGACACATACTAATTTGGTCTCCAAACAGGATTCAAAGGGGAATCTCGTTCACACCTTGATGCAACTGAAGGACCTGAACCCTATAGTACCTTTACTTTAATGTGTACCGTATAATCGAGCTTTTATCTTAACCATTTCATTCCAAAACCTATCAAATAAACTAACAATCCTAAATTGAATATAAAGTAAATAAGAGATTCATCGCTTTTGGGTGATCAGTCCAATTGCATGTGAAACCTTATAAACCGTATATTCCCTAACTTCTATAAATAAATCCTTACCATCATTCCAAATCCTATATAAAAAAACTCATCACATTACCTAAACCTATACCATGCTGTACCTAATTGCAACCTAAACAGCTAGGTACAAAAAGATTTTTAATACAGCTACAATAACTTTCCTACAATATTCCTAATACCTATAAAACCTATACCTTTCCTTTATTCTAGTCATCATAGACTTGCTTTCAAACTGTTCCTAGTAACTTTTTCCTTTCAAACCTCAACTATAATTTTCACAAACATACATCTCAATCATTTTTATCTCAAAAGAAACTTTCACATTTTAAATTAATAAGTTCCATAAAATTTTCTTTTCCATTGAAGTTAATACACGCGTTATCTTTTCCAATGTTATAACAATAACAATGTTTTAAATTACAGCCTGACTAGCAAACCCGTGTGATATTTTGTGACGAGATTAATGTTACTGCATCAACTTGCATAAATGCAGCTGCGCTACTCTTTGTAAGCTGCCGATATCGAAATACAACACTCACATTCCAATACCTTGTTCGTTAAGTTATCAAAACAATATGATTGCATCACTTCTAATAAGAAATTTTGTCACATGATAATTTGCTACCGATATTATTTAATTGAATTGCGTATTTACTAAACTTATACTGGAACAATAATCAGGACAAAATGAAAAATAATTTCACTTTATAACTCGACACTAATATAAAAAAATTATAAGAATACTATTAGTTAAAATCAAATGTCTTTTCAATAGTACCAAAATAGCTTACCTAATCGATTTATTTTTTCATTCTCTAAAACATAAAATAAGATTACTTAGATAACTTCACTACCAAAACGAATAAACTACATTTATATCGAGCGTTTATTTACTCACTATACGTAACAAAATTATACATAAATAAAATATAAGTAATTGTTATTCGTAAAAATTAGAGCGCAAACAAATTTGAGTATACGAAAAAGTAATGAAATCTATTTTTTTGTCAATGTCATATAACTAATAAATTCGTAAATAAAATGTTGTCTCTCGGTATTGTTATTGTCAGCAAACCTTGTAAGTAAAATGGATTTTATACGAACTATGTTGTGTAACTTTCTCTATTTAAAATAATAAGCTTCTAAACCAACGATCTCAAACAGAAAATAGTTACTAATTACCTACTTGAAACTATAGGTTACATAAATACATAAGTAGGTACTATAGAAAAATATGTGCTAAACAGGAAAACCAAAAAATATTAATAAGATAGCTTAGTAATTTACAATTTCATAATGATAATTTTCAATTTCTCTGAACAAGTTACGTACTTTTTCTAAAGAAAAGTGGAATGTTTTTCAAATCTATTAAAGTTATTTTTTAAATTTTGTTAAATGAGTATAAAACTACGTCATCATGAGAAATTGTAATTGTATTACTTAACTTGACTGAAGGAAAATAGTAATAATAATATCAAATATTAAAATATCAATGTAGGGATAAAAGAAGGTTTTTAACAAAAAATAAATATAAACCCTACTTAACGGAAAAAAAACTCCTGTTTATGCCGTTTTTAAACCCTTTCGATAAAAAAAATATTTAAACATTACTTAGTTTACGATGAATAAACAAAAAAAACACAAACGATATTTAAATTCTTTTGGTTCAACAAAATCATACATGCAATATCACACGTGTCGCTATGTCAGCAATTTCGTTGTCGTTCACATTGAATGCAATTACGAAATCCAAACAAAATTGTATCTACTTAAGCAAAAGATTTAATTTCTAAATGACATCCATTTATATCATTCTAATTGATTGATGTAATAAAACTTTCAAAATAATATAAAATACCATAGCTACAAAATGTATTTTTAATACTTCGAGACAAAAAAAAATTAAATCCATTATTTATCCTAAAATTATATTATGTGAACTCGAATTATTAATCAAACACAATCTCCACAAATGCAAAATAAAGTTACCTTTATCAACCACGCTGAATATCTGGAAAACTTTGGTACTTATACTGTGAAATAAAAAAATAAACTTGAATACCAACACCACTAAAAATAACTAACTTCTCATTGTTTTCTGTGCAATCAATCGTATAAATCAGAAACTTAGAAAAAAATAAACATTATCTACGAAATATATTTTTTTTCTCTACTTTTAATCAAATTATGATACTTGTACTCCGAATATTTCTACCTTATCATCAACAACAATACCTAATTGATTAAACATGTTCATTAATTATTAAAAAAGGAGTCATCATCATATCAGCCACACGACACCCACTGCTGGGTATAGGCCTCCCCTAAGGATCTCCACAACGATCGGTCCTGCGCTGCCTGCATCCACTGGCTTTCCGCGACCTCCACCAGATCGTCGGTCCACCTTGTCGGGGGCCTACCCACGGAGCGTCGTCCGGTGCGCGGTCGCCATTCCAGAACCTTTCTGCCCCAACGGCCATCGGTTCTTCTCGCTATGTGTCCCGCCCATTGCCACTTCAGCTGAGCAATCCTTCGAGCGATGTCGGTTACTTTAGTTCTCCTGCGGATCTCCTCGTTTCTGATTTGATCACGTAGGGAAACGCCGAGCATGGCTCTCTCCATTGCACGCTGAGTGACCTTGAGCCTCCTTATGAGACCCATAGTTAGCGGCCACGTTTCACTGCCGTAGGTCATCACTGGCAACACACACTGTTCATAGACTTTCGTCTTGAGACACTGAGGTAAGTCGGACGCGAAGATTTTTCGAAGCTTCCCGAATGCTGCCCACCCGAGTTGGATTCGACGAGAGATCTCTTTCTCGAAGTTGGACCTACCTAACTGGACTGCCTGTCCTAGGTATACGTAATGGTCAACAACTTCAAGTGTAGTGTTCCCAACATGAACTGGAGAGGGTACAACATGGGCATTTGACATAATTTTCGTCTTATCCATGTTCATCCTAAGACCCACTCTTTGGGAAGCACTACGGAGATCTTCGAGCATTGTGTTCAGGTCTTCCATGGTCTCAGCCATAAGGACTATATCATCGGCAAAACGAAGGTGTGTTAGGTACTGGCCATTAATGTTGATGCCGAGTCCTTTCCAGTCCAAGAGCTTAAAGATGTCCTCCAACGCAGCTGTGAACAGTTTCGGAGAAATAACGTCTCCCTGTCTCACACCACGCTGCAGTTGGATAGGATTTGTGTTCTGGTTCTGTACTCGGATCGTCATGGTGGCATTTTGGTATAAGTACCTCAACACCTCGATATACCTATAGTCCACTTGGCACCTTTGGAGAGACTGCAGCACCGCCCAGGTTTCAATCGAATCAAAGGCTTTCTCATAGTCCACGAACGCCAAGCAAAGTGGCTCATTATACTCCTCAGTCTTCTGTATAACCTGCCGCAGCGTATGGATGTGGTCTATGGTGCTAAAGCCTTTTCGGAACCCGGCTTGTTCGGGAGGTTGGAAGTCGTCGAACTTGCGAGCGAGACGATTCGTAAGGACTCTCGAAAACAGCTTATAGACATGACTCAGAAGCGAGATGGGTCTATAGTTCTTTAAGAGGGACTTGTCACCCTTTTTAAAGAACAAGATCACCTCACTTATGTTCCATGTCTTTGGCGTTCTGCCCTGGACGATGACGGAATTAAAGAGCTTCTGGAGGACTTTGAGTATCGGCTTACCGCCCGCTCTCAGAAGTTCTGTAGTGATTCCATCGTCACCCGCCGCCTTGTTGTTTTTCAGCTGTTTGAGAGCCATACTAATCTCGCACAGGCTGACGTCCGGGATATCTTCGGTATAGTGTCGGGTAAGCTTGGCTCTGGGGTCTTTAGCCTTGCTTTCAACAGGTGTCTGCGTGGAATATAACTGCCCATAGAAGCTCTCGATCTCCCTCAGGATTTCAGGCTTTGATGAAATGATGCGTCCGTCGTCAGTTTTCAGCTTCGTCATCTGGCTTTGCCCAATAGACAGATCTCTCGCGAACACTTTGGAGCCTTTATTCCGCTCGATGGCCTCTTTAATACGATTCGTATTAAATTGGCGAAGGTCGCTCGTCAAAGACTTAGATATCTGTCTATTAAGCTGCCGATAACGATTAGCATCTACTGAACTCTGGAGCCTCATTTCACGTCTCTGATCCATGAGTAGGAGTGTGTGGTCGGAGAGTTTCTTTATCTTGGGACGGCGGGTCTTAAAGAGCTTGGACCCTACCGTACGGACAGCATCCACCACCATGTTGTTTAGATCGTCCACATCTATGCTGTTCTCAAGGGCTTCGAAGCGGTTTTGGAGTTCGAGTTGAAAGCTCTCGGGGTTTTGAATATGGGCCGGCAATGGTCGAATTGTTGATTTTATCAGTCGAGATCTTTCCAGCTTTGGGTTGATATTCAATGTGCCACGTACCAATCGGTGATCGCTCCCCGTCTTAACAGCGTTGATCACAGTGACATCATTGAATATTTGCTTTTTCGTCGACATGATAAAATCTATCTCATTTCTGACTTTACCGTCCGGACTGACCCAGGTCCACTTCCGGCATTCCGGCTTTCTGAAGAAGGAGTTCATCATAAAGAGGTTCTCCTTCTCCATAAAGTCAGCCAGCATCTGGCCTCTGTCATTCCGTTGCCCAACTCCAAATTGCCCCACTCTCAGCTCATCACCGCATCGTTTCCCCAACTTAGCATTGAAGTCCCCCATCACAACAGTGTAGTGGGTTTTGAAGCTATGCATGGCTTTAGAGATCTCCTCATACATAGCCTCCACTTCGTCATCTTGGTGTGTCGAGGTCGGTGCGTAAACCTGTATAACATTCAGCGAACACCGTTTGGATATTCTGAGTATAAGGTACGCCACCCTGGTCGACACACTTCCGATGGTAGTCACGTTGTTGACAAGGGACTTGTGGACGATGAACCCGATACCACCTTGGGACTGTTGGTCGCCCTCCCGGTAGTAAAGCAAGTTACCGGAGTTGAGGATTATCGAGTCCTCTCCCGCTCTTCGGACTTCAGATAAGCCGATAATGTCCCAGTGTACCTTGCTGATAACTTCTTCCAACTCGGTTAACTTCGCGTCGGTCCTTAGTGTGCGCGTGTTATAGGTTGCCAGGTGCAGTAGTCGTCGTTTTTGGTAGCCGAGCCGCACCCGGGGATTCTTAGCACCCCCTGCCCCGCCGTTACCGTAGCCGCTACCGTAGCTAGGAATAGCGGGGCTGCCGGGGACTGGGGGCCAATTTTTTGATCCATTATGCATGAGGGGGGGGGTTTGCCATAATCGCCACGCTTGGCAGGCGGGTTGGCGATCGCAGTAGGCCAATGTTTTTTGGAGACGCTGCTGCCCGTCTCTTGAAGGCTATGCTCCCTTAGTCGCCTTTTACGACACCCACGGGATGATAGGGGGTAGTGCTATTCTAGGCCGGCACATACACGGCAGAGGAGGATAAAAAAGGAGTACTAAATACCAAATAAAATATTAAGATCAAATTAAAATAAATTCTTCTAAATGTACTAAACATTTCATCATGTAAAGGGCAAATACATTTTAGTCATAATTAACGTTAACTTTATTTTGTCCAAAACAAAAACAAAAAATTCTTCTCAACATTTTAAAATTAAAGTTAGTATGTATTAGTTTACAAAAGGGACAAAAAAAATATCCAAAATAAACCATAAACTTGAAAAGGATCTTTGAAATAAAGGCTCATTTCAGAAGTTCCGACTTCCGCTGCCCACTGCTTGGCTGCTTTCAGTTGGTAAATTCAGCTCCTTCCTCCAATGACACCATCATCTGCCGGCTGGTCCACATCCGACACCATCGTCTCCCGGCACCCTGCTCTATCTCTCCAACCTCATCAGCATCACAGCAACAACACTTTTTCATAATTTTTATTCAGATTGTTCATAATGATTGCTTTGAGTTTATTAATTTACACGTGAAGAATTTATTTTCTTAATGATATAATATATGTTTTTATATTACTACTATATTTATTTATTGCTAATTAAGAGTTTTTAACTAGACTTCATTTTATTTTAGTCCTTTATTTATTTTGGTAGCACCACATCACAAATAGTAACCAATTTATAGTCCATTTTATTTATTTTAGTTTATAGTCCATTGTTTTTCACTTGATAACAAAACCGGCTGCACAGCGCCGCCAACCAGGCGGCACTGGCAGGGTCGCCATGCAAGGAGGCGACCAGGAGACGTGAAATAAAAGTAACTGACTGCGATCAATAACCGTTTATTGGTGCGCTGCATGCGCTTATATATTATGAGGAGAGATGAGTGTGTGTGAGTACATATTAATTAGTACACACACTACACAGGGCTTGCGGCAAAATGACATTATGAACTGTACTATCCCCGTCAATTGGTAATGCGCCTGGCGGCCATGATTTCAACCTCAAAATCGAAAAACAATTGTAATCTTTTTATATACCAAGACCCTATCTTATTGAAAATAATAATTCAATAATTAATATATTAGATTAATCACGTCAACGTGGATGTTAATGTGACAAGGTTCCAGCGCATTACCAATTGACGGGGATAATACCACGGGCAACAAAGGGTAAACTCGACTATTTGCCATACATTCTCAAGTGAAATTACAACGAATCACTGTCTATTGTAAAGGACATCATACGTTTTGGTCCAAATGTGAAAGTGCCGGCCATAAAGTAAAAGTGCTTTATTCTGACAGATTTTGTCCACCTAAGCATTTCTTATTATGGCACCGAAGTTGTAGCACCGCTATACTCGATTTTATATAAGTTCAAAAAGCCTGTTTTTTCATACATTTTGACACAAATGTGAAGCGGTGCTACAGCTTCGGTGCCATAATAAGAAATGCTTAGGTGGACAAAATCTATCAGAATAAAGCACTTTTGTTTTTTGGCCGGCACTTTCATATTTGGACCAAAAATGTATGAAACGTGGATGATATCCTTTAATCGCATTGTCCATAAAAGTAAAAAATAGGTTAAATTTTTATAGCTTAATTCCCCTATTTTCCTTCGGGAGAAGTGGGTTTTATGGCAAGATGCCAAGATTTTTATTGCACTTTTTAAGGTAGAAATGCAAATTTTAAAATTACCTCGTTTACTTGCCAATATAAACACGGTTTAAATCCTTACTTATTTTAATGCATAAATAAGTAAATTTTAGACATGTGTTTTACAAATAGTATAGAAAAAATATACCTATATTTCAACCCGGCTTTCCGGCGCTGTTTGTTCTCCTCTACAGGGGCCGTACCGGCTAACGAATCGATTTTCATAAAAGTCTGCTGGGTTTCAACTTAAAACAGAGAAATCAAAGTAAGCAATTTCGTTTTGTACTTTTTGTTGACGTGATTCGGAAGATATCGATGTTCGTGTGACATCATGAATTTGGGTTCGTCATTTTGGCCCAATTGGGGCTCGATTTATCTGTTTTAATTTGAAACCCAGCAGACTTTTATGAAAATCGATTCGTTAGCCGGTACGGCCCCAGGTCGCATTTCTAAATCAATTCTCGTGAAATTTTGTGAACTGGCCCCCTAGCCAAAGTAACATTTGCAAATTTTCGCTATCATTTCGCTTCGAAACATGTATGGATTTGACATTTTAAAATTCGATTGTTAACGAAACCTTATGTCAATCCCATACATGTTTCGAAAGCGAAGCGATAACGAAGATTTGCGCATGTTACTTTGGCTAGGCCCTCAGGTTCGATAATTATATAGTTTTTTTTTAATTCAGCCAGTTTTTCGAAATTTACCAAAAAAAATATTATAAACACATTTCGAAAAAAGAAATTAGAAGCGCCATCTAGCTGCGTGCCGCGGGAGCGGCCGGCGAAGCGCCAGAAGCGAAGTTTTTGTAAAATAAACTTTTAGTAGCCTTGGCTATTTCACTCACTGTATTCCGCACTTTAACAGTTAACAAATTAACGGATTCCGTACTTTACGGTAACAGATACATTTAGTACGATGCCCTGATCACAAATATATAAGATGACAAGCGCGAAAATGGTGGGAGTAGAAACTGTGACGTCATAAATTTTTCAGAAGGTACCATGGGCAACAGCGTCGCTTAACCACTCCTAAGGTTAAAATCGCTAGCACGCCCGCGCTGTCACAACCATAATGTTTAGTTCGTGCAGGGGCGATACGCGCACACGAATTTCGAATTCGTGTGCGCGTATGGCCCCTGCACCCGTGCTAGCGATTTTAACCTTAGGAGTGGTTAAGCGACGCTGTTGCCCATGGTACCTACAAAGTTATTTTTTTTCATATTATATCAAATTTTCAACACACAAAGCCTAAAACATTTTCACTACTTGGTCTTACAAATTATTAAAAAACGTCGAAATATTTTACAATTAAGAGTCGCCATTGAAAACGACTAAATTGATTTAAAAAAAAAAACAAACTAGCGGCCGCCCGTGGTTTCACCCGCGTGGTTCCCGTTCCCATGGGAATATTGGAATAAAAAGTTTTCTATGTTTTAATCTAGGCTATCTTCTATCCGTATGCAAAATTTCAACCAAATCCGTTCAGTAGTTTTTGCGTGATTGAGGAACAAACATCCAAACCCAAAAACTTTCATATTTATAATATTAGTAGATATTAGTAGAGCTTTGATTATTAGGATGACTCTTCGCATACTATTTTCGAGTGTCTAAAAGAAATCGACCAAAGATATTTAAAAATAAGAAAAGTACATGAGTTTTATCAACAGTATAGTTTTCTGTTTTTTCTAAGTTCTCTCTCTCCTAAAAAAAAATCTTTCATTCGATCAGGACATCCTACTGAATGCATCGATACCACATTTTCATATTTCCGAGATGACTTGTACGAAAAGTGTTTTCTAAGCGTCTTTTTTAATATTAATGCCGTTCTATACATAGAGGTCACGAAGCCACTAGTTTACTTTGCTGGACACCCCACGGCTGTATGCTTATTTTAGAAACGCAGTACATATTTGCGATTAGATATGAAATAAAACGAGATATGAAATAAGAGAAGTGAATAGTTTACCAGATGCTCAACACAGCAGATTCTTAAATGAGCAGGTTCGCAATGAAGCAGGTTTTGTACTATTAAACAGGAAATGCATAAAGTCATGACTTTGACTTTATGCATTTGCAATGGCTTTATTCAAATAAACTTAATAATCAAGCATTTTTGAATCGTCTATAATTATTCCTATCACCTTTAGAACTAGGTATATAACTAGTTCTTAGGTGATAGGAATAATTATAGACTACTTGTTCTTGTTTTAAGTTGGTAAACCTCTTAAGTTTACATTTAAGAGGTTTACATTTTACACACAGTATTAGATAAGACTTAAAACTACTTGAATTTTATACTCTCTCACAATTTTCTGTGTAAAAATACTGCGATCCTCGAATCCTGTAATTAACTTCGACTTTCTGACGGACGTTAATTCTCACCATATATTTTTGGGCCCCTCTATCAAAGCTTAGGTCAAATTATCATGCCCAAGATATTAATGGAGGGTGAAACCTAAAAAACTAATAGCTTTCACTTTATCTTTTTAAACGGAGGTTAGATTATTATTTTAGAAAGCCTACGTAATTTGGGAGAACAGAGAAACTAAAAAAATTATGTAATTTACGCATAATATTTTAATTTATCTTATTTTTGGTTTTAAGCTTATTTACACGACTGCCCAAAAAGGAGTGTATATCTGTTCAGGGTTCATGTATGTTTGTGGGTATGTGAGTTTCTTTATTCCACCATAACTTCTATATGGCTCAACTGATTTGAATGTATGGGGTATCGTTAGAATCCATACATCATTCCGATTGACACTGGGTATATATATATATTTTTTAAAAGTCAATTTGGTGACTGTAGGACGCTATTTTTAAATGTGAAAAAAAATTTTTTTTTTCTTTTATTACAATATGGGCATCAAATGAAAGGCCTTAATGAGCACATTTCAAAACTATGTAATTTGTCATTAAAATGTGTGAAATAAATAGAAATAAATAAAAAAATATTATATTAAAAACACGACTGCCCTGCCAAAAACAACTAAAAAGATAAATAACAAAGTGTCATATCAGTCGGGGGCTTTGCATTTGAAAATTGATCCACAAAACGGTCCCCCGACTGCAATGTAACCTTGTTATTTATCTTTTTAGTTAGTTTTTGACACGGCAGTCGTTTTTTTCATATTTTTTTAATTTATTTATTTTACCCTTTGGTTACAGAACCCTAAAAACAATATTTTAGTCATAAGCATATTGTGATGTGTCTCGTAGATCACTACTACGCAGTAATCGACTAAGAGCGTATCGTAGCGCGTAGTATGCACATGAGCCATTTCTAGCGTCCCCACTGCTGGGGCACAGGCCTTCCTTACAGGTGGATAAGGAGGATGGTAGATGGGCCTCGAGGAGCTCGAGATAATTCATTCTTGTTCACCCATCCAAACCATCCAACCCTTGCGAAAGTTGCTTGCGCAATCTCAGGGCGATGCGCAAACCCTACTCTCTGCCGAGCTTCTCAAGCATAGCATACATCAATCTTTTTTCATTAGGCGAGGCTTATGCTCCGCCCTCAAACTGTAAAAACCGAGAGTACACTTGATGATTTATCCGAAAATGATACCAAACTTGGCTTAGTATTTAAACTTAGGCAGTTATTAATCTCGGACTTCGTTAAGGCAGAATTCCCCCTTACCCCCCACCTGCTTGAAAAATCCAAGTGGCTCCACTTCGTAAACCCATCTTAGGAACCCAAGGATCAATCCTACCAAAGGAAATCTCTGGTTCATGGATAGCCGTATTCTTCGTTTTGTGCATCCTACGACTGGGGCTATATGACTAATGTGGTTATTAACGTTAATCTGATTTTGTAAAAATTTTTAGACACAAATAAATAATTTTGAATTTTTTTGTTTTTTTTTTTGAAAATGTACGTTTCTGGCGTTTTATTGAAATTTTCTTTATACCTCCACATCATAAACAATCCTGAGGTAAGAGAGTGAAAATATTAGACACAGAAAGGCGATTTATTTGAGCGAATTTTTAATAAAACGGTTACTTATGTGTACCATGGGCAACAGCGTCGCTAAACCACTGCTAAGGTTAAAATCGCTTGCACGCCGCGCCCGCTGTCACATACGTTTAGTTCGTGCAGGGGCGATACGCGCGCACACGAATTTTGTTGCAAACTGGTTAAGCGACGCTGTTGCCCATAGTACATTGGTCAGTTAAATCTGACAAAAGAAAAGCCTAGCCACAGAATAATGACACTACCAGTATTCTAACTCGAGCCTGTCCTTGAAATTTGTAACTTGAGCCGCGCGGTACGTCAACATACGATAGGGCTGCCTGCATCTATGTACAAAACTAGAAACAAACTCAAGTAGGTAGATGAAATAAAGTTAACAGTACCTATCTTCACCTACTTGAATTTGTTTCTAATTTCGTGATTGTATGTTATATTTTAGAAATAACGGTGATAGCGTGTTAGGTTGCCTAATAATTCAATAGGTTATCATTTTGCTTTTAAATTATATTTTGTCATATACAATTTATAATATGGTTTGATATTTTGGTAATAAGCAAATAGAAAAAGTGATCTGTAATAATTAACACTTAAGCCGCCACGTAGATCACCGGTGACACGCTTAAAAACTGTTTTATAATTTTATTTTCCCCAAAGAAATTTCTAACCTTTTTTGATATTGTAGGTATATGCAATCTGAAATTTTCTACTTGTAAACGTTTGTAAACGTTTTTCTTATTGTTAATTTATTTTTAGTTTTTAATTCATGAATTGTATAAAACACTAGCGGCTGCCCGCCACTTCGTCTGCGTGGAAAGTTTTTTTGCTTTACCTCGGGAAAAGTACTTTTTTTCGGGATGAAATGACGTACCCTATGTCCTTCTCTGGACCCCTGACAACATGTAATTCAAAATTTCATGATGATCGGTTCAGTAGTTAAGACGTGAAGGCGTAACAAACAAACAAGCGGACTTTCGCATTTATAATATTAGTAAGGACTAGCGGCCGCCCGCGACTTCGTCTGCGTGGTAAGTTTTTTTGCTATCCCTCGGGAACAATTCTTTTTTCTTGATGAAAAGTACCCTATATTCTTTTCTGTACCCTTGACAACGTGTATGCAAAATTTCATGATGATCGGCTCAGTAGTTAAGACGTGAAGACGTTCCAAACAAACAAACTATAATTGTAAATCATTGTGCATCATTGACTTTGAACTAGATTTAATTATGATGACGCAGATGCTATACTCGTCTGACTTTAATAATGTAACACATTATCATTCTTTTTACCGTTTGGTTTATTTAAACTCTTATGGTTTATTTTAAACAGCACAATATACTCTATAGTTGCAATTCGCCATCGTTATCACAAAATACGAAACCACCGTTCGTTCGTCACTGCGGCGCATTCGCGACTGTAGCAGCCCGAGAGCAGCCCGAACTCGAGGCGCATAGGTGTGGCTCGCATCGCATTTCGGCCGTTAGTACTAGATTAGAATACTGGTAGTATCATTATTCTGTGGCCTAGCCCAGAATTAGATCTAAATATTACGTATATTACCTACCTACCTATCTAATCTAATGAAACTAGAAACGCTTAACAAAAAAAATATTTATTGACTTTCCCACAGAACATTTTACACCACTTGTAAACCACACAATTTTTCAATATCTTCGTTTTAATCGGTAACCTAAAAAAAAAAAATTTTTACTAAAGCAAATTTAAAATATTTCATTTTTAGCCTAAAGACCTACTCAAACCTGACCAGTATCCTGTACCGGTGGCGGTAACGGTATACCCGACCGATATCCCGACCGGTATTTTGTATGGCATTACCGGCAGCAGTTGCGGAACACCTTTGAACAGCGCGTTACCGCATTCACATCGGGATATCCTTACCGCCACCGGTACAGGATGCCGCCGCTGGATATAGAACTAGCGGCAACCCGCGACGCGTAATATTGGTTGAGTAGTTAAGACGTGATGACGTAACAAACAGACTTTCGCATTTATAATATTAGTAATATTAGTAAAATGATGATAATATTAGTATGATGAGATGAATCAAATTCCTATGAGGATAGGAAGAATGCAACACTTTTTTTCACGTCAACTTTTCATATACCTACTGCATATTTTGTGTTAACAGCCTAAGCCGATACATACACCGTTAATTTTTAATGGGGAGGAAAAGCGCAATTTTATCCCGATAGGTGGCGTCTTGTCGTTGGTACCGAGCCGCCTCAAAGAAACTGTCAAAACATATGGGAATCTCTTGGAGTATTGCACTTTTTAATTTTATACTGAGAAAATGCCGCATTGTTATGCATGTAACTTGTAAAATATTGAAGTTCATCGATTTCCCAGTAACAAAAAAAATAGTGGGCAAAAAAATATCAAAAAAAATATGCTTTTTCCTCGATTTTCTCCTTTGCTGAGCCTGAGAAACATTATAAATCAAAAGAAATGTTTCATGAATTTGATGAAGCTTCGCCAAAATAAAACAACATTTGAATTATAACAGCTTTGTTCTTTAATATTTCAACCTCAGCAGTTTCTAACATATTTATAACTTGGATGAATTTGATAGGTATATCAAATATGGAATAAGCCCAATATTGGGGCGAAACAGAGAATTAATAGAATTTTATATGCCAGAGTCATTCAAGAAACTTAGAATAATAAAATAAATATGATAAAACGGTTCGTGTAATTTTGGATGGTACAGAAATTCCAGTACAGAAACCTGAAATTACTATTGCACAGAAGGCATCATCAGGCAACTATAAACACGGAAATTCACACTCAGTTGCTTTGTTAAAATTTAAATCATATGCTTCTAATCTGAAATAAAAAGATTACTTGTAAATCTTACACGAAATTTAAAGAAATGTAATGCTTGTTAGCAATTTTTTGTAAGTTGCTATAAACTTTCTTGCCTGTTGTTTTGGCTTTTCTTTTCCGTAATTCTTCTTTTATATGAGCTAAAGTTAGCATAGAATACATTGTTTGTCCGCAAAACCGGAAAAAAATACAATCTAAGAAAGTAAAATCACGTAATACACAGTCAAGACAATATAAGCTCAAACTGACAATTGTTCCAAAGACTAAGCGCCATCTGTAATTCACTTTGCCTTCGCCTCCCCATTATATTTAAAAATGAAACGGGGATATCAGACCACGTTTTTGAATATGAACGTGAAGTCAAAAGTTAAAAATGTAGATTCATTCTTTTCATTATTTACGTAGGTTAACAAGATAGTATTTTTGTTTACGCGCGTGTAATAGAGATGATGACTATGAATAAAATAACGAAATACTAATAAAAATCGTAAACATATTAAACTTCTAGAGAAGCTTGTATACCTCTTGGTTTCATATATTGCGTATTATTTGTTGTATTACCCTTCAAAGTTGGGTGGACAAGCCCATTTAAAAAGTTTTTTTTAATATACCTTTAATTATTCCGTATAATTTATAGCAAATTTGTCTAAAAAACCATTTTGATAAACACAATATTACATATAGCTGCCGAACACTTACGCGTTGCATACAAACTACTGTGACGTCATACAAACGGGTTTTAACCGTGTCTCCACCGCTATGCCCCACTGGTGGGTCCACAGGTAATTTTTTTCCCTGTAGACCCACTGCACTAGATCCTATCCAATCTGGCAGTTCCCGTGGGTCCACGGTTATCTTCTAACACTTTCTTTCCCCGTTGACCCACTACACTAGAGATATTATGCCAAAAAATATGTCTTTTTACCCACTGCTATTCCCTCATTTAAATCTCCATAAAAATGAACATCGGAACATACATGACAGGTGAATGTGAAGTGTTCAGTATTGATTAAGATAAAAAATAATTATAGATAATGTTAAAAAATAAAATGCCGTCTTTCACGAAAATCTCGATATTTACGCAATCAGGCTTTATGTAATCTTTCTGTAAAAAGTGATTTATTTGTGAATACTTTTTTTCCATTTTCCATTAAACGAATAGCCGATATCTATGAAAAAATAACGGCTTAAGCGATTTTGGTCTGGACTCATGCGTCCGGGCGGTCGTTTAGAGGTAGTGTTTGTTTTATAAAATAAAACAAAATATGTACGTACCTGTTTTATTTCCACCCCTGATAATGACCTTCATACTTTTCCAAACATGACAGAGCGGTGGTGAGACCACGGTTAAAAGACGGTTTTGTTTCAATTACCTGTAACCCATTGTAGTGCAGTGGGTCTACAGGGAAAAATATTTACCTGTGGACCCACCAGTGGAGCATAGCGGTGGGACCACGGTTAATAGGGGCATACAAAACTAAGTAGCCCGTTTTTGGGTGAGTCCAATTTGTATGCATTTCAAACTGTGATATCTCGGGCAGTTTTCATGCTAGCGAAATAATTATTTTACCAATGTTTCTTTTTTTAGAGGTGATTTATGTAACATAAAATAAAAAAAAAACATCATGCCTATTCTATTAATGAGCTCTTAATTCAGAAATCAGTAAAATTTTGGGACATAAACAAACCTCAATATCTTGACCAATTATTAAATATTAAAACTTTTAACTATACATACTCGATTAGAATAGGGAAGAGATACACTTGTTTAATTTTCAGATATCCTTAAAAAATAATCGTGTATAAGAAATATTCTAGACATACCTGTTTTTTGTACTGTTAATTGATATTTTCCGCCATCTTCAACAGAATGCTTCTGATATCATTTGCAAGCTCTGGATAGTTTTGTCCTAGCAGTGGCTCTCTTAGCTGTGGCACACAAACCTAGGAATCATACCAATAACTTGAAGTATTTCTCTAAGTAAACCAAAATATTAGTTCCACCATCAACACACTCACTATCGTCATAAATTTAATCACCCTTGCTATCACAGTGTCACACATACCACAGCCAGCAACACGACAAGCATTGGACACACGAGGTTGATGACCAGCGTGAGCACCACAACCCGACCACCACCAACACTCGCTACCATCATAAGTTTAATAAGCCCTAATATCAAAGTATCACTCACCACAGTCATAGACACGACAAGCATTGAACACACGAGGTTGATGACCAGCGTGAGCACGGTGCGTATCAGCTACCACAATCCGAACACCACCAATACTAGCTTTAGCTACCATCATAAGTATAATCACCCTTAATATAAAAGTCTCACTCACAACAACCAACAACATGGCAAGTATTGAACGAGGTTGATTACCAAGTGTGAGCACGGCGCGCACTAGCCGCCACAACCCGACCACCACCAACACTCGTCACCATCACAAATTTAATCAGCCTTAATATCAAAGTCTCACTCACTAAAGCCAGCCACACGACGAGCAATAGACACACGAGGTTGATGACCAGCGTGAGCACGGCACACACCACCACCGACACTCGCTACCATCATAAGTTTAAACAGCCTTAATACCAAAGTGTCACTCACCACTGCCACTAACATGACAAGCAATGGGCACACGAGGTTCAACACTTCGCGAACCAGCCAGCAAACAGCCACAACGAACTTCATAATATCTTTCAATACTGTCTGTCCGAGAAAACTGGGTATATCCTCCTGTCAGATACAGTCAACTTTGAACAACGTGTCAAGAAAACTATTATTCTATTTAAGGGAACGTAGTCATCACTACATATAAAACAAAGTCATTCACCGCATCTGTCTGTCTGTTCGCGATAAAATTAAAAACTACTGCACGGATCTTCATGCGGTTTTTTCTAATAGGTAGAGTGTTTCAGGGGGAAGGTTTATGAATATTATTTAAGATAATTTAATAAAAAAGATACTAGAACAAATCGACTCACCTGATTTGTTCTAGTATTCTTTCTATTAAATTAATTATCTTAATATAAAAATAGCACTGTGAATGCCTAAAATCTAAAATTCAATGAATATAATTTGTCAAAGTTTTGTGTAAATTGGTAGAAATATAACGATTTATTGGAAGTATCGGAAAAGGTCAAGCCACCTTACCTGGAAGCTTTTATCGATAACGCTGCCTATAATCCCTTTGAGATATAAGCAGTGGTTTTTTTTCTAAGTTTATGGATATAACAAAACAAATTGTTAAGTTACTGTATTAATTACTTTAATTATTTCCCATAATGAGACTGAGGAGGAAGGAGAAGAGCGCCTCAATAAGTCGCCTAGAAGGAATATGGAGACAGAGGATGAAAAAGAAGAGAGCCTTAATAAAGATAAAACACGTAAGTCGCCTAGAAGGAATAAGAAGACAAAGGAGGAAAAAGAAGAGCGCCTTAATAAAGATAAAGCACGAAAAGTCTTCTAAAAATAATTTACATACAGAGGAGGAAAAAGAAGAGCGCCTTAATAAAGGTAAAGCACGTTATTCATCTAGAAGGAATATGGAAACAGGTGACGAAAGAGAAGATCGTCTATTTATAATGAAGACTTACAATGCGTCTGCCAGACTAGAGAGTGTGTCAATCAAGACTTACCAGCAATGTGTCAAGGAACCTAACTCTGATGTCACTGTATTTGATTCTTTTCAACGAGAATAATGACAACTGATTCTCTCTCATTCGAGAGAGAATAACAACTGACGTTCCCAATTTCATAATTAATGAAAAAATGTCAAATTAAAAGCGTACTCAAGGGTGATCCTGAGGTTGTTGCTTGGTCCAAACTAGAGACTGAAACAGTTAATAAATTCTCAACTGTGGGGTACAAAGCAATGGTTTTTCCCACTCTCTTTAGAGGAGAGCACTCACCTCAGTAATAGGTAGTGGACATTGGGAATTGATAACAAAACGCAGTCACAACTTGGTAAATAGGCACAAAAGGTACAGAACAGAACACTGGAAAGCTAACACTGACGTGCAAGCTATTCTCAGTTATATAACACAGTATTGAACTATTTAGCTAAATATTCTAGCAAAGCTGAGCCCCACTCAAAACCCTAGAGGTCTTGCTGGGCGAGGCTCTTAAAATGAGGATGATGCGGCGAAAACAGAGGTCTAGAAACTCTTTGTCCGCATGATTACAGAAAAAACTTTTCGGCCCAAGAGTCTGCTCTTAATGGGTTGGCCCCTTTATCACTGCACAAAAGCGTTTAACACGATTAATGTTGATAATAAGCAGTGGGTGCCAATAGAGAGTACCGATAGACAGACGACGTCTTATCCGTTGCGTTGCGTCTAAAGGAACAAGAGACTATGTCTCTGCTCTAAACACGTATCCAAGTTCTACAAAAAAGGGGAAAATTGGGTCAAAAGAAGAACACCATGTATAGTTCGAGTGTTCCCCAAGCATCGCAAAGATCAAGGTGAGATATATTTTTGACAACAAGTTCTCATCCATGTGCCGTGGAGGTCGGTGGAAGCCTTGAGTAATCAAGGGACGTGGGAACACTTATATTACATTTAGGTGGAGAAGCCAGATGAAGAGTTAGTTCTTCCTCGAGTAAAATTTTCAAGTGAGCAAATGACGGTAGGTACTGTCATTTTTATCCGAACGAATGTCGTGTATTAAATTAAATTGTAATAAACTAAGTATGATGATTATTCGAGGCAAAGCTGGTAGTGGTAAAAGTAAAGTCATTAAAGCAATGTATGTGAAAGTGAACCGAGAGTCAGGGCCTAACAGCTTTCGCTTGATGGCTCCCACAGGAGTTGCTGCTGTTAATGTTGCTGGAAGCACAATTCACTCAGCCTTGCATTGCATCTAGGCATTGAAAACAATTTCGGAAAATGGGGGACGACAACTTCCATCAATTCCAGGAGAATATACAAGATTGCCATTTCATTATAATTGATGAAATGAGTATGGTTGGCTGCACACTATTAAAAAAAAATGAGGTGCAGGGAAGCTAAGCCCTTATTTTCCCATTTGCCTTTTGCAAATATTACTCTATTTCTGTTGGGTAACAGAAAGCAACTGTCACCTGTGCTTGATCGCCCGGTTTATGGAACTGGATTTTCCAGCATGCTAGCGAATCAGGGACAGCTCCTTTGTAAGAAAATTATATCATGTGTCATTTTTTCGAGGTGCAGACCAGGTACATTTAAGGGTCATTCTGAATCGTTTGAGCATCGGAAACTCAACTAAAACTGGGAAACATTAATGCCGCGGGAAAAGAGTAAATTATTTATACGGGCACTAGGGCCTAGGCATTGTATATGTTACCGGCAATGTGTATTATCCGGCATTGTATACAATGCCTGAAACGATCAGGCAATGTTTGAAATGATATTCATTTTATACATTGCCTAGGCATTGTATACAATGCCTGGTGGTCCACCGGCAATGTGTAAAATAAGTTTATTTCTGTTGTCTGTTATAAAAAAATAACCTCGAAATTTAAGGCTCACGCTCCGCTGCGCTACGCGCTCGCCTTAAATTTCTCACCTAACCCGGGACCTACGGGAGTAAAGCAGGTTCGGTTCCAAACTCAATAAGCCGCCCTCGAGCCCCCCCCCGAGCCCCCCTCAACCCCCCCGAGCCCCCTCGAGCCCCCCCGAGCCCACCTCGAGCCCCCCCGAGCCCCCTCGAGCTCCCCAAGCCACACTCGTCCCCCCCGAGCCCCCCTCGAGCCCCCCCCGAGCCCCCTCGAGCCCCCTGGAGCCCCCTAGAGCCCCATCGAGCTCCCCTCGAGCCCCCCTCGAGCCCCCCTCGAGCCCCCTCGAGCCCCCCTCAAGCCCTCCCCTCGAGCCCCTCTCGAGCCCTCCCCTCGAGCCTCCCCTCGAGCCTCCCCTCGCATGCATTGTATACAATGCCTGGCCCTTTTAGGCAATGTATGAAATAGAATGAATATTATTGTCTATTTCACACATTACCTAGGCATTCTATACAATGCCTGCTGGTCCACCGGCAATGTGTAAAATAAAAAGATTTTGATCGAGGGGGGGGCTCGAGGGGCTCGGGGGGGCTCGAGGTTGGTTCGGGGGAGCTCGAGGGGGGCTCGGGGAGCTCGGTGTGGGCTCGGGGTGGCTCGAGGGGGGAACGGGGGCTCGGGGGGGGGCTCGGGGGGGCTCGAGGGTGGCTCGAGGGCGGCTTATTGAGTTTGGAACCGAACCTGCTTTACTCCTGTAGGTCCCGGGTTAGGTTAGAAATTTAAGGCGAGCGCGTAGCGCAGCGGAGCGTGAGCCTTAGAGTGCCCGCAGACTACAGTCTTTCTATCGGCCGACAGTTTAGTCGGGCTCTCAATCAGTATGAAGAAGTATGCAAGTGCGCACACTACAACGATTTGGTTTCGACCGATTCTTCATACAAAACCAACTATCGGCCGATAGAAAGTCTGTAGTCTGCGGGCACGCTTAAATTTCGAGGTTATTTTTTTATAACAGACAACAGAAATAAACTTATTTTACACATTGCCGGTGGACCAGCAGGCATTGTATACAATGCCTAGGCAATGTATAAAATGAATATCATTTCATACATTGCCTGATCGTTTCAGGCATTGTATATCGGCGGGTAGCGTGCCCTCACGTTTTCAGCAATAAGTTTTGACGTCAGCATTCTGAGTATTGTAATCTACTTTCAAAATTTTTTTGGGATCGATAAATCGGGTTATTCGCCAACTTTACACACATGACTGGACACACGTGTGTCCTCAGGTAAAACTGTGTTAAAATATTGTTGCTCAAAAATGTGTATTTGACGTTGAACGGACCTAAGGGGTGAACATTGACTCGCGAGGTCTACAGCTCACAAAGCCACTAGTGTGTTGGCAACACTGCATTGCTCACTTCCTTCCAAGATGTCGATTAATGTTTGTTTTACCATAAATGTGTGGTTCTCAATTAATAAAATAACAATTTCAAGCAAATAGATATTTTATCAATACTGTACAATATATCCTACATGATATACAACGTACCTTTGCAAAATAAACTTGTGTATATTTTTTACTAGCGGCCGCCCGCGACTTCGTCTGCGTGGAAAGGTTTTTTGCTTTCCCTCGGGAACTATACTTTTTTTCTGGATGAAAAGTACCCTATGTCCTTCCATAGGTTCTGTACCCCTGACAACGTATATGCAAAATTTCATAACGATAGGTTCAGTAGTTAGGACGTGAAGGCGTAACAAACAAACAAAGAAACGGACTTTCGCATTTATAATATTAGTAAGGATTACTTTTACATGCATTCTACGTTAAATTAAAGAGATTATTTGAAAAAGAAATCGGATTTTTTTGCCAAGAAAAGGGTTAAAATAAAAGTCACTTACCAGAGCCAGTAACACGACTAGGAATGGCTCCAGGAAGATGGCGATCAGCGCAAGCATGTCGCGCACTGGCCACCACAAGGCCACTGCCACCAAAACACTTGTGGTGTGTTCTTTTATCTTTATACAAAGTGTTAAAAAATAACCAATAATGCCGAGTATGGAAGATATGGACCGCCAAACTGAACCACTTTTACTATGGGACCAGCTATGAAATCACGAAAAAAAACTGCTGTTTCTTAAAAAAATTATAACGAACATATAGAAATGTATGAAACAGCTACTTTTTTTTCGATAGTTGGTCCCAAGTAAAAGTTGTGTAGTTTGATTGTCCCTATCTACCATATTTGGCTTTATAAGGTTATTACCCAACTAGGACCATATTTTATGCAAATAAATTATCTTTATCTTTAGGGCTTTCACTCTCGGACCTATTTCACACTCTCGAGATCGAGACGAGACTATATGGCTGACTCTCGGGACTCTCGGGAATTTCGAGAGTTACGAGACTTTGGGTTATGATGTATGATATGATGATATGACGCATTTTTATGATAGTTAGGCAAGTACTTGCGCGATATCACGCCTGATGGTAAGCGATGACGTGATTTACGATGGAACGCACTTGCCTAGAAGATACCGATTCACTCGCGACTTGAAGGCCCCCAGATTGTACCTATCGGGAAACACAGACTTAGGCAAAGAGTTCCACTCTCTGGCGGTACGGATGATAAAATTTAAAGCAAATGCTGATTCGTATCTCTGGTTATCCGATGGAAGTAAGGAGATGCGGAATTAGGTTGTGCACTTTCACCTTAGACTCGCCGAAATGTATCCGATAAAAAACCTTGCGTCTATGCTCGAGACTTTTGAACTTATTACAGAAAAGATTATCGTTTCCGATAAGCTTCCTGGCCGGTATTTGCTGGAGCCCTCCCAAAAATGAGAGCAGTACTCCATACACGATCAAACTTGTGCTTTATACCAAGTAGTACCTATAATTATCTCAATCTAAATTGAGCAGCTGTTCCGACGTGAAGTACTTTCTCACTTTTGCCAAAATGCCAAGACTTTAAGAAAATTTGAAGAGAAAAAAGAACCAATATTGAGTGTTGGAGTCAATGATATTCCGAAAAGCTCTAGTTGTTCAGTAATCGACAGTATCTTCACGGATACACCTTGGAAAGTAGGATTCAGGTTGAAACTACTCCCTTTAGCAGAGAACAGATAAGCCTGGGTTTTTTATGGATTGAACCTGCCCCCCTACTCAAATGGCCAACTTTCTATTCGTTTGAACGCTACGCTTACTTTTAAAGCTTAAATATAAGCAATACACCCAACACCCTGTATATGTTTTTATTATTTTTATATGCATTCTACGTTAAAATAAAAGAGATTATTTGAAAAAAAAATTGTTTCTTTTTGCCAAGGGTTAAAATAAAAGTCTCACTTACCACAGCCAGCGACACGAATAGCAATGGTCGCAGCAAGTTGATGACCAGCGTAAGTATGGCGCGCACTGGCCACCACAGGGCCACCACCACCAATAAATTAGTTACATCTTCTTTTATCTTAATGTAGATAAATAATAAATTATTATAGATTATTATAGACAAAAAATCAAATGTATAAAACATGTTCAGTTGTTGTATTTTTGATCCTGTTATGTAATCTTCATAATATAAGCTACACAATCATACAAGAAATATTCACTTGAGTGTTTAGAGTCCGACATTATACTCCTCTAAAGTGAAGAAAGTGCTTAAATGGTCAGTTACTGTCTGTTTTACCCTATATTGTTTGTTTCCACAAAATTATCTTTCACAACAAGCATAGCTACATAGATTAGCGAGCGAATATATACAGTTAAAATATAAGCGCAATTTAGATAAAAAAATTACAAATAAAAATATGTTTTAAAAACAAGCTTTTAATAATCATACTTTGATAAAAAAGTAACTAAAAAGTTAAAAACAGCTTAAAGGCAAAGTGACATCTATAGTCAACATTTTGATAGCCACTAGACTAATGATAATATCTGCACTTTTATTTTGAAAACTTTTGACTGAAATTTAATTCACGAAAAGATTTGATTGCAGACGGATAAACACCGGACAGGTGAAACTAAATTATAGCTTCGGACAAACTGACGCGATTCGCTCGTGTGGCAAGGACGCGAATACTACGCTATTCGCTCGTTCACTTAGCCGTTCAAACTGAGGCAAATCGCACGCGTCAAACATTGGGCGCATTCTGCCAGACAAATCTTTGAGTCATCGATCGCCATCACCACAAAGTAATTTTAATTTTAACCATGGAAAGTAGTTTGTATGGAATGTTCAAAATTTTACTTTCCATGGTTAAAATTTACTCTATGGCGATGGATCACGGTAAATACCACGCGTCTAGTCGTCGCCTTGCTCTAAGACGGTATGTGATCCATCACTATACCACACACAATGAGTAAATTATTCACTCAGTTGGACCACAGTATTTACCATGCGCGTAGGTAGCCGTCGCCTGTGACGTTTGGAACGAGAAACTAGAAAGTTGTGTAAACGGCAGGCTGTAATCTAAATAGATACTTTTTACTACTAGCACTTGGAGCATATAGGTTGCTGAACGCAACCCTATCGCGCGATTCACGCGCGATTTGCTCGCGATTCGCGGTTTCGCTGCAACTCGTGCGACTATTCGCGCCAATGTGAATACGCCCATACAAGTTAGCTGACGCAATCGGCGCGAGCGAATCGCGCCGCGAATTTTGCGCGGAATTCGCCTCAGTTTGTCCGGAGCTTAAAGCTTGTAAAAAGGTTTTCGCGCTTGCGCATAGTAAAAACGACCGTGCATTCGCCGCGATGTCAGCTTTTGAACTCGTGCGCAGAGCACGGCCGGCCGGCCAGCTGGCGTGCGGCGCAGTGCGGACAAACTGCATTGCATTTTACTGAACATATTCGCGCTCGTTGTTTAGTTCGCGGAATTAAATAATATTTTTTTTACCATCGCCCATAGATGTAGCACATCACCATATCAAACGCACGACACCCACTGCTGGGTATAGGCCTCCCCCAAGTATCTCCACGACGGTCAGTCCTGCGCTGCCCGCATCCAGTGGCTTCCCGCAACGTTCAACAGATCGTCGGTCCACCTTGTCGGGGGCCTACCCACGGAGCGTCGTCCAAATAAACACCCATTCTAAGCTTATATATTAATATCGAAGTCTCTCTCACCAGTAATGGTAATACGAGGCTGATGACCAGCGCGTATACGGCGTAGAGCAGCCACCACAGCACAACTACCACCAACACACTTGCTACAATCACCTAAAAAGATCAAGTGAAAAAATCACTATGAATAAGTCATTTCTTACACAATGACGCATGTGGTACCTACATTGTCCTTATCCTTATCCTTATATCCTTATCCTTACATATAATAAAGCAGTAAAAAAGTGTGTCATTACATATATTTCAAAAAAAAAATCTGGGGCGATGGAGAATATGGAGATAAAGTAATAGAGTGTGATTGACATTTGAAAAAAAAAGTGTGTCTGTTTGTCTGTTTGAACACGCTAATCTCAGGAAATACTGAACGGTTTTGAATGAAACTTTTTTCGTTAAAAAGCTGTTAAGCCTGGGCATAACTTGGGGTATAATTGATTTTGGAAAATGGAACACTTGATGCCGAACCATAATGGTCCAACTTAACTATAAGTAATATAAATATGACACCTTGGCAAAAGTTGTTCAGCCTGATGAGCATTTTTTGTTGAGGTATAAAAATCGAAGATCTGGAACACCCGATGCAGAACCATAATGTTCCAACTAAACTATACAAAATATAAAAATGGCACCCTAGCAAAAGTTGTTCAGCTTGATGAGCATTTTTTGTTGAGGTACAAAAATCGAAGATCTGGAACACTTGATGCAGATCCATAATGGTCCAGCTAAAGTATACAAAATATAAAAATGTCATCTTTTCAAAAGTTGTTCAGCCTGATGAGCATTTTTTGATAAGGTATAAAATCGAAGATTTGTAATACTTGATGCAGAACCAAGTTTAATTTATGTGCAAAAAATCGAAGATCATCTGATGTGGAAATCTAAGAGATCGTTAAAGATGTTTAGCATAATCTAATATATAAAATCGTTAAACCAGAACGAGACAAAAAGCGAGATGGCGCTCTACGAAACTTTCTTGACACGTTTCTCTTAAACGGCACAATATTTCTCGGGAATTTGTGTGTAATTTGATTCCTTGATGCCGGCAATCGCGAAAAATCCCAAGAAAATATGACATTGGGTGTTTAAATTTTGAATTATGAGCAATATAAAATTGCAAATTTACCTAATAATATAAGTAATAAAGAAGTAATATTATTTTCGCAGGGTTGCTAAGTTACCACATGGTTACCACTGACTGACTTAAAACCTGTTGATTTTCTCTGATTGTCATCACAAGCGTCATGTGATTGTCATTAGAGCATGCAAAATTATTATTTTAATTATATGAAATATGAGAGGGAAATCACGTTTTTATTTCGTCGATTAAATATTGCCATCAGTGTCAATTAAAATTTAATAATTTACGCGAGTTTCTATGCGTCCAAATGGTTCGCTTAGAATTTATACCAAAGAAGCTGCAAGGAAGTCTGTGCTGTGCTACGCTGCAGCCGTATGGTATAAGTACATAATGTTCCTCAGTTTTTATTGTAAAGAGAGCTTAGCTCAGTACCCAAAGAATGGTGCTTATTTTATTGACGAAAGCTTATAGGACGTGTTACCTGTGCTTGCTAAAGTTTTCCTTGCTGAACTTGAGATTTTTCGGGCGGGACCATTTGCGGAGGAAGGGAGCCTCCTGGCTCCCAGGGAGTGCCGAGGACTAAGAAGAGCCATTAAAGAGGAGACCGTCGCTATTTGGCAGGAACGATGGGACTAGAGCGAAGGCGGATGCGAACTCTATAGATTCATTCTCTATATCGCAGTGAGCCTCTCCGGAGATTGAACTAGATTCCATCGTCTCTCAACTACTGACCGGACATGGATGTATCAGGCATCGGAATAGTCAAGCTAGCCAAGATCACGCACTGTGAGATTGACCAATACCCAGAAACTGGACCCGTTAATAACCAGAACCCCATCTGTTGCCGTGAAAACTGAAAAGCACTGCACGAGTTTGCGCGCATCTGGTACACCATCAGAATATGGTATGAATAGGTCTGAATGAATTTAGAGAGTAGCCCGAAGTACCGTTTTGTAGAGCCTAGATCCAGATGGGGGAGAGTTAAGAGATAGCCAAAAAGAAAGGACGGAAACAGAATTAAAGGACGGAAACAGAATTTGTAGGGAGTTATAAAAGTGCAAACGGGGAAAGCACTCTCCCAAGATTTAGTCCGTATACACCGAGAAGGTAGGAAGGACCAAGGCTTGGTGGAGAATTGCGTCTAAGGTAGAGGTCATATACTGTAGGTCCTAAACTGTTCATTTTCTGTTAATTAATTGTTACTTTACTATATTTGTAAATAATCTCTTAATTCTGTAACTAACCTGTACATTATTTATTATGTAAATAACAATTTATGCATTAAAATCTTTTCAGAGCATAAACAGTTAAACTATTTAGTGTTTTCACTGTGGTTTTGAAAGAATAAATTGTTTGTCATAGTATAGTTTCGTCCACGCGGGCGGAGCCGCGGGCAGATTATAGTATAAATTAATAACATAAGCTGGGAGTACCTCCACGTGGTGAAGGCGGTAACAGTATGGGCCTAATTTTAGGTATCGACTTGCCTAAATACGGGTTAGACGCTTAAAGCCGCTGGTGTCGATCTAAGGACTGGTTGTTTTTCGTATGGCAAACTTTATGTGGCTTTTCCAGGGTTAGTAACGCTTCAGGTCTTTTCATAATGGCGCCTGAAGGAAAGACTCCGAACATAGTTTATAAAGAATTTTTTTAAACTATGTTTCATCATCATCATATCAGCCACACGACACCCACTGCTGGGTATAGGCCTCCCCTAAGGATCTCCACGACGATCGGTCCTGCGCTGCCTGCATCCACTGGCTTTCCGCGACCTTCACCAGATCGTCGGTCCACCTTGTCGGGGGCCTACCCACGGAGCGTCGTCCGGTGCGCGGTCGCCATTCCAGAACCTTTCTGCCCCAACGGCCATCGGTTCTTCTCGCTATGTGTCCCGCCCATTGCCACTTCAGCTGAGCAATCCTTCGAGCGATGTCGGTTACTTTAGTTCTCCTGCGGATCTCCTCGTTTCTGATTTGATCACGTAGAGAAACGCCGAGCATGGCTCTCTCCATTGCACGCTGAGCGACCTTGAGCCTCCTTATGAGACCCATAGTTAGCGGCCACGTTTCACTGCCGTAAGTCATCACTGGCAACACACACTGTTCATAGACTTTCGTCTTGAGACACTGAGGTAAGTCGGACGCGAAGAATGTGAAACGCGAAGAACGAACTATGTTTACAATATTAAATATAATAAAATATAATAAAATATAAATATAAAAAATAAAATAAAATATTTTTTTTAACTTTTAACACTCCTACAAGTATTTTCTTATGTATCTACATTAGTTCATATTTATATGCTACGCTGGAGTCATAAAGTCCACGCGTACGAAGTCGCGGGCATCAGCTAGTATAAAATAATAATGATCAATTTTATCGACAAAACCCCATACATGTTGGCTTGTTGGGGTCCATTCCCTCTCCTGTTGGAATGACCGGCATTTTAAATTTGACTTTTTATTTTAAATAGCCCTGCAGAAAAATATTAATTTCTCGGGATTTAAAAGTCCTACAGTTACAAAAAAATATTTTTCGAAAGATAATAATATCACCGATTAGTTAAAAAAAATATTTCTGCAAAGATGTACGTCATAAAAATTACTAAATTAAATTTTAATCCAATATTTTTTTTTCTTTTAGTTTTTCTCACAGATCTCAAAAATTAGGATATTAATGTGCAATTTTTTTAATACATAGGAATAGGTATTACCTTCAAAATGACATCACAATTATTGGCCTGAGTTGCATATTTCGAGAGTTATTGTTGTTTGAATATGACCTTTATAGCACTAAATGTTAATTTGCGAAGATGATCAAAATTCAAAACTCATAAAACTTGCTTCTATGACTTAATGACATTTACTTTCAGATAAAATTCAACTTAATTAAAAAACTGATCAAATTGTTTCTAGATTTGTCCATTTTCGAAAAAATAAAAATAATTTGTTACGTAAGGCTCTTATTTAAACATTAATAACTCTCGAAATATGCAACTCAGAGCAATAATTTTGAGGTTGTTTTGTAGCTAATATTCCTATGTATTATAAAAATGCAAAAAAACGCAAATGCAAAAAACAGAATAAAGTAAATATTTAAGGGGGGCTCCCATACAAGAAACGTGTTTTTTTGTTGTTTTTTGGTACGGAACCCTTCGTGCGCGAGTCCGACTCGCGCTTGGCCGGTTTTTTCATTTTGAGGTGTGGAACCCTAAAAAGATGTATTATCAAAGCGACTTAAATAACAAGGTCTTCTGCCTATGAGCAGTTTTCTTTTATTGGTAACGGGCAGGCATTGTACCACCATCTTGTTTGGTAAACAGGATGTGGTATAAGGTGTAACACGCTTGCCAAGGAAATGCCTATTCACTCTTGCCTTGAAGAGACCAAGGTTGTATGGCCTGTTAGCAAAATTCCCCATTACTTCAAATTATTAGACAGTCAGCGTCAAACTGATATGAGCATCTAAGCTAAGAAAATTTTGAACACCTCGACAGCTTATACACCGTTAAATTTTAGGGTTCCGTACCCAAAGGGTAAAAACGGGACCCTATTACTAAGACTCCGCTGTCCGTCTGTATGTCTCCAGGCTGTATCTCATGAACCGTGATAGGTAGACAATTGAAATTTTCACAGATGATGTATTTCTGTTGCCGCTATAACAACAAATACGAAAAACAGAATAAAATAAATATTTAAGGGGGGCTCCCATACAACAAACATGTTTTTTTGCCATTTTTTGGTACGGAACCCTTTGTGCGCGAGTCCGACTCGCACTTGGCCGGTTTTTTAAATATATCTGAAAATGAAAAAGGGATGTCAGACCACTTGAATGAACAACTTTTACTACGGGGTCAACCACGTAATCGCGAAAAAAAACTGCTGTTCCATTATAGTCCTGTCGATGTTGTACTTTTTTATGGAACAGCTGATTTTTTTTCGAGATTCCGTGGTTGGCTCCATAGTAAAAGTTGTTCATTCACGTGGTCTGAAATCCCCATTTTTTCGATATATTACGGTATATAAATATGAAACAATGAGTGGGATATTTTGAGCACTTTGTGAGATTACAACAATATGATGATTCGGACCGCGGATATCAAATTGCTTTTATGTTTTTCAGATCGATTTGACTTCCCTAGACGCTTATATTAATTGACGCTGATTGGACATCACCACACACGTTGCTTGTACTATTATGTATTCTGTGACATTGCTCCAATTCCCAAGTAATTAGCTGAAGCTACAAGAGTGGTAAAACACACACACAGACATACATTAGCTTTCTAAAGTAACCCGGCTGGTTGAACCCAGAACCTTAGAGATGGCAACACAAGAAAACCACTAACCACTTGACCAGGGAGTTTGTCGAAAACTCCTCGTAACTTGGAATAGATATGTGATGTTTAAAAAATATATTGAAGGTCATACGTTATATACAAAGAGAGCATTCTGCCACTGACACTGGTAGTAGGGCATTCTGACTCAGAAGTCGCCCGCTATTTGCCTGGCGAGGTTCAGCACTTCAGCAGCGTAGACATACTCCTGCGCTTTGCCCGGTGATCTGAAAACAGGCTCTGTATAATCAATCTTATCTGTATAATGTGCCTTACCCTAAGAACAATAACTAAAGGTAGTTATTGTTCTACCACTCGCCTCTTTCACCCACAGTGGCATTGTGATAACTATATTTTTTGATACACTAATATTAATTTCTAAAGCGTTTCATTATGTTTTCTCAGCGTTTTGCTGCCAAGCATCCTAAAAAAATTCTAAAAGCAGCCCAGCATAGCATAATATTGTCCTATTCCTAAAACATTATTCTGATCTGTCTCCAATGTAAAGATAACTAGCATAATTGCTTGATTATGAAATAACCAAATGGAAAATGTTTTTTTTACAAAGCGGAGTATAATCTAAAGCACCCATTACACGGTAGGTTTTGCTGTCAGTTTAACCACAGTACATATACAAAGTGGAGAGGTCAATGCAACAATAAATTAAATTTCGTATATCTAGTAACGCTTCCAGTCTGCCTGTAAAATATCAATGAAAGATATCCAGTAGTTTAGTCACAAGAAACATTTTTTCGTTTTTAACATTTTCTACATGCTGTATCTATTACTAAGCTATTGCCGACAAATTAAAAACCCCTACATCAGTATAAATTAACACACTGTTGCCGAATTGTACCTTATGCTCAAGCCGTAAGAGTCATTTTTTATTGCGTGTCATCTAAAAATGTGCGAATGAGACAAAATCTACTTCGAACAAACAATAAAGTTGACAACGTTTCGAAATCTTTTACCTGTATAAAAATGAGTATTTATTATGATTAAATTACTTGCTTTAATTAAACTACTTAAACACTTTTTTACGTGCCAAAGTCCTACACCTTGTCTACACGTTTACCTACAGTGGTGTTTCTTTAAAGTTTTATGGAAATTGAAATAAATGCACTTCAAACCAACCTGTATTTTATTCAGATTCAAACGTTAACAATATCGTTTCGCTGAAAACTGCGGTTTTAGTAGTATCATGAACTCCACTTAGGGACTGTTACATTACAACAGCCATTACAAGTCCGATATTATTTTCGAATAAGTTAAAATAACCTAAAATACTCATTACAATTAAAAAAATAAAAAGCACAAGCGGAAAATATGTTGACACTTGACAGCGACAGTTTTTTTTTGTGAATGCTCGTTGTCCGGTTTTTTATTTTTCAGATATGACGATATGTGTTCTCTAAGTGCTAGTAGTGAAGAAAATTCATTCAACTATGGTATAATGTTTTCACTAATATACTGTAATTTTTAGTCTGTGACTTTTTAATATTTTATTTTTATTCTGTTTACTTTTTGTACAACACAACACAAAAACGCCCAAAGAGCATGTCGATGATGACTTGACGTCTCATTGACGCAGTCTTATTAAAATCTGATATAATACGAATAAGTATTACTTCTACTATTTCACAGTTTTCGAGTACATCTACATGATTTTAATTTATTTTTAGCTCTACGGACATACCGAGAGAGATATTATGGTAACATTTGTGTTTGTCCGCTGTCCAAAGGATACAAGAAATATTCAATTTGTGACTAGGTATTCAGTGGACAGAATAACTTTAAATCAGTGATTTAGGATTCAAATTTAGCAAAATAAAAAGTTACAGTAAAAAGCAAAAAAAAAAAAAAATATTGCCATGGTTTTGAAAAATCTCAGCAATGAAAATTGCCGTATGGACAGCGTTGTTACATGATGCCGTAGCTCGAGTCGCTGCCGTAGATATCAAGAAAAACACTGTTTTAATTCAGCATTAAATGGCGCCAAAAGTTCATTTCGCGGCTTATCACCTGTCAATACTATTCTGTGATCTAACACCGCGCTGTTGCCGCTCTTACCATGTAAGTAACCAATATTTATAAAGGGTGTTTAATTTCGTACTTGTTTTTGTGGTATTTAGTTTGTTCGAAAAAATATTTTTTTTTATTTCGCTCCTAGGAATTATTTGATAGTTTCAAAATACTTCTATGAACTAGTGTCTACAGTGTTATCATTTATTGTCGCATTGTCATATCCACGTTGTATAAGTTTTTTCAAACAGTATGAGAGCTCCATGGAAACGTTCGAATTTGACGGCTGACGTCACTCTAAGAGCTCTAAGCAAAGTTCGCAGTACTTTGGTCAGGGTTGTGACATCGCGTCGCCGTTGTTTCCATAGCGTTCGTGCGTAGCATTCCACGAGACGGCCGGAAAATGCCAACCCTAGCGATCCGACGGAGTGCAATGACAAAGGGGCCTATGTGACGTTAGCTCCTCTACTGTTTGAAAAACTTATATATGTACTGTGGTTTAACCACAGTCACGGGCTGTGACTGACGATTAACCTACCGTGTAATGTAGTGACTGATGGTTGCATGATGTGATTTGTTCTTTCCATCAGTCAATCAGTCAAACGTAATTCATGACTGATGGAATTTGACTGACGCTTGCATGACCATGTAATGGCTGCCTAAAGGTGCCCACATAAAAAAGCAAGTTACAGGTCGGTACCGCTTGGTACGGTCTGCGCGCCGCGGATGTATGCGCAAACTTTGGCGCAAACGTACCAACAACCTGTTTTCTTTATGCGGCCTCCCATACAAAAGTATGGTCTACTTACCTTTACCGATCGGCACAGACCTGCACCGACCAGTACCGACCTGTAACCTGCTTTCTTTATGCGGGCATTCTAAGGGGGTAATTTTACCAGTCCAATACATCCAACACAATACACCATGACACCAACACAATACATCTGTATGTAAGTTAATATACGGTAGTTTACGGTCAATTTTTTCTAAACGATATTGCATGCTGTAATTAGTTACTTTAAGATCTAGTAGTTAAGTCGCATGTAGTTCAAATGTATAAATAAAGAAATAAACTTACGCATAAAACAATGACTACGATCAATCTTAGATAAATAACCTAAGCGATCAATTTAGAATGCTTGTGTTTTACTGACTTGACTCTATCATTTTGAAGCAAAGACTGACTTGACGTCACTGACGTTGAAATGAAAGCTTTTATCTTTTTCGAAAAATAACCAGAGTTGATTTTGCGTTGCAAACTTTTTTGGATGCAGCATTTCTGTAGATAAGTCCACAGAACATAGGGAAAAAAAATCTTTGTTCTGTGGATAAGTCTAATAAGTGTGTTTAGTTTTATACTAAGAGCTGGCCCCGGAAATAGGTGGACAAATTATAGAGCGACGAAATGAAATCCATCTAGTTAGTTTGCCATACTATCATTACTAACAGAACCGGGCCCCTGGAAAATTTTCATTGGTGGGGGTGGTTGAGCAACAAAAAGGAAGAAAAGCGATTGAAGGTATACAATTTACAGAGCTCTGGATTTGGTGGGGTATAATAGTCAGCCAATCATATAAGGTGGTACCAAATTATCTAATGATACTTAAACAGGTGATAGTGTTGCTTAAACTGAACAACTTTCTCCATAGAACATAGGTCGAAAAACGAATTTTTTTTTCGCCTTTCCATAGTAAGTTGATCAGCTGACCAGTACATTTTGTATGGGAGTATGAAAATTTTTTTTCGTTTTTCGACCTTTGTTCCTTGGAGAAAGTTATTCAGTTTAAGCAACACTATCACCTGTTTAAGTATCATCAGAACATTTGGTACCACCTTATATATCTAAATCGATATTAATAGAATTGGATCCTGGCTTAGGGCTCATTAGTTCAAAATTATCAGTACTGATATCTTCGAAAGTATCTTTGGTGGGATCCGAGGTGGGTCTATTAGTTTTATGTCTTTGCGTGACAAAACCATCATCCAAACTATTAATACTTTCCTGCAATGATAACTCTGCGCAAGATACTATTTCTGTATCGGAGTTCGAACAAAAACCAATAGATGGGCGGGCACTGCGGGCAGGTATATTAGAATTATCCTTTTTTGGAAACTTATTATGACAGGCATAACATATCCACCGATCTTTATGTTCTATCAAAAAATACAATTTCAAATCAACGTTCGCGCAGTCAAGGTCATAACATTGGGCACACTTCGAACAAGTCAAAAATAGTCTGGTAGTTATCTCGCAAAGGCATCCAAAGCATTTATTTGTAGTAGCCATTTCAAATTGAAATATTTAATGATAAAGTCAGTTCAAACCACGTTAATTATAGTCCGTGAGCCCACGACAGTATTGCCTACGTCATATGACATCACGATGAAATGCATGGCACACGGTCGGAAAAGTTGTCCTGAGCGAGTATCAGAAGATTATCGCAAATAAAATTGGCCGGAAGTGCAAGAAAATCTTCCACTTCCGGTCAAAATTTTAAAATTATATTTACGTAATGTGACATCAGTAAGAGACCCATGTCATCATTAAGTTTTCAATCACACAGAGAGTAAACATAAGTCTGTCAGTTCTGAAATGACAAAAAAATAAAAATAATAAGTTTAAGGTATTCCGGCTATTTCAGAACTGACAGACTTATGTTTACTCTCTCTACGATTGGAAACTAAATGATGACACGGGTCTCTTACTGATGCCGCCATGACGTAAATATAATCTTTAAATTTTGACCGGAAGTGGAAGCTTTTCTCAAGCTTCCGGCCAATTTTATTTGCGATAATCTTCTGATCCTCGCTCAGCACAGCTTTTCCGACCGTGTGCCATGCATTTCATGGTGATGTCATATGACGTAGGCAATACTGTCGTGGGCTCACGGACTATTAGAATAGGTTCACTATGAATGTGTTTTAATTCGTGTCAATTCTTGAAAAATAGCCAGCTAAACCCACCCAAAGCGGAATTACGTTTTTATTAATACTTATAAAGCTGTTTAGAGTTGAGGCAGGTAGGTAGGTAGGTATTCAGCGTGCACTCGCTCGGGACGGGACGGGACAATATGGGCTATTACAATATCATCATCAGTATGCCATTGAATTTACTGGAGTGAGGTAGTGTTTCGTTACTTATACACCTAATTAGGTACATACCTAAAATTTTTTTAGAAGGCGCAATGTAGTTCCTACAAAATATTGAAAAGCTACGAAGACTATTTTTTTTTCACGTTATCTTTCGTCACATTAAGCTTCATATTTTTATGCACCTAGTTGTTATGGATTTTTTCAACATCAGCCATTTTACCGCACTGTTGAATAACAGGCCTTCTCTAAAAATATATAAGGAGGATGGGCCACAACCTTGGACGAATTAACTACTGGACGCGAAATGACAGCCATATTCGACTTTACCCCTTAGCCACTTACTGTGACCGATAGCCTCAGTAAACGATATTGCGTTGTCAGTGTGATGCTAGAGCTCGTGGCGAAACATTGGTACAAAAATGGGCAAAATGCTCCGTCTTGTTCAGCAAAAAAAATAGCGGGCAATCAAGAAATCTTTCTTTTCACGCATAAGCACAATTTCAACCTATTATAGTAGCTATTTTCCGTAAAATAAATAAAATTTGGTATAAAAAAAAGTAGGGTGACTTAGCCGGTTTGCCGGCCCCCTTTGGTTTTCGGCGATTTCGGAAACATAACCAGGCCTCCTTCACTTGCTCAAGGTCGCGCGGATAAGGACTTCAACAATTTATTATGTTTAAAACTGTTGACCTCCTCTAAATCTATGCTACCCTGGTACTTTGATAATGTGATTTAAAGAAGTTAATTAAGTTTATAATGGTAGTGTGTCGTGGGGAATGCATATACAAGGTTATTTTTAGTTTATAAAAATCCTCTCGTAGGGTTGACCAGACATTTCGATGGAGTAGGATTGTACTTTTGTATGGAACAGCTGATTTTTTTTCGCGATTTCGAGGTTGGTCCTATAATGAAAGTTGTTCAGTTTGATGGTCTGATCAACCCCACGAGAGGTTTTGTATAAACTAAAAATAACCTTGTATTTATTTACCTACGATACTACTGGGCCGGTAGTGTAGAAGGAAAAAAAAATACCCACGACACTACCAGTAGTGCACCTTGGTAGTGTCGTGGGTAAGAAGGGCGAAAATTGAACGGTAGGTGTGTCGTTAAAGTAACAAAAAAATTGTGCATGTGAGTTTTTTGGAAGGTAAGTTACAATATTGTTTACGGTTTGATACACATAATTTTTATTACTGACACTCAATTGCAAGAAAGATTTTTATCTTTTTAGTGCCACTTTAAATCCTAATATTTCATTAAAGTATTGTAGGAAAGAAAAGAGGTATAATTTTTAATGGGTCGATGACGGGCCATTAAATCAATTTCACATCGTGTTTACTTTGTATTTTCGCTAAATACGTCGTTGACCGACCAGCCTATCGTCATTATCGGATCCAGAAGATGTTCTTGTCGCCACCAATAAATTTATTCGAAAAACAAGACGGAGAAAAATTCCGGCTGCGCTTCCGAATTTCAAAGGAGGCAGCGCTGCTGCTTCGAGACCGCCTCAATTTGGAGCCACAAACCCTGAGGAGTAAGGCCGGTCGGTTGGGGTCTTATCCAGCTTCTGATCGCTTTGCGGTTCTTCGCGACAGGGTCCTTCCAGATGGGACTAGCTTATTTGGCGAACAAAGACAGTTCTACTGCCCCTGGTACATCACATCAAAATGACACATCTGTGCGATCAGCCCTTGTAAACACAATATCGTGACAATATTCTCCTAGTATGTAGATGTTGATTTTTCTCTTATATGTTGGTATACTAAGAAATAAAAAAACATTCAATTTTAAATATTGAGTTTTTATTCAAAGGTTAGGTAAATAAGTTGTCAAACCATACTATGTGTCAAACGCGTTTTTTTGGCCATTTTATATACAAACTTCGAATACTTTTCAAAACAAAACTCAACCATTCGGTCATCCCATGCATTTTTGAACTTTATTATTGGCAACAATGTTTAAGGCTCTCATTAGTTAAAGGATTAAGTTTTTAGCCTAAAGTAGTTTGATGCGACAAAGTAATGAAATCATTATGTTCACGGACGTAAATTCCCTTTTAGCGACAAAATCGTTATGGTGGCAAAACATGATTAGAACAACTTGGCGATTACAAGATTAGTAGGTGAAACTCACTAAAAATCGCGCTGCGCGGCGGTTTTTTTTTTACTGTAATAAGTAAAATTACAAGATTAGTAGATGAAACCGATTAAAAATTGCGCTGCGCGGCCATTTTTTTAACTAACAGGCAAAATTTAAAATCTTGGAATCGCAGATAGGGGGCGCCTCGTAGAAATGTCGCCCAGGACACTGGTAGTACTAAAACCGGCACTGGCAGGCAATGTTTAGTTTGTAAATGATAGATTAATTGGCGTTAGAGCACTGTTTTTTTTCGTTGAGGACCCCCCCCCCCCCCCCTTGTCAAAGCTATAGCTACGTCCGTGATTATGTTAATGATTTCATTAGCGATAAAGTGGCATTAGCTAAAGAAGATATAAAGTGAAGCTTCTTGCAATTGAGTGTGAGTATGGTAAATTAGTTTTAGTACTGTTATTTTGACGTAAACGCGTAAAGTATTCGGAGTGATACATTTAAATTTGATGGCCGGGTGACGAAATGCATTTTTGCGAGGTCATTTGCTTTTCGGCCGCCTGGCCGAGAATTAATGTACGAGTTTCACAATCCATAATATTTGGCCGGCAATTATGGCCGAAAACCGGCTAAATCACCCTATAACATTGTCATTATTTGACAAGTGTAGTCCCCCCTCGCCCCGCAAAAATTGGTTGAACGTGATTTCATACATTTTTCTTACGTTACGTGTCCAGTGGTTGATTCGTCCAAGGCCACAACCCACTACGCAGGCCCAATGCAAATTGATGGGTATTTAGGACTGCAAATGCAGCCGGGCGGAACCAACAGCTTAACGAGTCTTCCGAAGCACGGAGGAACTAGAAATAATAAATTGTGGTCACCCATCCCATGACCGACCCTTGCGAAAGTTGCTTAACCACCGCATTCGCAGGGCCAGCGATTGAAGCGAATGAAGGTATACAATTTACAGAGCTCTGGATTTTGTGTCGTATAATAGCAAGCCAATCATGTATATATATCGAATATAACATTGCCAAGCATTTTCACTGGTGGAAAAGTAGTGCCAGGCGGCAACAAACTTTACCACTTTTTCGCGCACCTTTGACCAAATCCAGAGCTCTGTAAGTTGTATACATTCAATTGATTTTCAGCCCCTTTGTTGCTCAACCACTCCCACTCCCACCACGAAAAATATGCCAGGTGCCCGAATCTCTTAATAATGATAGTATGGCAAACTAACTAGAGAGATTTCGGTCCACCTATTTCCGGCGCTAGCTCTTAGTTCCTTCTGTCAGGTGACAGAGCGATTAATAATGATCTGCCAAAAGAAACGGGGAACAAAATTTGACCTATTTTCTAAAGAAGAAGAGGCAATATTTTGTTGGTAAAGTTAAAACTTGTGAATTCCTTTGCGGTTAAAAAACTTAAGTAAGCTTAATGCCATCTACTGTACTATACTTTACCACACACATTAATTTATCAGTTAGTCTTCTCGTCTGTAAAAGCTTAAATAAAACAATAAAAGAAATATAGATAGGCCACCATTAAATTTTTTAATATACACTTCCCGTGGCCTTCTTCCGGCTTCATCATCAGACCCTGGAAACTATTTCCCAACAGAGTACTCGTCAAGACGAATCAAAGGAGCTCAAACTCAGTGGGGTAGCATGGTTTTATCACAGACTTCCTGTGGCCTTCTTCCAGCCCCATCATCAGACTTTGAAAACTAGTTTCCGACAGAGTACTCATCAAGACGAAGCAAAGGAGCCCAAACTCGATGGGGTTGCATAGTTTTATTACAGAATTCCTGTGGCCTTCTTCCAGCTTTATCATCAGACTCATGACAGAGTACTCGTCAAGACGATTCTAACAAACCCAAACTCGATAGATTCGTTCGCACGCGACTTTTGTTGCTAATTGCTATAAGCGACGCTGTTGCCCATAGTACTTTCGTCACGACGGCGGGCGCACTAATGGACCCTCTGCATGCATGCCCGGCTGGAAGGCCGCCGCGTATCGGTCAAACGCAAAATAGAGGACAGAAGTTACGCTGTTCTACTACTTAAGGTGGTACGTCAAGCTCAGTAGCGCCACCAATGGAAATAAAACATTTTCGTTTTATCAATTGCTTAGAATAAAAGTTTTAGTTATTTTGCGCAAATAGAAGAGTAAAGTGCAATATTTAAATATTTTTTCATAAACTAATTGCTTATATTTGAGGACATGAAAAAATATTTAAATATTGCACTTCACTCTTCTATTTGCGCAAAATTATCAAAACTTTTAATCTAAGCCTTTGATAAAACGTAATTGATTTATAATTATGGTAAAGTGATATTTTGTTACATTTTTCCTTCGATCACCATTTTTCACCACAGTTAATCTATATGTCACCGGCAATGTATGAAATGCAGGCATTGTATATTATAGAGGATTTATGGGATACTGATTGCGAAAATGGCATTTATTTTTAAGTCCAACATAGTGCCTATGTTTCAACCCCTAAAGGGGTAAAATGGGGTTTATGTTTTGTATGAAAAACAATATCAAATAGACATTTTGACGTGAAACTTCGTAGGAGTACTTCTAAAAACAATTAAACAACACGTATTTCTTGATTTTTTGAAACGCAACGCTAGGGGATAACTGTATAAATGAACCACAAAAATGGATACGGATGTTGTTATTGAGGTTTTATGGGAGGTTGATTATTATTTATTATTTAAAAGGGAACCGTCTGGCTTGGTTTGGGCATGTTATGAGAAGGGATGAAAGGCTGTTACTAGAAGAGTAATGCATATGGATGTTGAGGGCTGGAAAGTAAGAGGAAGACCGCAGAAAAGATGGATGGATTGTGTGCGGAATGATATGAATGCGAAGGGAGTGGATGAGAGGATGACGAGTGACAGGAAGGAATGGAAGAAAAAGACGCAATGCACCAACCCCAAATAAATTGGGATAAGGGTAGGGGGATGATGATGATGATGATGATTTAAAAATGGCATTTATTTTGAAGTTTAACACGGTGGCTATGATACAATTCAACCCCTAAAGGGGTCAAATGGAGTTCATATTGTGTATTTCTATACACAATATAGACTAAACTACTACGAAGTTTTAAGTATTTAATATCATTCTTCTGAATAGAGGTCCAAATTTTGTATGGAATATACGGGTACGGCGGGCACGGGAACGGGGCGAGAAATTCCGTTCTTGTTTGTACAAACAAGAACGGAATTTATGATCCCACTAATATTATAAGTTTGTGTGAAAGTTTCAATGTTTGGATGTTTGTTATTACTTAATCACGCAAAAACGATTTATTTGGAATAGCACAAGGATAGTTTATAGCCTGGATTAAAACATAGGATACTTTAATAACGGTCGAAAGTCCCCTAGAGATTTTCCAAATTTAATGTCCAGGCGGACGAAGCCGCGGGCGAAAGCTAGTCCACCTATAAGGAAGGCCTGTGCCCCAGCAGTGGGGACAGATATGGCTAAAGAGCATACTACACTTAAATATGGGTGTGCTACGGCGATCGTAGTCGTTTACTACGTAGTAATGATCTACGAGAGACATCACAATATGCTTATGACTAAAATATTGTATTTAGGTTTCCGTACCCAAAGAGTAAAAACGGGACCCTATTACTAAGACTCCGCTGTCCATCTTTCTGTCTGTCACCAGGCTGTATAGATCTCATGATCTCTCTCTTCGGGGAATAAAATGATAATTGACAAATGTCTACCATATTTTTTACGATTATTCAACTGAATATGTTTATGATTTTTCCTGAACAATTGACATTTGTCAATTATCATTTTATTAGTAAGTAGTGTGATATCTTGAATGAAAGCTAATTTTTGTATCTTTAATATTATGTTATTACTTTGTATTTTCTATTTAATAAATGGAATATGGTCATAAAATAAAAAAATAATAAAAAAAAATGTCGTTCTTGGCTACCTACTAATGTAAACTTATCATTTTGTTCGAGCTTATTTAAAAAAAATATTTAATAATGCAATATCATAGTTCAATGTTATTCAACAGAAAATTTTAACGCATGTAACGAAAATAATAATGTATTGCCATTTTATTCTGGTAAAATCTTTATGTTTTGATGTATGGTACCTATTAAATATTAAACTTTAAATTTTTATTCCGATCATAAAATGAAACACAATAGGTACCGCCCCTTCGCCCTTCCGGAGTATTCTTCTGTCCGTCCTCAGTCATTTGTAATGTTGCTACAGCTGGGGCAAAGACCTTCCTTATGGGTGGATAAGTAGGATGGGCCAAAACTCACCACGTGGGCCCATTGTGGATTGGTGGGCGTTAACGACTGCAAATTCAGCCGGGATCAATGGCATAAGGTACTTTCTGAAGCAGGGAGGACTTCGAAAATTCGGTCACCCATCCAGGAGATGGGTGATCGGTCAGGATCAGGATAGGAACCAATTCTTTATAGTACGGACGATAAAGTGAACTGAGCGCAGGCTAACCTCGCACAAAAGGTCTACACTATTTTTTGTCCGCCCGCCTCCTGAGAAGGCTCAAACTGTAGCTTAATATATCGACGCAAAAAAGCAGAAACGTTGTTACCCACACCCGTGCCAAAAAAAAAATTGCAGATTCGGAATCAGAAAAAAATTCTCCGTCGAAAGATCCGACTCCCGTGGTTCTACGACCAATAAAAAAAAATGTACAGCATTTTAAATCAACCCAATTTTTAGAGGGACCACCTGAAATTTTGCTGTAAATAGCATAAAAAGGGCATTTTTTTATCAATATGCATTTACACCAATTAATCTTTTACAAAAATAATAATCCCGGCAGTTACAGCGCTGTTGAACTTTTGAGCAGTGCGGGTTACAGCGTTTTTGCATATCAAAAAATAGAAACGCACCACGTTTACTACATTTATTAGATGATAAATTGTAAAACGTTGTGGTTTACTACAGTTCACACGAACATGGTAATTTAGATTTTGGTATTTATGCCCTTAGTAATTCAGTTGAAAAATATTGATCATGCGCATTTACCGCATTCAAAACTCGCGGTCGCGCCTCCTTTGCTGGCGGCTTACCACGTTGCACCGCTCGCTCAGTCACTTCGGGACAGTCGAGAGAGTGTGTTGTATTTGCAGTAACTGAATTTCTCCACCTGAGTGGAATCGTTTTGAAACGTAAGCAACTAAGCTAAGTAATTTATTACTCATAAATTAGATTGAATGTCTTTGAAATAAATAGTTTTGAGTAAAATTATGATACAAATAGGTAGGGGCTAGAAGAAATTATCTTGATTAGTTTGGTACTTAACTATACCTACGAGTAGACAATTTATTATAATAATTTTGTAATTTATTTTAGAGGCCAACCTCTAATAGTACATTACTGACGCGGTCAATAATGACTGCATTGCTGGCAGCGCGATGATGATGGCCGATAGCGTAGCTTAGCGCAGGTCCAGGCCGTCACAGCGCGGTCAGCAAGGGCTGTAATGATGACCAAGCTTGAAGGCCGAGAGCGTAGTTAAGCTCAGCTTGAGGCCATCATAGCGTGGCCAGCAGTGCAGTCATTGTGGACCAAGTCTTGTATAGTGCTTTACTCAAAAATGTCAAGAATTACAAAAATGTCAGAAATGACGAAATGTCAAAAATTTTCATTTTGGTCATTTTGGTCATTTTTGACATTTCTGTCATTTTTGTAATTTTTTGTATTTTTTTGTATTTTTTGTTATTTTGTAATTTTTGACATTTTTGACATTTTTGACATTTTTGTTATTTTTGACATTTTTGACAATTTTGACAATTTTGACATTTTTGTCATTTTTGAGTAAAGCAAAGACTTGGTCCAAAATGACAAAAATGATTAAAATTACAAAAAACTATGTTTGAAACAAAACTAGACAATAATGGATTTTCAAAGGAAATTGCTGGTGGCTAAAACTCGACAATAATGAAATCCCATACAACTTTGTTGCGTCACCATCGGAGGAGCGCGGCAACCTCGACTTTGTTCAAAGAAGGTTGTCAAAATAATGACCATATTACAAGCATTTTTGAGTAAAATAAATAAACAAAATTATTAAAAACCCAATGTTGCCTGACACTGAAGCTAAGGAGATTTCTTTGCTTTTGTTAGATTAGAAGAAAAAAATATCCCACACAGTTAGGCATAACAAATACAAAGATTTAAATAATCTTGTAGACTAAATAATTATTCTTTCAAGATTTGCCACAGAATCATCATCATTATCATCATCATGTCAGCCGCACGACACCCAATGCTGGGTATAGGCCTCCACCAAGGATCTCCACGACGATCGGTCCTGCGCTGTCCGCATCCAGCGGCTTCCCGTGACATTAGCTAGATTGTCGGTCCACCTTGTCGGGGGCCTACCCACGGAGCCGTGTCCGTGCGCGGTCGCCATTCCAGAACCGCCCCGCCACAACGGCCATCAGTTCTTCTCTCTCTCTGCTATGTGTCCAGCCCACTGCCACTTCAGTTGAGCAATCCTTCGGGCGATGTCGGTTACTTCAGTTTTCCTGCGAATCTTCCCATTTCTGAGACGATCACGCAGGGAAACGCCGAACATTGCTCTCTCCATTGTACGCTGGGTGATCTTGAGCCTCCTTATGAGACCGATAGATAGCGACTACGTTTCACTGCCGTAAGTCATCACTGGTAACACACACTGGCAATATTAAGACTTTCGCCTTGAGACACTTGTGGTAAATCTGACGCGAAGATTTTTCGAAACTTCTCGAATGCTGCCCATTCTAACTCGGGTTGGATTCGACGAGAGATCTCTTTCTCAAAGTTGGACTTACCTAACTGGACTGGCTGTCCTAGGCATACATAATGGTCAACAACTTCAAGTGTAGTGTTCCCAATATGAACTGGAGCGGGCACAACGTGGGCATTCGACATGATTTTCATCTTATCCATGTCCATCCCGAGACCCATTCTTTGGGAACCACTACGGAGGTCTTCGAGCAACACTGTCTTCCAAGGTCTCAGCCATAAAAACTATATCATTGGCAAAACGAAATGGGTGTTAGGTCTCCACTGGCCATAAATGTTGATGCCAAGTCCTTTCCAGTCTTTAAAGATGTCCTCCAACGCAGCTGTGAACAGTTTCGGAGAAATAACATCTCCCTGTCTCACACCTCGCTGCAGTTGGATAGGATTTGTACTCTGGTTCTGCTCTCGGATGGTGGCATTTTCGTATAAGTACAACACCTCGATGTACCTGTAGTCTAATTGGCACCTCTGGAGAGACTGCAGCACCACCCAGGTTTCAATCGTATAAAAGGCTTTCTCATAGTCCACGAACACCAATCAAAGTGGCAGATTATACTCTTCGGTCTTCTTTACGTATGGATGTGACATTATGATGCTAAAGCCTTTTTGGAACTCGGCTTGTTTGGAACGAATGCTGCCACAGAATACAAGACTTTAAAAATTAATAACAAAGATAAGGATTCTTTAGTAGATACAAACAAAGAAGATATGACTGATATTCAAGATAATGATGAAAAGGGTGATTAAATAATTGAACATTTAAATAATGAAAGAAAAAACTTAAAATTTTAATAAAAAGTAATGTTTTGTGTAAATAGATTTTGAGTACAAATCAATATTGTTAATAATTGGAAATTTAGAAATGAGAATTGTTTTGTTTAAGCTGATTTTATTTTATGTTTTAATTAAAACAAATAAAGCTACGAAGGAATTTTTGTTAGAGTTGTATTATGCTTTAATTTCTGATCTCATTTTTACTTTATGACGATATTTTAAAGTTTTTTTTATTCTAAACTTTTTAAAATGATTTAAATGATTGTCATTCAGTACTTACATCGTTTTTATTTTACTATCCTTTCTAACTTTTAACAGTAAAAAAATTTCGGTGCACCTAGTTACGTAGTTATATTGCATTTAAGTCAAAATCAAGGCAGTTGGAATATAATTAATAAGTAGTTACAGCAATTTGGCTTTATAGGAAAGCACTATAACGGAGTGCTGGTACCGACACTGATGTATGGAAGTGAATCTTGGGTATGGCAGAAGAAGAATGAAAGCAGAATAAATGCGGTAGAGATGCGATCGTTGAGGAAAATATGCGGAGTAAAACTGAGTGATAGAGTGAGCAATGAGGTGATTCGCAAAAGGTGTGGTCTGAAAGATGATATAGTGACAAGAATTGAGAAAGGAATGCTCCGGTGGTTTGGTCACTTAGAGAGGATGAATGAAAGGCGAATCACGAAAGAAATATACTGTGCGAATGTGGAAGGAACGATTGCACGAGGGCGTCCCAGAAAAACCTACGCGGACCAAATAGAAGTTATTATAAAAAAGGCTGGAGTACGCAGTGACAAAAACCGCAGGGCATGTATGAAAAGATTGATGGATATGAATGAAGCGAAAGAAGTGTGCAAGGATCGTAGCAGGTGGCGATCCATAGTCTCTGCCTACCCCCATGGGAAACAGGCGTGAGTGTATGTATGTATGTATGTATGTACTTGATTTGGAGTGGCCTATACATATATCCGTCTCATTTACAGCGTTTTATCGTAACAAAAATAAAAGTGCGATTGCTGTAACCCACAGGAATAGACCAAAAGTAACATCTAGTAGATTTTGGATATTTACCTTGATAGGAGATCAGTCAATAAATTTGTGTACAAAAAATGGCACTTGTAGGTTTAATAATAAAGGAGTTATGATTTTTTTTCCGAATTCTCAAAAGTTTTTCGGCTCTGGTGAACATTTCCCATTTTGTGGGTTACAACGTTTCCGCTTTTTTGCGTCGATATGATTCAAACAGACCGGCCGGAATCGGCTCGCATCGGAACGCATTTTACAAACTGTTGAAGGAAATGTAACTTTCAATATAGGTAGTTATAAGTTCTATATTTCTTTGAAATTAACGCAGCTTGGAACTCGACCGGCTCCGTCGACACGCGTCGGCATGCGTCCGCATCCGTACGCATCCGTTCAGATGCGTAGACAGCCGATCGGCTCCGTTCTCACGCGTCGAAGCCGACTGGCTCCGCATGTACGCAGCGACAGCCGACCCATCTTATTTATTTACGTACAACCATAAAACACAAAGGACAACGGCGAAATATTTGTTGAGTTGATTATTTAGCGTATTAAAATGTCATTATTATGAATGTACGTTACTATAAATTAATGAGATTTTTCAGATTATAATTAAGTCCTAAGTCAGGGAAAAAATAAATCTAAAAAGAAACTCAAATGTCTGTTTATTAGGAACACAGACCATACAACAAGTACTGTGATTGATTATGGCCTGGAGCGGTTGTACGCTGTTTCTGTGTCGTTTTTATCATCACTTAAGTAATTCGAATTTTTGTGATTGGCTGTGAGTGAAAATTTCAATTCCTTGTTCCTCTTGTGGCTGTTAAAGGTAATAAACTCCTCCCACTGGGCGGTCCTAGAGTGGGATAACAAATTTGCATCGATTACTGCGTTTAAAATTTTTTGACCGTACTGTGATTTGAACCCTGGGCTACTGCAATAGAACACCGCTCGAACCATTGCGCCCCACCACCAACGCTGTCCGTGTTGTGGGCCCGAGCGTCGAAATTACGAACAACATTCTGCAAGCAATATCAAGCGGGGCGGAGGTGGTGGCTCGTAGCGACAATCAACCGTGCTACGAACTACGTGCTACACCGTGCTACGGCGGCGTCTACGACAAGTGCAGCTGACTGTTTTGTGCGTACAAACAAACTCGACCTTATTTCCACTACTAAGATGCCTAAAATACATCACTCTCCGCGCGAGTCCCCGACCAAACCTAGTGCAGTACCTACTAGTCAATCACAATCAGAATCGGACTCTTCGTCAAAGGACAAACCGGAACATAGTCGTACAGTAACTACTCGATCGAAGCGTCTTCGCATTGAATCGTCGTCTCAAGCAACTGAGAGTGATCAAGGCAATTTTAACGAGTTCAAAAAGGAACTCTTGTTGATGCTTAGTACTTGGAAGACTGAACAATCTGCCACTCTATCCAAACTTGTTTCTGACGTTACTACACTTAAAACACAGTGTACGGAAATTCAGAAATCTAACTCTGAAATTGAAGCTTCAATGACCTTTATGAACACCCAATTTGAAGAAATTAAAGTTAGAATTGGAAGATTGGAGATAGAAAAAAATCAAAACAGGGAATAATTATGATAGGGTTGGAAAAACAATTAGAGGAATTACAACAGTTTTCCAGATCTTCATCCATCGAAGTCCGAAATGTACCTGACAAGGAGAAAGAGCTAGAAAGTGACCTCATCAACATAGTACAAAAACTCGGCACCACATTGGGTGTAAGCTATCAGGAGCATGATATTCGTGATATTTACAGACGTCCCGGAAAACCTGGTACAGCTAGAACAATAGTTGTCGAGTTTCACTCGGTCCGAATCAAGAACAACTTTCTTGCCTCTTCGCGGCGGTTCAACAAAGGTCGGCAGAGCTCAGAGAAACTAAATTATGAGCATATTGGCATGGTCGGTGATAAGCGACCAATCTATGTGGACGAGCATCTGCCTTATTCCACACGTAAGCTGCTTTTTCTTACTCGCGAATTTGCTAAAAAACATGACTTCAAATTTTGCTGGACATCTAATGGTCGGGTGCTTCTCCGCAAAGATTCTACATCAAAATTCATTCATGTTAAATCAGAATCTTGTCTTACTAGTTTACTGTAGTCATAATTTTTTTCATTTTATTTATAATTGAGTACCATATAATACAAAATACACAACCTTTCACACAAAATACACAACCTTTCACACAATACCTCTTACACTATCATACGTCAATAACATATTAATCTGTCTCACACTACACACACACACACACTCACACACACACACACACACACACACACATTTAGTCTTGTAACCTAATAATACTTACGTTTTTTTTCAGCGCTTTACTTGCGCTTTACAAAGTTTTTATACTTAATGCTATTAGGGGGAATCACCAACTCTTAAAATACAGGATTCGTCCTAGTTTAGGAGTTAGAGTTATTTTGTTTTTATCTGTAAAAATCTTTGTATTAATGTAAAGTAAAAATGTAATGTACTTGTTTTGGTTGAATAAATTATTATTTATTTATTTATTATTTATTAATCACAGCAAAACTGCCCCACAGTTCCACATTCGCAGAGTTTGACGCCAGGTTCACAGGATTCACAGCAAACATAAAGATTTTACCAGAATAGAATGGCAATACATTATTATTTTCGTTACATGCGTTAAAATTTTCTGTTGAATAACATTGAACTATGATATTGCATTATATATATTTTTTTCAATAAGCTCGAATATGTAGACATTTGTCAATTATCATTTTATTCCCCGAAGACGGCGATATGTGAAAATTTCAATTGTCTAGCAATCACGGTTCATGAGATCTATACAGCCTGGTGACAGAAAGATGGACAGCGGAGTCTTAGTAATAGGGTCCCGTTTTTACTCTTTGGGTACGGAAACCTAAATACAATATTTTAGTCATAAGCATATTGTGATGTCTCTCGTAGATCATTACTACGTAGTAAACGACTACCCATATTTGAGTGTAGTATGCTCATCAGCCATTTCTAATGTCCCCACTGCTGGGGCACAGGCCTTCCATATAGGTGGACTAGCTTTCGCTCGCGGCTTCGTCCGCGTGGACATTAAATTTGGAAAATCTCTAGGCGACTTTCGACCGTTATAAAAGTATCCTATGTTTTAATCCAGGCTATAAACTATCCTTGTGCTATTCCAAATAAAGCGTGATTAAGTAATAACAAACATCCAAACATTGAAACTTTCACACAAACTTATAATATTAGTGGGATCATAAATTCCGTTCCTGTTTGTACTCGTTCTCGCCCCGTTCCCGTGCCCGCGCCCGCCGTACCCGTATATTCTATACAAAATTTGGACCTCTATTCGGAAGAATGATATTAAATACTTAAAACTTCGTAGCAGTTTAGTCTATATTGTGTATAGAAATACACAATATGAACTCTATTTGACCCCTTTAGGGGTTGAATTGTATCATAGCCATCGTGTTAGACTTCAAAATAAATGCCATTTTTAAAATCAACATCCCATAAAACCTGAATAACAACATCCGTATTCATTTTAACACGTTTTTATTATTTGTGGTTCATTTATCCAGTTATCCCCTAGGGTTGAATTTCAAAAAACCAAGAAATACGTGTTGCTTAATTGTTTTTAGAAGTACTCCTACGAAGTTTCACGTCAAAATGTCTATTTGATATTGTTTTTCATACAAAACATAAACCCCATTTTACCCCTTTAGGGGTTGAAACATAGGCACTATGTTGGACTTAAAAATATATGCCATTTTCGCAATCAGTATCCCATAAATCCTCAGTATCGACATCCATATCGAGTTTTGGCTTTTTACCCCATTTACCCCTTAAGGCGTTGATTTTCAGAAATTTACGAAATACATGTTTGATCATTTTTAATAGAACTACTTCTACGAAGTTTCAAGTCGTAATGTCTATTTTATATTTTTTCCATACAATGTTTGAACCCCATGAACCCCTTTAGGGGTTGTATAATGTCTATACGTCACGACACCCATATCGATGTCAGTTTTTTTTACCCTATTTACTCCCCAAAGGGTTGAGTTTCGGAAAACCACGAAACACGTGTTTGTTTATTTGTTTTTAGAAGTACTCCTACGAAGTTTCAAGTTTAAATGTCTATTTTTTTTCATACAAACTTTGTAACCCCATTTCAACCCTTTAGCGATGGAATTTCTCAAAATACCTTCTTAGTGGGTGTTTTCAATGTACAAAGTCTATGTACAAAATTTCAAGTCTCTAGGTTCAGTGGTTTGGGCTGGGCAATAGTCTGTCAGTCACCCCTTCACCTTTATATAAGAGATAAGGAGGATGATGGATGGGCCTCGAGGAGCTCGAGATACCCTTCACGACCCGTCCACCCACTACGACTACGACTTTCCCACCAGTGGGTGGACGGGTAATTCACGATTACCCCTCTACCCACTACGCTAGTGTAAACCAAATTAAGTATGTCTAATAACCGATTAAATTATATTTAAATAAATCGAAATAATATTGAAAATAATGAAAATCTTAACGACTTTTGGTAATTTAATAAAGTCTAACACTAGAAGTACCAGGACTTTTTGCTCACCCATCCAATCCCACCCAACCCTTGCGAAAGTTGCTTCCGCAATCTCAGGGTGTTCGGGCAACACCATTCCTAAGAATCTGCGTCTACCGGAACGTACGCAACAGCATCGAGCGTTCATTGGCCGCCGTCTACCAATCACGCGCGCGTTGACCCTACTGATGAAGAAGAGCGCCAATCATTTTCATTCCCTCTTAATTACTGTACAATTTTGAATTCGCATACACTTTTCTCTTTCGTCATACACTAAAATTTCGCTATTTCCAAATTTTGTATTGTAATTCGCAACTTTCGCATTATACTAATTTATTACGCAACAACTGAGCTTTTATTGAAGAAATCTACGCATCACCCCCCACATTGGACCTTCGAGCCGCATATTGGACCAGCGAGCTGCATATTGGATTCCTTCAAAACCGCATCAGGAGGACCTGCGAGTCTCATTAGCAAGAAATCTGATCGTCGTTGGTAAACCTACGCTAAAGTTACGTACTGATTCGTCATACAAGTCACTCTGAGTAAAGCGAGGCAGCAGTTTAAGCAGTTAGGAAGCCAAGGAGCAAAGAAATTGAGCCGCAAATTGTGGGAGCAGCCAGCCAGCCTTAGAAACGCGCATAAGAGCCACGGCCGGCCAATCCTATCTTTTCCTTTTTCTTCTCCATTTCCATTGTGTAATACTGTGTTTTTTACCTAATTTCAGTGTGAAAATCGGTGGTTTATTCAGTGCGAGCCAACGAATCGTTTCGTGTCACAGCAGTAACGGACACAGTTTAAACGTGAGTACTCCACTTACTACTTTCCATCGAAATGACTCAAGATGTGCCTCCGCCTACGGTTAGTCGTGATAAATCTCCTTATAAAGCCACTAACGATAGCATAATTAAAGATTTAGTGAAAAAACGAGGGATTATAAAGGGGAGATTAACTAAATTTGCAAATTATGTATCGAATTTCAAAGCAGAATCTATTACTAGCCAAACTCGTATTGATCTGAAGTTGCGCATTCAAGGAGCTTCTAATTTATTTTCCGATTTTAATGATATCCAGAGCAAGCTTGAGGAGTTATCCGTTGACTTAGATGAGCAATTAACACAAAGAGAGTTGTTCGAAGATAGTTATTACAGCATACTTTCGCAAGCGGAATATCTTTTAAATCCGAGTCAGATTGCTGACAGTTCTAAGTGTAATCACAGCAACCAATCAATACGGTTACCGACGATTTGTATGCCGTCTTTTAGCGGTTTATGTGAAGAATGGTTGGAGTTTAGAGATACATTTCTTTCCTTAGTGCACAATTCTAATGAACTTTCTAATATTCAAAAGTTTCACTACCTTAAGTCGTCACTCAAGGCAAGCGCGGAGCTAGTAATTAATTCAGTCGAATTCTGTAGCGACAATTATAGCGTTGCGTGGGAATTACTTCTCAATCGCTACAATAATAGCAGGCTATTAGTGCAGAATCATGTCAAGTCACTGTTTACTATGCAAAGTGTAAGTAAAGAATCGCCAGCGTTACTAAGGAAATTGATCGATACTGTACTAAAGAATTTGCGCGCGTTGAAAATTCTTGGGGAACCGACAGAATATTGGGACACTTTAGTTATTTACATTATCGTTTCAAAACTGGACCCAATTACCGAACGCGAATGGGAACAGTACAAAAGTACCTTATATTCGGCTAACGGTGACACTAAAACGCAACTTAAAGTCGAAAATCTAATCAATTTCCTTAAAGGCCGGTCTGATATGTTAGAAACGTTACAATTATCGCACAATAAAACGATTTTAGAAAATAAAAAACACTACCCGCAGCAAAATAATTCTAAAGTTTACTGTAACGTTTCCGCAAGCAAGCCGCCCGAACGCTATTCACGCGATGTCACTAAAAAGAATTGCTTGTTATGTAAAAGGAATCATCCACTGTATTCTTGTAACACATTCCTTAATTACGACTTAGACACGAAACTTAAATTCATTAAAGACATGAACCTTTGCATTAACTGTTTACGCGCCGGTCATACGTTAGATAACTGCAGATTCGGCCCGTGCCGAATGTGCAATCAAAAACATAATTCGCTTGTTCATCCGAATAACGCAATAACGTGTGACAGTTCTACTTTAAGCGGTTATCCACAAGGCACTGGCAGCAGCTCGCCGCTCACGGCCGCGGAACCGGTCAAGCGAGCCTCTCCCCCTGCGCGCTCCGCGCCGCCGTCTGCGTTCTTATCAGCAAACGTACACTGCGATAACTCGCAAACAAAGGCACCGAGTCTAGTTTTGCTTTCAACCGCGTTAGTAGAAATATCTGATCGTCATAATAATTATCATGTGGCGCGAGTGCTTTTGGACTGCGGGAGCCAAAGGTGCTTTATTACACAGTCATTATGCGATTTACTTGACGCGCCAGTAGTACAGTCCACACACAAAATAAGCGGTGTTGGGAACTCGGTCACTCACTCAACGGAAATGTGTGACATCGAGATAAAATCGCGCACCAACCCTTATGTTACGCACTTACAATGTTTCGTTTTACCAATTATTACGTCATCGCTGCCCGCGACGACACTACAAAGCGCTAATTTTGATATCCCCGATAACATTCGGTTAGCCGATCCGCAATTCTATAATTCGCAAAATATAGATATTTTAATAGGCGCTGACAAATTTTGGGATTTAATCAACACTAACAATAAAATACGATTGTCTAACGGTCCGTTCTTATTAGAATCTAAGTTAGGTTGGATTATTTCGGGGCCAATATCACCTACTTTACGTAATGGCCGGTACATTCACTGCAACTTAACTCAGTCAGTTGACTTCCAGTTACGTCAATTCTGGGAGCTCGAGGAAGTAAATACGACTCGAGATATGCGTACTGATGAGGAACGTGCTTGTGAAAATCATTTCGTCGCCACTACTACGCGCATAAGTGACGGAAGGTTTTGTGTACAAATACCCTTTAAGAAAAGTCCTACAATATTAGGTGAAAGTTACGCGCAAGCTGAACGTCGGTTTTTATCGCTTGAAAATCGCTTACAGCGAAATGAAAATTATAAAAAACTTTATAGTGATTTTATCCATGAATACATACGCTTAGGTCACATGAATAGAGTCGACCAGTATTCAATTAACCACTATTTTTTACCACACCATGGTGTTTTCAGAGAGCACAGTACTACGACCAAGCTGCGTGTGGTATTCGACGCTAGCGCACGCACTAGCAATGGTATTTTGAAAACTTGGTTTTTTTCTGTATTGAAAACAAAATTGTTAACTGGTGTTTTCCTAGATAATGAGCACTAGTTGTTTCAAGTATTTAAAATGTAGGTAATTAGTAAACGTTATGCTGGAATACTTATATTGACGTTGGGATAGAAATAAAAGATGTACATTGTCTCAATGCCTAAGTTTTATTTACTTCACTGGTTGATCCAAAGTACACAAGGTTTTCCCTCTCTTAGATTATTATGTTAGGTACTTAATTAGTTTTACACATCATCCTAGATATTTAAATTGAAGGTTCTAACTAAAATACAATCAAGCACTATGAGGTGTAGGTATATGAGAAAGGAAACCCTAGTGGAGAATATATCAATATATCAATCTAAGCATTGCAAATGCATAAGCCCAGGCAGGGTCGCTTTATGTTGGTTCGTGATTATGATTAAATCATCCCAATTACTAAAAGAAAATTAATTAATAAATCAGTCTAAATTTTGTACGGAAAACTAACTGGAAGCCCTTCAAGAGATCCTAGATTGGTAGCGGCATATCATCCCGGCGGCAGCGGCTGGGAGAGAATTATTATATAAAACGGTCCCAGCGTCTGTCGACTGGATGTGGTGAACTGACCTTCATGGATCCTCGATGGAAACAATGTAACGGCTTCATACCCTGACTTGCTGCGTTATCATCAAAGAATGTGTTCCATCGCAGAAGGTTAGTGATGGAAGGAACTAACCAGATCACCGATATCAAAACCAAAGGTAAGAAATTAAAATAAGGAAAAGACGAAAAAACCCATCTGAAACAATAAACATGTGATGAGTACAATTCACAAATATTTCACTTTCAGATTCAACTTTGGAAATTTCAAAATGTTTGACTTACCGCAGATGCCTTTTGATTTTGAGTATTGTATTTTAACAACTCATGGCAGTTCTGCGAGCCACTCCACAACCCTGGAAGGAATAGCACGGCACATGTTGAACAACCATCAGAATATTTCGATTTCTCCAAAAAATACAACATGTGGGAAAATTATTTACTTACCAAAATTAGATATTCAAGGGGAATTCCCTCATTTTAATAAAATGCTAGCCGATGATTACGGCTAATTTTCTTTTCCATGCTCCAGGAGACCATTCTTCAAAAAAATGAAATCTAAAAATGACCCTGATTAGCCATTTTTCTCTGACAGTTCATCTCCCGACTTTTTTTTTATGTGTAACCACAGACGAGAACTGGATCTAACTTCAAATATTTTCCTGATTTGTCAGGCTGCTAACGCCCTCTCTTGTGAGGCTTGAGAAGTACACTCTTTTCAACTAACGATTTTGAAGAAAATTAATAACAATTTTTATAGAAATGTAACGTTAAAAAATTTGCAACGTTACAATACACCCCCTCCAATGAAAGTTTCGAACGTAGTGAGAAACTACGCTGCCCTCAGCGTCAGTAATTAAAATCCTACCGGAGGAGCGTGCAACCATTGACTGAAAACATGCTAAAACCAAAACCTGTGGAATTGAGACAAAAAACTTAACCTAAAAATCTGCCTTGGCGTCGCCGGGACTCCGGAGAGACTCCGACACACGAAGATGGCCTACGGCATGGCGGGTAAACAACAGCTTACCATAAAAACACCATAGCCATAAATCCAAAATAATCACCAAAACCAGACCGCGGCATGGTGGGTAAAAAAAAATACCGTCAAAGTCACCACACCAGTAGCCTTAAGCCAAAACCCATAACCAAAACAAATGTAGGAAAAACCCTATCATAAATAAATACATACCAAAAATATATAAAAAAACACTATAAATAGATAAATACTCGCATAAGTAAATACCAAGTATAAATAAAAATAAATACCAGCACTGCACCACATAAAAAAAAATATTGCAGCACCGATTTTTGTCCAATCGTGCGCATGAAAAAAAACCTACAGAAAGTCAAACCAATACCCCCCATCTTCAGGACTATTCTCAACCCTATCTTACCCCGCTGTCCGGAAATACCCATAACAATTTCATTCTCCTTACATTCATCACCTTGTTTCCCTCAACTACCAAAACTCAATCAAACTCCATCAAACATCCATCATCTGTCCTACTCGGTAGCAACAAGCTTGAAAACTGCCGTTGCCACTATCCTTTTATTCACCCCTGAGTTTTTATTATAGAGGTACTCGAAAAACTCTCTTATTCCTCCACCCCTGAGTTTTTGTATAAAGAGGGTACTCGTAAAACCCCCTATTCCTTAGGACGGACAAGCGGTCACTAAGGGATCGACAACCGTCGTCAGGTAAACCCTCGAGTTGCGATACAAAAGAATCTACAACCGTCTTCGCAGTATAAAAAACCGCTCGAGTTGAGAAACTAAGGCACCAATTTAAGCTAGGCCGGCACCACACAAAACAACAACCGTCTTCGCAGCATAAAGCCCTCGAGTTGTGTAAAAAAAAACACGACCATATTCGCAGTGAACTGAAGAATAGGCGTGAAACAGCACAAAATTGACCGTCTTTGGGAAAAATATAAAAAATAAGCCCTCGGGTCAAATACATACTTACATACATTTATATAAGTACATATTATAAAATAAAAATATAAATGTACAAACATACAATACATGTGTACATAAATAATAAAAAAAAATATGGGGTACATAAATAAATATTTAGTGCAGTGCCAAAAAAAATTATAAAAAAATAACCTAAGTCAAACCCTAGAGGTTTCACTTCGGCATCGCCGGGTCCCTAAAGAGACACCGACGTACAAAATGTGGCTTACAGCATGGCGGCAATAACAGCCATAACCGTTTAAAAAAATTCCACCAAACAAAAACGAAAAATAAAAAAACGTGTTGCTGCTGGATGAACAGGTAATAGGCGTGCCGTCTGTATCCCGTTTCAGTAACCGTTACTAAACTATGACCGAGAAAAAAAAAATCCCAAAAAAAAATTTAGTTCCAAAAAACTCGAAGTTCGGTACTACAAATTCTAAAATATTAACAGTCTTTATTTAATTCTCCACTAAAGTTGAACAAAAGAACAAAAAAAAAATGTCCTAATTTTTTTTTTCAAACTGATGGTCACCCTAGTTCATGATCAAAATTTTATTTTTACAAGTCGTGGGGACCAATCGGCAAAATACCTTTAAACTGTTTTGTTAACACAAAATTCTTATTGTTAAAATGTATTAATTAACATGTTAAATTCTTTACTTAAAGTTTACATTCTATAAATTTTAACAAAACTTTAACTAATTGTTTTACTGCCTGTACCTACAATGTTAACCGACGTTATTACTAAGAACCATCAAATCTTCTATATAAAAGGTACATAAACAAATCACCTTCTAAAAATAGAATAAGTAAATCCTTCTATTTTTATAAAGTATTTCTTAAAAAAAAATACAACATTATGTTGACTTAAAATTATCAAACATAGTAAGTAATAGTTTGTGTTGACAAATTAGACAAAAGCTAACAAAATGGTTTTAGGTTTGTCGCATTACAAATTGTTCCAAATTTTTTTTTTTTGTAATTAGGTAGGTACCAACATAATAAAACAACACAAATGATAGGTACCAAACAAACAAATAACTTAATGCTCACAAACCATGTCTTGTCAAACTTTACCGAACCAAAAATTACAATATTTAAGTCTACGTTCGATATAAACTATTTTAATACCAAATTTTCACTAAAATTAATTGAATTGGGATTAATTTAATCATAATAAAGGGGCGCCATTGAAAACTAGCTTTTTTTACTGTATTGAAAACAAATTGTTAACTGGTGTTTTCCTAGATAATGAGCACTAGTTGTTTCAAGTATTTAAAATGTAGGTAATTAGTAAACGTTATGCTGGAATACTTATATTGACGTTGGGATAGAAATAAAAGATGTACATTGTCTCAATGCCTAAGTTTTATTTACTTCACTGGTTGATCCAAAGTACACAAGGTTTTCCCTCTCTTAGATTATTATGTTAGGTACTTAATTAGTTTTACACATCATCCTAGATATTTAAATTTAAGGTTCTAACTAAAATACAATCAAGCACTATGAGGTGTAGGTATATGAGAAAGGAAACCCTAGTGGAGAATATATTAATATATCAATCTAAGCATTGCAAATGCATAAGCCCAGGCAGGGTCGCTTTATGTTGGTTCGTGATTATGATTAAATCATCCCAATTACTAAAAGAAAATTAATTAATAAATCAGTCTAAATTTTGTACGGAAAACTAACTGGAAGCCCTTCAAGAGATCCTAGATTGGTAGCGGCATATCATCCCGGCGGCAGCGGCTGGGAGAGAATTATTATATAAAACGGTCCCAGCGTCTGTCGACTGGATGTGGTGAACTGACCTTCATGGATCCTCGATGGAAACAATGTAACGGCTTCATACCCTGACTTGCTGCGTTATCATCAAAGAATGTGTTCCATCGCAGAAGGTTAGTGATGGAAGGAACTAACCAGATCACCGATATCAAAACCAAAGGTAAGAAATTAAAATAAGGAAAAGACGAAAAAACCCATCTGAAACAATAAACATGTGATGAGTACAATTCACAAATATTTCACTTTCAGATTCAACTTTGGAAATTTCAAAATGTTTGACTTACCGCAGATGCCTTTTGATTTTGAGTATTGTATTTTAACAACTCATGGCAGTTCTGCGAGCCACTCCACAACCCTGGAAGGAATAGCACGGCACATGTTGAACAACCATCAGAATATTTCGATTTCTCCAAAAAATACAACATGTGGGAAAATTATTTACTTACCAAAATTAGATATTCAAGGGGAATTCCCTCATTTTAATAAAATGCTAGCCGATGATTACGGCTAATTTTCTTTTCCATGCTCCAGGAGACCATTCTTCAAAAAAATGAAATCTAAAAATGACCCTGATTAGCCATTTTTCTCTGACAGTTCATCTCCCGACTTTTTTTTTATGTGTAACCACAGACGAGAACTGGGTCTAACTTCAAATATTTTCCTGATTTGTCAGGCTGCTAACGCCCTCTCTTGTGAGGCTTGAGAAGTACACTCTTTTCAACTAACGATTTTGAAGAAAATTAATAACAATTTTTATAGAAATGTAACGTTAAAAAATTTGCAACGTTACAATTTCATTGAACGAGTTACAGATGGTCGGGCCACCAATACAAGGTGATCTTATGGCTATTCTGTTAAGATTTAGATATCATAAATATACGGCTTGCGCCGACATAGAAAAAATGTACCGCCAGTGCCTAGTTCACAATGATCAACGTGACTTTCAACTAATATTGTGGCGTGACGACCCTTCGCAGCCCTTAGATGTTTATAGATTAAAAACCGTGACCTACGGAAACGCTTCGGCTCCGTTTTTGAGTTGTAGGTGTCTTAAGCAGTTAGCTGTTGATAGTACAGATAGTGACGTCACAAGAGTCATCAACGAGGACTTTTTTGTTGATGATATGATCACCGGTGATAATGATAAGGAAAGGCTGTTAAACATTTGTCAGTCTGTCGAAGAAACTTTAAGTTCTGGTTGCTTTCCACTACGCAAATGAAAGTTTAACTTTAACTTAAATGATACGCAACATAGTGATTCTAGTTTGTCAAAGGAGTTGTCATTAGGTGAAAATGTTCATTCGAAAACTTTAGGTTTAGGCTGGTATCATACAACTGATCAATTCCATTTTAGTACGCAATTGAATGATTTAAATCAAATAATTACAAAACGTTTTATAATGTCTAGAATATCGCAAATTTTTGATCCGTTAGGATTGTTAAGTCCATTTATAATGTTAGCTAAATTCTTACTGCAAAAATTATGGTTATTAAAAATAGACTGGGATGACGAAGTGCCCAAGGACGTCGCAGAAACTTGGGAACAATTTTCTAATTCATTGCTCATCCTCAGTGAAATACGTGTACCGCGGTATGTCCTGGGAATCGAACCCGTTAGCCGCGAACTTCACATCTTTTGTGATGCTTCGGAGTCTGCGTACGGCACATGTATTTATATACGCACGATTAACCATGATTCCTCAGTAACTGTCAGACTTTATTGTTCTAAAGGAAAGGTAGCGCCGCTAAAGCCTGTTAGCGTTCCAAAATTAGAATTGTGTGGGGCGCTGCTCAGCGCTAAATTGTTTCAAAGAGTTCGCGAGTCACTTCATTCAGTTCAATTTGATAAAATAATTTTTTGGACTGACTCCACTATTGTTTTGGGTTGGCTACGCATGGCTCCCAATTTGTTGAAAACCTTTGTACAGAACAGAGTTGCCGAAATTCATGAGATAACTAAAGAATTACCATGGCGTCACGTAAGCGGGATCGACAACCCTGCCGACTTGGTTTCTCGTGGATTAAGGTTAGGCGAGCTGAAATCATGTGCGTTATGGTGGGAGGGGACGTCGTTCCTTCACAACGTAGAATATGAAAGTCATAATCCAGTCTCTGAAAATGCACAATTGCAAAGGGACTTACCTGAAATTAAAAGTAAGTCAGTTTCGTTTGTTACTGCAACGGAACCTTCGATATTATTTCCATTTAATAGATATTCGCAATATAATCGAATGAAGTACGCTTTTGCATATGTTTTACGCTTTATTCAACAAAATAAAAATCAATACAGCGGACCACCTTCTGTGGATGAATTAAGGCGAGCAAACACGTATTTAGTAAGGTTGTCACAACAAGAATCATATCCGGATGTATACAAATTGTTACTAAATAACGGTTGCTTATAGGATAATCATAACTTAAGTAAGTTGAATTTATTCATGGAATTTTCGATATCATAATTTTCGGTTAATAAAAAACATCCGCAATTATTGTCTTCAAAGCATTGGTTTACACTTGTACTTTTCCGCGACGAACACAAGCGGCTACAGCATACCGGGCCACAGGCGCTGTTGTACAATATACGCGAAACATATTGGCCAGTAGGAGGTAGAGATCTAGCTCGCCGCATTGTACGTGACTGCGTTATTTGTAAGCGATTGAGAGGTAAAACTTTGTCTCCTATCATGGGCAACTTACCGCAAGAAAGAATCACACCGAGCCTTCCATTTCTCCACTGCGGCGTCGACAACGCGGGACCAGTATTCACATTGAACCGTAAAGGAAGAGGCTCAAAGTTAGTAAAGAGCTACATTTGCATATTTATTTGCTTCGTCACTCGCGCCGTACATTTAGAGTTAGTTAGTGACCTTTCTTCGGATGCGTATCTTCTCGCGCTAAAGAGATTTATTGCACGTCGTGGAAAACTTGCTCAAATTGTCTCAGATAATGGTAGGAACTTTGTGGGTGTTGCTAATGAATTTGCAAAGTTTCTATCAACATGCTCTAAAGATATCCTTGAATACGCAACAAGTCAGGATATTAAATTCACATTCAACCCTCCGTATGCGCCTCATTTTGGTGGATTGTGGGAAGCTGGGGTAAAGGCATGTAAGCATCACCTGTTACGAGTCGTTGGAAACGCACACTTAACATTCGAAGAATTTAGCACAGTATTATCACAGGTTGAGTCCATCCTAAACTCCCGTCCCATTAGTCCCATGTCCGCTGATCCAAACGATCTAAATCCCTTGTGTCCTGGCCATTTCCTAATTGGTCGGCCGTTAACTACACCAGCAACTATGCAGCTAGATGATGTTCCAGTTCATCGACTGACTCGCTACCAGCGGTTGGAACAAATCCGGCAGCATTTCTGGACGCGCTGGAGCAAGGAATTTATCTCAGAGATGCAAATCAGAACGAAATGGAGGAGTAAGAAGACGGATCTTCAGCCAAACACTATGGTCATCATCAAGGAAGACAATGTTCCACCTCTAAAATGGAACATAGGACGCATTATTTCTACCTTGCCAGGAAAAGATGGGATATCAAGAGTCGCAGATATTCAAACCACTACAGGAGTGATTCGTCGCGCTTTTCCCAGAATCTGTCCTCTTATCGACATTGAAGATACGATGTTGGACGCTGGTGCTTCCAAGGCCAATCTGCGTCTACCGGAACGTACGCAACAGCATCGAGCGTTCATTGGCCGCCGTCTACCAATCACGCGCGCGTTGACCCTACTGATGAAGAAGAGCGCCAATCATTTTCATTCCCTCTTAATTACTGTACAATTTTGAATTCGCATACACTTTTCTCTTTCGTCATACACTAAAATTTCGCTATTTCCAAATTTTGTATTGTAATACGCAACAACTGAGCTTTTATTGACACACACACGCGATGCGCAAACCCTACGCCCCATCGAGCTTCTCAAGCATAGCATACATCAATCTTTATTCATTAGGCGAGGCTTATGCTCCGCCCTCAAACTGTAAAAACCGAGAGTACACTTGATGATTGACTCGAAATACGGCAAACACGAAATTCCCTAATCCCCAGCAGTCCCAGCACCGCTCCACGATGAAGTTTAATGAAATTGGACTGGATGATATTACATTCCGAAGATTTTACGACACAATCGCCGCAGACGCTTTCATTACGCCACGCCATTACAAACGGAATAAAATGTACGTTTCTGGCGTTTTATTGAAATTTTCTTTATACCTCCACATCATAAACAATCCTGAGGTGAGAGGGTGAAAATATTAGACACAGTAGGCGATTTATTTGAGCGGATTTTTTATATAAAGGTTACTTATTTGTACATTTGTTTCAGTTAAATCTGACACGAGAAAAGCCTGGCCGAGAATTAAATGGAGCATTTACTTAATATTTTTTTTCTAAATATTACTGAAACGTTACATTTTGGGATCGTAAATACGTACGACGAATGTAGCGTACTGAAATACTAAGTGGCCGACGGACTGAGGGCGACTACAAATATTGAAAATGGTGACTTTAAAATACAAATTAAGTAACTAGTTATTCAGAACCGGTGACCAAATTTCTATTTGTGTGACAACCTTAGGGCACTCAAATTAATTAAAATTTGGCATAAGTATATTTTATTTCAAAGGCGACTATAACCTAATCGAGATGATACAAATACCATGTTGGGCAGCTTAAATCAGTTACAAAGTTACCTACTTGGTATGATTGTAGCCCACTCAGTATTTTTGTCACTCATTTAGAATGTTCACTGTTAACTTAAATTATGTATCTCCCTCATCTCATTTCACGTATTTTTTGTAATCCACAGTTTGTCACCTGTTAAGGCTTTTTGTAGCCAACAAAATAAACCGCTGCCTGTTACCCAATTAAAAATATCCCTTACTGAAATTACCTATCTAATGTAATGAAACTAGAAACACTTAACCCAAAAAAAATATTTATTGACTTTTCCACATAACAGTTTTGACCACTTGTTAACCACAAAAATTTTCAATATCTTCTTTAAATCGGTAACCTGGAAAAATATTTTTACTAAAGTTATATGGCATTTTTAGCCTAAGATAATACAACTAGCGGAAACCCGCGACTTCGTCTTCTTGAAGAGTTATTTTTCTATTCTTTGGGAACAATATATTTCTTCTGGACGAAAGGTAGAGATACCCTATGTCCTTTTCTGTACCCCAGAAACAAGTATTTAAAATTTTATCATAATTGGATGAGTAGCTAAGACGTAAAGACATAACAAACAAAACTGACTTTCGCATTTATAATTTTAGTAAGAATTATTTGGATAGTAAGAATGAAACAGTTTTATTTACACCAATTTTTAAGCTCCATACCATTGAGCATAAAAAATACATATATGAAATATTCTAGACATACCTGTTATTTCAAGAAATTTTGATATTCTCCGCCATTTTTAACAGAATCCTTCTGATAAGATTTGCAAGCGCCGGGTAGTTTTGTCCTAGCAGTGGCTCTCTTAGCTGCGGCACACAAACCTAGGAATCATACCAATAACTTTAAGTATTTATTTTCTATGTAAGTATACCATCAACACACTCACTACCGTCATAAATTGTATCACCCTTGCTATCACAGTGTCACACATACCACAGCCAGCAACATAACGAGCATTGGACACACGAGATTGATGACCAAGTGTAAGCACGGCAGACGGCACGCACCAGCCACCACAACCCGACCACCACCAACACCCGCTATCATCATAAGTTTAATCATCCTTAATTTAAAAGTCTCACTCACAACAACACGACGAGTATTGATGACACGAGGTTAATGACCAAGTGTGAGCACGGCACGCACCTGGCATCACAATCCGACCACCACTAACACTCGTCACCATCATTAATCAACCTTAATATCAAAGTCTCACTCACCACAGCCAGCAACACGACGAGTATTGAACACACGAGGTTGATGACCAGCGTGAGCACAGCACGCACCAGCCACCACAATCCGACCACCACTAACACTCATCACCATCATTATCAACCTTAATATCAAAGTATCACTCACCACAGCCAGCAACACGACGAGCAATGGGCACACGAGGTTGATGACCAGCGTGTGCACAGCACGCACCAGCCACCACAATCCGACCACCACCAACACTCGTCACCATCATTAATCAACCTTAATTTCAAAGTATCACTCACCACAGCCAGCAACACGACGAGCAATGGGCACACGAGGTTGATGACCAGCGTGAGTACAGCGCGCACCAGCCACCACAGCCCGACCACCACCAACACTCGCTACCATCATAAGTTTAACCAGCCTTAATATCAAAGTCTCCCTCACCACAGTCAGCAACACGACGAGCAATGGGCACACGAGGTTGATGACCAGCGTGAGTACAGCGCGCACCAGCCACCACAATCCGACCACCACCAACACTCGTCACAATCATTAATCAACCTTAATATCAAAGTATCACTCACCACAGCCAGCAACACGACAAGCAATGGGCACACGAGGTTGATGACCAGCGTGAGCACAGCGCGTACCAGCCACCACAACCCAACTACCACCAACACACTTGCTAGCATCACCTAAAAAGAACGAGTGACAATAATTCTGTGATCCTTTTCCATTATTTATAATGAAATTCAAAATTCATCAGGAATAAGTAATTTCGTATGTTACATCTGCATATTATTATGTCAGCGACACGCTACGTGATTTTAGGATCTCGTTCAGAGTAATGTTCACACGGGTATACCGCCCGCACGTAACTTGGCAAGACAAAGATGAGACAAAAGATGCGCCGAGTTTAGTGTTTGTAGCTACTGCGCATCTTTTGTCTCATCTTTCTCTTTCCAAGTTATATGCCGGTGTTCTGTCCAATTACATTAAATATATATGAAAAAATAAAAAGCACCTTAATTTACATCAACAATGTGTCGCTTGATATGCCAGTTATTATAGGATAGCAAAGTTAAAATAGCCAATTACCTGAGCATCTTCATGGGTGCCAAGCCAGGCACGTATTCCAGTCACGACACTACAGTCGCCATCTCTGACCTGACATTGGGCCCGGGTCACACTGAACTGTTGGAGAGAAGCAAAGCGACTTAAACAGCAACACTTCTGATTTACAAAACGGCCTATGAGTAGTATAGCCTGTTGCAATATTCCCGCATTTCTAAAAAAATATTGGACACCATCACACATACTGCTCCGATTCCCAATATTGGTAGACCAGTTAAATGAGTCCTCACCCACGGAGCCCTGGGGCGCGCGGGGAGAAGAAAACGGGGACGATGCGGGTGGCCGGCGACTGGCCTCCCGCTGTCCGCACCTCTCACGGCCCCGTTCTCATCTCCCCTCGCTCCCCTGTGCTCCGCGGGTGAGGACTCATTTGACCGGTCTACCTATAGCTGAAACTACAACGGTAGTAACACACTCACCCAGACATGAGACAATATAGAAAAGTTAGCTGTCTAAATGAATGGCCGGTCTTGAAACCAGGACCTCGGTGACACCCAGAAAAACGCAAACCATTCGACCGCGGCGTTCGTCGAAAACTCTCCATACTTACTTTAATATTGAAATATGATGTTTGAAAAAATATTGCAGTTCATACGTTATGTCCGAGGAGAGCCCTCTGCCACTGATACTGGTCGCTGGGCATACTGACTGAGAAGTCGTCCACTATGTGACTGGCTAGGTACAGCAGCGTGAACAAACCCCTGCGCTTCGCCCGGTGATCTGAAAATAGGCTCTGTATAATGCGTGTCAAATCAGAAGACAGAAGATCCTATCTGTCCGCAATGTAAAGAAAGACAAGAAACAAGCTACCACTTTATGACAAAATGCACGATATACGCATCACTGCGCTGGGCGCTCTTTGGAGCGGACAAGCTTAAGGAAGAGGATCTAAAGCAGTTAACGATAAGTCAACTCAGCAGGTGCTGTAAGCGTAAAGGTAGGTCAGGCGTGAAATACATAGAAGCGATGCGGCGGAGATAAGGCGCAGATACGGCGGCGACGGCGGCGATACCTGTATTTGATTGGCCGAAAGCATCCGAAGTCTCACATCTGCACCGTATCCGTGCCGCGTCGCTTCTGTGTATTTCACGCCTCAGAGGGTCCGATGCCGGTAGGGTAAACGATAACCCGCCTCTCCCTGCTCTCAGGCGGTGAAACAAGCTAGGTGATTGTGTAAAGTCAATCGTATTCATTTGACAGTTCATTATCCTTACTAATATTATAAATGTGAAAGTCCGTTTGTTTGTTTGTTTGTTACGCTTTCACGTCCTAACTACTGAACCGATCAACATGAAATTTTGCATACACGTTGTCAGGGGTACAGAAAAGGACATAGGGTACCTTTCATCCCGAAAAAAAGCATAGTTCCCGAGGGATAGCAAAAAACCTTTCCACGCAGACGAAGTCGCGGGCGTCCGCTAGTTTATCATAATTTCTTAATATTGTCATCCCATACAAATTGCAGCCGATGAAATACGATATGAACTGTCAAATGAATACGATTAACTTACGCAATCGCACCCCTGGTTTGAGGTTAATTTTCGCACAAGTCATCACGGAAATATGAAAATGTGTTATAGATGCATTCAGTACATACGATGTCCTGATCACAAATATATGACAAGCGCGAAAATGGTGGATGTAGAAACTGTGAAGTCATAAAGATTTCAGTACCTACAAAGAAAAAAATTAAAATACAAAGTAGATTGGAAATATTTAACACATTATAACATTTTCACTACTTGGTCTAAAAAAATATTAGAAAATGTCGAAAAATTTCACAAATCAGACAGCTCTAAATTGAAAACGACTGAATTAATTTTTACAAAATACATAACAAATGACTCTGAACATACTCTATTTGGGTGTCTAAAGATAGTTGACCAAAAATATTTAAAAATAAGAAAAGTAAGATATTTAAATGGAATGGCGTAAAAGATTAAAATAGTGTATATAAAATTCTTAAAAGTAACGTATTTAAGTTGATAAGAATTAATAGGCTGAATCCTTCTAAATAGCTTTCCAGCGTTGTACGTGACCAATTCTTTAGAAGATATAATGGGTTAGTAAACTATTCTTAAAAAACTTCAACTCCGATTTCCCTTTAAGAAAACTTATTCAAGATGTACTTTTAAAGAAATTATTTGAGTCTGAATTCTCAGTTGGATATTTTTTGAGTAATAATCATGTAAAATTACTGAATGGTCTGTATTATTTGATTCTACGTACAAGGCCCAGCAGCTTAAAAAACAGTAGGTCGGTACTTATTTAAGTACATAAGTTTACAGCTAATTTCTAAAGCGTTTCATTATGTTTTCTGAACGTTTTGCTGCCCGTCATAATATTGCCCTATCCCTAAAACAACATTCTGAACTGTATCCAATGTAAGTAAACTAGCGAAAATGCTTTGATTATTAAATAATCAAATGGAAATGTTTTTCTTACAAGCAGAGTACAATTTAAGAGTGTAATTTTACCAGTCCTTGGCACACGAGACATCTGTATGTAAGTTGATACGACCCATTTTAATTTAAAATAACACACAAAACAATAAATTTACACTACGACACATTAAAATTATTTTGATCAATTTCCTCAAATTTTTTGGCGTTACTATTTGACATAATATATTTGACTGACGTTGAAATGAAAGCTGTATTTTTTTCGAAAAATAACCAAAGAGTTGGCGTTCTTTTGCAAACTTTTTTGCAATGCAGTCTTTTTCTGTCTTATTCAGAGTGCGTTCGTTAAACTAGGGCCTAAGTGTCCGGACACGAAAGTGGCGGCGGCCGAGCGGTGGCGGGGCGGCGCGGCAGCGGAGCGGCGGCGGGGCGGGGCGATGAGAACGTGGGCACGAAACTTATGCAGGCCACACACCATCCAATCGATCGTCCAATCGGCATGAAACTACCGATTGGATCCAACCAAACTGACCGTGTGTGGCCGTGGATCGGTTGGACGATCGAACTGACGGAAAAATCAAAATGGCTGGATCATGCCGATTGGATCATGCCGATTGGACGGTGTGTGGCAGTGGGCAATCGATCGTATGATTTTCTTAACCGACTTCAAAAAAGGAGGTTCTTTATTCGATTGTATTTATTTGTTTTATCATTGTTCGCGCGTATCTTCGACATTTATAGACTGATTTTGATGATTATTTTTTTCTTTTTTCTTTCTTTTTTCTTTTAACCGATTTCAAAAAAGGTAGGTTCTCTGTTTGACCTGTATCCGCGATTATCTCACGTTTGGCTGAATCGATTTTAAGGCGGTTTTCATAAAAGTATTTGTTGAATTTAGGAGGTTTTAGTATTTTAACCGACTTCAAAAAAAGGAAGTTCTCAGTTTGACCTGTATATGTATGTTTGTCCACGATTATTTCAAGTTTAGCTGAACCGATTTTGATGCGCTTACCAGAAAAGCATTTGTTACATTTAGGAGAACGTATTTTAACCGACTTCAAAAAAGAAGGAGGTTCTCTTTTGGATTGTATATATATTTTTAGGGTTCCGTACCTAAAGGGTAAAAACGGAACCCTATTACTAAGACTCCGCTGTCCGTCTGTCTGTCTGTCTGTCACCAAGCTGTATCTCATGAACCGTGATAGCTAGACAGCTGAAATTTTCACAGATGATGTATTTCTGTTGCCGCTATAACAACAAATACTAAAAACAGAATAAAATAAATATTTAAGGGGGGGCTCCCATACAACAAACGTGATTTTTCTGCCGTTTTTTGGTACGGAACCCTTCGTGCGTGAGTCCGACTCGCACTTGGCCGGTTTTTTTATCATTGTTCGCGCGTATCTTCGATATGTATGGACCGATTTTGATGTTTTTTTTTTATTTCAAAGAATTTTCTTGCGACATTTTTTCTTTTTAAAATCGGTTCAGCAGTTCTCAATTCAAGTAATCCTGAAAATACTATGATTAACTACCTTGATGACTTTATTTATGAACCGAATTATATGATTTTTTGTTGGAAAATGGATAGACAGCGTGAATATGGAAATTGAGTTGAGTGATGACATTAGCATTTTGAAAATATATAGAGTTAAAAAATATTATACGCATAGCTACCACCAAAAAGCTGAAAATAAATAAGCTTAAAAAAATAAAAATCTCTTTCAAAAACCTAAAAATAAAAACAAAAACAACTTTCAAATTAAAATAATAATGATGAAACATTTATTATATACAATCAAATTATAAGAACCTCTTTCTTTTTTTGAAGTCGGTTAAGAAAATCATACGATCGATTGCCACTGCCGATTGGACAGTTAGAATTGATCGTGTGTGGTGTGTATGGACGAGCTGCAGATTGGATCCAATCGGTAGTTTCATGCCGATTGGACGATCGATTGGATGGTGTGTGGCTTGCATTAGCGGTCGGTCAGCCGCGCTAGTAGTGTTGTGACAGATGGGCTAAATACCATTAAGGGCCCGTGGACCTACCGATTTGACCTACTGGTAGGACCACGGTATACCACTAAAGTAACTTCTTATTTTTTTTTATTTCTATTGATGTGTCAAATGTGATGTTGCTATGGAAACAATTTCTTGTTAAATCAATACCGAAAAATATTCAAAGGACGAAATATATCCTATGTCTAAAAATTTTATTTAGTTCAAAAAAATGGTCTAAGTATGGGCGTTAACTAGTTTCAAAACCGGATTCTTTGCTCATCTTGTGTTTTGTAAATGATGTCCAAGATGCCGACATCCATACTAAATAAATAGGTACTACCTAGTAATCAAACAGACACTATTATATTATTCAACACAACACTACTGTAATCGCGGGCTACCAAATCCAACTAGTTTGTTCATTTGTTTTCGTCGCTCTCCTCCCGCCCGTGCATCGCTCGTCGCCCCGCGCCGCCACCGCCCGTTTCGTGCGCGTCTCCATACTGTGCCATACTGTTGAATGCATCGCCGCCGCTCCGCTGTCGCGCCGCCCCGCTGCCGCTCCGCCGTCGCAGTTTTCGTGCCCGGACACTTAGACTGCGGACTAACGCCATTTTAGCGCAAATCATATTCAGAGTGACAGTTTAACGTTTAGTCCCACCACTCCCACCCTTTAAGGATTAAAAGGTGCATTGTGATTGGTCTACAAGCATTAAACCAAGTTTTGTTAGAACAGTCTTGCATCCCAGTTTTGTGGAACATTTCTGAATAAGACAGTTTAAGTTTTTTGTTGACGAGTCTGTGCTTAGTGCCTGTGTTAAGACCACAGACCATATAACAAGTTAGACCAAAGACACTATACTGGTATTTTTAGACCATAAACACAAATGACGATACCCTACTTGATTACTAGAGTTAAAACTGGAAAGCAATTCACATACAACTTGGCTGAATTTCTATTTCAGTTCCCACTAAAAATCCAGCTAGATAGACAACACCAAAACAGACGTACAAACAGACTGCACCGCCTAATGTCCTCGTTTTGAAAAAGTTAATTTTCTAGAAACGCTCTCTGTGCAATCATGCTTAAATATGAAAAACAAGCCTGTATTTCCGAATGCTGAGTGCACATATAGGTTCCGTAGAATAAAAAGCTCTTTATATTATTTTTGATCCAGTTTATTTATTGTTATTTAAATAAAAGTAATAGCTTAAAAGTTACAGTTAAAGTAAAAGAAACATGACAGAAAAAGTGGGGTTGTAGAACATGGCCTATCTTCTTGTCCACCCATATGGGCCTGACTAGTTAGAAAAATGTCATGTAAAACACGATAGAACGCTAAATGTATCGTAGCAAAACTTCTGTATTTTATTGTAAAATGTTTTGAATCAGAGGGGACATAAAAATACTGATGACTCTACATCTAACGGTACCCAAAAATTTTCACTGAGAGCGTCGCAGTGCTTATCTGCTGTCCTCCACCAAATTTGTTTTGCCTCCACTGCGTTCCGGATTGTAAAATACTTTCGAGCCTTCATAATTCGCAAACTCCCCGCTAAAACGCTAGTTTTTTATACATTCTCTTTGCTCCCCACCAGATTAGAGCAGCTATCAAAAGTTTTATGTATAATTTAAGTTCTTGCATGGGCAAGAACTGAAATTATTACATAACGTGATATAGCATTTTATCGACACTCAACAACTGTCAAATATCTGTTGTCTTTTGACAGAACGTGATAAATTCCTACGTATCATTGACCTCTATATTCAGGTCAGTGCTACGTATATAATATATCTCGTTTGGGTGGACATGCTAGTAGGGACTGGAATAACATTCTTCTACCTATTTTTTGCAGCCCAAGTAGTGTAAAGGCCATCTTCGGAGATACTAATAAGCCTCCTCTATGCTTCTCCGCTCACGACACGACAGTCTGTGACCACTGAACGAATGTGGCGCCGCCGACGCGGTGAATTTTATTTAACATTTTAATTGACAACATATCAAAATTTTTATCCTGCTTTTTTATTTGTTATTTAGAAATTACTGGTGAAAACATGAGACACGTATTTTTTTATTTTCCATAATTTTTATTTTAAGTCAACGTAATATTAATTTGAAAACTTATCTATTCTAAAAGAGCGTAAGTGCCGTTTAAAGGATTTTTGGCGGACAATATCCTTTGCCCATATGGATAAAAAAAACATTATGACGTCAACCTGCCAATCTAATCTATGGACGGTAATGACGTTTGTTTGTTTATCTTTTGCTCGAGGTTGTTTTCTTTTATTGTCGCTATTTTTACCTTATTTTCAACAATAATAAATAAAGATATTCGTAAATGGGGAGGCGAAGGCAAAATGAATTACAGATGGCGCTTAGTCTTTGGAACAATTGTCAGTTTGAGCTTATATTGTCTTGACTGTGTATTACGTGGTTTTACTGTCTTAGATTGTATTTTTTTCGGTTTTGCGGACAAACAATGTATTCTATGCTAACTTTAGCTCATATAAAAGAAGAATTACGGAAAAGAAAAGCCAAAACAACAGGCAAGAAAGTTTATAGCAACTTACAAAAAATTGCTAACAAGCATTACATTTCTTTAAATTTCGTGTAAGATTTACAAGTAATCTTTTTATTTCTGTACCATCCAACATTAGACGAACCGTTTTATCATATTTATTTTATTATTCTAAGTTTCTTGACTGACTCTGGCATATAAAAATCTATCAATTCTCTGTTTGGCCTCAATATTGGGCTTATTCCATATTTGATATACCTATCAAATTCATCCAAGTTATAAATATGTTAGAAACTGCTGAGGTTGAAATATTAAAGAACAAAGCTGTTATAATTCAAATGTTGTTTTATTTTGGCGAAGCTTCATCAAATTCATGAAACATTCCTTTTGATTTATAATGTTTCTCAGGCTCAGCAAAGGAGAAAATCGAGGAAAAAGCATTTTTTTTGATATTTTTTTGCCCACAATTTTTTTTGTTACTGGGAAATCGATGAACTCCAATATTTTACAAGTTACATGCATAACAATGCGGCATTTTCTCAGTATAAAATTAAAAAGTGCAATACTCCAAGAGATTCCCATATGTTTTGACAGTTTCTTTGAGGCGGCTCGGTACCAAAAAAAATAATAATTCAAAAATTCAAAAATTATTTATTCAGTGTAGGCTGTTACAAGCACTTGTTAATGTCATAGAAGCTACGCCATCGGTTCGCAAACCCTAAGCGGGAGACCTTGTAACGAGAAGAACCGGCAAGAAACTCGTCAAGGGCTGCTTTTTTCTCCCTGTATATTTCATACAGAGTCGTCAATATTGAAAAATGAGCTCCACATTTAAAGTGAGGTCATTTTCCATCACAATAATTAACAAAAGTTTGCACACAATGGGTAGGTAGGTTGAAATTAAATACTACTAACTAAATACTACTAAGTAATGAGAGTAAATAACTTTCAACTAGTTGAGAAATCACTGTGTCTGTTACTCGAAAGTGCACCTAAGTAGGCAAAATTTACCAAAAAAAAAAACCACATGTTACAAGACATAAAAAAATAATTTTAAAAAACTTACAATTCAATATGCGTTAAGATAGGTACTCAGAAGCAGACCCTTTCCACTGGCAGCACCCGTTCGCGAGCATGACGCATGGACCAGCCATCGCTTCGCTCAACCATATTTGAGGGAACGTAACGACCCGCCCCACACGACACCACCGCAGAAATGATTAAAGAGAGCATGACATACTTAGGCTACCCATCCTAAGGCACCGAATTGAAAACTATTATCCTAAAGCTTTTCATAGGCCTTTACTTACAAAACTACTGAATATAGAAAGCAAAATGATTGCAATGAAAAAAAAAATTAGAAATCAAAACAAAGTTTAGTTATTAATTTAAATTTTGAGTAAGAAGTGCCATACATATTGATAATATTAATCAGAAAAATAATATATATAAATATACGACGCCCTTAGTACAAGCAGACAGAAGCAGACCCATTCCCACTGGCAGCACCCGTTCACGAGCATGACGCATGAACCAGCCATCGCTTCGCTCAACCATATTTGAGGGAACGTAACGACCCGCCTCATACGACACCACCGCAGAAATGTTTAAAGTGAGCATGACATACTAAAGCTACTCGCATTAAGGCGTCGAGTCAAAAGCATACAATAAATTATAAGTAGGTAGGACAAATCTCTCAATTTTCACAAAGAATAGAAAAATCTACGACCAGGCTGTTTTATCAATTAAATAATCTTTAACGGTATAGTATCCTTTTTTGAGAAGACAATTTTTTACATGAGTCTTAAAGTTATCAAATGGTAAATCCAAAATATTACTTGGAATTTTATTATAAAATTTTATACCAAGACCTATGAAAGAACCACGAACTTTTTCTAATCTATACTGAGGCATTACAAGTTTGTCTTTGTTTCTGGTGTTCCGATTGTGCCAATCACTATGTTTTGTATATAAGTTAATATTGCGACGCACGAAAAGTATGCAGTTTAATATAAATTGAGATGCTGCTGTCAATATACCAATCTCTTTGAATCTATCCCTAAGAGATGTTCTAGAACTTAGTTGATAAATAGCTCTTATTGCTCGTTTTTGTAAAACAAAAATAGTATTTATATCGGCTGCTATCCCCCACAAAAGAATACAGTATGACATAATGCTATGAAAATAACTGAAATACACTAATCTGGCAGTTTCTACATCTGTTAACTGTCTAACTTTCCTAATGGCATAGGCAGCAGAGCTGAGCTTGCCCGCCAGAGTTGCTATATGCATATTCCATTGAAGTTTACTGTCAAGAGTAACACCCAAGAAAACTGTTGAATCGAGCAAATCTAATTTCTCATTATTGATTACAATTTCAGTGGGATTCGCCTGTACATTAGGTAAAGCGAATTTAACACATTTAGTTTTCTTAGCATTAAGCTGGAGATTATTTACATTAAACCAAGTAAGAACCTGCGAGAGTGCTTTGTTCACATCGTCAAAATCTGTTTTTTTCCTGTCAACTTTGAATATTAAAGAAGTATCATCCGCGAACAAAACAATATCACAGAACCTTTCTGCAAAAAAGGGAAGATCATTTATATATATAAAAAATAAGAAAGGGCCCAAAATGGAGCCTTGCGGAACGCCCATTTTTACATGAGAACCTGACGAACTTACTCCATTGATATTAACTGTTTGAGTCCTGGAACTGAGATACGACAGTATTAATTTTTGGGCATTATTTTTTACACCGTAATGATTAAGCTTCAACAGCAGCGTCTAATGGTCCACGCAGTTAAAAGCTTTGGACAGGTCGCAGAAAATGCCAAGGGCATTTTGAGACCCCTCCCAAGCCTCAAAGACATGCTTCAAAAGCGCAACCCCAGCATCAGTAGTAGAACGACCTTTCGTAAAGCCAAATTGTTTATTGTGCAGAAGTTTATTTACATTAAAATGACCCAATAACTGCTCAAGTATTATTTTTTCAAAAATCTTGCTTAGGACAGGTAATATCGATATTGGTCTGTAATTGCTAGGGTCTTCTTTATCTCCTGATTTAAACAATGGTATTACCTTGCTAAACTTCATAAGATCAGGAAATATTCCTTGATCAATACACTGATTAAAAATGTCAGCAAGATAAGGGGCAATAGTATGCACAATTTTTTTAATAACCTTAACTGATATGCCCCATAAATCAGTGGAGCTTTTCATTTTTAGAGAATTGAAAGCTTTAATTATATCTAAAGCAGTAATACATTTAAAATTAAACAATGAATCACTTTCAGCCACATGTCCCTTTAGCATAGATACGGCAGCCGCTGGTGAGGAATCCAAATTTGATGTAGTTTCTACTGGTATGTTTACAAAGAACTTATCAAAAATATTAGCAATTTCATTATCTGATTTTATTAATTCATTATTAATATTAAGCGTAAGGTTATTTTCCCGTGCTTTAGTTTTACCAGTTTCACGATTAATGATATCCCAAGTTGTTTTAGTTTTGTTTCTCGAGTTTTTAATTTGTTTTTTAATGCAGTTCGACTTTGCAACTGCACATAGTATTTTAAAAGTCTTCGAATATTTTTTAACATGTTCTAAGAAACCTGGGCTTTGGTTAGTTTCTCTAAGCTTGTAAAGTTCATAAAGTCTGTTTCTACTTTTATAAATACCTGTCGTAGCCCAATCGCAGAACCGTAACTTCTGAGTACATTTAATAGTCTTGGTTTCAAATGTTTTATCAAACTCATTAGTAACTAAATGAAAGAGGTTCCCGTACAAAACATCAGGATTATCCGAAATCCATGGCATTAAAGAGATTTGTTCATCAATTTTGTTATTAAAATTGTCCAATCCCTTTTTTGTGATAGGTCTGCATTCTACAGTCTTAGGTGTATCTATGACGTTCACAGCGTATGAAACTTTCAAACCGTAATGATCAGATGAAATATTACTAAAAACAAATTTGTTTGCCGGATCACATTCTGAAAAAACATTATCTATGCAAGTGGCGGAGTGTTCAGTTACACGTGTGGGTTCTAAAAATTGATTGTGTAAATTAAAACATTTAAATAATGCCAGAAAACGAGTAGTCAAAGAGTTGTTCACAAGAATATCAATATTAAAATCGCCACAAATTACTACTGATTTATTTTTTAACCTTAACTTTTTTAGAACATCTTCCATGACAGATTCAAAGATTTCATAGATACCCTTAGGGGGGCGGTATACAGACACAATTATCATGCTATCTAATTCTATACAAGACAACTCCACATGGCGCTCTGATGTGAGTTTCACAATATCCTTTCTTTCTTTATACTTTATATTATTATTCACAAAATTACAGAACCGCCACGAATAGTTGTTTGCCTAACCATCGCACTTGCTAGTTGAAAATTATTTAGATTAAATGACATATCACCAGGCTTCAGCCAGTGTTCTGTAATGCAAATTATTTGAATATTATTACATTCAACAAATAATTCTAATTCTAAATCTTTGCCAGACAGACCCTGAATATTTTGACTAATTAAATCAACCAACGACAAGACGCCACCTATCGGCATAAAATTGCACTTTTCCTCCCCATTAGATTCCATAATCTCATGTGTAGTTCCTGCCTGTAAAACCTGACCTGACATAAATTGTAACCTGGACAGCGACAGTTTTTATGATTATATTTTTTTTAAGATAAAATCACACAACTTTTTCACGCAAAGGAGTTAAATATTTAATATTCCTTTATCTCGATGATACAGTGTTTTTTCTACATATTTCGTTAAATTATTGATCAAAAGCCCCGAAAAATTATGTACGGTGTCAGAAATTGAAAAACCTCGAAATGGTTTTCGATTTAAGGTACCTTGTAAAAAATGAAAACATGTCAATTGTAATACATAATTTTAATAAAACGTTACGTGGATTTAAAAACCCATAGTCTAGTATTTTTAGACAGTATTATTACATTCCCTCGTAGTAATTTCTAGAAGTAGATAGCAAAACTGCTAAAAGTGGCCGTTGTTTACACATTTGCTATCTACTTCTACAAATGACTACAAGGGAATCAATGATATTAAATTTTAAAAATTCTAATATCTTTGAAGGGAATATAGTGATACCTTCTTAAAAATACTAGACTAATAAAACTTCACGTTTAGTTTTTAGGGCACATAGCATAAAAATTCATCGTTTTATTAAAATCCATTTCTATTAACAACTTATGAAATAAAGGGTAATTTAATCGTGTAACAATAAATACCCATTTTGGGTATCTAAAATACTGAATATAGCGTACTGAAATACTAAGTGGGCGACGGACTGAGAGGGCAACTACAGAAATTTAAAAATGGGTACTTTAAAATACAATTAACTGACTAACTAGTGTCGCGTAGCGGGTTGCTAAATGAGAAACCACAACTTACGTGTACAATAATTTATTAATGGCTTGAGCATGGGGTCGTGAGTTTAAGGGGCCCGACTGGTATTTACTTGCGTGTCCCAACTTATCTTAAGGGGGCCCCTCAGGTGGTAGGTGGCCCGATGTGGCGTGGGAAGGTGCAGTGCAGCATGTGAAGCGCGTCGCAAAATGGCCGCCAGCAGAAAACCAAGTGGCCAAAGTTGGTCGGCCAAAGTTGGTTTGGCCAAAGTTGAATGGGTCAAACTGGATCAACCTGGGTCAATCTGGGTCCCCTTTCGGGGATTGCACTGAATTTACTTTTAAAATTAAATAAAGTGACGAAAACACTTCGATCAATATGTGACCTCTTTTTCAATAAATTATAGAAATGATTTCCAAGGGCGTGGCGACTTTAAGACGAAATAAGTTCGTGTCGTCCGCGGGAGCTCAGAAAACGGTGTGTGTCAATGACACAGCAAAGCCACTCATCGCGAAGTCAGTACAAGCTGCGCAGTCTGTTGCGCACACGCATTGTGTGATTCGCAACCAGTGCCTTCACGTCGATACGCGAACAAAGTAAGATTAGGGTACTGTTCGCGAAGTGGTAAAACGTTTAAATAAACAATACGTTCAATTTGCAGTTTAATGTGCATTATTATTTTAATTGTAGTTATTAGTTTAGTGTTATATTAAGTTAGAAATAAGATTAGGTTAATTTAGCTATTTAAAAAAATGGTTTGTTTTTATTTATTTTATTTTATTTTAAGAATATGTAGACTTTAATGTAATTTTAACTAAAAATTAACTTATAACGATACACTAGTTATTCAGAACGGGCGACCAAATTACTATTAGGGCGACAATCTTAGGGCACACAAAAATTTTAAAATTTGGCATATATTTTATTTAAAAAGGTGACTATTGTGACTGACTATATTAAACTTATTGTGACTATTTTATCCTAATAGAGATGACAAAAACACCATGTTGGGCAGCTTAAATCAGTTATACACAGGTTGGTCAAAAGTTCTGTTACTGAGTTTCTTTATCGATTACTGGCCATTAAAACAAATGAAAAGAAAAAATAAAAATGACATATTATTGACAGTTTTATAAGCTTTAATTCCATACCACACGTATATCATATTTTGTTTATTTCACCATGGAATGGGGGTTGAAGGAGAATCGTGTCGCTGTAATTGCTCTGCACAAATGTGGGCAGCCACCGAATATGATTTTCAAGTTGCTACAAAAGTTGAAAATCAACAAGCAATTTATTTATCGCACTATCCATAGGTACAGTAATACCTTGACCGTCGATGACCGAAAAAGATCAGGAAGACCACGCACCGTTCGGACACCAGCTGTGATCAAGGCAGTGAAGGCGAGAATCACGAGAAATCCCGTCCGGAAGCAAAAGTTATTGGCAATACAGATGACTGTGAAGAGAAGTTCCCTTAAAAATATTATCAATGATGACCTTGGGCTTCACGCTTACCGTAGACGAAAGGGCCATCTGCTAAACGCACGATTGAAGGCTATGAGGTTAGCATGAAGTCGCGCTCTACTAAAGCAGTACGCACAAAACGGCCATCGAAAAATCTTGTTTACTGATGAAAAAATCTTCACAGTCGAAGAAAATTTTAACCGTCAAAATGATAGAGTATACGCTAAGAATAGTAAAGAAGCCAGCATGATTGCTCCGAGGGTCCAACGAGGTCACCACCCCTCATCAGTGATGATTTGGCTGGGGGTGTCCTATTCAGGGCTAAGTAAGGTTCATTTCTGTGAAAAAGGTGTGAAAACTGGCGCTAGAGTCTATCAAGATACCGTTCTGGAACCTGTTGTCAACCCTTAAGCCACACTTTATTTCAAAACCAGCCATGGGTCTTCCAGCAGGACTCTGCCCCTGCGCACAAAGCAAAATCTACACAAGCATGGTTTCGGGCTAACAAAATTGATTTTATCGCGCAGGAAGAATGGCCATCCTCCAGCCCAGACTTAAATCCTCTGGATTATGCCATATGGCAACTTATTGAGGAGAAAGCATGTGCTAAGCCCCACATGAATCTCGACTCTCTTAAGCGCGCTATTCTCAAGGCAGTCGCAGAATTGGATATGGTGGTAGTTCGTGCTGCCATCGATGACTGGCCTCGTCGTCTAAAGGCGTGTATTCATGCCAGAGGCGGTCATTTCGAACAATTTTAATACATGATAATCTTAAATATTTGTGCTTTCATTTGGTATATAATTCATTATAGCATTATTTGTAAATTTAGTATTATTCATGTTTTCCATAGTTACAGAACTTAGTAACCAACAGGTATAGTTACCTACTTGGTATAATAGTTACCCACTCAGTATTTTTGTCACTCATTTAAATTTTGTCACTGCTCACTTAATTTATTTATCTCCCTCATGTAGTCGTCCGTTTTACGTATTTTTGTAATCCACATTTTGTCGCCCGTTTAGTTATTTAGTCGCCCAAAAAATAAACCGCTACCAGGTTTAGTATTTAAGTATCCCATTAACAGTCGCCTTTTATTATTTTCAGTCACCCAATTAATTAATTCTCTTAAATAAAATCCTCTAAAGGCGCCACTTCCGGCTGGCTATCCACCTTAAATCAGAAAAAAAAATCGTATCCTTATGTTAAATGTTCACAAGTGGTTTATTCATAGTCTCCTCGAATTTACATGTAAATATCTCCATCTAAATAATCAACGGAAGATGCAAAAATTACCGTATAAATAGGAAATCAAAGTGGAAATTTATTTATAAACAGATTTTACTTACAAACGAGGAACAGTCCGATGAAAACATTACCTTTACGTTTTCAATTTGCCAAAATGTGGCCACATCTTCTAAAGGTCCTATGACATTTTAAACAAAATTTTGATTTGGATGGATTTTAGCGATATAACCTAAAGAAACCTTTGCAAAATTTCCAAAAAGCAAGGTCGCTACGGTCTATTCGAACAACTATTGTTCACTATTCAATAAGTAAAAATTGTTAAGTAATGTATTTTTGTTTCTGAGATCAAGAACGCCAAAATTGACCATTTTACGCAAAAACCACAGACGAGTTGTAATTATGGGATAAAAAATTGATCAACGATTTTACACAGTATTACTTGATTTATCAGTCCCAAAAAATAATGAATATAGTAGAAGTACCTACTTAGTTGAGATTGCCAGAAATGATAGCTTAAACTTTTCTCCATGGAAAAAAATCGTAAAAAGACCTGCAATTTTGTAGTTTTAACTACTTATAACAAAAAAAACCTTAGCTAGTTTCTCTAGTTTTGTGATTCACAGTTTTCTAAAATAAGAAATAGTTTATTATTTCTTATTTTATTATAAAACCAATTAAACCCGATAGGTAGTGTTTTCAATAATTTTGATAATTTTTACCATGAAATTTTCTTCAGCGGGTTGATACATTTCGGCATTTCGTACAAAGTTTCAAATCCTTATTTTTCGAAATGAACGAACCTATTTTTACTTCATACACACAAGCAGAATACATTGGTATAAACAGTTGTTTATAGAGTTACAAAATAGCAATAATAACTTTTAAGAATACTTTGTGATTAATACCTTGGAGACATTAGACGTTTTTCTGGATACTAAATATATCTAACAATAATACTTAGTTTCGGCCAAACGTTGAGTGGGATGTCAAAACAAATAGAAATTGAAATAAAAATATAAGTAAAATTCGGAATTTTTATAATTTGTCAATATTGTATTCGGTAAAATCATAATATTCATAATTATGGAAAACAAAATGAAGGAAAACGATTACGGCACACTAAAATTCGTACAGGAAATTTCGAATTTAAGATAAGTAACCCGCCCAAAAACGAAATAATAATAATAATAATAATAAAGCATTTATTTCAGGCACAGACCCATTATACAAAAATACAAAATAAAAATCAAAATAAAGACAATAAAATCAATTAAAAACATACTAAACATAATATCACTTACATTAATAAAATAGGTACCTTATATACCTAGTCACATTATTATTTTTTGTTCCTCTCCGTGTGCACCGATATCCAGTGCTTATACAAGGGACTCTGGAGGTTGTCAGCGACAGCTTTCACAATAGTATTATCGCATTCTTTGATACGTTTCCAAAAGGCAGCCACACGAGACCTCAGTATAGCGTAGAAATCGGAAATACCTGCCTCAGCAAACATCGTAGATGCGCTGCAAAATCTGGGATATCGCATAAGAGCACGGTATGCATTATTATACTGGACTCTTATGGTGTCAAAGGACTTTCTTGTATAGTTAACCCATAGTTGGCAGGTGTACATGCCCAGGCAAAAAGTTTTGAAAAGAATGTCCTTGACATCCCGGCTGCAGCGTGCAAACCTTCGAGCCAGCATATTCCCTCGCATAGATAGGCATCTCCGCTCACGTTCCATGTCTAAGTCGTCCGTCAGTTGTTCCGTCAGCCAATGTCCCAAATACTTAAAGCGGTTCACTACTGAAATCTGTCCACCGTTCAAATAAACACTAGGCACTTTCTCTGGACCTTTTCCCGATCTGAATATCATAACCTCTGTCTTTGAGACATTATACTTCAGCCCGTGAGCAGCGGCATATTGCTCACAAACCGACAGTAACTTTCTCAAACCCTTGATAGAAGGGCTCAGGAGCACCATGTCATCCGCATAGCTCAAGTTGTTAACGCACACGTTACCAACATGGCAGCCTACACCGGTGCTCCTCAGCTCCTCTATCAAGTCGTTAATGTAATGATTAAACAGATCGGGAGAGGTCAGGGATCCCTGGCGTACCCCACATTCTAGCATATACTCACTAGAGGTTGCGTCGCCCCATTTAACAAAATTTGTTTGGTTGCCATACCAATATCTCAACAGACCCACGACTCCGCTCGGGGCTCTTGCTTGCAGTTTGGCCCAGAGAATATCATAATTGACCAGGTCAAATGCGCGGCTCAAGTCCAAAAAACACGCGTACACTGAAGTATTCCGACTGGTATAGTATTGCACGGTGTTTTTCAGACAGAAAATCGCAGAATCCGTCGAGACACCGGCGCGGAAACCAAACTGAGCATCACTTATATTGACAGATTTCAGTAGTGAAGGACGCAAGAGACGTTCTAGGACTTTCCCAATTATTGTTCCCAGCGAAATAGGACGATAGTTTGACGAGATGGACAAGTCACCAGTTCTGTTTTTGACTATGGGTACCACGACCGTCTTCATTAAATCATGAGGTAAGTAACCATATTTAATGCATAAGTTAAAAAAGGTACTTAAATGGTCATGCAATTTGTAGCTACCCCAGAACAAATGTTCTATGCTCAGCCCATCAAAACCTGGTGACTTGCCCCTCTTCATCGACTTTATCACCTGAGCGACATCTGCACTAGAGAAGCTCGGACATGCCTCCGAGTTAGGGGTGTCATTCTTAGTCAAATCATTATTTACTGGCAAAGGACTAATTTTGAATTTATTAGCAAATAATTCAGCTATATCAGGGGCATTCTGGATACCATCCATGGAACTAGGTAAGTTTTTTGAGATTTTACAATTAATTTGCTTCGTGGAGTTCCAAAATTTTGAAAAGTTTTTATTTTGTTTACTAATTGTCAAAACATTCATTTTTATAGTTTCTTCATTTTTTTGACACCAACTAAGCTTGTTTTTAAATTCAGACCTACTGTTTTTCATTTTAGTGTAAATATCCCCAACTAAAGGTTTCCCGGCCTCAACCCAACATTTAAAATATAATCTGGCATTCTCATGGCTTTCCTTGACATGAAAATTCCACCCCACTATTTGTTTACGTTTAATCGGTCCACAAGGAGAGGAACTTAGTTTAGCTGCGTTTTGCAGTACATTTATTAAATGGTTATAATAATTGTCAATATAGTTAAAATATTCTGTAAGATGGCTACAGCTACTTATAAAATCACATTCACATATACAGTTAAAACAAAAATTATCCAAGTTATTAAAACAATAATTACCATAAATACTAATTTGGTCCGTGCTCCGATTTCCCCATCTAACCCCCTTAAGCGTATCAACCGAGCTAGTGTTCATTGAACCACTGTCACGACCGAAGGTAGGTACTTCTAGAGTAATTTTGAGCGGATAGTGGTCTGACCACATTACGTCATATAAGACTTCCGCGGAAACAACCGTCTTCCAAGCTAGTTCGGTCGTAAGACAGTGGTCCAACCAACTCAAGCAGCCATTTATGTCACTTTTGTAGGTATACGTATCTGAGTTTTTCCCAAGTATATTCATATCCGCACATTCCCACAGCACTTCATCACAAAACCTCGTCATCTGCACACCAAAACTAGCACTAGGGTGCGCATTAAAGTCACCAACCATATAGGCGCACTGCACTCCCGATTCTTCAATGATGGCATTGATAACGCCGAGGAGGTCGGTGAACTCCGGCATGTTAATTGGTTTATCCGTTGGCATGTTAACATTTATCACCAGAAAATACATTCCCGTGGCTTCCACCTGGACGGCGAGTATTCTGTCATTTGAGCACTCGATGGGTGTCACACGAGGAAACTTGGCCTTCTCCCACATGATAGCCAGGCCACCGTATGGTCTGCCCGTCAGTATACCCGCGGACGAGTCAACTGATGATTTTGCTATACATGCAAAGTCGTCACTTATGTCATTAATGAAATTCAGATCGTGCGATAATAGCCACGTCTCTTGCAGTGCGATTATGTTCGATATTTTGGTAAGGCTTCTTACATCTTGTACTGATCTCTTAACTGATTTACAGTTGAATGTAGAAATATTGATAAGTGTTGTATTATCCATAAATTAGGTATTTTTATGTACATTATTATCTTTCCGTGCAGGTGTGTATTTTTCTTTATACCTAGTTGGTTACTAAGTTCTGTAACTATGGAAAACATGAATAATACTAAATTTACAAATAATGCTACAATGAATTATATACCAAATGAAAGCACAAATATTTAAGATTATCGTGTATTAAAATTATTCGAAATGACCGCCTCTGGCATGAATACACGCCTTTAGACGACGAGGCCAGTCATCGATGGCAGCACGAACTACCACCATATCCAATTCTGCGACTGCCTTGAGAATAGCGCGCTTAAGAGAGTCGAGATTCATGTGGGGCTTAGCACATGCTTTCTCCTCAATAAGTTGCCATATGGCATAATCCAGAGGATTTAAGTCTGGGCTGGAGGATGGCCATTCTTCCTGCGCGATAAAATCAATTTTGTTAGCCCGAAACCATGCTTGTGTAGATTTTGCTTTATGCGCAGGGGCAGTGTCCTGCTGGAAGACCCATGGCTGGTTTTGAAATAAAGTGTGGCTTAAGGGTTGACAACAGGTTCCAGAACGGTATCTTGATAGACTCTAGCGCCAGTTTTCACACCTTTTTCACAGAAATGAACCTTACTTAGCCCTGAATAGGACACCCCCAGCCAAATCATCACTGATGAGGGGTGGTGACCTCGTTGGACCCTCGGAGCAATAATGCTGGCTTCTTTACTATTCTTAGCGTATACTCTATCATTTTGACGGTTAAAATTTTCTTCGACTGTGAAGATTTTTTCATCAGTAAACAAGATTTTTCGATGGCCGTTTTGTGCGTACTGCTTTAGTAGAGCGCGACTTCGTGCTAACCTCATAGCCTTCAATCGTGCGTTTAGCAGATGGCCCTTTCGTCTACGGTAAGCGTGAAGCCCAAGGTCATCATTGATAATTTTTTTAAGGGAACTTCTCTTCACAGTCATCTGTATTGCCAATAACTTTTGCTTCCGGACGGGATTTCTCGTGATTCTCGCCTTCACTGCCTTGATCACAGCTGGTGTCCGAACGGTGCGTGGTCTTCCTGATCTTTTTCGGTCATCGAAGGTCAAGGTATTACTGTACCTATGGATAGTGCGATAAATAAATTGCTTGTTGATTTTCAACTTTTGTAGCAACTTGAAAATCATATTCGGTGGCTGCCCACATTTGTGCAGAGCAATTACAGCGACACGATTCTCCTTCAACCCCCATTCCATGGTGAAATAAACAAAATATGATATACGTGTGGTATGGAATTATAGCTTATAAAACTGTCAATAATAAGTCATTTTTATTTTTTCTTTTCATTTGTTTTAATGGCCAGTAATCGATAAAGAAACTCAGTAACAGAACTTTTGACCAACCTGTGTAGATTCTGTATTTTATTCCTTCAGGCCAAAATTCATTTGATAGAAATGCGTTCAGTCTATTTCTATGCACCATCACTTTAAATGAATTAAACGTCATTTCGTGTTTCTGAGTCAAAAGCTGAACATCCTCACATTTTTCACCCATGTCTTCTATATGCTCTTTTATTTGTGTAGGCGTCGTAAGTTTAGATACTCGTGAGACATAAATCGGTACACAAATATCCGCCACCTGTATTTTGCATAGCCCTCGGCCCGAGCCGCACTGGTTGCGTATGATATTTTTACGCTTATTTCTTAGTACTAATTCAAATCCGTCCTGATCCGCTGTCGTCGGCGCCGCCGCTTTGTTATTCATACTTATGTTAGTATCGTTACGAGTCAGCTGTTGCGTTCTCGTCGCGCTCGGGGCGCCGCCTGCGCAGCTCGTACGGCTCTTGGTTATATCGCCATAGGTAGGTTTGTATAGCGCTTCATTCGTTGAGCCACTTGCCGCAGTAGGTAATGTGTCCGTGCGCACAGGCAAAGCGAGTTCGGGGGTAGACATCGATACATTGTTGACGGTCTCGCGCTCGACCGATGATTTCAAAGGCGTACATGTCGATTTTGTGCACTTTTCCAGACTTTGAGGACTATTTATTGATATTTTACTGTTTAAACTGACTAACGATCGTTTGATATCTTCCATGTCAGATTTTAGTGCTATTACTTCACTTTGATATTCCGATGACTGTTCAGCTTGCGGTTTACAATTTTTTTAATTTTCTAATTCACGTTTCATGAGCACCATATCCTTTAAAAAAGCTGTTATGTCGATGTGATCAAAGGTCACCGGCGGTAGTTTTTTGAGATTTCTCGCTACGAAAATTGGTAAGCAATCCGGGTCACTTTCTTTAATTAATTTAATTATTTCTTGTAAACTCTTCTGCTCGGAGCCTTCTTTACGTCTTAATTTCCGCTTAGTAGGAGCTAGCAACGTCGTAACTATTTGTCGCGCATCTTCAATTTCATCCGAGGCGTACGCACTCATACATATTTGCAACAGCGCAGTTTCAGGTAAAGTGTCCACCTTGTCACAAATAAATGATAATAATTCGTTTATTATCAAATTACACGATCCGCATTTGCTATTAATAACCCCGTGGTCATCACTTGAGCTATAACTGCCCGCGTCTTTTCTATGTGGCGGTGAATAAAACATGTTGAGTGCGCGTCGCGCACGGCTACCGCACGGAGACTGAAATGAAGTTTTTCATAGACAATTATTCTTTGAGTACTTTTACTCGCGTTTTTTTCTCGATAGATATTCGTATTACGGGCAAAGATGATAATAAAAGTGAAGTTATTATTATAGTGGTAGCATTGACTTCTATATATTCCACTAGACTGGCTGCTGTCAAACTGTTCTTGTACCTATTTGATTTCCGCCATTTTGGCGCTGTAGGACGTAGCGTGAGCATAGCGTGAGGGACATGGTACTAAAGTCTGGTGTCATCATGGCAACCATTTTCATTGTAGTTACGTCAGATAGTTCCTTAGACAGACGCTAGAGGCGTTTCAAATAGGCACAAAAACTTTGCTGTCAAATCATACAGACAGCCAGTCCAGTTAAATAGAAAAAAAAAATTCATGTCAGTGAGTGGTAGTGTTATGTGTTCCTTCGTGTGACAAAGTTTTGGAACACCCTGTCATCTCTGATGTATCTACAAAAAATACTTTTGATTATTAATAAATACTACTAGAAGAGGAAATAATATTGCATACTGCCTTTTGTGCTTCGCCTTAAAGTTCCAATTCCCATCGTAGCATCTTAAATGAAGTTCATACCAAAGCTAATTATAGTCAAGTGGTCGTTAAGCCCTTCCAATTTCCTTAACTTACGAACGCACTTAACCAAAGCGGGCCAATAATCGCGCTATAATAAAAGTCACTAAGCTAAGCCGCCACAAGCTCAAATCTACAGTATTGCCGGAGCAATAACGTAATCATAGCAAACTTTCAATGTGACACACTGTACCAGTGAACAATCAACTTATACGAGTTTCGAATTAAGCGCAGTACACATTAAAGCCGCTGAGCCGGCCGCCCCGGGACGCCGCGGCGACATAGCCCGCCGAAACAGCCCGGTGAAGCTAGGGTTTCCTAGGATAACGGTGCCGTCATGCGGTTTCTGACGTTACGGTGTCGCCATATTGTTTACATAGACAACATTCAACGCCGCTATATTACGGCCGTAATATGATGGCACCGTCATCCGAGGAAACCCTAGCTTTACCGATATGAAAATAATCATGTCGGCAACTTACGTAAGTTACGCAAGGCAACTGCACGCGTACGCACGCGCTCAGCTATACACTATACTATTATCTAGAATTTGCAGCGTCCAGTTCGTCGCTGCAGGCGATCCGTCTGTCTGAACTGAGGGCCTACTCAAACGGCCAACATTCTATTCGTTTGAACGCTACGCTTAATATTAAAGCTTTAAAATAACCAGTAAACTATGAAAATTACGTGCCGTAAGCTTGTCAATTCCATAGAATACATCAAAGTCTGTGATTCATATAAGTTTTCGACATGTGATTTAATCGTCTATTGCTCATATTTAAGCTTTAAAAGTAAGCGTAGTGTTCAAACGAATAGAAAGTTGGCCATTTGAGTAGGGGGGCAGGTTAAGCTCTTTGGAATCTATAGTATTTTGCCAAGTGACTCTGTAATGGGTATATGACATCTGTCAGAAACTCGACGAAATGATCACTGACCGTGAAGTTGCATGTTAAAGAATAGCACCCCTGCCTGGCGACACACACCGTTATTCTACAGGCGGCAATCGCCAACTGCCTGAATAAAGTTGCTCGTCACGTGCCGCTGATAAAGACTAGTTTTTCACTTGTTAAACTACTAAGTTAAGTACTACGTTCACTACTAAGTTTAGTACGTACTAAGTTAAAGCCTAGCCCGGCATACAAAAAAAGGGTTGGTAGCTTATGTACATATTGTGCTTTGAGTTCTCTGAAAACGAAGCGATCGCAAAATTAAATGCAAAATACCCGCTCAGCAGCAGCGCATCGAACAAATAAAAAAATGCAATAACTCCATTTTGAAATCAAGTAGAACTTACGGGACAGGTTACAAAATCATTAAAAATTGTAGATCAAATAACTAGAAGTCTACAAAATTCATTCGTCATTCTACAAAACCGTATTAACAAATACACAAAACCCGAACTGTGATCGTTAAATTTTATTCAAGTTTGAAACTTGTTAAGAAGACGTGTTAAACCGGCAGGAGTTGGCAATACTGTTATATTTTATTCTGCAAGATATTTTCTATTTTCTCCTCCTAATGTTCCAGAAGGCATACAGATTAAGTTGGTCTTGGGATAATCGTGTCGTTATTGTTTTAAAGATAGGTACCTACATGCATACCATTCTGAGCTTGAACAAATTAAACTAAATGGATAATTACCACAGCTTATCTGTGACGCAGAAGGTGCAGTCAAATAAACTCAGCAGAAGATAATATTCAAAACGTCTGGCATAAACTTTAGTATATTTCACAACATTTGGGTACTTAAGTCGTAAGTGTTACTAAAATGCACGGGGCAAGATTTTTTGTTTTTTCTTCATTAAATGTTACATCCGAGCTTACTTATAATTTATTAACTGCACATACACTAAGTTTTCGATGAAATTGGTCTTACCCCCGTATCTATAGACGAGTAAGTAATGACTTGAGTAAAACTTGCAATTTTCTAATGCTTCTGTTATTATATTCATACGCATTTTATAGTATCAATTAACCTTAAATTCACCAAAACTGCACTAAGAAGTCATTTAAGATGAATTTTACTATAAATTGCATGTGAATATGATATGAGAAGCATTAGAAAATTTCAAGTTTTACTCAAGTCATTACTTACTCGTCTATAGATACGGGGGTAAGAGCATTCAAATGCTTTTAGAAATCGGTAGTCATGCCAAACTCAAAGCAATAGAATAGTATGATATTTCTTGTTCAGCGATCGAAAAAAACGTATGTCTGCCATCAAATCTTCGGCATCTGCCCATTAAGCAAAACTCATACATAAAAGCGACGATTGGGATTCAATTTGGCTACACAAAATAGCCTGAAATTATTACACCAATGCCTATAAGGAAAATGGACGCAAATGATAATTGCTACGAAATTGACCATGCCATTTCATTCATCGTTTTATTCGAAAAATTATTTCTGTAATAGCTGTCGTTTCGATAAAGGTTGTAAATTAGGTGAATTAGATATGAAAAGAATTGACAGTGGTTTCTAATTATAATTGTTATCTTTTGCATACCTTAGTAATCAAGTAAACTTTAATCAGTGTGTTTATGACCATCGGTAGGTAGTGTGGCTCAATTTGACGCATTATGACACATTTTGATTACGTGAATGGCACATACCCGAAATGACAATATGCGAGCTATTACGTGAATGACACATACGCGAAATGACACATATGCGTGCTATTACGTGAATGACACTTACGCGAAATGACACATATGCGTGCTATTACGTGAATGACACATACGTGAAATGACACATATGCGAGCTGTATCTGTACCAGTAGCAAACATCTATTGAGAAAAAAAACACGCGTAAGAAAATTCCATAGAGTAATTTTGCATGTGAAATTTGTACAACGCCTTCGCCGATAAGTGAAATGAGATTTTCCATAGACAATAATAATTACTCAATAGAATTATTTTCTCAATATGTGTTCTGTTCGTGCTTATCGATAGAATTTGACCAAAAAACTCGTTCCGGTACAGGCGTCCCTGCAACGTGTCACAAAAATCTTCTAAAGCCGAATCATAAACGAAAAAATTTCTACCTCTATGTATTGTAGTTAGATGCATTCTATAAGTAGTATCATTTAGGGCCTAAATGTCGCTCATCAAATGGCACCGTGAGAATTTTTGGCACCATTTTGTCTACTACGGTTTGGTGTCTATTTTAATTATTTGAAAATTGATTCATAGTGGATATTGTGTCTTAAAATTGGTGCAGTTTTGTGGTACAAGTGTCTACGCAACTGAACAATATGTAGGATAATTGAAATAGGCGCGATCTTGGTTGTGTGAAGCTGAGACTTTTATTGTAGTGGTAGCTACCTCAGCAGAACTTACCGAGTAAACTGTCTTGATATACTTGTTGCCAAATGCTCCAAGCAGCATTAGAATGTGATGCACCCGCATTCTAATGTAAACTTAAACTGAAACAATACCTACCACTGAACTATTAAACACTTGACACTGGCAAAAATAACTTCCAAGAGGAAAGTAGATTGCCAAACTAAAAATAGAAGAAGAAGAACGGCACCGTTTAATAATGTAACGGCTGAATAGTTGGCTGCTACACATGTAAAAGGGTCATTATTTCAGACACGTTTTTCAAGCGGCATTGCCTAAAAATAATGGAAACCGTAAAGTCAGCTAGCCATATGTTTTTTTGCGCAAACCTCATAACTTCTTATAACTGGTTTACTGATTATTATTCAATTATCTCTATAATTAATACCATTAAAAAAATTAAATACCCCCATTCTTTGATTTTCGTGGAGTGTCCAAAGCCCCGATCTGGTCACTTCCTAAATTATATAATTTAAACTAAACGCTACATGCTTACCAAAAAAAAACCCATTAAGTCCTAAAAAGTTTACAATGCTATGAAAAATTAGACTATACTTCTAAAAGAACTACATTTCCTAAAAAAAATTTAAATGTAACTGTCCTTTGGTAGTTGCTGATTTGCGTGGACAGTTATAAATTCACTAGCACGTCTCTTAATTCGCGGCCCTGTGTTGTGTCATCCTAATTCAAGTTACAACTAGTCGTGATCCGGCGGCCCGGCAGAGTTGCTTGTGTGACGGTGCTCGATTTTTCGAAAAATGGAGGTAAGAACCTCGTTGCGTGGATTTGGTTTCTCAAAACTTTGATTTGCGTGGTCTAATTTTCTCCGGTCTCTGTGAATTTATTTATTTAATAAAATATTGTAGTGAACAATATAAGGTAACGTAACTTATATTCAAAACACAGTTTATTTGCTTAAAAGGTTTTTGTATATTTTTAGCATAAGGGATTTATTTTGATTTACGTGGTCGTGATTTGCGTGGTTTACGTGGTATTTTTGACCCACGCAAATAAATTTTTGACCATGCAAATGAAATTACTTTTAGTTTTGTACTAGTTTATGGATTTTATTTATTGTATTTATCTAATAAATGCAAATTCATTTAAATCAAACATAAAATGTCACATTCAATAGGTTTCTGACTTTATCAGTAATAATAAATATTTTTGGACTGATTCTCATAAAAAACGATTTCTGCTTTAGTACTCTACCTATTTTTTACTTTATAATAACACAATAACTTTTTCCAATATGAAGTAACATTAAGTCACTCATTTGAGAAAGTTAAATTACATTTTTTCACTTTAGTGGGGGTATTTTGTGATTTGCGTGGCCTCTATTTTTTGAATTTCGGTTATCTCGGTAAGTATATCGCTCTCTGAGGTACCTCTTCTATGAAAAAAAATTTTAGTTTTACGTATATTTTAAGATTCTGATATTAAATTAAAATAAAAATTGGATTTGAAAATTGCCACGAAAATCACCTAAGAATGCCTTACTCGAAGAAGCACCCAAAACAGGCTTATTTCGTTTATCCATTCTAAAACAGCTACCCTAAAGGTGGATACTCGGAAAACGTGTTCATCTGTTCATCTATCCACCCCATCATACTTGATAGTAAAACATGGTGGCTATGCTGCAAAACCTATGAAAGTGTTTTATACTGCTTAAGCCTTAATCTCGGAAATCATTTGGTGATTTACGTCTTTAATTAGACAGAGTTGTAATTACAGCCATTCATCGCAGGTATATAGAACGTTGTGGGATTAAGCCCCCAATAACGGATGGAGATTCAAAGTCTTTGATAATTCTTCACACAGTGGTAATTGGATTTCTGATGAGCAGCTAGTCCGTTCGTGATTTAACCATAGTACGTAAATTGTTTGCCAAAGGTATTAAATAGCGTTGTACATACATACATAGGCATAGTTTTGGTTTTAATACAAAAATAATGAAAAAATTGAGTGTAGTGCGAAGCGTCTCTGGTTTAGCTTTGGCAAAAATTATTTCGTATGTCTTTCCGGCTTTCCATTTGTTCTCCTCTACAGGTTGCATTTCTCAATCGCGTGAAATTTCTGGTTCAATAATTAAACAGATTTTTTAGATGAGCCATTTATCAAAATTTATCCGAAATAAAAATAATTCACACATTTCGAAAATTGTTCAAAATTAGAAGTGCAATCTATCTGCGAATATGCCAAATACTAAATATACCAAACAGCAGGTACCCTACTATGAGTACTTTGAAAACTTCTTGCCGATGGCGACATCTATTATTTTTAAACAAGATTCAATTTGAGTAACTTGTGGGTTGAAAATGGAAATATTATTGGTTGTTTAAGCATGGTTTTTATAAGCTATAGGTAAAAAAGGTGGGTAACAGAATACGAAATACATCCACGGGCATTGTGAGACCATGAAGTCTCACAGTGCTCCTCCCTTTTTCATTATCAGAAATGAACACTTATATCCAACTTATATCGTTGTAGCTTAGCCGATACCTACTTATTTTTTCACTTAACACATATGGCATAAGTTAGCTTTGTGCATAAAAGTTTAAAAACATTAGCGTCAACTATGAACGCCAATGTTTTTAAGTAAATTAAGAAAATGTTAGTATGGAAAATGCATTTTTTTTTAAATTGTCCCTACTAAACGGTGATTTCATATTTAAACCCCTTATATTATATTAATACATCATAATTAATAATATAGAAGAAGCTAGATTTTGATCCCATATAATTGTTAGCCACTACTTTGCTAACAAATATAGGGGGTCATTGACCTTATCTTTGGAAGGATCCTGAGACCCTTGTTTTGTATCGGGCATCCTGTTACATCCACTTTGTCAGGGCGAACAGGATTATCGCACTAATGCTGAGACAAATAGTTCGTATAGTGGAATTAAATTAATAATTTATTGAGGTTAGTCAATCTCAGTAGATCATAGGCAGCCTTTACACGTTCAATCCAGATCACGAGATCATGATCCTTTGGTCGTGATTATTTTGTATGATTGACAGATCGCGAAAACGTTAGTCAATCTCACTGATCGCTTTTAAAGCGAACGTGACCGTGATCGATTCAACGTGTAATGGATGCAATACATACGAGTCCCTCACCAACTCGTCCATTATGAACGGTTATGGTCCATAACCGTCCATGGAACCATCTCCGTCCGTCCGTCCATAAGTTATTATAACTTATGGAGGGAGATGGTTCCATGGACTTTGAAGCTTTTAATTAGTATTTGTTACTAGCGGCCGCCCGCGGTTTCACCCGCGTGGTTCCCGTTCCCGTAGGAATATCAGGATGAAAAGTATCCTTTGTTTTAATCCAGGCTATCTACTATCTGTGTGCCAAATTTCAACCAAATCCGTTCATTAGTTTTTGCGTGATTGAGGAACAAACATCCAAACATCCAAACCCACAAACTTTCACATTTATAATATTAGTTTTGATAATTAGCTAACTTTAGTCCCATTTTTTTATTGTACCAATATTTATTTTTTAATAACATCAAGCACAGCTAATAAAACAGGTTTTATTTAAGATTGATGATTAAAATAAGTGAATTTTCTTTTTTCGCTTTTAGGGCATAGTGAATTAAAATAAGTACCTAGGTCATCTTTCTATATTTTTATTAGTATATTTCATGTATTATTTCTCTATCTAATAGCTTATTTATTTTTGACAAGGGTGCCTTATATGCCTGACTTTAAGTAAAATTACCAAGGAATTTAGTGTCTTAATAAAAGATTATCATCATTATAGTTAAAAGATTTACTTCATTGATCTTTAGAAATATTTATAATAATTTAAAAGTTAAGTCAGAATAGTGCTCGCTTCTTTCAAAAGAGGTATTTAGTAGTTAATCACCCATTTGTGAAACGGTATATACGTAAAGCTAGGGTTTCCTAGGATGATAGTGCATTCATATTACGGCCGTAATTTAGCGGCGCAGAACGTTGTCTATGTAAACAATACGGCGCGTTTCTGGCGTTACGGTGTCACCGTATTGTTTACATAGACTATATTCAACGCTGCTAAATTACGGCCGTAATATGACGGCACCGCTATCCTAGGAAACCCTAGCTTTACCGACGTGAAAGCTCATTTGTCTCAACCGTTTTTCGCTTTAAATTTATAAGTGACTCATTTCCGGGACTTTGCCGAGGAATATTAGAGGAAATTGATTTCTTCCAGTGGAACGGGCGATGTTTTCATTTCGAGTTGATATTGTGCCATTTTCATAAAGTTGCGCTGGGTACAGTTAACGATCTTTGACTTTATAGAAGTGAAATATAGGCACCTAAAAATTTTACAAGGAAATAAATATAATTTAAACTTTATGTTAGCCAAATATGTACTATGGCAAACAGCGTCGCTTAACCAGTTAGCAAAAAGCGACTGTTGACAGCGACTGTAATTTCTACTACTTTGTATGGACGCGTACGTATTTGGTCGCCTGGTCGCTGGGCGCGCAGCGGCGACTCACCGACAGTTTTTCATTCATCTGTTTTGTCTTCTTAGCCCTACACGCTTCGAAAACGCTCTTCTAAAAGCCACCTGCATTCAGTTCCCACAAGATTTGTAGGAAGCAAAGGATTCCTTCCTTTGTGCCTCGTCCATCGAGTGACGTTTCCGGTCGATCACCCACCATCCAGACGCGTCCAATTAGCCTGACCACAGGCCGGGAACAATTTGGATCTAAAAATCCTGAGGTTCTCCGGGATATTGGCCTCTTGTTCTTTGTAAATGGATATAGTTCCCATTAGTTTCCATTCTTAGGAACATTTACAAAAAACCTCCTAACGGTAATAACATTACAGTATATTAATAATATCGAACTTGACAGTCGTAACCTTGAAACCAAAACTTTGATTTTCATTTAAGGGATTTTGATGCCAAACGAAAATTTAAATTCCACAACTTTTCTAAATTATTAAACAGTTTCCAAGAAACGTCTTCAAAGGAGTATGGCGAAATCTGTTGTAATTTAAAATATTTTTTTCCATTTCTAAGTTTTTTATAATATATCTGAGTCGAAGATTCATAGACTTATTATATTACTAGCGAAGATTCCATTAATTGGGGTCAAAGCTATCAGAGTCAATATCCTTATTATAATATTATAAATGCGAAAGTCCGTTTGTTTTTTTGATACGCCTTCACGTCTTAACTACTGAACCGATCATCATGAAATTTTGCATACACGTTGACAGGAGTACAGAGAAGGACAGAACTTTCATCCCGAAAAAAGTATTGTTCCCGAGGGATAACAAAAAACCTTTCCACGCAGACGAAGTCGCGGGCGGCCGCTAGTATTGGAATAAATAACAACTCTAAGTAGTACACCAAACGGATCATGTACTAACAACGGCAGTAGTTATTGTTCCCAATAATTCCTGTAACAACCTCTCGGTCCTAGTTGCAATTGTTCCCTATAATTCCTGTAACAACTCCGTCACCCACTCGGTCCTAGTTGCAAACTAACAGCCAACAGGATATTAATTCTCAACGCTCACTGTAACGAACACGAACGGTGTGGCTTTTTGGCAACAGCTTTTGAATTTTTAAAACTCACAGTTTTACGTTGATGACTTTTTGTGTTCTCGATAATTTGAACTTGTGCTTCAATTTGAATAAATTTTTTGGCGTTAGATTAGAATTTATTACTTAGGTAAGATAGGTAAGAGGAGGTCTAAAACAACAACGCCTGTTGGTGATGAGGATTTAATTATGGGCAATTTGCTGTTTTTGCAAAAGTTTCTGTAACATCTGTGATAGTGGCAACTAGTTTTTGTAAACTAAAAACAAGTCCTACCACCACAAAATAAATAACAAGGCTACAACTTTTAACCAAAGCGAGCACAAATATTTGACCGTTTCCTAGACTGTGAATGAAGTCGCCAGAAAGCTTTATCTCTCGTCATAACCCTTTTAAAATGAATTTATCAATGTTCAGTTTACTGACTGAATAAGTGAAAAAGGAGAAAAATTGTTGTCCTCATCGCCTTCAGACTTGTATCCAAAGAGGCGGCGACGCGAGAGAAGTCACTGGAAAAGAAAGAAGCAATAATGGGTTAATCTCTCATATCCATGGGCCCTAGATACTTGGTTGAATGCTCTACGGCCCTAGAGGTCAAGAGGAATTATACTAAACTATCATGGACAAGAAAATCTACTTACACGAGCTCGGTGGCCAGTTACGCTTTGTATACTCGAATTTCAAGGTTACCTATAGGCCCTCCGCTGCCTTGAGCGGGACACGTGCGCGGGGCGACATAGATTAGAGCTTACTCATGCACTGCGCAAGCATCTGTCCGTCAAAAACCAGCAATATATATTCCCGCGCCGTGTACCTGCGGCGGGATCCCGCTTAAGGCAGCGGACGGCCTTAGGTTTTGATTTAGAATAGAATAGAACAGCATTTTATCGCCAGCACATATCACATACACGAAGCGTAACAAAAAATATTAGGACAGCACTAAAATTAAGAGGTCACACTGTGCATGGGTGCAGAGCTATAGCATAGCACTGCACTGTGTCTTGGCAACACATTGTGATGCCAAGGCTGACCTCGGCTCAGTATAAGCAGCAAACGAGAAAGAACATCTAGTGCAACTGGTATTCTGCCTTCCTTTCTGATTCCCTTTCAAAGGTTTTTTGTTCCTCTTCTGTAAAGATACTTTGAAGAATAATATTATAGCATTTTGAAAAAAGAAATATTATATGTAGCTTACTTCCGGAAACAATATATGCAAGATGCACCGCCCGCCCGCCCGCAATAATATGCACATGCACACCACAAAATATCAGTGCACAATACCTGCATTTAGCAAGACAGCAACAGCAGCAACACACATTGCAAGGTGCATGTGTTGCTGTCTTGTGTGTCTTGCTTGTCTGTAATTCAATCAAATACCTATAGCAATAAAGTTGATCCTGCTAATATAATATTTTTTTTTTAAACTGAACGTTTACTACTGTGAAATTGCTGTTTACAAGTTTTCAGCTTACCAAACTAAATGCAAACTGTATCATCAAAGCTGGCTATTTACCATCACGTCCCAAACTTCGTGAAATCCATAATTGGCTGAGCAATCGCTTTAACCACAGTTAGCAATTCAAATGGACAATCAGCATTCCTTTGTAGAACCCGGATCACCTGTATTATTGAATTAGTATCAATAATTGGTGTACATGTTGTACATCTGCATGCTTACTTGTATGAACGTGATTGGAAGCGATCTATCAAGATAGCTTGGTGCAGATTATAAGATAAGAGATTTTATTTATTTTACAAAATCTGATTAATTTTATTTGGTATATTCCATGTAAGTATTTTTCTTATATTTATGGCATCAATAACAATGTTTTAAGACAACGTTCCGTTTTGGTTTTATCTGTAATAAATAGTGCTCTAGTGCTCCAGCTATATTATTCTCAAGCAGTCTTGAACTTGTCGCTATGGCAGCTCTGTCTTTGTCTAGTGACTATGAAGTAGGTAACTATCAGTATCTGCCAGAAACTCAATGAATCGAAGATTTCGTATGAGTGAAACTGCATTTTTAAAGACTGGTACTATGATCCTTACGCATGTTGTCAAAGGTTTAAATCGGATGTTCATCATTGCCATTTCACCTCCAAAACATTATCCCAAAAATAAATAAAAATAAATCCGCTTGTGGCTTGGGCCTAAAACCTACGTGGGGCAAAGGCAATAAAACCGAGTACGATCAAGCGTGGTAAAGCGACAAGATTCAGGGAGTTAGTTGCAATATCCGATACATTAACTTAACTGCGTCTGGAAAAAGAAAAAACTACCTAATAACAGATTATTATGGAGAAGGAACCTAGAAAACAAGCTAAATTGTATATTAGAAGTGGTCATCCGCGACTTCTTTTGAGTTTATCCCTTTTTCTGCGTGAAAAGTACTCTAATCTCCTTTTCTGTACATCTGGCAATTTGTACCCATGCAAAATTGTATGTTTATAAATTTCATTAAGAAGTTACAATACCAATACAAAAAATACAAAAATATTTATTCAAAAACCAGAAAATTACATTAGCGTTGCCATTTTTGAGGCCCTCTTTTAGATATAAGAAGTTATTTCCGCAGTATAGTTAGGATAACGGCAAAAACGTTTTGAATGCAAAAAAAAAAAAACAATTTTGCAACTAAACAACAACTTTAGACTACACATGATAGAATTTAAATAGGTATCCATTATTATTATAAATCAAACTATAACACGCGTTCACTTCATTCGTGCCGCTACCTCCCGGCCCGCTTCTTCATACCGCGCCCCTGGCGTCGCCTGGGGAGGCTCGCGGGAGGGCGACACAGGGGGTGCAGAATGATGAAGCGGGCCGGGAGGGAGCGGCAACGATGAAGTGAACGCGTAGTAGGTATCTCGATAAATATATTTCCCTTCCTTTTTTTTTATTTTGCCTTTCATTCGAATGAAATGACACTAGTAAAACTATGTTACAAGAAATAAATAACAGCAATTTCTTTATGTTTGCCTAAGGAAGCGACCACGCTTGAGTATATTAATAATCTTTATAGCCAGTAAATATCTACAAAAACTGGGTTAAAATGAGGTGTTGATACAAAAACCAGGTACTTAACTATGTTAATATTGTGAATGTAAATGACGCTGCGAAGAACAGGACATTTAGTTTTTGTCCCGTCTGCAATCTAATGAGATGCAAATGTATTCTGTGCATTTGCGAAGACGTTAATAAAGTGAAGTATAGGGTTAAAATCGACACTGCGCTATTTTTGTTCTAGACACGTCTTGCTATCAGTGTTATACAGAGGTATATTATTGTACCATGATACAGAGAACATACAGAAATACCGCATGAAATGTATTTGGATTGTGTTCTGAATAATATGATTATGAAGGGAGTAAAAAAAAGAGTGAAGGGAATGATTCAAGAGAGGTACGCACTGAGCCAACTGCAAATAAATTGGGTAAGGGTGAGGGTATGATGACTAACATCATCGATGATTAGTAAAAAATAATAATATTTTAATTATATTTCAAAAGCAAGTACTTAATAATAAAGTAATTAAGTCATCTTAACTACTTGAAAAAAAAACAAAAGACTAACTGAAATTAATACCTACTTTAACTAACGTCACACCCGACAAAATGATTTTATTGTCATTTTATTTTGCGGGCTGGATCGGTTGGACGCACCCTTATGAACGGAACTCTAGTACAAAATGCTTAACTAATATTGTAACAAAGGTGAGACGGTTACATGATTGAGCTGTAGCTCATATCATAACTAATTACAACTACCAACAACTCTCAAGCTATTTAATGCCGATCAACAACAGAGTACAATGAATTTACTTAAAACAAAATTATATTTTTACTCATCAACTTCTCATTAACTAGTCTTTATGTAACGTTAAATGTTTCCAAAAATTTGTTAAGACCTATCTTCTTCATTCTAATAATAATAATATAAGATATTATTCTAAAACATAAAACAAATTCTTATTCCGAAAACTGTAAGAGTTTCAGTAAGTAGCAGGTAAGTAGGTAATCTAAGTTTAAGTAGCAGAAAATACATAGTAACAAAATACGATGTAGGTAATGTTTTCTTAAAGGTATGAGGTACTTTTAAATTATAGTAAAGTCAATCATAATGATAAATGTATTATTTACATATTTTTTAATTAACGTGGTAAGCCAAGGTAGGCACCAGTAACTTTTTAATAAAATTTCTAATATGCTATCTTGTGGAAGTTCTACCTCCCAAAATTTATCCTACCAATATCTGCCCTGAACACCATAAATCTAAGACAATTTTAGATTAGATTTCTTAATGACTTCCCAAATTACTTATAATTTTATCTCTAAACTGAAACTGAAATATATTATTTTGGTTCTAAGGGAGATTTTTATCTGATCCTGCTTTTAATGTTAATTATTTTAGGCAATATTTTTACTATATTGTTTTTATAATTTATATATTTAATAATTGACAAACTTTCTTAATAATTACATATCTAACAGATTTTCAGTCGAGCAATAAAAATTTGCAAATTAAAAGTTTAAGCGCCTTATTGCATACCGTTCTGGTGCAAAAAAATATCAAAATACATTACAAAGAAAAAATTACAAAGGAAAAAATGACACTAATAACGAATCACCCTGTAGGTATTAACTAATTATTGCAGTCCTTTTTAACCTTTATAAAGGTGTGTTCTACCACGTAACTAATTATCACTGTTGTCAGAAATATGGGTCGAAAAAAATACTTTCCCATACTAATACCGCAGTTTTACTAATACAACCTTTTAGCTGTCTGTTTAGTATAGGAAGATCAAATTTTTTACGTTTTTCGACCCATGTTTATATAGCAAAAGTGTTTAGTTTTAATGATAGAACACACCCTTAGGAAGATAAAAACGACTACAAAATGGTGGTGTAATAATGAAACACTTAGCACTTTGTGTCTTATTACGGCAAATGTTTTTTAGTACTTACTTACTTAACATTCGTTTCGTAATCTTCACCCAATATGTGAAAAAGCTGTGTTGACTTAAATCTTAATTATTTAGGTACCAATTGATGTGCGAATCATTATTGGAAGTTATTTAGATATTTCAGTAATACCGAAAGTTTTAGTGGTGTCTGTATTCATATTTTATTTTTAAGAATAACTTTTCAAACAATATTATGTTGAAACAATATTGAAACAACTCAAAATATTATTCAAATTCCGTTAATTTTAACGTTGTTACAACTTACAACATCAAGGGGTTAAAATTATTTGGACAAAACAAAATAATAACAGACCCTTCATTCTGTTATGTTGATATGGGAGGTCCACAAAACAGTGAAATAAGTTGAGTCTATAGGTATAGTTAGCACGACTAACTTTTGCCAAACTGGCGAAAACAAAAGTAAATAATTGAATCACTTTCCGCTTAAATGAACCCTGATTAAACAAACAGTTACCGGGAACATTGATTAAATAATATAACTAGTTCCTCATGTTGTTTTGATGCTTCACTCGTTTTATCGATGATAAATTTGGTGATTTGTAAATAGCGCCTGATGGAATTTTTTGGCAAAGTTTCAATTTGCTAAAAAGCAACTTTGATGTTTTGCGATTGACCACCGGTTTCTGAGGTAGGTACTTAATCGGAGGTTATTGGAGATTGGTCTTTATCGGAGGGACCTTTATGGTTTGAAGTCAATTTTATTACTTTAAACTAGATAATATTGACCCTTCCGATAAAGTTAAAGCTCCGATAAAATACCTCATAAACCAGGTTGACCAAATCAAACATCTCGGGCAGTTTTCAGGCTACCGAAATAATCCTTTTACCAAAGTTTCTTTTTTTTGAGAGGTAATTTATGTAACGTAAAATAAAAGTCATCATGCCCATTGCATATATTATGCAATGATTATGTACTTTTATCAATATACTTGAAAAAATATTTTATATTTTATCGCTGATTCTAATAACTAAGATAATATAATATACTTATAATAAATAAGGATTCTTAACTTACGTAAATATGTATATTTAAAGATGCGTATTCAAAAGACTGCGAGTTAGAGACTGTAAACGATGTTATTATGCGGTATACAAAAGATATTATTTTACTAAGTGTCATGAACAGAAACCTTATCGTGCCCATTTTGTAGGATTTCACTGAATATTAAAATGATATGAGTATTTGTGAGGTCACATTTCAATATTATTGTACAGGCTGCAGAATACATGAATATAATCTATAAAGGTATTTTCGGTTTTTTAGCAAAATTGGTATTGCACGGATTCGTGGAATGAAACCGGCTGCCATAGGTAATTTACTCTCCTGTGTCTTACAAGTAAATCGATCTACAGTTTAATGTCGGTGTATTATATGTTAATATTTCAGACATATAAATCGTATTGTATCATATAAACCGTCTCTGTTATTGGGTGTATTATTGGTAAGTGACGGCTACATAATCGTTTTAAAAATGATCCTAGCACAGCCGAAGGTATTTACAACAATAATTCCTATTAATTAATAATGTGTTTCGGCCAAATTTTCATACATTGAAAATAATTTTCAAAAATGGTCTACGCTAATAAGTAAATGAAATGATAAATGATAATTTATTCGCAAAAAACATGGTAAAAATAGGTGGTCACAACATTGGAGCGTACAAACATGTTTTACCAGACTGGCATGCAAATATTATATCGATTAGTATTAATTAAAAATCGAGTTCATTTCATTACTAGAATGATCATGTCAAATAAAATAATTAAAATTAAGTTCAGAAAATAACCATATGGATTACAAAAATTAAATATTTATCACATCATATTGGTCACATAACATCCTTAAAAAAATCAATTCTTCATCGATAAAAATTCTGATACACTATAAAAACTGTGGTCTATTAGAAAATGTCTTAGTCTTGTCCTAAATATAGCTAAAGATGGTGACTGTTTGACATCAACAAGTAATACTTTTTACGTTTCCGCTGAAGATCAGCGCCATCTCACCAATGTGAAGAGAATTACTTCGACATTGAAAGCAGCCCCCGTTGCAGGTGCTAGACAATCAATTAAGGTGAAACAGTCATATAATTTTTATTATTTTTATAAATTATATGACTGTTTCACCTTAATTGATTGTCTAGCACCTGCAACGGGGGCTGCTTTCAATGTCGAAGTAATTCTCTTCACATTGGTGAGATGGCGCTGATCTTCAGCGGAAACGTAAAGAGTATTAGAAAATTGCGCCAAATCCATTAGGGGCTCAGTAGCATAATTGGTAGTGCATTGGGCCGGTATCCTAAGGGTGCGGGTTCGAATCCCGTCTGAGTCGCTACGGGTGAGTCGATTTTTTCTAATATTTTTCATTATTTATTCATCTTAATATAAAAATAGCATTGTGAATGCAAAAATCTAAAAGTTTAAAAATCAACAGGTAATTTATTAAACAGCTTCATTGTCATTACTAGGCAGCTTTTAGAATACATTGCTGTTCTTGGATAATGAGCCAATACCAATCTATGTATATTTCTACTTGCACGTGGATACACTTCTTTTGCAGTTTTATAAAGATGCATATGCTGTCTAACAAAAGTACACGATTCAAAAATGTATAGACATGGAAGGGTAAATATTTTCAATTCTTTAAAGTGCGGTTTACATGATTCAAACGGTTTAATTCCCACTATTGCGCGTATACATTTCTTTTGGGCTATAAATGACCTATTAATGTCTGTAGAGTTTCCCCATAGAATCAACCCATACCTCAACACAGATGCTACATAAGCATGGTAAGCTGTAAGAGCCGCTTCCAAAGAGACTGTTTGCCGCAATCGTCTGAGAACAAACACAAAACTGTTGATCCTATTATTCACCTTATTAACCTGCTCTTTCCAATTAAGTTGTTCATCAATTGTTATACCAAGGAAAGAGGCTTTTTCATTTCTTTTTATTAGTTCATTTTGATATCTGATTGATAACTTTCGTTCATCTTTTCTGTAATGTTTTCTGAATATCAAATAATTCGTCTTAGAAGCATTTAGCATCAGATTGTTTTGGCGAAGCCAGGCAGCAACACGTGATACTGAGTCATTTATTTCATATTCTAGGTTCTGGTTCTTGTTTGAAGTTACAATGACTGAAATATCGTCTGCAAATAGTACAGTCTTATGTGGTGTCACACTCGGTATGTCATTAATATAAAATAGAAAAAGAAGGAGACCTAGTACGCTCCCTTGTGGAACGCCATACCTATTCATGAGATAATTAGATTCATAAGTAGTAAGAATACCTTTTTCATTAATATTGTTAATTTGAACACATTGTGTTCGGTCTATCAAATAGGATCTGATCCAATCTAGAGGTGGCCCTCTGATTCCATTTTCTTCTAATTTTCTCAATAAAATAGGATGGGAAACAAAATCGAACGCCTTCGTCATGTCAAAAAGAAGAACACTTGTTTCGTTGTTAATATCTAAGTTTGTTATCACATTACTGATAAGATTATACATGGCTAAAGTAGTTGACTTCCCTTTCTGAAACCCATTCTGTTCGTCCTTAATAATTTTAAATTTATCACTAAATTCGACTAGTCTTTTATGAAAACACCTTTCAAATATATTTGAGAAAATTGAGATTAGTGTCACTGGTCTGTAATTTTCCATTAATTTTCTATTCCCTTTTTTGTATAAGGGTTTTACGATAGATAGCTTTAAAACCTCTGGAAATACTCCTTTTTCCATGGACAAATTGATCAAATGAGATAGAATCGGAACAATTTCTGACGCACAGGCTTTAAGTACCATCGTAGAAACCTCATCATAACCTTCAGATTTTGTATCTTTTAGGGATTTTATTGTTTTATAGACTTCATCAGTAGATGTAGGTTTTAAAAATAATGAACTACCATTTTTATTGATATTAGTGTTATATTTGACATACACGCTATCATTAGTGACTGATTTATTTGTCATTTTTATAAAATAATTGTTGAAATTTGAAGCTATATTTTTACTATCTGTAATGATTAGGTTTTCATGATTGATTTCGTCTATATATTTAGTATCTTGTTGGACGCTACTTGTTTCTTTAATTACTTGCCATGATGCTTTACAAACATTTTTACTCTTGCTAATAAATTTGGTGTTAGATAATATTTGAGCGTTTCGAATACATTTTTTCAGTGTTTTAGAATATGTTAAATATTTATTTTTACTTGTTCTTGTTTTTTTTTTGTAGTAGCTATAACGTAGATTTCGTTTCGTAGTACAACTAATTCTAATACCTTTGGATATCCATTTTATTTTTTTCTTCCCGTTGAAGCAAAAACAATTCTAATCCTTACGTATTTTATAAATGAAAGTTTGTAAGTTTGGAAATAAATATGGACGGCTGAACGGATTCGGATGTTTGGCAAACAGATAGTTTATAGCCTTGATCAAAAGGTAGGATATTTTTTATCCCGGTCAAAGGGGGTTTTCCGAATGTACACGCAGATGAAGTTGCGGGCGGAAGCTAGTAGAAACTGGAATCTTTATCTTTTGAAAGTCTGAGGATCTCGATAGGCTATCTCAACTATCAAAAGACCCTGAAAAGGAGAATTGAACCCAAAGGCAACATTTGCATATTGACAATGCGATTTGCCGCGTTCACTAATTACTCTATAAAGAGGCGCTGGGAACGGTTATAAAAGTTGACTGGCTTCATTAAGGCTGGAAATTGAGTGTTGAAGTCCTTCGGTTTCTTGGTGTGCACCGATGACTATTTGCGTAATTGCTCTTTCAATAAACGTTACTGTTACATTGGGGTGCTTTTAAAAGTTATAGATCAGAAGAGATGATGAGGAGGAGAACTATTACAAAAAGAATCACGATAGTCCGACGCAATTCATCGTTCAATTTACTTGTTATTGAACCTAATTCGTTAGTCAATAGTGCCACGAAGTAGGACGAACATCGTACTTATCGCGATGCTTTCTCAGCATTCATAATGTTTCAAAGTACCTATTATATTTAGGCACCACCAATTTACTGCACCACAACCACAACCTACTAGTTTTGTTATGTTATGGGCTTTGCAGCCCATAAGAAGTGTTGTGTAGATTTAGCTACTTGTAAGATCAAATGTAATACATAGTAACACTTTTAGCTCACTACGCCCTGATAATCAAAATTATTTAGTTTCACGAAATTTTAAAAGAATCTTATTGGTTAGTCTTCAGTATGATAGTTAGATTTTGATTAAAAAAAGAAATAAAATAGGAAATCCATAACACAAATTTTTCACATTTATATTTGTACTTTACCAACAAATACAAATTATTTAAATCGAATCAATCTTTTCATAATCATAAACTAACGACCCACCCTCGCTTCGCTTCGGTGTAGTGTGGAGTTTGACACCATGTGTTATACATGAACCTTCCTCTTGAATCACTTTAAAAAAAACATTAAAATCTATTGCGTAGTTTTAAAGATCTAAGCATACATAGGGACAGACAGCTGGAAGCGACTTTGTTTTATACTATGTAGTGAAAATGGTGATAACTAAAGTATACATTATCAAATGAAATAGCACGAATTGTACTGCACCACTTTGTTTAACATAAACCCAGCAATTTGTGGCCGCGGCCAATTGATGGCGTGGCGGCCATCACAACACGCGGCCAATACGGACCGCAATATCGGCCACAATTGCCACAATTTGCATCCAAACGGCCCCGCTTTACATCGCGATGCTTTTACAGGTATGCCTGTTTTTTTTTCGTGAAAGCATCTCGTAGAATAAATACCTACTCTAAATGGGAAACTGGCATGCACTATTTCCCTGGTAAATTAAAAATATGCCATCCCTTTCTAACAGAAAATGCGAAAGTGGCTCTGTTACGTTTTCATGCTTAAACCTCTGAACCAATTTTTATTAATATTGATATAGAGATATAAATTGAACTTTGGAGAACCCTTTAGGCTTCTAATTTAATGAAATCCCTGGGAAACGACACATAAACGAAGCCGCCACGAATTGGTAAAACCTAGGAAATTAATAATATCGGATACAGCTTACTCTTTAAATTTAAACTGTTCCCTTTTTTACTCGTAATTTAACCTTACCTTAAACTATTTTAGTACATTAAACCTCAGTGCCTAATAAATCTTAAGAACAGAAGTTTTGACAAATAAGTTATAGTTTTATCAGATTTCAGTTTCAATTTAAGAGAAAATGTCCGCTGGCTTCTGTTTAAGAATTCCATTCATAGCGACCTTATCATAAACTTAAACAAAGCCCCGATTCCTTTATGAAAGTGCGGCAGCGCTCTTCACGGCAGCTGTACGTTTTAACTTGCATGCATAAAATCTGTATTACTAGCACGAACGTCTATCAAGAAAAAAAACGCACGTAAAAATACTCGATAAAGGAATTGTCTATGTGAAATTTAATTTCACTTTTCGGCGGTAGATCATAGTGTAGTGATTCCATAAAAAAATACACTATCTTTTTTTTTACGCGCGTTTATTTTAATATCCGTTTTCGTGCTTTAAGGCACTGATCTCAAAGAGAAGAAAAGAGTGTGAATGAAAAATCTTCAAAGTTAACTGTGAAGTTCTGAAACATAAACACATAGAAATGCGACGAGATTTTAAAGGAAATCAATATAATCATCGTGCGGTTTTTCAGTAAAAACTATTAAATTTTCATAAAGCGATTGTTGCAATTTTTAAATCGAATATAAAGTATATTGTGTTACAATCACCGTCGTTGATTTTTAGTGAAACTCCTGAGATTCTTTAGAACAATATTTAGCGCAAGTTTCAGCATTTCATTAATTAACGCATACATTGCGCATTTAGCACATTATTCCTATAAATCTTCCGTTTGGTCAGTTTTCAAAAATGCCTTTCCATAAAGTCGAACAGTTTTCCTATAATAACGCTGAATGCTTAGTTTTATAAAGTGCTACTTTGTGGAAGGGAGACTGAGCATAAAAATGTGTACCACTCTGTACTGTGTTAGATACTTATGTAGATATTATGATAATACAATAAAAGATAGGTTTTATTATTTTTAGAATTTGGAATAACATCTAAATAATCTACTCGAAAACGAATTGGCACTCCAGAAAAAGCTAAACAAACCTTTGAATAGTGCGAAGAAAATACGCAAAGAAATATGAATGTAAATTCAATTTCCCAAATGGAGCCTTTGTATTGAAAAAAAAACCAAACAACTCCATATCGACGGACGGACAAATTGAGCTTACATATTGAATAGGGATAATGAGGAAACCGGGACAGTTTCCGAAAACTTCGTATTCTATAACGTAGTTTCGAAAGTTAAGTGAAAAATTTCCCAAGTAGTTGCTCCGAACTTTTCAAGTTACTTAACTCTCTGGGAAATCAGTTTTACCACTTTATCTGCCTCTGATTAGCTGAACATTTTCGCAATTCGCAACTTTACACCACCAAGCAAAATTCTCGTTCTCGCCTTTCGTACATTTTGTTTCATATTATATTATTCAATGTATAAGATTCTTGCTTCATTCCATATCCCGTGAAGTTGCTATAAAATGAAGTGACAATGAAATTGTGCAGTAGCTTGCAGGTGTTACACCGTACCGCTCCAGATATTTCCCAACGTCCAAATTGAATTCTTCTCCTCGTTACTATAACTTGTGCTGCACTAAGAACTTATAAAGATGAACCAAACTTCTCAATGAGTCTGTGAACTTCAAGATTGACTTTAGTTGTCTGTGGATCGAGATTAGTTTAGGTCATCTTCGTCTTTTCCTGATTGGGTCCGCTGTTGTGATCTTGTTTTTCTGAAAGCAAATTCCCAGCGAAATTGTGAATGAGACAGTATTCAGTTTCTCAGAGGAAATGAGTTTGATGAGTCCCGTACACGATTCCGAAAATTATTTTACCAACTGACAGTTCCCATAAAAATATTACCCATTTATAATTCTCACCGAATGAACTACAGACCAATGAACGTTTGACCAACGCAACGTTTGTGTTTCCTGCAGTTCACCGAATGAATGTTAGACCTTAGTACCATTGCCTTTACGTACTATTTCCTACTTCGCTTTTGACTGCAGAGATCATTATCCGGTCATGGAAAGTAATAAAAAAGTTAAGTGAAAATGAAGATATTTATTTTAATATTGATAAAAATTGTATAATTAACAACATTAATTAACAACAATAGGTACAATATAAAATCATAAACTTCTATCTTAATTTTGAGACAAAAAAAGAGAAATCATGATATACCAAAGGGTATATAGGCACGCATCTCGTTCCATTTTTTTAATTTTCAATACAGATATCAAAACAACTCTGCGCGAGCAGTAGTGAGGAAGTAAAAAAAGTAAAGTGAAAATTAAGATATTTATTTTAATATTGATAAATATTGTATAATTAACAACATTAATTAACAACAATAGGAACAATATAAAATCATAAACTTCTATCTTAATTTTAAGACAAAAAAAGAGAAAAATCAAGCTAAACCAAAGGGTGCACTTGTATTGTCAAGGAGTGCACTATAAGAGAGAAAATTAAAAAAAGTTTTTAATCACAGAAAAAATAAAATATTAACAAATGCTCAAATCGGTAAAAACCAAAACATGTCACTTTGTCATTTTTTTACTGGTATTTAAAGATTCTAAAGTATTTTTTTAGGAATAATGAAGTATTTTATTTAATAATTTAATATGAATTTTCAAAGTTCGCCCTCATTACGGCTCGCGCAGTGTTGTTTTGATCTGTATTGAAAATTAAAAAATGGAACGAATTAATTTTCACTTAACTTTTTTATTACTTTCCATGATCGGATAATGATCTCTGCAGTCAAAAGCGAAGTAGAAAATTGTACGTAATGTCAATGGTACTAAGGTCTAACATTCATTCGGTGAACTGCAGGAAACACAAACGTTGCGTTGGTCAAACGTTCATTGGTCTGTAGTTCATTCGGTGAGAATTATAAATGGGTAATATTTTTATGGGAACTGTCAGTTGGTAAAATAATTTTCGGAATCGTGTACGGGACTCGAGTTTGATTCGCCTCGAGATTTAATAAGTTTGCTGCCATAGTTGGGTGTATTTGCTACAATATACTCGTAGTAAATTAAATTCACTAGATTTTTATAGAGAAAATTTCTGCTCCGTTAGTAATAAGGGTAATTTTGTAAGTTTAACTTGCTAATCTTGAAAACTGAAAAGCTACTTTTGATATTAAATATTATACCTATTGCTGCAATACTAAACAATATTGTTTTCTTAACTACTAAACCAACGGATTGAACTTTTTTTAACATCACGAATTTTCGGCACGCTTTTCATTTCTTATTTCTGAGATTTAACAATCAAGTGTTCCTTTTTATACTGCAATACTATTTTATTTAATAATGTTTCTCATTCATTAAGGCACTATACAAAATTAAACCTATTCCAATTCCAAGACATAAATTCGGTAATATTCATTCGTTTCGATTGAGAAAACAAAACGGCAGGCCTTGGCGTCCCAGCTGACATTTCGTCCGCCACCCATTCTCCATCATCACCTAATTTACTGGCGGGTCATGCTACATTTTATTGTAGCCATCATTTTTTATTCGAGCACAAACCAGCTAGCCGATTTTCCTGTTTTTGAACACTGCATATTCGTGAGGCGAATCCGCAATTACTCATCGTGTGTTTTATAAATAAGTGGGAAGGTGTAAGTTTTACCATTGAAAATGATTATCAGATGCAAATCACCTGAGACGTATTTTTGGCCATATCGCCGAGGATTTTAAGAGGATCGAAATAAAAATAGTACCAAAAGTTGAGGAATTTATCGAGACACGTGTGAACGTTTAAATTTTGAAAATCTACCAGTAACTTTTTTGGAATTTTGCGAAATTCCAAAAATTCCGGGTTTTTTGGGGGATGTTTGTTTACTAAATTATAAATATTTCGGGAAAAAACCGACTTAAGTAAACATGAAAAAAAAGGTCCTAGGGTATTAGTTTAGCTATCAAATGGCGAAATAATTATGAAAATCGGTTTATAATTGTGACCTGTAGGTGGTCCCTTTAGATTTGGAATTGTAGAAAAACGGCTGTTTCCGTACATAAAAAGTGATGTAGCTTCTATGATTATTGACCGATCGTCATGGTAATAGTGTTAAAAGATGCAGAAGCAGACGAGAAGTGCATTCGTTGGAATTTTGAAAATTGGTTAATATTATTTCGGCTGTGTCGAGGCAGTCAGCGGGCGCTTTTGTGACACGAGGCGGAGCCGAGTGTCACAATCGTAAAAATAAATAGGTACTACCTAGGTAACTTTAAAAATATAATAGGACTCTTCATTTGATTTGTTTTTGGTTTTTCATAATTTTTTGTGTTCATTTTCAATGCTCCGATTCTTGCAGGGACTGTATAATCTGTGAATTTTTGAACAGCTGTGTAGGAGGCAATATAAAAAAGTATCTCGTTTAATGCCATAAAAATATTTGTTGTTTAATACGGTTTGAAAATTAAACATTAGGATTGTGCAAGGCCATGGGTTTGACTACAGTTGATTTTAGTTAATGAACTAGGCTTTAGTATTTTTTTTTACACTTTTTAGGGTTCCGTACCCAAAGGGTAAAAACGGGACCCTATTACTAAGCCTCCGCTGTCCGTCTGTCTGTCTGTCTGCCTGTCTGTCTGTCACCAGGCTGTATCTCATGAACCGTGATAGCTAGATAGTTGAAATTTTCACAGATGATGTATTTCTGTTGCCGCTATAACAACAAATACTAAAAACAGAATAAAATAAATATTTAAGGGGGGCTCCTATACAACAAATGTGATTTTTTTGCCGTTTTTTGTTACGGAACCCTTCGTGCGCGAGTCCGACTCGCACTTGGCCGGTTTTTTTTTATTTGACTTACTAAACTGGGTAAAATCCATTTGGTCTATGCTAACAATAACTTATTAAAAACTAACTTACTAGGATATACCGTACTCGAACTAAGCACAGCATGCAATTACTAACAATTTGAAAATGTAGACTACCTAAATATATTTTTAAATATTAAATTTTAAACCTAAAAAATATAAAAAGTTTTAAATCGAAAAGTTAACTAATTACCTAAAGAAAACAACTAAAGAGCCATTCTAATACAACGCTTGGCTGAGGCAAGGGAACCATTAAAAATATCAAATTTAAAACGTAAAGAATTCTGTTTCTTCAGGTCTTTATCTATGAAATTGCTGATTTGGATGGAGAATTTTCAAGAACTTGCATTTTTCATACTAGCATTTCATTTGTTCATCTGGGGACATGTTGCTGATGTTGCGGACATGTTTTTTTTTCAAATTCAGTGAGCATAAAATTGAACACTAAACTCCATAAAATTTATGGCATATTCGATTCTGCGTAAAAGTCACGATTTTAACCCGGTGAAGTTAACAACCTCGGCAAAGGTTAGAATCAAATTTATTGTTCCCGAATGTTGAGCATTCAGCAAAATTCAGTTGTTTGCAGTTTGTTGCGCTCAAACTTTTACGAGGGCATAAAAATGCGCCGGTGCGCAGTCGTATGCACCTTTTGTGGTTTTTGTTACAGTAAAGTAAAAGAAGCAAGTATAAAAATTATTCTGGAAAAGCAAGCGCCATAGGACTGCATTTAATTATAGGTATTATTAGTCGCCACATGCAACTTCTTCCGTGTAGATATAAGAAAAATCCCTTGTGTCCCTTTTTCCTGTGACTACAACTCAAGGCCATATAGTTTATGAAAGCTACTAACTACTACGGTGAGTACAAGCTGTTTTCCTAACAGACATATGTTTCCCTAGTTCTACCTATCTGAATTATATGAGACATAACTTAGATTTAATGTTGAACCTAAAACAACTGAATTGTGAAAATAATTAGCAAAAACCTTCAGCGGTTTTTAAGTAAGCGCACCAACAGACATAAATTAAAAACAATATTGAGCATGGTTAGTTACGTCCCAGTACCCTAATCCAACTTTTTTTTCAGAAATATCTTAAACTAGCGGTCACCCGTGGTTTCACCCGCGTGGTTCCCGTTGTTCCCGTTGGAATATCGAGATAAAAAGTACCTGTATTTTAATCTAGGCTATCTACTATCCGTGTGCCAAATTCCAGTAATATCCGTTCAGTAGTTTTTGCGTGATTGAGGAACAAACATCCAAACACACAAACTTTCACATTTATAATATTAGTAGGATAGTATATTGTATAGTATAGTATGATTAACGAACACGGCATTTTTTATTTTTATTACCGTATAGATAGATAATACTTCTCGGCTAAGTTACAATGAATAAAGTACACTTGGTGGCAAGATAATACATTTCTTACATTAGTAAGTTATGGGATTGGACGAAGTTAACGATAATAACATCTCATTATTACAGAACCTTAACCGACTGTCGTAATAAGATTTTCAACGATAAAACCAAACTAAATCGTTACCGTCTCAGTTTCTTTTAAAGAAAAATACTTGCATTTATTGGTTTTGTTAAAATTGTTGAAAAACAATTTAAATGAGAATTCTAAAGCTAAACCACAAAATATGTAATAGGCTAAAACTCGATTTTAGGTAATATGACCTAAATGACCACGTAACGATTTTTGGGCCCCTGATAAGATAACAAAATCTTTGAAGTTAAGTCCCTAGAAAAATCGACAATTCATAGGTAAATCCAAAAATGCCAATATCAACATGAAAGAATAAACAAATTAAAGTTTGCCCTGCCCCTTATTCTGTCTAGAAATAGATTGTAAGTCATACAAAGTATTTGGTTATACAAATATGTACGGTTCATTCAGTTTTTGTTTGACTTCAACTTGTTAAGGGAGCAGTTTATATTTAGTTTCTACATAATTGTGATGTTGGATAAAATTTTAAAGAAATTTCTATATAATTTTGTAGAAAAGACGCATGAAGAAACTGGTTTTCTGATTAACTTCATCGTTTCAATACTTTTCAATATCATACTAGCCCAGCTAGCATGGCCACCGAGACTTTTGACAGTTGGGAGTCTACAAATCGCCGTATTGCAGTACAGACTTTTTCAAACAAAAAAAAAGTTTTGATTGGCTATCGGCCGAATACTCAAACGTCAATTAACTTTGAGAGGCTCTCAAACATCGTACTGTCGCATTAAATGTCAAAGATATGACAAAGACAGTATGATGTTTGAGAGCCCCTCAAAGTTAAGTAGTGTTTGAGTATTCGGCCGTATGAATTCTAAATTCAAATTAATTTTGTTTTAAAATATGACATTCTCAAAATCAGTCTTTTGTTTATTGATTAGCGTTGTATTTTCATTACATTTCAACATTTTTCCTCATAATGGATACTTCGAAATTTCATGTAATTATGAAATATGAGTTCCGTCGTGGCACCAACGCGGCACAAACGACACGTAACATCAACGACGTTTACGGAGAGAACTGTACAAACGAACGTACAACCCGTTATTGGTTTGCTCGGTTCCGTTCTGGGAATTTTGACTTGAAAAATGAACCTCGTGGTCGTCCGGAAACTTTGGTCAACAATGATGAATTAAAGGCGATTGTGGAAGCAGATGAATCGCAATCTACAGCTGAGCTGGCAGCAGCTATTGATGTTAGCATCAAAACAATATTGGTCCATTTGCGACAGATTGGCAAGATAAAAAAGCTTGATAGATGGGTGCCCCACTGCTACTTCACGACAACGCGCGACCCCATACTGCACAACAGACCGTCTCTAAGCTGCATGAGTTGGGTTTGGAAGCTCTCCCTCATCCGCCATACTCACCAGATCTTGCGCCTACCGACTATTACTTTTTCCAAAATTTGGACAACTTTTTAGCGGGAAAAAAATTCCCGAGAGGCAGTACAAAACGCCTTTGAAGAGTTTGTTGTCTCCCGTCCAGCTGATTTTTTCAAGAAGGGCATCCATAAACTGCCACAGCGTTGGCAAAGATGCATTGATTGCAGGGGTGATTACTTTGAATAAAAGAAATAAATAAGTTCGAAAAAAAATACTTTAACTTTTTTCAAACAAAACGGCAATTTCATAGGTAAAGACCTAATATTATCGTGTTTCGGTGGTGCATGACCACAGTGCCGGTAATAAAATTCTCTGCGATTTCTCGGGAGGACTGTGTTTGTGTACTGGATATTGGGTATAATAATATATTAATGAAGACTTATGTTTTTTATTATGTTACTTGTATAGGTATTTTTGTCATCATCACCATTACAGCAGCCGCATAACACCCACTGCTGGGTATAGGCCTCCCCCAAGGATCTCCGCGACGATCGGTCCTGCGCTGCCCACATCCAGCGGCTTCCCGCGACCTTCACCAGATCGTCGGTCCACCTTGTCGGGGGAAGCCTGCCCACGGATCGTCGTCCGGTGCGCTATGTGCGTATAAGTTTATACTTTTGTTGGTTTCAATTTACCAAAATTTGCATAGGTAGACATTATGTTAGTTACCATAGTTAAGACAAGAGATAAGAAGATAAACATTAAACAAGTTGTTTTTACAAAATTCATCCTAAAAATCACCAGTAAAAGAAATCTGATATCAATTTTGTTTCTCAGCCACATTTTTATGTTTATTCCGTGTGATTTTCCCACTTGCGTGAATAGCATACATCCAGCCATTATGATAAATCATAGGCTGTCAGCGGACGCGCCACCATGTGACAATATATCAAGACAGTCTTTTTTATTTCAGGAAACAGTCGGGATCTATTTGAGAAACGCCCAGCAAATAAGTGAGTAGGTACTTTTGAGAAATACCGAGGGGTCCGAGGTTACTACGAAAAAAGAATCACGAAATCGAGTGATTTTCGTAGTTCGATTTATGTGTTATTCGAACGAACGTCGTCCGTTTAACAATCAGAGTCTTAGGTAGGGTCTTTTTTTGTTCTGACTAATCAGGAAAAATTATCTCATTGATATAATTCATCTTGACTATAATTTAAAGTATAGATTGAGATCAGTGTTGTAATTCCATCGGTAAACAGTAATTGAGGAGCTCGGTGGCGCAGTGGTTTAGCGCCTGGCCCAGCGATTGCGGAGGTTAAGCAACTTACGCAAGGTTTGGTCATGGGATGGGTGACCAAAAACTTATTATCTCGAGCTCCTCTTCCTCCTCTCAAGCTTCGAAAGGCACGTTAAGCCGTTGATCCTGGCTGCATTTGCAGTCGTTAACACCCACTAATCCGTATTTGGCCCGCATGGTGGGCTATGGCCCGTCGTCCTTTCCTCCCATAAGGAAGGTCTGTGCTCCAGCAGTGGGGACATAAAAATGGCTGATGGACAAACAGTCATTGGGAATTTTCAATCGTGCTTTTGAGCACGAATGTGATTAAAATAATTGTATAATTTTCTTATCTGGAGGTGGAAGTTCACCTATTACTGCTATTAGATACTAACCATTGTTCGAAGTAGGAATAAAGAAAAAAAACATAAACATGGAATAAGTTACTAATTTTTGATTTTTTTTTATTATAGGCATTCACAATGCTATTTTTATATTAAGCTTATAAATTAAATTTATTAGTTTAATAAGTTACCAGGTAAAAAATAAGCCTTTTTGAGGCAAACATAAGCATAGTCGCCACACAAAATATATACCGCATAATATAAATTCGTGTAAGTTCCGAGACGATGATGTATCGCCTGTTTAAGGAGTTTCGCAACCTTTGAGGAGTGTCTTGGGAGCTATAAATCAAGTATACAACAATAACAGTACGAAAATATGTGCCCCTCGTATACAAGTAGACTCGGAGCGAAACAGCCTTATTTTGTGTTGAATTCTGTATTTATGGAGTCGTTATTCATTTGGATTTTATTAAATTCACACTGCTACGGTAAAAATGTTTGGAATAGCTGTAATGGCAGATATGACATACATTTTCATTAAGATCATTTTTGTTTTGGCTATGTCATATTATCAGATGTTTGGAAATGTTAGACTTGTTATTCCGTAGCCTAAATCTCTTCTAAAGACGGTAGGGTTTCAAAAAAAAACCGTAAAATATATTAAAAGAATATCCTTCCTTAAAGTAATATCCAATTAGTTATTCACGATATCAGCAAATGATTCGTTACTCGGCGGAATGAGGATTTTAAGATACTTAATCTGTTCTCTGAAAAACATATTAATGAAATCCAAAAGATTCCGCTTCCCGAGGACATTTTGAAATTTGATTAGCCTCGAATTATGAACTTCCTAGAACTACCTGTAATTTTTATTCAAGTAATGATTATACCTTTTCATTAGATTTATAAAATGTGTACCTGTAAGAGAGTTTTTATATTCAAATTATTATTTGATTTAATAATAATGTATAAAAAATCCGAGAGAACATTTCCCATTTTTTTGACAACGCGGTGTCAGTGAGGCGGCGCGCAAATTCAAACCGTATCATTTTAGATTAAACATATCTGACTGAAGTACATTATATCCGAGAATGAAAAAAAAAATATCGTTATTTTCCCCTGATTTCATCGTGTGATAAAACAAAAATAATACATTTTTTATTAAATTTTTCTGTTCCATAATTTTTATATACGTGTCCGCAGCGATCAAGCTCAAATTTATCAAAATCGGTGACCTATGCATATTCCCTATTATTAAGTTTCTTTCATAAAGACATTTTGACTGTGACTGTACCACTGCCACAATGTTAACGACATGTATAATATGATTTGCGAGCTCCTGTAAATGCCTGAAGTGTGTGAATCACAAAAAAATAAACGTCATTACAAAACAATTCCTTTTTCCTACTAAATCATAACACTAAATCAGTTTTACGAAAAGTAAATTGCTCCGAAGAGCTTTCTTTTTGTTTATTCATCTCCAAGCAGTGTGTTTCGGTAACGACGGCCATATTTTATAGATTCGTCCAGTTTAACTCGGTGGAAAATGACAGATGGCAAACTGCGCAACTTGAAAGAAAAAAATCGGAGAAGGTTTTACCATTGAAAATGGTTATCAAATGCAAATCGCCTGAGACGTATTTTTGGTCATAGTTCCGAGGATTTTAGGAGGATCGAGATGGGAATAGTACCAAAAGTTGAGGAATTTATTGAGACACGTGTGAACGTTTGAACTTTGAAAATCGGCTGGTAACTTTTTTTAAAATTTTGAAAAATTCGGGTTTTTTGGGGGACTAAATTGTAAATATTTCGAGAAAAAAACCGACTTAAGAAAAGATTAAAAAAGGGTCCTAGGGTATTATAGTTTAGCTACAAAATAGCGGTTTTTTTTAAAATCGGTTTATAATTGTGACCTGTAGGTGGTCCCTTTAGATTTGGAATTGTAGAAAAACGGTTATTTCGGTATATAAAAAGTGATGTAGTTTCTATGATTATTGACCGATCGTCATGGTAAAGGTATCGAAAGATGCGGAAGCAGACGAAAAGTGCGTTAGTTGATTTTTGTGAATCGGTTAATAATATTTCAGCCGCGTCGAAGCAGTCAGGGGCACTTTTGTGACACGAGGCGCAGCCGAGTGTCACAATCGATCGTGAAAATAAAAATGTACCCAGTATACCTTAGAAAAATTATAGGATTTTGCTTTTGATTTAATTTAGATTTTTCGTAAATTTTTGTATTCATTTTCAATGCTCCGATTCTTGCGGAACTGCGAAATCTGTGATTTTTTTTCATTTGCAATAAAACTACTTAACTTTTTCTTTGGAATGTAAATAATAGCTGAGGAAGTTTATGTCTCTAATGAAAGATAATACCAACAGATCTTGTTACTTAGTATTTAGTTGGATAAGTTTTTTTCAGGTTTTGTTCTGTTATGTTCTAACAGGTGACATCATGACGTGTTTGTATTGTACATAATATTTTTTGTAGGCAACTTTTTGATTGAGAACTATAAACATTTTGAAAAGTACCTTAAGTTATTTTGATTTCTAATATTTGTTACTTTTTTTTAAATGAAAATTTGGTTTGGTTAATCTAGGTACCTAATAAAAAAGAAATGTGAACGCAAAAACAATTCGTATACCCATTATTTCATTTTATCATAATAATAACACAAAGGCTTTTAATATATTAAGGCATTCAAATGGGAGTTATTAAATAAATTGCAGTAATTACCGCGTGTGATAACGACTTGTTTGTTTCCAAAATTGACCCATAATTAAGGCCAGTCTGGTGTACATATTATGACACTTTGATTATAGGATTAGGTTTCGGTCATACCTTTTATCCTTAGTAAGAAATTGGTCTTTAGTTTATTTAGTAGGCATCAGCTATTAATTCCAGAGAACTCCGTCATCAAGAACATATTCGCCTGTTAAGCTAGGGTTTCCTAGGATAACGGTGCCGTCATATTACGGCCGTAATATAGCGACGTTGAATGTTGTCTATGTAAACAATACGGCTACACCGTAACGTCAGAAACCGGCCGTATTGTTTACATAGACAACGTTCTACACCGATAAATTACAGCCGTAATATGACGGCACCGTCATCCTAGGAAACCCTAGCTTTAGGCCTTGGTCTCCTATTGAAGAAGGAAGTCGCCTGGAAAATAGGCCCGTGTAAATGCAATGGGCTATTTACATGGGACGATTTTAGTCACCTGGGTAGGACGTTCGACTTAGTCACCTAGCAAGTCACTTCCAAAATAGAATCGCCTTTATGATCAGAAAGCCGAACTGCCAGAACGTCTTTAAAGCAAAATGTCTAAAATGCATATTGCCTTAGCAGCATTACGTCTACTATGTTAAAATGTCTAAGAAGCAAAATGTCTAAAAGGCATATTGCCTTAGCAGCATGCCTATATGCCAGGGATTGAAATACCTTTAAAAAAAATAACGATAAAAAAATAACGTTAAAAATACCGTTAAAACATTTTATTGGTAAATTTACCGGTAAAAATAACGTTAAAAATATTTTACCGGTAAAATTAGCGTTAAATATAGCGTTAAACTTTACCGGTACAATATACCGGTAAAATTATCGCTAGTAAAATAACGTTATTAATTGTAATAACGTTAATTTTAAAGTTTAACGTTAAAAAGGTAAGATATAACGTTAAAATTTGTAACGTTATCTAAATTAACGTTATTTATTGACAACGTTAATTTTAAAATTAACGCTAAAAAAAGTAAAAAATAACGTTACATTTAAAAATAACGTTATCATTCCCTGCTCGTATATACACATGCACCATGCACGTCTATATACTGTAATGAGTTTTCTAGAATTTCACTGAATATCTTGGTCAACAAACAAGACACAACCTTAATAATTTAATAATATTTTAAGTTTGCAGTTTTAAGTAAACTCGCAAAAAGGTAAGGATATTTTGGCTATATGATGGGGTGTTGTCAAAAGTGGCAAACCAATTATTTAGCCGACCGTACCTGAAGGTAGGTACCTTGTGCTGGCAATCTTCATGTTAGGCATTTCGATTCTTAGGCACTAAACATTGTTGTCAAAGTACATTGCAGGCAAATTCAGTTTTTAGGCATCGTGCATTTTAGATACTTCGAGTTTACAATTAAGAGTTTAAGACTAAAGAGTCGGAATATGTGTCATATTTTAGCAAATAGATTTCTTGATGTAAAAAAGTGGCATCATGCTTTGTAGGCATTTAACTAGCACCGGAATTATACTTTGTAGACATTAAACAAGATAGGCATTTTGCTTCCAAGACATTAAAACCTTATAGACATTAAAACTTTATAGGCATCCTGTGTTTTAGACATTGATTTTAGGCATTTTGCTTCAAAGGCATCATGTATTTTAGGTACTTCACTCAAAAGGGGATAAAAAGTATAAAATTTATTAAAATAAATAATACATTTAATTAGTCCGTAAAGTCCAAGTAAAATACCTTGAATGTCTTGCAAGTGTTTTCGGGGCTGGCACCTGGTTTCCGGAAGCAAAAATCTGGTCGTAAATCCTGCAGGTTGCTTAACTACTTAGCACCTGATGTATTAGGTGGTATCACCCAGTTAAAAACAGCTGAATAATCTTATCGCGATCTACGAAATAGTGTGACGACATATTTATTTGGATCATTGTTTATCTCTGTTCACAAATTCATTACAGCGTTGTCACCATACAATGAAATATTTCTTCTCTTATCACCATTAAAATAAAATAAAATAAAATTCATTCCTGGCTGGCCACCGACTTTTTTTTTATCCTAGACCGCCCTATAAAATGGGTGATCTCCTTTATAGCAACTTTGTCTGAGAAACCATTTTGATATACACAATATTTAACATAGCTGCCGAACAAATTTCCTACGCGTTGCATACAAACTACTCAAGCGTGACGTCATAACTGAGTAGCCCTTAGTATGGAGCGTTTTCGGGTGAGTCCAATTTTGTGCATTTCAAACTGTGATATCTCGGGCAGTTTTCATGCTATCGAAATAATTATTTTACTAATGTTTCTTTTTTTGAGATGTAATTTATGTAACATAAAATAAAAAAATCATCATGCCTATTAAGATCATAATAGTACAGAGTTGCATAAATAACTATTATTGTATTGGGTATTTTTTCCCTCCCCTCATTTTCTTTTCATTAATTTTATTTTGAGTTACATAAATAAAATAAAAAGTCGCGGCAGTGTAAAAAAAGCGCCAAAATAAAAGGTCATGAAATTAGCTCTCTAATTATAATTGGAATATCTGTATGTAATTATTATAGTTACATATTTTATATTATGATAATAGGTGATTATTATTATGGTAGACTTATGATCAAAAGAAAGCAATCACAGCAAGGAGATCACTCGCTTTGATATAAAAAAATCTACTAATAATATATTTGAATGATAGTCTAATAGACTCTTCTTGAGAATATATTATTACATATTCATCAGCGTATTAGTTGATGGAATGGAATCAGCTTTGAGCTTGTCCTTATTGGTGCGTTAATGAATCTAGTTATTTTTATTTTAGGTACTAGCGATCGGCCGTGGCCCGTGACTTCGTCTGCGTGGAAAAATTTTTTGCTATCCCACTGGAACAATATTTTTTTTGGGATGTAAAAGGTACCCTATGTTCTCTGCACACCTGACAATAAATATTTAAAAAAGATACCAACAGTTTACCGGCGACTAGTGTTGCTTGCGCAACAATAAAATTGTTGTTAGCAAAGGGACGTGTCGACGTGACACAGATATCGTGAAGTACACAGCATAAAACCAATAAAACAAGTCAACACAAACATAAAGTGCCAACGTTGAGCAAACACACTTAGAATGTAGGTACTGTTACTATCTTTACATACAGGGTCATTTTTGGACCCCTTTTCAAACTTTGTCAGGTCATTCTATAACAGCAGTACAATCAATTTATGAAGTAAAACAAAAATATATTTTTTACATTTTTACCCCAAACTTTTCCCTACACAAATTAAAATTGTTGTCACCGTTTGCGCGTCGCACGGTCGACCCGCGCGAGCCCCCCTCCCGCCACTCGCCTTCCCCCGCTCGCGTCCCGTTCGTGACGGTGAGCGTGCGCGCCTAGATTTTTAGGATATAAAAAGTGGTTGAAAACTGTGAATTTAAAAAGAAATAATTTATAATTATCTCACCTAATTTTTTTTATTACTTCCTTGAACTAGTATTTGATTTTGTAAAGGGGTCGCAAAATTACCCTGTATATCGAGGGTTAGATGGAATAAAGACAGATATAAATAAATTAAAACTTACGTCTTAGTAGTGTCGTCACTATAATGCTACAATGTTCCACAATCATAATAATAGCAGAAATGAGGAGATCCGCAGGAGAACTAAGGGGGCGTCCATAAATTACGTGAGGCATTTAGGGGGGGGAGGGGGTCAAGCCTAATCTCACCCAATCTCACGTGGGGGAGAGGCAAATCACGTAATTTTTTTTCTGCAGGAACAGTATCGCAAAAAAACTAGGTTAAATAAAGTTAAACATTTTTCTTACCAAAATATGGCTAAATCCTAAACAATAATGTTTATTTAAAGAAAATGCAAAGCAAGCAAGCACAGATTAAAGTAATCACACTATAAGTAGTACACGTTTTGAAAAATCTCACGTAAGATTTATAGGGGGGGAGGGGGTCGAGCCAAACCTCACGACATCTCACCAAGGGGGGAGAGGGGATCGAAAAAACGCCAAAATCACCTCACGTGATTAATGGACGCCCCCTAAGGTAATGAACCGTCGGCCAACCAGGGTCATTTTCGATCTATCGCATATTAGCACCAGACCAAATTTGCAAGATAGCCATTAGCTTGGTGTTTTCAAATATCATCATCTGGGTTGCGAAGTAGGAAGCTTGTGGGAGATAAGCCACCCTGAACATGGTGGTGGCAGTGGGCTGGTCATATAGCGAGAAGAACCGATGGCCGTTGGGGCGGAAAGGTTCTGGAATGGCGACCGCGCACCGGACGAAGCTCCGTGGGTAGGCCCCCGACAAGGTACACCGACGATCTGGTGAAGGTCGCGGTAAGCCGCTGGATGCGGGCAGCGCAGGACTGAACGTCGTGGAGATCCTTGGGGAGGTCTATATCCAGCAGTGGGTGTCGTGCCGCTGATATGATGAATCATATGCAGTAAAATGTATCTTCGATAAATGCTTCGCCCCAAGTCCCTATACAGGGTCATTTTGTATTCACCACCCAAATTTTAAGAACGTGTTCAGTCCCTGAAACTGAACCACTTTCTCTAAAGAACACGACCAAATATGTAAAACAATCGACTATCCATACAAATCTGAGAGATCACGTGATCAGTTTAATATGGGATGGCCAAAATTTTATGGCAAAATTTGACACATTTTATTTGGATGGTGTATTTAAAATGACCCTGTATACTCACTTCACCCAATAGGTACCTATACATAAGTCTAATATTGACGTTATACCCATAAGTTAACTCCACCATCATCGATCTCGACTTATTATTAATGATTAAACGAACTTACCTAAGTGACGTTCTATCATAATTATACGAGATGCTTCGTTCGAAGAGATTGGGATAACACTTGTAGTACCGCGTACCGGCTCGCCATTCATCCACTAATAGTTTAAATTATTTACATTATGTAGTTTGGTATTAAAAACAGTTAATAACAAACCTAAAAAAGAAAATAGTTGTTCTATTGGATCTTTTCCGCGGGACTCGTTTAGCCGCCAGAGGCGCTGTCTTCATTTAGTTGAAAGAAAGTTCACAATAGTTCGTCCTGGGATACGGGGTGGGTGGGAACCAATCTCTTCGAACGAAGCATCTCGTATAATTATGATAGAACGTCACTTAGGTAAGTTCGTTTAATCATTAATTATACTTCCTTTGCTTCGTTCTCGAGATTGGGATAACACTTGTAGATTTTGAAAGCTACGGCGAACTATTTAAGTGGACCAAAGTAGAACAGAAAAGTAAAAAGGAAACAAAATCAAAATAAGACACTTCTTCTGTATTTGATTTTATAAGTTTAGTTACAAATTAATGACATAATAAATTAACTATATTTTCAATGTAGATAATTATTATCGAGTATCGTTACAGCGAGTGTTATTTATATATTTATTATAAAACTGTGCAAAGACTTTAGAATTTCCACTCCAACCAGCCGTATTTTTAATAAGGTCAATATGAACGCCTAGTTTTTTAGCATTTGAAGTGGACGCATGTCTTGTCGAATGAACCGAAAAAACCGAGGTATCAATACCACTTTCAAATAGCGTATCTTTAATCCATCTGCTTAGCGTTTGACTGATGGTTTTTTAAAACTAATAAATAAATTTTTAGAGTTACTTCTCAAGGATTTCGTTCTATCTTAATATTTAATCAATGTGTCGACTGGGCAGATCTCTGGTTTAATTGTATAAAAAGGAATAACTAAGTCTGGTTGTTTTTTGAACCCAATCTAAATGTTTTTAAAGTATTTGGGATTTTTATTGAAACATCGTTACTTCTTACAGTTATATTATTTAAGTACTTATAACGATAAGATGTAATGTTTGCACTCTTTGTGCAGTGATTAAAGCCAGTAGTGTGACAAGCTTTTTGGTTTTTGGTTAGTATTTCAAATCAATTTCGGAGTTGCGATATAAATTTGCTAAATAGTCCAGAACGATAGATGTATGTATTCCAAGTAGAGTTATACTTAGGCATTGGGGGACGAAGTCGATAAAAACCTTTAAACAATCTAGACACAATATCGTTAGAGCTGACCCGAGACCAGGATCAAAGTCAACGCCGAACGATAGCTGTTTAATGTGCCATATTGAGCACCTCGATTATAAATTTCCGTTAGGAATTCTATTACCGATTCTATGGAGGAGTTATATGGATCTATATTATGATTATTACAAAAAGACAAACCGTTTCCGAAAAGCGCATTCATATTCAAAGCGTGGACTAATTTGCCAGAACAAATAGTCTCAGCCAACAACTTAAACCAATTTAAAAATAGATTAGACAAACACCAACTTAAATAACGTAAAATAAAGCAAAGATTGCAGGATACAGGCACTATCAGTTGCAGCAACTGCTCGCCTGTCTAATAATAATAATAATATATTGACGCATTGTGTTATCTGATAACGGGACAAAGGGACGCACAGACAACATCTATGGACTGAGGAAGTACATTCCCTTTCAAGAACGGCGACCTGACAACTGTCTTGCCATCAGGACAATTTTGGGGTGTGGCTGGTTGCTGTGGAGAGGAAATTTTCCGAATGGAATGTTATAACATCTGATATCAAAAGTCGCTGATACAGTGGGTACCAAGGCTGAGTAGGCCACTGAGGGATAACGATGCCTTCAGCTTTATCTGTTATTGTTTTTCTTAATATTTTTAGAATTATAGAAAAGGGGGGAAATGCATAGAAACTAATATTTTTCCAAGATATTGTGAATGCATTTATAACAAATGCCCCTGGATCTCTATTCCAGGATGCGTAAAGTTTGTATTTATTATTTAATCTTGAGGCAAATAAATCAAAATCAGGTGAACCAAATCATCATCATCGCTTAGTACCTATCCACTCCGTGTCCTGGTGACACCAACGGGGTTCTGCGTCAGCGACAGAATTATCTTTGGATGCTATATACGAAGCGAACACAAAGAGGTTACGTTCTTCACAAAACTGCCATATACGGTTTGCTATTTAATTAAGGTGGGGAAACCTAATACCGCCCATACGGTTTACGTATACAAAAGCTGTCGTGTTATCTACTCTTAGCAAAACTTGAGCATTTCGTAAATTTTTTGCAAAAATTTGTAGCCCAAATAAAAACAGTTTATGTGGAGACTACTCTCTGAATCGCTCCATCGACCACTGGCGGTATCGACGCCACATACTACCCCCCACCCAGTTTTGCCCGAATCTGTAAAAATTTCCATGACGTAATTATCCATTCTTATAGAATTAGAGGAATTGGAGCATGCTTCTAGCCACCACTGCAGATCACTTCGAACTTCATCTAAAGGTAAGTTAAAGTAGCTGTCATAATATTTATATTTTAACAAGGCTAGGTATTTATACCTTTCTTTTTTTTGTGTTGGACCATCCGTATTGGATGGCAGGGCATGCGGAAGTAAGTAGTCCTACAAGACGAGCAAAGTTTCGAATAGTAGTTCGTTATATTAAAAAAAAAAATCTTTTTTATTAAAAGTCCTTTTTTGTTCAGGGAGACGCACATGGAATATTTTACTATCGATTATGAAACCGAGATATTGACATATGTGACCTGGGACAAGTGAACTTTTTTCTACATTTATTGCAAAAGCTAAAGATTTCAAGACGTTCCTTGTATGGATTGTATTTTTTTCTAAACATTCTTGGACTCTTGGTATGTATCTCCTATACAACAAATATCATCCAAGTATATTGTAGACTGAAAACCTAATGGTCTAAGGTGAGACATAGCCGGTTTCATTAGCTTGGTGAACACAAAAGGTGCCGTATTTAACCCAAATGGTTAAACATTAAATTGGTAGGTTTTTGATTGAAACTTAAAACGTAAAAATTTTTTGGAGTCGTTATGTATAGGTACAAAAAAAATAAGCATCTTTCAAATCAATAGATGTCATATAACAGTTTTTACTAATGAGCTTTATAGTAGTCCTCAAATCCTCTAATTTAAAATGTTGAGTAGTTATCTATGAATTTATTGAGTGTTTTTAAATTCAGAATGAATCTATTCTTTCCAATACTTTTTTTTTTTACAAGGAAATAAGAGGAAATATACTGGCCCTCGCAGGGTTGACACTCTGTCACAGCCCCAGATGAGCATAACTCATTAATTGCATCAATAACTAATCTGAGCTCGGATTTTGAGAAAACAGGTTCAAACGGAACCTGTGTTTGATGTATAGGTCGGGTAAATGGTATCTGGTAACCCTGTATCCACGAGATAATAATTGGGTCGTCCGTCAGTAATGTTACACCATTGATTAAAATACCTGATCGGCATACCGTAACTAGCGGCGGGGCACTCTCAGGCGGCGCTGCTGTGAGCGCGGCGCAGGAGGCGGCAGCGGCGGGGGCGCTCGGCGCGCGGATATGGCGCCGGAACCTGAGGCGCGTACGCAGGCGCAGATTCCTCGGCGCGTCTCCCCGCCGACGACAGCCTGCTCGTCGTGGCGGGGGCCCTCGAGTTTAAAGGTCGACCGGTGGGTTTATTTTTCTGCAATAGTCTAGTCGCTGAAGTGCTAGCCCTAATTTCAGATCCCGATTTGTTTATTGACTTGGCAGCCTTCAGTGTGTCTGCAAGTTTTTCGCCAAAGAGATGCTTATCGATGTGAGTGTCATCGAGATGTTCTTTAACCTCTTTCTTTATAAAGGAGCACATTAGGTAACTCTGTCTCAGTACCTACTGATTCAGGGTGTTGCACCTCACCAATAATGCGAGCAGCATCAATCAGTAGTTTAGTAGTATTTCAGGGTCCTTATGACTCGATGAAAGTGTTCGTTGAACAGCTAAACCGAAACACGATACCGCTGCTGCGATTTGCTTTTGCTAATGTTGGATAGCGGTATCTTTTTTCTGAAGGGTATCGGAAAGCGCAGCTTTCACTTCTAGGTTTAAAGTCGGAGGGTCAACCAGTTTACAATTTTCTGGTGTCAAATATTTTCCCAAAAGGTATTTTCTTACGTCCCTTGTTACCCCAGACGTGACGACATGTTCTCATCTATACGCTATTTCATTTTTGAGTTTAGGCCAATATATTTCTTTTTTTTTTTTTTTTTTTAATGGCGGCCTCCCCCAAAAAAATAAAATTTCCTCATCAAGGGGTACCTCATCAGGTGTTAATTTGTTCTCACTAGTAGCGGGTTCGGAGGAAGTCGCAGACGGTGTGGGAGGCGCGGGCGCCGGTGCCGGCGGCGTGGGGTCGGCAGACGTAAGTGTACGTCTCGTCTGGCACTGGTGGTGGGCACTCATCGGAAACTGCGGGTGTATGATCCTCGGTTTCACCGTGAAACTCATACCTACATTGGTAGTAGTAGGCCTTCTACGTCTGGAATGTGCAAAAAACAAACGCAGGTAGGGAAAAAATATATAAGTCTATATGTGGGTTGTTCTAATATTACTCGGTAATAGTCACATGAACTATACACAGTAATTGAATAAAAAATCAATAAAAAGCCGGCATAGTCAAACAAACTATACACTAGCCTTAGCGGGTGAATAAGTAAATCGAAACTACCTACTCGGTAATAGTCACTCGAACTATACACTGTAGCGATAAGTTTTTGGAAACATCCATGTCAGATGTACACATATTAGATATGCAAGGCAATAACCACATTATCATAATTACATAATATGAAAGGGGTTATGCACAATGCAAGACAATAATATTGTCGTATTGTTACTAGCAAAAGTTTAACCAACCTTCATTTATCGACGGGATTGCATTATCGTTCGATGCTGATGAATCACTTGAACTTGAGTTGTGACGAGAATGATTTTTCCGCTTTTTTTATTTTTTCTCAATACGTCGAAGTTTTTTCCACAACTTCTCACTTTCTTCATCTTCGTGTGTTTGTGTGAGTGTTTTCGCTTAGGCATCCTGATAACAAAACACTGGAAAATGCACGTAATATAACAACTGAAAAAAAATATTAGGAGCGCGTGGTGAACGGCGCGGCACTAGAAACGCTAATGAAGACAGCGCCTCTGGCGGCTAAACGAGTCCCGCGGAAAAGATCCAATAGAACAACTATTTTCTTTTTTAGGTTTGTTATTAACTGTTTTTAATACCAAACTACATAATGTAAATAATTTAAACTATTAGTGGATGAATGGCGAGCCGGTACGCGGTACTACAAGTGTTATCCCAATCTCGAGAACGAAGCAAAGGAAGTATAACTAAAATTTATTGGAAAATAAAATATTCTAACGCTTTTTAGGGTTCCGTACCCAAAGGGTAAAAACCCTATTACTAAGCCTCCGCTGTCCGTCTGCCTGTCTGTCAGTCTGTCTGTCTGTCTGTCACCAGGCTGTATCTCATGAACCGTGATAGCTAAACAGTTGAAATTTTGACAAATGATGTATTTCTATTGCCGCTACAACAACAAATACTAAAAACAGAATAAAATAAATATTTAAGGGGGGCTCCCATACAACAAACGTGATTTTTTTGTCATTTTTTGCTCGATATTAATAACGACAATAGCTAGACAGTTGAAATTTTCACAGATGAGATATTTCTGTTGCCGCTATAAAAAAAGATACTAAAAACACAATAAAATAATTATTTGAGGGGGGCTCCCATACAACAAACGTGTTTTTTTTGCCGTTTTTTAGTAAGGAACCCTTCGTGCGCGAGTCCGACTCGCACTTGGCCGGTTTTTTGGTACAGAACCCTTAGTGCGCGAGTTCAACTCGCACTTGGCCGGTTTTTAGTTGTTCCAAACGGGCTCGGCTTATACTAACATAGAAGCACGCGCTAGGCTAAACTGTATTTGCGCAGTGGTGCACACGGCCAGTCTAACGCAAAACATACGGGCTGTCACATCAATTACTTACACCTTTGGAGTTTAACTGAACTTAATTTAATATACGAAATGCGAGGAAAATTAAACGCATATTTATCACGTTGCTAAGTAGCGAGAGAATTTGGACAATAGGACGTGGTTTGGCTGTAAGAAAGCTTTATAAATGTACTACACTATGTTATTGTAAATTATTCTTTGTTTAAAATGGGTTAAGCACATTTTCCTTCTTCGAAATTGGTAATTTAATTGGGATTTAGTGCTCTAAAAGATAGTGGAATTGTTTGTTGTTGCTAATTGATACTCATCTCGAGTATGAAACAAGTTCGACAACTTTCAACGACAAAACCTGAAAACAAAAACCACATTACCTGGGTACGTAGGTAAGATACATAACCGAAACAAAATCGTTACCATTTCGTTTGTTTTTCGAAAAAATATCGTTTTAAAATTTTCTTTCGAAGTCCAATCTACTTTTTTTTCATAAATGTAACCAAAATCACGTTTTAATTTTGGGTTTATTAGTTCAAACTTAGCGCTCACTCTCTCTCTCTCCACTCTTTTGCTATACAAAAATATACTTTTAGTGCTGTGATTAAAATTCTATAATTTTACGGTTTGGTAAAGTTAATCTAACTTAACTATGAAAAACTTGAAAAAACTGATTAAATGAACACCTGCACATCCTCGCCGGGTGCCGGGTTAAATTCGTTCCCTGCATGTAATTTGACCATTTGCCATGACGCTCCGCGGGTAGGCCCCCGACAACGTGGACCGACGTGAGGGTGAAGGTCGCGGGAAGCCGCTGGATGCGGGCAGCGCTGGACCAATCATCGTAGAGATTCTTGGGGGAGGCCTATGCCCAGCAGTGGGTGTCGTGCGGCTGATATGATGAACCTAACTAAACACGAAAAGAAATGTTTAAATTAATACCTTCACATCTTCGCCGGGTTAAATGGTTCCTGCCTGTAATTTGACCATTTGCCATGACATATGTATGACATCAGCAAAATACGTAAAACTTGATAGCATCCGAACAGATTCAATATCTAAAGTATTTTTACCACATAAAGTAGTACGTTGCTTGTCAGGAAATCATATTCTGATGTATTACCGAATTGACGCCTCAAAGAAATCGCGTGATATATTACGAAGGAATCGTACTCGTATATTTCTCCTTTATATTTCCCCATTTTATGACACACAGGTTTCTGCTGACTCTATTTTTAGAATACAATCTGATCAACTTAAGATTCGTGGGCTGAGATTATTTTCATATAACGTGGGTATATTATTTGCATTATAACATGAAATTAATTTTCCGTAGATGCCTGAGACTAGGCATTGTAAAACAGAAAATATATCATTACACTAATTAGGTATATGCGTATATTCGTAATCGAAAAATATGTCTCTGTCTTTTATTTTAACTAATGTAGTTTTTGATAGTGTATACAATTTTCGGAAAATGGTACATATACATACAAAAATAAAATTGTCTTACTTTAAAAGCGATCTTCTTTAGGAATAACGACAAAATTATAATCTTCATTTTGCATTATTATTTAGGAAATAAATCTCTCAACTTGCTTTTCCTATTTATGTTAAACTATTTTAAGTTTCCACAAAGTCGTTAAGCCCATGAATATTGAAAAGATTTATCCAACTTTGTTCAATTTATTTCCATAAAGAAGTGATTTAAACTCTCTTTCCAAAGTTTGAATAATGAATGATAAGACCTAAGACACTAAATTCACTCTATTTTTATGTGTAAACAACTTTCAGAAAGTCTTTTTATTTTATTTACTGTTAATACAAGTTGTTTGGTAATAGCCTTATAAAGCCGAAAATGGTAGATAGGGTACATGCATACAATCCCGGAAAACCGCCGCATTGCTGAGAAATGTTGTTAATTACTTCTTGACCATGACTTCATACGAAATAAGACAGAAAAGCATTGGTTTCTTGACGGTTCTTCTCGTTACAAGGTCACCCACTTAGAGTTTGTCAACTGAATGGCGTAGCTTAGTGGTTATAATAGCCTAGATACCTTCCTTCCGTAATTCACGTGAGTACAACTACTATTTAACTACTACTAGTACTTACTTGCTGTACTATTTGTCAGCCTGTCGGCCTTATCGTTTTTTTTTTGGTAACGATAACACATTTTTCCGTCTGCATATAAAAATAACGCAACCACTTCACGCAAACAGACCGACATATTTAGCATCAGAGAATGCCTCTCCATCCTGTAAACCCAGAGTCAGCCACTTACACGATCGTTACCAAATTGTAGTTCCCTCCCAAGACAAGAGTCCTACACTGAATGATTTTGAATTAGCTTTTTTGTAAAGACATTAATATCCAACAGCATACAAACTTTGAACTAGGTACCAAATTACAAGGATCCACAAGAGACTCACTTAGTAATTATGAGTTCAGGTCCTGGAAGTTTCCAGGCTAAACTAAGGCCCAAGTGATTACAGGAACTAAATAGGAGGAGAGCACTTTATGATCGATGAGAACTGCAGTTGGGGCACCGATTTTAACCTTATTCAAGTTTATCTAAGAGATGTTAAGAAAAATATATCTTTAATATCTTAAGTTCAGGTAGTTTTGGATACAATCTTAAAAGTAACCGAACTACTTATTACTTTTTAAAGTTGCGACCATGTTTAACATGGGATCTTTTTTGAACTTGAGGATTCTTCGAGGGATCTGCCCCAAGATTAGGTAATTCTGTTGCTTACAATTCTTGATTGAAATCGATTGAAATCGCAGTTACATTGCTACTTTAGGTTAGATAGTTGTGACATTGCAGCTACTAAAGCAGCAACATAACGGCGATTTCTGTCAGTTTATGTAAAAAGATAACAACCACGCCACGTTTCAACGTTTCCAAAAAGGTTTCTCAAAAATAAACAAAGTAAAAACAAAGTAAATCAAAGTCTTGAATAACAACAAGCCACGGGTCTTATATTTTACAAGAGCGGCGAATACATCATAACCGTCGTTAGACCTTCGCTAAAAGAGTTGGGCATGGCTCTCACGGGAGAGGTTTCCATTAAATAAGTGACTATTGTTAGGAAACATTATGCTGGGGCAGCCTGCTGATTTAGGAGATAGGATGGGGTAGTGGAAAAATGGTTGATTTTTTTTAAGGAAACCTTACTTGTGCTTGCATTTTATTAGATTAAGAACACAATAAGTATTAAACGCGTTTAAGCTACACTGGCCTGCAAAACTAAGTACTACAGAGGTCTATTTTCATACAAACGAGGTAACTTTGAAGCATTGGTTCTCCGCCCAGGATTAAACGTGGTGTGATCTGATGATGGCCATCTAGAGAGTGAATGGAGAAGATTCAGATCCCCATACACACCCAATAGATCTAATCAGCATTCTAAGAGCTGTTTGGATATGTTTAAAAAACCACGAAAATAGCATTAAAATGTATGGAAATGCTGTAACTGATAACTCTTATCCTTGCAGCTCTTAGAATGCTGATCAGATCAATTGGGTGTGTATGGAGATCTGAATCTTTTCCATTCACTCCCTGGATGGCCATCATCAGATCACATCCCGCTTAATCCTGGGCGGAGAACCAAAGCTTCAAAATTACCTCGTTTGTATGAAAATAGACCTCTGTAGTACTTAGTTTTGCAGGCCAGTGTAGTAAGCCAGCCCGTGACCACGGCCGATGGAAGTCGGTCAAACGAAACGTCGGGAAAAGATAGGTGTTTAAGCACCTATGTTTAGTTTAAACGCGTTTAATACCAGTGTTATTAATATATTTAATATTTTCCTCGCAAATGTGTTGAAAAACGTCTTATGAAACTCGTGAGCTTTTGCTTATTGCACACTCGGCTGAGTTACGCCCTCGCCTGTGGCTCGGCCTGCAACCCACAGCCTTGTGTGCAATGAGCAACCTAAGCTAACTTGTCTCATAATGTACTATTACTTGTGCTTACCGTATTTACTGTTTAATAATGTTCTCTGTTTAAACAGAACTACCACAACTTTGTAGGCCTCCATTAAAAAAGTAGCGTTTAATTCGTCCAAATTGTGATTAAAATTTGTCGGAATCATTTCCTTTCGTACCATTGTCCACTTTTTCTATCAGGTTTTAATGCTATTAGGAAATTGTGCCGGATTCAAATGCGGATGTCAGTTAATATAAAACTTTTGCAAGAATCATTCAATATTATTTGCAAAAAAGGATCATACTGTGTTATTCAAATAGTAAAACTGCATAATGTATGATCGGCAACGGCAACTCGCGTGCTTTACCACTTTGCAGAAGTATGCGCGGGAATGCCAGAAAAATCTAATTCGAACAGTGTGCGGGGTCTAATGCAATATGTATGCACCAAGTGCCTTCCGGCGACCGTCAGAGTTTTGACAGAAATTTTCTTACAATATGCGGCCGCCCTAACGTACCTATGTTAATGACGGCACCACAGAATAATAAACAAACACAGATTTTGCAGTCCCCGCAAGAATCTCAAGAAGAGAATTTGAATATTTTTAAAAGTTACCTAAATAGTAATTTATTTCTACGATTGTGAAAAAAGAAAAAAGCGCCCGCTGACTGCCTCGACGCGACCGAAATATTATTAACTGATTATGAAAATTCCAACGAATGCACTTCTCGTCTACTTCTGTATCTTTTAACACTATTATCATGACGACCGGTCAATAATCATAGAAGCTACATCACTTTTTATGTACGGAAGCACCTGTTTTTCTACAATTCCAAATCCAAAGGGACCACCGGTCACAATTATTAACCGATTTTCAAAATTGTTTTGCCATTTTGTAGCTAAGCTAATACCCTAGGATCTTTTTTTATTTTTCTTAAGTCGGTTTTATTCCGAAATATTTACAATTTAGTAAACACACCCCATAAAAACCCGAATGTTGCAAAAAAGTTACCTGTAGATTTTCAAAATTCAAACGTGTGAACGTTTGAATTTGTGTCTCGATAAATTCCTCAACTTTTGGTACTATTCCCATCTCGACCCTCTCAAAATCTTCGGAGATATGGCCAAAAATACGTGTCAGGCGATTTGCATCAGATAACCATGTTCAATGGTAAAAGATGGGATGGCGATCACGGCATGCAAGCAATTGGTAACGATGAAGTGTTGTCGATAGTATGTACAGTTAACAGAACGTCAGGCAGGGTACTGCGACTGTATAAATATTAAGTGTCTATTTTAAGCCGCGTACAGACATCGCGAGGCGTGTGACGCGAATGGTTCGTCTCGCATGCCTCAACCTGAAGCATACAACGGTACATTTATACGTGCGTCCTGAACGACACATGCTCAAGCTGAGCAAGCAAACCACCACGCACGGTATTCGGTTCAAGTCTTTGACGGGAATGTTGACTTGCTGTGATATTTGACGCCACGCGTCTTCCCTTTTACATTTATTGTAATAATCAGAATGTTTAGAGTCCCACAACACTTTGTTATTTTCATAAAGTTGAACAAGTTCACGCAGTGATTCGGTATCGGCCTCCATGACGCATGAGCGCGCAATGCAAACAACACCTGTCCATCCACACGGAGCGCACGGCTCGTACTGAGCTGAGGCGGCGTTCGCAAAGATCGTATGACGCGAATGCTCACTGTGAGCACACACGTCCACACAGCCCGAGGCATGCGAGACGAACCATTCGTGTAGCACGCCTTGCGATGTCTGTACGCGACTTTATAAGAGAAATTAATGTTTATTTAGTGAAATTTTGTTTGATTATGGTTTTGCAAATGTGATAGTGTCGGGATTACCACGATAGCTCAACGGCACCACAAGAAGCGATATCGAAACGCCATAAAATCCAAATCAAACTAAACCACCTAAGAAACTTTTCCGCTACACTGTTTATAAATACATGATTCCCTAAGTAAAACGTAGTGGGTTAATGCACAGGGTCATGAACTCATTTTTGCTCATACGGGAAGGGGCACAAATTCAACCATATTTTAAAAAGTGCCTGCGTCCATTCATAAGATGCAGCGATTAATTTAGGTACATATCATTATCAACATATCTGACAACCTCCGTGGTCGAGTAGGTTCTACCATAAGAATAAACAATACTTCTACGCCGGTTTTCCAGGTGTTGCCAGCTCTGCGGTTCGATTCCCGGCTGCCGGCTGGGTCATTTTAGAAAATGAAGTTTGTAATGTGTCTCTGATTTCCATAACACATGGGATTAAGCTGCTTTAAATATACCTACACTAGCTTCCGCCCGCGACTTCGTCTGCGTGGAAAAGTTTTTTGCTATCCCTTGGGAACTATACTTTTTTTCGGGATGAAAGGTACCCTATGTCCTTCTCGGTACCCCTGACAACGTGTGTGCAAAATTTCATGATGATCGGTTCAGTAGTTAGGACGTGAAGGCGTAACAAACAAACAAACAAACGGACTTTCGCATTTATAATATTAGTAAGGATTGCTCCGATTTGCTTTAGAATCGGAGCAATGTAGGTATATGTATTGTTGTCCCATACTTATTTATACTAGCTGTAGCATAGTAATGCAACGTACTGCAAAGAACTTTTTTTTTCAGAAATCTTCCCGGTCATACTCAACTCACCCATCATAATCGGATGAATGGTTTATTCAAATTCAAAATTCAAAAATAATTTATTCAGTCTAGGCTGTAACAAGCACTTGTGAATGTCATAGAAGCTACGCCATCGATTCGCAAACCCTAAGCGGGAGACCTTGTAACGAGAAGAACCGGCAAGAAACTCGTCAAGGGCTGCTTTTTTCTCTCTGTATATTTCATACAGAGTCGTCAATATTGTAAAATGAGCTCCACATTTAAAGTGAGGTCATTCTCAATCACAATAATTAACAAAAGTTTGCACACAATGGGTAGGTAGGTTGAAATTAAATACCTACTACATATCGGATAAGTAATGAGAGTAAATAACTTTCAACTAGTTGAGAAATCACTCTGTCTGTTACTCGAAAGTGAAGTAGGCAAAATTTACCAAAAAAAACACATGTTACAAGACATAAAAAATAATTTAAAAAAACTGCAATTCTTACAATTCAATATGCGTTAAGATAGGTACTCAGAAGCAGGTACCCGTTCCCACTGGCAGCACCCGTTCACGAGCATGTCGCATGGACCAGCCATCGCTTCGCTCAACCATATTTTAGGCGTGCATAGAGGACAAACACATAGGTACTTTTTTTATAGATTTTTATTTAGAAATAAAATATTTAAATAAGATAGTGTGTGTGTGTTTATGTATGTCCACCGCTACCGCTACCGCCTGTACTCAATCAAGTCCAATCTTCTGGGACACACTGTCGCCTAAACCCCGTCGTCCCACTTCTTCCACCATAAAACAAATACACAATCTATGGAAATCCCGGGCGAGGCGTAAATACTAGTAATTTATGTGCACTCTACTTTTACTACCTATGAAGTAATAAACTTGGCAAAATTACGTATGAGCAATTTGGCGAACAATTTTGTATGAATAGTGTTCAGACGTAAATAAGTTTTATAATGGTATTAAAAGCCTTTTAAGCTTAACGCTGGAAGGCTTTGTTTTCTGTATAATTCCATTGTAAATTATTATAACATTTTAAAGAGGAATATTATTATGGTAGATAGACTTTTATGAAAATAATGGATCTAACTTAAAACAAAATGTTAATTATCCCTTTATTAACTGAAATTTTTAATGAAATATACATTGAAAGGAACGTGTTTGAAGCCTTGTAGCGTATTTTATAATGGTGACGAAACGTTGTGCAGTGAATAAATCCTATTTGTTTTTATCCGATTTGTAATTGTATTTTCTCCTAACAGATCGAAAACCGGTATTTATCCAAATATGGCGACTGAAGCAAAATAAGACAGTACAAATTTGGTGATGTTCTGGCCTCTTCCAACACCTGAATAGGCACGTATGGAGATGGCAGGCTGAATTTTAATTGGCAGCATTGTACATCAAACAATGCGATACAATAACTCTTTTAAACATTCAACGTGATTCAATGCTGTTAACTATATTGGTAATAAGTTTCCTGCCATTTTCATTTGTTTTGTGTTTCATTATAAAATATCAATAATAATTAAACTCTTAATAGACTATTTGACTAATTTTGGAAAACCATTTTAAATTATTCCTTATTACGTAATAGGCGCACCACACTGATATTTCAGGAAAAATCAATGTATTTCATTAAAAAAAACAATTTTAAAGTTTAAAATTTTAAAACCGTGCCTAAAACGCTATGGCGCTGGACACGTGACTTGTTGACGTCACAAGCCTGTAAACATTGTAATATCCTTAGCCATTTGACAGCCATCAATCGCGGATCCTAAGTCTATGGTCGTGTCAAACGCCTGAAGCCATATTTATTTACAGGCATGTGACGTCATCAGTCATCTTAGAGCGTTTTCGCCACAGAAAAAAATACAAAAAATAATGCATTTTTCTAGGTGAAATTAATCAATTAATAGACTTAATTTTAGTCCATATAATAGTTGAATATGTTTTTTACGCCATTATCTGTTAGGATGACCACAATTTGTAGAATATTTTCAATGTTGTCAAATTGTCTATTGCACACCAAAAAATACATTACAAAGAAGCAAACAATACACATGGACGAGTACACAAAAGGCGGCCTTACTGCTATGTAGCAGTCTCTTCCAGACAACCTTTGGTAGAAAAATATAAAAGAGAAGAGGACAGAGAGGGAGTGGGAGAGGGAGTGGAGTGGAATATTAACCATTTAGTAAATTAAAAAATATGTAAATATATCTTTATACATTTTAAGGGGTGAGAGTAACACATTTTTTTAACACTACTGTCTTTTGACCAGACTGTATTATTTACTGACGTAAGTCCATATATTTTTTTCTGTGCTTTAAATTAATATATTTTTTCTACGGCACCTACTGGATTCTTGTCCTTTCGCATCAATCATTAAGCAACGAAGCATAAAATTATGTGCAAAGGATTGGTAAATCATAATTTACAAATGAATATTTCAATGTCGATGACTTCTTGTATTCGCGAAATGACCACTTAACAGTAATTATTCAAAAAGTGACTGATGCAAACGGTTTGCAATAAAATATTTATTTTATTTATTTATTTATTGTACAGCTCTTTTATATTACAATATGAAGTAAAGCTAACAAAATACAGCCATTTTACAAGTTTTCACATTTAGTTATAGGATACCTAATGCTTAAAAACTAACCTCAAGAAAAATAACATTAAATTACTGCTCTTTTATACACGGTTAATTTTTAAGTATATCTAAAAATGTAATGAGTGAATCTCTTTCCTATTCTTATCGAGTATGTACAGTTAAAAGTTTTAATATTTAATAATTGGTTCAGATATTGAGGTTTGTTTATGTTAAAAATTACTGATTTCTGGATTTAGAGCTCATTCATAGAATTACACGCGCGTAATCAAAAGAGACTATCTTGTTTACTTAAGTACGTAAATTATGAAAGCATCTTGCTATTTTTGTGAATTTGCCGAATAATCAAGATTCTTTTCCGATATTTTCAAACTATTAATTTTTAACTTTTAACTGCACATTCATATTCAGAAACGTGGTCTGATATCCCGATTTCATTTTAAGATATACTTAAAAATTAACGGTGTATGTATATTATTATTTTTAATTGGATGTAGGTATGCTTGAATGGGGAGAAAAAGCGCAATTTTATCCCGATAGGTGGCGTCTGGTCTTTGGTACCCGGCCGCCTCAAAGAAAGTGTCAAAACATATGGGAATCTCTTGGAGTATTGCACTTTTTAATTTTATACTGAGAAAATGCCGCATTGTTATGCATGTAACTTGTAAAATATTGGAGTTCATCGATTTCCCAGTAACAAAAAAAATTGTGGGCAAAAAATAACAAAAAAAAAGATGCTTTTCCCTCGATTTTCTCCTTTGCAGAGCCTGAGAAACATTATAAATCAAAAGGAATGTTTCATGAATTTGATGAAGCTTCGCCAAAATAAAACAACATTTGAATTATAACAGCTTTGTTCTTTAATATTTCAACCTCAGCAGTTTCTAGCATATTTATAACTTGGATGAATTTGATAGGTATATCAAATATGGAATAAGCCCAATATTGGGGCCAAACAGAGAATTAATAGAATTTTATATGCCAGAGTCATTCAAGAAACTTAGAATAATAAAATAAATATGATAAAACGGTTCATTTAATTTTGGATGGTACAGAAATTCCAGTACAGAAACCTGAAATTACTATTGCTCAGAAGGTATCATGAGGCAACTATAAACACGGAAATTCACACTCAGTTGCTTTGTTAAAATTTAAATCATATGCTTCTAATCTGAAATAAAAAGATTACTTGTAAATCTTACACGAAATTTAAAGAAATGTAATGCTTGTTATCAATTTTTTGTAAGTTGCTATAAACCTTCTTGCCTGTTGTTTTGGCTTTTCTTTTCCGTAATTCTTCTTTTATCTGAGCTAAAGTTAGCATAGAATACATTGTTTGTCCGCAAAATCGAAAAAAATACAATCTAAGAAAGTAAAATCACGTAATACACAGTCAATACAATATAGGCTCAAACTGACAATTGTTCCTAAGACTAAGCGCCATCTGTAATTCACTTTGCCTTCGCCTCCCCATTGAATAAGTCAAGGTCTTGAAAACCTGTTTGCCAATTGCAGGTTTGCGCATGCGCCTTGATCTTCCTTATGATGTGCTACGGAGAGACGCAATGTTGTCTCTTTTACTCTGCAAAAGGAGGGAAGTACCTGCTCAATTCGACCCGTATGTTTTATTTTATTTATTTTTTGAGTTAAGGGTGTAGACGCGCATCACGTTCCATTTTTAAATTTTCAATACAAATGATCAAAACAACTCTGCGCGAACCGTAATGAGGGCGAACTTGGAAAATTCCAACTAAATTATTAAATAGATATAAGTATACAACGTGTTAATGAATTAACGCAAGATGAGAAAACTGTTTCTTCGGACCATCAAACTGAACAACTTTTACTATGGGACCAACTCTGAAATCGCGAAAAAAAATCAGCTGTGTCATACAAAATTTAATAATGAAAATATAAAAATGTATGAAGCAGCTGTTTTTTTTTTTCGTTATTTCAGAGTTGGTCCCATAGTAAAAGTTGTTCAGTTTGATGGTCCGAAAAAACGGTTTTCTCATTTACACGCAATACAATAGACAAATGCCTCATTATTCGAATCGTATTCTTGTTTGTTACCGCTGACACGTTTGTGAAAAATACCTCTGACAAGCAAATTTGAAATTCCATTTGAACAGATTCTCTTCGTTTTAAAATACCTGATAGTTTATTATGTTTTTCTCTCTATACGGCACGAATTTAAGAATGTTGCTTCCTAAAACTAAAGTTTATCAATAGTACTAAATTCTTTTATTAGTTACATAACTTTTTGGAAAAATGCTCATTTCTTTGAAATGCGGATACACAGTCTTAAATGGCTATATATTTTGAGTATAAAATATCTTATACAATCTTCAGTAACTTTTTTAGCTAGTAATATAGATCTTGAAATCGAACCTCAGTATCGTAAAAAGGGAGAAACTTTGAAGTACATTGTTCAGTGTTTATTTACCACTGAAGTCATACAAAAATATATAAGGAAGTAACAATTTAAAATATTTATTTTGAAAACATGAAACAAAATTGTTTTGTAAAGGTAGCTACCCTCGTTTATTAGTAACGTAACTATGTTAGTTAAACAGTAATTTCATAGAACCCGGTCACAATAACATAAGCGCAGGTGCGCATTATTTACTTTGCTATGACATAATATAGAACAGAATTGAAGAGATGCTAATAATAACCATGCAGTTTGTTCTGTCTGTTTCTGTATTGTTATCCCACTTGCTAAATTCGTCTGTTTGTACAACTGCAAAGCAGCTGCAAAAATAAACCTTGTATCCAAGAAGCTTATATCGCCGTTATACAACGAAAACCAATTAAATCATAAAAAGTGCAAACGGAGATATCGCGATTACAAAGTTTATGGGGTTGAAAATACCCTTTGTAGTATTATATTGTTAGTATTACTTCATAGCATTAGTACATTGGTAAATGTTCTATTTAAACTTATCTTTTGAGATTTAAAAAGGTTATTGCTTTGTAAAGAAATTTACAATAATTGTCACAAGGTCACCTATTTAATTGGTTTTCCCTGAGAAATGATAAATGTCTATAAATTCAAAAGTATTAGGAATACAGCAAATCCCGAGAAATTACTTCTTAATTTTAGTTAATTTAGACTAACCATGATAAAAATATACCTATGCAGCTGTCCCTTGTGAAGTTACAAGTGAAAATGTATCAAGATAATTGGTTTTCCCTGCAGAAAATTTAGGAACCTAAAAGTTAAGCAAGTAATTTATTAGCGTTTTAGTACATTCATTTGTTATCAAATTTATAGCTCGAAATAATTAATTAATTACAAATTGGCTTGATTAGTTCAAATAACAATGAAAGCACGCTTCAAATGCCAGTAACAGGTACCAATAAATTAATGTAAATAAAAGAAAAACTGACTTACGAGTGACGGACCGACCGACTGACTGACATACTAAAGCAAAGCCAGTATTATTGAGCTAGACGTCTAAAATTGAATACAAAATGTATATTTGAAACCTTTGATAATCCTGCTTGGAAAGAACTTCCCGAAATTCCCGCGGGAAAATATTTTTTGGGAAAAAATATTAATCTAGGCTATCTAGTGTTCCAAATTCCAACCAAAACTGCAGTAGTTTTTGCGTGATTGAAGAACAATCATCTAAACATCCAAACCCACAAACTTTCACATTTATAATAGTGGGATAATATTAGTAGGATGACAAAGCATTTTCATATTCTAGTTAGGCAAAACTGAGAATGTGACATTAAAATCATTTAATTAAAATTTTAAATAATTAGGACAGTATAAACAAAACACCTAATAAAAAAACCGGACAAGTGCGATTCAGACTCGCCCACCGTGGGTTCCGTACAATAAATAATTATAATTTGTTCAGGAATCGAGTCTCGTAGTTTTTCCGAGATTTTGCCGAATTTGCCGATTTAACTACAAATGTATAGATTTCAGATTTATACATGTAGGTACTTGTAGAATAAGACGATATTACTTTCCAAATTTTATAGTTCTAGGTCAACGGAAAGTATAGATTTCCTTGAAAGCGTCTGAATATGTGTTTTTGTGGCAAAAACGGCCGTATCCTTTTTTGTTTTTTTCACAGCTTCTATCTAGGAACTGTAGATTTGAGTAGGTATACCACCACACGTTCCCAAGATAAGGTATACAGACAGATGGACGGACAACCGTCCGTCTGTCTGTCAGTCAAGATCATTATTACCGTTAGTCATTATCCGAAGATATTAAGGAATCGTTTTTCGCTGTAGATTAGGATGCATTCGTGAATAAATTATCGTCTGAGAAATGTCAGAGAAAACGAATTATCTGGATATACAATATTTTCTTAGATGATTAGATTGTATTAGTTAATATGGAATTCGTCAGGTAAAATAAATTAAACTGTTTTAATAGCTTTTATTTGATCATTTTAATCTAGTATGGAGATTTAAATCTTTGAAAATGGTTGTTATTGAGGGAAAAATAGAATAATTCCTGAGCTGTCTCTGAAAAAAACCAAATTTTATCAATTAACTGACAATCATTGGAGACAAATATGTCAGAAGTCAAGTTTATTCTGTTTAATATTTTGTATTTGAAAACAAAGCTTGGCAATGCTTGAAATAATTGGTTATCTAATTAACAGAAGCGAAACTATAGGAGTTAGCGATTAATGGGTTTTCGCAGACGAAAGAGCACAAAATTTTAAGTACTTTGGCATTCATAAGTCATTTTCGTAAAAAAATCGATTTAATTGGTTTTCGTTGTATAGCGGCGATATGGCCGTGCAATCTCCATTGGAGGGCCAATGGAGATTGCACGGCCATATGTCATAGTGAAGATTGAAAAAAGCTCCTTAAGTGACGTGACGGCTTATTGCTACCTCTTTCTTTAGTGTTACAATACGTGTTCGTTGTTCGTCGTTCGTTCGTTCGTGAGAAACGAAAACGTATTGTAAAACGAAAAGAAAGAGAGAGCAATACGCCGTCACGTCACTAAAGAGTCCTTTTCAATCTTCACTATGTTACTAAACCTGCAATCTCCATTGTGGGTATAAGCTTCTTGCTTGTATCTATAGACTTGTAAGTAATGAATTGAGTAAAACTTGAAATTTTCAAATGCCTATTATCATATTCACATAAAATTCATAGGTATAATTGATCTTAGATGCACCAAAACTGCACTAAAACTGCATTTAAGATTAAATATACTTACTGTAAATTGCAAATGTATGAATATAATATTTTAAGCATTTGAAAATTTCTAGTTTTACTCAAGTCATCAGTTCATCACTTGGGTTCGTCTATAGATACGAGGGTAAGTCATTGAATTGATCGGGAATTTTTCTGTAGATAAAATAACTTTTAACTATTTAAGGCTATACTGATAGGTATGTTCACTTTTTTAATGGAATATTTGAAGACAAAATGTCTTTACTGATATTTTATCCCAAATGTCTACGATTCAAATGGAAAAAATTACTGAATGAAATATGACAATACTAGCGGCCGCTCGTGGTTTCACCCTCGTAGTTCCCGTTTCCGTTAGAATATCGGGATAAATAGTATTCTATGTTTTAATCTAGGCTGTCTACTATCTGTTTGCCAAATTTCAACCAAATCCGTTCAGTAGTTTTTGCGTGATTGAGGAACAAACATCCAAACATCTAAACATCCAAACATCCAAACCCACAAACTTTCACATTTATAATATTAGTAGGATTGATCTGAAGTTTAATGAAAATGCTATTATTACTGTATGATGGTTAATTTATAGTAATTTTATCACCTTGATCATGCCTTATCTCAAGGCTAAACAGAACTTAGCATAATATGCATGCACGGCAAATGATTTGCATATGCGCTTGGCTTGGGTAAACTGATAGTATTGTTGTATGGTCTGTGGGCAAACTGCGCCGGATACGGCGATTACTGGCTTCCAATTGTTGATGTTCACTTATTCACGATTAGATTATTACAGATAGCAAATATGTAGGACTACCTTACCTAAATAGCAAAATCTATGTAAGTAAGTAGTAATGTTAATTGTGTGTTAAAAGCTTCGATCATTAAAAGTTTAAGAGACGCACAGAGCTTTTGAAAATCTTTATATTTTTCTTTTTTTTTTCGTCACTATTTGTTTTCATTTGTAATTGTATCACTTTAAGAAGATAAAGAAAGGAAAACATAAAATGTTATATTTGCATATTAAGTACTTGCAACAAGCCGGGGTCTGTTGAAAAACACTTTTTTTAGAAATAGAAATATTATACTATATATGTATTTATATTTTTGGCACTCAAGGTCTTCCTTTAGATTACTGTACAATATATGTTTTGCAAATGACCGTCTGTTGTCCAAAATAAAATAAATAAATAAAAAATAAATATACTCATCATCCCCCTACCCTTATCCCAATTTATTTGGGGTCGGTGCATTGCGTCTTTTTCTTCCATTCCTTCCTGTCACTCGTCATCTCCTCATCCACTCCCTTCACATTCATATCATTTCGCACAATCCATCCATCTTTTCTGCGGTCTTCCTCTTACTTTCCAGCCCTCAACATCAATATCCATTACTCTTCTAGTAACATGCCTTTCATCCCTTCTCATTATTATGAGATGGGATGAGATGAGATGCCCAAACCAAGCCCGACGATTCCCTTGCAGCTAGGGCTGCCATCTCTAAAACCTACCGCCCAGCACGCGTAGCATGAGCAAACGGGACTCTTGTCTACGAAGACTTGTCGTCTCGACCCTCTAGATTGCTGAGCACAGTGGTGGGACTCGCTCTCAGAATTTTACAACCTTTTTATGTCTTTTAATACAAATATCAGTTTTAAAATATAATATTTTTATTTCAACATCAATAAACGTCGAAATTATCTGAAATGATTCGAAATGATTTAGTTTAAACATGATAATTATCTATATACAGGGTGGCCCAAACGGTGACACTAAAAATTTTTTTTTTGATTCCTCACATCTAGTTGTACCCGGAAATACCCTATGTATGTTCAGCGATTTTTTGTAGTTTTCGAGCTATGATTTTTTTTTTAAATTTTGAGATTTTTTTACTTGACAGACTAAAATATTTTTTTTACCGGAAATTATACATCTTTTTTTTATTTATTTTTTGTTACATAGACCTCATGACTTGTTCTTTAACACATAAAATACCCAGCTTCCTATCATCAAAATAAGTTCCAAAAATATTGACCGACAATAAAAAATTGAGGTAAAAGCAAGTCATAGTTAAAATTTCAACTTTGAATTAAAAATTAAAAAAAAGGTTCCATGACTTTTTAGTAATTTTAAAAACTTAACAAGACCCTAAGCTTTAATTCTAATTAAAAAAAAGTGGTGCTTAATAGGCTTTTTTTAGCCGAAATCTGCCTTCAAATGTACAAAGGTAATTTATTTTAAAAGCACTCATTGTTATTATCTAAGGTTAATTAGGTTTGATATAACATAATAATTGACATTTAGTATAGTTTATAAATTTAGAGTTCTAAATTAGTTTAGTGGTAGTTAGTATGTTGTCACTTCAACAGCACAAGTTGGTCTTTGTACAAAGAAAATGGTCTTTACCTCCAACCGGTTTATCTTTAGCGACATCATAAATAACAATAGTTCTGGCAGACACTAGAATCACAAACAATAGACTTCCCGCGCGCCGAACAAAAGAAGGGGGACCAACACAGCGTCGTCTATAAGCACGTCCTCTCTTTCTCATCTAGGCCGTCTTGCTCTATCTATCTTGCTGTCTTGCTCTATCTATCTTGCTATCTTGCTCTATTCATCTCATGTCGGTCGCATTCCTCCCTCCTTCACCTCAGTTGTTCACAGCTTTCGCTCGTGTTACTACTACTCCTGGTTTTGTTTTCAATTCTGATACAACTACTCTCGCTTGCTAACTGGACTCTGATTCTTCCTGTGACTGATTTACCTGTGCTTGTGTTTCGGACTTTGATTACCTACCTTGTGATTTGGACCTTTGTGCTGCAACATGAGCTATTCTTTGCGTGAATACGCAGAGATGCACTATTTTTACGGTGTTGCCCAAGGAAATGCTAGTTTGGCAGCAAGGCTTTATCGAGAGCAATTGGAACGGCGAGGAGAACAACGGGAGCATTACCCGAATTACAGAGTATTTCAAAATACTCACCATACATTTATGGAGGGACGAATTCCTGGACGTTCATCTCAGGAAGGAATACCCAGAATGGATCCAGATATTATGGATCAAGTCGTGGAACAAGTGGAAAGGGATTCATCGACTAGCACCAGAGCAATCGCAAGAAGGACTGGTGTACCACGAACCTCAGTTATGAGGATACTGAAGTCAGGTGGGTTAATTTCATCTTGTCTTTAAACCTCATAATTACGCACCCATTAGCTCGCCCACTATGCCCACGTGCTATTTTTTTTAGCTGTAATTATTGTGACTTAAAAAAAATAGCACGCACGTGCTTTATGAGCGACTTTTTGTAGCACGTGGTCTTTTTAAGTATTGAACTCTGACTGAATGTGTATTTGGCAACAAAATAATCACTCGCTAGTGGGCGAGAAAGCGTGGTACATACCAGTGATTATCACTAGCCTACTATTTGGTGAAACTGAAAAAAGACTATCTTACCTATGCTTTGAATTTACAATTTCGGTGTTTTTTTTTTCAGAGGGATACCACGCTTTTCATATCCAACGCGTGCAACAATTGCAACCTGCAGATTATCCAAGACGAGTGACTTTCTGTGAAACAATGCTTCAAAAAACTCAAGACGATCCTGATTTCTTCGACAAAATTTTGTGGACAGACGAATCACGCTTTGAAAGAACCGGAGTTTTCAATATTCATAATTATCACAGTTGGGCCATTGAAAACCCACACAAGGCAAGACCATCCAATTTTCAAACAAGGTTTAGTGTAAATTTGTGGTCAGGAATTGTCAATGGGGAATTTATAGGACCATTTGAATTGCCGGCTAGGTTGAACGGAGCGCAATATTTGGATTTTCTACGAAATAGCTTGAACGGTTTATTAGAGGATGTGAATCTACTAACAAGAAGAAGAATGATATTTCAAAACGATGGTGCTCCGTGCCACTATGCTAGAGAAGTACGAGAGCACCTTAACCAGACTTTTCCGAGACGGTGGATTGGGCGTGGCGGCCCGATTCCTTGGCCTGCGCGTTCACCAGACTTAAACCCCATAGATTTTTTTCTGTGGGGCTATTACAAAGAGATGGTTTACGCAAACGAAACAAACACTGAAGCAGAGCTGCGTCAAAAACTAAGAGAAGCAGAAATAAAAATCAAAGAAAATACTAATGCTTTCCGAAATTTAAAACAAAATTTTTTAAGGCGATGTAGGTTGTGCATTGAAGCGGGAGGGAGACATTTTGAAAACTTATTGTGAAATAAATTTAATTGTTGAATTTGTAGTAATTGTTTTATTTAATATGATTTATCCTTAAAATAACCAAAATAACTATAACTAAATGACATCGATGTTACCGCTTCGTAATAACATACTTTTAAAGGTTGTTTTTAATTCTTTATTCAATAAACAGTACCATTTTAAACTTTATTTTGGTAAGAATCATTTTGTGAATGACAAAATAGCCAATAAAAAATCTTAGAAAATTTCACCTTTGTGCATTTGAAGGCAGATTTCGGCTAAAAAAACCTTATTAAGCACATTTTTTTTTTAATTAGAATTAAAGCTTAGGGTCTTGTGAAGTTTTTAAAATTACTCAGAAGTCATGGAACCTTTTTTTTAATTTTTAATTCAAAGTTGAAAATTTAACTATGATTTGATTTTACGTCAATTTTTCACTGTCGGTCAATATTTTTGTAACTTATTTTGATGACAGGAAGCTGGGTATTTTATGTGTTAAAGTTCAAGTCATGAGGTCTATGTAACAAAAAAATAATTCAAAAAAAGATGTATAATTTCCGAAAGAAAAATATTTTAGTCTGTCAAGTCAAAAATTCTCAAAATTTAAAAAAATAATTCATAGCTCGAAAACTACAAAAAATCGCTGAACATACATAGGGTATTTCCGGGTACAACGAGATGTGAGGAAACAAAAAAAAAATTTTTAGCGTCACCGTTTGGGCCACCCTGTATATAAAATTCAAAGTCCTGACTGAGTGAGATATCAACGCACAGCCCAAACCGCTTAACCTAGAGACTTGAAATTTTGCACACAGATACCTTATACAGTGTAGGCATCCACTAAGGAAGGATTTTTGAAAATTCTATCCCTAAGGGGATGAAATAAGGGATGAAAGTTTGTATGAAAGTCCCTCAGTTTTGAAGCTACGATCTTCAAATTTTGTGTTTAGGTTGATGATTGAAAATAAACAAATACGTATCTCAGCGTTTTTCAAAATTCTACCCCCGAAGGGGTGAAAAGGGGGATGAAGTTGTGTTTAGAAGATAATCCTTTATTTTGGAAATAAAAATAGCTAAATTTGTAATTTAGGCTTACGGATGGAAATCTAACGCAACGTATATTGTTATTGGTGGAATTTCAACCCCTATGGGGATGAAATGGGGGTGCAATGGAGTAAATAAACCTAAAAATATATATGGATGTCGTTATTGGGGTTTTCTGGGATGACGATTGCGAAAATGACATTTATTTTGAAGTCCAACACGGTGGACATGGTTTAATTCCTAAAGGGGTGAAAATGGGGTTCAAATTTTGTATGGAAAAAGAATATAAAATAGACAGTACAACTTTAAACTTCGTAGGAGCACGTCTAAAAATAAATAGACAAACATACAATTTGTTATTTTGAAATCAACCCCTTAGGGGGTAAATGGGGTAAGTAAACTTAAAAATCGATATGGATGTCGTTTTTGAGGTTTTATGGGATGGTGATTGCGAAAATTACATATATTTTGAAGTCCAACACGGTGGACATGATTTAACCCCTGAAGGGGAAAAACGAAGTTCAAATTTTGTGTGGAAAAAGAATATAAAATGACATTACAACTTTAACATTCGTAGGAGCACGTCTAAAAAGAAATAGGCAGTTACATATTTTGATATTTTGAAAATCATCCCTTAGGGGTAAATGGGGTAAGTAAACATGAAAATCGATGTGGATGTCGTTTTTGAGGTTTTATGGGATGGTGATTGCGAAAAAAACATTAATTTATAGTCCAACACGGTGGACATAATTCAGCCCCAGGAGACGGGGACGGAAACGGAGACGGGACGGGGACGGGAATGGTAACTGGGAACGGGAACTGGAACTGGAACGGGAACGAGATACCTACTAATATCTCTGGACCCAATTCTGATTATTGTAAAAAACTAGCTTCCGCCCGCGACTTCGTCCGCGTGGATATTAGAGAAAATCCTTAGGGAACCTTCAACCAGGATCCGACCAGCCGTTTTTACGCGATTAGGCTGGTCCCCACCAAGCGAGCAGCCTCGTGCGAGGCCCGCCTCACGCGGTAAACGTCTTGCCTCGCGAGGCAGCGCGCTTGGTGGGGACCCGCCTAATCGCATAAAAACGGCTGGTCGGATCCTGGTTGAAGGTTCCCTAAGGATTTTCTCTAATATCCACGCGGACGAAGTCGCGGGCGGCAGCTAGTTTTTTAATAAGTTCTAAGATAAAGAGACACTCACAAAAGCTTTCACTTCCGTAGACAAAGCTCTCTCGAGCTCGAGAAGAATAATGTTGCCACTAGTATATATTTATAATTATTTCCATCATTTCTCTTAAAGGGCGTTCCTTTCTATACGTTTCACGACGCAAAACTCTTAAAACCGAGTTAAATATAGCCGTATGGATATAGTTCGTTTGCCTTCCTTTTATTGAGAGATTTTTGAAAAGATGACACAGACCAACGCACTTGTTAATTTAGTAATAAATATTGAAATCAATGTATGAAAATAATTTTAATTTACGTTTATAAGTAAATAAATTAAAATTAAGTAAAATAAAAGTAAAAAAATACTGAAGGGAAAAAGTGTAATATTAGGAAACAATATTATTGAATAGGTAGGTACCTTTTTACAATAAATTATTTATTGTATTATTTTAATTTATAAAATTTATAAAAATAATTAAGAATAAAAAATACTTATTCGTTATTTACTACTAGTAAATATTTATTATATTTCTTTTTTTATAAATTTTATAATAAAAAGAATTACTTTAATACAATTTTTAATTTTTTTTCTTTCCGGAAAGCTGTTTTTGTCGTTTGTGCTGTAACTTCTCTTCTTACCTTAATAAAATATAAACACGGACAACTTAGATTTATTTTTATTGCGAAATTAAAAACTCAGAAAAAAAAATAAGTCGACAAATCTTTCTCGACCACTCGAAGGGTGGTAGACAAATTTCTCCCACTCAACTGTCAAATTAATGTCAGTTGAAGACAAAAGCTCGTGTTTGTCGACTTTTGACATTAGGCCACGACAAAGAACAATGCGAGTCTACGGTTGTAAAATGCGAGCATGAGTATCTCGATCTCAACCCGACAAAAGTGACATTTCAGTGTAGACAAGCCATTGTTCTGTGAGTCGAATCTTATCTCGATGTTGGTCATGCTACGCGTGCAGGACCGGAAGCCTAAAAACCCCGGACTTAGGAGCCTTGACCCCGGACATTTGTTTTTTTTATATTCACTTTTAGCTTGGTTAAAAAATACATTTTACCCAATACTTGACTGAAAAAAATTGAACTTTAAACCTTTTTTTGCATAAAATATGTGTTTTACTAGTTATTATGTAGAGCCGGGTTGTCCAACACAATTTTGTCGAGGGCCAGGGGCCAGATTTATGGCCGCGCAGCGCGATTTTTTGCGTGGTGCGCAGTGCTTCTTTACCTAAAGTAAAAAAGTAAATTTTTTTACGGGGTTGGCGCTGCTTGTTTACTAAAGTAAAAAAATAGGCCGCGCAGCGCGATTTTTTGCCCGGGTTGTCCAACACAATTTTGTCGACGGCCAGGGTCCAGGTTTAGTTGTTTTGCAACCGTAGCAGGCCAAAATAAATGCCAAAATAGCCAGGGGCAGTCCGCAAAAAAATGGCCGCGCAGCGCCATTTTTTGCGGGGTGCGCGGTGCTTGTTTATAGTTTGAAAAAATGGGCCGCGCAGCGCGATTTATTGCGGGGTGCACGGTGCTTGTTTACCTCAAGTAAAAAAAATGAGCCGCGCAGCGAAATTTTTTGCGGGTTGGGCGTAGTGAAGTGAGGTGCCCGGTAGCGCGTGCGCTGAATGAATATAGTACTTTTTTTAGCGGAGTTTGTTCCAAAACCCGGACTTTAATTATAGTCCGGGTTTTACCCGGACTGCAATCAGAACCCCGCCCGGACGCTCCCCGGACGCCCTCCAAACTAGGACAAATCCGGGGAAACCCGGACGGATGGCAGCCCTACTTGCAGCTTCTCTGTTACTGGTGCTACTTTCAGACTTCCTCTGACATACTCAGGTTCCCTTAAAGAGTTCATTATAAATAAACGAACTTGTACAATTAGTTGTATCCTTAGACTATGTAATGCAGTGTTGTGTAACAAAATAGTAGTTTATGAAACTGACACATAAAGAGGGGTATTAAAACACGAGTGTGTGTTTAAAAACTGAGCCGTAGGCGAGTTTTTTAATAGTATCACACGAGTGTTTTAATACCTAGTTATGTGCAGTTTCATACACTACTTTATCTACACTCATACATTTGGGATTGAACCGACTAAATAAAAGATCAACGTTAGAAAAGAGAGAGAGACTTTGTTTGTATTAGCAAGGTACCTACCTACCTTGTAATAAGTCAATTCCTTAGCTGCATCTAAACTTAAATATCGGGCAGAGTAATTTTTTTTTTACATTTTAAAGCAAGAATAAAAAAAACCTACAAAATTCAGTAAGTATAACAAAATGTAAAAATTGAAATCATAACTTTATCGGAAATGCTTGGCGCGCATTCCATTAGAAAAAAAAAATTGATCAGTGCATTTCAACAAACTAATCGCACTAAAGTCATCGATTACCATAGAGTACATGTTAATAATGAAAAATATGTGGGAAAATATCGTTGTTTTTTTTAATGTTACGGCACTGCCTTTTTTTGGATTTGCCCTGTATCGTAATGAGATCGTAATGAGTTTATTTTTTAATTTTACCTATCCACGAAAATAAAGGTAAGTATTTATATTACCTTTTTTGAATTCATATTTGGAACTTTACGTTGTGAGTGTAGATAAAAGTAAATATTGTTTTTCTGTAAAAGTAATTATTTGCTTTATTGTATGTAAGCATACTCCACTAACTTGATTTTATATTTATTTTGTTGAGGTGTGCCAGTTTTCATTAACTAGTCTATGACTCAACACTTACAAGTATTTGACAACAACGATACGGTCGTTCTGAGTTTACTTAGCACTATTATAAAAGTAGATGAATCACGTAGGCTGTTGTCACAATTTACACTAAAAAGTGTTACTTTGTATTAACGTTGTTCAAATAATTATTCAGTTTTAAAGTTTCCGCGCGTAGGTACTTATACTTAGAATAATTACACCTAGAAGTTGCCTCACTTTGCATACAACGACACGCGTTGTATGCAAAGTGAGGCAACTTATACTGAGCCAAAATGGCTCAGTTTTCAGATTTATATCCTTCATACGTTACCTAATCGTAACTAAAATTAGGGAATTATCGTTCTAGGTGTAATTATTCTAAGTACTTATATTTAAAAAAAAAACAAATTAAATTTTATTAAGGTGGTAAAATCCTATAAAGGCACCACTTTATAGGAAAAAGGTGCCTTTATAAGATTTTATTTAATAAGTTGTTAACAAAAAATGATTTCATTGACCATGGGTCCTAAAAAATTTACGTAAAGTTTTTTTTTAATTGTGTTATTAGAATTACAATATCCAATTCAACGCGGCGCCACTTTCATTCATACAATCGCCTTAAATTTGTTATATTATTTTTCAAAGCCAAAATTTTCCATTTATTAGTTCAAACATAAATTATGTTTAGTTAATATTTGCATAATCTTAGAATAGTAACACTAGAAGCCGAATCCTTTTATGTAAAGTGAGCCAAAAAAACTGAGCCAAAAAAATTGAGACAAAATGGCTCAGTCAGTCAGATTAATAACTTACATACTTACGTTACCTAATCGTAACTAAAATTCAATAATAATAGTAATTAATCCCCTAAAGAGAGGGAAATTAAAACTTTTTCGTTCTCTTGGGTACGATTAGATAGGTTTATTTGCCTCACTTTTGACAGTGTGCTTGTAGAGAACTATTATTCTAGGACCTAGACTAGAACGATTAATAACAATCTAGAATCTAGGTTGTTACATAAGTATGTACATACATAATTACCATTGTGTGATGAAAGCGCTTCCCCATTGTGTTAAATAAAACGAGACGGACTCGCGCACGAAGGGTTCCGTACCAAAAAACGTCAAAAAAATCACGGTTGTTGTATGGGAGACCCCTTTAAATATTTACTTTATTCTGTTTTTAGTGTTGTTACATTTTATTTGTTGTTATAGCGGCAACAAAAATACATCATCTGTGAAAATTTCAACTGTCTAGCTATCACGGTACATGAGATACAGCCTGGTGACAGACAGACGGACGGACAGCGGAATCTAGATAGGGTCCCGTTTTTACCCTTTGGGTACGGAACCCTAAAAAAGTACAAATTGAGCTGTAGGTAAATCTAAAGTATTAGACGTAATCCTGTTTTTTCCCCTTTAAGATAACAAACATTTTTGTACGTCATGTGATGTCCAGACGTTAAAAAAATTACTTTTTCTTCCAACTATGCTTTAATTTCATCACAATCACACTAAAAACTCACTACAAAGCGAGTCTTTAATGCTCTAGAGCATTAAAAATGTATGAAATTTCATTATAGCATAGTTTTTTTAATCTCACCAAAAGGTGCCAAGCTCTATTCAGCCAGCCGATATCAATACTTTTTTACGTAGTAGTCGAATTGGCAAAAAGATTGGAAGTAATTCGTGTAGTTGTAATTTTTTATGGAATCATTAGAAGACATGAATATATGTATCCTCTGAGTTTGCACCATTCCTGCTATGTACGGAACATCGTTTAATGTTAGGTATTAACATTAAAGTCCCATTATTTTGAAATTTCATTAATAACTAATTGTGTTAAGTTTAGATATATGTAGATACCCCTTTGGTGTATAAATGCTCTTAACCAAAAAAGTGTGAGGTGTATGACACAGTAATAAATGATTATTTTTAATTTGCGGCTCAAGGGAAATTCAGCCTGTTGGTGCAAACTCATAATAAGCTTTTTAAAGCATCATAAACACCCAGTTATTTTAGCACCCTTTTGCGCCCCCAGGAAACCAGCATTTTACAATATTTGTGAATTGTACTTCGGGGAAAATTTGTGTAGTCATGGATTTTTTTAAATATAATGTATTTTAAATACACAATATTTGCACCTAATAAAAATAAGAAATATATAACTGGAAGTTTATACAGAGTTAGCGTGGTGAGTATTATTCTGCGTCTTGTGGCGATCGCACGGAGTACGTGGGGACGAAGGACGCGGGGCGGCGAGAGGGAGGGAGCAAGTAAGCGTGCGATGAGTTTAGATCATTGTTGGCATAAAGCGGCGTTTATCAGTTTAAACTAATTTATGCCTTATCTGTTAAATCTAAAGCGCAATCTTGTTAGTGTCACCAACCACTTATGATCTTACGAATGAATGACAAAAAAACGATTCGAAATTTTGAAATTTAGAAACATCAACCTGACTATTTGTATAAGTGTACAATAACTAAATATTCCAAATTCATCTTTAAGTAGTAAGAATCAAAGAAGAGGAAACCTTGTATAAGTTTTGTTCATACGTCATTTTAAAATTCCAGATTTAATTCATTGATTTTTCTGTTCCAACATTTGGTCTGTGTTTGTTGGCGTTGCCACGTAAAAATTAAAAAGCAATAATTGGATGTTTTATTATTTTATGTTATAAAATAAAACGAACTAAGTTTACCGAAAGTATGATTTTCCATTTAATATATTTGTGTCGATTATTATTTTTACAGTTTTTAATAAAAAATTCACGGACATCCGGGAAATTAAATATCTTTTAAAGCTCTTTTAGGTCTAAATGCTGAACATTGGCCCTTTAAAGCATCCCCTCCCCTGGGTTACTGATAATTTGTTCAAAGTATAACAATAAATTGGTAATTAAATCAATGTTATATCAATGAAAATATAGCAACATCATAATTAACTTAAAATAAATAAAAATATTTTTTTAGATATTCTTAACTATTTTGTCTCTTGAGTCACCAATTGAAAAAACTAAAGTGGTTGAAATGGGATCCCTTGTTTTCGCATACTTAATGGTTTTATACCTAATTTGATTTGGCATAACGGATTTGGCATATATTTTTTTGTCATAATAATACTTTGGCATAATTGATTTTTGGCATACTATTTATATTAGCATAATTATCATTTAGACTAATTTATTTTCGCATAATGTTATTAGGCATATTATCTATTCGCTTAATATAATTTAGTCATAAAAATCAAAAACAATAAGAATAAATATTTTTACGTTGGTACTTATTTATTTTCATGCAAAAGACATATTATACAAATATATAAGATGAATGAAATTTTTAATCGATATAAACTTATGTATGTATAACCAATCTTACTTGTGTAATATAGTGTGATAATAGGTTAGGGTGCGGCGTGGGTGGCCCTTGGGCCACCCTTAAGCCGCCAACATGATTATAATAATAATAATAATACTTTATTTCAGAATACAAAGAGTTCCATATTCATTTAACATTCAATAATCATAATAATAATAATACTAATGTCAATTAAGAATAATCATAAAATAAATGGGTGTCATGCGGCTGATATGATGATGAATTAAATTAAATAATTTAATTTAATTAATTTAAAAAAAATACACAAATACAGTTATACACACGATAATTATTTCATAAAATGTAAACACAAAGTTTACCTTTTCTCTAAGTGCATTGGGTTCATGATTGTGATTCTGCATATGGATTGAAAATAATTCATGTTGTTGGTCGTCATTCAGTTTCGTATTAAAAATATGCGTTAATAACATTATGCGTATTTAAATTTATGCTATAGAATATTATGCTTAAACATGATTATGCTTAATGTAGTTATGCTTAAAAAAATTATGCGTAAGCTGTTATGACTAAGTAATATTATGCGTAAACATCATTCGGCGAAATCATATTATGCTATGATATATTATGCCTTAAAATTTTATGCAAATACATAGGGAACCGGTTGAAATTGTTTTTCAAACAATCAAATAAACAAAAAACACTGGGTATTTCTACCATTACGATTATAATGTTGTATATATATTTTCCGATATATTTCGCATTCGATTGTAGTTGATTCAATAGTATTCAATGCTGTTCAAAACTGGAATTTTATTGAAGTGGCAGATTCGATAATATTCTATGATAATTTATAAAGAAATAAAAAATAATGAAAAAAATTTATATTAACTCCTAAACTACAGAAAATTGCGGAACATACATAAGGGTTCGATAGGTCTAGTACTCAGCTATCACCTAGCATTGGCTTGACACCTTAAAAGAAACACCCTGTATAATTTGTTAAAAAAAATGTTTTAAAAAACAAAAAACCGACCTTAAAAAAACCTGCCTCTAAAAAGCAAGAAATAATATTCAAATCATTAGATACGCATTATCATTGTTATTATAACAACACGCAGGTATATTGAACTCGGGTGGGGCTGGCTGGAGTACAACTTCCTTTTTTTATTCTAAAAGCCCTACCCGACTTCAATAGACGTGTTGAATAACTCCTGAGAATTTTGTTTATTGCTCAATTAATTACAGTGATCGAAAAAGCAAACAAAATGGACGAAAACAGTGTTGCAAATTCAAGAAATAAACCACCACAGAGCATTGCGAGTTTACTTGTGTTGCTCCTGATTGAAAAATAAAATATTGATGTATATTTTGGTGAAAAAAAATATTGTTTTACAAAGTTCAGACCAATCACTATGCTCTAGGCATCAAATTTAGTTTGATAATTCAGTTTTAATTTTTACTAGTCAGGTGACAGTTAGCGTGGAATGCCCCAAAAGAAAACTTGGAGAGGAAAGCCAACCTCCGTCTTTTATATTTATTAATTTATTTACAAAAGGAACTAACTGTATCATTAGATCTTGCAGTGTGTGTTTGGGGCTTTAGCTTGTGAATGATGGGATCCCAAGCTGGTGGAATTTTCCAACCATCATCTCTATTGAAATTAGGATATTGATTTATTTCGATAGCCTCGCGGAGCATTCTAGGAATAAATCTGCGTTCCCTAGCAAGGATTTGGGGTTTGTCAAATCTAATGTAATGGTTGGGCCCCTCAAAGGCTTGATCACACACTGCAGACTTGTTATCGCGCCTATGTTTCATGTCAGCTATATGCTCTTTAACGCGGGTCCCTATACTTCTCTTTGTACATCATCGGGCAAACAAAGAGAAGTATAGGGACCCCAACTAATTACCAAAGAACTTTCAATAAAACCGCGCTAGTATCCGTTAAAAAATGTTTTATTTCACGATTCCTACTGTTTTTAAACATCGCGAGTACAAATCAGTTGGTTAAGGTTGTTGCTTTTTTTTTTAAGTTTGCTATCGAACTACCGTGTACCCTATATTGGACCCCTTCGAGGTTTCAAAATTGGACCATTAGATACATTAAATGAAAAAAATAATTGATGATTAAACGAACTTACCTGTAAGTGAAGTTCAATCATAATTATACGAAGGATTCGTCCGAAGATATTAGTATATTGACTACTTGTAGTACCGCTCGTGTACTATCACCACTTAGCACGTTATTTTAGAGTAATAACCTAAAAACCCTAAAAAGAGAAGGTTTTGACTTCAAAATGACAGATTTGACATTTCCGGTTCGAGTCTTCCCCGTCACTACTTGGCGCCAACACTTCATTTAGTTCAGAGTCCAAATCGTAAATGATGTTTCCTCAAAGGGTGAATATTGTAATTTACAATCTATCAGTAGGGAGGGTGGGACACTATACTAATATCTTCGGACGAATCCTTCGTATAATTATGATTGAACTTCACTTACAGGTAAGTTCGTTTAATCATCAATTATACTCGGATTTGTCCTTCGATATTAGTATATTGACTACTTGTAGATGTTGAGAGTATTTTACGAGTATAAGAAAAAAGGAAATATCATCTCTTGTGTCTTATAAATTTAAAAGAATGCCATTCATATTTAATATAATTCTGCATGTTTTATTACATTTATCAGAGATGGTACATACGGTCGGAAAACTCAGTACCTATAATTATCATTAATCGATGATAAAGTATTTGTTTGAATATCTTGGAGAGATGGTGGAGTCATCGACCATCCCGTATTACGTGGAATGTCTCTAATAACATTTATGTTATAGCTATAGGTAATGGGTATCGGCGCACGTCGATTGCTACAATTTGGTGACGTGATAACACGAATCTTTACTATCATTAGATGTAATTGAAAAGAGTGAAAGAGTGGTTGTTGACACTGGACTATCAATTAACGGAAGAACTACTGTCCATAGTAAAGTAATATTTTATAAGGCTGGCTTAGATTAAATAATTTATTTTATTTGATCTAAGGAAGCCGGGTGTTCTTTAAATTCTTTAAAATCTTAGTGAGCCGAATGGATTTGTGTCTATTAATGTTTACCTTATTTAAAATTATTTAATTAATTTTATTTATTAAAGAAAGTAACTTTTACACACACACACACACACACACACACATACACACACACACACACGCACACACACACACACACACACAAGCATACATGCAACATACATAGCGCACTCAAACCATTTTTTAATAAAGAGCATAAGTGCCTATAAGAACAGGTTCGACCTAGTTTAGGTACTTAAGTGTCAATTATTTTAAGCTATGTAATATTTTTTGGAACAATAAAACATTTTTATTATTTTTATTATTATTATTATTATTAATTTCAGCATTCTAATAATATTAGAAAATTGTTTTTATTTTATTTTTATATATATATATTTTTTTACAATTATGAAATGATTACCAAATGTTTATATTATACGCTGTGTATAAAAGCGGTTCTTCTTGAGAAAAAAAGTAATTGTAAGATGGTTTACGTCAAATTAAGAAGAGATGTTTTAAATATAAACAAATGTCAATGCATCAGTTTCACCCGCAAGAAAAATAAAATCCTTTACCCATATCACTTTAATGGTGTATTAATCGAAAGAACGGAGGTCGTTAGGGATCTGGGAATTCTTCTGGATTCTAAAATGTTGTTCTCTGAGCACATCAACAGTGTAGTTAACAGGTCATACCGCAACCTTGGTTTTATCATAAGGACATGCAAACCCTTTAAAAAGATTCAAAGTCTGAAAACTATATTTTATGCTTACTGTCGTAGTATTCTTGAATATGGAAGTCCCATTTGGTCGCCGCAGTATGCCACATATACAAATAGACTGGAACGAATACAAAAACTTTTCATAAAACACCTCTCTTTCAAGACCCGTACGCGCCGTGTCACGTATGAGGAGGACTGCCTTAAATACGAAATGTTATCGCTTAAATCTCGTCGCGAATTACTTGATATGTGCCTTTTACATGATATCCTTCATAATCACCTGAACAGTGCCAACCTACTCACCACCATTAGGTTCTGTACTCCTAGGTACCGCACGAGAAAAACCCCTCTTCTGTCTGTGCCTAGACATCGTACGAACTACGGTAGGAATGCTGTTATGACTCGCCTATCCAAATTGTACAATAATAAATTTCATGATATTGATATCTTCCATTTGTCCAAGCAAGGCTTCAAGCGTGCACTGGTATCAAAACTGTCTAAAGTGTAGCATATTTACTACATTGTAGCAGACTTGCTGCATTTGAGACAGTTTTGTAAAGCATTTACTTATTTATTTATCTATGTATAATTTTAGCATGATATTTGTTCAATATTGTTTTATGTTTTGTTTGTTTTTGTGTTGTCTTTTTGTACACATATCTCAAAATTATGTTTATGTGTATAATTTTTACAAAATCTTAAAATCTAGAATAAAATTAATGATAAGAATTAAATCTGCCAACCATACCTCTTGCTTAATTTAGTTTGTATTTTAGTCAACTTTTTATACTTTTACCCACTTGTAATTTTTTTCCTTTTTTTAAACAATTTGCCCGTAAAATTATAACATGCGGTGAAACTCTGTTATTGGCTAAGTGTAACTTTTAAGTTTATATAATATTTTATGCATGATTGTAGTAAAAAAGCTGTTGAGTTTCCTAATAAATAAAATAAAAAATAAAAATAAAAATATATTTGAACTAAACAATGAACTGTTTATAATTAATTGTAAGTATTGTTCCCATTGATTTTATATTTTTTGTATTCTGAAAATAGGCAGTCGATGTATTTTTTGTTGTTAATTGTGCCACAGTTGGAATAGACTAAATGAACTATATCAGGTAATCTTAAACTATATGTTGTATTTGAGCAATGGAAATCTGCGCAAGGACATAGTAAAATTCTTTACCACACTTATTAAATGTTAGCTCAATTTTGTACATTCATCAATGAACCCAATATTATGTAAGTAATGCTATTAAATTTTTTCTACACATCTGTAAGAAAAATTGTGTTTTTCTATCTATATATATCACAAAATATATAATGTATTTACTATATATTTTGTTGTTGAATTATCAAACCATTTTGGTAACCAAACTCTGTTATTTCCGATAGTATTAACAGGCAGGAAAGTAATAGCATAATATAAGTGAAAACAATAATAATATCTTAATAATGTTGCGTCTAACAACCAGTTTACTTGTACGATGAATATTGCGTCCCTGAAATTGGGAATTATAAGATGGTCAAGGTTGAAATCCTATTACTTTACATAAGACACTATTTTTTACGTGTGTACCAGAGGTACCCAGGTTCAAGATTGTGATGGTCATGATGGCACATTCTTTACACCACTAGTATAAGAAACTGGTATAAAATGATAAAAAAGAATTTTTCTCAACTAATAGTAACATATTCGACTTTGGCATCCAAATGCTAGGAAACGTAAACATTAATATTTCAACTTATTCGACTTGTATTCGAATGAACTCAATTTTTATGTAGGAAAAACTGAAACTGGTAATAATTTTTAATTTAGACAATATTTTTTATTTTTATTATTATTCAGTACCAGAATAATACTGTCTAGAACTAGAAAACTCCACCCAGTACTGCGAAAAAACATGTTTTATACAACAAAATTCATATACAAATATTATGCAATCATGAGTGACCACACACACAAGTGTCCCAGTCTACCCCTTTGTTGAGAGGTATCAGACAAAATCTATCTACAATAATATGTTGTATATACAATACAATACAAATTTTCGGTGTAAGTATTGATTACATTCAATCACCATGTACAATATTATAATATCGGTACGGTAATATACCGGTATCTACCGGTACATTGACTTAATAAAATGGTGCTAATTTGTATAAGTTTTGCCTTGAGAAAAAATCTTAACCTTTCAAGCCCGAAAACTGTGACACAACGGATACTCCATTGTTGTGCGGCCCCATCGGGCCACTCGGGGCTTACTGAATATGCATTGTATAACCATTACATTCGTAATAAAAAAATACTTAATAATTTATCGTGAACTGCAAAGCAAAAAATATTCTGTAGACCCATTATTATAGTACCTATTTACTTAAATATCACGTACAAGTACAAAATCATGATGTCTAAAAAACTGTCTCATAGTTTTGTAAAATATGGGCCGAAGGTTAGACTTTCTTTCCATTAGGGAAAGAAAGTATTATCTTTCTATTCAATATTCCATATCAAAATTAAAACCTTAAAGGAGATATATATTTACAAACAATTGGCATTTCTATTTTGTTATTATTTTATTTATTATTATTACTATTAATTTGTATAATGGCTATATTATACGATAATGACAACATAAAAAAATCTATTATAGTTAACTGTTAACTGTTATGTTATACATATACAGTTTATGATATTTATGATAGTTTATATTACTTCTTCTAGATTTAAACTAAACATATAGAATAACCTGATAGATAGTATCGTTCGGTTTGGTTAAGTTTTTTTTATTTTTTTTATTTAGATATGTTAGACAGTGGACACATTCTGCTGTTGAATGTTCAACAAAATGTGTAGTTGGCAAATGGTTCAAGGCGTCACTGTTAAGTACTATGATCTATTCTGTGAATATTACATTCTGCCTGGATTTTGATCATACTATTAGTAAGAGACCATAATATCTCTGGATATGGTACAAAAGTGAATCTTTAAATATACACTCTCATATAGATTTTGCGCTCAAAACAAATCTATGTGCCTGTGGTTGGCGACCACTGCCTGTATTCACCGAATACAGACAAATGCCGCACCAGCACGCAGCCTTACAAGTAGGTACTTACCCTTACGAGTGCCCTTACCCTGCGTACGATGATCAAGGCGAATATAGACGAATGCATCATCGGCAGATATTTGTATGGGCTGAAACGCCGCCTAGCGCCTGTAGCCTGCTGCGGTCAACGAAACAAATCGCTCGTGGGATTTCCTCGCCGCATCCTGCTGTTCATATGTCGTTGGAGCTGGAGCATGCTGCATACCTGGCTGCGTGTTTCATTCGTTGTTTTCCAGTTTGATTTATTTAAAAAAGAATGAGGTATCTTCTAATAAATAAATAAATTGAAAAACTGTTTCATTTGAGTTCTGCGCCCGATTAACTTGCAGTTTTTACGTTGTTCAAGATTTTGACTAATGGTGCATTCACTTTAGGCCCATGGCCAATGCATTAACTGTATTCAACTGAACTATCGGTGACGGTACATGTGAATTACTTCAGCTGCACCAAATTTGACCATATACAGGTTATAACCAAAAAACTGTCTGACCGCATAATGTAAAAAAAAGATGTCTGTCTTAAACAGTTATTAAAAAAGAAGCTTTATTAATACTTTTTCGATAATCATTATCATAAAAATAAATGAATATCTGTATGTAATACACACACACAAATTTCATTTGAAAAGAAATAGACAGTAAGTAATTTGTATAAACAATCCCAACTGTACTACAGGCATGAAGAGTTCAAAGGGCGCCCAGTTTAGAAATAGACAGTACATAGTTAGTGATTAACTAGTTTTTCAACATGCTAGTTCTACTCGCATGAAACACAGAATCTTCTAGTTCAGGTACACTTTTTTTTTTTTTTTTTACATATGTAAGCTTATTGTACCATAAAACACTAACTGAATCTATGGATGATAAACTAAGGAGTCTATTATTCCATTTCATATTGAAATTTCTATCAGCAGGCCCATGTTTGAGGCTTACCTAGATTATAAAAGCTATATCACATAATAGGTGTGAGGCATCAGGTATCAACTAGTTACATAACTCATTATGTGGTTCCATGAAGTATAGGTTTTATGAATGCTATACTGGCAGTTCTTCATTGGTTCACATTCACATTGTTTCTAACAATATGTACAATGAATTAATCATACATAATAATATTATGTCAATCTGAAACCTGATGGTACCCAAGGATATCTAAGATATCAAAATGCATACCTGATGAGCAACGCTGTTGTCGAACTGCTGCTGCAGCAGCAGCTCTAGCACAGCAGCCACCTGCCTGGGAGGCGGATGGCGACGGATTCGGCGGATGGCGGAGTCACCCGAGAGGTGCTGAGCAGATTGATTTTTACACTGTCGCGTCGTCACTGTCTTCAGCGGTGCTTTGGGTTGCTGCGCTTGTTACAGTTGCGTTGTTGAACCGATCTATGCAGTGAAATAATCCAATGACTATCTCGATTGCAATAGATTTTTGGTTTATGCGGCAAAATAATCTTCTTCATCATTGATGAAATAATAGAACCTATCCATGCGGTGAAATAATCCAATGACTATCTCGGGTGCAATAGATATAATTGGTTCATGCCGCGAAATTACTGATGCCGCCGAATACTAAACCGACCTATGCGGTGAAATAGTCCGTTTGACTATTTCGATTGCAATAGATCTTTTGTTAGTAACATTACTTTTCTCCGACTTTATTATTTTCTTCGCTAAGCATTTTAACTTTAATTAAATTTTAACTGAATATAATATCCTAAAGAATTCTCATTTTGAGACTGTACGTGCGTTCGTGGCGAAGCACAAAAAGCGAATGAAGTGTTGGCGCCAAGTAGTGACGGGGAAGACTCGAACCGGAAATGTCAAATCTGTCATTTTGAAGTCAAAACCTTCTCTTTTTAGGGTTTTTAGGTTATTACTCTAAAATAACGTGCTAAGTGGTGATAGTACACGAGCGGTACTACAAGTAGTCAATATACTAATATCGAAGGACGAATCCGAGTATAATAGAAGTTATTGTATTGCTTTGGATAAAGACTGCTCAGAAAAAGTATTATATATGGGGTGAAGGAGGTTTAAAAGAGGCATTACGAGCATATGAAGAAAAAAAATGGAATGAGATCTGCACCACTAACACGATGGGTTTTCTTTGGTACAATTTAGGCATCCCGTGGTACAATAAAATTTAGGATACTAGTTCCGTAAATTGGACCGAAGGACAGCTATCAGTAGATCAATATTTTTAAATAGTTTTAACTTGATAAGAAGTGCGTAATATGTTGTAACAGGAATACCAAGGTATCACCTAAGTCAGATTGGGTTTCTCTAACTTACAAGGTTTAGCTATTTTTTTGTGTTATGTCAAAAGTGGTCCAATATAGGTTACTCTCCCCTAAGTGACCAAGATGACATTTAACGGTAAACATATTTTTTATATCAAATTATTTTAAAATTAATGTTGCTATAAATGAAAAACAAAGAACTTACGACATTTCGTAGTTACCCAGCAGACGAGCAATAAACATAGTACCTTGCTTGTCTCCGACCTGCGTTGACTGGCAGAGTGGATCACGTGATCACAGATCGTTTTCAGAGGTAATGCTGTCTCGCTTCAATTTTGCTTAATATTATTTGCGGTGTTTGTAATGGACAATCTTGCACTAATACTGAAAATATTCTGCTAGAGGTGATTTGGAATTGGAACTAAGAAAGCATTCACAATCAGAAAGTACTCGTTCCTCGTAAAACACATCCCACAACGACAACGCGCGTACATGACGACGACGCTTATCTTTTCTTGTCAGTTTAATTCCGTGTAGCGCGCTTGTCATTTCCATGGCGTAATTGCTCTATGGCAATTACGACAATACTAGAAAAATGCATGTTCCATATAAAAATGCAAATTTTTTATAGGGTGCAAATATAAAGGAAACCAAATTAAATGATTTTGATGATTTTTAAAACTACCAAAATTTCCCCCGAAGTACAGCGGCAAAAAAACGTGAAAACCTAATTTCCATATGTCACACCAGGGTGCAAAATCAATCATGTATTTAGGCCAATATGTCTAACCCTTACCCCAGTTTACAAAACTACACAGTTTTCCCAAAAGCCGCAATGACCAAAAATGCATTTTTGGGTATTTTCTTTTTTTTCCGACGCTACGTTGGTCCGATTAAAATAAATAAAATGTGATAATGTAAATTGAGGTGTAATAAAGCGTATGAAAAATTACGCTGACTACATCTGTATTCTCTGGTTAGTTATGACCAATAAACAGTTTTCACCGAATTTCACCCCCTTCCGTAAGGGTGGTAAATGAAAATTTTTTTTTATACTCGATTTTCCACTTATACATAACCATCAGAAACGTTTTTGCCTCTCCGGAGAATTTATTCCAATCTTTATTAAAAAATTACCTTATTTGACTACACTAGTATTATTCGTTTCTATCCTACTTGTTCCAAATTTAAAAAATGATTGCTGCTAACTCTGATTTAAAAATGAAAGAAATTTTAAAAAGTGCTTTGGCGGGAACTTTGTTAATTTTGCTTGACAATATTTTTGGAAACGATAGTGTGAATTAGTGTGATACTATCTGATTTTGAGTGCTTCGGCTTCGAATTAAAATAGAATCATCTAGCGACACATTAACTCCGGAAAACATTCTAAATAAAGCCGACAATGTTATAGAAATATAAATTTGCCCAACAAAACTCTTAACCTTACGTTTAATAATTGTTCAAGCATAACTTTTAATTTCAATAATTTTTAACTGTTTGATATGAGTTTCTTTTATCTACTATTCCTATAGGTAATAGTTGAAAGAAAAGCAGATTATGCACCTCGCCTTAAGTAATTTATATTGCCCTCGTGCCTGTTAGATTAGAGCCCTCGCTATATCATCCTGCTTTTGGGTATAGTTGTATCTCAAAAGTCAATTTCTGCGCGAATTTCCCTTTTTTTCAAACATAATCGAAAATAATCGAAAATTCTTGAAAATGAATACGCCTGATAACATTATGGTTGAACGCTAATCAAAACGAATGCGTGATTAATCGTTCGGCTTTTATCGTTTTCGCAATACGCTGTAATGAATAAATCAAGGACGAGCGACTTTACATAATGTTATCTGGACAAGTACTTACTAATCATTTTAAGTGGTTTATTTAACCTGGCAAGAGTGTGGTGGGTGTGACAAACCCCTATACACTTTACATGAGTATATCTTTTTAATTTGCTATGCTACATTTTAGCGGCTTTGTGTAGCTGGAGGAATAGGTTTGCGGGAGAGGAAAAGGGCCTGATTGCGGTGTTGCGCCCGCCAGCCTTCAGAATACAAACAGAACTTCAGAGTGCAAACGTCCGTGGGGTAGGTCACACCCCACCACATAGTTTGTGTTTATATTTTGTGATAATTTTTTTTAGCGTTTGGTTTGGTTTCTTAGTAAATTTTTGCTTTTTTAGGTTGTTAATAAAAAATGACAATTGAAAGTGTTGAATTTTACGTCTTGTGTAATGGCTAGATGAAGTTCTAAAACATTCTTCATATGAATGTTAAATAATTTTCTATGAAAACATTGTAGGCAGTGGCGTGCCCAGGCCTACATAGGAGCGCAAGCCCGAACCCTCAAATCAAGCAATTTTTTTATCAGCTCAATACAAGCAAAAAACCAATGCATCCCACAATTTCTCGTTACTAATTTAAGATTTTTTTCATACGATGATCTTTATCAAAATATCGATGCGACACCGCCCAGCGCCATCTAAACGAATTCATAGATAGCTCTCAAAAAAGCACCAAAAGCACAACCCTTAAGCGTACTTTAATTATTCATAAATCAGTTCGCCGCAAAATGATAGATGGCGTGGCTTTATCAAATTTAATTATTGTGTAATCAAAACTAAATTTCTCGTTTAAAATGTGTCACTCATAATAAATATCTAAATCATTTCACAAAATCATAGCGTCCCTGCTAGGCAATTCAAATCCTATCCCCTGCATTCCAAACAAACATTTACAAACAAACAATTAAATTTTCGTTCAAATGAAAGACGCAAAACTAACCTTACTTATTTATTTTTATAAGAACAACCAACAATGTAAAGAGTCCACTACAATATTACGATACATTGAAGAATATTATATTTCTTTGCAAAATACTCAAATGAAAAGGTTTATTACTTACGTTATTTTGTATTTCTCTTGGAATCGACTCGACTCGTAGGTACACTTTCATAGATCACACAACAGTAAATAAACATTTAAATCCATCACAAGGGACCATTATCAATCATTAAACTGAAGTTTTAATTCATTTTTAACATAAAAACACTAATAATGGCAAAACAGTTTGTTTTTTCAAAACACCTGTCGTCACAGATTGAAGCAAAAAGCCAGGCTTTTAGTCGGCTTCTGTATTTCTCATAGAATCTATAGTACCTACAGCAGTATGCATATGATGCGGTAGCAGTTTTGTTAAAGTAAGAAGAGAGCGGATATATACAGATCGCAAAGCCCGGTTGCAAGCCAACGAGTGCGAGGGAGATGAAATGCATTTGTAGGGTTTATTGAGGAAAGTAACGCAGTTTAGCGACTTGTCTCTCGATCAGTTGTTGTAAAAAATGAATTTGTGGTTATTGATTATTGAAAATTAACATTCGTTAATAATATTGTTTTGTTGTTATTAATTACGATTCATTAGTAGTGTAAGTAAGTTATTGTTAGGGCAAGCCGGGCTTTTCGGCTTGTATGGGGGTACCGCCACTGATTGTAGGTTCTGATTTTGATTCAAGTTCCAGAAGTGTTACCTACTAACAACTTTCTAAGTTTTTATATTTTTATTTTATCTAAGAACTCATGTTTTTTTAATTTCCTGAAGTTGTTTTTGTTAATGTTAAACTTATTGATTATTGTGATTATTTAAAATGAGGATAAATATTTTTGTTATCAAAAACTAGTGCCGTAGATCTCCTTTTTTAAGTTAATAAAAATATAACGAATTTACATTATTTTTATTTGAATTACACTTAAATAATCCCTATATTGTATAATATACAGCACCGATTTGATGTTATTTCAGGGAAAAACTTATTTTACGTGCCATTTTGTATTGGGGAATGTCACACCCCGCCACATACTATACCTATAAAATGTAATTTTTTGTCACCACACGACGGGTTAATTAAATGTCTGGTTTTTAAATTTGAATTAATTTTAATGGATAATTGGTTTTTAATATGATTGGCTAACAACAGTGTTTATAAAATATAACGTACTTTTGTACTTACTACAAAAACTACCTAAAAAAAACTTACTCATTCCTAGAAGTTAACTTTTGGAAAAAATATTATTGCTTACGACAGCAAACAACCAATTATTTATGTTTGCAACTCTATGTCATGTGGCAAAACGTCTTAAATACCTATCCAAAATCGCTCGGTTCTCATCTCATTTCTCTATCGGACCGATCAACCGGCATCAATAGATTTAAATCTTACATCAGTACCACTTTACACGCTTATTTCACTATTGCTCACTAGAATATCAAATCAACAATTTGTATTTATAGCGCGTTTATGGTGATTCTAACGGATTCATTAGCTATTGTTATGCTAAACGCTTAAAAAGTAAATCACTTTGAATAAATGCTGCTGTCTTGTTTGAAGAATTTCAAGGTGAACATAATGATGATTATAGTAAAAAAACATGAAATTTTGGTACCTATTACCTATGTACTTAAACATTTACTTTCACACCTTTAAATATGTTTGTTTATATCCTTTGGCTAGCATCGAGCACTCTTTACTACTAAATTTCTTTCGACATAGCAAAATCCGTATTTTTGAATCGCCCACCCGCATTTTTGGTCAGCAGTTTTGGAGTGACATAAGTTTTTTCTGCAGTCCATACGAAAAAGCCTTGGTGGCGAGTTTACAATTGAGTAAAATAATTAAAAACAAATTCATATTTAAAATGCGAGCGGTGGCGAGTTTACACGTCATGTTTTTTGCCGTTTTTCAATGACTGGTGGTGGCGAGTTTACAATAATCCTAGTTGTCAGTAGTGACATTACGCCGCATGCAACTTAGAACCACGAACCACACACGAACGATTCCAAAAAAAAAACTGCTTTCATCTGCGACACGAAGGATTCAAAAATAGGGCTACAGTGTAATTTTTCTCGTGCGCGCGTCAAAATTTTGGTTTTATTTAGCAGCTAGTGAGCTTCAGTGTTGATAATAATAAAAATACAAATTCACATAGGTAATGTCTTCTAAGGGCGAAGACTACTATATTGCAATGCAAAATACTTGATACTTGCAAAAATAAAAAAATACACAATTCAAAATGTTGAAAGATATATAAGAATTCGCTAGTTGATTTGTAATTTCATTGTAATCAAATTGCTTGTGACGTTTAGCACACTTCATTTGATTGAGGTTTATATTTTCAACTGTGAACATATTTAAAAGTGCTGTCTCTGATAAGGTATTGAATAGCTTAAACGTCTTACATAACAATTTTCTTAGATCCGTCTGTTAAGCATTCCTACGTGAGATCAATCTTAAAATAGTCAAACAATGGTCGATATAATCGCATCCAATTATTAGTTCGATCGTGATACGATTCTATAATAACTGCTGTTTACTCGAGTCATCCAATCAATTCTCGCGCGTTTAAATGCTTCTGTTTTATTTACAGTCAAGTAATTGTTCCAACGAAATAGTTCAGTATTTTATAGTTTTTTGTTTAAACTCCGTGAGTAAAAACGAGTATAGATATTGACCGAATATTTTTAATCTATGTTATTTGTTTTCATATGAACCAATAGCTTTATTGGATTATGAAAGTACCTTGTACACCTACACAAAACGTTTGTAATGGGCTATTTACATGGGTCGATTTTAGTCACCTGTGACGGTCGAAATTAGTCACCTGTGACCAAGAAGCTTATACCCACAATGGAGATTGCACGCCTAGTATCATAGTGAAGATTGAAAAAAGACTATTTAGTGACGTCACGCCGTAATACTATCTCTTTCTTTTCGTTTTACAATACGTTTTCGTTTCTCACGAACGAACGAACGACGAACAACGAACACGTATTGTTACACTAAAGAAAGAGGTTGCAATAAGCCGTCACGTCACTCAAGGACTGGCACTGGCCGTGCAATCTCCATTGGAGGGAGGTATAAGCTTCTTGCCTGTGACGGTCGACTTTAGTCACCTAGCTTCCAAAATTGAATCGCAGGTGATGGCATCGTTGTCATCTATGTAGTTGTTGGCGTAACCTAAGTGACAATAACGTAGTTCCAGTTTTGGCCACACCGGATCAGATAATTTTGTTCAGTCACCTGCGCGGCCTAGGCCGAATTTCCATTTACACGGATGGATTATCGCCGCGCGGCGAAAGCCCATGGAAATACCCCATGCCCACAACTAAGTACGAACGAGGCATATATCTTGAAATTTTTTCGACGAAGTGGGGATAAGTTCGTGCATGTGCTCTTGTGAGCGACGAATAGCGCTTGTCCCTCTCACGCATGCCCAAAATACGCGTTCATCCACACCCGAATTCAAGATATGCCTATACAATTATGCCTCGTACTTCAATACGTTTATCTACAGCGAACTACTTGTAACTAACTAGGACATCACACGACTAAAATACTAGGATTAAAATATAGGCTTATAAAAAGTTTACAATACATACAGTCTATGGAAGGATAGACTACAAATACTCGATAATTCTTCGGAAGTATTAGTCAAACGACTAAACCAAAAGATAACCTTGGCAGGTGAATGACCGTGTACCTCTTGACAATAGCCGTGTTTTGCCGCTTCACTAAGTACCTACTCGTTAATTGATGTTAAACAGCTTAAAGAATTCTGCCATAAGAATTCCTGCTCGAAGAAAATATTAAAAGGCTCTACGTATCGCTACGATACAGCCGTGATGTGATGATACAACATAAAAAATATATTGATAAAAATGTTTTGCAAAGTTTATCACAGATGTAGGTACTCTATTATAATATGATTTAATAAAATAAAAATAAAAATAAAAAAGCCTTTTATTTCTTGCATAAATATTTTACATTGCAATATTCGTAGCTTAAAATGATTAATTTTTAATACATAAGAAATTAGATTTCATTTATAGTTTACATTAAAATAAAATATTGCATGCATGATACATAATTTAAACACATTAATTTGAAAAATTAAATTGATCTATTGACTAAATAATAATTTTGTAATTCATTTGTAAACAGTAAGTACTTAATAGTTTTAACACAATAATTCAATATTATAGTAAAGCTAATCATGCATTTTTTTTGTTTTATAATATTGCATGCATGGTTCCTATAAATTTACAAAATTGATTAAATAAATTTTTTTAAATTCCTATGTTAATAATAATAGTTTTAAAACAATTCAATTTATATGTAATAAATAAACAAAATAAATGTTAATTAATTAAATTTACATTAATTAAAATTGAAGTAGATTTGAATTTGTAATAATAATAGTTTTTTTTATGTTTAACTCATAATAAAATTAATCATGCATAACAAATTAAATTTATTAATTTGCAAGAACCCCTCCACAGGTGAAGGCCTCCTCCAAAGAATGCCATTTATCACGGTCCCTTGCCAGCTCCATCCAATTGGGCCCGGTTGTTTTTGTTATGTCGTCTTCCCATCGTGCCGCGGGCCTGCCTCTTCTGCGTTTGCCGTGTGGCCCATTCCATGATGTTATGTTTAAAGTCCATCTTGCATCTTGAAGTCTCGCAATGTGTCCGGCCCACTTCCATTTTAATTTTTGAGCGTGGTTTAAAGCATTAGTCGACTTTGTAATGGCACTTATTTTTGAGTGATTCTATTATATTTTACGTGTTTTATAGAGTCTTGTAATTCAATTAGTTTTTCGTAAGAAGAAAGAGTTTTCACATTGTACGTTAGGATATAGAGCTTTGTATTTGTCTTTTTCTTTAAAGGGTTTTGGTCATTATCTTCCACGGTGACCAGCCGGCTTGGAAGATGTGGTTTAATGTTGTTGATTTTGTTGTTTGGTGCGCTTAATGTGAAGGGGGGCGCTGGTTGCTATGTTTCTGTGTTGTTTTCCTTTTGCATAGTTTTCTTGTTTACATTTTTATTAACTAAGAATTGGAGCATGCCTGTTTTAGAAGCTCCTTCAGAAAAGCTTGCTGATCTTCCCGAAAGCGTTTGAGACTGCATGGTTTTATTTTTCTTATTAACTTGGGTTTTGTGATTAGTTTGACTAGTTGAGTTTGTTTCAGGTGACATCGACAAGTTCCTTTTATGTGTAGAATCAGTTTTTTTCTTCAATATGATTAGTTTGTCGTACTTGATTATAGCTTTATTTCCTTTGTCTTTTTCGATCTTTATTTGTTTTTGTAACGCCTTTCTTGTTTCTAGTATTTGTCGTGGAAAATCTTCCTTTATGTAGAATGAGGTATCTTTTAATACACGTTGGTTTTTTAAAAGTTCAATTTTTATGCCAAGTGTCGTGAATGTGACTACTACTGGGCGTGGTCTTTCGGATTTTTTGCCGAGTCTTCGGATTGATTGTATTTCGGTTTTATCCATTTTCAGTGAGAAATATGTGTCGATAAATTTTATTACATTGCTCTGTAACGATGAGTAGTCTTTTTCAGCCTCTTCCAAGCCAAAAAATACAAGGTTTCGTTGTCTCGCTTGTCTTTCCAAATGTTTAAGTCGTTGTTCCTGTAACTCTACTTTTTCTTTAAGATTTTCATACTTTTCTTCCCATGTTTTGAATTTTTCATCAAGTATTTTATTTATGTTTTCTGTTACGTTTTCTGTTACTTTCTCTCCACTTTTTTGTATTGTTATTTTTTGTTCGTTTAACTCCTCTTGAATACTACGGAGAACATTTAATACTTCTTCCATTTTTTTCTTTCTCTTTTTAACTTTTTGATATAATATTAATATTTTACTTAATAAATACAGTTTTCTATATATAATATGATTTATTGGATTGAAATCTGAAACTACCTTTAAATAGGTATTCAGTTTAACCTTTTTTTTGTTCATTTATTGAAATTTTTACTGTTTTGAGTAAAACGTAGTGATTATTTCGTATGGTTTTGAGTATAAACAGGTTTGGTTTGGAGAAGTTAGTTTTATATGAGTTTTATATAAAGTAAATCAAATGTTTTTAATCACAGACTTTAGGTGACAAGATAATACTTTTAAACTTTCGCGTTGCATTTTATTAGATAAGGAACACAGGTTTTAAACGTAATTTTAACTAAAACATTGGTGTTGAACACCTACCTTTTCCCGACGTTTCGAGAAAAGGTGTTCAACACCTATGTTTTTTTTTATTAAAACATTTGTTTTAATCAGTCTTATAGTAATCTTTGTGAATACGGGTAAGTTTGTAGGTAGTGATTTTAATTCCAAAGAGTTTTTTTATTTATAAAGTAAACCGGTTTTCAATTACATTTTGCGTTGTACGGCGTCAAAGGAAACATAACAAATTAATTTCATGCCATTCGTGACAGGCAATTTTTAATCATTGTGCTAAGAAAAGAGGAGGCCAAGCGCATTACTTATATTCGACTGTGGAAAGGAAAAAATGCTTAAGCGCCACTTTGGCCAGTATGAGTTATAAATCATTGGATAGCGCTTTTTTTCTGCGTCGATCTGTCTAGGTTTCAAAGCAATCTGAGCACTTTTTTGGCGCTTTAGCATTTCTAAAATTCAACGTTTTTCTCAAATCTACGCTGTCAATATGACTAAAGCGACGTATTTTTATTATTTTTGTAACAAATGTAGCTTTCGAATTTTTATCCGGTCCACCTTTATTTCATTTGTACCACTTGAGCAATTTTCGTTTTTTCAAATTTGAAAATTAATGGTGATTTAGTAATTTAAGCATTTTATAGACTGCAATGGTTTGGCGCTTTACCAAAACATCACTGGTTTATGAAGTAAGAACGGTTGGCGCTTAAGCAATTTTTATAATAAATTATAAATATTATTTATTTAAAGAAATACTTGTTTGCATTTATTCTACAGTATTGGTGCATTTAAGCAATTTTCCCTAAAGGGTTTGGGTAAATCATCGCTTCATAAGTATTTTTTTATTATAACATGGGTAATTTGGTAATTTTTTCTACTCTGCATCTGTTAAAGTTAAGGTCACTAAGCATTTTGTCATTGCCCTAAAAAAGATCATTGCGACTTATAAGCAGTTTTCACTGACTGGGTTCTTACAATATTGTGGACATAAGTAATTTTTACCTGACAGTGATTTTCTCAAAAAATTTAGTATTTTTGCTTAAGCGACAAGTGTTTCGCGATATAGGTAATAGAATTAGAAACCAATGAGTATTTCCTAAATTTGGGAAAAAAAATATGGTCTTTCATATACATGAATTTGCTCACGTTAATAACAAAAATGTTATGATTTTTTTCGAAAAAATGAAACTTTAAACCTCATTTCCCACAACTAGCATTTTGGGCGTTTTAGCATTTTTACCTTTCCACAGTCGAATATGCTTCTAACTTAAAATGAAAATCATGAAAAAATCTTACTTTACAAAAACAGACTTGAGAAGCAAAATTATTTAAAACTTTTGTTTCTCAAGTCTATTTCTGTTTTTCTTATTCATTACCACCGTATCTATTTTTAATGAAACTTTTCTTTGTCTTTTTGTTTTAATATTCATAGAAGTCATTATGTTACAAATGGCCGTTTTATGGATGTATATGATGTAAAAACTGGCCTGTTTCTTAGTTCTCTTTAGTCTTTTTGTTTTAATATTCAAAGAAGTCATTCTGTTACAAATGGTTCTTTTATGGATGTAAATGATGTAATATTACTATGAAGATAGACTATTGTTTTCGATAACCAATCCCATTAATGGGAAAAGCAAACCCCAATTTCGGTCTAGAATTTCCACTATTCAATTTATCCTAGAAAGAAAAACTTCAAAAATTTTTCGTTTCAGGGTTTTTCAATAATTTTCCGGGATTGTATACCTCATCATCATCATCATATCAGCCACACGACACCCACTGCTGGGTATAGGCCTCCCCTAAGGATCTCCACAACGATCGGTCCTGCGCTGCCTGCATCCACTGGCTTTCCGCGACCTCCACCAGATCGTCGGTCCACCTTGTCGGGGGCCTACCCACGGAGCGTCGTCCGGTGCGCGGTCGCCATTCCAGAACCTTTCTGCCCCAACGGCCATCGGTTCTTCTCGCTATGTGTCCCGCCCATTGCCACTTCAGCTGAGCAATCCTTCGAGCGATGTCGGTTACTTTAGTTCTCCTGCGGATCTCCTCGTTTCTGATTTGATCACGTAGGGAAACGCCGAGCATGGCTCTCTCCATTGCACGCTGAGTGACCTTGAGCCTCCTTATGAGACCCATAGTTAGCGGCCACGTTTCACTGCCGTAAGTCATCACTGGCAACACACACTGTTCATAGACTTTCGTCTTGAGACACTGAGGTAAGTCGGATGCGAAGATTTTTCGAAGCTTCCCGAATGCTGCCCACCCGAGTTGGATTCGACGAGAGATCTCTTTCTCGAAGTTGGACCTACCTAACTGGACTGCCTGTCCTAGGTATACGTAATGGTCAACAACTTCAAGTGTAGTGTTCCCAACATGAACTGGAGAGGGTACAACATGGGCATTTGACATAATTTTCGTCTTATCCATGTTCATCCTAAGACCCACTCTTTGGGAAGCACTACGGAGATCTTCGAGCATTGTGTTCAGGTCTACCATGGTCTCAGCCATAAGGACTATATCATCGGCAAAACGAAGGTGTGTTAGGTACTGGCCATTAATGTTGATGCCGAGTCCTTTCCAGTCCAAGAGCTTAAAGATGTCCTCCAACGCAGCTGTGAACAGTTTCGGAGAAATAACGTTGTAATTAATTGTATACCTACATGGTATCAACATTCAGATTTATAGGGTGATTTCTAAAGACCGGATTATATGCAACATAAAAAGCCCAAAATATGCAAGAAAAGTAGTTAAAATCCATAAAAAAGGATAAATTAAGCAACATGGAATAATAAAAAAGTCATTTTAAATGTATTTTATTTTAAAAAGGTATTATTACTCAACGACAACAATCGTATTTGCAAAAATATCAATTACAACATTTATTTGACATTGAAATTTACCTAATGTATAAGACTCAGTACTGTTCCAAATGATCTGCAGTCAAATTGTGCCTACGATCACTTAATACATTTTTGTAAGCAGAAAGGACAGTTCTACGGCCGCTGAGGTGACTGGGCAGAATTTTGGGTGCCATGTTTGAACATGTTAGACATCCACGAGATCGAGCGTAAATATGCATGATTTCATTTTTTTAAATAACCATTGAATAGGGTTTATGTGCAAATGCATATAAATATGCATATAATCCTGTCTTTAGTGATTACCAAACAGCCATGGAATGCTCTTTAATATAAATAAAATTGTAGGAATAATTTACAGTCATTAAATGCTTTAACCATTGAATTTAAGTATTATTTTAGTCTCAATAACAAAGATTACTGTAATTTACATGTTCAACCAGCGGATACTGCGCTTGGCTGCCTATTGGACTATTTATGTGTAATTTATAGGATATCAGTCTCACACCATAGGAATCATCATTATGTATTTTAATGTCTGTCAGCATAACAACAATGGTAATACATATGTATATGTGAGGTAGCCGCAGTTTTATAATCGCATTCCTTCTTCCTCCTAAGCTCATAAAATATTAGGTAAAAGTAAAATTACATCCAAAGGCAAGAGAATAATAACATAAATCGACAACAAATAATAAACACTAACAAAACTCATCAAATTAGTATATTTTTTATACTTTCTCTGTATTTTTTGTGGATTATAAACTTTCTTCTGGCGCCAGATCTCATACTAAACTTAAGACAAGAACCTGTACCAGACAGTTAAGTAAATTAGTATGAGATAAATAAAACTTTTTATTATATTTCGACACCCGATCAGAATAACATTGTAACTCATTTTTGTCAAGTTTACAGGACGGCCATTTTAAATATTTTTCAACTCATTTTTTAAGATTTACCGTGTAGCGCCAATAAAAATTGTCTAATTATGAGTTGATTTTTACTACTAAAGCCGGTAGGTATGCGTTTTTCATAATATATGTTAAATTTCAGTAAGTACAATAGAACCGTGTTTTTCAGACATTTCAGACACTTCCAATGCATATTTTTTTACTTTGGGATATAAAACAATTGTATAAACCAGTTACAATGTTATTAGATTCAAGATATTAATATTGATCTAACATCGAAGTGTCGCCTGCAATGCAATTTCTATAATAGAATTTGCACTTTTTAAATGAATATCGTAGAAAACTGCAATCAAAGAAAAATAACTTCCTGTGGAATTTCCTGATTTTAAGCCATAATAATATTTAAAAAATACACAATAACAAATATTACATTTTTTAAGGAAAAACATTGTAAGTCAATTTGCAATGCTATTTCCACTATTTAATATCAAAATCAGATTTACCATCCATTGTAAATAAAATACTATATTTTTATGCCTGAATCTTCTTAATTTTCGCACTTACAATGCAATCCGCTTTTTAAAAAAAACACTAATTACTGTCGTAGAAATACGTTTGCTAGACCAAAAAAAAACATTTTTTTTACTGATACCAATTACATGGAATAGTTGGATATCATTGTAACTTATAGTTACAAAGTTATTCTAATCGGGTGTCGATTTCATCATGATCATTGTTCATGCTACACGATGCCCATTGCTGGGCATAGGCCTTCCCCAAAGCTCTCCACGACTATCAGTTCAGCCCCTCTAACTTGACTACCGAAACACGATATATGCCGCGTGATAAAGCGTTTTGTCTACTCAACTGTCAAAAACTAAGTAATAAATCGCTACATGAATATCGCGTTTCGGTATGGCCTTGCTAGCATTTTCAGTCTTCCCATGAGAAAAAAACAAAAAATAAAATGATAAAGGAGATTTTAGAATAAAAAGGAGGATTTTCTTTAAAAAAGGAGGACATTCACAATTAAAAGGTTTTTATATTGTGTTTTTTTGCAAAAAGTTCTTGGTTTTTCAACAAATAATTACGAAAATCTTCACATGTCATGTTTTTGAAGTTGTATTAAGTAAGAATCAAAAATTTGACTGACTGCACACTTAGTCTGTACCTCTATTTGTTCCACTGAGTATTAATAAGTGAACAAAACAAAAAGGAGGACTTAGAGGACTTACAGTAGGTAAGGGAGGACAATACTTGGAAAAGGAGGACATGTCCTCTTTTTGGATACCATCTGACAACCCTAGGCGAGTCGATTTTTTTCTAGTATAATAAATAGCATTATAAATTCTAAAATCTCAAATTAAAAAATGTTGATTTGCAGTTTTGGCTTCCTATGTTTTTCCGTTAAACTGAACAATGGTACAAAAAGGATTAGTTCCATGGTTCGTCCTCGGTAGCGCTGCTATTAAACCTCAAAAGTTGGACTGAACGCTCAATTTGATACAATTTCCGGTCGGCCGTGGTGTTTTTACTCGCAGCATGGTCACGGCATTGTATCGATTTAAAAACTATTGGAATACAGCTGTCTTACGTGGAAGCTGAGCGATATAGAAGCGAAAATATCTCGATACATTTCGAACTAACAAATCAAGTAACAAATCTACTTAATAAGTGGCTCTATGAGCTGTAGGCCTCGCATTTGTGACATTTTTGATCATTTTTCGAAATGGCTGAAATATGTTTTTGCCCGTATTTCATATATTTTGAAAAAAATCTAAAAACTGGATCGAACAAAAGATTCCAAATAAATATCGAACCTGCTTACAAAATTTCACGAGAATCAATTGAGAAATGCGACTTATAGATGAGAACAAACGGACAGCCGGACAGTCGGACATTCGAAAGCATTTTTGCCCAAGCTGAATCGGAGACGCTTCGCGCTCGCTCGGTCAAATAGAGAATATTGTAGGATTTTGCAAGCTAAATTCAACTATCAATTTCGATCGCTTGTATCCGGAGATAAAAATGAAATTAATATTTTTCATTCGATATTAAAAAAAAATCAACTACTTATATACTTATATAAAAGATAATATTTAGTATTTTATGCCAGTTATACTTAGATCATACCTGATGATCGAAGCAGTTATATTACTACTATCTCTTTCCACGTAGGACAGCAGGTTTTAACCGCAAAAGCCATTTGATCCGGAGATTTAATCGAAACAATCGTGCGGTTATCAAACGAATCGTTTTACCAAAAACACTCACATGCGAGAATACATACTCAAAAATAATACATCATTATTTTATACGTTGTATATTTTCAAGTAGCGGCCGCCTGCGACTTCGTCTGCTTGGACAGTTATTTCTCTATCCCTCAGGAACATTACTTTTTTCGGGATGAAAGGTACCCTATGTTCTTTTCTGTACCCCTGACAACGTGTATGCAAATTTTCATGATATCTAATGGGTTGAGTAGTTAAATCGTGAAGGCGTAACAAACAAACAAACGGACTTTCGCATTAATAATATGGTAAGGATTCAATGTCATCAAACAAATTATAATTTTCTAGAATATTCTCAATTAATCACAGTAAATAATTATTTGCCTACTTTATTTCTTAGTTTAAAGTCTAAACTTAGAGTTTACACGACTTTGTATAACAATTGTTTATAGTTTTGTTTATTCTTTTTTTTCGGATATCACAGCAAATGATACATTAATGAGTAAATCCAGTCAAACCAAATAAATCGAGGCTAGAATATCCTTTGATAAAGTTTTATTTCAATAAATTCATATCAATAGCCTTTACAGTTTACAGCATGCAAAAATCCTGCACTGCGTTGTATCGTGTTGAAATACTAAACAACACCGATATAAAAACTTTAATTAAAATGGAACTGGTCGTTGTGTTGTATATTTTTTTTCAAGTTTTTTTTCAATTAAGCTTCAGGAAGCCCCAAATGTTTGCATTCTCTATTGAATTGTATGAAACAAACGAAAATGTGTTATTCTTTTGGGATCATTTTTAATCATGTTTACGTGACACGTTATGTTAACATCACCCATTGATGTGACTGAAACAAATAAAAGCGTTCAAAATAAAATACCCATCGTGTTTCCACTAGCGCCGCCAATTAAGAAAAAAACACTACAATGAAATAACTTATGTTTAATAAAATTCAGAAAAATATAGAAACTAGTATCATTTACCATAACCATTTCTTCGGACCATCAAACTAAACAATTTTTACTATGGAATCAACTCTGAAATCACAAAAAAGTAGCCGTTTTATTTTCGTATTCTTTTTGATGAAACAGCAGATTTTTTTCGTGATTTCAGAGTTGATCTCATAGTAAAAGTTGTCGAGTTTGATGGTCTGAAGAAACAGTCTTCCCATTTTGGTTCATTAATTAACACGTTGTTTAATAATACACACAGAAACTTTGTCTAGGGATACAGGTGTTATTTTCATACAAACGAGGTAACTTTGAAGCCTTGGTTTTCTGCCAGGGATGTACCGTGCTGGGTTCTGATGATGGCTATCCAGGGAGTGAATGGAGGAGATTCAGATCGCTATGCACACCCCGCTGATCTGATCAGCATTCTAAAAGGTTAAAGGACATGTTTAAAAAAAAACGCGAAAATAGCATGAAAATGTATGGAGATCCTGAAACTGAGAACTCTGACCCATTAATCCTTTAGAATGTTGATCAGATCAATTAGGTGTGTATGGCGATCTGAATCTCCTCCATTCACTCCCTGGATGGCCATCATCAGATCCCATCAGATCACAGCACGGTAGATCCCTGGCAGGAAACCAAGGCTCCAAAGTTACCTCGTTTGTATGAAAATAACACCTGTATCCCTAGACAAAGTTGATGAGTATATTTCAGTAAATATACTTAACTTACTTAATATACTTAACTGGAGAATAAAGTTTTCTGTTTTTTTTTATTAATGTACCTATCGTTAATTTAGGAAAGCTTATAAACAGCAATTTACGTGTTTATTGCTGTCATTGCTAAATCGACAAAAATATGAAAAAACTTCGAAACTCCGTTTTCTCAAAACGAGTGTTTTAACGATACAGTGTTTTAGATTTATACGGCAACAGAAATAATATAGAGTTTTATATTTATACGGCAATAATAATACGGGGATATTAGAAATGGATGGTTATAGTTTTTAATATTTGCATTAACCACGCATTTACGCGTCTGTAAAGGCTAACTAAGCATTGTATAACCACGTAATTGCATATAAAAGTCATCGCCGGTACTACAGCAAAAAATGAAATTATTAAAGCCATGCCATTGCAAGCATTGCATTAAGCCTGACCTTGCAAAGGTCGCCAGTTGTGACTCAGAGTTACATCATAATTTGTACCGTAGATTCATAAATATTATTGTACTAGATGAGCTTCAGTTTTTACGTTAAACTCTATTAATTTGTTATAAAAATATATATATAAAATTGCTTTTTGGTATTATATTTTACATTCCTTTCTATTGTATCAGATTTTAAAGGACGCATCTTGAAATTATTAATACTTTATTATCAGATTTCTATTTTTCACTAATCGCAATAAGTTTTAATCTTGAACTGAACAGATATAAGTACTACCGTTCTGCCTGCCTAGCATGACCGATTTAAATCGCGTGATATATCGTTTTATCACGTTTAACAGTCAAGAAGACAAAGGAATTTGACAGTTGAGTGTCGGTAAAATACTATTTCACGCGATATAAATCGGTCATGCTAGGCAGGCTAAACTCAGTGTTTGAAATGAGTCCCTAAAAACGAACAACAAACCTATTCTATAAATCCAAAGATACGGGATAAAACTGAGTGTCATGGCAATCTTTATCAAGGTTATGTTATACGGTCGAGGAAAAAGATTCATCGTATTTTACCCACAACGGACGGAACGGAACGGAGTCGGTATATGCGTTTGGGGTTAGAGGTTGTGTATTTGTTTGTTTGTATGTTTGTCTGTTACCATTTTCCTCGGAAACTACTGGGCCAATTTCGATGCGGTTTTTTGCATTCAAAAGGTTTCATTTTAGAGCAGATTCTTAGATTTGTTTCATGGTGGTAGATCACCAGGGGGCGCTGCAGCAACCAGATAAGACGCTCTTGAAAAGTTATCAAAAATTACTAAGCTGATTTCGATGCGGTTTTCTGTAATGGGTTTGTAGGTTACGGTTATACAAAACACACCATGATTGATCATATTTTGGTTGGTGGTAGAGCTTGTGTCAAGCCAGCCTGACTAGCTACCACCTGTCGTCTATCTGACGCCATAACAACAATTTACCGTTTTCGTTTTCCAGCAGTTAGGTGTAAGGTGGCCAGTTCCTCAGTAGTTTAGGATTCCGGGCGCAGTAGTGCGCTTACACCTTCGGCAAGCATTGACCCGTTGCATTGTGGTTAAAAAAAACTAAATTTTTATTATTCGAAGATCCTGCATTTCTTTGCTTTAATATTGTTATGCTTGCTGAGTAAAGCTAGGGTTTCCTAAGATAGCGGTGCTGTCATATTACGGTCGTAATATAGCGGCGTTGAATATTGTCTATGTAAACAATACGGCGACACCGTAACGTCAAAAACCGCGCCGTATTGTTTACATAGACAACGTTCTACGCCGCTAAATTACGGCCGTAATATGACGGTACCGTCATTCTAAGAAACCCTAGCTTAACTAAATTATAAATAAGTTTGAAGAAAACTCAATATGCTCGCTATTTTCATATGAAATATTGAAACACAATTTTACTTTGTTTAGTTTATACCCCTTTATATCAACGTTTACAAATTAAACATTAATTTGCTTCTAACACCATCAGGCAAAAATAATAAATGCTAATGGGATTCAAGCTATGAATTTCTTGGAAGAGAGACTTTAGAATTAATCACTCCATAAAATAGTTACCTAGTAAGCTCATGTAAACACTTAGAGAAAACCACTGCAAGCTTACTTTCAACCTATGTTTTATTAAAGAGTATTAAAGTTTAAAATAGCGTAAAGTATACCATTTTAAGTTGGTATTTTATATAAGATGTTGTAAAACACGACGCATATCTACTTAAGTCATTATTAATGCTAGGTTATGCTTATGAGAAGAGACTTATGTTAGTTAGCAATCTTGTTTAAATGTTCTTAGAATCGTGTATAATTTATTTACATTCTTATTATTACATTTGCGAAAATATTTCTCAAAGCTTAAGTGTATAAAAATTCACAGATCTCGTGCCTTTCACGACCTTCTGGTACATTGAAAATGAATTTAATGAATTAACAAAATATATTTCTATTCTATTTTTATAGACATTAATATTTTATTGAAAGGTAACCTAAGCACTATGTATAGGTATAACTGAAACATCTGAATTTCTACATAAAATAACCTAATAAAAAATCAAAATCAAATGCAGCATGCGAGACTCTCGCGCCGACTTCATCATCACTCGAATTTGCGATAACAACCCTCATTTTATTGCAATTGCAAACTATGTATGTTTACCAAGGTATCATCATCACACTCTCATTCAGAGATCGTTGTAAAAATTCATTTGGAATCGCAGAGTAATTAAGAAAGACATGACTGATCGAGTCAATTCAAATCTCGAAATTGAAATAACAGCAACCAACAGCAAACTAAAACCTCTCTTCTGTTCAACGCTCAAGATTCGTTTATCCGTTTACCTACACACAAAAACTCACTACGACGACGCCTAGCACGTGTACTGGAGAAATAGCGTCATCTCTTTTGCTCCTACAGTAATTGCTAACACTACTTTCTCTTTCGTTTTCACATAGTAAGTGACGTCACTTACTTGAATATGGACTAATGGAGACATTTCAGCGCAGTCACACTATCTAGCGATTTAAATCTTTGACTAGATCTGGAATCAGCACTCGCTTCACGTTCTACTCGCGTCATACCATCTAATCTGTTGACTTACTTAGAGCAAATCGGTTTTCACATTTTTCATTATTTTTAAATCGCCAGAAAATAGATCTAAATATTTTTTTATTTATAAAAAATGTGAAAATAAATAAAAAATACAAAATATAAAAGCACTATCACAAGCTTTGAAATATACAATAATTTGAAAACTTCAATCGTACCTACTACGTATTACCATTATCCCGCGCCGCGCGCGTCCGTCGCCCGCGGTATCCCGACATTTCGCTACATAAAGGATAAGCTACAGCTCAGACCGTAAAAGTTAGGGTCATATAATATTTTCCAAATGTAACCCAACTCAATATCTCTAGGGGTTTTTTTCAATTTTTCGATATCGCTTTTCGTTTTTGAGAAATTATCGATTTAGTGAGAAAAGACCCCAAAAAAGTGTGTTAATTTTTTACATTTTTGCGATTTTTAAATAAAAGTTTTGGACTTTTTCCAAATTTTTTTTCACCATATTGTAGCCCTTGCCGAGACGCATCTTTCGACACTTATCACATTCACGTAGACCCAAAACTCACGGGACCAGGGCGATGTCTCACTCTGGCTGAAATTGGGTACCTTACTGAAGCGATCGAAAAAACATTTTCAATGTTAAAAGTAGCGGCCGCTCATGACTTCGTCCGCGAGGATTTGTTCTAGTTGGCGTATTAAGATGAATACATCAGATGTTTTAAGTTAAACTCTCAGCAACACAACTGTTAAAATCACATCCAATTTGGTGAAGTAGTTTTTTATTAACATACATACAACCAACAGACAGCCCAAAATTCTTAAAATTATTGTGTTGGCTTCATAAACCCCTAAACACCCCTCATTTATTTTTTTCCTGAAATATCTCGTATTACCGATATCGGACAGTTACAATTTTGTTATAGGTAGAGATTTATAACATTTTATCAACAGAGATTGATAACAAAAACGCAAAAACTGTTTCACAAAGCAATTGAAAGTGCGTTTCCTATCTGCCTAATGGCCGGAAATTTTCAATTTATATCGAACGAACAATCGAAAAACTGGCAGAATTACCCTTTATGTTGCGCACCGCTATCGTTGCATCGGTGCATCGTGAATATGGGTCATGCATGTTTGTTTTGACGCCAGTGAACGGAACAAATCAACTGGACAGTGCGAGTACAGTTAGCAACACATCAGCTTACACAAAACTGTTGAATTTCTTCAATTTATTTCAAACCTTAACGTAAGGACGTCAGGTTCAATAGAGATTGTGGAATTTTACATGTTGTGGCTGCTAACTGTACAACAACGGTGCAATGTTTTCAATTTTGAGACGACTGGACAATAGTTTGATGCTATTGTATTCTGAAGTGGTTATGTAGTTATTACATCACTAGTGCTTTTCATGGTAAAATTTTCAGGATACAGTTATTATTACTAGTATGAAAAGCATCTAAAAGAATTTGCTCAAATCATTTAATGAATTAATAAGACGTGGATAGTAGGAATTGAAAAAAAAAAACAAAAAATATCAAAACTCTTTTTGTTATTTTCAAAATACATAAGTTATTCCCATGATTCTTCAAGGAGAACTGAAAACAAACTTTTCTTGATAACATCTATTAGCCATTCTGGAAACAACATGAAATTGATGGTGAAAACGTGACTAATTTTAGGGTGAAAAAGATAGCTTAACTGAAAGACCAATGTGTAAGAGCGAGATAGTTCGTAAGTAAACCTCATATTTTCTACGTGAAACGGGGAGATAATACTTACATTTATTTGCACGCCGAAGGTAGAAAATTGACTTAAGGGTACCTGCACATATTACTGAAAATATTTTTGTCTTTTATAGAGGTGCCAGCATAAATAACGCATATCAACTCGATAGCAAGTGGTTTATCTGCATGCCGCTTCAAAAATTCAGTCCGCCGAATTGGTACAGTAAATGAGTGTTTTTATATTTTTTTTTATGAATTTTAGTTTATTTCTGAGTTTTATCTTTATCTAGTTTTAAAAAAAATACAATAAAAAAGTTCCTATTACGTAAGTTTTTTGGTGGATCTCATTTTCCAAATGTGTTAGTCGGTGAGCCTAATATAAGAATTTAAGACATTTGTCTTTAGTTTATTAGTAATTAAACCAAAAATTGTTTAATATAATACATATTTTTATAACGCTTTCTTAGATACATGTATTTCTATAAAAATCGGTGCAATGGCAGCGGTAAGATAAAAAATTAAAGACAAGCAGATATCTAGACACTTTCATAAAGAAAATATTGCATATTCGGGAGACGGCTTTAAGCCATATCGATTTGACATAAGACGGCTTATGCAAATATTGTAGTTTAAATAACAATATCGGGATTTTAGTGTGGAATCTCATATTCTGATAGGAATAAAGCTATAGCAGGAAAAAAGTCTAAGCACATAAAACACCCTTTTTTCTTCTTTTTGTAACATTAATATTATATGGATTAAAGCAGCGAACTAAAATCGATGGAATAAGCATTCTGCTCAAAAAATGGCACCACACGAAAAGTACAACTAAGTGGATAGAGCTAAAAATGCTGCATTTAGTTATGCAGCACAAAGCGTCTGAACACTGGTTGCTTATTAGCGACCATAATTTGTATACTCATAGATATTTTCTATGCTTAAATGAAAAAAAAAAGATACGTTTTTTCTGCATCTTTTTACTACCTTCTTTGCATCTTTTACACCATTTCACAATAAAGGACGTAATTTGTAATAAACTCTCTCTTTCAATCTTTTTTCTACAATAAAAATTGCAATTATTGAAAAGAACACTAACGTCAGTCACCGGGTGCGTGGCTGGCTTAACTAAAGCTGAGCGGGTTGTACTTTTTCAGCCCCGTGGTGCCATTTTTTAAGCAATATTTGTTTTCAATTACACTTTCATAGATTTTAGTTCGCTGGATTAAAGTAACAAGTGACGGCATAAATTCGCTACTATGCTGAGTACTGATTGAAGTAAAGATAGGTTTGGTTAATTTAGAAACTTAACCCTGAAAAGTTTTATTCATCAGAAAAAAGCAACTCTTCTTTATCTATGTATGTGGTATGTGGGATATGTGTATATGGAATCATCATAAGTATACAATAATATTACTTACCTGTAAAATTATAACTCGCTGTAGTTATAGATAGCAAAATTGCCAGTGTTTATTAAGAAATGTCAATTGGATTACAAAAATACCTACACTTCTACTAAGAATCAAACCTGGTGCGCTTCCTGGCAAGCCAGGTCAGGCACCTTGACTAATCGGCCACCGGATTTCTATGCGCCGGTGACAAAATCTGCATAAACCGTTTTCTTTGTCTTTTAAATTAAGTCCTAAAACTGCAAGTGAACTATGAACTCTCGTAAATGCCTCATTTGACTTATCAAGAGGCATTTTTTTTTAAAGAGACATGACTGTCATTACTGTAATCCCAATAAATAGTTTACATGACACTAAATACACGCTGAAATTTTAATCATTTGGTTCCCGCCGTGGGGTGGTTCCACTCATGATTACAAGCAACTTTTACTATGGGGCCAACTCTCCTGCTCGCAAAAAAAAATCAGCTGTTCCATACATTAAGGTCGAGTAGGTACTGCACTTTTGTATGGAACAGCTGATTTTTTTTTGCGAGCAGGAGAGTTGGCCCCATAGTAAAAGTTGCTTGTAATCATGAGTGGAACCACCCCACGGCGGGAACCAAATGATTAAAATTTCACCCTGTATTTATTAATTTATTAATGACACCTCATTTTCAAAGGTTTTGCTCCAACATTTATTCTGTGCTCTAACTTGCATTCAACCAAAATTGCAGGACGGATTGTATTGGTTTCTTCATGTGACGTAGCAACAAGTGTAAATTAACGTCGATACGCTGTTTGCGATGAACCTATTCTTACAACTTACCGGCACAAATAAACGGACGGTAACTTTCCTGCGCGTACGTCGGATGTTGTAACACAATATTACCGTGACAGCGGCTAGTATGAAATTGAAAACGAAACATTTGCTTATGAGTCAAATCCAGCTAGATGTACTATGTAGTGATGTGAACTGAAAAATCAGTGCTTTGCTATAAAGGCCGATTTACACATCCATAAGTAAGTAAGTTCAACTGTCCTTCTACTTACCACTTAATCGGAAAACGGACAGTTGCGTCCAAACGGTGAATTGACTTCGGCAAGTAAGTAAGTTCATAAGTCGACCGCGCGCGTTGGATGACGACATATTGCTACCCTCTTTATTAATAATTTTATTTACATTGCGGCCAACCATGGATTGTGGTGAAGTGCGTGAGCAACTTCGTGATTTTGTTAAAGAGTCATTAAGTGTGATTTTAGGAGAAATCGAAAATCAAATAAATATTGAACGCGAAAGTCCTACACGAATTTAGGAACGAAAATGGATTAGCAGAAGAAATGTTCATAACGCAACTTATCAGCTATTCAGAGAACTGTCTGATGAAGATCCACAGGAACTGCGGAACTCATCAAGAATAAAAAATTCAAGTACTAACTGCACAAACATTAACAACATTATCTTTAAATCAGGTGTTCCTAAGCTACAATTATAGTCTAAGCAAGCTTAAAAGCATAAAAATACAAAAACCGCTCATGTAGCCAACAGAAACTGAGACAATCACTAAAAAAATATTTAAATGAAGCTCAAAATCTATTCATCTAACTTGTTTAAGGATTTGTTTATGAATGGTATTCGATCGGAATAGAAAATTAATTACGATAATAAACAAATACCATTGGCATAAGTTTTTTGTATTAGAACGGAATAGATCATTCCGCTGTGACAGATGTCAACTTATGAACTTACTTACTTGCCTGCGGACAGTGCCGCTTACACGGTGGCAAGTAAGTTGGCGGGGAGCGGGAGACAAAGCGGGAGGGGGGTGCGCGCTACTTGCCTGTCCAAAAAATAGAACCCGATCCTATCCTGCGGCAAGTTGCTACTTACCGGCTTACTTACTTGCCGGGCGGTGTCCACACGCGGTTTCTACTTACTTACTTACTTACTTATGAATGTGTAAATCGGGCTTAAAGCAAAGTTATCACTGAGTTTTTTGCCTTTTTCAATCGATGCGACACACAGTTTTAAACAAGTTTTTCTTTGTAATTTTGTATTTCATGGTAAGCCTGAATGTGTGTGCTGTAATTGATAAAACAAACAGGTATCTATCTATCTATCTAACTAAAATCTCGGAAGTGTTACGACCAATAATATCTAAAGTGCCCAATACTATTTGCGGTCTAAGCAATTGTTTTTTTTACCAAATTTTCTTTGATTAACATGATACGCTATGAAAATAAGTGGGATCCTTAGATCATCTATTGATCGAAGGTAGAGGAAATATGAAACTAAAACGCATGACCATGGAAAGAGACCAAACATACATTTAAAGACAAAAATATCTAAACAGAAGTATTGCCACTCCTTTGTGACCATTTGATGTCGCAGATCAGCTTTCCAAATGTGCGATAACTTTGTTCGAGGGTATAATGCGGGCGTTATCACTGAATTTCATACGGGCAACTTATGTCGCTAAATTGACAATATTTATTGCACTTCCTAAAAAATTTACGAGTTTTTACGAAACTTATTGTTAAGTTTTACAATTACATAATTTTCGATAAAACTATACGAGTATTATTATGCACTGATTTTGGCAGTCAGTACGAATGTTTTTTTTATGTTTACGTGTTACTATTGTGCTTTTACACAAAGTGTGTTGTGTCTGTGCGCCATTTTATGATTACGAAGATGATGATGTGTTGTAGTAGTAAAGTGAGTAACGGCAAAAGTAACACACATTACCATTTAATTACAGAAAAACAAAACAGAGACAAGAAGTAACAACTAAGAGCTCAATTAGGAGCCACATAGCAACGAACAACTAATGCAACGGAGACCCAACACATTATTCTATAATTTAGTTATATCTTTTGCAGGGGTGTTCAGTTAGATGGATATGTAATTTCGGATCTGGATACGGATATAAACATAGTATTATATCCGGTTTCTGATACGGTTACGGTTATGAAATTATTTCGGATTGTACGTTAATTTATGATAGTTTCGGTTACGGTTACCTATTAGATTTTTATTGTAAAAGTATAAAACTATTATTTCGGCTAAACTGGGCACAGAAATCTGTCATAACGCGTCTCATTTAGACTCTGACACCAGAGGTGGCCACTAATACTCATTCGATAAAAAAGATTTAGACTCGGCCTCTAGGTATCCGAAATTATCCTAAAGTTTTATTCGGTTTTTCGGTCGGATTCGGTTACGGATAGATTTTTTATATCGGATATCCGATAGTTTCGGTTACGCTTACGGAACTCCTGAACATCCCTGGTTATTCGTACCGCGTCGCGTAATGGCAGGATAATGGAGAGTCACAGTCGCATGTGGCAGTAACTGGTTTTATTGTTTGCGTGGGAGCCACTAATTGTTCTATAAATAGGGCGGTGACAAAAACGCTCGAAAAATTTTCCATCGCTTTTTCCGGGTTTGTCATAAAATGTGCATATTTTTATCTTCGCCTTTAGAGGGGTACATAATATTATTTTTTAATAAATAATTCTACAGTCAACTTACTGCAAGCTCTTATTAATTTCATTGCCAACTCTCCGAGAAAGGGACAATAGTTGGCCCACAGGAAACCGTTATTGTTTCCGCTCCCATGGGACAGCCATGGAACCCTGATTGGTAGCTGCCCCACGTTCATCATCGCAAGCAATTTCCACTCTGTTAATAGTTTAATTAAAGTTATCAGCTGATAGTACGTGCACGAGTTGTTTCAACATTATTTTAATTTAGCAATTACATTAGTTTAAGAATCTTTATTTTCACAAACTTTTTTCCATTTAAAAAAATCGTAACTACCTGAGATGTTTATTTATTTCAGATAAATTTATAAAAATAACATAATATTTATCCACTATACAACGTATTACAACAAAGAAACCCATAATGCGAATATGGTAGATAGGGCCCATCAAACTCAACAACTTTTACCATGATACCAACTCTGAAATAGCAAAAAAAAGGTGTTTCATACCAAAATATTACCGAAAACAATTTTTTTTTTCGAGATTTCTGAGTTGGTCCCATAGTAAAATTTATTCCGTCTAATGTTTCTCTACCATATTCGGTCTTACGGGTTTTTCTGTACAACCACTTGTAATTATTTACAAAAATAACGGACGGACTTTCACGAAGCATTCTTATTTACGGTTTTTCATATGCGGGCCGTTTGCTCTTTCTATTATGTGGAGGACCGCATGTTTATACTATCCGCGTCAATTGGTAATGCGCCTGGCGGCCATGATTTTAACCTCAAAAACGAAAAACAATTGTAATTTTCTCATATACCTAGACCCTTTCTTATTGAAAATAAGAATTCAATAATTAATATTTTATATTACCTATTAGAATTTTACTGTTTTTTGTAATTTTTAGTTGCGGATGACGATGATGTGTATGTTAATTTGACAAGGTTCCAGCGCATTACCAATTGACGGGGATAGTACAGAGCACAATATTGCGCTAACATTGTCGCAGCACAGTTACCTGGTTTCCAACAAAAGTAGGTAGTACTGAACCTGAATAATATCCTGTTTATGCGAGTACGTAAATTACGAATAATAATGTAGCAGAAGAGCTCAATGGTGCAGTGTAATAGCGAATGCGGAGGGCTAGCAACTTTCGCTAAGTTCGATTATTGGATGGGTTACCAAAAAACAATTATCTTTATTTCAGCAAAGATATATATAAGCTTCAGCTTCAAGTCTAAAAACAGTTTCCGTGTGAGACAAAAATAAAGTAATCCTACTAATATTATAAATGTGAAAGTTTGTGGGTTTGGATGTTTAGATGTTTGGATGTTTGTTCCTCAATCACGCAAAAACTACTGAACGGATTTGGTTGAAATTTGGCACACAGATAGTAGACAGCCTAGATTAAAACATAGAATACTTTTTATCCTGATATTCCTACGGGAACGGGAATCACGTGGGTAAACCGCGGGCGGCCGCTAGTAAGAAATAAGTAGAAAAGCCACTCGAAAAAAAGTAGTTTTCGTGCACGCACACTTTGAAATTTCGTACAGGTAATTTGAAGCCAACCCAGGCGATATTCAGTACTGCAGCAGTTACTAAGAAGTTCCTTCTTCTTCTCATGGTGCCTCTCCAACTAGTGAAGGTTGTCAGTCAGCTCTGCATATTTAGGTTTGTCTTGGGCAAGGCGAAAGAGTTCGGCGGCACTCGTTATTCGGGTCCACTCCCGAATGTTTCGCAACCAAGGTTTTCTTCTGCGACCAAAAGTCCTATTTTTTAACTCCTTCAGCTGGCGTCGAGCGTTCTATGGCAAAATAGGGCTCCAGGGGGGGGATCAAAAGTAGGTCAATGACCTAAGGAGTCATGCTGGTAATAATTCGCTCCAGGTGGCGCAAGAAGATCGTGGAAAGCTATGGAGGAAGCCTATGTCGTCGAAGACGAATGAACGAAAGGCTGATATAAATAGATAGAATACCCCCCCTGGAGCCCTATTTCATTTTGTAATACGGTAGCTGGTCTTCTTTTAGTTCTTAGAGCAATAGAACAAATAACAGTAGAGGCGCTTATAGATAGAGCACTCAATACTTTGTATTCAAAAGTAGCATGTCCGATCCGAACACGATGCACCAAAGACGGGAATGATATTGATGATAAACTAGATAATATGCTAGTGATTCTAGTTAATATAAATAGTCTTATGCTTCAACTAGCCAAGTGATTTCGTAGCCACGTAATTCCTATTCTAGCTGTGATTCAGCCATTATCCATTGTTTTCTAACCGCTGTGACCTGGATAATGTTTACGTTTGTTGGTATTCAAAACACGACGCGCGATGACTAGTGGAGGCTGTCTTAGACGTGACAGTTGCCATGTTTTTTGATGTTCCGTATGCCACTCTAAGCACATCGGCATTTAATGGGTTTTGACCTGATATATAGCGAGCATGGGCTTGACTAAATGGCGAATTTGCACCGGACGACGTTACGTGGGTAGACCCCCAACAAGGTGGACCGACGATCTGGTGAAGGTCGTGGGAAGGCGCTGGATGCGGGCAGCGCAGGACCGGTCGTAGTGGAGATCCTTGGGGGAGGCCTATACCCAGCAGTAGGTGTCATGCGGATTTATGATGATGATGATGATGATGGGCCTAACTAACATAATAGTGTACTACCCGTGAAGCCCGTACTTATAAACCGACTAGCGGCCGTCCGCGACTTCGTCTGCGTGGACAGTTTTTTTGCTATCCCTCGGGAACTGTATGCTTTTCTGGATGAAAGGTACCCTGTGTCTTTTTCTGCACCCCTGACAACGTGTGTGCAATATTTCATGATGATCGGTTCAGTAGTTACGACGTGAAGGCGTAACAAACAAACAAATAAACGGACTTTCGCATTTATAATATTAGTAAGGATCTCAACGTTGCTATAAGATTAATATTGAATATTGAGATGCTCTTCTTATTCCTACAAGAAGAGCATCTCAAGAATGATCTTAAGATAGCTCTTAACATCGAGAGTGGTTTATAAATACGGGCCTCAGTTTGCCGCAGACACTAATGGACGCGCATTGGTATTACAGACCGACAAATTTAAAGCACACGGGTAGTAATGCTGAATTGTCAAGGTTTGTTTAAACGACAATAAGAGCCGGTTTATTTTTTTTATCTAGTGTATAATATATGTTGACCTTTATATTAAATACAATAATCAATGCATATGCATGACTAAGTTTAGTTGCTATCGATAGATTCCTATACATGGCTGATCCATCAATTAATCCTCTACATAATTATGGAGCTATAAATAACCTAATTGAGACGTCAACTGACACAATATAATTAAGGTCGAGTACGCTATAAATTCTGATCTATATCCATCACAAAAGTCTTATATTATTACGGAATATATTTGATATTATTCTTAAAGAGCAATCAAATTGATTACCGGTTTCTCCCGATAAAAACAACATTCTAAAGCGATCGTATAAATTTATCCTGTCAAAAACACTGTTTGCATAATTGATCTGGGTTTTGAATGCTATTGGCGCATTTATCTACACTTAGGTTGATTTCCCAAATATGGGTATTCATAGAAAGGAATCTGAATTTGGGACCAAAAATATCAATCACCCTCACCAAACATACTAAAGATTAAAATAATAGGCGTGAAGAATTGAAAACCTCCTCCTTGTTTTGAAGTCAGTTAAAAAAGTTTCCTTAACTTTACTGGAACGTGATTCACCGATATTGCGAGGTGGTCATTTTATTACAAGTCGTTAGTGACTAACTAAAATAATTTACTTCCTCAATTTTAATATGATTCGATTCAGTCGCCTTATCTTACTTGTCGTAAGTTTAACAATGAACCAAGATGTGTGGTTTGGTCCTCGTAGCTACCGACAGATAATGTCCATCTGGTCAAGCTGACGGTATTGTTATTCAAAGTTTAACACTGTCTTCCATGTACACAGAATATAATATAATAGTAGGTACTCTTACATCTTAAGGGCCTTATCACAGTCACGGCTTGCGAGCGTTTCCAAAACGTTGAAATGAAGCAGCTCGTTTCGTTGTGAGTCCATGATGACCGACGTCTTCGCTGCGCGCTCCGCTTTGAAAACGCTCACAAACCGTCATTGGAAATACAACTTTACCATAAACAGTGAAAATAAATAGGCATGTGATCCACTAAATTTGCAAATAAAAAAATTCTACCTAGTAGAGAACATTTTCATCGTATCGACTTCCCCTTTACAACACGAGCAACAGGTTTTTAAATTATTGGACAAGTGTTGAAAAACATCGATTACATTGCTCCGATTCCAAAGTAGCTGAACCACTTAGCAGCTGTTATGGAAATTGTAGACAACAGTGGTTCCCCAAACACCCGGACTTGAGACAGTATAGAAAAGTTCGTTTTCTGAATTGACTCAGCCAGGAACCGAACCTCAGAGTTGGCGACACTTTGAAAACCAGCGTATAATAAATTAGGATTCAGCGATATTGGCGACTTAGAATATTGTGCGAGAGGCTACACAGAACACTATTATTTCGATGTAATAAGAATGAAACGCATTTTGTACGTAAGGCAAAGTCAAGTCAGGCCAGTCTCGAGGGCGTCGAATTGCATATGCTTATTTTTAAATGTGGTCTACTATACCATACCATATTAGAATTCTTTTCCTAAGTGGAATTGCTTACCTAGTTTAGGTGATTTCAAATCCCAAAGAAAACTCAGCTCTACTTCTCTTGAATTCGTAACTAAGCTCAAAAATTTACCAAAAAAGAGTTCAAAGAATAAAAATGTTAGTTTCTGAAGAAAAATAAGGATGCAAAGATATCTATCAAATATCTGTATCGCTCATTCCTCGTTTAATTTTAACGCTGGAGCATAAAGGCATTAATTATTGCATATGACTACAGAATAGGTTTAATGTAAATTATAGAGAAAAAAATTTGGCGTTAAGCCGTTAGTGTGGCATTAACTATAACCCGGTAAATCGCTCCGACACTTCGTACCATCTTTACTGGAGTGGAGAGTCACCCTAACTTGTATCTTCTAACTAAGCTGGAATCCAGCACAATTGTGCCGTCGTCACACGTCAACACCAAGTCTACGTAAATTTCAGTCTTATCTGATACTGTCGACAGTTTAATTTGCGGGGATTTTAGGAAACCTACTGTAGTGTTTGTATCTATGGAATAGATATAATACTCTGTCTCACACGCACAAGAGGGCAACACTCAGTATATGGGAACACTGAACTGTCACAGCAGTCAGTATTGGTGATAGCGGCTGTTTATGTTGGATGAATGGAAAAGCCAAGTAATATAATATATGGGAGCTCATGGAGTTTCCTGGTGTACAGAGTGCTGGTAGAAGAGTGTGTCCATCTTGGTGTGGTGGTGAGCCGGAGATCCTTCACTTAACAAAACTCCCGATAACTACCTACTTGTGCGTATGTTATAAGTGGCGACGAAGGTAAAAATTTTGCTCTTATTTTGAAGGGAAGGAGACGTACTTATCGAGAACACGTATTTCAGTTTCTTTGGGTAACCATATTATTGCTTAACTTCACCATAATAGTAAGACAAGACCAACTAACTAGCTATATTTCAGTGGGGGAAAAGAGGTTAGGTTACCCGGTAAAAGCGGTACATTGTAGGTACCCATTTTCGGTATTGTTTACCTTAAATGACCTTTTGATTATTACTATTCGATTCAATGACCTGTAATCTAAGTGCCTATTCATTATTTTAGGCTAAATCATTGAGGTAAGAATGTCAAACTATAAGTAAAGAATAAAAACTTACCCACTGGCAACCTGTATAATTTAGGTATTGTATATGTATATTACCGGCACAGCATTGTGTCTAACCTGATACTGTTGTATGTTTAAGAAATACTAGATAGGTACCTATTATAGTCTTTTTGAGTAATAGTAAATAGTGATTTCAGAAAAGTGTATTGAGAATCTCTTTTACAATTCTAAACAAGCGTGTCCCTTTTACTCTTGAAGAGATCAATGTGCAATGCATCTAGGTATCTTTATTGATAACACTAAAGCGGCCCCTATTATCTAGCTAGTGTATCCCAGCGAGCGTCCAGATACATACTCGCGTACATTGTATGTATATTTTTATTTATTTAAAATAGTGAAATTCATTAGCACAGCACTGTTTTTAGCGAATCGCCTGGGACTATTTTAAAAGCATTGCAGTTGTAGTGCTACAGTAGATAGCATACATTGCGGTGTCTGTCAGTGGTTGGTTCACTGGTTTCAAATTGGCAATGCAATGAACACCGGACTCGTGTAATTGACTAAGTTAAAATGTATATGAAACAGGGCCCTGGTTAAAAGTCAGAGTCCAAGTGTCTTTATTCAATTATTCAATTGAACTAATGATGGAGTGCTTTTGAATCGATCTGTTTTCCTACCACCCGTTCCGGGCTTATTGGCTGACAGGAAGAACAGACACGGTAAACTTATCAGCTTTAACAGAGAAAAGTAGCGATGTTTGCAATTTCAATGTCTCGTTACCAAATACAGTGCAGCATGATTGTGGCAGGAAGGTGCTTACTAGCAAGTAATGTGCTATGTGTTACATCATTTCCAGGCATTTTCATCTTTCAGATAGTCGTCTACTTTATAGTAGCCTTTGCCCATGAGCGTCTTTTGGCATGGTTTTTGCATTCATCCAAGGGAGGATCGGTGGCTTGTTGCATTGTGGGGACTATGCCTTTCCCCATGAATGAGCCACAGGTTTTTGCAAGCCTAAATCTTGAAAGGACAAAAGCAAAATATGCAAAATCAATGGCAAAAAATACAAAATACAAAGAAAAAATAAAAAAGGAGGAAAAGGTATGGTATGAACTATTTTGTCTCTAGCTATATGTACATACCTTAGTGTTTAAAGGAAATGCTAATAACATTGAAATTTGCAAATGTTGTTCTGTTCTACTTTCTTATTCTTTAGCTGGAATTCATAGTGGACACATTAAGTTTTTCAGTGTAGTAAGCTTTTAGACTAAGCTCCCATTGCATGAAACCTTACCTCACAAGGTGGAAGAGCAGAAATGTGTTGCAGTAATAGATATTACTTAGGAACACTGGATTTTAGTGGGTTGCCATCGCATATCCTGGAAGAACATATATTTTTTTTCGTTTTCGTACCGCAATTTTGACCGAAAATTACATCATGAGGTGGAAGATCGAAATGTTTACCCATCGAAAGAGAAACATTCGGAGGTCAAAACCCGCATGGGTTGCCAGCCCCTACCCTGGCAGGTTTCAAGGTCAGCCAAGTTTTATGAGGCCCAAAAATGGGGTCACTTACCTCATCAGGTGGAGAGATAAAATTGATGCAGGTCGATAGCCCTAGTCGTGCCGTTCATGAATATATAGGGTTGCCTGCCTTCAGCCTGGCAGTTTTCCTGGTCAGCCACCTCAAACAATCTATATCAATATCTCGGAAAAACGAAAAATTCTTGTAAAGACGCTTTGATTCGGAGTAAATTTTATACAAACCGTGGTATTCAATTAAAATCTACGCTCTGGCAGTCTTGCGCCTATTATAGTGTTGAAATAATAAGGTAAATGCACCAGTTATGGTCATTTTTCATTGGTATCTTCAAAATATTGAAAAAAGTAATGTAGTTGTTTAACCTCATCAAGTGGCTCGATGAAACTGATGCAGATCGATAGCTCCAGACGTGCCGTTCATGAATATATAGGGTTGCCTGCCTTCAGCTTGGCAGTTTTTCTGGTCAGCTACCTCAAACAATCTATATCAATATCTTAAAAAAACGAAAAATTATTGTAGAGACGCTTTGATTCGGGGTATATTTGATACAAACCGTTGTATTCAATTAAAATCTACGCACTGGTAGTCTTGTGCCTATACGGTGTTGAAATAATAGGGTAAAGGTACTAGTAAGTGGTAATTGTTATCTTCCAATACGGAAAAATGTATCTGTTTTAGCGTTCTCATACCAGAGTGATAATCTTATACTACGTATAACTTATTTTGATATTACAATTGTAAAAAATGTACATAAAAAGGAAATACAAAATCACGTACATACTTTTTTTTATTCAAAACCAGGGAGTTCACAAAATCTTCTCTTTCTTACAACTGGTTGATTATTGCATAGCTTTTAATTGACACTTCGCTAGAAAAATGTAAAAATTTTAATATATTAAATTTTGGAATATTAATGTCGTAAAAATATACAAAGTTTGACGATTTGAAGTAAATACTTTTATTTGGTGATATTTAGGATTATTTAACAGAGTTAGTAAGTCATTTTTATTACACAACTATCCAAAAAAGTGTATTGTGTTCGGGTTTGATGTATTATGTATGTGAGTTTCTTATTTCACTATAACATCAAAACACCTGAACAAATTTGGCTGTGAGAGGTATCGTTAAATTAGAATCCTTACATCACCCCAAACGACACTAACAATAGATTTTTGAAAAATGACAATAATATATGTCAGCTGCATGACACCATTTATTTATTTTTTGCAATGATTACAAAATTAAAGGCCTTGATGAACACATTCCAAAACTAATAATTTGTAACTAAAATGTATGAAATTAAAAAAAACATCACTGCCCTGCCAAAAATTAACCAGTTAAATAAAAAGTATTATTGCATACTTGGTTTCTCAGGATTTTAGCTTTTAAACAATCAAAACACGATAAAAAGTATCCTATATTTTAATTCAACAATCTGTGTCCCTATCTAAATCCATTGAGCCGTTTTTGCCACAGAAAAAGCAATAATTAGAGTTTTTGCGTGATTGAGTAACGAACATCGAAACTTTCATAATTTTATAATAATACTAGCTTCCGCCCGCGACTTCGTCCGCGTGCATAATAGAGAAAATCCTTAGGGAACCTACAACCAGGATCCGACCAGCCGTTTTTACGTCATTTGGCGGGTCCCCACCAAGCTCGCGAGGCACAACGTTTGCCGCGTGTGGCGGGCCTCGCACGAGGCTGCGCGCTTGGTGGGGACCCGCCAAATGACGTAAAAACGGCTGGTCGGATCCTGGTTGTAGGTTCCGTAAGGATTTTCTCTAATATGCACGCGGACGAAGTCACGGGCGGAAGCTAGTTTATTACAATAATCAGAATTAGGTCCAGATATCTCCCTCTCCCTCTCCCTCTCCCTCTCCCTCTCCCTCTCCCTCTCCCTCTCCCTCTCCCTCTCCCTCTCCCTCTCCCTCTCCCTCTCCCTCTCCCTCTCCCTCTCCCTCTCCCTCTCCCTCTCCCTCTCCCTCTCCCTCTCCCTCTCCCTCTCCCTCTCCCTCTCCCTCTCCCTCTCCCTCTCCCTCTCCCTCTCCCTCTCCCTCTCCCTCTCCCTCTCCCTCTCCCTCTCCCTCTCCCTCTCCCTCTCCCTCTCCCTCTCCCTCTCCCTCTCCCTCTCCCTCTCCCTCTCCCTCTCCCTCTCCCTCTCCCTCTGTCATATTCGCAATCACCATCCCATAAAACCTCAAGAACGGCATCCATATCGATTTTTATGTTTACTTACCCCATTTACCCCCTAAGGGGTTGATTTTCAAAATCACAAAATAATTTGTTTGCTTATTTATTGCAATTTTTAGACGTGCTCCAGCGAAGTTTAAAGTTGTAATTTCGATTTTATATTCTTTTTCCATACAAAATTTGAACCCCATTTTCACCCCTTTAGGGGTTAAATCATGTCCACCGTATTGGACTTCAAAATAAATGTTATTTTCGCAATCGTCATCCTAGAAAACCCTAATAACGACATCCATATCGATTTTTGAGTTTTTTACCCTATTTCACCCCCATTTCATCCCCATAGGGGTCAAAATACTAACAATAACGATATACGTTGCGTTAGATTTCCATCCATAAGCTTAAATAATAAATTTTGCTATTTTTACTTCGTAAATGAAGGATTTTTCTTTACACAACTTCATCCTTCTTTTCACCCCTTCAGGAGTACAATTTTTAAAAACGCTGAGACAATTTATATTTATATTTAATCCTTAGCCTAAACACAAAATTTGAAGATCCTAGCTTCGAAACTGAGGAACTTTCATACAAATTTTGGGCCCCCGTTTCACCCTCTTGGAGGGTGAGTTTTGAAAAATCCTTTCTTAGTGCACCCTTAGACCTCATAAGGAACCTACGTGTCAAATTTGGAGTCTCTAGACCCAGCGGTTTGGGCTGTGCGTTGATATGTCAGTCACCAATCAGTATCTTCTTTTATATATTAAAAAAGATTACTAGTAGCCCCCCGCGACTTTATCTTCGTAAACAGTTATTTTTCTATCCCTCGGTAGGTAAAAAATAGCTATAAAGTACTTACTTTTAACATTGGAAATGTTTTTTCGATCGCATCTGTATAGGGCCCTGTTTTTGGCAAAAGTGTTCGTTTTTCCAAGATATTGATATAGATTGTTGGAGGTGGCTGACCAGAAAAACTGCCAAGCGGAAGGCAGGCAACCCTATACATTCATGAACGGCACGTCTACGGCTATCGATCTGCATCAGTTTCATCGAGCCACCTGATGACGTTAAACAGCTACATTACTTTTTTCAATATTTGAAGATACCAATGAAAAATGTCCGTAACTGGTGCACTTACCCTATTATTTCAACTCCATAATAGGCGCAAGGCTGCCAGTGCGTAGACTTTAATTTAATATCAGGGTTTGCCCTCGATCATAGCATCTTTACATGACTTTTTCGTTTTTCCAAGATATTGATATAGATTGTTTGAGGTGGCTGACCAGAAAAACTGCCAGGCTGAAGGCAGGCAACCCTATATATTCATGAATGGCACGTCGAGGGCTATCGATCTGCATCAATTTTATCTTTCCACCTGATGAGGTAAGTGACCCCATTTTTGGGCCTCATAAAACTTGGCTGACCTTGAAACCTGCCAGGGTAGGGGCTGGCAACCCATGCGGGTTTTGACCTCCAAATGTTTCTCTTTCGATGGGTAAACATTTCGATCTTCCACCTCATGATGTAATTTTCGATCAAAATAGCGGTACGAAAACGAAAAAAAAAATATGTTCTTCCAGGATATGCGATGGCAACCCACTAAAATCCAGTGTTCCTAAGTAATATCTATTACTGCAACACATTTCTGCTCTTCCACCTTGTGAGGTAAGGTTTCATGCAATGGGAGCTTAGTCTATTTGTTATATACGCTTTGTTCATTTTGTTTTCAATCTGTAATTTTTATGTTTTGTCACGGAAATTGGTGCAAAAAAAAAATGATGAGTGCAAACAATTAAATTGACAAACAGCACCATTAACATACCTAAGTATCTTTATGACAATTTGCTCTGCAATAAGTTCCTCACTACTTAATAAAGCTCTTTAATAATTACATCAATAATAATATCTACTGATATTATAAATACGAAAGTAAACTATGTTATGTTACGCTTTCGCGCCTGGACTGCTAAGCCGATTTTGGTGAGATTTGGTACAGAATTGGATGGGACCTTGGAGAAGGATATAGGCTACTTTTGTCTCACTGCTGGGCACGGGTCTCCGCCCGTACGATATAACCCATGATCAACGCAGGTGGAGGTGCGGGTGGTAAGCTAGTAAAAGAATAAATCAAAATGTACTTAGAGGAAAAAACTGTAATTAAGTTAAGATGGATTTCCATTTATAATAACAATAGCTTTAGTTTCAGATACTTTTGTTTTAAATGACATGGCCAATATTTGTATGGGGGTTTGCATTGTTATCAAATTTATTTTACACCTATGATTTTTAGTGTTTTATATTTAATAATATTGGCACATTCAATTGCTGTAAATAAAAAAAAATCAAAGAACCTGTCATTACAACACACTAGACTTAAACAGTTTCATGGAACCTTATAATCAGATCGCTAGCAACAAGTGTTAAGAATATGATTTTGATATTAAAAAACGCAAGGCGCTTTTAATGGCGAACAGTAGCGAATTATTACAGTAAACTGATATGGTTTTGGAATTATTAAGCATGTAATGGCCATCTGAATTAAGGATTGCAACTGTATATTGACTAACATTTATTAAACTGGGTAATAGTCTTAAAAAATGGAACAATAATAACAAAGTATATTCAAAAAGCTGACGGGCAACATTATTAAAAAGGTGATTATAAAATATGTAAAAAATCTATTGAAAACAGTTTCATTTAGTAAAATGTTCCTAATACGAGCATTGGCGTCGTCTATATCACAATGGCTACAAAGTAGTGTGCTTGTGTTGAAAGTCCATTATTATGGTTCATTATGGCGACAGTTGACAAACGGTACTTTGATCACCTTGCATTACTTATTATTTTGAAATGAAAACTGACAGGTTCAGACAGGTTCAAAACTACGTGTTAATTCATTTTTTTATTTTACAATATTACCCATTTACTACGTGTGTGTAAGTGGAATGTACTTTATTGGCTGTGATAAACGGTATTTTGAATTCACCTTGCATTACTTATCATTTTGAAATAAAAACTGACAAGTTCAGAGAGGGTCAAAACTACGTGTAAATTTATTTTTCTATTTTTATTTTACAATATTATTTACTATGTGTGTGTAAATGGAATGTACCTTTTGGCCATGTCCTTTGTTCAGTATTTAAGTTTTGCTTGTTTTGCAGGTCTATTTGCCAGTCGGCAAAGGTTTCCATTTCATCGAAGATGACTGACGACCATTCAATTGGTCGTAGAATTCCATTCAATTGGAGTTAACCGACGTCCATTAAATTGGATGTAGAATTCCATTAAATTGGAGTTAACCGACTTCCATTAAATTGGATGTAGAATTCCATTAAATTGGAGTTAACCGACGTCCATTAAATTGGATGTAGAATTCCATTAAATTGGAGTTAACCGACGTCCATTAAATTGGATGTAGAATTCCATTCAATTAGAGTTACCTGACGATCATTAAATTGGATGTAGATGACCATTAAATTGTATGTAATAATCTGTCTAAATCTATCTCATAGTTATCCTCATTATATAATATACATATGTATAGGCACTAGAAAGATTTTGACGTTGGCACTAGTGTCTCAGTAGCTCAGTGGAAGAGCATTGGACTGGTCTTCCAAAGGTCGCAGGTTCAATTCCTGCCTGAGAAAATTCTGGTGACGGGTCGAGATTTTCTAGTATATTAGGTATTTATATTATCTGTTTCATATATGCTAGTTTATTGGTGCTAGAAGGAGCAACATTGCAAGGAGTTTTACTACTTGCCTGGGGCGTGTATCGGAGACAAAAAAGGATATTGACAATGGGAGATGGAAATACCAAGCTATGCTGATAGGATCTCTATTCATAATGCAGGATATTTATTTGCAAAAAATATGGTACACTCATTCGATAAAGGCAATACATATTTATGATATAATACATATCAAAGTTCACATAGGTCTTTAACCTGTAGTAGAGGCATGCAAATATTGGCTAGGTACAAATTACAGAGGATACATGATATAGTAAGAATAACATTAATGAAGAATAAAATTATTATTTGATATTAGCTCGATAATAACTATAGTAAAATTTTTGATTCAACTTAATGTCAATAACAGAATAAAATTTTATAGTGTAGGTACCTAACTAAAGGAACTAGATAACAGGAAACTTTGATTTATTTATAATAATCAAAGCTAGGGAATACATTTGGAAATGATACTAATATTTGACAGCTAATAGACAGGAAACTAAATACTAAGCAAATGTAAGAAATAATAGTAAATGAATGACATAACAAAAATATGTTTAATAACAAAACATTAGCTGCCTTGCATAAAAAATACAGTGAGCTTATTAGCTCGTTTAAGGAATTCGTTGGACATCCTTCTTTTATTTCAAAATGTATCAAACAGTTTAATTCTTTTTTCTATTTGGCCGGCTACGTAATAATGATTTTAATAGCAACAATCAATAAACAGGCTAAATATATATGTTTTAAATGAATATTGAATTGTGTACATATAACTTGACTGTGTAACTGGAAAATCACCTAGCTAAAATAATTCTCCAAACGATCCAAAGTGAGGAACCAGGAAAAAAAAAAGAAAAGGGAAAAGAGAGATGGGGATAAATGGAAAAGATAACTTAAGTAGTAATTGATTTTAATTCTACTACATATTATGTGTAGAAGGAGCGTAGACAGTGAGAACATTAAATAAGAAATGAAGGAACAGGAAAAGTTGAGAAAATACATTCCGTATTTAGTACACATAAATTAAATAGAGGGTATAGGCATGTACATTGTACAGGGTACACGGGACAGCACGACGAGTGAACGGTTGAGACTCCACAGCTTTTATTGCGTAAGGGACGGACGGCCTCAAGGGCAGCATGTGTGGTTTGATGTGCCGTCAATTGTACATAGAAAGTGGTTTCAGAGGATACAGTATAATGGGAACTAGAATGAAACGGACATGTTATTGTAATACTTAAAAGACTTCTATAAATTAATATAGGTAATTTAAATATGATTGGGTCTAATTCATAAAGTAATTAATCAATAACTACTGAACGTTACTGTAATTTCTCAAGGATAATTAGTTCTAATGCATTAGGTTCAAAATATTATTTTGTTGTGGTTTCTAAAGTTTTAATTTTGGGTTTCATTTCAATACTGCATTGCATATTTACCTAATGTTAATATGAATGGTTGCTTGTTCTAATTGATAGTGTAAGCTTAATAAGTACTTTGCTGTGATCTCTAAAGACATAATTTTATAAGTAAATAAGTACTTAATTGATTGTGTTAAACGATTGTGTAGTAAGTTACATGATTGATTGCTTTCCTGTGATTATGTGATGTGATCTCAACGGTCAGAAAAAATATAAAAAAAAATGATAAGGAAGGGATGTAGTGTTTGTATCTATGGAATAGATATAATACTCTGTCTCACACGCACAAGAGGGCAACACTCAGTATATGGGAACACTGAACTGTCACAGCAGTCAGTATTGGTGATAGCGGCTGTTTATGTTGGATGAATGGAAAAGCCAAGTAATCTTAATATATAAAATCGTAAACTGAATGACTGACTGACTGACTGACTGACTGACTGACTGATCTATCAACGCACAGCCTAAACTGCTGGACCTAGAGACTTGAAATTTTGCACACAGATACTTTATACAGTGTAGGCATCCACTAAGGAAGGATTTTTGAAAATTCCATCCCTAAGGGGATGAAACAAGGGATGAAACTTTGTATGAAAGTCCCTCAGTTTTGAAGCTAGAATCTTCAAATTTTGTGTTTAGGCTGACGATTGAAAATTAATAAATACGGGTCTCAGCGTTTTTCAAAATTCTACCCCCGAAGGGGTCAAAAGGGGGATGAAGTTGTGTATAGTAGCAAAGAAAATCCTTCATTTTCGAAGTAAAAATCGCTAACTTTATAATTTAGGCTTATGGATAGAAATCTAAAGCAACGTATATTGTTTTTGTTAGGATTTCAACTCCAAAGGGGATGAAATGGGGGTGAAAAGGGTTAAAAAACCTAAAAATAGATATGGATGTCGTTATCGGGGTTTTGTGTGATGACGATTGCAAAAATGACATTTATTTTGAAGTCCAACCACGGTGGACATGATTTAACCCCTAAAGGGGTGAAAATGGGGTCCAAATTTTGTATGGAAAAATAATATAAAATAGACATTACAACTTTAAACTTCGTAGGAGCACATCTAAAAATAAATAGGCAAATATATATTTTGTTATTTTGAAAATCAACCCCTAAGGGGGTAAATGGGGTGAGTAAACATAAAAATCGATATAGATGTCGTTATTGGGGTTTTCTGGGATGACGATTGCAAAAATGACATTTGTTTTGAAGTCCAACACGGTGGACATGATTTAACCCCTAAAGGGGTGATAATGGGGTCCAAATTTTGTATGGAAAAATAATATAAAATAGACATTACAACTTTAAACTTCGTAGGAGCACGTCTAAATATATATTTTGGGAACGGAACGGAACGGAACGGAACGGAACGGAACGGAACGGACCGGACCGGAACGGAACGGAACGGAGCGGAACGGAACGGAACGGAACGGAACGGAACGGAACGGAACGGAACGGAACGGAACGGAACGGAACGGAACGGGAACGGGAACGGGAACGGGAACGGGAACGGGAACGGGAACGGGAACGGGAACGGGAACGGGAACGGGAACGGGAACGGGAACGGGAACGGGAACGGGAACGGGAACGGGAACGGGAACGGGAACGGGAACGGGAACGGGAACGGGAACGGGAACGGGAACGGGAACGGGAACGGGAACGGGAACGGGAACGGGAACGGGAACGGGAACGGGAACGGGAACGGGAACGGGAACGGGAACGGGAACGGGAACGGGAACGGGAACGGGAACGGGAACGGGAACGGGAACGGGAACGGGAACGGGAACGGGAACGGGAACGGGAACGGGAACGGGAACGGGAACGGGAACGGGAACGGGAACGGGAACGGGAACGGGAACGGGAACGGGAACGGGAACGGGAACGGGAACGGGAACGGGAACGGGAACGGGAACGGGAACGGGAACGGGAACGGGAACGGGAACGGGAACGGGAACGGGAACGGGAACGGGAACGGGAACGGGAACGGGAACGGGAACGGGAACGGGAACGGGAACGGGAACGGGAACGGGAACGGGAACGGGAACGGGAACGGGAACGGGAACGGGAACGGGAACGGGAACGGGAACGGGAACGGGAACGGGAACGGGAACGGGAACGGGAACGGGAACGGGAACGGGAACGGGAACGGGAACGGGAACTAGAAGCCTTGTGCGAGGCCCGCCACACGCGGCAAATGTCTTGCCTCGCGAGGCAGCGCGCTTGATGGGGACTCGCCTAATCGCGTAAAAATGGCTGGCCGGACCCTGGTTGAAGGTTCCTTAAAAGGATTTCGTCTAATATTCACGCGGACGAAGTCGCGGGCAGAAGCTAGTCATTTATATTAACACATGTTGAAATGAAAATTTGTAGGAATACTTCTAAAAACAAATAAACTCAACCCCTTAGGGGATAAATTAACCGAAAAAATCATCAATCAATCAATCATGTATGTCATTATTGAGGTTTTATAGAATGTTAATTGCGAAAATGGCATTTATTTTTGGGCTTCTTTTTCCTTGGCGTCAATTCTGGTCGGAAAGAAGGCGATGGTGGTGACTGTTGCAATAGCGGAGGTGTAGATCTAGAATTCGATGAGGTTGGTACATATGTGAATGCCTCTGGTACAATATCTCTATAAACGTACGACTTTGACTATCTTAAATGGGATTACATTCCAAGATGAATTATAACTAAACATCATATAAGTACTTTTACAACAGTGAAACATATTCGTTTACCGTGTGATGCGGCGTGATAGACAATCGAAAAAAAAATCGATAACTTTATGCAGCCCTACTGTAAAATGAAAATTATTTCTTTACACAAAATATTCGTTAATTTTGCATTTTGTCTAGCCGATCTTTGCTTCTTACAAAAATGAGTGTTTACGGAAGAGAATTATCACGCTCAGTGTTAAAATTTCGAAACGTATTGGCAAAAATAAACACAAAGTTAGGCGGGGTCGATTTGGAGTAATTTACCTGTGAAATGAACATTTTTCTGGGTTATTTCGATGTGTTGCACAACAATCAATCACTGAACAGGACACCATGTTTCCGAAGCATTATTTCGCAAAAATGTCCACGATTTCAAGAAATATCGGAAATATTTTCAGAACTCAAATTCTCAGCGGGCTGATAAGTGCTGACAAACCTGTCAATCAGTTGCGAAAAAGAGTTCTTCATAATCACGCATCTCTTTTTATCACACATTGTTGCTGTTTAGTGACATCTCGCTTGTTTTAGCCCTTTGTTACTCTATTCCGCTAGGTAATATTAACTTTATGGTTACAATACGTGTTCGTTGTTCGTCGTTCGTTTGTTCGTGAGAAACGAAAACGTATTGTAAAACGAAAAGAAAGAGATAGCATTGTTGCATAGTAAAAGACAAACCAATTACACATTTGGTTCTAATTAACTTGAAACCGACGTAAGATTAAAATAGATAACATGTCACAGGTGTCACAACTTGACAATACATGAAATGAAGTAAATAGACAATAATAAAATCCAGCACTAGTAAAGAGTTTATATGTCATTCTCCCCGTCTATGTTTTCTTCTCCTACCACAAAGTCATGTAGATGAGAAGGTAGCCGACGATTCCTCCTGGGTCTTTCGAGGGCAGATGTTTCTTCCCTTATTCCATGTGTGTCGGTCGGAAGATTTATGTGTTGAGGGCGATCTGGAATAGGGCCATCCGGATTCACCAATGAGTCGGAAATATCTTCAAATGATTCTTCATGAATATCAATCGAAGAATGAGAATCACTTGGAAGTGGAGCTAATTGTCTATTGGACACTGTACTCTCCGTACCATTTGACCTTCGAATTATCGAATAGTGAGGGTTGTAGTCCAAGAGTTCAGCTTCCTCCACTAAGGGGTCATTTTTCGAGCGAACGTTGTTCTTAACGAGAACCGGTCCTGGCGCTAACCATGTAGGCATAGATTCTCCATTAGGTGACCTTCGAGGGTAATTAAATAGTCTCTCATGTGGAGTCGCATTTATGGACGTGCAAAGGAGCGAACGGATAGAGTGAAGAGCGTTCTTCAAGACTCGTTCCCAGTATTCTACCGCCATGTTGTTGGAACGCAAGCTGAGTTGTATCGCACGCCACAGTGTTCCATTTAGACGCTCCACTTGGCCATTACCCCGTGGATTGTACGGAGTAGTTCTGGAAGAGGCAATTCCGTTAGCTCTCAAGAAAGTTTTTAGTTCTTCGGACATAAAAGAGCTCCCTCTGTCGCTATGAATGTACAGTGGTTGTCCAAACGTACTAAAAATGTCTCGTAAGCATTTGATAACCGTTGCAGATGACGTGTCTTTACAAGGGTAAGCCCATTGAAAACGGCTGTACTCGTCAATTACTGTGAGTAAATACTTATTCTCTGTATTTGAAGGAAGAGGTCCTTTAAAATCCAAATTCAGCCTTTCAAAGGGGGCCAGTGCTTTTATTAGCTGCCCTTTGTTCGTCATGAAGCGGGGTTTTAGTTCAGCACATACTCTACATGCGGTCGTCATAGTCTTTATGTCGTTGATTGAGTACGGCAGGTTCTTTGAGCGTACCCAATGATACATTCTAGTTATACCAGGGTGACATAGTAGAGCATGTAACTCATACAATTTATTTGCATTCATGAGTGCACAAACTCTGGATAGCGCATCTGCAGCAGTGTTTTGAGTGCCGGGTCGATATATGATATCATATTTATAACAGGAGAGCTCTAGGCGCCAGCGTTGTATCTTTTCGTTCTTTATTTTACTTGAATGGTTTTGGTTAAACATGTAACATACAGATTGTTGGTCAGTTATCAACATGAAATGTTTCCCCATTAGGAAATGACGCCATTTTCTTAGACTTTCCACAATAGCGTAAGCTTCTTTCTCGACTGATGGGTGTTTACGTTCAGCATTCGATAGTGTCCTGGAGAAAAACGCCACAGGTCGACCCTGTTGAGAAAGCGTAGCAGCTATCGCGTATTCTGAGGCGTCAGTTTCTACAGTTAGTATTTCATCTCCATCAATCGCTACCAATGAAGCTTTACTTATGTCTGACTTTAGTAGCTCAAACTGGCTAATAGCACTATCTGCTAACGGAAAACTGCTTACGTTCGTTAAAGGCTGTAGTTTCCTTGAAAAGTCTTTCACCCATTTTGCATAATGGGCAAACAGCCCTAGAGCTCGTTTCAGTTCAGCATTGTTCGTGGGGACTGGTAGCTGTAGCAGTGGTTGGAGTCGTTCTTTGTCTGGCTCAATGGTATTATTCTTAATAGTATAACCAAGCAAATTTATAGTCTCCTGAGAAAATTTACATTTTTGATCATTTAATGTCAGATTATACTTTTTTTGCAGCAGCTTGAAAATTAATAAGGTTCTGATCGTGATCGTTTTTATCTTTTCCGCAAACAGTGACATCGTCAAGGTAAGTAAATGTCCCTTTTAACTTTTCTTTTTCTATTATAAATTCGAGCGTACGTTGGAAATTTGGAATGCTGCAACTCCATTGGTGACTCCAAAAGGAATTCTCGTGAATTGATACAGTTTTCCCACAGCTTCAAATGCCGTATAGGGTTTCTCGCTTTCTTTAATTGGCACTTGATGGTACGCACTCTTTAAGTCTATCTGACTGAAAACATTATATTTGGCAACCTTAGATACAATGGTTTCTATATGAGGTAAGGGGTATGCGTCTAATTCCGTGAACTTGTTTATGGTCAAGGAGTAATCGATTACGAATCTTTTCCGATGTGCTCCTCCTCCTGCTACTAAAACCTGTGCACGCCAGGGAGAGACGCTTGGTTCTATCACACCATCTTCTTTCAGCTTTAAGATTTCTTCTGCGATGAATTTTTCGTCTTGCTCGCTATAATGTCTGGACTTGACGGCAATTGGTTTAATGTTCGGAGACAGGTTAGAAAATATGGAGGCAGGAGGCACTGAAGCTTGCATTACATTGCAGACTAGGGGTTCTTTAGATCCCCCTAGGTTGAATTGGAGACTAGAGTATTCTTTAAGTATATCATGGCCAATGATAACGTCAGCACAAAGATTGTTGACGACAAGAAACGGTCGGTGTTTGTGCGAGTATTCGTTCATAGTAACAGTTGCAAAACAAACACTTCTAACGAAAGATACGTTATTTTGAGAGGCTAACGTGATAGTCTGCTTGTGAGGCTTCTGTTTCAGCTGCATTATTCGCGCTATTTTCTCATCTATAAAGCTCACTGAGCTTCCCGTGTCGATTAGAGCGTCAGCGTGATAGTTATTAAGGGTTACGGGGATAGTGGCTTTTGAAAGACTTGATAGAGAGGCAGCCGAGACAGCATTAGCAGCTACTTCAGAATCATCAGAGTCCACGGCAGATTCTTCAGCGGTAACGGCGTTATTGGTAGGATTTGTAGATCTGCATACATTAGCAAAATGTCCTTTTCTGGAGCAAAGCTGGCACTGGGTGTTAAAAGCCGGACATTTAAGCCTTCGGTGTGAGATATTTCCCCCGCAATAGAAACAGCGCCATTTAGTTGACACTTCCGAAGTCGCTCGGGGAGTTAGCGGGTTTTTAGATCCATGTCTTGACAATGATGCTACTGGTAAAGCGTTCAAGTTTATTTCGTTTACACCGCTGGTCATTGCCCGGGAGTCCCTTTCTGCAGTCTCTAAGGAGATAGCTTGATCAAGAGCTTTATCTAAGGTGAAGGATCGTTCTTGAAGCAATCTTTCCCGGATTCTCAGCGACAGTATTCCAGAAATAAAAGCACCTCTTATAGCTTCGTCTTCATGCGTTGTAGCAGTGACAGCTTCAAAGTTACAATCACGGGCCAGAAGTCTGAGTGACCGCCCGTATTCGGATATAGATTCATCAGGCTTCTGCTTTCGCGTAGCAAGCAAGTGGCGGGCCAGTATTATGTTCTTTGGCTTCAGATACATTTTATCAAGTACTTTCACTGCATCGTCATAAGTGGAAGAATCACGAACGTGTGGAAAAATATGAGCTGACAAATGATTAATCAAAAGTTTAAGCTTTAAAGAATCGGTACCATTAGGAATCTCCTCGAGTATGAAATTGTTAAAAGTATATTTCCAATGGGTCCACTTTGTCAAGCAATAAGCCGTAACGTCACTAAAGAGTCTTTTTCAATCTTCACTTAGACTGACCCCAGACCTACCGGTTTCATTTCTTTGCTTTGCTGTTCTACCATGGACCGCCGGCCAAGAGGCTCATTTTCAATCTATCGCATATTTTGACCAGACCACATTGGCAGGATAGCCATTAGTTTGGTGTTATCAAATATCGTCGTCTGGATTGCGATGCGAAGTTTTAGTTATAGTTAAAAAAAACTGCTGTTTCATACAAAAATTAATAACGAAATTATCAAAATGTATGAAACAGCTCATTTTTTTTTCGCGATTTCAGATTTGGTCCCATAGTTGTTCAGTTTTATGGTCCCTATCTACCATATTCAGCTTTATAAGGCTTTACCAAACATCTTGAATAAATATGCGATCGATTTATTTTTAACTATCGAAGACCATGTTCAGGGTGGCATATCTCCAAAAAGCTTCCTACTTCGCAATCCAGGCGATGATATTTGATAACACCAAGCTAATGGCTATCTTGCCAATTTGGTCTAGTCCCAAAATGCGATAGATTGAAAATTACCCTGGTTGGCCGGCGGTCTTTTAAGCAAGGTAGAACAGCAAAGCAAAGAAATGAAACCGGTAGGTCTGGGGCCAGCCTTACTTACTATGAGTGCAACCTCCATTGTGGATATATATAAGCTTCTTGCGTTACGCTATGCAACATGACGGTATGTCACTGATTAAATAATTTGTAATGAGTAAGTCTGTCTAAAAAGACTGTTTACATGAGAAATTATTAAATTATTTATAAAAACTTATACTGGCAATGGTAACCCTGTTAACTTATTTATTTAGATGGGTAATTGGTGGGGTCATAGACATAAGAAAGTTTTCGCTGCGGCCGCTGCGCTCAAGAAGACCAACAAACCCCGCGTTCCAAATCACGCCAACAGCGCTGTTAGCGTATAATCCATTAAATTAAAGTAGGGCCATTTTAATAGGCCACATTTGACATTTGTCAATTTTCGATTCATAGTGAGGTGACCGTAGGTGTTCATAGCTTCAAAACATCGATTAAAGTGAATGAATCTACCTACGATAAATAGTGGAAATAAAATTTGATATCGCGTGCCGCCAATTTCTAATATAAAAATTGATATTATTCATTATTGTGAGAATATTCATTCACAAGTACTCATTGCATTCAACTTTAGATTTTTCGATTTTTGGGTAACATCCCTAGTGTTTAAAAAGAAAAAGTTTTCACTGACATAACATTGTAACGACGTTTAGTTTTATAAAACAAAAATTGTTTTTTATGTTTAGAATGGTTTTTCAGTGAAAATAAATCTTAAAGGTAATTTTTTCGGTCAGTTTACCGTAAATATACATTCGTAAATAAAAAACATGAAGTTATTGTGCTGTTCTAACATAGAAAAAAAATATTATATTTGATGCCCGCCGTTACAAGGTTACGTTGAAGAATTTTGATGAAGTGTCAAATGTGGCCTATTAAAGTGGCCCTACTATAGGTAGGTACACAAATACCCTATTTGTGTAATATTTTGTGACTTTTTAATTTGGTCGGATTCGCGCTCACAGCGCTGTGAGCGTGATTCGGAACGCGGCCAAAGCGTGGAAAAGAGAAGTTAACATTATACGGACGCGCTAGGTGATTGCGTAAAGTCAATCGTATTCATTTGACAGTTCATATTGTATCATAATATGTATTCTGTGTCATAATATATATCATCCCATACAAATTGCAGCCGATGGAATACTATATGAACTGTCAAATGAATACGATTACCTTACGCAATCGCACCCACGGTCCGTGAAAAAAAGACAAAGAATCAAGTGACAATGTGCCAACATTTTTTACAGTAAGAGCCCCTAGCGTCCCGCCTTGCAAATGAGCAATCACAGTTTGTTTAAAATATTTGTTAATCCTTATTAGAATTTCAAATAAAGGTATCGTGGAGCCATAGTGTTTTGTGCTCCAAGTAATTGTGATGTGATAAAAAAAACAATCCAAGTAATCACACTTTTCAAAGGTAAATAAGATTTTGCCACACATTTCTCTAAATCCAAAATTCGCGACATTTATTCATTTATCGACGAAGAAAACAGTATGGAACGTAGTTTATTAATTTCTTTTGCCATAATGCTACAGTAGCCCGTAATACATTTAAATTATCAAAAAGGTTACCGCTCGCCGTTGTGATATAGTTATTTATTACGAAATTATAGATCCTTTAACCCAAGTTTTACAGATCGCAACCCGCCGTAACCTATATTTGTATATCTCCAAAAATGATATTTTTTAGTTTTGCGAGGTTTACCACATGGTTTAGCTATTGTCGTGTTCTACAGCTTTGTTTGATTGCCACTAATAATAGTAAGACTATGAAAAGCAGCCATAGACAGATTTAAGACCAGATGAAAATGGATGGACTGTGTACGGTCACTTTCCATAGTCTTACTATTATTAGTGGCAATCAAACAAAGCTGTAGAACACGACAATAGCTAAACCATGTGGTAAACCTCGCAAAACTAAAAAATATCATTTTTGGAGATATACAAATATAGGTTACGGCGGGTTGCGATCTGTAAAACTTGGGTTAAAGGATCTATAATTTCGTAATAAATAACTATATCACAACGGCGAGCGGTAACCTTTTTGATAATTTAAATGTATTACGGGCTACTGTACTATAATATTAGTCATATTTTATGTATGTAAGTCATATTTTAACGTATCTCATATTTTATAATGTAACTCGTTTTTCGGAAGACCTGTTTATTGACAGTGATGTTCTATGGCATTTTATTTCTATGGTATATTCACTGTTAAAAAAATAACAACTTTATTAACAGTGAATATTAATAATACGGGTGGCAACTCTAAAACACTAGTATAATATATGGGAGCTCATGGAGTTTCCTGGTGTACAGAGTGCTGGTAGAAGAGTGTGTCCATCTTGGTGTGGTGGTGAGCCGGAGATCCTTCACTTAACAAAACTCCCGATAACTACCTACTTGTGCGTATGTTATACCTACCTTACTTATAGTTTAGGCATTTAACCATAGGCATAGCTCAAACAAAGCAGGCTTGGAGCATTTAACCAAGTTATGCTCTAAGAAAGCGTAACTAGTTCTATGTAAAAAAAAAACATTAATGAAATCAACTTAAATTTAATTGTTTCTGGTTTTGTTTTAGGTTTGGTGAAGATAAACGCTTTAATACGTAGTTGTCGGTTAAATCAATAAATCCATACTTATATACATATACTTATAGATACACTTATTATTTATTTTAATATCATAAATGCGAAAGTAACTCTGCCTGTTACGTTTTCATGCCTGACCGCTGGACCTATTTTGACGACATTTGGTACAGACATAGATGGGACTTTGGGGAAGGATATAGGCTATTTTTCACTTCACTGCTGGGCAAGGGTCTCCGGTCGATAACCTGTAGTACACGCGGGCGAAGCCGCGGGTGGAAAGCTAGTAAATAAATAAATATTAGACGACAACATCACAAACATTGCTCTGATTCAAAAGTAAGCTAAAGTACTTGTGCCATGGAAATCAGGGACAATGGTGAAACTACAATCACCCAGACCTGGGGGCTAATTGTCTAGTTTTAAAAATCTATCGCAATCGCTTTCATTTGACAGATGGATGTGGCACATTGCTGCATTTCTTTGGTAAGTTTTTATTTATGCTAAAAAGAAGCATCAATGTGTTACATCTCGAAAGCGATTGCGATAGATTTTGAAATTAGACAATAGAAAGGCTGAGCCTATATATAAAAGTTATTTTTCTAAATTAACCCAGCCGGGGATCGAACCCAGAGATGGCGACACCTTGAAAACCTGTGTACAAACCACTCTACCACGGAGGTCGTAAATAATACACTTACTTTTTGTGTCACCTGTGGAAAAGAAAACTCTGAAGGGAAAAATGTATAAAATTTTGTTTTAGAAAATAATATTCATGAACTTATGATAAACTCTACAGATTTAAGAAAAGAAGTAACTGCTAAATTATTTTCTAACCCCAGTCACCAACGCGCTAGGTGGTCTGGCATGGCGCCAACCACACTTCGCTTTTAATATCAATCCGTTTTCGCCTCAACTATTTTATTGGAACTTGCATAGAATGCTGTTATGAAATCTCACTATCAATATTGCATAAAATTATGAACGACAAGCTCTCTTTTGGGTACGCTGAAAAGATATTTCAATGAAATGTCGAGGTAATTCCCTGACTTGCAGCGTTAGAATGAGACAAACTAAGAGAAATTCGACGATATCACTAGTTACTCGGTAGCTCAGCGGTTAGAACATTGGACCGGATATCAAAAGGTCGCGAGTTCGATTCCCGTCCGATAATTGATCTGGTGCGAGTCGTATTTTTTCTAGTATATTAGTATTGTATAAAAATAGCATTGGTGTATATGTCACCGTTAAAGTGCGGAAATCCGTTAATCTGCAGATCAACTAGTGAATCTGCAGATTAACTGGTCGAGTCAGTTAAAGTGCGGAATTTTTCTTAAAATAGACGATTTCCGCACTTTAACTAGTTAATCTGCAGATTAACGACCAAGGATCAGTTAAAGTACGGAAACAGGTTTTGTTATTTAATAACATAAAACAAAAGCGGGGCACGGGGGGGGGGGGTGCAACTGCAACTTTATAATCGTATTTGACCTGACGTGTCCGTCGACACGTTCGATCGTATCGAACTGCTTTATTCCTGTAGGTCCCGGGTTAGGTCAGAAATTTAAGGCAAGCGCGAAGCGCAGCGTAGCGTGAGCCTTAAATTTCGAGGTTATTTTTTTATAACAGACAACAGAAATATTTTCTTTTATTATAATAACTGACGCGGTACGTTTGCTGTTTACAAAGCAATTCTGGCTCTTGAAAACAGCAGACGCGTTAGTCGGACGCAGACGTATTAACCACGCAGCCAAAACTTGCCGAGTGGATAACGCGTCGGGTATTTACGAATATGCCCGGCGAAGCGCCAGAAACGAAGTTTTTGTAAAATAAACTTTCAATGTAGGTCTTTTACTTCAATTTCCTAAAGCCTTGGCTATTTCACTCACTGTATTCCGCACTTTAACGGTGTAGCATCCGTTAATCTGCAGATTAACTAGTTAAAGTGCGGAAATCGTCTATTTTAAGAAAAATTCCGCACTTTAACTGGCTCGGCCAGTTAATCTGCAGATTCACTAGTTAATCTGCAGATTAATGGATTCCGTACTCTAACGGTAACATATACAAAAATTTCAAATTTAAAAACACTTCGTTTAGCTGTCACCTATCTCAAGATCCGTGCCGAGGCATAGGTATACCAACATTGTTTAACAAAAATGATTTTTTAAAATCACGATAACAAATTACCTTAATTGTCATTAAAAATGGTTCCAGTTCCAATATCGTTACCAATTCCATAAAACAATATCGTTACCCCATCTCATGCACGGGTCCGTTACCAAGCAGGCTAACGCGGCTCCAATTTCCGCGCGCCGCCGCCGCCACGCCATGCACCGGTTGCAAAAAATCACATGCAGAATGCATCTAGATACGATTGTGCCATCAACAATGTGGGCCGACTGGCCGCATAGTGTGCAGTGAACAAGGCCGGTCGGTATGAAACTTGGAATAAGATGCTAATCCTTACTTAATATTATAAATGCGATAGTCCGTTTGTCTGTTTGTTTGTTACGCTTTCACGTCTTAAATACTGAACCGATCATCATAAAATCTTACATACACGTTATTAGGGGTACAGAGAAGGAAAATAGGATACCTTTCATCCAGAAAAAAAATATTCTTCTCGAGGCATAGAAAAAACTTTCGTTTCTTATATTGCTGAAATTAGGCTTTAAAAAACGGGCTCTCCCTTTTCGGCTTTGTTAGATTTGTGCTCTGGCAAATCCTACTAACTAATTGACCGAGCGAGTGCAAGTCTCTGTTTCAGTTTTAGATAAAATGCTTTCGTATATGAATCCGGATGTCCATCTGTTCTCCTTTACAGATCGCTTTTCTCAACAGATTCTCGTAATATTTTGTGAGCAAGTTCGATAAATAATTTTTTTGTCGATATTCTTTGTCCAAGTTTTAGGTTAGGGTTCTATCATCGATTTGATATAGTTATGAGTCTAACTGTGACTCTATATGTTCCCGCGTATTGCTAAAAGTTTTTATGTAACAACTTGTGTGTATACATACGATTGCTCTCGCTCATCCTGTATTTGAAAAATGTTGTAAAATATTGTAAAGTTTTCATACTATGTTACTTTGTCTATCGAACCCCGCCCTGCCGAGCGTCATGCTTCCCGCACACTCGTTGCTAAGCCACATTCACTCCAACATGCTTAATTAAATAAAAACCACTATAGATTGTTTACCTCGTTATCTAATGGAGTAAATTAAACTCCATTTTATTATAGTAATAATTAATGGACTTTAGATTGAAACTTTATTTAAAACTCAACGAATTCAATTGTTTCATAAGTTTAGTTAAAAGAACTTTATCAGCATAATCTAAATAACTTAGAAAGCCTTTTACATAAACTAGATAACGAGTACCTAAAGCATTTAGGTTTTATTTGTTCCTCGTTCGCCCCAAAGGTTCGCCCCACATACCAAAACTGAAATTTTAGAGAGATTGTCAGAATTACTAAAGTATTCTTCTTTTAATAAGATAAAATATGTCAATGCTCCAGTCCTCACTTTTACACTCCATCAGAGATGCGTTGCATGTAATGTGGTGTAATGCACATTGCATATTTCTGCGCCAGGAAACACGGAGAATGTGATAAGTAGAAAGACGCCCGTCAACCGTCAACCCGATTGTTTGGTCATCACGCCACAGTCATGTGACCACATGTTGCCAAGCTATTGAGACACAGCTAAATGTCAATATTATACCAATATACTGCCGTTCAATGTGGCAATAATTATGTACAATCGCCCACTCTGACTTGCACTCGCATCACAGTTAACCATTTTCGAGTTCTGGTGCTTTACCACTTGCAGAAATTTTTGTGAGCGCGCGCTCAGTGTGCACGCAAACTAAATCTAGTGACGACCGACGCAGCGTGCAAGTTATTTTTATTTTCGGGGTGGTAAAGTGTGCGCCTAATTATACCTACATAATGAAACTTAATAATGTGATTTTGTATGCTCAATAAAATAGATAGACACACTTCAACTCGGTTGTTCTTGATTATCACGCTACAGTCGTGTGACCACGTGTTGCCAAGTTATTGAGAAATGGCTAAATGTAAATATTGCACTAATTTATACTGATTTTAAATGTTGTAATGGTATTATCATTATTGATTATGTACGATTGGTTTCTATTTTGGTTCCGTACCTACTGACAAAACTACAGCCGGAAATACAAATAATATTACTTTTTTCCATTTTCTTCCATTTGATGTGATTTAAAATACTTTTTTAATTCGACTGTTTAATTCAATAGCGACCAATATGTATCGCTTCGCGACCACGATAAAAAACTTTGGTTCACAAAAATGCTTACTACGCTATAGTTACTGAGGAGCGTACGTAACGCTTTACACGACCCCTTATTTCTATGGTCTGAGCACGACCCCAACATTTCCTTAATTCAGTATGGGTATACAAATTATGGGTACAGTTTGGGTGAATGATCACGAAGTTTGCGTGAAATTACGCTCAAAATCAGCCACTAAAATTGGTCTGACATAATCGTTATCTCTTCAACTAGGAAAGCGACGATTCCAATTTCACTACGCGTCCAACCTTGATTTAGCAAAGCTCTCGAACGATGATTCCCAAAGTGGTCTATTCGACCCCAGGTGGACCATATCGACCCCTGTCCCCCTAGCATGACCACCGAGACACGATATATATCGCGTGATATAGAGTTTTATCGATACTCAACTACAGTTAAACGTGATAAATTGCTATATCATATCGCGTTTCGGTGGTCATGCTAGAGGGGCAGGACGTGGTATTTATCTATCCCAGTTGGTCTAATATTTTCTAAGCTAAATTGCTTAAGCTAAGAGAAAATTGGATAGTTTTCTGTCTCAAGTATTTACGCAACTGGAAAAAATTAGAATTTTATTGTATTGTCAGCTGTAGTTATATTGTTGACAAATTTTGGCAGCTTTCACATTTTAATAAAATGAGCTGTTGTACTAAAAATGGACAAAGTATATCAAGCGAAGCTAATTAACCTCCGATCACAAACGGAACATAATATTTTTTTGCATTTGATATAAGCTTGCGACATGGGATTTAATTGCTTAATGTCTTTTTTTACTTTTGAGTCAACGGTTTGTTGAATAAGAGGCTGAGAAGAAATACGGGGTTTACGTAAAAAATAATTTTGGGAACCACTGTCCTAACCCTTAAGTTCGTTATCTGGCACAACGCCGCACTTAAATTCTCCCACCGTTCGATCTAACGTAGTTAACCGAATTAGATTCCTCGTAATTTGACGCGACTATAATCACAACAGTCACTTGTTTGGAATATCAATCGAGGCACACTTTGAGAATCGCTTGCCTTTCCTGGAATAGTTTTGTTCTCGATATTCTATTGTCCTTTTGATATCGGGAAATGCTTTGTTTTAATGATCTTGTCTCACTTTCTGTTGATTTGTATGATTTCTAATTTCTGTATTGAGTATATTCCTTTCGAAAAAGTAAATTCATGTAATCATTGACGTAATGCCAGTATCCAGCATGAATTACCCGTCCACCCACTGGTGGAAAAGTTCAGTGGGTCGTGAAGGTTTGTTTTATTAGAAATTTAGAACCAATTTCAGCACCCACGAAAAGTAAAAAAATCCATAACATGTAAAAAAAATCCTCTAATCATTTATTTTTCTCACTTGAGTGAGTACAAATTTGAATTTCAAAGTTTGCATAAATTGTGTATGGTGTTTTTTTTTTATTTTATTTAAACCGGTGGTTGTCTCAACAATTTTTCAATCACAAGCAAAATTTTCTTCTGTATTTTCATGTCACATTAGATAATTATTCTAAAAAGATAAAGATTATTCTACAAAATTAATGACGTTGTTATTAACTTTATTTACACAAACAAATATAATGTAAAATAATAAAAACCAACGATTTAACAAATCTACGTGGAAATTATAATTGGTAATTTTCCAACGTATGTAAGGTTGCGTTTCCCTGTGATTTCGAAACTGCAAGAGAGGTATGCAATTACATACGTATGCAACATTCAAACGCACACCACCTGTTTCCTTTTTAATTTTTTACGAAGCATAAACTCCTAACCTTCTAACAAAGACCGACCTGCATTGTTCCTTCATCCACGTCTGGAGCACATTTGTATTCATACGCACTCAGCGTAAAACGAACGTCATGCAAACGCAAAACGAAACACTGGCTTTAAATAAAAAAATATTTATTACAATACTGATTTATAATTAAATACTTAAAACTAGAATATCACTTTACAGGGGGACGTCGTTTCCGTGGGGTATGACGTTGTCTTTTTCAGTCACTTCTTCGCGTTCGGGTGGTGTCGTCTGTTCTTTCCTGTCATATTCCGATTCAAGCGGCAGTACTGTCGTGGTGGGTTCCTCCTTCTGGTAAGGGGCTCCGGTTTCTTTAATCGGGACTTCTCTATCAGGCTCGTTGCTGTTTTCAGCTGGACCATCGATCGGCGCACTTACGATGAGGAAGCCATCGCTAGAAAGCTCAGCTGTCACCGCAGACGCGCTCGAGTTGACCGGCAACGTGTAAGTATGGAAGAACTGACTCGCGAAAATGTCACGGTCATCCTGTTTCGCCTCGTGCGATCCCTGCACGAAAATAAAGTCTCCCTTCACCTTGACCTTCAAGTCGTCTTTCTTGTAGTCCTTCACGTTAACGATAACTTGGAACTTTTTGTCGTCCGCGATTATCCTCGGGCCGATGTCTGCGAAGCTCGGGAACAATCTCCATAGGGGTGCAAACAGGTTTCCAAAGAGTGGAAAGCTGAACCATGATGCATCATCGACGTCGGCTTCTGTGATTGTTGTGACTGGAAGAGGAACTGTGGGCTTGTCTGTCGCCGGTAGCGCGGCTACCGCTGTCAAAACAACGGCAATGAAAACAACTCGCGGTGAAAACATTTTGTTTGGACGGACGTGTGCACTGTACGGTGCGGATATATGAACTGTGGCCGGCGCGGTCGCCGGAGGCTATATACAGGAGGAGGGGCGGCGCGGTGCGTGTGCGCATCGTTCATCGCATCGCGGTCTAGATTAACTGCGCAGATGCGCAAGACGTGGGTTGTAATCGATTCGCCCTCACAGAGGAAATTATTTTCATTGAACGCAGATATAACCCGATGAGAGTATATATTCTGTGCCCGATGTTAACTAATAGGTATTGTTTTGTTAGTTAATTTCTTTAAGTATTGATGTTTTTACTTTGTATTGTTGTCTACGTCCAAGCATAACTAATATGAATCGACAGGCCTATAAAATAAAAATAATCACGATAAGTGGACGCTTTCGATCATTTGTTCCTGGTGGACGCCTTCGATCATTTATTTCATCTTTCAATTTACCTGATATTGAGCCTTATTTGTGAGCAAATAGTGTCACGGAGTAGAACGAACATCGTCCATTTATCGCGATTCTTTTTATGTAATAAGCCTGCGGATACACTCTCAATCTAACAGGCAACAGATTCATGTTAGCATTGTACACCCTAATTTCAAATTCTAATTTTCTTAAGTAGTTTTTAAAGTTCTGCCGGTAATTTTGGCTTTTGGTGCAGTCCTTTTTTACCGACTTCAAGTTCGTCAAAGTTGTTTTTTTTTTCATGTATGTTACTCGATTACTCGAAAACGGCTGAACTGATTTGATTTTTTTTGTTTAAAGGTAAATACTTCCAAATTGGTCCCATTGTCATGAGGTCAGGATTTGATGATGTGATCCTGGAGAAATCAAGGGAACTCTTCAAATAAGCCTATAGGCATACCCATAGCGATTTTGGTATTTTCTTAAGTAACTTATGCATATGCTTTCGGAAAGTACCATTTTGGTGAAGTGGAACTGATGATAAAGACTTAATATTAGATATGCGTACAAACTTTTATTTCTAGTATTTTAGCCATTTATTCTTGTAGTTTATTTAAGTTTATTTTATTTTTAAGGTGTTTTTGAAGGAGGTTTTGTTGTAAAAAAAAAACTTTTTTTATATTATCAAAGAAAGCAAAACAGAAGCTTTTAAATCCGTTACGCATTGGTATTGTTTAATTCCAAATTCAATGGTATGATTTATTCTCTAATAATTTTCACGATGAATATTTGTTTTATGCTCATTGGAAGTAAGGGTCAATGTAGAAAATGAACTTTTCAATATTGTCTCAGGTCTGGGTGTGTGTCATACCACCGTTGTTTCTGATTTCCATAACACAAGTGCTATAGCTACTTACTTTGGGATTGGAGCAATGTATGTGATGTTGTCAAAAAAAAAATATATACTGCACTCCTACTTTGATCTTTGATTATATTATGGATCAGCCCCTCTGCAGTCGGAACCAAAACACGATTACTCTATGCGTCTACGTCACGCGACCTTCGGAGGCAGGCTTCTAGACTTCTCTCCGATCATCAAATTAGCTTATTTTTCTTCTAATGCAGATTATTGTGGTGACGTGAATCAGCCCCAACATTCGTGACAGTACAATAGCATGACACATTAATTTATACGTTTATAATGGATGTTAATGGGTAACTTTCTGGTGCATAAAAGCATTTTTCCTCCTTATTCAGCTTTTTGTTGTTCACATAATAATTCAATTTAAAAAGCCTTTTTTCCGGTTCCTTAGCTTTTCTCATAATAAACCCATTAAATCCAGAGCACTTAACTATTTAATCTGCGCTTTAAGAAGCTTAGCGGTACCGGAAGTATGCACTTCTCTGAAGCTAAAGCTCCCCTTTTTCTCATTTTAGTATCGATTTTTTTTTTACTGCAAATACTAAATGTGTTGGCGGCATTAGTTAGCTTCAATCAGTCCCATCCTTGGACGAATTCGTCCAAGGTCCCATCCCAGAAGTAAACAACTACTTTCGCATGCAATTAGGAAATTGTGAAAAAACTAAAAAATATCTAAACTTTTTACAGCTAATCTATTGAAAATGAAAAGTATTGTACTCAAATTATTATGTGTAAGTGCTTAATTTAAATGGATACGAAACTCATGACTTTGTGCTGCTAATGTAAGTATCACAATGCCTTGTTGACGCTGTCTGGCGGATACCGCTATCGAGGTAAACGATCTGTTTCCTACCTCGTTGCATAACAGTCATGATAGTTACAGATTTCCAGAATACACCTGATACCTGGTTCTGCCTTTGTGTTACCTATGTATCCACAAAAGTTTTTCAAGAAAAAATAATCCTAATGAATAACCCTATTTGAGTATCGGTATTTCCTATTTGGTGGGTTCGATTCCTGGGCCCTATTTCACCAAGTCGACATTTGTCACCGACATATGTCGGTTAATTTTACAATTGTCGTTACTTTAATAAGGGACAGGTATGTTGTGAAACAGGGATATTTTTTACAAGTCGACATATTTGTAGATTTGTCAGTAATTCTTGATATGAGATTGGAGCTGAGTCAAGTTTGCGTGACAATTGTCGACTTGTAAATCTTATCCACTGTTTATTGTCCCTTATTAAAGTAAAAAAGGCTATAAAAATTGCTGACATATGTCACTGACAAATGTCGACTTGGTGAAATAGGGCCCTGGTTAAAGCAGGCGATTTTTTCAAAAATCTTCGAATGCAGTTCTTATTATTTTTATCAAAATGAAGTCTTCTTTCAGTAAAAATTCATACCTTCAATATTTAAGGTACTTTCCCTCCGTGTGGCAAACTTTTGGGACACCTGGTATACGGGAAACACTCCATAGGTTTTGAGCTATTGGCGAGCCTCAAAAACTGCGACATAAATGCCTAAGATGCTAGATCCACTTAATTATTCAAATTAAATAAGCTGCATTAGCGTAATATAAAACCAACCTCATTTTGGTTCTCCTATAAAATACTCGTAACCATAAATAAAGTAAACACCCAAATTTATGAAATTCGTTATCCTGTGACCACAGACCCTTGAAAAAGGTCCAATATGTCCATTAAATAAGCAACAAAAATCAAATAAACATGAGATCGTTTGATTCTGGTATAGGTACTAAAGGAAAAGCTAAAACACGTTATTATGACTTCGGAATGCTTTGAAATTTTGTTATCTAAATACTTCGACCAGAGAAATATAAATACATATTCGGATCACGTTAATTTTTTTTATTTTCAATACAAATGATCAAAACAACTCTGCTCGAGCAGTAATGAGGGCAAACTTTGAAAATTCCTATTAAATTATTAAATAGATATATGGATATACATAACACGCAATACATTAGACAAATTCCTCATTATTCCTAAAAAAAATCTTTAAATAACAAAAAAAACATGTCAAAGTGTACCGAATTATGCATTTTTAATATTTTCTTTTTTCTGTGATTAAAAACATTTTTTTTTATTTTCTCTCTATTGTGCACTCCTCGACAATACAAACAATGCGTGAAAAAATAAATATGAATCGTATTCTTTTTTGTTACAGCTGAAACTTTTGTGAAAAATACTTGTAACAAGCAAATTTGAAGTTCCACTTGAACAGATTGTCTGTGGTAAATACCTGATAATTTATTATGATTTTTCTCTATACGGCACTAATTTAAGAATGTTGTTGCCTAAAACTAACGTTTGTTTACATTAATAGTAATGTTTTCATTCTTTAGATAACTTTTTTGGAAAAACTTTTTTTTGAAATAGGTACAGCCTTAATTTTTTTCCTCTTCACAGAATTTCGGGCAATATTTTCAGAAATTTCATTAGTAAGTAATTACATCAACACGAATTTTTGCGCTAATATTGTTTTTGAAATTATTATTTTATTTTTTTATATTGAAGATATTTTGATTTTTAACCGACTTCAACAAAAGGAGGAGGTTCCCAATTCGATCGCATGTTTTTTTATCGTTGTTCGCACGTATCTTCGACATTTATGGACCGATTTTGATGATTCTTTTTTTGTTCGATTGAGTTTGCTTGCGAAATGGTCCCATTTTTTTTTTTTCCAATCGGTCAAGTAGTTTTCAAGTAATCCTAAAATTACTATAATTTTGCATCAACTACCTTGACGACTTTTGTTGGAAAAGTGATACTTTAGTGTAGTATTTTTAACCGACTTCAAAAAAAGGAGTTTCTCAGTTTGACCCGTATGTATATCTTACATTTGGCCGAGCCGATTTTTCTACCTCAATAATATACCTAATCTACACTACCTAATACAGAAGGTTATTACACTAAAAATAAAAAATAAATATTTTTATTATAACAATGATAATGCTTATCTAATTATTTGAATATTATTCTTGCTTTTTATAGGCAGGTTTTTGAAGTCGGTTTTTTTTTGTTTTTTTATTTTTTTTTGCATTTTTATGGTTTTCTTGTTGATTACTTTAATTTGATATTTCCGGACGTTTCAGCACCTTAAATTGCCCTTTAAAGTCGATGGAAAATCAATTTGTATGCAACTAAAAGCGCAATTCTACCCGAAGAAGTCTTTTATTTCAATAACATCCTACGCTACTGTCAATGTCTGCTAAAATTCCTACAGTTTTATCACGTTCAATCCGATAACACTTAATTTTGAACTATGCACGTAAAACAAGTACATACGTGAGAGACACATCGACGTTCAGGAGTTCTTGGACAGATGAAAACATTTATTAAAATCACGTAAAATTAACAGTCAGCGAAATAATACGTGGAATTATAAAATATCACCAAGATTATTTCTATCAATGTTGAAAAGTTTTGCCAAAATAATAATTTCAGAAGTAGGTAGTTAATTCCATTCGAAAATAATTCCATTAGAAAGTTAAGAGGTTTATAAATTATAAAGCAACTTGGTATCTAGTTAATTGAATTTTTCGGGATTAGATTGTAGTGGATATTAATTCTATTCGAATTCACCAACAGAAAGTCAAAAGATTAAAGCAATTAATTTACTTTATTATTTTTTTAAATCTTTGAACTGTTGAAAAAATCTTGAAACTTAACCCTTTTTCCCAAACTGCCGATTCGTTAAACGTCTTTCTTCACAATAAATGAGTAATATTCACACTTTTTTTTGCTGACAAGTCCTAAAATAGCATGGTAATTACTGTAGGTACCTATATCTGGCATTTCGCTTAAATACTTAGGCACTTAGCAAGATCATAAATGTATTGTTTGTTTATACAATACGACCTTGAAAATATCGTACAGAAAAACATTAACATTGAGAGGAAAAACACAGAAGTGATAATATTTTTTCAATCTATAGGTAATAGCTGTCTGTATACCACGGATACCACCTCAAGTTATGTTATGTAAAAAAGTACATGCTTTTAAGTGGGTACCTACTATAATTTTTTTATATCATTATTATGTGGAGTCACTTAGTTTATTTTGTTTACTTAATCTTATTAATAGCCCAGTATCTCGATTCTGTAATAGTTATGGTACTATGGAACTGTACACACACCTGCCCCCTTACTTTTTAGGGCTCCGTACCCAAAGGGTAAAAACGGGACCCTATTACTAAGCCTCCGCTGTCCGTCTGTCTGTCTGTCTGTCTGTCACCAGGCTGTATCTCATGAACCGTGGTAGCTAGACAAATGAAATTTTCACAGATGATGTATTTCTATTGCTGCTATAACATCAAATACTAAAAATATAAGAAAATAAATATTTAAGGGGGGCTCCCATACAACAAACGTGATTTTAGCTGTTTTTGGTACGGAACCCTTCGTGCGCGAGTCCGACTCGCACTTGGCCGGTTTTTAAATGGTCATTCTACTAAAATTAACGCTAGTAGAATAGAATTAAGTACAATGTAAGGGAATGACATAAGTTAACGCTTAGCTCCTGTCAATCCAAAGGTTGTCATTCTATTCTACTAGCGTTAATTTTAGTAGAATGGCCAATTAAGTAGGCTCTCTGGAATCCTCCTGAAACTAGATTTCCCTAGGCAACTTTACGAGTATTTATAACAATGAAATCTTTGACTTTTATCAAAAATATTAAGGTGCTTGGCTACCACCGCCAGTAGCCAGGCTATCTTAGAAAAAGTATGTGTTTCCTCTTATTATAATATTAACTAGCAATCTAACCCCCGGTTTCTGAGGTACTTTATCGGAGGTTCACCTTTATTTGAGTAGTCCATATTATCTGGTTCAAAGTTGATTTTATTACTTTTAACCAGATAATGTGGACACCTCCGATAAGTACCTTCAGAACCCAGAGGTAATTAAAATCAAAAGTGCTAAATTTTCAAGCTTATTAAATACTAGCGACCGCTCGCGGTTTCACCTGCGTGGTTCCCGTTTCCGTTGGAATATCGGGATAAAAAGTATTTTATGTTTTAATCTAGGCTATCTACTACCTATATGTATGCCAAATTCCAACCAAATCCGTTTAGTAATTTTTGCGTGATTGAGGAACAAACATCCAAACATCTAAACATCCAAACCCACAAACTTTCACATTTATAATATTAGTAGGAAGTAGGATTATTTCGATGTTTGAGTTTATCTGCCTATATTGTAATACAGTCTTCTACATAAAAGTTAATTATTTCATTGCATCGGAATGTTGCACACAACCTATTTTCTCTCTATATAATTATTTCGGATATTTCATTCTCCAAACCGAAAATCAATATTACTCAGAACTTAGTAAATAGGTTTATTAAATAGGTATTATAGAACTGACAATAACTCCCAGGCCCGCGTCACGTGCCTAACTATACAATCATGCATATTTGCTTGTCAAACTTGGAAATTGCCCGACAAGTTTCAGATTAACATTTCAGTATTACAATCATGAAGTTTGACCCCTCGAGCCGGGAGACAAACACAATGCTTAAATTAACTGCAGGCATACTTGGCACATCCCTACAATAAGGGCTTGATTGTATTTAGCGGCTCACGCGCTAGGAACATCCAGAGGTGACTTAGTATGCGCAAAGTTTAGAGCTACTGACTTTGAAAATCAGATGTAATGGTAGTAGCATTGGTAGCAGTTATTACGAGTACAGTCACGTAGATAAATAATGTATATTTGAACTTTGCCACTCTACAGCTATAACCTACTTTATATTTTATTATTTGAACAGAAATTCAACAAATTGATGGAGTTCTAAGCTTCATACATATTTTTAGACGTGACGAGTCTTATACAAATTGCTTGATTTAATGTATATTACCTAATAATGTAAACAACTTACTAGATATGTTTTTCTTTTATTTTTTTTTTAAATTTGGATTTTTAGATTTGTGTTTTCCTATTTACTTTTATTTTTTTATTGCACCCACTCCCATACATCCTCTTCTTCTTGTCTTTTTACCACCAAGGTTGCTTGGAAGAGATTGCTATTTAGCAATAAGGCCGTCTTTTGTGTGCTTTTAGAAAAAACACTACGTGTACCTATTATTGATTATGTATTATACTCCACTCGTTTTTCTCTATTATTCATACTTTGAACGAAAGTCTTATATAAAAATATATTTATAAATATATCGAATATACATGACATATTTATGTATATAATTATATACTGAACATATAAGATTAAGTATAAAATAATATAAAAGTATAATACAGTATAATAGTAAAATATAAAAGCAACTATTGACTTGTACCAGTACTAAAATAGTAGGTAAACTTAAATCTTTGACCGTGAATATCTTTTTTCTCCCATGGAATTTCGGAAGGTCGTAATACAATAAAATGAAGGTATTTATGAGTACAATAAAAATCGGTAATGTTCATATTCCTACAACTGACTTTAATCTTGGGGACGTTATTACTCATTGTCCTTTACGATTTATTTTGACAAATTACACTATGGACTGACATTATGTCAAATGTGGCCTATTAAAGTGGCCCTACTTTAATAGCGTGATCTATTCTGAGAGATGCCTATAAGAAGGATCCCTCCAACTAAGATCACGGCGTTTTCGTATTAAAACAGAAGCGAATCGCCTGCTGTGTTTCTACCCTTATAATTCTCAATCTTCTATAATTTTACAATGGGAATAGGTACGATTATTTAGCTCCATAATAGTGGATGTTGTTTACAGTTCAGACAAAATTGTTTAACTTGTTGCTTTCAACTAGATACAATAATGGCTTTTACAAAGTGGCTGAGGGTTTTCTGTTTAATAAAGTTTCTAGATTTATAATTCGTTACATTACTGGTAGACCATTTCAAGGAGGTCATTAGAGCAATTGAAAAAACCGGCCAAGTGCGTGTCGGGCCACGCGCGTTGGGTTCCGCAGTTACCATATACCATGCCTTATTTCATACTACTAACATTTTTCATCTGCAAAAATAACTTTGTTTTTCCTAAAGTTTGTATAAATGACAAAGTTATATTTGCAGTTTTGAAAAGTATGCTATATATCTAAAATGACTAAATATATCTTGTTCTAACCAATTTTCGTTGAAAGTGTTTAATAAGATTTTTTACTCTCTTATTTTAAAAGTTAGAGGAGGAGGGACACACATTTTACCACTTTGGCAGTGTATATCTTTCAAACGGTTGACTTTGAGAAAAAAATGTCAAAGAAACCTCAATGTCATTTTTAAATACCTATTTATAGACACCCCGCAAGTATTGGTTAAAAATATTTTCAGTTTTAGTTCCATGTATGGGGAGCCCCCCTTAATCTTTTTTTTTTTTTTTTTGTGTAAACATCGTAAAGCGGTTTACAGAATACATCTACCTACCAAGTTTCAACTGCGTATATGTATAATCCTAATAGTTTCGGAATAAAGTGGCTGTGACATACGGACGAAGGGACAGATAGTCATGACGGATCCTTTCGGCTATGGAACCCTATAAAAGATGTTGTAATTTTATTTTATTTTATTTTATGTAGTTAGGCACAGTAACAATTAATTGGTAATTATCTTAATGAGCAAAAAGACTTATCATAATAATACATTGCAAACCAACTAATCTTATACACTATGCACGACATTACAATATTTATTAAAGTTACGAAGGTGCTGCTATTAAAAGTGAAGCTGACATTACAGTTTTAATACTTACTTACTTACAAATAAAATTAACAAACAAAATAAGACTACAAGGATAATAATGATTTTTTGAACTGCTGATAATTTTGGTTAAATAAATCAAAGTCGGAACAAAGATCGTGATAGGCATGACACATTCTATAAATGGGATTATAGTGAGAGACATTGTTATTCGCTGATGGTATACTAAAGAGGCATGCATTACGTGTGGAGCGACTTTTTACTTTGAAGTTAAGACAACCCAAGAGATCCCCGCCCAAGCGTCCATTGGCGATCTTATGAAGGAGTAACAAACCACTAACCAGTCTTCTATGCTGCAAAGTTTTTAAAGCAAAATGGCTCAGTCTGTCTTCATAATCTGGAAGTAAACGTCTAAGTCCTTGTTTACTGCACATTAAACGCACAAAGCGTTTCTGTACAGATTCTACCCTATCGATGTGAACTAGATAAATAGGAGACCATACAGGTGAACAGTACTCTAGTACTGAGCGCACAAGCGCTCCGTACAGTATCATCAAGGACTCTATCTTTTTAAACGGTTTTGAAACGCGAATTATAAAACCCAGAGCCCTATTGGCTTTACTTACTATACTGTCAATGTGAGGACGAAAGGATAGTGTACTATCAAAAATGACTCCTAGGTCTCTTATTGAGTCTACGTACTTCAAAACGACGCCATTTATGCTATAGGGATACTGAATAATATTCTTGTTCTTTGTAAAGGTAATTGCATTACATTTTCCTACGTTCAGTGACATAATATTTTCTTGACACCAGTTATTTATTAAATTTAAGTCGTTCTGGAGTTTTTTACAGTCATCTAGAGAAGAAATTTTTGAATATATTTTGATATCATCTGCGTATGCCACTGCATCACAAGATAAAGATAATAAAAGGTCGTTTACGAAAATCAAAAACAACAACGGACCGAGATTTGACCCCTGGGGTACACGCGAGGTCGATAAATAGGGAACAGAGTCATATCCACTAATAGCCACCAGCTGGGACCTATTCATTAAGTAAGACTTAAACCACCGATGAAGATCGCCGTGGACACCAAGATGCTCAAGTTTTACCAGAAGAATGTTATGATTTACGCGATCAAACGCTTTCGAAAAATCAACATATATAGCATCAACTTGTTTTTTACTGTTAAAGGCATCACATAAATAATTAAAGTATACGAGTAAGTTACTACTAGTTGAGCGACCAGTGACAAAACCATGTTGACGAGGGCTTAAGACATGACGGAAATGATTATATAGCCAGTCATACATCAGACTTTCCATAATTTTGGCAAAACAATTTAAGATGCAGATGGGTCTGTAATTGGTGACATCCCCCTTGTCTCCAGTTTTGTGAACAGGGGCACAGAATACATAATAGTACAAGTACAGAAGATCCACTCCGCAAAGTCATTTAAATAAATAACGACTCTATTCCATACCCAATAAAGTGCAATTCAGGTTTCACGCCGCTCTCTTGCCTACAGTTATATTCACCTAGAAGTTGCCTCTCTTTCTATCGCGTAGCTCTTATCTCGTCTAACGACTTCAGGGTTTCTTCTTTTAAATAATAATTAAACAACTGGTAGTTAATTTATTACAAGTTATGTGTTTGTGAAATAATGTGTAGTTAAATACGTTTAAAAAAACATAGGCTAGGTACAGTCAACGCCACATCAGACTATACATGCTGGCTTTAAAGCAATTGGCTTTATTACGAAATGAAATTGTAATTATAATTAATTTTATTTCGAAAGTAGATAGGTAAGTAAGTACCTACCTAATCTATAAATTATTATTTCAATAAATAGTTGGGCGAAGATTGTTTAGCAAATAAGACAAGTAAATACCTAAGAATAAACGGATACTAGTTACTATTATAACTAGGTACCTAGTAGACAAGCACTTCTTACGTTTTGATGTCGTTTGGAACTTTTGTAAGAGTGAAAAACGTGAGGTTCGGATCCTTTTTATTCGTATTAAGGCATACTATCGAAATCGAACTGCTAATGTGCGACCCAGCCGGCACGCGGTAGCCCTCTGAAATTAGTCCGTCCGGACGGACCCGCTACCTACTTGTAGCTTTGTACCTAAAGCGCGGAGTGCGCCTAGCCTGACAGGGGTAACTTTTGCTAACTTCCACAAATCAGGAAATGTACCCTCATGTAACGATTTGTTGTAAATATTTGTTAATGGCCGCGCCAGTGCCTTCGCACATAAACGAACAAATATTGGAGGTATACCATCAGGCCCTGGGCCCTTAGATACATCTAATCGTTTCAGACGTAACAGAATATCATCTTCATTGAACTTTGCAGCACTAATAGTATAATTCGATGGAGGAAACGAGGGATTGTATTTGACATTGTTATTATTATTATTAGTGGTGTACGTAGAAGCAAAGTATGTAGCAAATAAGTAAGCTACATCCTCTCCTGAATTAGATATTGTGCCATTATAGTGAACGTTTTTGGGGATATCATTAGAGGCTTTTTTGCTTTTGGTGTATTTCCAAAAAGCTTTAATATTAGTAGAAAGTTCATCTTCTATTTTTGAGATGTATTCTCGAAAACAAGTGCTCAACAAATCTTTACAACGTGATCTTAACGATGAAAATTTGTCATAGTCACAAGGGTCTTCGTAAATAATAAACCAATGATGGTACTTGTTTTTTTCTTTGAGAGCTTTGATTAAATTTTTTGTAAACCAGACTGGATACCGTGAGCTTCGAGGCCGGTGCAAAGGTGTATGTTTAATAATTATATTCCATATGATTTCGTAAAACTTATGTACATATTCATCACAACTAAGTGAGTCGAATGAAGACCAGTCAGTTTCATTTATGTCGACTATACATTTATCATAGTCAGTCTTACGAAAGTTATATCGATCAATAAGAATTCTGTCGTTAAGTAATACACGGTTCTCAGTTCTAATAGTAAATTCAATAGGCGGATGATGAGAGTCAATTCGTGAGAGAGGTTGTGCGCAAAAAACCTTAAAGCCAGGCACGATGTTAGTTAATATTAAGTCAAGAGTTCTACCATTGGTATTAGTGATATTATTTAGTTGCGCTAAACCGGTAAGATTCAAAAAATCCAATAGTAGTTGCGATCTGGCATTAGCTGTATCATGGTTAGTGGTTGTACCCCAGTCAAGTGAAGGAAGGTTAAAATCTCCTAATATTAATGTTCTAGTTTTGTCATCTGAAGAAGCCACGACATTTTCACATGACTCAAGAAAATTTTTAAATGAATCATCAGATACATATGATGGAACGTACACAACACAAATATTTATATTGTCATTGTTAATTTTTAAACGCAGCCATAAATTTTCTAAGTCGCTATGCCACACTGATTTTACTTCAAAGTCTAGATTATTTGTTATAGCAACAAGTACTCCGCCACCATGGTGCTTAGAGTATTGATTTTTAAATACAATATCACGATCACGTCTTACAACAGTATATCTTTTATCAAATAATTCCGTAGAAAAAATAGTGCCGTCTAACCATGTTTCGCTCATACAAATTACATCATAGTTATTGTTCATCACATTGTTAAGTATATCATCTGTTTTGGACTTTGTCCCACGCATATTCTGGTAGTAAACTTTAAGATCCATTAAATACAATTAATTCAAATACCTACTGCACTTAAGATGTACAGTATGAATGTAGTACGAAACAAGAAAATAAAAGAAAACAAAAAATTACAGACAAAAATTAAATATTCTAGGTAAGTAACTTTAAAGAGTCCATATTCTTTATCACCAAGTACCGTGAATTTTCATCCTTGCGAACAAAAATGAGGCCATTGTGCGTCCAGACGAATTTGTATTGCATTTGTTTAGCTTTCGCACGAGTTGCAGCATGGAGCATCTTGTTTGCGGGTGACAAGTGTTCCGATACATATATAGGTGTTTTGTCTCCGCTTAACCCAATAGTAGTGGAGTTGAGTTTGTTATTAGGATTGGATTTGTTGTAGCGTGAGACTGCGGATATCATTTCGTTTCTACAGCGCGGACTACGCAATTTGACAACAATAGTCTTAGGTAATTTGCTGTCTTTATTAAGTTTGGCTACCCTCGTGCAGTTTAGTATGTCCTGGTCATCAAGTTTGTACGTTACAGCATTTGCGATATTTTTAACAATGTTCACTATGTTTTCAGAACGGTTTTCAGTTACGCCATGTATCTCGACGTTAGAATCACGTAGCTGCTGTTCCAGGAGGTTCACCTTGTCACTCAATTTTCCAATATCTGCGAGGGCTGTGCTATGACTAGCTTCAAGTTGTTTATAGTCAACCATGAGTTTCTCGACTTTTGGACAGAATTCATCATATTTATCACTCAAGAAGTTAACTGACTCCTGTAGTTGTTTCAGCTGATTAGTGATTGGAGATAATTCAGCGCTTAATTGCTGGCGTATCAGTTTCGGTAATTCAATTTTCATAGCCAAAACAATTTCCTTTTTTATAACATTGATTGTCTGAATGTCTATAGCGGTAGTTGAAGTCTCCTCATCTTCAGTTTCATACGGGCTAGTATAATCCTCATTGTCAGTACTTTCTGTTTGCGGTGGTCTGGTTTTTGCAGTACACTCTGGGCATAGCCAGCCCACTGGGATCTTAGACGTCGGTAGTGGTTTGTTGCTTTTGTAATTAACACATGTTTGGTGATAGTCAATTTTACATTTTGAACATTTAACTCTGTTCCTTTTTATTTCACTATTACATTCACCACACATTAAAGACATATTCAAGGCAGGAAAAAAAAATGATAATAAAAAAAAACAATATTCTTCCTAGATTTGAACTTGGATTTCCTGCGTATAACGCGCCTTGCTACGCTTTGTGCTGTGTGGCTCTTATCAGGAGCGACGAATATATTGTAGACAAGTGTCAGTGTATTACTTATAATATGCAGTGGCCGTAGGTGATCAGCGCAAAGTTTTTTTCAATGTGCCCGCACTTGAAATTAGTTTCATCACTAATAAAATAGTCCACGAAGTTTCACAATAATTCGGCAAAACAGTACTTACTAATCGGTCAGATGCAGTTCTACTTAATAACTGAACAATTTTAATTTCACCATAAAGCACGAAAATTATTGTTTAAGTCACTGGGGTATCACATAGTAATTTCGTTATTAATTTAGATACACGGCACTTTAGGTGTAGCAAACGATACCACACAATAATCACCACTAACAATATCGAAAAAGGACAGTAAATGCAGTAAATAATTATTTTAACTAATTTTAAATTAACTTTTTATGGAGCTTGTTGTTGTTCAGAGGCAGCGCCATCTGTGATTATGATGATTATACTACTGTTATTTGCTGTTATTTATAAACATTTTTTTTTGTTAATAGCGTATTCTCTTTAAATCTGAGTTATTCCCATCCGATCCCTTGCAACCGATACCTTGGTGGATCGGTTTTATTTTTAATTACCTATTTTTTATTCCCATCTGATATCCTAGTAGTTACTTATTAGCTTATTTTTTGTAGGTACAGTGGTACTGTTTTATTAATCTGATTCTGTTGTGATATTTATTTATCACAATTAAAATTATTGCTGAGTTGCTAGGAATTTTGTTTACATGACACGTTTAAAAAATTAACAACTTGCGTCATCTAACTAGAGATAATTTATGTGTTACTCAGAACCTGACAAATCATTAAATCTATGTTAGGTATTTTTTTTAATAATAATGTACTATTTTAGTTTTATCACATGATGAAATCAGGGAAAAATAACGAATATTTTTTTTCATTCGAATTATATCCGAAAATGAAAAAATGTATCTGAGAATATCGAATAAAAAAAAAATTGTCACAAATCATGACCGTTTTGTATAGAGAATTTTCGACGGTTGCGGCTGCGTGCTACTTAGAGTTATCTATACTACAAGGTGTTTGGTAAAAGCCTTATAAAGCCGAATATGGTAGATAGGGACCATCAAACTGAACAACTTTTACTATGGGACCAACTCTGAAATCGCGAAAAAGAAATCAGCTGTTTCATACATTTTGAAATTTTCGTTATTAATTTTTGTATGAAACAGCTGATTTTTTTTCGCGATTTCAGAGTTGGTCCCATAGTCAAAGTTGTTCAATTTGATGGTCTCTATCTATCATATTCGGCTTTATAAGGCTTTTACCAAACACCTTGTATATCACGAGAAAAAAACGCACGTCAAAAGTTTTAATATTACAGTTGATTTTCTTATGCATATACTTTTGATTTAGATACAAAAAAAATTAATGCATTGTCCCTATTTCTGAAAGGTTTTTTATTATAAATTCAATCTGATTTCATTTGAATTTGATATTTTTAGAAAGCTATACTTAATAGTCAACTTGCGGACTTTACTGTCGAATTTACTGTATAATTTCTCCTATTCCCATATTTAAATTTCACATAATATATTTATATAAAACCCCAGTTTCTTTCTATTCTAACTGACACACGGAGAATAGGAGACATTTTACAGTAAATTCGACAGTAAAGTCCAAAAGTTGGCTATTTCATTATTACAACTTTGGAACAATCTCAAATTCAAATAAAATCAGACTGAAGTGAATTTATATTGAAACTTTTTCAGATATTAGCTCGTTTGTATTGAAAATTTTATTTTTGGTAGTAAGTATATTACTTATGACAACACTATTGGCGGTGCATACATTCAGTGTATGACTTATAAGTAGACAGGTAAAGATAAATAAAACATCGGGTATTCCCAATACTTATCTTCATAATATTATCATAGCTAATTTGAATTGTATTTCTACAGACATAAAGTCTTACTTGGCTTTATTTGAAATCAAACTACCTAGTCATGTAAAAATCAAGGCATGTATAAATATCTATTCCATCAAACATCATTACGTGTTCGTACCGAAAAATGATTAGCGATGGAATTACCCTGAATCTAGATATACGATTGATAAATTGATGCATCAGTTTATATAGATTTTATTATCTGCTAGTTTAGAGCACTCTTGACTTATAAATCAAGTACGTAATATTAAATTGATAAAAATCATTACACCTAATAAAAAATCTATAGCGAAGATCACAAAGGCGTTAATTTTGAAGTATGTATATCGAAAACCGGCCAAGTGCGAGTCGGACTCGCGCACGAAGGGTTCCGTTCCGTACCAAAAAAACAGCAAAAAATCACGTTTGTTGTATGGGAGCCCCCATTAAATATTTATTTTATTATATTTTTAGCATATATTGTTATAGCAGCAATAGAAATACACAATCTGTGAAAAGGATTATGCCGATTTTTCTATACTAGCTAGGCCATGATGCGCTTTGATGAAATTACCAATATACTAAAGTAATTTTATACTGATTGCGTGGGAAGAATATCATTAAAATATAATGCGGGAGAAAAGAGAAATCTCAATCTCAAGGAGCTGTTTACAGTTATAATTGTTTGACATTTTCCTATTATATGACATTTCAAAGTCAAAGTCAATGAGATATGTATGGTTAATGCGCATCATAGCCCAGAATCCGGCATGATCCTTTCAACTGTCTACCTGTAGTCGTTATCAATATGGAGCAAAAAATCACGTTTGCTGTATGGGAGCTCCCCTTAAATATTTATTTTATTATGTTTTAAGTATTTGTTGTTATAGCGGCAACAGAAATACATCATCTGTGAAAATTTCAACTGTCTAGCTATCACGGTTTATGAGATACAGCCTGGTGACAGACAGACAGACGGACAGCGGAGGCTTAGTATTAGGGTCCCGTTTTTACCCTTTGGGAATGAATTATAATGTATGGAACAGTTGATTTTTTTTTCGTACCACCCTTATTTTTTGCAGCGTTTTTTTTTACGTTTTGACCCAGAATTGTTACAGCCAAAATTATAACGTTTTTAAACATTGAGGATTGTCGAGACTTCTAGATTATAAAGAGCAGGAAGTTAATCATTATTCCACAGTACCATAATGTCCTCAATTAAGATTCGACATCCTCATTGCCACAGATTAGATGATGTTTCCGGTGGTGGTCAGATATTTTGTGATCATCAACCATTAAGGCTGTGTTCAAACGATAACACACGACCCGACTTCAACCCGAACTCAACTCAAACTCACTTCAACCGCAGCCCACCTTGAAATACATCGCTTGCATTTTGAGTCTTATGACACATTAATAAGCTCCTGTGTAATGTGCAGGTGAGTTTGAGGTGAGTTTGGGCTGAGTTTGAATTGAGTTCGGTTTGAGCGCGGGGCGTGTGCAATTGCATGGACAATATATAACAAAGCTTATTAATGTGTCACCTCAGACCAAATAAAAAAAGTAAGACGGAGTCTTCCGAACGAAGCGGTGAGGCCTGTAAAACTACGCCTTGGCTGTGTCCATACACAGTTCACGCACATACGTGTAGCGAAACTACGCCTTGGCTTTCCATATAAAACCCTGTCGCCCGGCCCCCACCCGCCCCCTTGTAAGCACACATGTACCATCAAAAACCGCAACGCTCCATCTTTATTTTTTATTTGATCTGAGTGTGTCACAAAACTCAAAATTGTAAGTGCTGTATTTCAAGGAGCTTCGGTTGAGTTGAGTTCGGGTTGAGGTCGGGTCGTGCGTTATCGTCTGAACGCAGTCTAATGTCCACACTTCCCAGCAGTGGCCTTCCATAAACCCACCACGCGGGACCTATGCTGCGCATCGCATCATCACACAACCATAATTGTCTAGGAAAGGAAGGCAGTGGACCCCCACAGTAAATCCTCAGTAGAGGAAACTTTCATATATTAAACATATTTTTTTTAATTATCTAAATCTCTTTTTTAGTTTTGGATATTTGTACATAGGTTTTGAATCATACTATATTACATCCCAAAGTTTCATCGACTGAGGATTTAATGTTGGGGTCTCCATACGAAAGATGGCTTCATTTCCTACACTGAGCAACAGGAAACAGAAGTCGTAGCACATTGAAATAAGTAATACCAATGCCCAGTGTCACCCGCAGGTGACACCTCATGTTTTGACGGTTGTAGCAATCATAGTGCTAGTCATTTTTATCGTGAAATCCATTTACGTTATACCTTATTATTAATTTATAGCATGCATAAAGAAAAACAATACTTACCGTCAGGGCATTTTTATCTCGGGTAATAATGTTCGAAATCACAAATTGTAAGAAAACTCAAGTTACATGCGAAACAACTGGAAATGATAGAGGACGTTTGGCCGATTGCACTAAACTTAAGGATCGCCTAAGTCTTTTCCTATCTACAACATGACCAAATTAAAACGGTGTCATAAACTTAGCCGTCATGTAGCTGTCATTCGCTAAGTTAACTTGGTCGAGTTGAGATAAGAAAAGACTTAGGCGATTCTTAAGTTTAGTGCTTTCACGCGGTAGAGTTACTGCTGCCAGAAATTTATATTAGATACTTCCACTTATTAGCTTTATGACCCTTTTGTGTAGTCGAAAAAATTTATAAACTCGTCACCTGCATGCAGGTGACACTGAGAATAAAAGAGTTAATAAATAATGGAAAAGTCGAACCTTCTCTACCAAATATTGTTCATCCGGCCGGGGTTTCTTTTATAAACGTTTCAATGTCTCTGAAAATTGTTGATTATAATAATTTTTATTATGGAAGTTGGACAGTTACAAAAATTTGCTTCCAACATCCAAAAATTAATTTGATAGCAAAGACAAGCAAACAATAAAATTGTGAGCCAAACAAATTATCCTGCCATTTGGTTTACTGTCAAAGAGTTCTTAAATAAGGAGTCATACTAATTACAGCTCAGTACTTATCTTAAAAATAATGAGTTTCCTCAAGACCATACACGTCACCTTAACTATGTTCTTAAATAAACTACACATTAGTTTAATGGGATAATTAAATGAAATGGCTTAAACTTTGTCAAGAAAATCACAACATATTTGTTCTTGTCAAAAGTTTCCGAACTACCTACATAAAAACGAATTATGAATATTTGACTCTATGGTTCAGTTCGGTATCTACAAATATATATATATATATATTATATATCGGTGATAGATAGATATAAAGTTTGACGGTTACTGTGATGGTAAGTGTAAGTCGAAGCAGAAGCGTAAAGTGAAACGTGACAAGTGACAAGTTAAAAGTTAAAATTTAAAAGTGAATGTAGTAACGCGATCGCAAATGGCAACGGGAAGGAGAACGGGAACGGGAACGGGACGCTAATATCTCTGGACCCTATTTTGAACGGGGACGGCAACGGGAACGCCTTCAATAGCATTTTAAAAATTGTAAAGATTTTCTAAAATGTCCACGCGAATGAAATTGCGGGCAAAAGGTAGAAATAAATAAAATCTAAGCTCAAAAGGGACTAATGAAAATCATACGCTTCAAATAAAGAGAAATGTTTTATATCTATGTCTAGTCACTTATAGTTACTATACTGCAACAGAATCATTTTAACACTTTTTCAAGCTGTAACTCAATTAAAAGCACTACTGTAGTGTCGATTTTCAGCTATGTGTTTCACGAACAAAGAGTTCATTAATTTTCCCCGGTTTCTTTTTACAGCAGACAGACCACAGTGAACGAATGGTCTTCAATGGCCGATGTTATTCAAAACACGATGCCAGCAAATAAGAACCTATAACAGGATGCTTTCCGTTCAAACAACGCTCGAAGCCATGAAAATTTAATATGATTCTCGGGAAATTTCAATATTGATGTGTGTTCTGTTGTTTAATTGGGATTTTACTATTACTGATGAAATATTGGATATGGTAATCTTGTGTAGATTTGTGGATGATAACTACATTGTAAAAAAAAGTTGCAAAAGCTTCCAAAACCATGATAACCACTACTACATGAGCTTCGCCCTGTTGCTGTTCATCAGCTGTTCGAATAATGCTGAAGTATTTTTTTTTTGAGTTCTGATAAACTAAGTGTGAGTTGCACCAAAACGCTGTCAAAGTTAAAATAAATCACGTCTATTGAAGTCGGGTGGGCTGGAGTACAACTTACTTTTTTTATTCTAAAAGTGCCACCTGACTTCAATTGACGTGTGTTTTATTATAACAATGATAATGCATTATCTTATGATTTGAATATTATTTATTGCTTTTTATAGGCAGGTTTTTGATGTCGGTTTTTTGTTTTTTTTATATTTTTTTTATTTTTAGTGTAAAAGTTAATTTAGATAGAAAAATCGGCTCAGCCAAACGTGAGATAATCGCGGAGAAACATACATATACGGGTCAAACTGAAAACCTCCTTTTTTGAAGTCGGTAAAAAAAGACTACACTAAAGTATTCCTTTTCCAACAAAAAAAATACCATCTAATTCGGTTTATAAATAAGAAAGTCGTCAAGGTAGTTGATGCAAAATCAAAGTATTTTCAGGATTACTTGCAAACTACTCGACCGATTTGAAAAAAAATGGGACCATCTCGCAAGCATATTCAATCGAACAAAAAAAGAATCATCAAAATGCCGAAGATACGCGTGAACAACGATAAAAAAAATAAAAAATAACATACAATCGAATTGAGAACCTCCTCCTCTTGTTGAAGTCGGTTAAAAAGAAAACGAGCTAATATAAGGTGACACAGAGCGAAGTTAATTAACATTACTACCTTCAGTCATAAATGCCTAATTGAAACAAGTACTCTGCTCACTCATATTCATGAGTCAAACCTGCCTTTGTGACGGTTCTTAGTAACTGCTCGTCAGATGTTGACTCATGCAGGTAAACATCAATGTTTTTGAGAATATTCCTCGTTTTGTTTTGAAACAAATTGAACAATTTCAAGGTGAATAACAATACTCGTAGGATCAAAGGTGAAAATTTATGAGGATCGCTTCAAAACGTAATTCTAAGACGAAATAAGTATTTGTTATGAATTGTTGGATTCACAATATTTCAGTGAGGGATATTAATAATTATAAGTGTATGTGTGTGTATGGACGCTGTACGTACGACGCCCTATTTGCTACATAAATGAAACTGGATATTTCCACTTGAAATGCTTTTTTATTTCTTTACTGATAAATTATATAGCACATGACTAGAAGGTCCGGCGCCGAAGCATGAAGTGCCCTGACAAAAGAACCACTGCTAGGAACTCATTTAAGCATAGGCTACATAGGCTGCAGTCTAGGGCCCGCACCACATGTGTTTTTTTGCATTTTTGAATTACGCGTATGAAACCACAGATTACAAAACTAGTGGATGAAACTGGCTAAAAATCGCGCTGCGCGGCCGTTTTTTCGCTTTGGACAGGCAAGATTACAAGATTAGTGGCTGGACTGGAACACACTAAAAATCGCGCTGCGCGGCCATTTTTTGTAGAAAGACAGGCCCGATTACAAGATTAGTGGCTGAAACACACTAAAAATCGCGCTGCGCGGCCATTTTTTCCTAAAGATAGGCTTATTTTTATAAGATTAGTTGCTTAAACTGACTAAAAATAGCGCTGCGCGGCCATTTTTTACAATAGTCAGGAATAATTTTTTTTTTCAACCATAGACAGGCATTTCTCTGAAAAATCGTGCGTTGACACCGCTCTACAACTGCTTTTTACTACTAGACGGGGGGCCTGCACCACAGAATCAGCCTAGGGGTCCATAGTTCTTAAATCCGGCCCTGTAGGAACTGTTTCGCATTCGAAACAAAATAGTTTTAAATAATTATTTTTCTTTATAAGGTTTGACCATAAAGCTACTGAAAAAGCCGAATACGATGTCACTACATCACAATACATTTACTAGACCTCCAACTAATGGTTAGTTTAGGTACAAGTATTTTAAAAATTCCCGTAATTTTTTTTTAAAATTATCTTTTTACAGCCTTGTCTTGATAATAACAAAAAACAATTATCTAATTTGGTGCAGTCATTCTACTGTTATGAGCTTACTATATTTTGGCGATTAATATTATATGACGAAAAAGAGAAAAAAAAATATCTTTCCATAAAAATTTTTGAAAGTTGTCTTTTATACAAAACTTGTCCTGATAATAACAAACACAACAAAAAAGAGTTAATTAATTTGGTGCAACCGTACCTACGTACATTTTGTCGATTCATTTTTATTAGAATTAGATTTAATAAAATAGCATTGTGAATGATAAAATCTCAAATTTTAAAATATATAATTGGTAAATAAAGTAATAGTGGTGCCCTCTACTTCCGCTTATCGTTCCTTACACTTAACAAAATATAAACCATTTACATAGCCAACCGCAAAGTCCTCCATTTTAATTAATTTTAATTAGAAAATTAACTGTAAAGTAACACAACATTCATCGTATCCCTTGAATAATTATTTAAAACAAGAGGCCATTAGAACAACGATAATTTCCGCTATTCCTGTTATCAACTGACTTTGCCTTAGTTTAATTAAATTAACATAAAATACGACATTATAAATCGCTCGGCCAAGAAGATTATCTCGTTATTTTATTTTAATGTTGTTTGTTACATTTTGCTTCGTGAACAAGCTGCTTTCAAGTAATTTGTTAAGGCGCTTTCCTGACCGAAAGTAGCGCCGCGCGGTGAATTTTACATTTTATATAATATTGTAATTATAATAGATAATTTTAATAAAACTTCTCGTGAAATTTTTAAGGCCTATAGTCTAGTATTTTTAGACGGTATCATTACATTCCCTCGTAGCCACTACTAAGTAGATAGCAAAACTTCTAAAATTGGCCGTTTTTGACACATTCTACCAATGACTGCGAGGGAATATAGTGATACCTTCTAAAATAGACTATGGGCCCTGAAAATTCAACTATTTTTTAATTAAAATCCTTTTCTATTAACAACTTTTTAAATAAAAACCTCTGAGGGCACCACTCTCGGTCAGGGAAGCGCCTTAAGTCTTTGTCATATTAACAAAAGTCACAACCATGATAATGTTAACGTTGAACTCGTCGCTGCAGTCTGCCAGATGTCTACCCATCTGGTTAAACTCTTTGAATCTATGATATTTTGTGTAGTTACCCAGTAATCATAATATTAGCCGCACGACTGAGTAAAGACCTCCCCTTTAGAATAATATCATTTTTAGAAGCTCTCCTCCTAGGTATAAGAGTCCTGCTCGTATGTAAAGTGAGGCAACTAAAATTGAGCCATAATGGCTCAGCTCAGTTTTAGATTTATATCCTTCATACGTTACGTAATCGTAGGTATCTAAAAAAATAGTAACTAGTGTACTTTTGATAGTGCGTTTTTAAGGAACTATCGTCAAATGTTATTATTATATTCTATTATATTCGCCACGACGTGGATCCCGCGCTGCCCGCATCCAACTATTGCCAGTGTATTACACCTATTCATACTTCTCGATATTACTAGCTAAACTACGTTGTTTTTACCTGATCCATAAGAATAAATAAAACTGCTTATTCCCGATCACAATATCTGTGGACCTCGCTGGAATGCGATTTCGCAACCCCCTAAGCCGATAAATAAAATAAAAATTCATAGGTATTACTTAATTTGAAAAAGTGAGCTTTTGTTCTTTCCTATTTCTTGTGATTCTTTTTCTTCACACCATAACAGAGCATCAACGCCAGGTTCACAAAAATATTGTGACCGTGTTATAATGAAACCAGTTAAGTAGATTAGATATTATTCCTTAATAAAGTTGCTTAAACCTATACTAAGTCCATATAGAACTTTAAATTTCCCAAAAAGGCATCATTAATTTTCATATCAAAATTGTTCTAAATCAATAAAGTTGTTTGCGAAATAGGTTTTGAGAAAGTTATTAACTCGACAATTAACCCTTCAGCCTGTTATTTGATGAACAGAATAATTACTTAAGAATTAATTAAATATCTTTTGTTTGAACAAAACACAAGTGTCCCGAATGAAATTATTTATTAAAAGCTGTTTGTAAGTAAAAATAAGAGTTTTCAGTTTCGTTTTGTTTTGTAATTCCATTCTAGAAGTTGCTATTGAGACTAATGAGACTACTATTGAGACTAATAAAAATAAGTTAACTTAATAAAATAAGTGATCAATTTAAAGATGAACTTAAGCTTAAACATTAACACGTGTTTCGCTATTGTAGGCACATAACGTGGTTTTCCAGGATTTTAACTTTTACACAATATATTTTACCATGTCCCGACAACTAACGATAAATTGATCACTATAAACTTTGTTATCAAAGCAAAAAAACTTAGGTATCTTATTAAATGCAATATGTTTGTAGTATTGGGCGATTACAACTTTAGTTTGTACATTTACACTTATTTGTACATACTAAAGTTGTATTCGCCAAATACTGGACTTATTTTAGTTGCTTTTCGTTTTTCTTGAGAATTTTGGAAATATGAGTAGATTCTGTTCTCTCCAATGTCCAATTTCTTTCATAGTAAATAATCACTGCCTTAGGGCGTGAAGACGATGACGTGAAGATCAAACAACCTTCCGGATTTTGATGTGAAATAGCTGAGCTGAAATAAGCACGCGTAATCACAGGTAATATCAAACCGTAAACTACATACTAATAGTATACCATTATTTCATATAGGATAGGTATGTCTGAATCTTAAAATAAATTAGTCCATAAGCCCGCGACAATATTGCCTACGTCATATGACATCACGATAAAATGCATGGCACACGGTTGGAATTGTTGTGCAGAACGAAGATCAGAAGATTATCGCAAATAAAATTGCCCGGAAGCTTGAGAAAATCCTGCACTTCCGGTTGAAAATAACTTTTGAAGGACTTCCGGCCAGATGTGGCTTGGCAGACTTATTAATTCTCAAACACACTATTATTAGAGAGAGTTTACATAAGTCTGTCAGTTCTGAAATGGCCGAAAGTACTTGAAAGACGGTACCATAGATGGTCACCACCGGATACCTTTTCCTACGTCATGTGACATCTTGACGAAAATTATTATAAACGTTTTGAAATAATAGTGTGTTTGAGAATAAATAAGTCTGCGAAGCCATATCTGGCCGAAAGTCCTTCAAAAGTGATTTTTAACCGAAAGCGAAGGATTTTCTCCAGCTTCCGGCCAATTTTATTTGCGATAATATTCTGATCCTTGCTTACCACAACTTTTCCGACCGTGTGCCATGCATTTCATCGTGATGTCATATGACGTAGGCAAAACTGTCGCGGGCTTACGGACTAAATTAATGACATAATGCCACAAAGTCTGATTATTATATTGTAGAACATTATTTCCATCGTGTTCTACAATGTTCCGACAGGTGGCGCTTTCAAATTTAAGTTCACGTCGGCGGCGCGGTAGGCGGATGTAGGTACTTAAATATTGGCTCTGCCTAACGAACCTCATAGTTGATGGATTAGTTAATATAAACCACAAACCATACAACAAGTAAATAAACATAATATTAAACAAAACCACTGATGTTAGAATAACAAACTGATAAATTACAATCTCTCCTACAGAATTCAATTAGCAATAACACAAGAACTACATTTTGTTTGCTAAAAAGTGTAGGATTCTTTTTCACACTGAATCAACAAAACACAAAATAATTATCACAGGGGCTGTAAATTGAGATGACTTCACGTTTTTAATATTCTATTTCTTTATAGCTTCCCCCATAACAAGTATTTTGTTGTAATTGGATAAATACCTGTTTGTTAAGCGCTTACTGAAATTAAAATAATAGCAACAATGCAATTTTGATTGTCACGAATGTGTAGGGTTCTTTTTCCTTTTTTGTTTACCTACATCTACTTACATCCATTTTATAAAAGTCCAATAAGAAATAGATTTTTTTTATACTTAAAGTAAAAGTACAAAAAGCTTACAAACCTTAATTGGCTTTGAAACCGGTCGAGCCATAAATCTTTCTCCCTTACTTAATACTTTCCAAACAGTACAAAATAAGTACAACGGCTTTTAGAATCCAAAGTAAGTAGCTTCTCTTATTGAAGACAGAGCTACCTAAATAAATTCGAATTAGATTAATAAACGCCTTACTTTCAAGGCCTTTTATTACTTACAGATAAACAAGATTTACTGACTCATACGAGTATTCTTACGTACCTATCCAAAATTTAATATAAGTTTCGGAATGAAATAAGTACCTACAGCTTATTGAAATCTAAACTTATTTGTAGTTTGAGCTGATTTCAAGAGCGATCCTTTTCTCAAAGGAATAACTTAAACACTTAAAATCCTAATGAGGTCTTTGAAACAAAAATAAACTTATGAACTCGAAAAAGCTTTTGGATCATCTTAATCGTTTAATGTTTGTACTTACAAGTATTAGTAAAAAAATTAAGCATGCAATAGAAAGTATCTAAGTAACTGTTCTTAAGTCAAAGTAGATAAACTTTATAATCGTGATTGAGATTATTATCTAAGTACACTTTGTGACGTTCTAATAGGGAATATGCATCAATTTTTTTAAAAATCTTAATCAAAAGTATAATGCGTGAGAAAATTAACTGTAATATTAAAACTTTTTTTCCTGCGTTTTTTTCTCGTGATATAGTTACTTAAAGTTAGCGCGCAGCAGCACCCGCCGAAAACGCTCCATACAAAACGGTGACGTCACACATCACGTTTCAGGTGTGTTTTGGCGCGTTTAATATGGAGTTAGCCAATAATCTTCAATTATCTCCCTAAATTTTGCGTTAAAGTACATATGTGTCATACAAAATATTGTTTCTTATTCGATATTCTATCTGACTGTAAAATTCATTATATCCGAAAATGAAAAAAAAAATATCGTTATTTTCCCCTGATTTCATCGTGTGATAAAACTAAAACAATTCATTTTTTTTAATTTTTTTTCCTGTTCCATCATGTTTTTATATGTGTCCGCAGCGATCAAGCTCAAATTCATCAAAATCGGTGACTTATGCATATTCTCTATTTTTGAAATTGGTAATCGAAATTGTGCACTTTCAGAAAAAGGCATTTTTTAAGTTAAAGGACACCAAAAAATATGTTATCGTTCTTGTTTTTGAGCTAACGACTTACATAACATAAAATAGGAAAATTGAGGATACCCACATCATGTATTTTATTTAATAATAAGCAATATTAAAACCGACCAAGTGCGAGTCGCACTCACGCACGAAGGGTTCCGTACCAAAAAACGGGAAAAAACACGTTTGTTTTATAGGAGCCCTCGTTAAATGAATATTTTAATTTTTTTTTTAGTATTTATTATTATAGCGGCAACAAAAATACATCATCAGTGAAAATTTCAACTGTCTAGTTATCACGGTTCATGAGATACAGCCTGGTGACAGACAGACGGACAGCGGAGTCTTAGTAATAGGGTCCCGTTTTTACCCTTTGGGCACGGAACCCTAAAAAACGTAGTTTTGCATCATTTTCACAAAACATTAAATATCTTTGAATTAAAAATCTCGTGTACTTTTTCTCGTGGACCTCTCATTTTACTGGACTTTAGAAATACACATAAAAAACGTGTTATAAATCAATTATGTTGTATGTAAACATACGAAAAACATTTAACATTTTGTAAAATACTTTGATTTGCAATTTTCGTTTTTGGAAGATTATTGTTTAGAACAAGTGGCCACATTTGTTATAAACTCGTATTGAATACATACCTATTCATCTATTCTTATTCATACCGTCTCACAGCTTCACTTTTAAAATGCAGCTGCCTTTTATCTTTGTAATTTATTAAAAACCAAAGTTGGAATTCGAAACGTTTTTTTCTTAGAGTAAGACGGGCTTCTACAGAAAGAGAAGCCATACGAAGCGTTTCCCCTCTGCCGAAGTACAAGCCCAAATGGGCATACGCGTTAGTAAAACCAGTTGCGCCCGGATTTCTTTCTAGACCGAGTCCAGTCGCGCATGTGAACGCTGCTCTGTTTAAAATGTCGAATTGATGAGTTTTTTGCTGTTAAAAGAGATCTTGAACATCAAGTATACAAAAAGACGGTTTTACATTTCACATAAAAGTATTTTTTTATCGTATTATTGCTATTTGTTTACATTTAAACATTAAATTCGTATATTTTATTCTTGATTAGTTGTCAAATTTGTTCAGTGACATCGGGTCTGCTAGTCCATAGCTCGTCCGTACAAATTTCAGATCTGTCGCTAGATAAATCTGAGTTCTCGCCGATGGGCAACTTAGTGATGTTACCGTTAAATAATGTTTGTCGATAAAGTGTTGGTCAATCTGGCCCTCATTCTGCGCCAAATTCATTTGTGAGATTTTTGCATGATTTGCTCTGCACTGATGTGAGCGCGACAGATATCGCGAAATAAATGTCAAGTGCTTCTACACAGGCTCTAGCAATGAACAGAGAGCGCGAGCGTATAAAAATGACCTCTTTATTGTTATTCACCCCATCGTAAAATGATTGAGTTTGTAACCTTTATTCCTTTTTCCGTATCGATATAAGCTGCATCGACAGTTGAGCCCAGCCCTTTATGTCAAAAACGTGTCATATTTTGATGTGTGACTCATCCGTTCACAAATTTTCGCTGTTTTGTTTTATTTTTTATGTGTGAGTGTCGTCATTACAGTGTTGTTTTTGTATGTGGGTATGCGGAACTGCACTTGTGTGCATTTCCCCCCCCCCCCCCCGCAAAAAATGCCAGAATAATTTGAATAGAGTAATAATCGCTAAGGCTTCTCCCTTCGTGACAAACGAAGCCTTTTGTTGCTCGAAGACGTCGGACGTTCAATTCATAATTCGAACTTTTTGGTCTTAGAGTAAGACGGGCTTCTACAGAAAGAGAAGCCATACGAAGCGTTTCCCCTCTGCCGAAGTACAAGCCCAAATGGGCATACACGTTAGTAAAACCAGTTGCGCCCGGATTTCTTTCTAGACCAAGTCCAGTCGCGCATGTGAACGCTGCTCTGTTTAAAATGTCGAATTGATGAGTTTTTTGCTGTTAAAAGAGATCTTGAACATCAAGTATACAAAAAGACGGTTTTACATTTCACATAAAAGTATTTTTTTATCGTATTATTGCTATTTGTTTACATTTAAACATTAAATTCGTATATTTTATTCTTGATTAGTTGTCATATTTGTTCAGTGACATCGGGTCTGCTAGTCCATGGCTCGTCCGTACAAATTTCAGATCTGTCGCTAGATAAATCCGCGTTCTCGCCGATGGGCAACTTAGTGATGTTACCGTTAAATAATGTTTGTCGATAAAGTGTTGGTCAATCTGGCCCTCATTCTGCGCCAAATTCATTTGCGAGATTTTTGCATGATTTGCTCTGCACTGACGTGAGCGCGACAGATATCGCGAAATAAATGTCGAAATAGTAGATTATACAACATGTGAATAAAAAGGGAATTTAGTTCGAGGGACTAACGGCCGTCTCTCGAGCAAGATAATTAGGCGCATGATAGCTGCATGTCAGCTAAGTTCATAACACCGTTTTAATTTGGTCGAGTTGTAGTTAGGAAAGACTTATGCGATTCTTATCCAAGCTGAATACTGACCGTAAGTAGTACTGTTAAATAAACCATATTCAAATTAAAGCAAATAACACTGCTAAGAGCTGAATAGTAGCCGAAGATTCAGCATCGCTCTGTATAACTTAAAATCGCTTATTATTCACTCTTATGGTTGAATTAAACGCACTTTTTAGAGTGGCGATGGTAAAAAAGCAATTATTCAATGATGTAACTGTGATCAACGTTAAGACGGGGAGCGATCACCGATTGTTGTAAATTCAAATTGTTGGGTGTGCTGTGCAGATGGCAGTACTGTCATTAGAGGATTCGATCCCGGGATCCCGGTTTTCGGGATCCCGACCGTTTTTTAATCCCGAAATTTTCGGGATTGAGTTTTTTTAATCCCGGGATTTTCGAGATTGGTTAATTAATTTTAAAAAAGTTGCAAAATATAGTGCGAGATGCTAAACGCTCAGTGCCAGTTCCTCAATATGTCAACCCAACCCAATCACCTACACTCTCGAGCTTTTTGTATAAAGCTCGAGCGTATAAAAATGACCTCTTTGTTGTTTTAAATTTCCATGGTTATTGACGTTAATAGAATAAACTATGTCGAAATTTACACCATGTACCTGTTTATTTTTGAGACTCCGATATTTCGGCGCAGTTGCATGCGCCATGGTCACGGAAGAACTGTCGATTGTTGCGTGCGGGTAGATGTTATTGGCAGACGAATCGGTCTACCCTCCGTCTAGTTCTTTTATTACTACGTTCGATACCGGTACCACTGTCTGGAAACTCACTATTCACTCGAATTTGTTCTCGACACACGACACTCACTGTATCTGTACGCGAAACGGCACTTTTTTATTTTTGTTGTTTTTACACAACCGGACTACTGGATTCCAGACACTCGACAATTTAAACCCATCCTCACGATTGAAATTTTTGTATTTGGTAATTTCAATCGCTTCCCTGACCATTCTTGGTATGTAGTGGCGTTCTGTTGAAATAATCTGGGGGTTATGTAACTCGATCCAGTGATTTGTGTCCGAATGAATTAAATGTTCAGCAATGGCCGATTTTTGCGTATCGTTGTTTTGGACAGCTTTTATGTGCTCCTTTATACGGCATGCTATTGTGCGTTTAGTTTGGCCTATATGAGCTACCACAACTGCAGTCGATCTTATAAACGCCAGGTTTCTCCAAAGGAAAACTATCTTTCGGGGACCGTAGACATTGCGATACCTTTTTCAAAGGAGTGAAGATAGTTTTTATTGCGTACTTTTTCAAAATATTTGAGACCTTATCTGTCACTCCCTTTACATATGGCAAAAATACTGGCTGTCTATCTACATCCGCCTCTGTAACTGGTGCTTTTTCGTGTGTCTAGGTGGAAGCTTTCTTGAATATGCGCCGAAATATTGGAGTCTCAAAAATAAACAGGTACATGGTGTAAATCCCGACATAGTTTATTCTATTGACCTCTTTGTTGTTATTTACCCCATCGTAAAATGATTGAGTTTGTAACCTTTATTCCTTTTTCCGTATCGATATTGCTGCATCGACAGTTGAGCCCAGCCCTTTATGTCAAAAACGTGTCATATTTTGATGTGTGACTCATCCGTACACAAATTTTTGCTGTTTTGTTTTATTTTTCATGTGTGAGTGTCGTCATTACAGTGTAGTTTTTGTATGTGGGTATGCGGAACTGCCGCCGCATACCCAATGCGGAACTGCACTTGTGTGCATTTTCCTCCCCCCCGCAAAAAATGCCAGAATAATTTGAATAGAGTAATATCGCTAAGGCTTCTCCCTTCGTGACAAACGAAGCCTTTTGTTGCTCGAAGGTTTTTTTCATTTAAAAACAGGCGTTCTTACAACTCTATGAATTTATACTTTTGTAAAAGAAAAAAAACTGGCCTGAAACCTTAGATCATAGATAAAAATGTTTTCCACAATTTGTCGCGAAACAAACCGCCCGCCCTCAACGTTAGGTATGGGTTTGAGATCGTGGATGCTGACTTGACGTGCACTATAAAACGTGACTTGTGACTTGATCAAGAATTTTTTTTATTTCTATCCTACAAAGAAAATGTATGATTCACAAGTATCTCAATTGGTCCCATTGATCCAAGAATGCCTGAGAGAATCTCCAATCAGATAAATAAGTAGACTACCTACAAACATTTTTGGTTGTATCCGGACAGTAGGTACTACAAACATTTTTGGTTGTTTACGGGCACATTTTAATCAAGTAAAATTTTGCAAACACAAGTCGTGTTTGCAAAATTTTACAAAATTTTACTTAAATTTTACTTTTTATTTCAGGTCCAAAAGACTGAAAGTTACATTTTATCAAAATAAGCAGAGCCTAACAAACTGAAAGTGCTACAAGAAGAAAAGCAACAGCTTTAGAAGAAAGTACATTTAATCTACACCGTCATTTTGTAGTCGTTTTAATTAACTTAAGGGAGTGTTCTACTAATGGAACTAAACATTTTTGCCCAAGAAACATGGGTCGAAAAACGACAAAAAATTTTGACTTTCCCATACTAATAAAATGTTTTGGCCGTCTAGTTAGTATGGGAGATCCAAAATTTTTTGTCGTTTTTCGACCCATGTTTCTTGGGCAAAAATGTTTAATTTCATTGGTACAACACACCCTTAAGCTAATTAAAACGACTACAAAATGACGGTGTATATTCAATCTATCAAAAGATTGGTGCTAAACCCATCAGAAATAGCTCTAAGCTGCTAAAGGCGTCCGTCCCAGTACAGTGTCTAAACGGCTTCATACGTCAACTAGCTAATGCAAGTTAATTTTATTAACCGACTTCACAAAAAGGAGGAGGTTCTCAATTCGATTGTATGTTTTTTTTTTTTATCGTTGTTCGCGCATATCTTCGTCATTTATGAACCGATTTTGATGATTCTTTTTTTGTTTGATTGAGTTTTCTTGCGAGATGGTCCCATTTATTTTTTTTTCAAATCGGTTCAGTAGTTTTCGAGAAATCCTGAAAATACTATGATTTTGCATCAACTAACTTGACGACTTTGTTATTTATGAACCGAATTAGATGTTTCTTTTTGTTGGAAAAGGGGTACTTTTAGTGTAGTTTTTTTAACCGACTTCAAAAAAAAACGGTTCTCTCTCAGTTTGGCTGAGCCGATTTTTCTACCAAATAATATACCTAATATAGAAGGTACTTACACTAAAAATAAAAAAATAAAAAATTGTTTTAAAAAACAAAAAACCGACTTCAAAAACCTGCCTCTAAAAAGCAAGAAATAATATTCAAATCATTAGATACGCATTATCATTGTTATAATAACAACACGTCTATTGAAGTCGGGTGGGGCTTTTATAGAATAAAAAAAGGAAGTAGTACTCCAGCCCCACCCGACTTCAATAGACGTGTTGTTATTATAACAATGATAATGCGTATCTAATGATTTGAATATTATTTCTTGCTTTTTAGAGGCAGGTTTTAATTCATAAATTCACAAAAATTTGGAATGTAAACGCAACACATATACTTTTAGCAAGATTTCAGCCTTTCATTTCTACAAAACGGGCAAAACCTAAAAACTAAAAGTGCTTCATCCATTTCAGCGTAACAGAAGGGCAAAACCTAGATCTTTAAGTGCTACAAGAAGGATAAGATAATTTTAGAAGAAGGCAGGTTCAATCTATCAAGAAAAGATGCTAACCAATCCGAAAGAGCCCCAAGCTGCTAAAGGCGTCCGTCTCAGGGACTAAACGGCTTCATACGTCATCCGGCTAATGTACCGTGGAGAGCGACTTCTGACGTCACGTGAAGCTCTTTTACCGGCGGATACTACCCGCCATATATTATCTTCTAAAGAAAGACCAAGGGGCCTTAAAGGCGATATTGTATAAGAAATATTATTTTAATTATCTAGCAGGAATCCTTTGAGCACCATAAATAGAGATACTTTTATAAAACATCTGCTGCGGGTCGATTCTGTAACCAAACTCGAACCTCACTTCACTGCACTGGAATTTTTAAATCATAAATGAGATAATGATAGGCTATTTTTTAGGGTTCCGTACCCAAAGGGTAAAAACGGGACCCTATTACTAAGACTCCGCTGTCCGTCTGTCTGTCTGTCTGTCACCAGGCTGTATCTCATGAACCGTAATAGCTAGACAGTTGAATTTTTTACAGATGATGTATTTCTATTGCCGCTATAACAACAAATACTGAAAACAGAATAAAATAAATATTTAAGGGGGACTCCCATACAACAAATGTGAATTTTTGCCGTTTTTGGTACGGAACCCTTCATGCGCGAATTCAACTCGCACTTGGCCGGTTTTTTTCTTATTACAAAAGATTTTGGATAGCTACGGTAGCTACTTAAAACCTTTTGCAATCAGTAAAGTAGCTTATATTCAGCGAATTTCTAACAAATTCACGCGAAGTGAAGCGAGGTTCGAAGTGAGATGTGAGTTTTGTTACAGAATCGGCAAGTAGTTCCTTCCATATTGGAATAATAGTTTTAAGATTAAACTTTTTATTATTCGGTAAATGAAACATCATGAACATTATAACACAGCGCTTTTAGACCCCTACCTTGACGTATAAACACGGCCTTTTTCTTTTCATCCTTAACAAAAAATTCACAGATTTTACAGTCCCCGCAAGAATCGGAGCATTGAAAATGAACACCAAAATTTACGAAAAACTAAAATCAAATCAAATGCAAAGTCCTATTATATGTTTAAAGTTACCTGGGTAGTACCTATTTATTTTTACGATTGTGACACTCGGCTCCGCCTCGTGTCACAAAAGCGCCCGCTGACTGCCTCGACGCGGCCGAAATATTATTAACCTATTTTCAAAATTCCAACGAATGCACTTCTCGTTTGCTTCTGCATCTTTTAACACTATTATCATGACGATCGGCCAATAATCATAAAAGCTACATCACTTTTTATGTACGGAAACACCCGTTTTTCAACAATTCCAAATCTAAAGGGACCACCTACAGGTCACAATTATTAACCGATTTTCAAAATTATTTCGCCATTTGGTAGCTAAACTAATACCATATGACCCTTTTTTTCATTTTTTCTTAAGTCGGTTTTTGTTTCGAAATATTTACAATTTAGTAAACAAACACCCCCCTAAAACCCGGAATTTTGGGAATTTTGCAAAATTCCAAAAAAAGTTACCAGTAGATTTTCAAAATTCAAACGTTCACACGTGTCTCGATAAATTCCTCAACTTAAAATACTATTTTTATCTCGATCCTCCCAAAATCTTCGCAAATATGGCCAAAAATACGTCTCAGGCGATTTGCATCTGATAACCATTTTCAATGGTAAAAATATGTAATAATAATTTTAAGACGAGATTCTAGTTGACACTTCATAGAATTTCACACTCTATAAATATTGTAAGTTGTGACAACTAAATAGAATTGTTCAGTTATTGAAATATGAAAGCTAATATCAACTGCGAAATCGAATGAAACCCTCGCAAATGGAGCAGTAACTATCTTTCGTTTTTATTCAAAATTCTATTCAGTTCCAAACTGAATATTATGGGTGATTTTTTTTCTATTTGCATTTCAAACTTTTGATGCGGGGATTCCAACTCTTATTTATCTTGCTGAACTATAGAAATGCTAGGGGAATATGAATTATGTGCTTTTTGTAATAAGGCTTTAGATAGAGGCCGAATATCTGGTGGATAGAACAATAACTCTTGGATATTCATACTGTATACCTAGTCGCCATCTATTTTCATAACAATTCGCCATTAGTTTGGGCTTTATTTAGTTTTATATAAAATAATGAAGCCATTAAAATGTGAGTAAGATTGTCACAGCAGTGTTTTTTTTTCGTGAGCAATTTTATCATTTTTTGTTTAAGTACCTACAGACCTAGGGTTATATAGATTTTTTTAAACTTTTGGTTAATAAACGTTTTCTAAATTGATCAAATTTCAATGTTGATCAAGCGTGTTCTTGCTCGATGCTTTAAAAAAATTAATCATATTTAAGCCCGTGTAACACGAGCGCGACCTACGTGTAGTTGCACCTGGTTACACCTATCTCCTAGTCAATTATGCTACCCTGGTTGATGGATAAGAAAACTTAGTTTTGGTGGTTTTGGAAAGGGTCATTATTTTTAAATATTTTTTTTATTCTAACTTTGCCCCATTTTTTTGTCCCGGGGAAAATGCCTTCGCATACCACCCCTGCACGGGGAACGAGGGGGTGGTATAACTATGCCCCTGACTTCGTCTGTGTTGTATCCATGAAGATATAATACTTACTGAAACTGATTGATGAAAGAATTTTTGAAATTAGATGAGTAGATTCGGAGGTACTTACCTCTTAGTCTGTCACAAAAAAAAATAGTTATTCCCATCCGATCCCCTGGTGGATCGGTTTTATTTTTAATTATTTTTTATTCCCATCTGATACCCTAGTACTTATTGGCTTATTTTTGTAGGTACAGTGGTACTGATGTTCAAATCTGATTCTGTGATATTTATTTATTACATTAATAATAATTGCTCAATAAACGAATATTTGATTTTCATACTTCTTTTTCTTCTGACCTACCTTTTCTTGGTTAGAAATACAATGAGGAGATCCGTTAGGAATAGAAAAATATAAATAAGGGTATCGGTTGGGATTTTTAATTCTCGGTGGATCAGTTCAGTGGATCGGATGGGAATAACTCAAAAAAATGCTTGTTTTGTCCATTTCTTTCCCCGTGATTGAACGATATAAACTATATTATTATACCTATATAATAATTAGCTAAAGATAGAGAGAACTCTCAGATTTTGAAGTATTGATTACTGATACACAAATAGTATTCATTACGTCACAATACCTTGTTTGGTTAAATGACTTGAGTAAAAATATTTTTTTACATTCAAAACTTAATTGTTGACAAGTAGGTATTAACAAAAAAAATAACTTTATGCAACATAATTTTTAACTATAAAAACACGTATATTGCATTGATACTGTTCACTGCACTGAAATAACATTCTGAGAACAAAATATACACTTTAGCTCTTCCGGAATAAGGTAACAAATCGCACAAAATAGTTTTTACTCTAAAAGGCAGCGAGACATCGGACAATGGACATTGTCAACCCAGCGGATTAGCTGAAAATGCAACTCAGCGACACTGCAATTATCTCACTTAGTTCCATGTTTGTTCACAAAATGACAGCTAAATGAATCGCCAAATGCGCCATGACTCGCTGTTGGCTCAGGTCTCGTTTATGAATTTGACATTCAAATAAAATCTTACAATCCTTGTAAAGTAGGTAACCTTCTTAATCCTTACTAATTTACTAATTATTTATTATAAATGCGAAAGAAATTACTAAACTGAATACACCAAGTCTCAAGACTTATTTGCTCCTCACTAAACTTCGCCGTATCAGACATCCCCTACCAAGTTTTTAACAGTGACTTTGGCGCATATGGTTTCACTATTGATGCACCAGTTGGGATCATTGGGATAGTAATGATTGTAGAAGTTAATCGAATAATTAGCAGGATCACAATTCACATACAAGTGTATCTCCTAATCTATAGATAATCCTTGTTAAATTTCATAACTCCCTTCTTTGACGTTGATGAAAATCTGTTACTTTGTATTTAAAGCATTACCCAGGAAATATTACTACCGCGAAACATTCTAACTTAGAACCATTTCAAAGACCGACCCGTGATGCATCTGTTTATCCTTATTCACAGTAATAATAACAGCAATGTAGATTTAAACCATTCTCTCTAAATTCAAGAGTATTTGCACCTAAAACGGTTGAGTTAAAGTATGTTTTCCGACTGTAGCGTAAAGCCATAGAGATAGGTCCAATCTTACATTTACGAGAATGAGGAGAATGAAATTTTATCTTTATGTTTAAGTTGACGATCTAGTTAAAGCTAGGAGCTTAGTGCCTCAATGCAACTCCTGAGTAAACATGAAATCGAGATAGCTTTCTTTAGTTGACATAAAAAAAATATTTATAAAATAACTTACCAATCTAATGAATCAATAAAGAAAAAAACATGGTAGGCGTAAAAACTGTGTATCTTTTTTACAAAATTAATATTTCAAAGAAGTGTGTGACTCAAGAACTTTAAATTCAAATTCTTGGTTTGACTTGATTCTGACCATAGATAGATTCTGACCATAGATATATTCTGACATGTTACACTTTTAGTTCTTGTCATATTCAGTCCTGTGAGTATAAATGTTCTTTGTATTCAGCACGTATTCAGTCATATTTGGCATTTTAGAAACGAAACTAATTTTTTTCTACAAAATTTATTATTTCTCGGCTTAACAATGGATGAAAATGAAAGTGCAAACCTTGATAACGAATTCAAACAATACTTACAAATTATGCGTCCGTACTTAGCACAACTTTTAGATCAAGATGTGATTGAGATATGCAAAGCCTGGATCCAGAGGTTGTCTGGTTGCAAAGACAGTGAAAAAACCCTTCGTAACAAGTACGTTTTTACTTTATGCTATCAACTGGCAAAAGGGATTTTACAAGAACCTTTTTCAAACTATCCCGATGAAAAAGAGTTGCCTCCAATAGCAGATGAACTCGATAGCGATATTTCAACGAATGATGTGTATGTATTAATGAAATCTGATGAAGATAGTACTCGAATCATATTTGACAACGCAAAAATACCAATGTCTGATACTGATTACATTTCCCAGGAAACTGAATTATACTGCGAAAGTAAAAGTAACAAAGACAGTGAAACTATACAAAACCAAAATAAACAAGAGCAGTCAGGTAAGCGGTCAGTATTTTTTCATGATACAATGGAAGAATATGGAAATTTTAAAGATCGAAGCGATGAATACAAATATAGAGCGACTAACCTCGTAATGAAGTTAAGAGAAATAAAAACACAAAATATTATCTTGCATAAGGAATTGGAAGCTTTAAGACAAGAATGTCAGAGGACAAGTGAACATAATGAAAGTAATATTTTAAAAGTCGACTGCTGTACAAGTGCTTGTTGTCATTCTAGAGATAGCACATCAACGTTAAATTCTTTGAAAAATAAACTCCAAGAGGTGCAAGAATCGAAAAATACTATGTATAAAACCATTGATAGTTTGAAAGAAAAATTAAATCGATTTGAGGATATGAAAAGAATTGAAATGGATGAAATTGAAATGAATCATAAAATGGAAATCATAAAAATGAAAACAAGGACCCGCGAAGAAACTAAAGAAATGTTTGAGAGCAAATTAGATGAAATGAAAGCACATTATGAAAAAATTATAACTAATATTCAAAATAAAGTAACTGAAGATAAACAAGGCATCATTGTCTCAAAAGATGAATTGTTAGCTGAAAAGGAAAAAGTGATAATTGCCAAAGATATGGAAATAGCGAGATTAAAAACTCTAATTGAAGATCAAAAAAACCATCTTCATGACCTAATAAATAAATTCCTAGAAAAACCAAGTGAAGATTTGAATACAGACAGCATGCGAACTAAAGCTGAACAACTTGAGAAGCGGTTAAATAAAGCAGAAAAGTCTAAAACTAAATGTGCGAAAGTTTACGAAGCAAAATTAGCCAATTTACAGAGAGAGAAACATTTGGCTGAATGTTCATTACAGCTTCAGCTTGTTAGACAAAGAGCTCAAGTGGTTAATGAAGTGGCAGACGAGAGCCAGACGGAATTAAATACGGCTTTGAACAAACTAGAGAGTAAATATAAAGACATTGTAGCTAATATGCAAGCGACGGCTATTCAACGGAGAATGCAGGATCAAATGGCACTTGAATCCATTTTGCAGGCGGCTTGCGGTATACGAAACGAGGGCACTACAAATTGTTCGCAAGGCACAAACCACAGTCAACTATCTAACAAAACTATGCAAAATCAAAACAGGAATGGGAATCCAATGAATCAGAGTTTCGACAGCGAGATATCGGCTTTGTTGCTCGGCAATAAAGTTGATAATTTGATTGGTGGTCATAATAAATCTTTGACCGAGGGTAGTGTGATGGCCGGATATTATCTCGACGGAGAAAGGATGGGAGAACTATTGGAGAGGGTGTATATTCCACAAAGGGACATTGGAGACGGGCCCTTGAAGAAGTAGTGAAACGGCCTGCAACTATTTTGGCCCCTTTTGTTTGAAAAGCCCTTGTTAAATGTAACGTAGAAGTTTGTTCTTTAATGTGAAGAGATTTCAGTGAGTTTGTCATTTCTTATGATTAGTGACTCAATTAATATTATGTTCAGGCCCAAACAAACTTGTAATTTATCACCACTACGAAATACAAGCTAGAACACTTTTTGGACTTTTACGTAAAAAGAAAACACATTTCTTATTTCTTATTATAGTAACGCAAGCAAGCAATTATTAAAATAACATCCTTACTAATATTATAAATGCGAAAGTCAGTTTGTTTCTTACGCCTTCACGTCGTAACTACTGAACCGGTCATCATGAAATTTTGCATACACGTTGTCAATGGTGCAGAAAAGGACATAAGGTAACTTTCATCCAGAAAAAAAACGTACAAATCCCGAGGGATAGCAAAAAAACTGTCCACGCAGACGAAGTCGCGGGCGGCCGCTTATTTAATATATTTATACTTAAATAAGTTCAATCAGATTTAAATCTATATAAATAAAAATTAATCACTGAAATTTATATAGCTTTAGATCCTTCCGGACGACTTCGTCATTTTCTTAAACTTGACGCTTTCCTAACTTGTCTCATTTTTAACTCGGTTTTTTCTTAGTTGGTCTCTTTCCTAGATGAATTCGTCATTTTCTTAAACTTGACACTTTCCTAACTTGTCTCATTTTTAACTAGGCTTTTTCTAATTTGGTCTCTTTCTTAAACTTGTCTGGATGACTTCGTCATTTTAACACGTTTTTATTAGGTTGCTTTCTCGTTTGTTAGTTTGTTTGATTGGTTGTTTGTTTGTTTGTCTACAAAGTTTGCGAACGAAGTTCAATCCACTACTATAAGGTAGGTAGGGTAGGGCATGCGAAATGTTATATTCAGTCAAAAGTACCAGGGCAACATAACTTACGAGGAGTTATTTTGATGCCGCGAAAATTTCTTTTAGCTCTTTAATTTTTCAAAAATATAAATCGAAATAACTCCTTTTAAGTTATGTTGCCCTGGTACTTTTGACTAAATTTTATTTATTTTATTTTATATCAAAACATTATTTTGTAAAAAATGGTCCATGGTTCACCTAGGTGAAATGATCCGTTGGACCACGGCTAAGAAGAGAGGAAAAACAGCGAAAGAGACAGAGTCGAGTTAAAAATGAGACGAGTTAGAAAATTGTAGAAAGAGCCGAGTTAAAAATAAGACGAGTTAGGAAAGTGTCAATATTGCAAAAGAGACCAACTAAGAAAGAGCCAAGTTAAAAATAAGACGAGTTAGGAAAGTGTCATGCAAGTTTAAGAAAGAGACCAACTTAGAAAGAGTCGAGTTCATAATGAGACAAGTTTGGAAACTGTCAAGTTTAAGAAAATGACAAAGTCGTCCTGAGGGCTTTAGATCGACTGCACCAAATTAGATAATTCTTTTTATTGTGTTTGTTGCCAGGACACGGTTGGTAAAAAAAAATGCAAAAAAAATTGTACGGAAACACGTAAAACACATTTTTTTCTCATTTCTGACATTTTAAATAGCAATGTAACTAATAGCTTGTACTATTATGTATTCTGTGCTAATAGATGGCGCCAGCCGAGCGAAGCTGGAGCGTGGCAGCTAGTTTCGTATAAATAAATAAATACTACAGAACAGCACAAACATTGCTCTGATTCCACAGTAAGTGTGTGTTATGGAAATCTGACACAATGGTGAAACTACATACTCCCAGCCCTGAGCCAATATACAAGGTTATTTTTAGTTAATACAAAACCTCTCGAGGGGTTGATCAGACCATCAAACTGAACAACTTTCATTATGGGACCAACCTCAAAATCACAAAAAAAAAATCAGCTGTTCCATAGAAAAGTACAATCCTACTCCATCGAAATGTTGGTATGTTGGTTGGTCCCATATTGAAAGTTGTTCAGTTTGATGGTCTGATCAACCCCACGAGAGGTTTTGTATTAACTAAAAATAACCTTGTATAAAAGTTAGTTTTCTAAATTGACCCAGCCGGGAATCAAGCCCGTTACCTCAGAGATGGCGACCTCGAAACCGGTGTACAAACCACTCGATCATGCGGTCGTCAAATAGAAAAGTAAAATTAGTTTTTTTAAGAAAATCCTTATAAGGAAATATTCTTTAAACTTAAGTGGGCGCATTTACCTGGCATGGCAATAAATGCAAGCTGAATCTCTGACCACAAAATAATACCTCTCTACCGCTCAAAATCCAGGTAACAAGTTGGTTTTTGACTAACTTAACCGCCTCTGTGGTCTAGTGGTTCGCCCATCCGTGTAAGACGCAGAGGTCCCGGGTTCGATTCCCAGGGGGGGTACAATTTGTACTCGGTTTGGTTGGTGGTAGGGCTTATTTCAAGTCCGCCTGGCTAGCTACCACCATCTAACCTAAGTCTGACGCCATAACAACAATTTGAAAATTGTTGTGTTCCGGCAGTTAGAGGTAAGATAGCCAGTATTCCGGGTGTAGTGCGCTTCCACCTTCGGCCTTATCGTCATTTAACATTAGGTGAGATGAAGGCCAAGCACTATCCCGTCGTGTATATATAAAGAAACGTCGAAATGTCTGACCGCACACCTAGGGAAGTGTAGCAATCCAATAACTGAATTTCGATAGCACACTTTAGAATACGAGGGTGGATTGATAAGTCCATGACTTTTTTAAGAAGAAAGACTTTTTTTGGGAATATTTTGTTTTAATTCTATACATAATCTTATTATAGCTCTGCATATTCAGTCCAACAAAGTTCCTACCTCTTTAACCCATTATTTTTTTCTTTCATCGCCTGAAAACTGGTAACTGAAATGAGGGCCCATTTCAGACATCACCTTTTGGCTTGATGAAAATTTTTGCCCGCCAAGACATTTATCTAGACATTTATTCATGTTTGGTAGGAGGAAAAATCTCATTGGGGTTGAATCTAGAGAATAGGAAGGATTCGCATCTTCATTCGATGAGTTTTGATGTCATGAGTGCCGCCGAGAGGGTCGACAGGGTCATTACGAAAAGCTAGAAGTCACTTGAGCTTTTTGTTTCCAAAAGTAATAATCTTTTGCCGAATTTGAAAAAAAATTAGTGCAAAGATGCCTTAAAGAGTTTCTTTTTAAGAAACAAAAATAAATTATGAAAAAAAAGTATTTCTTCTTTTCAAAGTCATGGACTTATCAAACCACCCTCGTACTTTAGATAGATCTTGCCGAATAAAATAAAATTGCGGAACGAAATAACTGTAATGCAAACATTTTTGAAAATTCCTCTCGTGTGGTACCGTTTTTTTCGGGAAATATAAAATATTAATATTTTTAGACCAATCAACGATAATTTGATGTTGCAATTTTGATGTATAAGTTAAGTTATTTTGCAGTCGAGTTATAAAATAACCTATAGGTACTATTTATTCATCCATCCATCCATAAACAAGGAAGGCCTGTATTCCAGTCCCAGCAGTGGGTGAAATTAAAAAAGCTGAAAAAGTGGTGATCAAATATTTATTACAATAAAAAATTTAGACTAAGTACGTAATAAAGCCAAAGCAGCAAAAATAGTTTTTCTTAATATCCTTAGAGCAACGTGGTTTCCGTGGCGGAAACGGAAGCCACGTTGCTCTAAACTTATATCTATGTAAAAATATTTGAAAAAGATGCTCTAAGCAGAAATATTTTCATCGTAAATCAATTAATGTCAGAATTATCGACTCCGGATATTCTATCAGGCGAAGCAGTAAGTGGATTAGCACTAAAGCAAACTGTTGAAAAGGGCTCCGCATTTAAACCAAGTTGAAGTCTTCGTGGACAGAGGGCCTATTACATAAAAGAATCGCGATAGTCGGACGATGTTCGTTGATCGATTTACTTGATTTTGAACCTAACATCGTCCGCTTATCGCAATTGTCTTGTTATCTTTGTGAGGTTGCCGAAACTTAAGGGGCCATAATTGAAAAACATGGTTTGGGCGGGCCTTATTTTTATATAGAAAATGTAAAGTTGTAGGTACAAAAAAAACATACAACAAAGAGATTATCTAGTAGCTACAAGTATTAAATTGCGCTTAAACCTCATAGATAATTGTAAAAAAAATCAGAATATCATCAAAAGCGCTTGTCGTGAGTCATATTTTTGGCGTAAATAATAGCGGAAACAAATTGAATTCTGTATCAAAATACACTTTAATTTACTGTGCAATTGCTCCAATAACTGTGTTTCAAGAAAGATAATTGTGCTAAGGATTATGATGAAAAAACAACGAAAAACATCGAAAAATAGCAGAAGTGAGGTTATTTTCTATACTCTTTACACGTAAAGAAAAATACAGAGACAAATGATTTCACATAACGGAGCCTTAAAAACTGAGAAATTCAGGGTTCAGAATGCGTGAGCGATGAAACTAATTAGTTCTGGCTGCGTTACGTATAATAAAATAACATCCACTGCTTAAAAGGATACAAAATGGCATGGTTAAAACTCTCCTACCAAATAATATTAATAATACTGGCACTAAAATCACTGACCTCAGCATATTTCTGAAGGCTATGTTTCCACAGGCTCTTAGCTAATTGAGAAGGGACGTCCTGAAGTTGCTTGTGCCTGGTGATTGGACACGTCAGTTTTTCTAATGGATTATAACGAAGCTTATGTCATGTATTACTTTCTAGTAACTAGTAGCAGGTATACGTTGGATCTACCTACTATGTCTAGGCTTTGGAAGTAGTTAAACATGTAGGTACTATTTGTAAGCGCTGCCCTCTACCACAAAATTTAACGTTTACTGTCTTAAAAACTGTTTACGATAAGTTTGATAGCTGAAATCTGACCTTTACTTTTTCAATTCGCCTTACTCATCATTTGTTTATTAGTTTTCAAGCTGGTATCAGTTTCAATAAAAAAGTATTTAACAAAGAAACTTACTTTTAAAAAACTTAAAAAAAAAGGAAAACCTCCTTCAAAAATCTTAAAAAAACAGATCTATAAAAAGCAAGAAATAATGTTCAAATCGATTAATTAAAACACGTCTATTGAAGTCGGGTGGAGCTGGAAGTAATTTTTTTACTTATTGTATTTTTTATATTCTAAAAGCCCCACCCGATTTCAATAGACGTGTTTTAATTAATTGATTTGAACATTATTTCTTGCTTTTTATAGATCTGTTTTTTATGATTTTTGAAGGCGGTTTTCCTTTTTTTTTTAAGTTTTTTTATTTTAAACTTTTTTGTGGTAGGTATGTAAGCAATGATTTTATAAAATAAAACGTTATAATGATTCACAATTTTCAATGGTATACCCCGAGTAACTCAATTTCCACGAGTTCCGTTGGGCTTTCGCAGTTCAACTCTAGTCCAGAAAGTCCTTGACAAAAGATAAATACTTGTTTTTGATTGTCATAAACAACGGGTTAGGCGCATAACCTACCAATATTTCAATCACTGTACAGTTCCTATTTGATTTTGAGGAGTTCTCTCGTGTATCTTCAAAATCCAACGTCCAATACCAATGAAATTAATATGGTATCATTCTTAAGGTTTCAAACAAAAAAAGAATCATCTAAATTGGTTCAGAAACAAAAAAGTAATGGTTGAAAATCCGTCTAAATTCATGCAAAATGGTTACGAAAACGACATATTTTCAAGATTACTTGAAAACTACTAAACCGATTTCAAAATTTCACAAAATGGGACCAATTTGGGAACAATCCTCATGTTATAACATTTGAATCATTTCAATCAGTTCAGCCGTCTTCGAGTAATCGGTGTACATACATATATAAAAATAAATATACACGACGAATAGATAACCTCCTCCTTTTCAAATTTTGGAAGTCGGTTAATTTTTTTTGAAGTCGGTTAAAAATGTTTGAACTAAACAATATTGTTTCCAATAATTCCAATGGATATTGCCTTTCAATTATTAGCTTTCCTTTTACCAAGAAAATACACTTCAAATTGAGTTTTGTAATTCGATTAAATTTTAATTTGACTTTCGATTCCGAACTTTAAATGAAAAAGGGATAATACTGTTATATCAAAAACCTGTTAATGAAAAACATTAGAAAATACATTTTCAAAATTACTTACATCGGGCTGATGAGTAAATTATTTTATCTGTAACTGAGTAGCTGAATAAAAAATGAAAAGTAATTTGAACGAAATGTTCAACGGGACCCAAAATGAATCCTTGTAATACCTCTCTTTTTACCAGTGATCCCCTAGATTTAGGGCCATTAATAACTGCCTTTTGAATTTTCAAACCAATGCACGAATGTATAAATCACGTAAATGTGTCTGCTCACTCTCTGAGAGGTATTCGCTTCTTTTATCATTGAAACTTAATTCAATTTTGCCTTCTTAATGAAATCGAGGCACTGAGTAGTCACGTCTGTAAGTAATGCGTTGTGAGCTCGATGTGATTGGGTCATAACAGCAAACGACAAGGAGGCAGATCGAAAAAGTAAATAGCTGTAAGCAAAGATACGCTCATTTTACAAGACTTTTCCATTCGTGTTTACATTTTTGATATCGACACAGTTTATTTTTCAACACATGAATTATTTCTTAAGCTAGGGTTTCCTAAGATGACGGTGCCGTCATATTACGGCAGTAATTAATTTAGTACGTTGTAGAACGTTGTCTATGTAAACAATACGGCGGCGGCGCGCCATATTGCTTACTGTAATATGACGGCACTGTCATCCTAAGAAACCCTAGCTTAATTCAACTGCTTTACTTCATTTCATAAAAAGATCTAGCAATTACCTAGATCTTTTTTTTATTGTTGTTTTGACCATAGAAACAGTCTTCTATTCATCATCATCATCATATCAGCCGCACGACACCCACTGCTGGGTATAGGCCTCCCCTAAGGATCTCCACGACGATCGGTCGCTTCCCGCAACCTTCACCAGATCGTCGGTCCACCTTGTCGGGGGCCTACCCACGGAGCGTCGTCCGGTGCGCCTTGTATTACAAAGCCACAAATAAGGTTTAAGACATTTATTCTCATTAAGAATTATACATTAATTCACTTACATGAGAACAACACAATTAACAAACAAAAAATACATATTTAGAGATACGTACTAATGGACGGTAGTTTTAAAACATTGACACAACAAATACACGAGCCTCAGGCATCGGGCGCAATGATAACAAAACATGGACGTATAAACAAACTACGCTCAGCGCAACGCTAGATGTGGCTTGTTTGGAATTTATTAGGACTTGAGGACTATTTCTTTTTCTTTTTAAATTGTTTTAAATTAGTTTTTTAAGGTAAATAAGGTTCTTTTTTATTATTATTATTTAGCTTTCTTACTATATTGATTTTTTATTATTTTAAATTGAAGACAAAAACGCATACAATAATACAAATTATGGTTCGTGTCCCTACACCTTATATATTGAACTTTTTAACCGACTTAAAGAAATAGAAAAGAAGGAGGTTATACATATTCATTATTGTTAATTTATTTATTTGAACTTATGTGATGTTTTAGAAGTTTTTTGAATGTGATCATTGATTGGGTTTCTTTAATGTCCTTCGGAAGCTTGTTATAAATGTGTGCACCTTCAAATAGAATACTTCTTTTCCCATAATTTGTTCTAGGGGGCCGTAACACTAAATCATTTGCATTTCTTAGTTGAATTTTTTGTATTTGCCTCTTTTTTGTGAAACTTATTTGTGTGTGTACATTTTTAGTTATTATTTTACGGATCAGTAAACAAGTGAAATATATATATGTTTGTGTAATGTTAAAAATTTTTGTTTCTTTATATATTTTTTCTGTAGATGTAAAGTAATTATAGTTAAAAAGGATTTTAATTAATTTGTTTTGTGCTCTTTGTATTAAGTTTATATGTGATTTTGCGGCTGTACCCCATATCTCGATCAAGTAGTCAATGTGGGGTTTAATAAGAGAATTGTATATAGTGTAGCGCACTTCCCGTGGGAGACAGCTACTGATACCTCTCAAAGCTCCGGTCAGAGATGATAATTTGGCTTTAATTTTATCTATATGAGGTTTCCATGTCAATTTACTGTCAATAATGAGCCCTAAATATTTTTCGCTATCAATTTGGTTTATTTTACAATTATTTAACATTAAACATTCATAGCCTGAAATCGGTTTGTTTTTAGTTTTAAAAATTATGTAGTTTGTTTTGGCAACATTAATAGTCAGCAAATTGTACTGAAACCACTCATTTAGTAATTTCAGGTCACTTTGCGCGTCTTTAATTATTGTTTCAATCGAGGGACCAAAATAAAACAAGGATGTGTCATCAGCATAAAGAGTTACGTCACCTTTTAGACCAACTTCATTGATATTATTAATATAAATTAAAAAAAAACAAAGGACCCAAAATTGACCCTTGAGGAATTCCGTAGGTTACAGGTTTAGGTTGACTTTGATGGTTCCCTATTTTTACGACTTGCTTACGTTCTGATAAGTATGATTTTAAGATATTAAAAGCTGTTCCAGTAATGCCAATTTTGTTTAGTTTTTGTAACAATATGACGTGACTAACGGTATCGAAAGCCTTTTTAAGGTCTATAAATATGCCTAATGCTATATTTTTCTCATCCAGATTAGTTTTTAGTTTAGTAATAAGATCTACCATTGCTGAGAGAGTGCTTGATTTTGGTCTGAAGCCATACTGTTGTTTATAGAAAAAATTAATTGAATTTAGGTACTTCTCTATTCTATTATACAATATTCTTTCAAAAATTTTGGACAGAACGGGAAGTACTGATATTGGTCGGTAGTTTCCCGGATTAGTTCTTATACCCGACTTAAAAATAGGAGTGACCTTTGCAATCTTTAGGCTGTCGGGAAAAATTCCCGTTTCTAGGCACTTATTTATACAGTTTGTTAGGTCTTCAGCAAGCAAATTTTTTAAACATTTAATGCATTTAGTGCTAATACCGTCGATACCTGAGGACGTGTTGCTACCTAACTGATCACAAATTTTTATGACTTCTTCAGTAGTGGCTGGGAATAGCTGTGATAGTTCCTGTGAGTGAGTTGTAGTTTCCATGTTCTTACTTGGATGATACTTCTTTGGTATTTCATTTGCTAGAACTTCTCCTATAGTTGAGAAGTAGTCATTGAAATAATCCACTAATCAAACAGTTTGCGATGAAGCCATTTAATTCCATAGGCTCTCTTTTTTATTCTTTAAATTTATTTAATTAAAAGCAAATGTGACAGAATAATAAATGTCGCTTTTCATTACAGAAATATTTGAATTTTAAAACCGCGATGCGATTGAAAAAAACCCTTGGGACGCGATAATTGGAATTATTTTGCGATTTGGCGCATTTCATTGAAGGATTGTGGATACCTACCTATGTCATAGAAGATAGCGGAAATTATATTTAATTCCAAAATAATATTATGGTGCTCAGAAGAAAATAAGGGCAATCGTATGATTTTGCATACAAAAGAGCTAAGTTCAGAAAGGCATTTTTCTGATAAATTTTATGTGATTTTATTTAAATTTAATATTGTTTGAAAGCTGTAATTATCAACTTTCCGACTTTACTGCATGGGCGTACCCACGTTGGGGCAAGGTGGGGCGCTAGCCCCACCCTCTACCCTGGCTTTAAGGTAAATATTTAGGTACAAAACTATTTTATAATTTGAAAAAATCTAAATTACTGCGTGACATAGCCTTCTTGTAGTTGTTACGATTTTTATTATTTTATAAACGGTTTTCTTGATAAAGCTGAATTGTTGTATAGTTCTCGTATGTGGGATCAGAAAAATAGGGCACAGAGCGAGTTGGTTGCGCTAGTTCAGGGAACGGCAACTCGCGCCTCGCGAGGATTTTTCATCGCGCTTGGACAAAATCATTATACCATCATTGATTATGACTTTGTCCAAACCATCATCGCGGCACGGCCTAGAGCGCGCGACGCGCTTCTCGTGCCCGCCGGCGCCCCGCGACTAGGCTACACCATAATTGATTGTAATCATTTTGTCTAAACCATCATCACCGCTCGGTCCGGAGCGCGCAGCGCGCTACGCACGCTGCGTCTAGGTTACTCCGTCTTCGATTATAATAATTTTGTCCAAACCATCATCGCCGCTTCTAATAAAGTTTGGTATGACAGATGCCATTACTGTTTCCACCCCACTAGAACCTGGTCAAAAATTAAATCTTCCGACTAAAGATGAAGAAAATGCAGAAGTTTCATATCAGGAACTTATTGGATCACTAATGTACATTGCAATTTGTACGAGACCCGATATTGCCCATTTGGTCTCATATCTATCACAGTTCAATGCACATTACGGGGGGGTACACTGGAAGGCTGCGAAGACCGCATTCGAGACCTTCAAAAGTCTCAAGAAGGCGTATGCTGACAGTGGACTGACGCGAAGATTACAACTGATGAAAAAACTTTTGACAAATGAGTTCAAAGGTGATATGCAGACTTATCTAAACTCCTCACTAGTTGTGCAACAGGAGTTACAACAAATTGGAGCTGGAGTCGAAGATGAATTTCTAGCAATAATAATGTTAGCTGGACTGCCAGACAAGTACCAACCACTCGTCATGGCACTTGAACACTCCAACGCAAAAATCACATCGGAGGGTGTAGTATCATCCCTGTTACAAGAAGATTCACGAGCTGACTGCACATCAAATACCAAACCAAATGGACCTGGAACCACGGCGGCACTACTTACAAAACAAAGGAAGAAAACCTTCTGGGCCCATAACCATTTGTTTATGATTTTTCTTGTTCTGACAATCCCATATAAACAAATGGTTATGGTTAGCCCATTGCTGTGAAAAGTTCGAAATTAACGATGATCACAAAACTTTTCGGACATTGATATTAAGAGTTGGGAAATGTTAGGTTTTACTGGAAAATCTTAGGATTTACATAAGTTTGGGGTTTTACAGTGCCACAGCTGGAAGTGTGAAGCACGACCAGTGCGCAGAAGGTGGTAAATGAAACGTCAATGTTACAATTTACCAAGATATATTGAAAAAAAAGGTCTCAAAGGGGGTACACAGATCTTCGTTTCGTGGTAGTCGCCTTGTAATATAAAAAGCACTTAGCTTGCGTTTTGCCTAACGGAAGCAGAAGCGCATGTGCAGCACGAGGGCTACGCGCTCAAGGTGAGGCGAGTGCGCAGGCTCGGCGTGGTGTTGCTCCGGGGTAGGCCGGAAGCAGCAGGTGGTGACTCGGGCAGGTAGGTGCCCGGAGGTGTAGTGGTAGGCGGCGCAGGAGAGGGTCCGGTAGGGGAACTCCTGCCCGTAGGTACGACCCTGGAATGTTACACAAAAGGTATGAACAGGTGTTCACTAATTCTTAACGCTGCTAAATAGGTGCTAGGGCAGATGGCTACAATTGAAAAGTCTCAAAAAAGTTATTGACCATAATAAACAAAATGATTATTTTGGTCAATTTGATCAAACTAACTAATTTGACTATAATATTACTTATGGTGAGCATTCGAGCACTTCACCCTATTAACATGTTTGAAAAGAATAATTTTATTAGTAGAAAGGTATATTTTAATAAAAGGGAATAATAATTTAATGCTTAATTTTGAAAGGCAATTTAGAATATTATAAAATAAACATTAAGATCGGGATTCACCCATTGGCAGCGTCGTAGGTTATAAAACGAAATCATTTCATTGCAAGATAGAAATTAAATTAATGTTGGTTATAGTATTTATTCACAAGCTATTTAGTAGCTCATACAAAATACTATTACCTGCCTTCTGAGTTTACTGTAAACAAGGATTGCATATGGTTTTCGTTCTGCATATCACTTTCCACAAAATATTGCTGCACATTGATATGAATCGTTTACACTCGATAAGAATTTAGCACAAAAATCACACTGATTAAACCATTAGATATTAATATGAGAAAAACTATTAGATATTTGATTAAGGTATTTAATATGAGAATTTACTATAAAAATTTATAAGGAATTGAAATGCAAAACGAACGTATTATAGCTACACTCACCCTAGAAACGGGGTTGCACAACACAAAGAAATGAAATGAAATTAATGTAGGTAACTTGTTAAGGTTACAAATGTTTTGAAAAGAAGAAAAGGATTTTGCGAATCGTTCGTAAGATAAATATCGAGAAGCACCTCAAAACAGCGAGAATGATCTAGAAGTCCCGGTCTTATTCTATTGGTCGAGCTTGACATAACGAAGGTGGATGTCATTATTGACAATGACATCATCTGTCACCGTGTGACACTACGGCCGCGTTCCGAGTCGCGATTTGGAATAAGGCAGAGGTCAGAACTTCCCACATTCCACAGGTAAAGTGATGTAATGAATTTTTAAGAAAAGTTCGACAGTAATTATTAATTATAAGTAGTAGGTTTTTAGCAACCGTTACATAGCCCCACGTTGGGCGCCACTGCCACAGCTGGAAGTGTGAAGCACGACCAGTGCGCAGAAGGTGGTAAATGAAACGTCAATGTTACAATTTACCAAGATATATTGAAAAAAAAGGTCTCAAGGGGGGTACACAGATCTTCGTTTCGTGGTAGTCGCCTTGTAATATAAAAAGCACTTAGCTTGCGTTTTGCCTAACGGAAGCAGAAGCGCATGTGCAGCACGAGGGCTACGCGCTCAAGGTGAGGCGAGTGCGCAGGCTCGGCGTGGTGTTGCTCCGGGGTAGGCCGGAAGCAGCAGGTGGTGACTCGGGCAGGTAGGTGCCCGGAGGTGTAGTGGTAGGCGGCGCAGGAGAGGGTCCGGTAGGGGAACTCATGCCCGTAGGTACGACCCTGGAATGTTACACAAAAGGTATGAACAGGTGTTCACTAATTCTTAACGCTGCTAAATAGGTGCTAGGGCAGATGGCTACAATTGAAAAGTCTCAAAAAAGTTATTGACCATAATAAACAAAATGATTATTTTGGTCAATTTGATCAAACTAACTAATTTGACTATAATATTACTTATGGTGAGCATTCGAGCACTTCACCCTATTAACATGTTTGAAAAGAATAATTTTATTAGTAGAAAGGTATATTTTAATAAAAGGGAATAATAATTTAATGCTTAATTTTGAAAGGCAATTTAGAATATTATAAAATAAACATTAAGATCGGGATTCACCCATTGGCAGCGTCGTAGGTTATAAAACGAAATCATTTCATTGCAAGATAGAAATTAAATTAATGTTGGTTATAGTATTTATTCACAAGCTATTTAGTAGCTCATACAAAATACTATTACCTGCCTTCTGAGTTTACTGTAAACAAGGATTGCATATGGTTTTCGTTCTGCATATCACTTTCCACAAAATATTGCTGCACATTGATATGAATCGTTTACACTCGATAAGAATTTAGCACAAAAATCACACTGATTAAACCATTAGATATTAATATGAGAAAAACTATTAGATATTTGATTAAGGTATTTAATATGAGAATTTACTATAAAAATTTATAAGGAATTGAAATGCAAAACGAACGTATTATAGCTACACTCACCCTAGAAACGGGGTTGCACAACACAAAGAAATGAAATGAAATTAATGTAGGTAACTTGTTAAGGTTACAAATGTTTTGAAAAGAAGAAAAGGATTTTGCGAATCGTTCGTAAGATAAATATCGAGAAGCACCTCAAAACAGCGAGAATGATCTAGAAGTCCCGGTCTTATTCTATTGGTCGAGCTTGACATAACGAAGGTGGATGTCATTATTGACAATGACATCATCTGTCACCGTGTGACACTACGGCCGCGTTCCGAGTCGCGATTTGGAATAAGGCAGAGGTCAGAACTTCCCACATTCCACAGGTAAAGTGATGTAATGAATTTTTAAGAAAAGTTCGACAGTAATTATTAATTATAAGTAGTAGGTTTTTAGCAACCGTTACATAGCCCCACGTTGGGCGCCACTGCCACAGCTGGAAGTGTGAAGCACGACCAGTGCGCAGAAGGTGGTAAATGAAACGTCAATGTTACAATTTACCAAGATATATTGAAAAAAAAGGTCTCAAGGGGGGTACACAGATCTTCGTTTCGTGGTAGTCGCCTTGTAATATAAAAAGCACTTAGCTTGCGTTTTGCCTAACGGAAGCAGAAGCGCATGTGCAGCACGAGGGCTACGCGCTCAAGGTGAGGCGAGTGCGCAGGCTCGGCGTGGTGTTGCTCCGGGGTAGGCCGGAAGCAGCAGGTGGTGACTCGGGCAGGTAGGTGCCCGGAGGTGTAGTGGTAGGCGGCGCAGGAGAGGGTCCGGTAGGGGAACTCATGCCCGTAGGTACGACCCTGGAATGTTACACAAAAGGTATGAACAGGTGTTCACTAATTCTTAACGCTGCTAAATAGGTGCTAGGGCAGATGGCTACAATTGAAAAGTCTCAAAAAAGTTATTGACCATAATAAACAAAATGATTATTTTGGTCAATTTGATCAAACTAACTAATTTGACTATAATATTACTTATGGTGAGCATTCGAGCACTTCACCCTATTAACATGTTTGAAAAGAATAATTTTATTAGTAGAAAGGTATATTTTAATAAAAGGGAATAATAATTTAATGCTTAATTTTGAAAGGCAATTTAGAATATTATAAAATAAACATTAAGATCGGGATTCACCCATTGGCAGCGTCGTAGGTTATAAAACGAAATCATTTCATTGCAAGATAGAAATTAAATTAATGTTGGTTATAGTATTTATTCACAAGCTATTTAGTAGCTCATACAAAATACTATTACCTGCCTTCTGAGTTTACTGTAAACAAGGATTGCATATGGTTTTCGTTCTGCATATCACTTTCCACAAAATATTGCTGCACATTGATATGAATCGTTTACACTCGATAAGAATTTAGCACAAAAATCACACTGATTAAACCATTAGATATTAATATGAGAAAAACTATTAGATATTTGATTAAGGTATTTAATATGAGAATTCACTATAAAAATTTATAAGGAATTGAAATGCAAAACGAACGTATTATAGCTACACTCACCCTAGAAACGGGGTTGCACAACACAAAGAAATGAAATGAAATTAATGTAGGTAACTTGTTAAGGTTACGAATGTTTTGAAAAGAAGAAAAGGATTTTGCGAATCGTTCGTAAGATAAATATCGAGAAGCACCTCAAAACAGCGAGAATGATCTAGAAGTCCCGGTCTTATCCTATTGGTCGAGCTTGACATAACGAAGGTGGATGTCATTATTGACAATGACATCATCTGTCACCGTGCGACACTACGGCCGCGTTCCGAGTCGCGATTTGGAATAAGGCAGAGGTCAGAACTTCCCACATTCCACAGGTGAAGTGATGTAATGAATTTTTAAGAAAAGTTCGACAGTAATTATTAATTATAAGTAGTAGGTTTTTAGCAACCGTTACAACAGTAACTTAATATTATAAGCACTAGCAAGTTTGAGCTTCGTACGTAAGTACTTGTGGCTGTATAGCCGTCGTTTCAGGCCGTAGCCACATCAAAGGACGCCGCTGCTATTTGCGTGTGCATGTTTTCGCTAACCACTCGACCGACGTAGTAAAACAATGTGACTGAAAATTTTTAGTTCACAAACTAGGCAAAACTTGTTTCGTTTTTCAAAGTCACATTAAGAATTATTTATCACAATTCATAAGAATTGTACTTTAATTTTGTACGGTTTTCGGAATGATATTCATCACTGGTTTAAAGTTCTGACCAAACCAAATACGTTATGAAGTTTAAAATATGTTTTTTTTTTCTTTTAAAAACCATGCACTACAGAACCTACGTTGTCGTGTTTAACGTATACAGACCATATAACAAATATCGATTATCAGCGCGAATCCGACCAAATTAAGTAATAGTCTTAAAATATTTCACATATTAGGGTTTTTGTACCTACTGCATTTATAATATGGATTCGCGATAATATCGATATTATCGCTATGCGGACCACAGCCTACGTACAATAAAATAAATTGGTAACTTTGGATTGAATCTGTGGCTAGTAAAATAAAGTTACAACTCAAAGAAGTCTTGAATCAATTTTTTTTTACAATATGTGACCGCCCATAAAGGTCGCTTATTCGAAATCATTTGTCTCTGTCTTTTTCTTTACGTGTAAAGAGTACCGAAAATAACCTCACTTCTGCACTTATTCGATGTTTTTCGTTGTTTTTTCATCATAATCAGTTTAGCACAATTATCTTTCTTGAAAAAAATTATTGGCGCAACTGCAGTACATTAAAGTGTTTCCGCTATTATTTACGCCAAAAATATGACCCGCGACAAGCGCTTTTGATGATATTCTATTTTTTTTTAAATCCTACAATCGCTTGTGCCTTGGAGCCACGAATCCGGCACAGATTGATATTTGCGGGCAGCGCCCGAGTTGATAACATTTATTCGGGGGTATCAAAGGGCGTACACGTCGTCAGTCCTCTTTGTGTCGACCAGTAATACGTGTCAGTGGGCACGGATCACAGATTTGGGCGCTTTTTAATTAATTTTGATCGACCAAAGGCGTCAGTATTGGAAAATTAAATTATGCTCTGGTTCGATCTGTGCCTGTGTTATGTATGAGTTTGCACAATTACGTTTACTTTATTCGTTAGCGACTGCAGTAAGAAATTTTGTTTAACGTAAACTGATAAATATTTTTATATAAAAATAAATAAACAGCTGATATTTTATTTATTTAGAAACTTCACTACATAGTATAAAACAAAGTCGCTTTCTCTGTCCCTATATCCCTATGTATGCTTAAATCTTTAAAACTACGCAACGGATTTTGATGTTTCAAGGGGAAGGTTTATATGTATAATACATGGTGTTAAATTCCACACTACACCGAAGCGAAGCGAGGGCGGGTCGCTAGTTTGTTATAAAGAAAATATGAGGTCCAGTATTATTTACTACTTTGAAAAATTTAAATATTTCATAATATCTAATTTGCAGTTATTGGAGGTAAGATCGTATAGTAGAGCATCAAAGCGAAACTTAGAATAGTGCTGATGGTTCCGCTAAAAAGCTTTGTAATATGGCGACATCGAAAAAAAAATTTGTTTGTTTGTTTGTTTCTCCACAAAGTTTGCGAACGATTTTATACTAACTTTCCGATGAGCTAGAGACTTGAGACTTTGAACATAGGTCAGAACTAGAAGGCAATGCAATATTATGGTGTCATTGAGCTGATCTGATGATGAAACCGGAAGAAGGCCACAGGAACTCTATGATGAAACCATACAACCCCATCGTGTTTGGACTCGTTAGAATTGTCTTGACGAGTACTCTAATGGGAGACGAGGTCCAGGGTCTGATGATGAAGCTGAAAGGCCATGCCATAGGAACTCAATATTGGAACCCAACCTCATTAAATTTGGGCTCGTTTGAATTGTCTTGACGTGTTCTTTGTTATGAAATAGTTTCCAGGGTCTGATGATGGAGCCGGAAGAAGGACACAGGAACTCTTTAATAAAACCACGCTATCCCATCGAGATTGGGCTCGTTTGAATCGTCTTGACGAGTACTTTCTTGGGAAATAGTTTCCAGGGTCTGATGATGTAGCCGGAAGAAGGACACAGGAACTCTTTAAAACCATGCAACTCCATCGAGGTTGGGCTCGTTTGAATCGTCTTGACGAGTGCTCCGATAGGAGATGGTATATTTTTAGTTTTAGCTCGTTAACTAAAAAGCAGAAAATAATAATTTACTGTAAAAAAAACTTTTTTAAAAACACGTTTTTAAAACAGACTAAATTATTATAAAAAAAATCGGACTAAAAACATTAAAACGCACTACAAAGTAAAAAATAAATTCTTTTGTAAATAATAATAACCCTATACCTACAGAATGAAAGCAGAATAGGATCGCAGAATAGGGTCTTAGGATGAACATGGATAAGACGAAAATTATGTCAAATGCCCATGTTGTACCCTCTCCAGTTCATGTTGGGAACACTACACTTGAAGTTGTTGACCATTACGTATACCTAGGACAGGCAGTCCAGTTAGGTAGGTCCAACTTCGAGAAAGAGATCTCTCGTCGAATCCAACTCGGGTGGGCAGCATTCGGGAAGCTTCGAAAAATCTTCGCGTCCGACTTACCTCAGTGTCTCAAGACGAAAGTCTATGAACAGTGTGTGTTGCCAGTGATGACTTACGGCAGTGAAACGTGGCCGCTAACTATGGGTCTCATAAGGAGGCTCAAGGTCACTCAGCGTGCAATGGAGAGAGCCATGCTCGGCGTTTCCCTACGTGATCAAATCAGAAACGAGGAGATCCGCAGGAGAACTAAAGTAACCGACATCGCTCGAAGGATTGCTCAGCTGAAGTGGCAATGGGCGGGACACATAGCGAGAAGAACCGATGGCCGTTGGGGCAGAAAGGTTCTGGAATGGCGACCGCGCACCGGACGACGCTCCGTGGGTAGGCCCCCGACAAGGTGGACCGACGATCTGGTGGAGATCGCGGAAAGCCAGTGGATGCAGGCAGCGCAGGACCGATCGTTGTGGAGATCCTTAGGGGAGGCCTATACCCAGCAGTGGGTGTCGTGTGGCTGATATGATGATGATGATGATGATGACCTACAGAAATTTTAAACCTAAAAACGTGGGCCGCATTTTGTAAAATGTATCATCCATATTGTCTTTAGCATGCGCCCCACGTTTTAAGGTTTAAAATTTAATGTTTTTAGTCTGATTTTTTTATAATAATTTAGACTGTTTTAAAAACGTGTTTTTAAAAAAGTTTTTTATTCAGTAAAGTTTTAAAGAGAAGTGGCCTGAACGCAGTCCGTACATGCATCATCTCAAACCGTTATTGGTCCTGTATACCAAATACCTTTTTTTTCTTTTAATTTAACATCTCTTTGTGTTGAGTTGACCAGTTATACAATCATGGATCACAAAACGGGAGCTTTTTAATTAATTCTGATCACCAACGGCGTCGGTGGTGGAAAATCGAATTATTTTCTAGTTCAATCGGTTCTGAATTTCGATTAGATTATATTATTACCTATTTATGAGGGTGTTTCAGTCGGTAATTAATTAAATATTTATGAGGGAGTTAAACTTGGCAGGCGAGTTTAGTCAATTAACGCTTTTTATCGACAAACGCTTGTAATATCTATTTGCAAACCTAATTTCAGTGAGGTACCTACTTAGCGATTCGATTTTACAAGTGAATGTCGCGATAAAAAGCACTAATTGACTAAAGTTGCCTGCCAAGTCGACTAGTGTAAGTACCCCGTTAGTCGGTAATTAATCAAAAGTCGGTAATTAGTCAAAGAACAAGGGATTTTGAGAGTTGACTGTCGATAATGAGGAAAAAATGATAATAACACGTGATATATACTCGTATATGTTTCGTCTGTCATGCTAGGGAGGGCTGATTTGTTTACTAAGTGAAGTAATTGTTGTAATAATTTCGGGATGGGAGGATTTATATAATGTTATGGTAAAGCTAAAGGTACCTCCTTTTATATTTTATACATCAATATCAATGTCACTTAAAAAAGGTTTGTGTGACAATCTTCGTAGTTTTCATTAACCAAAGCATAGCATTCCAAAACTTTATAACAGCAGATAATTTATTTGTGGAAAATGAAAATGTACATTTTCATAGAGTCTGTTCTTCGTTAGACGAAAGCTTTCAAAGCTTCCAAGTCCCAGCTCCATGGTTTGTTCATTCGAACGCTGATTATTGCCAGACGTAATATACGCGGCTTTCCCAGCCTAAAAACTAATCAACCGAAATATCGCGTTCGTATTCCAAAATGTTTTATACGGAACATAGAATGGAACGACCCAACATAAGTTTGCATTTTAAATAAATGACACGGCACCTTATTTTGGATAGGGTAAGGCATAAAATTGAATGTGCTTCGGTGATTGGATCGCAGAGAAGTGTGGTGGCATTTTGTATTACGTATGCTGGAAGCCTAAAGCTCGCGAGGGTACTCATCGGGGCTGTACGCTAATTTGGAGACATGCCAGTTTAAGGGGAGGCTTGATGCGATTTATTTTTATTATTACTTTATAAAAGACTGAAAAAAATCAAATACTACTTACGCTTAGTCTTCCTAGCGAAAAGATGCGTCTTGTTTGAATCACTGTTTAATTGCAGTTGCAAATAGTGATGTACAAACCTCGAGGCATCGAGTTGTACTTTTTAAGCCTCGATGCGGATTGGCAGGACTCAGTGAGCTCGGTAGGCTCGTAAACCCGAGCCTTGCCGAGACACGAACTCTCTGAGCCACGCCTCGAGGCTTCAAAAGAGTTCGAACCTTCAAATGAGCTCGAATCTATATTAAAAGAGTTCGAGCCTTCAAAAAAGCTCGTTTCTTAAAATGAACGCAAGCCTCATAAAAAGCTCGAGTTTATGTTTATGACTTTAATATCTCCGTAAATAATAATTTTGACAATATTATTATTTACGGAGATATTAAAGCCGAGCCCTATTGAGCTCACAGAACCCTGCAAATCTGACTCGAGTCTCCAAAATTAGAACTCAAAAAGTTTAATGCCTTATGTCATAAAGAGCTTGCTTAATCTATTGTGCTTTACCTCTACTTATCCTCATTTATCAGCAGCCCATCACAACTAGTGCGCCGAAAAAGAATCGAGCCATGAAAAAACCCTCGCGATCAACCGATCTCTGAAAAAGGCTCAAGCTCTGAAAAAGACTTCCGAGTCGTCGAGCTTCATACAAACGAGGCGAGCCCTGTAAATGAGCCATGAAAAAACCCTCGCGATCAACCGATCTCTGAAAAAGGCTCAAGCTCTGAAAAAGACTTCCGAGTCGTCGAGCTTCATACAAACGAGGCGAGTCCTGTAAATGACACCGAGCTCTAGACAAAAAGACTCGGAGGCCTCGAGCCTTGTACAATGTACATCACTAGTTGAAAATACATCATACTCAGTCAGACATTCTTTTAAATATTTTTTAAATATTCTAATAGTCACGTAAAATAAAATAATAATTATGATATACTCGTACTTTGTAATAGTTTGTAAGTTTAAATAATGTTTGTTATTTACGCCTTCTTTGAAAACATTTGTTAAATATTTTTGTACTTACCACTATTTTAAATAAGATCTTATTTTTATGTACTCAAGTCACCATCATTTTCGAATCGTAAATTATTTTTACCCTACAAGTCTACATCTTTTGATTATCTGACAAGAAGAATACGCGGGACAACTTTTTTCCTGGCATTTATCAAGCAACTCTCTATAAAACTGAAAAAAATACTACCCAGGGTTTGTCCCATTTCTACGCTACCCCTTAACAAGGTATTTCAAGCCAATACGTCTCTAATTAGTCCCGTGAGACACAAAGGCTGACAAACGACAGCAACTTGGGGGCCGATGCCGGTTCGACGCCCAGCTGAGGCATCAGTCTCGACTACATTGCTCCGCTGGGTGAAGTGCAATCTGCTGCTTAATTGCAACTTCAGTTTAATTCGAGTTAACTGAGTTTTTTTCTTATAGGTATATATATTTTTTTAGATTAACTTAAGAAAATGATATATTAGAAAAATACTAGACAAATCGACATACCACCTCACCTCAGACGGGACTCGATTCCGCACCCTTGGGATTCCGGCCCAATTGTTATCTGAAACCCGAAGATAATATCAATATTCTCACATCACGGAGTACTGCCTAGGTGTAATGTGTAACCGAAACTGCTTTTTCCAGTGTTTGGATAGAAAAGCCTCAATTTACCCTCTTCGTATATAAAGTGGGATGAGTTTTAATGATATTGTTGCGTCGATACCGCTGGAATAACACTATATATCAGCATCGTTTTCGAACGCGAGGACCTGCCTCGGAGCACCGTAAAACGTCCCGCGTTAAAACGATTAGGCGGGTTACCTCAATCATTGGGGCTACAAAACCAGCGGGTATTTAATTGCTTTGTTGTAACATCAAGTTGTTGATTGGTTTTAGTGAAACAACTGTAGCGCCACTAACAATTTTAATACCATAATCTCGAATTCACGAAGCGCAGTTGGGAGACGACTATGTTTTGTCGCCGGCTTATGCCTTAGCGCCACGCCTCTCATTTGAAGGCAGGGTGCCTGCCAGACATTGGCTCAAATCATAAAGAGGTGCTCTACTATTGTGCACATAATCTTTCCTACTCATGCTAATAATAAAATAAAATGGCTATCGGTGTTATTAGGGCTTAATCCTTAATCCTGTATTTTTCATTAATATACGAGTAGGTAAAGTAAAATTTATGACAATAAATAACCAATCAAGATATTGGCTCAGTAAAGTCAGATTTCTTCTTATTTAAAGTTACAGCAATGGTAATAAAAATGTTAATTATTAACGCTGACTGTCAGCCGCTACTTGTCTACTTGACAAGAATTGCTCAATGCGTAAAAAATAAAGTAAAGAACCATCAAATCGCCGTTTTTATGGCGGTTAATAATCCAAAGTCGCGATGCTATATTCTGTAACTATAGTAACGGCGGCTCCGTTTATGTTGACACAAATAGGAAACCCCTCCCTATTACAGGTAATTCATTCCAACACGTTCTGGATACCAATTTCTAGATCAATTTTATCAGGATCGGCTTGAAGAGTTTTAGGACTGCCATTTGATAGCTATTTGTGCAACTGATGCGTAACAATGCTAATCTCACAAGATTATTTTTAACCGACTTCAAAAAGAAGGAGGTTCTCGGTGCGTCGGAATCTCTAGATGGTCTAGACCGATATATTTTTTTAAGTATATGCTACTGTAAAAGCCCGTATATTGGTAAATCATAGGTTTTACTAGAAGATCTTAAGATTTACCAACACGAGTTGGTAAATATAAGGATTTTATAAAAGGATGACATTTTTTCGGGCTTTTACCATTAGAATTTGGCACATCCTAGGTTTTACCAATAATGGTTATATATGCTAGGTAATTCTTTGTTTTATTTGAAATTTTTTACCATGTTACATTTTTTAAATAAAACAAAGAATTACTATCATAAGTAATTTATTTCAAGTTACCTATCAGTGTCCTTAAATATTTTTCATTATCACTTTGATTTATTGTTCACTATCATTATTATTTTTATTTGACATACGAGTAAGCCATACATTACAATAAAATTACCCGTCATTCAAATACTGTGTTAAAATAATGATGATTTTGATTAATCGATTAGTCATAAGTAAAATATTCTTTTAACACACTTTCAAGATAATCATTTTTCAGCATTTACTGCGTCTTGAGGTAAAACCTAACATTTACCGAGTGACTGGTGGTAAAAGTTCGAAATGAACGATGATCAGAGAACCAGTTCGAACTTTTACCATTAAGAGTTGGTAAATCTTTGGTTTTACTGGAAAATCTTGGGTTTTACCCATGTTCGGGGTTTTACAGTAACATATATACTTCCAAGGTGGTCCCTTGTCATTAGGTCAGGATCTGATGATGGGATCCTAGAGAAATCAAGGGAACTCTTCAAATATTAGAAGCACGCCTATAGCGATTTAGGTATTTTCTTTAGTAACTCGTGTAATATAATAAGTCTATGAACTCGTGCATTTTTTTTATCCTGACTGCAGCTGGTAAATGCCGCCTTCCTTTTGGATAGATAAAGGGGAAAAATAACATGTTATTTGTCACGTTATAATACGTGATTATGTCTTAATAACGTTTCACTAGCGCGTAGGCATTTTCGCCCTCAAGCACGTTTAGTTGACGCCAGGTATTTCATCCAAAACTAGCCTTCAAATGCTGGGAAATGTAACGACCATTTGCAATTCTAAATTTTTACGTAACTGACGCTCATCATCATATCAGCCGCACGAAATCCGCTGTAGGACACTGCGGAGAGATGGAGATCGTGCGGAAAGCTGTGTCCACCTCTACCACCGACGTGGACGCCTCGACTTGACCATGACCACTCTGCCAAGAGCGAAACGATAAAAAAGAAAAATTATAAGTGACACAAAACCGACCAAATGAACAAGATCCTACAGTACCTGAATATAGAATGAATTTGTTCCTTGGTTTTGAGATAGGTAAGTACTTAGGTCTTTTATTGGGAGGTTGTCTATCCATCTGGTGTGTAATAAGCTTGTCGCTTCCATTTTGGTCGTGTCACTCCCGAGACTTATCTAGATCTACGTGGGACACTTTTAAAAGAAACATTCAGAGAAAGCAATATACTTTACGGGACAAGCTGGACATTTATTTTTATTGCTATTGAAACATCGAGTCTATTTATTTCAATGTAAGGTGTTATATGGTTGGTTATATTCTGCACTAGCGGCCGCCCGCAACTTCGTCCGCGTAGACCCAGGCAACATTTCACTAGGATAAAAAGCAGCCTATATGTTAATCCAGGTCCTAATATGTCAACAAACCAAATTCCATCCAAATCCGTCCAGCCGTTTAGGCGGGAAGAAGTAACGAACACATACCTAAACTTTCGCATTTATGATTTTAGTAGGATGGATTTATATCCATCCTATCAGTCAGTAGTGTAGTTTCACTACTGACCCTCAAAACTTAGTACCACAATTTTAAAATTGCAATTTTCTCACTAAACTATTCTAAAACTATAGAACTTGGTAATCCAAGAGACTATAATTAGTCTTTTAATAAATAAAAAACGCTTTACAGAAAATATCATCGACTTAGTTAAATTATTTTATTTCTAATTAAATGATCTTACCTTTACCTTTTTATTTTGAAAATATATCTTGTGTACATTAGAAGTTATTGCAATTTCAAAAGTGTGGTACTTAAGTACTAAGTTTTGAAGGCCAGTGTATATTGGCGTAAATAGAAAAGTACTTAAAACACTTTATATAATATTCTTTAAAGGTGGAATCAGACTTTTACGAACTTCTATTCTCATCTAGTAATACTGGTACATGTATAGTGTGACTCGTTCGGAAAAAAAATTGCATCATACATGAACCAATGTTGCTAGATGCGAATAAAAATTCGCAGCGAGTGACCCCTGTTACTCGTTGCGAATATTATTCTCAGCCAGTCACAGTGTGACTCGTTTCAGTGTGACTCGATGAGAATTTAGATTTACGAACCACCTGCAGGTTCGAAAGGCACAGCCTCGCCAAATCTGGTCCATCATACATCGCATGTCAAGTTTTTTTGCTTATTAGGTTTGACAATGGGTGCATTCCAGCAGACTCCGCTAGATCATCGATCGATAGTAATAAATTTTATTAAAAATTATAATAAATTGATTTTCATTGGGTAAAATGTATGGTGGTCAATTGCAAATTTTATTAGTCTACTGAAATGCATCCAATGATATTAATTTGATACCTAAAGTTATTAATTGACAAGAAATCCATACATACAGATATACCTAACAAAACTATACCTATGTAAAAGAAGCAAAAGAAGAAATTAGGGGAACCTTTAATCGAGAAGATTTTCTTAAACTGTTACATACTAAAGCTTCTTAAGAGGGCTCCACACTCGCACAGCGAAAGCCCGCGAAGGCCGCGAAGCGCGAGTGTGGAGGGTTTCGCGGCTTCGCGTATGGGCTTCGCGGCTTCGCGTTCGCGCTTCGCGGCGTTCCCCGTCCGGTGGCGGTTTTTTGGTCCGCGTCAAAGGACTTGTGTGCCGAATTAATGTTGCCGTGATTCGCGGCCGCGGTTCACGCGCGAGTCTGGAGAGCTATATTTTTCGCACCGTTTTCATGCGCGAACCGCGCCCGTGATTCGCGGCCGCGGTTCGCGGCGCGAGTGTGGAGCCCTTATTAACTGTAATACATATGACACCAACTATTTTCGCCCAAGTCTGCACTATATCGTCTCAATTCAACCGGAGTCCGAACTTGCTGCAACTTATAAGTAGGTAGGTACTTAACATTTGTACGTGAAACTTAACGCAAACCATATGCCAGTTGCAACTGCAAGACGGATATTGGAGGCGGCAGCAGCACGGTAGATAACTCTCGCCCGGTTATGGTCGCATGCGGTGGCCACAGCCTAGCTAGAAACAGTTCACCAATTCGAAATGAATGATCAAAAGTTTTTAGCATTGAGCTCTTGTACCGACCTCGACATAGTGACAAATTACGTGGCGTGCTGACTCGGCATGTTCTATGATAACGCGGTCTGACTACCTTCTCATGTTTTTTTACTATTCTCTAGTATATTGCCAAATTTGAACCTTAAGACTAGTGGCTCCGTGAGCTGTAGACCTCGCGATAAAAAGTGGCTCAAATTGTACAAAAATAAAAAGTATTCATGAAGTTTTCAAAGCACAGTACGTGCTGTTGGTATATTATTTTGAGTATTCGCAGCTAGATGGTGCTTCTAATTTAGATTATTTTTCGAAATGGGTGAACATTTTTTTAGATAAAGGAGCAACTGGCTCGACTAAATAATTTTAGATATATTTGACCAGAATCGGTTGAGAAATGCGACCTGTAGAAGAAAACAAACAGCTGCAAAGCCGGACTGGAATATGTTTTTTAACATATCTCCACCAGTAAGAAAAATTTCAAAAAACTGGCGTGACAAAAAAATTTTATGTTATTTTCAAACCTGCTCACAAAATTTCACGAGAATCGGTTGAGAAATGCGACCATGGGCGCCGCGCCCCGGCGTGGCGCCGCCATGTGTTACCGGCACGCCGCCGCCGCCGCCGCCTATGCCGTGCAGCGTGGATTTTTGGCCAAAAAACAAACTTATTGTCGAAAGTTTTACTATTTATGTCAGTTTTTTGACGACTCGTTATTTCTGTAACTTACCAAATAATGCTGTCCTGTATGTCTTGGGTTGTATTCAACGAAGATCTCTTTTTCTAAAAAGTTGGACTTATCGAAGCCTGTAAGTGGACTGTGTTTGTCCTATCTAGCACAAACATAATAGTCATCAACTTCGAGTGTTGTGTTCCCAATAGATATTTCTTGGTTTCTTGTAAAGCACTTCTTAATATTTGAGCGCTGTGTTCAAGTCCTCCAAGATCTCGCAAGAACTTAAACATCGGCAAAACGAAGGTGTGCTAAGTATTTCACACTTCTTTTCCAGTCCAGCCGGATACAGAAACTTTAAAGTATCGCAGGGGTGAATAGTTTCAGAGAAAAAACGTACCCTTGTCGCGATAGTATGGGAATTGAACTCTGGTTTTGAATTTTTAGTAATTTTAACCGAAGTATTTATATTTTTAAGAATCCCAACACAGCATTTCGTAGTTGGCACCTTTGGAGATATTGCAGCACCCCCATGCCTTGATCGAAGGGAAGGCTTTCATAGTCCTCGAATGCTAAGTAAAATGGCAGATTGTCCTCAGTATTCTGTATGTTTTAACGACTGGAAAATGCTTTATGCATGTCTTAGCTTCGGGAGATGGCTAAAGCCTGAAGGTCACTGGGACCTACCAGTGTGGTATACCTCTAAAATCAGTCAATGTCTTATTGAATCGTCTTGGAACAATGCTTTATCATTTGACGTTCGACGTCATCTGACTACAAATTACTCAAAGTAGCATTGGCAACTGGTGGAGCCACGGAAATCATTGTGCACACATACCGTGATTATCCCACGGCATATAAATCCGTGAAGTCTGTTCGTCCATCCGGGAAGGCAAAGTGTGTCCTGGGACACGACACGTGGGAGACCCTAAGTCAGGGGAAAACTGTGCAGGTACAGGTCTTTCAAAGTCTCAGCTACAAGAACCACATGATCGGCAAACTGTTATACTCAAATATCTCAGTAGAGCTTTCCAAGGCATTCCCTGCTGGCTTTCCGGAGAAAACGGGGATCGTAAAACGAACCTTCTCGACCAATCCCTATACGTCCTGCCGCCGTAGCGTATAGTATACCTAGATATGGTCAATAACCAGTCTTTTCGGAACTCAGCTTATTCAAGAAGTTGGTTGGAAGTAGGAAGTCTTCAAACCCGCGAGTAATACGATTTGTAATTTTATACAAATCATATCACTCTTGCAGATGTGGCTCAGGCAAATTGAGTGAGATCTATTAGTTCTTCAAGAGTGTCTCACAAGAGATTCGCCTGACCTGTTAGATACATGTATTAGGCACAATCTATACATATAATAAAGCTGTAGAAAAGTTGTGTCTGTACAAAGAAAATATTTTGAAAAAAAGTGGTTGGGGTGTTTGATAACCACCTATAAAACCCATTTCTATCATTTTTGGAATTTTTGTCTGTTTGTCTGTTTATCTGTTTCTCTGTTTGTCTGTATGTTTGTGCGCTAATAACTTAAAAAGCGCTAACTCAATCGTAATGATGTTTACATAGAAATATACTGTGTATTTTGCGAAATAATTTAGTCTTTATCTCATCGCAATCGGTTCACTCAATCAAAAGATATACGACTTTTAAGTTTTTAAGAAGAGTTAAAGATGAATTCGTTGTAACAATATCTTTGGGGAATTATACTGTTAGAACGACGACTACCTGGACCTGGTGTTTCCACATCTGGCACGGTAAAATGGTCAATGGCTTAAAAGTAAACAAAAAAGGTGTCGAGTTTTGGGTCTATTGTAATTTCTCAGAAACAAAATGCACGGGCATGCAGTAAAATCAAAGCAATGTGCACCTCCATCTGTCAAATGAAAGCAATTGCGATAGATTTTGAAAATTAGACAATAAGTAGGCAGGATAAAATATTCTATACTAGCTTCCGCCCGCGACTTCGTTCGCTAGGACATTCGAGAAAATCCTTAGGGAACCTTTAGGGAGCCTCGCTAGATAAACATAGAATTCTTTTATCCTGGTTAAAGGTCCCCTAAGGATTTTCTCGAACGTCCACGCGAACGAAGGCGCGGGCGGAAGCTAGTCTTATTTATATTATAATACTGTGCCTTAGGGCTTAGGCCTTCTACCCTCAAGGGTGAAGGAATTAAAAACTTCTGGAGAGCTTTTAAGCATACGGCTTGTTTTCATGTTTTTTTGTGATTTCGGCATCCTTGCTGCCTTGTTACTGTTTAGTTGCTTAAGCAGTACTAATCTCATACAGGCAGACGTCCGGGATATTTTGGGAGTATTAAATCTGGTAAGCTTGGTTCTGGTCTGAAGTCTTTAGGCCTTACATTAGATCAGGTGTGGCGCTTTAGCATCTTACAGAGTTCTAATAAACGTAAAGTGATAAATTGTATAATGCAGCGTTCTCTAAAGCCATATAACTATTCATGTCAATTAAGCTTTAAAAAAAAATCCACGCCGCCGGCGCCACGCCGCCGCCGACCTTAAATTGCCAGTTCGCCGCCGCCGCAATTTTTTAACGCGGCGCCCATGTCTACCTGTAGATGAAAACAGACAGCGCTGGAAAGCCGGACTGAAATCTGTTTTTTTAACATATCTCCGCCATTTTCAAAAAAATTTCAAAAAACTGGCTCGACAAAAAATTCTATATTATTTTCGAACCTGCTCACAAAATTTTACAAGAATCGGTTGAGAAATGCGACCTGTAGGTGGGAACAGACAGCTGGACATACGAAAGAATTTTTGCCCAAGCTGAAGCAGAGACGCTTCGCTCGCACTTCGTGCTCGCTCGGTCAATAACTCTTGTCTTGAGCATGTCGAAATTTTACATACTGCAAAACTTGAAAGCGTGCTGACGCCAGGTGTTCTACTTCCTGGACTTGCGAGTAGGTGCCGACTCATGTACACCCTAAACTCTATATCATATTGAATGATGGGCCTTGACTTGAGATACCTCTTGCAGTACTTCGTCACTAGCTCTGTAACTATAAGTTCATTTTTAGGGTTCCGTACCCAAAGGGTAAAAACGGGACCCTATTACTAAGCCTCCGCTGTCCGTCTGTCTGTCTGTCTGTCTGTCTGTCACCAGGCTGTATCTCATGAACCGTGATAGCTGGACAGTTGAAATTTTCACAGATGATGTATTTTTGTTGCCGCAAATACTAAAAACCGAATAAAATAAATATTTAAGGGGGCTCCCATACAACAATTTTTTTGCCGTTTTTGCTTTATATTAATTAAGACAACAGGTAAACAGTTGGAATTTTCACAGATGATCTATTTTTGTTGCCGCTATAACAACAATTAATAAAAACCGAATAAAATAAATTTTTAAGGGGGGCTCCCATACAACAAACGTGATTTTTTGCCATTTTCTGGTACGGAACCCTTCGTGCGCGAGCCCGACTCGCACTTGGCCAGTTTTTTTAAGTTTATTCTGAGTACTGGCAATTCCTAAATTTATTCTATGTCTGGCAACATAGAGTTGTGTAAGTTTATAAGCATAAACTGACATCTGAGTGCATACTGCATAGACAAGAAGCTTATACCTACCTCTGCATAGATCGCGGAAGACCGGTGAACATTGAATGGAAATACAAATATATTCGGCTTTCGGACGGCTTCATTCTGTGACATTCGAGTAGCTACTCTACTATAAAAAAAATTTGAACTTAAATGGTTGCAGTTTTAAGTTAGTTTTCTTTCTTGGCAGAGCAGATAAAATTATGGTGTTTATTTAGGATCTATAAAGAATATTTTATTTTTATTACAACCTGTTTCCTATAAAATATTATTATTATACTTATTCGTGGTAAGGAAAAGACGAAGGATAAAAAATTTAGTAATGGGACTTTACTTATGGGATTTTTTACTTCTCTTCCTTACATTTAATCTATACCTAATGTTTTTCTTTATAAAGACCCGCTTAGTTTTACCCCCGTACCAAGTAGTAAGTATTGAGTAGTATAGGTGTTATAGGCAAACGCCGAAGCTCAGGCGCTCCTAGATTTGACTAGTCAAACCTCAGGTTTGACAAGAAACCTTAGTCAAAGTCCAAAACTAAAGCATGTTCCGGCCTTTGACTAATGAATTTATGGCCAAACCTAAGAGAGACCAACTTGGATAGTCAAACGCCGAAACTCAATACAACAAATCGGGGTTTGACCAGTCGGACTTAAATTAGTAACGGAATGTGTTATTTTGTATGTAAATTCTTTAGAGTGAAAATTTAACTACAATCTTCCAGTGAAACAAAGATTTCTCTTGTTTGTAAAAAAAAATAACCACGAAATTTCGAACCTATCACGTCACCTAGGAGTAAGGCAGCTTACAGACATCAGAAATCTTTGTTTCATAGGAAGATTGTTAATAAAATTAAATTTTTACTCTAAAGAATGTGTTTTACATACTTTTAAACACAAAAAAAACACATTCTGTACCTACCTAATTTAAGTCTGACTGGTCAAACCCCGATTTGAACGAATTGGAATTGCGTTTCGGCGTTTGACTGTCCAAGTTAGTCTCTCCTAGGTTTGGCCATAAATACGTTAATCAAAGGTCGAAACACGCTATTAGTTTTGGACTTTGGCTAAGCCTTCTTGTCAATCCTGAGGTTTGACTAGGCAAACCTAGGAGCGCCAGGACTTCGGGGTTTGACTATAACATAGGCATTAAACTAATCAGAATCTCCGCGCAAGTATCGTGTAATCCTAAACTAATCAAATTATAGTATCTCCGTTCTACAAGCAACATAGATTTGTTTGTACTTGAGATATTTTTCCGTGGTAAACCCAGGTGAACTAGACGGGTGGACCCCGGCACCGAAAGATAATTAGTGCGCTTGTTAGGGGGAAAATATGAAACTGTATTTTTGTCGTCTGCCTTGGACGAATAATCCTCTACTCTTTATTGTTAAATTCCCGCAACTGCATCCACGTGGACCCTTTAATGGACAAAAATCACATTTAATTTATTTTAAACCCTAAAAGAAATCTAAAGATCGTTAACCTTACGAAAAAAAAGGAAAAGCTGTATTATTTTAACTCAGTGCTAAAATAAACTCGACCATAATATTTTAAGAAATAAGAATTCGTTTGAACAGCGGAGAGAAATTGTACAAGGGTAATAAACTGGTGGCTATTGAATTAATAAACCCCTTTTATGTTTCTGTTGAGTTTTGATTGTGAACTGGTTGACGTCAGTTGTGAGTTTCGTAGCCACGTTAAGAGGGTTTAAAAACGAAACTTTCATTTTTAAATTGCTCCCTTGTGTTTTAAAATTGTACGTTTTAAAATAATCAGTGAAAAAGACAAGTAAATAATTAATTTTATTTTTATTAAAACTGGTTTGATGCAAAATATTGCGTACTCATCAAAATTTGCTTACATTTCGCGAAGTGCTTATATATCGCAGAACGTGCACTGCGCAAAATGTGTACATTTTTGAGATAATACCTAGAATGTGTCCAATTTTAGTGCACAATCTATGAAATTCGCAACCTATTCTGTAACTGTAAAGATAATGTAGTTACGCCGCCACGAAGCGGTACAAAGGGAAATAATGTAGTTACGCCATTGGCCAAACTCATTGTTTTGGCTCAATCTGCGGTAACTACTGATAACATAGGATTTAGCGCGTCGGTAAACTTCGCAGAGCATTCAACACTGGCTGATAATACCATTGTGCTTTTATGAGAACTTAAATCATGTAACTTAGGCTATTTCGAGGATATTTAGTGCTTGCTCACACTAAACATTCTCGAAATTGTCAAGGTTACATGAAGCTCCATGAAAGAAGGACGCTCATTTATGACCTGTTAAAATAAATGTAGATATTATTATTAATTATCGTGTATAGAGTAGTAACAACAGCTCATTAAAATACCGGCGGTACAGAAATGGAGATAATTCATAATAAATATTTATTTATTAATAAATAGTAAATAGTACTTATTGCCAATAAACTAGAACATATTGATTTAAATACTACATATTTTTCCGATCGCCAAATTAAAATTCAAATATCTGGGCGATCTGGAATTATTTTTTTATCTGGCGAAATATCTGGAATTATTTTTTTAAACTTGTCCAAAAGCAATAAAAATTAAAATGAAATATAAACTTGAACATTTAAAAAAAAGTAAGTCACCGAGCGGGATTCGAACCCATAACGGTCGTTTCTTGCCGGCCGCGTCTTGGCCCGCTGGACCAGTTGAACAGTGGCCGGCAGGACGAAATTAGCGACCATATTGTGCGTCGAAAGAAAAACGCATGAAAACTCAAAAACACGCATTTTCCCAAACATAAGACTAATTTCAATCGATTGTTTACCCCCGAAAACCCCCATATACCAAATTTCAACGAAATCGTCAGAGCCGTTTCCGAGATCACAGAAATACATATATAAATATACAAGAATTGCTCGTTTAAAGATATAAGATAAATGAATATACAAGAATTGCTCGTTTAAAGGTATAGATAAATCTAGTTTTGTACGGTCGCGGCAACCGGCAACTATTCAAATATAATTATTTTATTATCATTAGATATCAACTTTTTAAAAAAGCTATTTGACAGTTCAATACTTGCGTGAGTTCGTTGTCGTCGTTGTTCTTTCTGAAATCTTTGACGACGTATTATGCTTATGTGATGATCAGATTTAGACTTTATGGTTCATGTATTCTATGGGTAATTTTCTCCCCATAGCACTCCAATATCTACTTATAGTATAGGACTAACGCTTGGAATGATTTCTAAACCCATCCGTACACAAATCATAGGGGTTTCCATAATACTCCCACATAAAACTACATTATAAATATGCCGATGTTCAGGCACGTGTAACATTTACAAACAAAAATAACTTTTTTCCCCGAAATCTCGCAAATCTCATAGGACCCGTAATCCTAATCCCGAGGAACTGATGGGATAAAGTAGCAGTACTGTATTGTTATTTATATTGCACTGTTTGTATGTCTGAGAGGAGGGACAAGCGACGTCATAAGTCGCTATACGCTTGGGGATTGACTGTCCCTGCCTTTCCTTCAGTTTTTATGCGGATTGTCCAATTTTGTTCAGATTTTCCTCTTTTATTTACGTATTATTGTTTGTGACCAAAGGCGGAACCACATCATTTGTAGTCTGTGGGCGGAACCTTAGGACATTCTGTACTGAATAACCATGGAGCCAAATTAAACGATACTTAACATAATCATAACAAAAAATATACTTAGTCTAAATTGACTGTGATGCGAACAATATTATGAATGGAAGCAAAGCATTTTCCGCTCATTTGGAACCAAGTAGGTATACAATGAATTAAGAACAATTCAAATTGTTTGTACCTACTTAAAACAAATGACATAAGTTTTAAGTACAAACAATAATGGGGAATGTCCGAAAAAAAACAAATTGGCTGAATATTTTACCATTGAAAATGGTTATCAAATGCAAATCGCCTGAGACGTATTTTTGGTCATAGTTCCGAGGATTTTAAGAGGATCGAGATGGGAATAGTACCAAAAGTTGAAAGTTGAGGAATTTATTGAGACACGTGTGAACGTTTGAATTTTGAAAATCGGCTGGTAACTTTTTTGAAATTTCGAAAAATTCGGATTTTTTGGGGGGTGTTTGTTTACTAAATTGTAAATATTTCGAGAAAAAAACCTACTTAAGAAAAAATTAAAAAAAAGGTCCTAGGGTATTAGTTTAGCTACAAAATAGCGATTTTTTTTTTTAAATCGGTTTATAATTGTGACCTGTAGGTGGTCCCTTTAGATTTGGAATTGTAGAAAAACGGGTATTTCGGTATATAAAAAGTGATGTAGTTTCTATGATTGTTGACCGATCGTCATGGTAAAGGTATTGAAAGATGCGGAAGCAGATGAGAAGTGCATTAGTTGATTTTTGTGAATCGGTTAATAATATTTCAGCCGCGTCGAAGCAGTCAGGGGCACTTTTGTTCACATCACAATCGATCGTAAAAATAAAAAGGTACTTACCTAGTATACCTTAGAAAAATTATAGGATTTTGCTTTTGATTTGATTTAGTTTTTTCATAAATTTTTGTATTCATTTTCAATGCTCCGATTCTTGCGGGAACTGCGAAATCTGTGATTTTTTCTATAGGTAGGAATAAGCTCCCTTAGTAATAGAAAAAAGTTTCAGAATTTTCGGTTCCGTGAAAAAGTTTTAAAAAATAAAGTCTCTTCGACTTCACAAATATTTAAAAGTAACAGCAGTATGGAAATTATACCTTTGCCACCACCTGCCACAACCACAACATGGTATTAAAAAAAGTTTCAAAAATGACAAATGTCAAAACTTTTTATTTTTTATTCGAGTTGTTGTTGTGGTCATAGATGTAGCAAATCCCTTCGGTATAAACCAGATTGCGCTCTTCGCCCCAAAACGAGCCGACAGAGAGGTCAAGTAGATAATTGTATCTCTTTCTTCATTAGGGTGACCAAACTGTATGGTTGGTCGGAGATATACTTATTACTTTAAACTGTTTAATATAAACTTAAGTACTTTGGTAGTTCTATATTTACAATTAAAACTTTTGCCACGTTTTTATAAGACTGCTTGCTCGTTTGTTTGTGTTTTCGTTTGTTTGTTTGAGCACAAATTTTGCAAACGATTTTATACTAACTTCCCGATGAACTAGAGACTTGAAACTTTGAACACAGGTCAGAACTAGAAGGTAATGTAATATTATGGTATCATTGAGCTGATCTGACGATGGAACCGAAAGAACGCCACAGGAACACTATGATGAAACCATACAACCCCATCGTGTTTGGCCTCGTTAGAATCGTCTTGGCAAGTACTCTGTTGGGGAATAATATCCAAGGGGCTGATGAAGGAGCCGGAAGAAGGCCATTGGAACTTTGTAATAAAATCATGCAACCCCATCGAGTTTGAGCTCGATTGATTCGTCTTGAAGAGTGCTCCGATAGGAGGTGGTATACTCTAAGTTTTAACTCGTTAACTGAAAAGCAAAAGCATTTCACGAAGGGCCTCTCTATTAGGACTGGAACCCTCGAGTGCGACGTCTCGTACTACACTCCGGATGACTGGAGTGGCTGCGTCAATACCCACCAGTAGATTGAGAGCAGAATCCTGGGTAGTCCCGTGTTTGGTGATATTCAACACCAGTTGAATCTTCCAAATCATACTCGGCCACTCGTGCTGTCTGTAGTTGGCCTCGATGCGTATCATGTTAAGCACCGTCCGGCAATAACGCTCAACTTGCCCATTTGCTTGGTGCATTTCAGGCGTTATAAAATGCGTGTCACAACCCATGTCCCTAACCCAATTAAGGAATTCAGCACTTTGAAACATGCGACCCCTGTCAGCCAAAATTAATCTAGGAGTCCCAAACAGGGAAATTACATTCTTGAAATGACGTTTCAGCTCGTCGGCATCTTGCCGATACATTGGGTACAATAGGCAAAATTTAGAAAAAGCATCTATGACTATTAAAAGGTGACGGAAACCGTCGGCTTCGGGAAGGGGCCCTAAGGTATCCATATGGATGGTATCGAAAGGCGCGTCTGGCTTTTGCCAAGAACTAATAGGCTGTAACGGAGCTCGTGCTACTTTCTTATGAGAAATGCATACCAAGCAATGCGCGATATACTTTTGAACAAAACATCGTAGGTTTGGAAACCAAAAGTGCTTTAAAATTAAGTTGGTTGTTTTATCTACCCCAACGTGTTCGTGTTCATCGTGAAATACACGAAGGAGACTCAGTCTATGGCCTTTCGGGATATAACAAAGTAGTCGAGAAGGTTTACCAGTAGGCGAGTACTTGAAATAAAGGATATCGTTCCTAACAACGTAACGAGTTGCATCTAGTTGTCCGTCAGTCAGTTTTTGTATGAGGTCTCTAGTCTCCTCATCAGATGCTTGAGCAATCTGTGCCCAATTTCGTGGCTTTTGAACAGTACAAACGTTAACCGGGTTCCTACTAAGATAGTCAGCGTGTGACATAGACGTGCCCTTCCTGTAGTCTAGCCCAAAATCGAAATCTTGCAGGTATACCCACCACCTGGCCACTCTGGGTAATAAATCTTTTTTTCGTTGTGTAAGCTTTAAAGCATTGCAATCAGTGACCACAGTGAAACGTACACCTACAAGATACGGTCTAAAATGTTGGAGCGCTTTAACTACGGCCAGAGTTTCGAGCTCGTACGAATGGTACTTGCCCTCCGCTCCTTGCGTCAGTCTACTAAAATAAGCTACCACTCGTTTATAACCACCCTCATGAACCTGCATTAGTACCGCTCCGTAACCTATCGAACTCGCGTCTGTGTGAACTTCTACTGGCAAGGATGGGTCATAAACCGCAAGAACAGGTTCGCTAGTCAAACATTGGATCACTTCATTACGAGCAGCACGCTGTTCGTCACCCCAGTTAAATTCTACACCCTTCCTAGTCAAGGCGGCAATGCAGGCAGTTTTCTGGGCAAAGCCAGGTATATATCTGCGAAAATAACTGGCTAAGCCCATAAACTGTCGAACCTGCTTGATATTTTTTGGCTCTGCAGAATCGACTAACGCTTTAATTTTATCATGGCTCGGCCGTACCTGCCCCTGAGAAATAGTCCGACCTAAATACTCAATCTCGGTTACCAAAAACGAGCACTTTCTTAAGTTAATTGAAAAGCCTGCCTTTGTTAACGTCAATAGTACTTCGTGTAACAAAACTAAACCTTCTTCGATTGTCATGCTTAGAATTAAAACATCGTCGATATATACGAGAACGACACCGGAATCTATGAACTTACGTAATGTTTTTGCTATTATTCGTTGATACACGACCGGCGCGTTCGCTAAGCCGTAGGGCATTTTGAGATACTCAAAATGCCCCTCGGGCGTTACGAATCCGGTTAGTGGAACTGAATCTTCATGGACTGGGATCTGGTGAAATCCAGTTGCCATATCCAAACTCGTAAAATATTTATTTCGTCCCAACCTGTCTATATAATCGTCTATTCGCGGCAATGGAAATCGATCCTTAATAGTAACTTCATTTAGCTTTCGGTAATCGACACACATTCTGTCTGATCCGTCTTTCTTTTTTACTAAAAGAATCAGGCTCGCATAATCAGAGTCGGATTCTCTAATGATTCCTTTCGACAACAAATCATTAATTATTTCGCGTACTCGAAGTATTTCCGCATGTGAAAGGCGATACGGCCTATAATAGACGGGAGCATTACTATTTAACTTAATAGTCATGCTGCCCGTATTCACGGTAGACGTCGCAGTACCGGTGATAAAGTGTCGAGAGAACTCATTAATTATTGCTAATAATTGTTGCAATTGATCACTATCAAGAGAAGTTTTTATTGGAATAGACGGATCAGACTGAATCGCCATAACTTCACTAACACTACTTATCTTACGCGTAAGTGACTGATGGTCACGAGTGCGAACATACTGTACACCTTCTCTATTCAAAACATCGGTACCTACGATTATCGGCGTATTCATGAACTCGGACGATACCACAAACAAATCTACTTCTAACGTAATTCCATCAAATTCGATAGGTAAAGTAACATATGACGTACTTTCAATTTCCTGACTCCCTAGTCCCTTTAGTATGCGAAAAGTAGGTTTTTGTGAACATTGAAAATGTTTTAGCAAAGATAACGAAACTAGTGAAATGCTCGAACCACTATCGATAAGAACATCAACCGGTATTCCCTGAATAACAGCTACAATAACATCTCGATTGCGGGTAGTTTCGTTTTCGCGGCAAAAATTAACATCGCTTTTATTTCGTGACTCAGATTTTTGTTTGGCAAAACACGTATCAATTTTGTGACCAGGCTTCTTGCAATAAGAGCAAGGTTCTGATTTCAGTGGCGTAAACACCGGCTTTGAATTCAAGTTATTGTTATTAGAACTTGTATCTAAATTTGTTTTAGGTTTTTTATTGCAAAAAGCCTGTCTATGACCTGATAAACCACACGAAAAACACTTTCCCTCGTCCAACCTACGCTTTCTCAAATTAATACTGGAAGCGCTTTTGTTTTTATTAGAAAATTGTTGTGAAACAACTGTTCGCATGTTATTAGTTTTGGAGGTACTAGGCTTTACATAAATCGAGAAAAATTCAACTAAATTAGTAGGTTGCAACTTCGCGTTCGTGGCGGATGCTCGAATGTGCGGATCAGTGATACCGCGTATAATGATTGCCGTTATAAGTTCGTCACTGAGCCCCCGAACTATGCGCAAGCGAAGTAAAGAGCGTCTAGCATAGTCAGCGTACGTGGGGTAATTATCCGAATTAGTCTGCATTACGTCATACAAAATATTTGCAATATCGGGTGTTTTAGGACACAACGGTTTAAATTCTTTTTTAAAACTACTCCACGTACGGTCACTCGTCACCCACTCACTTAACCACGTTCGAGCATCGCCCTTCAAACAGTTTCCTATTCGCGAAAGACATTCATAATCGCTCCAATTATTTAAACACTTAGCGCGATCGACTTCTTCACACCAGTCATCAATATTATGCAATTTAGGGTCGAAATTGGAAATATAAAAATGTTGGTTCGACCTTACCGTGCTGTTTATCGATCGAATCGCATCCACAATTCGATCCGTTACCGTCGCGGGCACGCTTACGTCACTAGTGGAAGATTCCGGCACCAACTCTGACGGCTCCACACGACGTTCAGGCGGCACCGAAGGCGGCGGCACTGCGGATGGCGGCGGCACCACGGATGGCGGTGGCACCACGGACGGCGGCGGCATTGGCGGCGTACGGCAACGCCCTAGGCAACGCGCCGAAACCGGCGGCGTCATCGTGGAGCGAACCGCTAGCGGAGAAATCTCGCGCCGGTGCGGCGACCGTGCGCGGCGCCGCAATGGCGGGGAGGCCTGGCACCTGGGTGGCGGCGAGCGCGGCGACGCGCGCCTAGACGGCGGCGGCGAGCGCGACGACATGCGCCGGCGGCGCGAGGGGCGAGACTTGGGTGGCGTGCGTCGTTCAGATGACCGACGCGCCACACCTGACGCCTGATTTTCTAAAACCTTGAGTCGAGCGAGCATCGCCTCCATTTCCTGTTTCATGTTACCTTCAGAACTACGACCACGGCGACTACCATGTCGATGTTCTCGGCGGTGGCTTCGACTGCGACGATAATCACGTTCCGACATTTTTGGTTTTTAATTTAAACGGAAATTTACTGGCGAAAGAAAACAAGAAAGATAGGATCGTGGACCCAATCCCACTTCTGATCTTACAAACAATGGCCTAAACTATTTTTTTAAAAAGGAAAATCGAGTCTAACTGCAAAATAGAATTTAATTACATAGAAATCAATTAACACAAAAATGTCGAAACTCAAGTCAGTTGTTGCTTCGATGACGGCGCGCGCAGAAATGAGAGCGTCCGCTGGGTTGCGTCGCCTTTTATACCCTTGGCTGGCATTATATTTTCTCATCCGCTACAATGGTTAATCAACCAATATCTATAAAAATTCAAGTGTAAATAATGGCATAACTATAAAGTTTATTCCAATTTTGATAAAAATGCAACGATCAAATGAATGTTGGAAAAACAAGTGAAGGTAGGAAAACATTGTCTAGTGATCTGTAGTTAAAAAACCAGTGCAAACGATTTTCGACTTTATTGACGTTTAAAATTCGGTTGCTTTCTACTATAATTATTCTCTTTCACTAAAAACTGTTATTTTGGTAAATACATCAATAAACTCTAAAATACTTGCACCAATTTTTTACTAGTGAAATAAAAAAAATGGGTGCAAGCGATTTTCAACGACACAATGTTAAAAATAAAAAAAACAAGATGGTGGCCAACCTTTTTTTGTTTTTGGCTTGATTTCGATGAAAATCGGTTTTCAGTAATATTTTGACAAAAAATAACAATGAAATGTAGAAAATATAAAAAAAAAACAAAATGGCGGACTACTTTTTCGTTTGTAGGCCGATTTCGATGAAACTCTGTTTTTGGTACTATTTAGGCAAGAAAATAACAACGAAATTTTTTAATGTTTAAAATTCAAGATGGCGCTTAACTTTTTTATTTTTGAGCCGATTTCGATGATACTTGGTTTTAAGTACTATTTTGACAAGAAAATAACAACTCAATGTTTAAAATATTAAAAAATCCAAAATGGTGGCCAACTGTTTTGTTTGAGAAACGATTTCTATGAAACTCGGTTTTTGGTACTATTTTGACAAGAAAATAATATTGCAATGTAAACAATGTCAAAAGGTCAAAATGGCTGCCAATTTAGTTTTTGGGTTGATTTTAATATAACTGGGTTGAAAAAAAGAAGAACAAGAAAAGAATTTGGCCGCCACCTTGGATTTTTAATACTGTTAATATTGTTTTGCTGTTTTCTCGTCAAAATAGTACCAAAAACCGAGTTTCATCGAAATCGGCCCACAAACAAAAAAGTTGGCCGCCATCTTAGATTTTTAATATTTTTAACATTGCGTTGCTATTGTCTTGTCAAAATAGTACCAAAAACCGAGTTTCATCGAAATCAGCCCACAAACAAATAAGTTGGCCGCCATCTTGGATTTTTTATACTTTAAAAATTGCTTTGTCATTTTCTTGTCAAAATTGTATTAAAAACCAAGTTTCTTCTAAATCGGTCTACAAACATAAAAGTTGGCCGCCATCTTGGATTTTTTAATATTTTTAACACTGCGTTGTTATTTTATTGTCGAAATATTATCAAAAATCGAGTTTCAATGAAATCAGCCTACAAACAAAAAAGTTGGCCGCCATCTTGAATTTTTTTATATTTTAAAAATTGCGTTGTTATTTTCTTATCAAAATAGTACCAAAAACCGAGTTTTATCGAAATCGGCCCACAAACAAAAAAGTTGGCCGCCATCTTGAATTTTTTAATATTTTAAAAATTGCGTTGTTATTTTATTCTCATAATAGTACCAAAAACCGAATTTCATCGCAATCGGCCTAAAAACAAAAAAGTTGGCCGCGATCTTGGATTTTTAAATTTTTTAACACTGCGTTGTTATTTTCTTGTTGAAATAGTAGCCTAAACCGAGTTTCATCGAAATCGTCGCAAAAACATGAATTTGATTATTAATATTAACTTTACCCCTCGCCTGCGACTTTCAGTTATTTCAATAGAACAATTTCGTTTTTTGAAAATCTGAAATGGTGTAGTATTTATGGTCACCCTAGTTTTGTAAAGGAATATTTCCTAAATATCGAAATTCTAAAATTGAAATTCGGCGCCAAAGTCAAAATTGGAGTTGCCAGTATTGACACTTGAATTTAACACCACCTCACCGATTATAGTTGATTAGCATTATTGTGAAAATCTTATTAAATCAAAAGAGTAAGTTCAGTTTTATTTCACAATACCTATGTGTTATTCTAAATGAATATTTAAGTAGTATTTTTTCAATATTCCACTCCGCATCCTTAACTTTGATACACTACGTGATTGGTAACGTACATTTTTTTTCCCTACCATCGTGGTATTATTGTTTAGTAATGGCAATTGTGCGAACGAGACATCCTCATCTACTTGGTGATGTTTCATTTACACAGTAGAGTCTTCAGTAAACGTCGTCAATAGAATTTCAACTGTATGACGAAGCAAATAAAGTTGAATTTCTTTTAAACGCATAGTGAAATTTTTTGTGGAGTACTCACTCCTTATATGAACCACCTTGGTTGTGGTAGGTGGTGGCAAAGGTATAATCTCCATTCTGCTGTTACTTTTACACATTTGGAAAGTCGAAGAGACTTAAATTTTTTATTTTATTTTCACGCAACAGAAAATTCTGAACCTTTTTTCTATTACAAAATTGCAACTAATTTATAGAGAAAAGGTTTAATATTTGAGGGCTGCATTCTTTTAGGTTTGGTCTAAACTCTAAACTACCTTACTAATAAATCAAGAATAATTAATTAGATTAATTATTATTAATTACCCGCCGCTCATACATCAGTACAAACTAGACTCTACCCCCCCCCCCCCCGTACATCAGTACTTATAATTTCCTCTTACACACACATAAAAAAAAAATTACGTCTCAAAGCGTCATATTATGAAACTTTTTGTTTATTCTAAGTACCTATAAACTTATTGTTAATTTTTTGGCAAGGCAGTAAGTCCATAGGTACTTAGGTCAGGGAATCCGATCCAAATATCAGAAGTCCTATATTGCGACCCGTTCGTTCCACCGAACGTGAGGGCCCTTGTAAGCCAAACCGTCCCACGTGAAGGAACCGCGATTTCTCGTTTCCCTCTTCGCAGAGAATCGAACGGGGGACGATTGCTTTCACAATATTTACTTTCACCGACCAACGAGTCACGAGGACAGACGCTCACAGAAATGCTTTGTCCTAAGAAATTGTAGGGGAAAAGTCTTTGTCGTAATAGGCAAAAGTTAATGTGTTACCCAGGATAAACCAGACTTTAGGAGCAAAATAATAGCGAGTAAATCTAAAATAAAATAAGTAGTTATTTTTATAAACGGTATGTATATTGTCACAGGTTCTGTAACATGAAAATCATGGTACTTTATTTTTTTCAATAGAATCAGTTTATAATGCAACTTTTTATGAGCTTGAAAAAAAACGAAAGAAAATACTTATAAAAATAACCCCATCCTAACTTTTACTATAGTTTGGATTTTAATAAAAATGGTACTTTGTTTCATAGATGTTGGTCTTCCTAAGATTAATAAATAAATAAAATAAAATAGATTACCGAAATATATTTTACTAGAATTTATAGACAATCACATAACTGTTGAAAAACATTAAGCTATTGATAATTTGAAACCTCAAACGATAACTATGTCAGCTTCAACGGTACTTTTTCAACGAGCTTACATCATTAAACTTAGCGCCATTTTGCAGTCTGCCAGTATGAGCATGAATATCAGTAACAATGGTGACACTTTCGTAGACAACAGTACGCAGTTAGTATTTCTTTATTTCCTTTTTCTCGAAAACTATTTAAGTATACTTGAAAGTGTTCGGTGAAAAAGGTTGTGAATTTATAGCTTACGAAAGTGACGTGCTCTGAGGTTTTTATTGAATAAGTTATTAATAGAAAATAGTTTTAATAAAATTATACGTGAAACTTTTAAAATCCATTGTCTAGTATTTTAAGAAGGTATCATAACATTCCCTCGTAGTCATTTTGTAGAAGTAAATGGCAAAATAGGTCAAACACGGCCACTTTTATATAGACTGTGGGTCTTAAAAATTCCACTTAAAGTTTTATTAAAATTATGTACATTACAATAAATTATAATATCAAATGAAATTCATCGAAGCGCCACTCTTTTTTGTACTAACATTTATTTTTCATTTGATCAAGACTATAGCCACATTTTTAGTTATAAACATTATGCGTCGGTCAAAGTTAATCCACAACCTATCAATGGAAATATTAAGGGTTAGACCTCTAAGTTTTAAATTACCTACTAAGTAATACTTCTTAAAACAAGTAGACAAAAATTAGAACTATTGGAAGGTCTTTCCGCTAAGTACCACAAAATCTATCTTATTTATTACTTACGTGTTATAATAACATATTAAGAAATCGTTGTAGCATAAAAATAAATGTTAACTACTAAGTAATAAACTTATTAAAACTATGAGTAGACAAAAATTAGAACTATTTGAAGATCCTACCGCTAAGTACCACAAAATCTATCTCACTTATTACTTAAGTACCTGTTATAATAAAATCTTTAGAAATCGTTGTAGTATAAAAATAAATGTCATAAAATCAGTAACTTATTGCATAGCGAGAACATCAGTGTCTTGCTCTAATTAAAAATTGGTAGAGTTAATTTAAAATCTACAGACTGAAGTAGTCTTGAGATCAAAAAGACACTCGGAGTCTTAAATTGAATTTTAAGACACTATAGTTGATGAAAGAAAAATAATTTGTAATTGCGAGATAGTGGATACCTTACCTATTCAATTATGACCTCTTGATTAACTACGAGTATAGTGAAGAGCTAGGTGTCGTAGTAATTAAGCAAGTAGATAATCAAGTTTCCAAATGCCCTGACGTTCGGAGAATGACTGAAAAAATCAGTGCCAAAATGACTATTCCATGGATCAATAGTATTTCCCAAAAAACAGAAATTGGATAGGTGACCAAAATATGTCGAAATATCTCTCACAGAAGCTTAACCATGAGTTAATGGTAAAACAGTAGCGTGCATTATGTACATATAAGTAACTTCTATTATAATATATTTTGCAGGAGAAGAACAGATAGTCTTTAACCCGTAAAAGTTCTGGAATCGCAACCGAATCACAAAACATTAGATACCCATTGTGGGTTGTCGTTGGAAACCGCGGGATGAAGGAGTGTCATTCTGAATTTCGACTGTTAATTATTGTGACCCGCACCCTGATTATCTAAAAAGAAACTATTTAGCGACTGGTTGCATTTGACATACATTGCCACTTTTCTTTGGTATGTTTTTTTTAACCCAAAAAGAAGTAGCAATGGATCAAGATCATCAGTGAACTGCAACCAGTCGCTAGGTGGTTTTTAATTAGATAATCAGCCCGCCAGTCTCAATTTCGGAAAACAATAGTTCGAGACTACTCATTGCTTAGACTGAACATAATATTCGAATAGCATTAAGTAGTCCGACAGAACATACTTCGACAACAGAACCCTTCGAAACCGACAGAACCCTTCTGATAATATTACAAAGGTTTTCTATCCTTTGTGATGTGAACATGCTTCTCTTTTCTAGTTTATGATATTTTAATTCAAGCGGAAAACTTCTCTAAATATCAGCCAATTGAAAATTTTGCTTAATATCGAATTTTTATTCTTTAAATATGCCATAATGTTCTAGAAAATAAAACAGCTGTATGTGACTCAATGTTAGCAATCATTCAATTCCAACACCATGTAAGTCCGACGCTATGAGGAAGCTGGGTATAATTTGTATACTAAACTATTATAAAAAAAATTGTGAAATAATGGAGTATTAGTAGAATTGATAAAACGTAAAAATCTTACCTAGACGTCACTGAGGATGAGGACTATATGAGGAACATATTACCTATTTAAGTACTTTATTACTTTTGTTTGTTTGTATGATACGTCATGATTATGAATTTTATCAAAACTAGAATAATAAGAGGCAAAGCAAATAAACCATCTCTTTAAATTTTATTTGGAAGTTCACTTTGTGCCAAAAAATATTCATAGGCTACACGTTTTACTATTAAAAAAATATAAATATTCGACGACTTTCAGAAATCCGGGCAATGTGAGATAATTAGGTATAATTTAAAAATGTATACGAAGTATTTGATCTTTGAATTATTATTTATCTCACAATCCCTAAATTTCTGAAAGTCAACAAATGTTTAACAATTTTCTCTGAAAGCACATTTATCAGATCTTTTCTCTGGAATTTGGTAAAAATATTTTCGTGTTTTCCCGCTGTTTTACAAAGCAAGCTAGTAAATAAATCTACGTCACGCCACTATGTGTGCTAGCTTTCCCTGTCTCCTCTACAAATTAATGTCCTCCGAGCAACCTGTTGCGTATGTTTATTTGAATTACTTCGAAACATGTGGAACATTCCAGATAATAGTATAGTAACATACATTGAAAGCAACACACAAAAATAAACTGTAATGAATACAACTTAGATATCAGTTTAGCACAGTTTCAATCAGCCGGATAAGCCATAGCATAATATTAGATTCTTAACTGTTATGAACTTACACATAAATGCAAACCCAAACACATCGCAGTTAAGTTAAAAATTGATTGTTTTACTAACTCAACGTAGAACTTTATAGAAACTGTGGTCGGGACTTGCAATAAACGTAAATGTAGAGACAGCAGGTTCATTATGTTTTTTTCAGTATCAAGTTTTATGGGTAAACTAGCTTCCGCCCACGACTTCGTCCGCGTGGACAATTGATAAAATCCTCAGAGAAGCTTAAACCAGAATAAACAGTATTCTATGTTTTAATTTCATTAAATTCTGATCAGCCGTTTTTACGTGATTAGGCGGGTCCCAAGCGAGCAGCCTCGTGCGAGGCCGACATGCATATCGATTTTTAGCTTTATTTATCCCATTTAAATTCTAAGGGGTTGATTTTCGAAAAAATACGAAATATGTGTTTGCTTATTTGTTTTACTGTCCAACCATAAGCCTAAATTATTTTTCTTTGAAAATGAAAGACTTTCCAGATACAACATTTCATCCTCCTTTTCACCCCTTCGGGTGTGGAATTGTCAAAAACGCTGATACAGGTAAATATTAATTTTCAATTGTCAGCCTAAATACAAAATTTGAAGATCCTAACTTCAAAACTAACGGACTTTCATACAAACTTTCATCCTCTATTTTACCCCCTTAGGGGTGATCCTAAAAATAGATAGCCTTAAACTTACTTTTAACTATATAAATATAACTATCAGACCTTTAAATATAGCACTTATTAAATTATGATGGATTACCACTATAAAAAAATTATTGGTTTATATTTTAGCTACATAGATTGAAAATAATGTACACTTATCAGATAGGTACTAATCCATTAGTTTACAAATCTGCTGCCACTGTTGAACATTTATGTGAATATCAATTTGAAAGTGATTAAAGCAGAAAAAACGAAATACAACTCGACAGCAAAAAAAATACTTACACTCTTAATGACATCGAAAGTAGTGACATGGAAAGAAAGCTGCATAGTCGAAATAAAAATAGTATATTATACAAAAAGTTGAATGCAAGCGACCTAGAACAACGTCTGTGCTAACGGTACACGCAGCGGTCGTTGCCCTCTCGGAGGTGTGAGCTGCGCAGGAGTTGTCAACACGTGGTTCGTGTTACATCAGAATGTAAACCTTATGAAAAAGTTAAAATATGCATGATTTTTTTTGGAATATAATTGTTTATGCATTTTTATCTTTTCCTCTGTTATTCCACAAATTACTAATAAGTTACTAGTTATTCTTAATATTTGTTAGAAAATACTTACCTACTGAAAACTGTAACACACTTAAGAAAATTTGATTTTAACCAGAGATTTTATTTAAGTTGATGGATAAGTTGATGGATGTTGTTTTATAAGTATTCAGAATTATTCAGTATTCAGTATTATTATTTTTAATTATTTGTTGTACTGTAGTACTGTAGTACCTTTTAATCAATACTATAAAAGAGGGGTGGGGATCACATGACCCTTTTTGGAATTCAGGTTTAGATAATTCTCAAACTATTGGTTTTTTGACATTATCCTCTCAAGACTTTTAATAAAATGGTTTAAATTTACATATAAAAATGTTAACATTGTTATGTGATCATTACATTACAAATAAATCGGTCATTTGACCCATGCGGCTTTTGTTAGTGTAAACATTTCTATCATCGATATTTTATATCAGCTGTAATTGTGAAAGATTTAATAAACAAAATTGTACGTCATTTCTTCTCTTGTTTTCGTCATGAAACAGTGTTTTTCGACTTTTCATGATATAAAAAATATTTGTAAAACAAGGGGTCACGTGACCCCTACACCGTCTTTCTCAGTAAGTTGTTTTTTTCGCCGTAAGCAATTAAGACATAACAAAGAAAACTTTTACTTGGTGCTTAAGTTTCCATTTCTTCGAACGTGCATCACAATATTACGTAAACAAACATTCAAGCAAAACAGAAAATCTAACCGGCGACCGACCCAACAAAATGAGTCATGTTTACCAACCGGCATACTTTCTCGATGTAAACAGTTACGCGCACCTGCCGTTGCCGCTGCAACTATCATCAATGAAACAAACCGGAGCGGAGTACATTCTCGAACGCTCGCCCCACGTCGACCGACGCTATATAAGACCAGGGGGTCGCCTGCGCACGCCAGAAGTATTACGACAGCGCATACAAACGAAGCATACAATACTCAAACAATCGCAATGTACAAGTATCTCATTTTAGTGGGACTCCTCTGCTCCGTCTCCTGTGACGAAGCAAGGAGACGCAGAGGCGAAGACCCCTTTGCCTCACTAGATCACCACATCACGCACACGCTCGCATACCACTACCTTTGGCCCTGGAGTCAACTCATAAGAGCAGCGGCGGCTATCGAGGCTGAAGATAGTTTGGAAGAACCTCAGATCCTATCGGACGCCAAAAAGTTTGAGATCAACTTAAACGTGAAGAGGTTCAAGCCGGATGAATTGAGAATCAAAGTTAAGAACCGGCACATCATAGTCGAAGGGAAGCACAAAGAGACAAACGAAGACATAAAGTTTTTGGCCAACCACTTCGTTCAGCGATTTGTGTTGCCTCCGGGAAGCAAGCAGGAAGAAGTGAAAGCTGTTTTGAAGGAGAATGGTGTTTTGAGCATTTCGGCTCCAAAACACGAATTGCCGCCACCACCTCCAGAACGAGAAGTACCAATAGAAGTGCTAGTACCAGAAAAGACTACAGAGAAGATTGAAGTGCCGGAAAAGACTGAGGAAACAACGGAGAAGAAAGAAGTTCCGGCAATTACGACTTCAACAGGCACGCCTCTGGAGCAATTGGAACTAACTGAAGCGACTACACACATCGGCAAGATTAGAAAGAAGGAGTTAAAAACGACACCGAAAACGACGAAAGATAACGAAGTTACGAAAGGGGGAGAAGGAAACGGTCTGGACTACACCTTGATAGAAACTGACGAGTGAGTGAAGTGCCAATTAGTGTATTAAAAGACTGGACGAAGCTTTAACTGGCCGGCTGTGAGACTGTTTAGTCAAGCGTGAGTCGCCTAAGACACCGGTCGCTGTGTTGCCGAGATTTATGAGGTTGTTTGTTTTATGAATATTAAATGTTATTTATTGTACCTAATCTCTCTGGTTTCATTTGCCCTGAGTAATGCCTGTAATATTACCGTTTTATGACACCGTAATGTTTATGATGATGGTTAACTCGTACATGCTTTATGCGGCTGAGATGATGTGCGATGTTTATTAATATGATTATGCTCGTTTGCTTAATGGTTCGCGTCAGCTAGATATAATTTTATTTTTACTAAAAGTCGACGAACAACTTTCTTTAGAAATTGTTTTTCTTAGAACTTATCTGCATTAATATTTAATTAATGAGCTTAATGCTATTAATGACTTATAATTATTTAAAAAAAAAAGCGGAAATATTTTTTTAGTCTGGATATTTCTATCCCTTGAAATAAAAATGTACGAATTAACTTTCAAATCTCTAAAGAATCCAGTAATATATTCTCACAGATATGACAAGCCAATATGTTGTTGACATCATATGGATTGGTGCACTTCCGTATTAATTGCTTATTAGTTTCCTATTAATCCATCAGCAAGCTCCTGGAACACAAAGCCACTCAAATTACGGGACGCGTTAATTAATACAAACTAATAGGTACAAAGTGCATCCAATTTCGTGCAGTTTGAATTGGACTATTGCTGCCAGAATCATAATTGTAACTATTGAATGAAAATCGTTTCAGTTGTTCTCCAGAAACACGTACGAAGATTTTAATCCTTACTAATATTATAAATGCGAAAGTCCGTTTGTTTGTTTGTTTGTTACGCCTTCACGTCTTAACTACTGAACCGATCATCGTGAAATTTTGCATACATGTTGTCAGGGGTACAGAAAAGGACATAGGGACATAGGACTTTCATCCCGAAAAAAGGTATTGTTCCCGAGGGATAGCAAAAAACTTTCCAAGCAGACGAAGTCGCAGGCGGCTGCTAGTATTCTATAAGACTTAATACATCCTACTAATATCATAAAGTAAAACCATAGAAAAATTTTACTATGGTAAAACTTTGTTGGTTTAGATGTTTGTTTCTCAATCAATTTATTTAGCATTTTATAACTTTTAATCTCTTTTGACTTAGGAATTTTTGTCCTAACTATCATCGACTGTATTCCGACGAATCTGGAATACGGTGAATCTATCTGGAATACGACGTGTCAGGAACATTAGTCCGTAAGCCCGCGACAATATTGCCTACGTCATACTATAACATCATGATGAAATGCATGGCACACGGTCAAAAATGTTGTGCAGAGCAAGGATCAGAAGATTATCGCAAATAAAATTGGCTGGAAGCTTGAGAAAATCCTTCACTTCGGGCTAAAAATCACATTTGAAGGACTTCCGGCCAGATATGGTTTGTCAGACTTATTTATTCTCAAACACGCTATTATTAGAGAGAGTTCACATAACTCTGTAGGTTCTGAAATGGCCGAAAGCACTTAAAAGACGGTGTCAAAAATGGTCAACGGATACCTTTTCCTACGTCATGTGACATCTTGACGAAAATTATAATAAACGTTTTGAAATAATAGTGTGTTTGAGAATAAATAAGTCTGCTAAGCCATCTCTGGCCGGAAGTCCTTCAAAAGTGATTTTTAACCGGAAGTGAAGGATTTTCTCAAGCTTCCGGCCAATTTTATTTGCGATAATCTTCTGATTCTTGCTCAGCACATTTTGTCCGACCGTGTGCCATGCATTTCATCGTGATGTCATTATGACGTATTGTCTACTGTGACTACTATGACGAATCCGGAACATATAATTATATCATATCATATACTAATATCACGGTTAGATTCTTAGTTTAAAAGATTGCCAATGACTTCGATTTCACCCTGTAACTATATTGCGGAGAAAAGTTTAATATTAAATTATATATGGCAAATTAGTTCAAACAAAGTGCTCATTAATGTTTCACCGTAAAATACAATGTTGTTGCCTTGCTCCGCTTGTGAACTATCTCGCACATCTCTCCAAATTGGTTATTAGTTTTTATGGCCACTATTCAGAAATGGCTTTTAAATGCTTTGCTTTATGACTAGTGCTTTTAGTATGTAATACATTGTTATTCGGACGGTATAACTTGACGACGACTACGTGGTCAAGTGGGTAACTGAGTCAGGTTTCGCACTTCTGTACCCGTAGAAAGAACATGACTGAAGAAAAACGCGCGTACAGAAATTCGATAGAATTTGTGTGCGGAATTTGTACAGCGCAGTCTATCGCCGAAAACTAAAACGGAATTTCCTATAGACAATCCGACCTCTATCCGCTCAGGCGATGGCACCGCGCGCTAACTAGCAAGTATTGTTAAGCGCGTTTTTTTTTCTCGATAGTTGTTAGTAGGGCTGATGCCCCCGGGTTCGATTCCTATCCTATCCTATTCTACTATAATCATTACAAATGTGAATGAATATTTGTTCCTCAATCACGCAAAAACGGGAGAATTTGGATGAAAATTGGCACACTTCATTTACTGATAGTTTATAGCCTGGCTGGATACTATTTTTTAACTGATTTCAAAAACAGGAGGAGATTCTCAATTCGATTGTTTGTTTTTTTTATCGTTGTTCGCGCATATGGACCGATTTTGATTATTCTTTTTTTGTTCGATTAAGTTTTCTTGCGAGATGGTCCCATTTAATTTTTTTTAACACGTTTTTATTAGGTTGCTTTCTTGTTTGTTTGTTTGTACGCAAAGTTTGCGAACGATTTTATAGTAGCTTTCCGATGAGCTAGAGACTTGAAACTTTAGACATATGTCAGAACTTGAAAGCAGTGCAATATTATGGTGTCATTGAGCTGATCTGATGATGGATCCGGAAGAAGGCTACAGGAACTCTATGATGAAACCATACAACCCCATCGTGTTTGGGCTCGTTAGAATCATATTGATGAGTACTCTAATAGGAGACGAGGTCTAGGGTCTGATGATGAAGCCGAAAGGCCATGCCATAGGAACTCAATATTGAAACCGTGCAACCCCATCAAGTTGGGGCTCGTCTTGATGAGTAGTTTGTTGGGAAATAGTTTCCAGGGTCTGATTATGGAGCAGGAAGAAGGACACAGGAACTCTTTAATAAAACCACGCTACCTCATCGAGATTGGGCTCGTTCAAATTGTCTTGACGAGTACTTTGTTGGGAAATAGTGTCCAGCGTCTGATGATGGAACCGAAAGAAGGCCACTGGCACTCGGTAATAAAACCATGCAACCGATAGGAGATGGTATATTTTTAGTCTTAGCTCGTGTTAGCTAAAAAGCAGAAAATAATAATTTACCGAAAAAAACTTTTTTAAAAACACGTTTTTCAAACGGACTAAATTATTACCAAAAAAAAATCGGACTAAAAACATTAAAATGGACTAGTAAAAACAGACTAAAAATTAAGAAATAAATTCTTCTGTAAATATTTATAACCCTATGGCGGAAGCTAAAGACAATATGGATGACAAATTTTACAAAATGCGCCCCACGTTTTTAGGTTTAGAATTTCTGTAGGTATAGAGTTATTAATATTTAGTCCGTATTAAAAACGTGTTTTTAAATATATTTTTTCAGTTCGGTTCAGTAGTTTTCAAGTAATCCTGAAAAAACTATGATTTTGGGTTAATTACCTTGATGATTTTATCTACGAACAAAATTAGACGTTTTTTTTTGTTGAAAAAGGGATACCGTAAGTGTAGTTCTTTTAATTTCATTGACATTGATCCTCAACGACATTCAAGGGAACTCCTCAAACTCAAATAGGATATGTATAGTGATTGTGAGTGATTGAAAATCCAATACAAAAAGAGCTATGGTCTGTCTGCGATGTTTTGGACTAGACACTCTCTGAACTCCTTTGAAAATGAGTTATGGGCATTTTTTTAACATACCACAAAAAAGTTAAAATTGAAAAGCCTATTAAAAAAAAAGAAAAACCGCCTTCAAAAAGCTAAAAATAAAACATAAACAGCTTAAAAATTTAATAGCACTAAAAAGTAATAAACAATATTCAAATCAGCAATACGCATATCAATTTAAAAAAAAAAAACGTCTATTGAAGTCGTCTTTTATTGCTTTTTAGTGCTATTAATTTTTTTAAGCTGTTTATGTTTTTATTTTTAGGTTTTTTTTTGGTCAAAAGTTCATGGATGTCTTGAAAGTTCATGCGGATTAAGTCGCGGGCGGAAGCTTTAAGTATACTTCGATGAAAATGAGCTGCGAAAATTCCATGACTTTTTACTAATTCCAAACCAAATGCCATAGGAAAAAAACTCCAGCTATTTCTGGTTTCATTGAAAATTATGCAATTTTTTTTTTGCAAAAAAAAAAACCGGCCAAGTGCGAGTCGGACTCGCGCACGAAGGGTTCCGTACCAAAAAACAGCAAAAAATCACGTTTGTTGTATGGGAGCCCCCCTTAAATATTTATTTTATTCTCTGTATAGTATATGTTATAATAGCAGCAATAGAAATACACGGTCTGTGAAAATTTCAACTGTCTACCTGTAATCGTTATCAATATGGAGCAAAAAACGTCAAAAAAATCACGGTGGTTGTATGGGAGCCCCCCTTAAATATTAGTTTTATTCTATTTTTAGTATTTGTTGTTATAGCGGCAACAGAAATACATCATCTGTGAAAATTTCAACTGTCTAGCTATCACGGTTCATGAGATACAGCCTGGTGACAGACAGACAGACAGACAGACGGACAGCGGAGGCTTAGTAATAGGGTCCCGTTTTTACCCTTTGGGTACGGAACCCTAAAAAATTAAAGTTAATATAAATGATATTCCCACAGAATCATTAATGCCTACTTAACGAAAAGATAAGTTGTACGAAAGAAGCTTAGTTAAGTAAGGACGAGTGTTGTGGGATTATTTCTCGAATGATAGATACACATCATCGGGGCTATCCTTGAAGACAGATTACAGCACCCCTGGGAAGACGAGGTAGTTAAGTACACCGTCTATTGGTTACCAAAAGTGAAGCGAAACAATAGCGATTATTATTACAATAAATTGTAAGTGTTAATAAAAGTGAAAATAATACAAATACATTTAACTGAGAACCTCCTTTTAAATGTCGGTATAAATATGTTAAGGCAATTTGTTTGATTTCAAAAGAAAATAACAAGTTCTGTGACATTTTGTAGGACTGAATACAAAAAAACGATTTTTTCTTTAACTCATTTAATAACACCTGATAAAATGACTTGAGATAACTCGCAATACTGCATGTTTGCCCAGCAAAATCTATTCATATCAACATGAATTTTCCTATTATTTAAACAATTTTAATAAATCACAACTAAATTAGAAACATCAAAGGTTCTACATAAGAATTGACAACGATATAATCACTTACTTAATAGTTCAGTTAACAATTATTTATTCTAAAGCAGTCCAGAAGTACACAGGTCTTAAAGTTTAGGCTTAATCTTCTCAAATCATATGCGATGAAAGTCACCAGGGCGCAGGGGAATTAAAATTATTATGGTTTAAAGCAGGTGTGGCCAACTTGTATAGGGCTGCGATCTACTTAAAACTTCTTGGCCTATTGAGATCGACTTAAAGCATTTTCATCTTTGGGGTATTTTTCACTACAAAACCGCCGCACCCGCCTCCCGCACCGTTCGGTTGCTACTTGCTTTGCTACCACAAGCAAAACAGTTTTTGTTATGTACTTCGCGATCGACTGCACTGTATCCAGAGATCGACTGGTCGATCGCGATCGACTTGTTGGCCACCCCTAGTTTAAAGTACCTATAGTCCACATGTGTTTAGTAGACAGTGACCTTGCCTCGTATTCCCCTCTGTTTCCCGCCGCGATCACGCCTAATAGATTGATTACATACAGAACTGGATAATGGCCCCCTTTCTGACGGTCACCTTAAAGCCAATGTCAAAGGTTGACCTTGAACATAAAGGATATTTTGAGACTTATAATACATGTAGAAAAATTACAAATATAAAGATACATAAGTCAATAAATATTAAATTAGGAATTTATGTTAGAAATTGCTGTTTAGAATTTTAAAGAATTTGCATTTTCCATACTAACATTGTCTTAATTTATTTGACAACCATGAACGCCAATATTTAAAAACTTTTATGCACAAATGTTTAAACACTCAGCTAACTAATGCCATATATATGTTGTAACGGTTCAAAACTGAACATGCTATTTTATCTCAAATATTTTTCGAATTTTGTTTCATATTGAGCATAATATTATTTAACTATCGAACAAGTTATTATAATAAAGAGTAGTTCAGGTTTTGAGTTAGCAATAATGTCGGAAGTTCTTTTAATCTTTCACAGCGCTAAAATTCAAATATTAGTCTCTGTCTAGGTAACGACGCTAATAGGCCTAAAATTTATTTATATTTATTATTGTTTAATTATCAAATTTTATTAGAGCCTCTCGAATATCATTATAATAGTTTATTTTAGAAGATTACTTAAAAAAGGATTGAATTCGGTGTTAATTATTTCTGTAAGTTGTCAGTAGTGTCACACCACGTGATGTGTTTTAGCTAAAGAACGAAATTAAATATAGTAGGTCATTCCAGTGGATCAATCGATGAGAAATCGATTGCCAGATGGTAACTGAGGGTCGCAAGGCAAGTCCCATATCCTTTGCCAAATCATAGTTGTAAATTTAAATTTTGTTTTAGGAAATATTAGACATTAGTTAGATTTGGGGGATGAATGCAAGTTTAGTTGGTTTGGAGAATTTTGTAGCGGATCTAGTACATTTTGTTAATCGTAGGCGGTATTTGTTTAAATTAGGGTATTTTGTTATACCATGCCTTTGCTTCATGACACAGTTAAATTGGAGATTTTAAATTAAAATTGAAGTTTAATTTGATTTTATAATATGGTTTGATGTTCAGAGATAATACAGAGAGAGAGAAAAGAAATGGAACAATGTTTTATTCTGGGCGGAGTTTAGTTGACAGTTTAGTGGTAAATTGAAGACTCGAATTGTAAAATAAAAGGGGAGATAATTAATTAATAGAAATATTGTAAGGATAAATCTAGAAATATTATTAAAAAACATAAACAATAGTTATTGAAGGTGTAATAAGAAAGTATTTCATGGGAAAATGTGGATGGAGCCTAATAAAGTTTGTCTTGTCGTTGGGTGTTGTACGAAGAAAGATTGATATGAAGTTTCTTCGAAAGCGGGATTTTATGCTGCAGGTTTATAATTCAAATGAGGGTAGGCATTTAGAAAATGTAAAAGTAGTCGGATGAGTGTTGCCAGTTAGGGTTTTTAAAGTACCAACATTGTGATGCTAAATTGATCGGAAATTTTAGGTTTAATTGGACCGAATACTTAATGGAAAATGTTGTATTACGTATTTTAGCAAATTGATTCTAGAGGTTATGATATTTTGGGGAAGGCGAGATAAAAAGATTGAAAAGTTGGATTCTAATTATAGCATATGGGGGGTTCGATTTGTTGTGAATATAAAATTCGTATTAATCAGAGTTTTATGATTATAGTACAATAATTCCATATGATTCTGGATAAATATTCTGAATATTATTCAAAGTTGTTAGTTTTGTTAGAAATGATGTAAGGGGGAAAACTTGTTGATTTATTTATGATTGAAACGTTGTTTCATACAATTGTATGAATTGTTTAAATCAAATGTAGATGAAATGTCAGTATAAAGAAATATTTAGGTAACAGATTAATTTTAATTTGGTTACAAATTGAGTGGCATTGTGCGCTTGAGTATAGAGAATCTTGAAGATAGGAGGTTATTAGTTAGTTGAATTGTACGTTGAAATTATTGATTAGTATAGGGGTTCATTTTGTAAGATTAGCAATTCAAATATTATATTTACAAGTTGAGTAAGACAAAACTGAATTCTCCCCATTTTTGAAGGAGAAGGGAAAATTTTAGGAATAATTTATGTAAAGTAGGGAAATGAAGGTAGGTAAAAAAGATGCTTAGGTCGTGTGGGGTGAGGTTCCTGGAGTGAGTGAATGATTTTGGGGGGCTATAAAAGACGTGGCTCGAGGGGAATCGCTCTCTTTACTTTCCTCGTCGTCAACGTAGCATCAAGTGGAACCTCGGTAGAAACCATCAATACCCTCTTTGTAAGATAGCTTCGAACAAGTAGTATTTTTATAACGCAAGAAAACAGCAAGAAGTCAGGAAGAAAGTGTTTAATTGAGGTTTTGACGTATAGGTCCGCAACCGGGTGCGAGTCTTTTGCATATACGCTTTAATTAGGGCTTATATGGTATAAGTAAGCTTGAAATTAAAGTAGGTAGATTTTGTTTGCGAATTTTCATAAAGTAAAGTAAATTTCCCAATAAATCTAAGAATTTTCCGAATCAAATTTGTTTGAAATTTATATAAGCAGTTGGGAAACGATAAAGGGGGGTTTGATTTTGAATAAATATCATTAGTTTTGTGTCTCTAAGGGGCGTTCGGTCAATCCTCAAGGGGTTAGGTAAAATAGTCTGGTATGTGGCGTATCAGACGGGCATCAAAATTTCTAGATTGCCTAGCTAGTCACATAAGTGTACCGAATGTGTCCCATCTCTAGCAATCCGACGGTCCGAAAGGAGTTGAGAATCTAATTCCGTGCTAGCGTTGGTGTCCCGAGGATTCGGTATACTTATTCCGCTGTAGGTGCCTATTTGTTCCCTCCCAATCAAATTTGGCCACGTACAAGCTGCTAGGAGAGAGATAGGCGAGTCATGCTTGCTCACGCTGTACAGATTCAGGGCTTCGGTGATGGGGTAAGCATCACAAATATTGCATAGGAAATCTAAATTTAGTCGCTGGTAGGCAGGTAAACTCATTAGGTTTATAAATTCATTGTTAGGTGCGTAGGAACAGTAGGTTAGGTTTGCATCTCAAGGCGGGAGGGAAACTTGGATGCTGGTAAAAGATTGGACGTTCTCAAGAAGGTCGAGCTGTCAGCAAGGTAACAGCAGTAACGTTAGATAAGCTAGGAACTCTTATATAGGCAAAGGAGAGGTAGGTCAATTCGCAGTGTATCAGATTTAGGTAGGCCGCAATTAGGTTGGTGTACGACAAAATGGCTGTCGAAGCGAAACATAGGCAGGTGGTGTCGAGAATGGTACCAACAAGATGGCTGCCGCAGGTCATTCAGTGGTACATAGGAACTTGACTAGGGTGTGATGAGGTAGGATGATTTAGGAACAGAATCTAGGAAGCGCAGAAGTGTTAAATATAGTGAACGAAAGGTTATGTGAAACTACTGGGTAGGATCCGAAGGAAAAGTATCAATCTTCTATAGTAGGCGCCTTAACAGAGATCTATTAATGCTATGTCTCAGTGTTGTGAATAATTACCGCGATGTGCTCAATTGAGTAGACTTTGCAAGCTTCAGTAAGTACTCACAAGTTGACCGATCCGAAGGAAAAGAATCAATCTTCCATAGTAGGCGCCTTAACAAAGATCTATTAATGCTATGACTCAGTGTTGTGAATAATTACTGCGATGTGCTCAATTGAGTAGACTTTGCAAGCTTCAGTAAGTACCCACAAGTTGACCGATCCGAAGGAAAAGTATCAATCTTCCATGGTAGGAGCCTTAACAAAGATCTATTAATGCTTTGATTCAGTGTTGTGAATAATTATTATAATGTGCTCAATTGAGTAGACTTTGCAAGCTTCAGTAGTACCTACAGTTTGATTTACTATTAATTAGAGCTAGACAAATTCTTCTGTTAATATTGGATAATGATTTAATAGTGAAAGTTGAATCATAAATAAAGAATGATTATTCATCCTTGATTTGGATTGGTAAAATTGAGCCTGTTTTCAATTGGTCGTTTACAGTTGAGATAATCCGTTTTGGTGATTGTGGGAGGAATACTAAAACAAGATCTGGGCGTATGGAATAATCCCGTGTTACCATTAGACTAATGTTGAATCACAGTTTATGGAACACTAGATCATAGTTTGAGTAAACCTTTCAAATTAACAGAATGAAGGATATGACTAACAGTGAGATAATACTTTGAAAAGTATCTACCTACTATGAAAATATTATATTATTTAGTGAATACATTAAATTCACAAATAATAAGTTCAACATATTATCTGAGTTCAAATAATACAACTAGGTTCAACCAACTCAATTTGAGGATGAAAGAAATAGAATTTTATTGATATCAAATATTGCATAGTCTACTCAACATTTAATTGAAATATCGCCTTTAACTTTAAATGAAATGAACTGAAGTCAATTCGGTTTATGGTTGTATATTTATAATATAGCCGAGATTAAAGTATGAAGAATCCGTCATAGAACTTTATTACCTTGTTTAGAATTGTCTTTCCTTCAGAATATGAGAACTATCAGTGTCCCAAGTAAATGGATAGTAATGTTGTGTCCATCTGTTATAATGTTAAACAATCATACTAGAATTATTTATTAAAGAAAAAAATTGTAATTCAGCCATCACAATTGAAGGAGAATTCTTCATTGTGAAAACTGATAGTTCGCTTGGGAGCATTTTGCTCCGTCCTCTTTTGTAGAAACAGACTGACAAAGACCAAATATCTTAATATAATAAACTTACTAAGTAAATTTATCATGAAAAAAAATATGGCTGGCCAGAAGGGAGTTGCCCACGTCCGGTGTCGAAACTCATTGTATAGAGCGGGGAGGAGCTTTGTACCTTAGCTGGCAAAACCACAATTGCATATCCACTACTTGTACAATAACTTAAGAAAGTAAAAGAATCCTTATTTAAAAGCGTTGAGGGTTTTATTATACTTTGATCTCAGGCGACTATAACTTCTTAACTTATCTCAAATTATCTCTCTTATCTTAATGAATTAAGTTGACAATAGATAATTTACATTATTTAGAATAACGTCATACATGACCTATAATTTGACACTTGGCAGCGGAAGAGAATTATCCAAATTTAACTTTTCTCTATAACCCGACTTACCTATTTTTACCTTACAGTCTATTATGGTTGAACATACCCTCTTTTACCTTATAACAATACTCCATTTAACTCATAAATTCACTTTGATCATTTCCTATCAACATAGGTTTATTTCACTCATACTTACTTCATCAATGGAACGTAGTTGGGAATGTTTTCCCCTCTATTTATAGTATTCCCATTTATTGACACTAAAGAGCTATGGGGTTTCCCTTGGCAGTATGACAAATATTAAGAATTAATATGAAATTAAAGTAGGCTCACTTAGGAAAAACACAGACTTAATTTCTATTTCTCTGGTTGTATCAATAGAGCAATAACTTTCCTTCAGTGGTATTTTCATTTAGAAATAAATGTAATAGCAGGAATAATTATAATCTAGTAATAAAAGCGAATACTTCTATTGGAAAATGAAAATCAATACTAATCACACTTTTAAAAGAATTTGGGTTCACTACTTATCACATCCAGGGTTCCTCCATTAGACATTCACAGGTCCTCTCAGATCACACAAAGCTTGTTAGTAAGGTTCTTTGTAGGTTAGTTAGGGTTGAATAAAGTAAATTTAGTAAATTGTATTTTGGAGGTTATTTATTCCAGTAAAATTAGGTTCCAATAGTTTAGTTATAATCAACGGTAAGTAGTAAGCGGATTTTGATTGTCTTCCTGTCCTGTAGGTTATTAGGTTTCCACTTAGGTTTTAGTCTTCTTTCATAGGCCGTGATCATCTAGATTTCATAGTAGGTAGGGCGACGGTTACATTTTGGTGCCGTGACCAGGATGTCATATTATTGCGAATCTTCAGGTTTTGTGTGGTTTGGGAGTGAGTGACTGTTAACAAGTGAGATTGTGACAGTCACATTTTGTTGCGGTGAAGTGGGTATAAAGGTTTGATATGTTAAAACACTGATTTTCTTTTCCAATGGTTGTTAAGTTATCATTCTGGTACGAGTTATGGCGATTAACTTGTCACTTTGGCTGGTCCTTGAAACTTTCGTTTTGCGAATCATTTGTAAGATCTTAGTTAAATATCTCTGAAAACAAATACACATATAACCACTGTTTTAGGACAAATTTTGTAAAATATTTTCGATACATATAATGTTTTCATTGTCATTATAGTGCTGCCAAAACTATCGACGCCTCTGATACCTTATCGATATTTACGTAAACTATCGACACTTAGGTTAACTGTATTGCATTTGGTTCTATAGTCATTTTACACACTACGTTTGGTTACAATGATACAATTATGCAGCTAAATTATTACTTGTTCATACAGTATAGTCTCGTTTAAGGTAAATTGCGTAGTTAAGCAAATCGTATCGTGATAGGTTTTATTGATATACACTATCGATAATCGATATAATTATTTTCCCAGTTCCGGTTTATCTATTCAAGTCAAATTTATTTTACTCTGTTCAAAGGTCCGCATCAAGGTCCGACCGAATCCACTTTTCGGCCATGGACCGAGATCGATTTAAAAATTGAATTTTGACTCGGATTTTATTCATTGATATGATTAAGTTAGAAAAAAAAGGGGACCTTTTTATAGATTACCACATATACGATTTTAAATGTATAACTAAGGACGACGAGAGCTTGGCGGTTTCTTATCAATCATATGTCAATACGCATCAATATTGTCATGAGGTGTCAAAGATGATTGACAAAATAATAGCATAAATCACTTTGGGGATCAATACTTCCAAACTATTGACTTTGAGGGAAAGTGAAGTAAGAAACTTCAACGTTATTTTTAAAGACACGTTATAAAAAAAAATAAAAATAAAACTTTTGTTCTTCTTTTGTTTATACCTAATAAATAAAGCAGATCATAGGATATGTTCGATTATAAAATTCTAGTCGTGTTAATTTGATGATTGCGAAGTAGGATGACGGTGATAGGTGGACTGTCAATTGAATTTACGGCTATAGCGAAATCATAGGTGCTTTGTTGTGTCAAAGCTATGATTCTTAAAGAAAAAAAAATGTATGGTCACACGTGTGCACACTTTTATTTATTTTTTATCACTCGTAAAATCGAATAAATTGCTCAAAAGTGTGGTTGATAGGACACGGGATTTGTAGTAATTTTAGTAAATGTATACGCACGTGTGCGTAACATCATCTGTGTGACTTTTAGTAATAGTGTGTTGTTACGTAAATGGCTGAATGTGAATAAGGTCAGGAACGCGGCCAAAGAAATTACATGTTATCGATTTCCGAACGAAACGTCAACTTGGGTATATTCCGGATCGCGATAAAATCGATGTCAGCGCTCACGTTATCTGTCAAACCCATACAAAATCACCGACTCGGAACGCATTTTAGTATGCTGTCATCGATTTTGGTGTGATTCGGAATGCAGCCCTTGACAGATTCCTACTCTTTGATTTTAATGACATATATAATGAGTTTTTGTTTATGCCAATAAGGTTAAATTATATTTTGTAAGATTTCAGCGTTAATTAACAGTGAAAATGATAAGAAGGGTGTTAAAGGGGAGCGATGAGAAAACGAGTAATCCTTTGTTTGTGTTGTTTCGTTAATCGGTGGTTTTTTTTTAACAAAAATACTTTGCTATTGTTGAATAGTTTCATATTAGCGATTCAGGTTGTAGTTCTGTTTGAGTGACAAAGTGCATTGGAATTTTTACATTGAACAAATGAAGAGGTACATAATTGTGTTCTCGAGTTGAGGTCAATGGTTGTAAGTTCTTTATTCGGTGAGTAAAATTTCAGTTTCAGTCATTTCAGTTAACTAGAATAACATGTAAATACCATTGCAAAGAGAAAGATTCAATTGCGTGTTTACAATTTGATTGTGTGATGGGAAATTGATAATGGCAAGCTTGATAAGAGATTAGGGGTTAGTGACTGTTACTTTATTAATAACTGTACGATAAAAGGGGCATAAGGGTAATGGTGGTATATGCCAATGGAAAAGTAACTATGGAAGTAGACATGCAGAAGGTTCTGTCCATAATTACTTTATAGGTATACGATAACCGATTAACTCTAAGCAATTAAGAAGGATTGACGTTTTGTCATTGGCAGTTTGAGAGATGAAATCTGTCGTTGTCGTTATCACGTTCGTGGTTAACTTAATATTATACGATTGATGCGTTAGATAATAGGAACGGCAGTAACGTTTAGTAATACTGAAGTCGTGGAGAAATTTAGGGTTAGTGAGTGTTGTAAGATAATTCTAGATTCAACTTACAAAGTTACAAAAAATAATAATATTAGCGTATAATGTAATAAATAGTTTTAGAGTTTGGGTGTTATCGCTAACTTCTGAATAGTAATAGTGAAGCTAGAGGGATATTAGTAGCATAGAATGATGGGGTCGTGAAATATTTTAATAAACTTTTAAAATTGAAACTAGAAAACTTAGTATGTGGTGATTAGATTTTAGTTTAACTTAGTAACCTACCTTTGAGATTGTACTATTGAAGGGATCGTGATCGATTAAGATTTGAGTTAGTCATTTATAGATTATCATTTTGAAATATTTATCCGAGGTGAATTAATTTTGAAACTAATCGTTGTGACTTTTGAAAATTATCTAACTGGGGGTCGTTGTAGAACTAGTTACTAAGATGTTTTAGTTGTGGAAACAATGTTGAGGAAGTTGGCTAGGGAGGTATAAAGTGTTGGGATTTAATGATAAAAGGAGAGTTTAAAATATTTAAATCATGTAGAATAGTAATGGTAGCAAAGAATGTGATTGACGTTTTTCTGAGAATTAGATATTTAATTCGAAATGATTAGTTTCAACATTTACATAAGTCGAGTATTAGGGAGCGTGGTTTTGTGGAGTCCAAGGCGGTGGATTTTTTAAAACCAAATTAGCACGGGTACTATATTTTAATTTATTTGAAGATCTGATCTTGCAACCAGAAAGACAAGAGGAGTTGCAAGAGCTATCGTAGAAATTAAGTTTCTTTAGGGTAAACTGGGTAGAGTTCGGACTCGAGTTCGTTGCGCACTCAAGTGTTATGAATCATTTGAGAAGTAAAGGTAGGGTTAGGATATAGTTTAAATTATTCCTAGACTAGTAGTGGAGATGTTAAGGTTAGGAATGGGGTAATGTTTGGTTGATACTAACATTTATGTAAGTGTAATTTTTGGTGAGGAGACTATAAGTAGAATTGATATGCGGGTATTTAGGTCGGTATTGTTAGTTTAAATATTTCGCACATGATATTCGGCATGGTGTTGACTGGAAGGAATTGAATTTTGAGTTATTTATATATTCGGAATTAGCAGTTTTTCTGTACAATTTAGTAAAATGTCGTAGCCTTAAGTCGTTTGGATTGCATTTTGAGATGATGTTGTTTGGTACCGAGGCTATTAAAACATAAGTTAGTGTTACATCTCGAGTTAACACACCAAATTAGAAAATCCTTACTAATATTATAAATGCGAAAGTCCGTTTGTTAGTTTATGTGTTTGTTTGTTTGTTACGCCTTCACGTCTTAACTACTGAACCGATCATCATAAAATTTTGCATAGGCGTTGTTAGGGGTACAGAAAAGGACATAGGGTAGCTTTCATCCAGAAAAAAAACGTACAGTTCACGAGGGATAGCAAAAAAAAAACTGTCCACGCAGACGAAGTCACGGGCAGCCTCTAGTTATTTATAAATGTGAGCGTATAAACTGTGATTTGGTCCCGTTTTGCCCGTCAATGTAATATAAAATCAATTGTTATTTTGAGTTATTACTGTTTTGCTGGTTTTGGCCTATACTCAGCAGTGGATGTCGTGCGGCAGATATGATGATGATGATTACTGTTTTGCTTGTTTATTTTAAATTTAGTACTTTTTAGTCAATACTCTTTGCGCTCTAGAAGTCTAGGTGGTTCTAGAAAGTAGCATGAATATCCTTATATATTAATCTTAAGACTTTATTTTTAAATTATACGAAATAGAATATTGTATCTTTTTAACGTTATAACAATCAGGCTATAAATACTTTACAGTCGAACTAAGATTTTCTAAATCTTTGAAACACTATATCTCAAAAGTAAGTTTTTGGGTTGAGACTATGTCGGATGTCGTGTGCGGTTTGTTGAAGGTCTTGTAGCTTAACTAGATACAGGTAGCGATTTAACATGTGTTTCGGAGTTTTGCTAGTTTTAGGTAGTGGTATAACAGGTAGTTAGGAAGACTTTTGGTATAGTTTAAGATTAGAATAGGTTAAGACTTTAGGTATAGGTTATAAATAGAAAAGCCACCAACACACATTTTCTTTTCCGGGGGGGAATTTTTTTTGATTAAATATAGGTCTAGGCAGTCGTTAAGATGATATAGATCTAGGTAGTTGGCAGGAGGTCCGACTGTGTTTAGGCAGGGTTATGAAGAGGAAAAGGCATATACAGTTAAATACACCATAATTAAAATTGATAATGAGTCAGTTACATGAAATAAGTTCATATATAAAGGGGTAGTTTAAAGTTTTACGTTAACGTAAGTTTGAAATGCGTTTTGATAGAGTTGATCGTGAAAAAAAAAAAAAAACTTTGTATAATGTGGGAGGAGTGTAAAGCGTAGTGTATTAAGTGCGTGATATAAGATTTTTTTTTTCTCTCTCTCTTTTCTCTTTCGTAAAGTGTTTGAGATAATACATTATTGCAAATGTTACATATAATTTCATCGAGTGACAGTCAGCGTATTGAGTCTAACACGGTATAATTAATCTCTATACAATTTAGTTATTTATATTTGCATTCAGGGTGTAGTTATGATATAATCTTAGGTGGCGTGAATGTAGGCTAGTGAATGAAGACAGTGAATGCAGCGTAATAAGAACAGATGAATAGAATGAGAATCTAATATAGGTTATGAGTATGATTGGAATATTAATTTTAAAGGTTGATTAGAATGAGAGTTAGTGTGAATTAAGAGTAGATGCTAAATTTAGATTCTATATGGAGGGCTTTGGATTATAACATATGTGAAACCTGAATGCAAGCTTTATTATTGATTCAAGAGATAAGACCACCACACTGCTTTAGCGCTTCGTTTGTGCTTGCGGCCGGACTGGCGTTCTAGAGTTGACAACTTGAATTTTGTACAGTAGGACTTTTGGTGTTAGGATAGAGAAAAAAAAGATGAGAAAAACGAACACTGTTGATGTTTGTGATTGTCCTGGTGTGAACAACTGTCCGAAATTTGTACTACACAAGAAGCTAAGAGCTATGAATTGAACTCGACAACTGCACACTCTCCAAGGCGATATTAGGGTTGTTCTAGAGTCTTAAGTAAGCTTTTGGAAATATAGGGTCATTGTATAGGCTCACTTCGAACCGACGGAGTAGGCCCTGTTGGCAAGGAAGGAGTAATACTTGATTGTGGAAGGGTACAATGCACAAATATGTAGCGTCATACGCGGACTTTTTCATAAGGTTAGAAAAAGACTTATTTGTCCATGTAGGCTTACTAGGAGCTGTGGATTCACAACCCACATCTTACCGTGATTTTGTACGACTCTGGTGTTGAATATGCATAAGACGGAATTGGCAAAAGTCACATAAAACTTAAAACTCGCTTGATAACTTTTCAATATTGTCTTGGTTTAAATACACTCTACAATCTAAATCTCATTTACATTAGGGTTCACCCAACAATTCTTTGATCTTGGAGAAATAATAATGGTTAGGGTTATTAAGGGGATGGGTTTTTTTTATACAAAAGGGATGTATGAGTAAAAAATTGAGGAATAAGAGTAGAGACGGAATAAATATTTGAGAATTGAGAAGGAAAATCCTACTCCGGATCCAATACGTAGTCTTGTCACCTGTGCAGGATTTTGGGGTCGAGCTGTAACGGTTCAAAACTGAACATGCTATTTTATCTCAAATATTTTTCGAATTTTGTTTCATATTGAGCATAATATTATTTAACTATCGAACAAGTTATTATAATAAAGAGTAGTTCAGGTTTTGAGTTAGCAATAATGTCGGAAGTTCTTTTAATCTTTCACAGCGCTAAAATTCAAATATTAGTCTCTGTCTAGGTAACGACGCTAATAGGCCTAAAATTTATTTATATTTATTATTGTTTAATTATCAAATTTTATTAGAGCCTCTCGAATATCATTATAATAGTTTATTTTAGAAGATTACTTAAAAAAGGATTGAATTCGGTGTTAATTATTTCTGTAAGTTGTCAGTAGTGTCACACCACGTGATGTGTTTTAGCTAAAGAACGAAATTAAATATAGTAGGTCATTCCAGTGGATCAATCGATGAGAAATCGATTGCCAGATGGTAACTGAGGGTCGCAAGGCAAGTCCCATATCCTTTGCCAAATCATAGTTGTAAATTTAAATTTTGTTTTAGGAAATATTAGACATTAGTTAGATTTGGGGGATGAATGCAAGTTTAGTTGGTTTGGAGAATTTTGTAGCGGATCTAGTACATTTTGTTAATCGTAGGCGGTATTTGTTTAAATTAGGGTATTTTGTTATACCATGCCTTTGCTTCATGACACAGTTAAATTGGAGATTTTAAATTAAAATTGAAGTTTAATTTGATTTTATAATATGGTTTGATGTTCAGAGATAATACAGAGAGAGAGAAAAGAAATGGAACAATGTTTTATTCTGGGCGGAGTTTAGTTGACAGTTTAGTGGTAAATTGAAGACTCGAATTGTAAAATAAAAGGGGAGATAATTAATTAATAGAAATATTGTAAGGATAAATCTAGAAATATTATTAAAAAACATAAACAATAGTTATTGAAGGTGTAATAAGAAAGTATTTCATGGGAAAATGTGGATGGAGCCTAATAAAGTTTGTCTTGTCGTTGGGTGTTGTACGAAGAAAGATTGATATGAAGTTTCTTCGAAAGCGGGATTTTATGCTGCAGGTTTATAATTCAAATGAGGGTAGGCATTTAGAAAATGTAAAAGTAGTCGGATGAGTGTTGCCAGTTAGGGTTTTTAAAGTACCAACATTGTGATGCTAAATTGATCGGAAATTTTAGGTTTAATTGGACCGAATACTTAATGGAAAATGTTGTATTACGTATTTTAGCAAATTGATTCTAGAGGTTATGATATTTTGGGGAAGGCGAGATAAAAAGATTGAAAAGTTGGATTCTAATTATAGCATATGGGGGGTTCGATTTGTTGTGAATATAAAATTCGTATTAATCAGAGTTTTATGATTATAGTACAATAATTCCATATGATTCTGGATAAATATTCTGAATATTATTCAAAGTTGTTAGTTTTGTTAGAAATGATGTAAGGGGGAAAACTTGTTGATTTATTTATGATTGAAACGTTGTTTCATACAATTGTATGAATTGTTTAAATCAAATGTAGATGAAATGTCAGTATAAAGAAATATTTAGGTAACAGATTAATTTTAATTTGGTTACAAATTGAGTGGCATTGTGCGCTTGAGTATAGAGAATCTTGAAGATAGGAGGTTATTAGTTAGTTGAATTGTACGTTGAAATTATTGATTAGTATAGGGGTTCATTTTGTAAGATTAGCAATTTAAATATTATATTTACAAGTTGAGTAAGACAAAACTGAATTCTCCCCATTTTTGAAGGAGAAGGGAAAATTTTAGGAATAATTTATGTAAAGTAGGGAAATGAAGGTAGGTAAAAAAGATGCTTAGGTCGTGTGGGGTGAGGTTCCTGGAGTGAGTGAATGATTTTGGGGGGCTATAAAAGACGTGGCTCGAGGGGAATCGCTCTCTTTACTTTCCTCGTCGTCAACGTAGCATCAAGTGGAACCTCGGTAGAAACCATCAATACCCTCTTTGTAAGATAGCTTCGAACAAGTAGTATTTTTATAACGCAAGAAAACAGCAAGAAGTCAGGAAGAAAGTGTTTAATTGAGGTTTTGACGTATAGGTCCGCAACCGGGTGCGAGTCTTTTGCATATACGCTTTAATTAGGGCTTATATGGTATAAGTAAGCTTGAAATTAAAGTAGGTAGATTTTGTTTGCGAATTTTCATAAAGTAAAGTAAATTTCCCAATAAATCTAAGAATTTTCCGAATCAAATTTGTTTGAAATTTATATAAGCAGTTGGGAAACGATAAAGGGGGGTTTGATTTTGAATAAATATCATTAGTTTTGTGTCTCTAAGGGGCGTTCGGTCAATCCTCAAGGGGTTAGGTAAAATAGTCTGGTATGTGGCGTATCAGACGGGCATAAAAATTTCTAGATTGCCTAGCTAGTCACATAAGTGTACCGAATGTGTCCCATCTCTAGCAATCCGACGGTCCGAAAGGAGTTGAGAATCTAATTCCGTGCTAGCGTTGGTGTCCCGAGGATTCGGTATACTTATTCCGCTGTAGGTGCCTATTTGTTCCCTCCCAATCAAATTTGGCCACGTACAAGCTGCTAGGAGAGAGATAGGCGAGTCATGCTTGCTCACGCTGTACAGATTCAGGGCTTCGGTGATGGGGTAAGCATCACAAATATTGCATAGGAAATCTAAATTTAGTCGCTGGTAGGCAGGTAAACTCATTAGGTTTATAAATTCATTGTTAGGTGCGTAGGAACAGTAGGTTAGGTTTGCATCTCAAGGCGGGAGGGAAACTTGGATGCTGGTAAAAGATTGGACGTTCTCAAGAAGGTCGAGCTGTCAGCAAGGTAACAGCAGTAACGTTAGATAAGCTAGGAACTCTTATATAGGCAAAGGAGAGGTAGGTCAATTCGCAGTGTATCAGATTTAGGTAGGCCGCAATTAGGTTGGTGTACGACAAAATGGCTGTCGAAGCGAAACATAGGCAGGTGGTGTCGAGAATGGTACCAACAAGATGGCTGCCGCAGGTCATTCAGTGGTACATAGGAACTTGACTAGGGTGTGATGAGGTAGGATGATTTAGGAACAGAATCTAGGAAGCGCAGAAGTGTTAAATATAGTGAACGAAAGGTTATGTGAAACTACTGGGTAGGATCCGAAGGAAAAGTATCAATCTTCTATAGTAGGCGCCTTAACAGAGATCTATTAATGCTATGTCTCAGTGTTGTGAATAATTACCGCGATGTGCTCAATTGAGTAGACTTTGCAAGCTTCAGTAAGTACTCACAAGTTGACCGATCCGAAGGAAAAGAATCAATCTTCCATAGTAGGCGCCTTAACAAAGATCTATTAATGCTATGACTCAGTGTTGTGAATAATTACTGCGATGTGCTCAATTGAGTAGACTTTGCAAGCTTCAGTAAGTACCCACAAGTTGACCGATCCGAAGGAAAAGTATCAATCTTCCATGGTAGGAGCCTTAACAAAGATCTATTAATGCTTTGATTCAGTGTTGTGAATAATTATTATAATGTGCTCAATTGAGTAGACTTTGCAAGCTTCAGTAGTACCTACAGTTTGATTTACTATTAATTAGAGCTAGACAAATTCTTCTGTTAATATTGGATAATGATTTAATAGTGAAAGTTGAATCATAAATAAAGAATGATTATTCATCCTTGATTTGGATTGGTAAAATTGAGCCTGTTTTCAATTGGTCGTTTACAGTTGAGATAATCCGTTTTGGTGATTGTGGGAGGAATACTAAAACAAGATCTGGGCGTATGGAATAATCCCGTGTTACCATTAGACTAATGTTGAATCACAGTTTATGGAACACTAGATCATAGTTTGAGTAAACCTTTCAAATTAACAGAATGAAGGATATGACTAACAGTGAGATAATACTTTGAAAAGTATCTACCTACTATGAAAATATTATATTATTTAGTGAATACATTAAATTCACAAATAATAAGTTCAACATATTATCTGAGTTCAAATAATACAACTAGGTTCAACCAACTCAATTTGAGGATGAAAGAAATAGAATTTTATTGATATCAAATATTGCATAGTCTACTCAACATTTAATTGAAATATCGCCTTTAACTTTAAATGAAATGAACTGAAGTCAATTCGGTTTATGGTTGTATATTTATAATATAGCCGAGATTAAAGTATGAAGAATCCGTCATAGAACTTTATTACCTTGTTTAGAATTGTCTTTCCTTCAGAATATGAGAACTATCAGTGTCCCAAGTAAATGGATAGTAATGTTGTGTCCATCTGTTATAATGTTAAACAATCATACTAGAATTATTTATTAAAGAAAAAAATTGTAATTCAGCCATCACAATTGAAGGAGAATTCTTCATTGTGAAAACTGATAGTTCGCTTGGGAGCATTTTGCTCCGTCCTCTTTTGTAGAAACAGACTGACAAAGACCAAATATCTTAATATAATAAACTTACTAAGTAAATTTATCATGAAAAAAAATATGGCTGGCCAGAAGGGAGTTGCCCACGTCCGGTGTCGAAACTCATTGTATAGAGCGGGGAGGAGCTTTGTACCTTAGCTGGCAAAACCACAATTGCATATCCACTACTTGTACAATAACTTAAGAAAGTAAAAGAATCCTTATTTAAAAGCGTTGAGGGTTTTATTATACTTTGATCTCAGGCGACTATAACTTCTTAACTTATCTCAAATTATCTCTCTTATCTTAATGAATTAAGTTGACAATAGATAATTTACATTATTTAGAATAACGTCATACATGACCTATAATTTGACACTTGGCAGCGGAAGAGAATTATCCAAATTTAACTTTTCTCTATAACCCGACTTACCTATTTTTACCTTACAGTCTATTATGGTTGAACATACCCTCTTTTACCTTATAACAATACTCCATTTAACTCATAAATTCACTTTGATCATTTCCTATCAACATAGGTTTATTTCACTCATACTTACTTCATCAATGGAACGTAGTTGGGAATGTTTTCCCCTCTATTTATAGTATTCCCATTTATTGACACTAAAGAGCTATGGGGTTTCCCTTGGCAGTATGACAAATATTAAGAATTAATATGAAATTAAAGTAGGCTCACTTAGGAAAAACACAGACTTAATTTCTATTTCTCTGGTTGTATCAATAGAGCAATAACTTTCCTTCAGTGGTATTTTCATTTAGAAATAAATGTAATAGCAGGAATAATTATAATCTAGTAATAAAAGCGAATACTTCTATTGGAAAATGAAAATCAATACTAATCACACTTTTAAAAGAATTTGGGTTCACTACTTATCACATCCAGGGTTCCTCCATTAGACATTCACAGGTCCTCTCAGATCACACAAAGCTTGTTAGTAAGGTTCTTTGTAGGTTAGTTAGGGTTGAATAAAGTAAATTTAGTAAATTGTATTTTGGAGGTTATTTATTCCAGTAAAATTAGGTTCCAATAGTTTAGTTATAATCAACGGTAAGTAGTAAGCGGATTTTGATTGTCTTCCTGTCCTGTAGGTTATTAGGTTTCCACTTAGGTTTTAGTCTTCTTTCATAGGCCGTGATCATCTAGATTTCATAGTAGGTAGGGCGACGGTTACAATGTGTTAAGTGGAAAAAATAAGTATCGGCCATTGACATAGAAAAATTTTCGCTGCGCTCAAGAAGACCAACAAAGCGTGGAAAAGAGAAGTTAACATCATACGGACACGGTCTATGTAAAAAAGAGACAAAGGATCAAGTGACATGTGCCAACATTTTTTACAGTAAGAGCCCCTAGCGTCCCGCCTAGCAAATGAGCAATCACAGTTTGTTTAAAATATTTGTTAATAATAAAGGTATCGTGGAGCCATGGTGTCTTGTGCTCTAAGTAATTGTGATGTGACAAAAAGAAATAATCCAAAATCACACTTTTCATAGGTAAATAAGATATTGCCACACATTTCTCTAAAACCAAATTTCGCTACATTTATTCGTTTATCGACGAAGAAAACAGTATGAAACAGAGTTTATTAATTTCCTTTGCTATATATAGTCATATTTTATGAATCTAAGTCATATTTTACGTATCACATATAAAATGTATCCATTCATTTTCGGATCACCTGTTTATTGACATTGTTGTTCTTAGACATTCTATTTCTATGATATCGGCTAAGCGACAACGATATAAGTGTTCATTTCTGCTAACGAAAAAAGGAGTCATTTAGATACTTTTTTTAACATTCATGAAAGAAAATCAGAAATATTTTTATTGCTGATAGTGGGCTGTTATGATCATAATTAGAAATAATTACTTACAAGTAACTAAAGCATCTCTATCATCACAGAAAATATGAGAGCCTCTGTATGTGAGAAAAAATCGGCGATTTTATACTTTAACTCCTATTATATTAAATGAGCAATAACAAAAATTACTAATTATGTCAATTGAAATGAGATTATATTTAATAAATGATCAAATTATCCTTAAAATCGTTCTTTTGTTATTTAGGTGAACCAACAATAATTAGTGGGTTTTAAAAACACTTCTCTTCTTGGGCAGTCGCATAATAGATTAACTATTGTATTGTGACTACAATTATAATAATTTACAATTACAATATTAACAGATTGAGATAAAAATTTACAGGGTTATTCGTAAAACATTGGATTACTAACATCATAAACAGTTCGGACGTATGTATGAAAAGCCGATTATTTTTCTTTTTGCAGAAAAGTCGTAAAACACGTTGTTGCTCCTGCGAGGTTTTTGGTGTTTTAGAGATAACCCTATGTGAGTATTATGAAAACTTATTGATCAAAGAATTAAAGACTAGACAATTGGATTATTCGTTCTTCTACTCGTTTGTTTGAATCATCTCATTACATAATAATTATTTACAATATATGACTGAAAAGTATTTCAAAAATTGCTGCCATTACTGAAATATAAATTCCAACCAATCATTTTTAATTGTTGTTGACTTACGAATTACGAAACTTGTTTAGAATTTACTAAGAAAAGTAATTAATATGGAAAACGTGTAATTGGCCTTGCTAGTGGTTAGAATTAGTAGTAAAAACAACATTGTAACGCTGTTTGTTTTCAAATAAAAAAAAATGGTCAGTATAAAACACTTTTAAATTCCGTAAGCTTTATTATCAACATTATGAATTTTCCGCACTCAGCTGCAGCTGCTACGAATATATATAGAATGCCATTATAATACTAACGTAAAATGTAAGGCGTAAAAAATTTGCTGTTACAACATTTCAGTTATGTTAACAAAAACGATACCTATATACGTACATTGGGGCTTCTGTGAGAGACATTGGTACTTATTTGAATTAAACAGTTTTTTTTTTCAAAGTTATTCCCTACACTTATTATCTATCTTATTACCGTACTGATAGTATTAAGTTGATAATAATGGTGCAACATTTTAAATAATTATTGTTTACAAGGTCTTTGTCTTTTACATACTAGTAGAGCAATTTACAGAAATTCCATAATACTCGTACATTTTTGTCTGTTAAACTTTGTTTTCTCGTTTTTATAATAACAGCATGCGTTTTTCAAACTTTTTTCCCTACTTTCACCGAAAAAGACCCATCTGAATCATAAATCCTTTTCTTTTCACTCAACTCATATTCGCCAAATGATGGTTTATCATAATCGTATCCTTGGTAGGGATTATCGTATCCGTGATACGGCTCTTCGTATCCATGATGCTCGTATCCATGGTGCTCGAATCCATGATGCTTAAACTCGTGATGGATCGGTTCAGGTTCTATGTATTCCACGTGCTCTTTTTTGTGTTTTATATAATGTGTGAACCATAAAACGAAGTGCCATCCTTTTGTTATAAGCACAAAGAAAATTATGCCATAAACTATCTTTAGGATGAAAAGTTTTGTGGCAGCAACGTAGAAAAAGTGAACTGTGAACAAAAAATCCATTTATTTACCTATTCTATTTTATGTTTACATTTTTTTTATTTCATTTAAAGATTTGAATGCCGAGTTTGATTGAACTATCCTCTATTCCAGTGGTTCCCAAGTGATTGATCCGCGTACCCCCTGTCGCTACCTAGCGTACCCCTTGGGGTACGCGTACCACCAATTGGGAAACACTGCTCTATTCAATTCCGAAACAAATTGTTAATAATATTTATAAATTTTTAATAATAATACTTAAACTCATAGTAGGTATCAATGTAATTTCTGGATTTAACATTAACACCGAAATACTTATTATATTGATAAAGGTTTTACTTAAAAAAATATTTTAACTTATGTTCCCTTCTGTTCTTATTGAAAAACCTTTTTGGTAAATATTTGTACTAATTTACACACCTATTTTCCCTGCCGTTTGAGAAACCCCGTAACCCAATCCATCATAGAGTTTTTATATGGAAAATCGGCTTTCTGTGAGAATTTTCCTCCAAAGTCACCGTAGTAGTGGGGATACTTGAAGTCAGTATTTTTGTAATGTGGCCAGACGTCCGGGGCATATTTGGAAATGGCTAGGGCCCAGGCCATAACTACGAGAGCCTTCATACTGGCGATGATCAAACCGATGCCAAGGAATATTTTATAAAGGCCCACTTTCACTGCCAATAGTATCGCCAAATTGGCTGGAACAGACAAACAAGTTTATTTTAAAACCCAATCACTTTTCACAAATACGAAACGTCTGGCCACTTTTTTATATATTTACTGACTAATATCAAATTATTTCTATTTCAAATTTTACGGATAAATGATTTTGTTAAGCGCCGCAGAGTAGTTCCTGGCAACCATTTAACCTTTTTTTCGGTTCTAAATAAGTACTCTATTAAAAACATAGTTGCAGCTATAAAAAAGATAAAGCTACAACTAGGTTTAATATATCAAGTCATACTGACATATTGGCTCATCTAAGTTTGAACGCGTCGTAAAGTTTCGAAGCAGATAGTTGCTAGTTTTAAACTCCAAGTTGTAACTGCTATCACTTATACCCGATCGCAAATATGAATTAAATACTTGTATGTGTGACATAGTTCTTGGATGTAACTTTAAACGATATGTAGCCCGTCAAAGTTTGGCAGAACCAAGAACTTTAATATTGAGCAGGACGCTTGTGATAATTTGCATTAAAAAAGTAGCGTCATATTATCATAAGATGGTTTTTTTTAATCCTTATAAAATTGACCAGAGTGACAAGAACATACTTTGCTCTGTTGCATAATTATTATTATGTTATATGTGGCCCTTGAATGCGACACCTACGTTAGAGTGGCCACACACAGACGGAATTCCGTACATACTAATTCCGAAGCAGCTAATCCTTACAAATCTACCACACCATGCGTAATTTTTCCGTACGCAATTTTTATTCATTATCAATTTTCCGTTCGGAATTCTGAATTGGGATTCCGTCGTGTATGTGGCCGGGATTAAGAGTAAGCTGTTCTTTCGCCATGATTTCACCCCCGCCACATTCCAACAACTGCTGGAATTATCTCTGTCAATATTAAATGTTACATAAACAACCAACCAAACATTACTTTTTCATCGTAAATACTGTATAAACAGTGAACTACGTCATAAGAACGCCTTCGTATGTTCAAACTCAATATAACGAGTGTTTCACTATGCAATAGGAACTGTTCCGTGCGATCGTAACGACTATCCGGAGCGTGTGATGGTTCCTTAAAGAAGATTATTTCAAAACTACGCCTTACTTTCGAGTTCTAATTTAATTCCGCATTCCGAGACTTGGTTAGCTCCAGTAGATTTAAGAAAAAAAAACTGTGATTGAACAGACTAGAATCTTAGCTGGGTTGAATCAGGAAATTCCATTTCAGTGGTATTTTCAATAGCGGATTTATTAAGATGGACTTGTAGAGGCTTCTACGGAAAGATTTTACAGTAAATAAGATTGGATTTTAGAGATTATAAAGCTTTATATACCATTCCCCCTCTAAAAAACTTATTTTATTATGACGGCATTGAATAAAAAGGACTTTTCAACATTATTTTGGTGTTTGAATTTAGAACACAATTCGACCTCTTTCTCAATGCTATACAACCTCTTTGCGCAAAAAATACTCTATACAAACTCCTTGTGCAAATAATATTCCCTTTACGATTCACCAACGGGGCTCCACCGGTGGGTCGAAAGATATTTTTTTTTCTCTTCGATCCACCGGTGGGTCGAGGGATATTTTTTTCCTCTTCAATCCACCGGTGGATCGAAGGATATTGTATTTCCTCTTCGATCCACCGGTGGATCGAAGGATATTTTTTTCCTCTTCGATCCACCGGTGGATCGAGGGTTATATTTTTCCCTTCGATCCACTGGTAAATTTATGTATAAGTATTTTTTCGTCGAGCCCCCAAACGATTTTACTGGATTAGCAAGCGATATAAAAATAATTAATGTCACACTACAAATACAAAGGTTATTGCAGAAAAAAATAATTCATAACACATAAAAATATGTACACAATATTCATACACATTTCCACTTAAAACACAAAGCCTAAAAGCACTCAACGCAACTCAAACATGACTTCAATACGAAAAGATGAAAGGATACCAAGCAGATTACGAATGAGATATAACTACTTACTCAGTAGCGCGTATTTCGCTTTGCCTCTTGCCTCAATAATTTCTCTTTCTTCTTCCGAGCCATCAACCAAGTACACAAAGGACGCAACAATGAGGATGAAACCGATCATAATTCCTATAATCAAACCTCCTTGCCACTAAAAGAAAAGCTAATCTTTTTTTGTCGAAAATGTTGTGGGTATTTCGAATTACAAAATAAGTTTCTATTCGATTCTTTTTCCAAAATATTGTATTCTAGATTCAAATTAATTATTCGTTCGATTTTTAAAAGATTCCACAAATGAACACTTCTTTACTGACTGCCAGTAATAAAATGGTGAACTGTCTTGGTAGAGTCAGGTAGCCCTAAGGTGTGAATTAAGGTGATAATAGTGTGTGAAAATGGTGTGAAAGTTAAGTGACACTGAACAGTCAAGTCAAACAAATTTTCACGTAAAGCAAACTGAAGAAAGTAAAAGTGTTATGAAATTTTATGTATAAGACTTCTATTGATAATAATAATATGTTTGATGCTCCCAGCTAAATCCGGCATGGGCAATTCATAACTTAAATATTGCAAATGGGTTTGTTCACTAACCGTTCAAATCTAGCTTTCTAACTTTCAATTTAATCTAAAATTCGAAATTCAAATATTCCCGCTGCCTATGTGAGTGGTTGTTTGCTGCAACAGTAACGCAAGACTCATTAGGAGCATATCCACCGATCCCGTCCGCTGATTGGCTGGCAAGAGACACTAGAAAATTCGCCGCTTCCGTGACAGCATCGCGGCATTGAAAATTATCAAAAAACCATAAAATTCGGAGTGTGTGATTCCAAAATCATAATAATTGTATTTATCCTACAGAGGATAAGCACAGGCTAGCATCTATATAATCGTTTTCCAAACAATCGAGTGCGTGAAAGTACCAGTTGGACTTCTGTTCGTGAACCATCTTATGGGGCCTACCACATCGCTCACCCTGAATACAACTGCTGTGAGCTGAAGGACAAGTAGAAAGACTCAAGGTAGGTGGATAACTACTTGCGTTGGTGTTAGCTCAAACGAACCTATCACTTTTCTGAACGGCAGGAATATTCTATCGAAATTCGCATCTTCCTGAACCAGATGATATCTAGGACCCATTTGCTTATCCTATAATCGTTTCGGCTGGTCGCGTTGTCACAGGGTTTATGCAAAAGGTTTATACAACTTAAGAAAGAAGAAATATTATATATCTTTTTTTAAGGAAATTAAATACTAAAATCCAATTATCTGGATATCATTTTGTTAAATACCACGTCCTGCCCCCCTAGCATGACCACCGAAACGCGATATGATATGATATGATATAGCGACTTATCACGTTTAACTGTCAAAAGACAATGGATTTTGACAGTTGATAAAATGCTATATACATATATATCGTGTTTCAGTGGTCATGCTAGGGTCATGTAGGTACAGAGTTTTTTTCCTGTGACTAGTAACTACTGGTTTCGTTTTTGTTTATAAAATGCACGAATAGTAGAAGATACTGTTTTTGCCATTTTATCTAAAAAGTTAAAAAGACATAAGTAAATTGCTATATAATTTAATTGTCGCCATATTGTTTTACAAGTCGACCCGATTCGGTTCGCTCACTAATATCGAGAATCTACACGAACCGTGTACGGCAATCATCATTAAATTTGGAAATAATGAGCAGTTCACTTTACGAGTTAGACGATATCAAATGAGCGGGGAAAAGTTATCGATAAGTAATCGATATTCGAACGGCTCATTAGCTTCGTTGCTTGGGAGTAATAACACTAACTTGATTCGCGTTTTCCGCCCTTTGATGAATAAGTTTCCACCATTCTATTCATTTCTATCGAATAAATATCGAATCGTATAACAAGTTGTGGCTGGCTGGCGGCAGCACTGTTATTCCTTTGCACTTAGCCCAGTTTTAGCCGACTTCATAAAGGATGAGGTTCTCAATTCGATTGTAGGTATGTATTTTTTACTATATCAAGTTCCTCCGTGCTTCGGAAGACACGTTAAACCGTTGATCCCGGCTACATTTGCAGTCGTCAGTTTTAGCCGAATTCATAAAGGATGAGGTTCTCAATTCGATTGTAGGTAAGTATATTTTTTTTACTATCTCAAGTTCCTCCGTGCTTCGGAAGACACGTTAAATCGTTGGTCCCGTCCCGGCTACATTTGCAGTCGTTAACACCCACCAATCCGCATTAGGCCTGCGTGGTGGGTTATTATGGCCCATCCTCCTTATCCACCTAAAAGGAAGGCCTGTGCCTTAGCAGTGGGGACTTTAAAAATGGCTGATGACAATAGCCCAGTTGTGCGGTCCGGTCAGCACAGTATGTGTTTCTCTTTTTTCTTCTTTTCTTTTTTTCTTTTCTAAGTTTCATGCGCCATCCATGCGTTCATTCTTCTAGTTAGCTAAAAAAGTCTCAAATGTGTGGTAGGAAAATGTAGACAATTCTACACTAAGTTTATTTGAACAAAGAATTTTTTATTTCATTTCTTCTAAACTTTCCTGTCTAGTCATCTCCTCATACACTACCTTCACATTCCTACCATCCCACAAATAATTCATCCACATTATTATTTCTGCATTCCTTCTCTCAACGTCGCCTATCACTCCTTCAACAAAAATATATCCCCTTAATTTATGTACATACCCGTTTATTCCCAGTAGTTCATTTTGACAGTTCCCTCAAAGGAACTAATAGTACTTTTTCTTCCTCTTTAAACCTTTCGAAGGAACTACTGCGAAGAAAAAGTACTATTAGTTCCTTGGAAGCTTCCTTGAAAAGTATTTTTTGACATTTCTTCAAAGGAACTAATGGTAGTTTTTATTCCCACTAGTTCCTTCAAAAAGATTAAAGGAAAATGGGAAGAAAAAGTACCATTAGTTCCTTTGAAGGAACTGGCAAAAGGAACGACTGGGAATAAACTTTCATACCAACCAAGCTAACTTTTCTATCACTTAGAGACACTTTCAAACTTCCTTTCACATACCTACTTATTCCTATTTATTGTCCATTTGCATCAGCAGTAGTTATTTTTACTGCACTTCTACTTCATTAGCCATAAAAGCTTTTTTATCTACACAGGTACCAGTTTGTCACAAGGTTTGCTTTTCTATGAATAAACAGAACAAGAGTTGTGTTTCTTTATACAAGCAACGCATTAATGTAATTAGTTTCACGAGACGTTGAAGTCAAAGCAAGAAATTTTCCTTCATTTGAATAATAATTAATTTAATGAAAATTTGTGTAATCTGCGCATAGGGTTTCTAACTTTCTTTATTCTCCTTAATTAAGGTGTGGGAACTGTATTTATAATTTGATTTCGTTTTTATGATGTCTGTACAAAAAATCAAACATAAAATTGAGATGGGCAATGAACACAGTTCTTAATTTGTCGCCCAGCTATCATTAGGTACCTATCATAAATGTCTAAAATTATAATCAACTTAACCCTTAGCACTAACCGCTTTCGAAAAAAACGCGCGTAAAAACATGGGAGGCGAAGGCAAAGTGAATTACAGATGGCGCTCAGTCTTTGGAACAATTGTCAGTTTGAGCTTATATTGTCTTGACTGTGTATTACGTGATTTTACTTTCTTAGATTGTATTTTTTTCGGTTTTGCGGACAAAAAATGTATTCTATGCTAACTTTAGCTCATATAAAAGAAGAATTACGGAAAAGAAAAGCCAAAACAACAGGCAAGAAAGTTTATAGCAACTTACAAAAAATTGCTAACAAGCATTACATTTCTTTAAATTTCGTGTAAGATTTACAAGAAATCTTTTTATTTCAGATTAGAAGCATATGATTTAAATTTTAACAAAGCAACTGAGTGTGAATTTCCGTGTTTATAGTTGCCTGATGATGCCTTCTGTGCAATAGTAATTTCAGGTTTCTGTACTGGAATTTCTGTACCATCTAAAATTACACGAACCGTTTTATCATATTTATTTTATTATTCAAAGTTTCTTGAATGACTCTGGCATATAAAATTCTATTAATTCTCTGTTTGGCCCCAATATTGGGCTTATTCCATATTTGATATACCTATCAAATTCATCCAAGTTATAAATATGTTAGAAACTGCTGAGGTTGAAATATTAAAGAACAAAGCTGTTATAATTCAAATGTTGTTTTATTTTGGCGAAGCTTCATCAAATTCATGAAACATTCCTTTTGATTTATAATGTTTCTCAGGCTCAGCAAAGGAGAAAATCGAGGAAAAAGCATATTTTTTTGATATTTTTTTGCTCACTATTTTTTTTGTACTGGGAAATCGATGAACTCCAATATTTTACAAGTTACATCCATAACAATGCGGCATATTCTCAGTATAAAATTAAAAAGTGCAATACTCCAAGAGATTCCCATATGTTTTGACAGTTTCTTTGAGGCGGCTCGGTACCAACGACAAGACGCCACCTATCGGGATAAAATTGCGCTTTTCCTCCCCATTTTGAATGGTACAACGCTGTCGAAAAGTGGAAACAGATTTTCCATAAAGAATTCTTCTTCTTCTATTTTTATTTTGGCAATCTACTTTCCTCTTGGAAGTAATTTTTGCCAGTGTCAAGTATTAAATAGTTCAGTGGTAGGTATTGTTTCAGTTTAAGTTTACATTAGAATGCGGGTGCATTGCATTCTAATGCTGCTTGGAGCATTTGGCAACAAGTATATCAAGACAGTTTACTCGGAAAGTTCTGCCGAGGTAGCTACCACTACAATAAAAGTCTCAGCTTCACACAACCAAGATCGCGCCTATTTCAATTATCCCACATATTGTTCAGTTGCGTAGACACTTGTACCACAAAACTGCACCAATTTTAAGACACAATATTATCCACTATGAATCAATTTTCAAATAATTAAAATAGACACCAAACCGTACTAGACAAAATGGCGCCAAAAACTCCCTCCATAAAGAATTATTAGTCTATCAAATACTTTAACATGCGTTTTTTTTTCTCGATAGCTGTTCGTGCTAAGGGTACAGGACTCCTTTGGTCCTGACCGTGGGAGCTTTCCCACGGTGCGTCTGGAGACACACGAGAGCGCACCAGACCAAACTGACACACCTTGGGAAACGACGCGTTCGCCGGTAACTTCAAAGGATCGGTGCGTGCTCGCCCTCGTGCGGCTCGGTGCGGTGCGTGGTAGCGCGGATCGACGCGGCTTAACGCGCGTAAAAGTACTCGATAAATCGATCGATCTATGGAACATTTCATTTCGTTATTTGGCGATAGATGGCATTGTACAAAATTCTCATACAAAATTATTCACGATTTTTCACTCGCGTTTTTTTCGATAGATTGATGATTGTGTTACGGGTCTGTACCCCTGAGATGAAGGCCAAGTACATACCCGCTTCACCAGAAAGACAAAAATCTAGTTTGTTCCCAAAGCCCCAGAAATCTGTAGCCCTAGCACTAAAATCTACAGAGAAAAAAAATCACAATAAAGTACTTGAGAGAGCTGTTAATTTGTCTATCTATTTGTATATTATTTCATTTCACTTTTAGACGGCGGATGGCGTTGTACAAAGAAGAATGGGAAATCAGGAAGCACAGTCATATTCAACTTTCAAAATACTGAACATTCACAATTTGTACTTTATGAGATTTAAAGGTTAAAATTGATGTTACTTTTCAATTTTAAATGTTTCTAGAGAAGATGGTTATAACTATCTGTACATATTTTTTGCATTCTTCTTTCCCATACAAAATTACTCTATCAAATTTTGTGACACGCGTTTTTTTCGATAGATGTTCCTGTTACGGGTATTGATCATCGATTACAAAATCGAATATGTTCCATCCCTAGACACGTGACGTTCCGAGAGCTATAACGTCTCGGTTCGGTCTTGAAGACTGATGAACGTGTCTGGAGTTCCTGACCGAGTGATTAAGGAAATTAAGCCAAAATGCGAAAGTCGATGGTAATATAGCCAATCAATCCTTAAACTAGGGTGGATAACATAAGAACTTTCCTAGTTTTCCTATTAATAAAAGAAAGTCAGTTAAAATTTTACTCAAAAATGCTTGTAATGTGGTCACTTCAACCTTCCGCACTACTCGAACGGTGGCGCAGCAAAGTTGTATGGAATTTCATTATTGTCGAGTTTTAGCACAGAATACATGTTTTAGTCACCAGCAATTTCCTTTGAAAATCCATTATTGTGTGAAAATGAACATTTTCGGATTTTGTGTTTTGCTAGCAGCGATATTGATGGCCGAAAGCGAAGCCTAGCGCTGGTCCGGTAACCGATCACATGTCCGAAATTTACTTGTCCTAACTTCATTTGACCGAAAACTGTTGACCGACGTCTTTTTTGCTATATGTTTTGTTTGCCATATTTTTAAATCATCGAAATATCATTTGGCATATGTCTCATTTTACCGAATTACGTTTCACCGATTTTCAAAATAACTTTTTACTATTGGCCGAAGTCTCTTTTGATTTTTTTTCATTTGCCAGATAACTTATTTGCCATACTTTCACTTCACCAGAACAACATTTTACCGAATATCATTTGGCCGCAAGTTTATTTGAATAAAGATATTTTTTACTTTGACTTTACCTTTGACTATGACATTGGTGGGTTAGGTTACGTCAGTGTTTTGACCACTCGTAGCACAGCGAGCGAAGCGGGTGGAACTTAATAATGCTTGCATGCATGCTGCATGCTTGCTTGCATGTTGCATTCTTGCTTGCATGCTGCATGCCTGCTTGCATGTTGCATGCAAAATGCTTGCCGGGGGGTGCAGGGGGGCCGGCCCCCCTGCTCGGGGGGGTCGGGGGGCCCGAGGCCCCCCGCTATAAAGAAAAACTTTTAATGCACCTACCAGTAGGTTAGGTTATTATAAATAATTTTCAGAACATCACGAAAATGTATCCGTTTCCAGTTTAAAACAATTATGGAAATCAATTAATAACATTAGAATATATAATATTATACTAGAAAAAATACGGCTCGCTACGAAGATTAGGAATCGGAGAAAGTGTGCTACAATTTTTGTAGCGTTTGGTGAACTGAAAATATGGCAAATAAATCAGTGGTGTAATGAATGTTCGGGAATATAATACTTCGACGAAACGTTCTTTCGAGCGAGCAATAATTCGGTAAAAAGTTTTTCGGACAAATGAGACGTCGGAGTAACGAAAAAACTCGAATTAATATTAGGTCAACTGATACAGTGGGAAACGTGATTTCGACGAAGTAAAAAAAGGCGAAACGAAAATAGTCGAACAGTTGTCGGTAAAATGAAATTCGACCAACACAAAATTCGATCTTAAGATAGGTAACCCGCTGGTCCAGGTCATCATCATCGCTGTCAGCAACACAGTCTGAGGCTCTTTGCTGTCATTTATTATAGATCGCTGCAGTAATGTACTATTTCGAAATTAATTTCAAACAAATATTGATAGTAAGTAGTTAATAGAAGATTGAACCCTATAAGTAATAATAATACATATATACATATTGATATAACAGGGTCTTTACAGGAACACGATACGGCGCCTGAAAATGGGCCGAAATGTAATTAAACAAATACTTTTATCACAAAATCTGAAAAAAATATTTTCGTAGGTAATAATTTATGTGTAAGGTTGTAAAAACGTCACAAATTAAACAAACATGCCTTAAACCTTTGCTAACGCCTAAAGGGTCAGATTAATTACGAAAATTTAATAACGTCACACGCACTACGTTCGTTTTTTGGACATCATACAATGCGAAATTTGCTTAGTCAGGTCAAAAGGGTCTGTCCAAAATTTGCTTACTCAAAAACGGTTATGAATTATTTTTTCAATAGCTAATGATTTCAGCTTTACCTGAAGTAATTAGACAGCTAATAGAACCAGCCCCCCTACTCAACTGGCCAACATTCTATTCGTTTGAACGCTACGCTCACTATTAAAAGTTTAAAATGAGCCGTAAACTATAAAATTATGTGCCGCAAGCTTGACAATTCCATACAATACATCGAAGTCTGTAATTTACATAAGTTTGCGACATGTGATTTAATCATCTATTGCTCATATTTAAGCTTTAAAAGTAAGCGTAGTGTTCAAACGAATACAAAGTTGGCCATTTGAGTTGGGTGGAAGGTGTACTTACATAGGGTATTTGCATGGCCATCTTAGAGTATGCTTCCTGCTCTAACCTGCTCTAAGATGGGCATGTTTAAAGTTTACCTCAATAATCACGTGGTTCACTTTCGTATGAGACTGCCTTTGACTCTAACACCACTGGTGTTAGAGTTTTTCAAGCTGCTTGTAAGGCCTCTAACTTGGCTTAATGCTGCTTGTCAGATGACAAAAGCCAGGATCAACTGTCAAACGTGCCCTCCAAAACACGAAATGCGCTCAGTTGTAATGCTACTTAACGGTCACCCATCCGACACCTGACCGGACCGAGCGTTGCTTAACAAATGTGATCGAGTACGATCAGTCTGTCAAGCTCTGCTATGAGCGCTTCAAAGAATTAACTTACAGATAATTTGTTTTGTAATAAATCTGCATTTCCTTGGTAAAAAGTGCAAGTTAGATGTTACTATTGTGATAAACAATTTACAAACATTATTTTGGCATCATAATATCTTTGAAAAGTGGTAAAACAATATGGGTCCTACTAGAGAGTATGCTTCCTGGCAGAACTCAATAAAATAATTGATTAGTATAATTAAACTACAATAAAAACTTGTTACAAAACTTATTTTAATCATTTTATTCTTAAATCAAATTCATCAAATCTGACTGGGTCCTGCCAGGAAGTATCACCCTTTTGAAAGGCAAAAGACTATTAAAATAAATAATAAATAATTTATTTATTCGTCATTCACACAAAGGTTACATTACATCAATGCACAGCGGCGGCACTCCCTGTATGTGTGAGCTTGGCGCCAGTCTGGCGGCGGCTACGTCACGTGAGTCACGACTTGTGATAGGGTTGGCTATTAGCATCATTACATTTAACGCAAGGAAATAATAAAACGAAAGTTTGATGAAGTAAATTTGTATTGATTTTATATTAATTTAAATGCTAATACATTACAATTATATGGATCAATAGCTAATATGATTTTTCGATTTGCACCAATTTCAAGGTTTGCCCGACTTGTTATTTTTATTAAAATACTCGTATCAACTTCTGCAATTACTTATACATTTCCAAGATTTCCGCGCGTACAGTTTTTACGGATTACCGCTTTTATATTGGTATTAATTCTTTAGAATCATTTTGTTTAATTATCTTAATTAGTTTAATTTAGGTTTAGTTAGTTTGGTTTTAATTTAATTAATTAATTACTTAATAAATGTGTATTAACTATTGCTTTATATTAAAAGGAGCAGAAAGTCCCTCTTTATTCTTATACCTAATTATTGTAGCTACTTGAATTCAATAACATTTTAAGAACTTATTTATTTTATTTTTCTGTAGTATAAAGCACTATGTTTCACTCGGAAGAAAGTGCAATTACCACATCACCCCTCAATGTACAAATACTATTATTGAAAAATGCAATAATATGCCCTGCATTGTATTGTACGGAAAGCAAATTACATTGCCTGAATGCTGAATGATTAAAGCCCTCGCATGCGGCTCGACACTTTAGTTTGTCGTTCTTGCCTGTAATGTTATGTACTATTGCGCGGTGCGAGCGAACTAGGCAAGCCTGATAGCGCGTGACTCCGCGGAGGAGATTCCTCGCCCCGATGGCGTCGCGGCACCCCCGCGCTCGCCTGGCGCACTCACACATAGCCGCGAGCACTTTTACAGCACCCATGCGCAAGTGTCGCTTCTTTTTACGTTAGTATATATTTTCTTTGATCAATGTTAGATGATACAAAATGCAGGTATAATTACTATGGCGTCATATACGATGAATGCAATAATAACCCTTAGTGTAAGAGACTGGCGCCGGAAATAGGTTTTTTTAAACCCGTAATACACCACCACCACCACCACCAGTCACCAGTGCCTCCCACCTTGGATTAAAAACATACTTAATTATCATATAGTTGTGTATCATAACATGGTAACAATAGTAGCCAATAAGTTGATGTGACGACTTAAGAATAGAAAATAAAAAGCAATGAATAGGGAATTATTGAACTATTGAATTTAAGGTGGCCTTATCTTTAAGATTCATTTGAGTATTTATATGTTGTTTTATTAAATAATATTGTCACTAATAATTAGTAATTTTTTTCCTAATCTATTTGTGGAAAACCATTTGTCTTTTTTAACACGTTATTATTATTAGGTTGCTTTCGCGTTTGTTTGTTTGTTTGTGTGTTTCTCCGCAAAGTTTGCGAACGATTTTATCCTAGCTTTCCGATGAGCTAGAGACTTGAAACTTTGAACATAGGTCAGAACTGGAAGGCAATGCAATATTATGGTGTCATTGAGCTGATCTGATGATGAAGTCGGAAGAAGGCCACAGGAACTCTATGATGAAACCATACAACCCCATCGTGTTTGGGCTCGTTAGCATCGTCTTGACGAGTACTCTAATGGGAGACGAGGTCCAGGGTCTGATGATGAAGCCGAAAGGTCATGCCATAGGAACTCAATATTGAAACCGTGCAACCCCATCAAATTTGGGCTCGTTTGAATCGTCTTGACGAGTTCTTTGTTGGGAAATAGTTTCCAGGATCTGATGATGGAGCCGGAGGAAGGACACAGGAACTATTTAATAAAACCACGCTACCCCATCGAGATTGGGCTCGTTTGAATCGTCTTGACGAGTACTTTGTTGGGAAATAGTTTCCGAGGATCTGATGATGGAGCCGGAGGAAGGCCATAGAAACTCTATGATGAAACCATACAACCCCATCGTGTTTGAGCTCGTTAGCATCGTCTTGACGAGTACTCTGATGGGAGACGAAGTCCAGGGTCTGATGATGAAGCTGAAAGTCCATGCCATAGGAACTCAATATTGAAACCATGCAACCCCATCGAGTTTGGGCTCGTTTGAATCGTATTGACGAGTACTTTGTTAGGAAATAGTTTCCAGGGTCTGATGATGGAGCCGGAAGAAGGCCACTGGGACTCTGTAATAAAACCATGCAACCACATCGAGTTTGGGCTCGTTCGAATCGTCTTGACGAGTGCTCCGATAGGAGATGGTATATTTTTAGTCTTAGCTCGTTAACTAAAAAGCAGAAAATAAAAATTTACTGAAAAAAAAACTTTTTTAAAAACACGTTTTTAAAAGGGATCAAATTATTACAAAAAAATTGGACTAAAAACATTAAAACGGACTAGTAAAAACAGACAAAAAAGTAAAAAATAAATTTTTCTGTAAATATTTATAACCCTGCTAGAGACAATATTATGGATGATTAATTTTACAAAATGCGCCCCACGTTTTTAGATTTAAAATTTCTGTAGGTATAGGGTTATAAATATTTACAGAAAAAAATATTTTTTTAATTTTTAGTCTGTTTTTACTAGTCCGTTTTAATGTTTTTAGTCCGATTTTTTGTAATAATTTGATCCGTTTTAAAAACGTGTTTTTAAAAAAGTTTTTTTTTTATAAAGAGTTGGGTGAAGATTGTTTGCCAAATATAAGATAAGTAAGGATAAACAGACTTGTACATTTACATTTGATAAGTTACGCTTCGGAACTCTAAAAAAGAAGCTTTTACAATTAATAGTTTTATTTTTATTTTTAAAAACGTGTTATTGAAACATAATAGTATGTATCGTCGAAAATAAATGAAATTGTAGAATTGTAACCAAATACAATTTGCCACCACTATTTATTTTTTATTTTACCCCTATTATGAACTAAGTATCCTTAAAGTCAGCGGTTCCCGAATGGAGTCCCGCGGAAGCCTGGGGTTCCGTAAGAGGCTCTCAGGAGTTCCGCGAAAATTCAAGAGTTTGTTCTAACTAAATAAATATTGTGCATCTTAAAAGTTCTTCTCTTAAAGTCAAACTAACTTACAAGATGTGAACACCGAGCCAAAAAGCCTCAGTACAATGTTACAGTTAGTTAAGTTAGTTTATTTTTTACTTGAGCTATACGGTTCCGCTCAAAAACAGTGAACCAAAAGGGTTCCATAGCCAAAAGAATTCGGGAACCGCTGCTTTAAGTCACCCAACGGCACAACCAGTGCCTTGGGTCCGAAAGGCCCTTGTCGTTATAATTTTCATAACAGCCTATCAAAATGTTAAATCAAAAAAGTTACCTACCTACTTTCTGAAATATCATTTGTCGCGTTCAGTCTTCACGCTCATCGCTCAAGCGTTGGTTCTCGGTCTCGAAGACAGATGGCGTTGTTCTGAATAATAGCCCTCTGGACACCTGGAGCGGACCTATCCTGTTTTGATAAATGACATGTCTGCTGGATTTCTCGATCATCGGTCTTATGACTCCAACCAATAAAAATTCATCAATATTTAAGTAGCGACAAGCGAAAAAAGAAAAAGTTTCTCATTAAAATAACTTCCCTTTATAGGGCCAGTCAAATTCTACATAAAAAACGCAAAAGCCGATGTAAAGCTGCGCTGCATTTTTGGTATGTTATTTGGAACCCTTAAGCCTCGATTACATACGCCGATTTTAGGAATCAATTTCGGGCTGCCACCCGTACTTGACAATAAAATATTGTAGAATAAGTTCGATTTTAAAATTCAATTTACACTATAACGGAAAAGTAAACATTGTTTAGGATTGGAGACGAGAATTGAAAATAAAAAATCATAAAAAAATGTTGACCTTTCTGTTATTTGTGCAAATTCACTGTTAAAATTTAACTTGTTTATACGGGTGGCAACTCTAAATTGGTTTGCCAAATCGGGATATGTAATCGAGGCTTTAGCCGTTAGTACTATTATATATTCTGTGCCATAGGGGAGTATAAAACTACGTTTTGCAAGTAAAAAAAATTATGCTACCTGCGTAATACGAGAAATCAGTTTTTTTTCCATTCTAAAACTATGGGCTTTTGACATAGTTGCTACTATAATTATGAATATATATTAAATTTAAAACAAATCGAGTCAATCCACAGCTCCGTTTGTCTAACAGTTTATAAGATACTCGTACCTACCTATAATGCTTGAAAAATTTACACTCGCCGGCACATCTAACTCTCTAACCCTCTTTTTGGATAAATTGCGAGGTGACCATACTTATTTGAAATTTAATATACTTACTTTTAAAATGATAGTAGCAACTAATGTTAAAAGATTATAGTTTTTGAATTGAATTGCAAAAACTGAAAAAAATTGCAGCTTTTCAGATATTACGCAGGTAGTACAACTTTTTTTTGCTTGCAAAATGTAGTTTTACATTTCCCTAAGGGGTCCAAATGACATACCAAAAATGCAGCTTTACATCGCGTTTTGCGATTTTAGGTATTTTTCGTAAGATTTTACTGGCCTATGTAATTTTAGATCAAAGTAGGTACTACTATGTAATTACTAAGTATTCTGTGGTGTGAGGCCTTAAATAATACAAGTTTATTTATCCTACTAATATAATGTGAAAGTTTGTGGGTTTGGATGTTTAGATGTTTGTTCCTCAATCACGCAAAAACTACTGAACGGATTTGGTTGAAATTTTGCACACAGATAGTATATAGCCTAGATTAAAACATAAAATACTTTTATCCTGATATTTCCACGGGGACGGGAACCACGCGGGTGAAACCGCAGGCGGCCGCTAGTATTGTATATAGACTAAGGTGAAAGATCCTAGAATGTATACAAATCAAGGATAATTCGATCTGTTGTATTGAAGTCAAGTCATAGTACCTAACCTACAAATATTACTGTGTAATATTTTACTTTAACATTTCCGGGATGTCTATAAAACTAGCACTTTGTTGTAGGTCACATCTGGCGTTTCTCGTGCCTATAATAAATTCACATTTCTACCCCAACACTCATGTTTGGTATCTGAGAAATAAAAGAAGTGACATTGAACTAATAAATATTTCATATGAGGAAGAGATTTCTTCATTTTTTTTAATAAATATTTAACACGTTTTTTTTACAAAAACAACTTTCATAAAGTACTATGGGCAACAGCGACGCTTAACCAGTTTGCAACAAAATTCGTGTGCGCACGTATCGCCCCTACACGAACTAAACGTATGGTTGTGACGGCGCTGCGTGCAAGCGATTTTGACCTTAGCAGTGGTTAAGCGTCGCTGTTGCCCATGGTACCTAAGTACTTGAAAGATTTTCAATGTTTGTGTAATTTTATACTAATTTCAACGTATTCCTTATTCAAAAATAATTCAAGTTGTTATATTTCTTACTTGTTGTATGGTCTGTGTATTTCTTAGATGATTGATAATCTAAGTTATATTTATATTAACAAAATAAATACGCAATTCTAACTATTTAGAGAGCGTAGTTTTTCATGAAAACTCAATTTATTAATATAAATGGAATAAGTTTTATCTTTCGTTCCTTGATCCAGATAAATGTTCAGTCTAATATTTTGCTTATAGCTTAAGTTTGATGTAGGTTACTTGTTTCTGTAATAAAAATATGGGCAGTTTCTTGACTAAAATCTTAGGAAATATGTTTTTTTCGCCAATTCAACTTTACTTTCGTTGTAAAAGCTACAATGCATTTTAACTAGGACTCTAGAGTTATTTCACTAAGTTTAAGTATTTTTCAATAATTAAGGGCCTTTTTCACGATTAAAGTTCTGGGGCCCTATTTTTTATACCATTTGTTTGAAATCGTTCTTGTTACTTAAGTCACATGTGACGTAATATTTAGCTTTTAAAAATAAACAGCCTGTACCAAAGAGGAAAGTAATCGCTCGCTGGCTGACATCTGCCCAAAGAGATTTTAATGTTACATCTGCCTGCCTACCTGAGTACTCTTCGAAGCTTAGTAAAAAACAAGAATAGTATAATCATTTAAAAAAATACATTGACCCATACATTTTTAACTACGCCATCTATCGAGCCTATAGTTTTTTGTCATTTTGAAAAGCCATCATTTACCCAGGAACTGTATACTAAACTGAAACGAGCGATTCAAAATTGGTACGGATTTTGCTAATTGGCTAATGTGCAATGAAAATTTGTAGTAAATAGCGCTCGACGCTAACCGAAGGATTTTAAAATTGGGTTCCGAGTAGCCATGTCTCCTTGACAGATGGTTTGACATATTTTTCTACTGTCAAATCATCTGTCAAGTAAGCTACTCAGAAACAGGCCCAAGTCCCTATAACTAGTGGCACTGTGAGCTGTACCTCGCAATTTTGTAATTTTTGAAAAAAATTCGAAATGGCTGCAACATAGACTTATTATATTACGGGCTGCAATTTGATTTTTCCCTTATATCTCCGCCATTCTATAATTTTCGAAAAACTGAATCATATATAAATATCGAGATTGCTTACAAAATTTCGCTAGAATCTGATGAGAAATGCTTCGATCATCTATCAAAGGAGAACTGCGACCTGTAGAGGAGAACAGACGGACAGCGGGACAGCCGACATAGGGAAGCATTTTTGCCCAAGCCGAAACGGAGACAACTCGCGCTCGCTCGTCAATAAAATTCGCCAACCCTATCTACAACCAAAAATGTTTTAACAAACCATTTCAAGAAAAAGAAAAATCTTTTTCCTTTTCCAAAATATTAAAATATAATTTCTCCGAGCGTTAAATTATAAAAATAAGTGCGTTGCTAAATAACGACCGAAATAATTTGTACCTGCTACATGGAAACCGATATCTAAGGATCGCGAAAAATTCTTATACGCTCCTGTTTAGGGTTAAATGCTCGTTTTTTTTGACGTATTTTAAGTGAATACCTACTAAACTGCATAATAATTATATAGAAATATTTGTATTTTTACGTAGCGGTGGCAGGCAAGCGATTACGCCCGAGCGGTCTCCGGCGACCGGACAACAATATAAAATCTATTGTGACTCGATTTTCGGGCATCCACGATTTAAAACGGGTGAAAAAAAGAATTGAAAAGTGGATAGTTAGGTACACCACTACATTTATGCGATTTTTCATTAAAAGATCCAACAATCTTTTTTTAAGTTTGTTTTCACTTATAAATGTGCAAAATATTTAGGAGCAATAATTATAGTGGTAGGAAAATATAGACGATTCAAAAGTACTTAATAATTAAGTTTATTTGAATAAAGCTTATTTGACTTTGACTTTGACTTATTGATCCATACCTTTATAATCATAGCAGGCTTGCTTGATCAGCTAGAAATAAAAGGGTGAAAATTTCCTTGACCCTGACTTTTTCGAGTTACTGAACTTTGTTTAACCTTTATTATAAAATAAATCCTATAAAGGATTGTTAGCCACACTGTACTGAGTTTATAAACCTCAGGAAGCTATTGAACTGTTAAATTGTAGGTACATAAAAATGTGTACATTATTGAAAAAAGGAGAAAGTTGTCCTTTTATCACCAGCCTGTCGATTCTGTAACGAAACTCGTATCTCACTTCAAACCTCACTTCACTTCGCGTGAGTTTGTTATTAGAAATTAGCTGAATATAAGCTACTTCACCTATTACAAAAGGTATTAGGTAGTTACCGTAGCTGTCTAAAATATTTTGAAATTAAAAAAAAACAGCCTATCATTATCTTATTTATGATTTAAATTCTCGCGCATTTAAGTGAGATTCGAAATGAAGTTCGAGTTTGGTTACAGAATCGACCGGCAGGAAGCCCAAAATAAAAATAATTAAATCAAGGAAGGAGTAATTTTATTATTTGTAAAAATAAGTAGTTGACAAATTCTCTACTGAGATTATAAAATCTTATGCTGTACGGAACTCTACGTAAACGGAGTCTCACTCTTTCTGTATTAGCGCTCGCGAGGCGTATAAGGGCTGAACAGAAAATTACGAAAATGTAAATAATTGGATTCGTTTCATAAAAACGCAGCCTCTGTCGTACAGACTTGTGAAAGACTACACTGTAGGTATGTATGTAAGTACTGTATGTATGTAGATAATGTAGGTATTTCTTCTTAAGCTACAAATGAATGTTCTAAATCAGTAACGATCTATAATAAAGCGTAGGTATTCGAAATTATTAGCATTTTCGTTCAAAGGGTTATTTATTTATTTTTGTGTGGAAAATACTTTTTCCCTTGTCTACATTAAATCTTTAGGCGGCTTGATAAACTCCAGAGGTGGTAAGAAGATTAAATCTTTATAAATTGAATTCGAAAAGCTTAGATAAGTAAACCCAGTGAGTAAATCTGTCTAAAAATACATTTTCTCTCATCTCTTTCTTCTTCATATTTTTAAAACTCTTCAAAATAAACTAACAAAGACTAACAAAGTTTGATTTATAAATCGCCATTTCTCCCTGCCCAGAGCACATTAAGACGTAGTACGTAATAGCGGCCATTTTTATTTCATGACGAATGATAAGTGGTCCAAAGCATAAAACCAAATATATTTTATGCGCGAATGCTTAATTGCCTTAAGCAATTTGCTCTGCGTTAAGTCCAGAAAATTAGGAACGTAAAAAGCTAGGACGATTTAATGGTGATTGAATGGGAATCGTAAAGCTAAGCGACGTTTAAGAAGGACGGGTTTGGGATGGGTGGTAAAACTATCAACCTCTTTCATGGAAATTCAAATAACACTGCCAATGAATGACTTTTATCATATACCTAGGTAACTCTAGGTCCTGCGATATATTTTTACCAGACTAATTTTAAATTACTTATAAGTACAAGGTCATATTGTATTCATCTTCCAAATTTTGAGAATGTGTTTAGTCCATGAAACTAAACAACTTTTTCAATGTAAAATAAATAGTACATTACTGCAGCGGCAGGCAACACAGGCATTGAAGGACGAACGTGAAAATGTGGGCCGAGGCGAAGCCGAGGCACACATACGTGAGTCCATCAATGCCCAGTTGCTGCCAAGGCTTGTATAGTACTTTTCTCAAATAATGCGCGGAAATTCAAACCAAGTAGTAACTTTTCTAACATTTTATTTTCATTTAAAATTACAGTAGGTAATTAAAAATACCAAATCGCACCGTCTTGAGTTTCTACGTCTTTTACATAAATACTCTTATGTAAATAGTATTTATGTAAAATACTCTTATGTCGTTGCATCTGCATGCACCGAAAATGCCAAAAATCAAACCTGCAACAAAAATAAAGAACGTGTAAAGTTGTGATGTTAGGCTGTTTGACTAAAACAAAGTGGTAAATTACTCGTAGTAGGTACCTAGGTACTCATCAATACGAAAACTTACTTTATGATCCAAATGCACACCGTCTGATGCTTCTGACAAGAAAATTTGCACGTTTGATGCAGACTTCCTACATTTCTACCCTTGTGAATGTCTTTTGTGCATTGCAGTTAGGTTTACATCTGGTTTACTTAATGCTTTTCGATTTTGGAGACAACGTGTTTTCTATTTCAGTTCTTGCCGCTTCTTGAATTTCAGGTGGCGTCAAAATATCACTTTCGTCGCTTGAACTCATTTTTATAATAAAATATATACTTAATTTAAATCGAAGATTAATTATTTGACAAAACAATAAATAATTTCAGCAATAGATTATATTCTTCCCGCCCCGCGCCAAGATCCATAGATAATACAACGTTATTTTTATGCTGTTCGAATCGTATGTTACACGTAAGTTTTGTAACCAGGAATACGGATAATGGGCGGGCGTTAGTGCGCTCATGACACTCTGTTACCGTGATTCGGAACTTTTCATTTGCAAAGCCAGTTCTAAATTTAAATATTGATTACTAGCTTCCGCCCGCGACTTCGTCCGCGTGGAAATTAGAGAATATCCTTAGGGAACCTTCAACCAGGTTCCGACCAGCCGTTTTTACGCGATTAGGCGGGTCCCCACCAAGCGCGCTGCCTCGCGAGGCAAGACGTTTGCCGTGTGTGGCGGGCCTCGCACGAGGCTGCTCGCTTGGTGGGGACCCGCCTAATCGCGTAAAAACGGCTGGTCGGAACCTGGTTGAAGGTTCCCTAAGGATATTCTCTAATTTCCACGCGGACGAAGTCGCGGGCGGAAGCTAGTTTATTACAATAATCAGAATTGGGTTCTGGTTCTTGGTTCCCGTTCCCGCTCCCGTTCCCGTTCCCATTGTCGTTCCCGTTCCGCTTCCCGAATCATGTCCACCGTGTTGGACTTCAAAATAAATGTCATTTTCGCAATCACCATCCCATAAAACCTCAAGAACGACATCCATATCGTTTTTTATGTTTACTTACCCATTTACCTCTTAAGGGGTTGATTTTTAAAATCACAAAATATATGTTTGTCTATTTATTTTTAGACGTGCTCCTACGAAGTTTAAAGTTGTGCTGTCTATTTTATATTCTTTTTCCATACAAAATTTGAACCCCATTTTCACCCCTTTACGAACTAAATCATGTCCACCGTGTTGGACTTCAAAATAAATGTTATTTTCGCAATCGTCATCCCAGAAAACCCCAATAACGACATCCATATCTATTTTTAGGTTTATCTACCCTATTTCACCCCCGTTTCATCCCCATAGGGGTCACAATACTACCAATAACAATTTACGTTGCGTTAGATTTCTATTCATAAGCCTAAATTAGAAATTTAGAGATTTTTACTTCGAAAGTAAAAGATTTTCTTCTAAACACAACTTCATCCCCCTTTTCACCCTTTCGGGGGTAGAATTTTGAAAAACACTGAGACCCGTATTTAATTATTTTCAATCATCAGCTTAAACACAATATTTGGAGATCCTAGCTCCAAAACTGAGGGATTTTCATACAAACTTTCATCCCTTATTTCATCCCCTTAGGGATGGAATTTTCAAAAATCCTTCCTTAGTGGATGCCTACACTGTATAAGGTATCTGTGTGCAAAATTTCAAGTCTCTAGGTCCAGTGGTTTGGGCTGTGCGTTGATATCTCACTCAGTCAGGACTTTGAATTTTATATATATAGATAGATGATCACAGACCTCATTGGCTGTCGTGTTTCATTGAAAATTTCGTTCCATTTTTTAATTACACGTGTATAATGAGTTTCAGTACTAACCTTTACGGTCAGACGCAGGCAATTTTTGTATGAAAATCCATTATTACACGTTAGTAATGGATTTTCATACAAAAGTTGCCGGCGCGGTTTAGGTCTGTCCGGAAACTCCGATTTAGCACGAAGAAGGTTGTCAAAATAATGATCGAATTTCCAAGCATGTTTGAGAAAAATAGACTTTTCATACAAATCAAAGAAATCACGTGATCAATTTAGTATGGGATGACCAAAATTTTTTGGCGAAATTTGACAAATGTTTCTTACAGAAAGTTGTTTAGTTTGATGGATTGGACACATTCTTAAAGGATGGTAAGTTCAAAATGACCCGATATACAACGTATTAATGAAAAAGCGCAAAACCTCTTAGGTGGTGATTGTGCTCATGAATATGAACAACTTTTACTACCTACTCGACCAGAATGTATGAAACAGCTGTTTTTTTTTTCGCGATTTCAAGGTTGGCCGCCCCATAGTGAAAATTGTTCATATTCATGAGCACAATCACCACCTAAGAGGTTTTTGCGCTTTTTCATTAACACGTTGTATATATTTTTTTCATTTTCTAAATATTAATTTGTTAAAGCTTGGCCTTTTTAATCTCTGACGATAAAAAAGTTAGTAAGGGCAACTAATACATTAAAAATAACATAATACATTACTTTTGAAGTTGTAAGTAAATTATAGATACTTTTAAATTCCAAAAGAAAATACGTATAGTCAGGTGGGGTAAGTGAAACACCGGGGTAAGTGAAACACCCAACCATATCTAAGAAACTATCGTAGTTTATTCTCATAGCGATGTGTCGATAAATCAGGAATGACGAATTACTTCCCTTAATACAACACAGATATCGCTGCGATCATTAACATAGCTAGTAAACCAAAAAGAAATTAATTAGATGTCAAAACGCAAAACACGGTGTTTTTTTAATAAATCTTTAAAACTGGACCCTATTTTATGAGAATTTGATACATTTTGGATATAAACTGTTAAATATGATCCTTTTGTCCTGTTTTTAATTAAATGGACACAATATTTAAAGCTATTTTGGCCACTGTTTCACTTCCCCTTGTCAGGGGTAAGTGAAACACTTCTTAGCTTTTATATTCTTTTCGTGATTTTATTGCTTAATGCAAGTCTTTAGATATTTATATTCATACCGTTAAAGGCTGATTTAATTAGGAGTACATTGCCTATACAGCTACTTTAATTGCGAGTTTTATAGCTTTACTACACCTTGTTAAATAAAAATAAAAATAAAGTATGTTTCACTTACCCCACCTGACTATATCCTTTTTCTTTTCCAAATTGCGATGCCCGAGAGGGTAAAATTTGTAGGTACTAAGTTAGTTTTTTTATGCGGGACAACGGGGTAGGCTTGGCCTTCATCTCACCTGATGTTAAGTGACGATAAGGCGAAAGGAAGGTGGAAGCGCACTACACCCGGATTTCCCCCCATCACTGAGGAACTGGCTATCTTATACCTCTAACTGCCGGAACACAAAACAATTTTTAAATTTTTGTTATGGCGTCAAACTTAGGTAAGATATTGGTAGCGGACTTGAAATAAGCCCTACCACCAACCAAACAGAGTACAAATTGTACCCCCCTGGGAATCGAACCCGGGACCCCTGCGTTTTACACGGGTGGGCTAACCCGACCACAGAGGCGGTTAAAGTTGCTATAAGCGTGCCCGCAGACTACAGACTTTCTATCGGCCGATAGTTGGTTTTTATATGAAGAATCGGCCGATACCAAACCGTTGTAGAGTGTGCACTTGTATATGTTACAGTCAAAACTCATATCCGGTCAAAATCACTTTTGACTGAAAAAATCAGTCAAAAGTGGTTTTGACCGATGCTCTTAGTTAAAAACAGTTTTGACTGTTTTTCGCAGTCAAAAGTGGTTTTGACCAACGTTTTTAGTCAAAAGTGGTTTTGACCAACATTCTCAGTCAAAAGTGGTTTTGCCTGATTTCAAGGCAGACTATCGGTCAAAACTCATAAAAGTTATGGAGGTTAGTGAAAATTACCAGAAAAATCATCAAAATAGTTTCATAAAACTATTTATAAGGTGTAACGTTTAAGTGTTTTGTCCATATAAAATTCATTCGACATTGTACGGAGACCTGTGAACTGCAAATACGCAGAAATTCGATTTAAAAATATTTATTTTATTTTTTATATTAAATATATTATTGAAACTATGTCATTTTAATAGTTTTTGGAGGATAGAGCTATTTACGTCCATGGGCTTTTACTTTAGATACCTACACCTGTCTAGTCTGGGTAGGGCTAAATGAACAGCAACTGCGCAGTGCACTGCGCAGCTAGCTAGCTTTCACACATTTCAGTGTATGATCACCGCTATTTTCCGCCCAGCTCTACATCAGTGGAAATGCAACCTATGCCATGCTAACTTATAAATTACTTTTAAAAATAAAAATAATTACTAGGTAGTTTTTATTTTTATTATTTTTTAAATGCTATCTAAACGTTAACATGGCTCAGTGGCGGATACAGGGGGCGCGTGGGGGGCGCAGGGGGCGCGTGATGAGAGATATAAGTAATTATAATTTATAATTACTTATATCTCATAATTTATAAAACTTTCACTTGTTTAATTAAATAGGCTCCCGTGGTCAAAATCACTTTTAACCGACATAATTTGGTCAAAATCAATATTACCCATTATTTCTGCAGTTAAAAGTGGTTTTGACCAACGCCATTAGTTAAAACCAATTTTGACTGCAAAAATCAGTTAAAAGTGGTTTTGACCAACGTCCTTAGTCATAAACTCTTTTGCCTGATTTTTGCAGTCAAAAGTGGTTTTGACTGGATATGAGTTTTGACTGTAACATATACATCTTCATACTGATTAAAGGCCCGTCCCAACTATCGGCCGACAGTTTGGTCTGTAGTTTGCGGGATTGAGTACATTCTTAATTAGTTAATATTATAAATTCCATATCTATAAGCGGAAATCTTGATGACTGTATTATTGTCAGTAATATGTAACGACATTATTAAATCCTAATCTAATCCTCCTCGTAAGGAGTAATCTGAGTTCTGTAGACTTTCGGCGTGGAAGATTAAATTCGGTTTATCTCTTAACGACTTTCTCTCTTCGAATTCATTAGATACTGCGAACGACAGCACGTTCAAACTAAGAAGTTCGTTATAACTTTGACAAACACTTATTAGAATGAGTATGGTGGGTTTTGGTTAAAGTGGTTAATTATTATTTTTATTCAACTTCGCTTATCAGCAAATCTTTCCTCATATTGTAAAAAAAGGTAAAAAGAAAACTTTTTACTTATGCTTGATATCGAAAGAAAGAAAATTACAATAGGTACAAAGCTAAGTAAAAGTTTATAGAACGTATCTCTTGTACACCGAGCACGAACATCGATCGAAAAAAACGCGCGTTACAGTACTTAATAGTGCATTTATTCTTATGAGAGTACCATAGACTTAAAAAAATTTTCGCTATGGATAGTACTTATACTGTGGGAAATGTTATTTTGCTTTTTGGCGGTAGATGGCGCTGTACAAATTTCCCACAGAAAATCACTCTATCGGACTTTTTACGCGCGTCTTTTTAGGGTTCCGTACCCAAAAGAGTCTGTCTGTCTGTCTGTCACCAGGTTGTATCTCATGAACCGTGACAGCTAGACAATTGAAATTTTCACAGATGATGTATTTCTGTTGCCGCTATAAGAACAAATAATAAAAATAGAATAAAATTTATATTGAAGGGGGCTCCCATACAACAAACATGTTTTTTGCCGTTTTTTGCTTTATATTAATAACGACAACAGGCAAGGGCGTCGCCAGGGGTGGGCAGGGGGGGCCGCTGCCCCCCCTAGAGGTTAAATAAACTGCAAATAACCAAAGTCCTATGGCCGTGCAATTGACTTACTTTTCCGATAAATCCTGCCTCATCTCAAATCTTGAATAAATTCACTAGGTGCTGTTGACTGTACCTACAATTCATATCATTCTCATCCTCTTTAATTTAACGTTTTTAGGGTTCCGTACCCAAAGGGTAAAAACGGGACCCTATCATTAAGCCTCCGCTGTCCGTCCGTCTGTCTGTCTGTCTGTCACCAGGCTGTATCTCATGAACCGTGATAGCTAGACAGTTGAAATTTTCACAGATGATGTATTTCTGTTGCCGACATAACAACAAATACTAAAATTTAATTAAATATTTAAGGGGGGCTCCCATACAACAAACGTGATTTTTTTTGCTGTTTTTTGCTTTATATTAATAAAGACAACAGGTAGACAGTTGAAATTTTCACAGATGATGTATTTCTGTTGCCACTATAACAACAAATACTAATTAGAATAAAATAAATAATAAAGGGGGGCTCCCATACAACAAAGGTGATTATTTGCCTTTTTAGGGTTCCGTACCCAAAGGGTAAAAACGGGACCCTATAACTAAGACTCCGCTGTCCGTCTGTCTGTCTGTCTGTCTGTCACCAGGCTAAATCTCATGAACCGTGATAGCTAGACAGTTGAAATTTTCACAGATGATGTATTTCTGTTGCCGCTATAATAACAAATACTAAAAACGAAATAAAATAAATATTTAAGGAGGGCTCCCATACAGCAAACGTGATTTTTTTGCCGTTTTTTGCTTGATATTAAAAACGACAACAGGTAGACAGTTGAAATTTTCACAGATGATGTATTTCTGTTTCCGATATAAGAAAAAATACTAAAATCAGAAAAAAATAATATCTAACGGGGGCTCCCATACAACAGACGTGATTTTTTGCCGTTTATTTGTACGAAACCTTCGTGCGCGAGTCTGACTCGCACTCGGCCGATTATTTTAACGTTCAGGAAAAGAAACAGAAATATTTTTATTGTCCATAGTGGGCCGTTATGATCATAAATAATAACAAGTAACCGAAGCATCTTTAACATCAGCATCAGCGAAGTTTAGTTGCACCAGCTTACTATAACGATAACAAGCTTGTTATAGTACCGATTAAGCACAAGTTAGCCAAAAAAAGAGGTTGCCAGCCAGCATGATGTCCTTTGACAAGTTTGACGTGACAAATAGGTAGCACTATCATTTGACGATAACCATAACTTTGACAGCGTTTTGGTGCAACTCACACGTCTATAAAAGACCCATAATAAAAAAAATACACGTCACGTGTTAAAACTTCAGTTAAAAATGTACTTGAATAAAACTTAAATAACTTAGGACGTAATTTCTTTAACGAGCAAGATACATCATCCATTCTTTAGTAAGAACATCAATTTTGTTCAAACAGCTTTGTTTTGACTTGTTTTGTAAAACTTTATAATATTCTTCATAGGCTTTAGAATACTATAGTTTTAAATACATTTAAAGATATTTAAGAAAATTTCCCAGCACCTTATGTGAATGGCGTATAGCGACTTCGATTTTCAGTCGGCAAACTCAATTACTAAGTTAATCTCAAGTTAAGAACAAAACAAATGGGAACTTAAAGTCTAAGGTCGTAAGCAAAGCAAAGCAATAGGTATTATTGTGAAAACATACAGCTGTTCATTTTGCTTTTGATATATTTTTCGCCTCTGTCGATGGCGCAGTGGGTTGGCGTTGTTAAAAACAAGGGTGATTCGGACTCGCCCACGGAGGGTTCCATAGTTGGTACCTAAGTAAAGACTATATTTTTTATGATTTATTTGTTATCAATGTCGCATAGGCTCCATTTCTATATCGTACTGACGATAAAGTGAACGGAGCGCAGACTGACCTCGCGCGTGAGGGACCCGCTATACAGTTTTTGTCCTCCCGCCTCCTAAGATGGCTCAAACTGTAGCTATTTCAATCCCGAGATTAAATTTTTCCGTTTCTTGAACAGCGAGCTCAAAAATAGTTGGGACCTTCTTTACATTCAGCTAGCCTGGTACTTTTCAATAGACTGATCGCCCTGTTAGACCTGGTCTCCAGCAGTTAGGACACCTGCGTTGAGAGCTATGGGGAAAGCAGGGAATGATAACGTTATTTTTAAATGTAACGTTATTTCTTACTTTTTTACCGTTAATTTTAACTTTAACGTTATGTCAATAAATAACGTTAATGTACATGACGTTACATTGAAATTAACGTTATTTCAGTAAATACGTTAAAATGTAATACGTTAAAATTAATATATAAATACGTTACGTTATTTCTTACTTTTCTTATCGTTAAACTTTAAAATTAACGTTATTCCAATTAATAACGTTATTTTTAGTGATATTTTACCGGTACTATCGTACCGGTAAAGTTTAACGCTATTTTTAACGCTAATTTTACCTGTACAATATTTTTAACGTTATTTTTACCGGTAAATTTACCGATAAAATGTTTTAACGGTATTTTTAACGTTATTTTTATTTTATCGTTATTATTTTTTACGGGATTTCAATCCCTGGAGGAAAGTGCTGATCGGAAGCTGTAAATTCTAAAGCATTTATCACTTTTAACGCAGATCCGGTGACAGACGACTTTGAATAATGAAACTTTTGAATAGAATCCAAGTCTTTGCGATTATGAATCATGGACACATACGAACTTCTAAATTTTATCCATTGGTCGTATTAGTGATGTACAAAACTCGAGTCGTCGAGTTCTACTTTTGAAGTCTCGACTCGGATTGGCAGGACTCGGTGAGCTCAGTAGGCTCATAAGCCCGAGCCTAGCTGAAAAACGAGCTCTCTGAGCCACGCCTCGAGGCTTCAAAAGAGTTTCAAGCCTTCAAAAGAGCTCGAACCTATTAAAAGAGCTCGAGCCTTCAAAAAAGCTTGAGTCTTAAAATGAACGCGAGCCTCATAAAAAGCTTAGAGTTTATGTTTATGACTTTAATTAAAGCCGAGCCTATCGAGCTCACAAAGCCTTGAAAATCTGACTCTAGTCTTCACAATTAGAACTCAAAAAGATGAATGTCTTATGTTATAAAGAACACCGTAGATGCTTAATCTATTGTGCTTTAGCTCTACTTATCCTCATTCATCAGCAGCCCATCACAACTAGTGCGCCGAAAAAGACTCGAGCCGTGAAAAAGCCTCGAGATCGACTGAGCTCTCCAAAAAGGCTCGAGCCGTGAAAATGGCTCGAAGTCGGCCGAACTCTGAAGAAGGCTCGAGCGCTAAAAAGACTCCCGAGTCGTCGAGCTTCGTACAAACGAGGCGAGCCCTGTAAAACGACTCCAAGCTCTGGACAAAAGGACTCGGAGGACTCGAGTCTTGTACATCACTAGTCGTATAATCCCGATAAGGCAGGTAATTTGATTTCTGGTAATTTTATGGCTAAGGGTCCCCGCAAACGGGCGCCACGCCATAACCACAAAACGCCGCCACTGACCTATTCCTGTAGTTTTCATACATCGCCGCACACGGTAAAACGCCGGTGGTCGTCACACGCCACAAATCGTCGCTTCTCGCTTCTTGTGGCTGACACTGGTAGTGGCGTCAGTAGGGTGAAAAATACGGCGTTTTGTGAACCAGGGATTTCCTTTGGTAGGATTGGTCCTTAGGACCCTAAGATGGATATAAGAAGTGGAGCCACCACGATTTTTGTAGTAATTTTTTTGAAGTTTTAGCTTTCTTCCCAATCTTGATAGATGTATTAGTTAAGCTGCTATGCCCAGTTTGATATCATATTCGTATGAATTTAGGGTGTCGAATTCATTTTTGGATTCATATTTGTACGATTCAATTGTTAAACTATTAAAAAAAAATAAAAAACAATAATAAAATACTCGCTTGATTATAGAAAAAAAATGCCATTAAATACACAAATTGGAATATTTGAAAAAGAAAAATACCTCGTAGGAGGTCTATTATTCTTTTATTTTTAAAATAATAATAAAATAAAATATTCTTGTTTCGGCTAATTAAAAAAATAACTTCGTTACCGTTGTAAGGAAGTTATTATTTTTATTAAATATTAAAATTTTAAATATCAATTCGAAACTTGTTTGTGATAGGCTCAAATTATAGCAAATTTAGTTAGTTTTATAAAAGTACAGAGTAGAGGTACCTGAAAAACGCTTCCTAAAGGTAGTTTTTTCGAAAATACTGAAAACAAGTACCAAGTTTTTCCAGCATTACAGGGTTTCCAAAGGTTAAAACTTGGGTAAAACTACTCTCAAGAAATTGTAGTAACATGCGCGTTTATGATATTTGCCTTTTTTTGTCGATATTGACTGCCATTTTTTGTTTTTCTAATAATTTACTGATATTTTTTAATGCTGCGTTATACTTTTTAAGTTTATTTCAAAACAGTTCATTAAAAGTGTTATAATGTATATATATTTGGAATTGGCTATTTATTACCTTTCATTTGATACCCATATTGTTATAATAAAAAATAATAATATTTCCATAGGTGTAAAATAAATTGACGGCACGCGACAGTCAATTTTTTTTTCGCTATTTATTGTTAATAAATAAATTCGTAAGTTATATTTTTTCAAGTCTTCATTCTATAAGCTTTGTTATAATATTATTTTTGTTTGCAAATATGAACATCAGTTTAATATTTACGGTGACTTAAAGTAAAAAAAATTTAGTTAAAAATATTGGTTATTGTGTAATGTTAAGGAAACTTCTTAATAAATTGCATTTTTTATACTAGAAATGAATTCTACGTCATTGATTTATTCGAAAATGATACCAAACTTGACTTAGTATCTAAACTTAGGCAGTTATTACCCTCGGACTTCGTTAAGGCAGAATTCCCCCCTCCCCCCCACCTGCTTGAAAAATCCAGGTGGCTCCACTTCGTAAACCCATCGTAGGAACCCAAGGATCAATCCTACCGAAGGAAATCTTTGGTTCATAGATAGTCGTATTCTTCGTTTTTTTGACTCCTACGACTGGGGCTATGGCCACTCGCCGCCACACAACGCTGACACACGCGACTCGCGCGATACCCTACCCCTCTCTCCCTTTCTTCAGTTAACCTGTCAGTTCGAATCGCAAGGCAACGCACGCACGGAGTCATTTAGTTTATAACGTACAAATACGGATATAAATTTAGAACTTTCTATAGCAGAAATTCAATCCCGTCCTGCTATTTGGGATACGATAAGCGATAATTACAGTAATAGAGGAGAAAAAGTAAAGGCCTGTGAAACTGTGTTGGTGTCTTGGTGCTTTAATCCGTCTTGTAATAAAGTCACTAATTCTCAAAATGTGCCTATGCTTAAACGAAAATGGTTGTAAAACTGGTCTAAAAGATTATCGAAAAGCTCGTTATATGCGTTTACGCTTTTTAAAAAAGATTCTTCGTCGTCGGATTCCATTATGATACTGCAAGCAATAGAGGGTTAAAAAAGTAGCAGCCACCGACTGCAAGTTTCTAATGCCGACCACTTGTGCCTGTCGCGCGCTTCAGCTACTTTTGCGGCCGCTTCTAGCTTCAAGTGGCGGCGTTTTGTGGTTGTGGCGTGGCCCTGTGTGCGGGGACACTAACGGCTTACAACATGTAACACTTGAAGAATTAATTCTGGCTCTCACTGCTTCACCATGCATTGCGCTGTAGCTAATAACGAATAATACTGAGATGATACTAAGTTTTAAACGTTTTACTCTAATTGAGAACTTATATCATTAGAATCTTGTTAAATTTTTCACTGAATGATATTAAAATCGGCAAATAGCGTAATTATTGAATGTATGCGTAATTTTTAATTGATGTGTATTGACTAAATCCAAACTATTAACGTCTAATTTACTAATGTACCTACTTCTCAAAATACGTTAATCTATGCTAAAGCATCACACGTTTTTGGCGCTATTAAACGCGGAGATTTTGGCTTTGTTGCAAATTGCTTTTCTTGTAATTTTCGATAAAATAAAACGGTTCATTGAATACTCCTGCAACTCTTCCCCGAACCTAAATCAGAATAAACGTAGAAGGGTCAATCTCCGAATTTCTTATTTCCTACGTCATTGTCGGCACCCGAAAAAATTTTAAAATTCCGATGCATCACAAGGAATAAATCAATAATATGCAAAATAATACAAATCATGATTGTACTCTAATGTAAATGATGGCATATTTTTTATTTATTCCTTGTGATGCAGTGGATTTAAAAAAAATCGGGTGCCGACAATGGCGCAGGAAGTAAGAAATTCGGAGATTCAGTCAGAAGCTACTACAACCACATCGTTCATTTCATTCCATTTCTTTATTTTTAAGATTTAAACTATTCGAGCGCCATTTAAAAATGTCGAAGTTCTTTGTAAAAAGACATTATCCGTTGCTTATTGTATGTTACAAAAAACTCTTTTGTAAAAGCAGTGTTTAGGGGTCATTTAAAACTAAATAGTAAAGATAAGATAATGATAAACTAATAACAGTAAAGAAAATAAAGTCAATTATAAATATTCATTTATTCTTATCCTTTCATGTGTGTAATTTTACTAATTACTGTAAGCGGTACTATCTGCCGTTGTAGGTAATTAGAAATAATAAAATAAATGTAGCTAAAGAAATTTATTATTACAAAAGTTATAAAAACATTCCGTCGTCCAACTAGGCATACCTATCTACTCAATTAGTGCATTTTAATTAAATTTGTGCTAAAACATGTTTTCCTAGCTGTGATTTGAATGCACTAAATGAGAAATCGTACTGTAAAAATCACAGACCTATAGTGGTAAAAATAAATACTCTTGATTGAGCGGAACTATATCAATAGCTTGTTTGAAGATAATGTTCACAATTGCCTTTTTATCATTATAATTGGGGCAACGCTCAACTTCGGTGATTAAATGATTTTTACTCGAATGACATCAGATAGTACATATTGATAAACTCATGAAAAAAGTTTTTGTTAACGAAATTACATGCAAAATTGCAATGATTGTGATCACAGACAGCACAATTAAAATCTAAATATCCTGCTTACAAGTTAATAATAGTTTTTTTATGGATAGACAACGTGATGGATTTACCATCATAATGATGCAATCTATAATGAAACGCGCTTGCCTAGAGGTGACCCTATTCACTCGCGACTTGAACGCCCCCAGATTGTACCTATCAGGAAACACAGAATCACTCTCGTGGTACGGATGGAAAAAGGGGTATGGGCACAAATGTATGAACTCTGGTCCTGGACCCAATAGATATAAATAGTACTAGCTGCTGCCCGCGACTTCGTACGCGTGGACGTAGGACTTGTTTACGGATTTTTTGTGGCACTTCGTCCGCTCAGTTATCAGTTACCGTCGTCAAAAGCAGCCTATTTTTTACAAAGAAAATTGCATCCCGTTTTACCCTTAAGGCTTGGACGAATCAACCACTGGACACGTAACGTAAGAATTTTTGCGGGGTGAGGGGGGATTAACTAATATGTTTTTGCCTATTTATTTTCAGACGTGCTCCTACAAATTATAAAGTTGTATTGTCGATTTTATATTATTTTTCCATACAAAATTTTAACCCCATTTTAATCCCTTTATGGCTTAAACCATGTCCACCGTGTTGGACTTCAAAATAAATGTCATTTTCGCAATCACCATCCCATAAAACTCAAGAACGACATCCATATCGATATTTATGTTTACTTACCCCATTTACCCCCGAAGGGGTTGATTTTCAAAATCACAAAATATATGTTTGCCTCTTTATTTTTAGATGTGCTCCTACAAAGTTTAAAGTTCTAATAACTATTTTATATTCTTTTTGATAAAGGAAAATCAACGAACAAAGATACTAAGGAAGTGTAATTCCGCTCAAAAAATAGCACCACGCAAACTACTATCGAGTGGGCGGGGCTAAAAAAGTACTAGCGAAGCACGATTTAGTCATGTCTGCCACGCGCTCGGCGACAGTCGTTAGCGTTACCACAAAAAAAATATTAGAAAAATGATTAAAATGACGTCATGTGTGGTCAAGTGGTGAAAAAGACCAAAAGAAGGCAGCAAAACTATACTATACAGACAACATAACATAGGAAAGTAACATATTTTTCGTTTTTTAGAAATATCTATGAGCGTATACATACAAAATATGGTCGTTATTATGCAACAAGTGTTCAGTCGCTTTGTGGGGCAGAGTCAAATCTTCACATTCACTGCTATCACACATTTTTAAACAAGAATAAAACTCTCTCATGGAATTCAGTACAAAAAAAAAGGAAAATTTAAATCAAAATTTTGTAATGCTAAAAATGGCGCGTCCTGCAATATGCAATACATAGAAAACGAGTAATCTGATGTAATCTCCTTGTTTTTTATTATTATACAGGGTGTAGCAAAAACGCTGTCCAATCCGTGAAGGGATGATTAGGTAGGTACCTATAAAGATTCTATTCACGCAATCCTCTTTGATTAATGAGTAAAAATCCCTGGTTAAAATAGAATAAATAAAAAATGAAGAACTCACATTGCAACACCGAAGGCAGCAGAGTGGCACGACAAGTAGTGACGTCATGAGGTCAAGACCGTCAGATCAGAACACAAAGTAATGACAATTTCCAGAAACTATGATTTTTATGCAGCTCTGAAAACAGCTTTTTAATATGGAGTTTGATCCGCGGATCATTCTGCTGGAACCCCAATGTGAGATCTGCTGCGAAAATGCTACTTTATATTTCCACCACCAATAGAAATACATGCCTAGCAACGGTGCACTAGATTGTCCCGAACACTTTGCAGCACACCTGTATTCCACTTAATTAGTACAAAATACAAATTTGGCTATTATTCGCAAACGCATTACGGATTCACTCTCACAAATGTTTTTAAACATCAACTGTAAACATGACCTCACAAATAAAAATCAAGGGGTGTCAAATCTGGAGATCGCGCTGGCTACGGAGTTGGTCCACCTCTTCCAATCCACCGTCACCCATCACCCATATTGCTAGTTTAGGTATCACCGGTCAATAAGCATGTTAAAATAGTCTGCATTTGAAAAAGATCTTGACAAGAATAAACTTTGACTTGGTGGAATACGCTGCTATAAAAAATACATTACGACAAACTGAGAACCTCCTCCTTTTTTGAAGTCGGTTAAAAAGGTGTCGCTATAAGAATTTTGTATTGCCAATTAAGGCATGCTTTTTTAAGTGAAAAATAAAAATAAAGCGACGTATTAATACTGTTGTTCTTTATCAGTCACACCTCTAAAAGACGTATTAAGGTGTTGCTCGCGCAAATGTGATAATTATCTAATACATTGTCTTTTATCAAGCATAACTATTTTATTTCAATAGCTTGCCTAATTTTAGTCCTTCTTGAAATCATATGTCTTACCAATTCGTGACAAATAATATGATCATCATTCATCAACATCATCATTTTATAATTTTCATAAAATAAAATAACAATAAAATCATCACAGCCGAAAGACGTCCACTGCTGACATAGGTCTCCTTTAGTTTTTTAGAGCGACTAGTTACAGGCGACTTGCATCAAGCGTATTTGAGCGGTCTTTACCAAGTCGTCCGTCTACATAATAAAACAAACATTATATCTAACAAACAATAATGTACTAATTTCATAAAACAATTTTATGATGCCGCCCAGCGCGCCGTAGTAGGTTAGGTGTACTGACTGCATTCTAGACATGGGCGCCGCGCCGGCGTGGCGCCGCCTTGAAACACAAGCGCGCCGCCGCCGCCGCCGCCTTTGCCGCGCGGCGTGGATTTTGTGGCCAAAACAGATTTGTCGGCGAAAGTTTTACTATTTATGTCAGTTTTTGGGGACTCGTTATTTTTGTAGCTTACCAAATGCTGCCAATACAAGCTGTAGGTATTCCACATAGATCTTTTTTTCTCAAACTGGACTATGTCAGTCCTATTCAACGACATTACGTAAGAATGATCATTCATTAAATTCGAGTGTTGTGTTCCCAATATTATCTGGTAAAGAGAAGTTTCTTGGAAAGCACAACTGACATATTTTAAGCGTTGTATACTTGTATTCAGGTCTTCCAAGATCTCAGCCACAAGAACTTAATCATCGGCAAACCGAAGAAAGTGACGTGTTAGGTACCATGGGCAAACACTCCTAAGATTAAAATAGCTCGCACGTCGCGCCGTCACAACATACGTTTAGTTCGTGCAGGGGCGATACGCGCGCACACGAATTTTGTTGCTAACTGGTTAAGCAACGCTGTTGCACATAGTACTTCACTGTATGTTTGTTCCTTTCCAGTCAGGAGAAATAACCTCTCCTTTTCTTACTCTTTCCTGCGGTAGTATGGGATTTGAACGCTGGTTTTGAATTTAAACCGACATTTTTTTTTTAATAAAAGTATTCCTCAACACAGCACTTCGTTTTTGGTATTGGCAACTATTGGAGAAGCTGCAGCACAGCCCAGGCCTCGATCAAAGCAAAGGCTTTCATAGTCTTCGAACGCTGATCAAAGTGGTAGATTCTCGCCAGTCTTCTGTAAGTAGGTAGCCTAGGTCGTAAACCTTTTTTACAACTGGAAAATGTGTTAAGCATGTCCCGACCACAGGAGATAGCTGGGAGTCAGTGGGACTCACCATAGTGTGAGCCATACCATCATTGCCAACTGGTGGAGTCATGGAGACTATTTCGTCGATGCAGTCGTCGGTCTGCGGATCGGTCCTGGTCGTCTTCAGCAAGTCTTCAGGACCAGTTCCGTTCGTTCCGTTTGTCGATCGTCATCCATCCGTTCCTCCGGCATATGATCCCTGTCATCCATCATCTGTCATAGGTCTGTCAGTTATTAGACTCATTAGTCAGTCGAAGGAGACTGGACGCCACGACAGGGACCATTGCGTACACTACCGTAATTATACACCCACAGCAGATAAGCCCGCCAAGTCCGTCCGTCCGTCCTTCCGTCCGGGAAGGCAAAGTGTGTCCAGGGACACGTGGAAGACCCTAAGTCAGCGGAAACCTGAGTAGGCAGCTACAGGTCTTCCAAGGTCTCAGCTACAAAAACCCTTCATCGGCAAACTGTTGTGCTCAAATATCTCAGTAGTGCTTTCCAAACGCATTGCCTGCTGGCTTTCGGGAGCAAGCGAGGGATTTACTAATCTTTCCGATCAATCTCTAAGAACAACCTGCCGCAACTATGCAATAGCCAAAGCTTTTCGAAACTCGGCTTTTTTTAGAAAAGTTGGCTGTAATTTGGAATTGTTGGAAGTTCAAGCTGCTAGAAGTTGAAACTTGGAAGTCGTCAAAGCCGCAAGTGAGACGATTTGTAATAATAACCCTTGTAATCAAATTGTAAATATGGCTTCGGTAGAACAGAATGCGATCTATAGTTCTTAATGAGTGCCCTTTATGAACCCATTTATTGCCCTTTATGACCAACAGAGTCGCCTGACCTGTCACCTTAGGCCTTCTACCCTCATGATTTCTTCCCAAATGATGGAATTGTCTGGAGGGCTTTAAGCATTAATATTCCGCTCGTTTTCGAAAGTTTATTTTTGTGATTTCGCCATGCCCTGCTGCCCTGTTACTGTTTGGTCGCTTGAAAGCCGAACAAACTCACATCCGAGATATTTAAATAGGGTAAGCTTGGTTCTGGTCCGAAGTCTTGAGCTTTACTGCATCTTCCAAAGTTCTAATAAACGTAAAGTGTTAAATTGTATCCTGTAGCGTTTATTGAAATCATTATAACTATACTGTTAAGTAAGCTTTAAAAAAAATCCACGCCGCCGGCGCCGCGCCGCCGCCGACCTAAAATTGCCAGTTCGCCGCCGCCGCAATTTTTCAACGCGGCGCCCATGTCTACTGCATTCTACGTTACACCGTCCTCGCCTCAATGACAAAGGCACGACAACGGCCCAATGAGTGACACGACACGAGGCGAGTCAAATATCCAATCATGTTTGATCTGCGTTCAAAGCCCAGCCAATAGAAAACGTCATATGCGTTAGAATACAACCTAATACCGATTATGCGTGCATTGTAATAAGGTATGTTTTTACTAGTTCATTGTTGAGTTTGCGACCTTTTGTGTTACAGAATATGTGAAGGTGCCATTTTTTATGCAATATTTGTTAGGAGTTAGGCTTCCTTAGATCTTAGTTCGTTGAGGAAAATAAAGGAATTTCAATACACAACTTCATCCCCCTTTTCACCCCTTCGGGAGTAGAATTTTCAAAAACGCTGAGACACGTGTATATTGATTTTTAATCTTTACCCTAGACACAAAATTTGAAGAACCTAGCTTCGAAACTGAGGGACTTTCATACAAACTTTGGCCTCCCATTTCACCCCCTTAGGGGGTGAGTTTTGAAAAATCCTTTCTTAGTGCACCCCTAGACTTTATAAGGAACCTATGTGCCAAATTTGGAGTCTCTAGGACCAGCGGTTTGGGCTGTGCGTTGATATGTCAGTCACCAATCAGTTTCTTCTTTTATATATTTAGATATATCGTTAGAAAGGTATATTCTCATAGAGCACGAATAGGTATGGCGCTTGTCCTGAAATTTTGTCTTGATATTCTATGGACCCGCCACCGGTAAGCGACTTTCATTGCTGACTGTACCATAGAAAAATCTATCCGAGATACTGAAAACACATATTTTATAAGCCGATATCTCGAATCGGACAAGAAATCCAAATGTTAAGCCTTAATAACCTTTTTTTCCTCTTGAAAAGACCTATCCATCGATGTACGATTCAAGTCTACTGGTCATAAGGACCAAAGTGCCTGAACCCTTTTGAATTTTATCTGTGATTCATAATTTGACAACGTATCTGTCAATATTATGAGAGCTATCAATACCTAATCGAATTCAAATTGAAAAGGTTTCATTTTCTTAATTTCAAAAAGCAAAGGATCGTGGATTATGCAGCCACATTTTCACATTTAATAGTCCCATTTATTTCTGCCCTTTGAAGATTTGATGTTAACGGACGGCCCGTTTTTGAGAACTTAGTGTTTCCTTAGTGTTTCCATTTATAAAAAAACATAATTAAATAAATCTTTTACTACATGCGCTAAAAATAAAACTAAAATAGATTCATGTACCAAGCATTATTGGATATATTTTAAGATCAAAATCAATCGTATACAAGTTAAGCATTTTTTCTATGGAATGTGCCCGTTCTCCTTTGCGGGCGGGAAGGAGCGGTTCAATAAATCAGTACACATTAGGTTTTATATTTTTTTATTTTTGAAATATTGTATTACAGACATCAAATTAATACATATAAATAGGAAACGAATGAATAATTTAATAGTATGGTATATATCTGCCCGTGCCCAATTATGTTATTTTTTAGTATGGTATTTATATATGTGTCCAATGCTTGTTCTATAGATTTAAGTTCGCTGTTCGAAAGTAAGTTCCAAACCCAACATGTGTCTAAGAAAACCGGACAAGAAAGAAGAAACATAATGTGTAAAAATAAAACCTATTTCTAGAAAATAATAATAAAAACAGAGACAATAAGACTTTTTCAGTTTCATTCACTCATTGCTGATAAATTTAGAAATAATAGAAGAACACCTAGTTAGTCAGAATTGCTGCCTAACTAGTCTTATGATTATGACCGATTAAATACGAATACTTTGCTAATCATTTAAAATAATTGATGATAAGTACCTACCCTATTTCAAATTTATAAAACCAGCCGGAGATTGAACCCGGTCCTTTGAGATGGCGACGTCGCCATCAAAATCCGGTATGCAAACCACTCGGCCACGGAGGCAATAGCACAGAATAAAGTGCGAAACACACCGGATGCGTAAGCGTGCACGTAGACGTACCATGACGTTGTAATGTCTGAAACTCTTGAGACATGGCACACCGTTTGCGTAACGCGTAGACTGATGCGTAACCCTACGCATTGCGGCTCGTGACGTTGTACTCAGTGGCATTTCCTTATTGGACGTCACACCGAACACGCACGTATCTTTGCTGCGCGTCACTACGCGCGTGTCTATGCAGCCGGTATGCCCAGGCCTTAACCAAAATCTTATATGAAGAACAGAGAAAAAGCTTCATAGACCGTTCCAAAAACGTGCAACATTTAAGTGCGAAACACACCGGATGCGTAAGCGTGCACGTAGACGTACCATGACGTTGTAATGTCTGAAACTCTTGAGACATGGCACACCGTTTGCGTAAAGCGTAGACTGATGCGTAACCCTACGCATTGGTGGCTAGTGACGTTGTACTCAATGGCATTCAATATTGGACGTTACACCGAACACGCCGTATCTTTGCTGCGCGTCACTACGCGCGTGTCTACGCAGCCGTTATGCCCAGGCCTTAAACAAAATCTTATGTGAAGAACAGAGAAAAAGCTTCATAGAGCGTTCCAAAAACGTGCAACATTTAAGTGCGAAACACACCGGATGCGCAAGCGTATGCGTAAGCGTGCACGTAGACGTACCACGACGTTGTAATGTCTGAAACGATTGAGACATGGCACACCGTTTGCGTAAAGCGTAGACTGATGCGTAACCCTACGCATTGCGGCTCGTGACGTTGTTGTACTCAGTGGCATTTCCTTATTGGACGTCACACCGAACACGCACGTATCTTTGCTGTGAGTCACTACGGCGCGTGTCTACGCAACCGGTGTGCCCAATGAGCCAGTGCACACCCCGCGTGCGCAAAAGCACATAATAAAAAAAATAGTAATAGCGTAAAAAGTACAAGCTCTAGTTTTTTTTTTATTATTTTAATTTTTCTTGTTTTGTTTTGAAACGTTAATAAAACGAGCGTAAATACCTGTAGTTTAGGACTTTGGTTGCTTGATTCATAAATAAGGTATTTGTAACTTTTATTTTCTCAAAAGGAAACACGTATGGGAAGTCCTCCATAGGAATAGACAATTTTGAAATATTGTAGAAACCCTGGAAATTATAAATAAAGTTATTGCTTCATACTCACTCAAAGAATCAATGAGGTATATAAAGTGGTACCAAATGATGTGATTAATAATGTGTTCCATAAACGCACACTTAAAAAAAATGGGGCTGGGGATATTTTTTTTATTATAATTATATTATAGGATAGGTAAACAGGTAGTCGGAAAAGTTCGCGGTCTTTTTGGAGCATGAATTTTGCGTGTTATATTTCTGGCAGTTACTAAACTTAAGCAGGAAGGTAAAGACTTTTTGGTTATAGCGGTAAAATTCAAACAAATTTTAAATTGTCTTACTACCTGAAATAAAAGACTTTTTAACGGATACTAGCGCGGTTTTATTGAAAGTACTTTGGTAATTAATTGGTATTTGGTTTGATTTTTGATTTTCCCCACGTTTCGGCACCTTTGCAGCTGCCGTGGTCACGGGGGACTGAAGCTACTCGTGAGCCTACCCTCAAGCGATGAATTTTTTTAAGACGTTCAGAAATTAATATTTTACATTTTTTTTCTTTTTTTTTACTTTCAATAAAACCGCGCTAGTATCCGTTAAAAAGTCTTTTATTTCATGTCTAGTGAGCGCGTAAGCTTGAGAAGTGAATATGTCTTTCTACCTATTTCATATTTTTAATATGAAATGGCTTCAGATCCTTAACGAAAAAAATTTATGCTGCTATGCTCAAAGAAATATTTGTAATGTTGGAGAAGATGCTTTGTGTTTAGCACCTTTAGGTGTGATAATTTTGACGATAAAGATGTCCCTCGCTGTGGTACCTATCTTTATTATTTTTAATACAAAAAGGCCTCGAACTTTTCCGACTGCCTAATACTTATCTAAAACTCACAGCTGGTAATGGACATGGCATGCCTCGAGCGCTTAACCTGCTTCCAACGTAGGGCTCATGATTCAAAAAGTCACACAAATTGAAAGTGTGATCTATAAAAGTACGCCTGTATTCATTGTGAAGATATTCATACATAAGAACGTGGAACTGTAAAAAAAAATACAACATTTAAAGTAGGTAGTATCGATAGTACTAATTAATAACCATGTTTGATGCAATTAATATTTGTATCTTTATCTGTGTTCTTGATCGTCTGATGCAGTTGTTTTTTGTGGTTTGATAGAACGATTGGCATATACTGCCACAGAGAATAATCGTTTTTTTTTTCACACAACTTGAAGCTATTATGGCAGCACCATCTATGCCAACAATCTACTTTATCACTAAACTAAGGTAGATTTTGTATATGTTACTGTAAAACCCCGAATTCTGGCAAATCCTAAGATTTTCCAGTAAACTTAAGATTTACCAACTCTTTAATGGTATTAAAACTCCGAACTTTCCTGTGATCATCGTTCATTTCGAACTATTGCCACATTTGCCACTATTCACTCGGTAAATCTTAGTTTTACCACAAAGACACGGTAAATGTTAAAAAGGTTCATTTAGATTTTAGAAGATGTTTTAATATTCTAATCTTACTAATAAATGTACCATCTAATTTAAAATAGGATTTACTGATGAGTAGGTATTTAAATTGTAATACCGGATTATTTGCAAATGCATATGCAATATGCATTTACATATAATTCAATCCCTTTTAAGTAGCAGTTGCATATTTTAGCAAAACAATTTGAAATCATGCAATTATTTACGTTCGGTCTCGTTCATCGTTCATGTCGAACATGACCAAACACTGCCCAGTCACCTCAGTGAACGTAGATAGAACGTTACAAAAAAATATTAAGCGATCGTAGACACAATTTTGTCTACAAAACATTTGGAACAGTACTTAAACGTATTTATCAATGTTAAATATAATTTGTAATTGATATTTTTGCAAATACGATTGTTATATTTGAGTAATAATACCTTTTCAGAGTAAAAAAACCTTATAATTTATTTTTTATTATTTCATGTTGCATAATTATTTATTTTGGCCCTTTTTATGGATTTTTCTTGCATATTTACATGCATATTTTGTGCTCTTTATATTGCATTTCATCCGGTCTTTAGTAATGAATAATTAAGAAATACTCATATTATGATGAATAAAAATAACGGTGATGAATAATGTATCCGAAAGATGATTAGAATATTTAAGTTTTTACTGACAGGTGATTGAAATAAATGATCAGTCAATTCACTGTCTTATTTCAAAAAAATCCAACATTCATTCATTGGTAAAACCCAGCCAAACTCTAATGGTAAAAGCTCGAAAAATTATCTTTTTTATACCTATACAGTGACGAAGGGTCCATACAAGCCAATTCCCATCGGATTACTTTTTAGAAATTCCACCCCACCGATCCACTATGCAGATCATTACATTTTTGCAGAGCGGCTTATCTTTGCCATAATTTTATCCCTCGCCACTGCTTTTATATAAAATCGTTATAATTACCGACTCTTGTTGGTAAATTTTACTAGTAAAACCTAAGATTTTACAATATACGGGCTTTTACAGTAACATTATATACTCTATAAAAATAATTATTTACAAAATTGTGCTTGTTGAACCGACTTAAGATTAAGTATTGAATTAATAATGTTTTTACTTACTGTTACATTGTTTGCCCATGTGTGAAGTGTGGTTAAATTTACGTTTAAATAGTAATCCCCTTTTCGACTATATCTTCTCACGTTTATAGTGAAGTCGCTTACATAATCATCATTTATATAGTGTACTTCTGTTCTTTCCGGTATCACTCGTAGGCACTATGATTGATTTATTAATATTTTACGTTTATATAATGAATTATACAAACCCAAACTAATAAATAAATGTGAAATATTGGATGTTTGGTACATATTTGTTACTAATTACGGCACACAGATAATTTATAGCACAGATTAAAACATATATTACATTGTAGGGGTTTTCCAAACATCCATGCGGACAAAATCGCTGGCGGAAGCTAGTACCTCTATAAAGCCGAAAAAAAAGAAAATCCTTAGGGTATCTTTGGTCGGAATATTAATAGAGTAATTTTGTTTGGATGTTTGCTACTCAGTCACAAAAAAACGGCTGAACAGATTGGGATAAAACAAAGATAGTTTAAACTTGGGTTAAAATATATTGTAGAATACTGTCCTGGTCTGTCGGTACTGTCCTAGAGATTTTTCAAATGTCCACGTGGACGAAGTCGCCTTATTATGTTGGAAACAGCTTCTAGACTGTAGAGGAAGTTTGAAAATAGTGTCAGAAAAGTTGAAAAAAAAACAATCTGGATTGGAATGGGAAGTGGCATGCTATGATAAGAGATGAGAGGCTGGCATGTTGCTAGAAGAGAGATGGACATAGACGCAGAAAATATGAATGGATTAGGTGATATAGATGTAAAGAAGAGATGGTGGGTGAGATGGCGGGACAGGGAAGAATGGAAAATGGACGCACTTCGGCAAATATGCGGCTTATTTGGTGTCAACCAAATTTCAGAACCCTACCGGTTCGTGCGTATACATGGCATGTTAGTTCCACGAAGAGCTATTCATGCTCTTTTATTAAGACTCTTAGCCAAGGAGTGGAATACCCGTTATCATACGACCCAGATATTATTGTGCTTAGGGCTAGAGTGAATACTTAGGCATTTTCTGGGAAAACTAGCTCCATCTTCGCCAACTTCATAACCGGTGTTGAACGTGACTAATAGTTGGAACGTGACCAATTTATTATAAAACAATTGGGATAAGGGCAGGGATACGATTACGATATGTAAAAAGTTCTAAACTATGTGATGATTACTTACTTGTATATGTACAAATGCTAACAGAACTGGGGGCTACTCAAACGGCCACTTTTCTATTCGTTTGCTAACTTAAAGCTTAAAAATAAGCAATTAAACGATCAACTCACACGTCGCAAATTTATGTAAATCACAGACATTGTTGTATTGTATAGAATTAACAAGCCTACGACACGTAATTTTGAAGTTTATGGCTTATTTTGATTTTTTAAGTTAGCGAACGAATAGAAAAGTGGCCATTTGAGTAGCCCCCCTGTTACTATTAATTTATAATACATTTCAAAAACGTAAACAACTAATGCTTTATGCGTTTGTGTTCATACTGAAAATGGATGTTAAATTGCCCATAATAACAACGGCGACAGTAATAAGGCCAGTTAAATAAATATAATAGGTATTATGTCCAATTTTCATATAACGTCGGCGAAGAGTGAAAACCTCGTAAATCCTCTTTCTCATCTAAAACACTTTTGCCAAGTTTTTCGTCACTCACGACCAGCTTCTGTCATTGACGAGGTTTTCATAAAATACAATAGATGGCGGTATACACTTTTGAATGGAATATGAGTGAGATAGAGTCGTGAGATAAGAGGTTTTCTGTCAAAAACTGCAAAAAAAATTTCTAGAAAAAAAAGGACATTAACGAGGTTTTCACTCTTCGCCGACGATAAGTACTTGTTTACAAAACTTTGTTCCTATATTTACTTAAAAATAATTGTAATATTGTGTGGTCATTATTTTGACAAACTTTTTTGGGCATAGTTTACCTTTTCGCACTACTCGTATGGCGGCCATTACACACGTCAATCTGGTGTGATCTGATCAAAACCGCAGATTGATGGAATTTGATGCGGTTGGTTTGCGACGTTACACGGTCAATCCAGCGAGATCTGGATCGCAGTAGATCTTGGTAGACTGACAATCTACCACGATCCACGGTGGGCTTTGGCAGGGTTGCCAACTTTTTGCATTAATTTTCGCGTGATATCGATCGATGACCTGAGTGGTGCAGTATTCAACATGCCAGTCTACCGCGCAAGAGATCCTGGGTTCGATTCCCGGACGTAATTGAAATGATGAATTTTAATTTCTGTGACGGTCTGCGTATAGTAAGTACCTATCTATTTCGAAAAGTAAGTAAGTACCTAGTAAAATCTGTTGTCTAGCACCCATTTTATGCCTTGATTAGTTAGGGTTAGATGAATATCGATATTTAATTTTACACGCACAGGTGTGTAAAATTTTAATACGATTTTTTATAAATTTTAATACGATATTACCAAGCTATGAACTGAGTGCCAAATTTCATCCAAATCAGTTCAGCTTCAGAAGGCTGAACTGATTTTGATGAAATTTTACACACATCATATATAGTTTATAGCCTGGTATAGTATAAATATCGAGGTAAAATAGTATTTTTCAAAACATTGCAAAAAATATAGTAGGTAGGTTTATGGGAAATTTATGAAAAAATATAGTCCTCATTTATTTTTAACTAGCTTCCTTTAAAAATTAAAAATAGGGTACATACATAGGGTAGGTACTTCCTAGGGTACCAAACTAACTGTGTGCCAAATTTTATCATCTTTTACTGCAATCCAATATTTTTAACCGACTTAAAAAAGGAGGAGGTTCTCTTTTCATCTGTATATTTTTTAATGGATTCTTCAAATGCCCACGCGCATGTACCTATAGTCACGGCCGGAAAGAAAGTTAAAATAAATATGGGTTTTATTTTTTATAAATTTCCCAAATGTACTACAAATTAGTTTCAATGTTTAAAATAATTAAAATGCCTAGGGTACCTTTGATCGAGATAAAAAATATAAGTTTTAATCCAGACTATAAACTGTTTGCCAAATTTCATCCAAACCAGTTCAGCTTTCATAAAAAACAAATATACAGACGAAGAGAGAACCTCCTCTTTTTTTGAAGTCGGTTAAAAACATCGGATCGCAGTAGATTGTGCTAGATTGTCAGTCTACCATGGTGGATTGACAATCTACTATGGGAGATTGTCAGTCTACCATGGTAGATTGACAATCTACCATGGTAGACTGACAATCTAGCACAATCAAATGCGATCCGATGTTTTTAACCGACTTCAAAAAAGAGGAGGTTGTTTTTCTGTTCGTCTGTATGTTTTTTTTTGTTTTTTTTCAAATGTCCATCCGGATGTAGTCGCGGGCGGAAGCTAGTTAAAAATAAATATGGGCTATATTTTTATAAATTTCCCAAAAGTACTACAAATTAGTTTCAATGTTTAAAATAATTAAAATGCCTAGGGTACCTTTGATCGAGATGAAAAATATAAGTTTTAATCCAGACTATAAACTGTTTGCCAAATTTCATCCAAATCAGTTCAGCTTTCATAAAAAACAAATATACAGACGAACAGAGAACCTCCTCTTTTTTTGAAGTCGGTTAAAAACATTGGATCGCTTTAGATTGTGCTAGATTGTCAGTCTACCATGGTAGATTGTCAATCTACCATGGTAGACTGACAATCTCCCATAGTAGATTGTCAATCTACCATGGTAGACTGACAATCTAGCACAATCTACTGCGATCCGATGTTTTAACCGACTTCAAAAAAAGAGGAGGTTGTTTTTATGTTCGTCTGTATGTTTTTTTTTGGGTATTTTTCAAATGTCCATCCGGATGTAGTCGCGGGCGGAAGCTAGTTAAAAATAAATATGGGCTATATTTTTATAAATTTCCCAAAAGTACTACAAATTAATTTAAATGTTTAAAGAAATAAAAATGCCTAGGGTACCTTTGACCGAGATCAAAAATATCATAAGTTTTAATCCAGACTATAAACTGTTTGCAAAATTTCATCCAAATCAATGCAGCCTTCATAAAAAACAAATATACATACGAACAGAGAACCTCCTCCTTTTTTGAAGTCGGTTAAAAATATCGCATCGCAGCAGATTGTGCTAGATTGTTTTTTAATGATTTTTCGAATGTCCACCCACGCGGATGTAGTCGCGGGCGGAAGCTAGTTAAAAATAAATGTGTACTACATTTTTATAAATATCCCAAAAGTAAGTACTATAATGTTTAAATGTTTTGAAAATAATACTTATACCTCGAAAAAAAGGTGCCAACCCTAAGCCAGACCAAGTCAGATTGACGTAGATTGACAATCCAGCACAATCTGATCACGCCAGATCGCGCCAGATTGAAACAGATCGCGAACAACGTTACACAATCAATCTCTGTCAATCTTTGTCAGTCTGGCGCGGTCTGGCGTGATCAGATTGTGTGTGTAATGGGTGCCAGGTATTTCATTATTGTCGAATTTCAGCCACCAGCGATTCCCTTTGAAAATCTATTGGTGTCGAGTTTTGTTTCAAACATAGTACATTGTACTGGAGAAAGCCAAATTATATAGATGAAGTTTTTGTACTTGTGTATAAAATTAAGATAGAAAAGTTACTTAATGAAATCGTGATAATAAAAAAAACTCGCACTTGACCGTTTTTGACATTTCATCAAATACCTTTTATCTACTTTTGCGTTTCTTAAGGTTCTGTTACGCTGGAACATTAATTTGTATCTGTCTTTTTCTTTACATGTAAGTAAAAAGTAAGGAAAATAACCTCACTTCTGCACTTTTTCATTGTTTTTCGTTGTTTTTTTTTCATCATTATCATTATCACAATTATCTTTCTTGAATAAAAGTAATTGGAACTACTTCACAGTACGTACAACTGTATTTTGATGTAGAATTCAATATGTTTCCGCTATTATTTACGTCAAAAATATAAACCGCTTTTGTTCTTTCTATTCTGTTTTTTTTACAAAATCGGATATCGCTAGACCTACTAATGCTATCAACTTGAAATTTGGAAAAGTTTTAGATGATACAAATGAGAAAAAAGTTAAAATATTTATATACTTACCTATTTTTTGCTAAGGCATGTGGGGTATCATATGAAAGAGCGCTGTTTTCACATTTTCAAACTTTTTTTAGGCCGCATAATTTTCGTATTTTTTTCCTAAAGCAATTTCAAATGTTTTGTCTTTTTTTCTGTCTTTTGTATGGAAAGTTATAATGAAGTAATTATGTAAAAGACGTTTCCTTAGAATTTGCATGGTAAATAAATAATGAACTAGACGTACAGTTACTATGTAAATGAGCCTAAAAACTTGACACCTTTACGCAAGCTTAACTGATTTATGAGCATCTTGACAAAGCTGAGTTTTTGACCGACTTAAAAAAGGAGGAAGTTCTATGTTTGTCTGTATATTTGTTTTTTTAACATTGAAAATGATTGTTTTCGTGATCGAGTATAGTGCCTCGATTTATGAAATTGTGACATTTGCCTGTAGTTTCGCAGATATGAGAGGGACGCAGATGGGGATATCTATATTACAAAATGTGCGCGTGCCAGAGGGCTTTAAAGGGCAATTTGAATTCCCAAAATCAGATGGCAACTTTTTGACATTTTCAAAATTTCAAAAAATGTTCGCCGACTTGGATCGAGAATTTTCCAATAACTTTTTTTGAACTCGCTGTTTAACAAACTATAAAAATTGGATCTCGGGATTGAATAAGCTACAGTTTGAGGCATCTTAGGCGGGCGGACAAAAACTGTAGGCTGTAGTGGGTCCCTTTTGCGCGTGGTCAGTCTGCGCTCCGATCACTTTATCGTCAGTACTCATCATCATCATCATATCAGCCGCTCGATACCCACTGCTGGGTATAGGATCTCCACGAAGATCAGAGATCCTGCGCTGCCTGCATCCAGCGGCTTCCCGCGACCTTCACCAGATCGTTGGTCCACCTTGTGGGGGGCCTACCCACGGGGCGTCGTCCGGTGCGCGGTTGCTATTCAAGAACCTTTCCGCCCTAACGGCCATCGGTTCTTCTTGCTATGTGTCCAGCCCACTGCCACTTCAGCTGAGCAATCCTTCGAGCGATGTCGGTTACTTTAGTCGTCAGTACCTACTATAAATAATGAATATCCTATTAATTAACTATGTATGTAACCTATTTTATCGTGTGCTTTATTTCTAAATTACATTTTCAATGCCTTTGATAGTTGCGCATAGTGTGAGATCTGTAGATTTTTTTTATATGTCCACCGATTAATTAAAGACGACTGGACCGATTGAAATGATTCAAGCGTCTCTGTAAAGCTAGGGTTTCCTAGGATGACGGTGCCGTGATTTTATGGCCGTAATATAGCGGCGTTGAATGTTATCTATGCAAACAATATGGCGATACCGTAACGTCAGAAACCGCGCCGTATTGTTTACGTGGATAACGTTCTACGCCGCTAAATGTCGGCCGTAAATGACGGCATAGAGTACATTATTATACTAGAGAAATGACGGCACCATCCTAGGAAACCCTAGCTTAAACGAGCACTTCGGGCTAGGCACTTGTCTCACCACATATGCGAGTTTTTCTTTGATAGCTTTTGTCACTGAGTCACATTAGTAGAGAATTGTCTTGGCAGTGCCAACAGTCAGCTATAATGACATAAGACAATTACTTTTGTACGTTTAGGTAGCATGGAAGTTAGATAATTATCATTTTGGCCTTAAAATTTTGGGCTAAACATGTGCATTTAAGAACTTTGAGAAGAAATTAGGAGCTAACCAAAACAACATTCTTGCTAAATTGACAGTTGTAACATGGCAAAAAAACTATTTTAACAAAGCTAGCTCAAGCAAGAAAAAACTGTCGCTTCCTCGCTGATGCTGGGACAACCTACATTGCGATTAAATTGAAATTGTACAACTGAAAGCAGAGCTCTTGCGGAACAAAACGACGTATGTAAAATTTTCTCTTTTTCATATACATTCTCGAGTGAAGGATCACTGGCGGTTGTCAATTTAATCGCATTGTAAATACAAAGGTAGTTATCAAAATTTCATAATACAAAACAACAATTCAATAAATAAATAATTTAATCTCTTACTACTAAGGTTAGTACCTTCAGTTAGTCAGTCAGTTTTTGTTTTTATTTAACAACCAGTTAAGAGATCCTCCTAACTCCGTAATGCCAGGAAGGTGTTCATGATCGGGGTACCCTTCTTTCTCAGGGGGTCCATAGCTGTACCCCACAGTATTGTACTCCTGGGGGGCCCCGTAGACTGGTTGGGGGGTCTTGGGGGTCTTTAGGTAGTATTTGAGGAACATGCCGAGGAAATAGAAGACCTTTTGGAAGAACGCAGCGAAAATGAAAAAGGAGGCCACTTTGACGACTGCCACTTTAGCAACAGCAAGCAGTAGGAGTAAACCTGAAAAGAAAATATTGGAGAGTTAGATTCGGTAATCGTAATAAAAAAAACATAGTGGTATTAAAGTGTTTTTGATTTTCACATTCCAATGTTCATGTTTTAAGTTTATCTAATTTTGTTGCAAAAAAAAAACAACTTAGAATTTTAGGAGAAGTTATATTTTCCATAAACTACGCTGCGTAACCGAATTCAGTTGTATTTTTATTTTATTTTTATTTCCTAGGGTGGAAAGCAGGGTTTACCCGCTGCTCGGTTGAAATATACATCTTTTTCCGAGTATGACATATGAAAAATATTTTTTCTTTCTATCTCTTAAAAAAGAGAGTATAAATTCAATTATTAACACTTGTTATAGTGACTTTGTTCATCTGGCTTTTAAAATATTTCGTTTTTATAAATGACCAAAAAGTTTAACTTTAAAATAATGCACCTAAAGTCGCATTACTAATTTCCCAGCAAAAAGGTAAACAAAGGTGTTGCCAGAACAAAACAACACAAAAAGAAATAGTATAATGCTAAGGCAAGAAATAAACACACTTACATGGGTTTTCATCACAAACCTAATAAAAATAAATTAGATAAATATTCTGAATCATGAGTTTTGCGTCAAAAAGAGTATTTTATAAAATTTCATTTAAATTAGTATTACGAGTACCTACAGTAGTAGCTGTAGTAGTAAAAGCGGTGATGCTACATATTTTTGATAGTTTACATTCAGGCAATATCCAAGTAAAGTTTTCTTATCAGTTCGTTTCAAGAACTTTTAACATCAAAAATGATGATAGGTTATAAAGATAAAATTTCTAATTACCATCCTACTTTAAAATAACCCAGGATGACATTATATTTATAATGACTCAAAATATAATATACATATTAAAAAGTTTTAAAAGTGACCAAAGATTTTCAATATCTGAAAATGTCACTATCAGGGTCATTTTGTCAATTTGACAGCGACGTTTCTTTGTTTACATTTTTGCTGGGAAATTAGTAATGCGACTTGAGGTATTTTACATGATAAAATCAAATGCAATTAGAATGATACGAACATAAAAAAATTAAATCCCGACTTAAATCTCAAGGACCACTTAGATTATTAAAATCTTCTATCAAAAGAAAAAATCTCTGGAGCATTCTCCCACGGACCAGCCTTTGTTGGCGCTATTCAAATTTATCTCCATTGTAAAAACGGTTATTTTCTATTTGCATATTAGTCATGAAACGTTCAAGACTCTAATTAATCTTTTCAAATGCGTGTTTGAATTGAAATATCAAAGATTGCAAATTATTTTCTTTTTTATTTTCTTCAACTTTAATATTTTTCAAGGACTTTGATTGTTCAAAATCAAACGATGTTCGTCTATTTTTAAAACTGACGACAGAATTTCTGTACCATAAATCATTGCCTACGAAATAAACATCTAAACACGAACAGTGATGATTAATGAAAGCCACAACTCTTCTAATTTTCACACAACACAAATCGACTAACACCCATTAAAATACAATTAACGGAATTAGCCAACTCACCCCACAATCTGGCAGGACTTTTTTTCTTTTTAGCGCGGCCATCTTCCAACAGCTCGTTACCATTATTATCCAGGCAATAACAACACGATAATAACATAAAAATAACTGCTAACGCTTTCAACATTATATTTTCTTCCCTTTTTTACGCTATTAGATATAAAAACTTTTTCGAGGAATTTTTGACGACGCGTTTTACCCGCCTCGTTTGACAGCTGCCAAAATGGAATGTTCTTTTTTTATTTTTAATAAACGGTGGGCGGTCCGTGCAGCCAGCACTCTTGTTAATAAATAAGAATTTGTAACCTCGTACCACGTGTAAATTTGTTTTGAAAAAGAAAGCGCTTCTTTGTTTTCAGCTCCTAAGCAAATTGGTGCCGCTTTTCCATTTCCATGACTAATGTACGTGTTAGGAAACGATTATTGTGTCCTTTGTTACCTTCACGTTCCGTTCCACACCTTTCTGTTTAAAATTTTATGGCCCAAAATTTCACTTCGCTGAAAAGAAATATAATTTACATAAAAAAGGTTAAGTACTCGTGTGTGTACAGAGAGTTAATTATAAAAACGAGCTGGTACGCAAAAAATCCACCTGCTAATACATCTATAGTATAATTCCGATGAGATCTTTATAAACATGAAATACCTAAGTCTAATTCTGTATTTCCTTTGAGATTTCAATCGTTGAAACATTTCAGTGAATCCCATCAAAAGGATCCCATCTTAATGGATTACGAAAAAGTGAAAACGCAAAGAAGATTTTTTTATTTTAATGAATCTTTTTAAAAGATAAGTAAACCTTATTTTCCGCACTGCTTATAAAAGCATCACGGTGCTTTGAGTACTTTGAGTAACTAATTTTGTTAACGAAGTTTTGATAAAAAGAGCCCAGTATTTTTTTAAATTGGGGACCTACAATTTAACAGCAAGTCAATATGAATAATATCGTACATATAAGTTGCTAATTACAACTTAGGGATTGCTATCCATAAATAGCTAAAATATAAATTCTCAATGTAACCATGACTTAAAGACTGAAATGCCATTGCCATCGTCTGTACGAAACATGCATACATTTGTGAGGAACGAAATTAAACCTACTATGCCTATTAGGTTCTATAGGGTTCTATAATTGTAATTATTAAATATAAATATTATAAAGATTTCAGCTATTAGCTTAGAAGATAAACCAAACAATAAAATATCACAAATCATAATCATCTTATGATTTGTGATATTTTATTGTTTGGTTATAACTAATGATGCATTGCAATGAATAAAAAGTATGAATATTAGAAGACTGCATCTCTAAAACGTAATATTTAATTTATTTACACTTTCACCTTCGAGTTGGTTACAATTTATAACTCTTTTTAAAAAACATAAAACTTAGGTGGGTACCTAACTATTACATACATATCCATGTAAAACGCAGAAATTAAGTTTTTTCCATATCCTAGTAGGTATTGCCGGTAAACAGCAATTAAGTCAAAACAAGTCAAAATATTGATAACACTCTCGTCACGAATTCTTTGAACTGTACAGGAAGTACGCGAAGTACATCCGGGGAGTTTTTTACTCCCCGGAAGTACCCATAATGACTCCCCGGAATACCTCATACAATAAATTATCCTGAGTGAAATTTAACTAAGGTCCAGTTTATGTCAAATTGTTCGTAGGTTCCAAATAAATTAAGTACTTAACATATTATAATGTCATTAAAATGTTCCATTGTATTCCAAAATCTAGCGCTAAATATTTTGTGTTGGTAAGTTGTTCAATAATTTTGGTTCAATTTAAAAATTGTGCAGAATCTTAAAGAAATTTTATTATTCGACAAAAAGCTAATTGTAACTTATCCGTAACTTGTGAAGCTCTTAGGATTTTAATGTAATCTTACTGTTTCTTTGTAGATTCATTTTTCATTTGAACTGAATGTGAACGTGAAAATTGTTTCAAGTTGGCTTTGGGAGTTGTTAGGAAAGAAATTGTTGTGTTAACTTCTACTCATTGATTTATAAAAGTTTTATCATTTTTCTACGCAATAGTTTTTTGTTTCAGAAAAATATTGTTCGTAAGTTACATAGAAGTTTCAAATGTTTTTAAAGAAACGAAATATTTCTATGTTTACTGTAATTGAACTCTGTAGGTAACAATCCATACAACTCTTATCGAGTTTAAGCACGTTTGATTCGTTTCGATAAATAATTACATAATTATACTCTGTTGGGAGATAGTGTCCAGGGTCTGATGATGGAGCCGGAGAAAGGCCACAGGAAAAAAAATTAAAGACTAAAAAGCATTAAACAATTATTTACTGATTTAGAAATAACGATTAAAAAAGTGAAACAAAAAAGGACAATAAAAGCAAATGAAATGCATACAAAGTCTCGCTGCCCGATCTACTAGGACTTACAAGGTAAAGTGCATTAAATGTCACAAAGTTCCTAATTCTTTACTTATGCTACTGCTGCCTGCTGCTCCTACTATGGTTTTAGTGTACCTAACATTCAGTACCCATTTTCACTCGATAGTTTTTCGAGGTAAGAGAATCGGTTTTATGACTACTGTGTGATGATAAACAATAGTAGATTGTTATGCAAGGGTCAAAAGGAAGCAATTTCCATACAAGATATTTAGACGCCCGAGCATAGCGAGGGCGGCTATAGTTCGAGTTTTGATGACTTTTACCCGTGTTTAACACTCTACTTTTCATTTCGAATTTATGGAAAAAAAGACTTAGTTTTTCCAAAATGTTTATTAATAAAAACACGTGTAGTAGTAACTGCATGGGTACCTAGACCTTATATCAGAGGTGCCCAAACGGTCGCGATCGACCGGTTGATTGCGAGAGGTTTTAAGGTCGATGTCTAAGGAATGCATAAAGTTTTTTTATAACAGCTGCTGTCAACAACTGTCACTGTCAAGCCTGTTCACAGATTAGGCATTGAAAGCAGATTAGGTGTAACGTAAATAGTTTTAGAGCGATCTCCCTCTGAGGAGTGGCAAAGGTAATCTCGTCAGCCTAGTCAAGTCATGTTTTTTATTTTTATTTGCTTGTTGATTTTTGTTTTGTGATATTACGATAGGTACGAGAAATTTTGTTTTTTGACACAGATACCGTAAAAGTACGTTTAATGAAATGCTTCCCTTTGAGATTGGAAAAGTAATTATTGCCTAAATTGATCGAATTCGCTGATGTGACGCATTTATACTCCATTCAATTCATGTAACATATTATTTATACTAAACTAACCTAGAACAATTGCTAAAAACTAAAAAAAACTGTATATTTTTTCAGATTTTTATGGTAGGGGAGGTACTAGACAAAATTGTAGCGAGCAAATTAAAGTTAGAACTGCAAACTTAATGTGTAAAATGCTGCATACAGCTAAACGGTTTTGTACGAGTCGCTCGTAACTAAGACATTTATTTACTCATTGTTGAGTTCTGCGCTGGAAACTTTTAAAATGTACTTAGTGCTTTATTGTTAAGTAGTTACCTACAATTGTTTCATTAGTCTTTCAGTTTTACAACCTTCAAGTCGTGAGTTTGTTTCTTTCTAAGATGAAGAATAAAAACATTATCCCATAGCTTGACAATTTACCTACGAGTACCTAGGTACTTTCATAATAATTACTTAGTCGGAAAGATTTTCCTATACACAAGCTTGTTTTATCCTTCCTGGGTGTTACTCCCGAACGCGATATCACAAAATTCCATAAGAATCGGTTAAGGCGTTAACATGTGTCAAATCCCAATATTCTATTCAAATTATTGAAAGATTACGCGCGTGAAGCTATCATGGAAAAAATATAAAATGTACTTGAAATAGATTTAATTGAAAGCATTTATTAAAAATGCTACCACCTTTGATGTAAAAAAATATTCCGTGGTCCCTGTTTCTGGTCTTATTTGCAAAATTTCTCGGAAACAGAACATTCGTTTATGTTAAAACCAACTATAAAAGTCGGCGATGTTAATACCTTCAATCTTAATTGAACAGATTTTTTTACTTATTTGAAAGCGAAGAAAAGTAACAAAAACATGTAAAAAAATCGGCGCTCGACGTCAAGTCGTCAACACAACCGCCGCGTTGCAACGCGCACTGAATTGAATCCAACGCGAGTAAAGTTACGTTCGATTTCACTTCACGCATGTTAACGCCTTAAGAAATGCGACCTACCCAATTTTTGCCTAAGCTGAAAAGAACAAATGGACAGCTGGACGAAGTATTTATGCCAAAGCCGAAACAGTCAATTAAGTTCTAGTAAACAGCCAGTTCTAAATATTAGGTAAGTGCTCATTAGATAAGCTAACGTGTGAATTAAATATAACGATTCTGGCAACACCCGATTTCTCCTTAATGGCCCTACTAGGGCGAGATGCGAAATGATATGCCCAATGGCAATGGTGCCAATTCGGCCCACTTGCGTAGCGCTTAATTATTGTAGTCTGTGCGCCAAATTAGCTCCTTATGAAGAATAAATTACTCTTAGATTGTTAAAACTTTCTAAGAACTATTTACGACGTTGTGATGTATCTTCGTTCAGTCCTTGGTTTGACACCTGATAGATCAATGTGCTGTGTTAGCGGTCAATGTTTGTTTATAAGTATTCTAGAGATAACAACTACAATTTTTAGGCCTAGCTTTTTTAAGTAAAACGGGGAGAAAAAGCTAGTCCTTTCTGTCGTTTCCTACTTCCTAAAGAAATCATTTACTTAACTTTCAAAGAGTTCAAATCGATACTCAAGTTACTTATATTAAAACACACCCCGTTTGAAATTAATCAATTACGCAATCTAATCAGTGCGTAAGCCGCACCGTACCCATTTAGGTGGGGTTTCTACTGGTGTTCACTGATCTAATCCCTGTTAATACGCTCTAATCGACGTTTCAAGGCCGACACCACTCAGGGACGGATTTAAGGGTATTCTTATAATCGCATGGCCCTAGGGGCCAAGGAAAACGATTTCCATGGAGTGAGTCGGAATCGGAAGGCGATAATACCGCGTAACGTCCTATCAAAAAAAATGCCCTGTGAGCTATGTTTGGCTTTATTATAATTTTAAACTTCGTTAGTAACTTGAAAGAAATATACTTAACAATATGTTTAGCATAAATATTTAACGAAGGTAATTTAAATTGGTATAAGTAAATTTCATTGGTACAAGATGGTTTTAATTGATTTTTGTCTTCTTACTCTCGAAAGTATAGTAGGTGAATATTCAGCTAGTAATGTGAAAATTTATTTCAAAAAGAAATTATTCGAAGACTTCAAAAGTAGGTTCATTAATGAATAATGAAGCTGAAGTAGCAATTGAAAAATAAGATAGCTATGGTTTCGTAATTTTTGTCATTTGTGTTATTAGTGTTGAGCAATGACTTTTCTAAACAAGCATGCTAAGCTTAAATTAGTCCCTTACGTTTTCTCTATCGTAATCCTGTCGGTGCAGTATTTATTACTTGGAGCCACAAACAAACCTTTCTAGGACCCCGAAATTACTGTCCTTAGTACGTCACTGAGTCGTCGCTCGAATAATCGACAGAATGTCTTCAATTAACCTGACTCCATCCCAAAAGCGAGTCGAGATAGAATGCGTAATCTAAAATTTATAACCGACTTTGCGATCTCAACGCTGTTTGTGTGACCTGGGGGCCTACTCAAATGGCAAACGTTATAAGCGTTTCTATATTCTACATGTTTCTTCGAGTCGGCGAAAGCGATATTATTTTGGTACCCAACCCGTCTCTGCATTCAATCTTCAAACGCTTGTATCACAGAGTAACTAGAGAGAGAGTAACTCAAAGAGTCCACTAGCGCCTTTGGAAATCGATGCGGAACTACTGACATGAAATTTTAATAGCTGAAAATGTAATTTTTTGTTTCTTATTATATATTTATTTTACTTTTTTGTAATATCTTTATTTATAACAAAATAGAAAATATTAATGAAAAAGAACAAATCAAAACAAAAAAATACAAAACAACTATGATTTGGCTCGGTATTCGTACAACGGTATAAATGTTGTAGCACGGTAAATATCTATTAATATTGTAACTAGGGTTGCCACCTTTTTTGAACTAATAAAGTATATTGATTGCTAAAGCTAGTAAAAAGTACGTTGTATGTTGTATGGAAATAAAGTAATATTTATTTTTACCTTTAAAACATACTTTTTATTACTTTTGGCAATATTTAAGCAAATCTTGTGAAATAAAGTATTTTCACGTACCTACTTTATTTTCCTCATAAAGTAGAGAGTACAATAACCCCGAAATAAAGTACAGGTGGCAACCTTAAATTGAGACCTTTTTGTCGCACGATACACCCGGCTACAGTATTTTAATTTCAGCTAAGTACCTACTTTCGTATCTTTCTAGTTTTGTAATTGCGTATAACCTGCGTAATATTTTAGAATCCATAATATTATAGCGAAAATGAAATAGGTAGGTAGGTACCTAGGTTAACAAAACTAACAGTAAAAACAAAAAACTGAAAAAGCTAAATACCTATATATTAAAGAGAGAAACAAATTATTTTCAAATCCTTCGAGCCGTACTTAGTAGGCAATACCTATAGTAAAAAAAAATATTTTAATAAAAGTATACTAAATCTTATTTTTTGGACTCCGGGTATTTAAACATGACATCTCTGCCTGTCTAGCATGACCGATTTATATCGCGTGATGTAGCGTTTTATCACGTTGAACTGTCAAAAAGACAAAGAAATTTGACAGTTGAGTGTCGATAAAATGCTATATCACGCGATATAAATCGGTCATGCTAGGCAGGCTGGAGTAATAAAATAATAAATATAATACAAACAGCACAATCTGCAATTTACCATAGTAAGTAAGTACTTGTATTTCAATCAATAATTAGTTCGTAGGTATATTACGTTCGTCACTGCGGCGCATTCGCGACTGTTCGTGTACCGAGTATTGTTGAAATTGGAATACTGATAGATACAGTCAGTGGCACGAATCATGAAATTGAGTGGGGATTGCGGGGAACGCGTATTCTGGGTATGCGTTGCGGTGAGAGGGGCGCAGGCGGCGGGAGAGGGGCACGCACTCACTATTGGTCGCTCACAAGAGCACATGCGCAAACTTATCCCCACTCCGACGAAAAATATTCATGATTCGTGCCACTGACTGTACCTTGGTAGTAATGTCATGTAAATAAACAGAGGTGGTGGTAATCCGCTACGCTACTGGACTGGGTCATTAATTCGGGTGTCGAATTTTATCATTATTATTGTAATTCGCACCATGACCAAACTCAAAAACGATTTTCATTTTCATATTTTTAATATAATTTTGTTTTTAATTACTTTATAACCAGTTGAAGTTTTTTGGCAAACTTGAAGACTTTGTTGTGAAAGTTGATGCTTAAGATTCAGAGATGACGCTACTTTTGTTTCGACCGTTTACGTTGTTCCAAGTGTGTCCCTCTTGTATTATACTGTATGATCTGTGTTTAACGTTACGCTAGCTCCGACAGAAAGAAATGGTACTCAAATGGCTATTTTGACATGTAGATTTGCCGACGATAGCCAGCAATCGTACTAAATCGAAGCGAACGCCCATACCCTGTAGAAAGAAACAAATAGTCGTACGACACGTGTCTAATTTTCAATTTTGAAAAGGGTTTTTGTGTTTCCTGTGATTCCTGCCAATAAAACTAATGGAGAAGATAAATCATAATAGTGATCTGTGTAAGAAGCACTGAAGCAGGCCACTTAAGGCGTGGGGCCTCGGAATTAAAATCCCTAATCATCAGTAAGTACTTAGAATTAATTGATAAATTATGCAGTAGGTATTTTGAAGAGTATTCTTCTTTACAAAAGCCTGAAGGCATTGGCGTATCTAAAGATTATTTCCAGTGGGGCAGGGCCTCTAGTTCTGGGGCAAAGCCTAGGGTCACAGAATATATATTAGTACTAACGTCTAGGGTGCTTGACTAGAGCCGTGTTGGAGTTTTGAAAGGCAATAGAAAAGTATTATAGCTGGTATTTTTCTGGGGTGGGTACCTATCAGGCTGGTCTGGGGTGGGCACGGCCCACCCCCTTCCTGCCAATGCCTGAAGGTTGTCATTTCGTAAGTATAAATTAGTTCCAGTTACTCGTAGGTACAATACCTAATTATGTAAAATCTTTTTTCATTAGTTTCCCTTTCTTTAGTCGGTAATCACAATAAAATATGATTCCCTTATAATTAACATTTATCTTTTATGTAGCATGGAAATGAAGTATTAGTTGAGCTATGTAATGATTTCAAATTTTCAATTAAGTACTTTTTATTGTTTCAGGTCGTGATAATTTCTTCTTGAATTTTCGTTCAAAATAAAATTTGCACTACCTATATTATAAGAAGATAAAGAAGAAGTGTAAAGTGAAATTATAGTGATGATTTCTGAAACTGTGGCAAGCTAATGGGCTGTGTAATAAGTGAGCGAAGCTTTGTACTAATGTATTTTATCACAAACACAACACAGAGAAAGCATTGATAATTTGATACAATGGCAAACAAAATAGTGTATAAAACATAAGAAAAATATGTCATAAGTCAAAGACTTCTATGTTGTACCTATACCTATTACACATGTATAAAAAAGGAACAACAATTAAAAAATAATAAATTAAAAGTAAAAGCTATAAAGCATGTATCAAAAAAGAGGTCAGCTCGGCAGCTGGCCGATTGATGGTAAGTGTTAAACTTGATATTATACATAACATATAGTTAACTTCACCACCATAGACTATAGCCTGACATGCTATAATTCAGTGCGGGTTGGCTTGGTGAGTTGAGTAGTGGTCCCCCGACACATATTTGGAAGTTAAATGCAGACAAACAGACATAAGGCTTCAATAACACATAATCTTTATGTTTAAGTTGCATCGGGGCTATGGTTTCCAGATCTAATAATGAGATTTCCTGACTTTTTCCCTGACTTTTCAGGAAATTTCTTGTAAATCTACATCTACATTCTTAATTTAGTTGACATTTAATAATCTTTTCACACCAAGTGATTTACAAATTATGTGTTTTCATTAAGTTTTTACTGCTACAGTTATCAGTACATCCCTGACAACTACAGTTTTTATCCCTGTTTTCCTGATAGATGACTTAAATTCCTGACATGTCAGGAATGTTACTTGGTAATTAATATTCGCTAATTCTAATTCACTAATAATAATCACATAGTCATAAATTTACCTCTTTAATGAGTGAAAAAATAAAAATAGAATAAAAATAGTAGGTAATTGTTTTAATATAATGTTAACTTAAATAAATAAATACCTACTTTTTTTACAGGTGACACTTAGAAGAAGGCCTGTTTGTAAGATATACTAGTTACAATAAGCCAAGCAAGACTGATTCAACTACTGATACAAGATGGTATCTAACAAAATCATGGGCCTCAGTACTTTGTCTGCGTGAAAAGCTTTTTTTGCTATCCCTTGGGAACTTTGTTAAGGATGAAAGGACCCTATGTCCTTCTCTGTACCCCTGACAACATGTACCTATGTAAAATTTCATGATGATTGTAACAATTGTTTGTTACACCTCTAAACAAACAAACGGACTTTCTCATTTATAATATTATTAGTAAGGATGTGGTTGCTTTGTTATTATTATTTTTTTACTTTTAAGTTCAAAAAGTAAATGTTTTCTTTGATTTAAATTTAAATTTGTTTTAATCTAACACCTTATAACTACCCTATTATTTTGATAATGCAAAACAACAACATATTGTTGAATTTTTTTTTTGTTTTGTAGATGTGACAGATAGTACACAAAATGAAAGGTTAGAGGTAGGTAGTCAATATTTTATTTTATAATTATATCTAAACCAATACAATTAGGTATATGATTTTAAAGCACAAAGTACAGTACAGCCAGAACTTTTCCATCATGCTCCTTTTTGTTTTATTATTACAGTACCTAAAGTTTCATAATCTTGTTTGTCGCTTGGAGCAAAATATTCATTAGGTACTATAATTTTGTTCAATAGCTTCAGCGTTTGTTCCTGTGCACCATCGGGCACGTTCGGTGTTCAAGGGTTAGTTTTTCCAACATCTTTTCTAGCCAATTTAAAAGGTACTTGTGTATTATATTCTGCAATGTCAATATACCTATTGAATTGTATGTATCTGAAATTCAATAAGATTGGGTTAATAACAATTTAGGTAAATAAAAGACTTATTAAAAACCATAGCGGTATTTTGATCTAATAAGTAGTCAGTATATAATGTTACGGCTAATACCCGAAGTACCCGAATAGCTGGCTAAAACTATGTGCAGCCTATGTGTAGTTTGGGGTATGAAGAAAGTTATTTGTATTATCTGTTAAAAAAAATCATCATCATCATATCAGCCGCACGACACCCACTGCTGGGTATAGATAGGCCTATCGGCTACACCTAGTTTTAGCCGCACTTCGGGTATTAGCTGTAACATTATAATTATATACTTATTATTTACCAGCATTCTTGATCACTTTTTTGTTTGTTTCATCCTTTGGTCAGAAAAGAGAGTCATGTTTTCTTGCCAATTATATTCCGTAAGTATTGTAGGTATCTTGAACTGAAATAAATGTAAGTTATGATTGATATGTCCATAGTATTTTGATGTAAGTAATATAAAGTTCTTACTTACTTACTAAGTAAATATATCTTATTTATTATTATAGGTATCCATGGCATATGATTGCTGATTATTATAAAGAAAATTAGGTAGGTACTATACTATTCTAATTAATTAGTTTAGTAATAAACACATTAAAATTTTTACACAACACAGAGGAAATAGGACACAGAGAGGAATAGGACATTAGGTGCATTCCAACAGAATAATCGCTGAGTCATTGATCCATCGAGATAAATATACAAGAGAAGCAAACCTCACTTCCACGCGCCACAAAAAGCGTGTAAGTTTTTAACAGTGTAGGACGGAGCTTTGAAACCACTAAACATTTTTAAGTAAACATATATCTGACTCACTCACACACGTCCCAAAAACAATACCGTCGCCAAGATTAGACAAATACCACAACAAAATTAGACAAAGACCGCGATATCAACATGCATTTTTTTTTTAGAAAATTGTGTTGCCTCCTATGTGAAATTTTACCCCAAAATAATCAATGAAAACAAGAAAAATTTGGCTATAGAATGAAAGTATTTTATAACAAAAGCTATATGACGGCCAACTTTTTGTTTGTGGTCCGATTTCGATGAAACTCGGTTCTTAGTACTATTTTGACATGAAAACAGTAAAGCTATGTTGAAAATATAAAAATTTCAAGATGGCGGCCAACTATTTTTGTTTGAGGGCCGATTAAGGTAAAATTCGGTATTTGTTACTATCTTAACACGAAAATGTTGAAATATTAAAAAATCCAAGATAGCGGCTAACTTTCATGTTTGGGGGCCGATTTCAATGAAACTCGGTTTTTGGGTACTATTTTGACACGAAAATAACAACGCAATGTTGAAAATATTAAAATATCCAAAATGACGGCTAACTTTTATATTTGAGGGCCGATTTCAGATTTAGAGGGGTAAATTGGGGGGGAGGGGAAAAACTACCATCCAGTGGCGCTCCCACTCCGCGGAAGTACAAAGTTATACAGATATATGCATTTGAAATTTCAACTAACAACTTCAATCGTGATTATCTCGGAAACTATGAACTTCCACTGGGGAGGAGTTAGACAGGGGAGGTCACTTTCAACCCCCCTTCCTCCCCCCCCAGACCACAACCCTAAATTCCATGGCCCATATTCTAAAGTTTACCCTGTCTTCTTTTTAATCAGTAAAATAATATATTAGTTTTGAACGAATTAATGATTATGAGGGATAGGGGGGGTAAGGTGGGGGATAAGCTACCCTCCAGTGGCACTCCCTCTCCGTGGAAGTGTGTGTACTGTGGTAAGCTTTAATGAAATTTCAAATGCGTATATCCAATAACTATGCATTTCCGCAGAGTGAGAGTGCCACTGGAGGGTATCTTTTTCCCCCCTTACCCGCTATCCCCACATATCCTTAAATTCATGTAAAGCTATTTCTAAAATGTTAACTGATCAAAATAAGAAGGTTAACTTTGGAATATGAGCCATGGAATTTGGGGTTGTGGTTTGGGGGGTAGGAAGGGGGGATGAAAGAAACCTCCTCTGTCCAACTCCTTCCCAGTGGAAGTTCATAGTTTCCGAGATATTTACGATTGAAGTTGTTAGTTGATATTCCAAATGCATATATCTCTATAACTATGTACTTTCGCAGAGTGGGAACGCCACTGGAGGGTAGTTTCCCCCCCCCCCCCACTTTACCCCTCTACCCCCCATAATCATTAATTCATGCAAAACTAATATATTTTTACAGATCAAAAGAAGACAGAGTAAACTTTAGAATATGGGCCATGGAATTTCGGGTTGTGGTTTGGGGGGAAGGGGGGATGAAAGTGACCTCCCCTGTCCAACTCCTCCCCAGCGGAAGTTTATAGTTTCCGAGATAATCACGACTGAACTTGTTAGTTGAAATTTCAAATGCATAATATAAATCTCTATAACTATGTACTTCCGCGGAGTGGGAGCGCCACTGAAGCATAGTTTCTCCCTCCCACTTTACCCCCCTACCCCCCATAATCATTAATTCATGCAAAACTAATATATTTTTTTACTGATCAAAATAAGACAGGGTAAACTTTAGAATTTGACCCATGAAATTTGGGGTTGTCGTATGAAATAGGCCTCTGACCAAAGAAAATATACACTAACGTGAAAAGAAGCGACACTTGCGCATGGGTGCTGTAAAATTGCTCGCGGCTATGTGTGAGTGCGCCGGGCGAGCGCGGGGGTGCCGCGACGCCATCGGGGCGAGGAATCTCCTCCGCGGAGGCACGTGCTATCAGGCTTGCCTAGTTCGCTCGCACCGCGCAATAGTACAGGCAAGTACGACAAACTAAAGTGATAGTGTAGAGCCGCATGCGAGGGCTTTAATCTACTTACTTTGTGCTTTAATCATTCATCGTTCAGGCAATGTAATTTGCTTTTCGTATTATAAATACAATACAGGGAAATATTATTGCTTTTCTCAAGAAATGTGAGGAAATTAATAGAATATTGTACAATGAGGGGTGAAGTGGTAATAATTGTACTTTCTTCAGAGTAATATACATAGTGCTTTATACTACAGAAAATAAATAAATAAGTACTTAAAATAATATTGAATTAAAATAGCTACAATAATTGATTATGGTGTCTTGCCTTTCACCCCGAACTATACATCTATTACACAGACACTGCACATAATAAAGTTTTTGTACTTTTGTAAGTATAGAAAAATATTAAAATACACTTGACCAATTTTTGACATTTTATTTATGCCTCTCATCTATTACCTCCATAGTTTTAAGGGGGGTCGAAAAAACTTAATTTTTTGGTTCCGACGCACCGTGTCCGAGATATTTGCATTTTTGTAATTTTATTTAGAGATTAGGTTAAAATAAATACTGTTCTTTAAAATGTAGTACCCACATACTATTTAAGTTGTAATTAATAAGAATATAAGTTGATATTAATTGTAATGAAAAAAACTATTTGGGCAAACGAAGAATAAACGTAGAAAAAGTCGCAAATCAAAAATTGTATTAATTTATTGATAGATCAAACATTCTGTAGACAGAATGTTTGGTAATAGCCTTATAAAGCCGAATATGGTAGATAGGGACCATCTAACTGAACCACTTTTATTATGGGACCTACTCTGAAATCGCGGAAAACATATCAGCTGTTTCATACAAAAAATAATAATGAAAATATCATAATGTATGAAACAGCTGTTATTTTTTTTTCGCGATTTCAGAGTTGGTCCCATAGTAAAAGTTGTTCAGTTTGATGATCCCTATCTACCATATTCGGATTTATAAGGCGCTTACCAATCTCATATATTTAATCGTAATATAGTATAATGTATTAATATTAAAATTAATATAAAATCAATACTTCACTAAACTATCGTTTTATAATTTCCTTGCTGCTAATAGACAACCCTATCACAAGTCGTGACTACTCGTCACGACTTCGACGCAGCCGCCGCCAAACTGGCGCCAAGCTCACACCTACAGGGAGTGCCGCCGCTGTGCCCTGACACAGAATAATGATACTACCAGTATTCTAACTTAGTACTAACGGCCGAAATGCGAGCCATACCTATGCGCCTCGAGTTCGGGCTGCTCTCGGGCTGGTACAGTCGCGAATGCGCCGCAGTGACGAACGAACGGTGGTTTCGTATTTTGTGATCACGATGGCGAATTGCAACTATGGAGTATATTGTGCTGTTTAAAATAAACCATAAGAGTTTAAATAAACCAAACGGTAAAAAGAATGATAATGTGTTACATTATTAACGTCAGACGAGTATCTATAGCATCTGCGTCATCATAATTAAATCTAGTTCAAAGTCAATGATGCACAATGATTTACAATTATAGTTTGTTTGTTTGTTACGTCTTCACGTCTTAACTACTGAGCCGATCATCATGAAATTTTGCATACACGTTGTCAAGGGTACAGAAAAGAATATAGGGTACTTTTCATCCCGAAAAAAGAGTTGTTCCCGAGGGATAGCAAAAAAACTAACCACGCAGACGAAGTCGCGGGCGGCCGCTAGTCCTTACTAATATAATAAATGCCAAAGTCCGCTTGTTTGTTTGTTACGCCTTCACGTCTTAACTACTGAACCGATCATCATGAAATTGTGCATTACATGTTGTCAGGGGTCCAGAGAAGGACATAGGGTACATCATTTCATCCCGAAAAAAAGTACTTTTCCCGAGGTAAAGCAAAAAAACTTTCCACGCAGACGAAGTCGCGGGCAGCCGCTAGTGTTTTATACAATTCATGAATTAAAAACTAAAAATAAATTAACAATAAGAAAAACGTTTCTAGAAAATTTCAGATTTTATATACCTACAATATCAAAAAAGGTTAGAACTTTCTTTGGGGGAAAATAAAATTATAAAACAATTTTTAAGCGTAAGTCACCGGTGATCTACGCGGCGGCTTAAGTGTTAATAATTACAGATCACTTTTTGTATTTGCTTATTACCAAAATATCAAACCATATTATAAATTGTATATGACAAAATATAATTTAAAAGCAAAATGATAACCTTTTGAATTATTAGGCAACCTAACACGCTATCATCTTTATTTCTAAAATATAACATACAATCACGAAATTAGAGACAAATTCAAGTAGGTGAAGATAGGTACTGTTAACTTTATTTCATCTACCTACTTGAGTTTGTTTCTAGTTTTGTACATAGATGCAGGCAGCCCTATCGTATGTTGACGTACCGCGCGGCTCAAGTTACGTATTTCAAGGACAGGCTCGAGTTAGAATACTGGTAGTATCATTATTCTGTGCCCCTGATTAAATACTGATGGATCACCCAGTGCTCTGTGGCACAAAGAATTTGTGTCTGTGGGACACAATACCAAGCAACGCGCGGCAAAAAGGTTCCTTTGCTTTCAATTTGACTTAAATTCTAGTTTAAAATGCCGGGTATTTTTTTCTATGATTTAAAAAGTTATTGTAAAAATAGCACAAATGTGATTATAAACGAAAACATAATTTACCAAAACATTTCTTTTATGATATAACAGAAGTGTATGTAACATCAGAGGTAGCGGAGTACACCTATCCATTAATCACTAATTCTCCCCAAAAATGGGAAAACTAAAACGATGTTTTTAGCGGTAGCACTGAACCTAAATTATGGTATGATTTATTTTATTTCTTTTTTTGCGTTTTTAACGTTAATAGTAATACAAAAATAATAAATTATCGCGTAAAAAGTAATTCTCTTTGATGTGATAAGTTTTTTTGACCTCGAAGCGCACTCTTTCACTACGCATTTTGACCATTTTGAAGAGCTGTTTCTCTGTAGGCCTCCCACTGAGGACTGGCTTGACATAATCTTTACATATGTCAGCTGACATATCCGAAGTGTCCTCAACTTGGCGCGGTAAGTGCTTCTCTTGTATATTTATCTCAATGCATTGATCACCATAAAGTACATTTTAACCATGGAAAGAAATGGCAGTATAATATGATCGTCATCTCGTATGTGCAGTACATTAATGCGTGCTGAAAAAATCAGGGGCTGAAAATAACTAGGACGAATTTTATTTTTTCCATGCTAGTCGATTCTGAAAAATGATCGATGACTCAGCGAATAGTCTGTTAGAATGCACCCAAAGTAATGAGACGAGACTATCGGTGTTTTAGTTCTATGTATTCTGTGTTTGTAGAATGGAACAAGCGTTTGTGATGTTAATGTACTTTTGAGTACCAAATTAGTGTCGATATCGTTTAAGCGTAGGATTTTGTATAGAGAAACGCTTAGAAATATTTTTATGCAATATGATTTGACTTGATTTTGGATTACTTATGGTTTTAAATTAACAATAATGCAATGTTATGTGTGTAAAACAGTCACAGGCATCCGATGGACGACTATTTGTTTAATTTAAGGTAAGATTATAGTTTTATTTGATCAAATAGAAACATTGTACATTTGAGTACGAATCAACAAATTCGTTACGCTTGATCACGTGACATATGTCAATCCCATACATTGTCTTTCTATTCTACTAGCGTTAATTGTAGTAAGTGGCCATTTGAGTAGGCCCCCTGGACATAATTTGTGAATCTCATTAATATTAATTAGTTTTACACCTTTTTGTATGGCTGATTAAGACATTGTATAAAAACATTCGATTCTAAAAGGGTAAGAACGGTCGGCCTCATCTTTTGTACCATGTGGCAGCATAAATGCGTTTTAGTACCTTTTCTACACGAAACAAATGTTGGAGTGACAACGTACGAAATAAATTAAATTAGTTTTTAATACTTATTATTCGGCTGGTTCTAGGTAGGCGGACTGCAACTGAGAATTTTCGTAAAAAGATATTTACTTACATCTACACATTGTACAAAATATTTGGGATATTTCAGGCGAACGCGTTTAGTTTCATAATTAAAATGACCTAATGATTATTAAAATATCCATAGGATAATTGATACATATACAAAGGCGCCGCTGCCGCCGCGCCGGTAGAAATAATCTCCAGGTGGGCTGCTTTTAGTTTTTCATGTGGAGTTGACAGGGTTTTCGTTTAAATATATCTAGGTAGTGTTGATCCCGAGATCCCCAAAGTGGTAAAAGAGCTAAGTTAAAAAAGCCTGTTTTGATTCTATGACTCAAATAACACAATAGAGACTTAGACCCGATTACAACAGGATTAAGTTAAAAAGTTAATTAAGTATACCTATAATTAATTACACACTTGTGTAATTAAATATGTACACTTGTGCAAAAAAATATGTCGGCCCATTTACTCATATAACTGGCTTTTTGAAGTGTGTTATTTCATTTGAACCAATCCATTATTGCATATTGAACGCATAGGTACGCAAAATACGGATGCAAAAAGCTGATAATGCAATAATCAACGGCTGCAGCCATAAACAAGTTAAGCCGTCAACATTATACCCGTGTTTATATTGTTTCCGATAATGATAATTTATATGAGACTCGATTCTATCGAATTATGCTATTATTTTATTATTATGTTTGTGATATATTATGTTTTACGTTCGCAATCGTATTCATGCCGTTGCAAATTTAGTATGTAACAAATTACGCAGGCTCACAGGAAAATATTAACAAATTACACGAAAACTATTTTATTTTCTGATTACTTTTTGTCTAGTTCAATGATTATTATTTGGAATTGCAACCACACTATCATGCATAACTTTAGGATATAAATTCACAATATTTTCCAGGGGGAAAAGTTAACGAAGCTACGAAATTTCATGGTCGGCCTACGCTACGGCAAGAAAGTAGGTAACAAAAAACAGAAGAGTACCTACTTTATCAAATCAAAAGTTAAACAATTAACTACTAACTAGAGATAATTACATTTCAGTGGTTTTACCATAATTGGAAAAGCGGCTACTTTGCCTATGAGGGTTTTTTGTACGCATGAAAAAATTAATATCAAACATGTGTCGGTGTTCTTAGAACTGTAAAGTCAAACTTCTAACCCCATTGCACTAAACTTAAGGATCGCCTAAATCTTTTCCTAACTACAACACGACCAAATTAAAACGGTGTCATAAACTTAGCCGTCATGTAGCTGTCATTCACCTAGTTATCTTGGTCGAGTTGTAGATAAGAAAAGACTTAGGCGATTCTTAAGTTTAGTGCTTTTGCACCAATGTGCACGCATTCAAAAAATTTGGTTATTTATTTCGTATCTTTTGACACCTAGAAACAAACCAAAAATACTTAGGAAGAAGCAAGGTTTTACACAATAATTTAACAATAACTAATGACCATTACAACAGGTAAGAAAACATTTAAACAAAACTAAGTCAACAATAATGGTACAAGAAGTTTAGTTAATGGTCTTTTAAGGATGATGCCACCAGCCGTACGACCATCCGCTACACGCGCGACTCCGTAACGAAACCACTTCGAAAATCGATTGATATCTGGTAGTGAAAAATCTGTCCAATCATTTGTGATTAACACCACATTTTTCTCATCAACCGGCACAGATAGTAATATTCGTGGCCAACACAAAGTGTTTTAATAAAATATTCACGGAGTTGAAGTCGACAAAGTCGCGTTTAAAAACCAAAGTAAAAATCCATCAGATATTTAATTTGGCACCCCCAATTGTGTAAATGGCGATCGCCGTCCCCTCCACTCCGACAGGCCGTGACGCACCGGAATGTCGGAGCCGTTAACATCCACTGTCCGGACCGGATTACCAATCGAGATCAATTAAACGTATCCGATTTTAAAATCGAGCTTTAAATTGTGAACGTTTATTGGACGCTGTTTTCAGTGCGAAGCACGAACAGTTACTGTGAAAGGTCTACATAATGTGACGATTCTGTTACCTACTACATAAAACTTCTGGGTATACAGATAAGTAGTACTAGCGGCCCGCCCCGGCTTCGCACGGGTGTAATGTTGTTACTAATGTAAAACTGTGCTAATATGGTGTCAGTGTAAAGTTATTAGATTATACTGCAAGATATCTACATGATTATACTTACCTTTACGACGTACGCAAGGAGTGTTATAATATAATTGACGTGTGTGTGTGTGTCTGTCTATCTGAGTCAACCTAGCTCCCAAACTTAAGGATCGATTTTAATGCGAAGCACCTACATCCTAACAAAATTTGAGACTCGCACTTGTAGTTTCTGAGATTTCGTGATGAGTGAGTCAGTGATTTTCTCTTTTATATGGGTAGATATAGATGAAATTTAACAGTATCATCAGAAATTAGAAATTATTATTCATCATGTCTGTCTGTCTGTCTATCCGTCGGTCCATCTGTATGTCACAGCCACTTTATTCCGAAACTATTAGGATTACACAGCTGAAAAACGTGTGTGCTATCCAATGGCTAGACTACAGAGGCGGTTAGCAAAGTTAAACAAAGGATAAGCGAGCATTGTCATACTCTCTAAGTACCCAATCTAACCCAGTTTTAATACGCAGGCTTTGATGGAGTACTACAATACCCGGTTTAAAAGCGGGTTAACGAATGAAACATAAACCCGCGATACCCGATTATAAACTGTTTACGCGATTCATAAAACGGTCTGGGTCGACATAGAAGTTTGATGGGTTTAAACAGAAAGGTCCGAGGCATTACTCTGCAGAGGTAAATACCTATTTTATTTTACTAAGGATTTAATTTAACTGTACATAGTAGCTAAACCTCTAGAATACCTCACCAAAATACAGTTTATTAGGTGGACAATTATTAGTTTTTTTTATGAAATAGCAGAGTTAAAATACTATAAGTAGATTTCATTTCTTCGTTTTTCTTTTTGAAAAGAAAGAAAAATACAGCTTTCATGAAATATATCGAAGTGCAGTTATTTGATGTTTTTCACAAAAACACATGTTAGTTATGAGATTATAATTGATTTTTAAAGAAAGAAAATCACGGCTGGTCATTCCTCTTACCAGCCGATATCGTTCGTAGTCTATACCTATCGTTCGTAGCTACGAATTTACTACGGCTACGAAAGAAAATAAAATGGTCACATAAATAAATTCAAGATGTTTCAATAGAAATTAATCCTACTAATATTATAAATGGGAAAGTTTGTGGGTTTGGATGTTTGTTCCTCAATCACGCAACAGATTTGGTTGAAATTTGGCACACAGATAGCCTAGATTAAAACATAGGATAGGTACTTTTTATCCCGATATTCCCACGGGAACGGGAACCACGCGGGTGAAACCGCGGGCGGCCGCTAGTTAATAATTACTCTGTCTTAATTCGTTCACGTAGTTTTCTAAAACATAATGATTGTGATATTTCATAATATACCCCGAGAGTCAAACTATTTTGCTGTATGAAGATTCAGCTTTATTCATATCAATAATTTTTTTTCTCATTTTTGAGATTTATTAGCTATTTTTTGTTTTATATAATACAATACCTTTTTAATAATCTTTCGTAAAAGTTTATCCTAATCAACCTTAGAGCATTCAAATCTACCTATATTTTTTTAAATCAAAACCAATTAAACCTAAAAAAACTTATGTGCCTCAAACTCAAAGTTGCATTGGACCCATGAGAAAAATGATAAAATCAACACTTTATGTATACTTTTGTTTCATTTACGTACCTATCCTAACAAAAATTGTACTAAGTCCAACCTCAAAAAAAATTTTGTTACCTTAGTGGTAAAAAAACTAGTGAAAAAGTAAGTACTTACCTACTTATGGATTTTGAAAAAAAGTTAGAAAAAAACAATTGTTGTTGATTTTTTTTTGAATCTGCAATCAGTGCAATTCTAGCATGTTGAAAGTTACTTAAACATATTGCTATTATTATTTTCCTATAGTTTAGTACACAGTTAATGAAACAACCATCTTTTCCTAAAGCATTAATTCCCGTATTAAATCTTTATGGATTTCGATTATGGTGCTTAGATAATGGTGGACATAAAGACATATCCACCATAGAATCAGAAATATTTAGCATTTTTGCTGCAAAACTGCACCATTTTCGGGGTATAAGTCATTGAAATGACATGTGTATAAGTAACTTTTTTGTTACCTTCCAGTGCGCGATTTTGTGGATATGGAAATATTCTCCTAGAATATTTATAGGTTTTTTACAAAAATTTGGCGGAATGTTGACTTTTTCCAAAAATATAGGATACCTACCTCGATCCCACAATATCCTACTTATAAGTTTCTGTCGATCATAAAACCCAATTTTCTCTTGTGTCGCTTCTGCAGCGAATCTGTGTCTAAAATCTGTATTGATACAGCGCGACTTAATTTAACGATGATGACTCCGCCCTTTGTGGCGCAGTAACGACATGTTATCCCCGAGACCCCGAGGGCATCAGTCAGTGATCGCCATGTGGAAATGAAACTGTGGTGCCAGCATTTTTTTTTTACTTATTTAATGTTGTACTACGCGTTCACTTCGTGAATACCTACTAAGGATTACGCGAAGCCGCGGAAACCCTCCACACTCGCGGCTCGCGGCCTTCGCGGGCTTTCGCGGCGCGAGTGTGGAGCCCTCTTTGAGAAAAATGGAAATGTGAAACGCCCCGCATTAAGGAATAAGGAATGCGGTTTCACATTTCCATTTCAATAAGTGAGAAATTTATGAACTGTATTTTTCGCGGCCTCTTCGGTCCTGAGGAGGCTGCACCTCTCCGCACCCCGGGAGGTTTAAATAGGGGTAACAAGTGGAAAGCACGCTTTCCACACGTAGAGATTTGGCCGGAAAGCGCAGGAGGCCGCGCCTCTCCGTACGATCCTGCAGGCAGTGCCTGTGCATGTGAAGGGCCCATTATTCTCGAGGCAAGGCTCGACTGCGCTGTGGATGTAACCACAACTACTTACTTTGTGATGTAACCTACCTACACATCTCAATTTTTTTATTGTTTTCTTGGGTTGTGGCATACCTTCATTCATTCATAACCAATTTTAAATACACTATCAATGTTTGTAATATTAAACTCTGTGATGGCAGTCTGCCATCACAAAGTTTATCTGCCAATCTGCCATTGGCAGACGAGACAAGTTAATTTGGTATCACATAATAAGATAAGATATCACATCAAAACTGGGTAAGGTGATACCTACTATCATTCAGAATTATGATAGTAAAAACTTTTCTTTTTTAATAAAGTTACTTTCCAAAAAGCCCACGAGATTTCCCTTGCAGCTTGCAGGATACATTTACCGCCATCTACATTTTCGTAAGAAAATTAGATGCTATTTGCTATTTAGCGCCATCTAGTGGCTGGTAGATGAACTTTTCACTATTAAAAATCTGCTTCATGCTGAATGGTAAACATTTCTAAAAAAACTAAATACTGTTTTTGTTGTTGTTTGTTTAGGGTTATAACGAAGTTATTACGGTTATGATTCACCGGTGTGACAATTTATTGTTATTACGTAAAACTAAAAGCCCCTACTCACGATTTAATGTCTATTTCAATTTGCTGACCCAATCTGCTAAGAGTTGACAGATTGAATCGTCAGTAGTCGAGTTGGGGGCGCAACGCAAAGTAAGTAGAGCACAGCCATGGACGAAAAAATATTGGCACAGCCAACCACGACTTCAAAAAATTATGTTAGTCCAGTCAATCAGCAGATTGCGGTTGAGTTGAATCGTGAGTAGGCGCTATAACATTATGACTACAATAATCGAAGTTTGATAGGATGGAATGCTTGGAATTTTATCAATCAAATCAAGCATTAATTAAATTTGTATTAAGTATCATAATAATTAGTATGACTTGCAATGCAAACGATCTAATATTTTAGCTTATTTTTGATTAGGTATTATCTTTCTGTACTCTATGAATAAATTTAATTATTTAGGTACCTTATCAACATATTAAAAATATAAGTTGCAACGCAAGTATAATTTAGTTTATAATCAAATCTTTATTACCTAGGTACTTACTTTATTTTTGATGCTTTTTCAACTAAGACGCATTAGGAAAAATTATCTATGATAATAATAACAACCACTTCACAGACATGAACAAGGACTAAGAAACATCAATACTTACCTAGAAAAGGTTTCATAAACAACATTTAAGTTAATCTTCTTTTCTTACAAATTTAAGTGGAGTAAATGACTATGAACATGGTTTTAATTAACAAATTGAGCAAATTCTGTAAATAAAACATACAAATATTATGACTAAAACGTCATTTATTATAAAAACACTTAAATGCGAACTATAGAGATTGATTTAGGTAACCTAGTGACTTCTGGAATGTTCGCTATTTACATAGCTTATTCCCTTTTACTTTCCTCAGACTGTTTTTTCACTGGTCCGGTTTGTATAATAGGAACAACCCTTTCATTGGCAATCTTAGGGGGAGTCTTTAATGGTGCTGAGATTGATAGTACTCCATCTGATGATAGTCTTGATATTACATTGTCAGCGTCAACACCCTCAGGAAGGGCGTACCTCCTTGTGAAACTCCTTGAAATATACCCATGCTCGTCTGGTCTCTCTTCATGTTTAGCTTCAATAACTAAATATCCATCGACAGTCTTAACTGAAATCTCTTCCGGGGCGAAATGTTGTACGTCTAAATTCACCTGGAATTTGTCTTTATCATCTTTAATTGTTGATCCGCAATCCCTGGACGCTGCCTGTAGATTTCTCCAGTCTCTATAGTAATCCTGGTTTGGTTGAGGAACAGCGATGACAGTTAAGTAGTCTTGCGGTGTTAATCCCAGGCCGAAATGTTGATCTAGGAGGCGTCGAGGTCTAGGGCGCTCGGATTCAAAGAAAAACGGATACAATGACATTTTCACTTGTTTAACTTGTTTGTGTAAGAACTGAAGACAATCGACGCGTACTTTCACAGGTAAATTGCTTAGGAATCAAGCCGGTATCGCTCAGTTTCTCACAACTTCGCTTTGTTTACGAATGACGCTACGAGGTAATGACACCGGCCTTATATTGAGGGAAACATTTAAGCGCCATCTGGCACTGCCTCGAATTCTCTGGAACTTTTACCTAGAACGGTCGCGGCGGGGCTCGGCGCATGCTCCATTGTGTGCAACGAAGTGAATCGATTATTCTCGACAAGACAGATGTTCTAAACTTTTGTAACATGTTTTGAAAGAAAAAATATTAAGTGGAGAATTTGGTTCAAATATTTGTAAAATTATAACACATCACTATCTTTTGATTATTTTTACTGGTTTTTATTGGCCCTAGTAATTAAATTCAGTAGCTGGTAGCTGGAAAGGCTTTATGCTAAAATCAATTATAAAGTTATATTTTATTTTCCTGGTATTATTTATACAGAGTGTTTGGTAATAGCATATAATAAAGCCGAATACTGTAGATACAGTACCATACATACAACCTCAGAATATTTTTTATAAACCCTGAAAACCACCACTTTTTGAAAAAAAAGTATTTTTATGACGCAAAGTGGCAACCCTTAACAGAAATTTTGCAATACTTTTTCCCATTAATGGGATTGGTTCATCGAAAACAATAGTCAATTTTCCTCTAGGATTGTAACCTTTCATTTTTTCACACAAATAAAAAAAACGAAATTTCTCAATCAGAAAGGTGGTTTTCAGGGTTTATACGATACGTACAATAATGTTCCAGGGTTAAATACATGTAGGTACTCTATTATCAACTACATTCGGCCAAACAGCCTGTAGGTACCATTTCATTTTCTGTAGTGTTTTGAGGTTAGATACAGTATGAGCAAATATCTTGAAATCGGGTGGCGATTGCGCGGATAAATCAAATAAATCAAATCAATTTATTACTTAGCTACTTAATAAAACTGTCTTCAATCTCAGGAAAGGAAAGATAGTTTTAAATTATTATCATAAGGAATGAAAAAACTTTATAGAATAGAATTTTATTTAATTGTGCATTATTAACATTGTGCCGTTACTAAGTAGGTATCCCACATAAGCGATTCCCTTTTTTCGCTTTGCACTGAATGTATACGTTTCTGCAATAATGTACCTAAGTCATTAAGTAAAGCTAAACGTAAAAAAATGTTTCAATAATTCTAGTAAAAGGTTTTGAACTTCTGAAATGTAAACAAGTTCGCTACTCCCCACTAGATGTCGCTAGGTGTCTCGAAATTTCTTTGGCAGGGCCAAAGCAGGGCAGGACCTTATTATGGAGGATGTATGAAGGTCAAGGTTTCCTGGCTAAACTGTGTGAAATTCGTGCTAGGTAGCTTACTTAGCTTTTACCTACTATAATATCTAGGTACTCTCATTCAATTTTGTCCTAATAAGAGTAGCTGGTAATAAAATTAATCGTCAGCTATAATATTTCGATGTCGTCAGCCTAATTATAGGAATTTACAGTATACCTACTGTACCTACCAAAGACTTCTATGTTTGTATCCTACACCTATGGTAGATACCATCGAAATTTCAATGGGTAGATAGGGTGGATATGCCTAACTCCAGCCCCCCCCCTAATACCAGCCCCCAAAAGTTTTTGCTTTGCTTTCATTAAAAAACAGTGAAAATCGGAAACTGTTTGATGCAGCCACACCGCTAGTTAATCCTCTAAGTTGGAAAATCACTATTAGCCGGTCACGTCACCTACAACTCACACAACGAGCAATAATGTTTACCGAGACCGAGTAGAGGTGACTATGTTTGAAAAACAGCATAAAAGACTATGTATTCTGTGATAAAAGCTCGATCGATGCGAACTTTGGGAAGTGTGTTTACGAAGGCAAGATGCAATTTTTTTAGGTTTTAAGCTTTGATACTAGTAATAGATTAGATATATAACGTTTTGACATTACTAGTTTGTAATTAAATTTACTAATTTCGAAAAAAATAGGGGGGCTGGAGTTTGACTGGATGATTTTCAATAACTTTCTATTACCAGCCGGGGCTGGTATTGGGTATTTAACTTTCGTTTAAGAAATCCAGTTCATCTTAATTTGCTCGTCTCAAGGTTGGAATTTGTAGTGCTATTCACTAGAATTACTAACCCTGCACCCTATGACCTAATTACAGCCGGGTGAAAAATGTTTAATTCCTAAGTTATTTGTTCTGCAAATTAGGGGCTGGTATTAGGATATGTATGAGAACCTAACTCTAGCCGGTCATCTAACTTTACGGCAATATACAGGGTGTTCTCAAATATGATTTTAATTATTTTGTTTTATTTTTTAATGTTAGATGTAAAAAGTAATAATAATTAAAATCATACTTTTCTTCACTCATAGAAACAGAAAATAAATTCAATATAAAAAAAAATATATTGAATTCCACTTCTTGAAAAACGCTTAAAAAAGTTTCAAATAATTAAAACGATTTCATACTCGTTGATTATATGTTTATTAAACCAAAGTTAACTTTTTGATACGCCATTTTTAATATATGTGTATTCTTAATTGATTAATATCTACAGGAGAGGTATAAGTTTCAATGACTTGCTATGGGAATCATAATTTATAGCCTTTAGTGTTTTATTATCACTGTTGAGAGTTACCAAATTATATTTTTTTTATTTTATACTAACATGGTTGTATTATTTTAGAACACCCTGTACCCGGCTGGAATTAGGGAGCAAAGCGGCTGATATTAGGGCAAAGGCGGCTGGAGTTAGGGTTTTTCGCCCTTCGGACATTTGAACGCTTCTCTATTTTTTTCCCACAAAACTACGTAAAACTAAGTTCTATTTTCGTAATAAAGATGAATCAACCTACCTAAAACTGTATCAACAATATTTTTAAGATAGCAATTGTGGCAACAACAGAGATTCAAAGTTGAAAAATCCTTGGGGGGGCTGGTAATTGGCATATTCACCCTACCTACATATAAAAGTTAAGAAAGTACCTACATACCTACCTACTTAATCAATTGATCATTTTGTATATTTACTTATAACCTTAGAATAATTACACCTAGAAGCCGTGTCCTTGTAGGTATACAAAGTGAGGCAACTTATACTGAGCCAAAATGGCTCAGTTCTCAGATTTATATCCTTCATACGTTACCTAATCGTAACTAAAATCCAATAATATAATAATTAATCTCTTTAAGGTAGGGAAATTGAAACTATTTTGTACTTATTAGGCATGATTATTTAATAATGGACAATAAAAATCTGAAAACGGTGCCATTTTGGCTGTTTTTGTTGCCTCACTTTTGACAGCGCGCTTTGTAGGGAATTATCGTTCTAGGTGTAATTAATTATTCTAAGCTTATAACGAAATTACGTAGGAGGTAGGTAGGTACCTACCTACCTACGGGCTCCCATACAACAATATTGTATAGATAATGGTATGGAACCCTTCGTGCGCGAGGCCGACTCGTACTTGGCCGGTTTTTTCATTATTTTTAAAACTAACAAGTTCTATGACTACAGAAACTAGAATTCTACCTACCTACCTAATGACTTAAGGCTGTATATTCCAATCACGTTCTATTTTTTTATTTTCTATACAAATGATCGAAACAGCTCTGCGCAAGCCATTATGAAGGCGAACTTTGAAAACTCCTATTAAATTATTAAATAGATATATGGTTATACAAACACGCTTTACATTAGAAAAATACTTCATTATTCCTATAAAAAAAACCAGTAAAAAAAACATGTTAAAGTGTACCGATTTGAGCATTTTTAATATTTAATTTTCTCTGTTAAAAACATTTTACATTTTTTTTTCTCTATGGTGCACTCCTTACTTTTTTCTTTACTTATTGTATGTATTGTCATGTACATATATAGTCAACATACAATAAGTAAAAAAAATATGAGTCGTATTCTTATTTGTTACAGCTGAAACTTTTGTGAAAAATACGAGTACCTACCTACCTCAAGACAAGCAAATTTGAAACTCCACTTGAACAGATTGTCTTCGTTTCAAAATACCTGATAATATATTATGTTTTTCCAGTTTTTCTCTCTTTACGGCACTAATTTAAAAAAAATCTTTCCTAAATATTTTACCTCAACCAACAGTAGGTGGGTAAGGTCGTAAAAAATTGTAAAATAACATACTGGAAGGCATAACACACGATAACACAATAACGCACTGGAATATGGTAAAGGTTAAATATTCATCGGTCAGGTTAGGTGGTTGAAAAAAGTAATGTTTAGGTTCTCTATTTATTTATTTATACTCGTATCAAATCTACTAATGAACTACAAACTACAATATTCTAGTGTGTTATGTAACATACCACCATAACACATAATGAATTAGAACAAACACTAGAAAATTCTAACTTCAACAATAAGTACCGGCCACAAATTTAGTTCGATTTCAATGTTAAAATACGGTTTACTCTGTTCATTGACTGTATTTTCATTATTAGTAGCCCAATTAACAAAAGTTTCGTACTTAGCATGTAAAAATCACAGAATAAATGCTCGAAATATGCGCACCAAAAAAAGAAATTCACAACCGAAGATTGTCGCGACCATAAATAACATGAAAATTCCAAGTTACACTTGATAGTGTTATCGTAAGGTGTTGCCACATCAAAATTTGTTAAATTTTGTTGCCTACTATTACAAACAAAAAAGCTAGATTAATAACAAATTCGAATAACACACTGGAAAACTATCGGAGACAAATACTAGACAATGTTTTATGGTTATCTGGATTGTTCAATTTGAATAATTTAAACGTTATTACTTGGTATTTTTATCGCTTTAACAGGTAAACTTCGTATTGAGAGCCATGACACAATATTCTTTTTCTAATGCAAATCTTTCTACCTCCGTGTAGTGAGGAGACAAATAATTTAAGTACTAGTTGTTATTTTATTGTTTGAGAAATGAATTGGTATTTTTCTTAATTGCAGCCACAAGTAAATTCTGGTTGTTTCTTCGGTATTCTTAGCATACATTCATTCTATTCTAATAAATGAGAGAGGTAGTCAATTCTCAAAGAAACATGGGCTCACCTTGAATCTGTCAGAAAGTAATTTTTTTACGACCTTACTGTAACCGTCCAAAAGGCACAAAAGGAAATCTAGATGATCACGGCCTATGAAAGAAACTAAAACCTAAGTGGAAACCTAATAACCTACAGGACAAGAGTACAAACAAGATCCGCTTACTACTTACCGTTGATTATAACTAAACTATTGGAACCAAATTTTACTGGATTAAATAACCTCCAAAATACAATTTACTAAATTTACTTTATTCAACCCTAACTAACCTACAAAGAACCTTACTAACAAGCTTTGTGTGATCTGAGAGGACCTGTGAATGTCTAATGGAGGAACCCTGGATGTGATAATTAGTGAACCCAAATTCTTTTAAAAGTGTGATTAGTATTGATTTTCATTTTCCAATAGAAGTATTCGCTTTTATTACTAGATTTTAATTATTCCTGCTATTACAATTTTTTCTAAATAAAAATACCACTAAAAGAAAGTTATTGCTCTTTTGATACAACCAGAGAAATAGAAATTAAGTCTGTGTTTTTCCTAAGTGAGCCTACTTTAACTTCATATTAATTCTTAATATCTGTCATATTGCCAAGGGAAACCCCATAGCTCTTTAGTGTCAAAAATGGGAATACTATAAATAGAGAGGAAAGCGTTCCCAACTACGTTCCGTTGATGAAGTAAGTATGAGTGAAATAAACCTACGTTGATAGGAAATGATCAAAGTGAATTTATGAGTTAAATGGAGGATTGTTATAAGGTAAAAGAGGGTATGTTCAGCCATAATAGACTGTAAGGTAAAAATAGGTAAGTCGGGTTATAGAGAAAAGTTAAATTTGGATAATTCTCTTCCGCTGCCAAGTGTCAAATTATAGGTCATGTATGACGTTATCCTAAATAATGTAAATTATCTATTGTCAACTTAATTCATTAAAATAAGAGAGATAATTGGAGATAAGTTAAGAAGTTATGGTCGCCTGAGATCAAAGTATAATAAAACCCTCAACGCTTTTAAATAAGGATTCTTTTACTTTCTTAAGTTATTGTACAAGTAGTGAATATGCAAATGTGATGTTGCCAGCTAAGGTACAAAGCACCGCCCCGCTTTATACAATGGATCTCGACACCGAACGTGGGCAACCCTCTTCTGGCCAGCCAAATTGTTTTTCATGATAAATCTACTTAGTAAATTTTATTATATTAAGATATTTGGTCTTTGTCAGTCTGTTTCTACAAAAGAGGACGGAGCAAAATGCTCCCAAGCGAACTATCAGTTTTCACAATGAGGAATTCTCCTTCAATTGTGATGGCTGAATTACAATTTTTTTCTTTAATAATTAATTCTAGTATGATTGTTTAACATTATAACAGATGGACACAACATTACTATCCATTTACTTGGGACACTGATAGTTCTCATATTCTGAAGGAAAGACAATTCTAAACAAGGTAATAAAGCTCTATGAAGGATTCTTCATACCTTAATCTCGGCTAAATTATAAATATACAACCATAAACCGAATTGACTTCAGTTCATTTCATTTAAAGTTAAAGGCGATATTTCAATTAAATGTTGAGTAGACTAGGCAATATTTGATTTCAATAAAATTCTATTTCTTTCATCCTCAAATTGAGTTGGCTGAACCTAGTTGTAATATTTGAACTCAGATAATATGTTGAACTTATTATTTGTGAATTTAATGTATTCACTAAATAATATAATATTTTCATAGTAGGTAGATACTTTTCAAAGTATTATCTCACTGTTAGTCATAACCTTCATTCTGTTAATTTGAAAGGTTTACTCAAACTATGATCTAGTGTTCCATAAACTGTGATTCAACATTAGTTTAATGGTTACACGGGCTTATTCCATACACCCAGATCTTGTTTTAGCACTCCTTCCTCAATCACCAAAACAGATTATCTCAACTGTAATCGACCATTTGAAAACAGGTTCAATTTAACCAATCCAATTCAAAGATGAATAACTAATCTTTATTTATGAATCAACTTTCACTATTAAATCATTATCCAATGTTAACAGAAGAATTTGTCTAGCTCTAATTAATAGTAAATCAAACTGTAGGTACTACTGAAGCTTGCAAAGTCTACTCAATTGAGCACATTATAATGATTATTCACAACACTGTGTCAAAGCATTAATAGATCTTTGTTAAGGCGCCTACTATGGAAGATTGATAATTTTCCTTCGGATCGGTCAACTTGTGGGTACTTACTGGAGCTTGCAAAGTCTACTCAATTGAGCACATCGTAGTAATTATTCACAACACTGAGTCATAGCGTTAATAGATCTTTGTTAAGGCGCCTACTATGGAAGATTGATACTTTCCCCTCGGATCCTATCCAGTAGTTTCACATAACCTTTCGTTCACTATATTTAACACTTCTGCGCTTCCTAGATTCCGTTCCTAAATCATCCTACCTCATCACAACCTAGTCAAGTTCCTATGTACCACTGAATGACCTGCGGCAGCCATCTTGTTGGTACCATTCTCGACACCACCTGCCTATGTCTCGCTTCGACAGCCATTTTGTCGTACACCAACCTATTTGCGGCCTACCTAAATCTGATACACTGCGAATTGACCTACCTCTTCGTCGCCTATGTAAGAGTTCCTAGCTTATCTAACGTTACTGCTGTTACCTTGCTGACAGCTCGACCTTCTTGAGAACGTTCAATCTTTTACCAGCATCCAAGTTTCCCTCCCGCCTTGAGATGCAAACCTAACCTACTGTTCCTACGCGCCTAACAATGAATTTATAAACCTAATGAGTTTACCTGCCTACCAGCGACTAAATTTAGATTTCCTATGCAGTATTTGTGATGCTTACCCCATCACCGAAGCCCGAATCTGTACAGCGTGAGCAAGCATGACTCGCCTAATTCTCTCCTAACAGCTTGGACGTGCTCAGCGCTGGTGGGACGGGACAGCGCTGAGTCCTGACAGAAGAGGATTAACACCACCAAGTCATATCCTCCACGATTGGGCGAGGAACACTCCTGCGCGCCGTTCGGTTCGTTGGCTCCCAAGCGAGTTGGCTAACTTGGTGATATTAAGTGACTGAACTAGGTGTCTTTTAACAGAACCCGCATTGCACGCCACAGAGCAATGCTACATTACCTACCCCTTTGAGGATTGACCGAACGCCCCTTAGAGACACAAAACTATTGATATTTATTCAAAATCAAACCCCCTTTATCGTTCCCCAACTGCTTATATAAATTTCAAACTAATTTGATTCGGAAACTTCTTCGATTTATTGGGAAATTTACTTTACTTTATGAACATTCGCAACCAAAATCTACCTACTTTAATTTCAAGCTTACTTATACCATATAAGCCCTAATTAAAGCGTATATGCAAGAGACTCGCACCCGGTTGCGGACCTATACGTCAAAACCTCAAATAAGCACTTTCTTCCTGACTTCTTGCTGTTTTCTTACGTTATAAAAATACTACTTGTTCGAAACTATCTTACAAAGAGGGTATTGACGGCTTCTACCGAGGTTCCAGTTGATGCTACGTTGACGACGAGGAAAGTAAAGAGAGCGATTTCCCTCGAGCCGCGTCTTTTATAACCCCCCAAAATCATTCACTCACTCCAGGAACCTCACCCCACACGATCTAAGCATCTTTTTTTTCTACCTTCATTTCCCTACTTTACATAAATTGTTCCTAAAATTTTCCCTTCTCCTTCAAAAACGGGGAGAATTCAGTTTTGTCTTACTCAACTTATAAATATAATATTTAAATTACTAATCTTACAAAATGAACCCCTATACTAATCAATAATTTCAACGTACAATTCAACTAACTAATGACCTCCTATGTTCAAGATTCTCTATACTCAAGCGCACAATGACGCTCCATTTTTAACCAAATTAAAATTAATCTGTTACCTAAATATTTCTCTACACTGATATTTCAGCTACATTTGATTTAAGCAATTCATACAATTGTATGAAATAACGTTTCAATCATAAATAAATCAACAAGTTTTCCCCCTTACATCATTTCTAACAAAACTAACAACTTTGAGTAATATTCAGCATATTTATCCAGAATCATATGAAATTATTGTACTATAATCATAGAACTCTGATTAATACGAATTTTATATTCACACCAAATTGAACCTCCCATATGCTACAATTATAATCCAACCTTTTCAATCTTTTTATCTCGCCTTCCCCAAAATATCATAACCTCTAGAATCAATTTGCTAAAATACGTATTACAACATTTTCCATTAAATATTTGGTCCAATTAAACCTAAAATTTCCGTTCAATTTAGCATCACAATGTTGGTACTTTAAAAACCCTAACTGGCAACACTCATCCGCCTACTTTTACATTTCCTAAATGCCTACCCTCATTTGAATTATAAACCTGCAGCATAAAATCCCGCTTTCGAAGAAACTTCATATCAATCTTTCTTCGTACAACACCCAACGACAAGACAAACTTTATTAGGCTCCATCCACATTTTCCCGTGAAATACTTTCTTATTACACCTTCAATAACTATTGTTTATGTTTTTTTTTAATAATATTTCTAGATTTATCCTTACAATATTTCTATTAATTAATTATCTCCCCTTTTATTTTACAATTCGAGTTTTCAATTTACCACTAAACTGTCAACTAAACTCCGCCCAGAATAAAACATAGTTTCATTTCTTTTCTTTCCCTCTGTATTATCCCTGAACATCAAACCATATTATAAAATCAAATTAAACTTCCATTTTAATTTAAAATCTCCAATTTAACTGTGTCATGAAGCAAGGCATGATATAACAAAATACCCTTATTTAAGCAAATACCGCCTACGATTAACGAAATGTACTAGATCCGCTACAAAATTCTCCAAGCCAACTAAACTTGCATTTATCCCCCAAATCTAACTAATGTCTAATATTTCCTAAAACAAAATTTAAATTTACAACTATGGTTTGGCAAAGAATATGGGACTTGCCTTGCGACCCTCAGTCACCATTTGGCAATCGATTTCTCATCGATTGATCCACTGGAATGACCTACTATATTTAATTTCGTTCTTTAGCTAAAACACATCACGTGGTGTGACACTACTGACAACTTACAAAAATAATTAACACCGAATTCAATCCTTTTTTAAGTAATCTTCTAAAATAAACTATTATAATGATATTCGAGAGGCTCTAATAAAATTTGATAAATAAACAATAATAAATATAAATAAATTTTAGGCCTATTAGCGTCGTTACTTAGACAGAGACTAATATTTGAATTTTAGCGCCGTGAAAGATTAAAAGAACTTCCGATATTATTGCTAACTCAAAACCTGAACTACTCTTTATTATAATAACTTGTTCGATAGTTAAATAATATTATGCTCAATATGAAACAAAATTCGAAAAATATTTGAGACAAAATAACATGTTCAGTTTTGAACCGTTACAGCTCGACCCCAAAATCCTGCACAGGTGACAAGACTACGTATTGGATCCGGAGTAGGATTTTCCTTCTCAATTCTCAAATATTTATTCCGTCTCTACTCTTATTCCTCAATTTTTACTCATACATCCCTTTTGTATAAAAAAAAACCTTCCCCTTAATAACCCTAACCATTATTATTTCTCCAAGATCAAAGAATTGTTGGGTGAACCCTAATGTAAATGAGATTTAGATTGTAGAGTGTATTTAAACCAAGACAATATTGAAAAGTTATCAAGCGAGTTTTAAGTTTTATGTGACTTTTGCCAATTCCGTCTTATGCATATTCAACACCAGAGTCGTACAAAATCACGGTAAGGTGTGGGTTGTGAATCCACAGCTCCTAGTAAGCCTACATGGACAAATAAGTCTTTTTCTAACCTTATGAAAAAGTCTGCGTATGACGCTACATATTTGTGCATTGTACCCTTCCACAATCAAGTATTACTCCTTTCTTGCCAACAGGGCCTACTCCGTCGGTTCGAAGTGAGCCTATACAATGACCCTATATTTCCAAAAGCTTACTTAAGACTCTAGAACAACCCTAATATCGCCTTGGAGAGTGTGCAGTTGTCGAGTTCAATTCATAGCTCTTAGCTTCTTGTGTAGTACGAATTTCGGACAGTTGTTCACACCAGGACAATAACAAACATCAACAGTGTTCGTTTATCTCATTTTTTTTCTCTATCCTAACACCAAAAGTCCTACTGTACAAAATTCAAGTTGTCAACTCTAGAACGCCAGTCCGGCCGCAAGCACAAACGAAGCGCTAAAGCAGTGTGATGGTCTTATCTCTTGAATCAATAATAAAGCTTGCATTCAGGTTTCACATATGTTATAATCCAAAGCCCTCCATATAGAATCTAAATTTAGCATCTACTCTTAATTCACACTAACTCTCATTCTAATCAACCTTTAAAATTAATATTCCAATCATACTCATAACCTATATTAGATTCTCATTCTATTCATCTGTTCTTATTACGCTGCATTCACTGTCTTCATTCACTAGCCTACATTCACGCCACCTAAGATTATATCATAACTACACCCTGAATGCAAATATAAATAACTAAATTGTATAGAGATTAATTATACCGTGTTAGACTCAATACGCTGACTGTCACTCGATGAAATTATATGTAACATTTGCAATAATGTATTATCTCAAACACTTTACGAAAGAGAAAAGAGAGAGAGAAAGAAAAAAAATCTTATATCACGCACTTAATACACTACGCTTTACACTCCTCCCACATTAAACAAGGTGTTCTCTATCAAAACACATTTCAAACTTACGTTAACGTAAAACTTTAAACTACCCCTTTATATATGAACTTATTTCATGTAACTGACTCATTATCAATTTTAATTATGGTATATTTAACTGTATATGCCTTTTCCTCTTCATAACCCTGCCTAAACACAGTCGGACCTCCTGCCAACTACCTAGATCTATATCATCTTAACGACTGCCTATACCTATATTTAATCAAAAAAAAATTCCCCCCCGGAAAAGAAAAGCCACCAACACACCCCTCTATCTGACCTTACAATTTCAACCAACTCGAACAACAAAATATGTTTTAATTAACTTGGATAATTAACTAATTTTTGTTCAACCCGTAACGTACCAAGTGAATAACACTCCATCAGAAAAATATAATTTTTTTTTTAATTAGACTTTGACCTTTCTTTTTTTTTTTTCTTGCATCAGACTAACAATCGAGTTGTTAAAATTTTGTAAGCTCAGACAGGCTTTTCCCTTGCCCAACAGACTCTATACAAAGTTACCCCTTTTACCATTTATTAATCAACTTAAGAAAAAAAACACAATTGATATTTGATACTTATACAACATACTAACTATTATTTACAAAGCTTATTTATAATACCTAGACAAATGTATAGTGTTAAACCTTCCTCGTTCCTTGCCAGACTTAGGGTCTACAAGTAAATACACATTCTTAAACGGATTAGCGCCAACCACATACGGACCCTCATACAATGGTTCGAACTTTTTCGTAATTTTTAATTTAGCATCAGACTTATTTAATTTCCTTATCTTAACCAAATCACCTATTTGATATTGAATGATACGATATTTCTCATTAAATTTGTTCTGTCGTAATTGCCCTGCCTTCCTTAAATTCTCACGAGCTTTCTCCCTAATTTCGTCTACAGGTAGAGATACCACACCATTCGGCAAATTGTCATCAAAAGATAGTCTCGTAGGTTCACTATATAAAATCTCACAGGGAGTAAAACCCGTACTTTCATGGTAAGTGTTATTATATAGAACTTCTAATTTTGGCAATATATCAACCCAACCTTTATGATTTGTCCTACAATAAGTTCGGAATAATCGTCCTAACTCCTTATTTACTCTTTCCGTAGTATTAGGCCTAGGATTTCTAACTGTGGTATAAATGACTCTCACCCCTTCTTCTTTCATAACTTCCTTCCACATCCTACTAGCAAATTGTGACCCATTATCCGTCATTATAGCTCTGGGTTTGATTATGCGAAAGAATTTTCTCACCTTAGTTAGTACCGAAATTGCAGTTGCTTTTCTAAGATCATAAAATTTCACAAACTTACTAAAGGAGTCTTGCACAACCAAAATATAATTCATACCAAACTTCCCCGACGGAAGTGGACCATACAAATCTGCCATAACGATATCTCCTACATTCTCAGTTATGATTGAGCGACAGGGACCTACATACTTAGCTGTATCGCTCTTAGTTATCTGACAATCGTGACACCCCTTTAATAGACGTTTGACCTGTTTAGTTAATCCTTTCCAAAAAAATCTATCCCTAATGTACTTAATGATTTTGTAAGCCCCTTGATGTCCCATTTCGAAATGTACCTGCCAAATAACTTCCTCTCTAATTGATTCCGGTAAGAATAACACCTTTCTACTTCCCTCGCCAGGTAAATAATATAATATTCCATCACCTAATACACACCTTTTAGAAATTTGACACTCTACCATTTATTCCAACCCCACTGATTAAAATTCTAATTATTTCTCCTATCTCCACATCTTCCCGTTGTAGTCTAGCTAAATCCTTTAATTTTTCAAGTAACTCTTTATTAATTCCTCTCTCAGTGTAAAATATTCTAGGTGAATTAGTTTTATCCTCCTGTAATAAATCCCCTTCTGGTTGATATCTTGATAACACATCAGCTACTACATTATCTCTACCTTTTACATGTTGAACTACATATTGAAACTGTTCTAAATAATTTATCCATCTAGTTACTCGCGCATTGTATAATTTACTATTCTTTACAAATGTTAATGCTTTATGGTCCGTTCGTATTATTACTTTAGCCCCTCTTAAATAAGTCTCAAATTTTTCCAAACAACAAATTATCGAATAGAGTTCTTGTTCAGTAACTGTCCAATTTAGCTGTGCTCCTCTTAGTAATTTACTATGAAACCCTAAAATTTTTATCTCCCCTTGATTATCCTTTTGATACAAAAACCCCGCTAGCCCTATTCCCGAACTATCTGTCTGTAAATAATACGGCTTAGTAAAATCTGGATGATTCAGTTCGACAGTGTTAATAAAGAGTGACTTTATTTTATCAAAGGCTTCCTGCTCCGATTCTCCCCATTTCCATTTCTTTTCCTTTTTTAGAAGTTCACATAAAGGTCCCGTATGAAAACTATAATTAGGTATAAATTTACGATAAAAATTACAAAGTCCTAAAAATGCCCTCACCTGTTTCAACTTTTTTGGTGTAGGAAATAATTGAATTGCCCTAACCTTTTCGGGATCTGTACGAATTCCGTCAGTTGAAATAATATAGCCTAGCATCTTTACTTCAGTACTCAAAAATTCACACTTTTCTAGATTACAAGTTAACCCTGCCTTTGATAATTTCCCTAATACTATATCTATGTGTTCTAAATGCTGAGATAGTGTTCCCGTAGTTATGATCGCTAAATCGTCAAGATAGTTTATACAGAAGTCTCTAACCTCGTGACCTAGTATAATATCAAGTCCGCGCGAAAATGAACCGACTGATGTCTTCAAACCCTGAGTTAGAACATTATAAACATAGGATTTTCCGTTAAATGAAAACCCCGTATACTTTTTACTAGCTTCCGTTAGAGGGACTTGGTAATATGCATTTTTCAGGTCTACAATACTAATGAACTTTGCCCCATGAAAAGAGTTTAGAACGTCTAACTGTAATGGCGGTTTTTCGGTCTCAGCTATCATATATTTATTTATCTCTCTAGCATCTAATAATACACGGATCGACCCGTCTCTTTTTAACGTAAAAGTCAATGGGCTACAATACGGCGTGGTTGAGCGACTAATGATCCCTTGCTCTTCCATCTCCATTAATTTAGCCTCTACCTTATCCCTATACGCATACGGTATTGGATACGTTCTCTTTACTATGGGAGTATGCGGCTCCATGGCAATAACATGTTCATAGCAATTTGCCCTACCTAATCTAGAGGTAAATAAACTCCTATGCTTCATTAGAACTTCCTCTAAAGCTTTCTGTTTATCTTTATCTAATTTTGACTTTTGTAACATACCCCTAATATTCTCATCCACATTCTCTTCATCTAACATGCTCACATCAAAATCTGTTGGTGATTTACAACTACTAAGAACAGTATTCCCCTTAAAGAATTTAAACAACCTCTTTTCCTCTCCTATAATTATTTCAACCCCTTCTTCTTCTTTATTAAGTTTTATCGACGCTTGATTCTCTTTCATCCAATCAAAACCCAATATCAAATTAGCACTAAGACCCGGTACAATCAAAACAGTTACATCTCGCTCAAAAGGTCCGATTCCCAAGGTAACTAAAGCTATTTTCTTTATCTCTACACTCTTTTGTCCTACAGCAGTTTTAATTAGAAACGATTTAATAGGCATAACGGGTATCGATGGTCGTCTTTCTACTAAACTATTCCAAAACTCCTCCGAAATACATGTTATATCACTACCTGTATCCAATAAAGCTACAATATTTTCGTCAAAAATTTGTACTAATAACTCTGATTTGAATACCTGTGTATCTGTTTTATTCGTGGATTCTTCATCAAAAACCGCATTTAGTTCATTATTAGAATCGATCAAAAGTTGTTCTACCTTTAACTTTAACAACTCTACTATTTGGCTAGGAATATCTTGAACTATCCCCTCTATCTCGCTATACCCTAACCCTATTCTAGTATAATTATCCTTAAGATCTAAACCTATTGGTATCCTAACACCGGTTTTATTTCTTCCTAACGATTCACCTGGACACCAATTCATCCCAACCATCATATTATAATTTGGGTCCCCTGTGGCTGAAGCTGATCCGAGGACCAAAGACTCAACTTCCACTAGTTTAACATTTCACTATCTACTACATTTGAATTATCATTTAAATTAATCGCTTGTACTTCAGCCTCCTTCGGTCTCTGCCACTGCCTATAATTCTGTTGGTATCCCCTTTTCTTCTTCTCCCATTCTTTAAAATTCTTAGACGTAGATGTGCCCGGTACTTCCTGCTTCTGGATATTGTCCATACTCCTTAGAAATTCGGCCGCTTCTATTATGGTTTCTATTTTATTCGTCACAAATACTTGTTGGATGAATTTTGGGTAATGTCGTATAATATCGCCAATCAATTGTTTTTCCGGAATTTTATAGCTTAACATTTGAGCTCTACCTGTCAACTTCAAAAAATGCTCCACCATGGTGGGAGTCTCTGCTCTATTCCAAACTCCATGTACTATTTTCCTTCTCAATTCGTTTTGTTCATTTTCTCCCCAATATGCTTTCAGAAAATCTACTTTAAAGTCAGCTAAACCTGTCCATCTCCCCTTATAGATCCGGGACCAATCCTTCACACTTCCAGTTAAACATTCTCGTATTAAATCTAGTTCATTGCCCGATGTTCCTAACTTCTTCAAATAGGTCTCTAAATCTTCTATAAAATCAACCGGATGAATCGACGATTCTCCGAATTTTGGTCTATCTAAGTTTATGTTCTTGACGTTACACATCACGTACTTATGAATATCCGTGCCCGGACTAGTTTCTTTAATTACATTCCCATGCACCTCATCACAATCCATTCCTTCATTATTCAATGACGTTACCTCAACTATTGGTGATTCCTTTTCCCCTCCGGTAGTTTCCTGGATAGTTCGCTGCGTTTTCTTAACTTCCCCACTCAGAACATTTACTCTTCTAGTAAGCACCCCTATGGTACGACTCAACATACGCTGTATGGTCACCAATTCCCGTGATCGTGTCGACTTCGGTCGCCTTATAGTTCTAACTATCGGATGGGGTTCATCAAGCACTCTAGAATCTCTAACTTCCACCTCTACCGGTTGAACAGGCCGATTAGAGTCACTATTGATTTCTTCTATGTTTCCTAATTCGTCATCTGGCTCATATCGTTTGGGCACTCGTCGAACACGAGATGGTTTTCCCATTTTGATAGTTAATCTCTACAATAGCTTTTGAAACTCTCCTTGTTTTTTTTTTTTTTTTTTTTGTTGTAAGGTCAGATCTTCAAATAATTAAAATATAGTACCCGAACTAATTTGGTTTTAAAAAATCCACCGCTTTGGATTCCACAAAACCACGCTCCCTAATACTCGACTTATGTAAATGTTGAAACTAATCGTTTCGAATTAAATATCTAATCCTCAGAAAAACGTCAATCACATTCTTTGCTACCATTACTATTCTACATGATTTAAATATTTTAATTTCTCCTTTTATCATTAAATCCCAACACATTATTCCTCCCTAAACAACTTTCTCAACATTGTTTCAACAACTAAAACGTCTTAGTAACTAGTTCTACAACGACCCCCAGTTAGATAATTTTCGAAAGTCACAACGATTAGTTTCAAAATCAATTCACCTCGGATAAATATTTCAAAATGATAATCTATAAATGACTAACTCAAATCTTAAACGATCACGATCCCTTCAATAGTACAATCTCAAAGGTAGGTTACACTAAAATCTAATCACCACATACTAGGTTTTCTAGTTTCAATTTTAAAAGTTTATTAAAATATTTCACGACCCCATCATTCTATGCTACTAATATCCCTCTAGCTTCACTATTACTATTCAGAAGTTAGCGATAACACCCAAACTCTAAAACTATTTATTACATTATACGCTAATATTTTTTTGTAACTTTGTAAGTTGAACCTAGAATCATCTTACAACACTCACTAACCCTAAATTTCTCCACGACTTCAGTATCACTAAACGTTACTGCCGCTCCTATTAACTAACGCATCAATCGTATAATATTAAGTTAACCACAAACGTGATAAAAGCAACGACAGATTTCATCTCTCAAACTGCCAATGACAAAACGTTAATCCCTCTCAATTGCTTAGAGTTAATCGGTTATCGTATAACTATAAAGTAATTATGGACAAAACCTTCTGCATGTCCACTTCCATAGTTAATTTTCCGTTGGCATATGCCACCATTACCCTTACGTCCCTTTTATCGTACAATTATTAATAAAGTCATGGTCACTGAACCCTAATCTCTTATCAAGCTTGCCATTATCAATTTCCTATCACACAATCAAATTGTAAACACGCAATTGAATCTCTCTTTGCAATGACATTTACATGTTATTCTAGTTAACTGAAATGACTGAAATTGAAACTTTACTCACCGAATAAAGAACTAATAACCATTGACCTCAACTCGAGAACACAATTATGTACCTCTTCACTTGTTCAATGTAAAAATTCCAATGCACTTTGCCTCTCTGAATCGCTAGTATGAAATTATCCAACAATAGCAAAGTATTTTTGTTAAAAAAAAACCACCGATTAACGAAACAACACAAACAAAGGATTACTCGTTTTCTCATCGTTCCCCTTTAACACCCTTCTTATCACTTTCACTGTTAAATAACGCTGAAATCTTACAAAATATAATTTAACCTTATTGGCATAAACAAAACTCATTATATATGTCATTAAATTCAAGGAGTAGGAATCTGTCAAAGGCTGCACTCCGAATCACACCAAAATCGATGACAGCATACTAAAATGCGTTCCGAGTCGGTGATTTTGTATGGGCTTGACAGATAACGCGAACGCTGACATCGATTCCATCGTGACTCGGAATATACCCAAGTTAACGTTTCGTTCGGAAATCGATAACATGTAATTTCTTTGGCCGCGTTCCTGACCTTATTCACATTCAGCCATTTACGTAACAACACACTATTACTAAAACTCACACAGATGATGTTACGCACACGTGCGTATACATTTACTAAAATTACTACAAATCCCGTGTCCTATCAACCACGCTTTCGAGCAATTTATTCGATTTTCCGAGTGATAAAAAAAATAAATAAAAGTGTGCACACGTGTGACCATAAGCTTTGACACAACAAAGCACCTATGATTTCGCTATAGCCGTAAATTCAATTGACAGTCCACCTATCACTGTCATCCTACTTCGCAATCATCAAATTAACAAGACTAGAATTTTATAATCGAACATATCCTATGAACTGCTTTATTTCCTAGGTATAGACAAAAGAAGAACAAAAGTTTGGAAGTATTGATCCCCAAAGTGATTTATGCTATTATTTTGTCAATTATCTTTGACACCTGATGACAATATTGATGCGTATTGACATATGATTGATAAGAAACCGCCAAGCTCTCGTTGTCCTTAGTTATACATTTAAAATCGTATATGTGGTAATCTATAAAAAAAGTCCCTTTTTTTTTCTAACTTAATCATATCAGTGAATAAAATCCGAGTCAGAATTCAATTTTTAAATCGGTCTCGGTCCATGGCCGAAAAGTGGATTCGGTCGGACCTTGATGCGGACCTTTGAACAGAGTAAAATAAATTTGACTTGAATAGATAAAGGAAGTGTCTATTCATCGGGGCGCCTCGACGAATAGTATTTTTCTCTATCTAGCGGTGCGCACCGTTGAGTAGCGCTTTCTCTAGGGATTGGCTATATGCCGGTGCCTCTTTTTTTAGGTGTCGTAATCGTAAGTTGAACTATTCAAATAGGTAGTAATAATTGTGTAAATGCTTCTGTGGCTAGTGGTTAGTACTGGTTAGAGCGTTGTTCTCTCGATCCAGAGGTCGTGGGTTCGATCCCTGCCGCGGGAAGCAACATCTTTGAGTTGTTGTTTCTAGTTATATTCATTTTAACCGGTGTTATTTTATTGCTGTGGTGCCGTTTTATAATACAAAGTGTTTGGTAAAAGCCTTGTGAATCCGAATATGGTAGATAGGGATCATCAAACTGAACGACTTTTACTATTGGACCAACTCTGAAATGACGAAAAAAAACAGCTGTTTTTGCTGTTTTTTTTTTGCGATTTCAGAGTGGGTTCCATAGTAAAAGTTGTTCAGTTTGATGGTCCGAATCTACCATTTTCAACTTTATAAGGCTTTTACCAAACACCTTGTAATACTATCTCCGCAAATTGCTAATGAACCTGGCAGCCATTTTTAAACCTAAAAACGGAAAACAATTGTAGATTTTTTTATACCTAGACCCTATCTTATTAAAATTAATAATTCAATAATTAATATAAAAAAATCACCTATTAAAAATTTATTGTTACATGTAGGCACCTAATTTTTTGTTGCGGATGTCGTCTACGTGGATTTTAATATGACAAGGTTCCATCATGCGGATTTGCGGGAATAGTAATCGTCTTTGGTTTGGTTTTAGCAGGTTTGTTCAGTGTAGTGCGTAGATTTGGTTTATGTTTAAAGATTTAAATGCAGTTTAATTGAGATTTGAGAGAAAAGTGTTTGCACTCTCTCTTCCTTCACTCTCTAATTCCGATAGGACGGCAGGACGACCGACACGACCGGAGAGAGGTGAGGCGCAGGATCTACAGCCGAAGCACGGATCATCTTTCTTATCGCACAATTAGGTGGCCTGCAATGTCCAAACCAAACTAGTCAAAGATGTTACTTCCCGCGGGGATCGAACCCGACCGGCGACGCACCGGCCTATAGCCAATCCCTAGAGAAAGTGCTATTCAACGGTGCGCACCGCTAGATAGAGAAAAATACTATTCGTCGAGGCGCCCCGATGAATAGACACTTCCATAGATAAACCGGAACTGGGAAAATATTTATATCGATTATCGATAGTGTATATCAATAAAAACTATCGCGATACGATTTGCTTAACTACGCAATTTACCTTAACCGAGACTATACTGTATGAACAAGTAATGATTTAGCTGCATAATTGTATCATTGTAACCAAACGTAGTGTGTAAAATGACTATAGAACCAAATGCAATACAGTTAACCTAAGTGTCGATAGTTTACGTAAATATCGATAAGGTATCAGAGGCGTCGATAGTTTTGGCAGCACTATAATGACAATGAAAACATTATATGTATCGAAAATATTTTACAAAATTTGTCCTAAAACAGTGGTTATTTGTGTATTTGTTTTCAAAGATATTTAACTAAGATCTTACAAATGATTCGCAAAACGAAAGTTTCAAGGACCAGCCAAAGTGACAAGTTAATCGCCATAACTCGTACCAGAATGATAACTTAACAACCATTGGAAAAGAAAATCAGTGTTTTAACATATCAAACCTTTATACCCACTTCACCGCAACAAAATGTGACTGTCACAATCTCACTTGTTAACAGTCACTCACTCCCAAACCACACAAAACCTGAAGATTCGCAATAATAATATGACATCCTGGTCTCACGGCACCTATGATGTAACCGTCCAAAAGGCACAAAAGGAAATCTAGATGATCACGGCCTATGAAAGAAACTAAAACCTAAGTGGAAACCTAATAACCTACAGGACAAGAGTACAAACAAGATCCGCTTACTACTTACCGTTGATTATAACTAAACTATTGGAACCAAATTTTACTGGATTAAATAACCTCCAAAATACAATTTACTAAATTTACTTTATTCAACCCTAACTAACCTACAAAGAACCTTACTAACAAGCTTTGTGTGATCTGAGAGGACCTGTGAATGTCTAATGGAGGAACCCTGGATGTGATAATTAGTGAACCCAAATTCTTTTAAAAGTGTGATTAGTATTGATTTTCATTTTCCAATAGAAGTATTCGCTTTTATTACTAGATTTTAATTATTCCTGCTATTACAATTTTTTCTAAATAAAAATACCACTAAAAGAAAGTTATTGCTCTTTTGATACAACCAGAGAAATAGAAATTAAGTCTGTGTTTTTCCTAAGTGAGCCTACTTTAACTTCATATTAATTCTTAATATCTGTCATATTGCCAAGGGAAACCCCATAGCTCTTTAGTGTCAAAAATGGGAATACTATAAATAGAGAGGAAAGCGTTCCCAACTACGTTCCGTTGATGAAGTAAGTATGAGTGAAATAAACCTACGTTGATAGGAAATGATCAAAGTGAATTTATGAGTTAAATGGAGGATTGTTATAAGGTAAAAGAGGGTATGTTCAGCCATAATAGACTGTAAGGTAAAAATAGGTAAGTCGGGTTATAGAGAAAAGTTAAATTTGGATAATTCTCTTCCGCTGCCAAGTGTCAAATTATAGGTCATGTATGACGTTATCCTAAATAATGTAAATTATCTATTGTCAACTTAATTCATTAAAATAAGAGAGATAATTGGAGATAAGTTAAGAAGTTATGGTCGCCTGAGATCAAAGTATAATAAAACCCTCAACGCTTTTAAATAAGGATTCTTTTACTTTCTTAAGTTATTGTACAAGTAGTGAATATGCAAATGTGATGTTGCCAGCTAAGGTACAAAGCACCGCCCCGCTTTATACAATGGATCTCGACACCGAACGTGGGCAACCCTCTTCTGGCCAGCCAAATTGTTTTTCATGATAAATCTACTTAGTAAATTTTATTATATTAAGATATTTGGTCTTTGTCAGTCTGTTTCTACAAAAGAGGACGGAGCAAAATGCTCCCAAGCGAACTATCAGTTTTCACAATGAGGAATTCTCCTTCAATTGTGATGGCTGAATTACAATTTTTTTCTTTAATAATTAATTCTAGTATGATTGTTTAACATTATAACAGATGGACACAACATTACTATCCATTTACTTGGGACACTGATAGTTCTCATATTCTGAAGGAAAGACAATTCTAAACAAGGTAATAAAGCTCTATGAAGGATTCTTCATACCTTAATCTCGGCTAAATTATAAATATACAACCATAAACCGAATTGACTTCAGTTCATTTCATTTAAAGTTAAAGGCGATATTTCAATTAAATGTTGAGTAGACTAGGCAATATTTGATTTCAATAAAATTCTATTTCTTTCATCCTCAAATTGAGTTGGCTGAACCTAGTTGTAATATTTGAACTCAGATAATATGTTGAACTTATTATTTGTGAATTTAATGTATTCACTAAATAATATAATATTTTCATAGTAGGTAGATACTTTTCAAAGTATTATCTCACTGTTAGTCATAACCTTCATTCTGTTAATTTGAAAGGTTTACTCAAACTATGATCTAGTGTTCCATAAACTGTGATTCAACATTAGTTTAATGGTTACACGGGCTTATTCCATACACCCAGATCTTGTTTTAGCACTCCTTCCTCAATCACCAAAACAGATTATCTCAACTGTAATCGACCATTTGAAAACAGGTTCAATTTAACCAATCCAATTCAAAGATGAATAACTAATCTTTATTTATGAATCAACTTTCACTATTAAATCATTATCCAATGTTTTTCAAATTCAAACAGAAGAATTTGTCTAGCTCTAATTAATAGTAAATCAAACTGTAGGTACTACTGAAGCTTGCAAAGTCTACTCAATTGAGCACATTATAATGATTATTCACAACACTGTGTCAAAGCATTAATAGATCTTTGTTAAGACGCCTACTATGGAAGATTGATAATTTTCCTTCGGATCGGTCAACTTGTGGGTACTTACTGGAGCTTGCAAAGTCTACTCAATTGAGCACATCGTAGTAATTATTCACAACACTGAGTCATAGCGTTAATAGATCTTTGTTAAGGCGCCTACTATGGAAGATTGATACTTTCCCCTCGGATCCTATCCAGTAGTTTCACATAACCTTTCGTTCACTATATTTAACACTTCTGCGCTTCCTAGATTCCGTTCCTAAATCATCCTACCTCATCACAACCTAGTCAAGTTCCTATGTACCACTGAATGACCTGCGGCAGCCATCTTGTTGGTACCATTCTCGACACCACCTGCCTATGTCTCGCTTCGACAGCCATTTTGTCGTACACCAACCTATTTGCGGCCTACCTAAATCTGATACACTGCGAATTGACCTACCTCTTCGTCGCCTATGTAAGAGTTCCTAGCTTATCTAACGTTACTGCTGTTACCTTGCTGACAGCTCGACCTTCTTGAGAACGTTCAATCTTTTACCAGCATCCAAGTTTCCCTCCCGCCTTGAGATGCAAACCTAACCTACTGTTCCTACGCGCCTAACAATGAATTTATAAACCTAATGAGTTTACCTGCCTACCAGCGACTAAATTTAGATTTCCTATGCAGTATTTGTGATGCTTACCCCATCACCGAAGCCCGAATCTGTACAGCGTGAGCAAGCATGACTCGCCTAATTCTCTCCTAACAGCTTGGACGTGCTCAGCGCTGGTGGGACGGGACAGCGCTGAGTCCTGACAGAAGAGGATTAACACCACCAAGTCATATCCTCCACGATTGGGCGAGGAACACTCCTGCGCGCCGTTCGGTTCGTTGGCTCCCAAGCGAGTTGGCTAACTTGGTGATATTAAGTGACTGAACTAGGTGTCTTTTAACAGAACCCGCATTGCACGCCACAGAGCAATGCTACATTACCTACCCCTTTGAGGATTGACCGAACGCCCCTTAGAGACACAAAACTATTGATATTTATTCAAAATCAAACCCCCTTTATCGTTCCCCAACTGCTTATATAAATTTCAAACTAATTTGATTCGGAAACTTCTTCGATTTATTGGGAAATTTACTTTACTTTATGAACATTCGCAACCAAAATCTACCTACTTTAATTTCAAGCTTACTTATACCATATAAGCCCTAATTAAAGCGTATATGCAAGAGACTCGCACCCGGTTGCGGACCTATACGTCAAAACCTCAAATAAGCACTTTCTTCCTGACTTCTTGCTGTTTTCTTGCGTTATAAAAATACTACTTGTTCGAAACTATCTTACAAAGAGGGTATTGACGGCTTCTACCGAGGTTCCAGTTGATGCTACGTTGACGACGAGGAAAGTAAAGAGAGCGATTTCCCTCGAGCCGCGTCTTTTATAACCCCCCAAAATCATTCACTCACTCCAGGAACCTCACCCCACACGATCTAAGCATCTTTTTTTTCTACCTTCATTTCCCTACTTTACATAAATTGTTCCTAAAATTTTCCCTTCTCCTTCAAAAACGGGGAGAATTCAGTTTTGTCTTACTCAACTTATAAATATAATATTTAAATTACTAATCTTACAAAATGAACCCCTATACTAATCAATAATTTCAACGTACAATTCAACTAACTAATGACCTCCTATGTTCAAGATTCTCTATACTCAAGCGCACAATGACGCTCCATTTTTAACCAAATTAAAATTAATCTGTTACCTAAATATTTCTCTACACTGATATTTCAGCTACATTTGATTTAAGCAATTCATACAATTGTATGAAATAACGTTTCAATCATAAATAAATCAACAAGTTTTCCCCCTTACATCATTTCTAACAAAACTAACAACTTTGAGTAATATTCAGCATATTTATCCAGAATCATATGAAATTATTGTACTATAATCATAGAACTCTGATTAATACGAATTTTATATTCACACCAAATTGAACCTCCCATATGCTACAATTATAATCCAACCTTTTCAATCTTTTTATCTCGCCTTCCCCAAAATATCATAACCTCTAGAATCAATTTGCTAAAATACGTATTACAACATTTTCCATTAAATATTTGGTCCAATTAAACCTAAAATTTCCGTTCAATTTAGCATCACAATGTTGGTACTTTAAAAACCCTAACTGGCAACACTCATCCGCCTACTTTTACATTTCCTAAATGCCTACCCTCATTTGAATTATAAACCTGCAGCATAAAATCCCGCTTTCGAAGAAACTTCATATCAATCTTTCTTCGTACAACACCCAACGACAAGACAAACTTTATTAGGCTCCATCCACATTTTCCCGTGAAATACTTTCTTATTACACCTTCAATAACTATTGTTTATGTTTTTTTTTAATAATATTTCTAGATTTATCCTTACAATATTTCTATTAATTAATTATCTCCCCTTTTATTTTACAATTCGAGTTTTCAATTTACCACTAAACTGTCAACTAAACTCCGCCCAGAATAAAACATAGTTTCATTTCTTTTCTTTCCCTCTGTATTATCCCTGAACATCAAACCATATTATAAAATCAAATTAAACTTCCATTTTAATTTAAAATCTCCAATTTAACTGTGTCATGAAGCAAGGCATGATATAACAAAATACCCTTATTTAAGCAAATACCGCCTACGATTAACGAAATGTACTAGATCCGCTACAAAATTCTCCAAGCCAACTAAACTTGCATTTATCCCCCAAATCTAACTAATGTCTAATATTTCCTAAAACAAAATTTAAATTTACAACTATGGTTTGGCAAAGAATATGGGACTTGCCTTGCGACCCTCAGTCACCATTTGGCAATCGATTTCTCATCGATTGATCCACTGGAATGACCTACTATATTTAATTTCGTTCTTTAGCTAAAACACATCACGTGGTGTGACACTACTGACAACTTACAAAAATAATTAACACCGAATTCAATCCTTTTTTAAGTAATCTTCTAAAATAAACTATTATAATGATATTCGAGAGGCTCTAATAAAATTTGATAAATAAACAATAATAAATATAAATAAATTTTAGGCCTATTAGCGTCGTTACTTAGACAGAGACTAATATTTGAATTTTAGCGCCGTGAAAGATTAAAAGAACTTCCGATATTATTGCTAACTCAAAACCTGAACTACTCTTTATTATAATAACTTGTTCGATAGTTAAATAATATTATGCTCAATATGAAACAAAATTCGAAAAATATTTGAGACAAAATAACATGTTCAGTTTTGAACCGTTACATTACCCAGGTAATGCTTTCATTCTTTAGATAACTTCTTTGGAAAAATGCTAACTTCTTTGAAATAGGATAGGAATATACAGCCTTAAAACTAAAATTTAATTGTACCTATATTATTCATTATTTTAATCATTATAAGATTGTTGACGGTACAGTTTTGGCATAGATATCTAGGAACCCAGGTACCTATCCAAATTAATATTTCGAAATTGATTTCAATAAGTATTATTATTTATTTTTATTAAATTCGTTCTCACATGTCTTGAAGAATATTCGCGATTCTCATTAAAACTTGCACAAACACAAATTAACACCTATCTATATATAATATTGCTATTTCAGTGGATGTTTGACATTGTAATGGGCAAAGGTTGTATCAAGGTAGCGGGTTCGATGAATCCGTCGGGTCGACCCTCGGCATCATCTAAAAATAAACATACAAAAACAAATAAACAGACAATGTAGATTCATAAAACTAGATTATTATGATAATCATCAATACAAGCAATTAATTACCGACCTAAGTACCGTAATATAATATATGATTTAATAAATGATTAAAAAAAGTTCGTTCGTTATCGCACATAATGTCATGTCACTCGTAGGTAGGTACTAGGTGTAGGTACTCGTAGGTACTGTGTGTTCAGCCGCTAGGGGGCGCTGTAGTAATCATTTTCCGAATGGTTTGACCGATTTAGATGCGGTTTTTAGAGTAGATAACGTATGAATTCTTTACAAAGTTTTAAATAAAATGGCAAAATTAAAAATTTTGAAAAAACCCACGACGGTTAAAATTGTAACTCTTTATTTAAAAAGACTAAAATAAGTTTTACAAAAATCCTGCGTTTGTAATTTATGAAGAGGTAGATAAAGTATGTATAGTACCTACATCACTTTTAGTCGAGGGATTTTTGTAAAACTTATTTTAGTCTTTTTAAATAAAGAGTTACAATTTTAACCGTCGAGGGTTTTATTAAAATTTTTAATTTTGCCATTTTTATGAAAGACAAATCGTCCTAAAGTTGTTTGTATTTTTTATTTCAATCGTTAAAACGTAGGTACCTACGAGAATGAATGAAATGAATTCTAGATTGAGTTAGTCTGTTTTGTCATACATTTACCCAAAAGTCACAAAAAGCATCTTTTGTATAGAAACAATGGAGGCAGGTAAAGACGAACTTTTAGTTCCATTCTTGCAAGCGATTTTCAAGGTCATAACTTCTACCTACCTACAGCGTGCTACAGCGCTTGCGTTAAAAAATTCAGAAAAGTGCATGGGGTTTAACTTTACGACTCGGCTTTCCTAAGGCTTTCTTAAAACGCCATCTATTTTGAGTTGTCAGAAAATCGCTCATTAGTTAGAATGTATTCAGTCAATCAACAAACCATCATCAACTGAAACATATCAACAAACCAGGCTATTTAAAAAAACTCCAACAGATTTGTACCTAGTATTAGTTATGTATGTAGGTTCCTATTCTGTGCCAATAGTATAAATATCTTACTGCCTGATATTTAAATTAAAATCTACTTTTAAATAGGTACTTAGACAAAGTAAACAAATACAAAAGAAAATATTCCCGTAAATTCCAAGAGAATGGCGTAGCGTAGAGTGAAGTGACATGACGTTAAGTATACTAAAACCGATGATACCTAAAACATAATGTCATTATAGGTACTCAATTTAATATCAAATTGCAAACTCCCATCTCACAATCGGTTTCTGACCTACACCAACATAGATTAGTAAACCAGTTTTCCATTCAAAGGAATGAATAAAATAATAAACTTTTTAAGTATACATTCGAGGTTAGGCAAAGGCTCTTTAAAGATAAAATTCTGTCAACTCAGCAATGTACGACAACCATGATATTGATTACGTTTCTATTATTATTATAGTACGAAAATCCTCGACCGCGACCGAACACTGGCGAAGCAAGTCAGCTGTTGCTGTCTACCTACCTACCTACCTGGTTATAGTGTTAGACATATTCCTGCTTTAACATTTGCTAATAAAGTTGCTATTTCCATGGAAGGGGTCCTTGCCTTGAAATCCTGCCTCTTTAGGTACAATACAGCAGGGGAAGCAAACATTTCCCGATGGATATATTTAAAAAAATATTTTCTCTTAACTAAGTAGGTACCTACTTATAAATATTAAAAAAAGTATTTTGTTTGCTCCTTTAACCTTTTATCTTTGCGGTTCATCATCATATAGTTTTTATAATTATTATCATCTGACTTTTAATGTTTTTTTCTAATATTTTAATGTTTAAAAACTCTCCCGCAATAGCTTGTAAAGGTACCTAAGTATATACACTATTTACTAAAAGGAAATTAAAAACATGTCTTTTAATACTTATGTAGGTAGGTACCTATTTATACGGAAGTAATTAATTAGTTAAGTAATTAATTAGTTAGTAATTAGCGCACAGACATACACACACACACACACACACACACACACACACACACACACACACTCACGCACATGTTCTCGACCTAACAGCGCAGTTACTGGTTCCCGCGTTTCATCAAGGTGACGGCTGAAAATCGGTGTTTTTGCTGTCAGGCAAATGCGACACACCGAGCCTAGACCTTACTTACTGCTGCACACACGTGCATTCCCTACTCTCACTGTTTTATTCATATTTTTTTGGTTTTTTTTCCTTATTTTTTTCGCAAATGTTTGATTATCGTTCTTTTTAAGTCATTTTTGTATTGATGAATGTAATGTGTGTGCCGTAGTAAATAAAACTTTTTATCTATCATAACTTACCTACTTAATAAGAGGCTTTAAAAAAACAGTAATACAAAATGTTATAGCAGCTGCAGTAATTGCCAGAAATATAAAAAAATGATTTAAAAAATATATGGTCTAGAATCCAGATTAAGCAAAAACATAAATCATTACTTAACAGTACCTATATACTTATTTTTTGTTAAAAAAATGACACGAAGTTGAGTCTAATTTTAGGCCAAATTAGATTTATTTCCAATAGATTTCATATTACCGGGTTGAATTTTTATCACATTCTAGTTTACATTACAAAGCGTGTTTTAGCATTTTTTAATAAATAGGTAGGTACCTAGGTCTGTACCTATTTGTGTGGTTTTGTGTTCCTTTCTCACGCGAGCTTTTATGTAAGTATATTTTTTATCCTTGTTGTTTTGCTAGCTGGATGTCTTACCTCGGTATAGTCACTTCCAGTATTTTTAAACTAATGTTCAAAATAATTTTTGAAAATGAGGTTCAACCTTAAAGATATCAAATCAAAATAATGTTAAAACTTCAAGCAAGTTTGCAAGAGCTGGCCAGACAGGCAGCCATTAAACCGTGCGCAGAATGTCATGCGCACGCAATGCATTCAAACATTGACGTGCATTGTCTTTGGAAACAAAACGTGTTTGCGAAAATCTTATTTGAGAAAAAATGTCTCTGCTACCATTGCTGATGGAGCTGGAGCGGCCACGTCGTCTCCAAGATCAGCACTTCGCATTAGCATTGACCCCAGAAGATGTCCTGACTATTGTAGCACCGCAGTACTCCAGGGACTACTACCGGCCATGGAAGCAAATGTCATCGTTAATGCGCGACACCGGCTCCACGATCAAAGCGGACAAGGAGAAGTTCCAAGTGAACTTGGACGTCCAGCACTTCGCGCCGGAAGACATTTCCGTGAAGACTGCTGACGGGTATTTGGTTGTTGAAGGACGTCATGAGGAGAAGCAGGACGAACATGGTTACGTGTCGCGTCAGTTCAAGAGGCGCTATCAGCTGCCGGAGGGTTGTAACCTTGAGGCAGTGGAATCTCGGCTGTCGTCGGATGGGGTGTTGACGGTGTCAGCGCCGCTGTCACGCCCTGCGGTCAACGAGAGGGTCGTGCCGATCATCCAAACGGGACCGGTGAGGACTCAACCGGAAGGGGCGAAAGAATCCGGCGGTGGTGAGAGCGGCGAGGCGGCAGTCGAAAACGGCCAATAGATGCATGATGCAGCCGGCGACTTGCCAAAGCTATTTTTAACAATGCATTCCTTCGACTTTTACTTAGTTGTTAACGCGAGTTGCATAGCGTGATTGGAACTAATGTGTTTGTAGACAACGATTGTTTTGTCATTTTTCGTGTGTTTACTTTTCCATTTTAATGTCTCTGCATTCAAGCTATAAATTGTTTGTTTAAAATTAAATGATAATTTCATTTCATTTATATAGTTTCATTTAGCGAAGAAATGTGATTCAGAAAATGACATTTATTGGATTCAGATTATGAAACATGGATGGTTATTTATAAAAACAAGGTTATTTGTAAGACACCAACAACTTTGCAGGAAGTAGTTTAGGTACTAACAATTTCCAAAAACAACAACGTATTTTGTTCTCATCGAAATGTATTACTACGTAATACATTTCAGTGTTTGTTCTACGACTTTTCCGAAAACAGACAAAAATAATTCTCATGTCGGCGGGCTGTGAAAAGCTCCGTAAGTCGGTGAAAAACTCTTTTAGTTGTTTTTCGGGAGAAAACCTCGTAATACATGTCTCCGTCGAAGAAACTCAGATTCGATAATTGTAGTGCCATTTATTTATGTAAATGAGAACTTCGTGAAAAATGTTCTTTGCATATCCTGTAAAATTTCTTCGGAGAAAACCAGTTATCTCTTAGGAATAAATTTTCCTCACAGATAACTAATTATTTTAACAGTTATCTGCGAGGAAAATGTATTGTATAACTGGTTTTAAGGGAGGAAAAAAATCCTCACAGATAACTAGCCATCTGGCCATGGTTATCTCCGAGGAACAAGGGTAAAATTTGGAGCAGCTGTTTGGGCATTTGTAGGTATGAAATGTCGAGTTTTGTCTGTTTTCGGAAAAGTCGTTGAACAGAATGTTGTTCATTGTTTTTATTATGATGTTTTTACGACTCAAGTTTTTTTATTTATTTTGTGTTTTAGACTGTAGGACTTTGTACTATTACTTATTCTGTGCTGAAGGTACCTATTTACTTTAGTCTCATTTAAAAAAATTGAAACATTTTGTGAAGTGATTTGGATGAAATCTAATTTGCGGAACCTGTCAACTTGGGCGAAACCGAAATTAGCCTTTTTATTTTATTATTTAAGTGTTATTTATTACCCATGAAATGTCGAGTTTTGTCTGTTTTCGAAAAAGTCGTTGTTGAACAGAATGTTGTTGTTTATGATGTTATTCTACTAGGTACGACTCAAGTATATTTTTTTTGTGTTTTAGATTGTAGGTTCTTATTTACTAAAGTAAACTAAAGTTTCATTTAAAAAAAACGGAAACATTTTGTGAAGTGATTTGATTGAAATCTAAATTGCGAAAATCTAAATTGATTGAAATGTAAACTTGCACCCGAAACTAGCCTTTTTATTTTATTATTTAAGTTATTTATTACCCTACCATAATGTGCTATGGTAAAGCATAGGTATTGGGTAAACTTACTAGAATAAAAACAAGACTTATTATTTTGCCTATCTACATATTCATGATAAACAAACGTTCTGTGTGGTCCAGCTGTAGAGACGTCTCTACAGCTGAGCCACACGTATCTGGTTTTTGGCGACAAATTCCGACAAATTATCGACTTCATCATGGCATAGTCAAAAAGTCTGATTTCCAACTTTTTATTTTGTGGCCCAGCTGTAGTCCGGTACGTGATAAACAAATAACTAAAGAGACAATATATGCTTTGCACAGTAGATTTAAGTATTTATTTAGATTTTATTAGGTACCTAAGTAGAGGAATAAAAAATACAGTAATAAGAGCTCTTAAAAATTTATTTATTTAGTATTTAGGCGGTAACAAAATAATTATAGCACATTTAAATCAGTCTTAAAGGAAATTTACATAATGTATTTACAATTGAATTTACATAGATTCCACCTCTTTGGTTTCAAGGGTTGGTGATCCCAGCTGCTTCTGGACCGGTCCTGTGTGGGCGATGGGCACGATCCTTTCACCAGTGGAAGGCATCGCGAGGACTTTCGGCGCGGTCACAGTGAGGACACCATCAGACGACAGCTTGGACTCGACAGTATCTGGTAAGCATCCCTGTGGCAATGCGTATCTCCTTATAAACTGACGGGAAATGTAGCCGTGTTGATCTTGCTTCTCATCGTGTTTTCCTTGAATCATCACATGCCCGTTCACCACCCTCACGTCGATTTCCTCAGGAGCAAAATGCTGGACGTCAACATTCACTTGGAATTTCTCGTCATCCGACGTGATGTTAGTGCCCACATCCTTTAAAGCCAGTTGATTCATCGCAGCAGACAGCTGTTCCATCGGCTTCATCATCTGCTCCCATTGTCGCAACATGTTATTCCAAGGTCTGTAGAACTGTGGCGCATTGAAAAAGTCGTGGGTAGCAAGTTGGTGCGGAGAAAACCTGAAGAAATCATCCGGTTTGAAGAATTCGCGCTCCATCAGACGAAATGGCAATGTCCTTTCGAGATCGTAAAAATACGGCGCCATCGACATCTTGACTAGTTTTGTATCACTTCGTTCGCTTTTGATAACTTTTATTTATCGAATGTACTACACTGCACTGATAATACTGCTGCGCAACTGCTATTCGAACCGTTTATATAGCCGGCGACTTTCTGCGCCACCTATGAAGTGCTTCGAGAACGACGAATCGTGCTTTCTAGAATTCGCTAGCACAATCACGCGTATGGACTATGCCACTAGAAGCTTCTAAAATGTGTTACAGCGCCACCTAGTGAGGAGAGGAGGCACACTCGACACTGTTTACACATCAGCGCTATCTAGTGAGGAATAGCTATAGTTAGTTACTATTAATAGCTACGAAAATCCCACGGTGTGTCGGTTCGGTGCAAAGAATTAGCTTGCTTATTTACGTAAACCTACCTAGGTTTGTCCTAAGATTTTTAGGTTTTATTGAAGGTTTTACTTTTTGTCGATGGTGACGGTAAGCACAAAATATTGGAAATCTTAAATACTATCCCCGTCAATTGGTAATGCGCTGGAACCTTGTCAAATTAACATACACATCAATAGCATCCGCAACTAAAAATGACAAAAAATAGTAAAATTCTAATAGGTAATTTAACAAATTAATTATTGAATTCTTATTTTTAATAAGAAAGGGCCTAGGTATATGAAAAAATTACAATTGTTTTTCGTTTTTGAGGTTAAAATCATGGCCGCCAGGCGCATTACCAATTGACGGGGATAGTAGAATGGGGGAAGCTATGACTATCAGGGGGGGGAGGGGGAAGAAATAACTTCACTCGCTCCGCAAGAAACGTTTGAATTTGAGCTTTTTCGATATTCGCTAGATGTGAGTCCAACTCTAAGCCAATCTTCTAGGTCCTAGCCATCCATAGACTTATTATAATCATTGGTCCTAGCCTAATAGGTATCAATAAGTCAAAGTAATATAATAAGTCTATGCAATAAGTTAATATTTTTAGAAATCATATCATTGGCCACATGAAATATCACATCACACAACTCATTTAGATACCACAGTCCTTTATCTCGATGCTACAGTCTATGTGAAAAAGTAAGATTATCTCCCAAACTAGGTACCTACTGAAAAATATAAACAATATAAATTTTCAATAACAAATTATGTAATCGGAATTGTGGTCATTGACATAATTATTGATTTCTTTCCAATAAAACTGTTCTTGTGAGTATAAAATAAACAAATATTTGGTATACAGTATGTTTTTGTATTAGGGCTTTAAGCTATTAAATTGCTGATATTTTTTCACAAACAGAGAACCAGTAACGTAACTAACTTCTATGATGAAAAGCCTTAGGTAGATAGGAAGTACTGGTATAAATTTTATTAAATAAATATACAATAAATTTTATTCAACATTTGCTTGATATCATATCCAATTATGACCATGACACTTGACAGTATTTCAGTTTTTTTTGTTTTTTCGTTCGCTCCTAGGTAGGTACTAGGCCCCCATTTTGGCTGAAGTGCTACTCGTCCGTGATACCCTGAGGTTAAGGGCCACGAGGACAGATGAGGGCTCAAAAGACGCGGAATATGAAGGGCTTTAAGAAGATGTAAAAAATATTTTGGATAAGTCAAAAACTTTTTTGGAAATCGAAAAAAACTAATTTTTTCGACCAAAATATCGTGTGTTTTCACAGAAAAATTCCGATATCTCTAGAATGGGGACGAATTTTAAAAATATGAAGAACTAAAAAAACACCTCGGTATTGTGTATTGTACCATCTTAGGCTAGTATTACAGAATCAAACTCAAACTCAAATCTCTGCTTGAGTACAGTTAGATAGGGATGGCGCTATATGCGATGAATAGCACCATCCCTTTCTATATAACTGTACTCAAGCAGCAAGCAGTGCTTGAGTCTCGTCCTATAATACGGACCTGGGGCCGCCGTACCGGCTAACGAATCGATTTTCATAAAAGTCTGCTGGGTTTCAACTTAAAACAGAGAAATCAAAGTAAGCAATTTTGTTTTGTACTTTTTGTTGACGTGATTCGGAAGATATCGATGTTCGTGTGACATCATGAATTTGGGTTCGTCATTTTGGCCCAATTGGGGCTCGATTTATCTGTTTTAATTTGAAACCCAGCAGACTTTTATGAAAATCGATTCGTTAGCCGGTACGGCCCGGCCCCTGAAAGATTTTTCTTAGGTAGGTATACTTACCCTGTTTTATCTTAGTGATTATATGGGTATTTATAATATTTTATGGATAATCTTTAGAATCAGGGCGCCTGAATTTCGAGTTGATATTTAATAATGGCTGGCTTCCCATGGTTTAAAACAAAAACTTAGTTTTTTTACAAATTTCTTAGCATTATAATTATCACCATCCGGATCACAGAGGGCAGTCTGTGTTTAATGACTTCTTCCAAACCAATAACATTAGTGTAATAATGATAGATAAGCTAACCTTGTCAAAGCGTGATGTTACTTAATGTTTCAGTATTGTATTGCCCTTGAACTCCCAAAAGATTTGCTATTATTTGCGAGTGGGTTTAAAACTTTAAAACTTTGTTCTTAAAAAAATAGTCTGTTATTGAGTAGGTATAATAATAAGTTTCTTGTTTATTATGAGTATCTACCACAGAATAAGTATTAGGCCATTTCAGTCAAAACTATTCAAAGTTAGCCAAATATTAAGTAGGTAGGTAGTACCTAGTCAGTAAATTTATTATGGGGCCATTTTCATAGGTTCCGAATAGCACAAATCTTTTAGTTTAGTTTAAAAATCGAGTAGAATTTGTATGAAATTATCTGCCAGGTAAATATCCAAAGGTTAGTAGGTAAGTATAGGTAACAGAAACCTGTGAAACTTGAACAAAAAAAATGTTTATGATATTTTAAACATTGTGACAGAAAATTTAAATATACACCTTAAAGTTTCCAAGTATTTTACACGGTGCTTATCTTTATCATCAATTTATGACAAAAAAACTATATTTAATCGGTACTCTTTCGGCAGAATTTTTGTAAGTTTAGAGTTAACCTACCAAGCAAACCACCCATTTAAGGTGTATTTTCTTTGTGTTTATAGCACCGGTTTTCATGGTGTCCCCCCCCCCCATCTCTGTGGTTCTCGGTTCCCGGCTGAGTCAATGTAGAAAACGAATTCTGTCTCATGTTATCTATTTCTGATTATTTCTTGTTTTTTAGCGTCAGTGGCACTCCAGGGACAACTTCAGGATTATGTTTTCCTGATGGCTTCATGTTCGGCGTCGCCACCGCATCATATCAAATCGAAGGGGCGTGGAATGTATCAGGTGAGTATCATAAAATGACCATGTTGTAGAGCTGAAATATGTAATTTTTTCGAAAAACTGAATCGACAAAAAAACTTTATAATTAGGTACATACTTAATTAGAAAATTGCTCATAAAATTTTACGAGAATTGGTTGAGAAATAAGACCACAGACGGACAGACATAAGAAAGCATTTTTTTTCCCAAGTTGAAACGAAGACGGTAGTTACGCTCGTGCTTCGCGCTCGCTCGGTAAATGAGGATCAATTCGACAATTAGAAAATTATATCAATTGTGTTTGCCACATCAAATACAGTATAAATATCGCCACGTGCCACGTTTTCCTGCTCATCCTGTTTGACTTAAATGTTTTTTCCTTTTCCAGGTAAAGGCGAGAACATCTGGGACCGGTACACGCACACCCGCCCCGACCGTATCTTCGACCGGTCGACGGGCGACGTGGCCGCCGACTCGTACCACCGGTACAAGGATGACGTGGCGCTCATGAAAGAGCTGGGCGTCGGCTTCTACCGGTTCTCCATCTCCTGGGCCAGGATACTGCCTACCGGACTTACTAAGTAAGCTTTTAGGAGATTTAAGGCCAGTTTCACAGTTTCCTGGTCGTTCGTTCGCCCGGTCCAAGAACGACGTGGCGCTCATGAAGGAGCTGGGCGTCGGCTTCTACCGGTTCTCTATTTCCTGGGCCAGGATACTGCCTACCGGACTTACTAAGTAAGCTTTTAGGAGATTTAAGGCCAGTATCACAGTTTTCTGGTCGTTCGTTCGACCTTTACAAGCACGACGTGGCACTCATGGAGGAGCTGGGCGTCGGCTTCTACCGGTTCTCTATCTCCTGGGCCAGGATACTGCCTACCGTACTTACCAAGTAAGGTTTTAGGAGACTTAGGACAGTTTCACAACTTCCTGGTCGTTTGACCGCTCAACCGCTGAGGTGGCGCTCATAAAGGACCTGCGTTGGCTTCTACCGGTTCTCCATCTCCTGGGCCAGGATTCTGCCGACTGGACTTACTAAGTAAGCTTTTAGGAGATTTATGGGCAGTTTCACAGTTTCCTAGTCGTTCTTTCAACAAGTCAAGCGCTGTCGTGGCGCTCATGAAGGAACTGGACGTCGGCTTCTACCGATTCTCTTTTTCCTGGGCTAGAATACTGCCTATCCTGGATTCACCAAGTAAGCAACAAGGTCCTAGGAAAATTAGGGCAAGTTTTACAGATTTTAGATATGTTTCCAGATATCAAATCTCATTGGTATTTCATTCAAATTAAAATTTATTAAAATTTGACAGATGATAAGTCTACTCCAGAACCAGCAAATAGGCCCTTAGAAGACTTAATGTGACTTTTTAATAACTCTAGTTCCAAATATTTTGATTTGTAGGCGGTGAGGTTGTAGGTGCATTAGGTATCTAACCAATCTTAGTTCGTTGGATAAATCCAATAGTTCGTTGGATAAATCAATGTATCTAACAATGTATTTGAACTTCCAATATAAAATTTCCAGTGAAATAAACGAAGATGGCATCAGATACTACAATGATCTGATCGAGGAGTTGCACAAGAACGGCATCGAGCCGCTCGTGACGATGTACCACTGGGACCTGCCGCAGCCGCTGCAGGACCTGGGCGGCTGGACCAACCCCGTTGTGGCGGAATACTTTGTGGACTATGCCAAGGTACAGACACTTAAGGACATATTTTACACTTAGCATTGGCATAGGAAAGGGGGGGGGGAACACCCTTGATACTTTTTACGCATACTCAGTGCCTGGCAGGCAACGGGGTTATGTGGTGCTCGCCCTGATTTGGAGCCATACCCACTAAGCTCTCCTATGCCCTCGGAGGCTACCCTGGATGAGCGGGATCCGGATCAGACGTTCACGCTGATAGTGACCGGGACTGCAACTTCAAATACTTATGTTTTCTAAAATATGATCAGACATTCAACACAATGATTAAACCTTACAACATTTACAACCAAATCTAAAACAACATTGAGCACTTTTAACAGAATACAACAATTATATATATATTCTTTATTGCACTAATAATAATAGTTACATAAGTCATTATGATAAATTGTAAGCAAAGGTGGACTTATCTCTAAAGAGATCTCTTCCAGCCAACCTAAGAGGTGTCAGAGATTTATAGTAAGCGGGTACATAAAGTGCAAGACATATAAAAATAATAATTAAATAATAAGATAATAATACAAAAAATTGTTTTAAAAAACAAAAAACCGACTTCAAAAACCTGCCTCTAAAAAGCAAGAAATAATATTCGAATCATTAGATACGCATTATCATTGTTATAATAACAACACGTCTATTGAAGTCGGGTGGGGCTGGAGTACAACTTCCTTTTATTATTCTAAAAGCCCCACCCGACTTCAATAGACGTGTTGTTATTATAACAATGATAATGCGTATCTAATGATTCGAATATTATTTCTTGCTTTTTAGAGGCAGGTTTTTGAAGTCGGTTTTTTGTTTTTTAAAACAATTTTTTATTTTTTTATTTTTAGTGTAAGTTTAGGTGTATTATTTGGTAGAAAAATCGGCTCAGCCAAACGTGAGATATTCGCGGAGAAACATACATTCATACAGGTCAAACTGAGAGAGAACCTTTTTTTTAAGTCGGTTAAAAAGACTATACTAAAAGTACCCCTTTCCCAACAAAAAGAAACATCTAATTCGGTTCATAAATAACAAAGTCGTCAAGTTAGTTGATGCAAAATCATAGTATTTTCAGGATTTCTCAAAAACTACTGAACCGATTTGAAAAAAAATTAAATGGGACCATCTCGCAAGAAAACTCAATCGAACAAAAAAAGAATCATCAAAATCGGTTCATAAATGACGAAGATACGCGCGAACAACGATAAAAAAAAATAAAAAAACATACAATCGAATTGAGAACCTCCTCCTTTTTGTGAAGTCGGTTAAAAACCTATAGTTACTTAATTAATAAAAGATTAGGTAGGATGTTTTAAGCATAGGTACTACACATTATTACGCAACTTTTCTCTATTCACCTCTCAAGCTTACGTACGCGCTCACTATTACATGAAATTAAACACTTTTTAACAGATTTTAACACTTTTTAACTAGCACGGTTTTATTAAAAGTACTTTAGTAATTAAGTTGGTATTTGGTTTGATTTCTAATTTTACCGACGTTTTGGCACCCCCGTGACCACGGCAGCTGTTCTCTACTTGTGTTATTAATTTCCCTTAGGTTCTCCTGGACCAGTTCGGCGACCGCGTCCGGTTCTGGCTGACATTCAACGAGCCCTACAGCTTCTGCCACGACGGGTACGGCGGCGTGGACGCGCCCGGCGACCGCGCCAGCGGCATGGAGGACTACCTGTGTGCACACACTGTGCTGAGGGCTCACGGGGCGGTCTACACAATGTTCGAGGAGCTGTATAAACCAAAACACAAGAGTCAGTATATTTTGACTTATAAGGGACACTTGCTAAAACATCCACTTCCCAAAGCATCAGTTTTCTAATGTACATCCGTTTAATAAAGCCTAAACAGTGAGATATTATTAGCTTCGATTGAATCAGGCGTCACTTGGCAGAAGTCCCAAACCATTGTAAAAAAGAAATATATGTAGCTTACTTCTGCAAAAATATATGCAAGATGCACCGCCGGCCCGCCCGCAAAAAAATGCACATGCACAATTGCACACCACAAAATATCAGTGTACAATACCTAACTTTAGCAAGACAGCAACACACTTTGCACCTACACTAATTAAGCTACTCTACATGTGTTTCGCCCCAACCCGGAGCATCCTCAGGAGTTAGATCGTGCGTAAACCAACACCGTGCATATTATTAGCTTCTGCCACAATCATGCTAGCAGGATCACCATAGAGGACCACCCACCTCTGTGGTTTCACCTTGCTACGAGCCATGGTATAAATTTTTCGCGAAGCTGTATAAAATGCGACATAAAAGTGAGTATAGGTATCATACCCAGCTTCTGCCATGACCGCGATAGTGGTATAGAAGACTGATACAGCTCCCGGCATATAAATTGGCAAGAGAAAGTTGAGACAAAAGATGCGCAGTAGCTGCAAACACAGTGTTTGTAGCTACTGCGCATCTTTTGTCTCAACTTTCTCTTGCCAATTTATATGCCGGGAGCTGTACACAGTGTTTATCTAAACCACGGTATGAAATTAAGTCTACCTCAGTAATAATATAATGTCAATCATCAGCTTTTGTCAGACCACGACGAGTACGTACGGCGGCACCGACGATTCTTAGGAATCACTGCTCTGAGGGCCTAGCCAAAGTAACATTCGCAAATCTTCGTTATCGCTTCGCTTTCGAAACATGTATGGGATTGACATAAGGTTTCGTTAACAATCGAATTTTAAAACGTCAAATCCATACGTGTTTCGAAGCGAAGCGATAGCGAAAATTTGCAAATGTTACTTTGGCTATAGGGGGGCTGATCTTCTAATAATAATTAGCGAATAAGGTAGTTTAATCAAGTTTAGTTTACGACTCAAACGACTAAATCTTTTTACAGGTTTCATGGGCATCACGTTGGACCTGGCTTGGATCGAACCTGCTACCACATCGCAGGAGGATCAACAAGCTGCTGAAGTCGCCAGGCAATTTATTGTGAGTTCTATCAATTGCTGAAATAAACAATAAACAAACAATTAAATAGGTCCAACCATAGCCTTCTATATCTTCCAAGTCCTGAAGTTGAGCAGAACGGCAACATCGCATGTGGTCAAGCACATAGTATAAAATTATTTTAAATATTATTTATTATTTGTTTTTCCTATATTATCTATGTTTAAACTAGTTGTAAATTGTGATGTAAGATTATTTCAATAAAGTTCTATATTTATTATTATTATTTATTTATTATTATTTTTTAAGGCCTGTGCCCCAGCAGTGGGGACATCAAAAATGGCTGATGGACATTTATTAGGACATACGGTTTGAGTCAAATTATTTGAACTTTTCGGGGGTCCTTTAGTACGATGAGCATTTTGATCTAAGCCTCCTCTAGCAATAAATCTTACATCATTAGAAAGGTATTTAAATTTGAAACACTTTATTGTTTTTCGATAAACGTCAACTAATAGTACTTTGAGAGTTATAACGCTCTAAGCTTGACCAATTTTTTCAACATTAATGACCTAAAACTCCGAAAATACTAACAATTAATAGAAAGTATGTTTGCAGCAAATATTTGTGATATAAAAACCGTTCTTATGATATATCACTCATTTCTATAGATGTAGTAGATCAACTCCCATAGACAATAAACCACTTTTATACTTTAATAACCTTTAACTCCAAAAGTATTAACAATTGATATAAAGTATTTTAACAGCAAATATTTGTCTTTGAAAGACCTTTCTAATGATATATCATTTATTGCTAGAGGGCATGTTAATCAATTCCCTGCTGAAGAAAATCAACAAAAAAGATGACATCTTTGACAGCCATTTTTTCCTGGTTAACATTGATATTTTTCTTATTGTTTAATATACAAAGCATTTCAATAAAAGAACTACATTATTTTCATATTTAAAACCTCACACGATTACTATGAAAAAAAATATCGACCTCTTAAAATTGAAATATTCCCATACATTTAGTATGGAGACTGGCCGACGACATGACCACGAACTGACAGTAACAGACGTTGCCAAACTTATGTTCACGGCTTGCAATTAAAGAAGGCTATGGTCCAACTTTATGTCAATTTGGAAATTTGTAGAATTTTTCTGTAAACCATTTGTTGCCGCCGCGATCATATCGTCATAGTTTTACTTCCTTCCTACCCGCCAATATCCTAACAAAAAGGCACATCGCTCCGCTCGCCGGCCGAACGCGGCCAGTGCATTCATAGTGCAAAAACAGTCTATTGTGAACTACTGTGACATCAACACGCTATTAATTTGTCACCCCGCGCAACCTTTTAACCGCATCCGCGTAGCCCATAAGCTTCAGTGTTACGTGTATTAGTAAATACGTGATTAAAGGACGGTGTAAATCGACGTGTCTGTGGACTTTTGTGGCCGTTCACGTCCGATCACGCAGGTCGTGCGTGCTGCGCAGGCGACGACGCCAGCTTGCCATTCTCAAGTGTTGACGAGCCTGCTGCTAGACCAAGTAAGTGCCTTTCCTTGACCAGCCGCCGTCCACGTCCGTAACCTACCGAAATCCCGCTTCCTTCCAATTATTTTACATCCGCATTCCATACCGCATTTTTTGACGCTTGAATGTCTTTACCGCAATTATTTTAATTTTTAAGTTTCGTACATTAATATGTACGAATCATCTGGTCCTTTTCGAGTCGTATGTTTAGTTTTGAACCGTTAAATACCGCATTTAGTTTAGTTTTTTGTAACCACACACGTGTTTTCCGCGCGCCCTCTAAAAGGTCACCTTGGTACTTTTGGGGTCTTTTCATACATTTTAATATTTTCATTTAATATATTTTACCATTCTGGGTTATTCCGCAACCGTAACGTAATTAAGTAGGCACTAATTTACCTTCTTATTTTCAGAACCTTTGTTCATAATTAATTCGATCGTTCACAAATTGATATAAGGGTCATCACACACTAGCGACTTAAATTAATTATTTTTATTTTCGATTAAGTTTTATACTTAATTAATTTTGTTTAAATTTACGCAGCCTTTTATATACATTTGTGTGAACAATAAATAGTGTTTATATACTTCAATAACTTACCTATATATTTTCTATATACTTTACATTATATATTATATTTTGTGATTATCAATCATGCCACAGGACGATAAGTCTGCCGGACCTACCGGTAAAGATACCAGTGAAGGTGAAGACACAAAAATAATTTTAATAAGGGCGAAGCGTGATGCACTTTTTCAACGTATGCAATCGATATACGACCAAGCGAAGATAGCTCACCTTTCAGAGGAGAGACGTCAATCTTTTATTACGTCATGTGTTACTATTGATAGTATACGATCCAAATTTCATGATATTATTGATGAATATAATGAGCAGTTACTTAAGCGTAATCCGACCGCTAAGCCTAATTTTCAAGCTTATAACGCTTTTGAAGACATTTATTGTAACGTGAAGCAAGTTTTATCGCAAGTGTCACCTCCCTGTTCATCTTCTAAAAATAAGGCTTCCGTCAAACTTCCTCCTATTGAATTATTAACTTTTGACGGTGATATTCAAAACTGGCCATTATTTTATGCCAGCTTTAAAGAGACTGTTCACGACAATCCATCGCTATCGAATTCCGATAAATTATATTACCTAATGGGTAAACTTTCGCCTAAGGTACAATCGCTTTTTTCTGGTACTTTGCCTAGTGCTCAGAACTATGATATAATTTTCAAAGCGTTACTAGACAGATTCCAAAATAATGACGTTTTAGGTTCTAATTATTTAGAACAAATATTAAATTTGAAACTTTCCAATTCACCTGCCGCTTATCAGTTATTTATGGATAAATTTGTAACCGCAGTCAATTCTTTAAAAAACTTAGGCATTGATAATTTGACAGATTTTATTTTGATGAATATTGCCGTACGTAAGTTCGATACGAATACGATTCGAGCCTACGAAACATACGCTCATGATTCAAAACTGCCTAAATTCGAAAGCTTTATAGAATTTATTAAAATGCAGTGCCGCATCTGTCAAACTACTAATGCTGTATCTCCCGCAAATAATAATACTAATTCTTACTCTAAAATAAATAGAACCCGTGCGGCTCCTAATCCGCAAACTTACGTATCGTCTGAAAATAAAAAATGCCTGTTGTGTAATAATAACACACATGATCATATGTTTAAATGTCACGCTTTTGCAAAAATAACACCGCATGATAGATTTAAGTTCATTAAAGAAAACGGTGCGTGTGTCAACTGCCTTAGCACAAAACATAGATCGAAAGCTTGTACTTCTAAGGTTTCGTGTCGTGCTTGCCAGCAGCGCCACCACACTCTTTTACATTTCGAAACGCATACACCAGTAAATGATGCGCCTAGTGGTAACGTCAGCGCTCCTTCTTCATCGCCACCGCAGCCGAATATTTCACAACCCGCGCCTCCCGTTTCGGCACCACCTCCTAGTGGAAATTTAGCTTTATGCTCTTTGAGTGATAGGACGGTTTTATTGGCGACTGCTCAGGTTGTTGTCTATGACAGCAATGGCGCACCGCATCTTGTACGTTGCTTACTAGATAGTGCTTCTCAAAGCAACTTCATTACATATGAATGTTGCATGCGTCTCGGTTTACTAAATAAACTACAACGTACCTCAACTGTTATTAGGGGTATAGGTGGTTCTCTTAAAACCTCTCAGGGTTCCGTAGACTTAGTTTTTCACTCACGTTTTAATTTAAATATTAACTATAACATTTCATCGCTCATTGTCGATCGTATCACAGATACGCTACCTTCCGCTCCGGTCGACGTATCCGCTTTCTCTCACCTTAGTTCTTTGCCTCTCGCCGATGGCAATTTTGCCAATCCAGGTCCTGTCGACCTTTTGATAGGTAGTTCACTGTTCCCGCACCTGCTGATGCCAGGCATCATTCATAGCCGCTTCAGCAATATACCGCCCGCTATTCAAACCGTTTTAGGTTATGTGATTATGGGTTCCGTACCTACGTCACACGTAGTTTGCAATTATTCAACCACGTGTTGTACGGTAGTTGATGAGCCTGTAGACTCGATTCTCAAGAAGTTTTGGGAACTTGAGGAGATTTCCGCGCCGCCCGCTCAAAGCCTTGATGACCTTGAGTGCGAAGAATATTTTACTGCCACCAGGTCTCGAGAAGAGAGTGGAAGGTACATAGTCGCTTTGCCTTTTCGTGAGGACGTGTTCACCTTGGGTGACTCGTACGCCGCCGCGCACAGGCGATTTTTATGCCTAGAAAAGAAATTAGAGGCATGCCTCAAAATTCGCACCGCTTATAATAATGTTATACGCGAGTATTTAGATAAGGGATATCTCAGCCCAGTTGAGGCTCGCGATAATGAATCTCTTCGCCCCGCATACTATATCCCACATCATGGAGTGGTTCGCGAAGACAAAAGTAGTACCCGACTTCGAGTAGTCCTAGACGCGAGTTGCAATACTACTTCCGGTCGCTCTCTAAACGATATTCTACATTCTGGCGAGAATCTTCAAGGCGATTTATTCTCAATATTAATTAACTTCCGCTTATTTGAAATTTGCTTTTCCGCTGATTGTCGACAAATGTTTCTTCAAATTGGGATTAGGGAACCTGATCGCAGATTCCAGAGAATTTTATTTAGATTCAATCCTTCTGATCCGCTTACTGTATATCAGTTTAACCGTGTGTGCTTTGGGCTCAAGTCCAGCCCTTTTCACGCTCTTCGCGTTGTCCGCCAGTTAGTTATCGATGAAGGAGATAAATATCCCGCCGCTTCCGCTGCTGTTTCAGCAGGCTTGTACATGGATGACATAGTCCTGTCATCAATGTCCACCCTCCAGGCTATAGAGCTCAGTAGCGAGCTTATCGCGCTCTTCAAACGAGCACAATTGGATCTCGTAAAATGGACGAGTAACTCAGATGAAGTCCTCTCGCACATACCTGAGTCTCACAGAGAATCCAATGACAAGCTCTTTGACGATGCCACTCCGCACAAGATCCTAGGCCTATTTTGGGATAGGTCTAGAGATTCTTTTAGATTCAAGGTAGTCGCTCCTGATGATACGTGTACAAAGCGCACCATTCTTTCCGCTGTAGCCCGACTGTGGGACTTGCTAGGGTTCGTGGCGCCTGTCCTCTTACACGCCAAGCTCCTAATCAAGGAGTTATGGTTGTTGAAGTGCGATTGGGATGCCCAACCACCGCTTCATATTGTCACCGCTTGGAAGCAGTTCTGCTTAGAGCTGCCTTCTCTTAATGATTTGTGCATTCCACGACATCTTGGTCTTGTTAAAGACTGTCAATTGAATATTTTAGGCTTCGCTGACGCCAGCGAGCGCGCATATGGAGCTGTCGTCTACTTTCAAATCTGCGTCAATGGTCGTTATTCTATACAACTGGTCTGTGCTAAATCGAAGGTCTCGCCGGTGAAGATTCTATCCGTCGCGAGGCTGGAGTTGTGTGCGGCTGTATTGCTGTCCAAACTCATCCGCAAGGTTGTAGACACCGTTTCCCCGCGTTATCCTGTCAATAAAGTATACGCGTTCAGTGATTCGAAAGTCGTTTTATGTTGGGTGCACTCATCTCCTCACCGCTGGCAGACGTTTGTCGCCAACCGCGTCGTCAAAATTGTAGAAAACGTTCCTGCAAATTGTTTCCACCATGTCGCAGGCTCTGAAAATCCCGCAGACTGTTTATCTCGGGGCTTAACCCCAAGTAAAATAATAAATCACCCGCTTTGGTTTAATGGACCTCCATGGGCTGCAAGTGACCCATCCGGATGGCAACTAAATGATGACTGCGAGCAGTCAAACGACGACGCACCGGAACGACGCACTAACGTTCACGTGGTCGTCTCTAACGACAATGATTCTCCGCTTTACTCGCTTATGTACCGCTTTTCATCATTGTCTAAGCTATTACGTTCGATTGTTTATGTGTTTAAATTCATCAAGAAATTACCGCAAGGCAGCTCCATATCAAGTTCAGATTTAGAGTTTGCTGAAGTTAATATCATCCGCGCTGTACAACAAGTACATTTCTCAAGCGAGCTTGCTAGTTTGCAGACAGACAAGCCTTGCTCACCTGCTTTCAATAAGCTAAGACCATTCTTAGATAAGGATGGCCTTATCCGCGTTGGTGGACGTCTTTCTAACTCCGCCGAAGATTACACGTGCAAACACCCTGTGATCTTGCCGCGTCGTGATCATTTTGTTGACATTTTGGTCGATTTTTATCATAAAAAGCATTTACATGCAGGCCCAGAACTTCTCATGTCTTTGCTCCGCCAAAGGTTCTGGATCCTTTCCGCTCGCGGCTTGATCCGATTCCGCATAAATAAATGTAACACTTGCTTTAGAGCAAAACCACGGCCTCAGTTTCCTCTCATGGCTGATTTGCCCAGCCACCGCGTCAACCAAGTTGATAAAGCCTTCCAAATGACAGGGTGTGATTATGCTGGCCCTGTACAGTATACTCCTGTGCGTGCTCGTGGAGTCAAAAGCCGCAAGGCTTGGCTCTGCATCTTCACATGCTTGACAACTCGCGCCACTCACATCGAGGTCGCAACTGACTTAAGTACAGTCAGTTTTCTAGCTGCGCTAAAGCGTTTCTTGTCGCGTCGCGGTCCCGTGAAGTGCATGTACACGGACAACGGCACTTGCTTCGTGGGAGCCAGTTCATACCTTCGTGATCTCTATAAATTCTTAGATGAATTGCGCCCACATTTGGAAGTAGAACTTTCTGAAAACCGCATAGACTGGAAATTTATTCCACCCGCGTCCCCACACTTCGGTGGTTGTTGGGAAAGTATCGTAAAAATTGTAAAAACGCATTTATTTAAAGTCATAGGTGAGCAGATCCTCTCCTATGAAGAGCTTATAACAGTGCTCGCGCAAATCGAAGCATTAGTAAACTCGCGCCCGCTCACTGCAATGAGTAGTGACCCCGCAGAGCCGTCTGCTTTAACACCGGCTCATTTTCTGAACACAGTTCCTCTGTCCTCCATACCGGCAGCCGATGCGCAACCATGTGACCTTTATCAGCGTCACTCGCTGCTAGATAGTATCGTCCAGTCGTTCTGGCGTCGCTGGCGCTCCGAATATTTACACAAGCTGCAATCGCGCGCCAAATGGAACACGCCAACCGCTTCCATAGCTGTAGGCACGGTGGTAGTGATCGTTACAGAAAACGCGCCGCCCTTTTCGTGGCCTTTAGCTATAGTAGAGAAGGTTCATCCTTCCAAGGATGGAACAACTAGGGTTGTGACCGTTAAAACCTCCAAGGGGAGTTACCTTCGCCCAGTTGTTCGTTTATGTCCGATACCAAATCAATAATAAATTGTTGGTCAACCGCATACTCTTTAGTTTAGTTAGTATATAAGTGCATTACTCTCCGCTTAATTAAATGTAGTATTATACAATCAAAATAGACTTTTGTTCCGCAATTTTTTTTTGCATATTATAATGTATTTATGTACGCAGTATTTGTTTCCCTTGTGCTTATTACTCTTTTTTTAAAGGTGACCCTTTAAGGGCGGGGGGAATGTTGCCGCCGCGATCATATCGTCATAGTTTTACTTCCTTCCTACCCGCCAATATCCTAACAAAAAGGCACATCGCTCCGCTCGCCGGCCGAACGCGGCCAGTGCATTCATAGTGCAAAAACAGTCTATTGTGAACTACTGTGACATCAACACGCTATTAATTTGTCACCCCGCGCAACCTTTTAACCGCATCCGCGTAGCCCATAAGCTTCAGTGTTACGTGTATTAGTAAATACGTGATTAAAGGACGGTGTAAATCGACGTGTCTGTGGACTTTTGTGGCCGTTCACGTCCGATCACGCAGGTCGTGCGTGCTGCGCAGGCGACGACGCCAGCTTGCCATTCTCAAGTGTTGACGAGCCTGCTGCTAGACCAAGTAAGTGCCTTTCCTTGACCAGCCGCCGTCCACGTCCGTAACCTACCGAAATCCCGCTTCCTTCCAATTATTTTACATCCGCATTCCATACCGCATTTTTTGACGCTTGAATGTCTTTACCGCAATTATTTTAATTTTTAAGTTTCGTACATTAATATGTACGAATCACCATTGTTACAATTTTTTTTAATTCTAAGACCCCTAAAATTGTATACCTGCCCCCATAGCTTGCCAATGAAACACGATAATACTTAGCGTTTTATCGACACTAGACCGTCAAAATCCATTGTCTTTTGACTGTTAAAAGTGATCAATTGCTAAATTATATCGTGTTTCGGTGGCCATGCTCGCCGAATACTCAAGGCTTATTTCTTCTCAGAAGAAGTCTTTCTTTGCTTAAGTCTTTGTTCAAGGTTTCCTTAAGGAAGCTATCAGTTTCATAGAGTTTTTGTCAAAACTGACAGATTTTTTAAATTTAAGATGACCTTAACTTTAAAAATTGTTTGAGTATTTGACCCTGAGTCCCGGAGCATAAATGTTTCTGTAACTCATTTTAAGTTTCCAACTTCTGATTTCAGTTCGGCTGGTTCGCGCACTCAATCTTCACCAAAGAGGGCAACTACCCCCCTATAATGCGCGCGCTCATAGACAACATGTCCAAAAAGCAGAACTTCTCCCGATCCCGTCTCCCACACTTCACACCAAAAGAAGTGGAAATGTTAAAGGGATCCTATGACTTCCTTGGGTTAAACCATTATACTACTTATTTGGCTAAGAGGAAGACTGGACCGATTAATCCGTTCCCGAACTATGACGATGATATGGGAGTAGTTTTGTCGCAGAAGCCGGAGTGGCCGAAGTCTAACTCTACGTGGCTGAAGGTATCTTAATATACTTACACCATAATATGGTATTTTTTTAGTTTATTTTTAAGCTTAAAGTTATAAATGCGTAATAGAAAGTTGGCTATTTGAATAGGCAGTTCTAAGTACTTTTACCACAGAATAAGTAATAGTAGTACAAAGTACAGAAGCAGCACGCCGCATAGTAATTTATAGTACATTATGATATAAGTGCGGTAAGTTGAAAATTACAGCTGAGGCGATATTGCTAGCCCGAGCCGTAGGCGAGGGCTACAAGAAAGCAGAGGCTGTAATTATCAAAGCGCACGTATGTCATACGTTTTATAACATATTTGCGAGGAAATAAATAAAACTCGGACTTTGCATTTTTGCTTGTTTTCCATAATGATGAAATTTTGATACACTTGTAAGTATCTATTGGTCGATTTTTCTGCCTTTCACTTCGATTGTGAGGAAATCAAACAACAATAAAGTAAAAAAACAAAAATTGAAAAAAAAAAAATTTTAGTGACAAATTATAACATTTTGGAATGTGCTCATCAAGGCCTTTCATTTGATACCCATATTCAAAAATACAAAAAAATAATTTTTTTCTTAAATTTTAGTGACAAATTATGTAATTTTGGAATGTGCTAATCTAGGCCTTTCATTTGATACCCATACTCAAAAATTGAAAAAAAAAATTTTTTTTTAGATTTAGTGACAAATTATATTATTTTGGAATGTGCTCATCAAGGCCTTTCATTTGATACCCATATTCAAAAATCGAAAAATATTTTTTTTTCTTAAATTTTAGTGACACTTTATATTATTTTGGAATGTGCTCATCAAGGCCTTTCATTTGATACCCATATTCAAAAATCGAAAAAAAAAATTTTTTTTTTCTTAAATTTTAGTGACAAATTATATAATTTTGGAATGTGCTCATCAAGGCCTTTCATTTGATACCCATATTCTAAATCGAAAAAAACATTTTTTTTTCTTAAATTTTAGTGACAAATTATATAATTTTGGAATGTGCTCATCAAGGCCTTTCATTTGATACCCATATTCAAAAATCGAAAAAAAACATTTTTTTTTTCTTAAATTTTAGTGACAAATTATATAATTTTGGAATGAGCGCCTTTCATTTGATACCCATATTCAAAAATCGAAAAAAAAAATTTTTTTTTCTTAAATTTTAGTGACAAATTATATAATTTTGGAATGTGCTTATCAAGGCCTTTCATTTGATACCCATATTCAAAAACGGAAAAAATTTTTTATTGAAAAAATAAATTATATAATAGTAGATTATACACCAAGGGGATAAAGCACTGTTTTATGTCACGGGCGCTACATTGAATCCTGAACGTAACGAAGGACTCCAAATTTAACTCCCGAGCGCAGCGAGGGTGTTATAAGTTAATTCCCGAGCAAAGCGAGGGAATTAAGATTGAGTCCTGAGTGCAGTGAGGGATTCAAGCGCCCAAGAAAAAAACAGTTTTATCCCGGTGGTGTATACTCTACTTTTCTCACTTCATGCGAGACAATAAAAAACCAGGCTTAGTAGATAGTGTTTATACAGCATATCAAAAGTGCAAATTGATATTGGAGACATTAGTCCAATTATGGAAAGAAATGACAATAACTTTGTATAGTATTAATTTGGATATCATGTTTGACGCTTATTGTTTCCTTGAGCATCGAATAGATACACCACAGGCTGCTTGACTGCTTTGTAGCTGATAAATATTCAAAATAGACCAGAAGCACTGGTTCAGACACAGACTTTGCGCCTTTTGCAGTTTTCCATGTGTCAAAATCTTTATAGGCTTTCGGTATTTTTCCTTTGACTTTTCTGGGAGTAGATTATTGACAATGCCTATAGCATCTAATTTCTCGCTTCTGGAGTCAAAATACTTACATCACTCGACATTTTTTATTTATTTTTTCTTTGAAACATTTATAGAATCTTCTAAAGCTAGTAGTACTACTAGCTACGGCTATAGCAACTTCTTTCAGCTGGCATGGCCTACTCGATTTGACAAACAAATGAAGTTCGTCTCAGTGCGAATCTAGTGGGCCACGGCCTCGGTCTTCGAAAATCGAGTTGGCCGCGCCCGCTGAGGACACATTCTGTTTAGTGAAATTAGACTTTATGGACATAGCAATAAGAATTATGAAAGTGAAAATCACATTATTGACCAGCGGGTTGTAATAGAACATTATAACCCGGCTAAAGCCAAGAGATATAATGTCTTGCTTTCGGTAAGGTTTACATGACATATAATTCGGCATTGTCGAGCATGTGGTGTGAAAAGTAAATTTTATTCATAAAATGTTGACCAAGAGGTCAATCGCACATGACGCATCAGAAAAGATTCTGATATAAAAACTCTTTGCTAAGATTTAAAAAAGTACCGTTCGTTTTAGACGAAGCATCTTGATAAACCGTGCGTTTTACTTTACATTACCGCACAAGTTCGTGATGAGATACAATACGATATTGAAATTGGCGTAATAAGAGACCCTTTACGAGCAAATATGTTATAAAATAAATAGCGACTTTTGCCCCGACACAATAAAGTGCAATTTAGGTCGCGCAATGGCCTGCAGTACAGTTTATATTCACCTAGTAGTTGCCTCTCTTTCTATCGCGTGCTCTTACCTTTTCTAATGACGCAACGTTAAGGTTGTCTTCTTTTAAATGAACTGCGTAGCGTATATCATAATGTGAAAAACGTCAATTTTTTATTGGTTTTTTGTTTTTGACATCCGTATATATAGATATAGCGATTCTTCACGTTTAACTGTCAAAAGACGATGGATTTTAACAGTCGAGTGTCGATAAAACGCTATATCACGCAATATACGTGCTACAAGGATAATCTCTAATGCCGCATAGATATGGTAGATAGGGGCCATCAAATTGAACAACTTTCTTTCTCTAAGGGACCCTGAAATCGCGCAAACGAAACCAGCTGTTTCATACATTTTGATGTTTTCGTTATTATTTTTTGTATGGAACTGCTGATTTTTTTCGCGAATTCAGAGTTGGTCCCATACTGAAATTAAGCTGTGGTAAAAGTTGTTCAGTTTGATTGATGGTCTGATCAACCCCACGAGAGGTTTTGTATTAACTTGTATATCGTGTTTCGGTGGTGGTCATGCTAGGGTTGACTGACAGCACACACGTTGCAGGTGGTGCCGTGGGGCCTCCGGAAGACCCTGAACTGGATCAGGACCACGTACAACAACCCGCCCGTGCTCATCACTGAGAACGGGATATCTTTGGAACCAGGTCTGCACGACCCGCGCCGGATCAACTACATTGACGGGTACGAAAGCTATTATTTCTTTATGTGTACTAAGTAGTGGTAGTATTTATATCTAATCTGTTCTGCGGTAGTGGCCCTAAAAGACACCAGTCGATTTTCATATCAATGAGGTTACTTTGAAGCCTTGTGGTTCTCAGCCAAGGATTGATCGATCTATGATCTGAAAATAGAAGCACTATACACATTCAACTGATTAACCAGCATGCTAATAGGTGTTCGAGAAGTTCGGACTTGAGTTGGTAAGTAAATCTTAGGTTTTCCTGGAAAATCTGAGGATTTACCTAAGTTCGGGATTTCACTGGAACTTATAGACGGCCATATGCAACCCCGCCACAGCGGCGGCGCCAGTGTATATTTTCTTTGACCCCTCATCGAGTAGCAACAAGATGTCACCTAGGTATGCCATAAAATACAGGGTTGCCTGGGCCTGGGCGTAATCAAAAATGGGCAGTGATAAAAAATGGTAATTGTTTTGGGTATTATAAGGCAGTGTTGCGTACGGCCCGCTCGCCTGTTCCTATAAGAAGAGCATCTCAAGTATGATCTCAAGATAGCTCTTAACGTTGAGAGCGGTTGGTTTGTAAAGACGGGCCTGAAATTGCAGTTACCTGCGCGCGCTGCACGCCGCCGTGGTGAAGGACGGCTGCCGCGTGTACGGCTACACGTACTGGAGCCTCATCGACAACTTCGAGTGGACCAGGGGGTACTCGTGAGTACCATTCATTATACCTACTCTAATCTACTGTAATGCCATTTTTGACTCGTAGTCCCACCAATAATGTCCTACCGGTCTCATAGTTCCACTAGCCTTGGGTTCAAGGTTCCACTTTCAATTCAAAAATATAAATACCAAGACCCACTGATATATTTGCGTGATCGAATCAGAAACGAGGAGTTCCGCAGGAGAACTAAAGTAACCGACATCGCCCGAAGGATTGCTCAGCTGAAGTGGCAATGGGTGGGACACATAGCGAGAAGAACCGATGGCCGTTGGGGCGGGGCAGTTCTGGAATGGCGACCGCGCACCGGACGACGCTCCGCGGGTAGGCCCCCGACAAGGGGGACCGACGTGAGGGTGAAGGTCGCGGGAAGCCAGTGGATGCAGGCAGCGCAGGACCGATCGTCGTGGAGATCCTTAGGGGAGGCCTATAGTTGTACTATGTATTCTGTGCCTATACCCAGCAGCGGCTGATATGATGACTGATATATTTATTGAGGTTTAATGGTTCCACTGTCTCCGACTAGTAGAACTACATACTATAATGAGACCACGAGTTAAAAATCATTTTGTCCTGTTTTACTAGTTACCAGGGTCGGAAAATGTTAACATTGGATAAACAAGGTAACGTCAACGATCATTGATAGATATTTTGAAATGGGGTTAATTTAACCGCATCTGTGGTGTCTATTAGTGGTTCCCCAACCTGTGTAAGACATAGGAGTACCGAGTTCGATTCACAGGAGGGGGGCATATTAAATGGTTTGGTGGGTGGTAGGACTTATTTCAAGTCCGCCTGGCTAGCTACCACTACCTTACCCAAGTCTGACGCCATAACAAGAGTTAAAAAATTGTTGTGTTCCGGCAGTTAAGAGTAAGATAGCCAGTTCCTCAGTGGTGAGGATTCCGGGTGTAATGCGCTTACATTTTCGGCCTTATCATACCTAACATCAGGAGAGGTAATTGCCAAGCACTTTCCAGTCATGGAAAAAAAAATAGTAGTTCATTTGAGTAAAAAATAATTTAAATTTTGTCGTCTGTCACAGTGAACGTTTCGGTTTATTCGAAGTGGATTACTCATCGGCGCAGCGCACGCGCACGCCGCGCGCGTCCGCCGAGTACTACGCGCACATCGCCACGACACGGTGCCTGCCAGATCTACTCTCCGGGTATAAGCTTTAAGTACACCGTAAAGTTAGCATTCTACTGATATTAAACTATTACAAATCAATGTTTTTATTTTATTTTGTAGCGATAATACAGCGTGAAATTTTAATCATTTGGTTCCCGCCGTGTGGTGGTTCCACTCATGATTACAATCAACTTTTACTATGGGGCCAACTCTCCTGCTCGCAAAAAATAATCAGCTGTTCCATACAAAAGTGCAGTACCTACTCGACCTTAATGTTCCACAGGTTTCCGTTAACTTGGCTGTATTTTACATTTTTTAATTACATCTGGATTCTGTGAATCGGACCTTAAAACATTAAAAACTTTCCCATTTTTATTTGGACTTTAAAACAATATTTATAAAGTTAGGATTCCAGTCAAAATTAGAGATTTAATAAAAGAGATATATTTAAATTGCTTCAAAATATATTTCATATTCAAAATACACTCATGCGATCTCCACTTAACTATTAGCATAATTGGAAGACTAATAACATAAGGACACTTATTAAGTAATTTTTAACTATAATACACTTGTAAGTAACAAGAGCAAACAACTATTTTGATCCCTCATTTTAGTTCACGAAGTCGATTTGTTTATGATTTTAAGAATAAATTAAAAAAGTCTGTCTAAGTCTGTGGTATGAAAGTCTGTATTAAATCTGTGGTATGGAAATGCATAGTCAAAATAGTTTTAGAAGTTTTAACATTCATCATCAATAACAAATAATCATTGAACTTTAAAGAGGTAACTTACGGACATGAAGCTGTGAAACGAAATTAATGATCAAAATCATTGAAATATAAAGACCCATACTCTATTTGCTATTAAAAAAGATCTGAAAACGTAATTTTGTCTTGCACAGAATTAAGAAAGACTTGAACATAATCATTAGCAACTCACAGCTAAACCACGCTAAACAGACTTCGTGAATCTATTACATTTGACTACATACATTAATCTATAAAACAGCACCTTTTATAAACAGTGAGCAACTTTAAGTCCCATTTTGTAACTTTGAATCTGTTCAAAATGACAGAGACCAAGCATTTACAAATACCCCCAAGAATCAAAGGGACGGCAATAGTTCAAAAACTTTAAATACCTAAGTATGTGTTTAGTAAAAAAATATATTTAATAAACACGACTGCAATGACACTTCTTTTTGCCTGTCTGTCTGTCTGTTTTATTTACTTTTTAGCAGTCTTTTTTAAATATATTTTTTTTAATTAGGTAAGTATTTATTTTTATTTCATACATTTCAGTGACAAATTATTTAGTTTTGAAATGTGCTCATTAAGGTCTTTAATTATTATTTTCACGTTACAAAATGGCGTCAAGCAAATGCCATTTTGTAAGTATTTCTTTTTTCAAAAAATCTACAGCCTGTCACTCAGGGGATGTAAGGGTTCTAACCTTCCGGACGACTTCGTCATTTTCTTAAACTTGACGTTTTCCTAACTTGTTGATACCTCACACATACAAATGTATGTATCGGGCATTTAGAAGTTAATGGTGCATTAAAGAAACTCGCACACATACATACATGAACCCTGAACAAAATACACTTTTGTTTTGGGTAGTCATGTACAAATATGAAATGTTGTAAAAACTTCGTCGAGTTGGTGAAAAGATTGAAACAAAAATTCTGTATTTTATTAATTAGAATATTTCTATTCTTAAATTTATATATCAGTATTATTATTATTATTGCTCAGTTGCGAAATTATTTACATAATTGATTAATTATTCAACCAATCGATACTGAAATAGAATACTACATTAAAAATTTATTTAATATGTATAAATTATTTAAAATATAGGTCGCTTAAATTAACTATAAATTCGTAGTTTTCGTTAAACTTACAATAACAATATTTGATTGACATTATTAAGGCACTTAGGAAGTGAGTGATGTTTCACATTATATGTATGTTTTGAGCCTACGAAATTTGTCATAGCAAAATCTCAAAGAGGCAAGAATTGGGAGGAATATGGGCTTTTTACGTCACAAACATGTAAAACATCCGATATTGGTAATATTTTGTGTATACGGGACTACAAATTTTATCATCCTTCCAGATAATGCGTTTCTGACAGATTTTATCAAGTTTCATAAGTCAATTGAATACAATTTACTTTCGATTAACCCTTAATGACCCATAGACCCTCTGGCATTACCCACTGGTGGGTCGAATGGGAAATTGCGTTTCCGGTTCGACCCACTGCACTAAAGTTGGAATCGAGAGTTAAATGCAAAATTTTAAAATGTCGATTCTTATGATAGGTACTTTTTAAACATTGTATAAATTCGTTCAAAACTTTAAGTTCGCTCTGAATCGTGGTAATAGAAAATATGCTTTATTCAGTTGACATAAGGAACTTAAAATCCGTCAAAAATGCTTTCTTTCTACAACCACAAGTTCTATTAGAAATTCTTGCAATATCAGTGGCAACTTAAAGAGACGGAATGATCGAAAATAGGTAACATAGTAATATCAACTGTACATAATACAAATAAAGGAATAGTAACAATTTACTAAAGTAAATCGAAATTTAACAACTAAAATAGAACAAATTATTAATATTAAATAAATATAAGTACAATACTTATTACTTAATAATAAACTATAGTAACTATAGAGACAACATATGGAACTCAATATGACTATTTCATTTAGACACGCTGATAATAGAGACATGGACTGTTTACTAAACTACCACGGGAATATGAACCTTAATTCAGTACGACATAAAGTTGAAATGTCTCAAAAATTGAGATAATTATTCTAAGTACTTATTTATCAATTATTAAACTAACGAAGTCAAATAGAACACAAGTATTCAACAGTAATAATAAATACGTTTTTGAACTAGACATTTCATACGGCTCGAAGGACCAAGAAATTTATTAACACGTGACTTAATCGTCGTCTAATGCTGTTTTAAGTCTAAAGCTTTTTGGCGAACGAAATCAAAATTGGCCATTTTAATAGCTGGGCTGGTTTCTTGGCAGATCAAATTCATCGAACTTCGATATCAGCTATTTTTAACTGTCGAGGCCCAAGCCTTCCTTATGGGTGGATATGAGGATAAGGATTATGGGCCATAACCTACCACGCAGGCCCAATGCGGATCAGTCAGTGTTAATTACTGCAAATGCAGTCGGGACCAACGGTTTAACGTGTCTTCTGGAGCACGGAGGAGCTCGAGATAATAATTTTTTGGTCACCCATCCCATGACTGATCCTTGCGAAAGTTGCTTTCTGCAATCACAAGGTCAGGCGCTAAACCACTGCGCCATTAAGCTCGTCCTGCCATCCAACTTATAAATTAATAATCTATTTTTAAATTAATCTAGAAATACTGCTAAAAATAGGTCTCAAAGCTATAAATTGGTACTAGTAAACGCAATATAGTAAACAGTTCCATATACCTGCACCAGCGGCCACATTATCGGGTCGATTAGGCCTGTATACCTCCACCAGCGGCCATCGTCGGGCCGCTCAGGCCTGCGGCATCCTGCACTGGCTGCAGGCCTCCATGCCGTCGCTGAACTCCTCGATCTGGAGCGTCATCTCGAAGAAGTCGTACTTCTCGTGCACTAAACGTGTGGCTTCTTCTAGAACCTTCTGCGGGCTTACGCCTGTCCCTGCAATGTAACGACGTGGATTTTATACACCGTTCATTTTTAAGTATATCTAAAAATGAAATGATAAGTAAAAGAAAGAGATACGCTGATTACTTTTTTTAAATGTACTTAAAAAAATATCACTTTATTCATAAAAAAACAAGCAAAGTTATACAGGAGGTCGAAAGAGTAAAAGAAATAAAACATTTTATATGTATAACACCCGAGGGGACAAAGGAGTACCATGGGAAAATTAGAGTCAAAGTCGAAGTAAAATTGAATCGTCAATATTTTCCTACCACCCGTTCCACACGTTTTTAACTGACAAGAAGAACGGGCGCAAGAAACTTATCAGCTTTAACAGCTATAAGTATATTTAATCTATATGTTATAGGCAAACCCCGAAGTCCAGGCGCTCCTAGGTTTGCCTAGTCAAACCTCAGGTTTGACAAGAAGGCTTAGTCAAAGTCCAAAACTAATAGCGTGTTTCGGGCTTTGACTAACGCATTTATAGCCAAACCTAGGAGAGACTAACTTGGACAGTCGAACACCGAAACGCAATTCGATCAAATCAGGGTTCGACCAGTCTGACTTAAATTAGGTACAGAATATGTTTTTTTTTTGTATTTAAAAGTATGAAAACACATTCTTTAGAGTGATAATTAAATTAAATTAATAATCTTCTTGTGAAACAAAGATTTCTGTTGTCTGTTAAAAAAAATAACCACGAAATTTATATGCATATCTTAAATTTTGGTTATTTTTTTTTAATAGACAAAAGAAATCTTTGTTTCACAGGAAGATTGTTGATTTAGTAACATTTTCAGTCTAAAGAATGTATTTTTACACATTTACATACAAAATAACACCCTAATTTAAGTCTGACTGATCAAACCCCGATTTGATCGTATTTAGTTACGGCGTTTGACTATCCAAGTTGGTCTCTCCTAGGTTTGGCCATACATTCGTTAATCAAAGCCCGAAATTCGCTTTAGTTTTGGACTTTGACTAAGCCTTCTTGTCAAACCTGAGGTTTGACTAGGAAAACCTAGGATCGCCTGAAGTTCGGGGTTTGACTATAACATATATTTATAAGGGCCGTGGCTTAAAGGGGTATATCTATAATATGTCAAATTAATATGTATGAGATAGGGTAGGTGCCACACACAATAAAAATATATTTAATAAGGAGATATTTATTCAGAGGGTTTCACGGGCAAAAATATTTGTTCGTGGTACCCCAAGGAAAACTTTGACTGCGAGACCACGGGCAAGTAACGGGGTATTCCTGATCGAAGATCCGTCACTATAAATGTATGAATAACCAAAAAATGTATTGAATCAAGAAGTACCTATCCATTGTTAATTAGGTAGGAAAATACAAGTAGCCGGCGACAGAACTATTTCATACGTCAGAAATTGAGCTACACGACAGAAAGAGAAGTGAGTGAATACAGTGCTGTGCAACCTGAATAGGCATGACGAATATATATTTTTTATTTTATGTTACATAAATTACCTCTCAAAAAAAGAAATATTGGTAAAAGAATTATTTCGCTAGCATGAAAACTGCCCGAGATATCAGTTTGAAATGCACAGAAATTGGACTCATCCAAAATCGCTCCATACTAACGGCTACCTAGTTATGACGTCACGCCTAGGTAGTTTATATGCAACGCGTAGGAAATTTGCTCAGCAGCTATATTAATTATATTGTGTTTATCAAAATGGTTTCTTAGACAAATTTGCTATACATTTTATGGTCTAATTAAAGGTATTATTTATTTTCATTTGTATACTTATTAAATGGACTTTTCCACCCAACTTTGAAGGGTCATAAAACAAATAATACGCAATATATAAAACCAAGAGGTATACAAGCTACTCTAAAAGTTTAATATGTTTACGATTTTTGTGAGTATTTCGTTATTTTATTCATCAGTCGTCATCCCTATTGCACTTTACTGTGTCGGAGCAAGAGGTCGGTATTTATTTAAATTATTTTGCGAAATGTATCTTCAGTACTTGTACTATTATGTATTCTGTGTCTGTAAGCAAAAGTATTCCAATGTTGACGAACTGTCGATGATGAGACGGTGACGATGAGCACTCACGTATGGCGAGGTGCGCGGAGAGCGCGGTCTTGTCGAGCGACAGCGCCCACATGCGCAGGTTGTGCACGCGCACCACGCCCGGCAGCGACAGGAATGTGTTAGCCACGTCCTGGGGAACACATGCCAAATTAATTAATACACAATGATAAATAAATTCAATTAAATTCAAATTTAAAATCATTTATTCAGTCTAGGCTGTTACAAGCACTGTGAATGTCATAGAAGCTACGCTATCGGTTCGCAAACCCTAATAGTACGAGCGGGGACCGTAAGATTGCCTACGTCATCTGATACCACGATCAAACACACGGAGAATGATCAGAAAAGTGATGTTTAGCTTGGATCAATCGGTCTGCGAAAGCTGAATTGGCCGGAACTATAAAAAAACGGGCCACTTCCGGCCAATTCAGCTTTGGCAGACTGATTGTTTCACCGTGGTATCAGATGACGTAGGCGAAGGGGTCCAATTCGACACCTTTGAGTCCGTCTGCCAAGTACTTCTGGCCATATAAGAACTGGCAGACTACGTTTTTTTTTGTCTTTACCAATGAACGGGTAACTGATGCTATTAGTATTATTTCGGTATGAAATGACGTAAGTGACCCCTATATTTTTTTATCGGAAGTGGCCCGTTTTTTTATAGTTCCGGCCAATTCAGCTTTGGCAGACCGATTGATCTAAACTAAGCATCACTTCTGATCATTATCCATGGGTTTGATCGTGGTATCAGATGACGTAGGCAATCTAACGTTCCCCGCTTGTACTATAAGCGGAAGACCTTGTAACGAGAAGAACCGCCAAGAAACTCGTCAAGGGCTGCTTTTTTCTCCCTGTATATTTCATACAGAGTCGTCAACTTTGAAAAATGACCTCCACATTTAAAGTGAGGTCATTGTCCATCACAATAATTAACAAAAGTTTACACGCAATAGGTAGGTTGAAATCAATTACGATAGGTAATAGGGTATTTTCCAAATTCTTTAAAACTGCTTTTATTTAAAGATTGAGACGAACGATTTAACAGAAAAATATTTAAAAAATAATTAATGTCTTTTTTCTTCATTAAACCAATTAATGTTTAACTGATTTTTAAATAGTTTTGAATCTACCGCCAAAACGCTCGGTTCGATGACGTCTACCGTGTGACGTCATCTTTGTGTAAACAATAGAGTAAATTGTTACACAGACTACATAGGTGTTAAAATTTTTTACACAAAGTTGACGTCTCACAGTAAACGACGTCGAACCGAGCGTTTTGGCGGTAAATTAAAAACCATTAAAAATAAATTAGACTTTAATTGTTTTAATAGAGAAAAAAGACATAAATTTATTTATTTTTATTTTTCTGTTAAATCGATCGTCCCAATCTTTAAATTTAAGCAGTTTTCAAAAAATTGGAAAATACCCTATTGTGAGAGTAAATAACTTAAAACTAGTTGAGAAATCACTCTGTCTGCTACTCGAAAGTGCTCCTAAGTAGTCAATATTTGCCAAAAAACACTTGATACACGATATAAAAAATCTTACAATTCAATATGCGTTAAGAAAAGTACTCAGAAGCAGACCCATTCCCACTGGCAAATAAAAAATATAGACTGTTCTACCGATGAAACCTACCATTTTGTCAAAGAAACATGGTCCTTCCTAGACAGCTTAAAACACTGTATTGGGGAAGTGTTTTTTTTTGTCTTGTCTTGTGGAAAATGTTTAGTTTCATTGGTAGAACACTCCCTTAAGTTAATTAAAACGACTTCAAATGACAGTGTATGACAGTTGCTATAAGTAATATATCGGGTCATTTTGAACTTACCATCCAAATTTTAAGGATGTGTCCAGTCCATGAAACTTAACAACTTTCTCTAAGAAACATGTGTCGAATTTCGCCACAAAATTTTAGTCAGCCCATACTAAATTGATCACGTGATCTCTTTAATTTGTATGAAAAGTCAATTTTTATTTTACATATTTGACCATGTGTTTCTTAGAGAAGGTTGTTCAGTTTCATGGGCTGAACACATCCTCAAAATTTGAATGGTGGATACAAAATGAACTTGTATTTGTCCGACTGATTTTAAACCTAAACACATTGGACTTTAAATTCAATATTGATTGACAAAATTTGGCATATGCTGAAATTTTAATCAAACAGGTTGAAATTTTATTCATTTGGTTCCCGCAGTGGGTGATTCTACTCATGATAATAAGCAACTTTTACTATGGAACCAACTTTGACATCGCGGAAAAAACAGCTGTTCCATACATTAAGGTCCAGTAGGTATTGCGCTTTTGTATGGAATAGTTGTTTTTTTTCGCGATATCAGAGTTGGCCCCAAAGTAAAAGTTGCTCTTAATCATGAGTGGAACCACCCCACTGCGGGAACCAAATTAATATGAAGCGTGTATACAGTGGTATCCAGATAAGACAACAGTTGATTTTCGTGTCCTTAATGATGTTGAAGGTGGTGATGATGATGATGATGAACAGGAACTATTGAGCTACATACCTGGAAGTCTAGCCCCCTGGGCGAGCCCTCCATAAGCACGAGCAGCGTGTCCTTGATGATGTTGAAGGTGGTGATGATGATGATTTACAGGAACTATTGAGCTGTACCTGGAAGTCTAGCCCCCTGGGCGAGCCCTCCATGAGCACGAGCAGCGTGTCCTTGATGATGTTGAAGGTGGTGATGATGATGATGAACAGGAACTATTGAGCTGTACCTGGAAGTCTAGCCCCCTGGGCGAGCCCTCCATGAGCACGAGCAGCGTGTCCTTGATGATGTTGAAGGTGGTGATGATGATGATGAACAGGAACTATTGAGCTGTACCTGGAAGTCTAGCCCCCTGGGCGAGCCCTCCATGAGCACGAGCAGCGTGTCTTTGATGATGTTGAAGGTGGTGATGATGATGATGAACAGGAACTATTGAGCTGTACCTGGAAGTCTAGCCCCCTGGGCGACCCCTCCATGAGCACGAGCAGCGTGTCCTTGATGATGTTGAAGGTGGTGATGATGATGATGAACAGGAACTATTGAGCTGTACCTGGAAGTCTAGCCCCCTGGGCGAGCCCTCCATGAGCACGAGCAGCGTGTCCTTGATGATGTTGAAGGTGGTGATGATGATGATGAACAGGAACTATTGAGCTGTACCTGGAAGTCTAGCCCCCTGGGCGAGCCCTCCATGAGCACGAGCAGCGTGTCCTTGATGATGTTGAAGGTGGTGATGATGATGATGAACAGGAACTATTGAGCTGTACCTGGAAGTCTAGCCCCCTGGGCGACCCCTCCATGAGCACGAGCAGCGTGTCCTTGATGATGTTGAAGGTGGTGATGATGATGATGAACAGGAACTATTGAGCTGTACCTGGAAGTCTAGCCCCCTGGGCGAGCCCTCCATGAGCACGAGCAGCGTGTCTTTGATGATGTTGAAGGTGGTGATGATGATGATGAACAGGAACTATTGAGCTGTACCTGGAAGTCTAGCCCCCTGGGCGACCCCTCCATGAGCACGAGCAGCGTGTCCTTGATGATGTTGAAGGTGGTGATGATGATGATGAACAGGAACTATTGAGCTGTACCTGGAAGTCTAGCCCCCTGGGCGAGCCCTCCATGAGCACGAGCAGCGTGTCCTTGATGATGTTGAAGGTGGTGATGATGATGATGAACAGGAACTATTGAGCTGTACCTGGAAGTCTAGCCCCCTGGGCGAGCCCTCCATGAGCACGAGCAGCGTGTCTTTGATGATGTTGAAGGTGGTGATGATGATGATGAACAGGAACTATTGAGCTGTACCTGGAAGTCTAGCCCCCTGGGCGAGCCCTCCATGAGCACGAGCAGCGTGTCTTTGATGATGTTGAAGGTGGTGATGATGATGATGAACAGGAACTATTGAGCTGTACCTGGAAGTCTAGCCCCCTGGGCGACCCCTCCATGAGCACGAGCAGCGTGTCCTTGATGATGTTGAAGGTGGTGATGATGATGATGAACAGGAACTATTGAGCTGTACCTGGAAGTCTAGCCCCCTGGGCGAGCCCTCCATGAGCACGAGCAGCGTGTCCTTGATGATGTTGAAGGTGGTGATGATGATGATGAACAGGAACTATTGAGCTGTACCTGGAAGTCTAGCCCCCTGGGCGAGCCCTCCATGAGCACGAGCAGCGTGTCTTTGATGATGTTGAAGGTGGTGATGATGATGATGAACAGGAACTATTGAGCTGTACCTGGAAGTCTAGCCCCCTGGGCGACCCCTCCATGAGCACGAGCAGCGTGTCCTTGATGATGTTGAAGGTGGTGATGATGATGATGAACAGGAACTATTGAGCTGTACCTGGAAGTCTAGCCCCCTGGGCGAGCCCTCCATGAGCACGAGCAGCGTGTCTTTGATGATGTTGAAGGTGGTGATGATGATGATGAACAGGAACTATTGAGCTGTACCTGGAAGTCTAGCCCCCTGGGCGACCCCTCCATGAGCACGAGCAGCGTGTCCTTGATGATGTTGAAGGTGGTGATGATGATGATGAACAGGAACTATTGAGCTGTACCTGGAAGTCTAGCCCCCTGGGCGAGCCCTCCATGAGCACGAGCAGCGTGTCCTTGATGATGTTGAAGGTGGTGATGAGCACCAGCACCGAGAACAGGAACGTGCAGATCGGGTCTACCAGGTTCCACTCCGGCTGTACAATACCACCAATACATTATTAATAAATAACAAGTTATTAATATTTAAAGAGCTCGATGGCGTTAGGGCTTTGCATATCAAAATATGTCAAAAGCGTGCGTGTGATATGATATCACACGCACGCTTTTGACATATTTTGTTATTTCCTTTTGTAATAAAGGAATTTTGTGCGGATACAAGACGAACGCATACCGCATCGCTACCGTTCCGTGGACATAGTTTCAGGACGCAAGATCCAAGCAATCATTATAACTTTTCATTGAGATTGAGATAATATCCTCCCAGAGGAAATGCCTACGTCCAGCATTAAACCACAGAATACATAGTACAACAGAAGCCGCATTTCGCAACATAATTTAATTAAATAACGACTCTTGCTGCGACTCAATAAGGCGCAATTCAGATCGCACACCGCTACAGCGGCTACAGTTATATTCACCTAGAAGTTTTCTCTCTTTCTATCGCGTAGCTCTCATCTCTTCTGACGCCGTTAGGGTTGTCGTCTTTTAAATGAACTGCGTAGCATTATATCATAAAAGGAAAGCGATTTTACGTACTATGGTTAAAGAAAATCTTACAATAATATTCGAACATTTCTATGATATTCAATAATCTAATTAGGTACCTACCTAGTTAGATAGGTAGGTACTTAGTTGTTTATCGTTACTTGTCCTATTTCGTTACCTATATAGTAAACAGTTCTTGTTTCTTGTGTCATACCTACAACACCTTTCACAAATTATGCTTTCTTACGAAGTCAAATAATTGTCATTAATAATTTATTACGTAGGTAAGTAAGTAGGTACACACGACGGCACTTTAGACTATACATATAGGTACATGTTGACCTTGAGACCGCCTTTATGCCCTACGACCTACGTAGTAAAAGCTGTTTTTGCAGTTGAACTGTATGACCTGTAGTGTGAACCTACCTATTCTGTAAATAATTATTTCAATAAATAGTTGGGTGAAGATTGTTTACCAACAAGGACAGGTAGGTACCTACCTAAGAATAAACAGACTAGGTACTAAATACTAACTAAACACCTACCTATAAGTAGACAAGCATTCTTCTGATCTGAATCTTTCGATGTCGTTTGTTTGGAAGTTTGAAAAACGTGAGGTTTGTTTGTATTCTTTTATTAGGGTTCCGTCGTCCGTACCCAAAGGGAAATAAACGGAACCCAATTTACCTTTGTTCGTCTCTCGGCAATGAAAAAAATAACAATTTTTCATTTGTTTTTTTACTCTGACACCCATCCACTGCACAATAATTACGTGGTTTCGACATTTCGACAAAGAAAATATACACTATGATTTCGAGGAGTAAGCGCGGGAAACGTGCGGTGCGAGCGCTCAGGCGGGCGTGCGGCGACCCTCTGCCAGATGTATCGTGGACGATACGCCGAACGGTAGGTGAATAACGCGTGGCCTTGAGCGAGTGATGGAGGCCTGATTAAACTAATGGTTTGTCTGTCATGATGAAGAGTGTACCTTGAAGTATATGACGATGGCGGCGATGAGCACGCCGAAGCTCTGCAGGAAGTCCCCCAGCACGTGTATGAAGGCCGCGCGCACGTTGATGTTCTGTTGGTGCGAGTGCCCGTGCGCCTGAGACCCGGAGCTCTCTGCGTCAGAGTCTCCACGCTCCTTCTGTTACAAGTAAAGGATAGTATAAAAACAGGGTTGGAAAAACAGATTTTTTCGATTTTTTACTTGAGCCTTTAAATCCACTTAATATAAGCATAACGCGCTTTTGTTTTACTTATTTAACACTTTAATTCAGAAGAAACACAAGAAAAGGTAAAAAAAACAGTTAAAATAAAAATGCCTGGTGGAAGTGAAATATTAGGACAAATGATTTGGCAGTGTTTTAAAGAAAAAACAGTTTAAAGCAGTAATTTTAACACAAAGTTACTTTTAACATACATTTTTCTATGGGTCTATCAATTATTTAAAATTAAGAATTTTATATTTTTTTGATTTTTATACAAATAGGCTTAGAATAATAAAGCCAAGAATGATAGTATCCTAAAAGGCGGTCTGTCAAAAGTGAGGCAAAAATGAAATTTATGTGTGCGTAAGGTGCTTGTGTTTACGCTCGACGAAACGCACACAGCAAAAAACTAATCAAAGTCAAAGTCAAAGTCAAATAAGCTTTATTCAAATAAACTTAATTATTAAGTACTTTTGAATCGTCTATATTTTCCTACCACCCGTTCCAGACTTTTTTAGCTGACAAGAAGAACGGGCGCAAGAAACTTATCAGCTGTAACAGCCATAAGTAACGATATTTACAAACTTGAATACCTATATCGTTACCAGAAAATAACAACAGGGTGACAGGATTATTGGCAACAACATAGACTTATTATATTACTTCAACAAAGTACTTATTAGCAAGTTATGTGTTACATCATTTCCACGCATTTAGATCTTTAAGATAATCATCTACTTTAAAATAAAATGTTACCAGTACATGAAATTTTCCCTTAAAAGTAGGGAAATTGAAACCATCGTCGTACTTAGAGTTGCGATTGTGTAGATTTCACCATTTACATGTAACTAGAGTTTGCTTGTCAAAACTAGAGATGGGCTAGGGTTTAAACCGAAAGTCTATATATTATATATATTTTTTAAATAAGATGTCGACTGTGCAATGCTAAAAATGTCAAAATTAAAGATGGTGCGAACTTTTTTGTTTATGAACCGGCAGACAACTTTTTTGTTTGAGAGCCGATTTCGATGAAACTCGGTTCGGGGTATTATTTTAACAAGATAACAGCAACGCAATGTTAAAAATGTAAAACATCCAAGATAGCGGCCAACTTTTTTGTTTGTGGGTCGATTTCGATGAAACTCGGTTCAGGGCACTATTTTCACAAAAAAAACAGCAACACAATGGTAAATATATAAAACATTCAAGATGGCGGTCAACTTTTTTGTTTGTGGGCCGATTTCAATGAAACTCGATTCAAGGTACTATTTTAATAAGATAACAGCAACGCAATGTTAAAAATATAAAACATCCAAGATGGCGGCCAACTTTTTTGTTTTTGGGCTGATTTTGATGAAACTTGGTTCGGGGTACTATTTTAACAAAAAAACAGCAACGCAATATTAAATATATATATAATCCAAGATTGCGGCCAACTTTTTTGTTTGTGGGCCGATTTCGATGAAACTCGGTTCAGGGCACTATTTTCACAAAAAAACAGCAACGCAATATTAAATATATAAAAAATTCAAGATGGCGGCCAACTTTTTTGTTTGTGGGCCGATTTCGATGAAGCTCGGTTCGGGGTATTATTTTGATAAGAAAATAGCAACGCAATGTTAAAAATATAACAAATCCAAGATGGCGGCCAACTTTGTTGTTTGTGGGCCGATTTCGATGAAACTCGGTTCGGGGTACTATTTTGACAAGAAAACAGCAACGCAATGTTAAAAATATAAAAAAATCCAAGATGGCGTCCAACTTTTTTGTTTGTGGGCCGATTTCGATGAAACTCGGTTCGGAATATTATTTTAACAAGGAAACAGCAACGCAATGTTAAAAATATAAAAAATCCAAGATGGCGGCCAACTTTTGTGTTTGTGGGCCGATTTCGATGAAACTCGGTTCGAGGTACTATTTTAATAAGATAACAGCAACGCAATGTTAAAAATATAAAACATCCAAGATGGCGGCTAACTTTTTTGTTTGTGGGCTGATTTTGATGAAACTTGGTTCGGGGTACTATTTTCACAAAAAACAGCAACGCAATGGTAAATATATAAAAAGTTCAAGATGGCGGTCAACTTTTTTGTTTGTGGGCCGATTTCAATGAAACTCGATTCGAGGTACTATTTTAATAAGATAACAGCAACGCAATGTTAAAAATATAAAACATCCAAGATGGCGGCCAACTTTTTTGTTTGTGGGCTGATTTTGATGAAACTTGGTTCGGGGTACTATTTTAACAAAAAAACAGCAACGTAATATTAAATATATATAAAATCCAAGATTGCGGCCAACTTTTTTGTTTGTGGGCCGATTTCAATGAAACTCGGTTCAGGGCACTATTTTCACAAAAAAACAGCAACGCAATATTAAATATATGAAAAATTCAAGATGGCGGCCAACTTTTTTGTTTGTGGGCCGATTTCGATAAAACTCGCTTCGAGGTACTATTTTAGCAAGATAACAGCAACGCGATGTTAAAAATAAAAAAAAAACAAAGATGGCGGCCAACTTTTGTGTTTGTGGGCCGATTTCGATGAAACTCGGTTCGAGTTACTATTTTAATAAGATAACAGCAACGCAATGTTAAAAATATAAAACATCCAAGATGGCGGCTAACTTTTTTGTTTGTGGGCTGATTTTGATGAAACTTGGTTCGGGGTACTATTTTAACAAAAAAACAGCAACGCAGTATTAAATATATAAAAAATCCAAGATGGCGGCCAACTTTTTTGTTTGTGGGCCGATTTCGATGAAACTCGATTCAGGGCACTATTTACACAAAAAAACAGCAACGCAATGTTAAATATATACAAAATTCAAGATGGCGGCAAAACTTTTTGTTTGTGGGCCGATTTCGATGGAACTCGGTTCGGGGTACTATTTTAGCAAGATAACAGCAACGCAATGTTAAAAATATAAAAAACCAAGATGGCGGCCAACTTTTTTGTTTTTGGGCCGATTTCTATGAAACTCGATTTGGGGCAATGTTTTAACAAAAAAACAGCTATGCAATGTTAAAAATATATAAAAATCCAAGATGGTGGTCAACTTTTTTGTTTGTGGGCCGATTTTGATGAAACTCGGTTCGCGGTACTATTTTAACAAAAAAACAGCAACGCGATGTTCCACATATAAAAAATTCAAGATGGCGGCAAACTTTTTTGTTTTATGGGCCGATTTTAGTGAAACTTGATTTAGGGCACTATTTTTCCAAGAAAACAGCAACGCATGTTAAAAATATAAAAATTCCAAGATGGCGGCTAACTTTTTTGTTTGTGGGCTGATTTTGATGAAACTCGGTTAAGAGTACTATTTGAACAAGAAAATAGCAACGAAATGTTAAAAAAAAATCCACGATGGCATCTAAATTTTTGTTTGTGCCTGATATCGATGAAACCCGGTTTCGGGTATTATTTTTAAAAGAAAACAGCAAAGCAAAGTAAAATACCGGCCAAGTGCGAGGCGGACTTGCGCACGAAGGGTTCCGTACCAAATCAGCAAATAATCACTTTTGTGGTATGGGAGCTTTTCTTATTTGTTTTTCTTTTTTTTCAACCGAGTTACATCGAAATAAACCCAAAAACATAGTTCACCGCTATCAACCCTTTGTCATTTTTAGGGTTCCGTACCCAAAGGGTAAAAACGGAACCCTATTAGTAAGACTCCGCTGTCCGTCTGTCTGTCTGTCACAAGGCTGTATCTCATGATCCGTGATAGCTAGACAGTTGATTTTTTTACAGATAATGTATTTCTGTTGCTGCTACAAGTAAAAATACTAAAAAAAGAATAAAATATATGTTTAAGGGCAGCCCTTAAACATCCAGTCATACAGCAAACAGTATTTTTTGCTGTTTTTGGTACAAAACCCTTCATGCGCGAGTCCGACTCGTACTTGGCCGATTTTTAACATTTTTATTTATATTGATATTGCTGTTTTCTTATCAAAATAGTACCCTGAACCAAGTTTAATCAAAATCGGCCCACAAACAAAAAGTAAGATGTTATCTTGGATTTTTTTATGTTTTTAACATTTGGTTGCTGTTTTCTTATCAAAATAGTATCCCGAACCAAGTTTCAGCGAAAGCGGCCCACAAACAAAAAAGTTGGCCGCCATCTTGGATTTTTTATTTTTAGCATTGCGTTGCTCTTTTCTTGTTAAAATAGTACTCCGAACCGAGTTTCATCGAAATCGGCCCACAACCAAAATAGTTAACTGCCATCTTGGATTTTTTATATTTTTAACATTGCGTTGCTATTTTCTTATCAAAATAGTACCCCGAACCGGGTTTCATCGAAATCGACCGACAAACAACAAAGTAGGCCACCATCTTGGAATTTTTTTTATTTTTAACATTGCGTTGCTGTTTTGTTGTCAAAATAGTACGCCGAACCAAGTTTCATCGAAATCGGCCCTCAAACAACAAAGTTGGCCGCCATCTTGGATTTTTTATATTTTTAACATTGCGTTGCTGTTTCCTTGTTAAAATAATATTCCGAACCGAGTTTCATCGAAATCGGCCCACAAACAAAAAAGTTGGACGCCATCTTGGATTTTTTTATATTTTTAACATTGCGTTGCTGTTTTCTTGTCAAAATAGTACCCCGAACCGAGTTTCATCGAAATCGGCCCACAAACAACAAAGTTGGCCGCCATCTTGGATTTGTTATGTTTTTAACATTGCGTTGCTATTTTCTTATCAAAATAGTACCCCGAACCGAGCTTCATCGAAATCGACCGACAAACAACAAAGTAGGCCACCATCTTGGAATTTTTATATTTTTAACATTGCGTGGCTGTTTTGTTGTCAAAATAGTACGCCGAACCAAGTTTCATCGAAATCGGCCCTCAAACAACAAAGTTGGCCGCCATCTTGGATTTTTTATATTTTTAACATTGCGTTGCTGTTTCCTTGTTAAAATAATATTCCGAACCGAGTTTCATCGAAATCGGCCCACAAACAAAAAAGTTGGACGCCATCTTGGATTTTTTTATATTTTTAACATTGCGTTGCTGTTTTCTTGTCAAAATAGTACCCCGAACCGAGTTTCATCGTAATCGGCCCACAAACAACAAAGTTGGCCGCCATCTTGGATTTTTTATATTTTTAACATTGCGTTGCTGTTTTGTTGTCAAAATAGTACCCCGAACCCAGTTTCATCGAAATCGGTCCTCAAACAAAAAAGTTGGCCGCCATCTTGGATTTTTTATATTTTTAACATTGCGTTGCTGTTTTTTGTCAAAATAGTACCCCGAACCCAGTTTCATTGAAATCGGCCCTCAAACAACAAAGTTGGCCGCCATCTTAGATTTTTATATTTTTAACATTGCGTTGCTGTTTCCTTGTTAAAATACTACTCCAAACCGAGTTTCATCGAAATCGGCCCACAAACAAAAAAGTTGGCCGCCATCTTGGATTTTTATATTTTTAACATTGCGTTGCTGTTTTCTTGTCAAAATAGTACCCCGAACCGAGTTTCATCGAAATCGGCCCACAAACAAAAAAGTTCGCCACCATCTTATATTTTTTATCATGTAATTTTTTCAAATGAGAACATTGCGTTTTTTCAATGCTAGCAACCATTTTAGTAGATAAGTAGTTGTCGAATTGCGTGGAATCTTAATTATGTAATTGAGATGTGTTTAACTTTTAATTGATCAACTAAGTAAATGCGGGGGAAATTTTTTCCCCGTACTGGCAACATTTTCATAAAATATGAAGTGACAAATATAGTTATTTTTGATGAATGATTTACGTAAAAATGTAAGTGAAAACACGTTAATTAGACGTGAAATGTTATCTACAATCTTTCTAGTGTTTTTTCGATGTAATGTGACCTGATTGTGACATCCGTTCATTGCGCAAACCCTCATTTTTATTGAAATTTTCGGGAGTTGTGTTCGACACGAATATCACTAGAGAAATGGCGGGCCGAATAGTCATACTTAGCCATTCTGGCTCAGTTTGAGTTGCCTCACCATACGGACGCGGACTAGGTATCTGGGTCTTATTAATCTAAGCAAATAGGAAAGAAAAAAAAGGCAATGGGGTTGGCAACGCAAAGCTAATCGCAGATGGCGCCAGCGGCGGTCTAACCGCTATCAATACTTTGATTGGTTAAAATATGCCACAAATGACATTTGATATTTGAAACAACCAATCAAATGTTTTGGTACAACCGCTTGTGGCGCCATTAGTTCCTCAGTTTCCATCCCCATTTGATCCAATCAATGATTTTTATACAAAAAATCACTTGATTTAAATAATAATTTAAATCAAAGTGATTTAATCATGCCAACCCTGATAAAAATAATGTTGTATCTCACAAAAATACTGTTTATTACTAGTGGCCGCCTTTAGAACAATAGTTACCTTGTTGTTGAGCACAGGGTTGCTGGCGCCGTGGCTGTGCCCGTGGCCGCCGCCGCCGTGGCTGTGCCCGTGCTGGTGCAGCGTCAGCCCCATGCTGTGGACAACAAATATTAACGAGATAGCTCACACAATATTATAATAGTACTTAACGTACAGAATCCCATCTGCGCGAGGACAATCAAACAATAAGCTACTCTCGCAGCACGGCAATAAAGTACAATTTGAAATTTCACAGCGTATGCAACTTCTCTTTCTGTCATGTTAGTCGTGTAGCTCTGTCTCAACCGACACGCGACATCCCTCGTGCGCTGGCTCGACTGAGTGAGCCGCGAGCAGTAGGTGGCAGTAGGCTAATATAAAAATTTAAGCACGGAGTGAATGAGGTCTCCCTGGTTACGTTTACAAATACAATACACAAACCCCCTTACTTATTTAGATTGTGTATCAGAAATTCAGAAGTATACTACACAATGGTTACTCTCTGTCTAAACTATTTCAGTTTGACAGTATTTTATTTTATTTATTTATTAAATAGAAAGGGACAAAATACTATGATACATAATAATATGTTATATGTTTCTTTAGTAAGGCCGAAAAATTTTGACAAAAAATATAACAATGTATTTTTCTCTCAGTGCATTCTATCAGTGCGGAAATGCATTTCAATACTTTTTTACAAATTACTTCCCGCACAAGTGCGTGCACAAGTACTAGTCCAATTAATGAGCATATTTGTTGTATGGAGACTTCCGAATAATTCTCCCGTCTATGAAATTTGGCATGTGATGAAGTTAGGTAATAAAGATTACAGATACACAATAAGCCAATAAATTTTGTAACGAGAAGTAAGGTATTTTTACCTAAATATGAAAATTGCTTATATCTATCTGTGAATATTTCCTCTGGCTGAAACACTTTCTGTATACGTACTTATGTACTTGTTATAATAAGTATGTAAAGGAATCCAATTCTTTTTCGATTTTAGAGGTACTTCAAATTCAATTTTTAACATTTTTCAATATATCTTCTATTGAAAAAAATATCTGTTGATTATTATTTTTTAATATGTTTTTGTATCTTTAAATACATAGCTTTGTTCAGTAAGCCAATAAATTTTCTTCTTCAATCATATTTTTTTAATTTTTTGACTTTAAGAGGTTATTTACGTAATGTGAAAAAATAGTCGGTCCACTTTTATACGTTTATTAGATAAATTATTTTATATTAAAACAGATTTAACAATAATCCAATCATTTTTTGAACGCGCATATATTTTTAAGGATAGTCGCCGATTTATGATAGAGCATAAGGGTTGACCTCCACTTGACTACTCTGCGCTGCTTTGCCACGCACTTTTGGAGTAGAGTGTAGGCGAGTTTTGTGGCCACCGTGCTCACTACAGTACATAGGTAGTCTAAAACAAAGTCGCTTCCCGCTGTTTGTCACTATGTAACCTTAGATGTTTAAAACTACGCAACGGCTTTTGATGCGGTTTTAGTGATAGAGTGATTCAAGAGGTAGGTTTATATGTATACATGGTGTCAAATTCCACACTACACCGAAGCGAAGCGAGGGCGGGTATCTATATATTACAGTAAAAACCCGTTTTTAGTAAAAACGCGTTTTGACTAGTCAAAACTAGTTTTTACTTAAGGCCTTTGTTGCAACTAGTATTTACTGCTGCTAAAGAAATATTATTAGTTAAAACTAGTTTTGACTAGTCAAAACGCGTTTTAACAAACTGATTAAGTAAGAACTGTTTCGAGCTAGGTCAAACTTCATCGTACCTCATTCTGATTGGTCGAGAGATGTCACCTGACTCGGGGGTGACACCTGTTGCTTTGTAAACGTCTGTCAAACGTAGGTACGTTTGCTGTCAGTTATTATAATAAAAGAAATTATTTCTGTTGTCTGTTATAAAAAAATAACCCCGAAATTTAAGGCTCACGCTCCGCTGCGCTTCGCACTCGCCTTAAATTTCTAACCTAACCCAGGTCCTACAGGAATAAAGCAGCAGGATCTATTCGATTCGATTCGCTTGTGATTGATTCATTTCTCCAAACAAGATTCTCTAATACTAGTTTTAACTAAAGCTCTCAGTAAGAACTAGTTTTAACTCAAATTGAAATACACTTTGTAATAAATTCTAGTTCTGACTAGGTAAAACTAGTTCTTACAAAGGCACTTAGTTAAAACTAGTTTTGACTAGTCAAAACGGTGACATATACATATAATAAAATCGTAACGAGGCCAATTTTGTACATTCAAATTTTTTTCAAAAAAGTGCTCCATGTTAAGTATATGATACTAAACCCAAAACAATCGTTTTTGGAATTTTTGTCTGTTTGTTTGTTTGTTTGTATGTACGCGCATAACTTTTAAACTACTGGACCGATTTGAACAAACCTTTTTTTTATTATGTTGGCAGTATAATCTTAGGTACAATTCATTACGCTATGTCATAAAGGAGATAGGTAAAAACAGTATCGTAACGAGGCCAATTCTGTTAACTTTTAAACTACTGGAACGATTTGAACAAAACTTTTTGTATTATATTTGCAGTAACCTGAGTTATTTCTTCCTTCTACGTTCACGTTCATTTTTTTTAATTTGAAATCGGTTCAGTAGTTTTCGAGTAATCCTGAAAATACTGGTAAAATGGCTCAAGTTTTTATGGATCTACAGACATAACTTCTTTGTTTATGAACCGATTTAGATGATTCTTGTTTTGTTGGAAAGGAATACCTTAAGGGTGGTCTCATGTTAATTTCATTGGCATTGAACCTTGGACTTCGAAGATATTCATGAGAACTCCTCAAAATCAAATAGGATCGTGTACTAGTGATGACATTAAGGTGTTGAAAGGTTTCGCAGTAGCCATTTTAATTAGGATTCAGGCTTTACTTACGCATTGATGAGAAGCATGGGCCATAACTCACCGCTCGGGCCCAATGCGGATTGGTGGGTATTAATAAGTACAAATGCAGCTGAGACTAACGGCTTAACGTGCCTTTTGAAGCACGGAGGAGATCGAGATAATACACTTTGGTCACCCATCCCACGGCTGACCCTGGCCAAAGTTGCTTAACCTCCACAATTGCAGGCCAACCGGACTTCCAAAGGTCGCGGGTTTGATTTCTGCCTCAGAATATGATCTGGTGCGATTTAAACTTTTTTACTATTTTATTTAGTAGGTATTATGTAAAAATAGCTATGAAAGCTGCTTCAATTGTCAAAATATCTTTCGACAAACCTACCAAAAAAAGTTAAAAATAAAAAAGCTTAAAAAAAAGAAAAACCTCCTTCAAACAAAAAATTCACAGATCTCGTGCCTTTCACGACCTTCTTCCTTCATTGAAAATGAATTTGATGAATTTAACAAAATTTTTTTTTTATTTCATTCTTGTAGACATTAATATTTTATTGAATGGTAACCTAAGTACTATGTGTAACTAAAACATCTTATTTCTACATAAAATAAGCTAATAAAAAAAACAAAATCAAATGCAGCATGCAAGACTTTCGCGCCAACTTTTCATCATAACTCGAATGTGCAATAACAACCTTCATTTTATTGCAGTTGCAAACTATGTTTACATATGCATCATCGTCACACTCTCATTCAGAAGTCGTTGTAAAAATTCATTTGAATTCACAGAGTAACTGAGAAAGACTGATCGAGTCATTTCAAATCTCGAAATTGAAATAACAGCAATCCACGTTAAAATATTTTGGGTTTACTTTTCTGTATCTACTTGTAAGTACCTACCTATTGAGGCCCTCGGCGTTCAACTTTCGCTCAAGATTCGTTTTACCTACACACAAAAACTCACAACGACGCCTAGCACGTGTACTAGAGATAATAGCGTCATCTCTTTTGCTCCTACAGTTATTGCTAACACTACTTTCTCTTTCTTTTCACATAGTAAGTGACGTCACTTCTTGAATATGGACTTATGGAGTGATTTCAGCGCAGTCACACTATCTAAAGATTTAAATCTTTGACTAGATCTGGATACAGTACTTGCTTCACGTTCTACTCGCGTCAAACCATCTAATCTGTTGACTTACTAGAGCTAATCGGTTTTTACATTTTTCATTCGTTTTTAGCTTTAAAGCAATTTTAATAAATAATAAATCGCCAGAAGTAGATCTTTAATATTTTTTTAGTTATAAAAAATGTGAAAATAAATTAAACAATACAAAATATAAAATCACTGTTACAAGCTTTGAAATATACAATATACAATACAATATTTACTACGTATTACCACAGAATACATAATAGTACAAGTGTATTACCATTATCCCGCACCGCGCACGTCTCCCGCGGTATCCCGACATTTTGCTACATAAAGGATAAGCTACAGCCCAGACCGTAAGAGTGAGGGACATATAATATTGTCGGAATGTAGACTAAATCAATATCTCTAGGGGTTTTTTTCATTTTTTCGATATCGCTTTTCGTTTTTGAGAAATTGTCAATTTAGTGAGAAAAAACCCCGAAAAAGTGTGTAATTTTTCTACATTTATGCGATTTAAGAAAAAGTTTTGAACTTTTCCAAAAAATTATATATAATTATTAGCATATTATAGCCCTTGCCAAGACGCTTCTTTTGACAGTTATTAAATTCACGTAGACCTTAAACTCACGGGACCAGGGCGATGTCTCACTCTGGCTGAAATTGGGTACCTTACTGAAGCGATCGAAAAAACATTTTCAATGTTAAAACTGGTCCTCCAGCCCCACCCGACTTCATTAGACGTGTTTTATTAAAATTGATATGCGTATCTCGTAACTTATGATTTGAATATTATTTCTTGCTTTTTAGAGACAATTTTTATTTTACGGTTTTTTTAAGGAGGATTAATTTTTTCAAAAAAGCTTTTTAAGTTATGTGAGACGGACCACTTTGCTAAGACTCTAACATACGACGAGGTACCATCGTACTACACGTATGATAAACAAGGAGGTGTATTTAATCGACGTCGACGTGGGTGCCCCGTGGAAAGTTTCCCAGAAGTTTTAAGAGGTGATGCATTGGGTAGGGTATATACCATACATCCTAATAATGGAGAGTGCTATTATTTGCTACTGTTGCTGCACACGGTCCATGGCCCAACATCGTTCGCATTTTTGTGGACAGTTGACGGTATCGAACATCCAACATTTCTGGCAGCCTGTAAAGCTCTTCGTTTGCTTAATGGCGATCAACACTATGATGAAACTCTTGAAGAAGCTTGCGTTAGTGATAGCCCCAGTCACCTACGTCATTTGTTTGCCGTTATGTTAGTGTTTTGTGGGCTTTCAAATCCTTGAGTTATGGGAAAAGTATCGCCATCATTTATCTGAAGATTTTTTACGAGATTTCAGGCATATAACAGGAAATTAAGTAGATCAACTGGACGAACGCGTTATTGATCGTTGCCTTTGTACTCTACAAGATATTGTCATTTCAATCGGTGGAAAGCCATTAAATGATTACGGGTTGCCAACTCCTCAACCACTACCCAATCAACCTCACATGAACCGTGAGTATGACGCCAAGACCAACTATAATCCAACCGCGATGGCTACAATTGTGAATGACACCATCGAGAGATTCACTTCTGTACAAAGGCAGATTTTTAACACTGTCATCCAAAGTGTTAACCTCAATGAAGGTAACATATTCTTTCTTGATGCTTCTGGTGGAACATGAAAAACATTTCTCACGTCAGCAATTCTTGCGGAAACCAGGAGGCAGGGAAAGATTGCTCTAGCTGTAGCATCTTCCGGTATCGGGGCTACATTGCTTCCTGGCGGAAAAACTGCTCACACCACATTTAAAAATCCCCATAAATTTAAACAGCAATGAAACTCCTGTATGTGCCGTATCACGTAACAGTGACAAAGCTAAAGTGTTCAAGGATTGCTGTCTTATTGTATGGGATGAATGTACGATGGCTAATAAAAAAGCTGTAGAAGCTGTGGACAGAACTCTGAAAGATATTCGTAGAGATAATCGCACAATTACTGTCCTCTTTTCTGGTGATTTTCGACAGTAGAGAACTAGAGCTGATGAGGTGAATTCCTCCCTTAAACGGTCTACTATATGGCCTCAAATTCAAAGATTGCATTTAACAATCAATATGAGAGCCCGGCGAGGTGGAAATTCATGCGCCCAAGAATTTTCAGATTTGTTGCTAAAAGTTGGTGAAGGAAATCTACCAGAGGACAGTGGTCAAGTGAATTTGCCAGAAACTCTAGGGCCTATAGTGCCAACTGTACAGGAACTTATTCGTTTGGTTTACGGTGAAATTAAGCAAATTACACAAAAAGTTAATTTATGACTGTGTGAACGGGCCATTTTAACGCCAAAAAAATGACCAATTAACGGCCATCAACAACACCATTCTTTCTGAAATAGTTGAGAATGAAGTAGTATACACGTCGATAAACACTGTCGTAGATCAAGATGATGCCACTAATTATCCGGTAGTGCTAATGGTCTCCCTGCCCATCAAATAAAACTAAAGGTCGGCGTTCTGATTATGCTTTTACGCAATTTAAGCCCCCCAAGATTGTGCAATGGAACTCGATTGCAGGGGCAGACGTTTAAAGCCGCAGGAATTGACTTTAGGACTGACTGTTTCTCACACTGCCAGTTGTATGTTGCGTTAAAAATGCAATGAATGGAAATTACAAATTAAGGATGTCCCTTTAATAAGAAAATTGTTTATAAGATCTTTTATAAGAAAATTGAAAAACCACCACGCGAACGAAGTCGCGGGCAACAGCTAGTTCCTAAATAAAACAAAAGATAAATTAGGTTAGATAACTAACACTTTAAATAATATTAGATATCCGCGACTTCGTCTGCGTGGAAAGTTTTTTGCTATCCCTCGGGAACAATACTTTTTTCAGAATGAAAGTGTACCCTATGTCCTTCTCTGTACCCCTGACAACGTGTACCATTGTAAAATTTCATAATTTAATACTATGAATTCGAGGGGGGGCAGTAATAAAACAATAACATTATGCTACTAATTTATCAATAGAATTGCAAGTGCATGTGACATGACATTGCACTTACACTAATCTTTTTTACACACATAAATTGGATAATAAAAATGGAGCACACAGGTCACTGATATGTATCTAATTAGTCCTAAGTGGAGCTACAATAGATATACTGTATCATTTTATAGTGATAAAATTGGGGCTCTTTTCCAATGATAGAAACGATTCTGTACCACATATGCGACTGCTTATATCACCGATATACAGCTAAGTTTTGTGTTGTTTTCCTAGCTGGTATGATATCTGTCTGAAATTCTTTGATTATAAAAAGGATCCTGAACATGACATTAAGAAGCTTATATCTGCGTTGAAGAATATTTGGCACGAGCTAAATAGCCAAATCGAAGCAAATCTAACTGAGATACTACTGATTTGCAAAACACTCAGAACCTTACCACAAGATTATTTTGCTTTCAAGTCGAATTGGCTTTTAATCACAAAAAAAGGATCTGTTAGTAGAGAATCTGACATCGCAACTAAGCGCTTATGAAAAAGCTTTGACTGCTAAAGTAGAAAGCATAATACTGAAAATGTATTAACCGTCAATATACAGAAGAAGACGAAGAAGACAGTTTTGCAATGTAATTATTGCGGAGAAACTGGACATGATATGCGGAAATGCCGCTAAAGCCGCCAAACGCTAGTCAAAACCCAAATGTAAACTTGACTGTGTTAACTATAGAACATGGATTGCCAATGGATAATATTAACTAGTACGTTGGCAATGGAGCGACAAGCCATGTTACTAACAGAGGTGACTTCTTCGAGAGCTTTGAGCACTTTAAAGGAATACATACGGTGACTGCGGCGAATGGAGAACCCATTGAAGCCACTGGTATAGACAACATTAGAGCTGAAGCCATCGTTAATGGAAAAGTTGAGCAAATACTTAAGTTTAAAGCAGCTTCAAAGCTAAAGATCTTCTTGAATGTAGCTGAAATACCAAGACATATCATTAAAAATGTTAAGTAACAAAGGAGGTGAGTTTTTTTAGCATGGAATTTTAAAATATTCTAATTAAAAACGGAATTGACAACTTTTCAAAATTTTTATCCTGTGTTTTTAATTGTTTAGAAATTACTGATGAAAACGAGAGACACGTATTTTATTCTTTCCCAAATTTTTATTTTTTGTCATCATAATATTAATTTGAAAACGTATTCATTCTAAAAGAGCGTAAGTGCAGTTTAAAGGATTTCTGGCGGAATTTCCTTTGCCCATATGAATAAAAAATACACTTTGACGTCAACCTGTCAACCTAATCTATAGACGCTAATGACGTTTGTTTGTTTATGTTTTGCTCGAGGTTGTTTTCTTTTATTGTCGCTATTTTAACCTTATTTTCAACAATATTAGATAAAGATATTTGTAAATTAGATTCCATAATCTCATGTGTAGTTCCTGCCTGCAAAAATACTGTGATAAAATGCCCAAACAAACACTGATTTACGTGCCAAACCAAAGACTTCAGCTTCAGCAGTATGATGATGTCCATTTTGGTAAGGTTGCGACTGTCTGCCATTAAAAATCCTTCAGAAAACTTGATATTATAGTTCGTGAGATGTTAAAATTAACTAAAATACTAATTCAAGTTAAAAACTTAATTAAAACATTCATATCAAAACATCTACAAATATCAACAGGTTATGGTCAGCACTCCGCAAAACTGTAAGTTTTTTTCGGATAGAGAAAGTTACACACAAATTGGTTTAAACTTTGAGATGCTCGGAAAAAACGACAACACCATGAGTGTTAGTAGTAACAACACAAGTACTAGCAGTACGAGCACTAGTAGCCTACCTGCATTTGAGAAATTACAAGGATCTTCGAATCACTCGACATGGAAATTTTTAATACAGATGTCACTAGTACACGACGATCTATGGAGCTATGTAATAACTACACCAGCTGCTATAGATGTATGTACTATGTAGGTAGAGGCAACGAAGAAAGATCAGAGAGCTCGCGCTAAGATCTGTCGCATGATAAAAAATACTGATTTACTAGTACATGTTAGAGAAGCTACAACTACTTAGGAAGTATGGCAAGCATTAGAGAATAAATGCCAAGACCAAGGAATCGTAAACAGATGAGGGTTACTGGGACAACTTGTAAGCTTTGAGTTAGAGCAATTCAGCTGTATGAAGGACTATGTTACGCAAATACTGAAAGTAGCTCAACAGTTACGAGATATTGGTAAGGAAGTAGATGATGGATTACTAGCAGCGCTTATGTTACTAGGACTTACTGAAGAGTATACATACACCCCTAAAGATGACAATAGAGAATGCGAACATCACACTGACATCTAACTACGTCAAAACAATATTGCTTCAACAGTATAGTGCAATACCTTCAACATCCACTGAGAATGCATTGGTTGCAAGAGATAGCCGTTCAAGGTACAAGAGTAGTTCCACGAACAGTAAGTAAAGGCAATAAGCAAAAACAAACGCAGCAGAAGCGTGAAAAGCAGGAGAAAGAGATAAGATGCTTTATATGCAATGGACCGCATAAAGCATTGATATGTCCGAATAATCCTAATGCAAACAAAGAGAAAAAGGGTAACACTTTTCTAGCTGCTTATAGCACCATCAAGAGTAATGACAATGAATGGGTAGTGGACTCAGGAGCGTCCTTTCATCTCACATGACCTACCGCAAGCTAATTATAGAGACTTTAAGAGTGATGTTGATATTAATGTAGCAAACGGCCAAAAGTTGTATGCATGTGGCTCAGGTGATGTCATTAAAGATGAGAGTATGCAATTTGGAGTGAGAGAGGTAAAGTATGTCCCTGGATTGTCTGCAAATTTGTTGAGCGTGGAAGAAACACTGGTAGAGTATAAACTTTATAGTTGTTTTTTTCCGAGAAAGGGTGTGATATATATCACCCTTACATAGTAGATACTTCAAGGGTCAGTACCAAGCGCTTTGCCAATACATTTCTTATGCGAACTTTTTGGGCAGTCATGTGTAAACCAATTTCCATTGGCTAGAATTAAATAAAAATTAGTGACTGACTGAGTCATTATAATAAATTGACATCGGATTATATGCATTAACAAAGTGCCAAAAAATTTAAATTTTTCACCCAATATCAATTTGAACGCCGAAAACGACCTCTCTATATCAACTGATGTCATTGGCCAAATTTGGCGCCATTTCTGGAGAATCTAGAGATACTTTTTACGCAGGGTACCTGTGCCATTGATGAAGGCATTAATGTTCTTCGTTTTTTTCGAAGCTCTGGTTTTTTGCGCAAAATAGCGTCTAACTTTAACTTTATTCGCAACTTTTCGGCTAAGGAATGAGGAATGGCGTTGGCATGTTCAATCATTGTTTACAGTATTTCTATTGATTTAAATAGAGGCTAGCTTAAAAAGCTGCCTATATGTAGCTCCCGCTACTTAAAGAAATATGAACAATAGGGAACATGCATCAATTTGTTTTTGTATCAAAATCAAAAGTATAATGCGTGAGATAATCAACTGTAATATTAAAACTTTTCTCTTGCGTTTTTTTCTCGTGATATAGTCACTTGAAGTTAGCGCGCAGCAGCACCCGCCGGAAACGCTCCATACAAAACGGTCAACATGTGTGACGTCACTCATGTCTCGTTTCAGGCGCATTATTATGGAGTTAGTCAAGAATTTTCAAATATCTCCTTAAATATTGCGTTTAAGTACATATGTGTCATACAAAATATTATTTCTTATTCGATATTCTATCCGACTGTTAAGTGCATTATATCCGAAAATGAATAAAAGAAATCGTTATTTTCCCCTGTGTGATAAAACTAAAATATTATATTTAATTTATTATTTTTCTGATCTATCATGTTTTTATACATGTCCGCAGCGATTAAGCTCAAATTTATCAAAATTGGTGACTTATGCATGTTCCCTATTGGGAAAAAAGGCTAAAATATGCATTATCGCCGTAATAAGAGAGAGTTATATGCAAATGCATTAAATCTGATATCTACTTATAAACACACTTATTAATTGTTTTATTCAAAAATACCTACCACTATTCTTGAACTCTTGAAACTCTTAATTATTTTTGATAACAGTGGCCACCAAACTCGCCTTCACTACTCCAAAAGTGCGTGATAAAGCAGCGCTGAGTAGTCAAGTGAAGGTCAACCCTTATGCTCTATCATAAAGCGGCGACTATACTAAAAAATATATGCGCGTTCAAAAAATGATTGGATTATTGTTAAATCTGTTTTAATATAAAATAATTTATCTAATAAACGTATAAAAGTGGACCGACTATTTTTTCACATTACGTAAATAACCTCTTAAAGTCAAAAAATAAAAAAAATATGATTAAAGAAGAAAATTTATTGGCTTACTGAATAAAGCTATGTATTTAAGGATATAAGAACATATTAAAAAATAATAATAGACAGATAATTTTTTCAATAGAAGATATATTGAAAAATGTTAAATGTTAAATTTGGGGTATCTCTGAAATCGAAAAAAGATTGGATTCCTTCACATACTTATTATAACAAGTACATAAGTACGTATACAGAAAGTGTTTCAGCCCGAGGAAATATTCACAGAGAGATATAAGCAATTTTCATGTTTAGGTAAAAATACCTAACTTCTCGTAATAAAATTTATTGGCTTATTGTGCATCTGTAATCTGTATTACCTAAATTCATCACATGCCAAATTTCATGGACGGGAGAATTATTCGGGTTGCATAAGCCCCGTTGATCGGACTATACGTGAGTGGGCCGATTCACATAACCACACGAATCAATAAAAAAACATTTTCTTTGTTTTCTGTCTTATTCTTCTTTGAAAGAAAATATGAATAAATAATCTATTTTGCTTTTTATTAGTTTTTAGGGTTCCGTACCCAAAGGGTAAAATCGGGACCCTATTACTAAGACTCCGCTGTCCGTCTGTCTGTCTGTCTGTCACCAGGCTGTATCTCATGAACCGTGATAACTAGACAGTTGAAATTTTCACAGATGATGTATTTTTGTTGCCGCTATAACAACAAAATATACTAAAAACAGAATAAAATCAATATTTAAGGGGGCTCCCATACAACAAACGTGTTTTTTTTGCCGTTTTTTGCTCCATATTGATAACGACTACAGGTAGACAGTTGAAATTTTCACAGATCGTGTATTTCTATTGCTGCTATAACAACATATGCTAAAAACAGAATAAAATAAATATTTAGGGGGGGCTCCCATACAACAAACGTGATTTTTAACTGTTTTTTGGTACGGAACCCTTCGTGCGCGAGTCCGACTCGCACTTGGCCGGTTTTTTTATTTTCTCTTTTCTTCTTTTTTTCCTTTAATTTGTTTTTCAATTTTTCAATATGGGTATCAAATGAAAGGCCCTGATGAGCACATTCCAAAATTAAGTGTCACAAAAATAAAAATAAAATACAATATGGGTATCAAATGAAAGGCCTTGATGAGGACATTCTAAAATTATATAATTAGTTACGAAAATTTAAGAAAATATATTATGTTCACCTGTCCGGCACGAAAAGGGTGCTTTTGGCGCGTAAAAACTCGCAGCAAAATCGATTTTTGCTGCGAGCGTGAGGCAAAGTGCTTTTTTTTTAATTTCTAACACTAACTTTTTAAATAATAAAAAAAAGAAATAAAGTGACAAGGATGACACTTGTAAAATTGATATGTGAGAAAAGGATAGAGTGCTTTAAGGTGTCACACATGAATTAAAAAGTAAAAAAAAAGCACGGATACACCAAGGAGTTTTAAATAAGGCTTGTTAAAAAGAAGATTGATAATACGTATGAACGTAATGAGGTCGCATGTATGAAACAAATATAAAATAAGAAAAAATAATTAAATTTATAAACGAATTATATGTTATATTATAAATAAGATGGGATATTAATGAATAAGAGAAAAAACGTAATGTAATCAAAGCGACGAGAATCTACTTTACTGACTTTATGAATAAAATTTTTCAGCATATGTTTGACCGAACTATTTTTGTGATATTTTTTAAGGAACGTCACGTGAAAATTTTCTCGCTGTTAGAGGTGAAAAGTTGTATGTTTTACACGAGACCAAAATTTTGTTCTGCCTCGTGCCTTTAAATCACTCACTGTGCTCAGTAGTATATATATATTAGAATCACTCGCTATGCTCGTGTTTCAATTCTAGACTACTTCGCTAGTTCGTGATTTAAAGTCGGCACTCGCAGCACAAATCGATTTTTGTCACTTGTATAAGAAATAACTATTTTAATGAATTGGTATTATTTAAGATTTGTTTACTTTCACACCCGTAGGGCCGTAGTAAATAAACTTTTACAGGTCCTCCGCGACTGCGGCGCCAACTGGTGAGCTATACAACGGTAGCCCTCATTAATTTAAGTTACTCACACGAGGTTGACAGCAACTCCAACAGCGGACGTGATGAGCATGACCATGGCGTCGATCTCGAACTGCTTGTAGATGACGCGCTGCACGGCCATGTACACGAGCACGCCGGTCACCACCCAGATCAGCAGCACCGACGTCAGCGCGCCGATCACCTCCGCGCGGTACCACCCGAACGACATCCTACAAAATTATATATTCTTATTTTAATGTCTCAATATTTACATGTCGTTTATAACAATATTAACAAAAAAAAATTGTTTCACTTCTCTTGCTCTGAAAGTCCGTCATTGTAAGGTACAAGAGCCAGGATAAAATAGCAAAATTACCCCTAGGGGATAAAGTTTTTTCTTTTTTAATGTTTGTCTATTACCAATGAGCCTACTAAAACGAAAAAGTCTTTATTCATAATCACGAAAAAAGACTCGCTCGACTTAATACTGTTTCTCATTTTTATTTTTGAAAATGGAACTAAAAGCAGCGATCTCTTCGGTGAAATCATAGACTTATTTATACTCTGTGACTTTAAGTTTGATCGTAGAATGCGTGCATTGTGTTTCTTAGCTGCTACCATACCAAACTGATTGAATTGTGTGCCTGTAAGTAAGTAATAGGAAAGAAATAATTTTAATCTTTTGCCGTCAAGCACAAATCATTTATTTAAATAATGTATGAAAAGTTTATAAAGTGGAGGATAGAAAAATGAGTGGATTCGTTTACGTAAGTATAAACTAGGTATTTAATATTGTATTTTATTTTCTCGCCTTCGTAGTGAAAAGTAGAGTGTAACACACGACGCTAAAACCCATTGTAACTCGGTTTCTATTTATTCCCTCGCTAAAGCTCGGGAATAAAACTACCTCGTATGCAATGGGTCATTTTAGCGTCTTGTATAACAATCTACTATTTAAATTGACAATTTAAGATCGAAGATTGAGGACGGGACGAACCCTATGCGAGCAAACTGTGCACTACCCTTAGAATTTTAAATAATAGGAAACACTTTACAGAAGACCATCACAGATACAGTAGTACAGACAGACCATTGTAAAATTTTAAGCGATCTTTCCGTTCGGATGGTGCATGGAGAGACATTTTTAAGGCTAGGAAAATAAGTTAGAAGTTGACGGCGAGATTTCTACGCAGATGACGTACTTCTTGTCCCATCACTCGTTACGAGGTCTCCCTTATAAGATTTGTGAACCGATGACGTATTTATGAGACTAGTGCTTGTAGACTGAAAAAAAAAACTTTTGAATTTTAATCTTGTCCACTTGTCTCCATTCCAATATACTTCTTAACCACCAACGTTACAACAGTAAAATCTGCATTAATTACAGTTCCTTACCGTCTCGTCGCAGGCCTGCTGGCTACCCATAACGAGAACAGGGATATCATGAAACTGGCGAAGTCTGTGAGCAAATGTGCCGCGTCTGTCGCTATCGCCAGACTGTTAGACATGTAACCACCTGCGGACAACGTTTACGAATTAAAAAAAATAAGGTAATAGTACATTACATAATATCGTCGTTCATATTGCAATTTGTTCTATGTCAATAATTGCAAGTTTACATGAGAATAAAAAACAGGAAAAGACCTAAGACACCAAAATGATTTTTTGTTTATAATAACCCGTAAAATGTTGTTCTTTATTTGTATGGGAAACTGCAAAGTGACAACCCTGTGCGCAATGACTATTGTTTTGAAAGCAAAACACTATTAAGATATATGTAGGATTACCACTATTAGCCCCAGTCGTAGGAGGCAAAAAAACGAAGAATACGGCTATCCATGAACCAAAGATTTCCTTCGGTAGCATTGATCCTTGGGTTCCTAAAATGGGTTTACGAAGTGGAGCCACCTGGATTTTTCAAGCAGGTGGGGGGAGGGGGGAATTCTGCCTTAACGAAGTCCGAGGTTAATAACTGCCTAAGTTTAGATACTAAGCCAAGTTTGGTATCATTTTCGGATAAATCAATGACGTAGAATTCATTTCTGGTATAAAAAATGCAATTTATTAAGAAGTTTCCTAAACATTACACAATAACCAATATTTTCAACTAATTTTTTTTTACTTTAAGTCACCGTAAATATTAAACTGATATTCTTATTTGCAAACAAAAAATACGATAACAAAGCTTATAGAATGAAGAGTTGAAAAAATATAACTTACACATTTCTTTATTAACAATAAATAGCGAAAAAAAATTTCACTGTCGCGTGCCGTCAATTTCTTTTACACCTATGGAATTTTTTTTTTTTTTAATAAAACAATATGGGTATCAAATGAAAGGTAATAAATAGCCAATTCCGAAAATATATACATTACAACACTTTTATTTAACTGTTTTGAAAGAAACTTAAAAAGTATAACACAGAAATAAAAAATATCAGTAAATTATTAGAAAAACAAAAAATGGCAGTCAATATCGACAAAAAAAGGCAAATATCACAAGCGCGCATGTAACTACCACTTTTTCAGATGTTGTAAGGTACCTTGAGAGTAGTTCTACCCAAGTTTTAACCCTTGGAAACCCTGTACTGCTGGAAAAACTTGGCACTTGTTTCAGTATTTTCGAAAAAACTACCTTAAGGAATCGTTTTTCAGGTATCTCTACTCTATACTTTTATAAAGCTAACTAAATTTGCTACAATTTGAGCCTATCACAAACAAGTTTCAAATTGATATTTAAAATTTTAATATTTTATTAATATTTTAATTTGTGTATTTAATGGCAATTTTTTTCTTTAATCAAGCGAGTATTTTAATTTTGTTTTATTTTTTTAAATAGTTTAACAACTGAATCGTACAAATATGAGTCCAAAAATGAATTCGACACCCTAAATTCATACGAATATGATATCAAACTGGGCATAGCAGCTTAACTAATATATCTATCGAGATTGGGCTGAAAGCCAAAACTTCAAAAAATTTACTACAAAAATCGTGGTGGCTCCACTTCTTTTATCCATCCTAGGGTCCTAAGGACCAATCCTACCAAAGGAAATCTCTGGTTCACAAAACGCCGTATTTTTCACCCTACTCACGCCGCTATATGTAGTTCATCATGAAAATAAAAATATTCTTTTGAAGCGGGGCGGTTTTCAGGGGTTACTATAATAGTTTTCTGGGGTTGTCCACCACGGCCGATGCATCTCGGTCGAAACCTAGAGAAAATAGTAGGTAGGTGTGAAAGTACCTATCATTAGTTGCACGCGTTTAATTCCTTTATTTTAACTAAGAACAGATTTTGTAGTTTGAAACAGAAAATGATAATTCTTATATTAATTTACACATTTGGAATTATCAAGTTTAATGTTTTTTTTTTACTACTAATTTGAAATATTACAATTTAATTTTAATAATTATCAATTAATTTTAACAATTAATTTCAACTACAAATGATAAAACGAAAGAGTTTTAATAATTTTAGGTCTAAATGATAAGACAAAACAAGCATTCAATTAATTAATCTGGTCTTTATTTTTCTATCATTTTAATGTCTTTAGTTACTATCCGTGGTGCTAATTGGTTTTATCATAAATTATATATCCGTTTTATTTTCTTAGAAAAATAACCAAACAACAAATGAGTGAACAAAGTACCTATTTACACAAGTGATCGCATACACCGCTGTTATATTCATTATTACTAATAACAATCAATTGTGTACTTAGGTACATTAATAATAATTAATTGATTGTCACTACAAAGTATATAAAACAAAGTCGCTTCCCGCTGTCGGTCCCTATGTATGCTCAGCCTTAGCACGAACAGCTATCGAGAAAAATAACGCGCGTAAAATCATTCGATAGTGCAATTTTATATGAAAAATTAGTACAGCGCCATCTACCGCCGAATAGCCTAATTAAATTTTCCATAGAGAATTCTCTATCGAGTAATTTTACGCGCGTTATTTTTCTCGATAGCTGTTCGTGCTAAGGGTACAGAAGGCCTAGCCAAAGTAACATTTGCTAATCTTCGTTATCGCTTCGCTTTCGAAACATGTATGGGATTGACATAAGGTTTCGTTAACAATCGAATTTTAAAACGTCAAATCCATACATGTTTCGAAGCGAAGCGATAGCGAAAATTTGCTAATGTTACTTTGACTAGGGGGGCTGTACCCTTGGCACGAACAGCTATCGAGAAAAATAACGCGCGTAAAATTACTCGATAGAGAATTCTCTATGGACAATTTAATTACGCTATTCGGCGGTGGATGGCGCTGTATTAATTTTTCATACAAAATTGCACTATCGAATGATATTACGCACGTTATTTATTTCGATAGCTGTTCGTGCTAAGGGCACTGATCTTTAAAACTACGCAACGGATTTTGACGCGGTTTTTTTAAACAGATAGTGATTCAATAGGAAAGTTTATATTTAAAATGCATAGTATCAAATTCCACACTACACCGAAGCGAAGCGAGGGCACCTCGCTTGTATTATAAAAGAAAGCGTACAATTTAAGTGCCGCTAAAACTCTGAAACGAGTCTCGGTAGGATCAATGTGAGTATTATGGTGTGGAAGCCCCCTTTCTCCCATCCATGAAGAAGGTTTCCATTCCTGAAGGGCGTGCTTAAGGGCAGGAAGATATAAGGGCTGGAAGTTTCGCCCCTAGAAATTTATAGAATACTTAGTCCAGAAGATTCGAGAGCATTCCACAACATCCTAGAACCTCCCGGAATGTTGTGAAATATTCGAGAACATCCCGGAACATCCCAAATCATTAGGTATTGATTATACAGGGCGTTTCTTTTAAGGTGTCATGCCAATGCGAGGCGATAGCTGAGTACTATACCTATCGATTGAACCCCTATGTATGTTCCGCGATTTTTTGTAGTTTAGGAGTTATAATTTTTTTTCATTATTTTTTATGATTTAAGGTCTGAACGGCTTTAAAAAATTATATCTTTTTTTTGGGTGAGCTTTTCTCGGTAATTTTTTAGCAACACAATGCCTATTAATTGTAGTTTCATGAGTGAAATAATCACCTTCCTTACTTTGACACTAGTTGCAAAAAATTTGATCGATAGTAAAAAAATTGGGAACAAACAAAACAGAATGGAATCTTCAACTGTAAAAATAAATTAATTAAAGATTATTCCATAGCTTCTGACTAACTTTAAAAACTGTGCGACAGCCTAAGCTTTCATAATAGTACAAAAAAATATGTACTTTATGGGGTATTATTTGCTGAAATCAAGCCCTGAAGGTGGTGAATCGGAAATTTTGTAATTTTCCTATTTTATGATTTGTTATTATTTTCGCATATTTTTGTCATTCCAAAGATTAATTATCCATTTAAGTTTAAATTGAGCTCAGTTTATGGTAAAGACAGTAATTTTATCACTACTACTAAGTATCCAATAACCATCTTATTCATAAAAAACCTATAAATAGAGTTACGTCATATTGACATTCATTATTCATAAACATTTTAAAGAAAAAGCTACTTTAGCGTTATTATGTGGTCGTTCTGACGAATCCATAGACAAAACAGGCAAATCTACTGACTGATATCGAAATTTTAATAAAAAAAATTGATATCAGTCAGTTTAATAAAAAACCGCAAAAATAAAACAATCTGTCATTAAATGTCAATATGGCGTTTAATAAGCCACATGTTAGCTAAAATTGACTATAATTCTATTTATAGGTTTTTTAATGAATAAGATGGTTATTGGATACTTAGTAATAAATAAATGACTGTCTTTACCATAAACTTAGCTCAATTTAAACTTAAATGGATAATTAATCTTTGGAATGACAAAAATATGCGAAAATAATAACAAATCATAAAATATGAAAATTACAAAATATCCGATTCACCACCTTCAGGGCCCGATTTCAGCAAATAATACCCCATAAAGTACATATTTTTTTGTACTATTATGAAAGCTTAGGCTGTCGCACAGTTTTTAAAGTTAGTCAGAAGCTATGGAATAATCTTTAATTTATTTATTTTTACAGTTGAAGATTCCATTCTGTTTTGTTTGTTCCCAATTTTTTTACTATCGATCAAATTTTTTGCAACTAGTGTCAAAGTAAGGAAGGTGATTATTTTACACATAAAACTACAATTAATAGGCATTGTGTTGCAAAAAAAAATACCGCGAAAAGCTCACCCAAAAAAAAGATATAATTTTTTAAAGCCGTTTAGACCTTAAATCATAAAAAATAATGAAAAAAAATTATAACTCCTAAACTACAAAAAATCGCGGAACATACATAGGGGTTCAATCGATAGGTATAGTACTCAGCTATCGCTTCGCATTGGCTTGACACCTTAAAAGAAACACCATGTATATTGGTACATTTTATTCCAATTAAGTACCACACGACCTCATATCAACTCCCTGAGCGAAGTTGGTACCACCAAAGATTTAAATCGTACAACTCAGTGGCGGTACCTCCATACAAGCCGAAAAGCCGGGCTTGCCCTAACAATAACTTGCTAACACTACTAATAAATCGTAATTAATTACAACAACACAATATTATTAACGAATGTTAATTTTCAATAATCAATAACCACAAATTAAATTTTTACAAAAACTCATCGATAGGCAAGTCGCTTAACTGCATTACTTCGTCAATGAACCCTCTACAATGTATTTATCTCCCTCGCACTCGCTGGCTTGCAACCGGGCTTTGCGATCTGTATATATCCGCTCTCTTTTACACCAACAAAAGTGCAACCGCATCACATACATACCGCTGTACGTATCTATAGATTCTATGAGTACTATACAATGCCGAGCGAAGCAGGCATTCTAACGAAGTTGCCACAGTTTGCTAGACTGCACGCACGCGCTCGCTGAGCAGTGTGAAGTTGGTTCAATCTGTGACGACAGCTGTTTTGAAACAACAAGTGTTTTGCCTTTATTAGTGTTTTTGTGTTAAAAATGTGTCTAAATTTCAGTCTAATGATTGATAATGTTTTTTTGTGATGGATAAAAATGTTTATTTACTGTGTTGTGTGATCTGTGAAAGTGTCCACGAGTTGAGTCGATCCAAGAGAAATACAAAATAACCCTTGCCTTGCACTTGAAGTCCGGTAATAAACCTCTTCATTTCAGTATTTTGCAAAGAAATGCAATTCTTCAATGTATCGTACGTACCTAATTTCGTCGTGGACTCGTTGTTGGTTCTTTTATAAAAATAAATAGGTTAGGTTTACGTCTTTCATTTGAACGACAAGGGTTATAGGATTGGAATTATTTAGCAAAAGCTCAGGAACGCTATTATTTTGTGAAATGATTTAAATATTTATTATGAGTGACACATTTTAAACGAGAAATTTAGTTTTGATTACACAATAATTAAATTCGATAAAGTCACGCCATCTAACATTTTTTGTCGAACTAATTTATGAAGGGTTGTGCTTTTGGTGCTTTTTTGCGACTTATCTATGAATTAGTCTAGCTAGATGGCGCTGGGCGGTGTCGCATTGATATTTTGGGATGAAAAAAATCTTAAATTAGTAAAGAGACACTTTGAGATGCATTGTTTTTTTTTGCTTGTATTGAGCTGGTAAAAAATTTGCTTGATTTGATGGTTCGGGCTTGCTCTACTCTGTAGGCCTAGGCACGCCACTGGTACAACTAGTATTCCTTTAAATGTTACGAAGCGTTGTCTCTTTCTTTTTATTATCAAACTTAATTATACGAGTTTAGACAACTATATTAGCATCAAAAACTGTTTCTGAATGTGTTGCCGCGACAAAACATGCTTTATTTTTAAAAACTTTAAAAAGTAAGCAAGGTTCTTACCGACTATTTCTCCTATCATGAATATGACACAGAGTATACTGGCTATGATGAGTTTTCTCCTGGCACGTTTGTCTATTTCTTCATTCCGCGATCTGTGACAATGCCCTGAAAAAACAAAATCAATTAAGTTTTCATAAATCCATTAACTATATAGTATAGATCAGTGGTGCCCGATTATTATACTCCAAGAAAAACATCAAAGGTGTATTGCAGGAAATCAGCCGATGTAAATAGAATAAGAGACTGCTGCGCGCACCCCTTGATGCAACCTCCCCGGGGGTACGCGTACAGTCGGCAATGAAAGTCGCTTAAGGCTTTGGTACTTTGTCATAGCAAATTTTTTAACAGGTGTCTCACGGTTTAAAACATTAGTCAAAAAAGGCTGACCGTAAACCACCGTAAACACTGGTATAAATAATTGTAAGGGACAGTCAAAATGTCTATTCGGAAACATCCAAAATAATCTCGATTCAACCAAAGTGTTTTAGTTTTTGTCAACTACATTATTTGAGGTTTTCATCTATGAGGAAGTGACAAGAACGGCTTTTCTGATGTTTTTGATCACTTAAGATGTTTCTTAAGATCGTTGTGGAGGTCCTCAGGGAGGCAAATCTCCAGCAGTGCGTGTCGTGCGGCTGATATGATGGTGATGTTACTTTTGGGTGAAACGGTTGTTTTCAAATATTTGGATGGACTATATCTCAATTTGAATACATTATCTTAACAGTTATGATCATTATTCTTCTGACTTAGACACCGGAACTAAACAGGCAGTGTATGTATAGAGTGGACAATGCCATAGTAGAATTGATTCTACTATGACAATGCGAGCTCGGCGACACAACATCATTATCAAACAGACCTTGGAAAGTACCATTCAGGACAAGTACTACGGCGGCCATACATCGCCTTTATGAATGAATAGTAGTTCCTATTGAGACCGTTTTGACGACGACGACGATGACGACGACTGGCACTCAGATAGTTTATGGCCTGGATTAAAATAAGTATACCAAGATCGTACCAGATCCAGATCGAACCAGATCAGGGTTCTTTCTTAGTCTCGTTCTCTGGACTATTCTGTTATGCTGCCGGCTGGACACCGTCGTCGTCATCATCCGCACTCTTCGTGACCTGATTTCTTTTTATGCACAACGGGATAATGCTTGGCCTTCACCTCACCTGATATTACATGACGATAAGGTGGAAGCGCACTACACTCGGAATCCTCATCACTGAAGAACTGACTATCTTACCTCTAACTGCCAAAACACAACAATTTTTAAATTGTTGTTATGGCGTCAGACTTAGGTAAGATGGTGGTAGCCAGGAGGACTTGAAATAAGCCCTACCACCAACCAAACTGAGTATAAATTGTACCTGGGAATCGAACCCGGGACCCCTGTGTCTTACACGGGTGGGCAAACCACTAGACCACATCATCATCATATCAGCCGCACGACACCTACTGCTGGGTATAGTCCTCCCCCAAGGATCTCCACGACGATCGGTCTAGCGCTGCCCGCATCCAGCGGCGCACCGCGACCTTCACCAGATCGTCGGTCCCCTTGTCGGAGGGCATACCCACGGAGCGTCGACCGTCGAGCTACCACTAAACCACAGAGGCGGTTAAATTGTCACGATTGCCGTGATTACAGAAGACCACGCACCCCTACTTCTTTCTCTAGCTCATACTGATGCCTGAGATCCAATTTCTAGACTTACTTTCGATTTCTGTGATGCTGCCATTTGGGTGGTCGCCATCGTCGTCGCCCGCGGTCGTCTCGATCACGGCGCAGCACCCCGTGGAAGGGTTGCCGTGTACGCAGAATATTACACGCCGCCCCTTCGCCGGGCTCTCTGTGCCGTATGTCGCCTTGCCTTCCTTGAAACTGAAACAAAAGACGAACGAAGTGTTACCCCAGCTACTTTCACACGCGGGACCTTCGATCAGATAGATGATCAAAGCGCGGGCAGCCGCTAGTGATAGGGTTGCCAAATCTAGTGAGGACGACCTTAGTGGTGCAGTGGTCAACATGCCGGCTTACTCAAGAGGTCGCGAGTTCACGGCCGGGCAGTGATTGAAATTATGAATTTTTATTTCTGTGACGTATCTGGGTGTTACTTTGTATATTAATAAAGTATATAAGTTGTCTAGCATCCATATTACAAGCTTTGCTTAGTTTAGGGCTAGATGGCGCTGTGAAATTGTCCAAGCATTTATTTATTATTTATCAAAATAAATACTACTGTTTTAAAAATACAATAGTACTGTAGCCAAATCGACTATATTTTAGCAATACAGCGTAAACATTGTTAGTCAAGTTGTTATTTTTATGATTTCCATTCCATTTCGGCTTACTGCGCATTCAGAAACCTCAAAATAAAAAAAAACACTACGACTTGAGGGTGTCGTAAGTCGATTGTAAAAAATTGTTTCTAATTTATAAATATGGGATACTATATTTTTATATAGAGACTGTTTTATAACACCCTAAATTGAAATCTGCTTTATTTTTCTTGAAAATTTTCGGCAACCCTAGCTAGTGGACTACCTACATTCTTCGAAGAAAATCTCACGGGAAGCTGAATTCGATACAGACAGTGTATATTTTCTTGGATACGGAGACGCAGTCGCGACTACGTTTATAAATAGTACTGTGCATTGTCATTGATAGTATTTGATACAAAATGAAGTTTACATGAAATTGAACTTATTTGTGGAACAATTATGAAAAATGCAAGGTTTTGTTAACAAACATTCGTTTTATAAGTAGGCAGGCTGAAGTATTAGGGACCCATTACCAAGACACTCAATCTAAACCGTGCTAGACTGACAAAGATTGAGTGTGTAACGTGTTCATGATCTGTATCAATCTATGTATGTCAATCTGGTGTGATCAGATCGTGCTGGGTTGACAATCTATGTCAGTCTGGCTTTTTTTCGAGGTAATATAGTTTTTTTTGCAAAAAATATAAGTAATTATGTACTTTTGGGAAATTTATAAAAAACAACATATTAAAATAAAATATTTATATCTGCCCGGCCGGGAATCGACCTCTTGCGTGGTAGACGTGCTATGTTAACGAAGTGGTGCAGTGCTGCACCACTCAGGTCGTCATCGGTCGATATCACGCGACATTTGATGCAAAAAATGTTGGTAAACCTACTAAACCAAGATCCATCAATCTACCACGATCTACAGTGCTAGATCTACTGCGCTCCGATTTTGATCAGATCACGCTGGATTGACCGTCTAACGTCGCAACCAACCGCATCAAAACTCATCAGTCTGCTGCGATCAGATCAGCCGGTTTTGATTAGATTGACAGTCTGGATTGACTGTGTAATAGCTACCTTACATTCCAACAATAGCTTTAGCTATCATACAACAACCAAGCAATTTGCGTATGATTTCATTAAGGTTTTATAGCAAAATACATAATGCACTCGTTTGCTCTGCATGTTGGTTGATTACAATGGTTTATGTTGAACGTAAAACCTATTTAGAATCAGAAAACGTAAACGGACATCACCGTCTCGCATCGGTCGACGATTGCAAAGCGAATTTTTTTACAAGTAGTAAGTACCAATAAAAAATTGTTCAAGGCGCTGTTTTGGAGATTGAAGGAAATTAAAACTAAATAAGCTTATAAGTATAGGCCGTTGTATTTACTTAGGGGCAGGCAACCAGGGACCCTATTTTTGAATCGCTCGATTGGCGTCGAGCGCTCGTTTCGACTGATTTTCGTTCGACATATGACTCTATTTCGAACGTTTCAGCCATATGTCGAACGAAAATCAGTAGAAACGACCGCTCGACGCCAGCCGAGCGATTCAAAAATAGAGCCCCAGGGGCCCTATTTTGAATCGCTCGTCTGGCATCGAGCGCTCTTTTCTACTGATTCTCGTTCGACATTTAACTCAAATGTATGAGATGTCGAACGAAAATCAGTAGAAAAGAGCGCTCGACGCCAGACGAGCGATTCAAAAATAGGGCCCCAGTAACGTGACGTTCCACCGACAAAGCAGTTATAATGGTCGATTCGTCCAATTGGTCGGTATTAATTATTGAGCTAAACTTGCGCGTATTTGTAATCTGCAACTGATAAAGCTATTCAAATCAAAAAAGATTATCCTCGTAGATTGTGTACTTAGTAGTTACGGAGATAAGTATTATATTTTGGAAATTTAAATCGAAATTGTGCACTTTCAGGAAAAGGCAATTGTTAAGTTAAAGGACACGAAAAATTATGTTATCGTTGTTTTTTTGAGCTATTAGTTACATAAAATAAAAATATGAACATAGAAGATACCTAAGTATATGTAATTAAAAAAATCGTAGTTTTGCCTCATTTTATTCAAATACTAAATATCTCTGAAACTAAAAACCTCCATAAGGTACTTTTTCTCAAGGAACGTCACATAATGAAACTTAAGTAATTCGTTAACTATTTACAGGTATTATCCCAGTACTCAACTGCTTTTGGTGCCGTTCGAGAGGTGCCGTAACTGGAATACCTCATAGCGTCTTCCAAGAGCCACGCGTGGTACAGAATAAAATAGAAATAGTAGGTACCTACATTACTAGCGTGCCTTGGCAACAAAAGTCGTATAGGTATTCTATGTTTTCATGACACAAAAACTTTGAACTAATTAATTATTTACCCGAAACAATTGAATTGAAGGTAACGTGTATGAACAAATTAAGCCCTTTTATCTTGTCAATGTTATTGTTATCAGCAACGTAACACTCTATTGAAATACAGAATTATTTTATAATTTCCCTTCAATAAACAAAAAACAAAACATTCGTTTATCACTAACTTACTTTCATTGAATTAAAGTACCGTAGTACAAGTGGGTTACTTTGACCATAGGATACTTTTGGACTACTTACTATCCCTATCAATTATTTTTTCTGCGCAAGTTTTCAAAAAACAGCAAGAAGATTCTCAAATCTAAGTAGCTGTATGATATGTATGTACTGTACGCGTGATGCTTATACTGTTGTGATAATATGTACTGTAGTTCATCTGTAAACAATATTACCCAAAACTTTTTCCAGTTTGAGCCAAAGTTACCCCCTAGTAACTAAAAACCTAGTAATTTAATGCCGTACAGACAGGTTACTTTGACCTACCTATACGGTAGGGGAAGGTTTGGCCAAATTGGAAAAAAAATTAACTTCCTTGAATATATCTTGCAGAATGAATTTAACCGTACGCATGGTATGGTGCTGTTAGACCGCTATAATGCCAATTAGTAAATTGTTTTCCAGTTTGGATCAAAGTTAATTTTTTAGGGTCAAAGTAACCCGACTTTACCGGACTCTAAATCTTTTCATTGTAGAATTCGAACTTAAGTAATTGTTATCTTTTATAAATTTCATTTTATTCTGTCATATAGAGCAATATATTGCATTGACTTAGATATTAGTTGATGTTTATTTATATCTAGGTATCTAGGTAGATAGCTATATTACCTATAGTTTCCAAGTTATCGCAGCGGAGTTTTTTTTAAAGCTGAGGAATAATTTGTTTAACAAAAACAACATTTGGCCACGTGTGTAAATGTAAATAATAAAATTCAACAACAATGATTAATTCAAAGAAATCTCAATTCGAACTGTTAATCACTAGATCGTCATGCAACTAACTTTATTTTACGTTATATCTACTAATATTAAAACATTCATATTTTTGATGTTACATAAGTGATTTGCTAAACTAAATGCTTATTACAGCAAATTATGACTGCTTTCAATAACATTATTAGGTAGGTACGTACCTACCTGCTTACTTTACAACTGATTTATTTTTAATTTCAATTGAACTGCATCTTTAGTTATATCTACATAAGAAGTTTGATGTAATTAATAACGCAATCACGGCTTTAAATTATTATTTAAAACTTTGTGAAGAATTGTTATCTGAGGCGAAAAGTGAAGTCTGAGTGAATGAAAACAAACTTTGTATCAATAAAACTACTGATTTAAACCGTAAAAATCAAAATTGTTATCTGTGACACCAAGTGACCACCGGCGCGGCGCCCGGTGTTCCGGTCCCACCGTGCTGCTTGCTTATCGGTAACTTGTCGTTATCGCTACCGATAGTGGACACGGTCGATTGTTAAAACTTGATGTACGGACATTGCACTACACCTACAAAGTTTATTGACCCAATTTTTGACCTTGTCGAAGGCTTTGATAATCATTTATCACGTACCTGTCAATATTCTGAACTTCTTCGCATACTCGCACATCAAACATCAAACAACGCCAGCAGAAAAAACTGAACATTCCCTGCCAAATAATGTAATTAGTTATGTATATTTTTTGTATTTTTAGCTGAATGGCGCAATTTCGAGTAACTGAAAAGATCTGTTTTTGAATCTTTATGTCACTTTTGTTATTCATTACTTCCGTTTTCTACCTAATATCTACTTTTGTTTACCAGGGTCTAGTCTAATGTTGATAGTAACGCCAATGTCACATTCAAGTATAAACAATACGAAAATTAGTAACGGCTACCAGTACCAGTTCACAAAACACGTATTGTAGGATTTTAAGCTAGGGTTGTCACTGGTTACACAAGAAAAGTGATTTGTGATAGGCACATCAAATAAGACAAAAACAAATCATATGAAAAATTTACTTCTAGTACGTAGGTACCTATTTTTACAAATTGGAATGAGATGCATGTTATGAGCTCTTAAATGTCAAAAGTTATGGTGTAAAATATTAGACAATGCTGATTTGCATGTTATGGTCGTCCGTCACGTTAACATGACGCAGAATTATCAGTTTGTTTTTTGTAAAATAATAATATAAGAATTTCAGTTGGAAATCGGCTGAGGAATTCACATTTTAAATAGGTTTATATAGTTGATTATAATGGTAGCATTTTCTTATTATCCTAATCTCTTTTTTCGTATTAAAATCTAAACTTGAAGAGGATACTTTGAGTCAAAGCAACTCATCTTTAGCCAACAAAGTTAACCCTTAGTATAGGGGACAACTTTGGCCTATACTGAGAACAAGTTTAAAGCGACGCTATCTGATATGAACTAATAATTGCATAGATATTAATAGCATTGCTGTATTAGAATCACAACAATAAACTTTTTCAGGCGGTTTACCCATTAGGGAAAGTTCAAACTCTTTCTTAGTTTGGTCCAAAGTTGTCCCAAGTCCCCTAGGGTAAGTTTTGTAGCAGTATACTGTATAATAAGCAAGTTTATTTCCAATTTTAATGGGTAAGTAAAGTACCTACCTATATCAATAACATTTTATGACTAAAAAGAACATCCCTTGTTCACAATTTCACATGACGTAAGCCACAATTAGGTATGAGGTAAACGCTATTGTTAAGCGACTAGCGTTAGATTTGCTTACCAAATATGAGGGAATTTAATCTAGGTATAATATAGAGTACCTATCGAAGATTTGTCTAGGTTGGTTACAATAAATATGTAAGTACATCAACGAATTATCACCTTCACCAAACAAATGCGATATCACAAACAACGAATACCTAACATAGGTAGGCAGTGTAGGCACGATAGAGAAAAGAATCAAAATTACTTTTTTACTTATAAAGTGCGTGTGTTATAAAAGCCAGAAGGCACTTTAGCAGATGACAAGCAGCACTATACTAACAATCCGACTAGAGTAGGGACAACAAGAAAAAAATATCGTTTTCTTTCAGACCCGACCCGTATTGGATTTGGAACCGAAACTGGGACATCAGTGATGGCCGCAGGAATGGACAGACTTAGCCTACTAAACATAGAGGTTATCAATATCGACTTTCATTTTCGCATTTTATCAATTAAATTAACTGTCGAAGGTGAAATAGATCTAGGTTTGATACATATAGCATTAAAGCCACCACACAAACGTATGCAAATCCCTTTCTTCTGTAGCAATACATAGAAACGATATTCCAACGTAAGTAAGTAAAATATTTTTTTGAATGTCATTTATTATTCTGAAACTGTCGCGATACCTACTCATGTTGATAATTATTGATAAACATAACAGAACTACTGCACATAGGTAATCATTTACCTACTTATCACTAGTTAATTAAAGTACCTACCTACCTACTTGAAAAACTCTTTCACGTGCACATGTGAAAAGGTTTTTCAAGAAATGTGCACACATTTCTCGTAGTAAGCAATTAGTATAAGATAAAACACATTAATGATTTCGAGATACATTTCATTTCCAGGATACATTTTCTAACATTTTGAACATTTTCAAACATTTAGTTGGCCCTTTTGTTGTCCACAACCAATTGCAGTACCTAGACCTACTATAGTAGGTACTGCACATACTAAAAACACGCAATACGCAAATGCAATGAGGGCGAACACGAGAATGAAATCGTAGGTACGTTGCTGTGGCGTATTGGGGCTGCCATGAATGGAATGCTAATAGTACGATAAAGAGGTTACTGATAAGCAAAATGGTGGGAAAGATTAAGTAAGCTACACTGCTACACCATAGTTGGACATCACCGTACTTGACATACGTACTTACTTATACATACCTAAACGTTGACAGAGAAGTTAGCGTAAAGTTTACAAAGAGATGACAGATACAATTACTTTAGAAGCCTTATCTCTATCAACAGCTTGAGAACCATTATCACCCATCCCGTAATTATTACGCATTTCTTCAAGAACTGCGAACTTGTGATAGTTAGATGTCTCAAAGAAATTCTCGAATGATCGCGATCGCAATCTTTAACCCTGATATTGTCTGCTCCAAAATTATCCAGACCATGAAAAAATACACAAAAACTTACAGAAGCAGCGGTTTCTTGTCTTCACTCATTTCGTAACACGGTTCGTCCAACCCAATTTTTTGCAGCACTTAAGCAGTTCACCTACAAATGTCACAGATCACAGTCCATGCACAAACCAAAAAAATCCCTTGAGTGAGGCGAGTTCTTATAACCTCTGCAACACTTTCAGGGGTCTCGTTTTGACTTCACAAGTGCTAAGAACGTCGGTAACACAATATGCCAACGTAGATACTAATTCGAAACGTGTATCGAAATGTTATCAGTTATCACGCATTCAATACCCTGCCGCTCCTTAGACATAATATAAATTAGATAGCGCGTACAAATACTACCGGGCGATAAGTCACCGGTCGCCGCATAATCGAATCGCCACTCACAACTCACAATTATGCACTGACCCCGCATCATGTTACTTCGAAAATTTGCTTACTAATTACTAGCATCATAATAAAACTGTATTGAAAACAAGACTATCAAATTACGCATTCATTATTTGATTACCTACTTAGGTTAATTTAAAACTCAAATATGTCATAATAACTTTTGCCGGTAAATGCAGACGGTACCGTGCACAAATATTTTGTAAAGATATAGTTTTGAGCTAGGTAAGTACCTATTCTTTATTGCCTCAAGAGTTTATGAAGAAGTTCAGGTGAAGAACTTAGATGTCGTTTAAAAACAGTGTATTTATAACTCTTTAAAACGCACTGTATACAATGGATATATATTCATTTTTAGAAACCTCAAGATTTTACACGTACGCTATCATGAATTAAACGTTGAAGTTGCTATAATAGATAGTAAAATGCGCAAAATCACATCTTCACTTATCGTTATTATACGGCATTTATTAGATCCATTACGTCCATTAGTAGATATCTTTATGGACTTTCTCATGATGATAGTAGATCCTGTGTTGTATGGTTCCCAAATATTAGTTTATCATCTCTTAAATCATTTCTAAATAAATGGTTAATTAATTAGATAGTAGTTTTACAAATTGTTTACAACATTTAAACTAAATTACAACTCTGATAACCTTTTTAATCACGGATTCAATTTGTAACGCTGTTTTTTACAGTTGGTAGGCGTCAAGCGAACATAATGTTAGTTAAAGATCTAATAACAACGAGATTCGAGAACAATGAAGGTGAAGCGTTTCCCAGAAATAAAATTGTCATAACAAAAAAGATCTTGAATAAACACTAAAAAAGTCGCGGGACCGACGAATGTAGTTAAATGTTAAACAAAAGTAATTTTTAATGATCAAAAGCATGAAGGGGAGACTAGAATAAATAAGATCGAGACCGGAACTCATATCCAGTGTAAATATCAACACATGACTATGTGAAGACAATGATTATACTGAATGGTAACCAATTTTAAAGGGCATATTCTAATAAAAATTAAAAAAGATGAGGATTATGTTTTGGATTTGATAGTCTGTATGATAATATCAACAATTTGATCCTGTTTCATAAAGTAGCATTTCCAAAAGAGGTAGGTATAATGTATACTCATAGAATGGAACTACCTACGCCAAGTTACAATTCTTCGGAATTGAAATACAACGCATCAGTGGATACCCAGGTACTGCTCTTGGGTGATGCTGCGGGCGGGCGTGAACGTGATGCTGCGATATTATAAATTGTTAGTGTAGGTACTCTTTGCTATTGCTAGTTGTAAGGGAAAGGGACCAAAATGTAAGGGAAAGGGACTGTAATCTAAAGGTAATAATAAGCTAAAACAAGGCGACTGTTCGGCAAGGATATATTCGATTCGACACACAATTTTCTCTCTTGACAAGAAGTGAAAACAAAGTAAAACAGAAAATAGACAAGATAGAGTAGAAATATAAAAGCTATACAAACTACTTGAACCTACAATCCACCACACTAGTCGACTCTATTCTGAAAATTAAACCCGGCCTTTTGTTCTCTTGAAGAGGGATTAACTTCACAAGATTCTTTCTTTCTCTTCCTCGACTTGGTCGACTAATACTAGATTCTATAAATGCTAGATGAGTTTAAAACGCCAGATTCTATATATGACAGATTTTAGTAGATATGGATAAGTAAGTAATATTTATTTCACTTTGGATAAAAACTGACTCGACGTACACAGAACATAGCATAATGGGTGCACCATAATTTGCTTCCCACAAATAACTTAGCGTACGAAGTTCACGTGCCCGCAGATTGTAAGGTAACATAACAATAGCTTCATTTTCACATCACGTGACAAATGCATGACCTTAGGAAATTTGTTGGGCTACTCTACTACCAGCTGAATAAATAAAGCCGTCTGAAGTGGCTCCTCAACAAACTTTTATCGAGAAATAATGCGAGGATGAGGTATAATTATTTAGGTACTTATTTAATCCTTCGTATCGTATCTTGAAATTTCCATGAATGAGTTAGGAAGAATTGTATGGTTTTTCTTTAAACTCGTTTGTTGTTTAAAAATATGTGTCTGCATAAATAAATAAAAGTTTAGTAAAAAAAACACTGGATTATATGTAAAGAATTTCTTAGGACTTCTGATTTTCAATTATCATGCCGTTTTGTAGGAGAAAATAACATAAGTATTTACATAAGTACTGTATCGTATACCTACAGCATTGGCTTGGCACCACCGTACAGTAAATATGCGACGCTCCGTGGCACACACATGAAGTGTGACTATGGCTAAGCCCTCTACGATGTGGACCGAGGATCTCCCTCCGTTCACTTGGATCCACAGCCAGGATCCACTTGAGGATCAATGGATATGTCACCATTAAAGTGCGGAAATCAGTGAATCTACAGATTAAAATCTGCAGATTCACTGGTCGAATCAATCAAAGTGCGAAAAATTGATTTACTTTGTACTAGCTAATCTGCAGATTAACGACCAAGGATCAGTTAAAGTACGGAAACAGGTTCTTTCATTGAAAAAAAATTGTAATAACATAAAAGGGGGTTGACTCAAAAGCGCTTCGCCCCCCGGCACGGAGAAGTCTTAAAGAGGTCATTAGGTTAGGTTAGTATAGTATAGTGACCAAAAACGCGCGAGCCAAGCGAGCGGAGCGAGCGTGCCAATGGAGCGGCGCCGGCGAAGCGCCAGAAACGAAGTTTTTTGTAAAATAAACTTTCAATATAGGTCTTTTACTTAAAGGACATTTCCTAATTTGGGCCACGTCTATGTACACCACCCTCAAAGATGGAGAAAAATACACTGATTCTGAGAAAAATACAAATAATTTTATAGAATGCATGGTTAAATGGTTATAAATAAAAACAGATCAATATTTTTTGCTTGAAATAAAGTGTCAAATATGGCAACTCTCCGTTAAAAAGCCGCTGCCAGACAAATCTTTGAGTCATCGATTGCCATTTTTAACCATGAAAAGTATAGCGGTAGGTGCTTAGGGTGTTTCTACACGGTACAAGTAGCCCGCGCAAGTTGAGCACTTGCGCAGGTTACATGCTCCGTGGAAACACGTAAAGCGGGTCCAGCTCCATAGCATTGTACACCCGCGCAAGTAGCCCGTGCCTCAACGTGCGCAAGATACATGCACCGTGTAGCACAAGGACGGATAGAGCATTACTATCGCTTTGAGATAGGCGGTCTAGCTGCCGGTATTGATCAATATTTTACTTTCCATGGTTAAAATGTACTCTCTATGGCGATCGATGACTCAAAGATTTGTCTGGCAGAATGCGCCCATTGTCACTGTCATTGAGTTCTACCTACTCTGTGCTGTGGGTTGTTGTTAACACAGACGTATAAGAAGTGGTTAACATCTTCCGCCATGATGCTTTTTTATGCGTTTTTGCATTTTGTTTAATGTTCCTTCCAGAAAACAAAGCGATTTTAAAGAAATTGAATAATTAGAAACTGTTTATCGTGTCTTTATCTATTTTTTGGTATACTGTACAAAGACGTGGCCCAGACCTCATACATTTTTGGACATCACCTTTCCTGAAGCTTTGGCTATTTCACTCATGTATTCCGCACTTTAACGGTGTAGCATCCGTTAATGTGCAGATTAACTAGTTAAAGTGCGGAAATCGTCTACTTTAAGAAAAATTTCGCACTTTAACTGACTCGACCAGTTAATCTGCAGATTAACGGATTCCGTACTTTAACGGTAACAGATACATGTTTTCCTCTTCGATCTACAGGTGGATCTATGGATAATTTGTATTCCTCGTCAATCCACCGGTAGAAACTTTGAAAATTTCAATTCCTCTTCAATCCACAGATGGATCCAAGAATAATTTTATTTCCATACCTCTTCAATCCACTAAATGGTAGGTATACACTTCTCTGAAGGCCGCTAGATGGAGTTCTTTGGTGGAGGCTAGGGTTGCCATACGTCCCGAAAAAGCGGGATTTGTCCCGTATTTTAAATAAAATTAAAAATCTCGCCAGAATTTTAAAAAATGTCCCGATTTCTGTTCATGTACCACGCGCAGAATAAAAGCCTTTCACGCACGCACGCTTCTCCATGCCACGCGGAGTAGCCCGCATCTCTCACACTACGCCGACGCGCGTCGCTCGATCGCCTTGAGTGGCTCATTCGGCCAGCGACAGCGACCCGCACGAAGCACCGCGCGTTGTCGCGTATACCGAGCACCCGATTAAGTCAAGGGCCCTATGGCAGCCCTAGAAGAGGTCAGCCCCGAGTGGGCGTCGTTCGTTATACGGCTCATATCGAAGATTGACTTTCCTTTTTTTTCTTACCTAGTAAGTATTTCTGTACCTCTAGGTACGAAAATCAAAGCCAACTTGCATATTAGAGAATGGGATAATAAATCCCTGTTTGTCACTGAGATCTGTAGGTTAGGTATATATTTATGGATGCATATCACGGACAGACACTTTACATCTGTTTCAAACCGATTGACGATTAGTAATCTAATCTAATCATAATCGCATTTGCGGGATTACGCTGCTCGAGTCGAGAGCCATTACAGCTACTTGCACAGAATACATAATAGTACAAGTCTACTTGTTTGAAAATAATTGCGAGATAAGGGCAATTCAATGTTAATATCCTTTAAGAAAACAGTTAATGTTAACTTCTGTTTATTGTTAAACCTTTCCCTTTAAAAATTCCAGGAAAGGTCTGCTTGTCCATCGGATTTTCTTCTTGAGAGAATGTGCCATCCAAGACAGTGATAATTAATTATTGCAATTTTATGGGCAGGCAAGGCCAACAATATTATCACTCTTGTCACAGAACACTTGACAGTGTATTGACTAAAGTGCACTTTCTTATCACTATCTGTGTTAGCCATTCATGTCATAAACCCTCTAACAATAATAAACAAATAATGCTATCTATGTTATATGAAATACTTTATACCTATAAAGAAATTGTACCTATTGAAGATAGTGTAATGGGTAAAGGGGGTTACTTTGACCCTAGGGGGCAACTTTGACCCAAATTGGGAAAATTGTCTGATTACACTACACTTAGGTAGTAGGTATGCATACATAGACAATTACTTAGTTCAAACATTTACATTTTTAAAGTAGGTATAAGTACCTGATAATTTGATGACATTAAATTTGACATTTGTGAAATAAACCCTGTTAAAATGTTATCACTTTTTCTTTTTTAGGTATGGGTGAGAAAATATTGTTTAAAATGAAGATTGAGTTAAAAAGTGCATATCAAATAAAAGTTTAAAGTGGAATATAGGTATGCAAACATTACTTACAAACAAGCTGGACAGAAGCCAATTTTGTTTTAGATACTTAATTGAAAGCTAGGCACAGCAGGGAATGATAAAATAAAATAAAATAAAATACTTTATATTAGACAAATTAAATTCTAGTTTGGTTTGTGCAAATAACAACATCACATTTCAAATGTGTTGCAACTTTATCAGTAATACAATCATAGTCAAAAAAAAAATATGACCGTTCTATTTCTAGGGTTCAGTGAAATCGTACCAACAGCACTTAATGTACATGTACAGTCAGCAAAGTTATCACCTTAACAGTTAGAAAATAAATAGCTTGAAAGGATGGAACTAAAAGTTCGTCTTTACCTGCCTCCAGTACATGTAAATATTAAATGCGAATGAATACATTAGGGTCAAAATAAATTGCATATTTTTGAGTTTTGTGTAGCCTGACATGCTGCTGACTGTACAATGTGATTAAATTAACAATAGACAATAATCTGCGGCAATATTGGCAATTATGGTGCCCACAGGTTTTAACAGTTTCAAACACATAATTTTGTACAACAAGCGCTTGAAAGTTGCCACAGATTACTGTCTATTATTAATTTAATTGCATTGTGGGTAGGTATAATGGACACATGAAAAAAAAGTGAAGGGAACGGGAAGACTATAGATTGCCATAATTATCATTAAATGCGTTTTTAATTTATTAAAGTTTGTATTTATAGTAGGTATATCTATTTTATAGTAATACTATTAAAATGTATTTTTTTGTTGGTACTTAAGTAATGTTATATTTTTCTAAGTTTGTACTTATAAGAGATATATTTTAGTGTAGTGCATGTAAAGTAAACCCATCATAATATTTTTAAGTCACGACTTTTTTCATCCATTATCACATCATAGTATTTTATGTTGGAACGTGTTAAACTGTTATTCATTTCTATACCGACAAGGGCTTTAAATATTTTTATCTTTTGTTTTATGGTTTGTATCTTAGAGTAAGACGGTCTTCGTCGCTCGAAGGTTTGTATTATATAATTTAACTTAGTGAATCTGGACAGAATCATACTAAGTCATTTAATACTTACTTAATTAAAAAAAAACTAAGACAATATTTTTAAGTATACATAGACCGTATAGGTACGTGTAAAGGCAAAAAATTTTGTACATAATTAGGTCAAAAATGATTAGCTTGATAGCCTGATAGGTACTTAGGTAATTGTTTGGTATTCAAAATATTGGTTGGAGAGTCAGGTTCGGGGCAGTGTATAATTGAATCTATCATTAATTCAGTATGATAATAATACCTAAAGAAGTATGTTGAATGTGAGGAAATTAGATAGACTACACAACCAACATTTTCATCATTAGAAACAAGACTAAAGTCCAAGATATTACCTATAAAATAAGAAGGCTCAAATGGCGATGGGCAGGCCATATGGTGAGGGGTAAGGATAAATGGAGCAAAATTGTTACATGGTGGTATCCCAGAGAGGGCCACAGAAGGAGAGGTCGATCACAAAAGAGGTGGGACGATGACATTAGGAAACTAGCTGGAGTTAGTTGGAGCAGAGTGGCGGAGAACCGGTGGGAGTGGAAAAGGTTGGAGGAGGCCTTTGCCGATTGGGAATCAGACTTGCAGCATATAGTTAAGGCCCAAATACTTAATTAACAGATGTCTGAAGCAAGAGGCTTGAATTGAATAATACCTAATATTTGAAACTGGCAATAAATAAATAAATAAGTACATAATAATATGAATTAAATATGATTGCGCTATTTCAACTTAAAGAGTCTCGAGAGCCCGACACAAGGTGCACGACCAAACCTACCTTCACAAAATCGTACACGGATCACTACATACCACTGCTATCAGCTATCAGATATTCACCTCAGAATACCGACGAAATCATGGCATGATTGTCCCTTCTTTATTCCATTCTGCGGTACCAAAGTCTCATTCCACAACCCCATATTCAGAATGTGTTGCGAACATAACACTCTGCTTAACCAGTTAGACGATGTGCCTGATATCTACGCTTCCTCGCTCAATAATCTTAGAAGTTCACTACATAGGCTGGTATGATAGACTATTATTGATTTATATTCAATTTGTATTTGTTGCTTTTTATTTTAATTAATCGAATTTAATTGTATACCATCTAATTAATTTTTAATCCAATCTAATTTGTTTAATTTAATTTTAATTTTGTTTTACCTTATTTAATTTTGTGATGTAATTTTATCTTAATCTATTCATTTTAACCAATATTCAACTTAATTTATTTTATTTTATTATGTAATCTAATTTAATTGCTGACTTGTCCAATTAATCATGTTGTTCACACATATTGTTGGAGTTGCAGCCTAACTGCTTATTTTTTTTAAGTTGTAATCTATATAATGTATTTGCTGTAAATCTGTTTTATGTGACAAATAAATAAATAAAAATAAAAATAATAAATAGGTAGATAAGTAGGTAAAATAGGTTGCACCAATACTTAGGTAAGTACCTAATTGATTTCTAAAAGCGCCTAATTAAAATTTTATTATCAACCTACCTTCTATATTTAAACAACAAAATAGTTAATTAAAGTTTATAGTGTAAAATTTTTTTTATTGAGAATCGTCTTCGTAAATTAGCAAAAATAGGGCCCCTGACGACCTGCAACTTGTCAAAGGTCAAACAGGTGAAAATCGTATCTATTGACGAATTGAAACAAATTGAAAAACTTACCCGTTCAGTTTAGGTTGTGCTCCTGAATCCATGTTCTTGTTTTGTACCAAACAGCCGGGGGTTTCTAGCTTGTCTGTAATGTAGTGCGCCTCCACATCCTCTAAAATAGCTGCACGGTCTGCGTTCGTCTGATTCAACTTATCACTCGACAAACTTTTCGATCTATATCTAGCGTTCAAGGGAACTAAACTTTTATCTGTAAATGCACTCAAACCGTTCAGTTTTGTATCATTTTGGCATTTTTCGCTAATTATATTAGTTGACATTTTCGCACATAAACAAATATCACGCGCACGTCAGTGGTAGCTGTCAATCTCAGCTGGGATGCGGTCCGAACTGACGTTCAAAAACAGAGACATAGCGTTTTGCTCGCTGCGGACAAAACAATGCTACTCGACCGCGTTTGTGTAGCAGCGTCTGCCATTGTAATCGGGATTGTTACGGTAAAATTTAATGTGGTCGATTAATACTTAGAAGCTGCGTAACAAAAGACCGTATGAAAAACTTTGTCACTTTTTGCGTTATCGGAAAGAACTTGAAAAGAAGAAGATTTAAAAGTAAAATCTATTGTATAGCAGAACTATATAAAACAATCGATTCTTGTAAGTGAAACTTTTAAATAGAGTGTGCTAAAAACAGCGGAAGAAAAATATCGTATCGACACGTAAAAAATAGGAAGTATACAAAAATACCTATAAGTAGTTCATTTACGTAAACAGTTGAAAGAACAAACAAAAAATAAGTTTTGTTGTGTATAGTAAGTAGGTACCTACCTTGTTTTAGGCTCGGGCTATCCAAGTCACGGTGTTACCGCGTCCAAGTCCAACATAAGTTACAGAATAATTAAGTGGCCTGAATATTTCACAACACTCATACGATAATAGTGACAAGTTCGTATTTGCCGCAAGAATTTTAAATGCGACAGGCGACAACAGTTTCCGAGGTTGGACACTTGACCTCAAAAATGTCGTGCCCAGAGTTACAATACAAAAACCTATAAAATTAAAACATTGATAGAAAAAAATTACATAATCTATGAATTCATATAAGGGAAAACTTTATTATCCCGCGTATTAGGAATTCATAATTAAGTTCAAGCAGACGAACGACTAACGGGGCACATGAGTAAATAAAACGTGGTGCCGGATGGTCGCACTTAGAAGATAATACACTTCACTGAGGTTTTTTGTTACTTATAAGAGATACATGTCCCGTTAAATCTAATGAGTATATTTTAGTAGCAACTGTACAATATATATGTGAACTAATTGCACTTTAATTATTGACCAGAACGATAGTACCTACTCGTATTATCAGTTGACCGAAAACCACAAACACATTCTGTTTATTTCGATAACAAAACTGTGTGAGAAGATAATCAATGGCATGCATGGTCAATAAGGAGTTTTGGAAGTGCATTTAGCCGATACATTTTAATCCGATATATCGATACAAAATAACCAATATCGAAAATGGTATCAAAAACGATATATTTATTCATCATCATATCACTCAAAAGTCGCTAGAATAGCGGGGCGGGACCTGCTGCTGGAGACAGGCGCGGTCGCAGCCTGAAATTTTGGAGGGGGTCACTATACACACAATAATACAATTGTTTTTTTTATTTTGTATATTTATAGAAGCAGTGCCGGTTTTAGCACTACCAGCGCCCTGGGCAATATTTCTACGGGGCGCCCCCTATAAGCGATTCCAAGATTTTAAAATTTGCCTGTTAGACAGTAAACGGCCGCGCAGCGTGTTTTTTTAGTTAGTTTCACCTACTAATCTTGTAATCTTGCTTGTTTATAGTAAAAAAAATGGCCACGCAGCGCGATTTTTAGTCAGTTTCTACCACTAATCCTTGCTTGATCATAGTAAGAAATGGCCTTCTAATTTTGCTTATTACAGAAAAAACTAACGCGCAACGCGATTTTTAGTCAGTTTCATCTACTAATCTTGTAATCTCGTTTGTTTTTAGAAAAATAATGGCTGTGCCGCGCGATTTTTAGGCAGTTTCATCGACTAATTCTGCTTGTTTATATAAAAAAAACCGGCCAAGTGCGAGTCGGACTCGCGCAAGAAGGGTTCCGTACCAAAAAACGGCAAAAAAAAAACACGTTTGTTGTATGGGAGCCCCCTTTAAATATTTATTTTATTCTGTTTTTAGTATTTGTTGTTACAGCGACAACAGAAATACATCATCTGTGAAAATGTCAACTGTCTAGCTATCACGGTTCATGAGATACAGCCTGGTGACAGACAGACAGACGGACAGCGGAGTCTTAGTAATAGGGTCCCGTTTTACCCTTTGGGTACGGAACCCTAAAAATGGCCGCGCAGTGCGATTTTTAATCAGTTTCATTCGTCGCTTCGTCGCTCATCACCAGGCAACAATACGATTGATAGTCGACCGGTGGGTGGTCGGGCGTTTTCGGCGTCCCATACACGAGGGCGCCCGAAGATTTTTCTATTTGACGTGTACGATTTTGGGGGGGGGGGGGGGGTCATGTCCCCCGTGACCCCCCCTTCGGACCGCGCCTGGCTGGAGACCTTTGTACGGGCATTTAAGTTGGATAGTAAATAAATTAAAGATTGAAGAAAACCAAAATACTTACTGAAAAAATCATAATGAATGATGATTTTGTGAGAAAAGGCATGAAAGTGAATGTAACTAAGACGAAAGTGATGGTGTTTGAGAGAGATGAAGAAATGACTGACTGTACGGTTATGTTAGGTGGCGAAAAAGTGGAACAAGTTCGTGAGTTTGTATACTTGGGGAGTTTGTTCACAAGGGACGGAAAAAGTGAGGAAGACATAGAAAGACGAGTGAAGAAAGGAAATTCGGTGAGTGGTGCTATACACTCGGTTATGAGTAGCCAAACCGTTTCTGCAAAGGCGCGAATGGCTATTCATAACGGATTGCTGGTACCGACACTGATGTATGGAAGTGAATCTTGGGTATGGCTGAAGAAGAATGAAAGCAGAATAAATGCGGTATAGATGCGATCGTTGAGGAAAATATGCGGAGTAAAACTGAGTGATAGAGTGAGCAATGAGGTGATTCGTAAAATGTGTGGTCTGAAAGATGATATAGTGACAAGAATTGAGAAAGGAATGCTTCGGTGGTTTGGTCACTTAGAGAGGATGAATGAAAGGCGAATCACGAAAGAGATATATTGTGCGAATGTGGAAAGAACGATTGCACAAGGGCGTCCCAGAAAAACCTACGCGGACCAAATAGGGGTTATTATAAAAAAGGCTGGTGTACGCAGTGACAAAAACCGCAGGGCATGTATGAAAAGATTGATGGATGTGAATGAAGCGAAAGAAGTGTGCAAGGATCGTAGCAGGTGGCGATCCATAGTCTCTGCCTACCCCCATGCCCATGGGAAATAGGCGTGAGTGTATGTATGTATGCAAAATACTTCAGTAGGTATGTTGGATGAAAAATTTATATTCACGAAAAGTCAAAAATATTCTATTGGGATTTCTGAGCTAGGCTGAACTAAATACATTATTATTTAAAAACTCCAAATGTTCTTTGAAATTTTTACCGATATGGGTATCGATATTTTTTTCGCGATATATCGAGGCCGTTATTGATATTTTTATAAATATCGATGTATCGATATATCGATATTTTTTTCACTTTCGACATCCCTTACTTGATGATAAACTAAAAAAAAACATGGAGTATTATATCCGAAAAAAATCAAATTGGCTCAATATTTTTCATAGGTAGAAATAAGCTCCCTTAGTAATTAAAAAAAGTTTCAGAATTTTCGGTTACGTGAAAAAACAGTAAAGTCTCCGACTTCACAAATGTACTAAAGTAACAGCAGAATGGAGATTATACCTTTGCCACCACCTGAAACAATCACAACATATAAAAAAAAATTGATACAAAATGTCCAAATGTCAATATTTCTTTTAATACGTGTGGCTGAGAGAAGGGAAGTAAGGGCTGTGGCATAGACTTAGAAAAATTCTCGCTATGCTCAAGTAGACGGACAAAGGTGCGAGTGAGAAACCGATTCTTACGGCTTATGCGATGTGCGAAAAAGAGTAAAAACAAACTGACAGCTGAACCTGGTTTGACTTCATTTATCATCGTTTATCACCTTGGTCAAAAGCGTCAACAAGATTATTTTGTAATTTTGATCGCGATCGGGTCGGTTTGGCTCTCAAACAGGGGCGTAGCTACCGCCGTATCAGCCGTATCAATTATACGGGGCCCCCGGGCCACGGGGGCCCCCAACGTGCGTATCAAAAATTAATAAAAACTTTTTATTTTTATGGAAAAAGTAAAAAAAAGCTATTTTTTCCTGCGTAAAGCGTATAAATCAGTTGGCCGAAAAATAGGCAAGGAGAGTATACAACATCGAAAAATTTTCTAAGTCTATGGTATCAACCCGCAAGGAGGCAGGGTTGCCACCCGTCCCGATTTTGCCGAGACAGTCCCGATTTCGAACATATTGTCCCGCGTCCCGACGATCGATCAGTTTTGTCTCGATTTTTGATGTTACACGTGATCAAAATCAAAGTTTTGATAAAAAAATGGGTCCAAATGTTTAAAAGATTAAAGGACAACAAGTTAAATGCCTTATTTTGCGTTGTATCCCTTCAAATTCTTATGTTGAGCGAGTATTTTCCCATATGACGCTTAAATGATCTAATGTTAGAAATCGTTGCTCTGCAGATTAAATTAAAGCAGAATTGCAAAAGACATGTCTTGTTCGGAATTCGTAAGTAAATATAAAAATTACGCAAAATTAATGAGAGGCCCGTAGTAATACAAAATATGCATGGAAACAGACAAAATAAAAATAAAACATTAAATCAAATGCCTCTTCTTTCCCTACAGCTAGGTAAGTTCTAATTTTTTATTAACTTCTTACTTTGCTGACCCGCCCGTTTGCTTCCATTGATTTTGAGTATTTTAATTACAAACAGCCACATACATTCAATATATCCTTCATTTATCAGTTACCAGTCTCTACAGTAGTTTTACTGCTAGTAAACATTTAGAAAATAGACCAAAAATTTTTTCGCGGCTCGCAATTCGCGCTCGCCGCCGCCCTTCGCGCTCGCCGCCGCCCTTCGCACTCGCCGCCGCCCTTGTCCCGACTTTTTTTTTCTAAAAGTGGCAACCTTGTAAGGAGGTCAATGTACTCGTGAAACTAAACACCTACCAACAGAAAAAAAATATTGAACTTTCCATACAAAATGTTGACGGAAAATTCAAATTTTCTATGGAGAGTCCACATTTTTTTTTCGTTTATAGGTATATTTTTTTCTTTTGGAAAGTGTTCAGATTTACGAGTACATTGACCTCCTTCCGGGTTGATACTCCCTTTCTGTTACACGTTGTATATTTAATTTAGATTGTTTGTTAAACATTTTGGAAAAAGTGACAGATAGATAAATTTATCATTAATAAATATTTCTTTTTATTTTATGCAAACATTTTTTTTCTTTTGTGAGAAATCTTTACCCTTCTTAAGGGCCCCCAAACAAATTTTTATACGGGGCCCCGCCAAGGCACGCTACGCCCCTGCTCTCAAAGCTATATAAATCAATAATGGTGTCGTGTTCTGTACTGGAATGTAATGTTACTTACGACAATAACCCAAATAAACACTCATTTCACAGGTAAATATGATTGTACTATTACCATTTTCATAATTCATATTTTAGTTGAATATATTCCCAAACACACTAAGTTATATACTAATATGATGCTATTAAACGCCTATTTCCTAAATAAAGGCTGATTTCTAAACATTATGTGTTAGATAAAAAGATATTATGTCCGTGAACTTAAGAAAATAAAGCGTAGATATTGATAAAAAATTATCGATATCGATACTCATGTCGATGATTTCCAATATAACTTTGTTTGTCTTTGTGAACACTGATAGTTTTATTTAAAGCTGCTTGTAACCGACAGTTTTCAAATAGTAAATTATACCAACTTAAGTACTAATTTAACAATTATTTCCAGGTTTTCTGTAAATCCAGTGATTAAATTAAACTGGATAAATGTCATAAATAAATAAGCAGGGAGCCTCAAAGGAGACCTTAAGAAAATATTTAAATAAAATTGTTCAAAATTTTGTTTGTGTTTTATTTATTAGAGCAATAATACATTATGGTTATCGACAACCTAAAATGGACTTCAGTGCATCTCTAAATTCACGCACACGTTTACATATTTACAAACACTGGCTCATCTCACTTTTGGTTTCGCAGCCAAGTGAACTCTGTTCGTCTATTTCAGTGAATATTAAGTTTATGGGGCTGTGGCAGGTGGTGGCAAAGGTATCATCTCCATTCTTCATTACCTATGCTGTTACTTTCCTTTGGCACCACCTGTCACAAACAACCACATGTTAAAAAAAGCTTCGATACAAAATGTCAAAACTTTTTTTTAAAATACGTGTTGTGGTTGTGGCAGGTGGTGGCAAAGGTATCATCTCCATTAGGCTGTTACTTTTGTACATTTTGTGAAGTCAAAGAGACTTTATTTTTTTTTCATGCAACCGAATATTCTGAACTTTTTTCTATTACTAAGGTAAGGGAGCTTATTCCTACCTATAAAAAAAATTCAGCCAATTTGTTTTTTTTCGGACATTCCCCATTGTTTATCAACGAAAGATAAACCGGAAATGGAGGCGCCACTTTCCCTGTTAAATTAACGTTTAGAGGTTAAGTTATTGGAAATTGATCCTTAAAATAAGGCGCAAAATTAGTTCCATTTCCAACCGAGACTCATCTTTCGTTGACCAAACTCTAGTACCTAATACAAAACAAAACAGACTGTTGAAAATGCCAATAAAATATTATAAATACCGAAATATTCAAAAGTCCCATTAATTTTCCGTAAGTGAATATACTACAAACATTTTGCCTACCCCAACTAACGACCTGAATAAAACAATAATGTAGCCTCATTGACAAAAACAAAACTCTACCACGGGCTGATAACTCTTGGCTCATTTGCCATAAAAACCACGGCCGTGGGTGCACAATTTTTTTCCAATCTTTTTGTCTTTGATTGTTGAAGTTGATATAATTAGGAGATAAGTACAGTGGATCGTGTCAATCACGTGCTACTTGCTGAGTAAAGGGCATCAAAATGATAAGTCCAAACAAATAGTGGCTTATCTTAACAAAGTTCTGATAGATGGTATTTTTTTTCAAGGTACTGTTTTTCTAGAACATCAAAAGACAGAATATGTGCAGAAAATAATATATTTTCATGGTGAAAGTCCCGGTAGAGTCGAACTTGAGCCTAATCTCTTAGTCTCGTTTTGAGGAAGCTATAGGTACCTACACGCTCGTCTTCCACTGTAGGCAAGGGATTTCTACCTCGTTAACCATCAGCTTTTAAGTATATCCCAAAATGCTCCATATCTCCATCCACCACAAGCCTTTTTTAATTCGAACAGCTAAGATGTGGAATGCCCTCCCTGCGTCTGTTTTCGCCGAAAAATATAACTTCGGCGACTTTAAACCAGAGTGAATATATAGGCATTTACTAACTGTGTGTGCTCCATCTTTGTCCTCCTTGTCACTTCCATCAGGTGAAAGAGAGGTAAAATGCGCAGATAGTCCATACATAAAAAGCCCCAATTTTTGGGCAGCGCAGTCGAACTCTTCAATAATGAAGATTTTTAGACCATCTCCATTTCACTGAAGCCGACATTTGATTGCATCATTGGTATAAGGTACGGCTCCTGCACGTAAACATGGAGGCAATTATTAGTATTTCTGTGAAGCACGTGTTGACAATTGCCTGCTTTTGTTGAAATTTAACGCGTTGACAATGGCGATGCGTGTGCGTGCGTCATAATCACTTCCACTGCCGCCATTGACACACGGAATGACAACTACTTTACAAGTAGGGACTAATCTAAAAACATGCCTAATGATCCTTTTTATCGAAATTTTAAAAATAAGTTACCCTATAAATCTAATCTAGGTATCACCAAGCCTACACAAAAACAATCATGATAAGCGGCGATGTTCGTCCCACGTAGGGTTGCCAACCCTACTATATAATATAGTATCCTACTATATTGAGGGCTCGCCTACTATATTTTTTGAAGAAATATATAGTAGGCAAAACCACTATATTTTTTCAAGTGAAAGAAAGAAACAAAGCAAAAAAAGAAAATACTTAAATACAGCAATTGTATAATACAGGATTTTTTTGTGATTAAACGCTTGTCTTTTATTGTTGTTGAGTAAATTATGAAAATGTTAGTACTTACTTAAGTATGAAAAATGCGACTTGTTTAAAATTCTCCATACAAAACGGCAACTTAAAATACTATATTTTTTTGGACGTTTTCGCCATCTACTATATTTTTAGACTAAAAATCTTGAAACTACTATACCTATTTGATCCAAAAAAAGTTGGCAACCCTAGTCCCACGTGTGGGACACGAAAGTTTTGCGCAACTCATAAATAAATCAATTACAACCTGGAGACGACAATGCCTCTTTTTTATATTTGAAATTTTTGCATTCACAATGCTATTTTTAAACAATAATAATATATACCTAATTTAGTTTCACAAAATATAGAAAAAATACGACTCGCACCGCACCAAAATCAATACTCGGACGGGATCGAACCCGCGACCCTTTGGATATCTGGTCCAATGCTTTGACCGCTGAGCTACCGAGTTACTATCACTAGTGACATCGTCGAATTTCTTCTAGTATATATCCTACTCTTCTGCAAACCAGCGTTATTTCACCAATTTGAGGAATTACCTCGACATTCAATTAAAATATATTTCCAGATATTTTGAAAATTGATTAAGTGTGGTATACAGGGTGTCCCAAAACTGTGCCACACGGAGGGAAAGTACCTTAAATATTGAAGATAGGAAATTTTACTAAAAGAAGACTTCATTTTGTTTTAAAAAATAATTAGAACTGCATTCGAAGATTTTTGAAAAATCGCCTGCCTTAACCAGGAATCGAACCCACCAAAACCGATTTTTTTTTTTACAATACCAATCGAAAGGGTTACACATAAGGATTATTTTTTCTTAAGTGACATAGCATCTTAAACAAAAGGAAGACCATGAAATTTAACATTCAAATGATTGTATCGATTTGTATCGAATCGTATGCGATTTAAAAAAAAATTGAATGCAGTTCCGTTACTTTTCAAAAATAAAATGAAGTCTTCTTTCCCAAAAATTCCTATCTTCAATATTTAAGGTACTTTCCCTCCGTGTGGCAAAGTTTTAGGACACCCTGTATGTTGCTAATCACGAAAGATGACCACAAATGGCGCTCATCTTCGCATCATAACTCATGAAGAAATAACATTTTATGTACATCCTACTTAATATTATAAATGTGAAAGTTTGTGGGTTTGGATGTTTAGATGTTTGTTCCTCAATCACGCAAAAACTACTGAACGGATTTGGTTGAAATTTGGCACACAGACAGAAGATAGCTTAGATTAAAACAAAGAATACTTTTTATCCCGATATTCCCACGGGAACGGGAACCACGCGGGTGAAACCGCGGGCGGCCGCTAGTAGATATATATATTACTAGCGGCCGCCAATACTGTATCCTGGAGTTGTCAAAAACAAACATGTGTTGCGCTGTCTTCTACAGAAGCAGAGTACGTTTCTCTAAGTGAAGCTACAAAAGAGGCAATTTTTATAAAACAGTTTTTGAGCGAACTATTAAATTTCGACGGCAAGGTTGATATATTTGATTGCGATAAAGATATTGATCTTTTTAACGACAACCAGTCTGCTCAAAAGTTGGCTTATAACCCAGTTTTCCATAAACGCACAAAACATGTGTCAGTCCGCTATCATTTCGTTCGAGATGTTGTAGCACAAAACAAAGTAAGGATTTTATATAAACCTACAACAGAAATGATAGCTGATATTTTCACGAAAGCACTGTCATTTCCCATACATAAGTTTTGTATGGATAATTTAAGGCCTAGTTGAGACTATTGCTAGTTTAAGGGGGGGTGTTGAAAGAGTTTCTATTACCATTTGTGGTCATCTTTCGTGATACGAACTATAGGATAGGTACCTAAGAACGCTCCCAGTCTGCATAAAACAAATCAATTAAAAATATCTAATAGTTTAGTCACATGAAATATTTTTCAGTGAGTGTTTTCAGTACAATAATTTTTTAGGTATTTAGTTTGTTTGAAAAAAAAAATGTTTTATTTCATTCCTAGAAATTATTTGATCGTTTCAAGCGGAATGGATCATGAACTTCCAACTTTTCAGGGCCGAAAATAACTTTGTCCTCGTCGCGGTATGCACTGAAAAATTGTCATCGTGCAATAGGATGTCTCTTCTTCTTATCTTGAACGACCGTGTTCGCACTTTAACAACATATTTTTTTCATCAATAAAAGGGGGGGGGGGGGGGGGTTAAAAATTGGTCAAAAAAAACATCACATGATTAATGGAGGCCCCCTAAGTTGGTCCCATTGCCATACATAAGGAGGATCTGATGATGGGATCCTAGAGAAAATAAGGGAACTCTTGCACACTTATAGCTATTTTAGTATTTTCTTAAGTAACTTATGCATTTGCTTTCGGAAAGTACCATTTTGGTGAAGTGGAACTGATGATGAGGACCATACATGATCATCGGAATTATTCAAATAATTTACTGGTAGCCTGTGCCCAGCAGTGGGAACATAAAATGGATGATGATGAAAAATGTCAGGTTCCAGTTTTAAGCTGTCTAGAATGTCTCGATCAATTAAAATTACCATTATGTAATAGAAGTAGATATGCATAATATGGAATGAAAAGCTGATTGCATAATTTGCATTTATTTGTTTGGCCCGTGCCAAGGGTGGCCGATGGTTTATAAAAATCACTCGCATTATTACCATCTCATAAAATTTTTTTTTCTGTGTTCTGTGATTTCGAGTGATGAAATATTTAGTTGCAAAATTAGATACACTCGAAAATAATTACAAAATAGATAATTGGTGACATATTAGTGATCTTTTTTCGAAAATCGAAGTCTTCGAGGCAACTTCTTAGAATACAGAGGCATAGAAAATAAAACATGATTAGTTTTGAAGAAGTACAGAGGTAAAGAAAGATGTATATGGATTACCTACCAATAATTTTATGGGGGAAAATAAAAAAAAACCGGCCAAGTGAGAGTCGGACTCGCGCACGAAGGGTTCCGTACCAAAAAACTGCAAAATAACACGTTTGCTGTATGGGAGCCCCCCTTAAATATTAATTTATTCTGTTTTTAGTATTTGTTGTTATAGCGGCAACAGAAATACATCATCTGTGAAAATTTCAACTTCCTAGCTATCACGGTTCATGAGATACAGTCTGGTGACAGACAGACAGACAGACAGACAGACAGACAGACGGACAGACAGACAGACGGACAGCGGAGCCTTACTATAGGGTCCCGTTTTTACCCTTTGGGTACGGAACCCTAAAAACCGCGGAATCTTGGGAGAAACTTGTAATAAAGAAATGACAAAATTATATCGTGTCGCATTGGTAAATGCATTTGAATTGTGATTTGGTCGGACGGGACTCAATATCATTCAAACAACACAAGATCAGCTTTATCACTTTTACAAATAAATCGGATTCGATTTTTACACTTACTTACTGGAGCTGGAGTTGGACAACGCTTAACCGCAGATGCATGCAGTTCTGCCCTTTGCAATGCATTTACCTAGTCCTTTTATGAGTATGGTGTCAAATCCAATGGTACCTACTGGTACGACCCACGGGTTTTCAACTAGGTATGGGCTTAAGCCCTATTAACGATCAATTGCGATTGTCAATTTTTACGTCATTGACGCCCATTGATGCGAAAATTGATCGTTTACTATGCGTGCAAATGAAGCGATTGTCAATTGCTCCAACAATGGCATTGATGAAAAAATTGTCAATTTTTTACTCAAGAAATCAATCCAAATCGATCAATTAAGTATCGCTTGCTGCGTAGCCCGCCGCCGTGGCTGGCTGCGGCCGGCGGGCTATAAAGTCGTTAAAAACATTCCCTAGTTAAAGAAATAAGTTTTTGTCAGAAAGTAAATAAAGAAATAGTTAGGTACGTAGGTACATTAGTTTGGAAATGTTATTTATTTCGTTCTAGACTTTTAGAGTAAGAACGCAGAAATTTACTTCGACAGCATTACTCAATAAAAATAAAGTTATACTTTTTCATAGGAACTGTGTGACGAGCGTTGACATACTTTTAACCTGCATTTTTTGAAGTATGTCACCAGACCAGACATATTGGAACTATTACACTATTGTTTGCAAAACAGATTTTGCATAAGAACACCATAAAAGTGACCACGTAAGATTAACCTGTATTGCCATAAAAATAAAGTGGTCACGTTCGTCAGAAAACTAATTCGCAAATACCTACTTAGCTTGGTATACAAGGTGTTTGGTAAAAGCCTTATAAAGCCGAATATGGTAGATAGGGACCATCAAACTGAACAACTTTTAATATGGGACCAAATCTGAAATCGCGGAAAAAATCTGCTGATACAAAAATTAAGAACGAAAATATCAAAATGTATGAAACAGCCGATTTTTTTTTCGCGACAGTTGGTCCCATAGTAAAATTTGTTCAGTTTGATGGTCCCTATCTACCATATTCGGCTTTATAAGGCTTTTACCAAACACCTTGTATTATTAAATACTGACGTTTTTCCGTATTAGGGAATTTCAAAAAAATAATTAGTACCTTTTGAATCAGCTGATATTTAAAACAACCTAAGACGTTAGCTAGTTGTGTTTGACTTGACTTCTTTACACACACTACCTAGGTAATGTAAAAATTATTTTCTAGCTATAACTTCATATTATTGTTCTTTATAATCCTTTACAAAACAGCCTTCATTAACAGTAGCAGTGAACCTTTTACATTGAGTCCCCTTATCTGTGGAATAAAATAAATACAAACTTACTTACTTTCATAAATACACTGTTATTTTAAATGATACTCGAGTTTGAGTGCAATTGTTTTAAGATTTACTGCAGTTTACCTACATCATTAGGTAATTACTTTCGATAAGGCTTAAATAAATATGATTATGCGATTATGTAGGTATAATAAAGCAGGAATAAATAAAATATGTCTAATATCTAGTTTCTATGTCCTTCAAAAATAACGATAAACCACAAAGGCACTCTCGTTATCAGATAAAGCACAGCACATAATACCTAAGTACTCGTACATACACCCATTCATTTAAAAATAAAATGTCTGTGAGAAAAGTGGTCTGGTCTGATATCCCCATAATTATTAGACCACTTTACTGAATATAGGTACCTATTCTTAGGTGCAGTTAAAAGTTGTGATTAAAGATTTTTTTATTTCTCAAAAGAATTACTTATATGTAAGTACATATACATCCACTTAATCAGAAACTTAAGAATTAATATCTATTTACAAAGGAAATGTAACATTATTTTAATCCACGAACAATTTAGAATACAAAGAATATTAAGTTGAGTGAATACAAAGTTAAAAATCAATAGTCTGAAAATATAAAAAAAAAACAAAAATTCGACAAATCCACAAAGATAGCAAAACGTGTGCGTAGACGCAATAGGCACCTTCATTCTTTAATTTCATTCGTGCGTAAGTCTATGAAATATGAATGAGCTCTAAATCCATAAATTAGTAAAATTTTGCGACACAAACAAACCTCAATATCTTGACTAATCATGAAATAAGTACATTTTTTTACTGCACATAGGTAAGTAAGTATACTTGAACAGACAATTTCTGAAAGTTTTTTATTCCAATTTAATCTGATTTTAGTTTAAAAACTGTAATATTACTGTATAGTTTCTCATATTCGCCGTGTGTCAGTTAGAATAGAAAGATACTGGAGTTTCATACAAAAAACACGCGAAATTTTAAATTTTTTTAATACACGACGAATAGGAAAAAATAGCAAATTCAATAGTAGAGTCCGCAAGCTGTTGACTATTTCAGCTTCTGAACAATATCAAAGTCAAATAGAATCCGATTGTAATTCTAATTAAAAAACCTTTAAAAAATTAGATCGTTTGTATGGGAAACCCTATTTTCTTTTGAGCAGTATACAAATTATTATTATATTATATTATATTCTTATAGCCTTAGTTATTTACTTATATCGTGTGAGTGGCGTCAGAAAGAGTAAAATAGCACCAACCAAGAACCCACCACACTTCAGGCGCGGTCCGACAAAATAGTACGTGTCACATAGAAAAAGCTTCAAATAATGTACAAAAAAGCAATTGTATTATTATTAGTGACACCCCCCCCCCTCCAAAATTTCAGGCTGCGACTGCGCCTGCCACACTGAGTCGATACATGCAATAAAATTATCGTAATATAAAGTCGTCGTTTTTTCCTGCAAAACGATGAAGATAGTTTGTTATTTTTTATTTTACTTGACCAAAAGTGAGTCACTTCTGATAGGAAATGATTTTTCAGGCTGCACCGAGCGGACCGCAACGGAGGCACTTTTCCGCTTCCTACTTGTGGTTGACAGTTTTTTTTTACGAATCTAATCATTTCCGTTATTCATATTATTCAGCCAAAAAATACTAAAGTATTTTTATGTCAGTAAGTATAGCTAACGTCCAGTATTTTTATTTTGCGTAAGCACAAAAATGCTATAGAAAAGGATGTAAACGTATGAGCAGCCAAATTACTGTGTCGGAAGTGTCTAAACTCTAAATTCATCGGTGCGCTTACGGTACGGTACGAATGTACGAATAGATTTGATTGGCTTGCTATTGCCATAACTTAAGGCAACTTTAGGAAAGACCGGATATAAGATGGATGACCATGTGGAATTACGACAACAAAAGCACACAAAACTTAAGCAACTCTAGGAAAGTCCGGGTATGAGATGAGTGACCGTTTAGGACTGCATTTTTTATCTCAGTCACACATAGTCACCCATCTCATACCTGGTCTTTCCTAAAGTTACCTTACCTTCTTCCTGCTCTATCATCAAACCCTGGACACTTGTCGCAAACGCGATGTAGGTATTATAAAATAAAATAAATAAAATAAAATAATTTTATTTCAGATTGTACATCCATATAAGATTAGTAACAATATAAAACCTTATGAGCTATGTTATTAAACCTATTCCATGTATTAAATTCAGTTTTTTTTATTTTAATTAAGAAAATACCCTCCCTGCCCACTAGCACCACCGGGCACAGCCACATGTAGGTGCACCCAGTGCCTCCAGATAGCACAGTCGGGTTTTTCCCTGACCACGCCCAGAATGCTGTTGGGGCTACCACGCACTCTGCGCATTAAAGAAGCGACCCGCCCACGCAACACCGCATAAAAGTCGTTAGTATGAGCCTGAGCAAACATAGTCGAGGCGCTGCAGTATCGTGGAAGCCCCAACATCACCCTGAAAGCGTTGTTATACTGTACTCTATTATGCTGTGTAAAACGAAACGAAAACAATCATAGCCTGTTAAAAGCTACAGGTTACACGCTCCACGCCAAAGTTTCTAAGATTTGTTTTGCGAGTTTCTCAAACTACACCCTCTCTCCTCGTCAACTTTGGCTGTATAAAATAAATATCCTTCCATCCACCAGAGGAGCCTCGTCGGTGGATTGTAGAGGAATGGGGGCAAAATATCTACGTACCTACGTCGCAAGCACTTTGAAAGTTAGTCACAGTTGTACAATGTGAAATTAATCGCATTGTACTTTTTATATTGAATTTAAGTTTAAACTTTAAACTCCTATATGAATATACGTAGCAATTATTATTACGTTATCTTTCACATTTCATAAGGCGTTATTGTTTGCGATTCCTACGTTTCTGTTATGAATAAGCCTGAATTTTAAAATTATCAATGATCAAGCCTAATACAAATTAAACTAAAATAACAAGCTTCAATTCGTGGAAATAACTAAGTAACTACTCACAATGACTGCAAGACTGGTTCACAAAATAATAAAACCACATAAAACTGTAATTAAACTTTGCTATGTTCCTTTTAAAAGTTTTTCATCAATGTTAAATTCTCAAGTTTTACTTAACACCAATTTCAATATTGTCTGCCTCACAGAAACCTGGCTGTTGCTAGGTACTTTTTGAAGCGAAATTATTTGATCCACGTATGGTAGTTTACCGAACAGACAGGAACTTCGGTAGTCATGGAACGAACAAATATTTTGTCTCTCCAAAACAAAGGTTTAACTCGTTTCACCAAGTATTTTTTATTTTATCCTTCTCAGTTTGTCACATCACATCAAACCAATAACAACCAACACTATTTACGATAAGAGCGTACCTACTACTTATTATCTTCAAGTAGACAATTCATATTTGACGAACTTGAAATGGATAATTGATGCACCTGACCTCGTCGCGCGGTCCACTGAAGGCCAGCCTACACCATGCATACAATGCCCCAGATTAGGACAACTTCAGCTACCTACGGACGTGTCAGGAATACATAGTTTGTTCTTATGCTAAGTAGGCTACCTACGAGAATTTCTCCAAGAAAACCAGACATCAACACAACTCTAATTTATTAAACAATAAACAATATCAAAAAACGTTAAACGAATATCAGAAATAAGAAATAAAAACAATCATAGTACCTATTAGTTTTTCATTGTCATATTATTTACATTTATATATATCATCATTTTTGCATGTAGCCACGTAATAAGCGTACTCCGATATAAAGCGCGGCGGTGTAGATTACGAATTTTATACTCCGTTTATAGTTCATGTAAGAAAATAAGTCTTCCACAGCATCCGAGTTCAATACCGTCGGCCAACTGCCTGAGCTGAGGTCTTCATAAGTATGGGCTTGAGGTCGTAAACAGGTGAGCAAATGGAGATATGCGGCGTGACCAGCTTGCAGGGATGACGTCACGTCTCCCTCAGCGAATACATCCATCGCTGCCCACTCCAAATTGTTGCGACTGGCTTGCCCGGTCAGTTTGCGCAGCGCCACATAGTCCCCGCATCGTGGAACGAACACGTCAGCGATCTCTGTCTCTTTGTAACTAATACTACTCGCAGCTTCGGGGCCAAATAGTTTCACCAATTGCTCTATTACAGCTGTCTTGTTTGATATATCCTTATTCTGCTCGTTCACTTTCATATAGCCGATTAAAGTAGCATATCGACTCGAACTTCCAGTGACCGATAAATTTGGTTTCTCCATCGCCCAAATGATAGGCCCTTTAATACTAAAAATATCACCGCTGTAGCCTTGCGCTGCCCAAAAGTCATTTTCATATTCTATCACAAATTTTCTCGCTTTTCCAGGTTTCATGGCGTCTGATATAACAAAATCAGTTGTAGGTAAAAGCTCATCTTCCACACGAATATCATGAAGTTCGTCAGGGCGCAGCGCCATGGCCAGTAAGTTGCAAACATAGTTAGTTTCACCCATCATGGTCAACAATATCACTTGCTCATCCGAATATGTACGAATTTCTTTAATAGGTTTCGTGGATAGTGTTATTTCTGAGACACTTTGTTGAAGTTGATTAAACAAACGCTTTCTACAGTAACCGAGAAGTTTTTCCCGTAATCTAGTATTGTCTCCGTCTAAATGATTTCTTGAGCCGTTTGTTCTGTAACACTGATGGAGGTAAAACAGGACTGAAACGGTTTCGGCCGGCGCTCCACACACTAATCGCACTGTAGTTCTCATGATTTCTCGAGACGTGGTTAACAAAAGGGAATCACAAATATATTTTTCCATGGTAGTCTGATCATAATAGAGCAACTTCTTACGCTCGCTTTCGCTGTTTCCATTAAAGTGATGGAACATATTCTTTACACTATGATCTAGACGCACCTGAAATTGATTCAATTCAAATCGTTCAATGGAACCTAAGTAATTGAAATCATGGAAATCGGTAGAACATTCAACTGTATTACCGTTTGTGTGTTGAAAGAGTTTGTTTAGATTCGACTTGCGACATGGTTCCAAGATGCAGTTTGGAAGTGGAATGCTGAGTTCTTTGGTGTACTTGGTAATAAAATGTCGTGCCATGTTGTCGGTGGTGTGTATGTCTGCACCCTCTTCTTCTTGATCTTCGACAGATATTTCTTCATGTTCTTCTGTCAGGAAAGATACGTTACACTTGGAAACCATCCGGGGGGCACCAGCCATATCCAGAACTACAATGTCCACGGCGTTACCAAACTTCTTCTTTAGTTTGTGGGCCGTGACGATGCCTGGGAGGCTACATCCCAATATAATGACATCTGCTTGGATATTTTTTTTGCCACTCCCTACTTTGAAAGATTCCCTGAATTTTTTAACCATATGGATTTTTTAATTTGCTATTAAACAAAATGTTGTAAAAATGAAGTTCAAAGAGTATGATGAAATATACCAGCGAGAGAATGTAATCACTATACGAAATATACTATCTTTGAGTAGAGCATATTTTGACACTAGTATCGCGTCCTGAGCCACAGAGGAAGTAATCACAACGTTTTGGGGCACAAAAAAATGTAAACAATGTCACATCTGCCCTGCTAATTGCACTTGCAGTAATCGACACTTTTGGGATTTTCACTTTTTTGCAAAAATGACATCTCATGGGCTTATGCTATATATAAAAAAATATTTTTAATGTTTTTTTTTATTGTAACTATGTTTTTTATTTAACGCAAAACACAGTACTTGCACAAAAGTATTGCTTATGCTAACAAGATCTGCAGCAATCAGCATATACTAAAATGTTGTGCAGTACTTGATACGTTTACTGTAGTTTCATTTAGCACATAATTCTTTGCTAGGAATAGAAACTAAAGCCAAACGCAGTATTCCACAATACTGCGTTTGAGTGCATGGAGTACAACGAAAAGCTACTATTGCGTTACTAAGACTAAATGCAGCATTCTACAGTGCTGCATTTGCAAGTAGCAAGGTTACTTATCACACACTATGCTACCTACGCACAGACCGAAGCCGCAAGGTACAGTGCTGCGATTCACGCTAGCAAATCAGTCATAAACGTCGTTCGCGGACGGAACACCTGTGTGCCTAAGCCACGTCGTGCTCGTGGTTCTTATAATTTCTTTAAATGTTGTATATCTAATGTTCTAGTGGTTTTGAGAAGTTTATTTATTTATTTAAGTATCTAGTTCTGGTGTAGGTCGCAGTGGTCGCACATTCATTTCACTATGGAGTTAGTGGCAGATAATAAGCTAGCCTTCCTAGACATTCTTATCATCAGGAATTCTAATCAAACCTTGAGCCACATTGTGTATCGAAAAGCAACACATACAGATGGTGATCTCAATGGTGAATCCCACCAGCATACACAGGTAGCTACCGTAGGAAAATCTTTGTTTCAAAGAGCACGCGGGATCTGTGACCACCAACACCTGACGGCTGAGCTTCACCATGTCAAGCACGTACTGCGAAGTAGCAAACTGCTAGTACCACGCCTCCATCACAGGAACCGTATCAAGCCAGTCACAGTAGAACGACGACCTGCCATTCTACCTTACACGAAAGTTGTCACTGACAAGATTGGAGGTATTCTGAAGCTACTTCAAGCCGCCGAGCAACATAAACCAATTCTTTTGACTGTCAAGTGCAACATCCCCTTTCAAGATGCAGGCGTCTACAACCTAGATTGCGACTGTGGGCTCTCTTACATCGGGTAAACAAAGAAAAGTATAGGAATGCGCGATAAAGAACATGTAGCTGACATGAAGAATAGGCGCATTAACAAGTCTGCAGTGTGTGAACATGCCTCAAAAGAACCCAACCATACATTAGATTTGATAAACCACAATCCTTGCCAAAAAACAAAGACTCATTCCCGGAATGCTACGCGAGGCTATTGAAATCAACAAATATTCAAATTTCAATAAAGAAGATGGTTGGAGAGTACCACCAGCTTGGGACCCCATAATTTATCAACTTAAATCCCGTCCTAAATCACACACTGCAGGATCTAAAGATACAGTACGTATAGTATTGCTTTCTCTGTGTGTACAGTTAGTTCGTTTTGTAGATAGGGATCAAAGGGGAGGTCGAGACAACCTCTCTGAGTTTTCTTCCGCCAGTTATTTCTCTGAGAGTTCTTTCTCTTGTGAACTGGTGGAAAATTCAGTAGCTAGTTCTTGATTTCTAATTAACTTTAATCAATTTAATTAACACAAATCCCATCCAACTGCAGTGAGGTGTGAGACAGGGAGACGTTATTTCTCCGAAGCCGAAGTTCACAGCTGCGTTTGAGGACATCTTAGACTAGAGAGGACTCGGCACCAACATTAATGAGCAGTACCTAACACCCTCGTTTTGCCAATGACATAGTTTTTATGGCTGAGACCTTGGAAGACGTGAAAAGAATGCTCGAAGATCTCCGTAGTGCTTTCCAAAGAGTGGGTCTCAGAATAAACATGGATAAGACATGGATAAAATCATGTCGAATACCCATGTTGTACCCGCTTCAGTTCCTGTTGGGAACACTACTACACTTCCAAAAAATTGTTTTATTTCGTTTCTTAGCTACTTAAATATCTGAAGCCAACACTTTTAACTAGTACCATGTATAAAAATAGTACATTATTGCTAATTAAAAACGCAGTTTTGAACATGTGATAGGTAATTTTGCAGTAATAAACATAGATACTGCATTTGGTCTTAGTGATACTGTAATGTCCACAATCCCAAATGGTAGGTAAAAATGCAGTATTCCGCATTTTATTAGGATGACACCGTTAAAGTAAAACAAAAAATATGTCAATAGAAAGCTTGATTTTTTTCTTTATTTTTAGGTATACTTTCAATGATTTATAACATAGACTTGTTGCCTAGATATCAAAAAATATGTTTCCCGCGTTTATCTCCAAACCGCCATTTTGCAAGTACTGCGTTTGCAATAAGGAGGGCAGACATAGGTACGCGAGGTTTACGAGATCGACCTCGCGTTTGTGGCATTTTTGATCATTTTTCGAGATGGTTGAAATATAAAATTTCCCCATATGAAAAATATAAGTATAAGGCCGCCGGTAACGATCATTTGCGATTGTCAATTTTTACGTCATTGACGCCCATTGATGCGAACATTGATCGTTTACGTGTGCAATTGAAGCGATTGTCATTTGCTCGAACAATGGCATTCACGAAAAAATTGACAATCGCAATTGATCGTTACCGGCGGGCTTTAGCTTTATCATTTTAGCCGCAAGTTTTCACTTTGTATATTATAAACAAAATCCCCCGCCGCACAGACTGGTATTTGGCCCTAAAAGTTGGTCAAAATCACATTTTTCAAAATTACATATATTGTCTTTAAAACATTGTTTTCAAAAACTAGTATAACTACTCCAAACAATACCAAAAAATTCATTGCGCTAGCGCCATCCCGCACGCCGTGGGCTCAGTCGGAAGTTACCGTTCGCCTAGTGTTCGTGAGATTGTTTGAAAAATCTGATTTTATTGCTTTGAGATATAAATTGATATCTTGTGACTGAAGGATTTTGTGGTGGTTTTCTTTATGGATTTTGCTCAACCAAGTATGTAATTTGGTTGGTACTTAATTTTAATGATCAATCTATAGCCTTTTTTTATTTATAGCCTTAAGATGTAATCACTAAGAAATTACTTAAAAAAAACGCATTTCCACAAGATCAAAGAGAGTTTTAATACATTTCTCACCATTTCTAAGCCAAAATTGCAATTGTTCGTGATAGAGGAGACTTTAGAGGATTTAAATATGCGTAAAACGGTCACCCCAAATCACCCGCCTATTTTTGGTGATTTTTTTACGAAGGCACATTCGATACCCGGTAAAAGAAGCTATACTTATAAAATTGTGTATATTTGTTACAGGCCCTTCTGAAATGAGGGTTTTGTCTCGAAGTGACTTGTTTGATGTAATGGAATGCTCAAATACCTCAACTTTTAATGTAAAATTGAAATTTATCGAGAGGGAACTGCTCAATCAATATGCAGAAAATGACCAAAATATTGCAATTTAAAGCAAAAACTGTCAACTCAGACATCAGTTTAATCATAAATCGTCGGCTGCTAGTAACACAAAAGCCAGATTCCTAGAAAACAATGCCGAATGGCTTAAAGGATGCATATAGTGATACCCAAATTCTATTATCTCTATTGTTATGTTATACTTTGAAGCATTATAATAAGCATATAACTATTTTTTTTAATTACAGTTACATATAAAAATAAAATGTGAAGTATTTTTTTAGTACAACTATTGTCTTTTAGTTACAGGTGTACCTAAGTCCCAGTCGACCGCATTTTTTCCACGAAGCTTGCAACGTAGATGTGTTAAACAGGCTTCTCTGCACCTATGATCCTGTCCTGACGAGTACGAGGAAGAGGAAGATTAATAAAAAACTCCCACTTTCAGCCCATGTTTTAAATTTGTTATAAAAAAGTGTCATTATAAATATAAATTTTGAAAACTAACACGAAAATTACGAATAATATTTTTTTTTACCTTTTCCGAGCTAAGACTATAATTATACATCGTCAAGCAGCCATTAAGAATACCAAATATTTTTGACCAACTTTTAGGGCCAAATACCACTCTGTGCGCCGCGTCTATCTGTCTGTCTGTTCGCGATAAACTCGAAAACTACTGAACGGATTTTTATGCGGTTCTCCAATTAATGATATAGTGACTCTTGAGATAGGTTTAGGTGTATAATAATAAGTTCAGTTTTTTTTTGTTAATTGGTAGAAATATGACGATAATAATTGTTGAAGATGTCGGCTAAAATTAAGTCAACTGGAAGTAGAATCTAGAAACATGCATCGAAAACGCTGCATAAACCTTTTGAGCTATAAAGCCCGGATTACACATCCAAATACGGAAGTGGCGGAACAGAGAGCAGAAATATTAAATTAATTTAAATAAATTATGGCCTGTTGGTTTATTTGTAAATTCTCTACAATCTCTTACTTTAGCATAAAGTTCATTTAAGAAATACCGTATTTGTTTATTATACTTAGTAATATTTTCTATTCCGAACTAATATAGGTAGTTGTATATTGTTAAATGTATAAATTTGTTTTCTATGGCATATTATTGTTTTTAATTTATATCTCTGATTAAATCTTGGTCCCTATCTACCATATTTGGCAACATAAGACTATTTCCAAACACTTTGTATATATATATATAATCTCTTATATAAAAGTGAAGGGGTGACTGACAGACTATTGCCCAGCCCAAACCACTGAACCTAGAGATTTGAAATTATGCACATAGATACTTTATACAATGTTAACACCTACTAAGAAGGGATTTTAGGAAATTCCACCCCTAAAGGGTTGAAATGGGGTTAAAATGTTTGTATGGAAAGCCCAAACCATTGAACCTAGAGATTTGAAATTTCGCAGATATATACTTTACACAATGTAAACACCCATTAAGAAAAGATTTTTGGAAATTCCCACCCCTAAAGGGTTGAAATGGGGGTACAAAGTTTGTATGGAAAAGAAAAATTAAATAGACATTTCAACTTGAAACTTCGTATAAGTACTTCTAAAAACAAATGAGCAAACACGTGTTTCGTGGTTTTCCGAAACTCAACACTTTAGGGGGTAAATGGGGTGAAAAAGCCCAACATCGATATGGGTGTCGTTATCGAGGTTTTATGGGATGTTGATTGCGAAAATAGCATTTATTTTTAGTGGTAGACATTATTCAACCCCTAACGGGGTCAAATGGGGTTAAAAAGTTTGTACGGAAAGCCCAAACCATTGAACCTAGAGACTTCAAATTTAGTGCATAGATACTTTATACAATGTAAACACCAACTAAGAAGGGATTTTAGGAAATTCCACCCCTAAAGGGTTGAAATGTGGGTACAAAGTTTGTATGGAAAAAAAATAAAAAATAGACATTTCGACTTGAAACTTCGTAGGAGTACTTCTAAAAACAAATAAGTTAACACGTGTTTCGTGGTTTTCCGAAAATCAACCCTTTAGGTGGTAAGTGGGGCAAAAAAGCCCAATAAGGACTGACAATCAACGCACAGCCCAAACCACTGAACCTAGAGACTTGAAATTTGGTACATCGATACTTTATACAATGTAAACACCCATCAAGATGGGATTTTTGGAAATTCCACCCCTAAAGGGTTGAAATGGGGGTACAAAGTTTGTATGGGTAAAAAAAAATTGACATTTCGACTTGAAATTTCGTAGGAGTACTTCTAAAAACAAATAATTAAACACGTTTCGTGGTTTTAGGTGGTAAATGGGGCAAAAAATCCAAAAAAGGACTGACAAATCAACACACAGCCGACTTATTTTCTGTATGGCCAACCAGCCAGATTGGCCATATATAATAATGGGCCAATAATGGGCCATATATAATAAATAGTGGGCCAATAAAATATAAAAATGACACCTTAGCAAAAGTTGTTTAGCCTGATGAGCATTTTTTGTTGAGGTATAGAAATCCAGGATCTGGGAACACCTGATGCAGAACCATAATGTTCCAGCTAAACTATACAAAATATAAAAATTACACCTTAGCAAAAGTTGTTTAGCCTGATGAGCATTTTTTGTTGATGTACAAAAATCGAAGATCTGGAATACCTGATGCAGAACCAAGTTTAATTTATTTGCATATAAACATGTGTTTTCAAAAAAATCGAAGATTATCTGATGTGGAAATCTAAGAGATCAGGTTGAAGGTATTTAGCATAATAAAATAACATAAGCTAGGAGTAGGCTGAATTTCCCAACCGTGTTTTTGATGCGGTGTCGTTGATAATGGTACTGATATGAGATTGTACACTTTATAAATATATTTTTTTATGAAGTTAAGACAATTATTTAGTGCTACAAATATTTAGTTAATAGTTATATACTTTAATTAAAAATAAAATTAATGTTAAGTAATGAGTTTCTCATTTTGGTGGTATGTCCCCAATCTGTCTCTAACTACAAATTCTTGAATTATGCGCATATCGCTACATCTGTGCAATAATTACTTACATTTATATAGTTACTAATAAATGACTATATATTAAATGAATTGTATTTATTTCTATGTCGTCACTACAATTGACAATACTTGACCAAACGAATGTCCGGGCAAACGTAGGCATTTTGGTGGCAAATATTATAGCACAATTTCTACAGGCGACTTACTAAACAGAACATTTATGTCAGCACTCCCCGGACGCTTCAGTCGCAGACTTTCAGTTGATGGAAATAGACGTGTGACCCCTTGCAGCGTTTTCCCGCCAAACACATAAGTAAAACATTTTGGTGGCAGAGGTCACGTATTTTTTACATTTTGGTGGTCGTCTTTTAACGGGTTTCCGATTAAAATATATATTGCGTTTTCAATTTAAAATATGTGTTTCTGATTTACCTTTAAGTTGATAAACTATATTTTGGTTGTATACAAAAAACAAAGTTTTAATTTTGCTTTTTCATACTGGGTTCTTATTTTGGTGGTTGTGTTTTGGTGGCTCTAGTAGCATTACAGACTGTATACCCGGACCGACTGTATAATCATATCAGCCGCAATGCTGCTGAGTATAGGCCTCCTCCAAAGATCTCCACAACGATCGGTCCTGCGCTGCCCGCATACAGCGGTTTCCCGCGACCTTCACCAGATCGTCGGTCCACCTTGTCGGCAGCCTACCCATGGAGCGTTGTCTGGTGCACGGTTGCCATTTAAGAAACTTTTCGCCCCAACGGCCTTCAGTTCTTCTCGCTATGTGTCCCGCCCGCAGTGGGCGGGACACATAGCGAGAAGCACTGAAGGCTGTTCAGCTGAGCAGTCCTTCGAGCGATGTCGGTTTGTCGGTTACTTTAGTTCTCCTACGGATCTCCTCATTTCTGATTCGATCACGTAGGGAAACGCCGAGCACGGTTCTCTCCATTGCAGCTGCGTGACCTTGAGCCTTCTTATGACACCCATAGTTAGCTACCACGTTTCAGTGCCGTAAGTCATCACTGGCAGGAAACACACACTTACATCTTGAGACACTGAGGTAAATTTTTCGAAGCTTCCCGAATGCTGTTCATCCGACTTGGATTCGACGAGAGATCTCTTTCTCGAATTTGGACTTACCTAATTGGACTGTTTGTCCTACCTAGGTCTACAAAATGGTGAACAACTTCGAGGGTAGTGTTCCCAACATGAGCTGGAGTGGATACAACATAGGTATTCGACATGATTTTCCGTCTTATCCATGATCATTCTAAAACCCACTTTTTGGAAGGCACTACACATAAGAACAATATCATCGGCAAAACGAAGGTGCGTTAGGTACTGGCTATTAATATTGATATGAAATCCTTTCCAGTCCAAGAGCTTAAAGATGTCCTCTAACGCAGTTGTGAACAGTTTCGGAGAAATAGCGTCTCTCTGTCTCAACCTAGCTGCAGTTGGATATGACTTGCGCTCTAGTTGTGTACTTAGACCAACATGGTGGCATATTCGTATAAGTACCTCAACACCTCGATATACCTACATCATGTATCAAAAAATCCTGTCAGATCATGAAACAGGTGATAGTGTTGCTGAAATTGAACAAAATTCCCCAAGCAACATAGGGCGAAAAACTAATTTTTTTTCGCCTTTCCACATAGTAAGTCAGTCAGCTGATCAATACATTTCGTATGGGAGTATGAACATTATTTTTTTAGTTTTTCGTCAATTAATGTTCTATGGAGGATGTTGTTCAGTTTCAGCAACTCTATCACCTGTTTTAGGATCTGACACGGTTTTTTGATACATGATGTATAGTCCACTTGGCACCTCTGGAGAGACTGCAGCACCGCCCGGGTCCCTATCAAATCAAAGGCTTTCTCACAAACGCCAAACAGAGTAGCAGATTATACTCCTCAGTCTTCTGTTTCACCTGCTGCAGCGTATGGATGTGGTCTATGGTGTTCAAGTCTTTTTGGAACCCGGCTTTTTCGGGAGGTTGGCAGTCCTCGAACCTGCGAGCGAGACGATTCGAAAGGACTCTCGAAAACAACTTTTAGACATGGCTCAGAAGTGAGATGAGTCTGTAGTTCTTCAAGAGGGTCTTATTACCCTTTTTAAAGAAAATAATCCTCTCCAATTATGTTCCATGTCTTCGGCGTACTGCCCTTGACGATAACGGAATTGAAAAGCTTCCGGAGGACTTTAATTATTGACTTACCGCCCGCTCTCAGAAGTTCTGTAGTGATCCCGTCATCACTCGTCGCATTGTTGTTTTTCAGCTGTTTAAAGAGCCATACTAATCTGGTACAGGCTGACGTCCGGGATATCTTCGGCATAGTGTTATGTAAGCTTTGCTTTCAACAGGTGTCTGCGTGGAATATAACTGCTCACTGCTCATAGAAACTCTTGATCTCCCTCAGGATATGAAATGATACGACCGTCGTCAGTTTGCAGCTTCGTCATCTGGCTTTGCTCAATAGACAGATCTCTTGCAAACACTTTGGAGCCTTTATTCCGCTCGATAGCCTCTTTAATACGGTTCGTATTAAATTGGCGAAGGTCGCTCGTCAAAAATTTAGATATCTGTCTATTTAGCTGCCGATAATGATGAGCATCCGTTAAGCTCTGGAGCCTCATTTCACGTCCCTGATCCATGAGTAGGATTTGTCGTCGGCGAGTTTCTTTAACTTGGGACGGCCGGTCTTGAAGAACTTGGACCCTACCGTACGGCCAGTATCCACCACCATGTTGTTAAGATCATGCACATCTATGCTGTTCACAAGGGCTTCGAAGCGGTTATGGAGTTCGAGTTGAAAGCTCTCGAAATTCGATTGAATAATGAGTACTTAAGTAAAATAAAACATAGGAGAGTATTTAAAGTATGGATAAATAATACTTATTTATTTCTAAGAAAAGTTTTTTATTTACTGTTTATACCTCACTTTATATATATTATAATTTATAACATTTTGGTGTTAGGCAATTTCATTTTGGTGCAAAGAAATATCATTTTGGTGTCATCTGCGCATTTTGGTGGCCTCGAGATTATTAGATTTAGTTTTTCTCTAAAACTATATGGAATACTAGAAAGGCCACTGCATATATTTCATAAGCTATAATCAACCTACCGTTTGCATGCATCAGTTATCAAAATTTACTAAAAACAAAAAATGCCACCAAAATGAGAAGAAAACAGCTTATGTTGAAATTCACCCAGTCCAGTACTTCTACGTGTTGAAGGTGGTAACATTAGGGCTTAATTTTTGATATCGACTTGCCTAAATACCAGACGCTTAAAGCCGCTGGTGTCGATCTAAGGACTGGTTGTTTTCCGTATGGCCAACTTTATGTGGCTTTTTCCAGGGTTAGTAACACTTCAGGTCTTTTCATATTGAAGGAAAGATTTCCGAACATAGTTATAGATAAATTTTGTACTTTTACATGTTCACATAAATTAAATAAAAAAATAAAAATAATTTAGTAACTTTTAACATTATAACACTGCTACAAGTATTTTCTTATGTAACTACATTAGTTCATATTTATATGCATTCATATTTACATGCACGCCGGAGTCATAAAGTCCACGCGTACGAAGTCGCGGGCATCAGCTAGTATTTTATAAAGCACAGGTATTATTTTTGACGAGTATTCATTTTTGGTATAGGAAAGAATAGATCTTGCAACAAATGGCCGTTATCAGTGAATTAATCGCTAATTACGTAATTAAAGCTCCCCCATAAGACATAAATACTTAAAAATATGTAAAAAGGGGAGTTTAATTTATTTCTAGATATTTAAGTAGTTGCATCACATACATTTCATTATCCACAGTCGGTATTAGTACCTATGTTAGTACCTAGTTCCGAAACACTGACGTCCATCATAACTTTGTATAATAAAATAGACGTCAGTGGTCCGAAAAAATATCTGTTTCCTATGGCGTATTTTTGTTTTTAATTTACATCTCTGACTGTCCCATAAACTTAATATTCCACCGAAAAATTTTCTAAGTCTAAAATAAAAATTCAGGTCAGGGACAGGGTAGCAAGCAATGTCGACGTCATCCGACGCGCGCAGTCGACTTCATGTATGGGATTGACATAAGGTTTCGTTAACAATCTAATTTTAAAACGTCAAATCCATACATGTTTCGAAGCGAAGCGATAACGTAAATTTGCAAATGTTACTTTGGCTAGGGGGCTTGAACTTACTTACCGAAGCTAATTCACCGTTTGGACTTGTCATTTTCCGATTAAGTAAGTAAGTAGAGGGACAGTTGAACTTACTTACTTGGATGTGTAAATCGGCCTTTTTACACCATACCATTTCAATGAATATCTTAGGAGTTGTCGCAAAAAATTTACGCACGCCAAAATAAATTCAAGCGCGTTTCTTACACCGATGACGGGACGGGACTCGAACGGAACTGAAACAGACTTTTGGAGCGAATGGAGGTAACGACTGTAATGTATTTGTTTTCTTTTTGGGTGTTGTTGGAAGGTCGCAATTAGCAAAAAAGGAAGGAACCGAAGCGAAGCGAGGGCGGGTCGCTAGTGTATTAATAATGTCATAGAACTGACCTTACCTGCACAGGGGCACGGTCAATGACGCGACGCGCTATCAGTCATTGGGCGGTCGCGATCGCCACATTTTGTTTCGATACGAGCATTACTTACCAATATTACCATGACCGTTAGAGTATATATTCTGTGCCATGACCAAAATCAGACAACTTAGTGCTACTTAGTCTGACTCGCTCACGGAGGGTTCCGTACATTTTTTTAGTTTGATAATAACGAGCCTGGGGGGGTTAACATGCTGATTTTCATACTTTTTTATTTGAGATGAGACGTGACGTGAGATTTAACTTCTTGCAATACAGATTTTATTTAAGTATTTAGAGTTGTCGATTATGATGTGATCAATAGTTATAAACTAATGGCTCCGTGAGCTGTAGACCTCGCGTTAAAAAGTGGCTCAAATTGTACAAAAATAAAATGTCGCCAGGAAGTTTTCAAAGCACACATACACATAGTAGATGAGTATTCGAAGATAGACGGTGCTTCTAATTTTGAGCATGTTTCGAAATATTTTTTTAGATAATTTTGAAAAACGGCTTGAGAAAAAAATTCTGCATCATTTTCAAACCTGCTTACAAAATTTCACAAGAATCGGTTGAGAAATGCGACCTGTAGAAGAAAACAGGCAGAGCTGGAATGTCGGATTGAAATATGATTTTTAACATATCTCCGTCATTTTGAAAAATTTCGAAAAACCTGCTCAAAAAAAATTCAATATAATTTTCGAACCTGCTCACAAAATTTCACGAGAATCGGTTGAGAAACGCGACCTGTGCTGTGGCTGAAAACAGACAGCCGGACATAGGAAAGAATTTTTGCCCAAGCTGAAGCAGAGACGCTTCGCTCGCACTTCGTGCTCGCTCGGTCAATAAATATTTATTTTGAGTGACTCGGTAGCTCAGCGGTCAGAGCATTGGACCGGACTTCCAAAGGTCGCGGGTTCATTCCCGTCCCAGAATTGATCTGGCGCAAGTCATATTTTTCCTTCCGTCGTTAAATCATTCCTGAGATAAAGGGTCTTGAAATACAAACAGACAACCCATGTATTTATTATATTAAAATAAATATTCCGTTTCTTCTTTTGAGTTGCGGAACCATAAAAATAAATGAAACAACATCGCTCATAAATATTATCGAGTGTCATCGTTTTGTGACGTAGCTTAGCTAACATTCCGAGTGTTGAATCAGTATCATTTGCGTAGATAATAAATAGCCCAGAGATGACCTTCTGCGCGGGGGCACGGTCAATGACGCGCTATACGATTGGTCAGCTGACGGAATATCCAAGGCCGCCATACCCAATCGGCATTTTAATTTGCTCGCCAAAGGTAAAAGTTATGACCCGGGTGGTGGGGCCCCTCCACAGTCTAAAAATTTTGACCACCAGGAAAATCTGGGGGCTAATTACTTAAGAGGATTTTCAAGCAATCGGTCTTCATACAAACGGTAATAACGTTTCCCACCCTCTAAACCTTAACTTACAGCAATTCGTTTTTGGTATGTTTTTGAAATGTCTAAAAACCTCGGGCTGTACGTTTTGATTTTTTTAAATAACTATAATAGATTTTGCAATATTTGCATTTTAGCAGTGGCGTGCACTCCATACATGCAAATAAGCACTGCATACCCTGTAGTCCACTAAATATATGACCCTAATTCCCTAGCCTATTATTTGTAAACTACTTGTAATTAAAAAGTTATGAACCCATCATCGTGCACAGCACTTCTTCGGCTTTCCGTGTCTATTAGTTTAAGCGCCATCTATTTGTGGTTTTTGAAACTAAATTCACTTCAACCAAAAATCACAAGAACAAGAACCAACGATCGGCCGGGCGACAGAGGCGCCAATTATTTACCGCGTGTCCATAAGCAGTACTACGGCACAGAATATATACTCTAAGTGTCCGGGCACGAAAACGGCGGCGGCGGGGCGGCAGCGGGGCGGCGCGACAGCGGAGCGGCGGCGATGCATTCAACAGTATGGCACAGTATGGAGACGCGCACGAAACGGGCGGTGGCGGAGCGGGGCGACGAGCGATGCACGGGCGGGAGGAGAGCGACGAAAACAAATGAACAAACTTGTTCGATTTGGTAGCCCGCGATTACAGTAGTGTTGTGTTGAAAATATAATAGTGTCTGTTTGATTACTAAGTAGGTACCTATTTATTATTGTTTATTATTTATTTATTTATTACAATGTGAACTTACAGCTAAACCAAAACATTCACATTGGGCAATTTACTTAGATAAAAAATATTTTAAAATAAATATATCTAATAGGGTTAGTATGGATGTCGGCATCTTGGACATCATTTAAAAAACACAAGATGAGCAAAGGATCCGATTTTGAAACTAGTTAACGCCTATAGACCATTTTTTCGAACTAAATAACATTTTTAGACATAGGATCATAGACTTATTATATTACTATATATATATCGTCCTTTGAATATTTTTCGGTACTGATTTAACAAGAAATTGTTTCCATAGCAACATCACATTTGACACATCAATAGAAATAAAAAAACTTTAAGAAGTTTCTTTAATATACAATTTAGGTTAGTCACTACGATATTCTAAAAAGCCCTAGTCCAGTAGGACCACGAGTACATAGTGGTATACCGTGGTCCTACCAGTAGGTCAAATCGGTAGGTCCACGGGACCTTAATGGTATTTAGCCCATCTGTCACAACACTACTAACGCGGCTGACCGACCGCTATGTTTCGTGCCCACGTTCTCATCGCCCCGCCCCGCCGCCGCTCCGCTGCCGCGCCGCCCCGCCACCGCTCGGCCGCCGCCACTTTCGTGCCCGGACACTAACGCCTACGGGCTGCTTCTTTTTCATAGAACGAATCTCGTGTAGTACACATCAAAAGTGTGACTGTGTGCGTGAAAATGTATGCGCGTGTTTATGTTTTGGAGGCACTGCTTATTTGCAACCCGACCGACCGCGTTGAAGATTGATTGAAGAGAGTAGCGTTTTTTAGTTTGCCCTTGCAGTTAGTTTTGCTTTGTTTTGATTGTTTTTCTTGGCGCAAGTTATTGACTATTTTAAGTTAAGTACCTAAGTAATTATTTCGTTGATTTACTGTGAAAAATTCAATAATTTACATGCGAGACCTATGCTGGCAAAGTTTGTTTAAATAAATTAAAAATTGCCGCTTTATCGAGGTTATCTTTTGAGGATAAAGTTTAATTAAATTCATTGAAAAGGGAAGATGCGTTGTGTTTAAAAACATGGTAGGTAGGTTATGAATGCCCCTTGTTCTTTTCATAAAAAGTTTTAATATAATTAATTATAACTGGCTAACAGCTTGTGTACGTACACACAAACCAATTGTATTGTTTTCTATGCATTTTGTTGCCCAATCAAGATGATAAAAATGTTTGGATTTCGTTCAGTATAGGTTGGCAGATACCGAAACAGTGATAAAATTGGTATATTTTTTATCTGTGCCTACCCTGTCTAAAATCTCTGTGCACGCCACTGCATTTTAGTGATTTCATACAACGCAAAAAGTACAATGAATATTTAAAAAATCAAAATGTACAGCCCTAGTTTTTAGGCATTTCAAAAACATACCAAAAATTCATTGCTCTTGCGGTTAAGGTTTAGAGAGTGGGAAACGGTATCGCCGTTTGTATGGAGACCACTTGCTTGACAATCCTCTGAAAATCGATTGACATCGCAGTTACATTGCTGCTTTAAGTAAAATAGTTGTCATTGGTTCTTATACCTACTGAAGCAGCAATGTAACTGCGATTTCTGTCAGAGTTGATTGCAACAAAGTTACAAAATCGGAGGGTAGAGCACCCTTGGAATATACAGATGGAAAGAAGAGATTTGCCTTTAGCCCGCATATTCATCCAAAGACACAATTGTACTTTAGAGTAAAATATTAAATGAGATTATTTTTCGAAAGACCAAAAGCTAAATTATATTTCAATAGATTAGCCATCATGTAATGTTATTTATTTAAAGATACCGAATAAATATTTTTCATTTTTCTATTTTTCATTTTCATAGGTTGCTTAAATAACAAAGGAATTGAACACCAACAGAACAACAAAAATGATGACAAAACTTATCTCCAAATTCAGTTTTAACCAGAGTATTTTGCAAAAATACGGTGATATAAGTATTATGTATGTAATATGTAAAATACCATACATACCATTGAAAACCATTACCATTGAAAATGGTTATCAGATGCAAATCGCCTGAGACGTATTTTTGACCATATCTCCGAGGATTTTGGGTGGACCGAGATGAAAATAGTACCAATAGTTGAGGAATTTATTGAGACACGTGAAATTGAATTTTGAAAATCTACTGGAAACTTTTTTTGTAATTTTGCAAAATTCCAAAAATTCCGGATTTTTTGCGGGGTGTTTGTTTATTAAATTGTAAATATTTTGGAAAAAAGACCGACTTAAGAAAAAATGAAAAAAGGGGTCCTAGGGTATTAGTTTAACTACCAAATGGCGAAATAATTTTGAAAATCAGTTAATAATTGTGACCTGTAGATTTGGAATTGTAGAAAAACGGCTGTTTCCGCACATAAAAAGTTATGTGGCTTCTATGATTATTGACCGATCGTCATGGTAATACTGTTAAAAGATGCAGAAGCAGACGAGAAGTGCATTCGTTGGAATTTTGAAAATCGGTTAATAATATTTCGGTTGGGTCGAGGCAGTCAGGGGCGCTTTTGTGACACGAGGCGGAGCCGAATGTCACAATCGTAAAAATAAATAGTAACTTTAAAAATATAATAGGACTTTGCATTTGATTTCATTTTGGTTTTTCGTATTTTTTTGTGAAAAATATAATAGGTAGGACTTTGCATTTGATTTGATTTTGGTTTTTTGTAAATTTTTGCGTTCATTTTCAATGCTCCGATTCTTGCGGGGACTGTAAAATCTGTGAATTTTTGTTTTAGTAAGTAACTCTTCTATGGACGACAAAGTAATGACTTAAGTATAACTTGCAATTTTCAAATGCTTCTTATATTATATTCACATGCGTTTTACAGTATTATAATTAATCTTAAATGCAGTTTTAGTGTAAGTAGGTATTTAAGATTAATTTATAACCATGTGAATACAAATAATATTAAAATATAATACAGATAATACGAAGGAAATCCGTTAACAGAGTTTTTTTTTTTGAATTTTTAGTTAATGAACATACAAAATTAGCACATGTGTGTCATAATCAAACGTCCTAGATATGTTACAGATAATAAAGTTATTTGTGCCACAAGAAGTCAACTTTAGTGCAGGCAGATAAATCAGACACATTACTGACATTACACAATTAACTTTCCACATTTACATTAATTTCATTATTGTTTTATCTATCTGTCTAAATGCACCCAGAAAGAGAATAAACACCGACAATTGGTAAATTATTAATTAACAAATATGATAATCAAAACACACTTTTAATTGTAAAAACTTAATATTGACGAAAGTATAAGACGTATAAGACTCCTATAAAGTACCTACCTAGGAATGTTTAGGACGAAACAAGATCTCTTCTAATAAGGGCGTGTTGGGCTTTTATAGTTTAATGGCAGATAAAAAAATTAAACCTTCAGTGTGACTAAAGTATTTTTTTAATGTGGTAAAATGGTGTGATTGCGGATCGGTTGGGAATAATCTATTTTTGTGCGTCTAAGCAAATACGAGAATAACGTAATCTAGATTAACATTCTCTTAAAAATATACATATGATAAGTAATATTCCATTTTTATACATTGACCTATATCCTATTTAGAAAACCTACCTGAAAAAAAACATATTATGCTTAATCGGTGGTTGATCTCTTTGGCAAACTGACAAATACATTAAAAATATCAAACTGACAGATAAATAAAAACAGCCATTTTATTTTGCTACCCGTTTGAAAACGGTAGCTTGAAGCTTTTAAACAGCCTTTTAATAGACATTGATGCGTTATATAGAACTGGCAAGCTTTAACGTAGGTAATTTTATAGCATATGTTTTATCAATCAAGAGTTTGCCATTTGAATCGTGGCTCAGAGCCATGTAACTGTAACTTAAGGTGGTTCGTCAAGCTCAGTAGCGCCACCAATGGAAATAAATCATTTACGTTTAATCAAGGGCTTAGAATAAAAGTTTTAGTTGTTTTGCGCCAATAGAAGAGCCTAATAATAGAAGAATATTGCCAAAAGTGGCCACTTTTGGCAATATTCACATTCATAACTTATTGCTTATATTTGAAGAAGAAATATTTAAATATTGCACTTTACTCTTCTATTTGCGCCAAATTATCAAAACTTTTAATCTAACCCTTTGATAAAACGTAATTTATTTATTTCCATTGGTGGCGCTACTGAGCTTGACGAACCACCTTAATGGTATCCTGCCAGACAATCCTAAATATATCTCCGCCCACTGCCGCAAATGAATCAATTCAGTAACCTGCAATTAGATTCCCAGGCCGGCTGCAGGTCCGAGACGTGCGCCTAGGCACGTACGCCAGTCGCCTGGGCCCGTCTCCATTCACGTCACGGACGGCACGTCACGACATTCATTCAGGTTCAAAATTTACACTTCCCAAAATGTACTTACACCGGTTTCAAAAGGTATTTTTTATCATTGATGAAATCCAGAAGGGTGATAAACTATCCAGTAGTTCTTAATATATTGTCAACTATCTGATGCCCGCGACTTCGTCCGCGTAGACGAAACTGAACAAGACAAACAATTATTCTTTCAAAGCTACAGTGACATAAATAGGTATACTATTTGGTTACGCGACTTCGTCTGCGTGGAAATGGACTGGACGACTTGACTGAACATTACAAATGATTATTTAATAAAAACCACAGTGTAAAATAATAGTAGTTTATGAAACTGACACATAAAGAGGGGTATTAAAACACGAGTGTGTGTTTAATCACACGAGTGTTTTAATACCTAGTTATGTGTGCAGTTTCATACACTACTTTATCTACACTCATACATCTGGGATTGAACCTACTAAATAAAAGATCAACGTTAGAAAAGAGAGAGAGAGACTTTGTTTGTATTAGCTAGGTACTTGTAATAAGTCAATTCCTTAGCTGCATCTAAACTAAAATATCGGGCAGAGTAATTGTTTTTTTCACATTTTAAAGCAAGTATAAAAAACCTACAAAGTTCAGTAAGTATAACAAAATGTAAAAATTTAAATCAAAACTTTATCTGAATTCTGAAATGCTTGGCGCGCATTCCGTTAGAAAAAAATATGATCAGTGCATTCCAACAAACTAATCGCACTAAGTCATCGATTACCATAGAGTGCATTTTAATCATGGAAAATATGTGGGAAAATATCGTTGTTTTTTTTAATGTTACGGCACTGCCTTCTTTTTGGATTTGACCTGTATCGTAATGAGAAAAAAAGTTATTTTATGATGCAGTTGACTGCATCGTAATGAGTTTATTTTTTAATTTTACATATCCACGAAAATAAAGTACGTATTTATATTACCTTTTTTGAATTCATATTACGTTGTGAGTGTAGATAAAATAAAATAAAATACTACTAATTAAATAGTTGAACTAGTTAAGTAGCGCTGAATATGTTTATTCAATGTCAATGTTAAATACATAGTATAATGGCCGGTATACATTTTGATTAGTGTTTAGTGCGAGTGGCTCGTTTAGTGTTTAGCAAAAAACGATTACTAACACTAATCAGAGACTGTCCGAACGTGTTTTTTGCTAAACACTAAACACTAAACGAGCCACTCGCACTAAACACTAATCAAAATGTATACCGGCCATAAGTGCATTGTTACTATCAAAATATGGATTCTTAATATTGAATATAAGTACTTTCGGAAATATTGCTGTTTTAAGTTTGAGAGCTGTCATCTGTTATGAAGATCTCAGTAAGCACATTCATTTCTCCAAAAACACTATCAGTCTAGGATGAGTATTAACCAACAATTCTTTTTTGGGTGAAAAATTGTTTTTACACGCAAATGAAAGTTTCATGAAATTGAGAAATGCACTTATACCTACTTAACTATTTATTTCTACAAGTATTAAATTATATTCTTAAAATTTTATGCTACTTACAAAGTATTGGTGGAAAAACAAAGCACATCAACTACGAGTAATTTTTACACCGTCATTCAATTAGGCTCGTAGGTATTATAGAATCAAACTCAAATCGCAACTTGAGTAGGTACAGTTAGAAAGGGATGGCCACCATCCCCGAATCTTATAGTCTCTTAGATGTTTGTCCAATTTTCTTTTTAAATTATACTCCTTTTTTATAAAATATTTATTTAGGTACTACTGATCTATGAAAAATAAAGCTTTTGTTGATACTTTCATAGAAATTCTGTTCCATTTTAAAACTAAACCAAAAGATAGTGCCAACTGAACTACATTTGGGAAAAAACACAGTTTCAGCTAAAAACTAAAGGAACTTAGCTACGGCAATAATTATAATATGCAAATAGCCGTGATACAATGGAGCCGCGCTTGCATCTCCGGTCGTCGCGCCCGTTCCCATTGACGGAGTTGCCTTCTCGATTGCGCGATCTGCAATGCCATCGCCACTTGAGCCGATGTCATTATGCGATGCGCCGCGATGCGATGCGCCATACGAAAGGTGCCTGTAAAACGAATGCGTAATCGCCTTGAAAAAGACTTCAACGCGCCACATTCCTAACCTTTTTAAAGGTACAACGGAAGTTGAACAAAGCTTTTAATAAATCGAGGTTTCTACAGCTACATTGTGCATATTATGGCTGAGTATGCGTATCTTAGTGCAACAAATAGAGATAGCATTCTGAATTCCAAATACCGTAGTGAGTATGAGCAACTTTGCCAAACGTCGGTCATAGGATATGGGTGATAAAAAATAATAGGGGGTGGTTAAAGTATGAAATTGCCAATTTTTTTTCTCACACACAGAGGCTCGCTCTTATCTTCTGTGATGTAAAAGATGCTTCAGTTACTTGTTATTATTTCAAATTATTTATGATCATGACGGCTCGCGATCAGCAATAAAAATATTTCTGATTTTCTTTCCTGAACGTTAAAAAAATCTTAAAAGTTAGTCCTTTTCGTTAGTAGAAATGATTAATTCGTTGAAACATAGCCGCTACTTATTTTTTTCACTAACTACATGTCTACTATCGTAAAACTATCGGTCGTATCAAAACCGTTTTAATCTCAAATTGTTGCAAATTTAATTTTCTTTAAAACTTTCTTACACAATCTTGATGACAAACCAGTCCTTCCGGGTCAAAATTGACAAAAACTGAAAAAAGGTTACCTTTTTTTTTTGAGAATGACCCGGTCGTCTGCCGAGGTCGAAAACTTGGATTTAACATTGCCTCCACATTAACAACAATACATCCGAAACCAAAAATACCTGATTTGATACAACCATTGCCCCCTTTTCATGTCTAATTTTAATTTTAACTGGCGTTCAATGTTGTTAAATTAATTAAGATAACATTGTCTGGAAAATGCAAATTCTTTAAAATTCTCCATACAAAATGGCAATATTATACTTATGTACCCCTAATATTACAATGCTCCTTCAATTATCACTAGCTCCTCCGAGCTTTGAAAGACACGTTAAGCCAAGTCGGTTAGGGCCACTGGGCCAACATCCTTATCCATCCAAAACGCTGATAACATTCTAACTTTAGTGCTAGCGTACACAGTTGCCGTGACTTATTTGCCTCTATCAAACCTGCCACTTTGTATTCAGTTATCATATCACACTACTGGCACGTGAGCACAATTTTATTCGACTTATCGCATATCTGCGTATTGAAGACGTTCTAAATAAAACTCTTTAGCACTTTGTGACACTTGTGTTGTGACGTGATTTTTCCAGTTAAATACCTATTTTGGTGTCTTTCCGCCACTAATCGATTTGAAGTCGTTTTTTCTCTCTTATTACCTACTTACTAGTATTTTTTTATGATTCATTGTATCTTATTTTTTATTTAAATAAAATAAAATAAAGTAAATAAAATTTAAGTCAAACCTAAAACTTTATTTTTTTGAACCTCGGTCGATCGCCCTCGTTGTTTTATCATCAGCCATTTTGTGATGTCCCTACTGCAGGGGCACAGGCCTCCCTTATGTGTGGATAAGGAAAGGATGGGCCACATAACTCACTAGGCAGGCCCAATGCGGATTAGTGGGTGTTAACGACTGTAAATGCAGCCAGGATTAACGAGCCTTCTGAAGCACTGAAGAACTCATCATCAGCCTATCATCGTCCACTGCTGAACATAGGAAGAACTCGAGATAAAATGTTTTTAGTCACCCATCCCAACCCTTGCGAAAGTTGCTTTTTATTTTTTAACCTCCGCAAAAATCTCCGTTTTAATCATGACTCATTCATTACGAGATAACATTTTAAGGAAGCTTACAGTAACTGGGTGTTAGTAGATAAGGCAAAAAATGGACTGAACTGACGACACTTTTACCTCGGTGGTTGAATGGTTAAATGCTGATACTTGTAATACCTACCGTTGCAAATATCCAAGACATACCCATTTTACATGACAGGTAATATAAAAAGAACTATTAAAAGAACTAATAAAAGAACTAAACTACTAATAAAAGAACTACTCAAATTAAAAGAACTAACAAGAAATTGATGTAGGTGGTTCATATTACAAAAAAACCAATAGCAGTAAAATCTAGTAAAATACCAACGATATTAATGAACTTCTGGAGTTAAAACAGCAGTTCCAATTAACCAAGTAAGTAATAAAGATACAAACAGATTGTCCAGCTTAAGAAAGTTCACTGAATTAACCAGTACATAGTCGTTTAATATCGATGCAAATTTAACGTTCGAAATAATCTTAGTTTATAGGATTGAGAGAACATAATGTAGTGAGCTTTATTCCTAAAAGTACTATTAGGAATTTTATGACAGGGGCCAATCGCGTAACAACAAGATTACAAAACTTCAAACTTATCAGTATTTGATTTTTGATCAAAGGACATCATCCACTTGGGTCCAAATGTGAAAGTGCCGGCCAAAAAGCAAAAGTGCCTTATTCTGATAGGTTTTGTTCACCTTAGCATTTCTTATTATGGCACCGAAGCTGTAGCACCGCTATACTCGATTTTAAATAAGTTTAGATGATTTTTTTGTATCAATTTAAACTACCGTCCGAATATACCTACATAATTTATTTTTGATCCACGCCCCATCCGGGTGGGTCAGATGCTCAAATAATTCATACCGTAGCTGGTTAATGTTGATTTGTGATTTCATGTGTATTTTATAATACAAACGTAAATGCTATTATTAACATTATTATTATAACTGTCTGCTTGTATTAAGGGCGTCGTATAACTCGTATATAAAAGATCTGTTTTATATTGTCTGTATGTATGGCACTTCTTACTCAAAAAAAATATAATTCTTAATAGCTTACCTTGTTTTGATTTATTTAAATGCAATATTTTTACTTTGTAGTTTAGTAAAAGACCTATGAAAAGCTTTTGGATATAAATTTTCAATTCGATGCCTTAACATAGGTAGTCTTAGTATGTCATGCTCTCTTTAATCATTTCTGCGGTGGTGTCGTATGAGGCGGGTCGTTACGTTCCCTCAAATATGGTTGAGCGAAGAGATGGCTGGTTCATGCGTCATGCTCGTGAACTGGTGCTGCCAGTGGGAATGGGTCTGCTTCTGACTACCTATCTTAACGCATATTGAATTGTATGTTTTTCTTTTATTTTTATTTATTGTAACAGCCTTTAAGAAATTTGAAATTCATTAAGAAATGAGCTAATTCAATAATGTTATTTATTTGTTAATCTTTGTTAATATAAAGTCTGGAAACGATATACATATTTGTAAATATCGTTCCATCTGATAAAGCTGACAAGTTTTTTGCGCCCATTTTTCTTGTCAGTTAAAAGACGTCATAATGGGTGGTAGGGTAAAAGAATTGACGATTTAAAAATGCTTATTATGTGAGCTTATTTAAATAAAATATATTTCACTTTCAATTTCACTTTCACTTTCAACACTAATGAGATTCATTCAGATAAACATGATTGTATTTTGATAAAAACTGCAAAAAATATTTGCTATCGGTATTGAAATACGATTCTCGTTTATAAAACGTATTTCTGATTAGCAATCTTTTTTATTATTAATTAAATCAATTTAAATTGAAACATTAACAGAACTTTTACTTTCAATAGTCTTTTTCTGTAGGTAGTTAGTTCGATGGACATTATAATAAAACTTATCCAGTAAAATATCGTACCGTACCGAACCGTATTTATGAATGCAAGTATGACATAGTTCTAAATTCAGAACAAAGAAAAAAATTCGGTTCTAAAATTTTCCGGCCGCGCGACCGCGTGGAGTTTGGAAAGAAGGAGATAAAAAAAACTCTGATTGCACAGCATGAAAAGAAATTACAAAATATAATCGTTTTTTTATGTTGTTACAACAATACGGAGTTCTCCCGTACAATAAGGTTTTTTTTTTAGATATTAGAGCAGAGTGAGCTCTAAGTGAAGAAAATGTTTATATTCTCCTGCTATTCCTTTATTACAGTTTTCTCTGTAACCGTTATCGTGGCGTATTAAATTATTGATTATCAAATATCAAGACATTTCATAGGTAAATTTTATGAAAGAAAAATGATATTATTTTTCTTACAGATTTTTGTTGCATAGGTACTTACTAAAAACAAAGATAGTGCATCTAAAAAGATAACTACTATCTTTCTTTGTGGTTAACATCGCATTGCGAAACAGGTGAACCGTTATCGTTCTTTAGTTCCGCTTATCGATTGCACATCATCACCAAATTGCTCCTAATAATTTTCGGATCAGCACATTGACTTATTATTACTTTGGATCAGCATCGGAATCTTTTCAATGACGACACGTGCTTTTAAGAATAACAAAGACAACGTTAAACATGTGTGCCATTGGTAACACGTAGAGATTAGTATTCAGGTTCAACAATTAAATTATGAATTATGTTATGATCGAAAATTATAAGTTTATTTATTGTCAACACCAAAGCTAACAATGAGGATCAGTAACGATTTTTTTAATGGCTAATGCCACCATATTATAACTGTGAAAACATTTTTACGGTATCTTTTAAACCTGAGAAGTTATAAGAGCTAAAACACTGATTTTTTGGGGGTCCCTATGACGTCATCGCGACGTACGCGAACCTTATGTCGTACGCGATAAAGCACATATTGCATTGAGCTTGGCATTTCCTTCAAACCCTTTTAACTCAATCATTTCTAAACGGATTTCACAAATTCTTTCACTAGGTTTCATAGCTATCAATATGTGTTTATATTATATCAATAAAACTATAGGATTCAAACCTGTTACTGATCCTCATTCAAATTGAGAGGCAAGTTATGAGTTCGTAATGTTACTGCTACTATGTTGATCTTGCGTTTTCTTCTGATGCAAGCATGAAGCGCCATGCATATTGCATAGCGCAACCCAAGAATCTTATGTTATAATATGAATATGAGATTCATGGAGCAACCTCTATACTGAAGTGATACAAGAAAAGGAACAGCAAGAAGTTGTATTCTTGCAATACTAAATTCAAAGTTGAAGGCGAACAGCCCCCTACTCAAATGGTCAAAATTCTATGTTTGAACATGGTTTGAACGCTACGCTTGCTTTTAAAGCTTAAATATGAGCAATAGCACAGAATACATAAATAGTACAAGCAATTGACGAGTTACAGTGTATTAAATTAATAAGCTTACGGCACGATTGTTAAACTGTGCTAATATTACTTATATTTTTAACTGACCATCAGCCATTTTAATGTCCCCACTGCTGGGGCACAGGCCTTCCTTATGGGTGGTAAGGCGAGGACGGGCCATAACCCACAATGCGGATTGGTGAGTATTAACGACTGCAAATGCAGCCGGGACCAACGGCTTAACGTGCCTTCCGAAGCACGGAGGAGCTCGAGATAATATATTTTTGGTCACCCATCCCATGACCGACCCTTGCGAACGTTGCTTCACCTCCGCAATCGTTGGGCCAGGCGCTTAACCACTGCGCCACCGAGCTCAATATTTTTAATTACTAATCGTAAAAACTTAAATTAATTTCTACACGTAAGCTCTATTACAGAAGTTTATTTTATATTAAATTACTTGACATAAATAATACAATTTCTGTTCCATCGAGAAACATTTTTCACTGATTATACCTACTAATGTGAAAAGTCTTTCAGCAAAGGAACTATCATTAGGCAGGTTCATTGCTTGCCACCCGGGTAGGTAAAATCATATTTGCTAATCTTAATATATAAAATCGTAAACTGAATGACTGAATGACTGACTGACTGACTGACTGACTGACTGACTGATCTATCAACGCACAGCCCAAACCGCTGGACGTAGAGACTTGAAATTTTGCACACAGATACTTTATACAGTGTAGGCATCCACTAAGGAAGGATTTTTGAAAATTCCATCCCTAAGGGGATGAAATAAGGGATGAAAGTTTGTATGAAAGTCCCTCAGTTTTGTAAACTCTAAATGAAAATCTAACGCAACGTATATTGTTTTTGTTATTATTTCAACCCCTATGGGGATGAAATGGGGATGAAAAGGGATAAAAAACCTAAAAATAGATATGGATATCGTTATCGGGGTTTTCTGGGATGACGATTGCAAAAATGACATTTATTTTGAAGTCCAACACGGTGGAAATGATTTTAGCCCTAAACGGGTGAAAATGGGGTTCAAATTTTGTATGGAAAAATAATATAAATAGTCATTACAACTTTCAACTTCGTAGGAGCATGTCTAAAACTAAATAGGCAAACATATATTTTGTGATTTTGAAAATCAACCCCTTAGGGGGTAAATGGGGTGAGTAAACATAAAAATCGATATGGATGTCGTTTTCGAGATTTTATGGGATGGTGATTGCGAAAATGAGATTTATTTTGAAGTCCAACACGGTGGACATGTTTTAACTCCTAAAAAGGTGAAAATGAGGTTCAAATTTTGTATGGAAAAAAGATTTAAAATAGACTAGCAACTTTAAACTTCGTAGGAGTATATATACAAATAAATAGGCAAACATATATTTTGTAATTTTGTAAATCATCCCTTAGGGATGGGGTAAGTAAAGATGATAATCGATGTGGATGTCGTTCTTGAGGTTTCATGGGATGGTGATTGCGAAAATGACATTTATTTTGAAGTCCTACACGGTGGACATGATTGGACCTGGACATGCACATCCAAGGGACGGGTACGGGACCGGGAACGGGAACGGGAACGGAAGCGGGAGCGGGGATGGGGAAGGGGACGGGGACGGGGACGGGGACGGGGACGGGGACGGGGACGGGGACGGGGACGGGGACGGGGACGGGGACGGGGACGGGGACGGGGACGGGGACGGGGACGGGGACGGGGACGGGGACGGGGACGGGGACGGGGACGGGGACGGGGACGGGGACGGGGACGGGGACGGGGACGGGGACGGGGACGGGGACGGGGACGGGGACGGGGACGGGGACGGGGACGGGGACGGGGACGGGGACGGGGACGGGGACGGGGTCGGGGACGGGGACGGGGACGGGGACGGGGACGGGGACGGGGACGGGGACGGGGACGGGGACGGGGACGGGGACGGGGACGGGGACGGGGACGGGGACGGGGACGGGGACGGGGACGGGGACGGGGACGGGGACGGGGACGGGGACGGGGACGGGGACGGGGACGGGGACGGGGACGGGGACGGGGACGGGGACGGGGACGGGGACGGGGACGGGGACGGGGACGGGGACGGGGACGGGGACGGGGACGGGGACGGGGACGGGGACGGGGACGGGGACGGGGACGGGGACGGGGACGGGGACGGGGACGGGGACGGGGACGGGGACGGGGACGGGGACGGGGACGGGGACGGGGACGGGGACGGGGACGGGGACGGGGACGGGGACGGGGACGGGGACGGGGACGGGGACGGGGACGGGGACGGGGACGGGGACGGGGACGGGGACGGGGACGGGGACCTCGTGGACCTCGTGCAAGGTCCGCCACACGCGGCAAATGTTTTGCCTTGTTTGGCAGCGCGCTTGGTGGAGACCCGCCTAATCGCGTAAAAATGGCTGGTTGGATGCGATAGTTGAAGGTTCCTTAAGGATTTTCTCTAATATCCACGCGGACGAAGTCGCGGGCAGAAGCTAGTGTTTCATACAATTGCATATTCAAAGACACATTTTCGGAAACAGTAGTTCGTTCAGTCCTGTAAAGTCAGCTTAGCCTCCATTGTATGTCTTACTATTTGGTCACGGACGATGAACTAACTGCCTTTTATTAGGCAAATTTCAATTCTCAAAGACTAACTTCCAGCTGTCAATCACATGCTATCTTCAACTTAAGCTCATTTGCCCAACAAACTGTCATTTCAATATCATATGACAAAAGATTCAATACATCAACGATAAACAGTGGTTACTGCTTGGTTACTGCGGTTGGGAAAACGTTTTCCTGAAATGAAAGCATTCAAAACAAGAGATAAATTACATGGTTTATGTCAAAAAGATGTGGTAGGTACATACATACTAATCGTATAGGTTAGTAAATACCACAGATTATTTAATGTCGTCGCATATCCTATTCCTTCCACTTTAGACCTCTGACAAAGCTCGACGTTCAAAAACTTTTTTATAAACACGTTTTTAAAACGGACTATAAAAAACAGACTAAAAAGTAAAAAATAAATTCTTCTGTAAACATTTATAACCTACAGAAATTTTAAACCTTAAAACGTGTGGGACGCATTTTGTAAAATTTGTCATCCATATTGTCTTTAGCATGCGCCCCAGGTTTTTAGATTGGACCAGAAAAGATGTACGAGCCGGGCTTGTACACCTTGACGAATGATAGTTAAAATGATAGATAAGTTAAGGAAAATAAAAGTTTATTGCTCAATCACAAAGCGATCAAAATTACTTATTTAAATGTTAAATGAGGACGCGTGATTGTTGAATGAATGTTAATTGCGTACTGATTTTATGACAAAATATAATAAATCGAATGAATTACAAAAGTGCTGATGCGTACCAAGTTGAATGTAGGCATTTGTACACCGTACATGCTCCCGGGGGAGAAAGATGAAAAACGATGCTTACAGAAGGTTATAAATGTTTACAGAAGAATTTTTACTTTTTAGTCTGTTTTTACTAGTGCGTTTTAAAAACGTGTTTTTAAAAAAGTTTTTTTTTTCAGTACCTAAATTATTATTTTCTGCTTTTTAGTTAACACGAGCTAAGACCAAAAATATACCATCTCGCCTATCGGAGCACTCGTCAAGGCGATTCAAACGAGCCCGAACTCGATGGGGTTGCATGGTTTTATTACAGTCCCAGTGGCCTTCTTCCGGCTCCATCATCAGAACCTAGAAACTAGTTCCCAACAAAGTACTCGTCAAGACGATTCAAATAAGTCCAAACTCGATGGGGTTGCATGGTTTTATTATAGAGTTCCTATGGCCTTCCTCCGGCTCCATCATCAGATCCTAGGACACTATTTCCCATTAAAGTACTCGTCAAGATGATTCAAACGAGCCCAAACTCGATATGGTTGCATGGTTTTATTACCGAGTTCCAGTGGCCTTCTTTCGGCTCCATCATCAGACCCTGGACACTTTTTCCCAACAAAGTACTCGTCAAGACGATTCAAACGAGCCCAATCTCGATGGGGTAGCATGGTTTTATAAAAGAGTTCCTGTGTCCTTCTTCCTGCTCCATCATCAGACCCTGGAAACTATTTCCCAACAAAGTGCTCGTCAAGACGATTCAAACGAGCCCAAACTCGATGGGGTTGCATGGTTTCAATATTGAGTTCCTATGGCATGGCCTTTCGGCTTCATCATCAGACAACAACCAAACAAACAAACAAACGAGAAAGCAACCTAATGAAAACGTGTTAAAAAATATTCGATTACCTACATTAATTGATAGGTACCTACTACCTACCCTCTTTGGGCTGATATCTGTATAAGTGTTTGTAAAGGATTAAATTAAATTAAATTTTGAGTGTCACTTTTGGAGTCTAAAGAGTAGGTGTATTTCACCGTATTTTCCTGGATGTATGAAGTACTTTTTGTTGTTGTTATGAAATGAATCGTGTAGATGCGTCACAGATAAGATTTAATTTAAAAGATATTCATTTACATTTTATCAGTGAGTGATTCACTTTTCTTTATATCTTGACAACTCATTGATAAATTTTAACAATAGTAAAGTTACCACCAATACTGATATTTCAATGGTAACCAGATTATAATTTAACTCCCTTAGGTACTAATAAAGATTGTATGATGTATAGTTACATAATGGTTAGGGTACTCTCTGTCAAACTATTTGAGTTTTACATCACAAAGAAAGGGACAAAACACTGTAACTATACATTTACTATACAATCTTTATTAGTAAGCGCGTAAGTAACTAAGTGTATGTTACTGAACTGGCTAAGTATTGCAATGGAATGCAAAACGCACTCCGGACTCTACAAATCACATTTGACCTCAGCGCATACTTAATCACACTTAACTCTTCTCAAGTGCCAACTTAATGGAAGCTGTTCCTGACCTATCCATAAATCCATTTACATGGATAAATCCAACACTCATACCCTCGTAAAACAAGCAATAAACATTCAGTTATACAATAACAGTCAATTGTGTACAAATACATGTATCAAATGCACACGAGGGCCGGCGGGAAGGCACCAATTACAGGAATGCGAAACGTGACCTGTCCATTTGGAAACAACCTAACTCTTTAAAAACCTTCTTTAAAATTGAACCTTCTTATAAGATAGAAAAGGGTGGGTTTAAAATGCACATAAGCTGGCGTGTGAGGCAGTAAACGTGAATCGCAGTTTTGATATTTGCAGTGGGTGCGGTGACCTGCATGGCAATCACGTAGGCACTTCTTCAGATTATGCCTCCAAGGATTATGCGAATCGATTGATTTTGTTCAAAGTTAAAAAAAAGCAGGAAAAAGTTTTTAAAGTCTAAGGCAGCCATTACATGGTCATGCAAGCGTCAGTCAAATTCCATCAGTCATGAATTACGCTTGACTGATTGACTGATGGAAAGAACAAATCACATCATGCAACCATCAGTCACTACATTACACGGTAGGTTAATTGTCAGTCACAGCCCGTGACTGTGGTTAAACTGACAGCAAAACCTACCGTGTAATGGGTGCCTAAGGGCGCTTGTTGCCTAAGGGCGCTTGTACTGTACACGCCAGTGGCGAGGGGTGAAATTATGGCGAAGGTAAGCCGCTCTACAAAAAATATGAAAAATGTTAAAATCTGCATAGTGGATCAGTGGGGTAGGATTTGCAAAATGTAAGCCGATGGGAATCGGCTTGTATGGACCCTTCGCCACTGGTACACGCTAAGAAATTTCACCGTGTCTCCCTCCCTACCCACAACAATACAGCCCCCCTAGCCAAAGTAACATTTGCAAATTTTCGCTATCGCTTCGCTTCGAAACATGTATTGATATGACGTTTTAAAATTCGATTGTTAACGAAACCTTATGTCAATCCCATACATGTTTCGAAAGCGAAGCGATAACGAAGATTAGCGAATGTTACTTTGGCTAGGCCCTAAGCTCTTGTGTAGGTACAAACAGACGACACGAATTATTGTGTAGGCCCGGCAACTTTTCTTGTGTATAAGCGGCCTAAAGTCTCTTAAAAGAAAAACGATCCAAATATTTGGGCCCACTTTAAAAAAAGTTCAGAATAATTTATAGTAAGAATTTGCAACGTGATCATACCTACCTACTGCTATTATAATTATCATAATAATTAAACACAGCAATCAAAACAATTAAACAAAGCCATTTAACTAGGACTTTATGATATTTTGAGGCAATATCCATAAAATATCAATTTTAGAATTAAACATTTTGAAGTTGGCTCGATTTAAAATCCTATATCTTGTTTTCAAAATCAAAACAATTAGCAATTATAAGAACTCTATCATTCAATATTGTTATTAATAAATTCAACAATATATTATTTTAGATTGGGTTGTGACTTTGTGAGTTTTGAACTCGGAAAACTAATAACCAACCCTTTGACGCCGGCGCGGCGGCGCGCGGCGTCGCTGTTTAAAGCGGTATTGTATGACCAAAAGTGGCGCCCTCAAAGGTTTTTATCTCGTAATAAATAATTACTAGAAAAAGATTTTAATAATGTTTTTACGTGGAGTTTTTACGGCCCATGGTCTAGAATTTTTAGAAGGTATCACTACATGCCCTCGTAGTCATTCGTAGAAGTAGAAAGCAAATATATTATTTTTTCCAATCTATACTGTGCATATATTATATGCAGTCCTAGGTTCTGTCCAAGAATATGAATATGGTTCTGTCACAAGGTCACAAACTTTTTATTTCCATTCGAATATTGGCCATATAAGCTTCTTGATTGGCCAGAAATGTTGTGATTGATGAAAGAACTTTCTAAAAATAAAAAACAAAATTTAGTTTGCACAGCTAACAAAAAAGTTTTGTTACATTTTTGTTATTTTTTCGAAACTATTGAAATATGTCTTTTTTGGCATATCTCCGCCATTTAGAAAAAAATCAAAAAACTGGCCCGACAAAAAAATTCTTTATAATTTTCGAACCTGCTCACAAAATTTCACGGGAATTGGTTGAGAAATGCGACCTGTAGAGGAAAAAACAACAGCGCCGGAAAGCCGGACTGGGAAATGTTTTTTTTACATATTTCCGCCGTTTTGACTGACTCGACAAAACGGGCTATTATTCTATTTCAATTTACGGCGAAAAAGTATTTATAGGGGGAATATATAAATGCACTTTAAAAATAATATAACACACTTTAAAATGTTTAGCTTCAAAATTTATTGAATGAACTATAAAAATAATGGTTTCCACTATAAATATGCTAAGCTTTAAAATTAATACTTTGCACTATACAATTTAATTGATTAGCTTTAAAATTAATACTTTGCACTTTACAAATTAATTTTATAACTTTAGCACTGGTAAACAGACGTCTAGGTGCGACGACGAGCGGACGCAGCGAGAGAGGAGCCCAGGAGGAGGTTAGGTTCCATTGTGACCAACAATGCCAGAACCGACCTGATGGCGTATAATTATGCATCATGCCACAAGTTGTTTTCATCTTTCCATCTCATTTTAACAGTGGTCAGATGGTGGTCAGTCTGACATGGTTGGACAGAAACTAAATGGTTTCGGAGTTGGGACCAATAGTTGCGACACAGTTAAAGTGCAAGCATTATTTTTGTAGTGATAATATTAAATTATAGATCTATTATTATTTTAAAGTGCAAACCATTATTTTTGTAGTGATAATATTAAATTATAGGTCCATTATTATTTTAAAGTGCTGATATACAATTTTATAGCTGTTTTCATCAAATTTAAAGTGCTATTAAATACATCCCTATTTATAGCACACCCAACTTTAGATAAAGAGTGACTAATTTTGTTTGCCATACAGTACTCAAATCATCAAATTCGAGTTCTTAGTATTACATAGCTAAGTATGAGTCAAATTCTTACCGATCCGCATTTGTACTTAAATGTATTACGAATGTTTTATTAAAATTGCATTCAAAACAGGAAAATGTTTGTTTGAGCTTTTAAAGAAAAGCTTTATAGATAAATTTAATGTTATTTTATATGGGTACAGTACAATATTTGGTAATAAAAATACCAAGCAGGATTTTGTTATTTGATTTTCTCTTATCCTACCTTTTATCGGAAACATAAATATAGCAATTTTAATCAAGTTGAATGAAATCATAATTCAAAACAAATTCCCATTCACAGAGGCGTGTTTAGAGCGAGTGATTTGTATGTATGACTATAAATATTAATGTATGTAAACTGAAATTACCTACTACCAGTTCTGACCCCCTAGCCAAAGTAACATTTGCAAATTTTCGCTATCGCTTCGCTTCGAAACATGTATGGATTTGACGTTTTAAAATTCGATAGTTAACGAAACCTTATGTCAATCCCATACATGTTTCGAAAGCGAAGCGATAACGAAAATTTGCCAATGTTACTTTGGCTAGGCCCTCTGTTCTCGATTAGCTTAGGTCCATTATTAATTATAATTGGTTGCTATCTGTGGGGTGAAATATTAACCTTTTAACAGATTTCTACTAAGTATCGTAAATATTTTGTATTAACTGTCATTCTTAATTGCAGTTTTAAGAAAATTTTAGATGCTTTTCTGCTTCCTCGATCTAAGGGGGCCATTACACAATTTCTCGAATATGACACTACACATCACGACTGAAACTCAACGGTCTACTCGAACTAATCGATGTCAAAGAGTCCGCTTTTGTGCAAATTCACACGGGTTGGAGGAATTCGAGGAAAGGGCCTTAATATAAATTGTATAATTATATAAGTACGATAGATTTACAAAGAGAAAAGTTGGAAAAATGAGCTAGCGTACTTTCTTGTATAAGTTTGTCAATCGCTGAAATAAAATATAAATAGGTACATTTTTAGTGCAGATTATATTACCTATAACTACCTATGATGTCGAACTAATATTTAATTTATAACATATTTGCTCGTAAAGGGTCTCTTATTACGCCAATTTCAATATCGTATTGTATCTCATTACGAACTTGTGCGGTAATGTAAAGTAAAACGCACGGTTTATCAAGATGCTTCGTCTAAAACGAACGGTACTTTTTTAAATCTTAGCAAAGAGTTTTTATATCAGAATCTTTTCTGATGCGTCATGTGTGATTGACCTCTTGGTCAACATTTTATGAATAAAATTTACTTTATATAATCTATTTTTTCAATAAAAAATTTTTTTTTCAATTTTTGAATAATGGGTATCAAATGAAAGGCCTTGAGGAGCACATTCCAAAATTATATAATTTGGCACTAAAATTTAAGAAAAAAAAAATTTTTCGATTTATGAATATGGGTATCAAATGAAAGGCCTTGATGAGCACATTCCAAAATAATATAATGTGTCACTAAAATTTAAGAAAAAAAAATATTTTTTTCGATTTTTGAATATGGGTATCAAATGAAAGGCCTTGATGAGCACATTCCAAAATAATATAATGTGTCACTAAAATTTAAGAAAAAAAAATATTTTTTTCGATTTTTGAATATGGGTATCAAATGAAAGGCCTTGATGAGCACATTCCAAAATAATATAATGTGTCACTAAATTCGATTTTTGAATATGGGTATCAAATGAAAGGCCTCGATTAGCACATTCCAAAATTACATAATTTGTCACTAAATTTAAGAAGAAAATTTTTTTTTTCAATTTTTGAATATGGGTATCAAATGAAAGGCTTTGATTAGCACATTCCAAAATTACATAATTTGTCACTAAAATTTAAGAAAAAAAAATACTTTTTTTATTTTTTGAATATGGGTATCAAATGATAGGCCTTGATTAGCACATTCCAAAATTACATAATTTGTCACTAAAATTTAAGATTTTTTTTTTCAATTTTTGAATATGGGTATCAAATGAAAGGCCTTGATGAGCATATTCCAAAATGATATAATTTGTCACCAAAATTGAAAAAAAAATTTTTTTTTCTATTTTTGTTTTTTTTACTTTATTGTTGTTTGATTTCCTCACAATCGAAGTGAAAGGCAGAAAAATCGACCGATAGAAACTTACAAGTGTATCAAAATTTCATCATTATGGAAAACAAGCAAAAATGCAAAGTCCGAGTTTTATTTATTTCCTCGCAAATATGTTATAAAACGTCGTATGACATACGTGCGCTTTGATAATTACAGCCTCTGCTTTCTTGTAGCCCTCGCCTACGGCTCGGGCTAGCAATATCGCCTCAGCTGTAATTTTCAACTTACCGCACTTATATCATAATGTACTATTATTTATGACTAGCTGCCCTGTCCTGGCTTGGGACGGGTGGCGCCATCTATTAGCATTGCTATTAAAAATTACGTTTATTCTTACGTCTTTCCGTACATTTTTTTTTTAAATTTTCCTTAATAAAAACCTTGTCCTACTAATAACAAACATAATCGAATTCGGTGCAGTCGTCCTAAAGTTAGGCGCTTAATACATTTCGGAGATTCATTTTATATAGATTACTAGCGGCCGCCCGCGACTTCGTCTGCGTGGAAAGGCTTTTTTGCTATCCCTCGGGAACTATACCTTTTTTCGGGATGAAAGGTACCCTATGTCCTTCTCTGTACCCCTGACAACGTGTATGCAAAATTTCATGTTGATCGGTTCAGTAGTTAGGACGTGAAGGCGTAACAAACAAACGGACTTTCGCATTTATAATATTAGTAAGGATAAGTCTACCTACCTACCTATCTTGTGTCAAACGATTTCCAATCTAATTTGTTCATAGAGGTGTGCTTCTTCAATCATCATAAGGCGCCAGTAATAAAATGCTGTTATAAGCTATTTACATGTTAATTATCACCGTAAATTATGGGCTGCTACGAAAATAATATAATATTTGTTAATATTAAAGCACACGCGAGCACGTTCCGATTTAACCTGTCATTTTCAAGTTTGCGATTGTAATTTGAGAGTTCCGCGCCGGCGCCAAGAGTATAGGGTTGTCTATTCTGAAAAAAAAAATAGAGAGAGCTTATCAAATGTACTATCCCCGTCAATTGGTAATGCGCCTGGCGGCCATGATTTTAACCTCAAAAACGAAAAACAATTGTAATTTTTTCATATACCTAGACCCTTTCTTATTGAAAACAAGAATTCAATAATTAATATATAAATTACCTATTAGAATTTTACTGTTTTTTGACATTTTTAGTTGCGGATAACGTTGATGTGTATGTTAATTTGACAAGGTTCCAGCGCATTACCAATTGACGGGGATAGTATTTAAAAAATGTTCTATTATTGAAGATGCACCAAGTTAAGTCATTGGATCTATTCCTTTCTAATACCAAAAACTAATTCCAAATGGTATTTGTTTATTGCCGTAAAATTTCTATTCCCAGCGAATACCATTCATAAACGAATCATAAAACAAGTAAAATGCTATTAGATACAGACAGTAATAAAAAAATTAAGTAGTGTGTTTGGCAATAATTTTTTGAGCGTTCTGCAATAATAGCAATTGCTATGATATGCGTAAACAATGCGATCGTAGGAGCGATAAAGCTATCAAAATTATTACGTTCCAAAGACAACTTTTTGACTAAAAGCTTGATATTGTTAGATTACTAAAGTTGTGTAACTTGAAAAGATTATAGGTATTTCAGTGTTTTTCGATTAATATGTTTTTTTATTCTTTGCTTATTTTGGGAAAACTTATAAAGGCAATGTTATTTTCTATGGCATATTACAGCTTGGATTGTCAATTATTAAATGTTAACGTTTAATCATTAAAATGAAATGGTTGTCATTATGAATACACATTTTTCACTATTTTAAAGTAGAATGTTGTTATCCCTAGATTTGTCTTATTAATTTTAAGTTTTCTGTAAACATAATTTAAAAAATGCGTGACAGCCCTACTTCCAAAAGAGAGAATAATTTTAGCTTAAATCCAGTTTCCACGTAAAAATAACCTGGGGGGCTACTCAAACGGCCACTTTTCTATTCGTTCGCTAACTTAAATCTTAAAAATAAGCAATTAATGATCAAGTCAGACGTTCGCAAGTTTATGTAAATCACAGACATTGTTATATTGTACAGAATTGACAAGCCTACGACACGTTATTTTGGTGTTTATGGCTTATTTTTAATTTTTAAGTTAGCGAACGAATAGAAAAGTGGCCATTTGAGTAGCCCCGCTGGTCAGACCACTTCATCAGATGTTACACAATAAGTTGACGGGAATATAATAAGCGTAAGTGCCTAATGTACTTTTTGTATTCAAGATGATGGAAAAGTGCAAGTGCTTTATTTTGAAATATCTATATTTATATGCTATATTTGAGTATTCTTAAAACTATTTAGTTAGTCCAACCCAAACAAAGCCTGCGCCATAGTTATTATGTACTCTAGAATTAAACTAAATAGTAGCAACTTTTATATATTCTATGATAATAGGCTATATTTATGTTCCACTCCACCCTAGAGACTTTGCAACAATATTTTCATGTTCCCCCCCCCCCCCCCCCCCCCGTCTTTGCAACAATATTTTCATGTTCCACCCCGTCTTTGCAACAATATTTTTGTATTCCACCCCGTCTTTGCAACAATATTTTTATGTTCCACCCCAGAGTCTTTGCAACAATATTTTTGTATTCCACCCCGTCTTTGCATCAATATTTTTGTATTCCACCCCGTCTTTGCAACAATATTTTTGTATTCCACCCCGTCTTTGCAACAAAATTTTTGGATTCCACCCCGTCTTTGCAACAATATTTCCGGCCCTACGGTTCCTATCCTAAATAATGAGATGACTGACTCACTATTATGACGGATAAAATTTAATAATTTTACCTGAAATAAGTGTAATGATAAATTACAAGTAAGGTTTTTCTCCATTAGTGGCAAAATATTTGTGTGTTAAAAGTAAACAATACAAACACCAGTTATTTAATTCTATTTACGTATTTACTACTTACGCAGGCATAGCCTTATCACGAGAGATTAATGTTGTGGATTAGTTATTTTCTTGTTGATAACTATTCCTATTTAGTTACTTGTTGTTAAGTAGTGTTACGTAAGTAGTTAGAAACTCAAAAAAAAACAGAAAAAGGCATAGTAAGGACAATTTTATTATCAGCTACCTAATATTATCTATAAGCGAGTAGGTACAGTCATGTCTAAAAATACACACTTTGTTGTAGGTAGTCGTCATTTTTGTCATTGATTCTGTTAAAAAAAGTAATAGCTTGTAGAGAGACAAAGTTCTAAATTGTATACATATTTATAGACGTGACTTAACTTCAACCCTCTATTAGGGATGTCAACAAATGGTTCAGAGGTCAATTCACCACCTAGTCCATCCAGTCCACCTCCGTGGACCGTAGGTAGGCTCGCTACCATGGATTGTTGTTAGAGAGAAAACTATAGATTTACGCTAGCGAAAATAGCTTGCATCAACTCATAGTATACAACGTGTTACAGAAATACCCTTAATGTCGGTAAGGTTTCACGCAATGGGAGCTTGGTCTATAATTTATTCTTAGTGTTAGACCTTTTTCGTCGGAAAATTCTGCTGAGTGTTGTCCATTATTAGTGGCCCTAGACAACGTGTTACATAAAACCCCTAATGCCTAATATGGTAGATAGGGACCATTAATCTGAACGACTTTTACTATGGGACCAACTCTGAAATGGCGAAAAAAATCAGCTGTTACATTACAAAAATTAATAACAAAAATAGCAAAATCTATGAAACAGCTGATTTTTTTGCGATTTCAGAGTTGGTCCCATAGTAAAAGTCGTTCAGTTTGGTGGTCCCTATCTACCATATTTGGCATTAGGGGTTTTTTGTAACACGTTGTTTTAGGGCCACTGATAATGGACAACACTCAGCAGAATTTTCCGACGAAAAAGGACATTAGTGTAATTATTCTATGGTCCGACGAAAAAGGTCTAACACTTAGAATAAATTAGTGTAATTACAGAATAATTATTCTATGGTCGCATTGTTGGACCAGTGTAATTAATCTGAGGTCACCCAACCTGTCTGCCAGTGACAACATCTTCCCACGACTAAAAGGCCTCTGTCCTGCAGTAGAATACCTACATCCTATCCTTACTATAATATTATGAATGCGAAAGTCAGTTTGTTTGTTTGTTACGCCTTCACGTCTTAACTACTCAACCAATCATCATGAAATTTTACATACACAGAAAAGGACATAGTGTACCTTTCATCCCCAAAAATTTAAAAAAATAAAAACCCGCCTGCATAAAAAGACAAGTCAACTGAAAAGATGGAAACAAGATTAAATATTAAAGGCAACATTATAACATGCAGTCGGAGGCATGCATAAAGAAAGTGACATTATTAATTATTTGAGTTAATGCCTCCGACTGAATGTTATTATGTTGCCTTTGATATTTAATCTTGTTTCCATCTTTTCAGTTGACTTGTCTTTTTATGCAGGTTGGTTTTTATTTTTTAAATTTATTTTTTTATTTATTTCTTTTTAGTTATTATATAATTTACGGTCATGATATACCTTTTTGAAATCCTTATAATAAGCCCTTTAATTTGACACCCATATTGCAGTATTAAAAAAAAAATTTTTTTTCACTACGTATAATAGCACCGTACAGCTGCCATGTTGGTTTTTGTATAACGCCACCTTCTTAAGAACACTTGGGCTGACGAGACAAATCTAACGATATGTAAATCATGGAAATCCGTTCAGCCGTTTGAAAGATATGAGGTAATAAAGAATATTACATACAAACAAGATACGCGCGAAAAACATAACCCTCTTGCAGTCGGGTAAAAAGGAGAAACTGTCCACGCAGATGAAGTCGCGAGCGGTTGCTAGTTAAATTATAATGGTCTGTTATGATGGTGATGATAATTATGTAGGTAAATGACATATTAATATTAGATCATTCTAATAATATCTGATTTACATAATACCTCATAATGGTATGATTACAAAATATTCAGTTAGAATCTGTGTGTTTGAGTTACGTAGTATTGACGTCAGACTTCGTCGCAAGTGCCGCAAATATTTTGTATAAATAAGCAAGCGCCCAAACTGCGGCAGAAGAAATGCAATTTCTTATCTTTATGCTGTTTGCGTCACACGTTTATTAAGATTTTTGTTGTCCTTTGTGGTTTTTACCATTGAAAATGGTTATCAAATGCAAATCGCCTGAGACGTATTTTTGGCCATATCTCCGAGGATTTTGAGAGGATCGAGATGAAAATAGTACTAAAAGTTGAGGAATTTATCAAGACATATGTGAACGTTTGAATTTTGAAAATCTACTAGAATTTTTTTTGGAATTTTGTAAAATTCCAAAAATTCCGGGTTTTTTGGGGTGTGTTTATTTACTAAATTGTAAATATTTCGGAACAAAAACCGACTTATGAAAAAATGAAAAAAAGGGTCCTAGGGTATTAGTTTAGCTACCAAATGGAAAAATAATTTTGAAAACCAGTTAATAATTGTGACCTGTAGGTGGTCCCTTTAGATTTGGATTTGTAGAAAAACTGCTGTTTCCGTACATAAAAAGTGATGTAGCTTTTATGATTATTGAGCGATCGTCATGGTAATAGTGTTAAAAGATGCAGAAGCAGACGAGAAGTGCATTCGTTGGAATTTTGCAAATCGCTTAATAATTATTCGGTTGCGTCGAGGCAGTCAGCGGGCGCTTTTGTGACACGAGGCGGAGCCGAGTGTCACAATCGTAAAGATAAATAGCTAGGTAACTTTAAAAATATAATAGGACTTTGCATTTGATTCGATTTTGGTTTTTCGTTAATTTTTGTGTTCATTTTCAATGCTCCGATTCTTACGGGGACTGTAAAATCTGTGAATTTTTGTTTATTATTTTACAGTTACATTTTATCTGTCTAATACAATAGGGAATATGCATAAGTCACCGATTTTGATGAAATTGAGCTTGATCGCTGCGGACACTTATAAAAACATGATGGAACAGGAAAAAAAATAAAAAAAATGTATTATTTTAGTTTTATCAGACGATGAAATCAGGGGAAAATAACGATATTTTTTTTTCATTTTCGGATATAATGCACTTTACAGTTAGATAGAATATCGAATAAGAAATAATATTTTGTATGACACATATGTACTTAAACGCAAAATTTAGGGAGATAATTGAAGATTATTGGCTAACTCCATATTAAACGCGCCGAAACACACCTGAAACGTGAATTGTGACGTCACCATTTTGTATGGAGCGTTTTCGGCGGGTGCTGCTGCGCGCTCACTTCAAGTAACAATATCACGAGAAAAAAACGCAAGAGAAAAGTTTTAATATTACAGTTAATTTTCTCACGCATTATACTTTTGATTAAGATTTAAAAAAAAATGATGCATATTCCCTATTATCTTTTGAAGAATCGTAGGTTTTTCCGAAAAATCAAGACTCTAAAAATATTACTGAATTTACTTTGTGATAAGAACTTATCTAATTTTTATTTGTCTGCTCATTTCCGATCGCTCTACCAAGGTAAGAATAATACTCTTCCGCTGTTCCTAATGATTTTAATCATTGATGTATCTTACTATAAATGGATGGAATACCTGTCACCAAATATTCGCTGGTGACTGTACTAATAACCTTGATCAACTAAAACTATTGCGTGCACCTTTTTGTTTAAGCACGTGCAAAGATAAAAATTGACTTTATTTGTACGAAAACAACACCTGACCCATATCAATTGAGCAATAATGGTAGTTGATTGTTGTTAAAAGGTATAATACTTGAATATCTAATAGTTTTAATTTTCAAAAACCTAACGTAAAATAATTTAGTCAAAATGTAATACGGCACACTTTGTTTACCTAGTGTAACCACAGGTGGTGGAACCGCTCAATGTGAATTGTGAATGTTTTGGTTTAGCTGTAAGTTCACATTGTTTGCTGAAGATGTTAAATAAATAAGTAAATATAATAAACATAGCTAGACTTTAATGTTTTTATGTCATTAGGTAGTTCAACGGTGATTGTCCGAAGTTTATAATTAGCGGCGGGGCGTGAGTCTTGGTCATGTGAGAGAGCACGTGGTGTCGCGTCACAAGTCACAACCGACAATCGAAACAAACGCCTGGGAACATAACACCAACATGCGCGTGCGACACTGTGTCACGTAGCCACCTGTACGAGCCAGACGTTCGCAGAATTGGATCAACTGTACCGAGGATCTTATTTCTTTTTTGCACTAACATTTAGCCTTTCAGCGCCAGGCGTCTACTTATCAAATAGCCAATTTCTCATTTCGACTACTTCTCAATGTAACATCTTCGCAGTTAGCCAACCTAGCAAATATTCTACTTGTTGTCTATCTATCCTAAATGTCCGAAACAGACGTTTGGGAGAAAAGTAGGCAGTTTGAGAAATAGACTGTATGCGAAGTATGAAAATTGCTAGGTTGGCTAGCTGCGAAGATGTTTCATTGAGATGTAGGTAGTCGGAATGAGAAATTGGCTATTTGATAAGAAGACGCCTGGCGCCGAAAGGAAGGCGAGTGGCGGTTATTATTCACGAGTACATAATTTATTTTGACGTATACTTTTACAATGTTCTTTATTTATGACATCGCGACAGCACAGCGCCAAAGCTCCTCAACATTGTCGTCAACTCGCAATAAATTTTCGGACATCACTTCACAGGGTCATCAACATTAACGATGTAAACAAAACGATCAAGATGTGTGACGCGACGCGTCGTCACAGCCTCATCATGACCTGCGATCAGTTTCGCGAGGTCGAGGTCACTAGCCTCCAGAATAATCGCGGATGTTTGTCTGATACACTAATGTCTAGAAGGCCAATGTTCCTGGAACTTTGAATCTTCTTAACTGGGCTGGAACTATTTTCGCTTAAATAAATCATGGAAGAACATAATAAGTAGATATTTTGAAAGTGTGACGAATGTGTTATCCTGTGATTGACGGACATATAATCTAATTGTGCGTTAAAGACGTTAGTTAAATGAATGTTTTTTTATACGACCGAAATGGATGAATTGATAGGTAAAGAATCTCATCCGGTACAACATTCCTTTTTCTGCCACACTGAAAAGAGAAAATTATTGATACATACATTTTCTTTTAAGATAGTTCTTTCAAGTTCTAAGCTAGACTCTATGGCTAGAGATGGAGCTTAATTTTTTTAAGCAAGAATGTGTAATAAACAAAGTTTAAGAGGACAGGGTACTTTTGTGAATCTAATGATAGCTGTGGGATTAAGATACTGGATTAGAGGTGTGTCAGAAACCTGCCCATTGCCTTATCAGGTTTCCTGCCGATATTATTGTGCGTTCAAAAACTTGAGTATCCTGATTAGATAACCCTTTAGAGACCGTATAATCTGTATTGGATGGATCAGTGAAACAGTGGAAAATAAAAAAATAGAGTCACTTTTATTTTTGAGAAAGCTTTATAGCACATGACTTTAGTGCAGTGCATTCATAACAAGGAATTCAAATGGACTCTTACTTATTTATTACTAGTTTCCGCCCGCGACTTCGTCTGCGTGGACATTTAGAAAGTCCCTAGAGAACCTTTGACCATCAGCCATTTTTTATGTCCCCACTGCTGGGGCACAGGCCTTCCTTATGGGTGGATAAGGATGATGGGCCATAACCCACCACACGGGCCCAATGCGGATTGGTGAGTGTTAATGACTGCAAATGCACTCGGGATCAACGGCTTAGCGTGCTTTCCGAAGCACGGAGAAGCTCGAGATAATAATTTTATGGTCACCCATCCCATGAACGACACTTACAAAACTTGCTTAACCTCCGCAATCGCTGGGCCAGGCGCTAAACCGTGCCACTGTGCCATCGAGCTCCTTGGGACATTTGGAACCTTTGACCGGGTTAAAAATATCCTATATTTTAAACCAGGCTATAAACTCTCTGTGTGTCAAATTTCATTCAAAGCTGTCTAGCCGTTTTGAGTGATTGAGGAACAAACATCCAAACCCACAAACTTTCACATTTATATTATTAGGAGATTATAGTAAGTTAGTTAAAGAAATCAGTAGGTATATCGATTCCTTTAAGCTAGGGTTTCCTAAGAAAGCGGTGCCGTCACATAGCGGTCGTAATTTTACGGACGTAAACGTCACTCAGCGGCCGTAATTTTACGGCCGTTTTAACGGTGATGACACGTGGAAACTGGAAAGTAACAACACCGTACAACAGCGTTACGGCCGTAATTTTTTAAAAATCGAATTAGGTAGGTATCTGAATTTTTAATAAGAATGACAAAAGATAATAAAAATGACAAAATAAATGTATACGTACACATTTGAATTGCATTAAATAAGGAAATAAATATTCAATTATGTCACATCATATTTAGTAAATTAATTAATAACGATAGGTAGTTCAAAGGTACCAATATTTAATACCTATAATAAACTAGGTAGGTAGATCTTTTGAGAATAAAAAATCTTTATTTTTTATTCTCAAAAGATGTACCTACCTACCTACCTAGCTTATTTTAGGTATTTACTGGAATTTTTAATACAAATAATTGACTACAAATACCTATTCAGTGAATTGTTTACATATACCTGATTTATTTAAAAATTTCGCCGATTTCCCGCCATAAATTTTGTTTAAATTGGGTTTTCCTAAATTCTTTACTTTTTATATTATAAAGGACTTCATGATAACGGACGAATTCTATTAAAATTTCGTCGTCTTCGTTGCTCCAGAAGGAATTCATTTTGTTACCGCTATCTCACAAAAAAACGTTTTCGAACTGTACCCTACACCGTCATGACTCATGACGGCCGTCATAAAAATGGCGGCACCGCTTTTTGACGTCGCTGTCCAGCACCGCTCTCTAGGAAACCGCGCCGTATTGTTTACATAGAAAACGTTCTACACCGCTAAATTACGGCCGTAGTATGACGGCACCGTCATCCTAGGAAACCCTAGCTTTAGGACCATAATGTCCACTTCTCAAAATGACCACTTCCCAAAAGGGCCACATCCCAGAATGACCATTCCCAGATCGTCCACTTCCCATAATGACTATTCCCAAAACGACCTCTTCCCAGATCGTCCACTTCCCAATATGTCCATTTCCCAAAACGTCCACTTTTCTCGGCTACTTATAAAAAGCTACAATTTGAAAGTGGTACCTACGTAATACTTGGTCAACAAGCTGGAAGGGCTAGTAGGATTCCTCCTAGCTCTTTCAGCAAACAGGAAGCAAGGCTACGTTCAAGATTATTTAAGTACAGGCCACTATATCTTAACTTTAGTCTTGTTTCGGTATCCGTGACGTAAATATTGCCAACCTTGCTTGACCATTTATTTGCTCATAAGTATAGTTTATTTAGTGCCGATTTCACCGTTAACCGAGTTAAATTGAACTTGGTTTTACTTAAGCGAGTTCAGAAATTCGTTTTGATCGCGGTCTATGTTGCACCGGTTTCACCGTCATCATTTTGATAACCGTAGTTCAGCTTTGACAAAGAATGAAGTTGCGTTCAAAATATTGCAATTAAAGAAATTTTCCCTTCATAAATGGGAAAAAAAATACAGATCATGATATTCTTCGTGGCGCAAACCACATTCACTCGTGGTGTGAACCCTGTGAAACATACCTACTCAGTGAATTTAAAGAAATAGGCTACGCACTTATTCATTCATTACCTACGCAAAAAATAAATTTCAGGGTCAGTTGTCAAGAACGTCAAAAACAAAAGTAAGTAATGAAAAATTTGATGTCAAGTTTACGGCGGTCTTTTTAAATTTAGAACAATAAACAGCTTGTAAAGAGTTGACAAAAAAAGGTCACCACTTTATTTTTCAATAACTTACATTTTTTTTTATTTTTCAATAATTTATAACAACTTTCTTTTGCATATACTACAGTAGCCCGTAATACATTTAAATTATCAAAAAGGTTACCGCTCGCCGTTGTGATATAGTTATTTATTACGAAATTATAGATCCTTTAACCCAAGTTTTACAGATCGCAACCCGCCGTAACCTATATTTGTATATCTCCAAAAATGATATTTTTTTAGTTTTCGAGGTTTACCACATGGTTTAGCTATTGTCGTGTTCTACAGCTTTGTTTGATTGCCACTAATAATACTTAGTAAGCCTATGGAAAGTGACCATACACAGATTTAAGACCAGATAAAGTCCATCCATTTTCATCTGGTCTTAAATCTGTCTATGGCTGCTTTTCATAGTCTTACTATTATCAGTGGCAATCAAACAAAGCTGTAATACACGACAATAGCTAAACCATGTGGTAAACCTCGAAAACTAAAAAAATATCATTTTTGGAGATATACAAATATAGGTTTCGGCGGGTTGCGATCTGTAAAACTTGGGTTAAAGGATCTATAATTTCGTAATAAATAACTATATCACTACGGCGAGCGGTAACCTTTTTGGTAATTTAAATGTATTACGGGCTACTGTACTAATAGGTCAACACTTCAAAATCACATTGACTATCTTTTGTACTTAAAAATATTAGTTCCATTAAAATTCTTTCTGGCCCAAGTATAATTTTTAATTTTGAAATGATCGAAATTATTTAGGGTAAAACAAAAACTTGGTAGTGGAAACACTGACTTATAATCTTTTTGATTTTTGTCAAATTTCTCTATGGAATTTGTTTTTGTCAGTTTGTCAATTTTAAAACAATGTTTATCTGATATTTTTGAGTTTTATGCAGTATTTTTATTTTCCGCAGTGATATTTTGCTCAATTGTTTATTTCGAACGGATTGTGGATATAATAATTTAAGTACCTAGGTACTGAATACATGTTATTTAAGTAAGTGTCGTGAAACTTGTGAATTGTGAATTTTTGACATGGTAGGTAATAAATCAGTGAAATAAATTGTTGTCCGTTTTTTCTTTATTATTATTAGTTGTATGTAGAAGAACTAGGTCCGTAGTTAACGGGATATCTACTAGCATAATAGTAAAAGTTAGGTAGGTCATAGGTAAGTAAGTGTACTTTACAATATTCTATTATGTTTTGATTTACGGTGCCTATAAAACATTATTAGGCATTGGATTCATAATGTTTTGAACGCTTATTATTATAATGGGTGCTTAATTACTGTTTTTAAAGGCGCCGCTCGTAATTCAAAACATAATAAACTCGAGAGCAGAAAAATCGCACCACACAGGCCTATTTTCATACAAACGAGGTAAATTTGAAGATCTGGTTCTCCGCCCAGGATTAAACGGGCTCTGATCTGATGATGGCAAATTAAGAAAGGTGGTTGAGGAAAAAAGGTGAATAGAAAAAAGCTGAATAGAGTATTGGCACTAGCTAAGGCTCTATTCATCTTTTTTTTATTCAAATACGAAAAGAATATTTCTTTCCACTACTTATTTCTTTCTATGCAATAATCAATTCTCCTATGTACAACGTACATACCTACTCCACAATCATGGCAATGATACAATATTATCTACCACTGAACTATTCAACATTTGACACTGGCAAAAATTACTTCCAAGAGGAAAGTAGATTGCCAAAACAAAAAAGAAGAAGAAGAAGACATCATGGCAGACAGATGACAGACAGTTCTTGAACGTGTTCAAACCATAGATAAGTTCAAATACGCTAACCGTCGTAAATCGGCCGTTCAGAAACTGAAACCAAGTTCAAAAGTTTAAGCGCGTGAGCTGAGGTTAACTCGAATTGAGCGCGTTCAATTTAAGCGGTGAAATCGGCTCTTAATCATTGTTTAAAGATAAGTAAGCATTTCAGTGTTTTTGTCAGAATTATTAATTTATTTATTATTGCCTATTGTATTTGCCAAAACGCTTATCAAACGTTGATATCTTTACATAATCCAATTTTCATATTAGAGCAATACCTATATCTAATTTCTAATTAGAGATAAGGCCTTGTCATAAATACGAATTAGTGCGTAAACTGCGTAGTTTTCCTTAACGGGCGCTAAGTGAGATAAGAGGACACAAGTGGCGCTAGTGTAGGGCTGCCAAACGTCCCGGTTTGAAGCGTTGTGTCCCGGTGTCCCAGTCAGCAAGTAGCATTATGTCCCGGTGTCCCGGTCAGCAAGTAGCACTTAAATAGTACCGGAGTTTTTGGAAATCCATGGTTTATAGTCTGTTCGCTTAGATAGTGTCGGTACACCCGCATGCATTTGTGTTCAGAGACAGGAATACCGGTAACAAACACAAACTTTCACTACAGCACTTCTATGTTAACTGCCAAAATCAAAATTCACATGCGAGTGTACGCCGCACGCGGTATCCTTTGTTTATGCGGCGGCATCCTTTGACAAGAAGCGGCACGTGCAAAGGCGGCTGCGATAAAAGGGCGACACTATCTAAGCGAACGGACTTTACCCTATTTCTGTTCCAAATGTCCCGGTCGGCATCTCAGCACTTATAACAACCCTACTAGTGGTACTTATCTATTCTACAAAATAAAGTCTGCTGGCTGATTTAGTAATGTGGTCCAGATAAAAGTGGCGCTAGGTCGGGGCTGAGGCGTACGTGCTCAGGGGAGGGTGCGACAAACCAAAGACAACACACTCGGGAATGTTTCATGTGTTACAAACGCACTGTACGGCTGCGGCGGCGAAGAAATCGAGCTAATGTTTATTAAAAACCTGTATTTGTCGCAAGATGGTGTACAGTCTTCATACTTTCTAGTATATTATTTGGTATTGTATAAAAATAGCATTGTAAATGTAAAAATCTCAAATTTAAAAATTAAAAAAAAACTTATTTATGTACTTACTTATTTTTTATCGCTCTTCCAATTATACATAGCTGCTAACTTCTATGAAGAGTATAAGATTTATAGTCAACTTAATGACAAACATTTACGCTTATAAATACTGAAGATATGTATACAATTAAGTGAACCTCAGAAACTTGTGGCACAACTAGGTACATACAAAAAATAAAGTCTCCGTATTTGGCAACCCTACCATCGTTGGTTTTGTTGAGACACGATGGGGCCGTATTATGACCTCCTATTTCCAGGCAGTTTTCTGACTGGCTATCAATCTATCTCTTTTATTTGCTATACGGGGAGAAAGAGATGTCACTACGGCAATTTTTAAACCTGGCAGGATTTAAGAGCTTGTAATACGGCCTCAGAATCGAGTCCTTAGGCAGCCATTACACACGTCAATCTGGTGTGATCTGATCAAAACCGCAGATTGATGGAATTTGATGCGGTTGGTTTGCGACGTTACACGGTCAATCCAGCGAGATCTGGATCGCAGTAGATCTTGGTAGATTGACAATCTACCACGATCCACGGTGGGCTTTGGCAGGGTTGCCAACTTTTTGCATTAATTTTCGCGTGATATCGATCGATGACCTGAGTGGTGCAGTATTCAACATGCCAGTCTACCGCGCAAGAGATCCTGGGTTCGATTCCCGGACGTAATTGAAATGATGAATTTTAATTTCTGTGACGGTCTGCGTCAAAGTCAAAGTCAAAGTCAAATAAGCTTTATTCAAATAAACTTAATTATTAAGTACTTTTGAATCGTCTATATTTTCCTACCACCCGTTCCAGACTTTTTTATTTTTTTATTTTGCGTATAATAAGTACCTATCTATTTCGTAAAGTAAGTAAGTACCTAGTAAAATCTGTTATCTATAACCCATTTTATGCCTTGATTAGTTAGGGTTAGATGAATATCGATATTTAATTTTACACGCACAGGTGTGTAAAATTTCATCAAAATCAGTTCAGCCTTCTGAAGCTGAACTGATTTGGATGAAATTTGGCACTCAGTTCATAGCTTGGTAATATCGTATTATAAATTTTAATACGATTTTTTATAAATTTTAATACGATATTACCAAGCTATGAACTGAGTGCCAAATTTCATCCAAATCAGTTCAGCTTCAGAAGGCTGAACTGATTTTGATGAAATTTTACACACATCATATATAGTTTATAGCCTGGTATAGTATAAATATCGAGGTAAAATAGTATTTTTCAAAACATTGCAAAAAATATAGTAGGTAGGTTTATGGGAAATTTATGAAAAAATATAGTCCTCATTTATTTTTAACTAGCTTCCTTTAAAAATTAAAAATAGGGTACATACATAGGGTAGGTACTTCCTAGGGTACCAAACTAACTGTGTGCCAAATTTTATCATCTTTTACTGCAATCCAATATTTTTAACCGACTTAAAAAAGGAGGAGGTTCTCTTTTCATCTGTATATTTTTTAAGGGATTCTTTAAATGCCCACGCGCATGTAGTCACGGCCGGAAAGAAAGTTAAAATAAATATGGGTTTTATTTTTTATAAATTTCCCAAATGTACTACAAATTAGTTTCAATGTTTAAAATAATTAAAATGCCTAGGGTACCTTTGATCGAGATAAAAAATATAAGTTTTAATCCAGAGTATAAACTGTTTGCCAAATTTCATCCAAATCAGTTCAGCTTTCATAAAAAACAAATATACAGACGAAGAGAAAACCTCCTCTTTTTTTGAAGTCGGTTAAAAACATCGGATTGCAGTAGATTGTGCTAGATTGTCAGTCTACCACGGTAGATTGACAATCTACCAAGATCTACTGCGATCCGATGTTTTAACCGACTTCAAAAAAAGAGGAGGTTGTTTAATTATGTTCGTCTGTATGTTTTTTTTTGGGTATTTTTCAAATGTCCATCCGGATGTAGTCGCGGGCGGAAGCTAGTTAAAAATAAATATGGGCTATATTTTTATAAATTTTTCAAAAGTACTACAAATTAGTTTCAATGTTTAAAATAATTAAAATGCCTAGGGTACCTTTGATCGAGATGAAAAATATAAGTTTTGATCCAGACTATAAACTGTTTGCCAAATTTCATCCAAATCAGTTCAGCTTTCATAAAAAACAAATATACAGACGAACAGAGAACCTCCTCTTTTTTTGAAGTCGGTTAAAAACATCGGATTGCAGTAGATTGTGCTAGATTGTCAGTCTACCATGGTAGATTGACAATCTACCAAGATCTCCTGCGATCCGATGTTTTAACCGACTTCAAAAAAAGAGGAGGTTGTTTTTATGTTCGTCTGTATGTTTTTTTATGGGTATTTTTCAAATATCCATCCGGATGTAGTCGCGGGCGGAAGCTAGTTAAAAATAAATATGGGCTATATTTTTATAAATTTCCCAAAAGTACTACAAATTAGTTTCAATGTTTAAAATAATTAAAATGCCTAGGGTACCTTTGATCGAGATGAAAAATAAAAGTTTTAATCCAGACTATAAACTGTTTGCCAAAATTCATCCAAATCAGTTCAGCTTTCATAAAAAACAAATATACAGACGAACAGAGAACCTCCTCTTTTTTTGAAGTCGGTTAAAAACATCGGATCGCAGTAGATTGTGCTAGATTGTCAGTCTACCATGGTAGATTGACAATCTACCAAGATCTACTGCGATCCGATGTTTTAACCGACTTCAAAAAAAGAGGAGGTTGTTTTTCTATTCGTCTGTATGTTTTTTTTTATTTTTTTGCAAATGTCCATCCGGATGTAGTCGCGGGCGGAAGCTAGTTAAAAATAAATATGGGCTATATTTTTATAAATTTCCCAAAAGTACTACAAATTAGTTTCAATGTTTAAAATAATCAAAATGCCTAGGGTACCTTTGATCGAGATGAAAAATATAAGTTTTAATCCAGACTATAAACTGTTTGCCAAATTTCATCCAAATCAGTTCAGCTTTCATAAAAAACAAATATACAGACGAAGAGAGAACCTCCTCTTTTTTTGAAGTCGGTTAAAAACATCGGATCGCATTAGATTGTGCTAGATTGTCAGTCTACCATGGTAGATTGACAATCTACCAAGATCTACTGCGATCCGATGTTTTAACTGACTTCAAAAAAAGAGGAGGTTGTTTTTCTGTTCGTCTGTATGTTTTTTTTTGTTTTTTTTCAAATGTCCATCCGGATGTAGTCGCGGGCGGAAGCTAGTTAAAAATAAATATGGGCTATATTTTTATAAATTTCCCAAAAGTACTACAAATTAGTTTCAATGTTTAAAATAATTAAAATGCCTAGGGTACCTTTGATCGAGATGAAAAATAAAAGTTTTAATCCAGACTATAAACTGTTTGCCAAATTTCATCCAAATCAGTTCAGCTTTCATAAAAAACAAATATACAGACGAAGAGAGAACCTCCTCTTTTTTTGAAGTCGGTTAAAAACATCGGATCGCATTAGATTGTGCTAGATTGTCAGTCTACCATGGTAGATTGACAATCTACCAAGATCTACTGCGATTAGGGCTTGCAAATATTCGACGAAATCAATATTCGAATATTCGAAACTTTTTTTAGGAGGTATTCGAATATATTCGAATATTATTCGAATATTTCTGTAAAGTAAAACAGGTGGTCGTAATTATTAAATATTGTTTATTTTTGGAATTAAACCAACGTTAAATGCTTCGTTTAATAGGGCGCATTTTGTAAGATTTATCATCAATTGACTTTTGCATTCGCCCCACAGTTTTGGGTTTAAAACTTCTTTATAGGGCCATAAATCTTTACGTGGAATTATTTTATACTTAATAGCCCGTTTTTATAAGTATGTTTTGACTTAAGTCCGATTTTTATACTTTTTAATCCGTTTTTAAAACGCGTTTTTTTTTGTTTTTTTGTCAGTAAATATTTATTTTTTGCTTTTTAGTCTAATCTGTGCTTTTTTCTCTGGTGTTTTCCGACTTCATCATCACACCAGGGTTTGATACTATTTTTCAACAGAGTACTTGTCAAGACGAATCAAACGACCCAAAACTTGATCAATTTGTATGGTTTCTTTTTTTTTATCGGAAACTGGGCAGGCATTTGACTACCATCTTGCTTGGTAAACAGGATGTGGTCTAAGGTGTAGCACACTTGCCCAAGGAATGCCTATTCACTGTTACCTTGAAGAGACAAAGGTTGTAACTATCGGGGAACATATGAGTAGCAGCGCAATCCATTCTTCAGCAGTCAAATGTATTGGCAATGCGCTTGGTACGGACCCTTGTAGCATCTACTATGTAAGGAAGGGTGATATGCTAACCTGCGTCTGGTACCCCGATGGTGGAAAGGGGCTAGAGGAACAAGGTTGTGCAGTTCCCTCGCACACTCTTTAACTTTGCGACGGTGACTAAGGCTCTGAAGTTCCGCCGCGGCCAATTTTGAGTTGCCGATGAGCCTCCTGGCTTTCAATCTGTTTTCAATTGATTCAGGAAGTTTAAGCTGATACTTAACAGAACCATCCCACAGGTGACAACAGTACTCCATGATTGGACGAATCTGCGCGTTGTATAACAGAAGCAGTTGGTTGGGTGAGAACTGAGAAGTAACGCTTAGCCCGTGAGAGGGTGGAGTTTAATACAGAATTCCTGTGGTTTTCTTCCGGCTCCATCATCAGACCCTGGACACAATTTCCCAACAGAATACTTGTCAAGATGAATCAAACGAGCCCTAACTCAATGGGTTTGTAAGGTTTTATTACAGAGTGTGAAACATGGGCACTGACTCAAAAACACTATTTGAATCTCAGAACATGCCAGAGTAACATGGAAAGAAGCCTAATAAGTGTAACGCTGAAAGACCGGCAAAAATCAGAGGAAATGAGAACAAAAACGAAAGTAGAAGATATAATAAGGAAAATAAGACAGTTAAAATGGCAATGGGCGGGTCATATGGCAAGAAAAAGCAAGAAAAAATTGACCAAAATTATAACAGAGAGACGGAAAAGGAAAAGAGGAAGACAAACCAAAAGATGGGCAGATGATATTATGAAAACTAGAGGAACACTTTGGATGCGAAAAGCAAGAGATAGAACAAAATGGAAACAGCTGGAAGAGGCAACGTATTGCAATGCAAGACACGATGCTCACTAACGCCAAGAAGAAATAAAATGTATTTTGTTAATTATTAGTGCCAATGTTTGTGTTATTTGCTTAGTGTCAGCAATAAAGTAAAGTATTACAGAGTTCCTGTGGTCTTCTTCCGGCTCCATTATCCGACCCTGGCCACTATTTCCTAACAGAGTACTCATCAAGACAAATCAAACGAGTAAAAACATGGGGTCACATGGTTTTATTACAGAGTTCCTGTGGCCTTCTTCAGGCTCCATCACCAGACCCTGGAAACCGTTACCCATCTCCTTTTAGAGTACTAGTCAAGACGGCATGGTTTTATCACAGAGCTCTTGTGGCCTTCTTTCGGCTTCATCAGACCCTGAACACTACTTCACAACAGAGTACGTGTCAAGACGAATCAAACGAGCTTAAACTCGATGGGTTTGTATGGTTTTATTACAGATTTCCTGTGGCCTTCTTCCAGTTCCATCATCAGGTCAGCTCAATGACACTATAATACTTTATTGTCTTCCTGTTCTGACCTATGTTTTAAGTTTAAATTCTTTTGCTCATCGGAAACTAGATTAAAATCGTTTGCAATTTGTGGAAAAACAAACAACATAGCTAAACAAGTAAATAAACGAGAAAGTGAACGTTAACGATCGCTTCATTCTATGCTCACAAATGCTATTCGGGTTTTTAATTAATGTCTTTTGCCTAAATCTAACAAAGTAGAAAATATTCGAATATTCGAATTTCACCGACTTTAGTATTCGAATACCAAAATAGGCCGAATATTCGAATAATTCGAATATTCGATTTGCAAGCCCTAACTGCGATCCGATGTTTTAACCGACTTCAAAAAAAGAGGAGGTTGTTTTTCTGTTCGTCTGTATGTTTTTTTTGTTTTTTTTCAAATGTCCATCCGGATGTAGTCGCGGGCGGAAGCTAGTTAAAAATAAATATGGGCTATATTTTTATAAATTTCCCAAAAGTACTACAAATTAGTTTCAATGTTTAAAATAATTAAAATGCCTAGGGTACCTTTGATCGAGATGAAAAATAAAAGTTTTAATCCAGACTATAAACTGTTTGCCAAATTTCATCCAAATCAGTTCAGCTTTCATAAAAAACAAATATACAGACGAAGAGAGAACCTCCTCTTTTTTTGAAGTCGGTTAAAAACATCGGATCGCATTAGATTGTGCTAGATTGTCAGTCTACCATGGTAGATTGACAATCTACCAAGATCTACTGCAATCCGATGTTTTAACCGACTTCAAAAAAAGAGGAGGTTGTTTTTCTGTTCGTCTGTATGTTTTTTTTTTGTTTTTTTTCAAATGTCCATCCGGATGTAGTCGCGGGCGAAAGCTAGTTAAAAATAAATATGGGCTATATTTTTATAAATTTCCCAAAAGTACTACAAATTAATTTAAATGTTTAAAGAAATAAAAATGCCTTCCTAAAATAAAAATCCTTTGACCGAGATCAAAAATATCATAAGTTTTAATCCAGACTATAAACTGTTTGCAAAATTTCTTCCAAATCAATGCAGCCTTCATAAAAAACAAATATACATACGAACAGAGAACCTCCTCCTTTTTTGAAGTCGGTTAAAAATATCGCATCGCAGCAGATTGTGCTAGATTGTTTTTTAATGATTTTTCGAATGTCCACCCACGCGGATGTAGTCGCGGGCGGAAGCTAGTTAAAAATAAATGTGTACTACATTTTTATAAATATCCCAAAAGTAAGTACTATATTGTTTAAATGTTTTGAAAATAATACTTATACCTCGAAAAAAAGGTGCCAACCCTAAGCCAGACCAAGCCAGATTGACGTAGATTGACAATCCAGCACAATCTGATCACGCCAGATCGCGCCAGACCGCGCCAGATTGAAACAGATCGCGAACAACGTTACACAATCAATCTCTGTCAATCTTTGTCAGTCTGGCGCGGTCTGGCGTGATCAGATTGTGTGTGTAATGGGTGCCTTAGGCAGCCATTACACACGTCAATCTGGTGTGATCTGATCAAAACCGCAGATTGATGGAATTTGATGCGGTTGGTTTGCGACGTTACACGGTCAATCCAGCGAGATCTGGATCGCAGTAGATCTTGGTAGATTGACAATCTACCACGATCCACGGTGGGCTTTGGCAGGGTTGCCAACTTTTTGCATTAATTTTCGCGTGATATCGATCGATGACCTGAGTGCAGTATTCAACATGCCAGTCTACCGCGCAAGAGATCCTGGGTTCGATTCCCGGACGTAATTGAAATGATGAATTTTAATTTCTGTGACGGTCTGCGTAATAAGTACCTATCTATTTCGAAAAGTAAGTAAGTACCTAGTAAAATCTGTTGTCTAGCACCCATTTTATGCCTTGATTAGTTAGGGTTAGATGAATATCGATATTTAATTTAACACGCACAGGTGTGTAAAATTTCATCCAAATCAGTTCAGCTTCAGAAGGCTGAACTGATTTTGATGAAATTTTACACACATCATATATAGTTTATAGCCTGGTATAGTATAAATATCGAGGTAAAATAGTATTTTTCAAAACATTGCAAAAAATATAGTAGGTAGGTTTATGGGAAATTTATGAAAAAATATAGTCCTCATTTATTTTTAACTAGCTTCCTTTAAAAATTAAAAATAGGGTACATACATAGGGTAGGTACTTACCAAACTAACTGTGTGCCAAATTTTATTATCTTTTACTGCAATCCAATATTTTTAACCGACTTAAAAAAGGAGGAGGTTCTCTTTTCATCTGTATATTTTTTAAGGGATTCTTCAAATGCCCACGCGCATGTAGTCACGGCCGGAAAGAAAGTTAAAATAAATATGGGTTTTATTTTTTATAAATTTCCCAAATGTACTACAAATTAGTTTCAATGTTTACAATAATTAAAATGCCTAGGGTACCTTTGATCGAGATGAAAAATATAAGTTTTAATCCAGACTATAAACTGTTTGCCAAATTTCATCCAAATCAGTTCAGCTTTCATAAAAAACAAATATACAGACGAACAGAGAACCTCCTCTTTTTTTGAAGTCGGTCAAAAACATCGGATCGCATTAGATTGTGCTAGATTGTCAGTCAACCATGGTAGATTGACAATCTACCAAGATCTACTGCGATCCGATGTTTTAACCGACTTCAAAAAAAGAGGAGGTTGTTTTTCTGTTCGTCTGTATGTTTTTTTTTTGTTTTTTTTCAAATGTCCATCCGGATGTAGTCGCGGGCGGAAGCTAGTTAAAAATAAATATGGGCTATATTTTTATAAATTTCCCAAAAGTACTACAAATTAGTTTCAATGTTTAAAATAATTAAAATGCCTAGGGTACCTTTGATCGAGATGAAAAATATAAGTTTTAATCCAGACTATAAACTGTTTGCCAAATTTCATCCAAATCAGTTCAGCTTTCATAAAAAACAAATATACAGACGAAGAGAGAACCTCCTCTTTTTTTGAAGTCGGTTAAAAACATCGGATCGCATTAGATTGTGCTAGATTGTGGTAGATTGTCAATCTACCATGGTAGACTGACAATCTAGCACAATCTACTGCGATCCGATGTTTTTAACCGACTTCAAAAAAGAGGAGGTTGTTTTTCTGTTCGTCTGTATGTTTTTTTTTTGTTTTTTTTCAAATGTCCATCCGGATGTAGTCGCGGGCGGAAGCTAGTTAAAAATAAATATGGGCTATATTTTTATAAATTTCCCAAAAGTACTACAAATTAGTTTCAATGTTTAAAATAATTAAAATGCCTAGGGTACCTTTGATCGAGATGAAAAATATAAGTTTTAATCCAGACTATAAACTGTTTGCCAAATTTCATCCAAATCAGTTCAGCTTTCATAAAAAACAAATATACAGACGAACAGAGAACCTCCTCTTTTTTTGAAGTCGGTTAAAAACATCGGATTGCAGTAGATTGTGCTAGATTGTCAGTCTACCATGGTAGATTGACAATCTACCAAGATCTACTGCGATCCGATGCAAGCATATTGTGGTAGATTGTCAATCTACCATGGTAGACTGACAATCTAGCACAATCTACTGCAATCCGATGTTTTGACCGACTTCAAAAAAAGAGGAGGTTGTTTTTATGTTCGTCTGTATGTTTTTTTTTTGGGTATTTTTCAAATGTCCATCCGGATGTAGTCGCGGGCGGAAGCTAGTTAAAAATAAATATGGGCTATATTTTTATAAATTTCCCAAAAGTACTACAAATTAATTTAAATGTTTAAAGAAATAAAAATGCCTAGGGTACCTTTGACCGAGATCAAAAATATCATAAGTTTTAATCCAGACTATAAACTGTTTGCAAAATTTCATCTAAATCAATGCAGCCTTCATAAAAAACAAATATACATACGAACAGAGAACCTCCTCCTTTTTTGAAGTCGGTTAAAAATATCGCATCGCAGCAGATTGTGCTAGATTGTTTTTTAATGATTTTTCGAATGTCCACCCACGCGGATGTAGTCGCGGGCGGAAGCTAGTTAAAAATAAATGTGTACTACATTTTTATAAATATCCCGAAAGTAAGTACTATAATGTTTAAATGTTTTGAAAATAATACTTATACCTCGAAAAAAAGGTGCCAACCCTAAGCCAGACCAAGCCAGATTGACGTAGATTGACAATCCAGCACAATCTGAGCACGCCAGATCGCGCCAGACCGCGCCAGATTGAAACAGATCGCGAACAACGTTACACAATCAATCTCTGTCAATCTTTGTCAGTCTGGCGCGGTCTGGCGTGATCAGATTGTGTGTGTAATGGGTGCCTTAGAATCCTTCCTTCCTTCCACGTGAATAAATCCACACTCAGGCATCACGGCAGACTTGACTGCGAAGGTTATTAACGTCAACACGAGCTTAAGATAGCTTCTTTAAAAGAAGATGGGATGTATTTAATAGCACTCTAAATTTGATGAAAACAGCTATAAAATTGTACATCAGCACTTTAAAATAATGATAGACCTATAATTTAATCTTATCACTACATAAATAATGGTTTGCACTTTAAAATAATAATAGATCTATAAATTAATATTATCACTACAAAAATAATGGTTTGCACAATAACTGTGACCCAACTCCGAAATCATTTAATTTCTGTCAGACTAATGAGATGGCAAGTCTCACCAAGTCGGTTCTAGCGTTGTTGGTCGCAATGGAACCTAACCTCCTCCTCAGCTCCCCTCTCGATGCGCCCGCTCGTCGTCGCACCTAGTCGTCTGTTTACCAGTACTAATGTTATAAAATTAACTTGTATGGTGCAAAGTATTAATTTTAAAGCTAAACAATTAAATTGTATAGTGCAAAGTATTAATTTTAAAGCTTAGCATATTTATAGTGGAAACCATTATTTTTAAAGTGCATTCAATAAATTTTGAAGCTAAACATTTTAAAGTGTGATACATTATTTTTAAAGTGCAATTATATATTCCCCAAAGAAGATCTAGTAGGATGTGCTTAAGTGATTTTACTAATATAATCCTAGGCTAGGATTATACATTTCATGTAAGATGTAAGACACTTATTGACAGTCCAATAACGATATTAAACGAACTAGAGCATGGCTTTGATAACTTCCACCCGCGACTTTGTCTTCGTTGAAATTTTAAAAATCCCTATATATACATACGAGTATATCCCCTTTGACCAGGATAAGAAGTACCTAACCTATCTTTTAATTTAGGTTATAAACCATTTGTGTGCTTTTCATTCAACCGTTTTTGCGTAATTAAATAAAAAAAAACATCCAAACAAATAGTGGGATAAAGGAAAGAAAGAAATAAACTAGAATAAAGGAAAGAATTAAAGAAATAAACATTAGGATAGTAGTATTGATACTTTTTTTTGTTTATAATGTCCATGTGTGTGTCCCTGGTTGACCGGTAGAAAGTTAAAAAAATATTCACCAGTAGAAAAATCGCCGGTTGAATTTGGTTGGTCCATAGACACCATAAAACTTAGATCAGTCGACTGCAAGAAGCTTATACCTCCCTCCAATGGAGATTGCACGGCCGTATGTCATAGTGAAGATTGAAAAAAGCTCCTTTAGTGACGTGACGGCTTATTGCAACCTCTTTCTTTAGTGTTACAATACGTGTTCGTTGTTCGTCGTTTGTTCGTTCGTGAGAAACGAAAACGTATTGTAAAACAAAAAGAAAGAGATAGCAATACGCCGTGACGTCACTAGAGAGTCTTTTTCAATCTTCAGTATGATACTAGGCGTGCAATCTCCATTGTGGGTTTAAGCTTCGGTCGACTGTAACAACTAACAAGGGACAATAAGCAGTTTATACAAAGCAGGGGGCTAATTGTCTAATTTCAAAATCTATCGCAATCGCTTTCAAGATGTGATACATTGCTACTTCGTTTTGGCACAAATAAAAACTTGCCAAAGAAATGCAGCAATGTGTCACATCCATCTGTCAAATGAAAGCGATTGCGATAGATTTTGAAAATTAGACAATAGGTACCCAGGTTTCCTTTTACTTCTAGATCTGCATGGACTGAAAAGTATTAAAATATTACTTAAGTTAATCTTAAGCATACATTCTTGACGCAATATCAAGCTAATAAGGACCTGCTGTGTGCGATAGTAATCTAAGTGGTAAGTTCGGTCAACGACAACAACAACAATTAATGATATCAATAAATTTTAAAATTAAATGCAAAGCTATTAAGGTTCAAAATAAATTACAAATTTTTGACAATTTTGTATAAACTCATGTGCTGCTCACTGTACCTACTGTACTAAGCCAATAAAATCTAGTAGTTATAACTGTTATAAAATTAATAATTAAACTAGTACATAAAAACGCAATGTTCAATACGATGGAATGTATTATTTTAGAAACTGGATTTACTACAAATACAAACTTTTAATTATAAGGAAACAAGCAATCCGCCCCGGCTTCGCTTGAGATTAGCGGAGCATACACGCAAAAATTATTGGTTTACGCGGTGCACGCCAGTAAAGCTGTCAGCGTGATTTTTGACATTGAAAATGTCTTTTCGTTCGCTCCAGTATAGGCTCCGATTTCACGAAAAAGTGCTGTAATATAGTCGTATTTTACACATGCACCGTAACTTAGCGTTACGGGCTGCAACATGACGTACGTCGCTGATGACCTACATTTGGTTTAATTAAATATAATGTTATTGTCTAAAACGCTCTCTTGTATTGTGACATCGGCCAATACAACATGCCACCACAAACTATTGGTTTTACTTGAAGTCCTCACTACTCTCAACCTACTTCAGTGCGATCCCCTTATAAATATCTCAGAGGGTTGTAAAGATATGATATTCAAAAAACTCAAAAGACGCGTCTTTATGAGAGCTGCAAGGTGCAAAAAGAATTATTCGAGAAAATATAAAAATCGAAAAGAGTTATGACCGAAATAGTGGAAAAAAATCTATTTTTTTTCCGATTTTTTTATTTTGGCGTTCGATATTTTGGAAACTAACAATGATATCAAAATTTTGAGAAAAACTCCTCTGAACAAGTTAGTCAGCTACAATTTGAGCCTAAGGCCCTCCGCTGCCTTGAGCGGGACACGCGCGCGGGGCGACATAGATTAGAGCTGGCCCTCCGCTGCCTTGAGCGGGACACGCGCGCGGGGCGACATAGATCAGAGCTTACTCATGCACTGCGCAAGCATCTGTCCGTCAAAAACCAGCAATCTATATTCCCGCGCCGTGTACCCGCGGCGGGATCCCGCGTAAGGCAGCGGAGGGCCTTACTCATGCACTGCGCAAGCATCTGTCCGTCAAAAACCAGCAATCTATATTCCTGCGCCGTGTACCCGTGGCGGGATCCCGCTCAAGGCAGCGGACGGCCTTAAACAAAGACAATCGGGTTAAGGGTTTGCCCTGTAGCTTAACCTTTAAAATTGAAAATGTTTTTTCGATCGCTTCAGTATAGCCTCCATTTTTGCTCAGAGTGCGACATCGCCTTGGTGTCGTAAGTTACATGAATGGTTGAAGCCTCAAAAGACGCGTATCAACGAGGGCTGCAATATGTAGGATGTTGGCGTAATTTCGGGAAGCGCGCTCCTTAGATGCGCGTCGCGTCGCTGAGTTGCTATGCAGGTTTGACGTAGTTGCTTCAAAACAAATCTTAGAATTTTGTATATTATTTAGGTTATATTAGTACCTTTCAATAAAATAGTAATGTTTATGACAATGAAATATTTTTATATGAATTTCATACACACAAATCACAAAAAAGTAGAACCAAAATTGTTCATGGCTTTGCTGTAATTTCAAAATATTGTAAGTACTTATTCAAACAAAGGAATATATTTTTTATAAAATTCAATAAATTCATTTTCAATGTACCAGAAGGTCGTGAAAGGCACGAGATCTGTGAATTTTTTCGATATCTTTTTGTCATATTTTACACTAGCTGATGCCCGCGACTTTATGACTTCGGCGTATGCATATAAATGAACTAATGTAGTTTTTACATAGGAAATTACTTGTAGCAGTGTTATGGTTCTGCATCTAGTGTTCCAGATCTTAAATTTTTATATCTCAACAAAAAATGCTCATCAGGCTAAAAAACATTTGCAAAGATGTCATTTTTACATTTTGTTTAGTTTAGCTGGACCAATATGGTTCTGCATCAGGTGTTCCAGATCTTCGATTTTTGTACCTTAACCAAAAATGCTCATCAGGCTAAACAACTTTTGCAAAGGTGTGATTTTTATATTTTGTATAGTTTAGCTGGATCATTATACTTCTGCATCGGGTGTTCCAGATCTTCGATTTTCATACCCTAACAAAAATGCTCATCAGGCTGAACAACTTTTGCAAATTTGACATTTTTATATTTTGTAAAGTTTAGCTGGACCATAACAGTTCTACATCAGGTGTTCCAGATCTTCGATTTTTGTACCTCAACAAAAAATTCTCATCAGGCTGAACAACTTTTGCAAATTTGACATTTTTATATTTTGTAAAGTTTAGCTAGACCATTATGGTTCTGCATCAGGTGTTCCAGATCTTCGATTTTTATACCTCAACAAAAAATGCTCATCAGGCTGAACAACTTTTGCTAGGGTGTCATTTTTATATTTTGTATAGTTTAGCTGGATCATTATGGTTCTGCATCAGGTGTTTCAGACCTTCAATTTATGTACCTCAACAAAAAATGCTCATCAGGCTGAACAACTTTTGCTAAGGTGTCATTTTTATATTCCTTATAAGGTACTGGCACTCTATAAGGCCCGCCTAATTTTAAAACCTTGTGAAATCGTCAATTTGGATATTATAAAGAAAAAACATCGATATAAAACTAGGGTGTTTAATTGAAAAACACAATTTATAAAAAAATGCGATGTTATTTCGATGTTAATGGAAAAAAACCACCATTTTCAAAAAGTAGGTGTTGGGCCATCTTAGGAAGGTGGTGACCTAAAAAGGCCCGTAATTTATTAATGTAAATCTATGCTTAACCAATTTCTAATTTTCTTTTTCTTTTAATACTGATCGAGAAATATAGTTTTCATATAAAACTAGTAACAAAAGTCTAAAATATCATCCAAAGGCTTACGCCCATCTACGGCCTAACTTTAAAATACCGTGTACAAACTTTCCATAAAATTTAAAAATCATTATTCAATTTATTATGAATAATGCAATTGGAATTATTATGTAATAAAGTCGCCATCACCAAAACCATTTTAATAACAATTCAAAGATTTTTATGCGAGTGACGTTGCTCGAGGTACGAAAAAATCTCGTAAACAATCGATGCGATATAAAAATCAATACCAACAAAATATATTATTAATTACTAACATTATTTGTAACGGCAATTCTTGTTTGACTGAATATAACTTCAAAAAATATAGTTTTTATTAAAACCAGTGAAATGATAAAATGTTTTTTAGATTATAACAGTCAGTATTGAACAAGATTAAAATCGATTTAGTAATCGATTCCAATAGAACAATGGCAGCACTATGTACTCGGCTGATCTACTGTCAGTTTGACAATATGGTGACAGTACGACAACGGCAACGTTTGATTGTCGTTTGTTTGTGTTTTGTTGTTTTGTTTTGTATTGGAAGTGTTTTGCAGTGAGTGTGTTTTTTCTCGTGCATCCTTTACTTTTTGACCCATTTTACGCTAATGGACTCCGAGTCTCCGACCCTATGCCGAACTTTGGACTTAGGCCCCGCTATTTTATATGACGATAATCTGGAATGGAAATGCCCACTTGTCTCTCGCATGCATTGGATTCTGGAAGCAGCTCTGGTTAGTTTGTTCAAAGTAAACAACATTACATTTAGTTAAAATTGACTTCAAGTGACTAAAACGATAAAACAAATGCCTCTGATATGAAAATTGTTGAAATAAATTGTGCCCATACTGACGAAAAAAAAGTCGTTTTATCTAAAAAGGGCGACTTATTTTCTTAACCAACATTCAGTTTATTGAGTTTTTGACATGCCATGCTTTCATTTAATGCACAATTCGTCTGTGTACACCACGATGTACCGTGGGCCGGAACTTCTATAGACCCATGGGCATGGTCCTTTTGGCTATTAGCCGAGAAGCCAGGCCTTCAAAATTGAAATCCCGTCGGACAAGCGAGTGCACTACCGACAATTGGTATCATTGTCTTCAGCATGATCTCTTGAACAAGAATATAGCGGTTGTCGCATTATAAAGTGGTGGAGGGGGAAGGGGGGGGAGGGAAAAGGTGCAAAACTCGGGTATCAGAGTTTGGCTAATTTCTCAATAACCACTTGTCCGATTTAAACAAATAAGGTGCCATATGGTAGGTAATATCCTTAACGACATATTTGATCAAACAATGGTTTTTGTAAATACTATAGTTTATTAAATAATTAGAAAAAATACGAATTTCAAATAAATATTTTTTTTGTTTTGTAGAATTGAAGCAGTAAATTGAAATAAACTACTTTGTTATTAAAACTATAAAAAATTGCTCCAGAAAAAAAATATCGGTGAATAACCCAGTCATTCCCCTATATAGAGTAATAAACTATTTAAAGATTTTTGTCTAGTAACTGGCTAAAAAAAAATTTTTTGTATCGCGTGGCGAAATTTTGTCTACCATTTTTTTTTCGAAAATCCTCTACAGAATTAAAACTATGAAGATTTGACTCAGAAAAAAATACTGGTGAAAAGCCTAGTTATCCCATTATATAGAATAATAAACTTATCAAACATCTTTGTGTAGTAATTATGTTTAAAAAAATGTTTTTGTTGCGTGATGAATTTTCTTTATCATTTTTTTTCGAAAATCCTCTACAACATTAAGACTATGAACATTTTCCCCATAAAAAAAAATTGTAATAAATAGTTCAGTTATTTTACTATATAGAATAACAAACTTCTTAAACATTTTTCTTTAGTAACTGTGTTAAAAAATGTTTTGTGTTGCGTGGCGAAATTAACTCTACCATTATTTTTTTCGAAAATGCTCTACAGAATAAAACTATGATGATCTGCTCCAGAAAAAAATGCTGGTGAATAGCTTAGTTATTGCACTATATAGAATAATAAACTTGTCAAACATTCTTGTCTAGAAATTATGTAAAAAAAAATATTTTTGTTGCGCAGCTAAAATTTCTCTAACATTTTTTTTTTCAAAAGTCTTCCACAGAATTAGAACTATGAGGATTTGCTCCAGAAAAAAATAGTTAATAGACCAGTTATCCCACTATATAGATTAATAAAATTATCAAACATTTTGGTCTAGTAACTGTGTTAAAAAATGTTTTGTGTCGCATAACACGGTGGACCTGCAAAGTTATGTTTAAATGAGTTTGCACGACACAAAATATTTTCTAACACAGTTACTACACAAAAATGTTTGACAAGTTTATTATTCTATATAATGGAATAACTGGCCTATTTACTTCAATTTTTTTTCTGGGGTAAATCCTTATGGTTTTAATTCTGTAGAGGATTTTCGAAAAAAATGGTAGCATAAATTTCGCTTCGCGACTAAATAAATATTTTTTTAACATAGTTACTAGACAAAAATGTTAAACATGTTTATTATTTTAAATAGTAGAATAGTTATTCTACTATTTAAAATAAAGTTAGTTAAGCTATTCACCAGTATTTTTTTTCCGAGGATAATCTTCATAGTTTTAATTCTGTAGAGGAATTTCGAAAAAAACGGTAGAAAAAATTTCGCCTTGCGACCCAAAATTTTTTTTTAGCAGAGTTACTAGATAAATATGTTTCACAAGTTTATTACTCCATATGGTGGGACAACTGTGCTACGTACAAATATTTTTTTTCTGGGGCAAATCCTCATAGTTTTAATTTCATAGTACTTTCTTTTAATTTACTGCTTCAATTCTACAAAACTAAAAAGCCTTTCTTTGAAATTCGTCTTTTTTCTATTTTTGTAATAAACTTTAGTATTTACAAAAAACATTGAATGGTAAAATTTGTTGTTACGGATATTATCTACTATATGACACCTTATTTGTTTAAATCGAACAAGCGGTTACTGAGAAATTATCCAAACCCTGATACCCGATTTCCGCATATTTTCCCTCCCCTCCCTCCCCCCTCAACCACTTTATAATGCGACAACCCCTATATTCTTATTCAAGAGATCATGCTGAAGACAATGTTACCAGTTGTCGGTAGAGAACTCTCCGGTCCGACGGGAATCGTCATTAGACGACTTTCTTTATAGCATCTTCGATATTATTCGGACAGTGACCTCCCGCACAATATCGATGATAATTTTGTTGTTTTCCAGTCAAATTTCAAAATTAAAAAACAGACAGCAAGCTAATGACTGTGGCAATTTTACGCAGTACTTTATACTATATATATGTTTGTACTTTATTTTAATTTACTGCTTCAAATCTACAAAACTAAAAATGTTTTTGTTTGAAATTCGACTTTTTTCTAATTATTTAATAAAATATAGTATTTACAATAACTATTGTAGTATAAAATATGTTGCTAAGGATATTACCTATCATACGACAGCTTATTTGTTTAAATCGGACAAGTGGTTGTTGAGATAATTAACCAATTCCCGATACTCGACTTCCGCGGCTTTTCCCTCCCCCCCTCCCCCCTCCACCACTTTATAATGCGACAACCGCTGTATTCTTGTTCAGGAGATCATGCTGAAGACAATGATACCGGTTGTCGGTGGAGCACTCTCTTGTCCGACGGGAATCGTAATTAGACGACTTTCGTAAAAGTGGCTTCTCCACTATATGGGCCATCTTAAATCTATTAAAAATTAAAGTTATTATAAAACGACAAGACCTATCTAAAATTGAATATATCACACATACAGAAATTTATCAGAATAATAGTTAACAAAAAATAATCAATAAGTTCTTTATTCTGTGATTAATTTTCGACGCCTTTGGTACGTGGGCCAAGTTAGGGGTATTGAAAAATTGACTTAAATTAACTTTATTAAATCAAAAACTAATACATGAATCTACCAATAAAAGTAATTTAATCGATTATTTTGATTATAATTACTTATACTATACTTGATAATTGCATTTAATGCAAAAAAACAAGCTTTAGAAAATCATAATTTAGTAACACTAAAAAAAAACATTCTATTCAACACCAAATTCTTAACTAACCAATTTTATATTTGTTATATGATATAAATAGTTTCTGTAATACTTATAACACTTTTAATCAGAAATTAAAAAGTGGGCTATCTTTTGGGTCAATGTGGTGGGCTTTCATAGGCAACCTTACCCCAGTTCAATATAAATTGCTATAAAAAGCAAGAAAAATAAGAAAGTAATAAAACTTTCCGATAATTTAATGACAATCAGATTATTTATGTAGTTTAACTTGTTAAAATAAAGAAACTCCACTTAAATTTACAAATTTTTAATAAAGACTTACTCTTCTGAAATTAGAACACGTGTTCTAGTTAGGGGTCGTCCATTAATCACGTGAGCCTCGAAAGGGGGGGGGGGGTAGTTGAAAAAATCACAAAGTATCACAAGGGGGGACGGGGGGGTGTAGTGAGATATCACGTGTATTAATTTTTTTCATTGAACGCGTGACTTTTAACCGAAAACTGCGCATGATTGTTGACTCACCGTTACCAGGACGATTTTCCCGCCCACCGCGACAAGTACGTACTAAAAATTGTTGAGATTATTTTGTACCAAAAAAAATACACGTGATTTAGAGGGGGGGGGGGGTTAACGTAAAACCTCACCATGCATCACCACGGGGGAGGGGGGGGTCAAAAATTGTCCAAAAAAACATCACGTGATTAATGGACGCCCCCTTAGACGCAACACAGCAAACTGTTTGCTATCCTAAAAATGGCAGCTTGCTGGCAGTCGAATGAAGTTGCAATATTGTTTATGGCTGCAGTCGCATACATCCACGGATTTTTAATTTGTTTGGACAGTCAGAACTGTTATTTTTTAAAGGTGGGCCATGATAAGAGCCGGGCCATCTTTGGTCACAGTACCTTAGTTAAGTTGGGCCATTATGGTTCTGCATCAGGTGTTCCATTATCCAAAATCAATTATACCCTATGTTATTCCCAGGCTTAACAGCTATATAACAAAAAAAGTTTCATTCGAATACGTTCAGTATTTCCGGAGATTAGCGTGTTCAAACAGACAAACAAACAGACAAACAGACACACTTTTTTTTTCAAATTCTTACTCTATTAGTATGTCTCCATCGCCCCAGATATATATTTTTTTAAATATATGTAATGTACAGACACACTTTTTTTACTATTTTATTATATGTATAAGGATGAATTACTCCGCCCAATAGTGAACTGAAACTGTATGAAAGTTTCACTATTTTTTGAGATTATACGAATTTGCTGAAGTAAGTCTACTTCTCAATCATCATTCCTTTTGAAGTCAGCCAAAAAGAAACAAATAACCGCCCAATATAGGACAGCTTCCATTTATCCCACAACCAACAAATTGAAGGCACAGTTTGGCCAATAAACAAACAACTTATTTGCGAATGTTGGCCAAGGCGATGAGTGAGGAACTGAGGTTGATTTATCTTATTAATGGGATTGTATTAATAAACACGTGCCGGTATCATCTTTAAGAATATTCTTAAAAGAGCCTTTTTAATTTAAAATAGTATTGAATCTGAAATATCATAATGGTTCGTTTGTAATTTGCAAACGAAACCTAGGTATTATAATTACTGAAGAAGGTAGTAACAAAAAAGCATACTACTGAATTTCTAAAAAATATATCTGGTTACTATAGTAAAATACTAAGGTATGGCTTTGCTGCGGATAAGTTATTCATTTCTAAATTTTAAACCATTAAACTATTAAATATTCTGTGCCGATACTTACCCATGAAACAGCAACTTAATTTTTGGCACGTTCTGAAATATACCAAGTAAATATTTCTAAGCAACTTGATCTCTTCAACTTGTCTGTTTCATATCACGCAAAGTTGTCCTAAAGCTCGCATTACATAAAATGACCACTTATTACCTTTGCTACCTGTAAGACATCCTGAATAACTTGTTTGTATGTGTACATGTACATAAGGATATAAACAATAATGTATAAAAACCGGCCAAGTGCGAGTCAGATTCGCGCACGAAGGATTCCGTACCAAAAAACGGCAAAAAAAATCACGATTGTTGTATGAGAGCCCCAATCAAATATTTATTTTCTTCTGTTTTTGGTATTTGTTGTTATAGCGTGTTATAGCGGCAACAGAAATATATCATCTGTGAAAATTTCAACAGTCTAGCTATCACGGTTCATGAGATACAGCCTGGTGACAGACAGACAAACAGACAGACGGACAGCGGAATCTTAGGTCCTGTTTTTACCCTTCCTTTGGGTACGGAACCCTGAAAACTATCGTCCTCATGTTAGAATGTGGTCGCTCCCGCTTCCTTTACGACTTTGTGGCGTATACTTAAATAAGAACTCATAAAAAATCGCATTAAACGTCCGTAAAACGAATACACCCAAAGGGTTTAATTTTATCTTTTCCTTGACTGTTTTTACACTATATTAACATCGCCAGCATAAGAATAAAGTTTTATTTATTCTTATGTCGCCAGCTATGTGGTGTCAGTTGGGAAACTCCAAAAAACACTTTCATATAGGTTGACAGCGCAGCGTGCCTTCTTTCCTTGGACGAATTAACCACTTCTTTCCTTTTAAAGCAGGGGGCCTTATAGGAGAAAAAAGAAAAATATGATTTTTAGGGTTTATACAACGTGTTAATGAATTAACGCAAAATGAGAAAACCGTTTCTCCGGACCATCAAACTGAACAACTTTTATTTTGATACCAACTCTGAAATCGCGAAAAAAAATCAGCTGTTTCATACTAAAAATAATAACGAAAATATAAAAACGTATGAAGCGGCTGATTTTTTTTTCACGATTTCAGAATTGGTCCCATAGTAAAAGTTATTCAGTTTGATGGTCCGAAGAAACGGTTTTCTCATTTTGCGTTAATTCAATGTACTATCTGGAGCCGCCACCTTTGGATAGCTCTTCTGTGGGGGAGCGCCCCACGGATTGGGAACCCCTGTTTTAAAGAGAGGTCGTACTCCACTTTCAGTAGAAAATAATTATTCGTCTCGAAATACAGATTAACAGGCTGGTGCTTTACATGTAATAAAAATTTTCAGGGTCGTTTTTACTTTGCAGGTGACTTGAGGTACGTAGTACTTGTTGTATGGTCTGTCATACTCATAGACAAAAAAAAGTCTGGAATGGGTGGTAGGCAAGAACCTTAATATGGATATCAGATTCTTGGTGGTAGGAAAATGTCTTGGGCGATTCAAAAACACAAAATTTTTAAGATATTTTTTATAAAGTTATTTTTATTTTGACTTTGACTTTAAGAGTGATCCTCTTATGACTTAATAACCTTCAAGAGTCCTGGCCAACCAGTCCCATACTCATATATGGCCAACATTCTATACGTATTACAATAGACGATTAAAGCACATGTCGCAAACTTTAAGTTAATCATCTTTGATGTATTGTACGAAATTGACAAGCTTACGGCACGTAATTTTCCTTTCGGGCCCGTGGACCTACCCATTTGCCCTACTAGTAGGACCACGGTATACCACTATATACTCGTGGTCCTACTGGACTAGAACTTATTAAAGTATCGATAATTTAGTATCGCTATTTAATGATGAATTATAGTTTACTGCTTATTTTAAAGCTTAAATAGCAAGCGTAGCGTTTATGGGCAGGACCAGGAGCAATCTATTCTGTGGCAGGAGTCAAATATCCTGACCAAAGAAGAGAGAAATGCTTTGCTCGTCTGACCGACACTCTTGCTAGGGAATGCAATCTCGATCTCGCGAGATCTCGGCCATATTTACCGAGATTAATCTCGCGAAATAAACGAGATTGCACAGATCACAGGTGCATAAAATACATGTGTTTCCGAGGAAGAAGCATTTCATTACAAGAAGGCCTTGAAAAATATTTTACTACATTTAAAGGGCCAAACGGGAGCAATCGCATCTGCTAGAGTCATTAATTAAATAAGAAATTAATCTTTATGAAGCCGGGGGTCCAAGGGAGTAAAAACAGAATAAAACAAGTATTTAAGGAGGGCATACAACAAACGTGATTTTTTGCCGTTTTTTGGTACGGAACCCTTCGTGCGCGAGTCTGACTCGCACTTGGCCGGTTTTTTAATCAACTCTTACAGTTTGCGCCTGTAGTCCCAACTAGTGTAGGAGCTGAGAGCGTTTTATAAAGCTGGTTATTTCAGCTGCAAAATTAAAAGCCGTCTGTCAGATGACTCTTTCAAAACGTTTTTGCTTTTTGCGAAGTTATTTCAAAAAATTTGACATTAAAAGTTTAACTTAAGAAGAAGTCTAATTATTTAATTAATGAAAACTGATAGGAATAAATGATTATTTAATATTACCACAGAATACAATATTACATCAAATTTGTTATTTCCCATCAAAAATCCATGATTGTTACATTTTGTAAAAAAAGAAAAACGATTTTCACCAATCTCGCGAGATTGATACCTATTTCCTATCTCGCGAGATCTCGGCTTCGTCAAAATCTCGCGAGATTGCATTTCTTACTCTTGACTACTCGGTCTACTCGTGGTAATACCAATTTTCAAAAGCTCGCCGTAAAAATACCCAGCGAAGTAGCCATCTTCAAAAACATCCTCAATTTTGTTATTCATAGGTATGCATTTTTACCTTATAAACATAGAACTCAAATAATTCTTTTGAGTGATGGGAAAAGCGTCGGTTTGCATATTTTCTGTTTGTTGAAAACTGTTATACTTATTAATACTGAAATGCTCAACTATAGTGTAAGTACATAATTATATTGTACTTATTTATAGTACAATTTCACGAGCTATACCTAAGTGTGCGTCTTTTCTACATAGATAACAAGCTTAGATAAGGCACGAACTTGTCGATTTGTATGACTATAGTCTATAACTAACACATAACAATACACTTTAAACAAGTGTATCGTTATGGCGTCAGACTTAGCTAAGATGGTGGTAGCTAGCAAGACGCAAGGGTCTTGGGTTCTGATTTGGAGCCCCAGAACTGGAGGCAAGACACTCCCTGGAGAATATCTTTAGATTCGCCCACAAGTAGGCAGGCAGGCCGTACGCACTGCCACTGCGCCACTGATCTCCTAAAATAATTGCACTCTACAAAGTGTGCAGATTGTAGAAAGTGTAGTGTAAAATCCCCAATCCAATTGACGTCAGACGTAAGTTCCATGAAGCGATGTCTTACAATTTATTCACCTGATCTCAACCTCTTAGCTTTGTGAATTTTAATCCAATGGACCGCAAAGTACGTATATGTAATCTAATCGGGGGACGTTTACGTAGATTTTGCGTGTGTGGTAACATCTCAAATATTTATTTTGTGGTTGCGGATACTTGACGTAATAGTAGGAAAAAGTTGCTATCTTTTTGCTAAGCTGCTAGCATAAATGCCGTCTTTTGAATAAGCGAAAAACCCCAAAAGATGAACCATTTTCTATACTTGACCTTCCCCCCTACTCAAATGGCCACTTTTCTATTCGTTTGAACGCTACGCTTTCGTTTTAAAGCTTAAATATGAGCAATAGACGATTAAATCACATGTCGAAAACTTATATGAATCACAGACTTTGATGTGTTGTATGGAATTGACAACTTTACGGCAAGTAATTTTATAGTTTACTGCTTATTTTAAAGCTTTAATACTAAGCGTAGCGTTCAAACGAATAGAAAAGTGGCCATTTGAGTAGGGCCTCTTGTTATATTTTAACCAAAGACTTCAAATTCAAGTCTTTGATTTTAACTTCATAAAAGTTAAATCTGATAGCAACGCAGTTCACAACAATATTATATTAGAAGTCGGTACAATCCTTTGTTCCTATTAATATATATTTATGTAACATTTCTGCCTGTATTTTCCTTAGCCTGAAAGCTTACTGATGTTAATGCTCCATAATGTTTTTCCTTTTTCATTTTTTTCAATGGTTTCTTAGTTTTTGAAAAACTTACATACACAAAGATCAATGTATGACTTAATGTTACGAAATCAATTGAGGAAAATATTGGAAAATTCGGTAAAGCAGAATATGTTTTTATATCAACTTCATTCATCTCATAGATAATTATATTTTATCATGTGTCGCGAAATACTTCTGTTTGAAATAGGAAATACGTATTACTGGTGACTCTGTGGGGCGTAGTCCTCACGTTTATCACATTTTAGAATATTTTTTAAAATGGCTGAAATATAATACTTTCTTCGAAAAATTTCAAAAAACTGAATCGAAAAAAAATATATAAATATCAAACCTGCTCACAAAATTTCACGAGAATCGGTTGAGAAATGCGCTCTGTAGAGGAGAAAACAGCTGCCGGATAGCCGGACAGCCGGACATAATTTATTATGATAGCATTTTGAAACGGAGACGCTTCGGTCGCGCCTCGCGCTCGTTCGGTACCTATAACATTAGAATATCAGTGTGTAAGAATAAAATTCATTGGGAATTTACGAATAAAATTCTTACTATTTCTTACTAATATTATAAATGCGAAAGTCCGTTTGTTTGTTTGTTACGCCTTCACGTCTTAACTACTGAACCGATCATCATGAAATTTTGCATACACGTTCTCAGGAGTACAGAGAAGGACATAGGGCCATAGACATAGGACATTTCATTCCGAAAAAGGTACTGTTCCAGAGGGATAGAGAAATAACTGTCCACGCAGACGAAGTCGCGGGCGGTCGCTAGTTTCTAATACTAATGTTAATTTTGCACCTCAAAGGTAGTCACAATTCTATCAATTTTTCTACTAATAAAAAATAAATAATAAATAAATATTTGTCAAAGTCACATACATTGCTCCGATTTTGGAATCGGAGCAATGTATGTGAGTAGAGTAATAAGTAGCTAAAGCACTTCTGTTATGGAAATCAGAGACAACGGTTTTTTTCTACATTGGCCCAGCCGGGAATCGAAACCGGGACCACAAGAGATGGCAAATACACATTTAATAATACAGAAATAGAAAGAGTTAATCAAATACGGGATTTAGGAGTGTTAATGGATACTAAGCTCTCATTTGTACCACACATTGATTGCATTTTAGATAAATCATATCGTCAACTAGGTTTTATTTTACGTGTTAGTAAAGCTTTTACAAATCCATTAGTATATAAAATTTTGTATAATAGCTTTGTTCGGAGTCGACTGGAATTTGCTTGTTCCGTATGGAAACCTTATCACAGGTGTCATATAGACAGAATAGAGAGAATACAGAAAAAGTTTTTGAAATCACTTGAATATAGAATAGGTAACGTATATCATGACTACGAACAATCAGCAAAACGCCATCGCCATCACCTCCAACCTCTGAACATCCGCAGGGATTGTGTAGATGCACTTCTTCTTTTTAAAATTTTAAATAACTACCTTGACGCTCCTTCACTGCTGGGAAATATTAACCTAACAGTGCCTCGCAGACGTGAACGACAATGTCGCCGTAAGAATTTGTTTTATATTTCTGGTAGTAAAACGTGTTATGCAAGTAATACATTTATCAAGCGTGCATGTAAATTATATAATGAAAACGGTAATTTATCTGATGTAGATGTATTTCATTGTTCTGTTCCTAAATTAAAAAGTAGGTTTAGGACTTACTCTTTATAATATTAGTAGGTATTTATATTACTTATGTAAGAATGCGTGATTTGCGCGCGTGTTGAAGTAAAACACTTTTATAAATAAAATTAATAGTCAATAATAGATAAGTAAATAAAATTAAATTAAAATGAAAATCAAAATAAAGTACCCTTATGGAAAATCAATTTAGTTTCCGATTATAATAGTGTTTTATTTCATCCTGTTTTCATATGTTACACTGAGTTTGTTTAAATTCTAAATAATTTACATAAATTTTTATTCAACAACTTGGCATTACATTTGCACACTGTTTCGAATCTTTTACTGTTTTTGGCAAATAGTGAAACTATTAGTCTGTAAGAATAATCTTGTTAATTATTCAATGTGTATGAATGACTGTTTGTTTTCCAAATAAAAATAAATAAATAAATAAATAGATGGTAACCTTGAAAGCCGGCGTGCAAACCACTCGACCACGGAGGTCGTCAATGTTACCATAAACTACTAGTAGTGATTATTTCCTCTGTGACTTCTAGGGGTTGGGTGAGAGGGGTGGAAAATATGTCCATCAGCCATTTTTAATGTCCCCACTGCTGGGGCACAGATACAAATACAAATAACTTTATTTGCTATAAATAGGGTGATTACAATTATGATCTTCTAAATAAAAATGGTGCCTTAACCTATTAATATAATAAGTCTATGCTATTTAGCCATTTTACATAGCATGCAAATATGTAACAACTTATTGAGAATTTAGATTAGAATAGAATTCAATTTAGAATAATTATAAAATATGACGCATATTAATTAATTATTATAACAAATTATTGAAATAAGTAATAAAGAAATAATTATTACAAAGGAATACAGTATTACCACGCATAATGTCATAAAAAAAGAAGTACAAAATGTCAACAGTTCGAAATAAGAATGAGTAAGTATGTCAAAAAAAACTGAAAATGTCAATAATAAATTATGTCAATTTTAAAAGATTGAAAACAATGTCAATGAATGTAATGAAAAAAAAAGAATATAATGACATAATATTGACATGTATATATGGAGTTAATGTTCCAAAAATTCCTTTATACAAGGTGTTTGGTAAAAGCCTTATAAAGCCGAATATGGTAGATAGGGACCATCAAACTGAACAACTTTGTCTATGGGACCAACTCCGAAATCGCGAAAAAAAAATCAGCTGTTTCATACAAAAATTAATAACGAAAATATCAAAATGTATGAAACAGCTGTTTTTTTTTTCGCGATTTCAGTGTTGGTCCCATAGACAAAGTTGTTCAGTTTGATGGTCCCTATCTACCATATTCGGCTTTATAAGGCTTTTACCAAACACCTTGTAGAGCAAAAAGCCTTTTCTAATAACCATTTTCGCAGAAGGAATTTAAAGCGACTGATCGGAATATCTTTGAAATGGTCAGGAATCTTGTTGAATATTCCAATACACATAGCATAACTATTCTTTTTAAATCGTGCTGTCTTCAGAACAGTTTTCAATACCAGCCTATTGGGTTTGCGCGTATTTCTTGGATACAGTTGGCTAGCCTGTGTAAACAACCTAATATTTTGCTTGACAAAGATTCCAACTTCAAGTATACACCGTCATTTTGTAGTCATTTTAAACAACTTCAGGGAGTGCTCTACTAATGAAAATAATAAATAATTTTGACCCATGTTTCTTGGGAAAAAATGTTTAGTTTCATTGGTACAACACACCCTTAAGTTAATTAAAACGACTACAAAATGACGGTGTATATGTATATGCAAGGTAGAGTTAATATATTGAGAGATGTGAAATAAGGCTTGCATGATATGTCAGACCTCAGATTGCAAATCGATCTGATACATCTTTTTTGCGCTATAAACAACCTGTTGATGTCGACACCATTACCCCCAATCAATAAACCATATCTTAGGACAGACTCGACATACGCAAAGCAGGCTGTAACCGCTATTTGCGGACTAGCGACTCTGGCTAGTTTGTATAAAGCAAAAGAAAAACAGTTTAATTTGTTGCATGCTTTATCTATCTGGTCTTTCCAAATCAATTTGGGGTCAACTATTAATCCTAAAAATTTTGCACTAGAAGCACTTCGCAGAATTTGTCCGTCATAATCTATGTCAACTGAATGATTATTAAAATTGATCAAATTTGTTTTAGATAGATTTATTTTAAAACAAATTGGCGAAGGATTCCGCCTCTCAACATCTAAAATCATATTTTGCTTTTATTATAATAAAACCGCACTTATATCAGTAATAGTAGAGTCACCCGTTGTCCATTTAAATCACGAAAAAGGTAACCGTTTGCTTTTGTGATATACTTAGTTATTTATTACGCCATTACAGATACTAAAACCTAAGTTTTACATATCGCAACCCGCCGTAACTTACCTATATGTTTTATAAAAAATATCCAAAAGTGATATTTTTTTACTTTACGAGTTTTACCACATGGTTTAGTTATTGTCGTATTCTACAGCTTTGTTCAATTGCCACGAAAAGTGGCCGTATTCAGATTTAAGACCTGATAAAGTCCAACCATTTTCATCTGGTCTTAAATATGTATATGCCCACTTTTTCGTGATTTAAATGTACCATGGGCGACTGTACTATAAGAAGTGTTTATCCCGCGACTTCGTCTGGGTGGAAAGTTAATTTTATATTCCTCGGGAATGTTATTTTTTTTCTGGATGAAATTTACATGCAATCGCATCCGATTGTTGTGGCTTGAAGGCGTGACAAACGAACAAATTGACTTTCACATTTATAATATTAGTATTTTATTTTTATTTTATTTTATTGAATCAGAGACACACACAGCTCAATATAATACAATTGAACGAAAAGCATTATGTTTGTACAAAGGAACAAAAATAATGCTTTTCATTAATTTCTTTATTAATTTTTAAACTTTTTTAGATTTTATGCATTCACAATGATATTTTTTATATTAAGATTATAAATATAATTGAAAAATATAAAAAATATCGACTCACCCGTAGCAGTCCCGTCCCGGCTGAGCTGCTACGGGTGAGTCGATTCTTTATTAATGTTTTAATTTATAATATAATCATTATAAATTAATAAATAATTATTTATAAAATATAATATTAATTATTTATTTTTATATTTTTATAAGATTATTATAATTAAAACCTTATAGACATACAGATTAATTAATAAAGAATTTCGGATAGTTAAAACAGTGGCATCATACATTATGATGTAAAACTCAACTACATTTACACTAACGTACTTAATAGTGGCTGAAGTCCCAGGGGATAATCTAATGGCCTAAACTTCTCACTGAATTATGGAAGTCATGTAGGCTATTAGGTACGCTGTATTAGTAGGGAGAACAAAGCGTATGGATATAATATTTAATAATTTATGGGTATATGGAAAATGTATGAAAAGTTTGAAAAATAAAACTGTATCGTATATTTGGTTTATAGACAGTATTTTTAATGTTCGGATTATTATCCTTTCGGCTTCATATAGTCCGTGAGCCCACGACAGTATTGCCTACGTCATATGACATCACGATGAAATGCATGGCACACGGTCGGAAAAGTTGTCCTGAGCGAGTATCAGAAGATTATCGCAAATAAAATTGGCCGGAAATTCAAGAAAATCTTCCACTTCCGGTCAAAATTTTAAGATTGAGAGATTATATTTACGTCATGTGACATCAGTAAGAGACCCGTGTCATCATTTAGTTTTCAATCGAATAGAGAGTAAACATAAGTCTGTCAGTTCTGAAATGACTAAAAAACAAAAATTTTAAGTTTAAAGTATTCCGGCCATTTCAGAACTGACAGACTTATGTTTACTCTCTCTACGATTGAAAACTAAATGATGTCACGGGTCTCTTAGTGATGCCACATGACGTAAATATAATCTTAAAATTTTGACCGGAAGTGGAAGATTTTCTCAAGCTTCTGGCCAATTTTATTTGCGATAATCTTCTGATCCTCGCTCAGCACAACTTTTCAGACCGTGTGTCATGTATTTCATCGTGGTGTCATATGACGTAGGCAATACTGTCGTGGGCTCACGGACTAATAGCCGTACCGTTGCGTTTTCAAAAACGAAAACGAAATGAATGGATGGCCATTCATGGTAGATATCGATAGTTTGTGAAGTAAATGTTTTATATTTTTTCTGTCTGTTTTGTACTCATACAGTGACAGTGATGTGTGACTTGTGTACTTTTTACACTGCCTGCATAAAAAAGAAGTTTAGTTACCAGGGTTTATGTATGAATATGGGTTTCTTTATTCTTTTATAACTTATAAATGCCAGCGGGGCTACTCAAATGGCCACTTTTCTATTCGTTCGCTAACTTAAAAATTAAAAATAAGCTATAAACACCAAAATAACGTGTCGTAGGCTTGTCAATTCTGTACAATACAACAATGTCTGTGATTTACATAAACTTGCGACGTCTGACTTGATCACTAATTGCTTATTTTTAAGATTTAAGTTAGCGAACGAATAGAAAAGTGGCCATTTGAGTAGCCCCCCAGAACAGATTTGGATGGGTCCAGGAGTAAGGTACACGAAACACAATTATTGTGTTTAGTGTACCTATGGGGTACCTATAGTTAAAATCCTTACCTGACAATATGGGTATCAAACCAGGGAAGTTCGGGGGACTTTTTAGATTAAGACGGACGGTCCCCCGACTGCAATGACTGTTTTTTTTTCTTTTTTGTTCGTTTTTCGACATTACCAATGTTTAATTTGTTTATTTTTTGCTAATAAATTCTCAAGTAACCAAAGTGATGTACATACCTATCTTGTAGTCTTATAACTAAGCATTGAAAAGCAACCACGAGATTTAATTTGATTTACTAGGCTTGAAAAACACTGATTTAATATACCTAATATCTGTCCGTGACACACCATTAAAGTCGCACATAGCTCAGATCAAGTTATGTTTCACACATTCTTGTAGAAATTACTTCCACATCGTTTCTAGGGCCATTATTCAAATTGCACGTCTCTTCGCTCACTTGGAAGTAAGTATTCTGAGAAAATTTGCCGCTTCGAGACTGAAATCACATGGATAATTGTTGCGGTATCTCACTGTTCGGTTAAATTCTCTTCGCATAAATTTATATAGTACTGAGGTTTGAAGCGAAGCAAAGGAGGATGGGCTAATGAAAATCATTATCCAAAAAGCAGGAACTCCACTGCAGGAACTGTCACTCTATAATATAAATAAAATATTTATTTAGGCAAGTACAAAAAAGGTTTCATGCAATTTTACAAATGATGGGAGTCCAAACTAGGTAAACCCCGTGCTATGGAACTCCTGGTTCTCGTTTCTCAAACATTGAGATATTTCATAAATTTTAGTTAAAATCCTGTTTCACAGTTTATAATTAAGCTGTCCTTTTTAATTTGCTAAAAAAAATTGTAAACAGTGTTTAACCTATATTTATGAAAATTGTAGCAAAAATACTACACAAATACCAATTGTAGCAAAAAGTTATTCGGGCTGAAGCGGTCTTTGTGAAACAGGCTTTATATATAATATTTGGTGGGAGCTTAAAAAGACTTAAAAAGGAAGTTAATTACATTTTAACACACATAATGTTAATATTAATCTTGGGTTGTTGGGAGAATGGTCTCCGCATCGACTAAATATTTTACCTACATTATTACGATTAGTACATTCGAACTGTTTAAGTATTACCTACCTCTAAAATTCCTATGTTTATTGTTTGCAATATCCACAATTTGAAATTTTAAGAAAAGCAATAAACTATTTTTGTAAGTATTTTGTATAGCATACAGACATTTAATTTGTAATGTGTTTACCCATAAAAACTACGTCCACAGATTATTTTATATACCTTTGATTTTATACGTCAACTGGTTTTCAAGTACCGGCTTCATTACATTTTGTACTCATACTCCTTTGCAATATAAAGAAATAAGACAAGTTTCGACATCATAAAGAGGATGGGCAATATCCCATCATGCAGGCCCAATGCGGATTGATGGGTGTTAACGACTGCAATTGAAGCTGGGCACGGAGGAACTCAAGATAATGAATTTTTTGGTCACCCATGACCGACCCTTGAGAAAGTTGCCAGGCGCTAAACCACTGCACCACCCTGCGAGCTCCAACAGAAGATGGGATGACCATTGATCGACTGGCGTCGCAAATACTGACCGGCCACGGAGGGTTCTGTGCATACTTGCACAGATTCGAACGCAGGGACAGCCCTTCCTGTATTTGTGACCCGGTCGCGATCGAGGACATTTTCCACATCATACTCGACTGTCCAGTACACAATGTCGATAGGCACACTCTGCAACAGCAAATTGACACGAAACTGAGTAAAGACACCCTAAAGGAAATCATGAATAATAAGAAAGAGAGAAGCCTATTTATGAAGTATGCTAAAAAAGCAGCTGAAATTGTAATAAGAAGAAACAAAGACTGACAAGATACAAGACCCAATTACGCAAATGACAGGCATCTGATATGTAAAAGCCATTTATTAAAAACTTAAATTGTAATACAGTTAACGAAACTCAATATCAGGAATTCATATATATGTATAAGCAACAGAATGTATAAAATCAATAGATAATAATATAATAAGGTAACAAAGAGAATTGTAATAAGTATAATATGCGCATAATGTAAGGTATTGTAAAAAAAAATATTGTAATAAACAATAGATAAGTATCAATAATAATACAATAAATTAAGCATATTACACACAGTGTAAACATAATGTTAACAAATAAGAACAAAGTAAAAAATGTATTATAATTAAGAAAGAAACTGTATTAGCAACTAAGAGAATTGTAACATTGAGAAAAGAAAAAAGAATAGAAACAATAAAAAAGAATATGACATTAGCTATAAAGATAATAAAAAAAGAAAACACAAGAAAAAAAATAAGAATAGCAAGAAAGGCCCTGGCAAAAAGCGGGGAGCAGTCGCAAAAAAAAAATCAGAAGATAGGTTTACATGGTTTTAAAAAGGCCAAGTTATCATAAAACGTTACGACAGTTATAATGAAAACAAATGGAAAGTATAGGTATATAACAGACAAACATTATTATAGCTTTACAAAAGCCATAAAAATATTGTCTTTCATGATCCGAATACAACTTCATTTCATGTAGTAAACTATTGGAAAAAACAAACGTACCTATTTATATCAAAGGTGGCAATATCAATGACATTTCGAGTAGAACGATTTTTATTTTTATTTGAACTTTTTATTGATTTGTATACATACCTAGGAAAATGCCGGGTTTATAACGAACTCTTTTTTTAAACAGTATTTTGTGTAGGATATTGCCACATTTAATTACTCCTTACTAATATTTTAAATGCGAAAGTCCGTTTGTTTGTTTGTATGTTTGTTACGCCTTCACGTCTTAACTACTGAACCGATCATCATGACATTTTACACACACGTTGTCAGGGGTACAGAGAAGGACATACGGTACCTTTAATTCCGAAAAAAAGTATTGTTCCCGAGGGATAGCAAAAAAACTTATCACGCAGACGAAGTCGCGGGCGGCCGCTAGTAGATTAATAAAACGCCATTTTTAGTTCATTTGTGACATTGAGTGGATATTGCCATGATATTATAATTGGGATAAGTCAATAATATCGTTACAAGAGAAAACAAAAAGTTTATTTACTTGGGGGGTTTTCAGTTGGTTGCTTTTTGGGGCCAAGTTATTTAATGTTCGTTTAATTTTCAGTTAGGCGCTGTTTTTCAACTGACGAAATCCTTTAACATTTTGGTATGAATATTTCAGTATCACTTAACTAGTTTTAATGGGGATGTCATTATCTGAAATAAAAATTATTTAATATTTAATTTAATGTCCGAAAAAAATCGAATGAGGGGTTTTCAAATTGACATTAAAAAAAGAAAAGTAACTATTTGCCTCACTAGATGGCGTTGATGGTAAGAGGGAAGTCAAAATAGTTAGTAAAAAATACTTTGAATCCCCTATTTTTTTCAACACCATCTATCGAGCCTACAGCTTTTTGTCATTTTGAAAAGCCCTCATTGGCTGAATATTTTTCTATAGGTAGGAATAATCCCCCTTAGTAATAGAAAAAAGTTTCAGAATATTTGGTTGCATGAAAAAGATTTAAAAAAATTAAAGTCTCTTCGACTTCACGAATATACAAAAGTAACAGCAGAATGGAAATTATACCTTTGACACAACCTGCCACAACCACAACATGGTATTAAAAAAAAGTTTCAAAAATGACAAATGTCAAAACTTTTTATTTTTTATTCATGTTGTTGTTGTAGCAGGTGGTGGCTAGGGCATGCAAACCGGTTAACCGGATAACCGAAAAAACCGGATAACCGACCGAGTTTGGAACCCGGTTTTTTCTGGTAAAAAAACCGGGTTTTTCGGTTTTTTCGGCTATTTCACTTCAGACACAATTTACATTAAATCGTTATTTTTTACTCAAATACGCAACAAAATACCTACATTTCAGTCAAGTAAATTTGTATAGCCTATGGAATTTAAGGAAAGCATAAAGCGTGTAATAATATAGTGGCGACTTTTTATGCAACACTAGCACCACTCCTGCAAACATTTAATTAGGTGCCGTGTAAATACACAATTTATAAAATATCCAAGCTGATCTGAAAAATCCAAGTAGAAAGGAAGGAGCCATTAAACAGAACAATATTTACTAAGGGCCCAGCTCTGAAATCGCGTAAGAAATTCAGCTGTTTGCCTTTTGATATTTTCGTTATTAATTTTTGTATGAAACAGCCGATTTTTTAGCGATTTCAGCGTTAGTCTCATTGTAAAAGTTATTCAGTTTGATGGTCCTTATTTACCATATTCGGCATTAGGGGAATTTTGTAACACGTTGTGTATAGTCATGCTAAATTATTTGTCTCAGTTTGACTCCACCGTGGAACCTACGTGGTACCACCCAAATAATATGTTGCTACTTTTGACATCAATATGACGACCTTTCTTACTAGTTACATAAGGTTGTTGAATTACCAAATAGAGATACATAATTGAGACGACTGCACCGCATATTGTGGACTATTCTTTTTGAGTGTATTTTAGTTTGTAGGTAGGAATAATTCTTTTTTTTTGCACTTTGCGCCGAAGGGCTATCAGACCTCCCAAACATTAGAAGTTCTATTATTTTAGGGACACTTGACACCTTGGGGGCTACTCAAATGGCCACTTTTCGATTCGTTCGCTTACTTAAAAATTAAAAATAAGCCGTAAACTCTAAAATTACGTGTCAAAGACTAGTCAATTCAATACAATACAACAATGTCTGTGATTTACATAAACTTGCGACGTGTGACTTGATCGTCATATTGCTTATTTTTAAGCTTTAAGTTAGCGAACGAATAGAAAAGTGGCCATTTGAGTACCCCCCCTTATCACCTTAAACAAATTGGTTGATTATAAAATTAATAACTTACAGACAGTCCCTTCATTTATGAGTCTTAATTTGTAATTAAATTCGAATAATTTATACCTACCTACGAAAGAAAACAAATAATTTCTGTTAATTTTACCATTTTTTATAGATTTTTTTAAAATAACCGAAAAACCCGAAAAAACCGGTTTACCCGGTTTTTGTTTTACGAAACCCGAAAAATCCGGTTTTCCAAAACAACCCGGTTTTTGCATGCCCTAGTGGTGGCAAAGGTCTATGTCCATTCTGCTGTTACTTTTAGACATTTGTATGGTCGAAAAGACTTTTTTTTTTTTACTCAACGTAAAATTCTGAAACTTTTTTCTATAACTAAGGGAGCTTATTCCTACCTATAAAAAAATATTCAGCCAATTAAATTTTTTTAGACATTCCCAATTGCCGCAATAGGTTAGCCTGTATTGTTATGCCACAAGTGTATACTGAATGCAGTGTGAAACAAGGAGTTTCATAATGAATTTCAACTGTATACGGATATCCTCGACATTGCGTCGGATGCCACTGTCAGCGCTGTAGTGGCAAAACCTTGCGATGATAAGACTTACTGCAAAGGCTTATTCGTAATTCACTATTAGAGGTCACTGCTGACTAGGGGGCCTACCCGCAACTACTATTCTTGACGGGGTATTTATTTACATAGGTGACTAAAGCTGCACAACATTCGCCGCACGGCGAAAATCCATCGTGTAAATGGCAATTCGGCCTAGGCTGCAGGTGACTGAACAAAATTATCTGATCCGGTGACCAAAACTTGAACAACGTTATTACAAATTGTTACCTAGGTTACGCCATCAGCTACATAGATGACAGCGATGCCATCACCTGCGATTCAGTTTTGGAACGACTTGCTAGGTGACTAAAGTCGACCGTCACAGGTGACTAAAATCTACCCATGTAAAAAGTCCATTTGTTTCGGATAATGTTTCGGGCGTTTCCTGTTCATCCGTAGAATCGAATGTTATGGATTGTGACAGATTTAATAATTCACAATGCTATTTTTATAATAAGATAAAGGAATATTCTAGAAACACAATCCATAACATTCAGTTCTACGGATGAACAGGAAACGCCCGAAACTAAAGAATAGTGTAATCGCGAGTATTAGACCCTCTACTGTCTCATTAGTGATTCGATACTATTTGGTCAGTGCATTGGGCTGATATCCCATAGGTGCGGGTTCGAGTCCCGTCTGAGATCTATGTGTGAGTCGATTTTTTCTAGTATATTATTTAGATTTAATAAGAGTGGTTTCTTATAGCAACATTGTACCATTGTCTTTGGTTTCCTAACTTAGTCCATCCGTCCGGAAGTAATCGGGGGTAAGTTTACTCCGAAATGTTGAGAACGCACGGCCCGATACTACGGACGACAAGTTGGGAGTAGACCTCTAGAACCGTCTTGAATTTTATGACACAGGACCGTAAAATGTGAGAGTTATAACTAACGTCAATGCTCCTTTTGTTTAAACTTTAATAAGAAAGCTCTTTGAAGCATTTTGACGTATAAAATCTAATAGAACTTTTGTAGTAGTCTCAGAAATAAAATAAAAATGGTGGAAGGGTAGCAAAAGAATTGGCGTTTGCTGTCGACTTTTGACTTTGACTATCATGCTTTATGAAGTTTAAGATTTTCTTTGATAGGAAATCACATCTTACCTACTTTTTTAGATGATTAAATTTTGTTATTATGTAGTTAAGTAATTATATTTAATAGTCAAATAAAACTGATCATAAGGACTTACCAATACGTTTGAAAGTGTTGATGAGTTTGACTTAGACGCTGATTACGTACATTTAACTTTTTTACACGACTGCCCAAAGCAAAAAGAGTGTATATGTGTTCAGGGTTCATGTATGTTTGTGGGTATGTGAGTTTCTTTATTCCACCATAACTTTTAAATGCCTGAACTGATTTAGATAAATGGGGTATCGTTAGAATCCTTACAGCATCCCAAGTGACACTAGCTATATTTTTTTTAGAAAAAATAATTTGGCGTCTGCACGACGCCATTTTCAAATGTGAAAAAAAAAATTTTCTTCTAATATTACAATATGGGCATCAAATGAAAGGCCTTGATGAGCACATTCCAAAACTATATAATATGTCACTAAAATGTGTAAAATAAAAATAAATGAATTAAAAAAAAATTATAAACACGACTGCCCTGCCAAAAACGAACTCAAAAGTTAAACAACAAGTGTCATTGCAGTCGGGGGACCTCTTTGATCAAAAATTGTTCCATAATAAGGTCCCCCGACTGCAATGACACTTGTTGTTTAGCTTTTGAGTTCGTTTTTGGCAGGGCAGTCGTGTTTTTAATATTTTTTTTATTTTTTTTTTCAATTATTAGTTATTTAAGAGTCATACAATTTAATGTATTGGGGGCGCTAGTTGGCTTATGAACAGAAGGTTCCGTTGCTGTAGCGCGACTGTCGCGCTGCTAAGTCACCAATGTGAAAGTGCTCTTACCCGGTACTATGTTTTATTAAACCCCAAACGTTCACTAAAGTACAGCTGATTGCACACCAGCCTACGATCAAAGGAAGCCCCCTACATTACAATGCTAGTTATTCGAAATCTGTATTTACATGGGAAAACTTCGTTATTTACACAGTACCGAATCGTTGATAATTCTCTATGCTTGTCTTATGGGCAGGCAAATATTTACTGAGTGCGGTGAATGTATCAAGTTGGAAGCGAGTGTTTAAGTACAATGTAGGATTATAGAAGTTACAAAGATGCGGCGGGAATGTGGGGTCATTGAAGAGATTTTGGTTTATGAGCCAAATTTTAGTAATGTGTAGGTGTTGGATATACCTACAACAAGTTTAATAGGGATTGCTTTTGGTCAAAGCATGTAATTAGTAAATTACTGATTAATTTAGAATAAGTCTTCCTGTGAAAAACTTTTTACAACAAATTACGTGAAAAATAGATATTAAAAACAAAAAGTTGAACAAACTTTATAAACGGAATAAAATTACAATGAATACTTTATTGAATTTTAATAAAATCTTTTCAAAAGTTATTCGTTTGTTAATTTATTCTGAAATATTTTAAGCTGTTATTTTTGAATCAATAAAATTAATGTGCTTGTTTTGTTCAACATTATGAACATGATAATTTCATACTTACCTTTTAAGACCAAAATAATTATTTTACGGTTTGTTCAAAAAAATAATTAAGACGTGATAAAATTTGAACAACGGTCTACACCGGAAGTGTTCTGGAAAATCAACAAACCCTTTGTAGGTTTGTGGTCGGCTCTTTGAAGATCATACCCTGGATTCTGTGTTTTTAGAAGCCACTTTTCCTTTACAAATATTGAGGTTCTTGTACAATGTTTGTGTGGGAAGGATAAACTTTGTTTAACTCTTTATTAAAAGAAGGTGTTCTGCAAAACTCTAGCAAAATCTCTCTTTTAGAGATAAGTCCACCTTTGTTCACAGTTATCATTATGACCTATGTAACAATAATTATTAGTGCAAAAATAGTACATTATGAGACAAGTTAGCTTCGAGTGTGCAATAAGCAAAAACTCACGAGTTCCATACGACGTTTTTCAACACATTTGCGAGGAAAAATCAAAGTAATTTATCACACAGCATCAAATACGACAAAAACAAAATATGAAAATTATGGGAAAAGGCGCGCACGTTTTTTTTTGTTTTTTCACACGCCCAACGCAAGCACATTTTGCGAACAAAGGGGTGAGTGAGCATACAGCCACTCCAAAATTATAATTTTAAGTAATAAAATGCAAATATCTTAATATTTTATAACAAAATATTGTGAATTATGAATAAATTGATAATAATAAATATTTGTTTGACTTAATTAAGGAATTACACATTTATTTACTCCAAAAATGTATACGAATTTTCAGCAACATAAAACCTCTTTGTTGTTATTAAAAAAAACCCGTCTGCATAAAAAGACAAGTCCACTGAAAAGATGGAAACAAGATTAAATATTAAAGGCAACATAATAACGAAACAGTACAATTTTAAACTTTTAGATTTTTGCATTCACAATGCTATTTTTATATTAAGATGAATAAATAATGAAAAATATTAGAAAAAATCGGCTCACCCGTAGCAACTTAGACGGGATTCGAACCCGCACCCAATTACAATTGTTATTATGATTACAATTATTATTATTACAATTATTAGTATTATTGCAATCACTATTATGAATTGGATTTATGTCATCAGTGAAATAATTATTAAATGTCGAGGCAATAGTTATAGGATTAGTAATTTCAATGTCATTTTTAATAATGCTATTTATATGGGTATATTCAGAAAGTTGTCCAAAAGTTTCGTTTTTTATAACAGACCAAGTTGCTTTGCAAATATTCTTGCTCCCTGATACATATTTTTGGTTGGCAGCTCTTTTAGAATAATGAATACATTTATTTAATAATTTGTTATATTTTAAATATTTCTATTTATTTTCACTTGTTTTTGTCGAGTAGTACTTATAGCGAAGCGCTCTCTTAGAAATAGTGCTCTTTTTAAGGCCTTTTGTAATCCATCTAGGCTTAGAGGACAATATTCGTTTAATTTTTATTTTCGGAAAGCACAGTTTGTATAGAAGAGTAAATACTTCATGCAATTAGTTAAAAGCTGCATTCAAATCGCTTTGATTGTAAACATTAGAAAACGACAGACTACCTAGATATTTTTTAAACTTTTCAATATTTTCTAATGAATAGCATCTTTTAAAAACAAAGACAGACTGAGGGATTTCCTTTTTATGGGTGAATATCTCAAGCGTAATTTTAATGCGTCCGGGCTGAGAATCGTACTGTTTTTAAAAGACAGAACTTTGTTTAATTTTTTTCTTAAAAATTAACGTTGGTATCCATACCGAGCTATAAATATAATTTGAATAAAATGTATAAGTAACTTGAAAAAAAATATTTTACATTGAAATTCAAAGTCAGGTGGCTTGTCCGGAATCTGTTTTGCTGGATATTTCCGTCGGTCTAAAGAAAATTTTAGGAAATAAGTCAAAGTAATTTATTTTATTTCTATTAGGATTAATTTTCCCATCCGCTGTTAGTGATATTTTCATATTTAGTGCCTTACCTAATCCTAGAGCATGCCAAAATGGTCTGTCCGCGCGAAATTATCAATTTTGGTGTCATTAATGAAAGAGACAACCTAGCCCGCAGGAACAAACAAAAACAAATATCATTCCCGTACCTCACTCCAGTCAGTCAGGCCCTCACCAGCCGTGGTGATAATAGTGCACAGCACAATCCATTTGCGTTTTCCCGACAAAAATATAAGTATACCGTTTTTTAACACTGTGACAAAAAATCAGCAATTTTGGTGTTCCTGTTTTAATTACGTTTTAGTCATTAATTTGTTGTGACAGTACAGTGTTTTAAGAACGCATGGTGTGCTTTAAAAGTGATATAAAGTTAAGTAGAACATTCCCATAAGTTTTTATTTTACGTACTTTTTTTTACATGATTTCAACTTTGGTGGTGCAATTTTGGTGATTTTGGTGATATTTTGGTACCAAATTGCTTAATTTACACTAAAATATGAACTCTCTCGTCGTTGATTTGACGAGAGATCTCTTTCTCGATGTTGGACTTACTTAACTGGACTGCCTGTCCTAGTTATACGTAAAAGTATAGTCAACAACTTCGAGTGTAGTATTCCCAACATGAGCTAAAGTGGGTACAACACATCCAAGTTCATCCTAAGACCTCTTTGGGAAGCGCTACGAAGATTTTAGAGCATTGTGTTCAGGTCCTCCAAGGTCTCAGCCATAAGAACTATATCATCGTCAAAACGAAGGTGTGTTAGGTAATGACCAATAATGTTGATGCCGAGTCCTTTCCAGTCCAAAAGCTTAAAGATGATCCTCCAACGTAGATGTGAACTGTTTCGGAGAAATAATGTTGTCTCCTTGTCTCACACCTCGCTGCAGTTGGATGGGATTTGTGCTCTGGTTCTGTACTCATACTGACATCTTGGCTTTTTCGTAGAAGTAAGAGACTGCAGAACCGCCCAGGTCTCTTTCGAATCAAAGACTTTCTCATAGTCCACGAACGCCAAGCAAAGTGGCAGATTATACTCCTCGGTCTTCTGTATAACTTCCCGCAGCGTATGGATGATGGTCTATGGTACTAATGCCTTTTCGGAACCCGGCTTGTTCGGGAGGTTGGAAGTCGTCGAACCTGCGAACGAGACGATTCATAAGGACTCTCGGAAACAACTTATAAACATGTCTCAAAAGAGAGATGGGTCTGTAGTGCTTCAAAAGGGTCTTGTCACCCTTGTTTTTAAAGAACAGTATCGCCTCGCTTATGTTTCATGTCTTCGGCGTTCTGCCCTCGGCGGTAACGGAATTGAAAAGCTTCTGAAAGACTTTCGGTATCGGCTTACCGCCCGCTCTCAGAAGTTCTGTAGTGATTCCGTTCCGTCATCACCCGCTGCTTTGTTGTTTTTAAGCTGTTTGACAGCCATACTACAGCTCTCAAACAAGACTTCTCAATCTCGTAAAGGCTGGCGTCCGGGATATCTTCGGTATAGAGTCGGGTAAGCTTGGCACTGGGGTCTTTAGTATTGCTTGCAACAGGTGTCTGCGTGGAATGTCTTCTTCTTCTTGTCAGTGCAGGCGGTTTCCACAATTTGACGTCTATTGCGCCTATTTTGCGTCGCAGGATGTGTGGCCGGATCACTCCAGCCAGCCCAGCTCGCGAGATTCGCCCTTATGCTTTATATTAAACACAGACCTTCCTTATGGGTGGATAAGGAGGACGGGCCATAACCCACCGCGCGGGCCCACTGCGGATTGGTGGGTGTTAACGACTGAAAATGCAGCTGGGACTAACGGCTTAACGTGCCTTTCGAAGCACGGAAGAGCTCGAGATAACTCATTTTTGGTCACCCATCCCATGACCGACCCTTGCGAACGTTGCTTAACCTCCGCAATCGCCTTCTCCGAGGAAAATATAAAAAAAAGAAAGGGTCATGGTCAAAATGGGCGTAAAACCAACAGCTTTAAAATATATTTGACCCTTACTTAATTTTATAGTATGACGGCAATCACCCAAACAACCGGTGAGCAGAGATATTCAGTGATGTTCAAACGATAGATTTATTTATTTGTCATACAATTCAAAACAATCGCTAATACAACGGAGATAACACGACACGATGTTGTGCAGAGCTATTCAAGAGAAACCAATCTATTGGTTGGTAGCCTAAGTCCTTGTCCAGACTAGTCCGTTTTGGCGTATCAGATCACCGTATCTTTAACATACATCGCTAGTTTGTTTGAGCGTGCGTTGAAGTAATATCAACGCACGCCCAACCAAACTAGCGATGTAAGTATGGTAAAGATACGGTGATCTGATACGTCAAAATGATACAAGTCTGGACAAAGCTTAACGGAATTACTACATTCCATCCCTTTCTAACGACTCTCTTACTCAGCAGGCGCCGACCAAAAAACAAGCGGGCGAGCAGGCCGGGTGCGCGTGAGCGCGTCAGTCGTTAGTAATATTTCGTTGCCTTCTCACGTTTTGCTATCATCGGTTTATTTTTATACAACTTGTGACCCCTGCCATCGCTTTCTTGAACCGTTGTCGCTTTCGGATTGGACTGTTGTAGAGACCAATAACAGGCAGAAGAACCAGTAGGAAGTTGTGCCCACATAGTGTCAGTATTGTGGTTTTTAGGATTAGGACGGCAGGAGCCTTTCATTGCACCCGCAGAACATTTATTAGATGTTATAGTTGATGATTACCATTGATATTTAAATAAAAGGTATCAATAAATAGTAGTTTTTAACAAATATGTGTGTTTTATTTAACCAATCTTTGGGATTTTTTTGCAGTGATACCCGGTCTATAATGGGGTTAACAAGTATTTAGGGGGTATTTAGAAGTACAATAAAGTAAATTACAACACATTTTATTTCTGTTGGTTTTACGCCCAGCTCCCATACAAAAATGCCCATGATCCTTTCCCGTATCACGTATCAAATTAAATCACAAGGAAATTATATTTAAGCTTTTTGTTGGTGAACATTTATCCAGTTTTAATTTTAAGCTATGCAAAGACAGAATCGCGAGGTCTACCAGCTCCCAAAGCTAGTATTACATTTTTCAACACACTTGCTCGTAAAGTGAGCCCTAATACATCGCTTTTAGGGCCATAAACCGAACTATAACAAACGCGTGCAATAATATATAAAACACTAGTTGGTTATAGAATGATCCCTACAAAGTTAAATAGGTAGCTTACTGCAAGTTCTATGCGAGTAAACAGAGCATTTTCAATTTAAACGGGTAATACAGTTATTTTTTTAGTAACAACAAAGAGGTTTTATGCCGCTGAAAATTCATTTGCATTTTTGGAATAAATAAATGTGTAGGTCCTTAATTAAGTCAAACAAATATTAATTATTATCAAATTATTCTTAATTTACAATATTTTGTTATAAAATATTAAGATATTTGCATTGTATCACTTAAATTTATAATTTTGAAGTAGGCTGTATGCTCACTAACCCCTTTGTTCGCAAAATATTCTTGCATTGGTCGTGTGAAAAAAACAAAAAAAAACCTGCGTGCCTTTTCTCAACATGATTATTATTTTGTTTTTGTCGTATTTCTTGCTGTGTGGTAAATTACTTTGTTTTTACCTCGCAAATGTCTTGAAAAACGTCGTATGAAACTCGTGAGCTCTTACTTATTGCACACTCGGCTGAGTTACGCCCTCGCCTTTTTTTTTAAACTAGGGGAACCCGTATTATTAGCTTCCGGCTGGTGAGCCGGTGAGTTTGGGGCTCCCCTCCGCTCGCCCATTCGATGAGCATGCTCGCCGGATAGACGCGCGGAGGTATACCCACTAAAACCCCTAGTGTCTTCTTCTGCAGTGCCGCCAAAGGACGAATGGGACCGTGGTATCAATCGCCACAGTGTCCAATGCGGCATTCCTGGCCAAGCCAGGCAAGTCCGAGTGGTGGGGATGACTCCCTCCCTCGCGAGCACATCTCTTCCCGGACCCCTTTCGTGTGAGAGGGGTGGGGAGCGCTTTGTGTCGTCTGCATGGAGTGGAGACATTGGATGTCTCCGCAACCCTGGGCAGGCAGATTTGCGTGCCTCAGACGACACAAAGCGCTCCCCACCTGCTGGGGGTTGGAGACGTCGACGACGTCAGTCGGACATCTCCTCTCTCTCTGGCACTTGTGCAGGCACCCGTGCCACGGCTTCCACGCGCCCTACACACTCAGGGCGTTTACTCCTAGTCACCGGAGGGGTGCATTTGACACTGCCCATAACGTGTCCAGCGGGCCGACCACTGTCAGCGCAGATGGAACACTTGGGCTCGGCTCCGCAGCCGGCTGCTATGTGCCCCGGCTTCCCGCACTTGAAACACAGAGCGCTTCTATCGACTTCTGAGGGGCACAACGGTTTGGTGTGCCCCACTCCCATGCATCGATAGCACCGCATAGGCAAAGGGGCCAACGCTCCCAACAAGCAAAAAACGGTTTTATAATTATCCTAAAACCAGGCCTATAAAGGACTTATAAACGTTTACAAGTCCGGAAAAGGGCCCATTTTATAAGTCTATCTGCACTTATAAGGTATTTAAAATGGCCCGTTGAAATGCTACTTACGCCAATAGTCCTCCAATAGTAGAATTATGTTAATCCAAACGTTCCTGTACAACCTACTACAGGCGGCTTACAGTAAAAAAATAGATTAATACGCTGTCAGCAATGCTTTTATAAGTTCATTCGTGAACAGTCGTAGATGTAATGCTATCGGTGTGGTATGCTTTGTGGATTGAGTTTAAACAGATAGAAAGGTAAGTAATGAGAATGATTTTCTACTAATGTCTGCGAGAGTTAGTTAATTACAAATTATTATTTTGTTGAGTTTATAGTTTTTGGCGTAATATATTCGTAGGGGAACATAAATTTTCTGTGAAATTTATCACGTTTTTGGTTAAAATTTTAACGCGCCTCTTGAAATTTTAATATTTACATAATAGTTATTAATATTTTGTTAAGGAACTATTAAAGGCAGCATCCATTTTATCAACTAGCATTTTGAAGTGTCGTTATAGTCCTTTAATAGGGATACTTGGTTTTATAATGGCATGTGTCAAAACCAAAGAATTCGCCATGTTTGTTACTGAATTTAGGGTTCAGAAATGCAAAACAAAAAAGATTGAAATTGAAATATTACAATAAGTGTTACTGTTGACTCATTTTAATAAACTTTTGACCTCCAATTTAAACCTAAATTAACCTTTCAAAAAGAGTTCAAGACTATAACAACCTTCAGATGTCTTCTTATAAGCGCTTATAAGTCTAAGTAACCGGAGCAATAACTCCTCAGAGTATATACTAGGGCATGCAAACCGGTTAACCGGATAACCGAAAAAACCGGATAACCGACAGAGTTTGGAACCCGGTTTTTTCTGGTAAAAAAACCGGGTTTTTCGGTTTTTTCGGCTATTTCACTGAAGACACAATTTACATTAAATTGTTCTTTTTTACTCAAAAATATGCAACAAAATACCAACATTTCAGTCAAGTAAATGTTTATCGCCTATGGTATTTAGGGGGAGCGCAAAGCGTGTAATAATATAGTGGTGACTTTTTATGCAACACTAGCACCACTCCTGCAAACAATTAATTAGGTGCCGTGTAAATACACAATTTATAAAAAATCCAAGCTGATCTGAAAAATCCAAGTAGATAGGAAGGAACCATAAAACTGAACAATATTTACTAAGGGCCCAGCTCTGAAATCGCGTAAGAAATTCAGCTGTTTCATACATTTTGATACTTTCGTTATTATTTTTTGTATGATACAGCTTCGGCATTAGGGGAATTTATTAACACGTTGTGTATAGTCATGCTAAATTATTTGTCTCAGTTTGACTCCACCGTGGCACCTACGTGGTACCACCCAAATAATATGTTGATACTTTTGACATTAATATGACGACCTTTATTACTAGTTACATAATGTTGTTGAATTACCAAATAGAGATACATAATTAGTCAACTCGACTGTAGCTACCTATTTTTTAAAGTTTATTTTGACGACTGCACCGCATATTGTGGACTATTCTTTTTGAGTGTATTTTAGTTTGTAGGTAGGAATAATTCTTTTTTTTTTGCACTTTGCGCCGAAGGGCTATCAGACCTCCCAAACATTAGAAATTCTATTATTTTAGGGACACTTGACATCTTATCACCTTAAATAAATTGGTTAATCATTTAATTAATAAGTTACATACAGTCCCTTTATTTATGAGTCTTAATTTGTAATTAAATTGGAATAATTTATACCTACCTACGAAAGAAAGCAAATAATTTCTGTTATTTTTATCATTTTTATAGATTTTTATTAAAAATAACCGAAAAACCCGAAAAAACCGGTTTACCCGGTTTTTGTTTTACGAAACCCGAAAAATCCGGTTTTCCAAAACAACCCGGTTTTTGCATGCCCTATATACTCCTGGTGTTGTCTGTTATAGGAGTCCAAGATTATAACGGCCTGCAGATGTTCTCTTATAAGCGCTTATAAGTCTAAGTAACCAGAGCAATTACTCCTCAGTGTATTTACTCCTGGCGTTGGCTCTTATAGGAGTTTAAGATTATAACGGCCTGTAGATGTCCTCTTATAAGCACTTATAAGTCTAAGTAACCGGAGCAATTACTCCTCAGTGTATATGCTCCTGGTATTGGCTCTTATAGGAGTCTAAGATTATAACGGCCCGCAGATGTTCACTTATAAGCGCTTATAAGTCTAAGTAACCGGAGCAATTACTCCTCAGTGCATTTGCTCTTGTTTTATGCCTTTATAGGAGACTTGGGCCTATAATGGCCAAGAAATATGATCTTGTAAACGGTTACAAGGTGAAATTACAGTAGTAAATGCACTTGAGTAAAAACAGCATCCATTTATGCTGTTAAAAGCGCAATAGCAAGTACTGATGTCATTATCGGAGCTCTATAAGTCCATATAGCCTTATAAATAACGTGTTTCAGGATAGTTTTGTTTGTTGGGCTTTGACCCGCGCGGTGCTTCATCCGACATTGAGCTTTCCCCCTCTTACTGCCGCTCTTGTTGCTGCCACCGGACATCTCAGCAGCATTCGACCCGTCCCTTCTGGTCCCATCTTGATCTCTTGGGCCAGTATCTTCTGCGGCTCACACCCAGCCTTCTCTGCCACAGCACTTACCACCTCTTCCTTTCGGACGGCCTCGTCTATACCTGCAACCAGCAGGTCCACCGTCTTCTCGGGCCGTCCTACTTTGGCCATTCCGGCGAGCACTGGGCAAAGTCTCTGCGCCAACAGATTCGCCGTAATGCCACTGGGATCCGGGACTTGCATTATCCTGGCCCCTGTTTGGCTCAATCTCATCTTGACACCGTCTGGTATTCCAATCTCCACAAGGAAGGCTTTCCTGGCTCTTGAAATCACGTCTGCGTAGGTGACCCCTCGCTCCTTGGCCTCCGGCAGAAGGGTCAGAACCACTGCCGAGGTTTTAGGGGGAGTAAGCTTCATCTTCCGGGCTGGCTTTTTGGCTGAAAGGGAACCAGCTTGCGTCGTCTTTGTCGTGTCTTTTCCGACAGTGGTGTAGGCTGCAGCTTTAGCTTTCCGTCTTCTCTTCCTCCTGCCACCAGTGGCCTCCATCCATTCGCTATCACGGTTGGTTGTGGGAGGCAACGCCGATGGGACAGGAGTCTCCAGTCGTTGGTCCTCCGGTAGAGGTCCTCTTGTAAGGGGAGGGAGACGCTCTCGGCGAGGCGCGCTCCTCAGTCGACTATCAATCGTCCTCTCTACTGCCTCCATCAGGGAATGCTTCAGGCTCTCAAGAGACTCAGCTTGTTCATCATCCAATCTATTGGATATCCGGCTACCGGATAGCTGAGTATTCATCTTCACCTTCAACTGGTTCACCTCTTTTGTTAGAGCAGCGAGATCTTGACGGAGGGACTCATTCTCTTGCTTGAGACGATCGACCTCTTTGGATCCCGCGGCCTCATCCATTCTCTTAAATAAACCACCCATTGCGAGGGCGGAGGCACGTACTTGCTCCGCTTCTTCAAAAGTCATGTATTGTGACTCCCTCGACAACTCTAACAGGACATTGGCCTCCTGTAAACCCTGCATGCCTAGTGTAGGTACCGTTTCCGCGGATTTCGTCTCCGTAGGTTGCGTCTCTGTTAGACGCGTCTGAGTTGGGCGCGTCTGAGTCGTCTTTTGAGCTTCTGTTTTCCCCTTGGTCTCAGAGGTGCGGGGCCGCAGGACTCTGCACGGTTGCGCTTGTAGTCGTGCGAGCTCTGCTTTCGCTTCTTCCGCCTTCTTCGCAGCTGCTGAAGCTGCCGCCTCTCTTGCTTCTCTAGCCTTTCTTTGGTTTTCGGTCCTCTTCTTTTCTTTCGCCCTAAATTTTCTCTCTTCTGAGTCCATACTGTCAAAAGTTGAATCGACATCTTGAGATTTTCTGTACTGCTCATCTTCTATTTCTCTTTCTGATTTTTCAATAGCAGAAGATTCGCTTCCCCTACTTCTGTTCTCCTCAGCACAGTTTTTGGTTGGACGCTGTGTGTTGTCCTTTACGCCTTTCGGTTTTTTAAATATTTCTGACTCCATTACTATTCCCACGATTATGGGGGATAAACGGTCCACCCGGGCAGAGACCCCTGTACCCGGGTAACCCTACTACACCTTGGGGGGCGGCAGTTAGCCAAGGGTGGCGATCTTATGCTGACCTCCTTCGTTAACCACCTGATAAACAGGCTTCCGGCACCTCGTCCTCAAATGCCGGAACTTTAAGGATTTTTTATAGAGGTTGTCTCCTCGTGGTCCCCATGAAGGCGACCCCCGTTCCCGCACTACGTACAGGGCTACGGTTTAAGTTTTTTATTGGGGTTGTCTCCCCTCGGCCCCCCGAAGCGGGCCCCTGGTCCTGCACTACGTACAGGATAACAAGAGGGTCGGTCTATTAGCCATCACTGCAAATGAAACCAAAGGAGTCATTTCCAGTGATACCCCGGGTGCACCGTCCCTCCCACTGTCGTTCGCAGTCCACGGATGAACTGGGACAAACAGTAGAGGGAACACGAGGAGGTTATCCGACCACGCACCCCGAGTTACGCCCTCGCCCGCGGCTCGGGCTGCAACCCACAGCCTTGTGTGCAATAAGCAACCTAAGCTAACTTGTATCATAATGTACTATTATGGTATACCTAATTATGTCGATACCGATAATTATGTCATCATCTTTAATTAACTATAATAGTTCTATGTATGTAAAGGCTTAAGCAAAAAGGGGTTTCCAGATAATTAGGCTTACCTATTTCTGTTAGCACATTTTTTTTCATTAAAACAGAAGTTTAGTTGCTAAAACTTATTTTCCGGTTGGTAAATAATATATTATGTATGATTATCACGTATGAAGATTTTCCCGCTTATCAAATCTTTTGAAATTAGATTGAAAGGTTTTCCCGTTATAAAGACACTTCAAATTAAAACCTTTCATTAATCCTACGCCTTAAGTCATAATTCTAACGTAAACACAATTTACTTAACTGTTTACACAGTGTTAGGTACTGGGTATTATGTAGGTAATAGAAATATTGCGGATAAAGCGGTAATATGGAGCCATTTATAAGAGCAACATTTTTATTTAAAGTCAATTTTAAAGATTCCTCTATTCATAAACAGTAGAAACATTGTATAGAAATATAGAATGTTTTATACACTTATGTCTGTACGTCATTTTGTATTGGACTTCGGTAATTTGAAGCCATTTATAAGGGCAACATTTTTATTTGAAGTCATTTTTAAACCATTATTCCAATTCCTTTATTCATAAACAGTATAAACTTCATTAAAAATTGTATAGAATGTTTTATATACTTATTGTCTGTATATTAATTGAATGTCATTTTGTATTGGAAGTGAAGTGACTAAACACATTAAACTATGCAAGTCTTAGTGAAAACTAAAAACTTTTTCTTCATAACTTGAAACGCTTTGTACGAATATTGTATATAATAAATACTGTATGATGTGTAATCATATGCCTAAAAAGTATGTTCTCCATTTAAATCAATTAAGACGTGGTTTATAAAAACATAATATACTAGTTTTAAATGGCATGAAATCATGTTAATAATTATACACTAGGTAATAATACTTAATTTGTAGGTGCTACAATTAAAGCTATAAAAAATCTCAAAAAAATATTTAATCACATAAAATAGGATTTTTGACCATTACTTTAAATTGGCCATGGATGATCATAGTCTTAAATACTTTGTTTTTAAACTTATTGGGGTAAAAAAGTTGTTCCTTATTTGACCGCTGTATACAAACTTTACCGGGTTTCCCCTTTGTAAAAGTTAATCATATCGTTAAACAGAAGTGCGTACCATACTAGGATTAGATAGGTACCTACTTAGGTATACTAAATTTAAATAACAAGATAGTCCTACGTATCTGATAGCTTTAATCAAATTGTAGCGGAAATGTTTAAGAAACAGATAACGATTTAAAAACTTTAAAACAGAAAAGTTACCATATTTGAATGAATTTTCCTTTTCAAGATTGTAAAGAAATCAGCCGTTTCTTTTATATAATTATTAACAATTTGTACTAATATGCATAAATTAATATTGATTGCTGGTTTTGGTTTAGATTTATAAGCTCTATAATATTATGTGAATAAGACGCTATGATAAGAAATCGCACATTGCAATCAAATTAATTCTATTGACTTGATTAAGCAATATCGTAATTTATTGGTTAATGCATATAACGTTGTTCATTATTTCATTATTCATTTTAATAATTTGTTGCACTTAAGTGTGTGTACTTAACTACTGCTGATTAGTAAGATTTCGTTAATTCCTAAAAGCATTACTCACCCATCATGCTGAATAAAATCATCCTGTTAGTGAAACAAACAAATACCTATCTATTTATTGGGAAAAGAGATATCGTGACGAGTTTACACATATTTTTTGTCGATTTTCTGATGACAATACGTCATCAGAAAATCGAAAAAAATATGTGACGAGTTTACAATAATAAAAGAACTTCAGTGACGAGTTTACAATTACCCTCTAATTCTACAGCAACGGTGACAGGCTACCTAATCTAGTTCAAATAGTGTTATATTGTTTATGTTGAGAGGTTGTTTGTTTATTTGTTTGTTTGAGCGCAAACGCAAATGTTGCCATTTTTCTCCAGAACGGTTAGACCGATTTAGATGCGGTTTTCTGTAATCGGTTTGTAGGTTGTCGGCGATGGTTCTTAGATAAGTGTTATGGTTTTTAGCCACTAGGAGGCACTGCAGTTATCATTACAATTTATCTCGTTAACGGTTTGACTGATTTAGATGCTTTTTTAGGGTTTCGTACCCAAGGGTAAAAACGGGACCTTAGTACTAAGACTCCGCTGTCCATCTATCTGTCTGTCTGTCCGTCTGTCACCAGGCTGTATCTCATGAACCGTGATATAGCTAGACTGTAGATTTTTTTACAGATGATGCATTTCCATTGCTGCTAAAACAACAAATCCTAAAAACAGAATAAAATAAATATTTAAGGGCAGCTCTCATACAACAAACGTGATTTTTGCCGTTTTTTGGTACAGAACCCTTCGTGCGCGCTAGTTAGTATCCGTTAAAAAGTGTTTTATTTCACACACAAGTGCAAAATATTGGTTCATTTGGGTTTGGCAGCCCCCACGGATTTTCTTACGTTTGTAAGTTCTGGATAAGTGGATAACTCTTGGTGGGTAACTTTTAGTCAGGGGATTTTCGTAATAAAAAATATTCAACTCTTCTAGGTAGCTATTTTTTTCTTTATCGATTCTTTCTAAGATTCCGGTTACCACAATATGATTTTATTAACTTGAACATAATTCTTAAGTTATTTTCTGTCAAGATTTTTTTAGAACCTAACTAGGTATGCGTAGAACCTATGAAGTAGGTCGAACAAAACAATTTTCGATGTAAGTTGACTCTACTTAATAATAATTTGACCCTATTTGTTTAACAAAGTACACATCAGCTTCTAGTAAAGCAAACTAGACAGACACACGTTCATCCCTAATGATATGGCTATCAATAAATAGTGAATACGTATATAATTTTCTTTTCGCCAGGCGTTATCAGAAGGCGCCGGCGCAGTTTAGTGGTGGGGATATGATTTGCTATACTTATATACGCGAAGCGGCGCGCCTCATTCAATCCGACGCGAACACCGTACGTGTAAGAACGTTAGTATAAATCTCTACGATGTGTAAAGTGTGTAACGCTCAAAGTCCCGTGGTGGCTGCGCCTCCACCGCCGTCGCCCGCGCAGACTTCCGCCAAAAACCTGGAGAGACTGAAGCGAAAACACAATATTGTGACGGACCCCAACAACGAAGAAAAGCAGAAAGAGGTTGCGTACCAACCCGACCTGCTCGCAGTCTCTACCCAATTCACAAAAGTTGGATATGATATCTTCAAATCGACGCTGGTTCGTCTCCAAGAAACCAAAGCCTATGTGTAAGTCAACTTTCTTTTTTTTTGACGAAAGGCACGCAACGGCGAACGATCTGGTTTATCAGCCAGGCCGTTGATGCGTTTATGTCATCACCATTGTTAATATTACGTATGCTTTAATTTTTTTGTTAATAAACTAACCCTTTGTCGACGAATTTCTCTAGAACCGATTTCAAACATTTCAGTAGTAAAGTCAAATTGTAATGTTAATATTTTCCGAGATTTTAAACTATTAATTGGATCCCATGCATGTAAATTGTAGGCACGTGAATGCTGATTTCAAACTGTTTGCGATTTCGCCACGTGTGTGTGAAATTATACGATAGGAAATTAGAAATGGGGAAAGAAAAGCCTTTTCTTATTTTCTTAAGATTTCTCTTTCTCTTTATGCAAACTTCATAAGTTGAATTTCTGAATTGTGAAAATGTTGGCGTGTTCATTAGTATCCAGACAGTTTTTCAGTAGTCAGTCTGAATGTATTTTTATTTGTTTCTAAGACAACAGCCCTGACTCATTAGCTCCAGATATAGATCTAGATCTCTACCAACGGACCGGTGCGGAGGTCGGTCTGTCTATCACGAATTAATTTCACGCACAAATCTATTGAAAGGAAACTTTTTAGTTTAAAACCTTGATCATATCAGCGGAGCTGTTATCAATTTGAAGTGGATTTCAGTCATTCTTTAAAATTATTGTCAATTTCAGTTAATTTTTTCACTAAACTCGATTGAAACTACTTAGATTGAAATCTTTACTATAATATGATTATTTTATTACCTATTATTGATAACTATGCAGCCGCCCGCGGTTTCACCCGCGTGGTTCCCGTTCCCGTGGGAAAATCGAGATAAAAAGTATTCTATGTTTTAATCTAGGCTATCTACTATATGTGTGCCAAATTGAAACCAAATCCGTTCAGTAGTTTTTACGTGATTGAGGAACAAACACACAAACATTCACATTTATAATATTAGTAGGAAGTAGGATTATTGATGACTATCCTAAATTTTCGAAAAAAATACGGGGAAAAATTATTCTATATAAGTATTCAATTTCTTGACAAATTGTTTTATTTAACACATAAAATGATTCTGTAATTGCCTACTTACAGACGTATTAAGGAATTTATGAATTAGTCAAATGTCCAAAAAACTCTAGTGTTAAACACTGTTCAAAAATGTGTTCATAAAATAATCATGCGCAATTTTATTCAAACTTTTATTTATTTAACTTTTTTACACAAAAAATCAATCAAATATTCAAGTCTAATCCACTTCAATATTTCAAAACCTCAATTGTCATTTATTATGACTAAGACTTCTATTAATCTGTTATCAATGCAACGACCGTAGGAAAATTTCGTATCGTCCCAAAACCCTTGTGACTTCTCTTCGACTTGATACGCAATAAAATCTTTTATCTTTAACAAAGAGGAAACGTCACAATATACGTTATCAATAAGTTTACGTAACGTTATTAACGCCGTTACCAGCTGAAACTTGAAAAATATCTATTTAGTTTGCGCTCAAAACAATAATAGAAAAACTGCATTAAACAGCATCCAATACACGATAAGAAATATTGAAAACAACATACTTTTTGACAAAAAATTGGTTTACTTAATATCAAATCAATACATATGAAATTATGAGAAACAGTTCCGGGACAAGCGATGAGTCTATGGTCACCCTAGATGTAGGAAAATCTGGAATAATTAATTAAGTCACCATCATAGGAAATAAATTCTAGAGTTCAGCAAACAAATAATAATTTATGTACAAATAACAGATGCGATTACTTGATATTTGGGACTTCTTTTCCTTGAAAAGTTATTTCAATTTTCGCATATCACTCAACCAAAACAGGGGACCTAACGGAAACGGCAGGATATCTATTTCTGATATTTGCGGAAGTGGTCAAAAAGACTTCCGGAAAAGGTTTGGACTCCGCCCAAAAGAGACACCTTTTTATAGGTACAGTACAGTAGGTAGAATCTTAGAGTGAATTATTATGGTAGAGTTATGCACACCTCGCGCCAGGCAGGCAACAAAGTTATATGGGATGGGACTTGCCCAGATGATACCCTACCCAGCCTCTGTAGGCTCGTCGAAGGGTTGAGGGGGATTCATACCGACTAAACTCTCTACTCTGTGCCCTCAAAGACTGCTATACTGTCAAAGATTACTGTGCCCTCAAAGACTACTGTGCCCTCAAAGGTTACGTGCCCTCAAAGACTACCGTGCTCTCAAAGACTACTGTGCCTTCAAAGATGACTGTGCCCTCAAAGACTACCGTGCCCTCAAAGTCTACTGTAAGTCTCTGTCTCCAAAGTGGGGATGTCCACAATCGGAAAAGATGAATGGGATTGGCATAAGTTTTCGCCAACAAAAGATTCTTAAATTTTCAAATCCATACATCCTATGGAAGCAAAAATTGTCAGTGTCATTACAAATGGCTAGGGGAGCTGATTTTGTTTGACCCTGGTCAGTATCGCTTGCTTTGACCGGACCAGAAGCCATCCCGGTTCATCCGGGCCAACGTCGCGGGAACATGGAGACCCCTGCGTTACGTGCACCAGAAAACCTGCGCCCGGGCACGTTTCCTTCTTCATCGAACGTTATGTTTATAGTTTGTAAAACCAATGATCTTGTTATCATAAAAGAGTTTTGCAATCATTGAAAAATGGACTTAAGGTGTAAAAAGTATGAACGGATAGGGCGCGTGCCCTTGGGAGAATGTGAATTGGTTCAGGAAACGAAATGAAAAAGGCTCGCATTTGTATTGTTGATTATACGTGATTGTACTGATTGTACGTATGTACGTACAACTGCAGTGTTTGTTCTCTCATTCATAGCTCTCAATCTAATTTATTTATTACTTAACTTTAACTTGACTCTGTTTACCGAAGAAGTGGTCTGGATAAGAATAGCTTAATGCTCATTATCATTATTAATATGAGTTTTCAAAACAACTGAAAAATTTCTTGATTTTTGCTTCTTTAGAAACACTTTGTTTACAGTCACACATTTTTTACATTGTAACATGGAATGTTATCATCGCAGTTCCTAATGTAAGTAGCTATTACAAGTTTTAAACGTTTCAGTCATAAAATCAGTCGTTTTACGGAATTTCTAATTATCTGGTAAGTTACACGTTAAACGTCACTTAGACCATAAAGTGAGGTAAGCCAACATAGTTGCTATGTTAACCAGATCATTTAATGACTTCTTTAAATGAGTCAGTCGAAGACTTCTTTGAAAGTATTTGATGACATTCCATGTATTCTGTGGACATTCTAGGTAAAAATAACAATAGCGATGCATTGCTCACATCTAATCTTCATCAATATCCGTGTTCGCTCATTCAGAAATTCATCTCACCTCAAATCCATGAATTAAATAAAAAAATGGCTTTCGAATACCTCTAATTAAAGTAATTATTCAAATTCTGCTGACCTGCAAAATATGATCAATAGATTTTTTTAACGGATTGTTACAAAGTATAAGCTACATCCCACTTAAAATGTTTAAGTGATAAAATTGACCGCAGAACTTACTAGAATATTAACTAACACCTCTTTCTGTTATCGGACGTCGACTCTTAGCGTTTTATTATGGTCCTCAATCATTTATAACAACGTAAGATTTATGTAAGGTCGATCATGTTATAAATACGTAGGTTAATTACGTCTTAAGATCAGTCCTTTGTAAAAATACATGAAAAATTGACAGAATCTAATAAGTGTTCATATTTGTAAAAAAATATTTAATTGCAATTTCGCTTCGCGTGCGGTAGTTATTGTTATGTACCTACTCTTATGTATAACCTACCTTTGAATAGGAGACTTATTTTTTTTATCGATAATAAATAACAAATAAACGTAAGTCGTTAATATCACCTATAAAGTTAAATGTAATGAAAAAATATTTACTTCAAATATCTACCTATGATTTAATTCAGAATGATTTAAATAGTGCAATATACTTAAGTGGAACATGAATCTCTGTATTATGGTGTAAGTGATAGGAATACATTTCACAATAGTATCGTTACTAGTGAAAAACGATAAAACATATCATTTTATCATGACAAATGAGATGATTGTTTCATCATTATATATCCAGCAAAATCTTGATTTCTGCAGTCAGAGATTGTTGCATTCAACAAAAAACACATTTTTAATGTCTATCTTTAAAATAGATTATGATCAGTGAAAGTTTTTAATACAGGTTTTGTGTTTCAAGCTAAATTCACTACATGATTAGATAAAGCCATTAAAATATAATACGTTTGAATTAAAAACTCTAATCTTGATTTTAAATAATTACCTAATAAAGTGTGAATTGAAATGTAGCCTTGCATTCAACTTGTATTGTAGATACATTTATCTTTTTGGCGTCATCTTGATATCCAAGTGGGTGTCTTTATGATCTATTGATTGCATATATATATTTTAAAACAATGTCACAAAAATACGACGTGATTGAGAAGAAACAAACAGTTAGGTTATCTTGTTTGGTTATCTTGTACAAAACTGTTTTTTAGTGCATGCCGGCAGCACTGGCGCCAATATAGAGATCCTGTTCATCTTAATCTCTATAAATACAACAAAAAGTACGACAAAAGCTCGAGAAGACTCGAATACAAGCTCTGTTACTTCCCGTGTCAAATGCAAAGCTGCTGTTACATAAACGTGTACCGAAAAAGACGCGTATTTGTGCGTCGTCACCGCCAGCAGTTGGCAATCGGTGCCAAATCCAAGACCACTGACATTCTAGTTGCTTGTTTTCCGTGCTGCACACAATGCAGCAGGGCTGCCTCCTAGCATGACCTCGGAAAAGCGAAAACATAGCGTTTTTGACAGTTGAGTGTCGATAAAACGCTTTATTAGGCGATATAATTATTTTTATATCATGTTACGGTGGTCATGCTAGCGGCTTGAATCGTTCGATGCTGAGATTCGATATCAATGGGAGGAAACTATTTTTTTGTTTGGTACAAATAATGTCACCCACCATATATTCCGTCCGTGACTTTGTTCGCATAAAATTATTTTTTCCGTGGGTACTACGGAATATAATATAACCTATGTTACTCAGGGATAGTGTAGCTTTGTATGTTTAAAGTTTGGATTTGTAGATATCTTCTAACTCACCAAACTTCAATACTTCAATACAACCCTAGCTGAAGTGTCTTGTCTACTGGAGAATCTGAATAATTTAAGCTATATTTAGGTTTAGGTACCTACTACTTACGAGTTAATGTTGCTTCTAAATGGACACTGAATTTTTAACTGTAACAAGAGTGGGTAGAGTTCTTGTAATATTATGTACAAGTACCTTTTGTACTTGTTAGGATCATTAAAACATTAGTTAAGTACTTTAAACTATTAAACATTTCCTACCAAGACTAAAGTACTTAACTTAGTTTCTTATGTATTCATAATTTTATTTATACAAATTAAATTGTAACTTGTAGGTAGTAAGTAAAACCAAGCCGGAAAAAGCTTTTCTTTAGTTTTCTCTTTTTACATATAACTCTAGCGTGAAGATTCTTCAAGCAGCATTTTTTTGCCTTTACAAGAAAGTAAACCGACATAAGCGACCACATATGCGTAAAGTCTGTCCTTTGCTACACTGGCGCCGCTGCAGCTGTCATAAATAAATCTACAGTTTTATATTTATCATTGACATTAAACGGCCTTTAAAACGGAATTAAACGTAAGACGAGAAGATATCAGAATTACCTGATATTGAACTCTACGTAACTGAATTGAATTAAGTTAAGTACTTGGAAAATTTTATAGAAGTATAAATGCTAAAGATAAAAACAGTGACAATGACAATAACTTGATTTAAGTTAAGTTATAGTTAACCTATTACCTACTTGTTTATTTGTTAACTCTCAGTCATTGGCTGCATCTCCGTGAAAATAGATTCTTCATTTTTATCGCTTTATTTACATTTATAGTGCTATAATCACTCACAAGTTATATACTGTTAAGTTTTTGTTTCCATTGAAACCTAATATGGTACGATTTCAAAAAGTGCCTCGTACATCGTTCTAAGACCCAAATAGTCGACAAAATTCCCACTGGTTCAATCCATAAAAACACAATAAAATAAGTTAACTTTTTCTTTAACTGTAAGTCCAATCAAGCCTAAAGGCCACAAACCGAGTGCACATTGCATCAATATGCCTTATAATTTAAACTCAACGTCACTTCAGAGCAATTAACTGTAAGTACTAAATATAGGCATGCTGTAAATGAATTCTCAGTGAATACCTACTCGTTCTTGATTTACATCTTGAATTTGATTTATATTCGATCAGTAGATATAATGAGTGTGCAAGTACTTTTTGTTTTTTAGATTTGTGAAGAGAAAATGGATAGTATCTGCAACTTCTTTTAAGATCGGCTTCATTTCAAATTCTTTGTAAGTAGTATAAAGATGAATCTGAAAGTGTCTACTGGAAAATTTGAATAATTTAAGCTGTATTTAGATTTACTTATACTTGCTTAAAGTCACGACATAATACTACTTATTAATGGCTACTAAATTTGTAACTGTAACAAGTATCTAATGGTAGAATGGGTAGAGTTCTTACAATGTAACGTACGAGTAAAAATACAAAAAAAGCAAAAGAGCAGGATACAAAACAAAAACATTATTGATATGGAGACTAAAGAGCCTGTCTCGGCGTATGTAAAATGCTAAAATCGAAATGCAAACAAGGCATGTTTGTCTTCGAAGCCTTTCACTCATCGTCATCGCATCACATTTGCGTCAAACGCAAATAATCCGTAATGGAAATATTTCCACCTCATATAATGCGTAAAGATGAAAACATGGCGAATGTTACACGCGCCAATTGATCCTTAGTTACGTGATCATTGTTACTACTCTTTATGGAAGCAATTATTGCGATATTATTCTTTTAAATAAGTTTAACAATACTGTAAGAATAATCCTTTTGACAGGCATTTCTCCTTTCAACTCTATTTTTTTTATTTTGCTACGCGAGCTTTACCGTACCGTAACTGTATGATTTTTTGCTTATATATTTTTTGCGTTATAAAGCTCGCGTAGCAAAAAAAAGTGTTCTATAGAAGACTTTATGCAAAATATTAGGTGATCTGTGGGTCGCAAAGGATTTAAATGTATTCTTAACTCATTGCTCATTAACAGCCCTTGGAATATTTATAATGGAAATCAGTTTGACGCGATCTCGACAGACTTTCAGGGCGTTAATACTAGTAGGTATGCTAATTGTATACTAATTATTGTCTCAGTCAGATGTCTATTTATGTTGCACATGTTTGGAAAACAACGTAAGTAGAAATACAGTTAATTTACATACAGTTATTTTAATTAGAAGTCAACAAGAGCCTCTAATATGTAATTTAAAAAAGTAAAACGCTCTGCCAAGTTTATCAAGAATGACCAACTTGCTATTATATTTTTCAAGTAAATAAGTATATACAGTCTCCCTGATGGTTCCATTGACTAAGTAAAAGCTCTCTCTAATTTCAATATATTATAGAATCATCCAACTCTCATTTTATCCCAAATCTCGTATTTCGATGAATAATTAATCAGTGCCGTGGTTTCATACCTTTTGTAACTGAAAAAAAATTAAGGTACACCTACCAGTGCGAGGGGTGAAATTATGGCGAAGGTAAGCCGTTCCACAAAAATGACATGATCTGCATAGTGGATCGCTTGGTTGGGATTTCTAAAAGGTAAGCCGATGGGAATCGGCTTGTATGGACCCTTCGCCACTGCCTACTTTTTCTCTCTTAACTGGCGGTTATATTTCAATTTATTTGGCACATAGGTAACTTGTACCTAAACGGTAAGCGTCGGTGACGTCAATTGCTATTGTAGCTATTCAAATGATTGCGTATTTTTAAATGTGTACTTTGAGATCTTTGTTACATTGTCACTTTGGTCGCATATAAGTAAATAATCTGTAACATCCATTGTCACAAAAACTCTAAAGGCAGATACGAAACATGACAATACGGTTCACAAGTTCATTGCTTATCACAACTATCACCTCCTAAGTAAATACTGATCATAATCATAATCATTTATTGTGAAACATAGGTACTTCGAGAGATTTTCACAAATATTATGCAGGTAGAGCAATTATTTACCACGTGGTATTTACCTACTAACCAGATGGCTAGACGGTGTGACGTAAAACTTCGCTTTATCTGTACAAAACGGCGTGCAAACAAGTCGAGCGTAGTCATAAGGTCATCTGACTACGAGTTTTGACCTTGCAACGACGTCACTCATCTCAGCTGTTAGGGATCACTACCTATATACCTAACTGTTACTTCAGTGATAGTCCGTCAACAAACGAGTGGTAGAGTGCGCGTACGGGCACCTAAGCGATTTCTTCAGAAATGTGTATAGGGTGCTTAGGTTGTGAACATACTAAAAGTCCTCTCATTAGGAAGTGAGCGGAAGAATAAAAGTTGTACAGAATTTCTTATACTTACTTATATTTATTTATTCGGTAGAAGGACACTTTTCTCTGCGACGCACCGTTTTGGAAATATTAGCGAAAAATCCAAAAGTGAAAACTTTAAACCTCCACAGATTGAAATATTAAGACACTTGCGTGTCTATACACCGTCATTTTGTAGTCGTTTTAATTAGCTTAAGGGTGTGTTGTACCAATGAAACTAAACATTTTTGCCCAAGAAACATGGGTCGAAAAACGACAAAAAATTTAGGATCTCCCATACGTTAGTTAGTACGGCTAAAACATTTTATTAGTATGGGAAAGTCAAAAATTTTTGTCGTTTTTCGACCCATGTTTCTTGGGCAAAAATGTTTAGTTCCATTAGTAGAACACTCCCTTAAGTTAATTAAAACGACTACAAAATGACGGTGTATAATGCAATATTGTAGGCTATTTCCCATCCCATGTGCGTAAGATTCATTCAACAACTCGTCATTTAACCTTTCCCGTGGCGATGTCAAACAATACAGCTTTTCTAATGTTGTCGCTATCTGCATAACGACAGTATAGATAGTGATTTACCGGCAGTAGATTCATATGTAGATTTACTCACAAAAGCAGTTAGAGGGAGGATATCAGCCTCCCTACTCAAATGGCCAATTTTCTATTCGTTTGAACGCTACGCTTACTTTTAAAGCTTAAATATGAGCAATAGATGATTAAATCACATGTCGCAAACTTATGTAAATCACATACTTCGATGTATTGTATGAAATTGTCAAGCTTACGGCACGTAATTTTATAGTTTACTGCTTATTTTCAAGTTTTAATAGTAAGCGTAGCGTTCAAACGAATAGAATGTTGGCCATTTGAGTAGGGGGGCAGTTCCTCAATGGTGAGGAGTCCGGGTGTAGTGCGCTTACACTTTCGGCCTTATCGCTAAACATCAGCGCCCGCGGTATGGGTTCGTATATCATATCGACCTCGATATGACTAAAATATGTATTAAACGGCGTCGAAACATATTTGACAGGACGATAAAGTTCGTCCTTCGATAAAGAATTTGATCACGTCGACAGAAATCATTCATTCAGTGTGTTTTAAATTCGTTCTTTTGGCGTTGATAAGTTTTAGAAAAGGATCGCACTACACGCGCGCATACTGTACTGCGCGCGTGTCGCGCTCTTTTGTCGACCACCTTTGAGTAGTAGCATAGCCTTCTATAATTGCAAGCCGTGAACATAAGTTTGGCAACGTCTGTTACTGTCAGTTCGTGGTCATGTCGTCGGCCAGTCTCCATACTAAATGTATGGGAATATTTCAATTTTAAGAGGTCGATATTTTTTTTCCTACCAATCGTGTGAGGTTAAAAATATGAAAATAATTTAGTTCCTTTATTGAAATGCTTTGTATATTAAACAATAAGAAAAATATCAATGTTAACTAGGAAAAAATGGCTGTCAAAGATGTCATCTTTTTTGTTGATTTTCTTCAGCAGGGAGTTGATTAACACGCCCTCTAGCAATAAATTATATATCATTAGAAAGATCTTTTAAAGACAAATATTTGCTGTTAATATACTTTATATCAATTGTTTATACTTTTGGAGTTAAAGGTTATTAAAGTATAAAAGTAGTTTATTGTCTATGGGAGTTGAATTACCCCACCTCTAGCAATAAATGATATATCATTAGAAAGGTTTTTATATGATAAATATTTGCTGCAAACACACTTTTTATTAATTATGAGTATTTTCGGAGTTTTAGGTCATTAATGTTAAAAAAATTGGTCAAGTTCAGAGCGTTATAACTCTCAAAGTACTAATAGTTGACGTTTATTGTGGTACAATAAAGTGTTTCAAATTTAAATACCTTTCCAATGATGTAAGATTTATTGCTATCAGAGGCTTAGATCAAAAATACTCATCGTACTAAAGGACTCCCGAAAAGTTCAAATAATTTGACTCAAACCGTATGTCCTAATAAATAAATAATAATAATAAATATAAAATCTTTATTGAAATAATCTTACATCACAATTTACAACTAGTTTAAACATAGACAATATAGGAAAAACAAATAATAAATAATTATTAAAATAATATTAAACTATGTGCTTGACCACATGCGATGTTGCCGTTCTGCTCACTTCATGGCTTGGAAGATATAGAAGGCTATGGTAGTAGTCAAAATGCGCTAATTAAACTGTGCAAGATGGCGGCTCATTGTGATCATCCTCGCAGTGCGCGATCATTAGTCGCACTTGACATTTCGTGACATAGATAATATAATTTATCGAATGATCCATTCACTGTGTCATAATTTTGTCAGGTTTCATAATATGATAAAAACTCGATAAACAGTTTATCGATTGTGCCATGCAACGGGCGCAGGTGAGGTGAATGCCAATATAGGTAACCGTCATTTTTTTCCAAAACATCTTAACGACGACATACGACTAAAAATCGACTAAAACTATGTAGAGCAGTGAAAAACTGTACTGATTCTTGAACTATTTAGCATTGAAGTTCGAATATAGTTTGTAGTGCTCATTAATTACTAAACTATGACTGTAAATATACCCTCCCCATAATGATTTATGACCTATAAACTGATTTCGTCAGCTGTTCAAGTTACTAATATTGTTGGCACTTGATGAGTTACCTGTGTGTAAATGAAACAGAGCTACTGGACTGCTCTCCAATGAACTGTTTACTTATTTCCTGAACCAATATTAGTATAGCATTAGAAGTGTTGATAGTAAATATTTATAAACAATGTAGACAAAAGAAGAGCTAATAATCGAGGTTGATAATAATTATTATAGATTAATAATGGGAAATCTCTTGGCAATAAAATTTGCATTAATTAAATATCATCAATTTTAATGAAAAATTGGAATCAAATCATGTTCTATATAAATCTCATAATTATCAATCATATGTTTTATCTAAAAACAATCATTTCTTTATGACACAATCACAGCCTACAGTATTGTACTAGAGACGGCGGCTGTGTCAATTCGCTTCTTGACGTCAAGACCAAGAAAATATTAAGTGTGACTTGATTACTTGTTATGTATTAATATTTTTTTTTTGAAATAAGTTTGTACATACTTACAGTGCTCAAATTTTTTTATACAAAAATGTAAAATGTCAAAAAAAATTCAAAAAATAAAAAACCCGCCTGCATAAAAAGACAAGTCAAAAGATTAAATATTAAAGGCAACATAATATCATGCAGTCGGAGGCATGCAATAAAGAAAGTGACGTTATGGATGATTTGAATTATGCAGCTAATGATTTATTCTTTATGACTTAAAACTTTGAAAATACCTTAAATTGCTTTAATTGTTATTAAGCCGTAGGTTTGAGGACTTTGACATTGTGGTATAGCCACAATAGGATTATAACCTTGCATCTCGTACTTTTATCGAAATATACAATCGGTAATAAATCATTATAATCTTGCTCAGAACGCGATCCATCGATCGATTTATCGATAGTACCTATACAAACAGCCGTAGCATCGTGACAGCGTTATATCTATGACAATTACGAAATACTATAAGATTTTGTGAATAAATATTAATGTAGGTAAGTCAGAAAAAAAAATACATCGCTATATATTATATACATAGGCCGCGATTTTTTTAATTATCTTATTTAATATTTAACATTATATAAACACGCCCTCTCGCCGTAATTCTGTAACATAGATCTGTATTTTACCCACATAGTTACCTATTAGTTATTTAGTCCATTATTTTAATTACCCGTGAAAACTTGTAAATGGCTTATATTTACTTATTTTGTAATTACTCATATTCATATTGTATCTCACAGCTGTTTTCCTAACAAAATAAAATAAAATATTAATTCCTTTGGTACCTATTACAAATATGGATAAGATAAGATTTTTGATTCGATGTACGAAAAAATAAAAAGTAAGATCTTATAGTGCCTTGAACATATTATGGTATGTAATATAACATATAAACGTATAAGTAGGTACTTACAATAAAGTAAAAGTCGTTGATGTCGTATGTATGTGTAAATTACCACGAATCACCTTCATCATAATATGTATGTGACATCGATCGAATCGCTTTATATTATTGCTTAAATACTGAGAAATGAAACGTTCTCGGGAATCATTTTCGATACATTATTCATTCCACAGTGCTGCTACCTGCCGCGGTGCATTTCGTAAGATGGCTACCGGAAATGCCACATTTTGAAGTTTGGACTGATATGAACCACGAAAAGTTTTGATCAAGTTTTCCACGGACAGGACTGAAGAGGAAAAAAAGTTATGATTACATACCAATTAAAACATTCGTGATCGAGAACAAAAATTACAAGTTACATTGTGAATGAATTCCCTTCATAGTAATGGTTCCTATTATAACATATCCTGTATGTTATCTGTAGGTATCGAATTATGTGGGATCTCCGGCTCACTACCACACCAAGATAGGCACACTATTATTCAGTAACTTTACAGTATTTCTCTCGGCGTCCTTTTTATCAATCTTAGCTAGCCCGCCATTATCCACTCGTCTGACAGCTGCAGTGTTGCCCTCTTGTGCGTGTGAGACAGAGTATAAAATATCTATTCCATAGATACAATCAAATACAAACACTACATCCCTTCCTTATTAAAAATTTATTATTATTTTACTCGCACTTGGAGATCACAGTAGTCCAAATAATTGGAAGTGTAATTAGGATAACAATCAACTATCACAACAATGCAGTTATGAAAATAATAAATGTATTCTGTAAAGATCACAGCAAAGTGCTACATTATCATTTAAGAACAACTAATCATTTTAGTAACGTTATAACAATATTTAAAAGATCACAACGAGGTACTCATTCAACTTGAACAAAGAATCATTAATGTAGTACTTATCAGACTTACATTATCATAAGGAACAAAGAATCATTTCAGTAACATTATAACAATATTTTAAAGATCACACGAGGTACTCAATCACCTCCAACAAAGAATCATTAATGTAGTACTCATTCGAGTTACATTATCATTAGGAACAAAGAATCATTTCAGTAACATTAAAACAATATTTTAAAGATCACACGAGGTACTCAATAACCTTCAACAATGAATCATTAATGTAGTACTCATTCGAGTTACATTATTATTAAGAACAAACAAAGAATCATATCAGTAACATTATAACAATAGTTTTAAAGATCACACGAGGTACTCAATCACCTTCACAAAGAATCATTAATGCAGTACTCATTTGAGTTACATTATCATTAGGAACAAAGAATCATTTCAGTAACGTTATAACAATATTTTAAAGATCACAACACAGTACTCAATCAACTCCGCAAAGAATCATTTTATAATACTGTTATCACAATATAAGTAGCATTAATAAAGTCTTAAGCAATCACAGCAGAGTAATTCAGTCATTTAATGTACTTACTATTTAATTAGAAAATCATTCAGAGTAAAGAAATATTACAGCTACTTTACATATCTTTTTCATTCATGTCCCCATTACCTAAATCATCTGAAACCGCTTTCCATGTACCCTCTACTTTCTTTAAATGTAATACATTCCTTCGCAACCTTTGTCCCGTTTCTTCATTTCTTACTGTGATGTCTCCGCCTACAGCTTTTTCTACTATATATGGAGTAGGATTAAAATCAGTGACTAACTTATTAGCTTTTTCCATTTCCTTCACATAGACTTTATCTCCTTCCATAATTCCTACGTCTTGTGCTTGTCGCTTCCTATCTGCGTACTCCTTTCCCTTTTCTTTTTGTAATTTATCTCGATCTCTAATCTCAGAGTCATTACTTTCTTCTTTTCCTCTGTTTATATTATGTTTTAACATGGGAATTTTATCTCTATTTGATCTTTTAAAAAATAATTCCGATGGCGATTTCCCAGTTGTAGAGTGGGGAGTCGAGTTATACATCATTAGATATTCATATAAGACATCTTTAATATCACACCTTGAGAGTTGGTTAATTTTCAGCCTCTTTAATATATCCCTGTTTTGGCGCTCGACTTCGCCATTCATCTGTGGCCAATAAGGAACTGTGTTAAAAAGTCTTATACCACATTCTTTACAAAAATTCTTGAATTCTTCACTGATAAACTGCCGTCCATTGTCTGCTGTAATTGATACTGGGTATCCTAACCGACTAAACATTTCTTTTAGAATTGCAATTATTTGAGCGCTAGTTATAGATTTTGTTATTTTAATCTCTTTGTAGCGACTATAGTAATCGACTAATACCAATAAATATTCATTGCTCGGCAGGGGTCCCAGTAGATCCATGGCGACATCTACCCATGCCTCTTCAGGTAGTTCTCGCCGTTTCATAGCTGAGGGATGACTTGGCAACCCCACTAATGTACATCCTTTACAACTCTTAACTAATAATTCTACATCCTTGTCAATCCGTGGCCACCACACTTTTGATCGCAAGCGTCCCTTCATGGCAATGATTCCGGGGTGGCCCTCATGAGCTGCGTCGAGTACTTGTTTCCTTAGATTATTTGGAATTACAATCCTATTCCCTCTCAAGAGGATATCTTCGTAAAAACACAATTCATCTTCAAAAATTTTATACTTTTTTATACTTTCATCCCACTGATTATCAATAGTCCTTTCTTTACTTTGTTAATTTCCAAATCTTTTACTGAGCTCTTAATAATATCTTCCATAGGAATCGCATGAGGCCTTGCTAATTCTACTATTTTGCACACATATTCGGTTGTGTGCTGTGCCTGCGTTTCCTTATGATGATAGCATAAACGAGATAGAGGGTCTGCAATGTTGGTATTCCCCGGCTTGTATTTTACATTATAACGATAAACTTGTAATCTCAATACCCATCTTTCTACTCGAGCACATGGTTTAGATTTTTTTCCAAACAGAAATTCCAGTGGCTTATGATCTGTAATCAGGTCGAACTCTTTTCCAAAAAGAAATGTATTAAAATGCTCTACAGCCCAGACGAGAGCAAGAGCTTCTTTTTCAGTCTGGCTGTATTTCCGTTCACAATTGGTCAAAGTGCGGTTTCCATATGCAATTATCCTTGGGCCACTTTTATCACTTTGGACCAAAACAGCTCCTAGCCCTACAGGACTGGCATCGGCTATAACCTGCGTTTTATCTTTTGCATCATAGTATCCCAATGTCTCTATTCTTGTTAATTTATCTTTCAAAATTCTAAATGCTTCATCTTGTCTTTCTGTCCAATAGCTGTCAATATTTGCCTTTTTCCCCAATTTCTTTCTCAGTAGTTCTTTTAGTGGTTCTGTTATCGTAGCTAAATTTGGGATCCATTTATTAATGTAGTTTACTAATCCTAAAAAACTTTGCAGCTCTTCGACTGTTTCTGGTGCTCGAAACTCAGTTATACTTTTCATATACTTTGGTAACGGCCTTACTCCTCCTGAAGTTAACTCGTGTCCTAGAAAATGAACCTTTTCCACACTATACATACATTTCTTTTCATTTAGCAATACATTATTTTCTTTTAATGTTTCGAGTACTGTTGCTAGTCTTGTGTCATGCTCTTCTTTGGTACTCCCATAGACCAAGATGTCATCGATGAAATTGATGACTCCATCACACTTAATGAGCATTTTTTCTAATATTTTTTGAAATGTTTCTGGAGCCGATGTTACCCCAAACATTAGTCTCTTATATCTGTATAATCCACTTGATGAAATAAAGGTTGTTATGTGTCTACAATCCGGGTGTATTTCCAATTGATGAAAAGCGTTTTTTATGTCTAACTTGCTAAATATTTTTGCTTTTCTTATTTTAGGTAGTAAGTGCTCCATACATGGCAGTGGGTGGTTTTCTCTGAGTATTGCTGAATTGGCTCGTCGCATGTCTACACAAAGACGAATTTCGCCATCATCTTTTAAAATAGGAACAATGGGTGAAATCCAAGAGGATGGTCCATGTACTTCTTCTATTATATCGGAATCAAGTAATTCTTTTATTTTTGCTTCTATCTTCTCTTCAATTGGTATTGGTATTCTTCGGTAGGGTTGGGCTACAGGTCTAACCGATGTGTCAATTGGGATATCAACTAGTACATCTTTAAATTTTGGAAACATTTCCATTACTTTGTTGATGCCAATACCTATTTTTAGGACACCCAGGCGCATTGCAGTATCTTTGCCCAGAAGGTCCCTAGATCCATTTCTGATAACATATAAAGTAGACTGCTCTGTCATGTTGTTAGCTCTTATCTCCGCTTCAAAAGATCCAATTACGTTTAAAGGGTGCTTGCTACCATATGCCAACATTATCTTTTTTGGTTCCTTAATTTGATTATTGCAAACGATGTTTTGTTCCTTCATTTGTTTCCAAGTTTCTTCCGTTATTAAATTTGGTCTGCAGCCGGAGTCAATCAACATTTTTAATTTTACCTTTCCTATCTCACATTCTATTGTGACATCGTTATCGACATTAAAAATATAATCAATCTTTTCCTCTCCTAATGAGTTAACAACTTGGGTCCTGTCAAATCTTGTTTTTTTGTAATTTTTCTTGTACTCTCCTAGCGCTGATTTCCTTTTTCTATCATTTATTTTACTCCTGCAGCACCTTTGGTAGTGGCCTATCTTACTGCATCCACGACATTTCTCCCCTCGCGCTTGACAATTTTTATCCTGTGAGTTATGCCTAAAACTCCCACATCTATTACATCTAATAAATGTTTTCTCTTCCATTGGTGTCCAATCCGTTCTTCCTCCACTTGGAGTATCATTCCTTTTGTTGATTATTGTATTCACTTCATTAGTTTTGCTTTTTTCATTTTTTTCATAGGCTTCTAATTGGTGATTTACCACTTCCAATGTGTTTGCCTCCATTATCACTTTATCCAATATCACTCCATCTCCCATCGTCAATATTCTTTTCCTCAGTTCAGATGATATGCATTTTTCAATTATTTGGTCAATAATATGTTCATCGGCACTATCAAATTTGCATTTATTGGATTGTTCTCTTAACTTCACTAGAAATTTTTCAAAACCTTCCCCATCTTCTTGCTTGATATGCCGAAAGATATGTCTTTCATAAGTCTTATTGAGTTTAGGAAGGAAATAGCTATCAATTTTCTCAATTGCCACGTTAAAAACATCAACTCCTTCTTTAGCTTCAATGCATGCTCCAGGCAGGTTGTAAAATATTTCCTGCAATCCCGCTCCTCCTAACACTAATAATGCTGCTCTCTTTTTTGTCGGGGTGGCAATATCTGCTACTTCAAGGTATATTTGTAGAGATCGCTTCCACTTTTCCCACGTTATTCCCACTGAAGCACTATTGCCGTCAAGGTCCAGTTTTTCAGGTGGTGGTAGATGGTTTGCCATTTTTTGATATGTCGCACCTGAAATAGATTTAGATTAAAACTCCAATTTAATGGAATTCAGACTGATATCTATCATCTCCAATTGAATGGAAATCTCTTACATCCAATTTAATGGACGTCTACATCCAATTTAATGGACGTCTACATCCAATTTAATGGACGTCTGTCTACATCCAATTTAATGGACGTCTACATCCAATTTAATGGACGTCTACATCCAATTTAATGGACGTCTAATATCTCCAATTGAATGGAAATCTTTCACCTCCATTTGAATGGAAGTCTTTCTCAATCACAAACGGAGACATTTTAATTTATGCCCTTCTGAAAGGTTATTCTTGATATAAAGAGTATTGCAGAATAATTACAATATAGGTAGATAAGTATCACACTGTTCTTGTTGATCAATTTGCATTATTGTTTGCACTTTACACTTATTGTTCCTATAATTTTAATTTAGAAAAGTAACAATCATATTCAATGAATTAGCCATAGTAATAGGCACTTGGGCAAGTATAAGTCAGTAACAAGTCGGAACAATAGTACTAAATTGAATAGTATCCTAATCAAATGGTTTTGATTGGGTGTGGATGGAATAGCTTGCAATGGCAGCCAACGCTTAAAAAATCTGGATACTCAGCCTGGTTCGACCGTAATTTAATAAGGGCTTTAAATGAAAAACTAAATATTCGTCTTCGTTTTAAGAAATATAAAAACCCTATGGACGAAATACAATTACAGGTGTTGAGTACACGTTGCTCAAACTTAGCTGCTAAGTGCTATTCTAAATATAGGAATGATCTAGAACGTAACATTTCAGAAAACCCTAAATTATTTTGGACATACATTAAAGCTAAGCGAGGCGGTGCGAGTTCGTACCCTAGGTCTATGACTGATGGATCTGTCACGACCTCGGATGGTGAACACATTTGTGAATTGTTCGCTTCACACTTTGCTTCCGTGTATGTGGAACGCGAAAATACCTTACAAGATTATATCTTATCTGATAGTCTAAAACAAAAGGAAAATTATAGTGAACCTGTTATAGATTCCAAAACCCTACTTAATAAACTAAGGAGTCTTGATGAGAATAAGGGTGCGGGTCCAGACGGTATCCCACCTATATTCATAAAAAGGTGCGCCGAACACTTAGTTGCACCCCTTTTAACTATTTATAATAGGTCACTACAAACAGGTGTCTTTCCCGCGGTTTGGAAAAAGGCCAGAGTTATACCAGTTCACAAATCAAGTAGCGATGATAGAGTACAGAATTATAGACCTATCTCAATATTGTCCATCTTTGCCAAAATACTTGAGTCCCTTGTGTGTCCTTACGTGCAGCGTCACCTTAAGCAGAGTTTGAGTAGTGATCAACACGGGTTTGTTCCATCTAGGTCTACAAGCACTAATTTAGTGGATCTCACCGAAACTCTGATTAAGGCGTTAGATGATCACAAACAGATAGACGTTGTATATACGGATTTTAGTAAGGCGTTCGATCGGCTGCCTCATTGTATATTGTTAAAAAAACTTTCAGCCTATGGAGTCTCTGAAGGTTTATTGAGGTGGACAAAGTCTTATTTAGAAAATAGATCATTTTCAGTGGTTGTGAACGGGTATCACTCTGGCTCACGCGCTATTGTCTCAGGTGTTCCGCAGGGATCCCATCTCGGTCCAGTTTTATTCACGGTTTTTGTTAACGACATACCCGATATTATCAGATACTCTAAAACGTACATGTACGCAGATGATCTAAAATTAAGCAGAGTAATTGATACAGTAAATGATGCTCTAATGCTTCAAAGAGATCTGGACGCACTAGTTGAATGGTGTCAACACAATAAAATGGATCTGAATCCTGAAAAATGTTGCTTTGTGAGGTATATTCGTAAAAGAAGTTTAATCGCACATCAGTACAGTATAGGCCAAGCTAGAATCAAAGAAGTGGATGAAATTCGCGATTTAGGAGTCATATTCGATAAAAAACTTACTTTTGAATCTCACATGGAATCCATTTCAAGCCGTGCTTCGAAGATGTTGGGATTTGTGATAAGAAATGGGAAAGTGTTCCGCAGTAACAAACCAAAAATACTGTTATACAGTGCCCTAGTGCGCAGCATCTTAGAGTATTGTGCAGTTGTATGGAGGCCACATTACGCCACACATTCCCTTCATCTTGAGCGCATTCAAAAAAGGTTTTTGAGGCATCTAGTATTCTCCAATAGCATTTCAAAGAGGAAGTTACCGTCATATGCTAGACAGCTGGCCCATTTCCGTATGTGTTCCCTTGAAGAGCGTCGAAAAATAATTGATCTGACATTTGCATATAAAATTCTCAACCACAAAATTGACTGCCCCCAACTACTTACTTATTTCAAACTACGCGCGCCGGCTAGATACCCGCGAAATAAATTAACTCCTCTTTGCCCACCGCTTCGGAAAACAAAGTTTGGCTCTAATTCGCCCATCCCAAGACTGTGCAAATTGGTGAATGAATATAGCGACCTTTTCGATATTAACTCTGACCCGCTAAGTAAGCTGCGTTCTTTAATACTTGATTCGTACAAAACGCAATGATGCTACGAGTACTGTTGCTTTATATAAAAATAACTTAAAAAAAATTCATTATTTAAATTTTAAACTCTTTTTTTAAACTCCTACCTTATCTAGAAGTATTTGAACAAGCTGTATTTACCTATAAGTGTTTGTTGCGCCTAGATATATTATAAGTTAAGCTAGTTATTTTTTGAATGTATTGGTGTATACAAATGTTGGTGAATCAATAAATAAAAAAAAAAAAAAAAAAAAAAAAAACGCTTTTATAGTTTTTTCACAGTGAACCATACCTTAGTTATTTGATATATGTATCTGACTATACTGATGATAAACATAAATCAAGTTGTCCAATAGAAACTGAAATAATACGTGCGCTGCCCCTGATACTACTCCTTCCCTCCAAATAAAAATTCCATACGAACCTTTTTCAATGTTTTTCTTGTTTCCAATGTTTTTCCTGCGTCGCCACTTATAACATATCCTGTATGTTATCTGTAGGTATCGAATTATGTGGGATCTCCGGCTCACTACCACACCAAGATAGGCACACTATTATTCAGTAACTTTACAGTATTTCTCTCGGCGTCCTTTTTATCAATCTTAGCTAGCCCGCCATTATCCACTCGTCTGACAGCTGCAGTGTTGCCCTCTTGTGCGTGTGAGACAGAGTATAAAATATCTATTCCATAGATACAATCAAATACAAACACTACACCTATCATATGTAATGTATTTGTAAATAAAGCAGTATCACGCAGCAGTATGGATAGATTGGTTGTTTGTGTTCATACATTTTTAAATTTTACATTGTCACATCACATAAGATCAAAGTATGACATACAATGATATTAAAAGTTTATAAACTTAAAATATTAAAACTATGAACATCATTGATGGCATAATTATTTTTTTATGCGAAATCTCCGACAGTTACTTAGTTTATTACAATCGTTTAAATAGCTGCTTTAACCGTGTTATAGTTGATAGTAAAACTTATCTCTACTGAAGTTCGTGAATCTTCTAGAGACGACAATTTTATGAAGGTTTTACTAATCAAACGGTTTCTATATATAGGTATATTTCAATAGAAATAAAGGCATAGCGATAAGGTGAATAAATCTAAGATTTAGAGTTACTTAGACCGTGTGCTCAATTGCCACTATTCTGAAAATGTTCCAAATGCGCAACTTTAATAAAATTAGTGTCCTTTTTTAGGGTTCCGTAGTCAAGTCCATAAGGAACCCTTATAGTTTCGCCATGACCGTCACTTTGTTGTCCGTCTAACCGCGGCTTAGCTCAGAGTCTGAGGCCCTTTTTGCTAGTAAACTGGAATTTGGCAAATGTGTATATTACGCCAAAAAAGTGGTAGAATTGGATAAATATTTTTTTAGTGTACCTCCCTTACTTATAAAGTGGAATGCTTTTTTTCGTCAATCTCAGTGGGGTGTCGTTGTATAGGTCTTTTGAAAATATTGTAGGTTTGTAAAGACCACTTTTCAATTTAGGGATCTGTCTGCTGTAATTTGTGTTACAAATGGCAAGCATTTTTAAGCAAACATCCCTTTGTTTGGACAGCTCTTGTACGGTGGTAAACGCAAACATTATACATGCGGTTAAAATTCTTATTGCAAACGTAAAATAATACTTCGAAATAGGTATGTCGGTACTCGATACAGTAGTATTTTTAAAATGGACCAAATATACGTCAGAACCAGCGGCAAAGGTTGTCAAACAAATGGTTGTCTTTGCGAGTGCAATGTTTAATCTTAGTTTCGAGTCGACCTTATCGGAGAACTATTCCAAAGTCCAAAGCCATAAGTAGTACGATAGTCGATAACCTATCGGTAATCCCTAGGCCGCCGATCAGTTTAAGCAAGAGTTCAATAACAATATGACTGTACAAACGTTTTGTTTGTTTTTTTACGACTATTCGCAAATACTTATCAGAGATCTAAGTACGGACAAACAAAATGTAGGTGTAATTGGTTTACTAAACAAACACAAGTCAGTAGGTCTAACCACAGAATAAATATATTTTTACGATAATAATAAACAAACTTGCTACGAATCCCCATTGGGCCTGCGTGGTAGTTTTAGCCCATCCTCCTTATCTACCTATAAGGAAGGCCTGTGCCCTAGCAGTGGGGACATTAAGGCTGATGTCAAATAGTAAACAAGGCAATCACAAGGCAATATTGTAAAAGTACCTGTCATTTTAATTGTCAACATTTTAAAAGTATCATTTGAATTAGAAACATTTTTGAGCCAAGAAGGTTAATTAATTACAATTACCACAGAATAATGCTATTACTTAAATATTTTCTTACGAGATCAATGGAACTATGACCACAAAATAGATAATACTATGACTCACAGACGTAATCTTTCACATCAGTGTCGGCTTTCTCTTGCCCCGTATCGATTAGTCAGAGTGATGCACCGAAGAAATCAATTCTCTTCGGTGCATCAGTCTGACGGTCTGACCCGATCAGGCAATCTTGGACGGTGCACGTCACTAATCACCTTTCTCTAATCAGTGCCCGCGTGCGCGCAGGCACGTCGACCGCAACGTACATGATAAAAAATTGCAACGAAAGTCCGAATCGAGGTGTTATGGCATGCCTTATCGCCGACCCATATTCTGTTGGCAAACCATATTCCGTTTGATAAAGTCTGTACACAGTACAAACTATATCTAATAACTAGAGACTGCCCGCGGCTCCGCCCGCGTGGACGAAACTATACTGTGACAACAATTTATTCTTTCAAAACCACAGTGATAATAAGTACTGTTATCATTTGTTGATTTGTAATTTACAGAAAATGAACAGTTTAGGACCTACATAAATAATCATATAGATTCAGCTCATTCAGCTGAATTACTGCAAAATGTTAAACTCAGAGTACCTCGTATATCCTCACGTTCAAAACAATCTTTTCATGTACCTTCATGTCACACTAATTATGCTAGAAATGCCTTTTTCAGACGATCTTGCGATCTCTATAACAACCTTTTGAATGGAGTCGACATCTTTGCTAATTCATTAAACTTGTTTAAGAAAAAAGTGGGTGAACTGTTATTCTAGATAAAGTAAACATAAAAAATAATTAAGACTATAATGTACATTGTAATAGTCGTAGATGAAATTGTCTCTGTTTTTTATATTTTTGTATTACTTATCTCATCTTTATCGGTAGGTGAGGTACTTTGTTAAAGATGATAGCATCTGACCCAATCTTGCACATGCAGTTATATATTGTTTGTACCAAGTTATGGTACTTTAGGGTCTGTTTCTTTCCAAATGTTAATTTAAGAATGATTGTATATGACTGTTTGTTACCTAAATAAATAAATAAATAAAATAGTTGAACTGTTTATGCTGTGAAAACATTCTAATTCATAAATTATTCTAATAATAATAAAAATAGCTGTATTGTACACGGAAAAAACAAAACAGAAAGAGACAAAAATTACAAAAAGAAAACATGAGTGAGAAAATATATAGGTAAGTAAGTAAAATTGTAGGGAAAGGGGACAAAGGGGTGCAAGTCAAATGACAGATTTACGAGCTATTTGTTCTGTATTTGTACGTTTTACCATCGTCTTATCTTTAGGTGAAATTCAATGTGTAATTTGCTCATAAAATATTTAATTATCACTATTTTCCTATTTCCTATTTTTATATATCTGGATATCTTTCTGTAAGTATCTAGTTGGTTACTAAGTTCTGTAACTATGGAAAACATGAATAATACTAAATTTACAAATAATGCTACAATGAATTATATACCAAATGAAAGCACAAATATTTAAGATTATCATGTATTCAAATTATTCGAAATGACCGCCTCTGGCATGAATACACGCCTTTAGACGACGAGGCCAGTCATCGATGGCAGCACGAACTACCACCATATCCAATTCTGCGACTGCCTTGAGAATAGCGCGCTTAAGAGAGTCGAGATTCATGTGGGGCTTAGCACATGCTTTCTCCTCAATAAGTTGCCATATGGCATAATCCAGAGGATTTAAGTCTGGGCTGGAGGATGGCCATTCTTCCTGCGCGATAAAATCAATTTTGTTAGCCCGAAACCATGCTTGTGTAGATTTTGCTTTGTGCGCAGGGGCAGAGTCCTGCTGGAAGACCCATGGCTGGTTTTGAAATAAAGTGTGGCTTAAGGGTTTGACAACAGGTTCCAGAACGGTATCTTGATAGACTCTAGCGCCAGTTTTCACACCTTTTTCACAGAAATGAACCTTACTTAGCCCTGAATAGGACACCCCCAGCCAAATCATCACTGATGAGGGGTGGTGACCTCGTTGGACCCTCGGAGCAATCATGCTGGCTTCTTTACTATTCTTAGCGTATACTCTATCATTTTGACGGTTAAAATTTTCTTCGACTGTGAAGATTTTTTCATCAGTAAACAAGATTTTTCGATGGCCGTTTTGTGCGTACTGCTTTAGTAGAGCGCGACTTCGTGCTAACCTCATAGCCTTCAATCGTGCGTTTAGCAGATGGCCCTTTCGTCTACGGTAAGCGTGAAGCCCAAGGTCATCATTGATAATTTTTTTAAGGGAACTTCTCTTCACAGTCATCTGTATTGCCCATAACTTTTGCTTCCGGACGGGATTTCTCGTGATTCTCGCCTTCACTGCCTTGATCACAGCTGGTGTCCGAACGGTGCGTGGTCTTCCTGATCTTTTTCGGTCATCGACGGTCAAGGTATTACTGTACCTATGGATAGTGCGATAAATAAATTGCTTGTTGATTTTCAACTTTTGTAGCAACTTGAAAATTATATTCGGTGGCTGCCCACATTTGTGCAGAGCAATTACAGCGACACGATTCTCCTTCAACCCCCATTCCATGGTGAAATAAACAAAATATGATATACGTGTGGTATGGAATTATAGCTTATAAAACTGTCAATAATATGTCATTTTTATTTTTTCTTTTCATTTGTTTTAATGGCCAGTAATCGATAAAGAAACTCAGTAACAGAACTTTTGACCAACCTGTGTATATACTATACATAGGTAAGTACGTTATGTCGTGTTTGCTGTTCTATCGCAACATTTAGCAAAACACACCAGTCTACTCTTCGAAAACTAATTAAGTACCTAAATTTAATGTAGGTACATACAATAAAAACTTATACCAATTTTGTTTTTGTAAATATTATCAAGTTTGCAGCAGCTCTGATCTTAAGGAGCATTTCACACTAAGGCTTAGTGTAAAACTTTATATTTTAAACTTATCCCCATACAAATAAGTTTGTATATCTTTCAGCAAATGCCATACCAGTTCTTTACGCTAAGCCTCCGTCTGTAAACATTTCAAAAACACGTCTATTTGTTTGTTTTAAGTATGTTTACTGTTATTACGTTCTCGAGGCCAAATCATGATAATTAAATAGTATCGAAGTGAAGTACTAAGTGATTTGCAAGCCTACGTTAGCATAACGTTATTTGATTGCAAATTAGCTATCAGATACTAACGTTATGCTTTTAAGTAGAGTCACAACTAAATTATGCACATTGTTTGTCCTGCCCTCTTATGATGAGGTTTCACTATTTGTAGTACCGCTTCTCGTACTTACTAGCGCCACATAAGTTAAAAGAATAATAAATTAAGCGTTTGGAAATGAATAAAATAACATTTCTGAACGCATCAAGTAACGAGAACGCATCCTTGTGCATCTGTCAATGTCATGGTCCCGCGCTGTCATTCGTTTCTTATGTCACTTCAAAGGCGCCACGAAATTCTCGCGTAATCCTAAAATAAGTGCAAAAAACCAGTTTTTATTAAGTTCAGAACATTCACAATGAATAAGAAAAGAAACTTAGAAGATAAAACATCGAAAATTGAAAGAAAATTACAGAAGTTACTCAAGCAAAAAATTGGATTTCGACCAAGACTTCTATGTTTGTATTCTACACGATGGTATTCAGGGTATGTTTTACATGTTCCCTTGTTCTTTCAGCTATGAGTTTTGCTACTGATATAGGCCCGTCTTCTGGATGACGCTATATTGTAAAGTATCAAAACCACTGAGGTACTTAACCTACCTATAATGTTTATGCAATGTTCACACTATGAACAAAACGGATATAGGCCTCCCTTCGTGGTTCAGCTGTATCGTAACGTTCGTTTGCAATAATACAAAGATGTACCTATTAATGTGTTTATGCAATGTTCACACTATGAACAAAACGGATATAGGCCTCCCTTCGTGGTTCAGCTGTATCGTAACGTTCATTTGCAATAATACAAAGATGTACCTATTAATGTTTATTAAACCTTAATGTCTAAAACATGAAACAAAGATTGTTGCTATACACAGTCAGTACATACCCAATACCAAAGGTAAAGAGAAGGAAGCAGTACCTACCTATCTACATGAAACTCGACTTGTGTCTGAGATATGAAAGAGTTGGAATAGAATTATAATTGGCAATACTTAAATTCAGACCTGACTGCGGGGTATGGAGGAGTCAGTGATGTAGTTACTAAACTACACACTAGATCACACTACAATACGTTATACCATGACTGCCATATGCCATATATGCCTGCATATCGATTCCATAAAAAGGAAACAATATAATCACACCAGATTGTGGGACGGATGATAAACAGTTCACCGCTGAAGCAGGCTCAGTTCTCAAAGATATATTATAGGTACCTATATTGTTTTTCCTGAATGGAAAGATTTTTTGTGCATTGAAGAAAAAACGTGAACAGATGAAATTCAACAATTTTACCCACAATTAAGTCTGGAACTCTGAACTATTAAAGAGACATAATTACCTATATATAAGTTTTTTGGATATCATAATGTAACCAAAACTTAGTATCAAGCAGCAGTGTTAAAACAAGAACTTGCAACAGCTGTTTATTATTATGGAAGAAGTACAAAAATAATTGGGCACAACTTTAGCAGCAAATAAATTGGTGAGTATAAAATAAATTGTTAATATGGTGAATTTACACCTCTTCAACAAAGGAAATAAATTTGACATTGTGTGCGATTTCAACAATGCTGCTAGAAAATTGTGTGTTTTCACTACACCTGAATAATAAGATTATAAAGGCAGCATACCAAGCTTTTTTTTTTTTTTGACATAATACAGATTTTGACTTATCAATTTTGTTAAAAGTTGTCAATATTATTAAATATTCAAACTATACAGTATATAAGTCTGTATAAAACCTTAATAATGATAGAAATTACTCGATCACTAAGGTTTCTAACTAACTGCAACCGGAGCTTTAAACTGAAGGGGTACTTGTCTTAAAGGTCCAGAGAGCAACAGTTGACAACGGGAAGAAGCTACATACAGATATCTAAGATACCTACTTAATTATTTTTTACCCAATGCCTATATGAGTTAAATTGGCCATTATAATCTCTTAATAATTAATGAGTACCTACATACAATAATTTAAATTGTATTTCAGATTTACCTTATTTTGCTTCTTTTATAGATAGGTACTTAAATGCAATACTCGATAAAACTCAATGTTCAATTATTAAATGTTCATTTAATTCGGACAAGAAACTTAGATTTATTCGAACAGTACCTATTGTGTGAGTTAAAATATTTAAAGATGCATATTATATTATATGTGTAACATTATTCCATACATATTAGCACATAATGTGCCTATGTCTTACAATACATAGTGAGTACCTACTTAATAAAATCAAGAACTTAACTCCCTCTTATTTGGTCTTGTGTGTATGAAAAAATGTCACATGTCTCAATGCTAATCATGTTAAAGTAAGTGACATTTTTTTAATTTATAATTATGTAATTGAAAAGAAATCATGTCATTTTGTTCCTTCTAAAATGAAAATTCCTTGGTTTGATATTCAATACATATAGGTAAATACAATGACGTTACATACCTACATACATACAGATTCATACAAACTAGTAATGAAACTAGATTTTTCTATAAGATTTCTTTGTCAGGACAACCTGCCTAGATCTACTCAAAATGAAAAAGGAATATACCTACTTATCATTTTTATAAATTTAAAGATAATTTAGTTGCTTAACAACTTACCAGTCATGTTAATGTTGGTTAAATAAGTCAATCTATCAACAAATAATTTTAGCCTGAAAATAGACAGATTTAAGAGTGCATCACTCCATCTAGAGAAGAGAAATCACAGTTACCTAAAACATACCTACTGTTATTATTATAATTTTTATCTTATAGCTAAAATCATTTAGACTTTAATTAAGTCTTAAAACTTTAAGTTTTAGTCTTATAATTTTTTCACAATATGATAATTCTTGTAAAAAATAATAATGCCAGTAGGTTATATTTACAGATGTTATAGAATACTTACAGTATATCATTATCTGCACATTAATAAGATAGCAAAAACCATTCAGCAGTACCTATTTTGAAGATTTACATCAGATTAACACCTTCACGTCAGGGTACAAAAAACCAAATTAGTAGCTTGATTGAAGATTTAGCTTCAAGAAATATATTAGATTACACTGAATATAGGTATATAATAATATAATTATATTATCTAGATTCTTAGTACCTGAGTACTGTAACGAATGTTTGTTCGCTTTAAGAAATTTACCTAAATATTATTCTTATAACATTTTTTTATAAATACCCACCTACATGTTACTTTATGCATTTTTAATGCATCAAATGTATTGAAAATTGTATAGGTACCTGTTATAATCTTACTACCTATCACTACTTGAGGTTTCTTTTTTATAGTTACTCCACTCCACAGTTCCACACCTCTACAGAGAAACAATGCATTGGTTTGCAAATTCAATTTATTTATTGAAGGCTGCAATTGTTTATACTATATATATATATATATATTTTTCTTTTTGTAATCTACATATGTAGTTTCAATACAACACAATAGTTAGTTATGCTACACACGGAGTATATAATAATTCCCTTTGATGTTGCATACATGCCTCTTAAGGTGCGTTCCCACGGTCTGTCTGTAGACGCACGAGAGGAGACCGACACGGCACCGCGGGGAACGACGCGTTCGCCGGTAACTTTAACGGATCGGTGCGTGCTCGCCCTCGTGCGGCTCGGTGCGGTGCGTGGTAGCGCCGATCGTGGGAACGCGGCTTTATTAGTGTTTTGATTATGGTGAATTACTTAGTTATATGTAAGTAAGTACAGTCACATAATACACATACCTAATACTACTTATTTAGTAAATAATATTTTACCATGCCCACCAAAATTAATATATAAATATAACTTTAAATGAGAAGTTTCTATTTGAATGTTGTTAACTATTTAATAGAATCAATTTCATTATCTGAAGTAACACTGTCTATATGACGATCTCCGTGGTCGAGTGGTTTACACACACCGATTTTCGTGGTGTTGCCATCTCTGAGTTCCCGGTTCGACCTCTGGCAAAGTCAATTTAAAAAAAAAAAAAAAAAAATTACTTTTCTAGGTTGGCTTAGTTTTGACTGTTTGAATCACAACTGTTATCTCTAATTTACTTTACTCAAGTACTTCAGCTAGGTACTTTGAAATTGAGTTGGAGCAATATGTATGTGATGTTCAATATTTATATTTATCTATTTATTTATTAAAAACGGTTCATTTTATTAACACTACATTTTTTTTTTTCTGGCTGTGAGCTGAATATACCTCATCAGTTTCTCCACTGACTAGTAGTGTTTACATGATGACATTTTACTCTGCTACCTACCTTTTGTTAGCGAAATTGGTACTCTCGCAGAATAACGAGCCAACTTGATTCCTCTCACATCAACATTGTTTGATTGACACCACACCTTAGTAATGGTAATATACCCTATGGTAGTAATATAATATAATATGGTTACAATACCCATACTTAGTAATGGGAGTGAAGTATTTTTTGGAATTAATACTAACCAACATTATTACTTATTTATATTATACCTTATTGTATAAATACAATTTTAACTATAAATTTTTCTAAGTTTTTGGAAGAAACATTAATTTATTCAATACTAAGAGTTTAATTGGTAACCAAAATGTCAATAACTTATTGCATCGACACCAAATTTATTCTAAAAAATAAATTGAATTTACTTTTCATAAATTTCATTTAGCATAATTTTTTTTTTTTTAAATCTTTATTGTACAATATAAAGGTACAAAAGACTGACTTGCTGTTAATGGCATTCTCTACCAGTTAACCTACGGAAAAACGATATCTATTTATTAACGTGGTTTAAAATAAGTACATAATATAATTATAAATCTCTATTTTAGATGCTTATTTACACTTAAATATTTATTTTTTAAAATGGTTGGATACCTACCTGTTCAAAAATCTGATTCTGCAACTGAACTTTAAACATCTACAAATAGTGAAACCTCATCATAAGAGGGCAGGACAAACAATGTGCATAATTGTACAATCAAACAAACTTACCAAGTGATGTTCGATTGAGATTATGCACTTGTTTGTCCTGCCCGAAGATGATGAGTCCCTCCCACCCTTACAGGTACATGTACCTATACCCTATAGTTGCAGAATCAGCATCAGCTACCTACATCAGGGCGTACGTGACCTGAACTTTAAACTTAATGACAGCGCGGGACCATGACATTGACAGATGCACAAGGATGCGTTCTCGTTACTTGATGCGTTCAGAAATGTTATTTTATTCATTTCCAAACGCTTAATTTATTATTCTTTTAACTTATGTGGCGCTAGTAAGTACGAGAAGCGGTACTACAAATAGTGAAACCTCATCATCTTCGGGCAGGACAAACAAGTGCATAATCTCAATCGAACATCACTTGGTAAGTTTGTTTGATTGTACAAATATTTGCTACATTCAGTAAGCAAAATAAAAAAGTTTTTAAACGTCATGTTATGAATTTTGCGTTGCTTCTTTTGTAGTAAGAATTTTTCAGACTTTCGTAATTCATTAAGTAAGAATAAATCAGACCAAACTAAAATATAAGTAAGTAACTAAAAAACAAAATTCCTAACTTATGCTTATAGCAACAAATTCCCTAAACTTTTTCGTTCTAAAAAAACTCTGTAAGTAACTAAATCACTCTAAGTAAGTATACTTACAACTTTCTTAAGTTCAATATTTGCGACACGCTCCTCAAACATTCTTGAATCGCAAACGTTGCATTGGTTTGCTAATTATATTTAAACAAGAGATTTAGTTTCTTACGAAGAAAACAATCGGACGTGATGTTTTTGAGTTGCTTGAAATTAGCATTGATTTGATGGCAACATAATAATAATGTTCGAGCCATAATTCAGCCATTAAACACGCCCATCTCCGCCTCAAATATGGATGATGTTATTGCACTATTTAGAACTTCTTCGAAATTCAGAGATTTAAAAAGACAAACCTATCATTGTGATAAAAAAAATAAGGCTTCTTTCTTATCGTACGAGGATTAGTGGCCACCTCTGATGATAGAGTTTATCAAGCCGCTGTTAAGGCTTTTAAGGCTGTATGAAATGAAGTTCTCTTATCGTTTATGCACGACGGCATGTCAGACTTAGGTAAGATGGTGGTAGCTAGCCAGGCGGACTTGAAATAAGCTCTACCACCAACCAGAGTACAAATTGTACCCCCCTGGGAATCGAACCTGAGACCCCTGCGTCTTACACGGGTAGGTGAACCACTAGACCACAGATGCACTTAAATCCTCTATGGTCTAGTGGTTACCATGCATCACCCTAATAAAAAAAATACCATGCTTATTTGTTTTTTTTTGTGACAGTATCGCAACGAGGACTACTCAGCCCTTCCACGTGGCGCTCGGTGTGCTGGTGCTGGTGGTGTGGCTGAGCCGAGCTGGCTCCGACGCCAGCCTGAGGGGGTGGCGAGCGCTGTACGTCGGCGCCGTCGCCACGCACCTTGGCGCGCAAATATGGATGACACTTATATCTGGTGGGTTTACTCTATGGTTCTAAGCTGCTCATATTCCCTCGTGTAGGAGAAGAAAACTTCAAAAAACAGTAGATTACGTATATCCTACCAATATTGTAAATGTGAAATTTTGTGGGTTTGGATGTTTGTTCCTCAATCATGCAAAAACTACTAAACGGATTTGCTTGAAATTTGGCATACAGATAGTAGATAGCCTAGATTAAAACATAGAATAATTTTTATCCCGATATTCCCACGGGATCGGGAACCATGCGGGTGAAACCGCGGGCAGCCGCTAGTTTCAAAATAAAGAACCTGCTAAAAGATTGAAGCAAGTTCTTTTTAGGATATTAGCTACCTATGGCTACATTTTATCTTGTAATATACTACATGGTATGGTACTTATTCCATTTCCAAGTCACCTTATACAAATATTTTAAAGTTTAGTGAATAAACGACATTTCTTTACTACTATTTTTCTTGGACTGACGTGACAACGAACACATAATATTTGAATTATTAGTTTTTCAGAACAGAATAGACAAAGTTTCATATTTCCAAAAATAAGTTTTTATTTCCTTAGAAGGAGGTCGAACGGGCACGTTACAAGGGTCATGGAACTACGTTACAAGGGTCATGGCCTACGCCTGTCGAAATTCGAAGGACCAATTATCTCTTCTATCTATCTTAAACTTCTATCTTCTCAAACCTATATTCGGTCGGTTTAGTCTATGATTATTTTAAAGAAATATATGAAATAGCTGCTGTTTTTCTAATACACACACAACACAAAACTGTAATTGTTTCAAAAAATTAACTATAATTAGGGTCTTACTGCATTTAATGAATTATCTTTGACTTTGAAAATACTTTCTAGCCATTCTTAAACCATTAAGTAGTAGGTAGTTATACCTATTTAGTAAATAAATAAAATATTGCGTGTTTTGGCATTGCAGGAATCTTTCGAAACACATTTTTTTGTCCAATCATTTCTTGTAATAAGTAAGTTTGACGTATTGTTTCAAATGAGTACTTTTAACTTAGTAGGTACTCTAAATAAAGATAAGTACCAAAATTCAGGAAGTCAGTACTTATAATGTGACTTGTATTGTAACGTTGTAACACTTGGTTAGGGCCGGCCGGCCACCTATGAAGATGGCAGGCATCCTATTCGCAAATTGCCAATAATGGTTTCGCCGCGCGTAACGGTCCCTCGTATTAATATGACCTTCGCCCAGGTCGCAACAGGTACTTATCCTCACTGAATGACGTCACAACAATAAATAAGATTATTGGGACGTCATTTACGTCATAAGACGTAAACTGATATAATGATATTCAGCAAGTATTCAGCCCGTTGAATATTCAAACAATCATATAGAAATAATACAATAGCAATTAGAAAAACCATCTAAAAGCATTGCCAAAATAGGCATTTTGCAGATACTTAGGTTCACTTATCAAGATGGCTAGGTTCCTATATTTTGTTTTCAACACTTCCCTCCTTTAAAACTCAATAAAACAAAATTTGCAAAATTTTCCCGGATTTTTTTTCTGGTCTCTCTGGTCTCTTCGAAGAGTATTGTTTTAATAAGTTGTTCCTCGTTTCCCTGCAGGCATAGTGCTGTACTTCTCGCTGCCGCGGCATGAGTTCGGGCGCGTGCAGACGGTGCTGTTCCCGGTGTACTACGCGTTCAACGCCAGCATGAGCCTGCTGGCCATCCTCGCCTACTTCAAGACGCAGTGCCTCACCAACTTCACTAGCACATCGTGGCCACAGGTAGGTGTCCCACTAAACATTTTTAAGACTCTGAAAAAAATTTAAACTAGTTTATCAAACTCATCCATCATCTCTCTGCCCTTGACCATCAGCCATTTTTAATGTCCCCACTGCTGGGGCACAGGCTTGCCTTACGGGTGGATAAGGTGGATAGGCCATAACCCACCACGCGGGCCCAATGCGAATTGGTGAGTGTTAACGACTGTAAATGCAGCCGGGACCTTAACGTGCCTTCCGAAGCATGGAGGAGCTCGAGATAATATTTTTGGTCACCCATCCCATGACCGACCCTTGCGAATGTTGCTTAACCTTCGCAATCACTGGGCCAGGCACTAAACCACTGCGTCATAAGGTAGTGTAGGAGTTATTTTATTTAAATTAATTGCTTCCGAGGTATACTCCGTGCTGTTAACTTAGATTTATATCAATCTTAACTTTGACCAACTAAGAGTTAAGAAGGTCAATATCATATCATGGTTAATATTTCTAGGACAAGTTTCCAACATTGGTTTGAAGAAGACAGACAGTCATTATAGATAAACTTGTTGAAGTTTTCAATGTCAATTGTTATAAGTACCCATACCGAGGCACTAATATAGTAGTAAAATATTAGCTACACTACAATCAGATTAAAACTTTTTATTTTTATCTGTTAAAACTGTACTTTAAAAGCATTGCATCATACGTGTTATTACAGATTGGCTAATGCCACTTTTGGAGTTAACTTTTGACGATAGATATGTATAAGTAATAATGACTTTATCATTAATGTTACTAACGGAACGTCGAAGTGTGATGATAAATGAAAGCTGAAGAACCGTATTCTTTAAAAGATCAGGGTCAGAGGCAATGAAATTGAAGTGCAAATAAAATAAAATACTTACCTATAATAATACAGTTGCGAATGTAAGTCAGAGTGGATCTGCGTTATCAAAAAGCCAATTAGTCAAAATATTCTTTAGTCAAATAAACTCAAAAAATACTTACATGTTTTTAATCGTCAAATTGGTCCAATGAAAAGTCAAATTTTGCTCCTAAATCCTTATCCTATCAAAAGTGTATTTTAACGCCTTATCATTTTTAATCAGCGAAATTGGTATCTATTGTTAAACACGCACTTCCTTTTTAATTTATCGCTTTGAAATCACTGATAATAATGTTCGATGCAATACAATAAACATGGGTTTATTTAAAATTTATTTTTCACCTCTCCAGCACGAAAAGGGTGCTTTTGGCGCGTAAAAACTCGCAGCAAAATCGATTTTTGCTGCGAGCGTGAGACAAAGTGCTTTTTAATTTCTAACACCACTTTTAAAATAATAAAGGAAAAACAAATAAAGTGACAAGGATGACACTTGTAAAATTGATATGTGAGAAAAGGATAGATAGAGTGCTTTATGGTGTCATACACGGATTAAAAAGTAAAAAAATAAAATACACGGATATACCAAGGAGTTTTAAATAAGGATTGTTAAAAAAGAAGGTTGATAATTCGAAATAAAGAGTATGAAGGTAATGAGGTCACATGTATGAAACAAATATGAAATAAGAAAAATTAATGAAATTTACTAACTAATTATATGTTTTATGATTATAAATAAATAAATAAGACGGAATATTAATGAATAAGAGAAAAACACAACGTAATGTAATCAAAACGACGGGAATTACTGACTCTATGAATAAAATTTTTCAGCATAGGTTTGATTGAATTATTTTTGTGATACATTACAAAAATGAATGTGTCCAACGATCAAGATAGTTTCCTAACTCCAAAAGAGTTAAGTGAACAAGTTTCTAATGCTGAATTAAGCTTTTTTACCAGGAAAGTCAGGTGAAAATTTTCTCGCTGGTCGAGGTGAAAAGTTGTATGTTTTACACGAGACCAAAATGTTGTTCTGCCTCGTGTCTTTAAATCACTCACTGTGCTCAGTAGTCTATATTAGAATCACTCGCTACGCTCGTGATTCAATTCTAGACTACTTCGCTAGTTCGTGATTTAAAGTCGCCACTCGCAGCACAATTTGATTTTGGTCACTTGTATAACAAATAACTATTACCTCGTTTTTCATAATGAAATTTTGAAAGAGGGTTAAAAAAATGTCTGCTGTTTTCCCACCAAGGTTTGCAGTGAGCATAGACGAAAGAAACAAGGTCGTACAACCCTTCAAATGACACGATGAAACAGCTTTTTTTAAACGGGCATAATAATCAATGATTAATGTTCTTTGGAGATTTGCTAATCATCTAATGATTGCCAATGAGCTTGTATTAAATAGGTACAATAGTTTTAATCAAGTGCATTCAAAAGTTAGCAACATTGCATATTATGTTGTAAATTATAAACTTTATTGAAGGTTTAACGGCAAGGTTTCAGAAAGGTCACCGGTTTAATCCGTTAAACGGCTATTGCAATGCAAGATTAAAACAATTTCATGGACCTACTTACTTAAACAGATAACCTAATGAAAATGTTTTCAAATTATCGGCAAATAAATTATTACTTTCTTTGAAATTTTATGAGATTTTCACTTTAGTTACTTACATCACAGGACCATGTACCTACCTTCATACCAAAGAGCATTGTCAGCACATAAGTACCTTTATTTTCTGTGACCACTATCCCAACCAATCAATCGATCTCTTGACCACAAAAACTGAAACAAAAAGGCAATAATACTGCATTTAAATAAACTATTTGAATGCAATTTGATCCAGTCAGTTTTTTCTTGCTTTTTTACAGGTTTCAATTCGTTTCAGTAGTTTTTTAATAAAGCCTGCAATATAAATTGTAAACTATTTGCCTTTATTCGGAATAGTAAAACAACAAAGATACGCTAAAACATTTTCAGGAGCTTTGATAATTTTTCAGTTTTTGAAAAATTAACCCTGCAATAGCTTTTGACTTAAATACCTACTAATGAGAATTTCTAAAATACGAAAAAAAAGTTCTAAAATACCCGATTCACTTGTTCATTATAACACGTTTTTATTAGGTTGCTATCTTGTTTGTCCACAGACGATTTTATTAGTCTTTGATTTTATACTATCTTCCCGATGAGCTAGAAACTTCAAATTTTGAATATAGGTTAGAACTGAAAGGCAATGCAATATTATGGTGTCAATTAAAATCTTTTCTTATAATAAACATGTTTTTAAAACGGACTATAAAATATACCTACAATAATCCAGTAAAGATTTATAACCCCTTACAAAAGTTTTAAACCTAAAAACGTGGGACGCATGCAAAAGACAAATTCAATTATTGATGATAAATCTTACAAAATGCGCCCCACGTTTTTAGGTTTAAAACTTCTATAAAGGGTTATCAATCTTTACAGGAGAAATTAACGTTACTTTTTAGTCCGTTTTAAAACGTTTATTTATAAAAAAAATGTTTTTGAACAAAAGGGCACCCATTACACACACAATCTGATCACGCCAGACCGCGCCAGACTGACAAAGATTGACAGAGATTGATTGTGTAACGTTGTTCGCGATCTGTTTCAATCTGGCGCGGTCTAGCGCGATCTGGCGTGATCAGATTGTGCTGGATTGTCAATCTACGTCAATCTGGCTTGGTCTGGCTTAGGGTTGGCACCTTTTTTTCGAGGTATAAGTATTATTTTCAAAACATTTAAACATTATAGTACTTACTTTTGGGATATTTATAAAAATGTAGTACACATTTATTTTTAACTAGCTTCCGCCCGCGACTACATCCGCGTGGGTGGACATTCGAAAAATCATTAAAAAACAAACATACAAACGAACAGAGAACTTGCAGTCTGCTCAGCGCAATCTACTGCTATCCGATACATGTTTTTTTAAGGCTGAACTGATTTAGATGAAATTTAAGGCACAGTTTATTAGCCTAGATTAAAACATAGGATGCTTTTTATCTAGGTCAAAGGTATCCTAGGTATTATTTTTTAAACATTGAAATTAATATGTAGTAAGTAAGTACTTACTTTCTCAAACACAGATTAGCAACCAAGGCCGGCCCCTCTGCCTTGCAATCTCCCAGTACGGCTTGTCACTGCGGGAGATAAGGACTTCAACCCTCCAACACCACCACAAACACTCTACATTTGTACCCACAATACAAGATCTCTATTATCAGACGAGAGACTACTTGATTTTAAAAACGCAATATCCCAAATTAAATATGACATTATCGGCCTAGCGGAAGTAAGAAGGACAGGGTACAACATTATAGAAGATGAGGAGCACATCTTCTGCTACTTTGGAGAAACTAAAGGCCAACACGGTGTGGGTTTTCTCATAAAAAAGAAATATAAAGAAAATATTGCGAGCTTTATTGGAGTATCCGAACGTATCTGCATTTTAAATTTAAAATTCACAAATACGACTCTCACAATAATCCAAGTCTATGCACCCACTATCAACGCAAATGATCATGAGATTGATATATTCTATAAACAGCTTCAACAAGTTTATAATCAATATAATAACCATAAAATTATACTTGGCGATTTTAACGCACGTGTTGGCCAGCAAAAAGCAGGAGAAGAGAGAATACTGGGCAGATATTGTTACGGTCAAAGAGACAAAAGAGGCGAAACTCTACTTCAATTTTGTTGGGAAAATAATTTATGCATTATGAATAGTATGTTCAAAAAGAAAACAAAAAATATGTGGACATGGCAGTCACCTAAGAAAACAAAAAGTCAAATAGATTATGTATTGTTCAACCACAAAGAGAAATTCTCAAATATAGAGGTAATAACTAATCTGTCATTTCCTAGCGACCACCGCCTCGTAAGAAGTACCTTAAAAATAGCAAGTCCAAAGAAAAGTAGAGCAAAGTTTAAAAACAACAAAACGAAAATAAATACATCAGATGAAAGAGATCAATTTTTGGAAGCTTTAAGTGAAAATATATACAAAATAAATATAGAAGAAGATGTAGAGTCATTATACGCCATGATTAAGAAATCAATATGTGATAGTATGAATTCCATCAAAAGAAGTACATCAATAAAACGTGACGCGATTCCCCCCGATATAAGACGCCTAATTGCAAGAAGAAATGAATTAACAAAAAAGAAGGACATAATTCCAGAAGAAAAAGAAGAACGCACATATCTCTACAAGAACATCCACAAAATGATGAAAAAAGAAAACATAGAACACAGAATAAAAGTAATAGAAAACCATCTTAAAACATCCTGTAGTTTGAAAAAAGGTCTCAAAACACTGAATACTAGCAAGCAATGGATACCCTGCCTGAAAGATAAGTCTATTAAATCTTCAGACACGGCACAAAGAGATAATAAAACCTTTTCCAGAGCCGGGATAATGGAAATTGCCACAACATTTTATAAAAACTAATACTCTTCAAAGGAAACGATGGCGGAAAACTTACCTAACGACCAGAATTCTACCACTCTGGACCGCTTTTCAACGGCTGAAATCATTAAAAAAATCGAAAGCTTAAAATCCGATAAATGTAATGGTCCTGATGGAATCCCTAATGAAGCAATAAAGGCAGGAAAATTCCTACTAGGTCCCTACATAACAGATTTATTCAATAAAATATTGGACGAGAGAAAAATACCTTTGGAATGGGCAGAATCAGATATTGTCTTGCTCTACAAAAAAGGAGACCCTACCGATATTGAAAATTACAGACCAATAAGCTTGCAACCAAATATGTACAAATTATTCGCTTCATGTCTAGAAACACGTCTGGCAATATTCATAGAAAAATTCCAGCCACCAGAACAAGCAGGATTCAGAAAAAGCTTCTCTACAATAGATCATATTCATACTCTAGACTTGATAATAGAGAAATATATGGAACATAAAAAACCACTCTACCTGGCATTCATCGACTATGCCAAAGCCTTTGACTCTATATCTCACGAAAGCATGTGGAAAGCTCTTAGTGATTGCCAGGTACCAACAGAAACTATTGATCTTATAAAACACATATACAATAAAAGCAAAAGTCGTGTTAAACTAGAAAAACAAGGCCCTGAAATTAAAATTTGTAGAGGCGTCAGACAGGGTGACCCCCTTTCACCACGAATATTTATAGCTGTAATCCAAAGCGTGATGAAAAATCTAAAGTGGGAAAGAAAAGGCATTAACATCAATGGAAACTTTCTGAGTAACCTCCGCTTTGCTGACGATATTATACTATTTTCTGAAACAGCAAGTCAACTAGAAAAAATGATCAGCGAACTACATACGGCAAGCAGCGATATCGGTTTGGAACTAAACACGACAAAGACCAAAGTTATGACTAACCACCTAATGAAACCCATAAAAATCAAAAACACCATAATAGAATACGTTGACCATTATATATATCTGGGTAAGCAAGTATCTTTCTCCCCAAGCCGACACCAAGATGAAATAAATAGACGAATTAACATGGCATGGAATAAATTCTGGAGCAATAAGGAAACTCTAAAATCGAATTTGCCCTTAAAATTAAAGAAAAAAGTTTTGGATTCATGTATACTGCCATGCCTCACTTATGGCTGCCAGACCTGGATATTTAACAACTACACAAAAAATAAAATACAAGTATGCCAGAGAGCAATGGAACGCAGTGTACTAAACATAAAAAGGAAAGACAGGGTAAGGAATAGCGACATAAGGAAAACAACGAAAGCCATTGACGCTCTGGAGCACTGTAAAAGAATGAAGTGGAAATGGGCTGGGCATATAGCACGTATGGACAGAGAAAAATGGGCACAAAGAGTAACAACTTGGACAGGACCGTCACAAAAAAGAAACAGAGGCAGACCAAAGGAAAGATGGATAGATGAGATACATAAAGTAGCCGGCACGGACTGGATCACAGAGGCGAAAAATAGAGAGGCATGGATAAAACAGGAGGAGGCCTTTACCCGTAGAGGGATCCTTAATTGATAAATTTATATAGATTTTGTTTTATTTTATTTAATATCATTTGCATGTAATAATTTATTTTATTAATTCAATTAATTAAGGAATAATAAAGGCTATAATAATAAAAGTACTTACTTTCAGGAAATTTATAAGAAAATTTGCGACCGCCCGCGACTTTGTCTGCGTGGAAAGGTTTTTTTGCTATCCCTCGGGAACAATACTTTTTATCGGGATGAAAGGTACCCTTTGTCCTTCTCTGTACCTCTGACAAAGTGTATGCAAAATTTCATGACGATCGGTTCAGTAGTTAAGACGTCAAGGCGTAACAAACAAACAAACGGACTTTCGCATTTATAATACTAGCTTTTGCTCGCGACTTCGTCCGCTTGGATATTCGAGAAAATCATAAGGGAACCTTTAACCAGGATAAATAGTATTCAATGTTTTTATGAAGGCTGCATTGATTTGGATGAAATTTTGCAAACAGTTTATAGTCTGGATTAAAACTTATGATATTTTTGATCTCGGTCAAAGGTACCCTAGGCATTTTTATTTCTTTAAACATTTAAATTAATTTGTAGTACTTTTGGGAAATTTATAAAAACATAGCCCATATTTATTTTTAACTAGCTTCCGCCCGCGACTACATCCGGATGGACATTTGAAAAATACCCAAAAAAAAAACATACAGACGAACAGAAAAACAACCTCCTCTTTTTTTGAAGTCGGTTAAAAACATCGGATCGCAGTAGATTGTGCTAGATTGTCAGTCTACCATGGTAGATTGACAATCTACTATGGGAGATTGTCAGTCTACCATGGTAGATTGACAATCTACCATGGTAGACTGACAATCTAGCACAATCTAATGCGATCCGATGTTTTTAACCGACTTCAAAAAAAGAGGAGGTTCTCTCTTCGTCTGTATATTTGTTTTTTATGAAAGCTGAACTGATTTGGATGAAATTTGGCAAACAGTTTATAGTCTGGATTAAAACTTATATTTTTCATCTCGATCAAAGGTACCCTAGGCATTTTAATTATTTTAAACATTGAAACTAATTTGTAGTACTTTTGGGAAATTTATAAAAATGTAGCCCATATTTATTTTTAACTATAGCTTCCGCCCGCGACTACATCCGGATGGACATTTGAAAAATACCCAAAAAAAACATACAGACGAACATAAAAACAACCTCCTCTTTTTTTGAAGTCGGTTAAAACATCGGATCGCAGTAGATTGTGCTAGATTGTCAGTCTACCATGGTAGATTGACAATCTACTATGGGAGATTGTCAGTCTACCATGGTAGATTGACATTTCTCTACCATGGTAGACTGACAATCTAGCACAATCTACTGCGATCCGATGTTTTTAACCGACTTCAAAAAAAGAGGAGGTTCTCTCTTCGTCTGTATATTTGTTTTTTATGAAAGCTGAACTGATTTGGATGAAATGTGGCAAACAGTTTATAGTCTGATTTAAACTTATATTTTTCATCTCGATCAAAGGTACCCTAGGCATTTTAATTATTTTAAACATTGAAACTAATTTGTAGTACATTTGGGAAATTTATAAAAAATAAAACCCATATTTATTTTAACTTTCTTTCCGGCCGTGTCTACATGCGCGTGGGCATTTGAAGAATCCATTAAAAAATATACAGATGAAAAGAGAACCTCCTCCTTTTTTAAGTCGGTTAAAAATATTGGATTGCAGTAAAAGATGATAAAATTTGGCACATAGTTAGTTTGGTACCCTAGGAAGTACCTACCCTATGTATGTACCCTATTTTTAATTTTTAAAGGAAGCTAGTTAAAAATAAATGAGGACTATATTTTTTCATAAATTTCCCATAAACCTACCTACTATATTTTTTGCAATGTTTTGAAAAATACTATTTTACCTCGATATTTATACTATACCAGGCTATAAACTATATATGATGTGTGTAAAATTTCAATCAAAATCAGTTCAGCCTTCTGAAGCTGAACTGATTTGGATGAAATTTGGCACTCAGTTCATAGCTTGGTAATATCGTATTAAAATTTATAAAAAATCGTATTAAAATTTATAATACGATATTACCAAGCTATGAACTGAGTGCCAAATTTCATCCAAATCAGTTCAGCTTCAGAAGGCTGAACTGATTTTGATGAAATTTTACACACCTGTGCGTGTAAAATTAAATATCGATATTCATCTTGCTTCATGCCGTGTATGTGCCGGCCTAGAATAGCACTACCCCCTATCATCCCGTAGGTGTCGTAAAAGGCGACTAAGGGAGCATAGCCTTCAAGAGACGGGCAGCAGCGTCTCCAAAAAACCTTGGCCTACTGCGATCGCCAACCCGCCTGCCAAGCGTGGCGATTATGGCAAACCCCCCCCCCCCCCCTCACGCAGGCAGCGCAGGACCGATCGTCGTGGAGATCCTTAGGGGAGGCCTATACCCAGCAGTGGGTGTCGTGTGGCTGATATGATGATGATGAGTGCCAAATTTCATCCAAATCAGTTCAGCTTCAGAAGGCTGAACTGATTTTGATGAAATTTTACACACCTGTGCGTGTAAAATTAAATATCGATATTCATCTAACCCTAACTAATCAAGGCATAAAATGGGTGCTAGACAACAGATTTTACTAGGTACTTACTTACTTTTCGAAATAGATAGGTACTTATTATACGCAGACCGTCACAGAAATTAAAATTCATCATTTCAATTACGTCCGGGAATCGAACCCAGGATCTCTTGCGCGGTAGACTGGCATGTTGAATACTGCACCACTCAGGTCATCGATCGATATCACGCGAAAATTAATGCAAAAAGTTGGCAACCCTGCCAAAGCCCACCGTGGATCGTGGTAGATTGTCAATCTACCAAGATCTACTGCGATCCAGATCTCGCTGGATTGACCGTGTAACGTCGCAAACCAACCGCATCAAATTCCATCAATCTGCGGTTTTGATCAGATTGCACCAGATTGACGTGTGTAATGGCCGCCGAGCTTTTGAGCTAATTGAAGGCGCGTTTGTTTCAGTTCGCCCTGCTGAGTGCTGTGTTCAGCATCGAGGCGTACGTGCGGCTGTGCCTGGTGCGGCCCATGCTGCGCGCCAAGCACGTCAAGACGCAGATGGAGGAGGTCGCAGGCGGTGGACAAGAGGTCAGTCAATACACTCAATCAATATTACGTGTACAATTCACATACACTCATCTATTCCCAATATACAACGTGTTACTTAAATTAATAGCTAAAATATCAAAATGTATGAAACAGCTGGTTTTTTTTCGCGATTTCTGCGTTTGTCCCAAAATAAAAGTTGTTCCGTTTGATGGTCCTATTTATATTTCAAACGTAATAAATCACTATTATATCGCGTTTCGGTGGATATACTAAGGGGGCTGAGTAGTGTATGTACCAAAACCTAGGTACAAATATCAAAAAACAAAAAAAAATATTTGGATTATTGAAAAAATATGTTTCATTTAAGATACTTTATCATACTGTAAAGTTTCGTCTACTGAGGATTTACTGTGCGGGTCCACTACCTACCTTCCTTTCCTACACTAGAGGTGTAACGTGAAAACTAAGTCAGACTTTTACGCGTGAAAGCACTAAACTTAAGAATCGCCTAAGTCTTTTCTTATCTACAACTCGACCAAGTTAACTTAGCAAATGACAGCTACATGACGGCTAAATTTATGACACCGTTTTAATTTGGTCATGTTGTAGTTAGGAAAAGACTTAGGCGATTCTTAAGTTTAGTGCAATCGGCCATTTGATACTTTTAGCTTTTAGGCATAGTTTATCATTTTTTATAACGTTTATAGTGAATATATAAAAAAAAAATTATCTCCATTAGTTTAGTCAATTCACACAGTTTAAAATTAGCACATTGTCTTGCTTGCCAGAAATATGTCACAAAAAGTTACATTAGAACAAAGTTCTTAATCCTTAGCGACAAATTGCGCAAAGGTCCTTCAACTTTCATTGCGGGACAACCCACGCGATCTGTTTACATTTATTTTAAAATGAGGATGAAAATAAATAGCGAGAGTATTCATGTGTACCTACGTGCGAGCGACATGTCATGGATGGGTGCTATTTTGGCATCGCTGTCGCAAGCACTGAATTTTATCAATTTATTGTACCTATCATCCGCATCTGGGATCCCAAACGTTATTGGTAATCAGGGTAATGGCTATGACGTCCTTCTGTAACCTACAACATACATTTCGATGCCTACAACTGCCAAATTATTAAATAAAGTAGAGATTTTCCGCTCAATAAAAAATATGCAATGTCTTCGATATTTGATTCGATATTCTTGTGACCTTTTATGTACTCACATTTATGCAAAAATAAATTAATTGAATTGAATTGATACTTAATCGCCTGAGCATGGCGGGCTTCCTTACGGACGAAGCCGGCGTTGCTCTAAGTTAATCTTCACTTTAAGTTAATTCTAAGTTACTTTTCACGAAGCATCTTTATTGATTAACTTTCATTTACGAATCACGATACGCAGCTCCACTTTGCAATTAACCGTTCATTGACGATTACGACACAATTGATAAGTATTTCTTGCACAAATTGCATTCCAACAATGAACGACCTCGAACGATTGGTTGGGCGCCAAAGAGTTGAAGGTTGGGGCGCGCTTTTTTGCTGGTTGTTTATTTTTAAAAATATTTAAAAATGTATTTTCCATACATTTGCTCGAAAATATGTGCTTTCGATGACAGTACTTATAGCAGCTTGCGGAAAGTTGATTTTACCGCACGCCGCGCGCCGTGCGTTTTACCATTGAAAATAGTTATCATAGAAATCGCCTAAAACGTATTTCTGGCCATATTTCCGAGGATTTTGGGAGGATCAAGATGGGAATAGTACCAAAAGTTGAGGAATTTATCGAGACACGTGTGAACTTTTGAATTTTGAAAATAGACTAGTAACTTTTTTGGAATTTTGCAAAATTTGGGTTTTTGGGAGGTGTTTGTTTACTAAATTGTAAATATTTCGGGAAAAAACCGACTTAAGAAAAAAAACTTTTTTAAAAACACGTTTTTAAAACGGACTAAATTATTACAAAAAAATCGGACTAAAAACATTAAAACGGACTAGTAAAAACAGACTAAAAAGTAAAAAATATTTTTTCTGTAAATATTTATAACTTAATTAATTAACTTAAATATTTATAATTTTTAACTATAAACTTGTGACGTTTTAAACCCGAGCCGACTCGTTTTAAAAACCTCCTTACTAACCTTGTATCATAAACTACTATTTATTTTATTACCTTACCTATGTGTTGCCTGCCAGTATATTAATCTGAAAACCTTCATTGTTACAGGTCGGTCGCCTAGTTCTAGGCGAGCTCGCACACTGTCCCCGCTACATTCGCATCCTGAAGACATTCAGGATGTACCACTCCACCATAGCTATGGGCACCATGATCTCGCTGGGCTGTTCACTCTACTCAACCATGATCCTGGTCGACTCTATGTGCCAATAAATAGCTAAAAAGGGTATCATAGTACCTATTTTAGGACTTAGAATGTTAAAGGCCATCAAATGCCAACTTTTTTTTATATGGAATTCAAGTCATGGATTTAGAACTTCAAATTAAATGTCAGTTGTTAATGTCACAACATCTCGAAATACTTATAATTTTTTTTAGGGGCAATGTAATTAAAAATGTGTGCAAATTTACACGCCACGAGAGCATTTGAATGATTTGTTAAACAGTTAACACAGCGAGTGACAGATTAAAGTTTACTGTTCTTAAATTTACAGTATTTTATTTTTCATTAGTTATAAGTAGATGTTATATGTACTAAAATATTTCGATAAAACAATTCAGGCTATGAAGTCTGTTAAGATGAATAAATAATGAAAAATAGCATTGTGAATGCAAAAATCTAAAAGTTTAAAATTTTGTGAAGTCTGTTCTTAAAATGTTAATATTACTGTCTATTTAAGGGAAAAATATATACTTACTTACTTACATTAAACTTTAGAATGGTATTGGAACAAGTAGTATTTGAAAAAAAAATTGGAATACAATGTCAGCGCTGGTCGCTGTAATTTTAAATGAAATTTTACTAGAAAATTGTAAGTATTAAATAAGTACCTACCTACTTTCAAATGTGACATTCAGTTTTAGTTTAAGAGTAGGAGTTTTATAAATAGACGCTTAAAGTATTTTGAAATTTTTATGTTGGCACAGTATTGTGACTTTGTCTTGCCAAAGTAACATTACCTAGCTATAGAGGTAAATTGGCATGTTTAATATTATGTAAAGCATGCTTTGTAGCGTCATGTTTATAAGTTTACGGCGCTATAATAATGGATTTAATAACATATAATCATGTAATTGGTATTGTAATTCATAATTATAGCTTCGTAAAGTTTAGATAATAATAGGCAATTATGGACCTTGCCAGTCCAACTATCAATATTTTGGATCGCATTTTTATGTTTATATCCAATGCGACCGCAGCCAGCCCATCTAAGCTGCTTGATATTAAGAAACTCATGTTGCTGCTCTCTGATTTCCTGCAATAATACTGCCATAAAATAGATATAGTCTAGTGTTAAATTTAAATAGATGGAATCTTAAGCGTTATCCGGGCATAATCGTAAAAACCTTCGCAGGAAGTTACGAGGTAATCAACGTAAATTTGCAGTTAGCAACAAAAATCACTGAAAGCTTTTGAGTAAACACAAGTTATTGTGATGTTTTTGCAATGTTTATTTGCGTTTAATTTTATTGTAATAATATTATTCTTGCGAGCAATGAAAACGAAATAACAAGGTGTTTAGTGATTTTCGTTCCAACTGCCATCTCAACGCGTTGCCAGATTGAAGCCGTTTGCTGCGTCAGCTAAATGGCTTCTTTGATACTCACCGTTTTGATGTTAGTATGATAATGATGTTTAGATGTATACAAGGTGTTTGGTAAAAGCCATATAAAGCCGAATATGTTAGATAGGGACCATCAAACTGTACAACTTTTACTATGGGAACAACTCTCTTTGATTTGATATTTTGAAAATAACAAAATGTATGAAACAGCTGATTTTTTTTCGAGATTTCAGAGTTGCTCCCATAGTAAAAGTTGTTCAGTTTGATGTTCCCTGTCAACCAAATTCGGCTTTATAAGGCTATTACCAAATATCCTGTATTATGAAACTGTTGTGAGCGACCACGAGCTTACTGTCGCGCGTAAGGCTTAATTTTTTAACCGTGTAGGTAAGTATTATTTATAGGATTAAAAAGTTAAGCCTAGTCAAGCAGCTTACTCTAACCCACGTATCTATACACGAGTAAATTAGGTACTTGAGTAAAATTTGCAATTTAAATGCTCCTAATATTATATGTTAAAAAAAGCACCAAAATTGCACTAAAATTGAATTTAACAATAATTATATTACTATGATTTGCATATGCTTAGGAGCATTTGAAAATTGCAAGTTTGACTCAAATTATTATTTGTTACTCGTCTATGGATTTGAAATCGGGCTTAACTACAGTCTTAGATAAATAACTATACTTAGTTAAGTATATATTTAAATAGAGCTATTTATGTGAATATTAAACTTAGTTAATAGAAAATTGATAGTTTTTGTATATCATCTTTAAATGATCTGAATGTTATAATGTGGAAGAAATTATAATTTATTCGTGAATGCGTTGTGAATTACACTAAAATGTAATATTTAACATTTTTTTATTTATTATTTCTTAAAAACAATTACACTGATGATGAGGATGAACGGCGTAATAAGTACAGCCGACGTGTTATATGTGTCGTAGGATAATTGTACAAATAGGATTTTTACAAAAATCCTAGTATGATTGTAAAATACCGGATAATTAGAATCTAAGACAGATTTTTGCAATCGTCCGAGTGATGTTTAGGATTTTTACAAAAATCCAGCGTATCTTAGGTAAATCGCCAATGACCATCACTTTGCGCGCGCTGATTGGCTGACGTTAACGTTATGGACTAACGGATGCTCTGATTGGCTAACGGCAACATTGCTGCGTCCTTTATTATTATTGTGATGTGATTATTGTTAAATATTTCTCCAGCGTTATGTTCTATTTTTACGTTTTTTATAAAAAAAAACTGAGTGCTCAAATCTATCAAGAGACATTAATGTACGATGAGTGAAGTGAGTGAATTGGATATTATACAAATGCTGGGCTCGATCAGAGCAGTCAATTTAGAGGTTAAGTATAACCGAAAAATAACTTTTCTACACAGAGCTAAGTAAGTTCTACAGCGCTCGTCAACATGTTTTTGCAAAACCTTGTTAGAACTTTAATTGAAGAATTTAATTCGGCAAAATTACGAAAGAACCCCAAAACCCTTCAGCAATATGTTCTGACCAATCAGATTGAAGATGTTATAAATCGTCTCTTAAGACTATCCAATCAGCATTCAAGTTTACAATTGTCCGAAACATACTGGGATTTTTACAAAGATCCTAAAAATTTCTCGGACGATTGCGAAAACCTGTCTTAGATCACATCCGGTTCTTTACAATCGACCTATGATTTTTGTAAAGATCCGGTTTATACGATTATCCTACGACATAATATGTACATTATCTGTGCATTGCATTCCAATGCTGCATTTGGCAACAACGAGGTAGCTACCACTACCATAAAAGTCTCGGCTTCACACAACCAAGATCGCGCCTATTTCAATTATCCCACATATTGTTCAGTTGCGTAGACACTTGTACCACAAAACTGCACCAATTTTAAGACACAATATCCACTATGAATCAATTTTCAAATAATTAAAATAGACACCAAACCGTACTCGACAAAATGGCGCCAAAAACTCCCTGCCTGATCCTATTGATTGGTTGATTTCTCCTATCGATTGGTCCATGCATCCATGTGTCTAGAATCTTGATATTCAGATATTAGTTGTCAAATCGTCTTATTATTATTGACATTAAAGCTCTACTACCTACTTGCTTAGTTATTGGTTAAAATAAGAAGATAAATGGATAATTTAATGGCTAATTAAATGGCTAACATTGACGATAATTTAAAATTATCTATTAATATATAATTAGGTACCTACCTACATATAACCACATTTAAATCGTTTAACTTAAACAATGTTTTTGAATCAACATATTCATTTTAGTGACTACAACCACCTACTAGATGGCGCTAGGCGTCGCTATCTGAGAACAGTGCCCAGTTTATCAAAACTTACAAGTCTTGTACATTTTATAAACAACCATTTGCCTTATGAAAATAATTATTCCACAAATCCGTTTATCAAAACACGTTAAATTAAATGCTACAAATGTTTTTGTTTATTTAACTCATATTTTTTCACCCTTATATTAATCTTTCGTTAATCAAAAAATCAAAGCTTGTAAAAAACTTTCTACTTGTAATAAAACTCAATGGAAAATCCTGAGTTTTTTCTGACGGTGTCCGGCAACTCTCGATTCCGTCTGACAATTTTTACAATTAGTGTCTTGCATAAATTATTTGGAAAAAGACATAAATTACATGAGCTTGTAAATTTTACTTGTAGCTTGTAGGTTTTGATAATCAGGGCCCAGAACTTTGAATTTGGTTATAATATTAATTATTAACTTATGTCTCAAATATTTTCTAATGCCGATGCCGAGTCCATAGCGCATGTTTTGCTCTACACAATCAACAAAAACATCTCAACATTCAACAAAAAAATAGGTTTATGAGGATTTTTTGTTGGATTGTGTAGACCAAAACATGCGCTATGGACCCGGCTTATATAGAATTATTTTAATAAAATAAAATAACTGCGCCCAAATATACTATGGTGAGGTTGGTCTGCTGGAACTGGAATACTATCCGCGTCAATTGGTAATGCGCCTGGCGGCCATGATTTTAACCTCAAAAACGAAAAACAATTGTAATTTTCTCATATAACTAGACCCTTTCTTATTGAAAATAAGAATTCAATAATTAATATATTATATTACCTATTATAATTTTACTGTTTTTTGTCATTTTTAGTTGCGGATGACAATGATGTGTATGTTAATTTGACAAGGTTCCAGCGCATTACCAATTGACGGGGATAGTACTCCCAATGTCTGTCAATAGTGATGCCGAACAATCGATGGTCCCACTATCGATAATTGACCTCGAAAATTTGTTAGGATATCGATAGGACTATCGATAGCAAAAAATGAAAACATACAGCTTGACCATAAAGAGTTCACAAAAATTGAGGACGCTGTTTTCTATGTAAACACGTCAAAATCACGAAAATGGCAACACTGACTATATTTTGTACTGAAAAAAATTTGTTCCATTTTATTTCATTTCAACTTTTTATGGCCAAGTTATACTATTGATGAATTGCAATAGTATCGATATGATTTTCATCCGTGACGATTTTACTATCGATAGTTATTTATTTTTAACCGACTTCCAAAAAGGAGGAGGTTCTCTGTTCGTCTGTATATTTGTTTTTTTTGTGTATGTCCACCGATTACTCAAAAACGGCTGGACCGATTGAAATGATTACATTAGGTAAACTCCCAAGTTGGTCCCATTTTTTTAAATTTGGAAATCGGTTCAGAGTGCTTAGTGCGAGTTGATGTTTTCAATTTTCACTAGCGGAAACTATCGGATATACTGCTCATAGTCAATGGGAGGGAAAGAGAGAAAACGATAGTTTTCGATAGCGACAAGTGAAAACATCAACTCGCACTAGGCCCTCAATCCTTTTCAAGTAATCTTGAAAAAAGCACGAAAATAGTATGATTTTGTGTGAATTGCCTCGATGATAATGGTCGTATTACTTCTCTGTTTATGAACTGAATAAGATAATTATTTTTTTGTTGGAAGAGGGAGATCTGTGTAGTTCTTTAACCGACTTAAAAAAGGAGGTTCTCAGTTTGACCCGTATGTATGTATGTTTCTTCGCAATTATCTCACGTTTGGCTGAGCCGATTTTACTATCTAAATAATATACCTACAAGGTACCTACACTAAAAATAAAAAAATAAAAAATTGTTTAAAAAAACAAAAAACCGACTTCAAAAAACCTACCTCTAAAAAGCAAGAAATAATATTCGTAATAATAAAAAAACGTCTATTGAAGTCGGGTGGGGCTTTTAGAATAAAAAAAGGACTTCAATAGACGTGTTTTTATTATTACGAATATTATTTCTTGCTTTTTAGAGGTAGGTTATTTGAAGTCGGTTTTTTGTTTTTTTTTTAAACAATTTTTTCGTCAAATAATTATTATATGTGATCAAATGCGTTTGTCTGTGCCCTAAAGAATTAATTATCAACGCGTGTTTATTATAGCACAAAAGCTTGTAACTTGTTAATCACTGTACTGGCAACTGACCATTAAGTATACTGTATCCCAAATGAAAACAATACTAGGTTGCGTTCAGAGCCTTAGTGCGCGGTTGTTTGGTTGTTTTTTAACTCACTCTAAGGTTAGGAACGACCAAGAATTTTAAATGTCAATGTCAATACAAAGTCTTCATTTTCCATTTGGAATACGAATAATTTAAACTTTTCTTTTTTTCTAAATCAAATAAAATCCGTTTTTTGAGCATCTACCATGATTATTTTAAAATTAGACACAAAAACATCAAAATACAAAATAATCACAAATGACATTGACATTTTTTCTAAAGACAAACGTCAGAGCGTTTTACAACCATCAATTTTGATGGTTGTTTGGTTGCAACGCTCTGACGTTTGGAACGGGATGGTTGTGTCAACCGAACGTCACGCTCTAACGGCGTTCCAAACATTAGAGCGTGACGTTCGGTTGACACAACCATCCCGTTCCAAACGTCAGAGCGTTGCAACTTGCAACCAAACAACCATCAAAATTGATGGTTGTAAAACGCTCTGACGTTTGTCTATAGAAAAAATGTCAATGTCATTTGTCATTATTTTGTATTTTGATGTTTTTGTGTCAAATTTTTAAAATAATCATGGTAGATGCTCAAAAAACGGTTTTTATTTGATTTAGTATAAAGAAAAGTTTAAATTATTCGTATTCCAAATGGAAAATGAACACTTTGTATTGACATTGACATTTAAAGTTCTTGGTCGTTCCTAACCTTAGAGTGAGTTAAAAAACAATCAAACAACCGCACACTAAGGCTCTGAACGCAACCCTATTGCAAAATAAATAACTATCGATAGTAAACTCGTCACGGATGTAAATAGTATTGAAAGCGTCCTTCCGGACCATCTGACCACTAAATCTTATCATCAGTGGTCAGTTGAGAGGAAAAATTTCTCATTTGACCACTGGAGGTGAATTGGGAGCAATTTATTCCTAATTCATCACCAGTGATGAATTGGGTTTTTTTTTGTTTCAACTGACTACTGATGACTTTCTGAAAACTATATACCTAAGCCTATTATAAAACCATAATTTAACCACCATAAGTTAACCTTCTCCATATTTATGTGATCCTGGTACTTTGGAGCCGCAAGTGATTAAAAGTATTTAATTTTGAATTTTGTACCAAGGGCAGGTTGCTAGTTTATTATAAATATAAAACTATCTACAAGCCGAATATGGTAGATAGGGACCATCAAACTGAACAACTTTTACTATGGGACCAACTCTGAAATCGCGAAAAAAAGTCAGCTGTATAATACATTTTGATATTTTCGTTATTAATACCATATTGGGCTTTATAAGGCTATTACCAAACACCTTGTATATAAAACACAGAAAGTTATAGAAGTTAATCTTCTCCGTATTTATGTGATCCTGGTACTTTGGAGACATAAGTGGGAAAATAACCATTATCACAGTCAGATTTACTTAAATAAATATAATATACATAAAATGATTACCTATTTATATTGTATCTGTTTTTTTATTCCCAATAAAATTCACCAGTGCTGAAATGGGATAATTTTCACCACTGGTGGGTGAAATGGGAGTAACATTGTGTTATTTGGCCACTGGTAGTCAGTTGAGAAATTGGAGTGCCAACTAACCACTGGTGGTGGGATTTGGTGGTCAGATGGTCCTAAAGGGAAAGCGTAGTGACTATCAAGGCGTAATACTATCGATACTTCGATACTTTAAATCCTATCGATATTTCCACTACTGTGCCGCCCGCCCTACCGTTACTATCGATATTGAATTAAGTGACCTATCGATCGATCGGCATCACTATCTGTCAGTGTCATGGTCATGTGTCACTGTCACTGTCACTGTCAGTCATGTTAATCCTCCCTCAGTCAATAAACCTACGTGGTTTTCTGTTATTTGCGATTAGAAATTATAATAGAAAATATTCTTGCATTGCAATATGCAATCTAAATTAGACACAGTGCTTACCACACAGATTTTATCGTTTAGCAGACTTTCAGCAGAACAAAATAGTCATGATGTTCATAGGTAGAAGCAGTGAATTAAAAAAGATGAAAAGTGATGAAAGAACGAATTTACTTTCCAAAATGATTGTGGACAGGTGTAAGACGGTTTTCTTACTATCCAGTGTAGTGTGTACGTTAGCTGTAGTTATATCTTTGCACAAATTACTTAGTTATGATGTTAAAATCACGAAACCCTTCTCACCCATACCATCTGGTCTGTATGGCAACTATTTGGAAACTGTAGATCAATATCCTATTCCTTCCACCCCCAAAAAGCCAGATAAAGTTCGTGATGCTGAAGCTGTCGTGTCCCTTAACGCAGCTCTGGAAATGAAGAAGCATGGCAAAGCTGATAAAGCTTTAAAACTATTCCAGCATGCATTCGCTCTATCCCCGAAACATGCAGATATTCTCAACCACTATGGAGAATTTTTAGAAGACACTAAAAAGGATGTGGTTAGAGCTGATCAATTATACACTTTAGCTTTAACAAACTACCCTGATCACACTGGTGCTTTGATGAATAGACAACGGACTGCAAATATAGTAGAGAATTTAGATAGAGAAATGTTGAGAAAGATTGATGAAAAGAGAGATGCCCTTCTCTCTATACCTGAAAACAACTCCGCACTACGGAGAGCAAAGAAGGAGGCATATATCCAACACATTTACCACACTGTGGGTATAGAAGGCAATACAATGACTCTTCAGCAGACTAGAAGTATACTGGAGACGAGGATAGCAGTGGCTGGTAAGAGCATCGATGAGCATAATGAGATTTTAGGCTTAGATGCAGCTATGAAGTATATAAATGCAACATTATTATACCGTCTAAGAGACATCACAATGGCTGATATCTTGGAGATTCACAAAAGGGTTCTGGGTCACGTAGACCCTGTGGAAGGAGGTCAGTTCAGGAGAACTCAAGTTTATGTGGGAGGTCACATACCCCCAGGGCCTTCAGAAATTCAGAAACTTATGATACAGTTTCTGGAGTGGCTGAACTCTGAAGATGCATTAGACTTACATCCAGTAAGGTAAGTTATTGTTTATTCTGAACTCATTGTTTAGTTGATTAACAGTCTGGGTTAACTGCTGACCATCAGGAGGCACTAATTCACTTAATAATCATACTTGATTACAATCGAGGTGGTTTAAAAAAATAAAGTTTCTTAGGGCTTTTATCATTATCAACACATTACATTTGTGTCAATCAAAAAAGGCTTCCTCATTATAAGATTAATAATAAAAGCAAAAATTTAGAAAGAGAATCAGCGCCTATTCCCTTTGGCCGCCACTGGGGAATATCAGGATTTTTTTCCATACTATTCTTCCCGATATCCCCCAGTGGAGGACAAAAATGGGGGACATGGGGACTAGGCCGAATCAGCTTATAGTAGCCGGCAAACATTTTGAAATCGGGTGGGAATAGCGGTGAGTTACACAGGTGGCTATTAGTCGCTCGCAAGTGCACATATGCGAAATGATCCCCACTCCGTCAAAAGAGCATCAAGATGTTTACTGGAATCTGTTTCTATCATTTCATCATCAGCCTATCATCATCCACTGCTGAACATAGGCCACAATTTTATGAGCTCACAAACAATAATATTTCCAGATACGCAGCACTAGCACACTACAAGTTGGTGCACATCCACCCGTTCATTGATGGCAACGGTCGGACGTCTCGTCTACTCATGAACCTGGTGCTGATGCAGGCCGGCTACCCGCCCGTCATCATCACCAAGCAGCACCGTCATCTCTACTACCAGCACCTCCAGACTGCCAACGAAGGCGACGTCAGACCGTTCGTCAGGTACCTATCACGGCTATAAATTAAGCATCCACAGATCGACATCCTATGTAATGGACGCATTGTACTACCAAACTAATTAATCTATTTGTTCCGGATTCGTCATGTTCCTGACTGGATGAATTCCAGGTTCGCTGTATTCCAAATTAGCCGTATTCCAGATTCGTTGTAATACAATCGATGACATAATATTATTTATTTAATTATAAGATACTTACACCAAAAACATAATGTATGTTACATTTTAGTTCAAATATTTTATCTTATTTATCTTATTCAATGTAATTTTTTGATCAAAACAAATATTTTTTCCTTCTAATTATATTTTATTGTGAGACTATATGCATATACGCGCATCGTGACGGCGTATGCGCGGTGTGCAAGCAATTTTAACCTTAGGTGTGGTAAAGCGCCAGTGTTGTCCAGTATACGTATTACGACGAATCTGGAAATCGGCGAATCCAGAATACGGCGAATCTGGAACAAATCTTTTTGTGTCAACTGATCCACATAGTACATAGCTCAATATGTTTGATTTGTATGGTACGAGTGTTTCGCAGGTTGTCTGGTTCGCAATTTGTCTGTATTCTACAATTCGTCTGGTTTCTTTTTAAAATTAGCAGATCGTCTGCCAGACAAACTGCTAATTTTTATATCAGTTTGTCAGCCAGACAAACTGCTAATTTTTATATCAGTTTGTCAGCCAGACAAACTGCTAATTTTTATATCAGTTTGTCTGCCAGACGAATTGCTTTATTGTTTATATCAGTTTGTCCGCGGCAGACGAACTGCTAATTTTTCATATCAGTTCCTTCAGCAGACAAATTTTGGTGTGAGGTACTTAACGCCCGAAATGTTTTTTTTAAATGTTAACAAATAATTGTTAAAATCATAACGAAGTACCTACAATCATTGACCTTATTTAGTTACTACTTTATTCATTAGTCATCCATTACGATTTTTTCAGACTGCCAGCACAGAATAACTAATCTGCCTGTGTACCTATACGATCTAGACAAAGTGATAAAAATTATTTCGCAATTCGTCTGGATTTAAAAATGGTAAAAGTCCAGACGAACTTCGAATTTTTATTATTAATTCGTCTGCCAGACAAATTGCGAATTAGAAAAATACAAAGAACAAAACGCCAGACGAATTGAGAAGAAAAATTCGCAGTTTGTCTGCCAGACGAATTGCGAACCAGACAACCTGCGAAACACTCCGCCTGCAGACTGCATACGAGAACGATGGCAGGCGGGCCATTGGTCAGGTATTTATAATGCAAGTTTGTTCTGACAGTCAACACAGCCAACCACCACCACCATCTCTGCTACCATGCTCAGTAAGTCAATGAGGGCGACGTTAGGCCGTTCATCACGTATCTTATCTCGGTCATAGTTTTTACATCAATCATTTAACAACAATAAAACTGCCAACGAAAGGTTGTTCCAAACACTCAACTTCATCGAAAGCTGACTTCAGTCATATAAATCCCCGTCAATTGGTAATGCGCTGGAACCTTGTCAAATTAACATACACATCAACGTCATCCGCAACTAAAAATTACAAAAAACAGTAAAATTCTAATAGGTAATATTATAAACCAATTATTGAATTCATAATTTCAATAAGAAAGGGTCGAGGTATATAAAAAAATTACAATTGTTTTTTGTTTTTGAGGTTAAAATCATGGCCGCCAGGCGCATTACCAATTGACGGGGATAGTAGAATACATGATAGCTTCAGTTCACGTCACATGCGATTTACCTACGCATATTTTGTTAATCACTGATAATTAAAAACATTGATAATAACTCATATCCATGTTATTGATTGTTTAATGTTTTTTCAATTAATGTAGAGATTAATTTGCGTGATCAAGTTAGTCATCTATCGCCATTTTGGGTACTCGGTTAGATGTCGAAAACTATATAACCATTTTATATTGAGTCTGGATGTTTAACGTTCTGTCGTTGTTTCTGTCTCCCAAAACAATTGCTTTAGCTACGTGAGTTGATGATCTATCCGCCCCCTGATTACGTAACTCTGTTGCTAACAATTCTCGATTGAAATCAGTTGAAACCGCAGTTACATTGCTTGCTTTAAGATAGTTGTCACATTGGCTCTTACTAAAGCAGCAATGTAACTGCGATTTCTGTTAAAATTAATAGCAACAAAGTTACAAAATCAGGGGGCAGGTAAGGGATTAAGCAATTTTTTCACCATACTGAACACTTTAAGGCAAACATTTTTTACTTAACCATTTTTTTATTTCAGATTCATAGCCCAATGCACTGAACGCACACTGAACCTGTACCTATGGGCTACCAGTGAGTTCTCCCACATGGTGCCGGCCATCGGCGAGCCCCACATCCTGACGGGCGAGGACTTCGACGAGGACCTCCTATGACCCCCGCTCACGACCCCCTATAGGTCACAAAACAATAGTTCCTAATAAAGATGCCGTCGGCCCGACAAGACCCTTCACACAATAAAATGTTCTAATAAAAGTTAGTTATAATTATTTTGAGATTATAAAAAAATATAGTTAGATCATCTGACTAACGAATCTAATAAGTATGAATTGGCAGACGACATCTTATTTATTGTAAACTCTAGTTTTAACTAGACATCAGATTTCACCCATAAGTTACGAACAGAATGCGACAGTGAGATACAAGCCGTGTGCTATGCTTATGTTTTGCGAAACATCACTTTTTACCATTAACTCGTATTTACTTTTAACAAGGGGTCCGAAATGTACCCTGCACAAAATACTGTTATTTTATTACACATTATTAATTGTGTAAGTGCATTAATAATGATGCAGATTCTAACTAACCCATCGAAAGTCGAATTCATGTACCTAAATGAATTGCTGAGGCCAGACTATCGCGCTGTCGCGAAGCTTTTCGTCGATTGTACATACAGTTAGAAACTCGGTATTAAAGTTTTTTTCCATTAAATTCCTTTAAATTATTTCCTTTAAGAGCCCGTTACGATTTTGCCGCTGACTGCAGCTCTCTCGCTCGCACATTTCATGTTTTCTCAAGATTTCTTAAATCTGAGTGCGCAATTGAAAAATGTGTCTCGGCCACTTTTCGCAATATAAGATTACAGACATTTTAAAATATATTCCAGTTTTTTGTTGCTAAAGTACAAAAAGTTATCGTTTCTAACAGTTATTTGAACTGACAAAGATAACTTTTTGTACTTCAGCAACTCGAAATTTGAAATATATGTTGAAATGTCCGTAATTTAATATATTGCGAAAAGTGTCCTTTTTCATTTACGGACTCAGATTTACAAAATCTTGAAAAGACATGAAAATGTGCGAGCGGCAGTCAGCGGCAAAATCGGTACGGAGCCTTAAGTGAAATTAAACTTTAATTCCTTGATTCAAAGTTTCTAATTGTACAACTCGACAACGAAAAACTTCGCAATAACACGATAGTCTGGCCCAGGGCTGAGACGCACACGTTGAGTGTGTGGTATTTACTAGATTACAACATGAATCGCCCAATTTATTGTTGTGTAACATCAATGCCATAAAATGGAAGTAATTATTAAATTGTACTTACACTTTGCTCTCTTTGTTGGTTATATGCTTGTAAATAGTGATTTAGATAATTAACGGCTTGCTGGCAAGCTTTATTATGTAGCTATCTATATAATTATATATATTGTTATTATTAGAAGAGTCAGTATCCTCAAATGATTTTAAGATTAGTGAGTTGAAAATCTATTGAAGTTTGTTATTCTGTGGTAACTAGGGAATTCGATCCCGGTCCTTATTTCTGATCCCGGGATTTCGGGATTACACTTAGGCAATCCCGGGATTATTTCGGGATTGAAGATTAAAAATTCAAATTTTCGATTTCGTCAAAAATCGACGTACTTTAATCAAAATTTTAACAAAAACCAACATATTTTACGTTACTATACACACCTAGCTAATCTAATCACTAACTAATCAAAGTTAGAGTCAAATTAAGTCAAACCAGACTTTAAGTCTGGTTAGTTTGACACTTTTTTTACTCTATAAAAATATTTTTCAAGAGTGAATAAGATCTTCATTTAAACTTCAATAAATTGAAAAAAAATATCTAACAAACTATGCAAATAAAGATAATTGACAAAACCTCTCTTATCGTCGACCAAATAGACGGATTTCATGTAAAAACCTAGTTAGTATTTAGGTAGTAAAGAAGTTTCTTAGAAAAAACTGATTTAAAATAATATTCATGAGTCACAAAATGTCTCATTTCTAAACTAATCTTGAAGAATGTTCATACATTTTTGTTCAGTAGCAGTAACACTGAAGTGTCACTACATAACCCAGTGAGAATTGCTCGTCTATCATTTTAGTTCAAAATAAAAAAGTTTTATTCCAAGAAACTATCGCAAATCCGCTGGGTTGTGTTGCTTGCTTGGAATGCTACTTGAATGAAATACAGGTTTTCTTGTATTTTATATAATAAATGATAGGCGTGCAATTATATTGAGAGCACTGGCACTGAGCGTTTAGCATCACGCACTATATTTTGCAACTTTTTTTAAAATTAATTAACCAATCCCGAAAATCCCGGGATTATGAAAACTCAATCCCGAAAATTTCGGGATTGAAAAACGGTCGGGATCGAATCCTCTAGTGGTAACCTAACGTGCTCGTGACTGTACCAACCAACTATTACCGTGCGTTTCCACTGCATTCACTTGTTAAGCCAACATTTGCCTAGTTCCAAATCACGCCAACAGCACTGTTAGCGTATAATCCATTAAATTAAGAAGGTACACAAATACCCTATTTGTGGAATATTTTGTGACTATTTAATTTGGTCGGATACGCGCTAACAGCGCTGTGAGCGTGATTCGGAACGCGGGGATTGTCAATAATTGAGTCACTGATTGATTGATTGATTGTTGGGATACGCGTAAAGGCACGGTTAATAGTATACACACCTTTCATAGGAAGGGATTTTGGTAAATTTACCCCCTAAAGGGCTGAAAGTTTGTAAGGAAGTCCCTCAGTTTCAAAGCTAGGGTGCTAAGCTAAGCTAGCATTGAGCTAGTTGTAAACATTTTAACGGAGTTGTGTTGCCACCATCTGTCAAAATTGTTTCGAAACGATGTTTATTTAACATTATTAATTGACTAGTGGAAACGCACGCTTAGAATAACTATGTAAACTGAATTGTAAAACTTGTTTGTGCTTAGCCTTGTGACTATTACTCCTTACTAAAATAATTTTCTTGCAACACTGCTTCAGAAAGATTTTATGTGAGAATATTAATCACTAAATTCTACAAGTTGAAAAACTTGAAGCATAAATCTAACTAAATTGTAAATTGTATTTTACAATTCTCCATATAGACAACCCTGTAAATAAAGATTAACCAAAGACATTTATCTATGGTAAATTGAACTATCTATTGTAGGTATTTATTTATTTTGTGGCGCTTGGCATGTTCTGTGATATTTGATGTTTGTTCTCGTTTCAAATCGTTATAACTGTGATTTGACATGAGCATGAGTTTCATACGAAACATATTCATTTGTGTATTACTTACCTATTTATTATGCAGCAAAAGACCTATAATAAATTAACAATAGACAGTGATCCGCTGCGACTTTACTCGTATGGCAAAGAGAAAATTTAACAGATTTAAATACGCCTTTTTTTACCGCAAGCTGTCTGAAGTTACCCACTTTAGTCGTACATTGTTAAATTAATCGCATTGCAAGTACTTATTTATTTATAGGTAGGTATAACTCGTTCGGATAAATATACAATCTGTAAATGGCGACCATACAGAGTGTGAGCGCAATAGCATGACCCACCGACGTGGTATAGCATACGGCATGATGGTATGTGTGAGCGAGATAGCATGACTGGCCGGCCGCCATTACAGATTGTTTCTTTATCCGCACGAGTTATACCGTTCGATGCAAACTTATTAAAGGCTTGGAACATCCCCCGAGACGATGCGCAGAACACAATTTAGATGTTAGCGGGTGGGACAGAGGGGAGAGTTGGGCCACGCGCATGCGCATAGCGACATAAACTAACTTCACAACGCGCAACGCCATTCAGTTTGCGTCGAACTGTAGTTAATTGAAAAACTTTTGTTTAAATAATATGATGGCTTATCTTTTTTCCGTTAAGCTCTTGTCTCTTCATCAAATGAAGGTACGTAACAAAAGGTGTCATGTCAATTCGTTTTTCTTTATTTTTTTCCATAATTTTTTCACGAATTTTCCAGGTTATGTCAAATATTAATGAGAAAATGCCTTTTCCATTTAACATACAGCAAAAAGCTAGGTTTTTTTCGGTTTTTTAGAATAATTAACGCCGGACATGTTTTGATTTTCACCTCCTATTAAACTATATGACAGATTGTGTTCTATAAGAAATCATTTTGTTTTGTCTTTTTTTCATTCTATTGCGGTGATATAACACTGATGATTAAGTATCAGTATCATTTTGTAATTAGCTGTCTTCCACGTGACGTGCGTCTTACTATGACATGTAATTGTTTAACATAATGTGTCCTATACTGCCACATTTCCACAATTCCAGTACAAAATGTTGTTTATAATAAACATTTAATTGTTCTTAAATTGTTGTTTTTATAATGTTTTCCCAACTTACACAATATTATATAACTAGTTTTATTAAGTTGAATTGAATCTGAAAACAATTATTTGAAATGGTTTTAAGGTTAAACATCAGCACTGGACTCGAAACCCTTAAGGGCCCGTGGACCTACCGATTTGCCCTACTATTAGGACCACGGTATACCACTATATACTCGTGGCACAGAATACATAATAGTACACTCGTGGTCCTACTGGACTAGAGCTTTTTAGAATATCGTAGTGTCCTATAGTAGGTATCGATAGATAAGTATTAAAGAACGATTGTTCCGAACCTAACCCGAAAATCCTACATTTATTTATATTCAATTACGAAATCTTACTAATATTATAAATGTGAAAGTTTGTGGGTTTGGATGTTTGTTCCTCAATCACGCAAAAACTACTGAGCGGATTTGGTTGGAATACTTTTATCCCAATATTCCCACGAGAACGGGAAACACGCGGGTGAAACCGTGGGCGGCCGCTAGTAATGTTATATTCAGACAAAAGTACCTGGGCAACCTTACAAGGAGTTATTTCGATTTATATTTTTGAAAAATTAAAGAACAAAAGGAATCAAGACATCTTCGCGGTACGAAATCAAAATAACTTCTCGTAAGTTATGTTGCTCTGGTACTTTTGACTGAAATACATTTACCCATCATTTACCATAGAAATAGCTTGAGCACAGCGAAAATTTTTCTATGTCTATGACATTTACTCACTTCTCCGAAATGTTGTCATTCCATTTGAAAAAAGGAATGGGGGGCGTTCAACATTTCCGTGGGGGTCTGGTTCATCCATAGAAATAGAATGCCAAAGAACAACAATGTCAATAAACAGGTGATCCGAAAAACGAATGTATGTATATGACACAGGCGTATTGTTTATTTCGCCGTATTCATTGACTTCTATATATTCCACTGGACTGGCTGCTGTCAAACAGTTCTTGTGCCTAAACTAAATAGGGCGCATAACTACATACTAAATATACAATACGCTTGCGACATATACATTATTATATGAGATACGTAAGATAATAATATGACTTACATATATAAAATATGACTGTAATAAGGCAAAGGAAATTAACAAACTATGTTCCATACTGTTTTCTTCGTCGATAAACGAATAAATGTAGCGAAATTTGGTTTTAAAGAAATGTGTGGATATACATACCCTAATTTAAAATTCTAATCAAGATTACCAAATATTTTAAAGAAATTGTGATTGCTCTTTTGCTAGGCGGGACGCTAGGGGCTCTTACTGTAAAAGATTTTGGCACATTGTCACAGAATATATAATAGTACTAAACATTGTCACTTGATCCTTTCTCTTTTTTTTCCATAGACCGTGTCCATATCATAGACTTAGAAAATTTTTCGCTATGCTCAAGTAGACGGACAAAGATGCGAGTGAGAAACCGATTCTTACGGCTTATGCATAGCCTTCTTTAATTGCAAGCCGTGAACATAAGTTTGGCAACGTCTGTTACTGTCAGTTCGTGGTCATGTCGTCGGCCAGTCTCCATACTAAATGTATGGGAATATTTCAATTTTAAGAGGTTGATATTTTTTTTCCTAGTAATCGTGTGAGGTTTAAAATATGAAAATAATTTAGTTCTTTTATTGAAATGCTTTGTATATTAAACAATAAGAAAAATATCAATGTTAACCAGGAAAAAATGGCTGTCAAAGATGTCATCTTTTTTGTTGATTTTCTTCAGCAGGGAGTTGATTAACACGCCCTCTAGAAATAAATGATATATCATTAGAAAGGTCTTTTAAAGACAAATATTTGCTGTTAATATACTTTATATCAATTGTTAATACTTTTGGAGTTAAAGGTTATTAAAGTATAAAAGTGGTTTATTGTCTATGGGTGTTGATCTACCACACCTATAGAAATGAGTGATATATCAAAAGAAAGGTTTTTATATGACAAATATTTGCTGCAAACATACTTTCTATTAATTGTTAGCATTTTCGGAGTTTTAGCTCATTAATGTTAAAAAAATTGGTCAAGTTTAGAGCGTTATAACTCTCAAAGTACTAATAGTTGACGTTTATAGTAAAACAAAAAAGTGTTTCAAATTTAAATACCTTTCCAATGATGTAAGATTAACTATTGCTAGAGGAGGCTTAGATCAAAATGCTCATCGTACTAAAGGACCCCCGAAAAGTTCAAATAATTTGACTCAAAACTTATGTTCTAATAATTAAATAATAATAATAAATATAAAACTTTATTGAAATAATCTTACATCACAATTTACAACTAGTTTAAACATAGATAATATAGGAAAAACAAATAATAAGTAATTTTTAAAATAATTTTATACTATGTGCTTGACCACATGCGATGTTGCCGTTCTGCTCAACTTCAGGGCTTGGAAGATATAGAAGGCTATGGCTTATGCGATGTGCGAGAAAGAGTAAAAAAAAACTGACAGCTGAACCTGATTTGACTTCATTTATCATCGTTTATCATCTTGGTGAAAAGTGTCAACAAGATTATTTTGTAATTTTGATCGCGATCGGGTCGGTTTGGCTCTCAAAGCTATATAAATCAATAATGGTGTCGTGTTCTGTACTGGATTGTAATGTTACTTACGATAATAACCCAAATAAACACTCATTTCACAGGTAAATATGATTGAACTATTACCATTTTCATAATTCATATTTTAGTTGAATATATTCCCAAACACACTAAGTTATATACTAATATGATGCTATTAAACGCCTATTTCCTAAATAAAGGCTGATTTCTAAACATTATGTGTTAGATAAAAAGATATTATGTCCGTGAAATTGAGAAAATAAGGCGTAGATATTGATCAAAAATTATCGACATCGATACTCATGTCGATGATTTCCATTATAACTTTGTTTGTCTTTGTGAAAACTGATAGTTTTATTTAAAGCTGCTTGTAACCGACAGTTTTCAAATGGTAAATTATACCTACTTAAGTACTAATTTAACAATTATTTCCAGGTTTTCTGTAAATCCAGTGATTAAATTAAACTGGATAAATGTCATAAATAAATAAGCAGGGAGCCTCAAAGGAGACCTTAAGAAATTATTTAAATAAAATTGTTCAAAAACTTGTTTGTGTTTTATTTATTAGAGCAATAATACATTATGGTTATCGACAACCTAAAATGGACTCCAGTGCATCTCTAAATTCACGCACACATTTACATATTTACAAACACTGGCTCATCTCACTTTTGGTTTCGCAGCAAAGTGAACTCTGTTCGTCTATTCCAGTGGATATTAAGTTTATGGTCCATATAATGTTAACTTCTCTTTTCCATGCTTTGTTGCTCTTCTTGAGCGCAGCGAAAATTTTTCTGCCTATGGGTTCGTCACATTCTAGATGCCATTAAAAAAAATAGAACCTTTTGTAAGAATTAAATCCGATTTAAATGCTACGCTACTGAACTAAGAATTTCAGTGCGGAAATGAATTTCAATACTTACTTCTCGCACTTGCACAGAATACATAATAGTACAAGTACAGAAGATCCACTCCGCAAAGTCATTTGAATAAATAACGACTCTATTCCATACCTAATAAAGTGCAATTCAGGTTGCACGCCGCTCTCTTGCCTACAGTTATATTCACCTAGAAGTTGCCTCTCTTTCTATCGCGTAGCTCTTACCTCTTCTAACGACTTCAGGGTTTCTTCTTTTAAATAATAATTAAATAACTGGTAGTTAATTTATTACAAGTTATGTGTTTGTTAAATAATGTGTAGTTAAATACGTTTAAAAAAAACATAGGCTAGGTACAGTCAACGACACATCAGACTATACATCCTGGCTTTAAAGCAATTGGCTTTATTACGAAATGAAATTGTAATTATAATTAATTTTATTTCGAAAGTAGGTAGGTAACTAAGTACCTACCTAATCTATAAATTATTATTTCAATAAATAGTGGGGCGAAGATTGTTTAGCAAATAAGACAAGTAAATACCTAAGAATAAACGGATAATATAGGTAGTTACTAACTAGGTACCTAGTAGACAAGCACTTCTTACGTTTTGATGTCGTTTGGAACTTTTGGAAGAGTGAAAAACGTGAGGTTCGGATCCTTTTTATTCGTATTAAGGCATACTATCGAAATCAAACTGCTAATGTGCGACCCAGCCGGCACGCGGTAGCCCTCTGAAATTAGTCCGTCCGGACGGACCCGCTACCTACTTGTAGCTTTGTACCTAAAGCGCGGAGTGCGCCTAGCCTGGCACTTGTGTGAAAAGTATTCCAAATTCAAATCGGTAGCAATCATCAGCTAGCAATATTTAAAAAATTAGGGTTGCATTACAGCCCCCCTAGCCAAAGTAACATTTGCCAATTTTCGCTATCACTTCGCATCGAAATATGTATGGATTTGACGTTTTAAAATTCGATTGTTAACGAAACCTTATGTCAATCCCATACATGTTTCGAAAGCGAAGCGATAACGAAGATTTGCGAATGTTACTTTGGCTAGGCCCTCTGTTCATTTAACATGGCCACACGTACCAATTTAAAAATATCACTTTTTTACTAAGAAACCTTTATTTCCTCGCATTTCGTGAGTAAAGTATTTATACAAACCTTGTACTGGACGCTATTTGCATTGCATCGAATGATTAAATAAAAAATTCAAATCATCCTCTACAATGCAAATACTATAGCTTCCCGTTTTCGGTTGTAATGTAATTCATATTTCATAATGGAATATAAAATATTTATTATAATAAATTGAATAATATCATAAGGTAGGTACCTATCAGTCCTATGGAATTAGTGTTATATAAATATTCTATTTATATATATTAGTGTTATATAGTATTGTTAAGCGGGTTGTTGAAAGGAATGGATATGTCAGGTCAGGTTAGGAAGAAAGTCACGTTTTTTTCAAGTTCCTTAGCGCGGCCGAGTTAGGATTTAGGGGTCAAGTTCGTAACAATCGATAAAGGATTTGCCACACTGGATGCTTTCTGCGCTCCGGTCAACCCATACATTGCGTTCACCCTATGTATGGGTTGACCGGACCGCAGAACGCATCCAGTGTGAGTATTGTATAACTCCTTGTAAGTTATGTTGCCTCAGCTGAGAATTTTTGTTTATTTTTATGTTGATAGATGGCGTTATTCAACTAAGTAGGTTTTTTTTTAATTTTTCCTAGCAGCTGAGTATAACCATGGTATAACACTGAATTATTCAACACTCGATACTGGCAAAAGTTACTCCCTGAAGAGGAGTAGATTGCCATAACCATGCCATAACAAAAATAAGAAGAAGAAAACTAACTGTCAAATTGACAAAATCCTTTGCTTTTTTCTTAAAAAGTTACGTACTTAGTTGAACAACGACATCTAGCCGTCTTTTAGGTACTACTTTTTTTTCTTAAACTGCCTTTTGAAAACCGCTCATTCATAGCCTTCTATATCTTCCAAGCCCTGAAGTTGAGCAGAACGGCAACATCGCATGTGGTCAAGCACATAGTATAAAATTATTTTAAAAATTAATTATTATTTGTTTTTCCTATATTATCTATGTTTAAACTAGTTGTAAATTGTGATGTAAGATTATTTCAATAAAGTTTTATATTTATTATTATTATTTATTTATTAGAACATAAGGTTTGAGTCAAATTATTTGAACTTTTCGGGGGTCCTTTAGTACGATGAGCATTTTGATCTAAGCCTCCTCTAGCAATAAATCTTACATCATTGGAAAGGTATTTAAATTTGAAACACTTTATTGTACCACTATAAACGTCAACTATTAGTACTTTGAGAGTTATAACGCTCTAAACTTGACCGTTTTTTTTAACATTAATGACCTAAAACTCCGAAAATACTAACAATTAATAGAAAGTATGTTTGCAGTAAATATTTGTCATATAAAAACCTTTCTTTTGATATATCACTCATTTCTATAGGTGTGGTAGATCAACTCCCATAGACAATAAACCACTTTTATAATTTAATAACCTTTAACTCCAAAAGTAATAACAATTGATATAAAGTATATTAACAGCAAATATTTGTCATTAAAAGACCTTTCTAATGATATATCATTTATTGCTAGAGGGCGTGTTAATCAACTCCCTGCTGAAGAAAATCAACAAAAAAGATGACATATTTGACAGCCATTTTTTCCTGGTTAACATTGATATTTTTCTTATTGTTTAATATACAAAGCATTTCAATAAAAGAACTAAATTATTTTCATATTTTAAACCTCACACGATTACTAGGAAAAAAATATCAACCTCTTAAAATTGAAATATTCCCATACATTTAGTATGGAGACTGGCCGACGACATGACCACGAACTGACAGTAACAGACGTTGCCAAACTTATGTTCACGGCTTGCAATTAAAGAAGGCTATGGCTCATTGTAACGCGGGAACCCCCTACCGCGATATGGGAGTTTGACTGACGGCCGCCGGCTGCGACGACTCGCGCGCCCTCCCAAAAAGAAAAGCCCTCATTGAGAGCTTTCCACTGACGCCCATTATACAAGTACGCGTATAATGGACGTCAGTGGGGCTTTCACAATGACAAAAAACTGTAGGCTCGATAGATGGCTTTGATAAAAATAGGTGACAATGTGATTTTTTTACTTAGCTTCGAAGAGTATCAACACCATGTAGTGATTCAAATAGTTACCATTTTTAGGCTTCGAAGAGTATCAACACCATCTAGTGAGGCAAATCACTGACGTCCATTATACAAGTACGCTGGACAGGCGATGGTCACCAATCATTTGTTCCGATTTGAAAATCGCCATATTGGCGCTGAGAGCAGTAGATTCTATACTATGGCAGTAGTGAGTGTACACTGCATTGACTTCTATATAATCCACTAGACTGGCTGCTGTCAAACTATTCTTGTGCCTATTTGATTTCCGCCATTTTGGCGCTGTAGGATGTAGCGTGAGCATAGCGTGAGGGACATGGTACTAAAGTCTGTGTCTGGAGATACCATCATGGCAACCATTTAGTTCCTTAGACAGACGCTAGAGGCGTTTCAAATAGGCACAAAAACTTTGCTGTCAAATCATACAGACAGCCAGTCCCGTTAGGCTGGCCCCAGACCTACCGGTTCCGTTTCTTTGCTTTGCTGTTCTACCATGGACCGCCGGCCAAGAGGCTCATTTTCAATCTATCGCATATTTTGACCTGACCACATTGGCAAGATAGCCATTAGTTTGGTGTTATCAAATATCGTCGTCTGGGGTGCGATGAGAGTTTTCGTTTTCGTTTTAAAAAAAAACTGCTGTTTTATACAAAAATTAATAACGAAATTATCAAAATGTATAAAACAGTTCATTTTTTTTCGCGATTTCAGATTTGGTCCCATAGTAAAAGTTGTTCAGTTTTATTATGGTCCCTATCTACCATATTCAGTTTTATAAGGCTTTACCAAACATCTTGTATAAATAAGCGATCGAGTTATTTTTAACGATCGGAGTCCATGTTCAGGGTGGCATATCTCCTAAAAGCTTCCTACTTCGCAATCCAGGCGATGACATTTGATAAAACCAAGCTAATGGCTATCTTGCCAATTTGGTCTAGTCCCAAAATGCGATAGATTGAAAATTACCCTGGTTGGCCGGCGGTCTTTCAAGCAAGGTAGCACAGCAAAGCAAAGAAACGGAACCGGTAGGTCTGGGGCCAGCCTTAAATAGAAAAAAAAAATTCAGGTCAGTGGTACACTGGAACTAATTAGTTCCAAGTACACTCACTACTGCCATAGTAGAATCTACTGCTCTCAGCGCCAATATGGCGATTTTCAAATCGGTACAAAAAATTGCTGTCATTTCATGACAGCCTGTCCAGCGTATTTGTATAATGGACGTCAGTGGAGGCAAATAGTTACTATTGTATTTTTATTTTTTAAATGTCACTTTGAAAAGCCCTGTACCTAGCATTTATTCCCTCTCTGTATTTGTGTTAACTTTATTCTGTAAGGAGTTTTGTAGTAAAAAGTGATTAAAGTAAACGCAAGTGAATGTGGGAAACAAACACCTAAACACGAGACTAAAGCACGACTCGTTTTAATGTATTTTTTTATTTGAAATCATTAAATACCGATACTTATAATACGCCCTCGTCCAGTAGGACCACGAGTACATAGTGGTATACTGTGGTCCTATTAGTAGGGCAAATCGGTAGGTCCACGGGCCCGAAAGGCTCGAAATTATAGGCCAAATATATTTTATTATATTTTATATGGCGCTGATTTAATCGTAGCGAGGTTTCCCAGTACTTTAGTTTTACTCAATATATTTTAGCGTGTCCGACAACTAACCCCAATTCTTCACTATGAACTATTTTATTAAAGCAAAATTATCTCATTAAACGCAATGTTTGTAGTATTTGCCGAACACAACTGACACTGTCTATAGCGCCATCTATACTGTCAGCTTTATAAGGCTGTTAGCCTTAAAGCCGCGATTACATATCCCTATCTATCTAACTAGGATGCTAAATCGGCGTATGTAAACGCGGCATAAGCACTACTGTTGCCATTCATTGAGCTACTGTAACTGTAACATATAAGGAGAGCTGAAAAATAAAACAAAATATATCAAATTTCGATTAATTTATTATAATGTGCGATGTTAAAATATGTTTATTATAATAAAGCATTTCAACTAGACAACTAGGGCGGGCGCGACCCGCCTCGCTTCCGACAGTCATTCGACGACGCGACGCCTCTATACAAAACGAATTAATTTCAAGGCAAATTAAGAGTACAATCTCGACAATAATACAACTATTTAAAAAAATATAGTAAGAGAGATTTCGTTCAGTACAATCAAACTTGGGCGAAGCAGTGACTCTGATACAGAGTACCGATTTGACGTATCATATAATCATTTAATATTAAGCACTATCTAATAACCTCGTTTGTAAGCTACAATAGACAGGTCGGGAAATAGCACTGACTCCGTATCGGACAGCGATTTACAATATTGAAATGTTAAAGAAAAAATATGATATTTGAAATTAAGTCAACAAAAAGTTCATTTAATAATACATAGCGTAGGCAGGCGTAATACAGTTTCAGATATCATAATCTGGCTAGCACCGGACGAGCACTCGAGCCAAGGCGGTGCTCGCACGTCGCGCGTGCGCCGGAAGGCCGGGAGATTCCACGACCTAGTCTGACGTATTCAAACCACGAACCTTGGCTCAAAACAAACTGTATTGACAATATATCTAATTTTGATGTATTCCAAATGATAACATAGCACGAACGCATGTCAATGAACACTCGAATACATTTAATGATTTATCACAAATAAATAAGTCGCATTACAAAAACAGAAAAAATATATAATTAAATGTACTGACTTGACAAAACTTACAGTTAAGAGTCTTTTATTTAAGTAGTTTTACTTTTTTTATTAATAACACAATCACGTTGCACGTTTTACGTTTTTTATGAGATGAATGTTTTTATTATTAATAGATGATAACAGTAAAAATAAATTATAATTACAGTACAAATGGTAAGAGAAAAATCTGTGTATAGAAATTTATCTCACCGGCTCATGTCAGTCGTGTTTAGTTATTCTAAGTAATAAGTTGAAACTCGAACGCTGTCGGTCCGTCCCGCTTCGGCAGTCGTAGTCGGACCGACAGCACTACGACACAGCGTTTCCGAACGTAAGTCTTTATTCTAAAGAGACCACATTTTACATCGTCCATAAGCTGATCTCAGCGGGCAGGGAATAATCAAAACACAAAGAGAGGCACAAGTCCCTTTCAAGCCTAAGCGTTATTTATTATTTGTTACAAGTTAACGAGGATGTTAGCCTAAACGTAAAGTTATATAATACAACCATGTCGACATTATCAAGTCGCGCTCGAGTGCTTTCAGCTACCGACCCTGCGTATACGCACGCCACAAAAAAAAACCGATACTTAAAAAATATGGCCATAGCACTCGAATGGAACACAACATAAAATCGAGCCGAAATGACGTTGCGAGAACTTGCGACGATGTGAAACTATTTCAATAGAAGACAAACTGTCAATTTAATCGTGTTCTAGTTTTACATATCTCGATTTTTATCTCAAGTAACTAAAGTCTATTTTCACGTGGCAGCAAGTTTCTCCCCTTTTCTAAACAATCAACAACAACATTGAATAATAATCACATTCAAAATACATCCGGATGTCGTATGCGTACATTCCTTTTCTATTTATATACTAAAAATTGTAAACTATGCTTCATGCAAATAAAAGTACCCAATGTTGTCGTTGTAGAGACACGTCAAACATAGGAATAAGACGCGTATACATCACAGCATTACATAACGAGATATAACAAGCGCTTGTAAGGCAAAATATATGTTACTGAATAACAACAAACACTTATCAATATACACTCCACATTCATGCCACTTTGATTTTAGCAAGTACGGAACTATGCAGTGACATTGTCTTATTTACATTAACTGAAGTCGTAGCAGATATTATATTTCTCTACATCCTTCCTATCGCCTGCTAATAGTTGTCAGCTAGTATTTTGTTACAAAAATATTCTGAACGGCCAGTATATTCTAACCATATCTACAAGTATGTACATCATAACTATGGCAGTCACTCGCTAATACCAAAATGGCACGAACGCCGGAGCGAGTTAATTGCAAAATTTAACTGACAAACAATTTCGTTCACAACGTTATGATTATTCGCCGTCTCAGTCCCGACAGGCGCTTCAAACGAACTGTCTTCATAATAACGTCACTGGGATCGAGATCATCCGACTACTACTTTGTACTTCCGATCTCCCGCACCATACAGACATCTACAATTTTAGAAATAGGCCTATAACGGAGTTAAATGCAATTAGAAAATGTAGTAGCTCACGGGAGCAAAGAAAATGAAGTAATAACCACCATCTAACCGCAGTAGCGTTGTGGTACAATGACAGGATGACGGAAAATTTATCCCGCTTGGTGGCGCTGCTTTAGATGGAGACCTAATACGTGTGCATGTGGGTTATTTTCTCGGTTCTTTTTATATCATATCATTGATCGAATTGAAAAAAGAAAAACAAAATGTTGGAAGAAAAATTTATATTTACCATAATTCGCTTCCAACATCCAAAAATGGATACCAAACACATAACAAACAACAGATTGACAGGTCTACATTTACAACGTCAACGTGGACGATTTGTGAATCAGCCAGATTATCCTGCCATTGACGCGAGCGCGGGCGCCGGCCGATGTGCGCACTCCTTTGTGCTTTAACACTCCCTACATTAAACAGTCTATCTATTCCACAGCACGCGTTCCATCTTTGTAGGTAGGTACCTAAACTTCAAGGCGAGGGGGTATTTAAAAATGTCACAAATTGCGCTCTGATATTAAAGTTAACAGTTAAGTAGGCCAGCTACAGAACTAAACCGAGATCAGTCATTTTAATACCGACGAAAAGCATAACGTATTTGCTGATTTTCACGCACCTTAGTAGTGACTTTCCACTATTTTGTCTCTCGCGATCGCGGAGACGAGTGTTTTCGCAGCGGAGCATCGACGGAGCGGAGCCCTTTCATCCAAATTAAAGGTTCCAAAGAGATTCTATGCTGAGGCAAAACTACTAATAACATCATTTTTTCGTTAAAAATCCTAAGGAATAAAGTAAACAATAATTAAAACGATATATTTATACGAAGCTTCAAATATATCAATCGATCTTAATTGACTACTAAAACTCGCTCCGCGGACGCTTTTTAACCTGTCGTACAAAACAAACAAAACGTGTGTGAGGGCGTAAACTCTTCGAGTCGATCGGGTCACCTTGGAACATGCGAGGTGTCCGGTGGGGGCTAGTGGTGGCGCGGCGCGGGGAGCATGCGGCGCGAGATGTGCTCCTCCTGCTGCATCTTGGCGCGGAACTCGGCCACCAGGTCGCGCGACTGCGCCAGCACCGCTAGCTGCTCGTTCAGCAACTCCTCCCATTGCGTCGCGTACGCTGTCCAATGATATGAGGTTATTTATTGGTACGTGGGGTTGGTTGTCGGGTTATCGATTAACCGTTAGTTTTTGTGTGATGAATTTTCGTTATCGTTATGGGTTTAATGAAAATAGAAGGTGTCTTTAACATTATGAAAATATAAAACTATCAGGTGTTCTAGATATACATCATGCCACAAGTAATAATTTGTAGAACAATAAATTAGAAGTTACAGTTATGTCGATGTTATTAAAAAATCTATAATGCAAAGCACGAAATGATCACATGGTCGATTATTGTGGGAGTTATGTTATGACTATCAAAGTGCTTGCGGGCGACGGTGTATGTATCTCGTACCGCTTATGCTGAGAAACTATTAATTATGGGCAGACCGGTTAAATGAGTCCTCGCCCGCGGGGCACAGACGCACGAGGGGAGACGAGAACGGGGGTCGTGAGAGGTGCGGGCGGCAGGGGTTCGCCGCCCGTCGCCCGCATCGCCCCCGTTCTCATCTCCCCTCGCGCCTCTGTGCCCCGTAGGCGAGGACTCATTTAACCGGTCGGCCTATAAGTGTTATATTGTATAACTAGCGGCCGCCCGCGACTTCGTCTGCGTGGAAAGATTTTTGCTATCCCTCGGGAACAATACTTTTTTTCGGGATGAAAGTTACCCTATGTCCTTCTCTGTACCCCTGACAACGTGTATGCAAAATTTCATGACGATCGGTTCAGTAGTTAATACGTGAAGGCGTAACAAAAAACAAACAAACTTTCGCATTTATAATACTAGCTTCCGCCCGCGACTTCGTCTGCGTGGAAAGGTTTTTTTGCTATCCCTCGGGAACTATACTTTTTTTCAGGATGAAAGGTACCCTATGTCCTTCTCGGTACCCCTGACAACGTGTATCCAAAATTTCATGATATTCGGTTCAGTAGTTAAGACGTGAAAGCGTAACAAACAAACAAACAGACTTTCGCATCCTTACTAATATATATAATATTATAAATGCGAAAGTCCGTTTGTTTGTTTATTTGTTTGTTACGCCTTCACGTCTTAACTACTGAACCGATCATCATGAAATTTTGCACATACGTTGTCAATGGTACAGAGAAGGACATAGGGTACCTTTCATCCCGAAAAAAGGAACTGTTCCCGAGGGATAGACAAAATACTATCCACGCAGACGAAGTCGCGGGCGTAAGCTAGTTTATAATATTAGTAAGGATTAGTAAGGATTATACAGCTGCCGCCATATAAATTGGCAAGAGAAAGTTGAGACAAAAGATGCGCAGTAGCTACAAACACTGTGTTTGCAGCTACTGCGCATCTTTTGTCTCAACTTTCTCTTGCCAATTAATATGCCGGGAGCTGTAATATTAGTAAGGATTCTTCTATGAAAATAAAAAAATAAAAGGACCTGCAATGCCGCCGCCGCGCCGCCCCGACATAATGTTAAAACCGTTGAGGAAGCTAATCGAACGAGATAGTGAATTTTGATGGTGATATTACCAATTGCATCGCTCACTAAATGTCGCTGTACTGATATCATCAGCCAATCAGAATGATCTTTTATTATATAATCTAATCTTAATTTAACTACATCGCGCGACAACTTTTACACTATAAAATGTAAAATGCATCTCAAATCGGATACCGAAAATGCATCACAACACAACGATAGGTTTATAATGTCTATTAGAACAAAATTGTATACCTACAAAATAGCTAACTAAATAAAAAAGTTCTGACAAAAATTGTCGGAATAAAATTGGTCGGCTTATCGAATCCTTACTGTATTTTATTAATTTCTAAACTAAACTCTAGTTGAACAGAAATTGGCAAGTGTAAGTACAGCGACATTTAGCGGCGAGAATGGTAGTGTGTAGTGTGCCAATCAGAAGCTAGAGCAGTGCGTGCGAACCAATCAGCAGGCGGTGCGGGCGGCGGCACGCGACCGCGACCGAGCGCGCCCTCTTGCGGCGCCCTGCGGTAATTCATACTCTTTTATACAAGGTTATTTTTAGTTCATTCAAAACCTCTCGTGGGGTTAATGAGACCATCAAATTGAACAACTTTCATTTTGGGACTAACCTTGAAATCGCGAAAAAAAATCAGCTGTTTTTTTTATTTAATGGGTTTGCTCTTGACCCCAGTCTTTCCCAAAAGCAAAGACAGGGTCTACGATGGAGCGAGCTTGCCCAGAAGGTGCTTATTCACTCTGGCCTTGAATAGAGTCAGGTTGTATGCGCTCGGAAACACAAAGGGGTATTTGATCAAAAAAGTCGATCAAAATTATTTATTAGCTAAAATTTATTTATTGTCTTTAAAATGTAATCATAAATGTTGCAAAAATATTTTAAACTATTTTTTGAAGCAAGAATTTGAAATAAGTGTAAAAAAAATATTTGTCACCATTTATTGCAATAATTCTAATATAAATTATAATTTATATTCTTAATATTTTATATTATAAATATTCATTAAAACTTATTAAACTAATAAAATCGCTTAAAACTACTTTTCTTCATCTGAATCATGTACGCTATCTTCTGCATCTCCTTCATCCTTATCAACTTCATATGATATTAACATTTCTTTTGTTTTAAACTTTTAGATTTTTGCATTCACAATGCTATTTTTATATTAAGATGAATAAATAATGAAAAATATTAGAAAAAATCGGCTCACCCGTAGCAACTTAGACGGGATTCGAACCCGCACCCTTAGGAATCCGGCCCAGTGCATTGGGCCGGATTCCTAAGGGTGCGGGTTCGAATCCCGTCTAAGTTGCTACGGGTGAGCCGATTTTTTCTAATATTTTTCATTATTTATTCATCTTAATTTCTTTTGTTTCTAGTATTTGATTTTTTTGAACGTTTTTGATTTTTAGACACTGGGTCTAACACTTGTTAAATATGGGTCCGAAGTTAATAATTATTTATTAAAGACATCCATATTACAACCTGTTTAACTGCCTCTGTGGTCTAGTAGTTCGCCCACCCGTATAAGACGCAGGGGTCCCGGGTTCGATTCCCAGGCAGGGGGTACATTTGTTCTCGGTTTGGTAGGGCTTATTTCAAGTCCGCCTGTAGTGTCCGATAGTTTGTAATATTCGACTTTTGATCGACTTTTTGGGTTAAATACCCCTATGTGCGCCGGCAGGGAATTCCATTCCATAGCTGTGCGCATTATGAATGATGATGAGTAGCGTTTGGTACGCAGAAAAGGTATATCAACTAAGAACGGGTGGTAACCTGCAGTGCGTCTGGATGTCCGATGGTAGAAAGGAAGATGGAATGAGTTCATGCAGTTCTTGAGCACACTCACCGAAGTACAATCTATAAAAGACCGATAGGCAAGCAACTTTTCGGCGGCTGTTTCATACATTTCGATGGAGTAGGCATTTTACTTTTGTATAGATCAGCTGATTTTTTTTCGTGATTTCAAGGTTGGTTCCATAATGAAAGTCGTTCAGATTGATGGTCTGATTAACCCCACGAGAGGTTTTCAATGAACTAAAAATAACCTTAAATAAATAAATATGTTTTTTCATTACATGTTTCTTTCTTCCTTTTGTTTGTTTTGAAAGTCTACATTTCTCAACGTAGGAAAAAACATATCGCTACCAATGCTCATTACTGTTCGTTTTCTTTGAACAAAATTTAAATGTTGTTTTTCTGGAATACAATTGAATAGCACACAACATAAGCAGTACAGTACACTACAGCATGCAGTTGTATCGAAACTACATGAGACGTGCACATGCAGCACAGGCAATCAAATTAATATATCTAAATAACCCTGCAAATATACTGTTCCACCTCGTAATAGATTTCCGAAGGGATAACAAAGTTTCTTGATGTTTACAGGTGTTGGTAGTTTAGATAGTTGATTTTCCTTATATCGACGAATGCCACAACTGCTGGATAGTACATACCGTCCTGGGGCCGTACCGGCTAACGCATCGATTATCGAAACGTCTGGCGAGTTTCAACTTAAAACAGAAAATCAAAGTAAGGAATTTCGTTTCGTACTTTCTGTTGACGTAATTTGGAAGATATCCATGTTCGTGTGATATCCTGAATTGGGGTTCGCCATTTTGGCCCAATAGGGAATATGCATGAGTCACCGATTTTGATGAATTTGAGCTTGATCGCTGCGGACACTTATAAAAACATGATGGAACAGGAAAAAAAATAAAAAAAAATTATAATCCTAGTTTTATCACACGATGAAATCAGGGGAAAAAAAACGATATTTTTTTTCATATTCGGATATAATGCACTTTACAGTCAGATAGAATATCGAATAAGAAATAATATTTTGTATGACACATATGTACTTAAACGCAAAATTTATGGAGATAATTGAAGATTATTGGCTAACTCCATATTAAACGCGCCGAAACACACCTGAAACGTGATGTGTGACGTCACAGTTTTGTTTTCGTTTTCGGCGGGTGCTGCTGCGCGCTAACTTCAAGTAACTATATCACGAGAAAAAAACGCAAGAGAAAAGTTTTAATATTACAGTTAATTTTCTCACGCATTATACTTTTGATTAAGATAAAAAAAAATTGATGCATATTCCCTATTGGGGCTCGATTTATCTGTTTTAATTTGAAACCCGGCAGACTTTTCGATAATCGATGCGTTAGCCGGTACGGCCCCTGGTCGTAGTCCACGTCCCTGGTGAGGTGCTGCAGGTAGTCGGAGATGGCCCGTGGTGGTGCAGCACTAGTACATACCGTCCTGGTCGTAGTCCACGTCCCTGGTGAGGTGCTGCAGGTAGTCGGAGATGGCCCGTGGTGGTGCAGCACTAGTACATACCGTCCTGGTCGTAGTCCACGTCCCTGGTGAGGTGCTGCAGGTAGTCGGAGATGGCCCGTGGTGGTGCAGCACTAGTACATACCGTCCTGGTCGTAGTCCACGTCCCTGGTGAGGTGCTGCAGGTAGTCGGAGATGGCCCGTGGTCGTGCAGCACTAGTACATACCGTCCTGGTCGTAGTCCACGTCCCTGGTGAGGTGCTGCAGGTAGTCGGAGATGGCCCGTGGTCGTGCAGCACTAGTACATACCGTCCTGGTCGTAGTCCACGTCCCTGGTGAGCTGCAGCAGCTGCGTGCAGCGCTGCAGCGCGTGCTGCAGGTAGTCGGAGATGGCCTTGTGGTTGTCGAGCACTTCCTCCTCGGCGCGCTGCAGCTCGTCGATGGCCTCGTGGAACGTGTACATCTCCGCCGACATGTCGCCCTCCTGAATATTACAACGTGTTCAGTCAGCGCCACAAACATTTTAGCATTCAAACCTACCACAATACCTATTGACAAAAAACAACCTAATCTCAAGAGATTAAAGTCAACACAAAATAAAAAGCCCGTTTTAATAATAAAATAATAACATTTATTTAAGAAAACTGGTTCCATTTTTGTTAGTAGGTACATATTAAACTTATAAGCTAGTGTTAGTATCTTATATCTAAAAACAAAAGACATTAATATTAGGGCCTGGCCCTCCCGTCATTAGCGAGAGAGTGATAGCCCACCCATGTTCGCAGCATGGGTGAATCCCACCTTTCAGACAGCGTCGCCAGAAGGATATTGGAGCTGCAACGCACGCGTCTTAATAACGAAGCGCTGCGTAAGCGCATCACAGCATAAAAATCTGGTACTCCCGCCTCCGCGAACATCGCAGACGCACTGCACCAGCGCGGCAGCCCCATCATCGCCCTGAACGCGTTGTTGTATTGCACGCGAAGGGCGCTGTATGCCCGCCGCGAATAACCCACCCATAAACTGCAAGTGGACATCGATTGACAGTATGACTTGAATAATGTTACTTTTACATCTACTGTACAACGTGCGAATCTACGAGCGAGCATATTACAGCGCACAGACAGCGCCCTCCGCTCCCTCTCTATATCCATATCATCTACTAAGTCGTCAGGGACCCAATGGCCCAGATATTTAAAATGTTTCACCTGTTTTATCAGGGTACCGCCAAGAGTGATTGCAGGAGCCTAATATTGTTTTTTGCCTGCCTTGAAAACGATAAGTTCACTTTTTTTGGCATTATATTATGAGCCCATGTGTCACTGCATACTCCTCACATATCTGGATTAGGCGTCTCAACGCACCAATTGAAGGGCTCAGTAGCACCATATCATCGGCGTAACTTATGTTGTTCATATATTGTTTTGACAGCATATAAACGCAAAGTAAAATGTTACTTATGCTAAAGGAATAAAGCTCAAGAAAAATACCGTTCCGCCATTTTAGTGAAAAATTATGTTCGAAAATTATACTGTATTTCTTTGGGGTAGAGAATATTTTTCTTTGAACACGTTAACTGTCAAAACGGGCTTCTTATTTTGTGTTGACTTTAAGACTTATTCAAATCTCAGCGGTATCCTCTACCGGAGGCGGTAACAATATCCCAATGAGTATGCGGATAACGCACTGTTCAAACCACAGAGGAATTTTACTGCTACCGGAGGCAGTAGCGGTACGGGCGCGCGACGCGAGCGTTACGGGCGGGCAACGCGGGGTGCGTCCGCAGGGGGAGTAAAAGTTTCGCTGATCCCGCTGTACGTATCGCGTATCCATCCGGTATGCGGTTCCAGTTTCGTGACAGCTGCGTAAAATTCCATACAAATTACCGCGCGGGATATCGCTCGGATATTGCAGATTTCGGCCACGGCGGTAGCGGATACTTTTATTTATTTATTTAATTCTTTATGCACAATTGTACAGTGGCGGACTTAATGCCTTAGGCATTCTCTACCAGTCAACCTTAGGGTGATATGGAGACTTTGTGTGTAGGGTGCACAACCAGGGTAAATAAGAAAAAAAATAAGAAATAATATGATATAACTACATACATATCAGTTTCAGTAGGCCTTTAAAGATCAAGACAAGTAATAAGAGGGTCATTATTAAAATGGTTAAAAAAAAACTACATCGAGTCCGAAAGCTTGCTGTTAAACTTGATAATCAACTCAGTGACCCAGTCCAAGTAACGCACGGCACTGCTCAAGGGTCAGTATTGGGTCCTCTCCACTTTTTACCTACGTTAATGATATGAGCTCTTGTATAAGAAATTGCAAGTTTCCAGTTTGCTGACGACACCTGTCTCATAGCGGCGGATAGGGATCCGAAAAAGGCTATTTATCAACTGCAATGTGATTTTAATGCCATAACCAACTGGTGTCATGATTCTGGATTAGTTATAAACTCTAATAAAACGAATCTATTACGTATAACATCCCCTTATATTCGAAGAGCACTTATTGAAAATCTAATAGCCCATCACAACTCCTGTCCCCATGTATCTAGTGACTCTAGTGTCAGTTCCTGTAACTGCCCAGTTATAGACGTGGAATCTCATACATATCTAGGTTTAAAAATCGATAATAAATTTCACTGGAGACTCCACATTTCTCATGTCTGCAATAAACTTAAGACAGTTTCTTGCAAACATGACAATACTAAATGCACGAATCCCGTTTAAGGCTAAAGTAATGCTATATAACGCACTTGCGGGCTCGTATATCCGATATGGATTGAGCAGCTACGGACAAACTTTCAAAACATCTAAGCTAATTTACATTACAATCTCCAGTTAAAAATAATTAAAACAATAGTAAATAAAACCTTGAATAAACAATATTCTACCGATGGAACAAAATTATTTCAACTTTGTAAAATATTTCCAATCTATATCTAATTTAAAAACAATATTTTAAACGAAAACTTCTTCAATAATTTAACTGGCCCCAATCTTTCTTTAATTCCATAGCCCGCCGAAGGAACACCAATAACTAACTGCCTCATAGGGGAAATAATTCGGGCATAAGTGATTTTTGGCATAGTTGTAGGGAATGGTGTCTAAAACAACATACTTAAAGTACTGGCGGATGGGGGTGGAGCTAACGGGGGAAGCGGGGTGTAAAGCTCCCCTTTTAGTTTTTCGTAAATAACTCGTAAACGTAGACAAATACAAAATAAATTGGGAAAGTACTAAGGTAATGAATAATGATCAAAACACACAAAAACCAAATTATCATAAAAACTACAAGTATGCAATGTTTTTTTTTACTTGTAACAAAATGTCACAATTTAATGCTAAAAAAAAGATAAATATTAGAAAATTTAGCAAATTATTTCACTTAAGTGAACAGATATCAGTTAGTTTAAATATTAACTAAATATTTGGTAGACGGAAAAGTTCGCGGCCTTTTTGTACTAAAAATAATAAAGATACCACAGCGAGGAACATCTTTATCATCAAAATTACAAGACCTGAATCTGCAGAACCATTTTTTGCAGTAGTATTCGAGAAAACATCTTTTCCATAAGTATTACAAACCGTTTTTTGAGCACTAGCAGCATTAATTTCTTTTGTGAAGGGTTCTGAACCCTTATTGAAAAAAAATGCAAAATGTATCTAAAAAAAATATTAAAAATATGAAAAAGCAAATCAATTTGTTTTAATTTTATCGCATAAACAACAGATTGTCTTCGTTTTAAAATACCTGATAATTTATTATGTTTTTCTCTCTATACATCACTAATTTAAAGCAGCTGAAATTTTGCTTTCTAAAACTAAAGTTTAAATCAATAGATGCTTTCATTCTTTAGATAACATTGGAAAAACGTTAATTTCTTTGAAATGCGTATATACCGCCTTAAATGACTTACATTGAGTGACCGCAGATGCGCGAGGTCGTCGTGCGCGGGCTGCATGTCCACGTCGGCGAGAGGAGATTCCGCCCGCCGCGTGTCGGACGTTCCTAGCTCTTTCACTCTGCAACAAAACAACCCACGTTCACGGACTCGACAAAATAGCCAAAGGATTTCAGAAATTCAATGTTTTCTTGTTTTCTCAATCTTATCGCAATGTCAAAATTACATCCCAATATCCCCAAGGTAAACAAACTTTTTGTTTGTGTTCTGTAATCAAAAAACATTTGATGTAAAAAATATAAAATCTTGGTCGAGCTCGTTACGCTAATATTTTGAGACCTAACGCCTGTAACACACACACCTCCGCTCCGCCACAAAACCGTACCCGCGGCACCGCTGTAGTTCCGCCATAGTTCCGCTATGAGTTGTCTTCTATCGACGACATATGAGGATCACATCTACGTAGCGGTTTCGCGTCATCGCTTTCGCGTGCGTCAAAGGTCGGAGCCGATCGGGTGGAATCGCGTGTGACTATACATTAGAGCAGGCTAGTCGCATTAAGCTCCGTACAAACTGAGGCGAATTCCGCGCGAAATTCGCGATTCTGACCCCCTAGCCAAAGTAACATTTGCAAATTTTCGCTATCGGTTCGCTTCGAAACATGTATGGATATGACGTTTTAAAATTCGATAGTTAACGAAACCTTATGTCAATTCCATACATGTTTCGAAAGCGAAGCGATAACGAAGATTTGCCAATGTTACTTTGGCAAGGCCCTCTGATCACGTAATTCAAAGCGATAGCCATAGCTATAGCCATTGTCAAAGAAATTGCTAGAGAATTGCTATTGTTTTGAGTTACGTGATCAAAATCTGTCAAAATGCCCCAATCGCGCGATTCGCTCGCGTCAGTTTGTACGAAGCTTTAGTTTCGCTTGTCGAACTCATGTGTGCTACAGGTGTAAAACAATCTAAACCTATGAATTTTTAATGGAATGTTTTTACCGGTCGGCGTATCGCAGCGTGTTGAGCGAGTGCTCGCAGGAGGACATGGCGGGGGAGATCATGGCGATCATGCAGGTAGAGTAGTGTCGTGTGGCAGTATGACGTACCGGTCGGCGTATCGCAGCGTGTTGAGCGAGTGCTCGCAGGAGGACATGGCGGGGGAGATCATGGCGATCATGCAGGTAGAGTAGTGTCGTGTGGCAGTATGACGTACCGGTCGGCGTATCGCAGCGTGTTGAGCGAGTGCTCGCAGGAGGACATGGCGGGGGAGATCATGGCGATCATGCAGGTAGAGTAGTGTCGTGTGGCAGTATGACGTACCGGTCGGCGTATCGCAGCGTGTTGAGCGAGTGCTCGCAGGAGGACATGGCGGGGGAGATCATGGCGATCATGCAGGTGCGCGACTTGTCGCCGATGAAGGAGTCGCGCAGCACCTGCGTGAGCTTGGACACGCGGAAGGGCAGGTGGTTGTTGCCCTTCATGCCCAGCGCGCGGATGCACTCCTTCAGCGCCAGGAGGGACTTGTTGATTTCCGCGCTTTCCATCCCTGCAATATAAAAACGAGTCTAGTTTAATCCGTCTTTTAAAATAGAATAAAAATGATTTTATTTAGTAGGTTGGTCCCAAATACTGTTTTTGTAATACATATGTAATGTATTACAATAATAATATTTGGGACCAACCTAGCTCTTTTATAAGACGATCCGATCGTTACGTTTATCTTCAAATAAAAACAGTAGTGTTGTGATGAGATTAATGGAAATGGTAAAGATTAGATTAGAGTGATATATTCGAAAGCAGTGTAGATAAAGGGAGATTGTCTTAATGTAAAAAAATAAAGAGGTCCTAAAAGGACCTATTACAAATCTAAAAAATGGTAATGTAATGACAAATGGTAAATCTGACAAACCTTTTCAAATAAATTTCAAAAAGTATGTCAGATTTATACACATTTTCATTAAAACAATAGACGGTCCTTTATGTATAGTAGTGTATCTATGACATATATTCTATGTAATGTGCAGAGTATAAATGTATATACTCACTCGTCTGCCTGTTGGCCGAGGAGGTGTCGGCGCCCCGCTCGTTGCCGGCGAGGTCGATGAGCGAGAACTTGCCGTGCACGCGGTGCATGGGGCGACCGCACTACTATATGTGTAGTGTATGTGTGCAATGTGTAGTGTATGTATATACTCACTCGTCTGCCTGTTGGCCGAGGAGGTGTCGGCGCCCCGCTCGTTGCCGGCGAGGTCGATGAGCGAGAACTTGCCGTGCACGCGGTGCATGGGGCGACCGCACTACTATATGTGTAGTGTATGTGTGCAATGTGTAGTGTATGTATATACTCACTCGTCTGCCTGTTGGCCGAGGAGGTGTCGGCGCCCCGCTCGTTGCCGGCGAGGTCGATGAGCGAGAACTTGCCGTGCACGCGGTGCATGCCGGGCGACCGCACTATTATTTGGAATACTGCGTGCGACCGCGACGAATTCGAGTTCGCCGACGTCTGCGGGATAAAACAACAAAAATAAAGAACAATTCATTAAATTTCGCCACATGTATTGAATAGTAGTAGGCCGGTAACTGAAGCTATAAGCAAGGCTCTGTCACTCCGCGCGCGAGTACAGTCAGTGGCACGAATCATGAAATCGGGTGGGGATTGCGCGGAACGCGTATTTTGGGTATGCGTTGCGGTGAGGGGCGCGGGCGGCGGGGGAGGGGCGCGCGTTATTGGTCGCTCACAAGAGCACATGCGCGAACTTATCCCCACTCCGTCGAAAAATTTTCATGATTCGTGCCACTGACTGTATGAAGCGCTCGGGCGTCTTCTGAGAGGACAAATTTCATAAGACTGAAAATATAAGACCTACGCGATAGAAAGGGAGGCAACTACTAAGTGAATCTTTTGGAGCGAAGGGAGCGCTGTGCGACCAGAATTGCAATTTATAGTGTCGGAGCAAGAGTCGAAATTTATTTAAACGATTTTGCAGAGTGCAATTTCTGTACGCTAGTAATATTATCTATTGTGCTATAAGTACGCGGCGGGCTCGACCGGTCGGGCTAAAGCGGAGGGCTGCCGCGCGCCAAACGCGACCACGTTTGTTCAAATACTCACTCACGCGCACGTACAGGACACTTCGTCCGTTTGTCACTAAAGATATTCAACAAAAATGTTCCAATACTTTTGTTGCATATCTTTCAATACTTTTGTTACCCTAACGCCGTTAGAAAAGATTAAAATACACGATAGAAAGAGAAGTAAGGGGCCATCCATAAATTACGTCACACGAATTTCATGGTTTTTAACCCCCTACCCCGTCCTTGTCACAGCTGGTCACATTTAACGTCGCTAAATGTTCCCTAATGTCATTTACATCGTCACGACAACCTCAACAATTTAAATATTGTGTAGACGGAGCTCCTTTGCAACGTGTGACAGAGGTAAGAGATCTGGGGGTTCACTTCACCGCAGATCTTAAATTTCGAGACCACATAGTAAAAGTCTGCAAAAAGGCCTATCGAAATCTAGGGTTCGTTATGCGACAGTCTCAAGGCTTCACAAATATAAATGCCATACGTGCATTGTACGAAGCACTAGTAAAAAGTCATCTGGAGAGTAATGCTTTTGTCTGGAGTCCTAATGAAATAAAATATAAATTAATGATGGAGAGGATACAGAATAAATATATAAGATTCCTTTATCACAAACTTTATGGCGTATATCCATTCTACCCATTGATGTATCCCACATTATTCGTACTAGGAATGGTGGGATACAATAAACTTGAGGTGAGGCGAGAGCTAGGTTTGACTACCTATATACTTAAATTAATACGGGGTAAGACATATAACCAAGTGGTACTGCAGGCGATAAGCATTTCTGTGCCGGACCGGTATGTGTGGCGACGTCGGCGACCACCATTGTTTGCTATACCGCGCGGGCGCACCAACTTGTTAAAAGAAGCACCTCTTATTCGATCATTGCGAACATTAAATATTGTTGCCAAAACTGTTGACGTATTTTGTTGCTCATTGGATGAGTTCACAAAAGTTACTCTGTTTGTGCTGTGTTACAGTCAAAGTTAAGATAATTTAGTTTTTATTTTTATAATCATATAATATTTTGTCCATATAACAATAATATTAGTTAAGTATCTTAAATTTTGTCTACTCTATCGCATTGGGTGTACCTGTAAAGATAGATGTGTGTTATAAATAAATAAAATAAAAATAAATAAAAAATTTCGTCGACCCCCTCCCTCCCCCTTAACGTGTGACGTAATTTATGGATGGCCCCTAACTAGGTGAATATAACTGTGGGGGAAGGGCATAAGAATAAATAAAACTGGGTAGAACGGACACTTCCGCTCCGGACGGGCTCAAGGTCACGATATAAGTCTACACCGTTATAGTCCAGTCAAATTAGCAAAAAGATTGGAAGTAATTCGTGCAGTTGTATTTTTTTATGGAATCATTAGAAGACATGAATATAAGTTTGCTCAGAGTTTGCACTATTCCTGTTATGTACGGAACATCGTTTAATGTTAGGTATCAACATTAAAGTCCCAATATTTTTTTAAATATAATACCTACAATCACAGTTTCTTTCCATGTTTCGTTACAATTTTAGTTACCTATCATTGGATACCTAGCTTGCTTAAATCAGATAAACAGTTACCGAAATAATTAACAAAATCTAAACCTAGGAGGCGCTACCTTTGTGACCTCGTAGATACTTGGGCCACTACTTGAAAAAGAAAACTTCTGCAAGAAGTGTCCCACAGTGTCACACAGTAGCTTATAAACGCTTGGCAAAATATCGCCAGTGCTTTTGCTATTAGTTAACACTTGAAAGCTACCGTCTGACATGACAGGCTGTGGGATACTTCTTGCAAAAGTTTTCTCAGGAGGAAACACGGTCCAATGATACAGATAACTCGCCAACGAGCGGGGTAAGATATCGCCGATCGGTGGAAGGATGGGAGTGGGCATTCTGTACGTCATAGTACTATTATTAGTTCTGTGACGATGCACTCACCTGGCCGGAGGTCCTGGCGGCGTTGCCGTGCTGGATGAGCTTGAGCACCTCGTCCACGTTGTCCACCACCTTCTCCGTGAGCCCCACGACCTGTGACGATGCACTCACCTGGCCGGAGGTCCTGGCGGCGTTGCCGTGCTGGATGAGCTTGAGCACCTCGTCCACGTTGTCCACCACCTTCTCCGTGAGCCCCACGATCTGCACCTGCTGTTTGCCGTCTTCTAATACGCGCAATTTCGCCTTGTCTGCTAGTAGGTCGAATACCTACGGTAACAAATCGAAGCATTATCAAATAACGATTGTTTAAAAATAACTTGTAGGAAGAATAAAAAAGTCGCAATTTGCGGAGATTTGAATGTCGACATCTTAGACCCTAAAATAGCCAAACTGTCGAGTAGGTTCATAAACCTATTTAAATCATTTAATTTGCTACATATTTTTAATGAACCAACGCGTATCACACCCACATCGGCAACCTGCTTAGATAATATTTTCTGTAACTGTAATGTCATTGAAAAATCAATTATAAATTGTATTAAATCCGACCATAGTGGACAATTAGCCTCCATTGAGCACCATCATGTTCCGCCTAAACGGGAAATAATGTGTAGGCCAGTAAAAAAACACTGTATTGAAAAATTCAGAACCAATGTCACAAGTAAAATTGAAACATTACCAGAACCAAATTTTGAAGCCAATAACCTATATAATCATTTATTTAGCATAGTTCAAACTGAATTTAGTAAAACTTTTAAACAAAAAGTCATCAAATGTAATGATAGTACGAAATTTAGTGACTGGGCCACACCCGGCATATATAAGAGCAGAAGGAAATTATACGAACTTTATGCAGAGAAAGCTACTTCTAGTGATCCTAACTTCATTGAATTTGTCAAGAAGTATTCACAAACATTCAGAGAAGTCTGTATCTTAGCAAAGTCCAAGTACTATGCAAATAAAATTAAATTAGCTGACAATAAAATTAAGGCTACTTGGAATATTATTAACAAAGAAACGGGCAAATCAAAATCCAATATAAATTCCTTCTGTTTAAAAACTGGTGATCAAACTTTTGAATCTGATAATGAGGTCGCTAAAGTTTTTGAAGATTTCTTTGCTAGAATACCTGTAGAAACTACCAGTACTCTTAGTGCTTGTCCCAATATCGCTGTCTCCCTTCTGGAGTCTAGTGTTGATAAGTGCAATGAAAGTTTTTCCTTTAAATATATAAATAGTGCAGATATCATTAAAGCTTTTAAAACAATTAATGTTAAAAAAACAGAAGATCTTTGGGGCATGTCAACAAGCATAATTAAATCAATAATTGATATACTAGCCCCTTACTTAGCTTTTATTTTTAACAAATGTATTGACGAAGGGGTCTTTCCTGATCTAATGAAAAATAGTAAATTGATTCCTCTTTTTAAATCTGGGGATAAAAGTGAACTTTAGGCCAATATCTATACTACCAGCACTTAGTAAAATATTTGAAAAAATTATATATTCCCAATTATTAGATTACTTCACATACAATAATATACTTCATAAAAATCAGTTTGGTTTTTCCAAGGGTAAAAGTACTACTGATGCTGGAATTGCACTTCTCAAACATATTCTTGATGCTTGGGAAGAAAAGCAAGATGTAATTGGCATTTTCTGTGACCTTTCTAAGGCATTCGATTGCGTTGATCATCAAACACTATTAAAGAAGCTAGAACATTATGGTGTCTCTGATAAATCAGTTAGTCTTATGAAATCGTATTTGTACAATAGAACTCAGAAAGTAGTGATTAATAGAACTGAATCTACTGGAGCCCCCATCAATATGGGTGTGCCACAGGGATCAATATTGGGCCCATTGCTGTTTCTAATTTATATAAATGACCTTCCCAACTACGCGAATAATTTATGTGAAACAGTACTATTTGCGGATGATACTTCTTTAGTTTTTAAAGTAAACAGAGGTAATAACTGTTCGGACGAAGTAAATAGTGCCCTCTCTAAAGTTTCATACTGGTTTAATAGTAATAATTTAGCACTTAACCCCAAAAAAACTAAATGTGTTAAATTCTCATTACCTAATGTTGAGCAGACAAAATTAAATATTAATTTGAATGACGATGAAGTCGAGTTTATCGAGAGCACAAAATTTCTAGGTATTACACTAGATTCTCGACTGCAATGGGATCCACATATTGAAGCCTTGTCAAGTAGACTTAGTTCAGCGGCATTCGCTGTTAAGAAAATAAGGCTTTTAACTGATATTGAAACGGCAAGGTTAGTATACTTTAGTTATTTTCATAGCGTAATGTCGTATGGACTGCTATTGTGGGGCTCAGCTGCCAGTATTGAAAATATTTTTGTACTCCAAAAAAGAGCTGTTCGCGCCATATACAATCTACGGCGGAGAGATACCTTGAGAGAATTGTTCAAAGAAATAAATATTTTAACTTTGGCAGGCCAATATATTTATGATAATTTAGTTTATGTAAGGAAACACTATGATTCATTTGCTAAGAACAGCAATATTCACCAGTTCAATACAAGAAATAAAGATAAACTTGCCGTTCCAAGATTTAGGCTTGCAAAAACTAGAGGTTCATTTATGGGGAAAGGCATAGCCTTTATTAATAAAGTTCCACAACAAGTGATTGATCTTCCTTTGCATGAATTTAAAAACCATGTTAAAAAAACGCTCATGGGTAAAGGTTATTATAAAGTAGATGATTATCTTAAAGATCTAAATGCGTGGAATACATCATTTCCACGCATTTAGATCTTTAAGATAATCATCTACTTTATAATAACCTTTACCCATGAGCGTTTTTTTAACATGGTTTTTAAATTACACATAACTTGCTAATAAGTACTTTGTTGAAGTAATATAATAAGTCTATGTTGTTGCCAATAATCCTGTCACCCTGTTGTAATTTTCTGGTAACGATATATTGAAGTTTGTAAATAGCGTTACTTATGGCTGTTACAGCTGATAAGTTTCTTGCGCCCGTTCTTCTAGTCAGCTAAAAAAGTCTGGAACGGGTGGTAGGAAAATATAGACGATTCAAAAGTGCTTAATAATTAAGTTTATTTGAATAAAGCTTATTTGACTTTGACTTTAACAATAAAATAAGCCTTGATAAAAAGTTGTTATTGTTAGATTTTTGTAGGTGGTAAAATTCTTCTACCTCACGAAGACGGTTTTGTTATGAATGCCTAACGTGCACATGCACATTATTTTAGCGTAATTTGAGAGAGTGCAGACACACACTAAAACAATGTGCATGTGCATTTTTAACACATTCATAATAAAATGGACTTCGTGAGACATACAACGTGTTACAAAAAACCCCTAATGCAGATTAGAGTATAGAAAGCATCAATCTGAACAACTTTTATTATGGGATCAACTCTGAAATGGCGAAAAAATTAACCAACTGTTTTATACAAAAATTAACAACATTTTAAATCGTAGAGAAAGAATGAAAGAGAAGAAAGCACTGCGCCGTCTCCACCTGAACTAGAATAAGTAGTGGGCGGGACACATAGCTAGAAGAACCGATGTTTTGCTAACCGAATAGGAGCGTGGCCTAACAGTTTTTTTTAGCGAAAATACAATATCATGTTTGCCGAGACGAATGGATAACATCCCCACGTTCGTCTGCGGGGAGGGGAAGTGACGCATTTTGTGTTCGCGCTCACAAGAAGGCGTCATTATCGTTCCAAGATTGTGTGTGACAACTCTTTGGTTTGAGATGGAATGGAATAAAGGAAACACTTTATTTTTTAAACAATTGATTAGAGAAAGATCAGTGCTTGGGGATGTTACGTTGGAAGATCACAAAGATAAACATAAAAAACGGAACGGAACTCATTTTTTGAAACAAAAACAATAATATCGGGTCATTTTGAACACACCATCCAAATTTTGAGGATGTGTTCAGTCCATGAAACTGAACAACCTTCTCTAAGGAACACATGGTCAAATATGTAAAATAAAAATCGACTTTCCATGCACATCAAAGAGATCACGTGATCAATTCATTAAGGGATGATCAACGTTTTTGTGGCGCAATTTGACACGTTTCTTACAGAAAGTTGTTTAGTTTCATGGACTGGACACATCCTTAAAATTTGGATGGTAAGTTCAAAATGACCCGATATAGGCGCAGCGGATGGGCGGTTATGCTAACGTTTTGTTAGAAAATTAGCGCAGGAAACCCGGCTTGATGATGATGATGATGACATAAATGCGGCAGGTACCTTCCCCGAGTAGATCTCGAAGAAGGAGGCGGAGACGATGAGGTTGAGCGGCTTGTACTTGGGCGAGCGCAGGTACGTGAACACGTCGCGCGCCGCCATCGCGTAGATGCCCTTCTTGCAGTCCTGCGTCTTGCCCTGCTGAACACACCACACATTAATTCTAATATGCTTACACTCTAACATAACAGTTACTTATGGAACTGTACAAGGGTATCAAGAGTAGTATCACATGAGTATTTTAATACCTAATTAAGTACAGTTACATATTAGACTTTATCCCTATATTCTCATCGAGTCACCCTGAAACGAGTCACACTGTGACTGGTTGGGAAAAAAATACTCGCAACGAGTAACAGGGGTGACTCGTTGCGAATTTTTTTCTCATCGAGTAACACTGGTTTATGTATAGTGTGACTCGTTCGGAAAAAAATCGTATCGAGTAATAGTGTGATTTGATGCAAATTTTTATTCTCATCCAGTAACACTACGCTATCGGCTAAGGTACGCGTATGGTGTGACACATTCGGAAAAAAAATCGCATCGAGTCACACTGTTACTCGTCGAGAATTTTTTTCTCAACCAGTCACAGTATGACTCGTTTCAGTGTGACTCGATGACACTTGACAATATAGGACTTTATCTACACCATTGATATGTATCCTCTATAAAGGGTTTTGACTTTGACTTTCCCCCTCCTCCTCGTCATTATATCATCTCAACGAATGTACTGAATTCCATAATGTAACTCGTCGTGCTTAGGCGCGAGGAGGAGCGCGACCATCTCTCGCTCGGATATTGTAATGTTAGCAGTAAGCTAACCGTTTCAGAACCCTTTATAGAAGACTAGCTTTTGTCCGCGACTTCGTTCGCGTGATTAAGATAGTTTTTCATTTATTTTGAAAGTCGCGGATTGCCAATATACCTAGGTATTTACTGTAGACCTCATTTCACACATTTAAATTTCCTCATAAAAATTCATGTACAAACTGAAACACTCTGTAGCACCCTGTATAACGGGAAATTTCCAAAACCCTTTTCGTAGTGCTCACATACATTATAATAGGAATCTACCCACCAAAAATGGTGTTTCTACCTTCAGCCCCATACAAATTCTCATACAAACTTGAACAACCTGTAGCACCCTGTATACCAAAAATTTCACAAAACCCTTTCTTAGTGCTTACCTACACCATAAAAGGTATTTACCCCCCAAAAATGGTGTCTCTACCTTTATACAAACTGGAACAACCTGTAGCACCCTGTAAAACGGGAATTTTCTAAAATCCTTTCTTAGTGCTCATCTACATCATGAAAGGTATCTATCTACCCTCCAAAAATGGTGTCTCTACCTTCAGCCGTTAGGGCTCCACGGTTATCCCAACAATGAATCAGTCAATTAATCAATTTAGAGTTTTATATGTATAGATTTAAAACATGGGTATTAAAAAATATAACAAATCGTAAATTAAACACGTGTAACAGAATTCATAGGTAAACCCAGAATATGGTAGATAGGAAACATCAAACTGAACAACTTTTACTATGGCACAAACTATTTATTAATTTAATTATGGTTTTCATATTTTCGTTATTAATTTTTGTATGAAACAGCTATACTTTTTTGGCATTCTTGAGTTGGTTCCATAGTAAAAAATGTTCAGTTTGATGGTCCCTATCTATCTGTTTATAAAATGTACAGTACAAGAAGTAAATAAACAGTTAATATTCGTTTATAGTAATGTGGCTGCAAGTGTGACATAGTAATGTACCTGGAAGTCCCCGCCCATGGTGTGCGTCTTGCCGGAGCCGGTCTGTCCGTACGCGAAGCACGTCGCCATGCCGCCCTCGAATATCTGCACCGACGGTGTATAGCAATGTGGCTGCAAGTGTGACATAGTAATGTACCTGGAAGTCCCCGCCCATGGTGTGCGTCTTGCCGGAGCCGGTCTGTCCGTACGCGAAGCACGTCGCCATGCCGCCCTCGAATATCTGCACCGACGGTGTATAGCAATGTGGCTGCAAGTGTGACATAGTAATGTACCTGGAAGTCCCCGCCCATGGTGTGCGTCTTGCCGGAGCCGGTCTGTCCGTACGCGAAGCACGTCGCCATGCCGCCCTCGAATATCTGCACCGACGGTGTATAGCAATGTGGCTGCAAGTGTGACATAGTAATGTACCTGGAAGTCCCCGCCCATGGTGTGCGTCTTGCCGGAGCCGGTCTGTCCGTACGCGAAGCACGTCGCCATGCCGCCCTCGAATATCGTCTGCACCAACGGTTTCGCCGTGTACCTGACCATGAATATTATGTCCATGTAAAGATAATCCATACCAATATAGGGTATTTTACATCATTGAAAATATACCACAAATTGTTGTCCTCCTATCAGACGATATCATAAAAAGACATATTCAACAATAATATAAACTAAATTAAGTCTATTAATTGATTTATTTTACCTAGAAAAATGCATTTTTTTTTCTGTAGCGAAAACGCCCTAAAACACTGACATGAAAAATTTTTTTTCTATTTAACTGGACTGGCTGTCTGTATGATTTGATAGCAAAGTTTTTGTGCCTATTTGAAACGCCTCTAGCGTCTGTCTAAGGAACTATCTGATGTAACTACAATGAAAATGGTGGCCATGATGACACCAGACTTTAGTTCCATGTCCCTCACGCTATGCTCACGCTACGTCCTACATCCTCACGCCTGTTTCCCATGGGGGTAGGCAGAGACTATGGATCGCCACCTGCTACGATCCTTGCACACTTCTTTCGCTTCATTCATATCCATCACTCTTTTCATACATGCCCTGCGTACACCAGCCTTTTTTATAATAACCTCTATTTGGTCCGCGTAGGTTTTTCTGGGACGCCCTCTTGCAATCGTTCCTTCCACATGCGCACAGTATATCTCTTTCGTGATTCGCCTTTCATTCATCCTCTCTAAGTGACCAAACCACTGGAGCATTCCTTTCTCAATTCTTGTCACTATATTATCATCTTTCAGACCACACCTTTTGCGAATCACCTCATTGCTCACTCTATCACTCAGTTTTACTCCGCATATCTTCCTCAACGATCGCATCTCTACCGCATTTATTCTGCTTTCATTCTTCTTCTGCCATACCCAAGATTCACTTCCATACATCAGTGTCGGTACCAGCACTCCGTTATGAATAGCCATTCGCGCCTTTGCAGAAACGGTTTGGCTACTCATAACTGAGTGTATAGCACCACTCACCGAATTTCCTTTCTTCACTCGTCTTTCTATGTCTTCTTCACTCTTTCCGTCCCTTGTGAACAAACTCCCCAAGTATACAAACTCACGGACTTGTTCCACTTTTTCGCCACCTAACATTACCGTACAGTCAGTCATTTCTTCATCTCTCTCAAACACCATCACTTTAGTCTTAGTTACATTCACTTTCATCCCTTTTCTCACAAAATCTTCATTCATAACCGACATCATTTCCTGCAACTCTTGCGCAGAAGACGCAAGTATAACTTGGTCGTCAGCGTAGAGAAGGCACTTGATTTGAGTCCCATTCATCACAACCCCACAGTCACGTTCTTTCAGACCTTTCATACAACTGTCCAAAAACAGATTAAAGAGCCATGGTGACGCAACACATCCCTGTCTGACACCCCTAGAGATGCCAAACCAGTCAGTGTATACGCCGTCAATCCTGACGCATGCACGGGAATCCTCATAGAGAGATTTCAGTGCATGAATCAGTCTGCTCTCCAATCCGTATTCGGACAACACCTTCCATAGCTCATTCCTGTCAACTCGATCGTAGGCCTTCTCCAGGTCCACAAAGGCACAGTAAACCTTTTTGTGCTTAGCCAGGTGTTTTTCGGTTAAGCACCTCAAGGAGAAGACCTGATCCGTGCATCCCATTCCCTTTCTGAATCCCGCTTGCACATCCCAAATACTCTGATCAGTTTTTTGCATCACTCTTTCAATCAGTACCTTTGCATACAATTTACTGACAATGCTGAGAAGACTGATCCCGCGGTAGTTTTTAGCATCCTGCCGTGACCCATTCCCTTTGTACAGCGGCACGACCACGCAATCTTCCGGCACTTTGCCACTGTTTCAACATTTATTAAAGATCAGGCACAGCCAGGACGCAACCAGCTCTTTACCACCTCTCAGCATTTCAACAGTAATTCTGTCATATCCTGCTGCTTTCCCTTTTTTCATGCTACGTCCTACAGCGCCAAAATGGCGGAAATCAAATAGGCACAAGAACAGTTCGACAGCAGCCAGTCTAGTGGAATATATAGAAGTCAATGCCCTAAAATGTCTGATGACGTCACAACTCACACGCAAGTAAATAAATATGGCATCAGGGCCCTATTTCACCTTTCATCCCGATAAAAAGTATTGTTCCCGAGGGATAGCAAAAAACTTTCCACGCATACGAAGTCGCGGGCGGCCGCTAGTAATCCTTACTAATATTATAAATGCAAAAGTCCGTTTGTTTGTTACGCCTTCACGTCATAACTACTGAACCGATCATCACGAAATTTTACATACAAGTTGTCAGGTAGGGTACCTTTAATCCCGAAAAAAAGTGTTGTTCCCCAGTGATAAACTTTCCACGCAGACGAAGTCGCGGGCGGCCGCTAGTGTTATAAATGCGAAAGTCCGTTTGTTTCTTTGTTACACCTTCACGTCTTAACTACTGAACCGAACATCATAAAATTTTACATACACGTTGTCAGGGGTACAGAAAAGGACATAGGGTACCTTTCATCCCGATTATTGTTCCCGAGGGATAGCAAAAAACATTCCACGCAGACGAAGTCGCGAGCGGCCGCTATTAATTAAATAAAAATATAAAGTGGTATTTGGTTACTTGTAGACAACTTCGTTGGTGCAGGAGTCGTCGAAGGCGTAGTCGAACCGGAACTTCTGGTTCTCGAGGTACTTGGTGAGGTCCACCTTGTTCTTGGGCTCGTGCACGATCATCTGGTCCTTGGTCGGCACGCTGATCACGTCCACCTACAAGTACATGCATTGGTGGAATATTTGTCGATACTTATCTCGCGACGTCTGTCCCTCTCACATTAGGGCGGTGTGAGCGGGACAAACTTTGCGCTAAAGCGAAATTAGAGTCTAAAAACTTGTCTTGGTGCGTATGCTAGGTTGTTTGGTCATATGTTATGTAGTCAAAGGCAGGGGCGTGCATTGGTTTTCCAGCGCGGTAGGCATATATAGATCTAACTAGTCGTAGTTGCGCTTATCATTTAAAAATTCCTAATATTTGGTAGGTAATATGGATTTTGATGGCAGGAAGGAAGGAAGGATGGCACTTGCATTTGTTTGCATTGTTGCATTTTTCACACGTGCGGGTCTCAACACTTTTATGACATCGCAATAAAGTCGAAACTTGTTCAAGTCATCCGGTCTCGTGAGATAAAACTCTGACATAGCGTGAGCGAAAGGTCATTATCTATTGCCCTGCCTAATTGCCTATATGGTATGCACGCCCCTGGTCAAAGGTTACATATAAATCAATCAAAAAAGGATGTGTACCTCTTCCAGGTAGGAACTAGCTACCTCTTTCTGAGATGCTCATGGTTGAAGTTTGAGGTAATGACTGTACTAGTGGTAAACCTAACCTAATAGGGAGGGGAGGGGTAGAACCTCTCCTCCAACCCCCATCTGGCGGAGATGCAAAGTTTTCAATTTTTTTTTGTAAATATAACCTTTTTGATCACCATACTAACCTAACCTAACTTTTTCATGCGCTCCCCCGTCCCCACGCTTCCGGTCACTAATTTTGTTCTGTCACAAACATAATGGGAAAAATCGTAAGCAACCGAGTAATTTGGCGATCTTTAATAATTTATTTCTCGAAAACTACTAGGTTGCTTCAAAAAAGAACTTCACTAAAAGACTTCTTGCTTATGTAGTTTCAGTCAAAAAACTATGAATCTCCAGACCAGCGGCCCTTAATGTACAGTTTAGCTAATATTATTAACATCGTATTTTTATGTATGAAAAGGGAACTCTTCTCTTACGAAACGTTATTTGTCTAATAGTTGTTTGGCCAAGTGGAAGATTTGACAAATGATAAATGTTCCAAACGTTTTGTGGCATTATAATAATCAGCTTAACAATAATTCTACCAAATGAAACGTTGTCATACAAAAATTTGGGAATCGTTAGTCGTCAAAGTGAAACATTGGCGAAACGTTGGTTGGCAAGTGAAATTCGACCAAAAATAGTTCGGCGAAAAGGCAGGACACCATTTTAAAATTATAGAAGTCGACTTTATATTTTGTATTATACATATTATAGTTTAATATGATATTTTATATTGTCATACTTATTTGACCGGCGATGGTAGGGCGTTTCGGCGCCCCACACTTGACGGCGCGGCCCCCATGAACTATTTCTTATTTGCGGCGACCATTAGCAAATAAGAAACAGTTCAGTTCAAAAGCAGGCCTTAACCAGGACTGCTTAAGGCCTGCTTTTGAATTAACCTTTAAGGTTATAGTACGAGAAAGTAAGGCAGTTCAATATAAGTCCTGTTATAAGACCTCATAGTAAGGCCCCAGTGCGGTCGTACCACTCACAGTGGGGCCGCCAGTGAAAGCACGTGTCACTCCCGAGCTCGCTATGTTGGATGAGTGTACCTCTTTCTTGTTGAGCTCCTTCTTGTTGAGCGGCCGCTTGCGCACGCAGACGGTGATCTGGTGGTCCTCGACGGGCTCGTGGCCGGTGAGCGGCCGGAACTCGATGCTGGTCTGGTACTCGCGGATCATGGCCAGGAACTCCCAGTTCGGGTTGCCCGGGTCCATGTTCATTAGCGCCTCCTGCGAGATCACCGAAACATACCTTACTCAATTTCTCAAATTCTGATTTATAAACGATTAACAAATTGGTACCTACCATATCAATAAACGAATGAGAATTGATTTTTACTCGGATAAAGTTGATTCTCATTATAGTGTCTTCATGTTAGTTACTTCCATATTTTTTTATAAAAATTTGGGAATTATTTGTAGTTTAACAATAATTTTGTTTATTTTCTAACTTGAATTTTGTTTTTTTATACAATACTGAAGTGTAAATTTATGTACAGTACGAGGCATATATCTTGAAATTTTTTCGACGGAGTAGGGATAAGTTCACGCAAGTGCTTTTGTGAACGACCAATAGCGCGCGCCCCTCTCCGCTGCGCATGCCCAAAATACGCGTTCCGCGCAATCCCCACCCGATTTCAAGATATTTACCTGGTATTGTACTAACATGAAGTGTGTAATTTAATGACGTGTATAATTTAATTTGCTTTAAAAAACGTAATTTTTATTCTAAGTCACTATCGCGACATTTTGCGACAGCGACATTCTGCGAAAGAGACATTGTAAGAAAGCGACATTTTACGAATGATAGACATTCTGCGAAGTAGACGTTTTGCGAATAACCGTTCCTGTCCACCTCGTCTCTAGCCACACCCACACATACCTTCTCTTCCTTGAGCTCCGCCTGTCTCTGGCGCCGCTTCTCCCTGTTCTCCTTGAGCCGCTCCACCTCCTTGACGACGTTGGAGCGCCGCACGGCGCCGGACGCGACCGCGTGCGGCACGGACACGGTGCTCGACACGCCGGCCGCCCGCCCACTTACGTTGCCCGCCGCCGTCGCCGTGAACTACACATATCAACGTTGTAGTTAGAAACATTTTTTACTAGCGAGTATAATAAGTAGACTTGGTGACATCTTAATGGGGATGAATAGTGGAACAAGCGTTTGTGCTAAAATCGTTTGATTGGTTGTTTCAAATGTCAACTAAGATGAATAAATAATGAAAAATATTAGAAAAAATCGGCTCACCCGTAGCAACTTAGACGGGATTCGAACCCGCACCCTTAGGATTCCGGCCCAATGCACTACCTAAATCTAAAAGTTTAAAATTGTACTGTTTCACCTTAATTGATTGTCTGGCACCTGCAAAGGTTCTACAACCGAATGTCGAAGTAGTTCTCTTCACATTGGTGAGATGGCGCTGATCTTCAGCGGAAGCGTGGAAAGTATTGGAAAATTTCGCCACATCCCTCAGTGGCTTGGTAGCATAATTGGTAGTGCATTGGGCCGGAATCCTAAGGGTGCGGGTTCGAATCCCGTCTAAGTTGCTACGGGTGAGCCGATTTTTTCTAATATTTTTCATTATTTATTCATCTTAATATAAAAATAGCATTGTGAATGCAAAAATCTAAAAGTTTCAAATGTCAACTGTCATTTCTGACATATTCTAACCAATCAAAAGTATTGACAGCGGCCGAATCGGCGCTGGCGCCATCTGCGATTAGCTTTGCGTTGCCATCCCCATTGAAAATAATCGCCAGTGTTCAAAATACAAGTTGAATTTGTCACCTTACAATAACAGAATAAATAAATTAATAATTATAGCTAGACTTTTTGTTTTTTATGCTACTGTTTGGGAGAATAACAAAAACTATACGAGGATGAAATGAAAGTGAGGCGAAGAAGGGAGAACTCTTTTTTGGGATTGGTGCTGATTAGATGATGATGAGGGAAAGTGAAGCGAGAGAGAGAGGACCACCTCCTTAGCGTTGTGCATCTTTCTCTGCAGGTGCGGCATGTAGGGCGACTGCTGCAGGTGCTGCACCACGGACGCGGCGCTGGGCGTGCTGCCCGAGCGCGAGCGCCCGCCCGACGGCGGCTGCCGGGGAGGGGGGGAAAAGGATAAGGGAAATTATGGTAGGAAAAGAAAGGAGGGAGAGTTTGATAGAAAGCTAATTTATGAAATTAATGTCTGCGAAATTCTTAGACGTTAATTTAAAAGTATGAGAACTCTTTTTAGCTTAAGACTGTTTACTAGAAAAAGAAACATCAAAGGAAGATCTTATTATTGCGGATTGGACAAGACCATGACCATAAGAATAAATAAAACTGTACAGAACGGACTTTTCCTTGACAGAGTCCCAAACGCCATATACAAATGTTTATACCTACTTCCCCCTTCACGTCGTTACGCCCCGCTGTCGTCCAGGCGTGTTGCTAGGGTTGCTAACTGTTAAATATTGCTTACGTCTAAAGATAAATAAGTTTTTCTTTTCTTTGAAATCATTATTTAATTTTATTCTAATTTTACAAAATATGAGATGAACGACCGATGGGGGGGCTCTTGAAAGAGATTTGACGACAAGTAAAAAAATACTGTAGGTACCTACTTTTAAACTTTACTATTGAGTGAAACAATTGTCTACACAAAAAGAATTGTTCATGTCCTTTTGATAAATTAGGTATGAAAACGAAATAATATTGATAAAATATTACTTACCTCTCATCATCTTTGGGCAGACTAAAAAAACTTAAGTGTGGCATTGTTTTTGAATTGCTTGTACAACCAAACACCAAAATAACTTGACGCCATTGTAATTCGTTTCCAAGAACGTACGGAATGCACAAACAGGAAAACGCGCGTGCGGCCACAGGGCCGTGGCAGCCCGACTGAGTATCCCGTTTAACGTGTAGACTAATATTGTGACCTTGAACCCGTTCGGAGCGAGTGTGTTTGTTCTATTCAGTTTTATTTATTCTTATGCCATGACCAAATTATTACCGTGTTACCCGCCAGTTAAATCTTGCTTTATATGTATCCCTAGGATTAAGTACTTTGTTCAACTCTAAACCATGTGTACATCAGATCCTAACCTGTTGTGTGACCCTGGAGTTGGGCGGGGGTTGCGGTTGCGGCTGGGGCTGGGGCGGCGGCACGTTCTCCGCGCCGCGCCGCCCCGTCGTGTCGCCGCCGTGCCCGTTCGTGTACCCGCCCGCATTCGACAGCCGCATTTGGTTGTTGCGGGTGACGCGGGAGGGCGCTGCAACGTTACAATCTCATTTAAAAAAATATATTACAAAAAAGATTATGATCTAAACGCTGATATTGTTCGTGAATCATACTCAAGTGACGCAATACATAAATGGATCTTTGTTATCTGGAAATAAATAAATAATAATAATAAAGACAAACGAGACCTTTCGAAAAGCTGTAGAACAAAAATTGATATGCGAACCGAACAGTGCATAAAGCGGACGCAAACGGAAACTACCATATTCCAAATTCCAATGGTGCGGGAGCTGTTCGTTCTTACTTGACATCTTCTCATCTTGTTCCTCTTCTTTCGTCTCTTCTATGTGAAGCTCCGTTTTCTCAAACGCCTCCGTGGGAGAGCCGGTCGAGCTAGAATCGGCCACTTTTCTTCGACATCTTAACCATGAACAACACATATTTGGCAATCACTTCAGACTTATTATTCTTATTCGTATACCGATCAGTTTGTTGCGTAAGCAAAGTTTTTGTTATCGGTCATTCTTTTCGTATCATTTTTAAATGCAATCATTTCTCATAATCATTGCTCTAGAATGTGTGTGAAATGATATGTACTCTCCAGGCTGAGGGATTGTCCGTAATGGCAGCGATCTGCGTCGGCGCAAGGCAATCTTGCGCCTGCGCCACCCACCATATTAGGATCTCTTTCCGTAGTCAAGGCAATGAACCGTGACACATGCGTGCCGACTACGGCCGTGCGCGAAGGTGAAATTGCATATCAAACAAACTTATTATCAAATAAGTTTGTATGTCTTGTCTTATTACCGAATAACTTGTTTTAACTCAAGTTTTACATCGACCTTGCGATTTCATTGGGTCACATCTTTTCACCTACTTTTGCAAGCTACTGAAAAGGTATTTGATAAAGATTGCAACAAATAAATAGAGAAATACAAGCACACAAGTGACCGTTACTCAAGCTACAGTGAGACTGAAATCGTCGATCAATTAATAGAAATCGTCCGATCGGAATTAGAAATAATGTCAGCCATTTAGAGACATTAAACCTCTTTGTCCACAGCGCTGAAAGTTTTATCGTGTGACGTGGACGGCATGGGTGGGCAGCGAACCAGCGATCGATGGCAGGGTCAAAGCTTAAACTTGTCAATTGAGGAACTATAAACCGTATACACATGTCTAACAAAAATCATTGCAGCGTTTTTTAATTATACACGAATTTGTTGACAACTAAACTTAAATGTAAACCTATTATGGATATTCTAGGGCTATTAACAGCACGCAACATGTACGAATAGAAATTAAGAAAGAGGCACAGCCTTCAAAACCCCATTGTTCTAAACGAAAAGCCACATACACGAGGTAGCTGCATGGATTGGTGGATGAAACAGATTTTTTTCCAGTTTTGGCGCATGGCACCCAATAGGCAGAATTGTCAAGGCAACCGTTGTCATGCAGATAACTAACTTTGGGGCGTGTCGAGGAAAATCTTAAATTGCGATAAATACATAACACGACGACTGTAGCAAAGTCATCATCATACCTACTTATTTGAGAATCACTTCAACGAATAACAAAGGGTAAAAAAAGTCACTTAAAACTATAATACTCACAATAACAGAACGAGCTAAATGGTTTCAAGGGAGTTAAAAAAGTGTGCTTTCAAACTAAGTTTTAAAGCATTACTTTCAAAGGACCAAAAATATTTTTGACCGTACATCTGGTGACCGGCGCTCGCCGGCGACTTTAAAATTAACAGCAAAAATAGCGTGACGAGAAAACGAAAGATTATGGTAAACAAAATTGGTACCTAAATAGGTACCCAAGTCAATTATAGTAAATTTGAAGATACTAGTATAGTACTCAATAAATATACGTATATTTCCAAAAGACTCAAACCGCCCATCAGGGTTAAAGAAGCAAATTTGGTCAAGGGTGTGTTGGTGTGACCATGGGTCGGGATAAAAATTACCCTTAGTCACACCCGCTGTGACTACGTTTAGAAAAAATCCCCGTAGTCAAACTGGTGTGGTAAGTCGATATGACCACGGGTCGGTCGTGCCCAAAGAGACCTATTTCAGGTCGAAGGAGTTTTCATTATCAAGAATGAAAAAAACAGATACAGATACATAGCCTGACGAACTTACTGCAGTGTGTAATGCGTTACAAGCTAGCTCTCTGTCATACCATCGATTGATGACACGAACTCTACCATTATTCGATATGGCCTAACGACTTAAAAAAAACAAAGTACAGGACGATGAAACGGCGACGAAATTAAAATGATAAAACATTGTCAGTTAAGTTCTTAGATCAATAAATTAATCGATATAAGTTTAGAAATGCAGAAACTTGGAAGATTTACAATTTTACAGCAGTGAAACTAAATCTTAGAGATTCGCAGTGCACGGTTTTTTTATTAGAAGGGCATAGGTGTTGGCGCTAGCTATTGTATGTCCCATATAATACTTAAGGGACTATGTAAAAAAAATAAAGCGTAAAGCGAGATAGCAATGAGTTACCGTCGCGCGCTAGAGCGAGACCGATTTGGCAGATTAGGCGAAAAAATCAAGAAATCAATTGGTAGTAAATAACGCTAGCGATTAAAGAGAAATGCTTTTACAAGATTGTGAATATTGATGGTACACATTATTTAAAGCAATTTCGACTTGAATACCTAACGTTGTTACTAAGTAATTTCAAATTTAAGAATTCTTAACAGGTATTTTCGAAATTTCGAGCCAAAATCACTGAATCGTGATTCTGGTTCAATACGTGTCTGCAGAAAGATATAAATAATATAATATCTTAATTTCAGATCTGTAGGATCTTTCAGCAACCATGGCATTACATCAAAAAGTGTTTTTTTTTATCAGGGGCCCTACCACGCAAGTGTCGTCGGCATCGCTATTAGCTTCATTGACAGATGGCTGGGACACACACATTGCTACTTCTTATTGGCACAAATAAATAAATGCTTACCAAAGAAAGGACATCAGGCAGAGTCCCATAGAAAAAAACCAAAGAATGTATAACATTTCTGTATTTTCCAAAATGCAGGCATGGAATTAGTAATTCATAGAAAATATTCAGATTTTTACGAAGATTTATGTTTTAAGAGTTATTTATGTTTGAAAGTTTTTTTTTTGGTAACCCCGACACTAAATAGCAACACCACCACGACTACACGTTTCGTTAGCTGCGTTATGCTAGGGCCACACTACCGTAATATGCCAACAATTATGACCATTAATGAGCCTTATGCGTGTAGGAATAAGGAAAATTATGGCCATAATTATTGGCATATCACGGTAGTGTGCACATAATAACATTACTTAGTGATACAGATTAGCACCACAATGTACGAGTTCTGTGCATATGTCGCACGTAACAAAACACTTTTGACAGTTGACTGACGGCCGGCAGACATTCTTTTTTTTAATGCGCAATCACTTGTGCCACAGAACAAATATACCCAGGGGAGACTTGTGCAATCGCTGACAAAGATGTCCGTTTCATAATTAATTAAAGCTAAATGAAGGAGTTAAAAAATAATGTTGCTGCTGTTTTATGATTCTATTAACATAAAGTGTTTATAGATAACAGAATTATGTTTATACACTTTTGGGTCTCATGTGCCTGATGTCCTTTGTTACATCCATCTGTCAAATGAAGCCGATAGCGATGCCGACGAAACTTGCGCGGTAGACCCACAGATATATTCCCGTGCTTAGAAAGAACCCTTTCATGCAGGGAATGGATACATTTTGCGGTCACAAGATCATCACTGCTGCCTGTCGTTGCGGTCTCACAAATTGTTGGTAAACCATCTCTTTCACCGTGTCGATAATGCACTTTCCAATTTTCGGTTATGACATAAAACTGATAAAAAACTACATCGACTCTGTCTAATTTGAAAGCTGAAATATTATGAAAGGCCTTGCGAACTTTGCTCTCATTTTCCTGCGGTTTCGTGAAAATGACGTAATTGAGTAAAAAAAATATTTTTAATAGGATAGGTGGTATCATACTTAAACATAAATATATTAAAAATAAAATATTGACGACAAAGTTTTCGGAAACTTCTACAATAATAGAGTGTTGAACTTTTTATAAATTATAATAATAATCGTAACAATAGAGTACTTACAGTAGAAATTTTAGAATAATATTTTCAATCACTTTTGGGTACTCTTATGGTACTTTGAAATCGTGATTGAAAATAATAATAATAAAAAAAATTATAAGTATAGAATTCGCTTATTTGTAAGAAATAAATCATTTTTTATATGAAACAAACATTTATTCTTATTAAAACTGTCAAACAAATTAAAATCCTAGTTTTCAGAAAGAGAATTACTACGCGTTCACTTCATTCGTGCCGCTACCTCCCGGCCCGCTTCTTCATACCGCGCCTCCGGCGTCGCCTGGGGAGGCGCGCGGGAGGGCGACACAGGGGGTGCGGAATGATGAAGCGGGCCGGGAGGGAGCGGCAACGATTAAGTGAACGCGTAGTATATACTTATTGAGTTTGTATCTTGATCTTGAAATTAAAAAATTACATTAAGATAAAAAAATGTCGCTATTGTGTTGAAAGTATATGCATATAGATAAACAGTGAAACCATACCGCCATGTAAAAAAGTACAGCACCATCTATTATTGTTCTATGATAAACTACACGCACGCACAATAAGGCTGGCCACAGACCTACCGGTTCCGTTTCTTTGCTTTGCTGTGCTACCTTGCTTGAAAGACCGCCGGCCAACCAGGGTAATTTTCAATCTATCGCATTTTGGGACTAGACCAAATTGGCAAGATAGCCATTAGTTTGGTGTTATCAAATATCGTCGTCTGGGGTGCGATGAGAAGTTTTAGTTTTCGTTTTAAAAAAACTGCTGTTTTATACAAAAATTAATAACGAAATTATCAAAATGTATGAAACAGTTCATTTTTTTTCGCGATTTCAGATTTGGTCCCATAGTAAAAGTTGTTCAGTTTTATTATGGTCCCTATCTACCATATTCAGTTTTATAAGGCTTTACCAAACATCTTGTATAAATAAGCGATCGAGTTATTTTTAACGATCGGAGTCATGTTCAGGGTGGCATATCTCCTAAAAGCTTCCTACTTCGCAATCTAGGCGATGATATTTGATAACACCAAGATAATGTCTATCTTGCCAATTGGCAAGATAGCCATTTTGGTCTAGTCCCAAAATGCGATAGATTGAAAATTACCCTGGTTGGCCGGCGGTCTTTTAAGCAAGGTAGAACAGTAAAGCAAAGAAATGAAACCGGTAGGTCTGGGGCCAGCCTAAGCAGAGATAAGTTACGTTCCAAAATTTTAGCCATTCTAACAATTAGCAATTTAGAGTTCATTAAAAGTAGGTATATTATCAAAGGCATTGCCTTTAATATAATTATTTGATATATATGCTATTGCAAATTCTACTTCAGCCCAGAGGATTCAAGTTGTCTGTACTTGCAGAATCGAAATGCATCCAGAGCCCAGGTGTTCTGCGTGCAAGATAAATAAATAAATATGATAAATAAATATTTGACAACATCACATACATTGCTCCAATCCCAAAGTAAGTAGCTATAGCACTTGTGTTATGGAAATCAGAAACAACGGTGGTATGACACACACCCAGACCTGAGACAATATTGAAAAGTTCATTTTCTACATTGACCCAGCCGGGGATCGAACCCGGGACCTCAAGAGATGGTGACGCCGCCTTGAAAACCGGCGTGCGAACCACTCGACCACGGAGGTCGTCATAAGATAATAAGATGCTATAAGTTGACCAGGGGGTCAAGTCTGCTAATGTTATTGTCAAAATCGTGGTTCAATGGTGTTTGAATGGTAATGTTTTTTGACACAGTTCTTGTTTCTTAAACCCAAAATCGAGACACAATATGTATCCGTTTTGGGTTTAAGAAACACAATGTGTTTCGGTTTTGGGTTTACGAAACAAGAATTGTGTCAAAAAGCATTACCATTCAAACACCATTGAATCACGATTTCGACGTTAAAATTAGCAGAATTGACCCCCAGGTGTTCTGCATGATCTATAAGTTGACCTGGGACGGTGTATTGCACTCCGCACGAACCTGCGATTCTGAATCCACTATGCATAAACTATCTCACAATGGCTTCCTTCCTAGTCGCTTATATCGGAACTTTGAACCATAAAGAGAAATAAGGTAGAGCTACTTTATGTTTAAACTAGCTAGCTAGACGGATTTTCACTAGGAAATCCATTTTCAATAGAAACGATTCGATTTCTAGCCGAAACACAAATAGAATTCTCAGTAAAATTACAGCCTAGCTCAAACTATATGTGGACATCCTTCCTCTGTAGAAATTGTAATTTACCATCTGCATTTTTATAATCTTAAAAGGGTTTTGACGCAGAGCGTCATTTTCGCAAATGGTCATCGCGAAAAATTTGCTCATTTTCGCAGAATGTCATTTCCGCAACTAGTCACTTTCGCAAAACGTCACTCTCGCAGAATGTCATTCACATTTTTCATTTTTTTAACTCATGACTATGACAATCTCGAAAGTGACGTTTTGCGAAACTGACCAGTTGCGAAAATGACATTCTGCGAAAGTGAACAAATTTTTCACGATGACCATTTGCGAAAATGACGATCTGCGTCAAAACCCTTAAAAGTGGTGACACCACAAACTTATTTTGGGACCGTCTTTAATTTAGTTGCTATGTTTATGGAAAACAAAGGTTTGACGAATGTTTACGAGTTAAAATTTATTCCAAATCAGTTGCATTAGCATCAGAACAAACGAAAGGTATACCTTCTTGTGGATGAGAACAATAGCAACGTCTGTATTCCATAACTAAGCGATGATAACACCTTATAATAACCATGTCGAGATGACAGCATTGCAACATAACCTAGGTATGACATCAACCAAATTATAATAGAAACTGTGTCAAATCAACAAAATTGGCCGTGCCAAATCACATTGATCCGCCGACCTGTAGTAAGTGAAGGCATCTTTAATTACTTTAATGAGGCTTAGATAACTGAAGCTGTAACAACAATAGTTTTCCAGTATGACACGCTTTTCTTGTTCGGAAATTTTTTAAAATACATATGAAATACAATCTGACCAGCATAGAAACAAATTATGATGCTAATGGATGTTGCCCAAATCCCACGATATGGTGACTGATAAGGTTTGCGGTAGCCTTAAATTTCAATATTGAGAATCCAATGACAATGTATAAGCATCTGAAAGTCGTAAGAACGGTAAAAAATCTCATAAAACAGAATATGGTGGCACTTTTCGGGTCGTTACCCAGCGCCCACGCCGACCACTGATTCACTTCAGCATCATAAATAGCTGCTATTTTGACAAAACTTGCATGTGGGACGAGTACTTTATGCATATTAACAGACAATAAATAAGTAAAGGATTTCCATACAGACAAATTCCGCATATCAATTTGTAAGGGAGAAGTTGTCTTCCACTTATGGATGTTCCCTCGGAGGTCAGTCGGTAGCGAACTTGGTAAGAGCGACATGGCTTCCGCAATCCGGAATCGATCCTTGAGCGCATTTATGAGATGAAACTTTTCATTCGATTAAAAAGACATATCTTTATGAAAATACGCCTAAGAGCTTTATGACTCAAATGATTAAGGTTTAAGTTAGTTTGAACCGATGCACATACAATGGGGTTTGCACTTACGGCCTACGGTTTTCGTAGCGCGCCGCGGCGGTTGCGTTTGTGTCTGAACGCATCTCTCGTACGCACGCACTGGCATTGTGGGTATCCTGAATAAGACTGAATCTGGTTCGAAAAGACGGAGACTACAGGGCGCAATCAAAGGTCAGGTTCACCGCACTAATGTATGTAATCCATTTGTGTCAAAGGTTAATTTGAATAGGAACTCCGAAGAGGTGCCAGGCGGTGTTGTGGTACACGCTACGCGGCCGGCCGCACACTGTCCGCGCGCCACCTCCAACCCACACTTATACCGGCGATGGAACTAACGGACTCCGGCCAGCCCCATGTAATATTCAAACAACCCCAAAATATAACACGCCATCGCGATGCTTTAATGATAATGCCTAGAAAAACACGCTTGTTTATGCAACACACAAACAGAAATGAAGGCTCGAAATGTCTGGCTTCCTGTCCACGGAGCGATGGAAATAGACCCTGCGATAACAAAGGTCAACTCCTGCTCAAAACCGCTTAAGTGTGTTCGTTTTGACCTCTGCTCTGACTCCAAAGACCTTTTAAGGATATCTAGAACCGCTATCTAGAACCATTTCTATTCTTCGATAATTCCTTAGTTAAGAGCTTTCCGAGGAACAGTTTAAAACATGGTATTCGTGGAGTTTTGAATAGACAAGAATACCATTAATGGCCCACTTCTTTTAATATAAAGCCTGTCATTTAAATTGCAAGATTTGTGATGTGAGTGAAGTTGCTATACTTTACTCATGAACGAAAAAAAATACGGTAACTGTATTCAGATTCTATTTATTTGTTCATTTAGCTATTCTAGAAGTTAATGAACTTACTATGAATAATAGTTTTAAAAAATGTAACCGAATCTTGGCATCTTTATTGTATGACCGAAATAGATTGGTTTCATTTATTTGAGCGAAGTGCATTGTACGCACGGGGCATAATTTGTTTCACCGCCTCGTCGAGCGATTTTAATGAATTTTTTATGAGTCACTTATAGTTAGGTGGGCAAAAACAGGCGGCTATTGATTATGGCTTTCGAATATTATAGTTTTAACTTAAATTGATTTGAAAAGTTTTAGATCATCCTTTTTGTTAACCGAGAAATAGTATCTTCGTTTATCAAAAGGTTCAGAATCTAGTGTTTCTTACTGCTGTCACTTCTGTCCATCATCAGATCTGGTTCTCACTTCATCTAAAGCTCCCACTACCAAAATTTTGAATGCCTTTAAGTCTTTCAACACTTATCTAATATTCTATTGCATAACACTTCTTAAGAAAACACCTTTTGTTTGAAACGTACATTAGCCCACCGTCAAAATTTTATGAAACACGGCAGTTTGGTTATTTCTTTGTCATTATGAAGTAGCATCTCATTAATAAAACAACGAAGTGGACTAAAATAGCCCTCCACCGCCACTATGAAACTTTAATCACAGCGACTAAGCCCAGTCCATCATACAGTCAAAAGTATTGTCACGGCGGCGGCGGCTTTGTTCGCGGCCGTTATTTGGCGACCTTCGGCCGGGCACAATGTCAAGATTACATTAACATAGGGCGCGACCCCGCCTGAAAGGTTAACGTTTAAATCGGACGCGGAGTGCCATAATTAAGGAAATGCAGTAAAAGAAAAAGGTACTATATTTTTAGGAACGTTTTTGATATAAGTAAGTACATATGAGCTTAGGAGGATTCAATGTATTTGGTTGGTGCATACAATTTTTCTTCGATCTCGATGCAGAATAAGACTTAATAACCCCGATATCTGTATTTGTACGAAACGTAAAAGGAGGCATATTACTGATTGATAAGAAAGATGAAATGAAAACGACAGTAACTAAACTACCTATCCAAGTTTTTTTTTTGCTAAAAACTGAGTCAAGTATTTAAGTAGGTCAATTCCGAAGAGTTGGCATGAATCGTGACCTGAATTAAAATTGAGCTTTATTTACTTTTTGTTTCAAAGGCTAGCAGTGGCTATTCAAAGACGAGCGAGCGATTTAACTCAAAGCTCACGTCGCAATTAAGTGAAGAAACAACAAGCCAGAGATCATTTACAAAAGCTTTTTGAGTGTTCAAAATGTGATAGATGATTGATAATGATCAACAGCCAGTCAGACCCTGGACATAACACAAGGAACCAAAGTCAAGCAAATGCACTAGATGACCTGACCAGCAACCAGCAACAAAGGCCACCGCTAAAGATGTAGGTCACAATCCGTCCGGATTCACGCGGTGGTCACGCGATCGCTGCCAAAAATTAAATCTCAGTTGCGCAACATCGGCCGATTGACGCAACACGCACCCCGCCGGCCGGCAGGGAATGCGTGTCAATCGACTATTTGCGTTTCTAGACCTCAACTTAGCGCCGTTCGAGGGAGATGAACTTTAATTAATTTCATTGACATAAGCTTTTACAAAAAAAAGAAAAGACATTGGAAAGAAGTAGAAGCTATAAAAGACGATATTAACATTAACGCTAATGGAAACAATGCTTCTATTCCTAGCGAAAAATAACAATAACAGGATAATAACATACGAGAGACATCGCATCAAAGATCACTAGGTATGTAATCAGATATTTGATAATATCATTGCCTCGATACTCATAAAACAACAAATCCGAATCTCGTTCCCGATATCTTCTGTAAACACTTCAGAGAAGTTAAAAGCCTAGATAATTATCGTCAGGGCGTGTTCGCTTCCAATTTGGAAATTAACTGAAACGCTGGTAAATATTGATGTAGTTTCAGTGAGCGCCTATTTTGCGCGTCAGTCAGTCCACCTGTTTACCCAACAACTGACCCGAGACCGTTGACCTCCAACCGTCAATGGAGCTACCACGTTAGTGCAAAACAAACCGGCGAAATTGAATCCGCTTACGGTGACAGATGTTCCTTTCTAACACTACGATGTTGATAGAGATGAAGCATCACCTCTCACTGCTAGCATTCGGGTTAATAAAGTACGGGTGCAGAACGGTGATTCATCGCGTGATCGGAATGGAGCTGGTGTCGTGTTGACTGCCCTCCTTTTTTAGCAATTGTCAATATTTAGTGAGAGCGCGGACTTTTGTGCGCACTCCAACGAGTAAAACATTATTATCTCAGTCATTATAGTAGATATGAAGCATCGAAGTAATAAAATATTGAGGTGAACATTGCACAAAATAAGATTTATAATCAGATAGTGAACACAAAGAAAGAACAAAGACGATATTCGTATGAGCTCAAGATCGCGGCGTTAGAACCGTTAGGGTTTGAATGTGAGATCATTACGCCAAAGAGACCCGTGTCTTTGTGCACAGTTCTATATTTACACGTGATGATACTTAGACTACATCACTGTTCAGGATGATTCACGAACTTAAACCTATGTCGAAACTAATATTCTATGAGTAAATAGGCAAAAATTACTTATATATTTTCAAGACAACAGAGTAAATAAAAGTCACTTACCTTTCGTAGCCACAGGGATGGATTGTCGCGTCATGTCCTAAAACGGAAAAATCTAATTAGTGACAGTTATTATAACTCAGAACTCCGCCAAATATATGAGCAACACAATAACAGATAAAAAGCAGAGGATGAAACCAAAACTGCTCAGGGAAAAAATACTGTATTTACAAAAGATAAAGATTCAATTTCGCCAAATGTGCTTATTGTTAGGAGTCAGAGTGGCTGTATAGAAGACTAACTTTTCTAATAGATTTCAGTAGAATGAAGGGTATCATTGGGTGTCTCTGGTGTTATTCGGAAATGCCAGTACGTTCGTCCAAATATAGCCCGCATCCAAATAGAGTGATTCCGCAATAAAGTTGTAACTTTCAGAAAGTCGACCAACTTAAATGCGGGCTAGTTACCCATTGTTTCATCATTTGTTAGTTAGACATTTACAAGTGAACTACATTAGTGTTATGTTTGTTTTGAAGGTCGTGAGTTCTGCACTACGAATTAAATTACTCACTAAAAATACATCGACCATGAAGAATGTGGTGTTGCTTATTATATTAATAAATATTTATCCTTAATTCCATTAAATATACGAATGTTCACAAAAAAGATTTTTTTCTGGTGTATTTTTAATTGTTCGACAGTATAAAATAATGTTAGAATATTTCAAGGATTTAGAACATATTTTAAAGGCTGCTAAATCTGAATTATTATTATTTTATTCAAAGCCTAGATCGTATATAATGTTTAGCGTAAAACTTGCACTCCAGGCGAGCTACTTGGCGATCCATTTATAAAATTGAGATGTGTGAGGAAACTGTTTAGTTTAGAGGCTATTAATATTAATTACTTTACTTCACAGCGGGGCGTTAATTACCCATTTCTGGCTCAGTTTGATTGGTGCCCAGCCCAGCAAGATCGCATCAGCCTGGCAACCCCTTGGAAGTTATGCAACTAGGGCAATGGCGATGCGGCTTGCAATTTCCTCATTTACAAACTGTTTCTGTTTATTTCCTTCTAGGAATTGCTTTGGCTTTGATTAGGTACGGGATTAGTGCAATTCACTTGAAAATACTATTTATTTCTTTGAAAATTAATATAGACACCCAATTCTTATATTTTCATTGTTACCTTCATGACGATACAGAAAATACATCCAAGTCCAAGTAATTTAAAAAAAACATTTAGTTGTGACAACTCTACATTCATTGAAGTTAAATATTTAGCGATTCTTAACAATAGAAATTCAAAACCAAAACAGACAAGAGCCGCCATTGGTGATTGAAGAGGGTAGTTAATTGAAAGCACAATTCAATTAAAAGGAACATCATTGATTACCATGATGACATTTCTAATCAATATCATACTCATGGAAAATAGTCACTTCCACCAAAAGCAAATAAATGAACACCTAAACAAACTACTAACATCTTTGGATATGAATATCATTTTGAAAAACGTCCGAAAACCCACAATCAAAACAACGTTTCTAAAATGTTATTTAATTCGACATTTGGATATTTTACTTTCAGAGCTAATAACATTTAAGACTCAGGCGCTCGCCAAAGAATCTTCCCAATCGCAATGTGCTAAATTTTCCAGACTTTCCAGGTCTTAGTAAAACCGGTCGTAAATGTAATAACTGCGATTATGGCTGCCGGGTACATTTAGTAAACTGCAGTCTCCTGGAAGGAGACGGGCGGTCCCATTCCAAGCAATTTGCTATTTGAACCAACTGTTCATAATGATCGTGGAAAAAGGATCATTCTCAGTAATAATGACAACTGTGTAATTGTTTATCACTTGTTTATCTTTACTAGAGTTCTCCTTCAAATGCAACGGAAAAGTCATCAGCGAATGATTAAACATAGTTTTATAGAGGTATCTTATTAAGCAAATAATATTACTTATATTGTTTGCACATTTGGCGTTGACGTACGTAGCTATGCTATAGCGTCTATAAGCAATACTATTCTTTAAAGACGACTACTTAGGTAACTTAGTCCAAAGCATCTTCTGACCTTTACTACACCTTCCTTTCGGTCATGCCATCATGCAACTATCACCCAGTTTCCCAATTACAATTGAGTGGAGTTAGGACATTTATTAATTACTGCAGATGGTTATTAATTTTCCTACAGTTTTAAATATTTGGAAAGTCTAGTTTGCCATATTTTGTATATGAGAGTACATAATGCAGCCTTAAACGAAATAATATCGCTTGTCGTAGACTGTTCTCACGGCATCGGCGGGTGCAACATGAGATGTGTGCTAGTGCGCACTTTCTTGTTTTTTGTTTGCCTTGGAAAGATTACTTCCATTTTCCACGACATCGCACTTTCAATACTTATATATTGTATTCTTTAATGTTCTAGTCAAACATGGTTTAAATTACCTTTTCAAACTTTTGGCAAACAAAAGGATATTTTTCAATAAACGACATGAATGGCCAATTTCTACGAGCGCGACAAAAAGAAAATTGGTATAAAAACTACAGTGGATCATTAATATACCTAAAGGTATAAAGCTGAAAGGGCCGAATTTATGCACATACATTGTATGTTATAAATCATCTGCAAATATTATAAGACATGCTCCACATTGTAGAAACCGGACTAATAATCACAGTGTCTAGTGTGATTATGAGCCTATTTTCAAGGGACTTTCTTTTACTTTTTAAATACAGCAAACTTTTACTCACAGAATAAATAATAATACTAGCGTCTTTTACTGGACATCGTCTTTTACGGACAGCTACTTAAAGATAAATTAGCTAGGCATTTTATTGAATCTATAAGTAGCAATTAATCATAGATCTTAAAAGCTGTATTTGGTTTTTGATATAGGTAGATAGCTGATGACGAATTGTTATAACTTAAAACAGTTTCGTGACCTGTTATATTACTATGTTATGATGCCAGTGTTACGAGTTATTGAAACATGTGGCCCTTTGTACAGTAACAAAGAGTGGCATGGCGGCCAACAAAAAGATTCACATTATTTACGCCCATTGTGCTTCCTACTATAATACAACACAACATCAACTGATTGGATTGAATTTTTGTTACTCCTGCGCAATCAGGTAAATCGAATCACTTTATCGCGAATGTGACAAAAGAACAATCCATCAACATAATATAACAAGCTGTTCGTGTGCAAATCATAGACCGTGGAGCAACTGAAAAAAAGTGTAGGAAACCAAATAAAGAGTGGTGTATAAACGGCAAGTGAGTGCGAGTGGCGCAGTCAGGTGCGAGGCGGGACTGTACCGATCGGGAGTTGCGCACGGGCAGCGTGTGGCCGGTGTCGCCGGCCGCCTCGCCCTCCGCGCCCTCTCGCAGGAACCCTCCGTCGTCCGACGACGAGCCCGACGGGTCCTTGCAGCGCCATGACAAACAATCACGTGCCAATCATACGGTACATAGTGTCGACACTTACTGAACACTCCGCCGTCTCAACGTCACAAGTCATCTCACAAGAATATTCGTAGCGGGAGCTGCCTATGTCTACTACGAGTAGAAAGTGAAACTGGAATGGTAACTCGAGACTGTGTGAAAAATCGATGCGACCCGGTGTCCGGCGTGCGTCAGACGTACCCATACAAGTTGTAAGGTCATTCAGACATCAATCATAGCCTGATCGGCTGCCGGCGTGCACCGCCCCGCGCACCACCGACCGGCCGGCACGTGCTCATTATACCTATCTATCAATATCTGTAATCGACACCAATTAATTTCTACGGTTCTTCGATTCATGTGCGACTAATTGTGTAATTAATTAACCTAGACATCGTGTTATCTGAGGTGGCGTGTGCGAGCATACAGCGTTGCCTCGGTAACGGGTGCAATTTCAAACAAAATATTTCCACAAGCTATGATCGCTACGTGCGAGTTGCGAATGATCACCTGCCAACTGATGATGTATGGGAACATTTCTACATTTTCCCTCGTGATTGTGCGACCGCCGTGACACCGGTTCAATGAGGAGCTTCGTTCATTCATCGACGGATCAGTTTTCACTTTAGATTTCACAGGCGCTCTTCATGCCTCCCGGTAATTTGTAAATACTTGCTAGGTAATTAATACTGATATGGACATGTTTGTGATTGATATTTTAAAATTAATAATGTACCAGAGCTTCATGGATGGGGAGCACATTCGCGTATCGCGGATATGTGTGTTCAACTGTGGGCCGGAGTCGATTAGCAACGTGCTTCACAACCCAAACAATGAGGGTGGTCGCGGCTTGGTACGCGGTTCAAAAGCCTCTGATAATCGATAAGCTTATGAAGCTTCCGCTCGATGGTATCGCGAAATGAAGTACAATCGATTATGAGTATTGAGTATAGAAATAATATGTTAGAAGGCAAAAGCGAGTGAAACGCTCGTGTAGGCTTTTAGGGAAATGGGGTCAATTGGATTTAGTATTTAATTGAGAAAAGATACCCCGTAGCGGCAATCATGTTGCGTACTAACTAGCAGGCACCTCGCATAGTGTCCAAAGCAAGGCTGCATACACTGTTACTACCAGTAGTTGTTGCTCTTGCAATAACATATTGGCTGTGAAGTCATTACTATTGCAAAGTCAGATGTAAGTGCGCATTCACGTAGGAAGCTCTGGTAGCCGGCGCCGATCTACCAGCGCTTATCGACGCCAGCTTGCTTTATGTAGTGGACAGTATCCACTACATAAAGCAAGCTGGTTTGAGCAGGGATTAACTGTCTGGTCTGAGTAGCACGCAAAATCGAGCTCAACGAACGAAGATTTTTTGTTAGAAAATGTGTTGCTCAAAATGCGAACACCTAGGATTCCATCCCAAAAACAGAAAAACAAAAAAATCGGAGAATACGAATTTATTTGTAAAGAAATGAAAGCAGATGAAAAAAAATCTATAAATATACAAGAATGACTTCTGAAACATTTTATTATTTTTAGACAAAGATAAAATTAAATAACTTTGCTCACTTGTTGAACAAAACTATTAAATAAGCACGTTAATTTAAATACGTTGATCCCTTAAAAATACAACGACAATTATATAAAATTATATGTACGCGACGAAATGATAACTCCCTCTTTTTTTGAAGTCGGTTAAAAAGTGGCGGCCCAGTGCTGATCGGAGCAGGTCCAACCCGCTCCGATCAGCGCTGGGCCACGTTGGGACTTGTCGGTCACGTTCGACGCTGCTGGTTTGGCACTTGTATTTTTGACTCAGTACCGACTGCCTGCGCCGACTACCAACGCTTCTGCTTCCTACGTGATTACGCCCTAAGTCTGGTAACATTTTGAGATTTCAATTAGTAAAGCTACTTCAAGCGAACGAACACTGTAATAGCTGAATGGTTGTTGACCTTACTATTACGCACACGCACGAATATTGTCTTGTATTACGTTGAAAAAGTTTGCGGTACTCTTTAGCACTTTGCTTAGAATAGTTGAAAGTACTATTGTTACTAAAAAAGGTATTATATTGAAAATAAAAGAAAGAATAGAAAAGGTTTTGTATTTTCAATTTTGTTAGTGAATCGAAAAGAAAAATAAAGTTATCTACTTTTCTTAAAGATGGTATATTATTATGATGATTATGTCATAGGTGAGATACTAGTACTTTAATCAAAGAGTCGGAGAGTACAGCAAAATTTTCCACTAAGGAACTCCGTTTAAAAAAAACAAATTTTCCTAGACCGGAGAAGGAAGGAAAGAGGCAGATAATTGGCTATTTATAAATTAGTCACATCACAATGATTGGTTTTAAATACCCTATCAAAAAACGAGATTTCGTAGTGTTGTTGGTGAAAAAATTTAGCATAATTATGATCATTAAACAGTAATTTTTCCGATCCCATTTAACTGCACGTATTCAAAAGATTTAAGTTAACTATATAATAATTGTGAAAGGGAGAAATAATTTGTGGACATACATAGGTTACAGCCGCACAGATTCCACAACGTGGTTGTTCCATCTTTGGTTGTTGTGCGTGAGATGAACTGCATACTTACTAGTAAACATTACACTTCTCCTCACACGACAACCCCATGTCCACAAACATTATTATTAATCCCTTTCGCACTTGTAAGGGTCCCCGCACACCGGCGACACGCCACAACCACAATACACCGCCACTGACCTATTCCATCGCCGCACGCGGTAAACGCCGATGGTCGCCACACGCTAGAATAGAAACGTCGCTTCTCGCTTCTTGTGGCTGACACCGGCCACTAAACTGCAAACGAAGGAAATTTGTGTCGGCGACCGACCACTTGTGGCTGTCGCGCGCCTCATCTACTATTGCAGCCGCTTCTAGCTCCTAGTGGCGGCGCGGCGGTTGTGGTTGTGGCGTGTCGCCCGTGTGCGGGGATCCTAACGCTCTAGCTGGCGACCAAGATGCCATATAGGTATTGGCTCACCCTAGCAAGTTTATTGGGCATAGGCTGCAGGTGCGGCGTGTGGTGCCGGGGCACGACCTGCAGCTCGGGGTTGAGCGCGAGGATGGCGTCGATCTCCACCTCCTTGCCCTTGGTCTCGCCGCGCTCGTACCACTCCACCGTGACCGAGCGCGTCTCCAGGTTGACCCCGGACACGATGGCTGAGTGGATCCGCCCTGGAAATTATCAACAGTTAAGTTAATTTGAGTGTTAAAATAAAATTCTAATTAGGAGGAATCGAAATGACTTTTTTCCAGCCCTAACAAAAAAAACGTCGACGTATTATTTTAGTGCTACATAAATGCAATTTGTTAGATTATGCTACCTGGAAGAGTTGAAACTCAAACCCATGACATTTCGTAATCTGGGAAAGTAGTATGTCAACAATGCGAACGAGCTCTAATTAGGACTCAATACGTTAAGAAAGATACAGTTTAGTCTAGCTGAGATCATTGTTTTTTATTTAGGTACTAATAATTCTAACCTTAAAACTGATTTGGAATATTCAATATAGCAGTTCAAGATGTAGTAACAACAACTACGAGGGCAGATTGATAAGTTTCCGAAGTGACGAACTAAAAAAAATATGCGCGGAAAAAAAGAATCACATTATATAGAGTCTGTTTAAGAAGTCAGTTTACCTGAGAAATTATTAAATTATTAAAAAAACTTATACTGGTAACCCTGTTGGTGCTGTCAAAATTCTAAATTTCTCAGGTAAACTGACTTTTTAGACAGACTCTACTGAAAGTCTTTTCGAACTTAGAACGCCTTTGAACTGATGGAATTTCCACGAGAGGACTTGGAATTTTCTCTGTCGTTAAAAAAAATTGTTCCACCATGACACGATGTTTGAATTGTAATGCTTTTTGACACAGTTCTTGTTTTTTAAACCCGAAACTGAAACACGATTATGACGTTAACAATAGCGGAATTGGGCCGCTGTTCACACGTCAATGGTTGCGGTTACCAAAATCCATGAATTGCGGTTCGAATTGGTACCGCATTCACCCTTCCCCAGATTTGGCCCCGTGCAACTTCCACTTGTTCCCAAACCTGAAGAAATGGTAAGGTAGCCAGAGATTTTCATCAAAAGATGAAGTCATTGTTGCCGTAGATGAGTATTTCGAGGGGTTGGAGAAAAAGTTTCTCTATTAGTCAGCATTGGAGAAGCTTTTCAAATGCATCGTCGAGGTATAAAGAAAGTATGTTCAGAAAGAAAACATTAATTAATTTTGAATCATGGGTCTGTGCCTGAAATAAATGCTTTTACTTATTATTATATTAAATTGATTATTTAAGTTTTTCTTAGTCGTTTTGGAAACTTATCAATCTGCTTTCGTACCTACAGCATAGTCAAAAAGAGATAGCCAGATGCAGACAGACGCTGCACACAATGCTATGTATAAATAAGAACCTGGTTATGGGAAAATATGCCGTCTGGGGCGTAAATGAGTTGGCTAGACAGGTAGACAGTAGACACATTAAGACGTTCATTGTTACTCTAACTTTACTTAGCAAAAGTATTTTATTGATCAAACACTAATTAAATGATAGTCTTCATTCCATACATGTATAAACCAGGTACCTCTAGGTTGCTAACATTTCTCAAACTTAAATAGCACGAAAGAAAGTTATGATAATTAAATAAGCTGATCTGATTTGACTACAATCAGTAGATAAATAAAGCAGAGATGCATCAGTAAAGCACATTCTAATAATAATTGCTAAGGACAAGGGCGCCGACCTTCCTCAGTTCCGCACTGCCTGTCTAGTCGAAACAACGTCTACATAACGTAAAAAAACCGGTCAAGAGCGAGTCGGACTTGCGCGCCGATGGTTCCGAACCATCATATAAATACACTGCGCTGCGGTGTAGAATATTGCAGTTTTAGGTCAGCGCCATCTCTTGAACAATAATGGAACTAATGTTATTTTTGTTAATGCTTTTTGAAAAAGTGAGCTATTTAGAGACATCGTTTTATTTTTCCTGTCATCTTTACATAAACTTCTATCACATAGAATAATTTCAGATTTTTCTCAATGCAAACTTCAGAGATAAAGGGGGGAACGGCCTAAAAAAATAAAAATATTTGAGAAAGTGCAAACAGCGCTCTTTCATATGGTACCCCACATACCCTAGTAGCCCACTTCAATTTTTTATATTTTTTCAGTCCCTGTTGCTAAAAATATATAAATTATTTCTTTAATACGAATAAATTTATATTTCGATTTCTTTCTGATTAGCAAAACAGTTGGGCAAATGTCATCTAAAACTATTTCTTCAGTTGATAGCATTAGTAGAGTTATCCAGCTGTCACAGACGGACAGACAGACTGAAACGAACCATAAGGATTCCTTTTTTACCATTTTAGTACGGAGCCCTAAAAAGCTACTGTTTACAAACTGACACCCACTAGATCACTAGATGAATCGAAAGTAAAAGGAACAATCAAGTGAAGTGATCAAGAAAAAGTGTATTTTTTAAATTCGGTATACCAGTTACTGTTTATATTTATTACAGTATCAGTTGTCCAATGGGACTAGTGGGACATAAGCATTCCACCTGTCCCATCATGGGACTTGGTCAATGAGACTATTGGGACAGACAGAAACTGTGGAGCTGCGGAAGCGACATGTCATTACTCAAGTCATGTTAAATTGCAGTTCGATATTGAAGTGATAGTATGTAGTTGCAGTCGCGTGAATCATCATACTCGACGCGATAATAAGCAAGCACTATTTGATTAACGATATTGCCTTATAATCAAATAGTTATAATAATGTCTGTCTACTGCGAATGTGAAGGCAAGCCCTGTCTCTGCCAGATAAAACGGTGCGTTTAAATTAATCTCACGTTAAGGACTGGACCATTGTCTAAATTATGCCCATTTAGATGATAAATTAAATGAAAATGCCACCTGCAGTATAAACAAGCTTGTCATAATCATAACTGAGGAACGACTATAATTTGTAAGATATTAATTATCGTGTCAGCTAACTATTAGTATTGTCTCATACTCCGAAGAGTTTGCTTAATATTTTCCCAAATGATTTCGGGAAAATAATTAACAACAAAGAAAGAGCCATATTGATCTGCGATAACGGGAACACCGACAAAACCAAAGAGATGGATATCCTACACTCCTCGATCTAACCATTCGTTGACCACAAGTAATACAAACAGTATCGCACTGTATACAATATAGCACATAATCCTAGTTCAAAAGAATTTGCTTTTGTTGTTGTAAGGCCTGCAAATAATAAGGCCCAGAAAGAGCCATATATCAAACTTTATGGCGATGACGAAGTTTGAGAATCCGAAAGGGCAAGTTCACAGTATAGTGGAGATGCCACTTTTACGAAAGTCGTCTAATTACGATTCCCGTCGGACAAGAGAGTGCTCCACCGACAACCGGTATCATTGTCTTCAGCATGATCTCCTGAACAAGAATACAGCGGTTGTCGCATTATAAAGTGGTGGAGGGGGGAGGGGGGGAGGGAAAAGCCGCGGAAGTCGAGTATCAGGAATTGGTTAATTTTCTCAACAACCACTTGTTCGATTTAAACAAATAAGCTGTCGTATGATAGGTAATATCCTTAGCAACATATTTTATATAACAATAGTTATTGTAAATACTATAGTTTATTAAATAATAAAAAAAAGTCAAATTTCAAACAAAAACATTTTTAGTTTTGTAGATTTGAAGCAGTAAATTAAAATAAACTACATACATATATATAGTATAAAGTACTGCGTAAAATTGCCACCGTCATAAGCTTGCTGTCTGTTTTTTAATTTTGAAATTTGGCTGGAAAACAACAAAATTATCATCGATATTGTGCGGGAGGTCACTGTCCGAATAATATCGAAGATGCTTTAAAGAAAGTCGTCTAATGACGATTCCCGTCGGACCGGAGAGTTCTCTACCGACAACCGGTATCATTGTCTTCAGCATGATCTCCTGAACAAGAATACAGCGGTTGTCGCATTATAAAGTGGTGGAGGGGGGAGGGGGGGAGGGAAAAGCCGCGGAAGTCGAGTATCAGGAATTGGTTAATTTTCTCAACAACCACTTGTTCGATTTAAACAAATAAGCTGTCGTATGATAGGTAATATCCTTAGCAACATATTTTATATAACAATAGTTATTGTAAATACTATAGTTTATTAAATAATAAAAAAAAAGTCAAATTTCAAACAAAAACATTTTTAGTTTTGTAGATTTGAAGCAGTAAATTAAAATAAACTACATACATATATATAGTATAAAGTACTGCGTAAAATTGCCACCGTCATAAGCTTGCTGTCTGTTTTTTAATTTTGAAATTTGGCTGGAAAACAACAAAATTATCATCGATATTGTGCGGGAGGTCACTGTCCGAATAATATCGAAGATGCTTTAAAGAAAGTCGTCTAATGACGATTCCCGTCGGACCGGAGAGTTCTCTACCGACAACCGGTATCATTGTCTTCAGCATGATCTCCTGAACAAGAATACAGCGGTTGTCGCATTATAAAGTAGTGGAGGGGGGAGGGGGGGAGGGAAAAGCCGCGGAAGTCGAGTATCGGGAATTGGTTAATTTTCTCAACAACCACTTGTTCGATTTAAACAAATAAGCTGTCGTATGATAGGTAATATCCTTAGCAACATATTTTATAAAACAATAGTTATTGTAAATACTAAAGTTTATTACAAAAATAGAAAAAAGGACGAATTTCAAACAAAGGCTTTTTAGTTTTGTAGAATTGAAGCAGTAAATGAAAAGAAAGTACTATGAAATTAAAACTATGAGGATTTGCCCCAGAAAAAAAACTTGTACGTAGCACAGTTGTCCCACTATATGGAGTAATAAACTTGTGAAACATTTTTATCTAGTAACTATGCAAAAAAATTTTTTTGGGTCGCATGGCGTAATTTTTTCTACCGTTTTTTTCGAAATTCCTCTATAGAATTAAAACTATGAAGATTATCCTCGGAAAAAAATACTGGTGAATAGCTTAGTTATTCTACTATATAAAATAATAAACATGTTAAACATTTTTGTCTAGTAACTATGTTAAAAAAATATTTATTTAGTCACGAAGCGAAATTTATGCTACCATTGTTTTCGAAAATCTTCTACAGAATTAAAACCATGAGGATTTACCCCAGAAAAAAAATAGTAGTAAATAGGCCAGTTATTCCATTATATAGAATAATAAACTTATCAAACATTTTTGTGTAGTAACTGTGTTAAAAAATATTTTGTGTCGTGCAAACTCATTTAAACATAACTTTGCAGGTCCACCGTGTTATGCGACACAAAACATTTTTTAACACAGTTACTAGACCAAAATGTTTGATAATTTTATTAATCTGTATAGTGGGATAACTGGTCTATTAACTATTTTTTTTTTCTGGAGCAAATCCTCATAGTTTTAATTCTGTGGAAGATTTTTGAAAAAAAATAATGTTAGAGAAAATTTAGCTGCGCGACAAAAAACATTTTTTTTTACATAATTTCTAGACAAGAATGTTTGACAAGTTTATTATTCTATATAGTGCAATAACTAAGCTATTCACCAGCGTTTTTTCTGGAGCAGATCATCATAGTTTTTATTCTGTAGAGGATTTTCGAAAAAAAAAATGGTAGAGTTAATTTCGCCACGCAACACAAAACATTTTTAACACAGTTACTAAAGAAAAATGTTTAAGAAGTTTGTTATTCTATATAGTAAAATAACTGAACTATTTACTACAATTTTTTGATGGGGAAAATCTTCATAGTCTTAATGTTGTAGAGGATTTTCGAAAAAAAATGGTAAAGAAAATTCGCCACGCAACAAAAACATTTTTTTTCAACATAATTACTACACAAAGATGTTTGATAAGTTTATTATTCTATATAATGGGATAACTAGGCTTTTCACCAGTATTTTTTTCTGAGTCAAATCTTCATAGTTTTAATTCTGTAGAGGATTTTCGAAAAAAAAATGGAAGAGAAAATTTCGCCACGTGACACAAAAAAATTTTTTTTAGCCAGTTACTAGACAAAAACCTTTTAAAATATTATTACTCTATATAGGGGAATGACTGGGTTATTCACCGATATTTTTTTTCTGGAGCAAATTTTTATAGTTTTAATTACAAAGTAGTTTATTTCAATTTTCTGCTTAAATTCTACAAAACAAAAAAAATATTTATTTTAAATTCGTATTTTTTCTAATTGTTTAATAAACTATAGTATTTACAAAAACCATTGTTTGATCAAATATGTCGTTAAGGATATTACCTACCATATGGCACCTTATTTGTTTAAATCGGACAAGTGGTTATTGAGAAATTAGCCAAACTCTGATACCCGAGTTTTGTACCTTTTCCCTCTCCCCCCTTCCCCCTCCACCACTTTATAATGCGACAACCGCTATATTCTTGTTCAGTAGATCATGCTGAAGACAATGATACCAGTTGTCGGTAGTGCACTCGCTTGTCCGACGGGATTTCAATTTTGAAGGCCTGGCATCTCGGCTAGTAGATATCATATTATGTGACGAAGAGCTAACACTAACATAACTCCCGATGATCTTTGTCAAGTTCTGTACAAGTGACCTTTAAAAATCGTACAAAATAAATCACCACACAAATACCTATAAGGGCTACATTGTGAAAAGTTCGAACGCCCTATCGCCAGTGATAAATTACAGCTGAAAATGAGCCTTTCGAGGAAAGCACAGTCATCGAAATAATTTACTTTGACATGGAGATTACAACGTCGCACACTGTAGGTACGAAGATACTGACAGCATTAGTGGCATTAACCCCGAGTTCAAAGAAAGATAAGTAACTAATAGTATAGACAACAGTAATATACAAAACAGATGTTTTGTATTAAAAGCATTTAAAGAAGACCCTATTCTACAAATTACTACTACTATTTAAAACTTCCTATTAACAGGACAACCAAACCAATATACTTAACACTTATTCCAAAATAACAAAATGTATCGTTTCGATTGGTTAATATTGAAAATCATGAACAAAACATACAAGTTACTATAACAACCAACCAAACAATGAACGGCAAGTGACAACCAGCGAAAGTGGAACGATACGACACTCTACCGTAGACTCTACTTAACTTAGTAACAACTCTATAAACTTAAACTGCAAGCTCAAAATAAAGTTTGATACAATGTAATATAACCAACTACGTTAATAGATAGTAGTAGTTAATAAATACGTATTCATATTTATCATAGTGATATATTTATATGTGCAAAATGGTTTTACCAAGGAAAAAACGTTAACTTAATTTAACTAATGTTTCTCCATGCACGTTTTATTGATTAAAGACACGTTTCCGGATATACTCTTAAAATTAATTTAAAATAATAACTTTGTATAGTTCAAAAATGCTTTATGTATAATATCCATAAAGCAATTTAATGTATTACAGTTGTTTTATGTCTAACGAAATAGGCGTGTGTGAGGTGGGAATGGGATCCTTCAAAAGAATGAACAATCTTGAAAATTGCACCAATTTGCCTTGAACGCCGACAAAATTAGGTTTGCAACAACGGTTTATATCAGAACCGTAAGACCGTAACTCAATTAAGCTTAGGTCTATAAGTATAATCAAGAACCGCACAAACTCATCCATCACTAAATGAAATAAGCACATTTTTCTTTAGCAAATATTTATTGAATTTCTTATTACAAACATAATCAGAAGAAAAACAAACCCTACATCGTCAATCTTATCGCTCTCGACAGACCAACAGAATTCGTTGTTAAATCCAATCTTTACAAAATACTTAGGAATACATTTATAAATACTTGGGTAGTAAATATGATCCTATACCACTGGAGTAAGGACTAATAATAGAAAATAAAGAATACCCTCTCAGTATATCAAAATTTTAGTCTTTTATGTGGCTAATTGAAAATGCTTATAATATTAAAATTAAATCCATCACATCAATCGCCGTTCCGCATCGTAGTCGATCCTCAATAAAACCCCGCGTGAGCATCAAAAGGAACGCATGGCGGAGAGCCAAGTAGCCGGCGTGTCACCAAAATGCTCGGACCTTTCTCCTACAAAACTCCATTAAGCAGATAGTCCTCGCTACAGTGGCAGCTCATGCTCACTTCAGATCCGACTCGGTTGTGTCATTGACCCGTTAACGCATTGCTTTGTGCTAATTATAATACTGTTGCGTTTCCTTATTCGTAACAAAGCTAGTGTAGATGCAGGATCTCTTCGCTAGGTATTCAGCGAAAAGGGAAGTACTTCCACCGAGCTAGGTGACTGTGCTCGGGGACCGCGGTCCAACCGTTGATGGTTGGTAGTTGTATATATGCGAAGTCGCTGAGAAAACTCCGATAGCGAGATGTACGAATTCCATACTATTTCGTCGCTCTCCGTACTGATAGTCATTTCTTGCCGCTTCAGCCGCCATCTAGTGAACTCGATGTGAAACATTGTTGTACGGCGTGTTGTGTAGTGTGTGCGGCGCATGGTAGATGCCGCTCCGCTCAATATGCTTTTCGCTGCTCCTGCATTTCTTCTTAATTTATTATGTAGCGTATGATCACGCCGCTACACTAGGAATTTATAGCGACGAATGCATTTCCTAAAATGCAAAAAGGCAACCTTTCACTGCACTCATATGAATGCTATGAATGAATGGTTATCATACCCTAACAACAACACAAAGATTAAGACCCATTTCTTGAAGAATTTATAAATCGCTACAAAAACTGCTCTAATTAGAAAAAATAAATAAGACTGCTCTAATTAGAAAAAATAAATAAGTAACAATTTTCTTCAGACTTTCTTACGCTAACACCGTTGATCCGAACACATGTTATCGAGGTAATTATCCAGTTAATAATGACTAGGCAGGTAAAAGCTGAATGGAACCAGCTCACGCCATTGACGATTCCCACGGTCAAGTCTGCCGGAGAAGATAGAACTCTATTATTAGCGCCTAGCTGTAATCCCATAGGAATAACGAGGGGAGAGATTACGGGTTGGCATTGGCAATCAATTGAATCATTGGCTCGTTCGTACCTATTCTGGGATATGAAGGAATGATAGACAATGAAATCTGTCTATGAGTTACAGGATAGTTACTTCGACATGAAAACATCACAACGGACCATAACAAGTGCACTGTAGACTGGTAGGCTGTAGGCCTCCGTAGAAGGATGTAGCCATAATATCTACTATTATCCAAGCAAGGCGGGTTGGATGGAGATCGCAATCGCGATTTTGGACTGTTAACGTCAGAAAACGCTTTTATCCCTATTCTATTTCAGGATACTACACTACCTACCTCCAACCATGAAGAGGTTGGCGCTAAAACGTTTTAATGCGACACGAAAACTCGAAATGGAAAATTATCACCTTCATTTTCGTGAGTTAACTGCGAAGTGCCATGCATCATAATAATAATCATGATTTGTTGCGATTCCGTAACTGAGGTCAAAGATCTCTCTACTCAGAGCTATGTGAGGTCAAACTCGTGATACGTTGGCTTAGGTCAATAGCAGCTTTCCCCGTTCCTTGACGATCCTATTATGGAGTGAACGAGAAATTTTAAAACAATGGAGATAAGACCATTCCTGGAGGATAGCAAATTGTAGACCGCTGCCAACTTAGACATAGGTACTCAATTTGAATAACCAGAACTAAATTTGCCGCATTACTATTTTTGACCAGGTACTCAATTTGAATAACCAGACTTTTTGCTGCATTACCATTTTTGATCTTTTCGTTTCCCTGTTATTCAACATTCAAAACGTTCCTTATATAGAAATTCACCTAATTGAACGAAAGAGCCATAAACGGGAAAGATCAGTGGATCAATAAATATACAAGTTGCGTTTGAACTATGTATTTGCTTTCAACCATATTACGAAAACAAAATGTAACGTTAAAGAAACTCGACTATTTTAAATTCAAAACAAATGTTATGCTCAGTTTCAAAAGTGTTTGGGCTTTATTCTCTACAGTAAATTTCTTTCATATTATTGTCCAGTCCAGGCTTATTCGGGACGGGGGCTTATCAGCTCTTGAGTATCTGCTGCAAAATCGGATAATTCAAAGTAAAAGTAGGTTTGAGTGCTCGGAGCAGTAATGAGCTACTTACTCGCATAGTAATTTCGCAAAGCGCCCGCGGCCGTGGCCCACATAAAAACAACAATTGCTGTATGTTTAATAAATCATTATTTACGGTCTAGCCGTCTGATCCACTCAACGGTTTTTGTAAAGATAGCACTTTCACTTCAATATACAAAACATCGATGAGACAGCATGGACGAGAGATCGATATTTGTTTAAGTTGTGGTATAAGACATTTTCATGATAAATATTTATAAAGAACAGAAATTGACCACAAATCAATTCAATGTACAGTGGATAAAATAATAACGTTTTGAAACTTGCGATTAAATAAACCTTCAAGGCAAACCAGCAGATTTTAAATTTAATCAATACACTTCGAGTCTTCATAAAATACCTGGTCATATAATAATTATATGACTGAGAAACAACGTCAATGTCGTTAACCTTTTACGGACAAAACCATTTTATGATATCTGCTGCTGAAAAATTTATATTACTTATTGATAAAAACTTCAGTGTAAGTAAGTAAAGTTATCACTTCCGTCAAAGAAAGAGTTAAATCAAAGGAACAAAGTATGTTTGTAAAACAGTTTTATGCCCAGCCCATATGGAACATGTTACATTTCACGTTGTTACCCAAAATGAGGTTATTTATAAGTGTTAGTTATTCATAAATAGTGTATGTCGGTGGCCGAGGCCTGTGAGTCAGCGATCCGGCGTGAACCGGCTAGTCGAGCGGCGCCTGCGCACCGACCACCGCACCAACATTGTCCAGCCGCACGTGGCCAGTACTGCCTTAACTAGCTATGCCTAATGTAGAGCCCTGACGGCAGCAGTTACCGAGCGCCTAGCCGTTGATGTTGCTTGCTACCATACCAACTAGTGGCACCTAGCCACCAACTAAAGATAGAAGCTGAAGAAGTGCTCGATCAGGTTCCTGATCATTGAGCTCTCTTTGGACTTTTAGCTTTAAGTGGCGACAATAGTGTAAAGGGAAGACCAGCTGAATCAGCTGATTAAAATGAGCACCTTAATCATAATTTACCGAGTCTAATTACTTCAGAATGCTTTACAAGCACCGACAGCCATTTAAGTTATCTAAAGGCAATAGTAATATATGATCTAAGACCAATTATCATTCTAGTTAATGTAGTTAATCCACTGTATCAATACACTACAAGTATGTATACTAACATTTTTTACGAGTTAGCTGTTCTTACTTACTATACTGACATAAACAAAATAAAATTGAACTAAAACCTTAGTAATGGCCCTAAATAAACCCAAATAAGTACTTGAAGAATAGAACTGACAGCAGAGGTGCTTAATTTTTTCATCGTATTATCATATTGAATACCTTACGTCGAGCGTGGATTCTCTACATATATGGTATTGTGGAATTATATAAATAAGGTTGCATGTCACACTAGCTATATCATGCAGCAGCTTACGTCAACCGTGGATAATAAATTCAGAACGCCATAATAAAAGCATTAGACACAACACATTGATTTGGTAGCAAGTCAATAAACATTAATTATGCATCGTCTAATCTAAATAAACTGAACATGACGATTAGTCGTGTCCTTTACTTGAGGCAAAAAGGAAATTCGAATCCCGAAGTTATGTACTTTTTACAGGAAACTTTGAAGGTAGAAAAGGAAATATCTAGCTTTATAGAAATCATATTTTTGTTTGTTAGTAATAGTGTCACATATGTGGTAAAAAAAACATGATCACGATGGCCATTTCATTGATTGATTGACCCTGACTGATCCTGAATAAAAATAGATGGGTTTTCCCTGAGAATCTCATTCCCCCAGGATCATGTCCTGGAGGATTTCGAATGTGTATTAAGTTCATGAAGATAAAAACAATTCGCGATCGTCCGGGACACGATCCTCGGGGAATGAGATCCTCAGGGAATAACCCAAATAGATGGATACATTTTTTGTCTTTAATATGCGTGCCATGGAATGGAGTGGAGATATTAATTTCTACTCGTTTAATAAAGTTATCTGTATAATCTTAAATTACAAGTTTTCAAATGCATTATGAACGCTTTCCTGGCATTCTTCTGTAATCAGATATCAATCTGACACAGTTGACGTAAAGGAATGCATTCCACAATCATTACTATAATATTTTATGAAGAAATGCCCATTTACAGTCTGGTTTGTGATCAATCGGTTATTTTCAAGATTTAAGTAAATGTTTCCCTATGTTTTTTTGGTCAAAGAGTCATACAGTCAATGATGACGGATGAGTCTCCAATTTTGGATAAAATTACGACTTTTTGAATATTGACAATAACCATCAAAGCGCAGGCTGCACGGCTGGTACGAGTAGGGCAGGGCAGGGTTACCAGCTTTTTTAATACAAGCCAATACAAGGTCGCCATCACCTTTGATACTATATTTTTTTTTTTTATTTAATTGATAAAAATAGAGATGGGCACAAATAATATAGAACCCACCACATTGTGGATTTGTGGGTTAACGACTATAAATGCACGGGATCGACGGCTCAGCGAGTCTTCCATTCCAATCCAAAGCACAAAGAAGCTCGTAATTTTCAGTCACCCTGTCACCCATCCCCATGTCAGAAAATATTTAACATAAAGCAAAAAACAAACATACTTGAGTATCGTTCATATAAAATATCCGAACACACGTGCTACTTAGAGAAAAGACTAAAGGCACACAATATAGCCTTAAAAGTTTAACACAAATACCAGCTAGCAACCCTAGGGCTCGAGGATCGATGACATCACTAGACGGAACCACTCGGCAGCCCACACACCCGCCCACCAGAAGAGCCTTGCAAAACCCTGGGATGCTGACGCGAATCGTACGACTAGCGAGAGCGAAAGTCAACCACACTGCAATAGGTGGTGAGGAATTATGCAACAGTGCGGCTAAAAAGGCACCCCAAATCGCAATCGCTTGCCCAAAAGACATAGACTGGTTTAAATGTACGATATGATATATGATAGCGAAACTAGCTGGTGAGATATGGTTAGCGAAAACTTATGCAACAATGAAGATATAAACTAAGGTCCAATATCTGATGTTAAAATAGTGAAAAAATATTCTTGAACTTAATATAAACGGTGTTCTAGAAGAACTGCCATTTAGTATTTTCGTATCAAATTAAGGAGTGGCAATCATTCGCAAATAGCGTAGGTTTGCGAATTACAAGGCAAATCATAACAGAGAACTTTAGATTAATAATTTATATGCTTAAATTCGCGAGTACTAGAATTAGAATGATAAATCTTAACAGTTTTGTTCAAATAAGTGCGTTAACAAGACGAGAACCGGTGAATCAACGGCACTAAAGAGGCGACAGAGCCGAACAATGCGATAATTGATCCAGCAAACGACTTGTGCCAATTGGATGTAACGATTTGTGCCGATGAACCCAAGTGAGGAATAGACGTCCGCGTGTCGCTAAGAATAGCGATTGGTGACAGTTCCCCGCAGGGTTGGTCATACTATTGTGTCCGACGGCAAAATATTGAGAAAGACAAACATATTGAGAAAGTCTTTGCTCTTCTTCATCTACTATACAAATTTTATCACTATTAGTGATATTACCGTAAAGTGCATTATCGAAAATACGCATATCCCCTTCATTTATTGTATTATGAAAGTTAATTTCTATCTCATCATCCTTTGCTCCTGTATTATTAAAGGCAAAATAATGTTGCCTGCCTTGTTAATTAATGAAGTTGGAACTACTCTCGTTGGAATTTTTACTGCATTTTAGAATATAGTCACCGAAACTAAAAGAACGTTCAGAATAAGTTTGCAATCTTTGGTCGATATAAATACTAGCAAGTATAAACTGTAATATCTCATCGTTACAGAATAGTAGATAGGGGTGACAAAAATAGTTATTCTGACAAAGTAAGAAAAACACGCTAAGTTACGCAACAGAAAAATAATTCAATTCGAAGCCGAGGTATTCATATGTGAAGAACGCCCTCCGCTGTATTCTATGCTTTAATTAAGATGCACGAAGGGTTGAAATCGAATACGAAGTTCAATAATAACATAAAAAAATAAAGCTAGAAATAGTAAACAAAAGTGACCTCACCGAGAAGTCGCGGCCACATCATGACCACATATTCTATTATTCTGAGAAATAAGTTTTTAAATCGAATATTCAGTACCATGTTTCTTGACCGGTAATGTGCCACTGTCCAACTTGAGAACCTGACGCAAGGTTAATTACTCGTCTTTGCGAGTGTGGGCGGTAGAGGTCTTCTATCAATCTGCTTCGCGGAACTAAAGATGTAATACAACATACAATCACGGTAACAGACTTGGAACCAACCATTACATAAAACAATTAGATACATAAATATCCAGCTCTGTCTATCTATTGTCTATTTTCTTACATGTTTCGTATGTAATTAAGTGAATGGAAAAACAGCTATTAATAATTGGAGAAGTGAGATAATGACTTTTACGACTGATCATGGAAACGCTGACTAAGATAGTTTATAGTATATTAATTCACTGTATAGTTACAGTGAGCTCTCTCTAATCTCTAATGCGCTATGACTATGAGCCTTTGGAACATTATTGAATGTAACACCTTCAAACATTCATTATATATTAGAAGCAGACTATGCTAAACCTATAACTTACTATAAATCCGATATTTAGGTTACTTACATCCAAAAGTAATATGTCAACTTTATACCAGTTACATAGCTCCATTAACCTAATCATTTATAAAAATACTACTTTTCAAATACATATCTATGCCGCGACGAAGTTTTCTATAAATCAAATAATTATAATAAACATTTATAAAATCTGGAAAGAGAACGGAATTGACATGACCACGATGCTCCAGTTTATTTACCTTTCAATACAGATACCAACGCGATAATACCAAGTAGATTGGTCGACCTGAATTTTCGTTATCGATTACCAATTTGGTAAAAGCGTGAGGTAACTTTCATATTTTGAACCTATTTTCTACGGATACGAATCTTGTACCTATTAGATACAATATCCTACGACGCAAAGTTCTAACAGACAATTTTCCAGACAGAAACATAATGTTTCTTCCTCCAAATTGTTTCATTTCCTTGCGAGCACTTGATTTCGACAATACCATATCATAGGTTTATTAAGATCTTGGCCTAGTATTACATAAACTATTGCTACTCAATACGGCATCTTTAATCATTCATAACATCCATAGTAGTCGACTCCTACAACAATAACCGACAACCGATGACATCAGAAACGAGAAATCGAAAGTAGCTTTTTGTCCGTTTTGGTCTTAATTGCTGCCCCGACCATTCTTCACTTCAAAGAGATAATTTCAGAGGCATTAGCCGCCGTGGTTGCGTTATACACATTGGTACACCCGTCCTTGCGGAATATTTTTCCAATATGTTGATAATCGTTTTTGGATGTGTCTAAAATTGTTTGAGCTCAGCGTTTTTTCCTCTAGCAAATATGAATATTAAACACGCATTATGTTTTAGATTTAGACAATATCACGCCTATTTAAACTGTCGAGTAGCTGACGTGAAACGTGAAAGCGACTATCGCGCCATGAAAGTTGCAGAGATAGGTACTCTGATTCTAACTTCTTCAACTTTCGTAAAGTGACTTCAAATCCTCTAATGAGCGTGTGCAATCGATTTAATAATCGGCTCGGCTGCCGACTGGCCTCAGGACATTCGCCCACGTGGCGTGACGCAACCACGTAAGGTTAGTTCGTTCTAAACTAGTTTGCGCATTGCTATTTGTTGTTGAATCAACTGCACGCCGAGAGCGATCATTCTTTATTACAGTCGGGTCAATGTAATACTTTGAGTGTATGGCCAGCAACACGTTAAATTGAACACTTTGTTGATGTAGCATTCGCTATTCACGTTACACTTTCAGCGTCGTTCACTATACAGTTAATGTTAGACGCAGTGAAAGTAGCTGGCGAGAACAATACGTTTGATATAAAACATCAAGAAATAAATATTTGTTTATCTTGCGGTCTTCATGCTATCTTTATTCAAATATTTAGCATGACATCGTTTGTCTGTATTAAAAAATATAAAATATCGTAAACGTAAAAAGAACCAAATCGAACGAGGGTAAACTACGACCTTGGGACCTGGGTGGTTTATATTCAGCTGCGAAGTCGTTTAGTTTCCCAACTCATGCCTTCAATATAGTTCCAACTTTAAAGTGGTTCCACGATGTTTCCAAGCGACTTGAACTACACACAAGTTGTAACTTTTTCATATTATGTTAGGTTCTTTCTCACAATTGGAACACAATATTGTGGAAACTAGTTTCCTAGGAAATTCCTATACATATTGTGTTGTTGATTGTGAGAAAAGGGGCTCCTAAGCACTCAGAATGGCTTCAAAAAGGATTGGTGTAGCCTGGTAGACCCATTTATTTCAACGAAATCCCCTCGTAACCTAGTTCCATAAACTTAAGAACGTATCAGTGTGGAAGTCAAGTGACCAATAGGCTGGGATTTGCTCGCCTATACAGTTACCGGCGTATGGCGGTGGCGAGGCGACTCGGCCGGTGTATGTCGGTCGCGTCGGCGAGGGAACCCGCGATGACTCATGCCTGCCGCTGCCACGTTCATGCCAAGCGCCAGCGTCATCCTCGTCGACTCCGCTCTGTTTGCGAACACTTATTAGCTTTATGACTTTTATGCATCATATTTTGATGCAATGCAATATGCTGAATTTTCAAACCAAATGTAATTTTTTTGAATGGGTAATAATATTCATTTATTTGATTTAGCTACGGCGTTCACTACTATCATTTATTCTGTGTCATTGCTTCGAGTTGAATCTAACCTTATTGATCGCAGGCAATGACACCAAATTAGATCCATATTTAAGCCTCGATACTTTCAGGTAGGCCGTTCAAATAAAAAACGAAAGTGTCAAAGGTCAACAGGTCAGCGGAAAATAAAACCGGCTAGTTTATTTTAAGCTTTATCTTGATATTTATTTTGGTCCTGTTATAGGCAAGCAGGGTCATTTTTGCGGAGCAGCGATGGTGCGGCCTGTCCGAGGGCCCCTCCAGTAGATCGGGCGGTGATCGATGACGCAACCTTGGCTGGTCCGTGCCGCGGGCCGTGGGCGACAGCCGCCGACTGCGGCCGGCACCCGGAAGCGGCTCGCACGAACGCACAGCCACGGCTACACTGGCCCATTTATGAATACTGTTGTTTATAGACCCAATACAACTGACAGAATGGGATTTCATTTACTTGTAGGCCAGTTAACAGATATGTTTTTACTTTCTGTGATGGGGTTAAGTTGTGATGTTTTTACACAAATGGCATCGGGGGTTCTTTTGGGCTAAATTCCTTTGAAACTTTTCCGATCAAATTCTTTCGCCAAATTTTTACTTTTGCCAAATAACTTTACACTTCAAACGTCAAAAATTTTGTCCAAAAAAGTTACCTATTGCTCTTCTAATTTTCCAAAGTTAATTTTCCATTGGTACCTACATATATCTCAAAGCAGCCCTTCACGTCTCCTTGAACTGGAGCAGCGAGCCTAATAACCTTGCGTTTTTATTGGCGAGCGTTTCTGATACAGCTCTATTGACAGCTTCCGTTGTGAAGAGCATAAATCAACCCGTCATTCATTTGGACATTCACCATACACCGTACGTCATGCTACGGTGTGCAATACAAACAAAACATTTGCGAGTGTTGAAAGCGCGTTACATTATACAGCAAAGAAAATTGAAAGCTATCGGTTACTAATTAAATCATTTTTATAATCCCAGATGATAGAAGGCTTTTGGTCACTTCAACCATCTCAAGAAACAAGATAATATCTCCGTTTTAGTATGGAGCCCAGCATAAAAATCCATGTTGGCTCTGACGTCCATCGATCTATATTTTCATCCATCCATAAATTTGAATTTGACATTCAAACCTGTTTCAGAGTCAATAAAAAATGACAAATTGCTATGGGCCCTGTATTGTATCTTGTATGGCAGCTTTTGCGGGTGACGTAGTATAAATTTAATGAAGTATTTTATAATTTAAGTGCTTGGTCCGAGCATCGCGCGCGCCGACTTAAGCCGCGCCGTATATGGCTGGGCTGTTCTGTATACGCAGCGCAAGGCCGGGCGCCTGCCTCGTATTCCAGCAAACCCCCACTATTTTATCAGATTCAGATTGCTACTGAAGGTATCCATCCAATGTGTAACTTGATCAAAACAAAAAGTTCAACCTTTATTATTTAGAAGGGGGGACACCAGCGAAGCCGGACGGGTGATCAGTCACCTCCGTCAGAACCATTTCACCCATTTCCCCAAAACCCCACAGGGGAGGGGGGTTATCATTTACCCCACCGGCGTTGGACCCTCGAACCTACGCTTACAGTACCTGCTGAGTTGACTTATCGTTAACTGCTTTAGATCTTCTTCCTTAAGCTTGTCGGCTCCAAAGAGCTCCCAGCGCAGTGATGAGTACATCGGGCATTCTGCCATGAAGTGGTAGCTTGTTTCTTCTCTTTCTTTGCATTGCGGACAGATGGGATCCTCTGTCCATTTGATCACTGACAAGTGTCTGTTTAGTGGACAGTGTCCTGTCAGTACTCCTACAATCGTTCTTATATTTTTCAAAGATCAAGATCTTAGACTACAGTCTACAGTCCTTTTTTTTCATCCATCTCTGGTTGGTTTCTTTGATTGTTCGAATTTCAATAATGTTCTTAGTAATTCTATGTGTGATTGGCAGTCTTGGTTCGGGGCCAATGAAAGGTTCATCAGCCCCTGTCCTGGCCAATTCATCGGCTTCCTCATTGCCTTTATTACCTTCGTGTCCAGGTACCCAGGCAATTTCCACCTCAACCAAGTTTGCAAGTTCCTGAATGCTTTGTTTGCATTCCTTCACCAAGGCTGAGGTAGTCTCCGTTTTGTCAAGGGCTTTGATGGCTGCTTGACTATCGCTATATATTATTATTTTTCCTACGTTATGATCGTTTATCTCACTTTTAATCATGTGCGCACACTCCGGCGCTGGCGTATCTGCCCAGATTGAAAGTAGCTCTTTTAGTGTTGGGTTTAGCTATGTATATCCCAGCTCCCGATAACTTAGTTGATTCTTTACTTGACCCATTAGTGTAGCAAACTGCGGTGCTATCCAGATTGTCTTGTTCTAAGTTCCAGTCTTCTCTGGATCTGATGCTTATTCTGTACTTTTTGTCGAATATCCTCTCCTTTTTTATTAGGTCATTGTTAACCAGTACCATAGAGAGGTTTTCTTCGTACTTCTTCCCTATTTCTGCGTGACCTTCATCAGTGTGCCTTCCTATCCATAGGTTAGTGCTTTTCAGCTTAAACCATTGTTCTGTAGCTCTCTTCTCGATTTCAAGATCTATAGGACTAAGGCCTAGTATCATTTCTAAAGCGGCCGTGGGAGTTGTTCTCATGGCTCCTGATACCATGATATGATACTAGCTAGTCTTTGTACCTTTGTGAGTTCTTTTCTGTTGTACTCTAGTTGCGCCTTATGCCACCATACTAGTGCTCCGTGGAGAATTCTCGGTAGAATGATTGCCCTATAGATCCATTGGACCACTTCGGGTTTCATGGCCCAATTTCTGCCAACGGCTCTTCTGCACTGCATGAGAGCTGTTATTGCCTTTTTGCTAGTTTCTTGTATGTTCAACCTTTGTCTAATCACTAGTTTTTATTTTATTCACAATGTTATCAACTGCAAATCATTCTAAACCATACTAGCTCCCGCTCGCGACATTTCTTCCGCGTGGATATTCAGATTGAATTCTACATCAAAATACACTTTAACGTACTGTGAATTAGGTCCATTACCAATTCAAGAAAGATAATTGTGATAATGATAACGATGAAAAAACAACGAAAAACATAAAAAAGTGCAGAAGTGAGATTATTTTCCTTACTCTCTACATGTAAAGAAAAGGACAGAAAGTGAAAGTGAAAGTGAAAGTGAGTTTTTTGCGCCCATTTTTCTTGTCAGTTAAAAGACGTCATAATGGGTGGTAGGGTAAAAGAATTGACGATTTAAAAATGCTTATTATGTGAGCTTATTTAAATAAAATATATTATTTAAATAAGCTCACATAATAAGCATTTTTAAATCGTCAATTCTTTTACCCTACCACCCATTATGACGTCTTTTAACTGACAAGAAAAATGGGCGCAAAAAACTTGTCAGCTTTATCAATCAGATGGAACGATATTTACAAATATGTATATCGTTTCCAGACTTTATATTAACAAAGATTAACAAATAAATAACATTATTGAATTAGCTCATTTCTTAATGAGTTTCAAATTTCTTAATCAATTTACAGATTTTAAGCTAACATACTAAGACTACCTATGTTAAGGCATCGAATTGAAAATTTATATCCAAAAGCTTTTCATAGGTCTTTCACTAAACTACTGACTATAGAAAGTAAAAATATTGCAATTAAATAAATCAAAACAAGGTAAGCTATTAAGAATTATATTTTTTGAGTAAGAAGTGCCATACATACAGACAATATAAAACAGATCTTTTATATACGAGTTATACGACGCCCTTAATACAAGACAAATGTTCCAGTGTAACCGGAGTCTTAATGGTCGAATTCAGATGTCATTTCGCTAGCTATAGCTAACTTAAAAGGATTATAAAAAAAGTCTAGTTGCAGATAATTCAACTACGCACCAATGGAATCTTCAAACGAAATACAATCATCTTCAAAGCATACTGTGCCAGAAAGAACATAACAGAAACAATACAAAAACGTTTTAGATCTTTCACTCTCTTATTTCAATAGTTAGACGTGGGGGACACACAGGAGAAATTTTGGTAGAAGTCATGTAACTTAAAAATTGGTCTAATTTCGAAAAGCTGTGTCTCCAAATCTATCGCTCGTATCAAAACCGTTCTACCCTCAAATTGTTTCATATTTAACCAACTTTAAAACCTTCTTACACAATTTGATGAACAACCAGTCCTTCCAGGTCAAATCTCCTTTTGGGGTACACTTTTACCCCCCACCACTTAAGCACAACTCCGCCGGGGGGGACAACCTAGGATAGTCATATTGGGCAACAAAAGATGCCATTAAAACAATAAAACCTTTTGTAGGAATTAAATCTGATTTGAAGTGTTTCTTGGTTTAATGCTACTAAACTATAGGTGCAACCAAAAATTCTGAGTTTTTTGTTTTCTATTAATTAGGGAGCTAATTTCTACCTAGAGAGAGGGAGAAGTGGAAGAGTTAGGCTATAAATAAAAAAATAACAAAAATTCCTACTTATATAAAAATATTTTGCTAATTTCATTATTTTCAGACATTCCCGATTCATTATGGCTAATTTTGTGGCATAATCTTTCTGCATGCCTTAATATCTTTGGATACACAGTCTTACAAGTAATAGGTTAGGTAGACTGTACACATCATCAAATCACCAATCAGACTAGATTACTTCTAATATCAAAATGCCATAAATCTAACTAACCTAGAACTTTTAATATTTGCAACAATGAGCACTTTGTTTACTTGATCAACTGATGAAAAGATTTCAACTTCAATTATTATTGGTCGATTTAGGTTAGCCTCTCGGAAAATCAATTATCAATTTATAATCCGTAACTTCAATAAAGCATAAACCATAATAATGAGCACCCAGCAGGTGAGCATTGCCTGGATTATAAGACTGCTAGATTCAAGCCCTAGTTAATATATATTTTTTAATATCACTACATTCTTTGCACAAACAAGGACATGTCTTGCAAAATTGCAATGTAGCTAAAAATATTATCTTATGTCATGTTTACCGAATTGCAAACAAGACTTTTATATGCTGAACCACTGCAGAGTATTATTTTTAGCATTTTTATTTTCTAATGGATTTAATGCTTCTGATTTTCTTTGTGTAGACAGATCAGACTACAAGATTTTTCACTTTGTTTCATTAGTCCAATCAACGGGGCTTATGCGACCCGAATAATTCTCCCGTCTATGAAATTTGGCATGTGATGAAGTTAGGTAATACAGATTACAGATGAACAATAATCCAATAAATTTTGTTACGAGAAGTTAGGTATTTTTAACGCAACATCAAAATCGCTTATATCTCTCTGTGAATATTTCCTCGGGCTAAAATACTCTGTATACGTACTTATGTATTAGTTACAATAAGAATGTAAAGAAATCCAACACTTTTTCGATTTCAGAGATACCCCAAATTTTAATTTTAATATTTTTCAATATATCTTAGTATTGGATTTCTTTACATACTTATTCTAACTAATACATAAGTACGTATACAGAAAGTATTTTAGCCCGAGGAAATATTCACAGAGAGATATAAGCGATTTTCATGTTTAGGTAAAAATACCTAACTTCTCGTAACAAAATTTATTGGATTATTGTTCATCTGTAATCTGTATTACCTAACTTCATCACATGCCAAATTTCATAGACGGGAGAATTATTCGGAAGTCGCCATACAACAAATATCCTCATTGATTGGACTACATTGTGAATGAGTTTTGCACAACATCACATATATTGCTCCGATTCCAAAGCAAGTAGCTAAAGCACTTATGTTATGGAAATTAGAAACAACAGTGGTAGGTATCACAACTATTCAGACCTGAGACACAATGAACAAAAAAAACAATGGTTTGTTTTGTGTTCATTTTTAATGTGCAATCGGCTCCTCAGTCATAAGCTGGTTATAAGCTGGCTACATAGAAAAGTAGATAACTAATTTGACACTGTTGGGGATCAAACCCAGAGGCCATATTATGACCTCTTATTTCAGGCAGTTATCTTACTGGCTAACAATCAATCTAGTTACCTCTTTCATTTGCTATAGTATAGGTACAGACTACAGAGAGAAAGAAATGTACTCTACAGCAATTTATAAACCTGGCAGGTTTTAAGAGCTTGTTACGCCCTCAGCCCCCCTAGCATGACCACTGAAACACAGTATATATCACATGATATAGCATTTTATCAACACTCAACTGTCACAGTCTTTAGATAGTTAATGGCCGAATACTCAAACGCTAATTAACTTTGAGAGTAGCGTTTGAGTCAGAGTCAGAGCATTAACTCAAAGTTAAGTAGCGTTTGAGTATTCAGCCATATGAGTAATAAATCGCTGACATCGCTGTATGTATCATATCGTCGTTTATATAACAACTCGTGCAAGTCTATTTTTGGCAGTTTTCATATTTTGATTTCATTGGATAATGCTTTATAGCACCCATCGACAATGGCATTACTTTTCCATCCATAAGAACACAATATTGAAAAAATTGTGACTGCAAAACGCTGCATAAGTCTTCATTCCACTATCCATGTACTGTTTTTGATGACTACTTGTTGCTACCACAAATAATAAAGAATTTTAGTGTATTTTAAAAAGAAATTGAGTGAAAATAGGTTTATTTTGATAAAAAGAGGTAAGAATTTTATTTTTAACTTTACTTAAGCGGTGTTTTCTGTAATCAATTTTCGTTTACTTTTTGTCTCTCCTGAAAAGTTGACAAAATCAACTTGCGTGGTGTTGTAATACCAACGACGATATCACGTTTCGGTGGTCATGCTAGGGGGGCAGGACCTTAACAAATAGTGACACTATGAAATATGGTGTACAAGCCCAAGCCACTCTACTATGGAAGTCGCTAGGTGGTGGAACAGCGACTTCCCTAGCGAAATCCCTTAAAAATTCTAACACTCAAAACCAAATGTGAGGCGAAAAAACTCAGCAGATACATTATTCTGTATACAAATAAAAAGTTTTACCAAATTACCTAAGAAGTGTATAATTTTCACAAATGAAAAACTCTAAGCAACTGAAGTAAGGTTATGTTATTATTGATATAAAATAAAGATGATATATTAATCATAACTTTCTGATGTTCTAACTTAATTACACCATTTACACTTGATAGTGTTTTATGAAGCATGATATGATGGTTGAAATGATCAATTCTTACAAATTGGATTATAAGACAATATTGGCAACGAAGTGCTTGTTGGACAACATTGTACCTGTATCGTTTCTAAGTGATGAGTACAAAATCTATCTTAGATAGGTACTTCTTACCCTATAGGGTAGGCCCTTTATAAAGGGCAATGTTTTTCAGGCTTGTAGTCCCAAGGATAGTGGTAATATATTGAAGAAATACGAGATTTGACATAATTGAGGTTGAATGGCTTAACTCTTGGGTATTGGTTGTGTTTTATGTTTCTTTCATCCTAAATATAGGACCTTTGATAGAGGTATGATGAACAGGTAAAAAGCAGTTCATTTGTATACTCAATATCAACTAAAAAGTCAGGTTGATTCATGCCATCACATCAAGTGAATCATTTTACAAGAACCAAAATAGGTGTCAATGTGTGACAAATTTTACACTGCACAATAGTTACTTTGTTTCTTATAATATGAAGCGAAATTAAAAGCTAGATTGTGGAAGAATTCCAGCTCGAACGTACTCACCATCTGTTCTTTTTATGTTGATGTTGATTCCGGACTGGATCTTCACGCTACCGTCATCCATTTTCGCACAAATTTATGCACCACATACACTAATGAACATTATTTCGCAGACAACGCTCGTTCAATAAAAGTCTAACACATTAGAAAATTACACATGAAAACCGGTGAAAATTACAAAATAAATTTCTACACCCAGATTGACAGTTACTCCGAGCTAGCTACACACTTCAGACTGGAACGTTTGAAATTTGTTTCACTGCAACAGTCAAATCAATCACTATTTAAGTTTAACTTTCATACGTAATTGATTTGATCATATTAATAACTTCCAAAACTAAAATCTCAATATTTATCGTACCTTTCAAATTAGTTCGGTTACAAATCTGGAATTACAAAACTATCAGGAACACTGCGTACCCAAAAAAAATATGAATAATGTTGCCTACCATGAAATTATCAAGTTATGAATATCATTTAAGCGTTTAGTTGCCACAATCAAAAACATAATTCAATCACGTCATTTTACCAACTATCATTTTGATAGATAGTGTGAAGTAGTTCCTACAATCCTACCGCACATTTATCACAAAAATAAAACGTAGTAATTACATTCTCTTTGACCACAAAAGATTTACATGGATCGAACTCGACTTAATATAATACTGAAATCGCAACACTAGTGCACCATAGAGTAACGAATGTGTGCCCAAGTGTCGTCGACTTCGCCATCTCGGCTTCATTTGACAGATGGAAGAAATACATTGCTACTTTTTTTTGTACAAAAAGTAGCAATCTATCAAACATCTGTCAAATGATGTCGACGGTGAAGTCGACGACACTTGGGCAATAGACCCCCCCCAGCCAGCACGCGTAGCATGACCAACATCGAGATAAGATTCGACTCACCGAACAATGGCTTGTCTACACCGAAATGTCACTTTTGTCGGGTTGAGATCGAGATACTCATGCTCGCATTTTACAACCGTAGACTCGCATTGTTCTTTGTCGTGGCCTAATGTCAAAAGTCGACAAACACGAGCTTTTGTCTTCAACTGACATTAATTTGACAGTTGAGTGGGAGAAATTTGTCTACCACCCTTCGAGTGGTCGAGAATGATTTGTCGACTTATTTTTTTTTCTGAGTTTTTAATTTCGCAATAAAAATAAATCTAAGTTGTCCGTGTTTATATTTTATTAAGGTAAGAAGAGAAGTTACAGCACAAACGACAAAAACAGCTGTCCGGAAAGAAAAAAAATGAAAAATTGTATTTAAGTAATTCTTTTTTATTATAAAATTTATAAAAAAAGAAATATAATAAATATTTACTAGTAGTAAATAACGAATAAGTATTTTTTCTTCTTAAATTGTTTTCATAAATTTTATAAATTAAAATAATACAATAAATAATTTATTGTAAAAAGGTACCTACCTATTCAATAATATTGTTTCCTAATATTACACTTTTTTCCCTTCAGTATTTTTTTTACTTTTATTTTACTTAATTTTAATTTATTTACTTAAAAACGTAAATTAAAATTATTTTCATTGATTGACATTGATTTCAATATTTATTACTAAATTAACAAGTGCGTTGGTCTGTGTCAGAGTTACCAAACCAAAAAACTAAAAATCGGTAGAATCAGAGTAAAAAAATCGGTAGAATTCGGTAGATTTTTTTTTTAAAAGAAAAGACCTCTTTGAACTTTGCATTATTGAATGTTATGTGGTTTAATAATGTTAGCGCTCAAGTTCTCTGTCAAAACCATACAAAATCACCGATTCGGAACGCATTTTAGCGTGATTCGGAATCGAAGTCAGAAAATTCGTCAAAAAGGTATAAATTTTTATGTTTTAACCGAACGCTGTGTTCTTACAAATTGAAAATAAGGATGCATTTGTTCTTTTTACCATTTATTAAGGAATTTTGGTAGAAATAAGTGGATGGGGTTAAAAATTTCGTTTGTTTTACCATTTATATGAAATTTCGGTAGAAAATGAGTGCTGATCGGTAGATCGGTAGATGAGGTTAAAAATCGGTAGATCTACCGAAAAATCGGTAGGTTTGGGAACACTGGTCTGTGTCATCTTTTCAAAAATCTCTCAATAAAAGGAAGGCAAACGAACTATATACATATGGCTATATTTAACTCGGTTTTAAGAGTTTTGCGTCGTGAAACGTATAGAAAGGAACGCCCTTTAAGAGAAATGATGGAAATAATTATAAATATTTACTAGTGGCAACATTATTCTTCTCGAGCTCGAGAGAGCTTTGTCTACGGAAGTGAAAGCTTTTGTGAGTGTCTCTTTATCTTAGAACTTATTAAAAAATAAGTATCATGTTTAAACTAAATCATTTCGAATCATTTCAGATAATTTCGACGTTTATTGATGTTGAAATAAAAATATTATATTTTAAAACTCATATTTGTATTAAAAGACATAAAAAGGTTGTAAAATTCTGAGAGCGAGTCCCACCACTGTGCTCAGCCATCTAGAGGGTCGAGACGACAAGTCTTCGTAGACAAGAGTTCGTAGATATTACGTTTGCTCATGCTACGCGTGCAGCTGTTGACATTGGGTACATTCCATTTCCAACAGACTAACCGCTGAGTCATCCGTTGCCATAAAGTAGGCATTTTAACCACAGATTGTAATTTTATTTATCATTTAAATATTTTACTCGATTACATACACCGATTTAGCTTCCTTACTGGGGATCCAATTTCAGATTGGAAACGATGCCCCGAATTGGATCCTAGTTGGGGAATTTAAGGGTTGCCACCCTAGCCAAGGCTATATAGGTAAGGCAAATGAAACTTTGATCATGCAGCCAAGTCTTCAGTCATATTTTTTTCTTTAGTTTGCATTTCTGCGGGTTTCTTATTACGGGCACGTATTTTGGCAAGACAAAGATGAAACAAAAGATGCGCAGCAGCGACAAACACTAAACTCGGTGCATCTTTTGTCTCATCTTTGTTTTGCCAAGTTATATGCCGGTACCTATATCACATTATAAGTAACCCCTAGATGATCAAGCATGGCTTGTCAATAATTTACATTGCATTACCACCACCACTATCATTTGAGTGCGTACCAAAAATTCAAGATGGGGGCCAACTTTTTTGTTTTTGGCCTGATTTCGATGAAACTCGGTTTTTGGTACTATTTTGACAAGAAAATAACAACACAATTTTTCAAAGGAAGTGTCTATTCATCGGGGCGCCTCGACGAATAGTATTTTTCTCTATCTAGCGGTGCGCACCACTGAATAGCGCTTTCTCTAGGGATTGGCTATATGCCGGTGCCTCGGGTTCGATGATCCCCGCGGGAAGTAACATCTTTGAGTTGTTGATTCTAGTTTGGTTTGGACATTGCAGGCTGATCACCTGATTGTGCGATAAGAAAAATGATCCGTGCTTCGGCTGTAGATCCTGCGCCTGACCTCTCCGGTCTTGTCGGTCGTCCTGATGCCGTCCTATCGGAATTAGAGAGTGAAGGAAAAGAGAGTGCAAACACTTTTCTCTCAAATCTCAATTAAACTGCATCTTAATCTCTAAACACAAACCAAAACTACGCACTGCACTAACAAATCTGCTAAAACCACAGCCAAAGATGATTACCTAATATACCCGAAAATGCGCACTATGGAACCTTGTCATATTAACATCTACGTTAAAGTGGATGACTTTAGCAACAAAAAAATTAGGTACCTACATGTAACAATAAAATTCTAATGTATTTTTTTATTAATATTACTTATTGAATTATTAATTTTAATAAGATAGGGTCTAGGTATAAAAAAATCTACATTTTTTTTCTTTTTGGTTTAAAAATGGCTGCCAGTTTCATTAGCAATTTGCGGGGATAGTATTACAAGGTGTTTTCGAAATAGCAAAAAAGAAAGCAGCTGTTTCATACAAAAATTAATTACGAAAATATCAAAATGTATGAAACAACTGATTTTTTTTTCGCGATTTCAGTGTTGGTCCCGTAGTAAAAGTTGTTCAGTTTGATGATCCCTATCTTCCATATTCGTCTTTATAAGGCTTTTACGAAACACTTTGTAAGTATTATAAAAAGCGGCACCACAGCAATAAAATAACACTGACGGTTAAATTGAATATAACGAGAAACAACAACTCAAAGATGTTGATTCCCGCGGCGGGGATCGAATCCACCACCTCTGGATCGAGAGAACAACACTCTAACCACTAGCCTAAGAGGCATTTACACAATTATTACTACCTATTTGAATAGTTTAACTTACGATTACGACAACTAAAAAGGAGGCACCGGCATATAGCCAATCCCTAGAGAAAGCGCTATTCAGTGGTGCGCACCGCTAGATAGAGAAAAATACTATTCGTCGAGGCGCCCCGATGAATAGACACTTCCTTTTTCAAATACTAAAAATCCAAGATGGCGACCATCTTTTTTGTTTGTGGGCCGATTTCGATGAAACTCAGTTTTCGCTACTATGTTGACAAGAAAATGACAACACAATTTTTCAAATAGAAAAAATCCAAGATGGCGGCCAACTTTTTTGTTTATAGGCCGATTTCAAAGAAACTCGGTTTTGTTACTACTTTGACGAAAAAATAACAACGAAATGTTGAAAATAATAATAAAATCAATATACCAGCCAACTCTTTTATTTATGGGCCGATTTCTCAATTTTTCGATTTCGATGATGATGATTATTGTTACTATTTAAGTAGTTAGTACCAAAACCCAAAATCGGACCACGAACAAAAAAATAGGCCACCATCTTGTGGAATTTTTAATATTTTTAACATTGCCTTGTTATTTTCTTGTCAAAATAGTACCAACAACCGAGTTTAATCGAAATCGGCGCAATAGCAAAAAAGTTGGCCGTCATCTTGGATTTTAACATTGCGTTGTTATTTTCTTGTCAAAATATCAGACCAAATAAAAAAAGTAAGACGGAGTCTTCCGAACGAAGCGGTGAGGCCAGTAAAACTACGCCATGGCTGTGTCCCATACACAGTTCACGCACACACGTGTAGCGAAACTACGCGTGGCTTTCCATATAAAACCCTGCCGCCCGGCCCCCGCCCGCCCCCTTGTACGCACACATGTACCATCAAAAACTGGCCTCACTTCATTGTTCGCAACGCTCCATCTTTCTTTTTTATTTGATCTGCGGTCAAAATAGGACCAAAAACCGACTTTCATCGAAATCAGCCCACAAAAAAAATGTTGGCTGCCATCTTGGATTTCTTAATATTTTCAATATTGCGTTGTTATTTTCTTGTCAAAATAGGACCAAAAACCGAGTTTTATCGAAATCGGCCCAAAAACAAAAAAGTTAACCGCCATCTTTTTTATTACAGAGTTCTAGTGGCCTTTTTCCGTCTGGCTTCATCATCAAACCATTTCCTATCAGAGTACTCATCAAAACCTACCTTTACATTTCCATTAATAGTGAAAAGTCATTGTTTAATCTATGTACAATAATGTTATTGTCAAGTACTGGTGACAACCCTAATCAGTGAAATCATGTCCTAATTGGGGCATAGTGTGATCGCTACATCCAATTTGGGTTCCTAGATTGGATCCCCAGTAAGGAAGCTAAATCGGTGTATGTAATCGAGGCTATATATGGCGAACCCTACACGCATGGTATACAAACCCTGGCATGGAACTTTAGAACTGTATCATTTTGTGCGCAGAAGTAATTTTTGTGTAGTGGTAATACTGGTAATATTAACTCTACATAATATAGTATATGCCCAATATAACAACCATTGGGTGGGGATACTATTTATGTACATACTACTACTATGGTAAATACCTAACTGTAGTTTTACCATTCTTTTATGAAATAGACCACTGATAAAATACTGTTGGATGATTGGATCACAGTTTACCATGCGTGTAGGGTTCGCCTATGGCTTAAATTAAAACCAAGAAATTAACCTGTACTACCAAAATGTTCGTGGGTTGCGGTCAAAAACTGAAATTTTTCTTAGCAGTGTTTCGCAGGCTGGATACGATTTAATTGCGTTGACTGAGACTTTTTTAACTAGTTCCGTGAATGACGGTGAACTTTTCCCAGTCGGATATAATGTAGTGCGTAAGGATAGAATGGGCGACAGCGGGTGGGGGGGTGTCTTGCTCGCTGTCCGAGATTGTTATCCGGTGCGTTTAATTACAAATATTGATAGTATGACTAATGACAAAGAATTACTATTCGCTATTGTAAACTGGAAAGGAGTGAAAATTCTATGTTGTGTCGTTTATTTACCGCCTGATTATAATGAAGATCAATATATTAATGTCTTGACATGTATAGAAAATGCTATTCTGACTTATTCTGACTTAAATGTTTTAATATTAGGTGACTTTAATCTGAATTCTTGTAATGCCAATGTAAAAACACATTTTGACTATTTTTGTAACTTTTGTTCGCTTCAGCAACATAATAATGTCTTAAATAAATATGGTGGTATGTTAGATCTCGTGCTGAGCAGGTTTGAACTCGATTCTATATCAGTAACGGTGTCAAATTGTGAAGAGCCTTTAGTGCCAATTGATAAATATCATCCTGCGCTTGATATGTTTATCAAGCTACAACATGACAGGAGACAGCCAGTGTCTACCTCGAACCCATCACAGTCACCCGTACCTCGTCCGGGAGCTTATCCGGATTGGAATTGGCGTAAGGCGGACTTTCATGGCTTATATGAGGCGCTTTTGAGTTTAGATTGGTCTGATCTTCTTTTAATTGATGACGTCGATAGTGCCGTTCAATTCTTCTACTCGAAGTTATTTAATTGCATTGAGCAATTTGTACCAATTAAAAAACCTTTTAGACAGAGCAATCGATATGTCTATCCGACATGGTACAGTGTAGAATTGATTAATAATATAAGAAATAAGTACTTCCATCTCAAGAGGTTTAAAGAGGAAGGGAAAGAGTTTAATAGGGAAATGTTTGTTTACTACAGGGGTCTGGTTAAAAATATGATCGAAAAAGAATATAGGCAATATATTAAAAAGGTGCAAAAAAATATCATTGACAATCCAGTAGAGTTTTGGAATTACGTTAAGGAGAAAAAAAAAGATAGGAAACGCGTAGTTTAATACATGTACAAAAACGTTGAAGTAGAAGGTCAGGCCGCAGCCAATGCTTTCGCTGACTATTTTGGCTCCGTCTTTCATGCCGAAAAGCCTTTACTTGATCCGGATTCAGCTTCCTGCGCTGCTCATAGTTGTTCTAACTCTGCCAATGTATCTATTTTGGCAGTGGATAAATCAGATTTTAAAAATGCAGTAAAGCGCCTTAAATCTCGATCCGCCGGTGGACCTGACGGGGTCCCTGTATTTTTGGCAAAAGATTGCTTATCGGCTTTAGAGACACCCCTTTTGTACCTTTATAACCTGTCATTAAGTCAATCAAAGTATCCCGAAACTTGGAAGTTATCCAGGGTCACACCTATACCAAAGGGAGATGGGGGAATGGATGTTTCGGCCTTTAGGCCAATTGCGGTGCTGTCTGTTTTCGCAAAAATTTTTGAAACAATTGTAAATAAATATATTAGAAACCAAATCAGTCATTCGATAAACAGCAGCCAACATGGGTTTCGTGAGGCTCGATCCACCACTACGAACTTGATCGCACATGTCGATTATGTGTACGCGGAAATGGATAATCATCGGCAAGTAGATGCGGCTTACTTCGATTTCCAAAAAGCGTTTGACCTGATTGACAATGATAAATTGTTGCAGAAATTGGCAATTATTGGCTTTACGCCGGGACTCCTCAAGTTCTTTTCCTGTTACCTTAAAGATCGCTGTCAATATGTACGCCTAAACGGGTACGAATCGGATAGCTACTTCACGAGATCCGGTGTGAGTCAAGGGAGTACCTTAGGACCAACACTTTTCGTCATTTTTATTAATGACATAGCGGAAGTTGTCGCTGCTTCTGAGTGTCTTTTGTTTGCGGATGACCTCAAGCTGAGCCTGGGTATCAAAACTGAAACCGAGGCGTTAGCACTGCAGAAGGATATCGATGCTGTATCGCAATGGAGCCGCGACAATAATCTACCTCTTAATATTAGTAAATGTAAGACGGTTACTTTCTCTCGAAAACCAATACCATTAAATATCACGTATACATTATCGGACGCTCCTTTGGAAAGGGTGAATAATATTAGGGACTTAGGCTTAGTTTTAGATTCTAAATTGGACTTTCATGAGCACGTGACAAGCATCTGTAAGATAGCGCATAGATTGTTAGGTTTCGTTATGAGAACAGCTGCACAGTTTGACAATATAGGGGTAGCAATGGTATTGTACAATGCATACATTCGCAGCAAGCTTGAGTATGGTGCCGTCATTTGGGATCCATGCGAGGAGAAATATGCTCTTATGATTGAAAAAATACAACGCAAATTTGCTCGCTGGCTCTATAAAAAACGGTACGGATATTATCCCTATTTATATCCATCACTGTTCGTTTCGGGTATGGTTGACATGGAAACCCTCAAATTTAGAAGGCTTATGGCATTGATAAAACACTATCTTTTGATTCTTCACCATATGATCGACAGCCCGCAGATAGTAGAGAGAATCCGTCTCTTGGTTCCCCACAATATATCGTGGAATTCGGAAGGGCTGGTGGCGCCGCGCCGCCGGCCGCACCTCTTAGCGCTGCCCACCGCGCGCACTAAACGCGGTGCTCACGCGCCCTCAAACCGCGCACTGCGTACTATCGGGGACACACTTGCTCGGCACGACGATCTCGACATATTTGCTGATAGCTTAGGAATTCTTTTTAATAAATTTAGTAATTACTGTAATAATGACATAATTTATTGACTTGTTAGATTTTTTCAATGTTTTATTTTTAATTTTTAATTTTTATTTGTTTTAATTTAATGATTAATAATTTTAATGAAATGACATATACTTACTGAAAAATGTAAATTGCTTAAATAATTAATCTTTAAGCGCTTTGGATGACTCATCTGTAAGCTTATAAGATGTTTGTATAAATAAATAATAAAATAATAAAATAATAAATCCAATCCAAGAACTTTTTCAAAACTGAGATCTCATACAATCGTTGTTTAAACATGGCATACACGCATGGGCGTAGCCACGGTGGGGCAAGGTGGGGCGCTTGCCCCACCCTGGCTCTGACCTGTGAGGTACCTACCTAATCTTACCTAAGTAAGCAAATACAAAAATGATGCGGAGTTAATGAGAGAGAGGCCCGTAGCAATACAAAATATGCATGGAAAATGTCAAAAATAGTCAAAATAAAAAAATTGTTAACCCGCACGTTTGTTTCCATTGATTTTGAGAATTTTTAATTACCTACATACATTCAACATTTTCTTCATTTACCATTCACCAGTAGTTTTACTGCCAGTTTTAATGATAAAATTTTAATATTTTTTTTTCAAATACAAAAAAAAATATTTTTTTCGAATCAACATTCCAAAATATTTTTACATCATCGGAAATTTCCTGTGAAATCACACGATTTTTCAGTCGGAAAAAGTTGTTTTTCTTCGATTTCCAAAAAAATTTTTCTTTTCCAATATATTTTTTACATTTTACCTAAAGCCTTTCAAATTCCGCGTCTTTTGAGCCCTTACGTCCTCGTGGCCCTAAACCTCAGGGTATCACGGGCGAGTCGCACTTTCAGCGAAAATGGGGGCCTACTGGAGCGAACGAAAAAACATTTTCAATATTTAAAAAATATAAAAATCGGTTAACAACTGGCGAAGTTATCGTAAAACACATAAAAAACCGTTGATTTGAGAACCTCCTCCTTTTTTAAGTCGGTTAAAATGATACCTATTTTTACATGGGAGGGCAAGGGCAGGGCTCACAGAAAACTTAAGAGAGACCCGGGGGTGATTTTGTAACTTTGTTGCAATCAACTCTGACAGAAATCGCAGTTACATCGCTGCTTTAGTAAGAACCAATGTGACAACTATCTTAACTAAAGCAGCAATGCAACTGCGCTTTCAATCGATTTTAATCGAGAATTGTTAGCAACAGACTTACGTGATCAAGGGTCCGGTCGATGAATTTGCCACGGGCCTCGGATAGTATAGTTACGCCACTGCATGTGTACCAGTTTTCATTTGTCAAAATATCGACAACTAAACCGTTTGGAGCCAAATGAAGCAGTCTAGCAGCGTCACGTTTGATAAGTGACAACATTATAACACTTGAATTGAAATCCGTTCGCGTAACAAAACAACACATCAATAGAAAAAGCAAAAATAATATTTCGAAATATCAGATCAGTAGGGTTATTCACGATTGTCGGAAATGTACTCGAAAGCATTCGATTCGAATCCGTATCCTCCGATATTACAATAATATAGCTATTCACAAATACATTCGACTGGCATTCGATTCACTTTCCGAACGGCAAAGCGCAATGCATTTACAAAGTTTGGTAGCGTAAGGTAGAAAATAAGATCGAAGACTATAGACTTTATGATTCGATTCGGAAAGTTGGTTTCCGACAATCATGAATAACCCCCCAGACTGTAGGTGTATGGCCCACAATTAATACTGTCGTCACGTCACGTTATTTTTGCGTCAATAAAGCCCCATCTTACACGGCGCTACTGAAAATAAGGCCCTTCTAAGGCCCTTCTTACATGGCGCTACTCAAACTAAACTAGTTTCAAACTCTAATCACCAATGAGTTTCTAAAATGACACAGCACTAGTATTCCAATGGCGCTCCGTACACGACGCTACCAATCACAAACTGGTTTGTAACGCGTTAGTAACTAATCACCGGCGACCGGCCATGCTGGTCGCGCGCGACTGATTACTAATTGAAACTGGAAACTCTGCTGCGGTTCAGTGAAAATTAATGACCAATTAGTAAATATACAATTTGTCCAAGAAGTGGAAAAGCATCCGTGTTTTTATAATTACACATTAAAAGAGTATTCGCGTTAGGATGTGACCGAGAAAGCTTGGAGTGAAGTGGGTATAGTCTGATGTAGTATAGAAGTAATAACTCCTCATCGCTCGAATCGCTAGCCATTTCAATAACATCCCGAAACAACACACACACCGCGTTTCGTGTAGGTTTCAATAAAATTTGGTAGTGCCGTGTACGAATCTCAGTCACTAACCAGTTTTCAACTAGAGTTGCTAACTAGTTTCGTCAGTTTTGAGTAGCGCCATGTAAGCCCCATCTTACACGGCGCCACTGAAAATAAACTGGTTGCAAACTCTAATCACCAATGAGTTTCGAAATAGTCACAGCACTAGTATTTCAATGGCGGTTCGTACACGACGCTACCAATCACAAACTGGTTGTCAGTCTGTGATTGGTAGCGTCGTGTACGGACCGCCATTGAAATACTAGTGCTGTGACTATTTCGAAACTCGTTGGTGATTAGAGTTTGCAACCAGTTTATTTTCAGTCGCGCCGTGTAAGATGGGGCTAAGAAGGGGCTTACATGGCGCTACTCAAACTAAACTGGTTGCAAACTCTAATCACCAACGAGTTTCGAAATAGTCACAGCACTAGTATTTCAATGGCGGTCCGTACACGACGCTACCAATTGCCAAATTGGTTTGCAATGCGTCGGCAATGCGTTTGCAACTAATCACTCGCAACCGGTCATGCTGGTCGCGCGCAACTGATTGCCAACTGCAACTGGAAACTAAGGTCTATTAACAAAAAATAATTACGATAGTCGGACGATTTTTTAATCGATTTACATGATTTTGAACCTTATACAGTCAGTGGCACGAATCATGAAAATTTTTCGACGGAGTGGGGATAAGTTCGCGCATGTGCTCTTGTGATCGACCAATAGCGCGCGCCCCTCTCCCGCCGCCCGCGCCCCTCACCGCAACGCATACCCAAAATACGCGTTCCGCGCAATCCCCACCCGATTTCATGATTCGTGCCACTGACTGTACATGAGTTAATAATGCTAAGGAGTGGGATTGAACATCGTACGTTTATCGCGATACTTTATCGTAATAGGCACTTTGTGTAGGTTTTTCAACTAAATTTGGTAGCGCCGTGTACGAATCTTTGTCACTAACTAGTTTGCAACTATAGTTTCAAACTGGTTTCGTCAGTTTTGAGTCGCTTCGTGTAAGGCCTTTCTTAGCCCCTTCTTACACGAAGCGACTCAAAACTGACGAAACCAGTTTGAAACTATAGTTGCAAACTAGAGTGACAAACATTCGTACACGGCGCTACCAAATTTAGTTAAAAAAAACCTACTACAAGTTGAAAACCACCTTCTTACGCTGCTTTAAGTAAGATAGTTGTCACATTGGTTCTAACTAAAGCAGCAATGTAACTGCGATTTCTGTCAGAGTTGATTGCAACAAAATTACGAAATCACCCCCCTGTACCTTGATTGCGTAAAGCTGTTGCTAACAATTTTCGATTGAAATCGATTGAAAGCGCGGTTGCATTGCTGCTTTAATTAAGATAGTTGTCACATTGGTTCTAACTAAAGCAGCGATGTAACTGCGATTTCTGTCAGAGTTGATTGCAACAAAGTTACGTAATTACCCCCCTGTACCTTGATTACGTAAGGCTGTTGCTAACAATTCTCGATTGAAATCTATTGAAAGCGCAGTTGCATTGCTGCTTTAAGTAAGATACTTGTCACATTGGTTCTTAACTAAAGCAGCAATGTAATGTAACTGCGATTTCTGTCAGAGTTGATTGCAACAAAGTTAGATAATTACCCCCTTCCTTTTATGTATGATAGCGGCCGCCCGCGACTTCGTCTGCGTGGAAAGTTTTTGCTATCCCTCGGGAACAATACTTTTTTCGGGATAAAAGGTACCCTATGTCCTTTTCTGTACCCCTGACAACGTGTATGCAAAATTTCATGATGATCGGTTCAGTAGTTAAGACGTGAAGGCGTAACAAACAAACAAACAAACAAACAAACAAACGGACTTTCGCATTTATAATATTAGTAAGGATGCTCGAGTGTTAAATCTTATTTATTTTTGCGTCACTGAGCATCTAGGGCATGGTTGCCCATACTTATTGTTAAGGAGATCGACCTAGCAAAAATATATGACAAAAAGATTGACATTTTGACTGTTTAACCACGTAGTTATTGCTTTCTCTGTGGTTTAACCCACCAAATATTTATCAAGTCACTGTCTAATCTACCAAATATTTAACACAAATAATTTAAGCTATCCTTGGCGATCGACCTTAACACCCCTCGCGATCGACCGTTTGGGCACCTCTGATCTAGGGAGTAAAACTGGACTTTCGTTAGCTAGTTTTTTTCCAGCATCCATAATCTTCAGCGTCATTTCGTGAGTGCCATGTTCGGACGTCAATCATTCATAAACTCCTGCGTCACGTTTGTCCTGAATACCAAAATAAGAAATTGTTTATTCGTCACTGAAGGATTTTATAGCTCACAAGCCAGAACGAGTAAGGCACAAACGAGATGACGATCATCAATATTTTACTTTCCACAGTCAAGGCCCGAACAAATTATCGGACGCGGCTTATGGACGCGGCTTACTGCCGCGGCTGATAAGTGTGCACACTCTCATAGTATCCTGCGTGCCAGATAGCTATCGGACGTCCGATGACGTCATATTAGTCTATGGTTACGTCCGCGACCGTCTGTCTACGTCCGCGACCTACTACATCCGATAGTTTGCACACCTCAGATCAGCCGCGGCAGTAAGCCGCGTCCGATAATTTGTTCGGACCTTAAAATGTACTCTACAGCGATCGATGACTCAAAGATTTGTCTGGCAGAATGCGCCCACTGTCAAAGAACGTCTCAGGCTGCATTCCGAATCACACTAAAATCGATGACAGCGCACTAAAATGCGTTCCGAGTCGGTGATTTTGTATGGGTTTGACAGATAACGTGAGCGCTGACATCGATTTTATCGTGATTCGGAATATAGCCACAATTTGTCAATGAATCTGTCATTCATAATCCGAGAAAGTTGATTAAAAGGTTAAAGAAAAATCGGCATAGAATTTATTTAGTAACTTTCCAAGCATTTGTAGTTAATATTTTGTATATTTCATCGTTAAATTTATACATTTGTGTATAGAAATGATAAGCGAATATAAAATATCACACAAAGCCAAGAAACGTATCAAAGAAGTCAAGAGAAAAGCTCGTCCAGGTAAGCGTGATAAAAATCATCAAAGTGATATTATGGTCGGAGAGTCAGCTTCGATTAAATTTCTACATTAGAGTGTGTAATATCGGGTTACGAGTTCGCCTAAACTAGATAGGTAGTTCACTTGAGGAAGTTCTAGTCTAGAATCTAGATTTGATTCTAGAACAAATCCTCCGATAGTAGGGTTGCCACCCGGCCCCGATTCTGCCGGAAAGTCCCGATTTCGATGATATTTGAAGGGTTGTGGCAATGAGACCAGGAGACTTTTGTACACATGTTTATTGATCACTCTCACACTTTATAACATAATTTCACACTTCAACAGATAGTTTTCCTAATATAACTCTAGACAACCTTTCAATACCACGGCTTTACAATGAATACGTCAAACTACAGATGTGCAGGCAGATTGACATAATCAAACTCACTTGAATTCCGAATGTATCATAGAGCAGAGCTTATAGGTTAGAAACCTCCCTCAACACACCCCCTCAATCTGCTGCACATGCTGACCATACTGACTAAAACAGTTTTCTACCTACCAGTACAACATCATGAATTTCGAATCACCTGCCAAACTTATAAACTTCTTAAATCCTACCAAGTTACATTAACCTTTAACCCAACCCAGGAACCTAACTTTACCTAACTCAAACGACAAAATTTCTACACACACAATAATCCAAACCAAAGACCAAACTAACTAAACATCAGACTATACTACAAGACATATCAAAATACACTTGGATATCAAAAACATTTCATTTTAAATGATGATTCATTTACTTTCTCATCCCACACCCCCTTAAATGAATCATTATTTAACGCACACCCTTAACGAACACAAGCACCCCCTTAATTCTATATTCTATCTTCTAATAAACTTCTTCATCTCTATCTCTATCTTCTTCTCATAAAATTATTCTTCTAAAAACTCTCGCTCCTACTTAACTTCTTCAATATTATAAAATTACTCCTTCTCTACCTCTTCATATAAAATTTCCTTCTCGACATCTTCTATAAAACCTCTCCTTCTCGACATCATCTGTATAAAACTTCTCCTTCTCAACATCTTCATTAAATTCTCCTACTAGACATCTTCTTTATAAACCTTTACTCCCACTCAACATCATCTTCATTATAAAACTTCTACTTTTCTCCCACTCGACTCATCATCATTATAAAACTTCTTCTACATTTCTCCCACTCGACTCATCATCATTATAAAACTTCTACATTTTTCTCCCACTCGACACATCATCATTAAAAACTTCTTCCTTCTTCATCATCATTACATTATAAAACCTTCTTCTTCTCAACTTCATCATCATATAACTCCTACTCGACTATTCTTTGCCTCCTGCTCGACCTCCTCCATCATAAAATACTCGCCAAAAGACTTCTTCAAAATAAACTTATTCCAAAAAACAGTTCTTCACAAAATAATAAAGTTTTCCATAACTTTCTCCACCTTCATTTGTTTCACCGTCACTTGTTCTACCTTCGTTTGACTGTCATTTGTTTTACTATCTCTTGTTTCTCCAAAACTTCTATTTCCTTCTATTTCTCCATCTTCTCGACACCCTTCATTCCTATCTGTTGAATTTTAACTTGTTTCCCCTTCTCTTGTTTGTTCATCTTCAATCCATTTATTCTCACCATATTTTCTTCATCATACTACTTTCCACGGCCAAAAGTGTAATTTCAAATTCAATTTTAAAATTCAGATAAAATTCACCTTCATTAGATTTTCACCAGCTTAATCATTTCATAATTTAAATCATTCCTCATTTTATTTTATATGTAATCATTATTTATCTGTTGACACTTTCATTTCATTGCCCTTAGCAACACTATTTTGTCAACAAACTCCGTTGCTAAGGCCTCTATGCAACTTGTCAGTTATATGTTATTTCAAAATAATCATCTCAATGCAAAACTCACTTTTTCTCTTATTATTTTCACTCCCGGTCTCTATAGGGCCACAACCTCTAGCGTGTGGCCCATAACCTGAAGGGTTGTGGCAATGAGACCAGGAGACTTTTGTACACATGTTTATTGATCACTCTCACACTTTATAACATAATTTCACACTTCAACAGATAGTTTTCCTAATATAACTCTAGACAACCTTTCAATACCACGGCTTTACAATGAATACGTCAAACTACAGATGTGCAGGCAGATTGACATAATCAAACTCACTTGAATTCCGAATGTATCATAGAGCAGAGCTTATAGGTTAGAAACCTCCCTCAACAATATTGTCCTGCGTCCCGACGATCCATCAGTTTTGTCCCGATTTTTGATAATAACACGCGATCAAAATCAAGTGTTGATAAGAAATGGGTCCAAATGTTTAAAAGCATATACGACCACAAGTTAAATGCGTTATTATTGCGTTGTATCTCGCGCTTTAAGCATACCGCCTTCAAATGCTTATGTTAAGTGTATGTATGTTATAGTCAAACCCCGAAGTCCCATTGCTCCTAGGTTTACCTAGTCAAACCTCAGGTTTGACAAGAAGGCTTAGTCAAAGTCCAAAACTAAAGTGTGTTTCAGCCTTTAAATAACGATGGCCAAACCTAAGAAAGACGAACTTGGATAGTCAAACAGTTAGGGACAGAATGTGTTATTTTATGTGTAACTAAATGTACAAAAAATGCATTCTTTAGAGTGAAAGTTTAACTTAATTAACAATCTTCCTGTGAAACAAAGATTTCTGTTGTCTGTTAAAAAACTTTTACTGTAACAAATGCATTTTTTGTATGTTTACATATAAAATAACACATTCTGTCCCTAATTTAAGTCTGACTGGTCAAACCCCGTTTTGATCGTATTGGGTTTCGGCGTTTGACTGTCCAAGTTGGTCTCTCCTAGGTTTGGCTCTAAATTTGTTACTCAAAGGCTGAAACACGCTTTAGTTTTGGACATTGACTAAGGCTTCTTGTCAAGCCTGAGGTTTGACTAGTCAACCCTAGGAGCGCCTGAGCTTTGGCTTTTGCCTATAACATCTGTATTTTCCCATATGACATATTAACAATCTAATGTCAGAAATCATTGTTCTGTAGATTTAAATAAAGGCCTACATAAACCTGAGCGGTATCTGCTACCGCCGTAGGTAGCGGTAATACCTGAGCGATAACTCTTTGGGTATTTGGTATGGCATATTCACAGCTGTCGTGAAACCAGAACTGCATACCACATGTGTACGCGATACGTTCCGCGTGTTTGGCGAAACTTTATCTCCCCCGCGGACGCACTCCGCGCCGCCCGCCCACAGCGCTGGTGTTGTGCGCCAGTACTGCTACTGGCACACATTTTTATTTTACTCTTTGCTGATCCGCCTTGTTTCGATTGATTTTGAGATTTTAATTACAAAGGTCCACATACATTCATTCATTCAACATGTCTTTCATTTACCATTACCAGTCTTTACAATAGTTTCACTGCCAGTTTTAATGATTTCAACGTACATTTATAAAATAGACCCAAAAATTAACTGCTCCCTTTGTCCCATCCTCGAAATCTTATGCAAATTTATCTGAGTCAGGTACAGGCAGTAGATTTCATCTAATATTTATTAATAATTTAAATCACAATATTCTAATCAAGAATAAAAAATATATTAGCTTATTTTATTATTTCAGAATTAGCAAATAAGATACAGTGGACAATACTAAAGTATGCTGAAAACTTTGAAGAATTTTTGAAATGTAATGATAATGTGGAAAGAGTGGATAGTAGCAAAGTGTCACCGGAGGAGTTTATAGAAAAATATGAAAGCAAATTTAGACCAGTGGTCATCACTAATGTACAGACTCATTGGAAAGCTAACCATAAATGGACCTTAGATAGATTAGCCAAAAAATTTCGAAACCAAAAATTTAAATGTGGTGAAGACAATGAGGGTTATAGTGTTAAGATGAAAATGAAGTATTATGTGACTTATATGAGGACAACGACTGATGACAGTCCGCTTTATATTTTTGATAGCAGTTTTGGTGAACATCCGAGAAGAAAGAAACTTCTGGAAGATTATGAAGTTCCAAAGTATTTTAGGGATGATTTGTTTAAGTACTGTGGTAGTGAAAGAAGGCCCCCATACCGTTGGTTTGTAATGGGGCCGCAACGTTCAGGGACTGGAATCCACATAGACCCTTTGGGCACTGGTGCCTGGAACGCCTTAGTGTTTGGTCACAAAAGATGGTGCTTATTTCCAACTCAAACTCCTAAGGAATTGATCAAAGTCACCGGGTTAATGGGGGGAAAACAGAGAGATGAAGCCATTACTTGGTTCAAGCTTATTTACCCTAAAACACAACTAGAATCTTGGCCAGAGGAATACAAACCGGTAAATAATTTTACATTTTAACTTCATTTATATAACAAATAGTGATAATTTTTTACTTCTGATGACCATCAACCATTTTCTTCAATACTTCTGATAATACGTACTAATAATATGCCTTTTTGGATCAGTTTTAATGGATTTGTATCGTTTTATTTACTAAAACAACCTTTTCGTACTGAATGAAAAGTTATCCATGATTTAATTTTAAAATTTGGAAAAGATAAACTATTCTTGTCTAAATTTTTATTGTAGAAACTGCTTTGTTATTATTGACTTTTTTTGATTCAGGTGGAAATACTTCAAAAGCCCGGTGAGACGGTTTTCGTTCCGGGAGGCTGGTGGCACGTGGTGCTCAACCTTGACGAAACTGTGGCGGTAACTCAGAACTTTTGCAGCCGCACTAACTTCCCTATAGTTTGGCACAAAACAGTCCGTGGCCGACCCAAACTCTCCAAAAAGTGGATTAAGGTTTTGGAAGCCAAAGATCCGGATCTATATAAAATTGCTAGCAGTATGGATATAAACCAAAGCACGGGCGTAGCCTCCGACAGCTCATCAAACAGCAGCTCATCCAGCAGTGATAGTGAGAGCAGTTCTTCTGACAGCTCTAGTGAAGAAGACAGCGGCCAAGAAAGCATCTCCGCTCATAAAAAAAAGAAAAGAAGGAAAATAGATACAGAATAAACAGTTTAATCATTAAAACTAAATAATTATTACTAGGCAATGTGACTCCAAAATTTGGAATGATAAGAAATTCTACCGCACATTGAGCCACTAAACGCGCCCACTAGTGGTTCAGTCAAGCCACTAGACGCAGCCACCAATCGCAGCCACTAGTGGCTTAGTGGCCGCCGGGAAGAATCCGGCTACTGTGTCCAAGTGTGTGTCCAAGACAAACGCGGCCACAAATAGCGAGCGCGAGCGACTCCCGCAGCTTGTGGCTCGAACGCCCGGTTTGCGTCGATACCACAGAATAGATATAACCGATACTATACAAAATGTATGAAAAAACTCGTCCGCAGCTTGTGGTCGCGTTTAGTGGCGCAATGTGCGTCAGCTCTAGCACGGCTCTAGTGTCTTAGTAAAATGTAATGAAGTTGTTGTATGTAAAGGTGCGCGTCCAGGTCCACTGCACCGGAATCGGAGCGGACGGATTTGTCACTTTGTATGGATTTCTATGGCACTGCGTGCACTGCATCGGTATTTCCGCGCCAGTGAAATCCATACAAAGTGAGAAATGCCGACGCGTCTTACTGGACTAAGAGCTAGCTCCGGAAATAGGTGGACAATTTACAGAGCGACGAAATCCCTCTTGTTAGTTTGCCATACTATCATTATTAACCTTTTGGCCGCCAACCCATACCGAAAGCGGTTTGTCTTCTATCGCCAAGCTATAAATGTATAAACTGTTTAGGCTAATGTAAATTGATGTATGTTGCAACTACATGTAAAAATGTATGCTGTATGTTCCCCAAGAAATAAATAAAATATAAATAACGACTCTATAGTCAAAAGTAGTGATGAGTAGGTGATTATTGGGCGTTCTGGAACACATTCACTCCAGGTCTCTCACGTCCGTTCGATCCCTGTCGTGAAGTGTTCCAAACTGCCCAATAATCAACTCGATCGCTGTAGTAAAAATTGTTTCAGGAAGCCCAGTAATCAGTTTTAAAAATCGTGTTAGCCAGTGAAGGCCTGTTCTATAATATTTCCATGCCACATCACCTAATTCCACGAGCTCTTATAAAAGATTAGTGAAACTGCACGATTGGCATCCTCTGTGAAATTAGATCGTCTGTTTATATAATATCTATGCATCATTATTTTAAACGCATTCAATTGCAAACCTCGTAGCTCTATAGTCTTGTAGAACTGTCAGCTGATAATGAAGTTTGTAAAACAAAAACAATCTTTAAAGTTAGAGTGCCTATGTTCTCCGTTACCGACTGACTCAAATCGACATGGTAGATTACTACCAAATACAATACGCTGTGTCGTTTGTGGTCCATCAAACTGTGGGAAAACAAATTTAGTCATAAGTTTATTGCTGCATAAAGAGGGTCTTCATTTTCGAAACCTGTATGTTTATTCAAAATCCTTGTACCAGACAAAATACTTATTTCTAGAAAAAGTTTTAGATAGGGTGCCCGAAATATCATATAATAAATATAATCATAATAGTGAAATATTGAGTCCGCATGAGGCTTTACCTGATTCTATTATCATTTTCGACGACGTTGCTTGTGAAAATCAAAGTAACATAAGGGATTATTTTGCAATGGGACGTCATAAGAACATTGATTGTTTTTATATAAATCAGACTTATACTAAAATACCTAAACAGCTTGTAAGGGACAATGCAAATCTTGTTATATTATTTAAACAAGATGATATTAATTTAAAACATGTTTATGATGAACATGTTGGTTCTGATATGTCCTGGGCCCAATTTCGAAAAATGTGCTCAGCTGTTTGGAATAAGCCTTACAATTATCTTGTGATAAATAAGGATTGTGAAAGAAACAACGGATGCTACAGATTGACATTTGATACATTTATAATACTGGACTAAAATACATAACAGGTTGTTACACTACGAATAAATCACTCTCATTCGTGATTTAGAACCAAGCAGTATCCTATCTAAAATGGAGAAAAATCTGAAGCAAAAAATCGTGAAATCTGCTGCGGCTGTAAAAAGAAAAGTTGAAATGATAAAGGAAGCAAAAAATTCGAATAATATTGCCCTGGAAACCATATTTAAGCCCATAGTCGAACCACTTAACTTGTTAGCAAATAAAAATGAAGAAAAGCATCAAGGGAATGAAAAACAGTTTATGCCTTCTGTGAAAAAAAATAAGAAAGATCATTTCGATAGTTCGTCCTCATCTAGTGAAGATTTTCATGAAGATTACAGTGAAGAAGATGAAATAGATTCTGATAACAACTTACACGAAAACAAAACGCTTACAGTATCGCCTTCTGAAACTCACAATATCAGCGAGGGGTCATTCAAGTCTTTGCAGTCATCGCCAAACGTTAAAGAACATACACTATCGTGGTCAACATCTTCGGATGTAATGGGTAATATACCTTTTGGAATCAGAAACGAACGCGGAAAATTGATGCTTGGTAAAACCCGCGTCTATGATGATGGCAACATCTTAAAAATAGGAACGTACACATTGAATAAAACAGATGGATTGAAAGAGCTTTTGTTTAAAAAGAAACCAAATTTAGATATAACTACTGAAGAAGATTTACATAACTATAAACTACTTTTATTAGAAACCAATGCACACAGACGCAATTATGATTCATCCAAACCAATAAACAGCAATAAAGGTTTTAAGTACATGAACGTCATAAAACCTCTATTTAAGTTTGCTAGAAATGCAACTACAAGTGTGGAAAGTCTTTCGCATGGAGAAGGTATTAAGGTACTAAAAAAAGTTAAAAAGAATACTGATTTGGTTTATTGGGATGATCCGAATGAGTTAGTAGAACGATTAAAAATATTACTCGCCTCACGAGATGCGGGTAACACTGGCTTAGACAATGAAATTGTCGCAATTATTGAAGAACTGTGGGAAGCAGGAATAATCAAGAATTTAAAATATAAAGAACGCTTGACAGGGAAATGGATCAGTATGAAAAAGTCATCAGAGCAGCAATGAACATTGACAAGTTTGGCCATCATGTTCATAAGCGTCTACGATTAGCAGAATATATTGATACCTTCAGCGATACATTAGTGAAGTCAGATACAGGACACTACGATTTAAAATCATCAAAATTGAAAGGTTTAACGTCTCCAGACGAAGACGACGAAGCAGTAAATAAAGCTTATTTAGATAAAACAGTTCATGAACTAAGAGACGAAATAAAAAAAGTATCTCTTGATGTTAAAAAATATCTCAATAACTTGGAAAAGGTGACTTCAAATCGTTTGGGTAATTTATATTATACTAAAACAGAGATAGATAATTTGATTAAACTAAAAAATAAAAATGAGTAAAAAAGACATCGTCAATGAACTTCACAAAGCAGCAAGAAGAAATTTCCCGCGGCGATGTACAATCATAAAAGGAATAGATGATTTATGGCAAGCTGACCTTATGGATTTCCAGAAATTTGCACATTCCAATAAAGGATTCAAATACATTTTGATAGTAATAGATACTTTATCAAAATATGTGTGGGTAAATCCTTTAAAATCAAAAGACAAACAATGTGTGACGCATGCGCTGCAAGAGATACTAACAAATTCATCACGAAAACCTAAATATTTACAAACTGACTTAGGCAAGGAATTTTATAATGATACTTTCAAAAAATTATTAGAAGAATATAATATAAATCATTATTCTACCTACTCTGTAAAAAAAGCTTCTATTGTAGAACGAGTAATACGTACTTTAAAACATAAAATTTACAAACTTTTTAGTTTGCACGGTCATTACCAATGGTTGGGGCAAAATTTAAATTCAGTTGTAGAAAACTATAATAATTCTACTCACCGTATAACTAAATTTAAACCTATTGAAGTCAACAAAGAAAACCAGATGGTTATAAAGTCTAACATTATTAAATCACAAAGACCTAAGATAGATCGCAAACCTAAGTTTCAACTTGGTGATCATGTTCGTATTAGTAAATATAAAGGAGATTTTTACAAGGGTTACACCCCTAACTGGTCCACCGAGATATTTGTAATAATTAAGGTAAATCATACGAATCCACCTACTTACCATTTAGAAGATAAACACAAACAGAGGATTTTAGGATCTTTCTACGAATATGAATTACAAAGAACTAAATTTCCTGATCTTTATCTCATCGAAAAAGTTATAAAAAGAAAAGGTAGAAAACTTTTTGTAAAATGGTTAGGTCTCAGCGATAAAGAGAATAGTTGGGTTGATAAAAATTCGCTAGTTTTGTAATATAAATGAAGCGATGTAATTAGATTGAACTCACTTTAAGAACATCAATGAAGAAAGGAAGTGGTATTATAAACGACTTAATAAATAACTTACCGTTTGAGTTACATATCCCTGGTTATCAGTTTTGTGGCCCCGGAACAAAACTTAAAAAACGGTTACTAAGAGGTGATCGAGGTATAAATAAATTAGATGAAGCTTGTATGTATCACGATATCGCCTATAATAACAGTGATTTGAGTGTTCGACATAAAGCTGATTTACAACTTTTGAATATGGCTAAGAAAAGATTGAAATCAAAGGATGCTGGGAAACGAGAAAAAGTAGCTTCATGGATTGTAAAAAATGCAATGAAAGCAAAACTTAAAGCTGGTGCTGGTGTTCGATCTTTTATGTCAATTGTAAAAAAAATACAAACACAAATAAAAAAATTAAAATCTAAAGACAATCGTACAGCTATAAAATACGCACATGCAGCCGCCAAAAAATTGTTTACAAATAAAAAAGGAATACGGTTGCCACGGTGTATTCCTATTCCAAAAAGTGGAGGTTTCTTACCTCTTATTCCAATCTTCGCTGGATTATCAGCTCTAGGTTCACTTGCTGGAGGTGCAGCAGGTATAGCAAAGGCTGTCAATGATTACAAGGCTGCTCAGAAAAATCTTCAAGAATCTGAACGGCATAACAAGATGATGGAAGCTGTAGCTTTAGGAAAAGGACTGTATATCAAGCCTCATAAAAAAGGAGCTGGTTTATATCTGAATCCTTCAAAAAACGAATGAAACGGCTACCCAGACGCCCTCTCACTAATTTAGATATATTAGAGCATGCTTCTGATATTCCACACTTTCGAGGAGTTTTCATGAGAGATGCACTACCTTTAAAACCACGAAAGATCGAGTGTGCTATAATAAATTTAGATAGTTCTGATAATCCCGGAACCCATTGGGTAGCCTACGTTAAGCATAATGACTACTGTGAATATTTTGATAGTTTTGGCAATCTTAAGCCACCGTTAGAATTGATAAATTATTTAAGGTACATGTCTATAAACTATAATTATGTACAGTATCAAAAGTTTGGAGCTGTAAACTGTGGTCATCTTTGTTTAAAATTTTTAAGAGACTATTGGAAATAACATTTAAATTGATAATGAAATTAAAAAACTTATCAGTACAAAAATGTCTTTCACTGTGTCAATAACTGGCAGAGGAGAATCTTTAATAACAAATTACTCGCCAACCTTGCAATTACGCGGAGAATATGAGTGTGGGCTCTTATATTTTTCAACTTTTAATTCTATCCCGAACATAGATGAAAGAAATAATAAATTTTATTACGGTAGTGATAAAGTTATCGAAATACCTGAAGGGTCCTATGAACTTCAAGATATTTGTGATTTTTTGAAAAGTAACATTAAAAATGCTGCGCTAAAATTAACTTGCAATAATAATACATTAAAAACTTGTATATACTGTTCCGAAAATGTGTACTTCGATAAAAATGATTCTCTTGGTAAAATTTTGGGCTTTGGTATGGATACAATAAAAGCTAATATAAGCACTGAGTCTCGGTATCCTGTCAGCATTTTATCAACAACTGTAGTGCGCATCGAATGTGATGTCATCAGCGGGTCATTTGTGAACGGGAAAGCAAGTCACATTATTTACGAATTTGTGCCTAACGTACCACCAGGTTATAGAATCATCGAAATACCTAAAAACTTAATTTATTTTCCCGTCAATCAGAGTTCAATCAACGCTATTAACATAAGGTTGTTAGACGCTGAAAATAAGCAGATCAACTTACGTGGTGAAGAAGTACAGCTGTATTTACACTTTAGAAAAAAATGATAAATTTTAATAAAACCCCATCCGCATCTACTGTTCAAGTCAGTTCTAAAAGATCCTCTCAGAAAAGAACACCGCTTCGTTTAAATAAGAAGCTAACCAAAAGCAATAAGGATTTTTTAAAACTACTGGGCTTGTTAAAATGAATATTTTAAATATTACTCAACCGGCATCGTACGATAACAGCATTGAAAGTTTCGAATATCATTCGTATAAACCATATGTAACGAGTTTTAACAAGAACGATGAAATACGAATACCTATTAATCAGCAAGATTTGTATGTGTTACCTGCACTCAGCAGTTTGTACATTGAGGGCGTAGTCAATGTGTATAAGTATAACAGTACTACTAAACAAAAAGAAAGAGTGACAAGTGTGCATTTTGTTAATAACCCAGCATTGTTTCTTTTTCAAGATATTCGTTATGAATTAAATGGTGTAGAAATAGATAAGGTAAAAAATGCAGGGATTTCTACAACTATAAAATCTTATCTTTCGTTGAATGAAAACGAATCGAAATGTGCAAAAGTTTGGGGCTGGTCACCTACAGGTACGACCAATGTCAACAATGGAGTATTCTCTGCATCAATACCTCTGAACAAAATATTAGGCTTTGCAGAAGATTATGAAAAAATTATAATTAACTGTAAACATGAGTTAGTACTATTGAGAAGCAATACAAATCTCAATGCTTTAAAACTAAATACCGATGAAGTTGTGGAGGATATAATAATAAATAAAATTGTCTGGCGAGTTCCGCACATTAAAGTATCAGACCGCGAAAGAATTAATTTATTAAAGCATTTAGAAAAAGATCGTCCCATTACAGTAGCATTTCGTAATTGGGACTTGTATGAGTATCCATTACTACCCAAAACACGTAAACACGCTTGGTCTATTAAAACCTCATCACAGGTTGAAAAACCACGATTTGTAGTTATTGCTTTTCAAACTAATCGTAAACATAATGCGAAAGAGTCTATGGCAGAGTTCGATCATTGCTTTATTCGTGATGTAAGAGTATTTTTAAATTCATCATATTACCCTTATGAAGGACTGAATATTAATTTTGCTGACAACAAGTTTTCGTTAATATACGAACAGTATGCAAGATTTCAGCAGTCTTATCATGGTCGTAGACCAGAGCCGTTGTTGAGTTTGAAAGAGTTCAAAGAAATTTCCCCCTTATTTGTTGTTGACTGTTCTCGCCAACACGAAACGCTAAAGGGATCAATTGACGTTCGTGTGGAAATAGAAGCAGATCAAGAGATACCTGATCAGACCGCCGCATATTGCCTTATACTGAACGACTGCATATTTGAATATAAGCCTCTGAGTAACATCGTTAAAAAACTATCATGAATAAAGATATTATAATAGTGGATGTGCAAGGTTTTAAAAATGATAAAAATGAATTCATATTAAAAGAATTAGTTATAGGCACATCTGAACACACTCAAATCTTTTTAATTAAACCTCCATATCCATTCTCTACACTGACTCTCGAAGAAAGGAAACATGTTTGGTGGATAGAAAGAAACAGAGGATACCGATGGAGTGAGGGATATATTGACTACAGAGAATTTAAAAGACTCATTAAACCTTACCTTAGAGAACGCAAAATCATAGTGAAAGGAGAAGAGAAAGTTAAATGGGTGCGTGAATTATGTGGTCATGAAAATGTTTTAGATATTAGTGTTAAGGGTATACCTAATCTAGAAACTCTAAGTAAACTTTACTGTAAAGATATGTTTGCATACAATTGTTTTAACCATATAAAATATTGTGCTTTGAAAAATGTAATTTGTATAAGAAAATGGATATTAGAAAATAAAATACCAATGTATGATTTTTTCAATAAATAAATAAGTGTACATTTAAAATCTTTTTTTCATTTACCTACCTAATTACGTTTTATATAGAAATAAAACGACATAATTCCTTTAAAGTTTAATTCATTAAAAGGTAATTTTATTACATTCTTATTTAATAAACCTTAATTACACAGTAAAAAATGTTTTTACATTTGTACAACTAAATCTAGCCTTCAAAAATTTTAAATGTAAGTAGGTATTATCTTTAAATGTATCTCTATAGGTTTATAAGTAACTAGAGATGTTACGCATAAAACCTACATGAGAACTTTAATTTACAAAAATAATTTGATTCAAAGCTTTAAAAACTATAGCTGTAACCACATATTTTTTTTGATATGTTGCTTATTAGACCTTCCGCCTGGTCCATAATCTGGTCCATGTCTTCCGACACCACATACTGCGCAGACAGTAGGGCATCCTCCGACGAGTCACCCAGCGCTTCTTGCTCTAGGTCTACTATCTCAATTTTAATTAGACGTCGTCCTTTCTTCGGCGGGCTCTTCACCACGAAGGACTGCTGCGTGTTGTGTGAGTGCTTGAGGAAGGACGATCTCTTCTTTCGCTTCCTCTTCTGCGTGTCATACGCCGCCTTCCGTATTTTGAGCACCAACGGCGTTTCTTCGTGTGGTGGCTCTACAACCCAAGGCGGGATCATCTGCGTCCATCCTTCTAGAGGGTCCTGCGCGTTTTGTAAGACCGGAGATGGTGAGCGCAGGTCTTCCACGAGAAGCTCGGTGTTCACTGACATGGCCTGAAACAAATAATATGAGTCATATATTTAAAAGCGAACAGATTCCTATATTTATTGTGTAAATACATTCAACTTATATTTAAAAAGCAACTTACCATCTTCGATGTTCTTATGAAAATAAATATACAATTGCAGTTAACACGAATATTTATACCTTTGATTTGTGATCGTGTGAGTTTGTATGTAAACCTATAGCTGACACAGCTCCTAAAATTGGACAAGTTAGAACTTGCTCCTGATGTCGATACCTTATTATGTTATGTAAGTGGAAACGTATTGCTGACAAAGCGGCAAACATGTGCCGCGATGCAATCAGAATTAGACAAGTTAGAACTTGTTTTTTGTCATTTATATTTTATAAATCCTCGCTGGCTATGAAGTAAAATGGTAAAAGGTAATTAGATTCAGAATAAAACAACAACTTACATACATACTATTTATTTAAAGTATTACTAACGTACCTATACTAAAATATATATTATAAAATTTGTATTCATTTATTTACTTATTACAAGGATACAGAACATATGTTTTAGACTGTAAAGTGATACAAAAATAAGCATAGATTTTGCTGAACACTGCTCTTTTAATTCTGAATTCACGATTTATAAACGAATCACACATATTGATAATTATACTTATAATATACTTAAATAACAGTATTAAAAAATTGACAATAAAGTGTTCACTAGGTACTCTATTATTTTTTCAACCAGTCCAAACAAAAAATCTCAGAAAAGGCTTGATTTATGTCCCCAGGACAATGTAGATATTTTATCTTTAAGTACAATGCGTTTATCGTCATTTGAAGATAGAGCAACTTTGTTAACGGCTTGCGTAAAAATCTCGTGTTTCAAAGACTTGAATAATACATTTTTCTTTTTAAGTGACTTATTAAGAAGTAGCACTTTATTATAATCTTTAAAATCCATTTTTTTTACTACAGATTTTTTTACCCCTTTTGCCTTTTTTATCTCTTTGTCTTGAGTTTTTACACAATATAACTTAGATCTCAAACCCACGAATTCAGTGATAAGTTGCCCTCCCATCTCGTCTTTAAATAATCCAGGGACCTTTTTGTTCCTCGGAACTATATTATACTGATTATTTTCCATGTAATTGCTTGTGTCAAAGTACTGTTGAAAATTGGATTTTATGTCTTCGTAAATGTCCGTTGCCTCGATAGAGTACAAAAAACTATCAGTATCGGTGTAACATAGTTTTAAATTGGAACCATAAAACGGTTTTGTAATAGAGTAGTGGAAATCATACATGTGATTTTTGGATATTTCGAGAACAGTGAATCCTATGTAAATAGGTTTATCTAAAATCACTGAATCAGGTTTCATTTGCACAGCTACAAAATTTTCTGCGAAAACCGTACAACTATGAAAATTTGGCCTTGAAATTTATTGCTCAGCTGTATAACATTTTTTCGTTTTATTTCTGGTGTCATTCCACTTATTGACTAAATATACGCTCAATCTTTTTTCAGTATCCTCTAAAGTTTTCCCAAAAATACTGTTATTTAATAATTTGAAAAAGTCCTGTTCAAATGTTGACTTAGCCTTTTGACGCAGTTCCGTATTCAAATCTATATATTGCTTAAGAAATGGGCTTTGTTTAAATTTAATTACTCTATGAATTTTTTTTAACAGTAAACCATGTTTGAGGCACGTTTTCAAATGCACGTAGTGAATTACGTAGTAAAATTTATCGTACAAATTTGGAATCAATTTAGGGTTTTTAGAACTGGGTGGTGTAAATTTTTGGGGACAAAAAGGTAAGTCATTGTGCAAGTCGTGTAGATGCTCTGGGTACTCTAAATCTACTTCTAAGATATAACCAAACTCTGAATCATTAGGTACATGAAGAATATTAAGTTCACTAATTTCCGTTTGGCTTATGAGTTCGAAATTTGAATAAGGCAAATAAGAACACATTGCATAACCATATAAGTTATTACAATCAATGTATAGTAAATAATTATCGGGCACAGACGGATCGTAATTTGATATGTACTTGTTATTTGCCTTAGCGTATCTAGTAGAGCACAAACACACACCACCACGGATTCCTTTTTGAATCATACGTAAAATTTCTAGATTTTCTATAAGTTCCAATTTTACTTTAGTTTTAAGTAACATTGCGTCAAAACTTAGGCCAGGTGCCGTCATGTAAAATGCAGGATCTAATCTGTAATTAATTTTACAAGTTTGACGAAAATTTTCAAAAACATCGGCAAGTAAAATGACATCCGTTTTAAGATATAAATCAGTATATTCGCCTAGATTTTTCAAATTGAACGTTGTCCAAACACATTGAGCATGACAATAATCTGACTCTGAAACAGTTTCACCGGTTAAACTACTGTAAAAACATTTTCGTGGTGGTAACCTGTCTTCATCAAAGCAATTCCAATTTGTCATATACTCATATGGATACACACCTTTACGTCTAAGTAAATCAAAATGTTCCATTTTAGGGAAAAAGTGATGTAAGTGAAAAAAATCATTTTTATTTAAATTTCCTGCAAGCTTTTCTAAACTAGTGCCTAAAAATTTAAATGAATCTACAAATCTAACTGGTATGTATTCCTCACGTCCTACACTAAAAAACTTTGTAAATGATATGTAGTTTTCTTTAGTTTTTGCTATAACTTTAATGTTACCCGGTGTCGCTCCCAACTGCCGAATAAATAAATGACTATCGTACCCGGATAAATTATGAAAAAATACTGGAATGAATTTTGGTACACAATATTGCAAGTTGCAGTAAGCATGAGATGCACCACGATACTTTCCTGTCAAATGACAATGATCTCTAACTTTATCGTCGAACAATAACTGATCACAAAGGAAGCAATATTTTGAATCATCAAAGCTCTTTTGCTCATCAGATGTTAGTGAAGTCATTGGAATTGATTGTTTTAAAATTTTGTGTATATTAGTTACATCTTCGCCAAGATATTCAAGAAACTTTTCAACACAATCCTGACCACGATATGACATGTATTTATTTTGAGAGCTATCATACGAACAAACAACGTAATATGCAAATGCGGCAGGCAAATGTTTTTGCAAAATGGATGTATTATTCGAGAGCAATCCATCACTACTTGATTCAGGCACTAATAAGGATTCGAAATCCGCATATATAACAAATGGCATATCTTGCATTCTATCGAAATGTTTGAATTGAATAACAGTGCCTGGATCAGGCAATACCGTCCGGACACCGCTACAAATATGAGTATTCAAATTTTGTTCGCTATTAAAAAATATCATACAATCGTCACAAAAGAAAATTTTTCCGTGATGTTTTGTTAACTGAGGTCTCAGTAATCTGCTCAAATTTTTTATTAAACAAATGTTTGTTTAAATTCACCTTTTTCTAATAGTAATAAGTTGACATGATGTTTCTTTTTGCTCTGCGTTTTATAGAGAGGTCCAACAATGTTAGACTTGTTTGCGAGACCGTACACATTAACGCTGATTTGGTGATTATTTTTCTCGAAAATCTTAATATCTGAAAACCCAACTGGATACGTCATATTTTGAATATTCAGAACATTCTCAAAGTGAGGATATGAAGATGTTCGGTGTGCATTGTTCTTAGCTGGAAACAATGCGGCTACTATGCACCATAAAAAGCAGAAGGAGTCATTATTTTGTATGTTAATGCAAGCATGCTTTAGTTTTAAATTTCGCGGCAACTCAATAAACCGGGCGGCTCTCAATGGATTATACTTGTTGATATTAACTTCTAAGTATAAATTTCTTACAAAAGACCAACCGCTATCTTTTTCCTCAAATTCGTCAATACTTGTTACAATGGAGCTAACAACTTTTGAAAACAGATCATTAAAATCATAATTATGATGCAACACAACATTTTGACCAAAAGCAAATGATTTGATTTCACTAGCGCTAGTTTTCGGTAACTTAAACTCGGCGAAAAATTCAAAATTCACCTTAATAGAACTATAGGTTGCCTGTCTTGCAGATAACAAGTTATGCACGCGAGAGCGAAGCTGAGACAGGAACTCAGCCGGCGGACACACGCTGACGTCATCCGTGTCGTCACCGCTATCAGCCATCGTCGGCACTCGAACCCTGTACGATGCGATTCGACTTCGAAATGCACTGCTTATTTTTTCAATTCCGTCACTTATTTCGATGGAACTATTATTTTTATGGATATTACTTCTCAAATGGGCTGAGAACGCTTTACTTTTAACGGATAAGTCACAAACTGTGCAATACACTGTTTTGCTTGCCATATCGTTAAGTAGGTAGTAGGAAGAATATAATAAAAGCGAATTATTATCCTAAGCTGCCAAAATCAGTGATATTTTATCGAATGGACTGGTTGAATAGGTATAATAATTCCTACTTATGTACTTATGTATTTTATTTTTTAATATTATATGTATAAACCAAATATTATTTATTTTTAGGGAATAGAGTTTAACTCATAATAAGTAAATGTTTTTTTTAAAGTTTATCTATTTATTTTATTTATTTATTTAGTACTAGTACTACTAAGTTAAGTTTTTTAAGTATCTTAAATAATATATTATAAAATTAAAATACAAAAAAAATATCCTAAAAATATAGAAGTTAATAAAAAAAAAATATCTCCTATAACTAAGTTATTACTTTTTCTTAAAGCTAAAAAATTTTCCTTCCTCGGTGAAGTTTTTTTTGCAGAGCTTGAGCGCCTCCTTAAGTGGAATCAACTCTGGAGCATCGGAATCTGCTCGATATTTCAGGGAGATTACCGCCTGTTCCCAGCGATCTTTGGGCTCCACCTTCAATATGTCTTTGGTGTTGTACACCTTTACTTCAATGTAAGTATCACCGTCTCTCTGGGCGGTGCGGCGCAGGACCCCGTCGGCGACACGCCGCGACAAGCACGACTGCAAGGGCTGGCTCTCGCTGCCTCGTCGTCGAGCCACCGCCTCTTCCTCACTGTCTGAGTCAATTTGCCACCCAGTTGACTTTGTTGCAGCCGGTGCAGATGACTTTTTTGATGTTGGCGCCTTCCTTTTTACCGCTTTTGCAGGTATCGGCTCTTTCTTGGAACTAAAAAAAAAACTGGATATAAATAAACGACCAAAGATACGCACACATCACATATCATATCATAACTCTTAAAATATAGTGTACGTCAAGATTACATGTTGAATAAACTTAGCCATAAAATAGTAAGTATGTAAAATGTAAAGGAAAAAATATAAGTACCTAAGTAATTGTTGTAAATGTAACTATAAAAGTGATATTTTAATAATAACAATCTAAGACTTAAATTTTAAAGTGTAAGTAAGTTTAATTAATACATACGTTACTTTGGAAGTCGTTTCCCCATCGGTGTCCGATTCGACGAAATCTTCCACGACCTGTTTTCTGGCGCCTTTGCTGCGCTTATTGTTGTAGTATTCGGAGTCCGACCTGCAAGTTATTATTACTAACATTAGATAATTAATAATTTACAGAATTTAAGATAAAATTTACTCCCGAATGAATTTAGATTTGATAAAAAAATATTTCCTTTTTATTTGTTACGTTTGAAACTCAAATTGAACAGAGGGCCGAGTGTAAGTTTGCAAATATGCAAACGTTACCATCGCGTTTGATATCATTGTGGTAAAGTAATAAGATCGAGATTTAAAACTTTTCACACAAACACGATAGTAACTTAAGCACGTTTACAAATTTACCTTATCGGATTAGTATTCATCACTAGAAAATCATTTAGTAAAATAACAACTTACGAACATTATGGCAATAGCACGGATCCTCGTTTTGCTCGTGTGAGTTGTACAGTGAGCTTGCGGTGATGGCAGAGCAGCTGGCTGATGGTCAGCGTGTGGGCGGGCGGGGCGCTGGCGCTGGGCAGGGGCTGGCAGAGTGCTCACGCAGAGAGAGGATGGAGCAGTCGGATGGATGACTGGCAAACCGCTGGTGACGTTGAGGCAGAGTGTCTTTGCTAATAGTGACGGAGCAGCACCACAATTTGTGACACTTATTGATCGGAAATCGTTTTAAATAGGTTGTTTTTGCTGAATCTTCAATAATTTCTTAATCAGGAGTGAAAAACATTTTATTATATTCGTGTGTTTATTATTTGAAAAATCTTCAGTTTAATGGAAAATTATATTGTAAGTAAAAAAAATGCGAAACTTTTTGTTGTTTTTTAATATTAAATATTTTATTTGACAGAGCACCACAAAAATTTATAAAATAAACTGGACCTGAAACTGAAACAGGTTCTTGTCACTCCTCATGTGATAATGATATACTTAAGTTAAACTTCAAACTAAATTTGTTCAGGATTATTTAGTTCCAAACTTTCTATTAAAATATAATGTATTAAATATAAATACGTGACGGTTTACAACCACTGGAAATCGTTATTACATATTTTACCAAAGTTAATTGTAATTATTAAGTATTTGCAAAATAAACATTTTATATTACGGAACGGAAGTAGTATCAGTTTAATGTCGCAAACTTGATATTCAAATAAGCCGACAATATGTAGTTAAGGCTATGTACATAATGGTTAAAATGGTAATGTCTTACTCTATTGATTTATTTTCACATTTGTGTATTTGAGGTATTTGAATAGTTTAAATGATTATTTTGTAATGATATCTAAATAAAGTTAAATTAAAAAAGTATGAATTTCTCGTAGTTCTTGAAGTAATGAAGTTTTGAATGATTAGGTAGGCATTTAAAAACTAAGAAGCTACTAAAACAACGTGAGCCATCCTTAAATAACTACCTATCTAAAAACAATGACTACTTAAAAAATGCAAAATTTTATCTTCATCACGAAATATCCACACAAACTCGAACCCACAGCATGCATTTAAGTCAGAGATAATAACCATGCGACTTATCGCAATCATCAAATAAAATCAAACACCAGAAGAATGTTTAATTTTATGAAACTATATAATAATATCCGTAAGCGCACTAATATTACAATAGGTTTGTAATTCAAAACAAAGCTGCATTGTGTACACACGGCTTTATCAGAGCTAAGGTCTAAATCTGCATCGTTGGTTATAATCGACTGGCTTAGCGGTGGTAGTAAATTAAACTTCAACGGGTTCGATTCCCTCAGATATAATATTACAATAATGGTTCAGAAAAGTTGAGATGTTTTATGAAACTATGTTTTATATATTTTATAATTATCATTAAGTTCGCTGCGCTTTTGTCATCGTTTGTTTTAGCTTATTGATATCAGAAAGCAAGTTTAAGTAAAAATATTTATTTCAGTAATTAGCACAGTTTACTAAGCTTTATGTACCTTAATGACAAAAACTTATGTTTTTCAAAAGTATTATGTAAAAAAAAAATGGATCAACGGATTAATTTATTGACTTTGTTTAACTTATTCTGATGTTTTGCATAAATATTTCATACTTATAACAAAAAGGTCATTGGGCATTTTGTTCGAACATTTGACCTACAGCGTACACAAACTAAATCGGGCTAGGTATGTAGATAAATGTGTCTGCTACTCAGTGGTATGGGTCACATTCTTGCAGGACACGTTTAATTTTTTATCATTATGTCACAGCACTTTAATTAAAAATAAAATAAATAAAGATAATAAAACGTTTATTATGCTTGTACCACACATTTTCACAATGCTTAAAGTAAAAACTTCTGTTTTATTAACAAAAGTTTAATAACATTAAACATACAATAAAACACTTAATGTAAAATAACTTTTTTTCTGCCGGTCGGTACATAAAAAAAATAATACATATTTTGAAAAGTGGGATTGAAACTTCAATTTGAAACTGGTTTGGTCTCTGTACGCAAACATTCATCAAGTGGGTCAAATATGCCCAATAACCTTTGTTATTTCGGTTTACAAGAGATCTAAAAGTCAATTTGTGCCCAAAAGAAAAAAATACACTTTTAACGAAACTGATTATTTTATTTATTATTAACTGGGCTTTTTGACGATATTCAGAGAATATGTGTTTATGAAATCAATGATTGTATTTCATGAAAAATTAAATCAAAAACCTTAAAAGATAATAAATATAAAAATAACGAGACAAACCGTGTGCTCTAACTAGTTTATGTTGCGAATTTATTCTCACGGTGGTAATGTGGCTTACCTATTTGCTTACCTTACAAAAGTCAATACCACTGCATAGATAAACGTGATAAGTGAATTATAATATTCAATTTAAACCATTCCTTAACTCAATGCATTATGTGCGATTTTTTTCAATCACACAGTTTGAACCATGACGCAATGCACTTGCATTCGAGTCATAGTCTTGTCGTCCGCGTAAGTGAACAGTGCAGTGCAGGTTATGAGAAAACCCGAAAACTGGATAGATGGGCGGTCACCCATCTCTCGATGGCAGCATAAAGTGGTAATCTTTTCGTTGTTTTAGGTGTCGCCAACCTAATTTGGTCACCGGCACCAGTTACCTGTTGAGTTCTTTGGAGGTATATTTGCCTTATCTTTTGAATTATCATATCTGGGTGCCAACAACCACTAGGTGAACGGCACGAGCAATCAGCCGAAGAATGATAATTTCCTCAGCTTTGGCATTGACTATTATCCGATGTTCTTAATCGTATCGTATCGTGATGGAAATTCATTTCTGAGGTGCCACCAGCCAATGGGCGATGGGCATGAGCAATCGGCCGAAGAATGATATTTTCCTAAGCGTTATGATCGAAATTCGTCTTCAGGTGCCATCGACCAAATTTGGCCACTGACACGAACAATCAGTCTAAAACAAAACGATAAGTTCCATAATGTCAGCCGCCGAGTGTGATCCATTATCGGTTTAAGCATCGTGCATAAATCAGTGTTACTATATTATAATGAGTGCAATACAAATGATTTGGTGTGCAGTGAGCTTAGCAGCATGTAAGTTTTACATAAAGTATATTTTATATTTATTCATCGCGAGTAGGTAGGAACTAGGGAGTTTAACCATATTTTCATACATTTAACTGGTCTTCCTGAAACAGTTTTTACTACAGCGATCGAGGTGATTATTGGGCTGTTTGGAACACTTCACGACAGGGATCGAACGGACGTGAGAGACCTGGAGTGAATGTGTTCCAGAACGCCCAATAATCACCTACTGTGATGGGATTAATTATTATATCGATAATTGTTAATTTAAATTGTCTTCTAATAAAGACGTGGTGTTGAGGGCACGAAAAAATTTGTCTTCTATAGAAGACCGTAGCGCTCAAAAGGTTAACAGATCCGGGCACCTCGCAGATTTTCAGTGGTGGGGGGGGGAGTGGTTGAGAAACAAAGGGGCTGAAAAGCGATTGAAGTTATACAATTTACAGAGCTCTGGATTTGGTGTGGTAAAGTAGCAAGCCAATTATGACTCTTCGTATCCTCATGGCTGAGGGTCGCGACAGCATAAAGTCACTCGATGTTTGAGGGCTCTCCACGAAGTACGGTTTTCGGTTATTTGGATAGATGTTTGCATGTCGGTTTGGCATGTATCTAAATCGAATATAACATTGACAGGAATTTTGACTGGTGGAAAAGTAGTGCCAGGCGGCATCAAAATGCGCGAAAAAGTGGTAAAGCTTGATGCCGCTAGGCACTACTTTTCCGGGGCTAGCTCTTAGTATATACGCTCGCCTCCGATTCCGATGGACGCGCAACTTAAGCCTGCCCATTTTGTATTATTATTATTAGACATAAATATTAGATCATATAATTTTTATTCTTTATCCTTACTTAAAGCAAAACGTATGAAAATCTTACTTCTTTTGTTACAGAAAATAATTCTTTATGAATAAAGTATTACTATTTTATAATAACTTTTTTTCAACCTGCACAGCAGGTAAGTAAAGTACTTATAGAATTTGTTAATAAGTAACGAAGTAGACAGAAAAGGAGCTCGTTTGGTTTCAAAATTGTACCTACCTTAGTTGGTGGCTCGGTGAGCTCTGTCGCGTTTAGCTCAAATGAGGATGATGATGAATTTGTCAAATGGATATATCAATTTTGTATACTACCATTGTACAATGGCGGACTTAATGCCTTAGGCATTCTCTACCAGGCAACCTTAGGGTGATGTGGAGACTGTGTGGTAGGGTGCACAAACAGGGTAAATAAGAAAAAAAAATAAGAAATAATGTGATATAACTATACTTAGTTAAAATAAAAATACTAAACAATTACTACAAATAAAACTTAACATACATACCTACTGACATATAAATATAGTATATAAATAATTATTAATATAATAATTATATGAATGAAAAGATCTTTATTTAAATAAGCTCACATAATAAGCATTTTTAAATCGTCATTTATTTTTTACCCTACCACCCATTATGAGTTATGACGTCTTTTAGCTGACAAGAAAAATGGGCGCAAAAAACTTGTCAACGTTATCAGATGGAACGATATTTATAAAGGGTCCAGTATGTGGTTTCGAATGACGCTGTAGCGACCCACGCTGTGGCGAAAAAATGTCTGTGTGGTACGCTGGATAGAAAAATCATTGTAGCGAAACCCACACGGTCGAATGACGCGACAGCGACAAAGGACATCAGGCACATGAGACCCAAAAGTGTATAAACATAATTCTGTTATCTATAAACACTTTATGTTACTAGAATCATAAAACAGCAGCAACATTATTTTTTAACTCCTTCATTTAGCTTTAATTATATATTGAAAAAAAACAAAAGCATATCAATGAAACGGACATCTTTGTCAGCGATTCTACAAGTCTCCCCAGGGTTGCGTTCCTAAAGTTCGCTCGACGACGGACCTTCACTCCGAGGCGTGCGACGTTCGTCATCCGACGTTTACGAACGACATGTATACAAGAATTATCTAATCCAGTTATTATCTTATTTTCTGACCAGTTGGAGAAAGATTTGATATGTCCAATAGATACAATAAGATAAAATTAAGTAATTCTGATCACCAATAACACTATAAATTAATTAAACAAAATCTCACATCAAAAAACGCGTCCGACAAGTCAAACGTTTCCCGCCTTTTTTCCAAAACCAATGTTTATAAACAAAGAAGACGTGTCAACTGTCCAATAAAACGTCAGAGCGAATTTCACCCGCCTATTTCGTGGGGTGACCGGTGCGTTCGCCGGGCGACATTTACGAACGGTAAGAGTGATCGTCGGACGATCGCCTCGGTGGTTTTAGAACGCGTACTATGTCATCGAGCGTCGTCGAGCGAACTTTAGGAACGCACCCCTGAGTATATTTGTTCTGTGGCACAAGTGATTGCGCATTAAAAAAAAGGAAAAAAGCGCGGGAAACCTTCAACTAAGCGGTTGTGTCTTTTGGCTTTTTTTGATTTTTTCACTTAATTCTTTGTAAATAGTAGGATCAGATAGTGTAAATATTGTTTATATAGTGTATATATTTAGTATTAGTGTTTTTGTATTATATTTGCAGCGATCTGGTGAGTTATTAGATCTATACTTTTATGAATGATCCGGAGGACCCTGGGGGGACAGTCCCCCAGGTTTCTCATAATGTAATTGTACCATTCGATGAAAGTGTGGGGGGTATGGACACTGATGGTTCTCTTTTTGACTCTGACGCTTCTGTAAATAACCCAACAAAACGTAAAAGAGTAGCGTCACGTAAAGTTTGCAAACATTGCAACAAAAAGAGGAGGCATCATAAATTTGCTTCTAATGTTTTGACTGAAGTTGACTGCCATTGCGATATTAGTGAAAATAATTCACCAAAAGCCTTTAAGATTCCCACTATGTCCTCAGCACCTCAAACACAAACAATTAATCCAACTCTTGATTCATCAAACAAGTCTATGACGCGCCCTGTAGTTGGTAGGGAAATATATGAGGCAACTGATGCATCTCCATACAATGTGCACATTCAAAAAATACAGTCTACGCCAGATGAAAATGTATCTTTGCATCCAATCTCTTTTGGTCGATTCTTAAAAAAACATAATTGCCAAAACATTGTAAATGGATCTCTGAAAAAAATTGGTAGAAACAGACTGGTAATTTCATTTGTTAAATATGATGATGCAAATAAATTTCTTACTAACCAGGCCTTAAAGGACAGTAATTTCAAAGCGTTTATACCCACTTTTTCTGTTACTCGTATGGGTGTTGTAAGAGGGGTTCCGATAGATTGGTCTGAAGAAGAAATCTTACAAAACATTTCTGTACCTATGGGCTGTGGAAATATTTTAAAAGTTAGGCGCATTAACAGGAAAAATTCAGTAAATGGTAATGTCACGTTCACTCCTGTAGAGACAGTAGTACTCACTTTTGATGGTCAGGTGCTTCCGAAAAGAGTGTTCCTGTGTTATAACTCTCTTCCTGTAGACCTCTATATTTTTCCCACTGTCCAATGCTTCAATTGCTGCCGCTTTGGCCATATAAAAAGTCAATGTAGATCAAAGCCTAAATGTTTTAAGTGTGGAAATGACCACTCAGGTGAGAGTTGCCAAATTGATGAAGATGATGTTACTTGCTGCCTATGCTCTGGATCTCACTATGCCACCAACCGGAAGTGTCCCGAATTTGCCAGACAAAAATCAATAAAAGAGTCTATGGCCAATAATTGCATTTCTTATGCTGAAGCACTTAAGCTTCACCCTCCAATCACAAAATCATATTCTGAAGTTCTTACATCCTCCATTGCTCCCCAATCACAAAGGTATAACTCTAATTCCAATAAAACTACATCTTACAGAAAAACAGTCTTTATTCAACCTAAATTACATAAAATTAGTTCTAAAGGCTATGACAAAGAAACTCATGACATTTTAACTAAAGATTATAATATTCCATTGCCAACAGTTGGTACCTTAAATGAAAATAACCCTTTCTCCAATATGTCGACTAGAGACCTTATTATTGCCTTGATAAATTTTTTGTCCCAAACAGAAAACCTGTCTGAACCGTCCAACGCTGCACCTAAAAATATAAATATTGTAAATAAACAACAAAATGGATCATCTGTCATCAATCCTTCAGTGGAATTGCCAAAGTATTAATAATAAGAAAAGTGATTTACTTCACTTAATTAATGTATATAAACCTGTAATTATAGCATTACAAGAAACATGGATTAAGCCAAATAGTATTTTTAATGTTTCTCATTATTTTCCTTTAAGAGAAGATCGTTCAGACTCCCATGGTGGTGTAGCTCTACTAATTAATGATTATGTTTCCTTTCAGCTTATTCCTATTACCCATAGTGTTAACCTGTCAATCATAGCCGCTTCTATTAATAATATCTGTTTTGTTTCACTATACATACCTCATCCAACATCCTCTGTGTACAATGAACTCGATACCATCATCTCTCAACTCCCAAAACCCATTTTTATAATGGGAGATTTTAACGCTCAACACCAAGCATGGGGCAGTGCCAAATCTAACTGGTGTGGTACTAGAATTTTAGATTTTTCAGAACTAAATAACTTTTGCATCATAAATACAGGACTTCCAACACGGCGAACATTGCCTCATGAAGGCGACAGTGCGCCCGACCTTACAATTTGTAGTCCTAATCTAGCTTCCACCTTTACTTGGAGCCCACTATCTTCGACATTTGGTAGTGACCACTTTCCTATTTTAATTGAATTTCCTTCAACTATAATAAAAAATCAAAGTAGACGACCACCTCGTTTGAAATATAAACTTAACCAAAATGACAGTGACAGATGGGTAATGTTTATGGAGCAAGTTGAGCTAAAGAGCTTATTAGATCATCCTGAATTAAGGATACGGAATTCAGAGTCCGATTTAGGACGAGAAATTTAGTCGCCAATTAGACCGTCCGATATCACAGCTTAACGATCATACAGTAGTTACACGAATGTACTTGCGCAGAGCAACGGAGGGGAAAATACAGTGACCGTAAAAATACATGTAGGTAGGAGGTATAGGTAGGTAGTAGGTATGTGTCATTTTCAATGCTAATCTGAACTAGGTTTATTAATGTAGGTACTAGGTACTAGTATGTAATTTGCGAATAACTCATCTAATAACATACATAAAATCAAGTTTAAAAGCAAATACCAACAGATGACAGCTGTCAAACTTAAAACAGCAATTTTTACGACTTTTAAACGATTTTTACACAAAATATAAAAAGTTTAAAAGATTAAGGGGGGATGGAAATGAAATACAAGGAACTGGGGGCTTACCATCAGCAAATAAGAAACCGTTCACTTCAAAAGCAGGCCTTAAAAAGAACTGCTTATGACCTGCTTTTATACTAAGCTTTGAGGTCATAGTATGAAAAAGTAAGGCAGTTTAGTTTAAGTCCTGCTATAAGAGCTCATAGTAAGGCCCCTGAAACGGGAAAAAAATCATTTAACCTATACGTGTGGGGTGCCTATGGATAGGTCTTTTAAAATGACATTGAGGTTTCTAAAAGTATTTTTTCTCAAAGTCAACCGTTTAGAAAATATACACTTTCAAAGTGGTAAAATGTGTGAGTCCCCCCCTCTAAATTTTAAACTAAGAGAGTGAAAAATAAATCAATAAAATATGTTGTAGATCTTTTTAAACACTATTTTTGAAAACTGGTTTGAATGAGACATATTTAGTAGTTTTAGAGATATAGCACATTTTCCAAAACCGTAAATATATTATTGTCGTTTATTCAAACACTATGAAAAACAAAGTTATTTTTGCAGATGAAAATTATACTACGGAACCCTACTGCGCGTGGCCCGACACGCACTTGGCCGGTTTTTTTTAATTCAAAAAAGCAAATCACAGAGTTATTATGCCCTTGTACACTTAGTTTTGTCGTTGCGCCAACTGTCTATCTAAACGAACGGCGGCTTTTTTTTCACCAACATAAAAAGCGTTGACTGACTGTATACTCTTTAGGCTGTGGTACTACTGTATCGGAGCAGAGCGTCCTGAATGCGATTACACTGTCCTAAGTGCTTCCGATTTAGCATCCTTAACGCCGGAGACCATTTTCTATCCTAACTAGGATCCTAACTAGGATCCTACCTTCCTGAATGCAATTACACGTTCTGAATTAAGAAGCGACTTCATTCCGGATCCTTAATTCAGGATGATCTAATAAGCTCTTAAAGGTTTCTTCCCTTCCTTCTATACAAGAAAACAACCGGACACAGAGTGCCGAGGCTTTTGCCTCAGTCTTGTTAGAAGCAGCTGACGAAGTTTTTCCAAAGAAAAAACAAATGGGTATATTCCTTCCCCCCCGTGGTGGGACAGTGAATGTACAAGAGCAATAAAAGAGAGAAAAGAGGCCGAAATAAATTATAGAGATAATAGTTCTTCCGAAAATTTTGATAAATTGATACAAATAATGAATCAAATCCGCAGTCTATTTAAAAAAAAGAAATGGGAAGGTTGGAGGACCTTTTGTTCATCTATATCACCTGACATTTCTCCTTCCGAGGTTTGGAATAACATTCGTAGGTTTCGATCTGCCTTTAAAGAACGAGTCCCAAAATGTATTGATGAGGGTGTAGCCGAAAAATTTCTGGACAAATTAGCTCCGCCATTTTTTTCCTCAAGAACTGATACTATCATCACCTCAGTTAACCTGTCGCAGTAGTATAGAGGACTTAAATAATCTTAACTTGCCATTCACTTTGACTGAGTTGAAAGGTGTGCTGTCCTATGTTAAAGATTCAGCTCCTGGTATCGATGGTATTCCATACTCTTTTCTAACTCATTTAAATGACAATAGTCTAATTTACTTGTTAAATCTTATTAATTCTGTTGTGATGTCTGGCGAAGTCCCACCTTCATGGAAAATCCAGGAAATTATCCCTATTTTGAAATTCAACAAGCCCTCATTAGATCCTAATTCATATAGACCTATAGCTCTCTCGTCAGTCCTATCTAAGTTGGCAGAACACCTAGCCAAGATCAGGCTGGAGTGGTTTGTAGAAAGTCAGGGGCTGCTGGCTCCGAGCCAATATGGGTTTAGAAAAGGAAAGAGCACAATGGACAGCTTAGGCATTATCACTACTGATATAAGATTAGCCTTTTCAAATAACGAATTTTTACTTGTAGCTTTCTTAGACATTTCTGCAGCATATGACAATGTTGATTTACAACTTCTCAAAGATAAATTAGATAAGCTTCAGGTCCCACACCTATTGAGTAATTTTATCATTAACCTCCTTTCAGAAAGGCAAATACAAATTAATTTTAGTGATTCAAAGGTAAAATCTAGACTGACGTGGAAAGGCCTGCCACAGGGTTCTGTACTCAGCCCAATTCTATACGCCATATATACTCATGACCTTGAATTTTCCATCGCTGAAAACGTGAATGTGTTACAATATGCGGATGATTTAGCTATCTATGTATCTGGCCGATCTATATTTAAATTAACATATTTGTTAAACAACGCTCTGAAGCTTTTAAAAACTTGGTTGTATAAAAACGCATTAAGTCTCTCTGTAAGTAAAAGCTGTGCAGTTTTATTTACTAAAATGCGCAGTCCACCTACATTTTCAATTTTTTATGACGGTCAATTAATGCCCTCAGAAAATGAATTTAAATTTTTAGGTTTAATATTAGATTCGAAATTAACAGGTTTACCACACTGCTATTATGCTTCGGCACGATGTGAACGATTACTTAATATTTTGCGATGTCTTTCTGGTGTTTGGTGGGGCGCCCACCCTTTTAACCTTAGGCTTCTTTATAACGCTATCATCAGAAGCATCCTGGATTACGGGACTTACTTTTTAGAGCCGTGTAGCTTAGTTGCCATAAGTAAATTGGATGATATCCAATCTAAATCACTACGACTCATAGGTGGAGCTATGAAATCTAGCCCACTAAATGCTCTTCAGGTCGAATGTGCAGAACCCCCACTAAAGTTAAGAAGGCAAATGTTGTGCGACAAATTCCTCTTCCGCGCTTTTCAATTTTCGAACCATCCTCTATACAACAAATTACAAGAATAATCATAAAAAATTGAGACCTCTTCTTTCTGGACCAATAAGCCTCCCCCATGTCTAGTCGTGAGTTTTCGTAAATTTATCTCCCTGCAAGCCCCTACTCACCGATCACAATACCTTCCTTTGTTCTCTGCAAACTACCCAGCTCTGGTTCTTGAACCTAATGTCCTCTTTAGTTTAAACTGTTTAAAAAATGACCAAAACCCTGATGCGACCCTAAGACATCTTATGGATGGTGACTGGCCGGACTGGCATTATTTATATTGCGATGCATCTAAACACTCTGATTCTGGTTCAGTTGGAATTGGTGTCTTCCATCAGCAATATAACATCCATCAAAAAATTAAACTTCCACCTGAGACATCAGTTTTCACTGCAGAATGCTTTGGAATCCTAAAGTCACTAGAATATGTCCTAATAGCAAAACTTAAAAAAACAATTATATTTTCGGATTCCAAGAGCGCTCTTCAATCTCTTCAAAAATTTCCATTTAAATCCTGCTTAGCTTCTGTTTATATTATAGAGTGTAGACAGCTGTTATTAACTTGTAAAGAAAATAGATATGACATTCTGTTTGCGTGGATACCTGGCCATCATAACATAAAAGGAAATGAAATTGCCGACAAGCTTGCCAAGGACGCAATAAATTCTGGTGATATCTTCCCTTATAAAAATATAGTGCCGGATCTCATTTCTCTTCCCAAAGAGAATTTATATGTCTGTTGGGAAGATAAATGGAATACTACAAGCCTTACTAAAGGAAAAGCTTATAAAAGAATTCAACAAACAGTTCCTCTTAAGCCATGGTTCTCTAAAATACAGTTAAGTAAATTTGCTACATCCAGTCTTATCAGAATGCGTTTAGGTCATGTTTGTACTGCATCCCATCTTTCTAGAATAGGAATCCGCAATAGCAGTGTATGTGCTTGTGGTGCTGGTGACGAGGACCTAAATCACATTTTCTTTCAATGTTCGCTTCATGATTGCTCCTCTTTTTTAAATTCCCTTGTGTCCCTCCGTGTTCCTCTCCCTACATCAATCCCAACCCTGTTGAGCTGCATAAATCCAGACTTGTATAGTATAATTTCTAAATTTTTAACTGAAAATAATATTAAATTATAACCTTCATTTATATTACCTACTTAATTACCTTTATGTAAATATTATACTATTCATTATTTTTAATCTATCTATTTCACTAATTATCCTGCCCCTGATCCTATTATTTTTCCAAGATCTTTCCTAAATTTCGATCATTTCCTTTATTATTAAAATTCCTTGGTTTCCCTACCTTTACTACCTACTTGATATTGGCTAATGCACAAACCGTGCGAGCCAGAAAAAAAAAAAAAAAAAAAAAAAAAAAAAAAGAATGTATGCCGGCTGTCAGTCAACTGTCAAAAGTGTTTTGTTCACAGATTTTCCATTTGATCGGCCCCCTGATTATCTAAAATGAGCGACCGATCTCGATTCCTAAATTATTTCGAAATCGTCGCGCGACCTAGTCACTGATTTGGTATTATGTATGCGATCGCTGATTAATTTATGCTCGTGAAGATCTCCATAGAAACTAGCGCCACTGGCAACGGGTGGGAGCGACTGAAAAGTATTTTTACCGAAACTAGTCTGTGACTGTGTATGTGTCTGACCATATGTGCTCTGTGGACATAACCTTTTTGTTTTCGCTTCGAATTTTGTTTACATTTTTTCGTCTTCAAAATTGCAAATTCCGTGTAGGTATTAAAGGACAGGCCTTTTGTTTTACATTATAGCAATTTTATTTAATTTTGGTTAAAGGTAAGGCTAAGAATTTAACGAAAACCAATCAGAAATTACATTTTGTCTGGTTTCTGTTTGACAGAAGAAATCGCGAAATCGTCGCGGTCGCGTCGCGGTTTCTGAGTTAGATAATACGAATTTCGGAGCATTTCCTTACAAGTGCTCGTATATTTTAGTTCTTTAGTTGTCCGTTGGAGGCAGCACTCGTAGAAATTCGATCGGTGGCACGAAATCGAGTTTGACAGCGACGATTTCGTAATTATGACCGGTCGCTAGGTGGTTTTTAATAAGATAATCAGCCTGCGGCTGGCTGATTATCTAAAATGAGCAACCGAACTCGATTCCTGAATTATTTCGAAATCGTCGCACGACCGAGTCACTGGTTTGGTATTATGTAAGCGATCGCTGACTAGTTTATGCTCTGTTTATGCTCGTTAAGATCTCCATAGAAACTAGCGCCACTGGCAACCGGTGGGAGCGACTGAAAAGTCTTTTTACCGAAAGTAGTCTGTGACTGTGTATGTGTCTGACCATATTATGTGCTCTGTGAACATAACCTTTTTGTTTTAGCTTCGAATTTTGTTTACATTTTTTCATCTTCAAAATTGCAAATTCCGTGTAGCTATTAAAGGACAGGCCTTTTGTTTTACATTATAACTATTTTATTTAAGTTTGGTTATAAGTAAGGCTAAGAATTGAACGAAAACTAATCAGAAATTACGTTTTGTCTGGTTTCTGTTTGACAGAAGAAATCGCGAAATCGTCGCGGTCGCGTCGCGGTTTCTGAGTTAGATAATACGAATTTCGGAGCATTTCCTTGCAAGTGCTCGTATATTTTAGTTCTTTAGTTGTCCGTTGGAGGCAGCACTCGTAGAAACTCGATCGGTGGTACGAAATCGAGTTTGACAGCGACGATTCCGATCGCTAGGTGATTTTTAATTAGATAATCAGGCTGCCGAGCTTAAAGCCGCGTTGACATGATCAAAGTATACTTGGCCCAAGCAAAGAAAATATATGCCCAAGCAAATTGGACAAAGTAGCTTTGATCAAAGTATACTTGGATACCCGTACCTTGATTACGTAAGGCTGTTGCTGCGATTGAAAACGCAGTTGCATTGCTGCTTTAAGTAAGATACTACTTGTCACATTGGTTATTAACTAAAGCAGCAATGTATAAACTGCGATTTCTCTCAGAGTTGATTGCAACAAAGTTAGATATTTCCCCCCCCCCCCCCCCCCCCGTTGACACGATCCAAGTATACTTGGACAAAGTAGCTTTTTGTATACGGCGACATCCAAGTGATCAAAGTATACTTGGACCGAGTAGTTTGGATGACTACTTGCACGCAACTTGGACCATGCTCTTGGATGAAAGTAGAATATCGTCCAAGTTTACTTTGATCAGAATATTGATCCAAGTGCGCTTTGATTGCTCGTTTACATGATCCAAGTAGCGTCCAAGTAGAAATTCTCTATGGCTTTGAGTTATTAGCGAACGAATTCGTGTCAGTTTGTACGAAGCTTCATTATGAAACATAATTCTACCCTAATAAATTACTACTACTGTGGTAAATAACTAGTTTTACATCATTTTATGAAATAGGCCCCTAATTAAATACTGATGGATATTTACCATGCGTGTAGGATAGGCCGTGTATGTGCCGGCCTAGAATAGCACTACCCCCTATCATCCCGTGGGTGTCGTAAAAGGCGACTAAGGGAGCATAGCCTTCAAGAGACGGGCAGCAGCGTCTCCAAAAAACCTTGGCCTACTGCGATCGCCAACCCGCCTGCCAAGCGTGGCGATTATGGCAAACCCCCCCCCTCATGCATAATGGATCAAAAAATTGGCCCCCAGTCCCCGGCAGCCCCGCTATTCCTAGCTACGGTAGCGGCTACGGTAACGGCGGGGCAGGGGGTGCTAAGAATCCCCGGGTGCGGCTCGGCTACCAAAAACGACGACTACTGCACCTGGCAACCTATAACACGCGCACACTAAGGACCGACGCGAAGTTAACCGAGTTGGAAGAAGTTATCAGCAAGGTACACTGGGACATTATCGGCTTATCTGAAGTCCGAAGAGCGGGAGAGGACTCGATAATCCTCAACTCCGGTAACTTGCTTTACTACCGGGAGGGCGACCAACAGTCCCAAGGTGGTATCGGGTTCATCGTCCACAAGTCCCTTGTCAACAACGTGACTACCATCGGAAGTGTGTCGACCAGGGTGGCGTACCTTATACTCAGAATATCCAAACGGTGTTCGCTGAATGTTATACAGGTTTACGCACCGACCTCGACACACCAAGATGACGAAGTGGAGGCTATGTATGAGGAGATCTCTAAAGCCATGCATAGCTTCAAAACCCACTACACTGTTGTGATGGGGGACTTCAATGCTAAGTTGGGGAAACGATGCGGTGATGAGCTGAGAGTGGGGCAATTTGGAGTTGGGCAACGGAATGACAGAGGCCAGATGCTGGCTGACTTTATGGAGAAGGAGAACCTCTTTATGATGAACTCCTTCTTCAGAAAGCCGGAATGCCGGAAGTGGACCTGGGTCAGTCCGGACGGTAAAGTCAGAAATGAGATAGATTTTATCATGTCGACGAAAAAGCAAATATTCAATGATGTCACTGTGATCAACGCTGTTAAGACGGGGAGCGATCACCGATTGGTACGTGGCACATTGAATATCAACCCAAAGCTGGAAAGATCTCGACTGATAAAATCAACAATTCGACCATTGCCGGCCCATATTCAAAACCCCGAGAGCTTTCAACTCGAACTCCAAAACCGCTTCGAAGCCCTTGAGAACAGCATAGATGTGGACGATCTAAACAACATGGTGGTGGATGCTGTCCGTACGGTAGGGTCCAAGCTCTTTAAGACCCGCCGTCCCAAGATAAAGAAACTCTCCGACCACACACTCCTACTCATGGATCAGAGACGTGAAATGAGGCTCCAGAGTTCAGTAGATGCTAATCGTTATCGGCAGCTTAATAGACAGATATCTAAGTCTTTGACGAGCGACCTTCGCCAATTTAATACGAATCGTATTAAAGAGGCCATCGAGCGGAATAAAGGCTCCAAAGTGTTCGCGAGAGATCTGTCTATTGGGCAAAGCCAGATGACGAAGCTGAAAACTGACGACGGACGCATCATTTCATCAAAGCCTGAAATCCTGAGGGAGATCGAGAGCTTCTATGGGCAGTTATATTCCACGCAGACACCTGTTGAAAGCAAGGCTAAAGACCCCAGAGCCAAGCTTACCCGACACTATACCGAAGATATCCCGGACGTCAGCCTGTGCGAGATTAGTATGGCTCTCAAACAGCTGAAAAACAACAAGGCGGCGGGTGACGATGGAATCACTACAGAACTTCTGAGAGCGGGCGGTAAGCCGATACTCAAAGTCCTCCAGAAGCTCTTTAATTCCGTCATCGTCCAGGGCAGAACGCCAAAGACATGGAACATAAGTGAGGTGATCTTGTTCTTTAAAAAGGGTGACAAGTCCCTCTTAAAGAACTATAGACCCATCTCGCTTCTGAGTCATGTCTATAAGCTGTTTTCGAGAGTCCTTACGAATCGTCTCGCTCGCAAGTTCGACGACTTCCAACCTCCCGAACAAGCCGGGTTCCGAAAAGGCTTTAGCACCATAGACCACATCCATACGCTGCGGCAGGTTATACAGAAGACTGAGGAGTATAATGAGCCACTTTGCTTGGCGTTCGTGGACTATGAGAAAGCCTTTGATTCGATTGAAACCTGGGCGGTGCTGCAGTCTCTCCAAAGGTGCCAAGTGGACTATAGGTATATCGAGGTGTTGAGGTACTTATACCAAAATGCCACCATGACGATCCGAGTACAGAACCAGAACACAAATCCTATCCAACTGCAGCGTGGTGTGAGACAGGGAGACGTTATTTCTCCGAAACTGTTCACAGCTGCGTTGGAGGATATCTTTAAGCTCTTGGACTGGAAAGGACTCGGCATCAACATTAATGGCCAGTACCTAACACACCTTCGTTTTGCCGATGATATAGTCCTTATGGCTGAGACCATGGAAGACCTGAACACAATGCTCGAAGATCTCCGTAGTGCTTCCCAAAGAGTGGGTCTTAGGATGAACATGGATAAGACGAAAATTATGTCAAATGCCCATGTTGTACCCTCTCCAGTTCATGTTGGGAACACTACACTTGAAGTTGTTGACCATTACGTATACCTAGGACAGGCAGTCCAGTTAGGTAGGTCCAACTTCGAGAAAGAGATCTCTCGTCGAATCCAACTCGGGTGGGCAGCATTCGGGAAGCTTCGAAAAATCTTCGCGTCCGACTTACCTCAGTGTCTCAAGACGAAAGTCTATGAACAGTGTGTGTTGCCAGTGATGACCTACGGCAGTGAAACGTGGCCGCTAACTATGGGTCTCATAAGGAGGCTCAAGGTCACTCAGCGTGCAATGGAGAGAGCCATGCTCGGCGTTTCCCTACGTGATCAAATCAGAAACGAGGAGATCCGCAGGAGAACTAAGGTAACCGACATCGCTCGAAGGATTGCTCAGCTGAAGTGGCAATGGGCGGGACACATAGCGAGAAGAACCGATGGCCGTTGGGGCAGAAAGGTTCTGGAATGGCGACCGCGCACCGGACGACGCTCCGTGGGTAGGCCCCCGACAAGGTGGACCGACGATCTGGTGGAGGTCGCGGAAAGCCAGTGGATGCAGACAGCGCAGGACCGATCGTTGTGGAGATCCTTAGGGGAGGCCTATACCCAGCAGTGGGTGTCGTGTGGCTGATATGATGTGTAGGATTCGCTAGTAGTTTATTTTCTAGTTTCAAATTGGCGACGCAATGAATAGGTACTAAACGAATAATTTTTCTCTTTGCATAAAACGATAGGTAATTTTACTAAATTAATAGGTAGGTGAAATCGAGCGCATTTATAATCGAGATTAGTTTAGACGATTGAACTTCACTAGCTTGACAAATAAAACTGGCAGATAATTTTAGTCTATGGTATATTGCAGCCATTTGTTACCCTGCCAAAGTTCCCGTGAAAACGTCTTTTCAAAATGCTGAAATCGGCTTCAGGTACACTAGCCAATGTCCTGAAAAGGTCTTTGGTGCCGGCCGTGAGGGTCAGTGCAGTGGTTCCTGCTAGAAGAGCACATGGTGCTCCAGTGGAATCTGATGAAGAATTCGATAGCAGGTTAGGCTTTTGCTTTTGACGTTATGTAACTGGAATTGATAATAATCCTGTCGGAAAGTTGAATTCGATATTGTATGTTGTAAAAACTAAGCACTATTATTATACAATAATAATAATAAACACTAAGCGCAGTTTCCTGCACTACTGTTAAACATAAATTTGTGTACTTCATTTCTCATAACATTGTATCTTTACATAACCTTGCTGTAATTTGTTTATCACAACTACAAGAAAATGTCTCAGTCTCAGTCCAATAGTACCTATAGAAGTCTCGATTATTTAGATATCTTCATTTTAGCCATAGTACTTAAAAGAGGTGCTGTTGATTAGTGGATCAATACCTATCTACAATCTCTAACCTTATCAATTGATTAAAAATTTTAATAAAGAAACAAATTAATAGTGTGTAGTTAGGGTTGCCAGATGGTCGGGATTCGCCTGGATTCTCCCGGAATTTCAAGTGATCTCCCGACTCTCGAAAAATCTAAAAATCTCCTGGAAAATCAGCTGTTCCGAAAGTTCTCTAGAAAGTAATAATTTTCACGGATGAAACCACAGATTACAAGATTATTGGATAAAACATACTAAAAATCGTGCTGCGCGGCCATTTTCTTCAGGCATTTAAGTTACATTTTTATTTTCAATAGTTCTTTCTCCCGACAACAACCCCAAAATCTCGACATTTTCAAATATTCTCCAGATATTTTGGACTTCCGATCTGGCAACCCTATGTGTAGTGTACATTATGCACTTTGCTCATACACAAATTGCTATCGGTTTCAGATATGAAGCTTTCTTCAACAGAAAAGACATTGATGGTTGGGAAATCCGTAAAGGAATGAATGACCTTTGTGGTATGGACCTGGTGCCGGACCCAAGGATTATTAAATCCGCTCTTCACGCCTGCAGGAGAGTCAACGACTATGCCCTTGCAGTCAGGTTCATCGAAGCTTGTAAAGACAAGTGTGGACCTAAAGTAAATGAAATTTACCCATACATTATCCAGGAGATTAAGCCTACTCTAACCGAACTTGGAATTGACACACCAGAGGAACTTGGCTATGACAAACCAGAATTAGCTTTAGAGAATGTTTATGAAATGTAAGGTTGTCGATGATATCAAAATAAGGTGTAGAAAATTTGTATAATAGTTTTGTTGTCGACTTTTATTTTACTTTTAATTGTGAGAAGATACATCTTCAACTCAAGTATTCTTGGTCTACCATGCAAGATCACATGATTTTGTCTAAAGTATGAAACCTTAGAGAAATACTTACTGTTTTATTTCACTCTTTCCTCTTGGACAATATTCTTTTCGCTGTAGCTAGGTTACGTCTGTTATACAGGGTTATTTGTAAAACACCAACAATCTCGCAGGTGTAGATTACTATTAGCGATGGGCGATTACTACTAAAATAATTGACGACCTCCGTGGTCGAGTGGTTCGCACGCCGGTTTTCAAGGCGTCACCATCTCTTGAGGTCCCGGGTTCGATCCCCGGCTGGGTCAATGTAGAAAATGAACTTTTCAATATTGTCTCAGGTCTGGGTGTGTGTCATACCACCGTTGTTTCTGATTTCCATAACACAAGTGCTATAGCTACTTCCTTTGGGATTGGAGCAAAGTATGTGATGTTGTCAAATATCAAAATATCAAATTGAATGAGTAGATTGTTCAGTTTAGTCAATAACAATTGATGTCAATCTATTGTTATAGACTCACGGCACGCAGTCATAGCAGACATAGCCACAGAATATATACTCTAACTAATGTTCTATTGTGTAAATGTTGATATCCATTGAAAGTACATTTAATGAGCTTTCAATTAATAATTGTTTGATTTTATTAACATGACAGTTACCATAATTAAACGCTTAGAGTTATTGCTTACTCCTCAATAAAAGGGAAATAAAAAGGGCGACCCCATTCAGGAAATGTGGGTAAATTAGCTATCGAGATGATGGAGAAAACACACTTAACAGTTCAATAAAAAAAATGGAATACCTTAGATGGATACTATTGCCCATTAAGTTGCTCAAACATTGCAAAAGAAATGAGGCAATGTTGCTCAGAAACTGAATCTCAGTAATTAGCAACATACATAGCCAACAGTCTCTAGAAACTGTTGGAATACTCGTCGAACAGAATCAATTTCTGAGATTCAGTTTCTGAGCAACATTACATTGCCTAATTTTTTTGCAATATTTGTCAAATACATAAGACAGTTCTTTCATAGCCAACAAGTTATCGATAGCCAACAACATGGCTTTTGCCCACGTTGTTCCACATTATCCAATCTGTTGTTTATCATCTTGGGTCAATAGTCAAAACATTCAGGAACCTGTTGATGTATTATATCTCGATTATGAAAAAGCTTTCGACAAAGTACCAATCGGCAGACTTGCAAAAGCTGGAACTAAATTACATAAAAGCTTTTCTGAGACAAAAAACATTCCGAGTAAGAATTGGCGAAACATTCTCAGACAAAAGAGATACTCAAAGTGGTGTGCACCAGGGGTTCGTACTTGGGCCAGTGCTGTACATAATCTTCACTTTCGACTTATCTAAAAATTTGAACTGCAATGTAAGCATGTTTGCTGATGATACAAAAATATTAACAAATCCTCTTGTAAACTCGGAACGACTTGAAAATGATTTGACTCGATTGGCAAATTGGTTAAAGGAATGGCTTATTAACCACAACATAGACAAATGCACAGTTCTCCACATTGGGAATCGTAATCCCCACAACCCCTATGAAATTGGTGTTCCACTACGACCAGTAGAGAGAGGTACAGGTAGACTTAGGAGTACATATTGCTAATGATCTAAAATGGGAACATCATATCACCACTGTGACCAAGAAAGCTAACAGTTTCATTTACCTCATCCAAAAAGCTTTCGCGTACTTAACACCTGAAACTTGTACTATTATTTATTCTGTGCCTGAAATGATGCTGAAAATATACAAAATCTATGTAATGCCGATTTTAGAATACGCTTTTCAAATCTGGAGCCCATACTTCAAGAAAGATATTCAATTACTAGAAAAAGTTAGGTTCTCCAAAGTCCCGAAAGCCTTGAAGAATAAACCATACGAGGAAAGACTAGAATCACTGACAACAACTTTAAAAGAATGTGGGGTCTTAATAGAAACATAAAATCTTGACGTGCCGGACTACAGCTGGGCCACAAAAAAAAAAGTTGGAAATCTGACTTTTTGACTATGCCATGATGAAGTCGATAATTTGTCGGAATTTGTCGCCAAAAACCAGAATTTGTCGGTCTTGCGTTTAGGAGATACGTGTGGCTCAGCTGTAGAGACGTCTCTACAGCTAGGCCACACAGATCTCGAAAACGGAAGGTCGTAGCGAAAATCTGATTACTCGTATGTGTAGCCGGTAATTTGTCGGATTTTGTCGCCAAAGACCAGAGTTTGCAGGTCTTGCGTTTAGGAGATACGTGTGGCTCAGCTGTAGAGACGTCTCTACAGCTGGGCCACACAGATCTCGAAAACGGAAGGTCGTAGCGAAAATCTGATTACTCGTATGTGTAGCCGGTAGTTTGTCGGATTTTGTCACCAAGAACCAGATTTTGTCGATCTTGCGTTTAGGAGATATGTGAGGATACGCTGTGGAGACTTTTCTACCTGGATCTTGAGAAAGGAAGGTCATAGCGAAAATCTGATAACTCGAGTGTGTAGCCGTTAGTTTGTCGGAATTTGTCACCAAGAATCAGATTTTGTCGATCTTGCGTTTAGGAGATATGTGAGGATACGCTAACGACCTTTCGTTCTCGAGATCCAGGTAAAAAGGTCTCCACAGCGCATCCTCACATATCTCCTAAACGCAAGATCGACAAAATCTGATTCTTGGTGACAAATTCCGACAAACTAACGGCTACACACTCGAGTTATCAGATTTTCGCTATGACCTTCCTTTCTCAAGATCCAGGTAGAAAAGTCTCCACAGCGTATCCTCACATATCTCCTAAACGCAAGATCGACAAAATCTGGTTCTTGGTGACAAAATCCGACAAACTACCGGCTACACATACAACTAATCAGATTTTCGCTACGACCTTCCGTTTTCGAGATCTGTGTGGCCCAGCTGTACAGACGTCTCTACAGCTGAGCCACACGTTTCTCCTAAACGCAAGACCTTCAAACTCTGGTCTTTGGCGACAAAATCCGACAAATTACCGGCTACACATACGAGTAATCAGATTTTGGCTACTACCTTCCGTTTTCGAGATCTGTGTGGCCCAGCTGTAGAGACGTCTCTACAGCTGAGCCACACGTATCTCCTAAACGCAAGACCGACAAATTCTGGTTTTTGGCGACAAATTCCGACAAATTATCAACTTCATCATGGCATAGTCAAAATGTCAGATTTCCAACTTTTTTTTTGTGGCCCAGCTGTAGTCCGGCACGTAAAATCTTGCATGTGCCAGCACCAACGAAGGGAGAAGCAATGGAAAGTAATACAAAAATAAATGTATGAAATCGTATTTGGGGTCCTCTGGGATCTGGGGCCCTATTTTTGAATCGCTCGGCTAGCGTCGAGCGCTCTTTTCTACTGATTTTCGTTCGACATCCCATACATTTGAGTAGATTTGTCGAACGAAAATCAGTAGAAACGAGCGCTCTACGCCAGACGAGCGATTCAAAAATAGGGTCCCAGGGTGCTTAGGGAATACCTAACCCAAAAGATGAGACTTTTTGATACACCACATGGTTTGACTTACGCAGTAGTAGACGATTCACGAATCCCTTTAGCGGTATGAGGTGCGCGGCGGGAAAAAAACGGGGCGGCGGCGGTGGGAGGCGCAGTCACCCACTCTCTAAAAGTCTCATTTTTTGTGGCACTTGAGGCCTTAGATAGGATTGTTTGATCGTGGTAGAAAAATCACGTCTGCAGCATGGATGCGCATGCGCTGACGTCAGCGCAGCAGGACCACCTGAGGGCCTAGTACGAGTTGGTTTTTTGTTCTCACTTCACTTTGCGAATAGTTAACTATCGTCTTCTCTCTTTCACTCGTTCACTCACTCGCATGATTTCATCTCTTTCACACGCTACTATTCGCAAAGTGAGGTGAGAAACACAACTCATACTAGGCACTCAGTATAGGAAAGTAGTCACCAGAATTATAACGTGAATATCTCCAAAAGTAAACCGCCCGGCACGTAACTTGGTAGCTACAAACACTATGTTTTGTCTCATCTTTGTCTTGCCAATGCCAAGTTATATGCCGGTACCTATACTAGAGCACTAAATCCCATTTCTGAAGCACCAATAGGCACAGGCAGGCGTGCAAAGTTGCAAGCTTCTACGAGGTGGTGGTCTCTAGCGTCGCTGACGCCGCGCCGGTCGCCGGGCAAGTATAATGCAAAGAGTAAAATAATATATTGGGAAAAGAGCGCCCACTCGTGGCAATTTTTTGAAACACTGATTTGAAAGGCCATCAGCGCCTCTGGAGGTTTGAGCGGAACTAATGACAAGAAATGCGTGAAAATATAATTTTGCTGAAAATGTTTTTTCATATACATATTTTGTCATTTTTTGTAATATTCTTGATATAAAACAAAAAATATTAATTAAAAATAATAAAAGCTAAACAAAAAACACATAAAATAAAAATGTGACTTTCGCTGGACTTGAACTCGGTATTCCTAGAACGATAGTAGTCCTGTGTATGCGGTGGAGGCAGTTGTGGTAATCCGTTAGGCTACTGGGTCGTTACTACGAGTGTTGAATTTTATCATTATATTGTAATTCGCTCAATGACCATACTAAAAAAACCATTTCATCTCTTAAAAATAATTTTGTTTTAAATCACTTTACTTACCCAGTTAAGAAGGCGACTTTTATTGTACTATCCAAAATTTTATTTTGAACATTTTATATTATAAGTACGACTGTAGAGACATCTTTTGGCAAACTTGAAGAATGAATTTTTCATGTATATTTTTTGTATTTTTTGTAATATTCTTTATAAAAAACTAAAATATTAATAAAAAATAATAAATCGAAATAAAAAAACGATAAACAATAATGTGATAATTCCTAGGATCGAACTCGGTATACGTCGAACGATGGCGGTATTGATGTACGGTGGTTGTGTCGTAATCCTCTACACTACCAAGACATTAAGTTAAGTGACGAATTCGCATCATGATCAAAAATAATGATCAAAAATGACTTTTCTTTTCATCTTTTTAAAATAATTTTGTTTTAAATTACTTTATAGCTATTTGAAAAGGCGATTTTTATTGTACTGTCTTCTTAATTTATTTATTTTATTTTGAATATTATAATTAGTCCGACTGCAGAGACATCTTTTGGCAAACTTGAAGACTTTGTTGTAAAAGTTGATGGTTCTAACTTAGAGATGACGCTCCCACTTGGGTTGTTCTAAGTGTGCCCCCCCTGGTATAATGCCATGCATCGGACGTTAAATGGCGTGGCAAGTTATTGGTCATAGGAAAAGAATAAAATTTACGTAAATACTTTAATGATTGCAATATTCACACAGTCATACTCATATTATTTACAATCACAAATTATCTTAACAACATAATTGTGCTTTCCATTCATTATCCTATTAGGGACGAAACACAATTTTACACGACAAAGAGTAAACAAAATAAAATTCAATAATAAACTGAAAACAACAAAAATTAAATAAATATCTTAAAAAAAACAAAAATAATAATATTATCTACAATTAATAAATATAGTTAATCGCTTTTGTACTCTTCTATAGTTCTAACTTATTGACTAGACCCGACTATAATTTAGTTACATTATCTTAAAGTTTAACACAATTTGTCAATTTAAAAATGTCGATGACTATAAAATTGGAGAATAATCTGAACGTACATAAGTTTCAGATCTTAATATCGTACAGTACAGCTAAGATTGAAATCAAATCTATACACATTTATTTCCAACATTTAGACACCAACTTTATTAGGTGTCAACCCTGCGCAAGAATTATATTCATCTGTTACAGAATATACAATATGAAGACTATAATTACACAAATTCTAGATAAGTATATTACAGTTTTATTCGAAGTAAATGTTCCATCCATAATTTATAAGTTTCACAAATTCCATCAAAGACTAGAAATCACTCATGACTCGAAAGACTAGAATAAATAAGTAGATGTGTAACAAACATAATTTTTAAATTAAATAAAACACAACAACATATAGACATAACAAATTCGTGTATAATAAAAAAATAAATTAAGGAATGTATATTCTTAATAAATTAGTTAAGATCACTCGCACTCTATAGCAACTTAAAAGCGCAATACGAGTCGGCAAGTAGATGTTAATAAATACTGTGGTCGTAAAAACATATTGCACAAATCTCTCCTTTACTAAACAGCGATTTGTTATACATGGGCTCAATAAATTAATCTCCTCATATACTATTAAAGTCATAAGTTAGGTATATTCGCACGGCGACGAAAATAAGCCTAGTCATAAGCGTGCCACCCTGGAAATTGGTGCCCTCCAGGCGTAAATAGCCTTACCACACACGCGGGGCTCTGTGTGGTGGACAGTTGTCTTTCCCTAGCTAATCGTGGGAACAAAATGGTTTCAAATTTTTTTAATAAACCTGGCTGCGGCGATAGAGCTCGCCACTCATCACGCGTAACTTGTTTCTCTCGGGGCGAAAAGCGGGCATCGGAGACCCGTTTTGCTACGCTGAATGTATGTGGAGCGATGGAGGAGAAAATGGATGAGGTGTGTTTGATTATGGAAGAAAAGAAGTTGGATGTTTTATGCGTGAACGAGACGAAAAGAAAGGGCAAAGGAGTCTCAGAACATGGCCCGTTTAAAGTTCTGTGGTCGGGCGTTGCCGAAAATGAGCACGCGAGTATGGGCGTGGGACTCCTGCTGTCGGAAAGGATGATAGAATGCATGACTGAGTATGAGTGTGTTAGTCCCAGACTTCTCTGGGTTAGACTCAAAGTAGGATTACTTCGGATACGCGTCATTGGCGTGTATGCTCCCGATATATCCAAGTCAGCAACGGAAAAGGAGGATTTCTGGAAAAGTGTGGAAGATATCTTGAATGAATGCAAAGATAATGAAAGGATAGTTATGCTTGGAGATTTTAACGGATGGGTAGGTGTGAGAAGAGAGGGATGTGAGGGAGTTTTAGGAATATATGGAGACAAAAGAGTAAATGATAATGGCAGGAGTTTGATTGAGGTATGTTTAGAAAAGAATCTTGTGGTAACGAACACCATGTTTGACCACAAGGAAATTCATATGTACACTTGGCAGAGAGGGGAAAAGAAGAGTATGATCGATTTTGTGATTGTTGATGAAAGACTGAAGGGCAGAGTTGTAGACACCAGGGTCTTTAGGGGTAGTAACATTGGAACAGACCACTTTCTTGTAGTGTCTCGGGTTAGTGGTCTGTTCAAAAGTTGGCGTCATCGTCCCACAGTGTCAACAACGGAGCTGACTAGAGTAAAAGTTGAGAACCTGGATGAAGTGGAAGTGCAAAAGACATATTTGTGCAAATTGAAAGAACGATTGGGAAATGTGGCTGAAGTGAAAGATGGCAAGCTTGAGGAAGTTTGGGAAAAGTTTAAAAAAGGTGTGACTGAAACAGCTGAGGAAATATGTGGAGTGAGTAAAAGGAAGAATGCTCCCCCAATTAACTGGTGGGATAGTGAGGTAAGACAGATAGTGAATGAAAAGAAAAAAGTATGGCAGGATCTGCTGGCCATCAAAGCCAGTAAAAGAGTGAATGCAAGTGTTACAGAAGATGATGTTGATACAGTTGCAAGGGAGTTTAAAAGGATTAAGAAAGTAGTGAAAGAAAAAGTAGACGAAAAAAAGAGAAAGATGAAAGAAAAGTGTGACTTCAAACTCTGTGATAACTTTCGAGACAATATAAAATTGTTTTGGAAACAAGTGAAAACGTCTCGAAGTGGATCACATAAGTCTAAAATGAATGTGATAAGAGATGAAAAAGGTGAGCTAGTGACAGATGAAAAAGGTGTACTACAGGAGTGGATGAAATATTTTGAGAGTTTGTTTGAGGCGGATGGCTCTATGCTAGAAGCCTCGGATAAAAGGGTGGAAGACGAGGAAGAGACAGAAGTGGATGAAAGAGATATATATATGGATGAGATTATTAGTGCAATGAAGAGCATGAAAAAAGGGAAAGCAGCAGGATATGACAGAATTACTGTTGAAATGCTGAGAGGTGGGAAAGAGCTGGTTGCGTCCTGGCTGTGCCTGATCTTTAATAAATGTTGGAACAGTGGCAAAGTGCCGGAAGATTGGCGTAAAGCCGTGGTCGTGCCGCTGTACAAAGGGAAAGGGTCACGGCAGGATGCTAAAAACTACCGCGGGATCAGTCTTCTCAGCATTGTCAGTAAATTGTATGCAAAGGTACTGATTGAAAGAGTGATGCAAAAAACTGATCAGAGTATTTGGGATGTGCAAGCGGGATTCAGAAAGGGAATGGGATGCACGGATCAGGTCTTCTCCTTGAGGTGCTTAACCGAAAAACACCTGGCTAAGCACAAAAAGGTTTACTGTGCCTTTGTGGACCTGGAGAAGGCCTACGATCGAGTTGACAGGAATGAGCTATGGAAGGTGTTGTCCGAATACGGATTGGAGAGCAGACTGATTCATGCACTGAAATCTCTCTATGAGGATTCCCGTGCATGCGTCAGGATTGACGGCGTATACACTGACTGGTTTGGCATCTCTAGGGGTGTCAGACAGGGATGTGTTGCGTCACCATGGCTCTTTAATCTGTTTTTGGACAGTTGTATGAAAGGTCTGAAAGAACGTGACTGTGGGGTTGTGATGAATGGGACTCAAATCAAGTGCCTTCTCTACGCTGACGACCAAGTTATACTTGCGTCTTCTGCGCAAGAGTTGCAGGAAATGATGTCGGTTATGAATGAAGATTTTGTGAGAAAAGGGATGAAAGTGAATGTAACTAAGACTAAAGTGATGGTGTTTGAGAGAGATGAAGAAATGACTGACTGTACGGTAATGTTAGGTGGCGAAAAAGTGGAACAAGTCCGTGAGTTTGTATACTTGGGGAGTTTGTTCACAAGGGACGGAAAGAGTGAGGAAGACATAGAAAGACGAGTGAAGAAAGGAAATTCGGTGAGTGGTGCTATACACTCGGTTATGAGTAGCCAAACCGTTTCTGCAAAGGCGCGAATGGCTATTCATAACGGAGTGCTGGTACCGACACTGATGTATGGAAGTGAATCTTGGGTATGGCAGAAGAAGAATGAAAGCAGAATAAATGCGGTAGAGATGCGATCGTTGAGGAAAATATGTGGAGTAAAACTGAGTGATAGAGTGAGCAATGAGGTGATTCGCAAAAGGTGTGGTCTGAAAGATGATATAGTGACAAGAATTGAGAAAGGAATGCTCCAGTGGTTTGGTCACTTAGAGAGGATGAATGAAAGGCGAATCACGAAAGAGATATACTGTGCGAATGTGGAGGGAACGATTGCACGAGGGCGTCCCAGAAAAACCTACGCGGACCAAATAGAGGTTATTATAAAAAAGGCTGGTGTACGCAGTGACAAAAACCGCAGGGCATGTATGAAAAGATTGATGGATATGAATGAAGCGAAAGAAGTGTGCAAGGATCGTAGCAGGTGGCGATCCATAGTCTCTGCCTACCCCCATGGGAAACAGGCGTGAGTGTATGTATGTATGTATGTACGAAAATAAAATTTCCGCCGCGCCGTCCATGGCACAGGGACCCTATTTTTGAATCGCTCGATTGGCGTCGAGCGCTCGTTTCTACTGATTTTCGTTCGACATATGGCTCTATTTCGAACGTTTGAGCCATATGTCGAACGAAAATCAGTAGAAACGAGCGCTCGACGCCAATCGAGCGATTCAAAAATAGGGTCCCAGATGCTCATAGGAATACGTACGCCATTGGACAAAGTCACAGAATACAACGGATAGTTACAGTCAGTGGCACGAATCATGAAATCGGGTGGGGATTGCGCGGAACGCGTATTTTGGGTATGCGTTGCGGTGAGGGGCGCGGGCGGCGGGAGAGGGGCGCGCGCTATTGGTCGCTCACAAGAGCACATGCGCGAACTTATCCCCACTCCGTCGAAAAATTTTCATGATTCGTGCCACTGACTGTACATCAAGCGTTTATTTTTGGTTATAAAAATAGCAACGGTTATTGTGGAAAATTGCAGGTCGTTTTCCTACGGATTTGAATCTTGCGAACACCATTGAAAATACAAAATTCTCGAGAGCTTGTTCCTTAATGAATATAATATAGTAAAGCGTATGTTTACGTTGACGCAAAGTACGTTTTACGTATGATATACTCTTTAATTTCCTAGCTGGCCTAGCACAGATCAACCAGCACTTTCTCGGATAATGCTCGGTAGCATCTTAGTAAAGAAAGATATAGCTCGCGCAACATAACTTAATAGACAATGAAGCTTGCGCAGTAGCAATTTTCAGTACAAAAATTGTAGTGCGCAAGTCACGTGGTACTAAAAATTGGGTCAAGTTATGTTGCGCGAGCTGTACTAGCAACTCATCGACGTTGTATTTACAAATCAGGGGTTTTGCATTAGCTGCTAACCTCGTTTATAGAAAGCCCTGAGGATAGTGTTAGATTTCATGAAGACGTTTGTATCGACAAGACTTTAAAAGGTAGTATACTTTCACTGCAGAATTTGATAAAAAATACGACACGAATTAAATAAAATTGACTAGTAACATTGGTCAAAATATAAAAGCAGTGACTTCTTTTCTCTCGTTTCATTTTAGGCAACACGTATTAGAGTAGTATTTAACTGATTCGATTTCTTTGTACAAGTTAGATTAGATTAAAGATATTCAAGGTCTTCCATCCAATATACAAGAAATAAGTTTTTTGCCAAAGAAACATGGGTTAAAAGACGACAAAAAAAATCTGTGACACAACTGGCATCGAGTAGTGTCATGGGAGATATAGTTTTATCCATGGCACTACCGGTAGAGTCACGGGAGAGAAAAAGTTCCCATGACACTACCGGTAGTGCCACGCGGTAGTGTCACGGGCAAAAAATACCCGTCAAAAAAACTAGTAGGGATATAAGATGAGTTAAATAGCACTGTTTAGCGCGTAGTTTAGCGACGTTAGCGGGTAACGTTAGCGGGCGCGGCCCGTCGGAGCTAGTTGGTGTCGGCGTCGGGGTCGCCGGCCACCAGGGTCAGCAGCTAGGAGTCCGCCACCACCGCGTCGCGCTCCGCCTTCACCTGTTGCTGGAAACGATACAATATTTGATTAAACCTATCAAGTTATTAGCTTGTTTTTACACAAGTTGCATAAAGTCTGTTTATCGTTACTTGTCCTATTTGGTAAACAATCGTTTTTAAAATAGAACAAAATGGTTTTCCACACACATTTTATTTATTTCACATTTACAATTGGAATCAGTGGAATCAGTTGGAATCAATAAACAATTCGAGCTCCCTTGAAGGCTTGAGCTCATTTGTAGGCACGAGCTATTTTGATAGGTTTAAGCTCTTTGGAAGGCTCGAGGCGTGGCTCAGAGAACTCACGTCTCGGCTAGGCCAGGGACTCTGAGCCTACGAAGCTCACTGAGTCCTGCCAATCCGCCTCGAGTCTTCAAAAGTAGAACTCGAAGACTCGAGTCTTGTACATCACTACCGTAAGCTCCGCGACAATATTCATCACGATGAAATGCATGGCACACGGTCGGAAATGTTGTGCAGAGCGAGGATCAGAAGATTATCGCAAATAAAATTGGCCGGAAGGTTGAGAAAATCTTTTACTTCCGGTTAAAAATCACTTTTGAAGGACTTATTAGAGAGAGGAGGAAGGACACACTATTATTAGAGAGAGTTTACATAAGTCTGTCAGTTCTGTAATGGACGAAAGTACTTGAAAGACAGTGTCAAAGATGGTCAGCGGATACCTTTTCCTACGTCATGTGACATCTTGACGAAAATTATTATAAACGTTTTGAAATATTAGTGTGTTTGAGAATAAATAAGTGCCAAAACATATCTGGCCGGAAGTCCTTTAAAATGATTTTTAACCCGGAAGTAAAGGATTTTCTCAAGCTTTCGGCCAATTTTATTTGCGATGTTCTTCTGATCCTTGCTCATAATAACTTTTCTGACCGTGTGCCATGCATTTCATCGTAATGTCATATGACGTAAGCAAAATTGTGGCGGGCTTACGGACTATTTGGTGGGTATAATAGAAAAAAGCTTGTTACCATGGCCTTGGTGAGCACGGTGGCGTCCTTGAGGCTGAGCACCTGCAGCACCTGCCCGTCGGCGCCGCCCTGCAGCATGACCTGCGCCACGCCGCCGCCTCGTGGTGGGTATACTAGTACAAGCTACGTTACCATGGCCTTGGTGAGCACGGTGGCGTCCTTGAGGCTGAGCACCTGCAGTACTTGCCCGTCGGCGCCGCCCTGCAGCATGACCTGCGCCACGCCGCCGCCTCGTGGTGGGTATACTAGTACAAGCTACGTTACCATGGCCTTGGTGAGCACGGTGGCGTCCTTGAGGCTGAGCACCTGCAGTACTTGCCCGTCGGCGCCGCCCTGCAGCATGACCTGCGCCACGCCGCCGCCTCGTGGTGGGTATACTAGTACAAGCTACGTTACCATGGCCTTGGTGAGCACGGTGGCGTCCTTGAGGCTGAGCACCTGCAGTACTTGCCCGTCGGCGCCGCCCTGCAGCATGACCTGCGCCACGCCGCCGCCTCGTGGTGGGTATACTAGTACAAGCTACGTTACCATGGCCTTGGTGAGCACGGTGGCGTCCTTGAGGCTGAGCACCTGCAGTACTTGCCCGTCGGCGCCGCCCTGCAGCATGACCTGCGCCACGCCGCCGCCTCGTGGTGGGTATACTAGTACAAGCTACGTTACCATGGCCTTGGTGAGCACGGTGGCGTCCTTGAGGCTGAGCACCTGCAGCACCTGCCCGTCGGCGCCGCCCTGCAGCATGACCTGCGCCACGCCGCCGCCCAGCGACAGCGCCTCCAGCGCGTCGCCGCCCTGCTCCACCTGCAGCCCCGCCACACACGCGATCACACACACACACTTACTTAAGGCACTTTCCTGACCAAAAATGGCGCCTTTATTTAATAAGTTATTAACAGAAAAGGATTTTAATAAAACTTTTCGTGAAATTTTAGTATTTTCAGAAGGTATCACTAAATTCCCTCGCAATCATTCGTAGAAATAGATAGCAAACGTATCAAAAACGGCCACTTTTAGCAGTTTTGCTTTGCTAGTTCTTGTCAGCTAAAAAAGTCTGGAACGGGTGGTAGGAAAATATAGACGATTCAAAAGTACTTAATAATTAAGTTTATTTGAATAAAGCTTATTTGACTTTGACTATACTTCTATCAGTGCCTACAAGAGAATGTAATAATACCTTCTAAAAATCCTAGACTACGAGCCCTAAAAATTCCACGAGAAATTTTAATAAAATTATATATTAGAATTTTATTACAATATTAAATAAAATTCACCGCGGTGCATATTTCGGTCAGAAAAGCGCCTGAAAATCCTTTTCTATTAAAAACTTATTAAGGTGGCACCCTGAACGAAAGTGGCGCCACGGTCAATTTTATTTAATATTATAATTCTAATACACAATTTTTATCATATTTAACGGGAATTTTTAGGGCCTACAGTCTAGTATTTTTAGACGGTATCGTTACATTCCCTCGTAGTCACTGCTAGAAGTAGATAGCGAAACTGCTAAAAGTGGCCGTTTTTGACACATTTACTATCTACTTCTACGAATGACTAGGAAAGCATGTAGTGATCCTTCAAAAAATACTAGACCATGGGCCTTAAATCTCCACGTAAAACATTATTAAAATCTTTTTATTTTAATAACTTATTAAATAAAAACCTCTGAGGGCGCCACTTTCGGTCATACAACCGCCTTAAATAAAAACTTTAAAAGACAGCACCACTTTCGGTCAGTTAAAACTAACGTGCCTTTTTCTATTGTTGAATTAAATAGATAAATAGAACAACACGCTTTTTGAGATTAGTTGAAAACAGACAATATTTTTTCTGTATAGAAATGAATAAAATATCTTCAAAAATAATAATCAAGCAGTGACCGAGAATAATTTCGTACGTTATTCGAATAATGTCGCAGCGTTTCGTACGTTTTCGTGACACATACTACGCGTTCACTTCAACATTGCCGCTACCTCCCGGCCCGCTTCATCATTCCGCACCCCCTGTGTCGCCCTCCCGCGCGCCTCCCCAGGCGACGCCGGGGGCGCGGTATGAAGAAGCGGGCCGGGAGGTAGCGGCAATGTTGAAGTGAACGCGTAGTACCTATCGGCCAGCTTAGATAATATCCAATTTAAAGCAGAGTCAGTCATGGTTCATGGCTTCAAATTGTGAGCTTGACTTTTTTAACGAATAAATTAATATCAAACTAAAATTGCTGGCTGCAAGTTCTTGGTTTATAAAAAAAGAAAATGATACACACCTGAGCATGCGGCAAACAAAGACGACACAAGCTGTGCAACGCTACAATGAAACAAAGGACATCGAGTTGCACGTTTATTGACTAGCCGGCGACTCGCGCTAACGAAACAATCAAATCACAAACACAACATTAGTGGCTATCTATTCAGTAGCAACACACATGCAAATACAAAATATAGTACACTTAAAAACTTAACACAATTACGAAATCAAAAGAATTGCTCCATTCAACACAATTTAATCCTTAAATTGCACATTAATAATTTCAGGGGTCGAAACTGTTTGCAGTGTCAAAAATACTGATTTTACTGACTGTAAGACTCAAAAATACTGACCTATTACTGACTTAATTTCTATGTTATGTGTAGTGAGTAAAAAAAGAGGGGTTTAAGACAGAGTTTGTTATTTTTGTATATAATTTTCTAAAGAACTAGAAAAAAACGACCTGCTATTAAATAGTTCTCTTATACAGGCGATAAATAGCCTTATAAAGCCGAATATGTTAGATGAGATACCATGCATACAATACAACACAAAAACCTCGGAAAATCGCCAATTTAAAAAAAAATGATTTTTTTTCTATGCTTCAGTGTATTTACACCTCAGAATTCAGAATAGTGGGAACCCGAGACCAAAATGTTTAGTCAGTTTTATCTATTAATCTTGTAAATTTGCTTGCCTTTTGTAAAAAAAAAGATACGGCCGATTTTTAGTCAATTTCATCAAATCTTGTACTTTTTGCCTGTCTACATTAAAAAACAGCCGCGCAGCGCGATTTTTAGTCAATGTCTTCAAATAATCTTGTATTCTTGCCTGTCTATAGTAAAAACAAACGTTCGCGCAGCGCGATTTTTAGTGAGTTTCATCCACAAATCTTGTACTCTTGCCTGTTTACAGTAAAAACAAACGGTAATTATAAAAAAGTGTATAAAAATGAACATAGGTAGCTAAAAAACTGACTTTACTGACCATTTTTTGAAAAAACTGACCGAAGCCAAAAAAACTGACTCACTGACTTTTCTGACCAGTTTCGACCCCTGTAATTTTCATCAAGTTAGTAAATATTTTGTTGAACGGAACAAGCCTAGCAAACAAAACACAATATAATCTATTTAAAGGGCATCGTTGGCTAAATTACATCTTAAGTCAGCTTTATAACTGAGATAAATATTTATTGGCATTGGCACATCAACTTTGAAATCTTTAACAGTAGAATATGTAAAACTGTAATATAGAATTTTGGTTTAATTTGGAAAAATATATTCAATCGTAACTGAAATTAGTTTTGCAACTACAACATAATAAAATTAAAAGCATCAACAAACAAAAAAGTAAATAATATATTATGCAAATGGAACATTTTAAAAGTTGTACTTTGCATCACTCTTTGGCTTAACTAATACTAAATTATGTCCGTTTTAGAAACAGAATGACAAGACCTTGTTTGAGCCTACATAATGAACTAAAATAATTGTTGTTGTTTAAAAATAAACCTAATTTAGAATGTCTGGACCTCAAAGGCACAGTATTCCAGGCATGGACAAACACAAATAATAATAGTTTGTGTTATAAGCATTAACAGAGTTTAAGGAATAATAAAGGTTAGCACTACGTGCATTTTAAAATAGAAATTCAAATTTACACTAAATCAGTGCAATCGTTTGGCACAATACTCCCCCTTGGGTACTAAAGGAATAAAACAATTTTATATTCTAACTAGAAATATGGAACACCCATTAACTCCGTAATAAAAAAATAGCACTAACAAAAGTGGTAATCTAACTACAACAAAATTTAAAGCAAGCAATGTAAGCACTGTCTTGGAGATCAATGTTGACTTATCTTACAAAAATATCACAATCTCACTGGCGTTGTACAAAATAATAATAAAATATGTTTTACTCCAGCAATCTTACAGAAAGAATGTTTGTAAACAAAACTGCGCATTTTCAGTAATTATTCAACTTATCACCATAAATACAACTCGTATCTATAACATAAGCTTCTCAAGCTTACGCGCTCACTAGACCTGAAATAAAAGCGCGCTTGTATCCGTTAAAAAGTGTTTTATTTCATACAAGTAAAGCTATCAAAGATATTCATATATTTACAAAACATGCAATAAAAAAGTACATGTGCGGTTAAGTATGGTCATTTGTTTGTAAACATTCTTTCCTTGGGTTGGCTGGAGTAAAACTATTCTTTGGAGTAAAATGAAATGGCGTTGTTGTGGCTTCTATGTATAAAATCAGTCGTGCAGTAACAAACCTTCCTGTTCACGCCGCCTAAAAATCAATATGTCTACGAAGCAAAATGCCTAAAATTCATGTCTAAAGAGCAAATTGTCTAAAACGCAGAATGACTAAACAGCAGTTTGCCTAAGGATTAAAAAGGTCTAAATTGCAAAACGTCTATGTCGCAAATTATCCTAGTATAAACATTTTTGTCTGCTTGAAATACGCACGTATGTTCATAGATTTTTAATCAAACAATTACTGGCCATTTGAAGTTATTGTTTACGGCATTCTGAAAATAAGTTATTTAGTCCTTCTCCATTTTAGTAATTTTGCATTCTAGTCATTCTTCTTTTTTAGTAATTTTGCACTTTAGTCATTTTGCATTTTAGATATTTTGCGTTTTAGTCATTCAAAATTTTTGTCATTCTGCGTTTTGGTCATTTTGCCCTTATATCTTTTTGCTTTTTAGGCAGCATGATCAAGGAAGGGTAACAAAGGAGTCGCATCAAGCAACATATATCTTTATCACCTAATATAAAACAGAAACTTTGCAAAGAAAAAATAATATGTATACCTTTGAACATTAAGTTATAAAATTTACTTAATTTTATTCATTGCAAGTTTCAATTATTTAGTTCAAGTAATGGGGAGGCGAAGGCAAAGTGAATTACAGATGGCGCTTCATTCTTTGGAACAATTGTCAGTTTGAGCTTATATTGTCTTGACTGTGTATTACGTGATTTTACTTTCTTAGATTGTATTTTTTTCGGTTTTGCGGACAAACAATGTATTATATGCTAACTTTAGCTCATATAAAAGAAGAATTACGGAAAAGAAAAGCCAAAACAACAGGCAAGAAAGTTTATAGCAACTTACAAAAAATTGCTAACAAGCATTACATTTCTTTAAATTTCGTGTAAGATTTACAAGTAATCTTTTTATTTCAGATTAGAAGCATATGATTTAAATTTTAACAAAGCAACTGAGTGTGAATTTCCGTGTTTATAGTTGCCTGATGATGCCTTCTGTGCAATAGTAATTTCAGGTTTCTGTACTGGAATTTCTGTACCATCCAAAATTACACGAACCGTTTTATCATATTTATTTTATTATTCTAAGTTTCTTGAATGACTCTGGCATATAAAATTCTATTAATTCTCTGTTTGGCCCCAATATTGGGCTTATTCCATATTTGATATACCTATCAAATTCATCCAAGTTATAAATATGCTAGAAACTGCTGAGGTTGAAATATTAAAGAACAAAGCTATTATAATTCAAATGTTGTTTTATTTTGGCGAAGCTTCATCAAATTCATGAAACATTCCTTTTGATTTATAATGTTTCTCAGGCTCAGCAAAGGAGAAAATCGAGGGAAAAGCATCTTTTTTTTGATATTTTTTTGCCCAATATTTTTTTTGTTACTGGGAAATCGATGAACTCCAATAATATACAAGTTACATGCATAACAATGCGGAATTTTCTCAGTATAAAATTAAAAAGTGCAATACTCCAAGAGATTCCCATATGTTTTGACACTTTCTTTGAGGCGGCCCGGTACCAAGACCAGACGCCACCTATCGGGATAAAATTGCGCTTTTCCTCCCCATTGAACACAAAAATATGTATATTGAAAACTTAACCTAATTTATAAGCATTTGCACATTTTATGCACATTGCAATACTACAGATGGACTAGATTGGGCTAAAATCACAAATAATAACTTGAATATCGTAATTACTATGGCAAATACGCAGATTTATGTTAAGATTAAAATTCGAGGTGAAATAAACATAAATAAATCACTAGAGGTCATAAGTGAAATAGTAAAAAATAGTTATTTGTTATACAAGTGACCAAAATCAAATTGTGCTGCGAGTGGCGACTTTCGAGGCAGAACAACATTTTGGTCTCATGTGAAACATACAACTTTTCACCTCGACCAGCGAGAAAATTTTCACGTGACTTTCCTGGTAAAAAAAGCTTAATTCAGCATTAGAAACTTGTTCACTTAACTCTTTTGGAGTTAGGAAACTATCTTCATCGTTCATCGGATGCATTCATTTTTGTAATTTATCACAAAAATAATTAAAACCTATGCTGAAAAATTTTATTCATAAAGTCAGTTAAGTAGATTTCCGTCGTTTTGATTTCATTACGTTGTGTTTTTCTCTTATTCATTAATATTCCGTCTTATTTATTCATTTATAATCATAAAACATATAATTTGTTTAAATTTCATTAATTTTTCTTATTTCATATTTGTTTCATACATGTGACCTCATTACCTCCATACTCTTTATTTCGAATTGTCTATCAGCCTTTTTTTGATGTCCCCACTGCTGGGGCACAGGCCTTCCTTATGGGTGGTAAGGAGGATGGGCCATAACCCACCACGCGGGCCCAGTGCGGATTGGTGGGTGTTAACGACTGCAAATGCAGCCGGGACCAACGGCTTAACGTGCCTTCCGAAGCACGGATGAGCTCGAGATAATAAATTTTTGGTCACCCATCCCATGACCGACCCTTGCGAACGTTGCTTAACCTCCGCAATCGCTGGGCCAGGCGCTAAACCACTGCGCCACCGAGCTCCTCAGCTCCTATTTCGAATTATCAACCTTCTTTTTTAACAATCCTTATTTAAAACTCCTTGGTATATCCGTGCATTTTATTTTTTTACTTTTTAATCCGTGTATGACACCATAAAGCACTTTATTTATCCTTTTCTCACATATCAATTTCACAAGTGTCATCCTTGTCACTTTATTTGTTTTTTCTTTATTCATTTAAAAGTTGGTGTTAGAAATTAAAAAATAACTTTGTCTCACGCTCGCAGCAAAAATCGATTTTGCTGCGAGTTTTTACGCGCCAAAAGCACCCTTTTCGTGCTGGAGAGGTGAAAAAGTTATTTTTATGTTCTTCAGCGTCAGTCATCTTTTACTTATGACTTCTTGTATTTTTTTTTATGTTTATTTCACCTTGAACTTCGATCATTTCGATTTTAGTAAATTTTGTCTCAAAGTTATTAATAAAAGATTGCCAATGGGGATGTCTGAAGCAAAAATATTTTTTTATAGGTAAGAATAAGTTCCCTTAGTAGGTAATAGAAAGAAGTTTCAGAATGTTCGGTTGTGTGAAAAAAAAAATAGTCATTTCGTCTTCACAAACGTACGGAAGTAACATTAGAATGGAGATTATTCCTCAGCCACCACCGGCTACGACTACATAACGTATTTAAAGAAATAAAAGTTTTGATATTTTGTATCAAATCTTTTTTTTTAATACCGTGTCGTGGTCGTGTCAGGTGGTGGCTAAGGTATAATCATTGCTGTTACTTTCGTATATTTGTAAAATCAAAATGACTTTCTTTTTTGTCACGCAATCGAAAATTTTGAAACTTTTCTACTACTAAGGGAGCTTATTCCTAACCATAAAAAAATATTCAACCAATTTGATTTTTTCCAGATATTCGCTATTACTTCGAAACGAACGGTAGGAAACTGTGCCTACCGTCCCACTAGGGATCGACCCTTTTAGTGTAAAAGCCCATGGTTACGTCCGTAACAGGGAGTCCCTATCGCTTGGCGGGCGCCGCAGGCTCCACAGCGGGCGCAGGCGCACGCGCGGGCGTACCTGCACGAGCGGCGCCACGCACACGCCGTCCTGGTGCTGCATGGACGCCACCATGGACTGGTACACGGACGCCGACACCGGCACCGTGATCACGCCCGACACCGACACCGGGTACCCTGCGCCCGATCATGACATCAATGTTAAATCACTACTTTTCAAGAGCCGGGACTTCATACGACATTTTTGACACGCCGAATGTCAAAACGAGGGCCGTAGCGGCTGACGCATTCATTTTCGAAAAATCTGCCGGGTTTCTAATTAAAACAGATAAATCGAGCCCCGATCGGACGGAAATGGCGAACCCCGATCCATGATGTCACACGAACGTCGATATCTTCCAAATTACGTCAACAAAAAGTACAAAACGTAATTCTTTACTTTGATTTCTCTGCTTTACTTTAAGTTAAAACTCGGCAGACCCGCCGAAGTTCGAAAAGTTAACCGATACAGCCCCAGAGTTCTTCGATCACTGCCAACACAGTTACGTACAAGACGAAAGAGTGAGATAAATATAGCGGCCAGAAAAGTTCTATCCGTTTCATAGATTTTGTTTTCTTCACGAGCTGCCGTGCGATAGACTATCCTGGGTCATACGCACCGCTATAATACGAACCCTAGTACTAGTGTATGTGTAGTGTGCACTATAGTGTACCGTGGCCGTCCTCGCCGGTGAGGATGAGCTGCCCGTCGTGGTTGAGCGTGGCCTCGGTGACGGCGTTGAGGTCCCTGTACTAGTGTATGTGTAGTGTGCACTATAGTGTACCGTGGCCGTCCTCGCCGGTGAGGATGAGCTGGCCGTCGTGGTTGAGCGTGGCCTCGGTGACGGCGTTGAGGTCCCTGTACTAGTGTATGTGTAGTGTGCACTATAGTGTACCGTGGCCGTCCTCGCCGGTGAGGATGAGCTGGCCGTCGTGGTTGAGCGTGGCCTCGGTGACGGCGTTGAGGTCCCTGTACTAGTGTATGTGTAGTGTGCACTATAGTGTACCGTGGCCGTCCTCGCCGGTGAGGATGAGCTGGCCGTCGTGGTTGAGCGTGGCCTCGGTGACGGCGTTGAGGTCCCTGTACTAGTGTATGTGTAGTGTGCACTATAGTGTACCGTGGCCGTCCTCGCCGGTGAGGATGAGCTGGCCGTCGTGGTTGAGCGTGGCCTCGGTGACGGCGTTGAGGTCCCTGTACTAGTGTATGTGTAGTGTGCACTATAGTGTACCGTGGCCGTCCTCGCCGGTGAGGATGAGCTGGCCGTCGTGGTTGAGCGTGGCCTCGGTGACGGCGTTGAGGTCCACGGTCACGGAGCCGCCCTCGCCGTCCAGCGCCTGCACCACGCTGCCGCCGCCCTCGCTGCTGTGGATCTGCGGAAACAAACACATCATTATTATGCGTTTCATTCTTATTAGCGGCTGTAAAGTTAGCCACAATGCGCGTAGCCGTACCGACCACTATCACGGCTAAATACTCGAAGTCTTCTTAGCTAAAAATTTCTTAAGTGAAGGCACACCCCGGTCACTCCATACGACCGCGCCATTATAAACAGATGACGTCAGATGACGTTTTTGTTCACGCGCAACTGTATATGTAAGTCTAGGGCTACTGTATGAGCGGCTTCCAATTCATAATTCGAACTTTTTGGTAAATAAAGTTACGACGCATTGCTTCGAATATGAAAATAAGTTGACGTTGACAAACACGACTACATGAGCACACGATTCGGCACACGAACTCGCGGAGTGGGGTGAAGTAATTGATTGTGGGGCGGGGCAGAGTTTCCTTTCTGTACTGTAGTACGTATATCTATTGTGGCTAAAGTCTCCAACTTTAAGGAAGCTGTCAGTTTCATAGTTTCAGCGGGGCTACTTAAATGGCCACTTTTCTATTCGTTCGTTAACTTATAGCTAAAAAATAAACAATTAAACGGTCAAGTCACACGTCGCAAGTTTATGCAAATCACAGACATTGTTGTATTGTATGGAATTGATAAGCCTACGACACGTAATTTTGGAGTTTATGACTTATTTTGAATTTTAAGTTAGCGAACGAATAGAAAAGTGGCCATTTGAGTAGCCCCGCTGGTGTCCTACATCTTGGCATGGACCACTTTGAAAACCGCAATTCTGACTACATGGAAAATTTCTCCCCAATTAGTCCTAACTAGTCCTACTTTTTCGGAATTAGGGGAAGGTGGGGTAAGACGGGGACTTTAAGGTAATTAAATAAAACCCTCTGGTTTTGATTGCACAATATAGGAACTTTTATTTAAAAAAATATCAGTCTTTCTTCCTTTAATTATAATCAGACAAAACAAAAAAAAATATTTCTTCTCATAGAAATATCAACTTAAAAAAAATTACCTAAATCTCCCCATCTTACCCCACCTACTGGGCAAGACGGGGTATCCCCTTGGGTAAGATGGGGTATAGAATATTTAACCATCGTCATCTTCACAAACCGGGCAGTTATGGACAGCTTTGTCATCGCTATCTTCCACTCCTGCACAGCCACAATGCGCCCACTTACCGCAAATCTGGCAAGTGATCCATCCTTCAGTAGACTCGCAATACAAGCCGTGGCAGAACAGGCATTCTGTCCTATCTTCGTCATCTGATGTTCTGATGCTGTTAGAGCCTGATCATAAAAGATACTCAAAGGCCGCATAAAACCAACATCTGCTGGCTGCAGTTTGTGAGTGGTGTGTGGTGGGAAGCATAGTGGTATGGAAGGAAGCATAGCGTGGTGGTATTGTCACGCCATATTTACGTGCTTCATCGATTAACTGCAAATTTTGGGTGTGAGAGGCTGACGCGTTTTTTAGTAAAACGACTAATTGAGATAAGATATTGTTTACTAAAATAAGAAATAAGTATCTCAAGGTCGCAGGTAGGTTTGAGGTCTGACCGTAGCAAACTTCACTCCCCTCGTACGACTGCTTTGCGCGGCCACTGACGCACTCCGCACTCTCCGCACTCCACTCCGCACTTCACGCACTCCACTCAAAGTTTCACGCCGCCGCACTTCAGACCTATCACCTCGACTGTGGTATCATTTTATGATAAATTAGGGATAGGGGACTCATTTTTGAGACATTTCATGTACAGTTTCATAGAAAAAAGGTAAAATATAGCGGATAGTATCAAAATCTCTTTGCTATTTTTTTTATTTAAGAGCCGGTATCTTCGAAAATACTAATTTTGTGCAAAGAAAAAAAATATTGTATTAAAGCAAATTTATCCAGCTTTTAAAAAATATATACTTTATATATAGGTATCGTACAATGTCTATCTGAAAAAAAATCGAACATGGTATGCGACGGTGTTTCCCAACGTTTCCAAGAGCCAGTATTAGATGTTTTATTTCATGCAAAATGTATAGAACACAAACTTAACTCTGTAGCAAGCATAAAGAAATTCATTTTTGAGTCATTTAATTTTATAGACATTGAAAAAAAAAGATATTGCTAAAAGTATCAAAAAATGTTTTGCTATTATTTTTATTCAACAGTCAGTATCTTTGAAAATACTAATTTTGTGCAGAGAAAAAAATTTTTGAATTAAAGTACACTTATTCAGCTTTAAAAATATGTATACTTTAAATATAGTTATCTTACAATGTCTCTCTGAAAAAAATCGAACACAGTATGTGACAATTTCCAACTGCAAATATAAGTTGGTTTTTTCATACAAAATGTATAGAATACAAACTTAACTTTGGTATATTTTATCGCTTATGTTCTTACGGTCTTACAATCTCTCTCAACTATCCTACGGTCTTATACATACTTAGATCTTTTTGTGGAAGTCATAACGACTATAGAAAAAAATAGACATACGTGTTCTCAGTACGAGCAAGTCATAAAACGACGACGCGACGTGGCGTCAAAAGATTAGATCTCAAAACGACCCAGGTAGGAAAATATTCTACCAAATTAAGTCTAAAGTGCAAATAATGTTTAAATTATAATTATTAGGTACCCCAAGGACCTAGGCATATAAATATATCGTAAAAATGAAACTATTGTTGCATTAAGTATTTTTATACACTTTTGAGCTGAAAAAAATGATTTACTTATTTTCATACAAACGAGGTAACTTTAAAGCTTTGGTTCTCCGCTCAGGATTAAACGAGATGTTATCTGATGATGGCAGTTTAAAGAATGGATGGCGGAGACTTATAATGCTAAAGAAATCGAACGGATTAGATAAGTCATTTAGCTCAGGGTTGAACTTAAAAAAATATCAAGCGAAAATTTTTAAGTATGGAAAATGTAACACTCAACACTCTAGACGGTCTCTGGTGTAAACGACTCTTCTGATCCGTTGGGTTTCTTTTGCGATCTGTGCCTTCTCCATTCACTCTTTAAATTGCCATCATCACATAATACCCCGTTTAATCTTGGGCGGAGAACCAAAGCTTTAAAATCACCTTGTTTGTATGAAATAGGGCTGTTGTTCCATTTTTCTGCTCACGAGTGTATAAAAATACTCAATGCAACAGTAGTTTTATCTTTACGATATATTTGTATACCTAGGTTCTTAGGGTACCTACCTATTATGATTTAAACACTTTTTGCACTGTAAACTTAATATGGTAGGAAAGGACGTTTTCCTACCTGATCGTTTTGAGCTGATCTTTTGACGCCACGTCGCGTCGACGTTTTGTGACTTCCTCATTCTGAGATCAAGTCTGTCTATTTTTTTCAATTGTCGTTATGACTTCCACAAAAATTTTAAGTATAAATTAGACTGTACGATAGCTGAGAGAGACTATAAGGCCGTAGAAACATAAACATCAATTGGCCGCAAAGTTAAGTTTGTACTATATACAATTTGTATGAAAAACCAACTTAACTTGAAATTAAAGACGTTTGGAAACACCTTCGCATACAATGTTCGATTTTTGTCAGATAGATATTGTATGATAACTATATATAAGTTTGTATGTATTTAAAGCTGAATAAATGTACTTTAAGATAGTATTTTTTTCCTTTGCATAAAATTTGAATTTTCAAAGATACCAACTGTTGAATAAAAAAAATAGCAAACTGATTTTGATAATGTCGTCAATATAGTAAAATATATCACTTTTTTTCTATGAAACTGTACATTAAATGTCTCAAAAATGGTTTCCTCATCCTTGATTTATCACATTATGATACCACACTCAAGGTGATAGGTATATTGAAGGAGATATGATTTTTTTTCTGAAGTGCGGCGGCGCGAAACTTTGAATGCCACCCCCCCTTACCTGCCAAGGGGGGGCGGATGGCTACCGGGCTAAATCAGATCAGTTTTACCTAAGCTACATATGTGCCAAGTGAATTCATCTAATGACAAATTTTGACCTCGCCATACATGAGTGTCACTACTGACCTAACTATAGGTCCCAATTAGTCCCAAAGCCACAAAATTAGTCCCCCTTTGGTTTAGGAGATAATCGGAATTAAAATTTGGTTTTTATAGTACAGGAGCTGTGTGGCGGCAAACGGGCTACCACTTTGTAGATTAATTTTGGACTGTATTTCCGTAAAGAGATAGATAGATATTAGATAATTATAAAATAGAACGCCCCGGAGCTTTGGTAGCTTCTTCTTGATGTTTAGGCAACTATTGACAAATTCACTTACCAACTTGCAACTGCTTCTAATCGCCGGTAGCCGGGTTTCACAACAGCACTTTGGAGAACGAATATCAATGGTCTGATGTTACAAAAAGTTCACTTAACACCCCGGGGATAATATTGGGAAGATTCACACACGTGCACGGTGGTATTTATTGAAATATGAATTAAAATAATTCAGGACGGCAGAGCGGCGGCCATCCTCTTCGGCGCGTTTTTCGAAGGTCTAGTACAGTGGCGCCGCGTTGCGGTGGTCGGCGCAAACACACATCTCCTTTAGATGCGTTCCGTCTTCTGCAGCTGGCTCGGGCAGTGATTTACAATAATTACCAAAAACAATCAAGATAGATACTTAACACCCCCCACCGAAAGCATCATGAGGCTTTCCCAATAAGATTTGAAAATAATAAATAAATGATAACTAAGTTACAGTAAAAATATACATACTTAATAATAAGTTTAATAATTGAAGATAAATAGTAACTAAGTTATTTGGAAAATGTACTAAATAATATTGTTAATTAACGTAAGGCAAGGGGCTTAGTTTTACAACTGGTCTTCGAAAGATATTATTTTTGGAACGTAGAGTCACCTTTCGAACCACACCGTCCAAACCAGGATGCACATTCTCAATTCTAGCAAGTGGCCAATTGCAAGGATGAGCTTGATCATCCTTGACAAGTACCAAGTCTCCTACTTTTAAGTTGGGTGGGGAAGTGAACCATTTTGCTCTCTGTTGAAGAGAGTTTAAGTAGTCACTGCTCCACCTTTTCCAAAATAATTGAGAGCAATTTTGTAAATATTGCCAACGTGACAAATGACTGATAGGAACGTCCTTAAAATTGTATTCTGGTACAGCAGTCAGACTCTTGCCTACAAGAAAATGACCTGCAGTTAAAACATTAAATTCGTTTGGGTTATCGCTCGCAGGCAAAGCGCATAAAGGCCGCGAATTCATTATCGCTTCGATTTTGCAAAAAATTGTAGCAAGCTCCTCAAAAGTCAAAGCTTTATCGCCTACAGCACGCACAAGGTGATACTTGGCGGATTTTATACCGGCTTCCCAAAGCCCGCCCATGTGCGGAGCGCTGGGTGGATTAAACTTCCAATTAATTTTACGCTGCGCACAACCGTCCGTTATGTCATTCTGATTACGTTCATTTATCAGAAACTGTTGAACTTCGTTTAAATGTCGACTAGCAGCAACAAAATTTGTTCCGCAATCAGAATACATACATGCGCACAGACCGCGTCGGGAGACAAATCTATCCAAAGTAGCTAGAAAACAATCAGCCGATAGCGAAGATAAGACTTCCAAATGAACGGCTTTAGTTGAAAAGCACACGAAAAGTGCTACATATGCCTTACTAGTTTTTGCGTTTCGACGCAAACTTTCTTTAATAAGAAAAGCTCCTCCTAGGTCGACTCCTACGTGCTCAAATATCTTATTAGGTGCCAACCGATTTGACGGTAAGTCTGCCATTTTCGGTTGAATAAGTGTCGGATTACATTTAAAACAGACTTTACATTTAGATAAAATAGATCGAATGACACTGCGAGCTGATAATATCCAATAATTTTGATTAATTATATTTTGTAAGGTCCGAGGACCTGTATGTAAATGAATTTTATGTAAATACTCAATTAAAAGTAAGGTAAACCTACTGCGCTTCGGTAACAATACTGGATGCTTTGCATTATAAGGTAATTCAGAGTGGGATATACGACCCCCCACCCTGAGGAAGTTACGCTCGTCTAGAAATGGAGATAATTTTCTTAAGGACGGAACATAGGTGGAACCTTTGGATAAGGCCTTAATTTCACCTTCAAAATAACTGCTCTGAACTAGCTTTAATAAACAATCATGAGCTTCATTTAAGTCATGAGTTGTTAAAACAGATGTACTAGTGTTGACTTTATCATGTTTTTTACGAAATAATCTAATAATGCGAGCTATCGTCCTTTGTAATTTTGAAAAAGAAGAAAATTTATTTAATATTCTTTCTAAGAATTCGAATTTAAAATAATAATAAATAAAATTCTTTATTTCAAAATGGATTACATGTAGGATTCTTAAAACTAAAATTCCACACTAGGCTTAGCCTGTATCGTGGTAATCTTGTGTGAATTAACCGGTCTAGATGTATTTATTTAGACTCGGTAGCGTCCGGTTTTTGTGAAATTAAATTTACCGAAGCAGAATTAGATTTCAATTCTGAAATAAAATCGCCTTCTTTATTATAAAATGTATCAATAGGCCAGTTTTGTCTGTTGTCACACAGCCACGCGGGGCCCTCTAACCACCGCGCAGTCATGGCAAGCAGTTCGCTAGGCAACACTCCACGGGAGCAGACGTCGGCGATATTATTTTCACTGTTCACATGACGCCATAAATGAGGCGGTAAAGAATCAATTATTTGTGTAACACGGTTACACACAAATGTTTTAAGTTTATATGGCTCTGTCTGTATCCACGCCAACACTATGGAAGAATCTGTTAAAGCCGTAACGTTGGTAACGTTAACACGAGATAAGATACTGCAAACGTATTGCATTAGTTTGCTTAATAAAACCGCAGCCATAAGTTCCAATCTAGGTGTAGTTAACGGTTTTACGGGAGCTACCTTGGTTTTAGAAATGAGCAATCTGGATTTCACTACCCCATCACTACGCGAAATTACGTAAATGCACGCAGCGTAACCTTTCGAGGAAGCGTCACAAAATCCCACTAGCTCACACTCAGTCTGATTAGGCAGTAAGGCGTGACGTTCAATTTTAAAATCGGCTAAAAGTGACAACTGGGATATAAATTCTAACCATTTTTTACAAATATCAGTAGGTAGCTGTTCATCCCACGCTAATCCTATCTTCCAGAGTTCTTGTAGAATACCTTTGGCTACAAAAGTGCAAGGAGATATAAAACCCACGGGGTCATAAATGGAAGCTAATATTTTCAAGACAGAGCGCTTTGTAGTTACTGGGTCACTTTTATTTACTGTGAACATAAAGGCATCTTCCAATGGAGCCCACTGTAGACCAAGTAACTTTATTGAAATGTCATTATGGTCTTTATTAAAAGAGATAGCGTGTTCGCGATTTTCTAGAGGAATGCGATCTAATAGTTGATGACAATTACTAGACCACTTTTTTAACGCGAAACCACCGCATTCTAATAAATTTATTAATTCGTCTTGCAACGTGCAAGCATCAGAAAATGACTTACAGGACCACAAAATGTCATCCATGTAGATTCCTTCTTGAATAACGCGCGCAGCGGAAGGGAAACGTTCGCCTTCATCGCTGGCTAACTGCAATAAAGTACGTATGGCAAGAAACGGTGAACTACTGACTCCATAAGTGACGGTTTTTAATTCAAAAATCTTTATAGGCTCATCCACTGATGATCTATATAAAATATGCTGATATTTACGATCACTTTCTCGAATTAAAATAGCTCGATACATTTTACAAATATCGCTTGCGAAACAATATTCGAATAATCTAAAATTTATTATTATTGAACCAATGTCATTATATAAATTTGGACCGGCAAGCTGAATATCATTGAGAGAAATATTATTACTTGATTTCGCAGACGCATCAAATACTACTCGCAAAGGAGTTGACGTACTGCTCGGTCGCAATATACTGTGGTGCGGTATAAAATATTTACTCGGTTCACTACCGGTGTATAACTCCATATGATCGAGTTGTTCATATTCAGACATAAAATCATTATAAGCTTGCTGTAATACGGGAGTACGAGAGAGTTTGCGTTCGGTATTTAATAATCTACGCTCGGCGATCGCGCGCGAATCGCCCAAGTCCGGTTTCTCGGAAAATAACAATGGCACGATGTACCTACCGCACGAATCGCGTTTATGTTCATTAACAAAAATCTTCTCCGCCAGCTGATCGAGCGGGTTCGATACCGGTTTACTCGGCAACTCTTCGATTTCCCAAAAATCTCGCAAAGTTTTATCTAAATTATTTTCGGTAATTGTTAAATGAAAATTCTGAGATTGTAATTTATTTTCGTAGTACAATTTGCCACTAACGACAAAACCAAAAACGGTTTCAATAAGGTTTGGAATATTAGACTGAATAGTGATCGGTTTATTTTTAATTAATTCTGAAACAATATCATTTCCCAACAAAATATCTACCGAAGATTTTTCGTAGAATTGGGGATCAGCTAAATTATAACATTGATATTTACTGATAACGTCACACGGAAAAGAAACATTAGGCATATCTGAAGATACCCTGGTAATTATCACCATATCAGCCGTGAAAGTCGGAACGTCCGCATCACACGGCTTTATTTCACACGTAACCATACCTAAATTTTTTACGACTTCGCCGCTAAGGCCGGACACCGTGAACGGGCACTTGCGTCGTCGTAAGCCCAAACGTTGAGCACAATCTAAAGTCATAAACGAACTTTGTGCGCCAGAATCGAGAACCGCACGGCAATTCTGCAACTGGCCGCTAATATCAGTGACATCTATGCGTGCTGTCCCTAACACCACTCCATATTTAACATCGATTTCATTCACGGAATGAAAGTTCTCGTTTGTAGCGGAAGACTCGACACTCACGGAGTGTTCACATGAGGCACCGCTCACAAGCGCGTTAGCGCGAGGCGCAGGCGGCACGGCCGCTTCGCCTCCCGAGATAATTTGAGACGTCGTCGGTGCCGGCACGGCCGACACTGGTCCGACACTCGAATTTGGATGTAAGAGATAGTGATGAGGTGACAAACAAACGCCACAGGTTAAACTACTTTTACAAGTTTTTGAATCATGGCCGCTCTTTAAACAATTAGTACATAAATTTAAGGTGTTAACACGGTTAACCCTTTCAGATACAGGCATTTGCCTAAACGAATTACAACGATAAATCATGTGATCTTTAGAACAATGCGCACAAGCAATATTAAATTTATTTTGTGTGTCGTTGCGGGAGGTAGGGTGAATATGCCTATTACCAGCCCCCCCAAGGATTTTTCAACTTTGAATCTCTGTTGTTGCCACAATTGCTATCTTAAAAATATTGTTGATACAGTTTTAGGTAGGTTGATTCATCTTTATTACGAAAATAGTACTTAGTTTCACGTAGTTTTGTGGAAAAAAAATAGAGAAGCGTTTAAATGTCCGAAGGGCGAAAAAGCCTAATTCCAGCCGCCTTTGCCCTAATATCAGCCGCTTTACTCCCTAATTCCAGCCGGGTACAGGGTGTTCTAAAATAATACAACCATGTTAGTATAAAATAAAAAAAAACATAATTTGGTAACTCTCAATAGTGATAATAAAACACTAAAGGCTATAAATTATGATTCCCATAGCAAGTCATTGAAACTTACACATCTCCTGTAGATATTAATCAATTTAGAATATACATATATTAAAAATGGCGTAACAAAAAGTGAACTTTGATTTAATAAACATAGGGATGAAATTTAATGACCACCAAAAAAACTATCATTACCCCAAACAGCCTCATCCAAAAAAATATAATTTGCACAAATAAATAAAACCTGTACCAAAATCTTTCGGGCTATTTAAGTCATGCCTGCACTACAAAAAGTTTTCATAACCCAAAAAGGCCACGCGTGCACCAAATTTTAACTAGCAAAGTTTTGTGTCATTACTACCCAAATATATTACTATGTTTGCCATAAAATGTATGCATATAACCAAGTATATTATATTGAAGGCAAATTGGTTGAGTCTCGCGGCATAAGAATAAATAAAACTGACTAGAACGGACTCTACTTTGCCCGCGTCCCAAATGCCGCCATTTATATAACTACTTCCCCTTTCACGTCGCTACGCCCCGCTGTCGTCCAGGCCTGTTGCCAGATGGTTTCCTAGGATGACGGTGCCGTCATATTACGGCTGTAATTATTTAGCGGCGTAGAACGTTGTCTATGTGAACAATACGGCGCGGTCTCTAAGAGAGCGGTGCTGGACACCGTAAAGTCAAATAAATAGTCTTTTTACGTCCGTAAAATTACGGCCGCTATGTGACGGCACCGCTTAGGAAACCCTAGCTTTACTGTTAATAATATCGCTAAAATATGAGTTTTTCTTTAGTTTGAAATCATTATTTTAGTCTGGTTGTCCAACAGCCATTTTTAATGTCCCCACTGCTGGGGCACAGGCCTTCCTTATGGGTGGTAAGGAGGACGGGCCATAACCCACCACGCGGGCCCAATGCGGATTGGTGGGTGTTAACGACTGCAAATGCAGCCGGGACCAACGGCTTAACGTGCCTTCCGAAGCACGGTTAGTCTTATAAATAGCCTTTAGCATGGACGAGCCTTTAGTAAACATTTTACGGTAGTATCGGTAAACCTTTAGAACTTCATTTATAATTTTTGGGTAAACAATGATTTATTAGGATAAAATTGTGTAACATATTTGGATGAAATTTTTGAATAAAATGCGAGTACATATTTGGTGCATGCGTGGCCTTTTTGGGTAGCTCAGCGATTATTCTGGATATAAGATAAGATACTTGCCTTTTTTAGGTTAGCGGACTTTACGTTTATTGGTGATAATTTCATATTAAAATGGGGATTAAATTCTGGTAAGTAGTTACGATTTTTTGGGCGTTATATTTCATCATATCTGGTGATTGCTTAAACCTAAGCCATAAACATATAATCAACGAGTATGAAATCGTTTTAATTATTTGAAACTTTTTAAACGTTTTCCAAAAAGTGGAGTTCAATATACATTTTTTTTTATTTTGAATTTATTTTCTGTTTCTATGAGTGAAGAAAAGTATTATTTTAAATATTATTACGTTTTACATCTAATATTAAAAAAGAAAACAAAATAATTAAAATCATATTTGAGAACACCCTGTATATTGCCGTAAAGTTAGATAACCGGCTGGAGTTAGATTCTCATACATATCCTAATATCAGCCCCTAATTTGAAGAACAAATAACTTAGGAAATTAACATAATTCACCCGGCTGTAATTAGATCATTGGGTGCAGGGTTAATAGTTCTAGTGAATAGCACTACAAATTCCAACTTTGAGACGAGCCAATTAAGATGAATTTGATTTCTTAAACGAAAGTTAAATACCCAATACCAGCCCCGGCTGATAATAGAAAGTTAATGAAAATCACCCAGTCAAACTCCAGCCGCCCTTTTTTTTTCGAAATTAGTAAATTTAATTACAAACTAGTAATGTCAAAACGCTATATAACTAATCTATTACTAGTATCAAAGCTTAAAACCTAAAAAAATTGCATCTTGCCTTCGTAAACACACTTCCCAAAGTTCGCATCGATCGAGCTTTTATGCTGTTTTTCAAACAAAGTCACCTCTACTCGGTCTCGGTGAACATTATTGCTCGTTGTGTGAGTTGTAGGTGACGTGACGGGGTAATAGTGATTTTCCAACTTAGAGGATTAACTAGCGGTGTGGCTCCATTAAACAGTTTCCGATTTTCACTGTTTTTTAATGAAAGCAAAGCAAAAACTTTTGGGGGCTGGTATTAGGGGGGGGGCTGGAGTTAGGCATATCCACCCTAGTTAGATTTATTTTCGAACTTGGTAGATTAGAACGTGAATATTTGTTATTATTATAAGAATTTTGTTTTTGTTGTACAGTATTTACTTTGTTTAAATTAGGAGTAAAAATATTTTGTGACTTAATTTTATTCGAGTTATTTGTAGGCCAGGAGCTAGTAGTCGGAAACGTATGTTCCAGAACTTTAATTTGTTTATTAACAAAATTGATTAATTCAGTAAATGAAGGCAATGAATTTTGATCACGACTTTCTTCAAAAAGTTTTCTAGTGTGATTATCAAGGCCCCGCAAAGCAATGTGACAAAACAAATAGTCATCTAAATTTTCTATATCTAAAGCTTTAATTGCTTTTAATGAGTGATCAAATGTTTCTATAAATGAGCTTAAATTATTTGTATTATCTTTTGTCAGTGGTGTGAAACTCAACATCCTGTCTAAATACCTACCTAACAGTGCTCGCTTATCTTGGTACTTATTTAGTAGGCTTTGCCATACTACCTCGTAGTTACTAGCAGTGATAGGAAGATTCTTCACTAAATTCAGAGCAGGACCCTTAACACATGACAAAAGATAGTGAAACTTGTCTATGTTATCAAAATTACGATTATGAATTAAAGAAACAAAAGTGTCATAAAATGTGGGCCAATTTTCTAATTGTCCGTCAAATTCAAATAAAGTAAGTTTAGGTAATGATGGTCGTACAAAATTATCATTTTCACGACATGACATTTTTGTGTTTGACTCCTGGTCTAACTTGCTACAATTCATTGCAACTCGTTTGCAGATAAAGTAAATTTCATCGAAGCTATCTAAAGCACTAGTCGATGGTTTAGATGTTGTTTCTAATTGTAATTCAATGGAAAATATTTCCAAAATAATATTTCCGAAATCGTGACGAACGTCGTCAAGTTCCGAATACTGTACCAAAAAACGTTGTATAGAATCTAAGTTATCAAAACGAATTTCTTTTGACAAGTTGTAAACTTTTTGCAATTTATTAAACAAATATTCCTTTTTAAAAGTTAAGGTTTCTAATCTTATTAATAAATGTTTATCTAATTCACATTCTTCACTGATTTTAGGCATTTTATTTTGTGAGTCCATTTTTGCAATGAGAATGCGCAGTCACTGTTCTAGAAGGTGTAGAATGTACTAGAATGTACTCGTACGTACAAATTCGCACCAATACTAAAAAATGGACTTGCCCAATCGAACTACCTGCGTATGCAGTGCAACGACCCAATTGTAAAAACAGAAAATATGCAATAAATTTAAACAAATATCAATATTATTAAAATATAATCGGTATCGGTAAAATATAATAAACCCGGTTCGAAGTGACCAGAAATTGTGGCGGCAAACGGGCTACCACTTTGTAGATTAATTTTGGACTGTATTTCCGTAAAGAGATAGATAGATATTAGATAATTATAAAATAGAACGCCCCGGAGCTTTGGTAGCTTCTTCTTGATGTTTAGGCAACTATTGACAAATTCACTTACCAACTTGCAACTGCTTCTAATCGCCGGTAGCCGGGTTTCACAACAGCACTTTGGAGAACGAATATCAATGGTCTGATGTTACAAAAAGTTCACTTAACACCCCGGGGATAATATTGGGAAGATTCACACACGTGCACGGTGGTATTTATTGAAATATGAATTAAAATAATTCAGGACGGCAGAGCGGCGGCCATCCTCTTCGGCGCGTTTTTCGAAGGTCTAGTACAGTGGCGCCGCGTTGCGGTGGTCGGCGCAAACACACATCTCCTTTAGATGCGTTCCGTCTTCTGCAGCTGGCTCGGGCAGTGATTTACAATAATTACCAAAAACAATCAAGATAGATACTTAACAAGCTGACTTATTCCTATTCAGTGACGATGTTTTGTAACTTGTTTTATTTTGCGTATTTGTGTTAGAATAACGAAGTGTAATTAGTAACACAAAAGTATATCGTAAAGTAATACGTAACATTTACGCATTTTCGAAACTCAAATCTTAATTTTTAAGTCATAAAATAAAAATGTTTTCTTAGAGATATTTTGATCCTGGGGCTCTTGGACTATATCAAAATAATGTACAGTCGCGGACAAAATAATTTCAAAAGAAGTATAAAATGGTATTGAATTTTAAAATTATATTGCTTTCTTGCGAAATTATAAAAATCAGGCCGTTCTATAAAAATCAAATTAAAGCTAATTTTGGTAATCCAAAAAAGTTATGGAATATTATGAACTCAATTTGTGGCAAAATAAAACAAAGCATAGATGACGTTGTTCTTAACGCTTTTGGCTCCCAAAATAAATCATCACTTGAAATATCAAATGAATTTGCCGAAAGGTTTTGATATTTCTGTAAAAAAAATCCTACCTAACTGTTCAATGTCCTTACTTGATGGTCACTCAACTAGGTCAGCCGATGTAAGTATGAGGTTTGAAAAGGCTACACCAAAAAAAACACAGAAGCTGATCAGATCTATGAATAGTTCTAAAGCGCCGGGCCTGGATAATATAAGAATGATTGATATACAAGCTGTTAGTGATAAAATTGCGTCTACCATTTCGAATCTTATTAATGTCAGTATAAACACGGGAGCGTACCCAAATGAATTAAAAGTATGATGTGTGAGACCAGTATTCAAAAAAGGTAAAAAAATGACGTTAACAACTACCGGCCAATAACAATATTACCATCAATAGACAAAATTGTTGAAAAGTTTATTTGTAATCAAATTTATGACTTCTACGGTAAAAATTCAATTATTAGTGACTCGCAGCATGGTTTTCAGCCAAATAAAAGTACAACTTCATTACTTTATAAATTTACAGACTACATAAATAATGCACTTAATGACAGAAATCATGTTCTTGCCCTATATATCGACTTCTCACGTGCTTTTGACACGTTGAATCACGATACTTTAATAAAAAAGCTAGACGAGTCAGGTCTGAGGGGCCCCGTCCATAACTGGTGTATCGATTACTTAAGGAATAGAAAATATCAAGTCCAAATCGCTAACAGTCTCAGCGATCCAGTCTCTGTAACAAATGGCACAGCCCAAGGCTCAGTTTGTGGCCCGTTGCATTTTATCTCATACGTGAACAACATGGACACAATACTTCACAACTGCACATCTTTTCAATTTGCCGATGACACATGTTTGCTAATTAAAGGAAAAGATCTAAACAAAATCAGTTTGCAGCTTCAAAACGATTTTGATAGGTTGAATAAGTGGTGTCACGATATGGGTCTAGTGCTCAATGCTCAAAAAACTAAATTAATGCATATAAAATCACCTTACTTAAAATGCAGCACCCAAGCGTCTAAATTGTTAGCCCACACACACATGTGTCTACACAATAATTCAACAAGTAAGTGTGATCTTAAATGTCCAACTATCGAACAGGTTGACACATACTTGTATTTGGGACTGCTTATCGATAATAAATTTAACTGGGGTCCACATATTGCACGAGTGTGTGATAAGCTACGTGCAATTTTGTCTAAATTTTATGTTATAAAAAACCGCTTAACAATTAAAGCTAGACTCCTACTATACAATGCGCTTTTTGATTCAATTGTGTCATACGGCATTTCTAGCTATGGCCGTACTTTCAAAACTTACCTTGATTCAATATATAGATTGCAGCTTCGGATACTTAAGTTGATAATACCACCCAATTTAAAATCCTCTTTTAAAAATGAATACGAAATATTCAAATATTGCAAAACATTACCAGTACATGAAAAAGTTAATTACTACATCTTAAAAGAAAAATTTTTTTGTGACCAGTTTCAAATTAAAATAAATCACCTATATGCACCCGTCAAGTTGCGCAGAAAAAACTTGTTATTGTATCAGCACACAACTACTACGGTGAACGGACGAGCGCATTCCTTATTCCTAGACTAATCAATTCTTTACCCACCGCCACGCGTAATGTTATTACGAAAAAAAACATAAAATTAAAATTAAATGAATATTTTCTGTCTCTATTACAATAAAATTTCATGCTACCTACTGACAGAACCATGCTCGATCTCCTAATATATAATTATTATGTAATTAGATTAATTAACATAATATGTTAATTAACAAACAATTAGGTATCAGTTATTGTCTACGTGTATGAATCTCTCAGGTACTATACACAAACTCTAGAGGTTTAAATAGTACTTTTTTGTAAAATTAAATAGTAGTTTATGAAACTGACACATAAAGAGTGTTTTAATACCTAGTTATGTGCAGTTTCATACACTACTTTATCTACACTCATACATTTGGGATTGAACCTACTAAATAAAAGATCAACGTTAGAAAAGAGAGAGAGAGACTTTGTTTGTATTAGCAAGGTAACCTACCTACCTTGTAATAAGTCAATTCCTTAGCTGCATGTAAACTAAAATATCGGGCAGAGTAAATATTTTTTCACATTTTAAAGCAAGAATAATAAAAACCTACAAAATTCAGTAAGTATAACAAAATGTAAAAATTGAAATCAAAACTTTATCGGAAATGCTTGGCGCGCATTCCATTAGAAAAAAAAATTGATCAGTGCATTTCAACAAACTAATCGCACTAAAGTCAACGATTACCATAGAGTACATTTTAATCATGAAAAATATGTGGGAAAATATCGTTGTTTTTTTAATGTTACGGCACTGCCTTCTTTTTGGATTTGCCCTGTATCGTAATGAGAAAAAAAGTTATTTTATGATGCAGTTGACTGCATCGTAATGAGTTTATTTTTTAATTTTACCTATCCACGAAAATAAAGTACGTATTTATATTACCTTTTTTGAATTCATATTTGGAACATTACGTTGTGAGTGTAGATAAAATGTATTACACTGTTTCTGATAATAAATAAATAATAAAAAAAAAACATATTTGGAGTGGAGTGATTTTCTCCCTTCAATGGGTTCACTTGAAACTTTGTACCTATACAGGGTTATTGGTAATTCATTTAAAACCTCTCGTGGGGTTGATCAGACCATCAAACTGAACAACTTTCATTATGGGTCCAACCTCAAAATCACGAAAAAAAACAGCAGTTTTATACATTACGATGGAGTACTTACGCATTGTACTTTTGCTCAGTTTGATGGTCTGATAAAGTTTGTTTAAAAGGCTGCAGCTTTCCCAAAGAGCCGCAAGATCGGATGCTTAATGTTTTACAATCTGAACACTGCGCATTACGGAACGGAATAGTTTTATGTAGGTACTTAATTAATTTTTACTGTACGCTTTTGTACGTGACTGTACTTATACAAAAAAACGGAATTTCTCCTAAACCAAAGGGGGACTAATTTTGTGGCTTTGGGACTAATTGGGACTAATTTATACGAATCGTTTCCAATAAGCAGATTTTCTCTGGGTGACCTGGTTCAAAAGTCCTCGCCAAGATGTAGGTTGATTTTGGCATGGACCAAATCATTTCTTTATATTTTTTGAACGGCGCTTCATTTCGTTTTGATTCTAGGCGTTGCGAGATCCATAAAAAAGGGACTTTTTTTAAATAATCAGATCCTGGCTAGGTGTTGTGGTTCACTAGATATAGCCTGTCCCTGCCAAAATGAAGGTTTGCTTTGGCATGGACCATTTAAATCGCTTATATCTTTCAGTCCTTTTTGGGACTAATTCCGAAAAAGTAGGACTAGTTAGGACTAATTCGTGATCTAGTGGTGATGATGATTAGATGATGGTTATAGTGAAACTGTGTTTTGTGCAAATAAAATATTTGTATTTGTATTTGAAACTGACCACTTGCGCGGTGGTCCCGTCGGGCAGCGTGATGATGGGGTTGTTGGGGTCCACCTGGATGAGCGACACCGTGCCGTCCGGGTTGGTGATCTAGTGGTGATGATGATTAGATGATGGTTATAGTGAAACTGACCACTTGCGCGGTGGTCCCGTCGGGCAGCGTGATGATGGGGTTGTTGGGGTCCACCTGGATGAGCGACACCGTGCCGTCCGGGTTCGTGATCTAGTGGTGATGATGATTAGATGATGGTTATAGTGAAACTGACCACTTGCGCGGTGGTCCCGTCGGGCAGCGTGATGATGGGGTTGTTGGGGTCCACCTGGATGAGCGACACCGTGCCGTCCGGGTTCGTGATCTAGTGGTGATGATGATTAGATGATGGTTATAGTGAAACTGACCACTTGCGCGGTGGTCCCGTCGGGCAGCGTGATGATGGGGTTGTTGGGGTCCACCTGGATGAGCGACACCGTGCCGTCCGGGTTCGTGATCTAGTGGTGATGATGATTAGATGATGGTTATAGTGAAACTGACCACTTGCGCGGTGGTCCCGTCGGGCAGCGTGATGATGGGGTTGTTGGGGTCCACCTGGATGAGCGACACCGTGCCGTCCGGGTTCGTGATCTAGTGGTGATGATGATTAGATGATGGTTATAGTGAAACTGACCACTTGCGCGGTGGTCCCGTCGGGCAGCGTGATGATGGGGTTGTTGGGGTCCACCTGGATGAGCGACACCGTGCCGTCCGGGTTGGTGATCGTCTGCAGCATCGCTGGAGCGTACTGCGACATCTACCGTCAGATATCGCAAATTAATAATCTTTACAAAACTTAAAACTAATTTTGGAAGAATTTATAGAATACAATTTTTGAAGAATTCTAAATCAAATCACACTGCGGGTATAGTAAGAAGAGTAGGTATGCCATTTTTTGTTATTTTCGATCTTGTTACTTACTACTTAGTTTAAAAGAAATATATATGGGACATTCCATTAGGTATAGCTAATGTGATAATCTTTAAGATTTTGTTCTTGGGATCCGTCGACTTGTGAATGTCATAAAAGCTACGCCATCAGTCCGCAAACTCTAAGCGGGAGACCTGAACTGAGACTGTAACGAGAACACAATGATGCTACCGCATGACGAGGAACTCGTCAAAGGCTGCAATATATTATAGTGTTGCGAGATGCCGTTGAGATAATAGTACAGTAATAGCCCGTAATACATTTAAATTACGAAAAAGGTTACCGTTCGCCGTTGCGATATAGTTATTTATTACGAAATTATAGACTCTTTAACCCAAGTTTTACAGATCGCAACCTGCCGTAACCTATATTTGTATATTTCCAAAAATGTTTTATTTTTATTTTGCGAGGTTTACCACATGGTTTAGCTATTGTCGTGTACTACAGCTTTGTTTGATTGCCACTAATAATAGTAAGACTATGGAAAGTGACCGTACACAGATTTAAGACCACATAAAGTCCATCCATTTTCATCTGGTCTTAAATCTGTGTATGGTCACTTTTCATAATCTTCTATTATCAATGGCAATCACACAAAGCTGTAGAACACGACAATAGCTAGACGATGTGGTAAATTCATAAACTTAATATCCACTGGAATAGACGAACAGAGTTCACTTGGCTGCGAAACCAAAAGTGAGATGAGCCAGTGTTTGTAAATATGTAAACGTGTGCGTGAATTTAGAGATGCACTGAAATCCATTTCAGGTTGTCGATAACCATAATGTATTATTGCTCCAATAAATAAAACACAAACAAGATTTATTATTTATAATAAGTATACTTTAATTACATTTATAGTTGAGACAATAGAGGCGTTCTCTAGCGCTAAGCCGACAGTAGGAAAGCCAAACTGCCTAAGAATTGTTTACCAAAATATGCAAGACTTTTCTGGCAAAGATTTAGAAATAAGCTTATTCTTTAGTCAAAAGTCAAAATTTTGCCAAAGGTATTTATGCCAATTGAAATTCTACCATCTGAATAGTATGCCATCGTAAATTCGGACATAGTATAAACATTCGGCCAAAAAATAAGGATGTTAAAGAATTTTTATGGCTTAAAAATATACGTTCAAAGAAGATTATGCCAATTGTGTTATGTATGCTAAATAAATTGCGGAGCATCAAGATTCTGCCAGATAGAGGTATCGAGTACCCGAGTATCGATATCGATAATTTTTGATCAATCTCTACGTCATATTTTCTCAAGTTCACGGACATAATATCTTTTTATCTAACACATAATGTTTAGAAATCAGCCTTTATTTAGGAAATAGACGGTTAAAAGCATGATATTAGTGTATCACTTAGTGTGTTTGGGAATATATTCAACTAAAATATGAATTATGAAAATGGTAATAGTACAATCATATTTACCTGTGAAATGTGTGTTTATTTGGGTTATTGTCGTAAGTAACATTAAAATCCAGTACAGAACACGACACCATTATTGATTTATTTAGCTTTGAGAGCCAAACCGACCCGATTGCGATCAAAATTACAAAATAATCTTGTTGACGCTTTTCACCAAGGTGATAAACGATGATAACTGAAGTCAAACCAGGTTCAGCTGTCAGTTGTTTTTTACTCTTTCTCGCACATCGCATAAGCCGTAAGAATCGGTTTTTCACTCGCACCTTTGTCCGTCTACTTGAGCATAGCGAAAAATTTTCTAAGTCTATGGGTAAATTTCGAAAAATTAAGAAATATAATTTTTGAAGATATACAAATATAGGTTACGGCGGGTTGCGATCTGTAAAACTTGGGTTAAAGTATCTATAATTTCGTAATAAATAACTATATCACAACAGCGAACGGTAACCTTTTTCGTAATTTAAATGTATAACGAGCTACAGTACTATAACGCATAATTACATCGACGTCGGCGAGCGTCATCTGGTCGATGCAGACTTGCTGCGAGGTGAGCACGGGCGCGGGCGTGCGGCTCGAGCTACTGCCGCTCGAGCTCGCCGCCGGCATGCACGCGGATATCTGCCGCCGACCGCGTGTACGCGCGCACGATTATACAATACCACGTGGACATCGAACCGAGCATCGTGGATACAATTACCACGATTGGCGTTAGTGATTAAGTTGGCGAACACAGTTTTAAGTTACAAAAGAAGTAAAATATAATAAATGGAGTAAGAGAATACACAGTTTGTTACCATATCCAAGGCAGCATTCCAAATGATGGCAGGAGAGGATGACATATAATTTAGTCATGTTAAATGATTAAACACCAACATTAATGTTGGAACCGTATGTAGAATTGTTAGTATTATGAGTAAAATAAATGTCGAAAAATAAAAACATAATTCGTCTTTAGTCACATATCCAGGGGGTCAAGTCTGCTAATGTTTTCGTCATAATCGTAGTTCAATGGTGTTCTAATGGTAATGGTTTTTGACACAGTTCTAGTTTCTTAAACCCAAAATCAAGACACAAAACGTTTCCGTTTTGGGTTTAAGAAACACAATGTGTTTCAGTTTTGGGTTTAAGAAACAAGAACTGTGTCAAAAACCATTACTATTTAAACACCATTGAACTACGATTTTGACGAAAACATTAGCAGACTTGACCCCCAGATCTGTTGCATCACAACAATGACTAACAGCCAGATTTAATAGTAAATCCACAGATAGTGGGCACACCACAATAGGCCCCATCTAGATTAATTGCTAGGAACACCTATATAACTGTCGTACATTCTTTTTTAATGTCAAACATTGATGAACAACTATTGTGAATCAAGCTTATCAAGTATAATGTATAGGCAGTATGACTCACGGGCTGCGTGGGCGGCTTGTCGTCCTCCTCGGTGAAGGCGGGCAGCAGGTCCTCGCGCCCGTGGTACTTGTGCAGTTGGTCACGACCTAATGTACAGGCAGTATGACTCACGGGCTGCGTGGGCGGCTTGTCGTCCTCCTCGGTGAAGGCGGGCAGCAGGTCCTCGCGCCCGTGGTACTTGTGCAGTTGGTCACGACCTAATGTACAGGCAGTATGACTCACGGGCTGCGTGGGCGGCTTGTCGTCCTCCTCGGTGAAGGCGGGCAGCAGGTCCTCGCGCCCGTGGTACTTGTGCAGTTGGTCACGACCTAATGTACAGGCAGTATGACTCACGGGCTGCGTGGGCGGCTTGTCGTCCTCCTCGGTGAAGGCGGGCAGCAGGTCCTCGCGCCCGTGGTACTTGTGCAGTTGGTCACGACCTAATGTACAGGCAGTATGACTCACGGGCTGCGTGGGCGGCTTGTCGTCCTCCTCGGTGAAGGCGGGCAGCAGGTCCTCGCGCCCGTGGTACTTGTGCAGTTGGTCACGACCTAATGTACAGGCAGTATGACTCACGGGCTGCGTGGGCGGCTTGTCGTCCTCCTCGGTGAAGGCGGGCAGCAGGTCCTCGCGCCCGTGGTACTTGTGCAGTTGGTCACGACCTAATGTACAGGCAGTATGACTCACGGGCTGCGTGGGCGGCTTGTCGTCCTCCTCGGTGAAGGCGGGCAGCAGGTCCTCGCGCCCGTGGTACTTGTGCAGTTGGTCACGACCTAATGTACAGGCAGTATGACTCACGGGCTGCGTGGGCGGCTTGTCGTCCTCCTCGGTGAAGGCGGGCAGCAGGTCCTCGCGCCCGTGGTACTTGTGCAGTTGGTCACGACCTAATGTACAGGCAGTATGACTCACGGGCTGCGTGGGCGGCTTGTCGTCCTCCTCGGTGAAGGCGGGCAGCAGGTCCTCGCGCCCGTGGTACTTGTGCAGTTGGTCACGACCTAATGTACAGGCAGTATGACTCACGGGCTGCGTGGGCGGCTTGTCGTCCTCCTCGGTGAAGGCGGGCAGCAGGTCCTCGCGCCCGTGGTACTTGTGCAGTTGGTCACGACCTAATGTACAGGCAGTATGACTCACGGGCTGCGTGGGCGGCTTGTCGTCCTCCTCGGTGAAGGCGGGCAGCAGGTCCTCGCGCCCGTGGTACTTGTGCAGTTGGTCACGACCTAATGTACAGGCAGTATGACTCACGGGCTGCGTGGGCGGCTTGTCGTCCTCCTCGGTGAAGGCGGGCAGCAGGTCCTCGCGCCCGTGGTACTTGTGCAGTTGGTCACGACCTAATGTACAGGCAGTATGACTCACGGGCTGCGTGGGCGGCTTGTCGTCCTCCTCGGTGAAGGCGGGCAGCAGGTCCTCGCGCCCGTGGTACTTGTGCAGTTGGTCACGACCTAATGTACAGGCAGTATGACTCACGGGCTGCGTGGGCGGCTTGTCGTCCTCCTCGGTGAAGGCGGGCAGCAGGTCCTCGCGCCCGTGGTACTTGTGCAGTTGGTCACGACCTAATGTACAGGCAGTATGACTCACGGGCTGCGTGGGCGGCTTGTCGTCCTCCTCGGTGAAGGCGGGCAGCAGGTCCTCGCGCCCGTGGTACTTGTAACAGTTGATCACGATCTGCCGTAGCGCGTGCGTCCACGACATCTAATCACAATGTTACAAGTTAATGTGACTACAATAACCTTGTCACAGGTTGCAATTATCGCACATTTTGGGCGCCTCGGTCTGTCCATTTGTGGTATAGGTAAGTACTAAATAGATATGTGTGAAACTGTGAGTGGAAGTTAGGTCGCACCCCAGACACTCCATACAACCGCTCCATTATAACTACTTAAACAGATGAAGTTTTGTACACGCGCAAATGTGTGTGTAAATCGTATCGCCTCACACACATACAAATAAATAACATTGATTTGTCAGCATTTTAACAATAAATATGTATTTACCGGGGATAAAAAATATTTTCATGAGTGATATAAAATGTTTTGCTTTGATTTTTGCAACTTTAAATTCACGCCACTGTGCACGAAAGTTGACAGCTGTTGAAACTTACGACTAAACAAGCACACGATTTGGCACATAAACTCTCGGGGCAAAGTGAGGTAATTGATTTTAGGGCGGGGCGGAGTGTCCTTTCTGTACGTAGTACCAGAGCTTTGACACTCCCCGCGCGCGAATATGAATCGCTCGACGTCTTCTGAGAGGACAAATTTCATACGTCAGAAAAGATAAGACCTACACGATAGAAAGAACTACTAGCTGAATGTTTTGTAGCGAAGGGAGCGCTGTGCGACCTGAATTGCACTCTATTGTGTCGGAGCAAGAGTCGCAATTTATTTAAACGATTTTGCAGAGTGCAACTTCTGTACGCTAATACTATCATCTATTCTGTGAGTGATAGTACCTATTGATGATATTCTTTGGTTAGGTGTTTAGTAATGAGTGATTACCTTCTGTTTCTCGTCCTCGGAGCGCGCGTCCATGCGCACGTTGGCCCAGGGCAGGTCCTTGGGCCACCACGGCGGCCGCGTGGACTCGCGGCCCCACCCCGGCTTGCCGCGGACTGCGCAACATACACACGTACGCATTCATATAAACTTATAACCATTTGAACTTGAAAAATAATAATAATAAAATATACTGTTTTCACACTAATCCCAAAAAAACGTTAATTCGTCCCTACCTTTTGAAGACTATATGGCCGATCGCTCATCTTTAATTTACAAATACTATTTAATTCCAAACAACAACAAAAAGTGATGTTTTTTATAATAATCTCTACAGAATTGTGTGGGATATTTAAAAAAAAGTTTAACCCTATGTTTAACATTTGTATGATGCCGGTGAGAACCTTGGCTAGCCGACACCGACTGTGTTGGTGAAATGGTAAGTGGTTTTCGCATGTAATGTCTTAATTTCAATGTTGAATATTCCGAGGCATCATCATGATCATCGTCTCACAGTATTTAACCCTTCTTAAAAAACTACAGTCCATTTGCTATTTCTATAATACTTTTTCCTGAGGTACATGTTGTATGGCACAGTAAGCTATTTCATTGTGTGTAACAAATGTATGTTTGTTTTTATTCGGCAGAAAATAATTTATTGCACTAAAGTTTTTAAATAATTATTTGTGTTGAATTATTATTCTGAAGTTATTTAGAGAGAAAGAGATAGATCGCTCACCCATGGAGTACTTGAGCATGAGTGGTATGAAGGCCCGGAGCTGCGCCTGGGTCATCTTCTCGACGGGCGTGGGGATGCCGTCGATGATGAGCGGCGGCAGCTCGAACAGCGAGGGGTCGTCGGCGGGCGGCGGCGGCGCCTGCTCGCACCCGCCCAGCCCGAACTGACCCACGTTACTAAGCCGCGCCGCCCCCGCAGCGCGCCGGCCGAGCCATACTACCCGACCGTACCACCCCACGAGTACGCCCGCTACCCCACGCGTACGCTGTACGAACCCCTTTTGATATTTTGTCTTCGATCAAGAACACCCTAGATCAGCGGTTCCCGAATGGGGTTCCGTAAGACTCTCAGGGGTTCCGCGAAAATTCAAGAGTTTACAAATTCAGGATATATACTTATCTTTTTGTCTAACTAAATAAATATTGTATATCTTAAAAGTCCTTCTTTTAAAGTCAAACTAACTTACAAGATGTGAACACCGAGCCAAAAAGCCTCAATACAATGTTACTGTTAGTTGAGTTAGTTTCCTTTTTTTGAGCTACGGTTCCGCCAAAAACAGTGAACCAAAAAGGGTTCCATAGCCCAAAAGAATTCGGAAACCGCTGCCCTAGATAACACTTCACGAATTAAAATGGCACGCAGATATGGCACCGACTGACGAAACAAAAAGCGATTAATCCCCCATGAATATTTTTATCTGGGTACAAATAACTGTTCTTACCAAATTCAGCAAGAAACAAAAACATAATATTTTGTACAAAATAAGCCTCCTGTTTGAAAGTGGGGCGACATTTTGAGGTGCCTTTTTTGAGACTCTGATCTAGGGTATTCTTGATCGAAGTAATTTGTATTTTTATTAGCTTTTCAGATGTAATGTTATGTTTTTGCAGTCGAGTTCTTTTCATAACTTTATTTTTAAATGAATAACTGATTTGTATAAAAATCCATTACATGAAGAAATATGCACACTTTCTTGCAAATTTAGTGTTACATATGACTCTACTGTTTAACACGGTAAATTATAAGCACTGCAATGCAATGCAAGTGATTATCTCACGAGTGGACAGCTACCTTTGGATTTGTCTCCCACTAGATAACGTACGCGACCGGGTAGTGTGCGTGTGATAAGCCTTACTGACTTTGAATTTCTTAAATCCCATTTTTCATCAATAATGTAGACTTTTAAATTATTAAAAAAGTATGGTCAGGTAGTATGCTGAACGGGGTATTACGTACATAGCCACACTGTATTTAAATTGACTTTTTCTAACTTATAAAAGTTGCATTCTATCTGTATTGTCGAGTTTCAGATCATATTATTAATAATTAATACGAATTTTCAATGTTATTAATTATTATTTTAAAAACAGTGCAACTAGATCAATATTTGTTTTTAATTTGTTAAGATTAGACATACAAGACAGACATACAAGTAGTTAGGATAATATCAAAGTAAAAAAGTATATCACTCAATCAGAAGAAAAGTGTAAACATCATCTTATTGACATGAAGATCGATAAAATGTATTGTTATAATTATAAACTAATCGGATTCTAAACAATTATTTGGTAAATTTTTACAAAGTATTGTTAAAAAATTATCGATTCCGGTTTGCCTGTGTGACTTTCAATATATGTGCGTACATTCATCTTCATTACAGCTGGGCATAGGTCTTCCACAAGAATACAACTATTCTTACAACTAAATTACATTAAATCATTGGTGTTTTAAAAGGTATAGCACATACGATGCTACAGTGACTTACATTTTGTTAATTTGCAGAAAATGCAATTTAAGTTTTTTTTCTTCGCTTCTTTGGGGCATTTGGGTGGAAATGACAAGGGCTAGAACGTAACGATTAATTGGTGAATATAGCTCAGATAACCTTTTATAACAAAAAAAGTCACAGAAAAAAAAGTAACTCCCAAATAAGTGTTTTTTAGACATCCCCTCAGTTGCGTGCGTCAATGTTTCTCTAAAGGTTTGACTCAACATACAGTTACGGCATGTTTCTCCAATAATCAGATACAACAAATGGCATAATTTACAGTTGCGATGAATTATGTTGCAGCGACGTTCACACTCATAGCCCCCCCCCTTCCCCCGCGCAACTGACTGATCAGACGCTGTTGCACTAATAATAATAACGGTGCAATTTCACAGTAAATCTACACAGACCACTGGTGCAACAATCTACCGCAAAACGAAGGAATTGATTATGCAACTTCGTTTCCTTGTACAATCTCACACTTTTTTAATGGCTTTCTTGAGCCATTTTCGTGATTTTTTTAAGTTAAGCCTCTGTAGCACCGGATGTGCGTTATAATTTGATTTAGACTCAAAATCATTTATTCAGTCTAGGCAAGTACAAGTACTCGTAAATGTTAAAAAGCTATGGCATCGGTTCGCAAGCCCCAAGAGACCTTATTACACGAGAAGAACAGGTAATAGCTTTTGATTGTTCGGTAAGACTCTAAACTCATTAGTCCGGGAGGTAGTGTAACGCGTATATGTGTTCTCACCTGCTGCGCGAGCGCGTTCTCGAGCTCCTCCATGATCATGCAGCGCAGGTTGCGCACCACGTCCTCCAGCGGCTTGGCGCCGAACACGCGGTACGAGGTGTTGGGCTTGCCCGGCGTGGCCACCAGCACCACCGCCTGCTGGCCCACGCGCGTCGCGAACTCCTCGATCGTTTGCTGCGCGACATGGACACTATGTAGCGACTGTATACTAATGGCTCGGCGCCAACACGCGGTACGAGGTGTTGGGCTTGCCCGGCGTGGCCACCAGCACCACCGCCTGCTGGCCCACGCGCGTCGCGAACTCCTCGATCGTTTGCTGCGCGACATGGACACTATGTAGCGACTGTATACTAATGGCTCGGCGCCAACACGCGGTACGAGGTGTTGGGCTTGCCCGGCGTGGCCACCAGCACCACCGCCTGCTGGCCCACGCGCGTCGCGAACTCCTCGATCGTTTGCTGCGCGACATGGACACTATGTAGCGACTGTATACTAATGGCTCGGCGCCAACACGCGGTACGAGGTGTTGGGCTTGCCCGGCGTGGCCACCAGCACCACCGCCTGCTGGCCCACGCGCGTCGCGAACTCCTCGATCGTTTGCTGCGCGACATGGACACTATGTAGCGACTGTATACTAATGGCTCGGCGCCAACACGCGGTACGAGGTGTTGGGCTTGCCCGGCGTGGCCACCAGCACCACCGCCTGCTGGCCCACGCGCGTCGCGAACTCCTCGATCGTTTGCTGCGCGACATGGACACTATGTAGCGACTGTATACTAATGGCTCGGCGCCAACACGCGGTACGAGGTGTTGGGCTTGCCCGGCGTGGCCACCAGCACCACCGCCTGCTGGCCCACGCGCGTCGCGAACTCCTCGATCGTTTGCTGCGCGACATGGACACTATGTAGCGACTGTATACTAATGGCTCGGCGCCAACACGCGGTACGAGGTGTTGGGCTTGCCCGGCGTGGCCACCAGCACCACCGCCTGCTGGCCCACGCGCGTCGCGAACTCCTCGATCGTTTGCTGCGCGACATGGACACTATGTAGCGACTGTATACTAATGGCTCGGCGCCAACACGCGGTACGAGGTGTTAGGCTGTTACCGCACAACGATCTCCTCGACAAACCCAGCGTTTGTCGCGAGGCTGCAAGGAGGATCAAGGAGGCTGCTGCTGCTGGTCTGTGTCTAGCTACTCTAGCTATAGCTAGTGTTAAGTGGCGTGTAATTATTATATTAGGTCGGTAGACAAATGCGTTATCGCGAATGTTTTCGGAATTAGCGAGTTCGCTAACTGAATAGCTTGTTTACGTAAGTCTGTGAAAAAATTCGTAAGTAAATAATTTTATCCTTGCTTAACTTGCATACACTACGACTGTCATTTAATATGAGTATGTCAGTCGACCAATAAAGTTTATTTTTTACAAAATAATTCATCATCATCATATCAGCCGCACGACACCCACTGCTGGGCATAGGCCTCCCCCAAAGATCTCCACGACGATCGGTCCTGCGCTGACAAAAATATCAATAATTAAAGATCACTTACTCTTAGTTTCCTGAGCAGTCTATTCTGGTGCCTCTTTCTGACCGAGGGGTTGGTTTCGAAGGAATGTGGCCTCTTGCGTTTCTTTGAGGAGGCGATGGCGGCGGCGGCAGCCATGCCAACGGGACCTATGAGGAGAAATACCATCTTATCTTACTACACTCAGCGTCAGAAAAATCGCACCTTTAAAAAAAAAAAAAAAGTTAATTCAATCCTATCTAATTTAATGGTAAGTGTTGTTATATACTTTTTCCCCTTCGGACATAGCCAACAGTCTTTAGAAACCGTTGGAATACTCGTCGGACGGAATCCATTAATAAGAAAAAAATGGAACATGAAGCGTTTATTACATTTAGAAAAAAGCGCTTATCGAGATCTCATATGGATTTATCAATGAACTTTGAGGAAAATGCGCAACCCAATTCATCGATATTAGATTGTACTATGAGAAGCTTACCTAATATATCTACTAGTGAAGACCCGTGTATGGAAGATTTAAAACAGAAATTGGATGATGTAAACTTACAGCTAGAAAGTGCACATATCGAAATTGATCAACTTAACTTAGAAAATCTTTCTCTAAAAAAGACCATACAACATTTAGAAAAAATTGTGGCAACATATAAGAAGATAGGAGTATCAGACACAGTCATCTCGAATATCTCGTCACCTGCTGCCAAGAGATTGAACAGGATTTTAACGACTCATTCTCACAAGAAAGATGAAATAACAATCGACAAATGTTGCCAGACTGATAATAATAATATGTTACACAAGCCTGAGAAAAAAAGGAAAGTTAAGAAATGTGCAAAACTTTACCTAGAACCCAAGTGTAGATTTGTAAATAAAAATAACACAATTCAAATAAGAAAAATGAATTTTGCAATAAAAAAGCTTAACAAGAATTTAAAATGTTTAGAATATGAAAAGAAAAAACTTCAACAGAATCTGTTAGAATTGGAGACTAAACTTAAATTAATTCAACGGAATGATCAAGATACTGAGAGTTACAAAAAATCAGTTAAGGTGAACAAAAGAGTGATGATCTTTTCAGACTACTTGGGGACTAGCTTAGCTTCAAAAATATGTGACCAATCAAACAGTATTACGGTAACAAATTACTGTAAACCAGGAGCTTCAAGTCAAAAAATACTAAGCAATTTCATTCAAGATACGGAGCACTTGCAAGAAAATGATTTGGCGGTGATTTTAATCGGAGAGTACAATGTCTTGAAGAAAGAAGCATCGCATACTGAACTGGTGAAGAGGATTATACAACACGAACCCAGGAAGTATAATATTATGCTCGGCAGTGTGATCTACGATGGTATAAACAATCACGCTACTTATAATATAAACAAAGAACTAGCACACTTAAGTATGGTAGCCAAAAATGTCAAATACGTAGAGCTGAATGATACAAAAAATAGGCCTCAACTTAGAAAAACATATGTTTGTTCAGAGATTATTAGGTTGTGTAATAATTTTAAAAGTTCATCTTCTCTGATATTTATACAAGAAACGATACAATGTAATGAGAAACAAAAAAACAATGATAATCAAATATTATGTCAGTCAAATTTATTCAAAGTACCAACGATGATTCAAAATGGTTAAATATTATACAAGCCAATGTGCAAAGTATTAACAATAAGTATTTAGAAATTGATTTATTGCTAGAAAATAATAATTGTGATGTATTATGTCTATCTGAAACGTGGGCAAATGATCTTAAATTAAATGTTATGTGTATAGAAGGTTTCACATTGGCGTCATATTTCAATAGAAAAATGTTTGACCATGGTGGTACGGCGATATTTGTAAGAAATAATCTAGAATTTAAGGTTAGGAATGATATTACAAAACTGAGCTTTGAAATGAATTGTGAAGTAGCTGCCGTTGAAATAAAAGCTATCAAGTTAGTTATCGTCTGTGTCTACAGACCAGAAAAGGATTTTTCGATTTTTGAGCATATTCTTACAAAAATTTTTGAAAAAGTATCACAAGAAGGGAAGACTGCGATAATGACAGGTGATTTTAATCTAAATGTACTAAAGCCTAATACTAACACAAAAAAATTCTTGAGATTGTTAGAGAATTTTCATTATAAACATGTAATTAACCGACCTACTAGAACTAAAGGAAAATCAGCAACGTGCATAGATAACTTTATAGTTAACGCTAATTTGAATGAGAAAGATTATGTGGGCAGTGTTCTCGATACTAAACTCTCTGATCATAATGTTATAGCACTTAAATATATTACACAAACTAAACAAAGACAAATAAATAAAGCTGAGATACTTAAAACACGAAAAATTACACGTAGCAATATAAAATATTTTCATTATTTATTTTGCAGACATATACGTCAAATTGAGGAAGAAATTGCATCCGAACCGAATGCAAATAATAAAATGAATATTTTTCTTGATCATCTTAGGTACTGTTACCTTTCTGCGTTTCCGCTTATGCCCATAAAAAAATATGAAAACAAACGTAAAATATCCACAAAAGGTATAGTAGTTGCAAGAAATAAACTACAGACACTAGAACTATTAAATAATCTGATGCCTTCTTCGACAGGGAAAATGAAGCTAAAATCATATAGAAAGGTTTTCAGGAAAGTTCTGCAAACGGCGAAAAAATTAGGCAACATAGATAGAATTAAGAAATCTAGTAATAAAATAAAAACAACTTGGCAAATTATAAAAGAACAACAAACAAACAAAATGACACACAGGACTAAAAAAATTAATCAAATTAGAGATCCACAAACTAACGTAATATATAATGAAAAGCAATTACCTGATGTATTTAATAACTTTTTTATTAACATTGCTAATAAATTAACTGAGAAATGTCGGTCTGCTGAAATAGGCGATTGCGATCAATATCTCAATGTAATGAACCAACCAAATAAAAAAGTTTGTTTTTCTCTTATCACAAGTCAAGAATTAGCTAAAATAATCAGATCTTTGAAAAATAAAAGAAGTAGAGACTACTATGATATGGATGTAGAAAGCATAAAAACACTTATATTGCAAGATGACGTATTATTTAATTTATTACTAAAAGTTTTGAACTGTTGCATTTCACAAGGTATTTTTCCGGACAGTCTAAAAATAGGTAAAGTCGTGCCAGTATTTAAGAAGGGCGATATGAATGAGATAGGCAATTATAGACCTGTGTGCATAATGCCTGTTTTATCTAAAGTTTTAGAAACTGCATTGAAATTGAGAATGGTGGAGTATTTGGAATCGAATTGTCTGATTAAAGACTGTCAGTATGGGTTTCGCACTGGGAAATCAACAGAAATGGCAATAGCTAGGTCGATCGAGTTCATATTGGAAGCACTGGATGGGTCGCAGCGATGCACAAGCATTTTCTGCGACCTATCCAAGGCTTTCGATTGCTTACGACATGATATACTATTACACAAACTTAGACATTATGGTTTCGAAGGAAAAGAATACAGCATACTAAAATCCTACCTACAAAATAGACAACAAACTGTTTCAATAAATAAAATGATATCGAAAAAAGAAAGTTGTAATATAGGCGTTCCTCAGGGATCCATACTGGGCCCTTTATTATTTTTAATATACGTAAACGATTTGGAAAATTGTTTACCAGAATGGGCATTAGTCACCCTGTTTGCTGATGACACACACATAGTAATTAAGGATAAGACAGAGCAAAGCTTAGTGGAGAAAAGAAATTATGTTTTCGGTAAGATTAAGGGTTGGTTTGAGACTAATGGTATAATATTAAATGAATCTAAGAGCACTATTTTGAATTACAAATGTAAATTAAAAGCCGGTGAAAAAAATTACGATACGGTTTTTTTGGGTTGTACGCTGGATTCAACACTGAGCTTTGAAAAACATATAGAGAATTTATGTAAAAAAATGTCTAGTGCTAATTACGCTCTCTTTAAACTAAAACCTTTGATTGACAAAAAAACCCTGATATCTGTATATTATGCATACTGTCATTCATTAATTAATTACGCAATAACAATATGGGGTAGTGCGCCGGGAGTAAAGCGTGTTCTTCTTTGCCAAAAAAGATCAATAAGGATAATCGACGGTTTGCAAAGACTTGCATCAGCACGAGCGCACTTTGCAAAGAATCGAATAATGACTGTTATAAATTTATTTATATTTAGATCATTACTAGAAATTCATGCTCAGAAAGATAAACTGCTGAGGAAGAGGGATGTTCACCATTATAATACTAGGAATAAAGATAAACTATGCATGCTTAAAGTGAGACTACAGAAGGTTAAAAACCTTGGTATGAACTTAAAAATTAAGTTATACAATAAATTACCTGCTATTATAGTCGATTTGCCTCATAATGAATTTAAAAATAAAATTAAGCATTTCCTTGAAAGAAATCCGTTTTATAGTATATCAGAATTCATGGCGAGCTCGTTTTTGTGATATTTTAGATTAGAAGGGGGATGAAATTTAAATTTAGTTAAATTGAACATAAATTAAATAATTTTAAAATGAACTGTTATTTAAATAATTTTAATTTATACATTTTCTTTTTTCTATTTTATATTATTACTTGTGATGTTAGATTAATAGAATGTGTTTTTTTTTTTTATAACTTTAAATTTAAAATGGATATAATTTTAAAATGAACTGTTATTTAAAATAATTTTAATTTATACATTTTTTTTATATTATTAATTGTGATTTTTTAATAGAATGCAAATTTTTTTATAACTTTTAAACTTAAAATGACATGAATTGACAAAAATTTTAGAATGTACTGTTTAAATAATTTTACATATGATGTAATTATTGTAAATTTATGTTGACTTACCTAGGTTGCGTTATGTAACAAAGGGTTAATAAATAAATTGAAATTGAAATTGAAAAATAAGATTCAGTTTCCGAGCAACATTACATTGCCTCATTTTTTTGCAATATTTGAACAACTTCATGGGCAATAGTATCTATCTTGGGTATTCCTTTTTTTAATTGATCTGTTGAAGTGTGTTTTCTTCATCATCTCGATAGTGAATTTACCCGCATTTCCTGAATTGACCCCTTTTATTTCCTTCTTATGGCGGCGCAACCAATAACGCTTTAACTCTTTAAGCGTTTAATTATGGTAATTGTTATGTTATTAAATCATTTTTTTTTATTGAAAGCTCATTAAATGTACTTTCAATAGATATCAACATTTACACAATAAAACGTTAGCTAGCAATAGCAGGTGACCAAGTCTAAACTTATTTTCGAAGAGGTGCGATTTTTCTGACGTCGAGTGTATGTAAATATTAAGGAATTTTATTGAAAAAGAGTTAGCCAGGGTCTGTTATAATTGGTATTGTATCTATTTCACAAACTCAGGTACAAATAGCAATGGGTACCTGTCGTTTAAAAAAAAAATTTTAGAGCCTTTAGTGTAAGTACTGTATATTCTTTAAGTGTTTTGCATGCAACATTATTTTCCAAATTCGTTATCAACTGTTTGTTATAAAATCCTGTAAGTGAATGCTGTGCTTACCTGTAATTTAGGTACAATTTCTAATTTAAGAGACTATTTTGTCTAATATGTTTTTAAGTTAATTTCCGAATTGTACTTAGTTGGTATGCCTTAATAAATAAAAAAAAAAAAAAAAAAAAAAAACTCAAACTCAAAATTATTTATTCAGTCTAGGCTGTTACAAGCAATAGGTATGTTAAAAAAGCTACGCAATTGGTTCGCAAACCCTAAGCAGGAGACCTTGTATTGTAATGTAAGTAACTGTAATGTAATTGTTATGTAAGTAAGGCTGCCAAGGGCGCAACCCTCAGGGGGCGCACTTTGCTTTGCCTGGGGCGCTCATTATCCTAGAAACATGTCTTGGAGAGCAAAATTCAAATTTTACCAGAGGCGCTGATTATCCTAGAAATGGTTCCCTATGTATTTGCATACATTTTTTTGGCATAATATGTCGTAGCATAATATGATTTCGCCGAATGATGTTTACGCATAATATTACTTAGTCATAACAGCTTATGCATAATTTTTTTAGGCATAATCATGTTTAAGCATAATATTAATATTCTTTAGCATAAATTTAAATACGCATAATGTTATTAACGCATATTTTTATAAACAAAAAAATGAATACACTTCGAAACTTGCACATTTAAAAGCTATTGCTAAAATTTTACACTTGAAATAAATATAAATATTGTTTGTCTCGTGCATGGCTAAATGCCGAAGTTGAAAAGACCGAATTTTACAAGACCCATGGACGAAACACCGAAAATCAAATGGTCGAACGGTTGTTTGGCCGTACGTTTAAAATCACGAAAGGACATTTTAACTAAAAAAAAAACTAAATCCCGAAGCTTAAAAAACCGAAGGTTAATTGAAAGTTACATTCCAGCCAGGTCGGTTCTGGCACTTCGCCGGCCGCTGTCGCGGCACGCCCTCTTTGCTCGCTTGGCTCGTGCATTGTAGGTTGCAATGAAACTTAACCTCCTCCTCGCTCGCTACGCTCGCTCGTCGTCGCACCTAACAGACCTCAACAGACTTTCGGGATTTTAAATTATCGGCAAGGCCGTCTTTAACCTATTTGAGGCCTTGGGCACATTAGGATAATGGGGCCCCTATGACCTTGACTTGGGTTACCATCAAAGTAGAAGAGGATGCCTGTATATGAGGCACAAAATGACAGATTTTTTAGAAAAAATCTTATCTAGGAATAGCAATAATCGGCCGCGAAGCGCGATTATTAGTCAGTTTCATTCACTAATCTTGTAATATTACCTGTCTTTAGTGAAAAAAACGGCCGCGCAGCGCGTTTTTTAGTCAGTTTCATCAAATAATCTCGTAATTATGCCTGTCTAAATTAAAGAAAAACGGCCGCGCAGCGCGATTTTTATACTTAATCGGTTTTATTCACTAATCTTGTAATCTTGACAAGAACAATTATTGTATAATCCATAAAAGTAACTATTTTAGAATTTAAAGTTAGTGATTAAAAATCTATGTGGTTTGAAAAGGTTTTTTTTTCGTAATATAATAAGCATCCGTTATCATTAAGCGATCTGGCAAGAAACAAGGGGCCGCTAGCTATCGATCGCGGGGCCCTGGGCAAGTGCCCAGTGGGAAAGATGGGCCTGATTATCGGCATTTTAACTTTCGGGATTTTGAACTATCGGTCATTAAATAATCGATCTTTTAAGTTACGGTCTATCGGATATCGATATTTAAGATCTTCGGTATTTTGAAAATAGGTGTTTTATGCGTCGATATTTCTGTCGTATGTGTTATGAATTTTCGGCATTTTAATACATACCCGTTTTGCAAGAAAATAAATAAGTACGTAAAAATATTTATTCTGATTGTTTTTGATTTTTATGACTAAATAATATTAGGCGAATAGACAATATGCCAAATAACATTATGCGAAAACAAATTAGTCTAAATGATTATTATGCTTACATAAATAGTATGCCAAAAAACAATTATGCCAAAGTATTATTATGACAAAATAAATATGCCAAATCCGTTATGCCAAATCAAATTAGGTATAAAAGCATTATGCGAAAACAATGTCGTGGGGCGCAAAATTCAAATCTTGTCAGGGGCGCTCATGATCCTAGCTACGCCGCTAGACAGACTAAAGAAATAAAATAACAATAATGAGAGAGGTGAAGGTGCCTGCCTGACGATATCTGGAAAGGGGCGTTGTCTGTGAATAGACAAATCTTTTGATCCTACTAATATTATAAATGTAGAAGTTTGTGGGTTTGGATGTTTGTTCCTCAATCACGCAAAAACTACTGAACTGATTTGGTTGAAATTTGGCACAAAGATAGTAGATAGCCTGGATTAAATCATAGTTTACTTTTTATCCACAATATACCCACGGGAACGGGAACCACGCGGGTGAAACCGCGGGCGGCCGCTAGTCTATAATAAAATTGTCATTTCAGTGTAGACGAAAATGTTGTCGTGTTCGTTATGCTACACATGTTGTGCTGATCTGATGTGGCAGGAGACGCAGATTTACGCTAGCTATATACTAAACAAGTCAATTAATGATGGATTTTGTGAAGTACAATGAAATATTGAAGGTCATCGTTACCTGCAGCAGCCAGCTGCTTGGTGACCTCGTCGCTCAAGGCGTTCTTGATCATGTCCTGGTGGTCGTCGTAGGCGGAGCCGGCGGGCGACGACGCGCACTCGTCGTCGTCCTCCGACCCGCTCAGCCCGCAACCCTCCACCTGGGACATGTCCTGGAAATCACACTATTGCTTCATTCATACTATAAATATATGGTAAGGTAAGCACCATTAATAATAATAATAATAAAAACACTTTATTGCACACTAAGACAGGACAAAGAAAAACAATAAACAGAGAAAGCACACAAAAGGTTGTCTTATTGCTAAATAGCAATTTCTTCCAGGCAACCCAGAGTAATAGAGTGAGGGTGCAAATATGGGAAGGAGAACAGATATAGATATACAAGAATAAATAGAAAGAAATTGAAGTTTTCTAGATTACTTGAAATGATAATAAGGAGAGGAAATAAGTTAAATAGTAGAAAGGAAATGACTTCTGACTTGATCACGAAAGGAACTCAGAGAACGAGCCTTCCTGATACCTTCCGGGAGTAAATTCCACAGATGTACAGCATGCACGAGAAAGAATATGAGAGGAAATCAGTTGAGTGGAGTGGGATTTCTAGAGTGAGATTTGAAGAAGAGCGCAACGTGCACTGTGTGGATGAGGAGCGGAAGGAGAAACATTCTTTGAGATAGGCTGGAGACGCTGGATGGAAAAGGATTGCATTATGCAGATAGATATAGGCATAGATAGATGACAGAACCTGCAGATTATATCTATGGTATCTTTAAAACCCCCTTAGAGACAACCCAGCCTAATATAAGTATCTAATGTATTTTGACAGCCATTATCAATAAATTGCCATCTCCTTTTCTCATGTTGAAGTGGTAATGCTAGGGGGCTGAAGAGTATAGACTATCTAGCTAGAAGCTACCATAGCTAAAAAGTGTCTTAAAGATTGAATGTTTCCTCTATCTAATTAGTATTGGCTAAAAATAAAATCTGTTTTATAGATCTCAAAATAAAAATGAGATAAAATTAATGTGTGTACACTGGCCTGGTAACCACTGCTAAAACTCAAGAGCTGGCTCCAGTGCAATCTATGTGTATGGAGATTGATTCTACTCTAGTTATTCGGATATGCAAAATTGTTGTAAGTCTTTACCTCCTCCGCCATGTCAATAGACTCTGTGCTGACTGCCGAATTCATGATGTCGAAGTCGGGATCGCTGTCTTCCTCGTGAGTCCTCTTCACCTCTAGGACCATTGGATTGCCCTACTTTTATCCCACGGCGTAAAAACCGTGCTGCTTTCAGCTAATCACCCAAGTAGATTTAGTTCCTGGTGAACAAAAAAATATAAATAAACTATATCTTAAAAAATGTAAATAAACTACTCATCATAAATAAATCACTTTTACCCATTTATTCACACATCCATACATACTTAACACACACACACACATCTAGTATCTTTGCAGAGATATTATGCGAGCCAAATAAGAAAAGTACTGTCAAAGCGGCCATTTTTATTTGCGTTTCGCTTCCACTTCAGGGTGTAGGAATGTGCAAGAAAGGGAACAAAGATGAAAATACCTGTTTGACAGTACTATTCTTATTTGGCGCGCATAGTAGTTAATGTCAATTATGAAAGTTATTTCGATAATTTTTTTTATTTTTTACCTAGTGTATTATTTACCGTACCGGTTAACGCATCGATTATGGAAAAGTCTGCCGGGTTTCAAAAAAAAACAGATAAATCGAGCCCCAATTGGGCCAAAATGGCAAACCCCAATTCATGATGTCAAACGAACATTGATATCTTCCAAATTACATCAACAGAAAGTACAAGACGAAATTCCTTACTTTGATTTTTCTGTTTTAAGTTGAAACTCGGCAGACTTTTCGATAATCAATTTATTAGCCGGTACGGCCCCTGGTTATTTTAATCTTAGATTTGTTCTTGAATTGGCTATTACTTTTACACTTTATTTCCCACTCTTCACATTTCAGAAAAGACGGGTGGCTGAAAGTCATTGCAGAGCAGTACTTAATTCTGCCTATTCAGCATAAGCTGAGCCACTACCTTTTGCCTCTGTGGCTATTGTTTTTACAAACTAAAGGTGCTCCCTCACCAGGAGCATTCACGTGTAATGTAACATTACAGATTTGAGCATTACATTAGTGAAGGAGGAGAACCGAGCATTACAATGCGCACCTTGTAATGAATACATCAGTGAAGGAGGAGAACCGAGTGAATGCTCGTTAGTCAGGGAGGTATTATTGTAATGTAATTCTCAAAGACGAATCTATAATATTTCAGTACACGTGAATGCTCTCGGTGAGGGAGCACCTTTATATTATTATTATCATCAATTGACTAGGCAAGCAGTTGAGACAACTGATAACAGCCTGTATCCAGTTATATCATGGGTTGAGTTTATCAATCCTTAGTTTTATAAAATTTGTCCAATCTATTCTTAAACTGATTCGTATTCTGTGCACATATGACTTCTTCTGGCAACTTGTTCCAAGCTTCAACTACTCTATTATCAAAGAAATGTTTATGTGGATTGTTTCCTGATAGTGCCTTTGACAATTTGAGATGATGGTCTCTTAGGTTTATGTTTCGTGAGCACTGGAATAGTTCTTTATTAAAATTCTCGATGTCATAGTGTAAGTAATTTGTAATTATTGAGGCAATAAACTATTATTATTATTATAAAGTGGCCATAACAATTTGATTAATAGTCCACAGAAAAGTACAGAAAAGGTTTTTTTTATTGTTACTCTTGAATGAGCTAAAACTGAATTGTTATTTAACTGTACCTTGATTACATAAAGCTGTTGCTAACAATTCTTGATTGAAATCGATTGAAAGTGGGGTTGCATTGCTGCTTTAAGTAAGATAGTTGTCACATTGGTTCTTAACTAAAGCAGCAATGTAACTGCGATTTCTGTCAAAGTTGATTGCAACAAAATTACCCCCCGGATGTTACATTCACAATGTTGTAAATGCATCCTAATGTTTGTGAAATACATTTCAATGTGCAAAAAATGCTAAAATTATACACACAACAGCTTGGTAAGTAAAACAGTTGAACAACAAAACTTTAATTTCGAATACACAAATAGTATAACCCTTGTGAAGGAAGAGGTAGGGTTTATTATTATTATTATTCTAATAATCATAAAATAGACTATGATCATTCATGGCTCATTTATTTAACTTAAATTATGTTAAAAATACCAAAAGTGAGCTTAATTTAGTTGGTTTTGTAACTTTAAATTGGGTGGTTTAGGGAGGGGGAAATAAAGTAAAGGGTAAGAGAAGGGGTAAAATGAGCAGAGCAGAGGAATGAGAAATATGTTAAACTGGTAGGTACTAGTATTTGCAAGATGATAGGTAATTTGAAAGCCAAGAAGGATGAACATTTTTTTTAGTTTTGAACATACAAAATTATTAAATATTACAATATCAAAGTGAGCTATTTGCATTAGTTATCCTAATATGATCATTATATTGTTTATGAAGATTAATCAAAGAGACAATAAGTAAAACATGTTGAATCAGTTTATAATTATTATTTACACCAAAGAGTGTAAATAATTATAAACCTTGTTTTGCTTATTTTCTGTGTGATATTATTGTGTAAACACAATATCACACCATGGATGGATGTCATCTGGTATTGTTAGTCACAATACCAGATGAACTAACAATACCAGATGACATCCAAAATCAAAGAATGTTTAATGAGATCAGTTTTTTTTGTAATAGGTTTATTGATTTTTGCTCTTTCATCTAACATACACTTAAGTAAATTGAAGTTACATATAGTCCTAACTATAAACTTTTGGTCAGAGTTAGTTGGGTAAATTTTTAAGTTTCCTAATCAATATCAAATTGTAGAATGCTGAATCACTTAGCTTTCTCATCCTAGCTACATCTACATAGTACAACCAACTTGACTATTGTGTAGGCAGCTAGCCCAGGAAAATCAATACTTGAGCTTCTCACACTAATGTCTTTCTACACAGACAATTTCAATACATTCTATAGGCCTGATGACCAAATCATGAATGAGCTTAGAACATCTAATAGCTTATAGGAGAAGTCTATAGCTTGGAAATGCTGTGATATAAAGAAAATTGACCGTGATCTATGTTGCATTAGGCCACATTCGATCAGGATATGGCTTGCATCTAATGTAATGCATGGCATGATATTCCACTGCGACGGTACAAATTGGAAGACAAACTACGCAAACTCTTTGCGGCGGCGTAAAGGATAAGCCCAAATGAATGGCCATCATGAAGGGGAATCGCGCGTTCGAGCAGGCCCAGACAGAATAGAAAGACTACGGCTGCGTACGCACCTGCGTGATTTGAAAGACATTGCGATCGTTTTCTGAAGTCTCCAAAACTTGCTGTGATGTAACCGATCTAAAATAACACTTTTGAAGACTTTCTCACTGAAACAGACACTGTTTTCACTCAATTTACGCAGTGCACTAGAGGACCCGAAAACCCCGAATCCTCCATTATTATCGATCGGTGAACGCGGAACATGGCTAGCAAAAACTTCACATCTTCGGAGCGCCATTTTGTACGAGTCTGCGCGTTGCGATTTTTCGCAATGGAAAGGGAAATCGCGCCCCTCAGCCCGAGGGGGGACCGGAATGAAATCGCTGTAAGTTTTTAATTAGGTTCATTTTGTTGAATACTCACCGATTTCAGTGCTAAATAATATTAATAATTGTACGCCCTGAAGGCGAGCCTTCAGGAAAAAATCCAAAGTTTATTTTCGAAAACATTGATCGATTGTTCATAGTGCAGTAGCGCCATCTATCGAAATTCACAAATTCTCAATACTAATTTTGACATTAATTTGTCAATTTTCAATTTGACATTTCACATTTTCCATTGCAAAAAATGTAAACATTTCATTTTCATGTGATTGATTCTGACTCTGCTGACTGATTCGTGTTCATGTTTATTTCTGGGTTTTGCTGAAGTATTTGTGTCGTATTGGATGAACTTAAAATTAAATAAAACTCAGACAGACTCAGTTTTAACACTAAAATTACTGAAAATCTACACAAATTAAGGTTAGTATCAATTTTTTATCTATGTACTGTAGTACTGCTTTATATTTTACTTTGTTTCTAAAACTTTTGTGCTATCCAAACATTAATTTGTTTATCGGATTTGGTACTTACTTATTTAACCTTTGGTATTCCTTCTCACATTAAATGGTACGGGCTTCGAGGGATTCACTTTTATTATAACCTAGCTGTGTGTGTAAGTGTCAAACCATACACCTAATCTCATAGAAACTAACTGGTTTAGACTTCAGTTGCTACAATTATAGTTAATTTGTTTTTAATATTTTTCATTATTTACAAGTTTTGCAACTTTATTAGTTTGCCAGTTAGCCAAGAAATAGCCAAGAATCTTGGTTTGATTAGGGGGTATCAGTGTGGGGAGGCTAAATTTAGAATTTTTATATAGGTACTTATATCTAAATTAAAAACCTAACCTTGTATCATTATCATTACTTAAATCCAATAGGCACTGTCCACTGGTCCGGGGCCAAAAAATTGTCAACTAGGTTAGGCGACCAAGGGAGCGACTTGAATATGGGTAGTGTTTCTTGTACATTCGTACAGAGAAGTTGTAATAGTACCTAGCATTACTAATTATAAAGAAATAAAGAAACACCATTTGTTGCAAAAACATAAAAATAATTGGCGGCAAATCGACTCTGCGCAGCGACAAAATGTGTAAACATAATATTTAAACTATACCTAGTTGGTTACTAAGTTCTGTAACTATGGAAAACATGAATAATACTAAATTTACAAATAATGCTACAATGAATTATATACCAAATGAAAGCACAAATATTTAAGATTATCATGTATTAAAATTATTCGAAATGACCGCCTCTGGCATGAATACACGCCTTTAGACGACGAGGCCAGTCATCGATGGCAGCACGAACTACCACCATATCCAATTCTGCGACTGCCTTGAGAATAGCGCGCTTAAGAGAGTCGAGATTCATGTGGGGCTTAGCACATGCTTTCTCCTCAATAAGTTGCCATATGGCATAATCCAGAGGATTTAAGTCTGGGCTGGAGGATGGCCATTCTTCCTGCGCGATAAAATCAATTTTGTTAGCCCGAAACCATGCTTGTGTAGATTTTGCTTTGTGCTCAGGGGCAGAGTCCTGCTGGAAGACCCATGGCTGGTTTTGAAATAAAGTGTGGCTTAAGGGTTTGACAACAGGTTCCAGAACGGTATCTTGATAGACTCTAGCACCAGTTTTCACACCTTTTTCACAGAAATGAACCTTACTTAGCCCTGAATAGGACACCCCCAGCCAAATCATCACTGATGAGGGGTGGTGACCTCGTTGGACCCTCGGAGCAATCATGCTGGCTTCTTTACTATTCTTAGCGTATACTCTATCATTTTGACGGTTAAAATTTTCTTCGACTGTGAAGATTTTTTCATCAGTAAACAAGATTTTTCGATGGCCGTTTTGTGCGTACTGCTTTAGTAGAGCGCGACTTCGTGCTAACCTCATAGCCTTCAATCGTGCGTTTAGCAGATGGCCCTTTCGTCTACGGTAAGCGTGAAGCCCAAGGTCATCATTGATAATTTTTTTAAGGGAACTTCTCTTCACAGTCATCTGTATTGCCAATAACTTTTGCTTCCGGACGGGATTTCTCGTGATTCTCGCCTTCACTGCCTTGATCACAGCTGGTGTCCGAACGGTGCGTGGTCTTCCTGATCTTTTTCGGTCATCGACGGTCAAGGTATTACTGTACCTATGGATAGTGCGATAAATAAATTGCTTGTTGATTTTCAACTTTTGTAGCAACTTGAAAATCATATTCGGTGGCTGCCCACATTTGTGCAGAGCAATTACAGCGACACGATTCTCCTTCAACCCCCATTCCATGGTGAAATAAACAAAATATGATATACGTGTGGTATGGAATTATAGCTTATAAAACTGTCAATAATATGTCATTTTTATTTTTTCTTTTCATTTGTTTTAATGGCCAGTAATCGATAAAGAAACTCAGTAACAGAACTTTTGACCAACCTGTGTATAATGTTACAGTCGTGTGACAGTGCGTATTGGCTCTTATTATCACTAAAAGTGCAAAAAAATAAAACTGCTTATATTTGTAATTAATATATTGCATAATTATTTGTTATGTTTACACATACTTAATTCTTATAACTAGATGACTAATTTATCAACTAATGCTACATTTACATTATGTGTAAGAACTTATTCCTTATTAAACTTTATATAAATCATAAATCACATAATTATTTATATTGTTTTTCAATTGAATAAAGTATCTAAATATCTTCTCTTTCACCTCGGTCTTCTGTGCTCACCAGATTCTTCAGAAGACCCTGAAAAAAAGCAAAAATTCTTAAATAAATAAAAGGCATGATTTTCTTTCCAAAAATACTTAATGAATAGTTCTCAGAACACTCCCCTTCTCAATTGCAATTAAGAACTATCTCAAACTACTTAATTGTAGTTTCCTAAGGTAAAAATAAATGTTAGTTATTAAATTGGCTAATTAGTGGTCTACAAAATTAATAACTAGAAATTATACTCATTTAATGCTTAAAACAGTATCAAATCAATGCAAACAATTTAGAGGTTTGGTGCTTGTTGTGGCCCTAGTTAACTAAAGTACAGTTAATGACAAACTGGGCTCACAACCTACCTATACATTTCCTCAATCACTTTTGAACTTTAATGAGAAAAACATTAAGTTCCAAAGTTAATTGGATGGAGATTTGAGACTGCGGCGAATAAGCAACTATGGCTAGAGTTGGTCGACCAGAAATGTATTATCCTGAGCTCATTCCCGCTTCGAAAGCCACGTTAAGCTGTTTGTACCAGTTGCTTTTGTAGTCATTTATACTCACCAATGCGCATCAGGGGTGGGCGCGTGATGGTTTATGCCCTTTATCCCATCCATCGTTACGGAAGGCGTGTGCCCCAGCAGTGGTGGATGACATTAGAGCTGCCGCACATTGAGCCACTTCGACCGTTTGAGTGGCTGCGTTCGAGCCACAAGCTGCGGGAGTCGGCCGCGCTCGCTACTTGTGGCCGCGTTGGTCGCTCGCATCGCGCGCACACTCGGCCACAGTACCCGGCTCCTTCTCGGCGATTGGTGGTTGCGTCTAGTGGTTTGACTGAGCCACTAGTGGTCGCGACTACCGGCTCAGACCTTGTCCAGAAAGGGTGAATTCGCCGCGAATTTACACGCGATTTTGGTTACACTGCTGCTAATATTGCACACGTTGCTGACGTCGCTGGTCCTAAGCGAGCATTGTATAACGAAACGCATCTAATTCGCGCGTAGTTCTGGACAGGGTCTCAATGTGCGGCAGCTCTAAACGTGTCGCGTCGATGTGTATACCTATAGAGGCGGCGGCGGCGGGCCGGTGGCAGTAGCGGCCGCGCCAGCCGGGCTCGCAGCGGCAGGCGCCCAGGCCGCAGACGCCGTGCTTGCAGGCGCGCGCGCACTCGCCCTGCCGCCGCCCCACCTCGCAGTGGTTGCCGCCCAGCCCCAGCGGGCAGCGGCACTTGTTCACGCCCTTGCAACGGCCCCCGTTCAAGCACGGAATCACGCATTTCGCTGTTGAAATATTACTATGTTAGCTTTGGGCTCGATGGCGCAGTGCTTTAATGCCTGGCCCAGCGATTGCGGAGGTTAAGCAATTTTCGCAAGGGTCGGTCATGGGATGGGTGACTAAAAATGTATTATATCGAGCTCCTCCGTGCTTTGGAAGGCCAGCCGTCGGTCTCGGCTGCATTTGCAGTCGTTAACACCCACCAATCCGCGTTGGTGGGTAATGGCCCATCCTCCTTATCCACCCCTTAAGAGGGCCTGTGCCCCAGCAGTGGGGACAATAAAAATGGCTGATGGATAGCTGATGCAAGCGCCTTTTGTACAGCCAGACAGACAGCATAATATGTGGCCTGATTGCTAGAGAATGAGATTCAACATTTTCTTCGTGATTTTTATAAACAAACAAGTTTAACTTTACATTCTTTATTACAAAATATCTATTTGCTCAAAGGGAAGCAGAGAGAGATAGCATCAGTATTAAACCAAGTTTAATTTTAGTCCATGGTTTACAATTGGATAGTAAAATGAGTTTAAAAACAAATTGATCATTAAAATTAGAAGCCTAATACTCACAGAATTCGCATCGTAATCCATAATACCCTTTAGGACATTCACAAGTATCTTTCTGTATGCACTTTCCTCCGTTCAAGCACTTCTCGGAGCAAATGCCTGTAACAATACAAGGTTTTATTGTCTTTACAGACCTAGCGCCACAATGTTGCGACCCAGGGTCCCGATCCGCCACGTCAGGCTGGCACACATACCCACATGGTCCAAAAATCCACACGTGAGTACTTACATTGCACATTTATTCTTATTTTTGAACTAAGATTCTTAACAATGAAGTAAGCTATTCTGAATTCTGAATCTATCCTGTGATATTAGGTTATTAAATGAAGGACGTCTAACAATCAAAAGTTTTGTGGATGGAGGTACAGTGCGTTATGTATCACAAATATCACCTCGGCACAGTTCTTGAGTGGTGACATTTAATGCGCAAAAGTAATTTTTAGGTCTCATAGGCGGGGGGCGTGGTGCGGGGCGACTGCAAACATGCGCAGTAATCCCATGCAATTTCTCTCACCGCTCAAGATTCGTGCCGGCACCTATACCATACCATAAAACATAACAACAATTTTCAATGTCTGTCCGTCTAAAGTAACATTAACTATCTGGGAGGTGATTCTCGGACGCGTGACATAGTATCAGATTCGAGATATCTCGAAAAAGTCAAGAAATCATAGAAATTGCAAAGGAATTGATTGAGATTGCTCTGGAATGACCTCACTTTAAATGTCAGGTCATTTTTCAATGTTGACGACTCTGTATGAAATACAGGGAGAAAAAAGCAGCCCTTGACGAGTTTCTTGCCGGTTCTTCTCGTTACAAGGTCTCCCGCTTAGGGTTTGCGAACCGATGGCGTAGCTTCTATGACATTCACAAGTGCTTGTAACAGCCTAGACTGAATAAATTAATTTGAATTTTGAATTTTTTCGACTTGTAATGTCGAAAATCGCTGAGAATAAGTTTTTTGGTTGCAATAGAGATTTTAGTGACATTTTTAATAGAGATTTCTGATTGGAGATAATGGCAAATTTGAGATTTGTCGCAGTGCGTGATAATCGGCCCCTTGTATGAAGCCCCATAATTTTGAACATATTCTTATTTTGTCTCCTTAGCTAGACAAAATAATCCGCGTGGATCACGCGGGCGAGCTGGGCGCGGACCGCATCTACGCGGGGCAGATGGCGGTGCTGGGGCGCACGGCCGAGGGCCCCACCATCCAGCACATGTGGGACCAGGAGAAGAAGCATCGCGAAGCGTTCGAGCATCTCATCAACGTGTACCGCGTGCGGCCTACTGTGCTGACGCCGCTCTGGAACGTAGCCGGCTTCGCGCTTGGAGCTGGTCAGTGTATTTTATTCACAACGGTAGAGTGCTTGGCCGTCACATCACCTGATGTTAAGTGACGATAAGGCTGAAGGTGGAAGCCCGGATTACACCCGGAATCCTCATCATTGAGGAACTGGCTATCTTACCTCTGACTGCCGGAACACAATAATTTTTAAATTGTTGTTATGGCGTCAGACTTAGGTAAGATGGTGGGAGCTAGCCTGGCGGACTTGAAATAAGCCCTACCACCAACCAAACCGAGTACAAAATTGTACCCCCCCTGGGAATCGAACCTGGGACCCCTGCGTTTTACACGGGTGGGCAAACCACCAGACTACAGAGGCGAATAAAGCCGATATTTACTAGCCGAAGTCCATACAGCATGTATTAGGAGTAGAAATTCGATTCCATCAGCTGGATTCCATCATTGTTGAGTCTTATTTGAGAATCGTGTGATTTCATAGGATTAAAAAAATGCCAAGATAAATCTTCACTTGTCGTCTACCGAATCATGAACAACTGCGAATGTGATTCCATTTTATGAACGAATTATGAAAGATCTTTGACAAAACTTCTTTAACAAAATAACGAGCATATTAGATCAACCGCATAGTTATAAACATAGAGTGAAATCTCCCAGGTACGGCGCTGCTCGGCAAAGAAGCCGCCATGGCGTGCACCGTGGCCGTGGAGACCGTGATAGTAGACCACTACAACGACCAGCTGCGGACCCTGATGGAGGACCCTAATGTGGACAAGGAGATCCTGGAGACCATCACCAGGTAGCTCAACTGCCCCAATATTTACAGTGGCTTTAGTGACCGTGATAGTGGACCACTACAACCAGCTGCGGACCCTGATGTGGACAAGGAGATTCTGGAGAATAGCACCTGGTAGCTCTACTGCCCCAATATTTGCAGTGGCCGTGGAGACCGTGAAAGTGGGCCCTAATGAGGACAAGGAGATCCTGGAAACCATCACAAGGTAGCTCAACTGCCCCAATATTTAGTAGCTTTAGTGACCGTGATAGTGGAGCACTACAACCAGTTGCGGACCCTGATGGAGGAGGACCCTAATGTGGACAAGGAGATCCTGGAGACCATCACTAGGTAGCTCAACTGTCCCAATATTTACAGTGGAAAACAGGCAGAGGAATACAGTACCGCCAACAACAGCATTCCCAAAGAGGGTGTTAAAATTTTAAGCCAAAACCTTTTGGCAGCATGTCGAGTGTGAAATATGATGATGAGTGGGATAATAATATTTATCTACACTCACAACGTAATGTTCCAAATATGAATTCAAAAAAGGTAATAATAATACGTACTTTATTTTCGTGGATAGGTAAAATTAAAAAATAAACTCATTACGATGCAGGCAACTGCATCATAAAATAACTTTTTTTCTCATTACGATACAGGGCAAATCCAAAAAGAAGGCAGTGCCGTAAAATTAAAAAAAAACAACGATATTTTCCCTTGTTTCCCACATATTTTCATTGATTAAAATGCACTCTATGGTAATCGATAACTTAGTGCGATTAAATTGTTGGAATGCACTCATCTTTTTTTTTCTAATGGAATGCGCGCCATTTCTAAAGCATTTCAAATAAAGTTTTGATTTTAATTTTTACATTTTGTTATACTTACTGAATTTTGTAGGTTTTTTTAATTCTTGCTTTAAAATGTGAAAAAAAATGGACTCTGCCCGATATTTTAGATGCAGCTAAGGAAATGACTTATTACAAGGTAGGTACCTAGCTTATACAAACAAAGTCTCTCTCTCTTTTCTAACGTTGATCTTTTATTTAGTAGGTTCAATCCCAAATGTATGAGTGTAGATAAAGTAGTGTATGAAACTGCACATAACTAGGTATTAAAACACTCGTGTGATACTATTAAAAACCTCGCCTGCGGCTCGGTTTTTAAACACACACTCGTGTTTTAATACCCCTCTTTATGTGTCAGTTTCATAAACTACTATTAATTACATTCCAGGTTCCGTGACGAGGAGCAGGAGCACCACGACACCGGCATCCACCACGGCGCAGAGCAGGCGCCGTTCTACCAGGCCCTCACGCAAGTTATTAAGACTGGATGCAAAGTCGCCATTGAATTATCCAAGAGGATTTAGTTAGGGAATTAATTTCGTTAGGCTAATGAAGTATTATATTTTTGTAGAATAAATAATGTTTATAGTAATTTTGTTTTGATTAATTTTACTCTATAAATAAGTGATAAGAAACACAGAATATTTACCATTGTAGAACTACGAAACGCGATTTTTTTAAAGTGATAACAAGGACTATAGAGTAGTGTACTAGCGGCAGTGACGTTGTATACTGACCGCCCTCGCAGTTGCTGCAGTACTGTACTAGCGGCAGTGACGTTGTATACTGACCGCCCTCGCAGTTGCTGCAGTACTGTACTAGCGGCAGTGACGTTGTATACTGACCGCCCTCGCAGTTGCTGCAGTACTGTACTAGCGGCAGTGACGTTGTATACTGACCGCCCTCGCAGTTGCTGCAGTACTGTACTAGCGGCAGTGACGTTGTATACTGACCGCCCTCGCAGTTGCTGCAGTACTGTACTAGCGATGGGCCAACTCGGTTTATTTCCAACTCGAGTCAACCCGTTTCAAAATTCGCGTAACTCGGTTTCAACTCGAGCTAGCCAACCCGAGTTGGCTCGCGGGTCGACCCGCTACGACCCGCGAGACAACTCGGAAATTCGCGTAACTCGGTTTCAATTCAACTCGAGTTAGCCGAACCGAGTTGGCTAGCGGGTCGTAGCGGGTTGACCCGTTAGCCAACTCGGGTCGGCTAACTCGAGTTGAATTGAAACTGAGTTACGCGAATTTCCGTAGCTATAAACGGGTCAGACGGAGTTGCGTAATCGCAACAGGTGGTCAGCAACTGTAGAGACCTTTACCTTTTTGTTCATAGATTAGATACTAGCTAAGTAGGTTAGGTTGTTTTAATTTGTTTATGACGATATTGTGATTTTGTTTGGAATTTGGGTAGGTAAGGTTAGGTAAATACTACCCAAACCGTTGATTTCTTTTTCTGACTGGATGACATTGTCTCAAAGTTAAATACTACACAAAACACACATTCAACACAAATACGAAGTAAAAAGAGCTTATAAAAACCGAACTTTAATATTTGTCTATCCAAACATTAAAAGAAACAAAACAAGTAAACAGTAAAATATAAAAATTCGCCGGTAGTAAGAAAACAGAACTTCGGGTGTTACGGGTAAACTCGGATTAGATCGGCCAACTCCGCCGCCGGGCCGGGCTGAGCATGGCGGCGGCGGCGGAAGCGAAGGTACACAATTCGAGTTCTTAACGGGCTGACTCGAGTTCTTAACGGGCTGACTCGAGTTGACCCGATACAACTGCAACTCGAGTCAACCCGGGTCGGAACTCGAGTTGGCCCATCACTATACTGTACTAGCGGCAGTGACGTTGTATACTGACCGCCCTCGCAGTTGCTGCAGTACTGTACTAGCGGCAGTGACGTTGTATACTGACCGCCCTCGCAGTTGCTGCAGTACTGTACTAGCGGCAGTGACGTTGTATACTGACCGCCCTCGCAGTTGCTGCCGTGGTACCCGGGCGGGCAGGAGCAGACGCCGGGCGCGGTGCAGTACTGTACTAGCGGCAGTGACGTTGTATACTGACCGCCCTCGCAGTTGCTGCAGTACTGTACTAGCGGCAGTGACGTTGTATACTGACCGCCCTCGCAGTTGCTGCAGTACTGTACTAGCGGCAGTGACGTTGTATACTGACCGCCCTCGCAGTTGCTGCAGTACTGTACTAGCGGCAGTGACGTTGTATACTGACCGCCCTCGCAGTTGCTGCCGTGGTACCCGGGCGGGCAGGAGCAGACGCCGGGCGCGGTGCAGTACTGTACTAGCGGCAGTGACGTTGTATACTGACCGCCCTCGCAGTTGCTGCAGTACTGTACTAGCGGCAGTGACGTTGTATACTGACCGCCCTCGCAGTTGCTGCCGTGGTACCCGGGCGGGCAGGAGCAGACGCCGGGCGCGGTGCAGTACTGTACTAGCGGCAGTGACGTTGTATACTGACCGCCCTCGCAGTTGCTGCAGTACTGTACTAGCGGCAGTGACGTTGTATACTGACCGCCCTCGCAGTTGCTGCCGTGGTACCCGGGCGGGCAGGAGCAGACGCCGGGCGCGGTGCAGTACTGTACTAGCGGCAGTGACGTTGTATACTGACCGCCCTCGCAGTTGCTGCAGTACTGTACTAGCGGCAGTGACGTTGTATACTGACCGCCCTCGCAGTTGCTGCCGTGGTACCCGGGCGGGCAGGAGCAGACGCCGGGCGCGGTGCAGTACTGTACTAGCGGCAGTGACGTTGTATACTGACCGCCCTCGCAGTTGCTGCAGTACTGTACTAGCGGCAGTGACGTTGTATACTGACCGCCCTCGCAGTTGCTGCAGTACTGTACTAGCGGCAGTGACGTTGTATACTGACCGCCCTCGCAGTTGCTGCCGTGGTACCCGGGCGGGCAGGAGCAGACGCCGGGCGCGGTGCAGTACTGTACTAGCGGCAGTGACGTTGTATACTGACCGCCCTCGCAGTTGCTGCAGTACTGTACTAGCGGCAGTGACGTTGTATACTGACCGCCCTCGCAGTTGCTGCCGTGGTACCCGGGCGGGCAGGAGCAGACGCCGGGCGCGGTGCAGTACTGTACTAGCGGCAGTGACGTTGTATACTGACCGCCCTCGCAGTTGCTGCAGTACTGTACTAGCGGCAGTGACGTTGTATACTGACCGCCCTCGCAGTTGCTGCAGTACTGTACTAGCGGCAGTGACGTTGTATACTGACCGCCCTCGCAGTTGCTGCAGTACTGTACTAGCGGCAGTGACGTTGTATACTGACCGCCCTCGCAGTTGCTGCAGTACTGTACTAGCGGCAGTGACGTTGTATACTGACCGCCCTCGCAGTTGCTGCAGTACTGTACTAGCGGCAGTGACGTTGTATACTGACCGCCCTCGCAGTTGCTGCCGTGGTACCCGGGCGGGCAGGAGCAGACGCCGGGCGCGGTGCAGTACTGTACTAGCGGCAGTGACGTTGTATACTGACCGCCCTCGCAGTTGCTGCAGTACTGTACTAGCGGCAGTGACGTTGTATACTGACCGCCCTCGCAGTTGCTGCAGTACTGTACTAGCGGCAGTGACGTTGTATACTGACCGCCCTCGCAGTTGCTGCAGTACTGTACTAGCGGCAGTGACGTTGTATACTGACCGCCCTCGCAGTTGCTGCAGTACTGTACTAGCGGCAGTGACGTTGTATACTGACCGCCCTCGCAGTTGCTGCCGTGGTACCCGGGCGGGCAGGAGCAGACGCCGGGCGCGGTGCAGTACTGTACTAGCGGCAGTGACGTTGTATACTGACCGCCCTCGCAGTTGCTGCCGTGGTACCCGGGCGGGCAGGAGCAGACGCCGGGCGCGGTGCAGTACTGTACTAGCGGCAGTGACGTTGTATACTGACCGCCCTCGCAGTTGCTGCAGTACTGTACTAGCGGCAGTGACGTTGTATACTGACCGCCCTCGCAGTTGCTGCCGTGGTACCCGGGCGGGCAGGAGCAGACGCCGGGCGCGGTGCAGTACTGTACTAGCGGCAGTGACGTTGTATACTGACCGCCCTCGCAGTTGCTGCAGTACTGTACTAGCGGCAGTGACGTTGTATACTGACCGCCCTCGCAGTTGCTGCCGTGGTACCCGGGCGGGCAGGAGCAGACGCCGGGCGCGGTGCAGTACTGTACTAGCGGCAGTGACGTTGTATACTGACCGCCCTCGCAGTTGCTGCCGTGGTACCCGGGCGGGCAGGAGCAGACGCCGGGCGCGGTGCAGTACTGTACTAGCGGCAGTGACGTTGTATACTGACCGCCCTCGCAGTTGCTGCAGTACTGTACTAGCGGCAGTGACGTTGTATACTGACCGCCCTCGCAGTTGCTGCCGTGGTACCCGGGCGGGCAGGAGCAGACGCCGGGCGCGGTGCAGTACTGTACTAGCGGCAGTGACGTTGTATACTGACCGCCCTCGCAGTTGCTGCAGTACTGTACTAGCGGCAGTGACGTTGTATACTGACCGCCCTCGCAGTTGCTGCCGTGGTACCCGGGCGGGCAGGAGCAGACGCCGGGCGCGGTGCAGTACTGTACTAGCGGCAGTGACGTTGTATACTGACCGCCCTCGCAGTTGCTGCAGTACTGTACTAGCGGCAGTGACGTTGTATACTGACCGCCCTCGCAGTTGCTGCCGTGGTACCCGGGCGGGCAGGAGCAGACGCCGGGCGCGGTGCAGTACTGTACTAGCGGCAGTGACGTTGTATACTGACCGCCCTCGCAGTTGCTGCCGTGGTACCCGGGCGGGCAGGAGCAGACGCCGGGCGCGGTACAGTTGCCGCCGTTCATGCACTGCGGGTAGCAGAGCGCCGTGCGGCAGTGCTGCCCCATGTACCCCTCGGGGCACTGGCAGATCTTCTCGTGGTTGCACCACCCTTGGTTAGCACATTTTTTATCGCACTCTGGATCTGGCCCTGTTGCGTTGAAAAACTTTTTAGCATATTTTTGTGACTGGTGGTAACATTTCTTCATTATTATGAAAACAAATTGGTACGGTTAGGAAAAATCAGAAACTAGTCATGTTTTGTTTAAAAAAAATTAAATAACGTAAAATAAATTGTTTCAACTACACTTAAATGTAAGTATCATATTGAATAGATTAGGTGGTTAAAATAATTTGAATTTTTTTATTTTATATCTAAAAAATGTATAGGTCTAAGATTAAATCCGTATTGCTAAACTAAATTTAAAAATATTAGTTTAAAATAGTTATGTATTTCTTTTATTAACTAGAGTCTGGTCAACGGAAGATGAGACTGAAATGGCGGCGCCACTTTCCCTGTTAAATGAACGTTTAGAGGTTAAGTTATTGGAAACTGAACCTTAAGAAAAAGTCGCAAAATTATTTCCATTTCCAACCGAGTCTCATCTTTCGTTGACCAAATTCTGTACGCAGAAATAAAAGCAAGCAAATGTACCAACCTAAAAACGCAAATGTTGTGAGCAGAGGCACCGTGAGTTCAGTCAATCAGCGGAGGACTCGGCGATAGGCACCCGGAAAATAATGCATGTGTTAATATGAACCCCTGACGCCTCAGGTCAGGCCAGCGTGGTGGTGAAACAGCACAGAAGAATTATTAGTAGGCTAACTGCCAAAAGATTTTATCGCAGACTAGTATTAAATATTAATATTTTTTCGACATGTTTAGTCTACCAAATAAAAAATGGGTTTACTTGTTTCAGAACATAATGCACAGTAAATCTCAGAACAATGCATTAATAAAAAGTAAATCACTGTATTGTTCTGCCTCTGTTCCTACAATGGGCACATCCATAATTATGACGTATAAGGCCATAAAATGGTGACGGGTACTGGCAAACAGTTCGCTCGTAATGAACCCAGTAAATGTATTATTAGTAGCATAAGCAAAACATTGAGCTCGGAATAGATGAAATGCGAGTTATAGTGATTTGGAAACGACCTGCTGTCTGGCCTCGTTTTAAGTTTGTTTATTTGTCCAAAGGAAAGCGTAATGATGGAATTAATAAGCTGGCAATAATCTCTCAATAGAGCAATTATTTAAAAATGTATTTCAAAAAACTTTACTTCTATGAGAAATATTAAATTCGTTAAAAAGTTACTAAAGCATTTATCCGTGTTCTTGTATGTTTTCATGACAATTATACTTTAACTAGCTTCCGCCCGCGACTTCGTCCGCGTGGATATTAGAGAAAATCCTTAGGGAACCTTCAACCAGAATCCGACCAGCCGATTTTATGCGATTAGGCCGGTCCCCACCAAGCGCGCTGCCTCGCGAGGCAAAACGTTTGCCGCGTGTGGCAGGCCTCGCACGAGGCTGCGCGCTTGGTGGGGACCGGCCTAATCGCATAAAATCGGCTGGTCGGATTCTGGTTGAAGGTTCCCTAAGGATTTTCTCTAATATCCACGCGGACGAAGTCGCGGGCGGAAGCTAGTTTATTACAACAACCAGAAGTGGGTCCAGAGATATTAGTAGTATCCTGTTCCCGTTTATTTACCCTTTTCCGTTCCCGTTTGGTCCCGTTCCTGTCCCCGGTTTCCGTTCCCGTTCGCGTTCGCTTTCGAGCGATCGCGTTTGCGTTCCCGTTCCTTTCTCGTTCCCGTTCCCGTTCCCGTCCCCTGCGGCTGAATCATGTCCACCGTGTTGGACTTCAAAATAAATGTCATTTTCGCATTCCTCATTCCATAAAACCTCAAGAACAACATCCACATCGATTTTCATGTTAACTTGCCCCATTTACCCCCTAAGGGATGATTTTCAAAATAACAAAATATATATTTACCTATTTATTTTTAGACATGCTTCTTAGAATTTCAAAGTTGTAATGTCTCATCATCATCATCATATCAGCCGCACAACACCCACTGCTGGGTATAGGCCTCCCCCAAGGATTTCCATGACGATCGGTCCTGCGCTTCCCACATCCAGTGGCTTCCGGCAACCTTCACCAGATCGTCGGTCCACCTTGTCGGGGGCCTACCCACGGAGCGCCGTCCGGTGCGCGGTCGCCATTCAAGAACCTTTCCGCCCCAACGGCCATCGGTTCTTCTCGCTATGTGTCCAGCCCACTGCCACTTTAGCTGAGCAATCCTTCGAGCGATGTCGGTTACTTTAGTTCGCCTGCGGATCTCCTCATTTCTGATTCGATCACGCAGGGAAACGCCGAGCATGGCTCTCTCCATTGCACGCTGGGTGACCTTGAGCCTCCTTATGAGACCCATAGTTAGCGACCACGTTTCACTGCCGTAAGTCATTTTATATTAATTTTCCATACACAATTTGCACCCCATTTTCAATCCTTTAGCAGTTAAATCATGTCCACAGTGTTGTACTTCAAAATAAATGTCATTTTCGCAATCACCATCCCATAAAACCTCAAGAACGACATCCATATCGATTTTTATGTTTACTTACCCCATTTACACCCAAGGGGTTGATTTTAAAAACCACAATATATATGTTTGTCTATTTATTTTTAGACATGCTCGTACGAAGTTTTAAGTTGTAAAGTATATTTTATATTGTTTTCCATACCAAATTTGAACCCAATTTTCACCCCTTTAGTGGTTAAATCATGTCGACCGTGTTGGACTTCAAAATGAATGTCATTTTCGCAATCGTCATCCCAGAAAACCCCAATAACGACATCCATATCTATTTTAGGTTTATTTACCCCATTTCATCCCCATAGGGGTTAAAATACTACCAATAACCATATACGTTGCGTTATATTTCCATCCATAAGCCTAAATTATAAATTTAACGATTTTTACTTTGAAAATTAAGGATTTTCTTCTATACTCAACTTCATCCCCCTTTTCACCCCATCGGGGGTAGAATTTTGAAAAACGATGATACACGTATTTATTAATTTTCAATCATCAGCCTGAATACAAAATTTGAAGATCCTAGCATCAAAACTGAGGGACTTCCATACAAACTCTCATCCCTTATTTCATCCCCTTAGGGATGGAATTTTCAAAAATCCTTCCTTAGTGGATGCCTACACTGTATAAGGTACCTGTGTGTAAAATTTCAAGTCTCTAGGTTCAGTAGTTTGGGCTGTGCGTTGATATCTCACTCAGTCAGGACTTTGAATTTTATATTTATACTTTAACTATAGATTTGATAAAGCAACTGTTTATTTTATTGTCAAGATAGTTTAATGAAGTTTTCGTACACCATGATAACAAACAAAAACACAGATGGAAAAGTGATAAAAATGCGTTGGCGATACAATACCTGTCCTTTCAAAATACACACCTCTATGTGCGCATTCCTTCTTTAGGTTAAACCTTAAGGGTGTGCCCTTGAGTGGCACCCCTCGGCCACTTTTCAGTACTAGACCTATTTCTAAGGTGGCAACACCGCTGCTGTTACCAACGCACGGTAAAAATACACTGAATTCTGCGGACAATTTCAACTTTTGAGATAACCTTTTAGATAACATCAGTTGTAATTCCTCGTGGAATAGACTGGACTAGATAATTTCTTAGCTATGTACAGTCATCGGCAATTTTTTCCCAATTGATTTTGATTGAACTTTAAAATGTTGGATATAAAGTCTTAAATCGGTTGCGGAAAGACAGGTTGTGTGGTAGCCCAGCGTGCTGCTGACTGTACATACATAGTATACATACCTACTTTCAATAACTATAGGTAAATCTGACATCTCTAACAATAAGTAACACTATCGAAAAAAACCACTGTAGTGTTAGGTGATAGTGCACCGATCGATCGCAGGTAGCTTTGCGATTAGCCACCACGGTTAGCTATGGGGTTTTGACGCAGATCCTCATTTTCGCAAATGGTCATCGCGAAAAATTTGGTCACTTACGCAGAATGTCACTTTCGCAAAAGGTCACTTTCGCAAAACGTCACTGTCGCAGAATGTCATTAGTTTTTTTTCTCAAAATAGGGAACATGCATTATTTTTTTTTGTATCAAAATCAAGTACTTATAATGCGTGAGAAAATAAACTGTAATATTAACTTTTCTCTTGCGTTTTTTTCTCGTGATATAGGTACTTGAAGTTAGCACGCAGCAGCAACCGCCGAAAACGCTCTATACAAAATGTTCAACATTTGTGACGTCACTTATGTCACGTTTAAGGCGCATTATTATGGAGTTAGTCAAGAATTTTCAAATATATCCCTAAATATTGCGTTTAAGTACATATGTGTCATACAAAATATTATTTCTTATTCGATATTCTATCCGACTGTTAAGTGCATTATATCAGCAAATGAAAAAAAAACTATCGTTATTTTCCCCTGTGTGATAAAACTAAATATTTTTTCAATTTTCTATTCTATCATGTTTTTATACGTGTCCGCAGCGATCAAACTCAAATTTATCAAAATCGGTGACTTATTGTATGGTCCCTATTATGAGTTTGAGAAAAAATTATGAATGACATGCCTTCAAAGTTTTTATTTTTTAAATGGATTAAACTCTCATAATAACTTCAAATGATTTCAAACGACAATTGTTAGCAATAGAGTGACGTAATCAGGGGGCTAGAACTGGAATACAAGATATTATCCTACAATATTGAAAATTGTATGATCAAATATCGCCGCTATACTGCAAAAACATACTAAATGACATTTTACCGAAAAATTTGTTAATACATGGCTGGATTCAAAATGTGCTCTTTCGTCTGGTAAAATAGATTAAATGATTAGAACGATAGTTTAGAATTTATGCTGAGGAAATACGTACTAAACCTCACGATGTAGGATACTGTTCAACAAAAAGTAGAGAAGAATCTCAGTAATTGATTCCGTTCGACGAGTATTCCAATGATTTTTACAGACTGTTAGCTATGTCCGAAGGGGAAGAAGTATATAACTACACTTACCATTAAATTAGATAGAATGAAATTAACTTTGAAGAAATGTTTCAAAAGGTGCGATTTTTCTGACGCCGACTGTAGTTTTTCTACTGCCAAAAGATCTGTTGGTTTTATTTGATTTACACAAAAACTTACCAGCTATTGTAACAAGCGTTTAATCTTTTTATATAACAGGAAATTAAGTTTACATGGTTGGCGTTCTTAAGACTGAATTACTTTTTACTGCATCAATTTGAGTCATGAAAATTGAAAAATGCGATATCTCATTTCGACAAAATGTCGATTTAGTACGTTTTGGAAGTATAGCGGCGATATGTAAGTTAGCCACACTAAAAGCTCAACACAACGCTATTAATTGCCGTGCTAATTTTCCTTATGGTTCATTATCCTACAATTATTAGCTTGGCATTAAATTAACCGTTAGCGCGGCCCTCCCATTAGATAATTTTAACTACCACATCCAGGGATCAAAAAATGGTTCAGAGTGAATGTCGAAACTGTGACAAATTTTTCAGTTTTTCCTAAGATATACAGTTTTCCATACCTTTGTCAGTTTTAGGCACTCTTCCTTGTGTTTTTATAGAAAGTACCGGAGGACTCAGTATTTTAAGGTCCGAAGACGTCAACGTATCAAAATTATAGAAGTACTTTTTCCTCGACCTCCAAGTGAAATTGACGAACCCTACTTCAGAGGGTATTATGGGTAGCTTGTGAGAAAAGTTCGGGTCCAATATGTAAGGTGATATACGACCATTCTGTATTGCAAACACTCTCATTGACATTCCTGTAACCAAAGAAAAACATGGATTAATAAACAATTTAACAATTTGTACAGTCGAGTTCAATGTGTTGAACCTTTGACAGTTCATCAACTTTGTAAATAAAAGTCAACATTTGTCAAAAATGCTTACATATTTATGAACTCGACTGTACGTATACTAGTCTTCATCCAGCAACCTCGTAGGCCTTGTAGCTCATAATAATGACTTTAATTGAGGTGGATATCTCTTAAGTGAACAGAAATAAACAGGACCACAGATTTCTAGAGTCTCTGCCAGGCTGCAATGCAGATAGTGCTTATTAACTATCTCTAAGGTATCAGACCTAGTAGTTTGGGTTCGATTCCCATTATGGAAGCGATCACCTAGATTTTTTAGAAATTCACCTAGCAAGAAAATCTCCGAGAGAAAATCTCTCTTTGAACATCTGTTCAACAATTTTGACATTGTTCAGATTCTTGTTTGCAGTATGAGGGTAGACAAGAGTCCGGACCCACCCCAGAACAGTCTGGTGCCCACCCCAAAAAAAACCTGCGTCTAGTAACACCCCCCTTCCTCCCTAGCTTCTAGGAGCCCTCCTGGAAAATATCTCTAGATACGCCCATTTCAGTGTTAAAGATAGTACAGGGTGGACCAAAAGTCTGTTCATATTTCAAACAGTGATGAAAAAAGAACTAGTAATATGGGATAACAACTGTTTATTTATTATTTAAGTACACAAATAGGGATTTTATTTTGTGATAATTACAACATCCATATGTGATCCTTGATTATTTTGACACTGCTGCAACATGGAGCGGAAATGACGGCCTGACAAGTGTTTCGTGAAATGTTTTCCATTTCTTCGCGAATACGTTCCTTTAATTCCTCAAAAAACGCTGGGTTGCTGTTGAAAACTTTACTTTGAAAGTATTCCAAGAGAATAAAATTCATTGGGGATAAATCCGGGCATCGAGGTGCCAGTTAATGGCACCTCTTTTGGATATCACTTTTTCCCAAAAAATTCAGGGACTGCACTAATCGCGTCGTTGGAGGTGTGAAATGTTGCCCTATCTTCCTGAAACCATGATCCTTGATTAAAACCATTGACATCCTGTAGCGTTGGAGCAAAAAGAATGAGGCTTAAAGATGTTCTGGTAACATTTACAAAGCAAGATCGTTTTTGTGTAGAAAATCTAGCTTGTTCACGAACAGATGCTCTTACACGCTCTACGTTTTCGGGATCCCTTGATGTTCTAGGTCAGCAGAAGCGTGGTTGGTTTATTGTTTAACCTGTGTCCTCGAACTTTTGTACCTACCCATTTTCTAATGAATTGAATCAATGGATCTTCCTTTTTAAGCCGTATGTTGTAATAAGCGCAAAATTTTCGTTGAAAAATCGTTGTTTTAATAGTGCTCGTGTACGCAGGACACACATTGTTTTCTGCTGTATTACTCCGTGGCACTAAATTCCCATTGACCGCTCTTGCATTTCGTAACCCCTCCACCCCAACGTACTTTTGGTCCACCCTGTACTTAATTTTGGCATTGTGGATTATTTATTGTCTTGTGACTGGAAATAATTAAAGGTGACGACTGTTAATGGGATACTTAATTACTAAACATGGCAGCGGTTTATTTTTTGGGCGACAAAATAACTAAACGGGCGACTAACTGTGGATTACAAAAAATACGTAACTTCATGTGGGAAACAAATAAATTAAGTTGGCAGTGAAAATTCTAAATGAGTGACAAAAATACTGAGTGGGTAACTATTGTACCTACCAAGTAGGAATAACTGATTCAAGCTGCCCAACAAATATTTTTGTCATCTCGATCAGGATGTCACATTTTTTAAATAAAATGTATGCCATATTTTAAATGTTTTGTGTGCCCTAAGGTTGTCACTCAAATAGTAATTTGGTCGCCCGTTCTGAATAACTCAATTTGTATTTCAAAGTCACCCATTTTCAGTTTTTGTAGTCGCCCTCAGGCCGTCGCCCATTTAGTATTTCAATATGCTATATTCAGTATTTTGATACCCAAAATTGGATTTTATTGTTACCCGATTAAATACTACCCCATTTTTAATGGAATAAGATTAATATAATTACCGCTAAATATGCGGACTTGTCTCTCGTCGATCCAGAGCGAGATGTCAGTCTGGCGCGACTCGGCGTCCTTGCCGTAGTCGCGGTCGCGGTCGCGGCGGCCGGCGCTCAGCGACAGCGACATCGCCAGCGCCACGCCGGCGCACAGCCGCGCGCCCAGCGACGCCGAGCGCCACATCCTAACGACCAACACCAACTTTAATAACCGTCTAAGCTAAACTTTGGGGAGCTTAAACTTAAGACGCTGTTACACAAGGAAAGTTTCTTGCACGCAAGTGGCAATTTTTTTTGGCAATAGGCAGTTGTGTTGCCTAGTGTAATTAAGAGTATTTTTTTTCTCATTTTTTAATTAACTAAGTACAATATTTAGATAATCTTTGACTATGTATAGAAAAGAAGTAAGTAGAGCGGAGTCTCTTGGCACAGGCATCTTTTTGCTTAATAGGGGGCTTCAATAATTTTTGTTATTTCAGTCATAAGAAAGTGAATAAAAATTATTTTATTTTATTTATTTATTTATTAGTGTAACAGATGCTTCAAGCCTCGCCTCTTACAAGTTTTGCCTTTCAAGATTTACATTCAATTTTTTGCCACTTGCGTGCAAGGAACTTTCCTTGTGTAACAGCGTCTTTAAGGAAAGAAAAACTCAGAAAAATATGATTTTAGAATACGCTTGAGCCTTTAAAATCCACTTATATCTCTAAGAATGCTGATCAGATCAGTTGGGTCTGTATAGTGATCTGGATCTCCTCCATTCACTCCCTGGATGGCCATCATCAGATCACAGCTAGATCAATCCCTGGCGGAGAACCAAGGCTTCAAAGTTACCTCGCTTGTATGAAAATAGACTGATGTTTCTATTTATCCGGCTACCACTAAATCGGGTCATTTTGAACTTACCATCCAAATTTTGAGGATGTGCTCATCAGTCCATGAAACTGAACAACTTTCTCTAAGGAACACATGAACACACAAAAACGACTATCCATACAAATAAAAGAGATCAGGTGATCAATTTAGTATGGGATGACAAACATTTTGTGGCGAAATTCGACACATGTTTCTTAGAGAAAGTTGTTTAAGTTTTATGGACTGGACACAATATCCTTGAAATTTGGATGGTAAGTTCAAAATGACCCGATACGTATGTGTCTATCCATTATCTAAAAATTTTTTTATTTTTTTATACAAATAGGAAAGAAAAAAGCAATTTGATTTAATCAATGATTATTATTGAAAAAAAACACTTGATTTAAATCAAAGTGGCATTTAATCATGCCAACCCTGCTATCAGTCAATAGATACAGCATTGCCAGAATGTTTTACGGCCAGAAATTCATGAATAATCAATCCACATATTGGGATAGGCCTGATCTCGATTACAGTTACAGTTCGACAGTTGCCTACCAATCACTTAATCTGGATCAGGCCTAGCCCTATCCAGTAATTAGTAGTAGAAATTAGCGTGTGGGTCTATGGTTGCTATTCAAGACCAAAGGTCGTCAAAAAGTTTCTGGTCCTTCGAGCCGATCATAAACAAAAGTGATAATCAGCATTACATTTGGTTGGAGTACGTATGGACGTTGCAAGAGCATATTTTTATGCCCAAGAAATAAATTTAGAGTACCTACTTAATCCAACTGAGTATGATTTAAGTGGCACCGACCCAAAATAAGATAATAGGCGTAAAACCAGCGTATAATCTGTTTGGTTGACCGTTCAAATCGCTCTCAAAGAAACGTGACAAAAAATAAACAAAACAAAATTATCACAGTTAACGTAATTGATTGAGCCCGAGAGGACGTGCTCCTACAAAGGAGCCCCCGTGAGAATGGGCCGCGCCGTAAAAAACGGACATCTTCATTAAATATCCCCTGTCAAAAATAATGTCTACTAGTTTATTTTTTTCTCGCTCCCGATGTCAAATTATACTTACAAAAGGTGTTAACAAAAAGTAGACAAGCGTGTGTATGCTCGGTCAGGGGTGACCAACCATTTTATCTAAGTATTCAGTGAAATTAAGCACTCTGTTTGTTTATTTAAACATACGATCAAATTTCGAGTTGCATTGCATTACACCTACTTATCTCATTGATTTCTGCATTTTCGTTATTAGATTTTATATTAAGTATTTAGAAACTTCCGATTTTAATTTGTTGTTGTTTATGCAATGAAGCATCAGAGAAGATAAAACATTCACGTTTCTTGAAATGAGGTGCTAATAAAATCTTATCGCTTCAATAGTGATTGTAATGTTAATACTTACTCGTAATTAAACATCAACATAACACAAAAAGGCCTGTCTGAAAACTTGGCGCCGCGCAGTTTATCACAAGTGAATATTTGTAAACAAAAAATTAAAATAAAACAATTTTTAACGGATACTAGCGCGGTTTTATTGAAAGTTCTTTGGTAATTAGTTGGTATTTGGTTTGATTTTTGGTTTTCCCGACGTTTCGGCACCTTTGCAGCTGCCGACTGCCGTGGTCACGGGGGACTGAAGCCACTCGTGAGCCTACCCTCAAGCGATGATTTTTTTAAGACGTTCAGAAATTAATATTTAACAAAATTTTTTTTTAATTGGTTTAAGTTAATTTATAATTTAATTTTGTGATTTAATTAATGCTAATAAGAGAGAATCTACTGAAACTACCACCATTTCATAAAATTGGGAGGCCCCTCCAAGAAAGAAATGGCGAAAGAAAACTTGGAGAGGAAAGCCGACCTCCGTCTTTTATACAAGGTGTTTGGTAAAAGCCTTATAAAGCCGAATATGGTAGATAGGGACCATCAAACTGAACAACTTTTACTAGTTTGATGGTCCCTATCTGCCATGTTCGGCTTTATAAGGCTTTTACCAAACACCTTGTATATATTAATTTATTTGCAAAAGGAACTAACCGTATCATTAGATCTTGCAGTGTGTGTTTGGGGCTTTAGCTTGTGAATGATGGGATCCCAAGCTGGTGGAATTTTCCAACCATCATCTCTATTGAAATTAGGATATTTATTTATTTCGATAGCCTCGCGGAGCATTCTAGGAATAAATCTACGTTCCCTAGCAAGGATTTGGGGTTTGTCAAATCTAATGTAATGGTTGGGCCCCTCGAAGGCGTGATCACACACTTTCAATAAAACCGCGCTAGTATCCGTTAAAAATTGTTTTATTTCATGTCTAGTGAGCGCGTAAGCTTGAGAAGTGAAAAAATTAAAACAAATTGACGACAACAATGAATTGGCAATTAAATGTCGTAGGCGATTGTTGTATGTACGTACAGTTATCTAATATAAAAATTACTGAATGCGCTAAGGATATAAAAGCAGCAGTGAAGATTTTTCAGGAATATAATTTGAAGATGTTGATGGTGCTGGTAGGTTGGTATGGATGGTATACAATACATATTATTTTCAAGGAAAAAGTCTACTTGACCATTCAGTTTCCGGACTAGAATAGTATTATATTATCTGTGGTTTCCGGTGTAAGATCATCTTTAGTAGGTATTATAATATAAATAACGAAATATTTTTTTATATTATGTAATTATTCATAAATGATCGCCTGCTGGGTACATCCTGTGACTGAGAGATAGCACTGCTGCGAATGACCCGCTGATTTTTGCAAATCAAAAAGGATGCCTAATATAATTACTGCTACTTTCAATGACTAAATATTAATAATTCAGTTAAATTAAGCCAAAGAAGGTACATACCATGGCTTGATCATTGACGTCAGTACTGAATCACATAGGGAAAAAATATAAATGTAATGTGTAGATAGCTGATTCATTTAGAATTAGTATACCTACCAATTATTGAAACCTGTAATAATATAATTAAAATTGTTTTACAGAGCATTTGTCTGATTTGAGTGGGTTCAAAAGTCAAGGCAAGGCCATTTGCTTCAGCCCATTTTTTATTGCATTAAAATTTTGCCAAAATAACGAAAAGTATTTTAACTTTTATAATTATTACACAACGTGTTACAAAAATACCTCTAATGCCGAATATGGTAGACCATCAAACAGAAGAACTTTTACTAAAGCACCAACTCTGAAATCGCGAAAAAAACAGCTGTTTAATACAAAAATTAATAACGAAAATATTAAAACGCATGAAAAAGCTGATTCTTTTTCGCGATTTCAGAGTTGGTTCCATAATAAAAGTTGTCTACCATATTCGGCATTAGGGGTAATTTTGTAACACGTTGTAAATGTCTAAAAGGTGTAACACTCCTGGCATGCACTTGTCGAGCTAACCAGCCGTGGTTCGATACGATACCCGTTCGAAACAGGTAACCGAAGAAAAAAGAAAAATCCACGGAGCGGGGCCGGCGCGCGACCGCTCCCGTCCGACCTAAGGGTCGCTATTCACGGACAAGTCTATTTCTTTGCGTAGCCGCAACGCAACACAATGGGCGATAAATCCGCTTGTCACCACCGAACAGAAGGGAACTAATACATAATTACATCTTGACTTAATCATCGATGTATTAACAACATTTTAGTAGGTTATTTCTCTTTATAACATAATAAAAATAATTTTTCATTGAAGGTGAAAGTAAAAAATCCGTATGTTTTGATTGAGGAGCCTGCACAGAATAAATAATAGTAGGTACTAACGTAGGTACCTACTATCTAAGTGACTTAATGTATCCATCTACTATGGAGGAGCACAGCACATCACTTACTTGCTCATGTGCTGTGTGCGTGTGTGATGACCACAATGACATATTCATTTAAGTAAAATGATTTTATTATGGTATTCAATACCATTAATTCCAACTGTAAAACTAGATGAACTATCCGCTTAAGTAGTTGTTTATTCCACTATTACTAGAGTTCAGATAACAAATAAAAATTTTGCTATAGCTGCATGGCTGCAACTATAATGCTACGGCTCCACTTGCGTCTTAACGCGTAGCTTAGAACGTTAATCTAGGCGTACTGAATATTTATAATGCCCGTTCTTGGACATTACCAGTGGAGCCGTAGCATAGAAAGATTAGATTCAGTTAAAACATTTTTCTGTCTGCCCTGCAAAAAATTGAGGGTGTCTAAATAAAAATCGTCTACCGTAATTAAAATGCAGTAGGTAGATGGAAACATTAATGTATCATAATATTCCCGCCCCCAGATACGCGAGATCCGGTTTTATAATTGAGCTCGTCCTCGGCCGCGTTGAGTGCAAATAATTCGCCAATATTTTATGAAGTGCGGTCAACAGCCGCGCCCGCGCACTCAGTGTGAGCGCCACTTAACATTATGAACCCGTACATCTAATAATAACGCGCTCCTGTTTGTTTACATTTACTAGATAGCAATGTTTACATTTGTAACGCTTTTAATCTTTAGGCGTTTTCAAGCATCTGAGATCTACTCGGATAACAGGCGTTTTTTAACTTGATTAAACTTATAGCCGCCGGCGTTTCGTTTAACTGGGTTTTATGAACTTCATCATAAATACAGGATAATACATAACTGATACTAGTTGCTATTAGAGTTAAATCAACATAAAACAATAATTACTTATGTAAGTTTCAAGAGGGATCGATGATCTTTAATTTATCAGTCGCAATTTATTCTGCAAATACCTATCAAGACGATAGCTGAGGGTATATTGATGTGTACCCTCAGAAATATTGATATATTTAAACAGTGCGCCTTGCCTTACCTTTTATTTGAAGGTCCTTCGTATCAGGGTAATGCTGAGTTCACATGGAGCAGTGTCATTATTTGTAGTGTCACTACACTCGCGACGTGTTGTGTGAGCGGGGAGCTGTGGCAGCGCGGGTGCTCGCGGGGCAAGCCGGGTGCAGACTGAGCGATGAGCGCAAGTGGTCACAAACTTGGGCGCGCGCGCAGACTGCTAGACGACCCAACTTCGCGACTTCCTTCCTTTCAACCAACCAAGCTTTTATTTTATTATGTATGTATGTCAGTGGTATATTTTTTCAAACATTAACATAGCCACAGTCGTGACGAGCTTCCATTTAGATTTTCTGCAACCGTTTCGCCCGAAACGTATATATTAAATACCAAAACGCAGTCATGTCTCTGGTACATAATAATAACACAAAAGGACTGTAAATAATTTTAATTAGTAACTCCTTCAAAACTTTACTGACTTTTTTTAACGTGTCGCCTGCCTCAGTTCATATTATTTCACCATCTATAATATTGGCAAAAATAATATTTCTAATGGGTATAATTGATCAAGAAATAAAAAAAACTATGAAAATAGTAATAAGTGCGCGATCCGTTGATGAGGAAGTGTAATTAAAATTAATTGTAAGATACACATCGGTCAGCCGGGCCGGCCGGGGCCGGGGGTCGGCTCGGTTAACCCAGCAATGAGCAACCAATTAGGTACTGTTTGCAACGATCTCATTGCCAGTAACTAGCGATCCATACTCGATCAACTTGCAAGATATTATTAGTCAATTTGAACCCATCAATATATGCATGTAAGTAACATAAATCTTCCCCAGTATCTAGAAGTGTTATAAAAAGTTACTTTGCTTACTGCAAATCAAAAATGGTTCTTTGATTACCTACGCGAAAATGGGAAGGTATTATAATCTTACGTCAACCGGAAACGCAAGTTCCCGTTCGACCCACCAGTGGGTAATGCCAGTGGGTCCACGGGTCATTAGGGTAGATTACCCAGGAAAAACAGCCCTGTACTATTAAGATACTATCACTATTAGATTAATGACTTCTATAAGTATAAACATATTTAGATTTGACTGGACGTTAATGTTAACCTCATAAACTTGCAAAATACGGATCCAAAGGGCAAGTTTATCTTTGGATGGCTATTCTTTATAATTCATTTATATTTTCATATTATAATAATATAATTATTATTTATAACCTATCTATATTATGTGTTTATGTTAGCAGGCATTTAAAAATAATAAAACGATTTACATAATTTCTTAAAATTTATTTTCTATGCAACATAAAAAAATATCCATCATAGTTACACAATAAATTACAGTTACTTAATGCGAACTAAAATGTAAATTATTATAATTCGTGATCAGAATTTTATGTCGCACAAGGTCAAATATCAATTAAATACAGAAAATACCATGTTGTAATTTGTCATGATTCAACTTTGTATATTAGTAATAAATGCAACCTACCATCTAATCAATTCAACAAAACACCTCCAATGTGGGTTAAAAAGCTTGCTTAGCATTTGCCATTCTGGCTACAGATGCCAAAATTTTGTACGAACTACGAACCTTTTGAAAAAGCTCTAGGAATACATTTGTATTAATTTGAGAGCTAAAATCAAGAAAAGGTTTACATTACGAAGACGTGTGTGCGCACGCACAGGCGGTTTGTTCACTAGGTGGTACAGACGAGCACACACTAATCTTTGTGATGTATAAATCATAATCAGTTTAACTTAAGCGATTCTAATAACTTCAAATAAACATATACCCAAGTTGAAAGTATGTACATAGTTAAATATTGTTGATACGTAAACTGCCGCGACAAAAGTTAAGCATCTGTATTTTAATTAATCTAAATAACACTGATTGTACCTCACAACAAATTATTACCTACCGGCTTTATCGTAACAATAGTTCAGCTCCGATGCGATCAACATTGACCCGAGCGGCGATACCGCGCAAATTATCGAACGTGTGCTTCAATAATTCACACAACACAATACCCAAGCTTGTCTTGCGGTGATGAGCGACTTATTTATGTTTAAAAACGATTATCATATTTTATAAATATTGAGATAAGTGACACTATGTAAATGCTTATGTTGTGCTTGTGAGATTTCTTCCGACTATGAGTCACAATTCATTAAATATAATGAAACAGTTCGATTATACATTTATATAAGGCAAGTTACATTTGTAATATATAAAAGTAAATTGAACACATTGAGATTCTAAGAATTTCGAGGGGAAGGCAGTGATATAAATCACAGTAAATCTGGTGAGACACATTCAACAATTTAACTGTCACTTGAATATCAACAAAATGTCCGAGACGTAATGAGGGCCACAGCGCGGCGCGGCGCGCGGCGCGGCATAAGAAGCGACAATAAACAGGCGCGACTCCAACAAGGCTCTCCTACCATTAATTAATATTAATATATATTAAATTCTTACTAGACAATAGACATGATAAAGATTCCTTAACAAGTAACTTAAAGGGGTTACGATAACAGTGCCTTCAAATATAAATATAATGCAATGTATAAGGTACCAATGGTTACAGAGTAAGCTCAAATTAGAACATCAAAATCTTGCCGTAAACACGTTGCGATCGATTACTATACATAGTACAAATACTTCCCATGTGGAATAAATAAATAGGAGAACTACGTAAATAATTTACTATATCGTTAAGGTCTTCATCGTAAGCGCCAGTCTTTTGTTTTAAAAACATTGTTCAGATTACATCTGACCGACGCGTGCGACGGGAAAAATAAAACAGAAATATGAAACAAAGCAACATGGTTAGACCGCGTGGAATGTATTACTTAGGACCCGACACCTTTCAGGCGAAGAAACGATACGCATAAATAAAATTTGAATGTGCGCGACGCTTCTGCGCGACTTCACCTCCTCGGTTCGGTCGCAGATATTCTAAAATGCGCACCGGCGCGTACCAAATGAAACAGTAATGAATAAAATAAATACAATTACAATATAGATGCGACAAGCGAACGCGTTAGCTGACTATCATTAGTTAACACGAGACCCTAGCCTTAAATCTAACACGAGATACGAGAGATAATCTATTCTCGTACGGAGTGGAGGCAGCCGTACAACCTGTGATTCGAAACGGTCGAACACGACTCTTGATACAATTTAGCTTATGGCAACTATCGGTCGCTTCCACTCCGTACTTGTCCAAAATTAGAAACATCAACTTGGGATAACTTCTCATTGTGAGTGGTGCGAACAAACTTCATTAATTAATGTCAATTATGTTAAATACAAAAAGCTTTAGAGATTTCTTAACATACTACACGAGAGAGGCGACCGCTGACGCGTGCGTGTTCGTTTGACTGGCAACATTCACGTGTCAATGGTCGTTTAACAGAACTAAGCATCGATTGTGTCAAATTAACGTACCATACGAAATCGGCACTATATTCTAAACTTGAGATTCATATCAATATCATTATCCTAAAACATTTAGCAGCCAGAGAGATTTCTTTTCGACCGTCCGCACAGCGTATGATTACTGAGTCATTATGATTTACATCCGAGTTCCTAGGGAGCGAATTACACATCATTTATTGAATACAGTCAGTGGCACGAATCATGAAATCGGGTGGGGATTGCGCGAAACGCGTATTTTGGCGCGCGCTATTGGTCGCTCACCAGAGCAGATGCGCGAACTTATCCCCACTCCGTCGAAAAATTGTCATGATTCGTGCCACTGACTGTACAATGCGTTGTATTTTATTGAGAACTTCTAAACTTGAAACGCAATGATTACATTATAAAGTTCGCTATAAATAGTGGATTAGTCCAGAAAATACGCCAGTGCGGACGGTGGGGGTGCGAGATTCACGTCACGGGCGAGCAAACATCGATTACTTATCGAACGACCTTCCTCCGCGGAGCACCAACATCGGCCGGTGGTCAAACCGCGCAGCGTACAAAAATATCGTCATACATATGAAAATATACGCCTCTTCGCACATTTTATTATCATACAATAAATACTTTATTTGATGAAAAATATGTTTTGGAATTCAGTAATTTCATAACGTGAATAAGCTTTGTAAGGAGTAAGTATGTGTCAAAAAATTAATACTCAATTTATGACGCTACGAACTGTCATATTTTTATTTATACAAAATAATTTTCTTCGTGGTCCACGGCGAATTTGTATCAGATTAAAAGTAGTCGGTAAATAGACGTTAGAAGAATAACACAGTTTTTTTTAATTACGTAAACAAACGTAGCCTAAGAGATCGTCCTAATAGAACGCGACTAGGCGATCATCGCGCGAGTAAGCGACGCGACCATCGCGTGTTCGCGCGATGACAAGAAATGTGTGTCCGAATACAAGGCGAACGATCAACTGGTGAATTGACGACGCGACCATAGCGTACCAAGGACACGACGCGAAAGTCAATGAGGACACCTATTCGACATCAATGTTTGATCGCGGATCCGTACGAACTTAGTTCGCGCGAATACATTTCAAACATTTTAGTCGCGCGATCGAATCGCGCGAATGCCAGTTAGGAAACCTATTCAACATACGTATGTTTGATCGCGGTTTCTTGATCGCGGTTTCGTACGACTAAAATTCCCGCGAACTTGCGGTAATCGTTTAGTCGCGTTCTATTAGAACGATCCCTTATGATTTGAAGTTCTAAGCTGCTTCTATACAATCGCACTATATTCAAAGGGTCTTTGTGTACCTGTGAACTACTGGCAAAAGCAACACTGCCGGCTTATCACTGTGACACAGTACTGCCATTCATTAAAGATTGCTTCTGCATTGTATTCCAGATACTCAAATACCCCCGATCAACTACAAGGTCCCGCCTTAAGTCCTACAAATCAGTTTGACCACCGGCATCCAGAGCTATAAATCTTATCCATTACCTATTTCCTGTGACAAAAATAGCTTCTCTTAATTTCAAATCTTCACCAACTAGCGTATCCTTAATTACAAGTAATTGATATCGAGCCGAAACATCGCCTACGCACGTCTATGAAAGCCAGAGATGGATACCTCGATGCTAGAAAGCCGACACGACCGAAGCTTCGATCTTAGTCGCCTGCCCAGCACTGAGGCTCGAGTGTCAGGTTATGATGACTATTTTATTCCATTACTTAAAATCAGTCTCATAAAGAAAATAAACTATTTTCTTTTTCAAGTATTTCTGATGATAGTTACGCGATAATGTTCTACATTATACAATAGTACATGACGATTTTTCGTGAGTCACAATTAAGTAGTCTCGAAAGAACCGAATTTAACTAAAGTGACTCTTATTGCATTGACATAAGGTGCATGCCACAGTCTACTGATTGCACAGGTACGAGTCTTAAACCTCGTTAATAAGAATATAAAATAAAAAGTATATAAATTATAAATAGCCTTCACTACCGACACTATATTCAAGGGCCACACTAGCAGAACATTAGGCTCTGATTTCAGCTTATCCTAACTTGGCCCTACGCTAATAAATTTCAACTAAATAGTGTGTAAAACATTTGGGCCAATATTTATGTTACATAAACTCAGTGCTACATACATTTTAGAGATTATTACGTAAGTGGCAGTAGCTCGAGAGGAATATATTTGACATTTGTGATATTTGACTTTTCATTCGATGGGAAAACAAGTTTGTTCTCTATTGATATGAGTTTTCAACATTTCAACCCCCAGTTTGCGATAAAATAAGTATTTGTCACACATTTTGACCAATGGTTGACAACGCGTTACATATCGAACGAATTAAGTAACATTTGATCATAAGCAACAGAGATAGAACATTCGAATAATCATTTTAGTAACCCCCAGATCCAATAATCAACCCACAGATAGGGATACGCCTAATCCAGATTGGTTGCTAAGCAACTGTCGTTAACTTTTTATTAATATCAACCGTTACATAGCAATTAATCTGGATTAGGCCTACCCCTATCTGTGGATTGATTATTGGATCTAGCCGTAAAGAGAGCGTATGCGTGTCTCTGTCACACTTTGTGAAATGTTACCTTTACAAATTTTTCTGACAGTCTTTGTCAGCATATTTCGTGACGATGTCGTTTCGAACACATCGAGCCACCGTTCGTATTGTCGGCGGCGTGTCGCTCAGCAGAGCTGAGTTTTATACTAGCTACAGGCTGTTCTTTTTATAGTCCTCATGACAAAGTTAATATCTTTTTATAAACAAATACTAAGTCAATAATACTTATTCTTCTTCCAAAACAAAACGTCAATTTCTAATTTTAATTTGAATAGCTGCCGTGAAGTTTACGTCCCTTGAAACAAGAGAGCAAGTAAGTGTAGCCCCCACACCTGGTGAAATTACTGCGTCGAAGTTTCAGTTAAATTAGTAAAGTATTACTAAAAAGTGACAGGATGTGACATATCAGCCGAAAGTGGCTTAAGTATCGGCGTCGAACTTTCAGCAGATGTGGTGTTTACACAAAAGGGTTAAGGAGGTTGTCAACCAAGCGATCTCCATACAAACGGTGATATCGTTTCCCAATCTCTAAACCTAAACCTACAGCAATGCATTTTTGGTATGTTTTTGAACTCACTAAAATGCAAATATTTCGAAAATCTATTATAGATATTAAAAAAATCAAAACGTACAGCCCTATTTTTTAAGCATTTTAAAAACATACCAAGAATTCATTGCTGTAAGTTAAGGTTTAAAGGGTGGGAAACATTATCGCCGTTCGTTTGGAGACCGTTTGCTTGACATCCTCTTAAAATTCCGCCAAAACGCTCACAGTCGTTAGTCACAACACAATACATCGTGGTAAGGAATAAATTAAAATAACAGCTAAATAGATGTTGTAGTCAGATCGTGTTCGGGGATGTGTCGTAGAACAGCCGCTAGTAGTGTTGTTATGTGTGTATGTGTGTTTACACGTAGGTGGGGGGCTGCGGGCCGGGCGCGGGCGCGGGCGCGGGGGGCGCGGGCGGCGGCGGCAGCACGCGCGCGCCCGGCACGTACTGCCCGATGAACGACCCGTCCTCCGTGAACCGCCCTGTGAGCCAATACCACGCCACGGTCAGCCTCATGCTGGCACGCGAGGTACAGATACCGGAACAGAACTTAGCGAGACAAAGATGAGACAAAAGATTTTTTTTATTCGCAACAGGGTAGTGCTTGGCCTTCATGACTGATGTTAACTGACGATAAGGCTGAAGATGGAAGCGCACTACACCCGGAATCCTCATCACTGAGGAATTGGCTACATTACCTCTAACTGCCGGAACACAACAATTTTTAAATTGTTGTTATGGTGTCAAACTTAGGTAAGATGGTGGTTGCTAACCAGAGGGTCAAGTCTGCTAATGTTTTCGTCAAAATCGTAGTTCAATGGTGTTTAAATGGTAATGCTTTTTGACACAGTTCTTGAATCTTAAACCCAAAATCTGAAACACATTGTGTTTCTTAAACCCAATACGGAAACATATTGTGTCTTGATTTTGGATTTAAGAAACAAGAAGTGTGTCAAAAAGCATTACCATTAGAACACCATTGAACTACGATTTTGACGAAAACATTAGCAGACTTGACCCCCAGGCGGACTTGAAATAAGCCCTATCACCAACCAAACCGAGTACAAATTGTGCCCCCCCCTAGGAATCGAACCCAGGACCCCTGTGTCTTACACTAGTGGGCGAACTACTAGACCACAGAGGCGGTTAGTTTAGTGTTTGTAGCTGCTGCGCATCTTATGGCTCATCTTTCTCTCGCCAAGTTATATTCCGGTATCTATAACTACTATGTTCACGAATCTCTTGAGCTGTGACTGTGAACCTCCGAGCTACGATGTGATCCATACAGGGGTCCTATTTTTGAATCATTCGTTTGAAATCATTGTGATTTAAATCGCATGCGACGTAATGTTTCAATTAGCTGCTAAATCGCACTAAACCCCCTAGCTGACCATCGAAACGCGATATGATATAACGATGTCTTTTTTTATCACATCTAACTGTCAAAAGACAAGCATTTTGACAGTTGAGACAGTTGAATATCGATAAAACGCTATATCACGCGATTCATATCGTGTTTCGGGGGCTGGAATGCGATTTAGTAGTCTCTTTGGTAGTGATTTAGGAAAATTACTGACCACACGAGGCTACACTGAAAACTACTGACCGATGAGCGATTCAAAGATACGGATTTTCCTATGTCAAAAATGAATAGAAAACGAGCGTTCGACGCCAGCCGAAGGATTCAAAAATGGGGCCCCAGGTTCACGCTGGTTTGTACACACCAAAACTTATGGGAACGGCTGCAAGAGGTTCGCGAACATAGTATATGCCCACCGTTAGGTAAGGGCTACATTTTATTAGATCTGAATAACACTTAGGGTGGAAAATTCCCTCAAACACCGAATAGATTACATATAGTGTAATAGTAGCATTTGCAAATACCCTCTGAAACCTGTATATTTACCTTGTACATTGAAATTTGTTCATTAAAGTTATTCATGACTCTCTAATGAATTTTACTTAATCCATAAAAGTTATTGTTCTGAATAACAATTTAATTTTATTTTTAAACTTTTGATCTTAATGTATCGTTGTGAAATTATAAATGAAAAGATTGAATGAAATGTGTTTGAAAATATCTATGGAACACACTGTTCACATAAGCAAAAATTAGAAAAAACACATGCTCTTACAAAAAAAAACAGACATACATACCTCTTCAGCTTAAAATGTAAGGCGTTGCTCGTGCACAGGCAAACGGAAGGAAGGAGCTTGGACGAAAATAAGGAAAAACTATCTATTCTACATAAATTAAATGCATAACAAACACAAATCTATATAAAAACAAGCAAGTGTAAAAAAAACTAAATAGAAATTCACTCGTAAGGATCACTCACTGTTCGAAACATTTTTACAACCTAAATCTAACTATAATTATATTTCTCGTGTACTTAGCTGCTAACCTAGTTGTAAATACGCGGAAGAGATTTAGTGGGACGAGTGAATGTCGGCTTTATCTATAACTATTTTCGAAATAGTAGGATAAAGACCCTGAACGCCCGGAGCGTCGAAACATTGGCAGTACGATAACTTACTCTAACACTAAACGAGATCAGGGTTGCCAGACAATACTTAAAAAAAATATAACTCTTAAATGAAAAGATATTATCATGACATTTATGACTAATGTAGCTGCCACGCAGTTTACATGACACTTCAAATCATTAACGAAACGTCGTTATTTGCATTATGAGGCTAACCAAATGCTGTCTGGCAACCCTGTAATCTTAAATACAAGATCGGAATAATTTGAGCGGGCTAGATCACCGTCGCGAGCGGACCGATCCGGACGAAGAATAATATAGTCTACGGCGATCGGCTTACTGTTGCATTTTATTGATAAACATTTTACTTAAATTAAAGAATATAAGAGCTGCTTTCTTATTCAGTACCAGACTGGTTTGTGATGCAATGGCACTATGCGATCTTCAACAAAAATTGCAATGATGAAAACATCATTAGGACGGCAGTCAACATTTTATCAACCTAACAAACGAAATTTTATTTTCTCAGAAGACGCATTATTGAATTTTTAGAATTCCAAATCGTCTATGAAAATCGCAAGTTTCATATACGAATCCCTAAAATCTCTATTTTTGAATATTTATACTCGTGAATTTTGCAACGAGTGGTCTGACCCACTTTTTTCGATGTTCTACAAGTAGAAATGACGTGGAAAAAACCTGACATGAGATGACAATGACTGACAGACAATGACATTATAACTTTTTAATTTACGTTCTCCCGTAACTCATTACTGATTTTTAAAATCAACGTGTTATGGCTCTCCGGTTTTTATGTTTTCTGCGTGAAATGAAAAATGATATAAGATTCGAGTTTTAGGGCAACACTCATTTCTGATGTTTCAAAAATACGTAAAATTGGGAGTAATCGAAATTAATTTCGGATACGTACGTTTTGCTTTCGTGCATGAATTTAAGATTCACTCGAATGATTCAAAAATGCGTCTCCTGGTTATAAGCTGTATTTGTCGCGATAGTTTCGAGTTTAGTAAGTAGTATAAGGGAGTGTTGGTGGGCGGTGGGGGGTGGGGAGGGGGGCGTTACACGAGCGTGGCGAAGGCCTGCGAGGCGGAGTCGGGGTGCGCGGAGGGCGGCGGGCGGCGCTTGCGGCCGTACTGCCCGATGAACGAGCCGTCCTCGTTCATGCCCGCTGCGGACGGGTGCCACCAGCTCATTGGGTGTATTCCAACACACTAATCGCTGAGTCATCGATCGCCATAGACTACATTTTAAACAAGAAAAGTAATAAAATGTAACATTCGAACAAATTACTTTCCATGGTTAAAATGTATACTGTGGCGTTCGGCGGCTCAGCGATTTGTCTGTTGGAATGCACCGATTGCAATCCCGCAACGTTTCAAATGATTAACTTAATTTAGGGGTTTTACTATTATTGTGTGAATTACTCATCAGCATTGGAATATGAAATACAATGATATCAAAATTAATATTTTTTTGAATTGAAAAAACCCGGCCAAAAAATTCACGTTAGTTTTATGGGAGCCCGCTTAAATATTTATTTTATTCTGTTTTTATTATTTGTTGTTAACAGAAATACATCATCTGTGAAAATTTCAACTGTCTAGCTATTACGGTTCATGAGATACAGCCCGGTGACAGACAGACAGACGGACAGCGGAGGCTTAGTAATAGGGTCCCGTTTTTACCCATTGGGCACGGAACCCTAAAAAAGAAAATTGTTTGAATAAATATACGTATCTTTATTAGATATGTAACTCACTCAAGGGATTATTAATTGTTCAGTGTATAATAATCAGCCTCTGTAATAAGTATTGCATAAATTGCATAATCTTGATTTCATAATTTAACTAAAGTATTTCCACAAGTTATGAAAACTCGAAATAAAACGTAAATTGAATTCTGTGGCCAGTCTGGCCAGTTAACTGAATTACTTTGCAGGATTGCAATCTCTTACACTCGACATGCATTGCATATGGCGGATAAACGTAGCCTGAATAGATATTCTATTTGACGAAGTTTGCTGATCTATTTTATTCAAGTAATGTAGAAATAAGAATCAAAACAACATACATAGACGCATATTGGCTCGGTGAAACAGAATATCTATGACACTATGGCAGCAAAAAATAAATGAATTAAAAACATTAACAAACTAGTTGTAAGAAAAATTAAAACATCAAGTGAAAATATTAAGAAAAGGTAAAGTTTATAATAACCGGTTTCAAAATATTAAAATGTAAAAAGCAAAATAGATGAAACCGTTCTCAAAATGATGTTACAGTACGAGGCATATATCTTGAAATCGGGTGGGGATTGCGCGGAACGCGTATTTTGGGCACGCGTAGCGGTGAGGGGAGAGGGGCGCGCGCTATTGGTCACTTACAAGAGCACATGCGCGAACTTATCCCCACTCCGTCGAAAAAAATTCAAGATACATGCCTCACCCTTCTATAAAATTTTCACTTACAGAACAAAAATATAAATGCGACTATGCGACACACAAATAAGAAATGAAAATGTTGGCAAAAGAATAGAAAATCAAAACAAATCACAGAAGGCATCGAATTATAGTACTTAGTAGCATTCCAAAAAAGTAGTATAGGAAGTTTTGTAGTTGTGTGTGTATGTTTGTGTTTGTTACTACGTTTGTGTGAACAGTCAGCAAATATTTGAAAACAGAATTTCTTTAGAATAGTCTTAAAGTCGTACTCGCTTAATGTTTGAGCCTAGTGAACAGACGTATTGAATAGAATAGAAAAACATTTATTTGAGACAAAACAAAAGTACACATGAAATAAAAATAAAAAGTAACAGAGGCTATCCTAATTTTGTTCTAAATCGGTCCCGACTCCCGACTAAGCATAATGCTAGTCTTATGCGTTTGCATACTTTCGTGGTTGCCACACTACAAGCGACACGCATTCCAATAGTTAGTAATGACAACTTTAAAGAATGTTCAAGACCTCTAAAGATATACTGATCACTTTGGATGTTACCAAACACATAGTAATTTTGAATACTTTTTTAAATACTGACTGTACGTGTGTGTGTGTGTCTGTATGTGTATGGCATACCGGTGTCGCCCTCGCCGTACTCGGCCATGGAGTCGGTGTCGCTCTCGGGGCCGGGCTTGGTGCCGCTGCTCATCGAGTGCCGCGACTTGTTGTCCAGTCTGACACACACAACCACATTGTTACTTTAAGGCTTAACGCCCCCGAGCGATTAATCACTGAGCGATTTTTTGTCGCCGAGAAAAGAACATATGGAGTTCAATATGTAAACGCCCACGAGCGACTTTTTGTAGCTGCGATAATCGCGGAGTTAATCGCGGCAATAATCGCGGCGCTTTTTTGTAGCTGGCTAAGTAAAACCTTTGTCGTTTCAATTCGCGGGCGATAGACGCCGCGATAATCGCAGCTACAAAAAAGCGCTCGTCGGCGGGAACGCTAATGTTGCCAGGGATTTCATCATCACCCTCAGCTATTTTAATGTAAGGGACATTGAAAGTCAAAGCCTTCTTTACGGATGGATACCGAGGATTAGGCCATAAACTACCGCGCGGACTGAATGCAGATTGAGGGATGTCAACGATTAGAAATTGCAGCCGGGACCAACCATTAGTGAAATGGCCTATTTGAGATGCTAAATGGGAGAACACTCTTAACCAACCACATCGTACTAACCGCCCCTGCTACACTAGGGTACTAGCACTAGAGGAGCTAGTATAGTCTCACCCCGGACACTCCATACAAACGCCGCGTTTCAACTACATATTACACAGACGTTACACATATGACGTTTTTGTACACGCGCAACTGTATGCGTGTAGTCTAGGGTTAACGACTACCGTGTGCAGTCTTTATTTGTTAGGTAGATACTTACTTATCCAGAAACTTTGGTAATAATGATGGATGAGTCACGTACTGTATTCCAAAGCCACGTTTTATAAAGTCACAATAGGTACCTACTCATATGTACAAAATACTGACGGTTGACACTCTACTAGCGAATTTACTCAATAAATTCATTGTTTATTCACATTTAACACACACAATTATAGAAAGTAAACATTATTTTGATAACATTAAATGAATCACATGAACATCATGCTCGGGCACCCGTCGCCGATCGATCGAATCGATCGCCGCGGTGGCGCTGCTGCGTAGACGGACGGAACGTTGACACACGACTAAATGAGCGAGCACACGATTCGGCACAGGAACTGGCGCGGTGGGGTGATGTAATTGATTCTGGGGTGGGGCGGAGTGTCCTTTCTGTACGGTAGTACCTATATCCGTGCGCCAGCTCGCGGTCGTGCACGTCGTACTTGCCGCCGCGGTTGCGCCACACTAGTACAGTACTCACGGGTGCGTGTACTCGTGGAAGCCTGCGTCGGCGTAGTCGCGGCGGCCGTGCGCCAGCTCGCGGTCGTGCACGTCGTACTTGCCGCCGCGGTTGCGCCACACTAGTACAGTACTCACGGGTGCGTGTACTCGTGGAAGCCTGCGTCGGCGTAGTCGCGGCGGCCGTGCGCCAGCTCGCGGTCGTGCACGTCGTACTTGCCGCCGCGGTTGCGCCACACTAGCAGGCTAGGCGCACTCCGCGCTTTAGGTACAAAGCTACAAGTAGGTAGCGGGTCCGTCCGGACGGACTAATTTCAGAGGGCTACCGCGTGCCGGCTGGGTCGCACATTCGCAGTTCGATTTCGATAGTATGCCTTTAATACGAATAAAAAGAATCCGAACCTCACGTTTTTCACTCTTCCAAAAGTTCCAAACGACATCAAAACGTAAGAAGTGCTTGTCTACTTACTAGATACCTAGTTAGTAACTAGTATCCGTTTATTCTTATTGCTAAACAATCTTCACCCAACTATTTATTGAAATAATAATTGATTGATTAGGTACAGGTACTTACTTACCTACCTACTTTCAAAATAAAATTAATTATAATTACAATTTCATTTCGTAATAAAGCCAATTGCTTTAAAGCCAGCACATATAGTCTGATGTGGCGTTGACTGTACCTAGCCTATGTTTTTTTAAACGTATTTAACTACACATTATTTCACAAACACATAAGTTGTAATAAATTAACTACCAGTTATTTAATTATTATTTAAAAGAAGAAACCCTGAAGTCGTTGGAAGAGATAAGAGCTACGCGATAGAAAGAGAGGCAACTTCTAGGTGAATATAACTGTAGGCAAGAGAGTGGCGTGCAACCTGAATTGCACTTTATTGGGTATGGAATAGAATCGTTATTTATTTAAATGACTTTGCGGAGTGGATCTTCTGTACTTGTACTATTATGTATTCTGTGACACTAGTACAGTACTCACGGGTGCGTGTACTCGTGGAAGCCTGCGTCGGCGTAGTCGCGGCGGCCGTGCGCCAGCTCGCGGTCGTGCACGTCGTACTTGCCGCCGCGGTTGCGCCACACTAGTACAGTACTCACGGGTGCGTGTACTCGTGGAAGCCTGCGTCGGCGTAGTCGCGGCGGCCGTGCGCCAGCTCGCGGTCGTGCACGTCGTACTTGCCGCCGCGGTTGCGCCACACTAGTACAGTACTCACGGGTGCGTGTACTCGTGGAAGCCTGCGTCGGCGTAGTCGCGGCGGCCGTGCGCCAGCTCGCGGTCGTGCACGTCGTACTTGCCGCCGCGGTTGCGCCACACTAGTACAGTACTCACGGGTGCGTGTACTCGTGGAAGCCTGCGTCGGCGTAGTCGCGGCGGCCGTGCGCCAGCTCGCGGTCGTGCACGTCGTACTTGCCGCCGCGGTTGCGCCACACTAGTACAGTACTCACGGGTGCGTGTACTCGTGGAAGCCTGCGTCGGCGTAGTCGCGGCGGCCGTGCGCCAGCTCGCGGTCGTGCACGTCGTACTTGCCGCCGCGGTTGCGCCACACTAGTACAGTACTCACGGGTGCGTGTACTCGTGGAAGCCTGCGTCGGCGTAGTCGCGGCGGCCGTGCGCCAGCTCGCGGTCGTGCACGTCGTACTTGCCGCCGCGGTTGCGCCACACTAGTACAGTACTCACGGGTGCGTGTACTCGTGGAAGCCTGCGTCGGCGTAGTCGCGGCGGCCGTGCGCCAGCTCGCGGTCGTGCACGTCGTACTTGCCGCCGCGGTTGCGCCGCACCACGCACACGAGCACCAGCACGAGCAGCAGGAACGCCAGCGCCAGCATCACGCCGATGAACCACCCGGCCGTCGCCATCTTGTCGTCGCGCAGGATCACTGGCCCGTCTGAAATTACAATGTCGAGCATTAAATTTGACTTTTTTCTTTTATTTGAATTTAAATCATCATCATCATCATCATCATATCAGCCACACGACACCCACTGCTGGGTATAGGCCTCCCCTAAGGATCTCCACGACGATCGGTCCTGCGCTGCCTGCATCCACTGGCTTTCCGCGACCTTCACCAGATCGTCGGTCCACCTTGTCGGGGGCCTACCCACGGAGCGTCGTCCGGTGCGCGGTCGCCATTCCAGAACCTTTCTGCCCCAACGGCCATCGGTTCTTCTCGCTATGTGTCCCGCCCATTGCCACTTCAGCTGAGCAATCCTTCGAGCGATGTCGGTTACTTTAGTTCTCCTGCGGATCTCCTCGTTTCTGATTTGATCACGTAGGGAAACGCCGAGCATGGCTCTCTCCATTGCACACTGAGCGACCTTGAGCCTCCTTATGAGACCCATAGTTAGCGGCCACGTTTCACTGCCGTAAGTCATCACTGGCAACACACACTGTTCATAGACTTTCGTCTTGAGACACTGAGGTAAGTCGGACGCGAAGATTTTTCGAAGCTTCCCGAATGCTGCCCACCCGAGTTGGATTCGGCGAGAGATCTCTTTCTCGAAGTTGGACCTACCTAACTGGACTGCCTGTCCTAGGTATACGTAATGGTCAACAACTTCAAGTGTAGTGTTCCCAACATGAACTGGAGAGGGTACAACATGGGCATTTGACATAATTTTCGTCTTTTCCATGTTCATCCTAAGACCCACTCTTTGGGAAGCACTACGGAGATCTTCGAGCATTGTGTTCAGGTCTTCCATGGTCTCAGCCATAAGGACTATATCATCGGCAAAACGAAGGTGTGTTAGGTACTCGCCATTAATGTTGATGCCGAGTCCTTTCCAGTCCAAGAGCTTAAAGATGTCCTCCAACGCAGCTGTGAACAGTTTCGGAGAAATAACGTCTCCCTGTCTCACACCACGCTGCAGTTGGATAGGATTTGTGTTCTGGTTCTGTACTCGGATCGTCATGGTGGCATTTTGGTATAAGTACCTCAACACCTCGATATACCTATAGTCCACTTGGCACCTTTGGAGAGACTGCAGCACCGCCCAGGTTTCAATCGAATCAAAGGCTTTCTCATAGTCCACGAACGCCAAGCAAAGTGGCTCATTATACTCCTCGGTCTTCTGTATAACCTGCCGCAGCGTATGGATGTGGTCTATGGTGCTAAAGCCTTTTCGGAACCCGGCTTGTTCGGGAGGTTGGAAGTCGTCGAACTTGCGAGCGAGACGATTCGTAAGGACTCTCGAAAACAACTTATAGACATGACTCAGAAGCGAGATGGGTCTATAGTTCTTTAAGAGGGACTTGTCACCCTTTTTAAAGAACAAGATCACCTCACTTATGTTCCATGTCTTTGGCGTTCTGCCCTGGACGATGACGGAATTAAAGAGCTTCTGGAGGACTTTGAGTATCGGCTTACCGCCCGCTCTCAGAAGCTCTGTAGTGATTCCATCGTCACCCGCCGCCTTGTTGTTTTTCAGCTGTTTGAGAGCCATACTAATCTCGTACAGGCTGACGTCCGGGATATCTTGAGTATAGTGTCGGGTAAGCTTGGCTCTGGGGTCTTTAGCCTTGCTTTCAACAGGTGTCTGCGTGGAATATAACTGCCCATAGAAGCTCTCGATCTCCCTCAGGATTTCAGGCTTTGATGAAATGATGCGTCCGTCGTCAGTTTTCAGCTTCGTCATCTGGCTTTGCCCAATAGACAGATCTCTCGCGAACACTTTGGAGCCTTTATTCCGCTCGATAGCCTCTTTAATACGATTCGTATTAAATTGGCGAAGGTCGCTCGTCAAAGACTTAGATATCTGTCTATTAAGCTGCCGATAACGATTAGCATCTACTGAACTCTGGAGCCTCATTTCACGTCTCTGATCCATGAGTAGGAGTGTGTGGTCGGAGAGTTTCTTTATCTTGGGACGGCGGGTCTTAAAGAGCTTGGACCCTACCGTACGGACAGTATCCACCACCATGTTGTTTAGATCGTCCACATCTATGCTGTTCTCAAGGGCTTCGAAGCGGTTTTGGAGTTCGAGTTGAAAGCTCTCGGGGTTTTGAATATGGGCCGGCAATGGTCGAATTGTTGATTTTATCAGTCGAGATCTTTCCAGCTTTGGGTTGATATTCAATGTGCCACGTACCAATCGGTGATCGCTCCCCGTCTTAACAGCGTTGATCACAGTGACATCATTGAATATTTGCTTTTTCGTCGACATGATAAAATCTATCTCATTTCTGACTTTACCGTCCGGACTGACCCAGGTCCACTTCCGGCATTCCGGCTTTCTGAAGAAGGAGTTCATCATAAAGAGGTTCTCCTTCTCCATAAAGTCAGCCAGCATCTGGCCTCTGTCATTCCGTTGCCCAACTCCAAATTGCCCCACTCTCAGCTCATCACCGCATCGTTTCCCCAACTTTGCATTGAAGTCCCCCATCACAACAGTGTAGTGGGTTTTGTAGCTATGCATGGCTTTAGAGATCTCCTCATACATAGCCTCCACTTCGTCATCTTGGTGTGTCGAGGTCGGTGCGTAAACCTGTATAACATTCAGCGAACACCGTTTGGATATTCTGAGTATAAGGTACGCCACCCTGGTCGACACACTTCCGATGGTAATCACGTTGTTGACAAGGGACTTGTGGACGATGAACCCGACACCACCTTGGGACTGTTGGTCGCCCTCCCGGTAGTAAAGCAAGTTACCGGAGTTGAGGATTATCGAGTCCTCTCCCGCTCTTCGGACTTCAGATAACCCGATAATGTCCCAGTGTACCTTGCTGATAACTTCTTCCAACTCGGTTAACTTCGCGTCTTCCCTTAGTGTGCGCGTGTTATAGGTTGCCAGGTGCAGTTGTCGTCGTTTTTGGTAGCCGAGCCGCACCCGGGGATTCTTAGCACCCCCTGCCCCGCCGTTACCGTAGCCGCTACCGTAGCTAGGAATAGCGGGGCTGCCGGGGACTGGGGGCCAATTTTTTGATCCATTATGCATGAGGGGGGGGGTTTGCCATAATCGCCACGCTTGGCAGGCGGGTTGGCGATCGCAGTAGGCCAAGGTTTTTTGGAGACGCTGCTGCCCGTCTCTTGAAGGCTATGCTCCCTTAGTCGCCTTTTACGACACCCACGGGATGATAGGGGGTAGTGCTATTCTAGGCCGGCACATACACGGCACAGATTCGATTTCGGCGAATTTAAATACGACGAATCAAAGGCCCGTAAAAGCCACGACCCACGAGCGATAAATGTAAAGCAAAACGAAAAAATTTAATTAACTGTTTCATTGTTCATTCATATCAGATTTACGTCAGTTTCAGCAAGGCTCTGTCACTCCGCGCGCGAGTGTACACGCACTTAGTACACGCGCAACTGTGTAAGCCTAGGGCTAAAGTGCAGTTTGTACTGTATAAAAGGCATTCAATTCATAATTTGAACTTTTTTGTAAAAGTTATATTACAACGCATTGCTTTGAACTTAGAGTAAGACGGGCTTCTACAGAAAGAGAAGCCATACGAACCGTTTCCCCTCTGCCGAAGTACAAGCCCAAATGGGCATACGCGTTAGTAAAACCAGTTGCGCCCGGATTTCTTTCTAGACCGAGTCCAGTCGCGCATGTGAACGCTGCTCTGTTTAAAATGTCGAATTGATGAGTTTTTTGCTGTTAAAAGAGATCTTGAACATCAAGTATACAAAAAGACGGTTTGACATTTCACATAAAAGTAATTTTTTATCGTATTATTACTATTTGTTTACATTTAAACATTAAATTCGTATATTTTATTCTTGATTAGTTGTCAAATTTGTTCAGTGACATCGGGTCTGCTAGTCCATGGCTCGTCCGTACAAATTTCAGATCTGTCGCTAGATAAATCCGAGTTCTCGCCGATGGACAACTTAGTGATGTTACCGTTAAATAATGTTTGTCGATAAAGTGTTGGTCAATCTGGCCCTGATTCTGCGCCAAATTCATTTGCGAGATTTTTGCATGATTTGCTCTGCACTGATGTGATCGCGACAGATATCGCGAAATAAATGTCGAAATAGTAGATTATACAACAAGTGAATAAAAAGAGAATTTAATACGAGGGACTAACGGCCGTCTCTCGAGCAAGATAATTAGGCGCATGATAGCTGCATGACAGCTAAGTTCATGACACCGTTTTAATTTGGTCGAGTTGTAGTTAGGAAAGACTTATGCGATTCTTATCCAAGCTGAATACTGACCGTAAGTAGTACTGTTAAATAAACTATATTCAAATTAAAGCAAATAACACTGCTAAGAGCTGAATAGTAGCCGAAGATTCAGCATCGCTCTGTATAACTTAAAATCGCTTATTCACTCTTATGGTTGAATTAAACGCACTTTTTAGAGTGGCGATGGTAAAAAAGCAATTATTCAATGATGTAACTGTGATCAACGTTAAGACGGGGAGCGATCACCGATTGTTGTAAATTCAAATTGTTGGGTGTGCAGATGGCAGTACTGTCATGGAGCGATGTTCAGTGTCAGCAGCCTGAGCCCAACTTCCCTGGGTACACATTAGTCCCAACCCAATCACCTACTTTCTACTAATGACCTCTTTGTTTCACCCCATCGTAAAATGATTGAGTTTGTAACCTTTATTCCTTTCTCCGTATCGATATTGCTGCATCGACAGTTGAGCCCAGCCCTTTATGTCAAAAACGTGTCATATTTTGATGTGTGACTCATCCGTACACAATTTTTTGCTGTTTTGTTTTATTTTTTATGTGTGAGTGTCGTCATTACAGTGTTGTTTTTGTATGTGGGTATGCGGAACTGCACTTGTGTGCATTTCCCCCCCCCCCGCAAAAAATGCCAGAATAATTTGAATAGAGTTTAATCGCTAAGGCTTCTCCCTTCGTGAAAAACAAAGCCTTTGTTGCTCGAAGGCTTTGAACATCAAAATAAGTTAACAGTTGACAAACACGACAAAAAAGTTTGGACGCATTGCTTTGAATATCAAAATAAGTTGACGTTGACAGACACGACTAAACAAGCATACGATTCGGCGCGGGGTGAGGTGAGGCAATGGATTCTGGGGCGGAGCGGAGAATGTCCTTTCGGTACGGTAGTACTTATATCTATTCTGTGCTCTGATCTAAGTTGCTTAAGCGTGACCGTCACATAGTCAGACGTGCAGCTTCTGCGGCCTGGTTAAGAGGTTGGTTGCACGGAGTGCAGGAAAATTCTTCTGGAATGCAACCTAGGCCAGGCTGGTTTGTGGTTGTATAGTGGGTGGCGTCTGCCTTGTGTCTACTTTGTCCTTTCAGCCGAGCTACAGACCGAACTTCGTACCTCCAGCAGTGTTGCCAACTTAGTGGGAAAACCACTAAAACTGGTGGTTTTGACCCTTTTCCTTTATCGGTAAAAATCTTTTTGTACAAAATGAGTGAATTAGTGGTTTTATGAGCTCCATCTACTGGAATTTATAAAAACTTTTTCATACAAAAATAACAATTTGGTGGTTTTTAAAATTTGCAACACTGTCCGGAGGGGCTGTTCCTGCCAACTAGTACAGTTTGCCTATCGGTGTTGGCCTCAAACAACCTGTTTTTAGACAAGACTCATTCAGAGCAACATAGATCATCTTTGCATGGGTCGACCGTTCTCATACAAGGCAGGAGTATTCGGCGGCAGTAACTCAGCGCAAGTGCTATAAAAGGGCGACAATAGCACGCGACCCGCATTATCGATTAATCGTGTAGTTTCAACATGTTTATTGAAAATTGAACATCATCTAATCTTCTAATTCGATTTTTTAACGAATACTAAAATACTCGAATACCAAAAATACCTGACTCGGCCCATCACTAGCCTATTGTTAATAACAAATTATACTACTTTTGTTTACTCACCGATAGTAGTGTCGACGTCCTTAACTTCGCTGGTACTGAAGTACTCCCCGTCATGAGCGATCAGTTTGAGCTCGTACAGGCGCGACGGCTGCAGGCCCGTGATGATGACGTAATCGTCGTCCGTGACGTCACTAGTACGCAGCCAATGGGGCTCTACTTGTAACCTGTACCAGGCCATCTGTGCCTATTGTACCCTAATATGCTATCAAATAACAGATTAACTCGTTTACTCACCGATACTAGTGTCGACGTCCTTAACTTCGCTGGTACTGAAGTACTCCCCGTCATGAGCGGTCAGTTTGATCTCGTACAGGCGCGACGGCTGCAGGCCCGTGATGATGACGTAGTCGTCGTCCGTGACGTCACTGGTACGCAGCCAATGGGGCTCGCCTTGTAGCCTGTACCAAGCCACGAAGTGCGTTCCCGCGTGCCCGTCGATACTCGGTAGCCACTGCACCTTGATATGGGCCGTGCCCTCTTTGCCGGGCATCGTTCTGGTCTCGAACATCGGGACGTCTGGTATCGCGTTCACTACCCCTTTAGTGGTTTGCTCTACGTAGTATTCGTCGCCCTCGCCGGCCTTCGTCTTTGCGCGGATGATGATTCTGTTTATTTTGAACATTATTAGTAACTGGATGAGTCATTATAAGAATCATATCCTAGAAGTGTTTTTCAACCTTTTCGAATACGCGACCCCTTTACAAGTTCAAAAAGTCAAGCAACCCTCTAGCTAGGACCATAAAACAAACAAAATTTTTGTGATTGTACAGTCAACGGCACGCTGAAAAGAGTATAATCAGTTTTAATAAATTTTAAACTTAAAAGCGAAGAGGTTCAAATTAAATTGGAGATTATGACAGTTTTGTATAACCTGAGGTGGTACTGATTGTACCACGACAATGTAACAATTTGTCAAAACATGACGATGCCTTTGTAAATTGTTATAAAATAAAGGTCCAGTCTTCTTACTAAAATATATTTTTCACTTCTTATGCTCGTAAAGTTCGTCTTTATGTTCGACGTAGGCTGCATAAAATCGCTTTTCATGCTCTAGAGCATGAAGTAAAATCTTCGTCTAAGTTCAGACTTTAAGACAAATGTCGTCAGGTAAACAGCCACACACGCGATTAAACTTCGTGAAATAAACTTGTTATTTTTTTTATACGTATCAATGTTATAAAACTTTTTTTAATTTTTGAAAATGGGTAATTGAAAAGCCCTAATGTTTTTTTTTAATTTTATAATATGGGTATCAAATGAAAGGCCTTGATGAGCACATTCCAAAATATTATAATTTTTTACTAAAATCTATGAAAAAAAATTTTTTTTTCAATTTTTGAATATGGGTATCAAATGAAAGGCCTGGATGAGCACATTCCAAAATTCTATAATTTTTCACTAAAATCTAAGAAAAAAAAAATTTTTTTTCAATTTTTGAATATGGGTATCAAATGAAAGGCCTGGATGAGCACATTCCAAAATTCTATAATTTTTCACTAAAATCTAAGAAAAAAAAAAATTTTTTTTTCTATTTTTGAATATGGGTATCAAATGAAAGGCCTTGATGAGCACATTCCAAAATTCTATAATTTTACACTAAAATCTAAGAAAAAAATTTTTTTTTTCAATTTTTGAATATGGGTATCAAATGAAAGGCCTTAATGAGCACATTCCAAAATTATATAATTTGTTGCTAAATTTTAAGAAATGTTTTTTTTTTTATTTTTGCTATATTTACTGTTTGATTTCCTCACAATCGAAGTGAAAAGCAGAGTGTATAACTCGTACATAAAACCCATTTTACCCTCGACTTGACTATCCACCCTCGCCTACGGCTCGGGTGGATATAAACGTCTCGGGTAAAATGGTGCGTTTTATGCACTTGTTGTACAATCTACTATTGTATTCTTATGTAGGACCTGCGATGCGACCCCCCGAGTAAGGTTTTGCGATCCCCTAGCTAGGGGCTTGTAGGGGCTCGCGACCCACAAGTTGAAAAACACTGTTCTAGAAAATAAGACTGCGTTTTAGCATAAAATAAATTGATTTAAAATTAGTAAAATTGTAAATAAACACAATAAAAATTGTAATAAGTAATTTTTTAGCCAAAATAATGTCTGAATCTAAAGTAAACTTTTTTGTATAACTATATAACAGAATCTTTTGGATTTGTTATAAGATCGACACAATTCTTACGATAGGGTTAAAAAGTATCATATTTTTTTACATAATCACAAAAGTTGCAACGTAAAATATACATGGTAGTAATACAAAGCGAGTATACCTGTATTTGGTGTTCGGTTCGAGTCCTGCAAGCTTCGCGCGGTCAAACTTCGGGTCGATTTCCTTCTTCCTGTCTTGTAGAGGGCCGAGGGTAGTCCCCGTCACCTTTTGGTACGATATTTTATAGGCAGTTAAAACGCCATTTTCGTCAATAGGTTTATCCCATTTGAGCAACATCGCCGATGACCCGATCGGGTGTGCTTCAAATGTTTTCACCGACCCCGGCTTGCCTTCAGGAGTTACGAAGCTCAAAACGTCGCTCGGAGGTCCGTTAAATCGGCCATTATAAGCCAAAATTCGGGCGTTGTTTTTCTTAAACGGTTTGAATTTAGTGACGAGGGTTTGAGTAGCGTCTGCTTTGACCAAAAGCTCCTTGAGTCTGTCTTCCTCGCCGTCAGTCCAGGTCTGTATCTTGTATCCTTTGAAGTGTCCTCGTATGGATTCTGCGGGGACCGGATTCCAGCTGAGTAACGCCGTAGTTCCGGACATGACTTGGACTAGAGTGAAGTTAGCCGGCGCTTGCAGGGGCACGTCCTCGCCTGACCACCCGATAACTTCCACTGGGGTCACGTTTGAAGTACCCTTGGAGTTTACGGCGATCACCTGTTTAAATAAGACAAATAAAGATAAACATACATTTAATGTACGTGTTTAATCCTTGTCATTTTAAATTAAATAATAGAATGAAATATGTCATTAAGGGCCCTATCACATTTTTTCGTCGAAATTTCGTTTTGACGGATTTTAGCGATACAACCTAGAGAAACCTTTGGGTCTACTAAATACATTTTCACTCCACTTGCTCAAAAAGTCCGTCATTGTAAGGTACAAGAGTCAGGATAAAATAGCATAAATACCCCTAGGGGATAAAGTTTTTTCTTTTTTAATGTTTGTCTATTACCAATGAACCTACTAAAACGAAAAAGTCTTTATTCATAATTACGAATGAAAACTCGCTCGATTTTTGAAAATGGAACTAAAAGCAGCGATCTCTTCGGTGAAATCATAGACTTATTTATACTCTGTGACTTTTAGTTTAAAATGCGTGCATTGTGTTTCTTAGCTGCTATTATAAGTAGAAATTAAAAAAGGCACTGGCGCGAAATCTTTAGAATTTTTTTCTAATTCCAAACTGATTGAATTGTGTGACTGCAAGCAAGTAATAGAATAGAAATAATTTTAATCTTTTGCCGTCAATCACAAATTGCGTATTTAAATACTGTATGAAAAGTTTATGAAGTGGAGGATAGAAAAACGAGTGGATTCGTTTACGGAAGTATAAACTATAGGTATTTAATATTGGATTTTATTTTTTCGCAATCGTAGTGAAAAGTAGAGTGTAACACACGACGCTAAAACCCATTGTAACTCGGTTTCTATTTATTCCCTCGCTAAAGCTCGGGAATAAAACTACCTCGTATGCAATGGGTCATTTTAGCGTCTTGTATAACAATCTACTATTATATGTGTCCGCGACAAAAAGTAATATGATGGCTCACTGCAAAGTTAAAGGGTTAGAAAGGAAAATTAAAGTTGGTGAACGTTTTTTTAGAGTCAACTTTGAACATACACAGAAAGTCACACAAGTACAAACAACAAATAAAAGTATGCAATTTGATTTTCTAATGAACTAAAGATTATTATGATATAATTTTTACGTAAAAATAATAATGTATCTAGGAGAAATCCACAGTTGATTCTGAGCTTTTTTAGTAGTTTTATGGTTTTTGATTGGGATTTTTTTTCTCATACTATACTATACATACATAATTTCAAAATTCCGAGGCCGCTATGAACTATTCGACTATATAAGAGATAACATTCATTTTTTTTTAATTTCAATTGTTTAGCACAGTTGTTCAATCCATGAGCTCAAAAAAGTGCCTTCGCGCATTTTATGAAAATCTTTCTCTGCAATATCGGGTTTAATTATAAAGTTAAGCAAATTTTCAAAAAAGCGAGGCCGCTATGAACTATTCCAATAGCTATTCTGTACCATTCAATAAGTCAAAAGTGTTAATGTATTTTTGTTTCTGAGATCGATAACGCCAAAATTGGCCATTTTACGCAAAAATCACAGTCGAAATGTAATATGCCTCTTAAATATAGATACTATAAAAATAATAGAATAATAACAATTACTCTATACGCAACACATGCGTAAATACGGAGATAATGATGACGAAAATAAGATTTCTTGTTATTAGGACCACAGAATTCTTTTTCTATAATTTCGGCTAAGTCATGCTTATACAGGGTAATTTTGCGACCTCTTTTCAAAATCAAATATAAGTTCAAAGACGTAATAAAAAAAATGGTGAGATAATTATGAATTATTTCTTTTTAAATTCAAACTTTTCAGCCACTTTTTATGTTCAAAAAATTTCGGCGCGCATTTCACCCTCGCGCAAGCGACGCGAGCGGGGAGAGGCGGGCGGCGACCGTGCGATGCGCAAACAGTGACAACAATTTTAATTTGTGTAGAGAAAAGTTTGGGACAAAAATAAAAAAAAAAATGATTTTTCACTTCTCATGCTCGTAAAGTTCGTCTTTATGTTGGGTATAGGCTGCATAAAATCGCTTTTTATGCTCTAGTGCATAAAGTAAAATCTTCGTCTAAGTCTCAGACTTTAAGCACTTTAAGCCACACACGCAATTTAACTTCGTTGAATTAACTTGTTATTTCATTGTTTCTTTATTTTTTGTTGTGTTATAATACTTTTTTATTTTTTTAAATGGGTATCAATTTTATTGAAAGGTCTTGATATTTTTTTTTTTAATTTTTTTTTAATATGGGTATCAAATGAAAGGCCTTGATGAGCACATTCCAAAACTATATTTTAATTTCCTCACAATCGAAGTGAAAAGCAGAGTGTATAACTCGTACATAAAACCCATTTTACCCTCGACTTGACTATCCACCCTCGCCTGCGGCTCGGGTGGATATATACGTCTCGGGTAAAATGATGCGTTTTATGCACTTGTTGTACAATCTACTATTTCACTTCTCATGCTCGTAAAGTTCGTCTTTATGTTCGACGTAGGCTGCATAAAATCGCTTTTCATGCTCTAGAGCATGAAGTAAAATCTTCGTCTAAGTTCAGACTTTAAGACAAATGTCGTCAGGTAAACAGCCACACACGCGATTAAACTTCGTGAAATAAACTTGTTATTTTTTTTATACGTATCAATGTTATAAAACTTTTTTTAATTTTTGAAAATGGGTAATTGAAAAGCCTTAATGTTTTTTTTTAATTTTATAATATGGGTATCAAATGAAAGGCCTTGATGAGCACATTCCAAAATATTATAATTTTTTACTAAAATCTATGAAAAAAATTTTTTTTTTCAATTTTTGAATATGGGTATCAAATGAAAGGCCTGGATGAGCACATTCCAAAATTCTATAATTTTTCACTAAAATCTAAGAAAAAAAAAAATTTTTTTTCAATTTTTGAATATGGGTATCAAATGAAAGGCCTGGATGAGCACATTCCAAAATTCTATAATTTTTCACTAAAATCTAAGAAAAAAAAAAATTTTTTTTCTATTTTTGAATATGGGTATCAAATGAAAGGCCTTGATGAGCACATTCCAAAATTCTATAATTTTACACTAAAATCTAAGAAAAAAATTTTTTTTTTCAATTTTTGAATATGGGTATCAAATGAAAGGCCTTAATGAGCACATTCCAAAATTATATAATTTGTTGCTAAATTTTAAGAAATGTTTTTTTTTTTTATTTTTGCTATATTTACTGTTTGATTTCCTCACAATCGAAGTGAAAAGCAGAGTGTATAACTCGTACATAAAACCCATTTTACCCTCGACTTGACTATCCACCCTCGCCTGCGGCTCGGGTGGATATAAACGTCTCGGGTAAAATGGTGCGTTTTATGCACTTGTTGTACAATCTACTATTTCACTTCTCATGCTCGTAAAGTTCGTCTTTATGTTGGGTATAGGCTGCATAAAATCGCTTTTTATGCTCTAGTGCATAAAGTAAAATCTTCGTCTAAGTCTCAGACTTTAAGACAAAGGTTGTCAGGTAAACAGCCACACACGCAATTTAACTTCGTTGAATTAACTTGTTATTTCATTGTTTCTTTATTTTTTGTTGTGTTATAATACTTTTTTATTTTTTTAAATGGGTATCAATTTTATTGAAAGGTCTTGATATTATTTTTTTTTAATTTTTTTTGAATATGGGTATCAAATGAAAGGCCTTGATGAGCACATTCCAAAACTATATTTTTTTTACAAAAAAAAATAGTTTTTTTTTCAATTTTTGAAAATGGGTATCAAATGAAAGGCCTTGATAAGCACATTCCAAAATTATATTTTTTTTGTAAAAAAAAATAGTTTTTTTTTTCAATTTTTGAATATGGGTATCAAATGAAAGGTCTTGATGAGCACATTTTTGTACACTATTGTTGTTTAATTTCCTCACAATCGAAGTGAAAGCAGAGTGTATAACTCGTACATAAAACCCATTTTACCCTCGACTTGACTATCCACCCTCGCCTGCGGCTCGGGTGGATATATACGTCTCGGGTAAAATGATGCGTTTTATGCACTTGTTGTACAATCTACTATTTTGCTTCACAAATTGATTGTACTGCTGTTATAGAATTTCCTGTCAAAATTTGACAAGGGGTCCAAAAATGACCCTGTATATCCTAAGTTATCGAGATTTTTTTTGTTACAGTTATAATTCCACTGTAAAATCTTGAAAAAGTGTTTATTTTGACAAAAATACGATTTTTTTGTCAGAAGACACCTTGTCCATATACCTACCTTGATGCGGTAGGGCTGGAAGGTGGGCGTGTTGGGCACGAGCAGCTCGGTCTGCGTCCAGTCGCGCACTATCTGCTCGTCCCAGGCCTGCCCCGCGATGTCCATATAGTTACCTTGATGCGGTAGGGCTGGAAGGTGGGCGTGTTGGGCACGAGCAGCTCGGTCTGCGTCCAGTCGCGCACTATCTGCTCGTCCCAGGCCTGCCCCGCGATGTCCATATAGTTACCTTGATGCGGTAGGGCTGGAAGGTGGGCGTGTTGGGCACGAGCAGCTCGGTCTGCGTCCAGTCGCGCACTATCTGCTCGTCCCAGGCCTGCCCCGCGATGTCCATATAGTTACCTTGATGCGGTAGGGCTGGAAGGTGGGCGTGTTGGGCACGAGCAGCTCGGTCTGCGTCCAGTCGCGCACTATCTGCTCGTCCCAGGCCTGCCCCGCGATGTCCATATAGTTACCTTGATGCGGTAGGGCTGGAAGGTGGGCGTGTTGGGCACGAGCAGCTCGGTCTGCGTCCAGTCGCGCACTATCTGCTCGTCCCAGGCCTGCCCCGCGATGTCCATATAGTTACCTTGATGCGGTAGGGCTGGAAGGTGGGCGTGTTGGGCACGAGCAGCTCGGTCTGCGTCCAGTCGCGCACTATCTGCTCGTCCCAGGCCTGCCCCGCGATGTCCCGGCGCCACGACACGAGGTAGTAGAACCCGGGACCGTTGTGCTCGATTTGAGGCATTTTCTAAAACATATTTTAAAATATTTAATTTATTTATTTATTAATTTTGTACACAATGTTGAGAAGAAAAGTAGTGAACAAAACAAAAGTACAAAGACACATTTTATTTCATATTGAAATCTCTTTCAGCAAACCCGGAATAGAAAAGGAATCTTTTATTTTATCATAGAACCTCACAGAGTTTAAAAAAATAATATAAAACACAAAGTTACATACTTAACAAAACACGTTCTGGACCAACAAGACTGTGGTGCCTAAACTTTATGATAAAAAACTCGAGCGCTGGACGAAATAGTAGAGCTCGCTTGGTAGCCACGGTAGGTACACTTCAGTTCTTGTACGGCACGTCCGGTCGCGTGGCTACACAGTGCTGGCGGTATACTGACCGACCAGGAGATGAGCATGTTGTCGGGTTGCGTGCCGCGGCCCTCCACGTTGTCGGGGTTCTTGTACGGCACGTCCGGTCGCGTGGCTACACAGTGCTGGCGGTATACTGACCGACCAGGAGATGAGCATGTTGTCGGGTTGCGTGCCGCGGCCCTCCACGTTGTCGGGGTTCTTGTACGGCACGTCCGGTCGCGTGGCTACACAGTGCTGGCGGTATACTGACCGACCAGGAGATGAGCATGTTGTCGGGTTGCGTGCCGCGGCCCTCCACGTTGTCGGGGTTCTTGTACGGCACGTCCGGTCGCGTGGCTACACAGTGCTGGCGGTATACTGACCGACCAGGAGATGAGCATGTTGTCGGGTTGCGTGCCGCGGCCCTCCACGTTGTCGGGGTTCTTGTACGGCACGTCCGGTCGCGTGGCTACACAGTGCTGGCGGTATACTGACCGACCAGGAGATGAGCATGTTGTCGGGTTGCGTGCCGCGGCCCTCCACGTTGTCGGGGTTCTTGTACGGCACGTCGGGCTGCGTGGTGCACGGCTCCGAGTGCGCCGACGGCAGCGACGGACCGATCTTGTTCCACGCTATCACTCTGTACACACACAGGTTACAAATATTTAATAAAGAGTTAAATCTAGAAAAAAAATATCATTTTAATTAAGCGCACGGACAGAGCGCTTCAATTTTATCGGCAATTGTGAAGGTAACCACTGACTTAGGGGATTTGATTATATGTAAAAGATTAGATTACATTACGCCCAGGGGGGCATACGTATCAGAAAGTGTTAGTGTGTAGTGTGGCAGGTGGTGCACTCACCGGAAGGTGTAGTTGGCCCAGGGGCTGAGGGGCGCAGCCCAGGCGACTTCGCCGGCGGGCACGTTGTCGTTGGCGGTGTCCCAGGTGTCGGGCGTGAAGCTCGTGTTGTACTGGATCGAGAACCGCAGGATGGCCGCGCGGTTGTCGCCGTTGGGCGTCCATTCGATCTTGGCTAAAGTGCCGTGGCACTCTATGCTCTTCAGTTTTGGGGGGTTCGGTTTATCTGTAGAGAAAGAAAATTAGTTTTATTTACAGACTTAAGATAGAACAAACCTTGTATGAGAGAGAAAAAGAGAGACATTAGACATTTAATAATGAGATAAAGGACAGAAAAGATGAGTCGAGTCACTTCACGGACATTTATATAATCGAAAACATGTAAAAAGTTTTTATGGTAGATCTATGGAAACTGATCAATAGTAATACCTTGCACGGTGAGCGTGGCCTGCGCGCGCGCCTCGTCGATGGGCGTGCGCGCGATGCACGTGTACTCGGTGGAGTCGAGCTCGCTGGTGTCGGAGATGAGCAGCGAGTAGTCGTTGGTGACGCGGTAGCGCGGCTGGCTCTCGAAGTCGATGGGCCGCCCGCCGATCAGCCAGATGATCTCCAGCGGCAGGGACTCGTCCGCGTGCGCGTTGCAGCGGAATGTCGCGGGGGAGCCCGCTGCCACTTCGTATTGCTCCGGCTTGTCAGTTATCACCGTGCGTTCTGGGAACATGTGCATTATTACTCACTTTATACAAAAGCACGGAAAGATGGTACATCATTTTTTGTTAAATCTAAAAATTAACTTTAGACGATGCCTACCATACCACAAATTGAGGATTACTCGTGCATTTCGCAAGCAGCCAGCCTATACATATCACGACAGAATATGTCTACACTTTTAAAGAATAATTCTGTTAGTATTTTTCTGATTTGTTGGAACTAGTGTTAGAAAACTTGCTAGAACAATTAAAAATTGCTAAATAATTACCAAAATTTTATAATTTACTTTTAAATAGTACAAAATTAACAAAATAGTTGTTGTAAAAATTATCTCAGAATTCTATTCATAAGCCTTTCTTTTACTGTCTGATAGGAAGGAAGCTATTAATTTCCAAAGCTTTCGTCATATTGCGACTTACTTTTAACGGTGAGCGATCCCAAGGCGGACTTCTCCCCGAACTTGTTCTTGGCGTAGCACTGGTAGGTGCCCACGTCGTTGAACGACACGTCGCGGATCACCAAGTCGCCTTCCGGAGTGATGTTGTATCTGGACACGTGAGACAATCAATGAGCGACAAAAATACAGCATCAATGTGGAGCACATCATAAAAAGTTAACAGAAGAAAGAGCCGAACACGCGGCACTTCATCACCGCCTCCGCCCCGTCCACCTCCGTCAGGTGATAGCGCCCTCCTAGATGGCTAGTGGCAGGGAGCACTCACTTGCCGCCGGTGAGGTCCACGTCGTCGCGCATCCACCGCACGATGGGCTTGGGCGCGCCGAACACGCGACACTTCATCACCGCCTCCGACCCGTCCACCTTTGTAAGGTTCTCAGGACCCTCCTTGATTTCTGGCGGGATCGCTGGTGGAACGAAAACCAAAGATAAAATGTTGTCGCTCTTGTTATTACGGAAGCATAATGAAATATTTTTAGCATTTCTTTCAAGTTCAAAAATAAATTGATCGACACTTGAAAGAGGAATGTTTAAATAAAGAGCAGAAATTGCAGAAGATTTGTTGTTCGTACAGATTTTATGGAACATTTTTATTTTTTATTTATTTTTATTTATTCAGGAAAACATACAGTCATATACAAGTCTTACATAATTATAATAGTTTACAAATAGACCAGGCAGTTCCATAAAATAATTACAAATGTTGAGTCTGCACAAAGGTAGCGATTAGTACAGTATAGCATGGCAGTAAATGTAAAATTATGGTGTTATTACTTAAGGGGTTCTTTATTAAATACTATTTCTCCCACTTTTCGTTTAAACATTGATAGCTCTAAGAAAAAAATATCAACATTTTTAAATTTTCCATTATAATATCGACACGAGCGTCGTATAAATGTGTTTTTGGCGTAGTTTGTAGTAGATGGGGGATAATAAAATGTATCGATAGAACGTGAGGAGATTCTTGGAATTCTAAAGGTAATTAACTCCAATAGTGAGGCTGAATCTATAATACCGTTCACTATTTTATATAGAAATATTTCATCTAAGTAGACACGTCTACTCGCGAGTGAATCGATTTTATACCTTTTAGAAGCTGTTTCGTAGTCGACAAAGAAATTTCCCATACGGTAGTCTAGGGCTTTCAAAAATTTGTTTTGGACCTTTTCAAGACGTCTAGCTTATTTTATTGGCGAACTGATACTGACGAAAAGTCGAGGTTATACTAATTGATCTAGATTTAGTGACTGTATTGCAGAGCGACTGGCGTAATTGAAGATCTAAAAAACTAGAGCACCATCCATGGCAATGCATTAATGAGCTGTTGATTTTTCATAACTAATGATAGGCTGTAACTCTATGAAGCTGTAGCTCGAAAAGATGAAAATTTGAAGCTATATTTAGAACAATATTTCATCACAACTTAGTTTTTAGTAACTTTACAAAATAAAAACGTTTATTACAAGTATCATAAATGCTCTACAATGAATGACAGTTCTGACATTACAGGATGTGCCCGCGTTTTATTACCGAAATAAACGTAACTGCCGTCAGCAGTTCGGCATTCAATGGACAGGATAGTATTGAATACACGGTGTATCCCGTCTAAGTTGCTACGGATGAGCCGATTTTTTCTAATATTTTTCATTATTTATTCATCTTAACACGGTGTATCAATTATTTATTACACCATTTTTATCCACGAGTTAGACGAAGGTACTATCGACACCACCTAATCAGTTCACTGGTTGGCCAATGCAATGCTGTTCAATGCCTTTTGACGATTTTATTATCCTATAAAGTCGGACGAAAACTAATAATAATCTACGCAGCCCGTGTGCGTTAGAATCGTTCAAAATAAATGTGGAAAAAAAACATCTCGACATCAGAATTTTTACTTTAGACTCTTTACGGATTTTTTATTATTCAAAAGGAAGAAGTCACAAGAAAAAGCTAGTGGGACATAAAACAATGGCACGTAAGCAAGTAGTATATCCGGACACTTAGTGTGGACCGAGGTGTGGGCGTGCGAAGACTTACCACAAACCACTGGGTCGTGAGGATGTGCCCAATAGATCTCGTACGCGAACACTCAACTATAACACTAACCAACTGATTTAGGGACCGAGTAAAATTTGATCTTATTATGAGTGCGTAAAAAGCAATTTGGCGTGGACGCAAAGTTTACTGCTACACCAATTGACATAAATAGCTTGGTTGGGCCTAAATAAAGACTTATGCAAAAGTTGTTTGGTTCCATCTAATTGGAACATGGAAAGGAATGGAGCATTATTTTAAATATATATATCTATCGCTTAGGGTACTTGTCTTTCTTGTCTGAAACAACGATACACGACACGATCGAAAAAGTATTGATCGAGGGAAAATGGAACATAATATTATAAGTGTTCTCAATAAAACTGGGTTATTATCATTATGAAGCTCATATTGTCACGTAAGTTTTGTTATGGTTCTTTTATTCAAGTTGGTTTCAAAGTTTTAAATTAATTGAACTTAATATAAATGCACTGGGTTGGGTACTGTGGCCGAGAATTTTATTGTTTTATATTATTTTGTCATTTTTGATACGTTTTTTGTTTGTTTTTGTATTGTCAAAAAAAGACAATAAAAACGCCGAGTTATAAAATTGTGTTCTTTTTAAATATCATTGAATTGTTTTAATTTCACGTGAAGCATTACTCTGACATGATTAAAAAAACTGTCAAGTACATATCAATATTGAGTACTTGCAGCATAAAACCTGCCATAAATATGCAATGGGTGGCGGCGCGGCGCGCGCGCAGATCGCGTCACCACGTGGCCCGGCCGCTAAACGGCTGACAATGAGTAATCGTCAAGGGCACCAATAAGTGGCCGTCCACTACTCCTGTTGCATAACATCCATTTTACTGGAATGACAATCATTGATGAGACCAATTTCATGTTTGGTTCTTTATGAACTCATTGAATGGGACAAGGACGGACTCGTTGGAACTTGCATTGGAGATTGTTTTTGAAATGTCGATGAAATAGCTTTCTTACAGCTGATCTGGGGACACTGGGCGGTGCCTGGCGAGACAACATTAATTTACATCATTTTCGATAAAGTTTCGATTTACACAAGTGCGTGATGATAAGCAGCTGATGCATAGAATACAAATAAGTTGATAAGTCTTTTACTACTTAATATAAGAGAAGATTGAAAGCTGCCTAGACTTTACACGTTTTAAAAATAGAAAATATGAAAAACTAACAGTATGTTGACAAAACCGACTACCGACACTTCATAGACAAGGATTACCGTCCGGCGGTGGCGGCAGCACGGTCGGAATGCTAAACGGCCGCCGGCCGGCAATGCGCCGTGCACTCAAGGGCAATCACAAGTGGGTGCATTTGGTCCTCTTGCATAACTGTATGACAATCACAAGTAAATACATAATAAGTTTATAGTAGTTAAAACGCTTGTCATGGTTTTAGGAAACAACGACGCACGTAACCACTTTCGTAGATCCAATGCTTGTTTTTACTAAACCCGTCCGGCAATCGAACTCTGTATATTGTTGAATTTATTTTTAGTAATCTGACTGTGACTGACTACGTTGATCTAATCTATAATACTACACCATCAATGAAAAACACCCCACTTTTAGAGGCATGCGAAGAGAATGCTTCTAAATCTGTTTTAACAAATATTTTCGCCGTTTCACGTCTGAGTAGGTATCTCCTTTTGACCTACACTTGACATTTTAAGGACTAAAAGGTATGGAAATAGCTTATTGGTATTTGATAGGGGTAGGTAATTTTAGACTTAGGCACTTGAAGGAGTTTGCTGGTGGAAATAGCATTTCAAACAAGATTATTCCGGGCGAGTGAGACAATTGTAGCCGAGCCGTGATTTTGGTGGGGTGCGGGAAAGTGGGTATTTTCGGGATCGGCCTAATCAGCCGTCGCCGCCGTAAGGGAACACCGCCGTGGGATAATCCAGATGACTCACGGGGGTTATCGAACTGGGAAAAAAATCGGGGTTAGGTGTCATTAGGGTTGACAAAAAAAGTTTTATGACACATTTTTGTAAATAAATAGATACTTAATAAAATTGCGTTGTTACAAAATTTACTAATACTTTAATAACGTTAGATCAAAAAAAAATCGTTACAGGTGTTTAATTAAATAATATCTGCGTTTTATTGAAAACATTACGTAATTGTACACACCGTTTCAAGACTCTTCAGATTAAACAATAGACTATTTGACTAATTTTGGAAAACCATTTTAAATTATTCCTTATTACGTAATAGGCGCACCACACTGATATTTCAGGAAAAATCAATGTATTTTATTAAAAAAACAATTTTAAAGTTTAAAATTTTAAAACCGCGCCAAAAACGCTATGGCGCTGGACACGTGACTTGTTGACGTCACAAGCCTGTAAACATTGTAATATCCTTAGCCATTTGACAGTCATCAATCGCGGATCCTAAGTCTATGGTCGCGTCAAACGCCTGAAGCCATATTTATTTACAGGCAAGTGACGTCATCAGTCATCTTAGAGCGTTTTCGTCACAGAAAAAAATACAAAAATTAATGCATTTTTCTAGGTGAAATTAATCAATTAATAGACTTAATTTTAGTCCATAAAATAGTTGAATATGTTTTTTACGCCATTATCTGTTAGGATGACCACAATTTGTAGAATATTTTCAATGTTGTCAAATTGTCTATTATCAATTATTCAACTATTTCAAGCCAATCTAATGTCTCGAAGAATCGCTAGCGATCAATGAACAGAATTGCATTAATTCAGCACGTAGCACGGCGTGTCGAGAATATATTAAATAAGCAATTCGTGTAAGCAACGCATGGAGGCAACCCTAGACGTATGCGGCCGCACCCGCCCGCTCCGTGACGAAGGGTAGCGGATCTGCGAGGCTACCCCGGAAATAATCATGAAACGACGGCTCCTTTATACATTGCTTCATTGCTATAAAGCTCAAAATGCCATCGGCGACAGAAACGGCAATGTGACAGGAGAAAGCGATAGTCCTTTTTCGTTTGTGTGTTCGCATTTGCAGGTAATGCGGTTTGGGCAAACACGCAACACAAAGCAATAATATAATGGGGTGCAGCTGGACTTATGATGCCGCGTTGACAATAGTAATATATGTCCGCTATAAATCCCGCGGGGTCAATCGCTCAGTGGGCGTGTTTTGTAAACTGTTGATTTTAAGCCGGATTAGAATTCATTAAAGCTTGTTTACTGAATATTAAATCTTTTATGAGATACATTATTGCACAGATTAAACTGCGTGATATGGGATTAAAAAACATTACTCCCTTAATTGGTTAGATACAACAATAACGTTAGGTATTTAAATACAAAAGATTATTTTAAGTAAATGATATTACTTTTCGTATTATATTCAACTACGCGGCGCGTTTATTAGCTTATATCATACATAACTCAGTAGCTACTGCTTGACGAAGCAATATATTTTTCGGCAATTCAAGTATCGGATCTCGATCAGTGCTCTGTGTATGCTTTTCCGGGCCCCTAGAAATAGAATGTCAAAGAACAACAATGTCAATAAACAGGTGATCCGAAAACGAATGCATACATTTTATATGAGATACGTAAAATATGACATAGATTCATAAAATATGACTATATATGGCAAAGGAAATTAATAAACTACGTTCCATACTGTTTTCTTCGTCGATAAACGAATAAATGTAGAGAAATTTGGTTTTAGAGAAATGTGTGGCAATATCTTATTTACCTGTGAAAAGTGTGATTACTTGAATTATTTATTTTTGTCACATCACAATTACTAAGATCATAAGACACCATGGCTCCACGATACCTTTATTTTAAATTCTAATTAAGATTAACAAATATGTATTTTAAACAAACTGTGATTGCTCATTTGCTAGGCGGGACGCTCTTACTGGCTCTTACTGTAAAAAATGTTGGCACATGTCACTTGATCCTTTGTCTCTTTTTTACATATACCGTGTCCGTATGATGTTAACTTCTCTCTTCCACGCTTTGTTGGTCTTCTTGAGCGCAGCGAAAATTTTTCTATGTCTATGTCCGGGCCACATTTAAAACAAGAGTATTATTTTTAGTAGAGAAAATAAATCGTTTAAAGTTAACAGTCTATTTGATTTTCGTATAAAGAGAACAATTGTATTCAAGTGATATTAAGAACAATTGGCTCAAGGCCAAAATAGCTCTACTTAAAACTGTAAGCCAAGATCGTCCATCAACAGGATAGACCACAATATCCGCCCCAATGCAGCCATCAATTACACTGACCGTCGGCCGCTTATGGCGCGTCGTACAATCGGTTTACAGAATAAACACGGTGTATTAAAAGTGACAACTTGAATGGGATTTGACGTCTGACTTCATATTTTTTTTAAGCTTTCGATATTGGGACAAAAGATCTTTTAACAAGGACATTGAGCAAGATATAAATGTTTGATAAGTAGGACAAGAGTGATTTCCAAATGTTTCAATGTAAATAACATGGGCTTCTACCACAGATCACTAAATAGTTACCACGTTACCTAAAGAAGACTTAGAGAAAAAGGTTAATTAGAAGGGTCCACAGCAATAATGATGAATGTCCAAAATATTTAATTCTTAACCAGTAATACAGTCAGTGGCACGAATCATGAAAATTTTTCGACGGAGTGGGGATAAGTTCGCGCATGTGCTCTTGTGAGCGACCAATAGCGCGCGCCCCTCTCCCGCCGCCCGCGCCCCTCACCGCAACGCATACCCAAAATACGCGTTCCGCGCAATCCCCACCCGATTTCATGATTCGTGCCACTGACTGTACCATTCGGTCACTTGACCCTATACCCTAAAAATGATTATTTGCCAACGAAATAATATATGATACGTATATACTTTAATTTTAATAAACAACATTTTACTATCTTCAGGTCTGAGATTTTTTTACACCGTTTTTAAATTTAAAACCCAATTATCTTAAAACAAAAGACAAAGGACATTCATCATTATTGCAGTGGACCCTTCCTAACTCTAAGTTAGTCAGGCTTAAAATCGCTGATACTACACCGTCGGGAGAACTAAATGCAGTGCCATTAAATACAAAACGAGTGCATCTCGCAACGGGACGAAGTTCAACATCGGACATAAAAGTGCGTGCCAAATGGGTCGACGCTTTAGCGCCGCGCGTGTCCATATACTGTTGATCGTTTAATACTACCAATATGCGTTCACTACAAAACCAGTCTTTTTCCTATCAGTAAAAGGTCTATTTTCCAATGGGGGTATAACAACGTTTCCGCCGGTGGACGTTTTTGTAACATGTTGCATTGTCAATGAACGCCGGAGCGTCACGTAATCCCGGGAATGTGAATCGCCGCGGGGGAACCTCCTAATCGCTTCACGGAACACATAGATTGAGTCTGTCGTAAGACAAGATTGATCTAACGGTGTTGGGACAATCAATACTTGCAATACTACGCTCCTAAAGTAAAGACATACCATGAAAAGTATTTCCATTCAAAACAGTTACATGATACATGATTTAATGTTATAATTTTTCAGATACTAAAATGAGAAATTAACTTATTAAACTGCAATCCCCTAACGTCATTATGAACGTCATTTATCAGCATAAAGTCTACACAAAAACAAAAAAAACTGACTCACATTGCACATTGATGTAGACATCCTTGTAGACGTATCCGATGGAGTTGGTAGCGTTACATCCATAGTTCCCAGTGTCTTTCTTCACCAAGTTGGGTATGGTGATGCTGTTGGCGGTGACCTGCCGGCGCGGGTTGTACTCCGCCTGCTCGATGGGCTTGCCGTTGTACACCCACGAGATCTGCGGGTTGGGCGTGCCGCCGGCCACGCACCGGATCGTCGCCGTCTCGCCTTCCGCCAGGTTCTGGAACTCTGGCTCTTCGATGAAGAATGGAGACGCTGTAAAAAAAAGGTCAGTTAAAATCGGGAATATTATCAAGTAACTAATAACAAGAAAGGAGTAATTAATAATCAATTAATGGAGTCGCTACACCATCCATTTTAGGATGTCCGATTTACTGAATTTAGTAAGCACAATATTGAAATCTGACGGATCGGGTCGAAAGGTGTGGAGCCGGTTTAACAGTCATAAGCACATTCTCTACCAAGACCTCAAGGAAATAAACTCAAGCAGTTTTTTAACTATAGTTTAAATTGTAAAAGATCAAATTAATGACATTTATCTACCTACAGGATGAAAAATGAAATAAACTTGAGAATTCTTAACCAGTTTAAATGATTACGAGTAAGGTTAAGATTTTGTGTAGATGGCACCGGAGCTCGACAACTTTTTAATGAAGAAGAAGAAGAGAAATGTCCGGACGTTCTTGTAAATGTCGTTCGTAACGGCAAACTCGGGGCGACATACTAGCATACATACTAGCTTACATTCGTAAAGTAAAGCTTGAAGAAAATCCGAATAAAACACTACTAAAAATAGTCAGCCCATATTGCGGATTCCGATCATTGAGTTTTGCCCTTGGCTCGGTCTAACACCGGGCAGTCCAGCCAGTGACGTCACTGGACATAATGGTCATCATACGATAATCCAGATGAGGCAGGTCAGCGACCCGCGCTTGATTTCCCTCGCGCAAGTGAGAGCACTCCTACTTAAACGTATCGTCTGTCCGCGGAAACCCGACAACGCAGTCTAGCCTCCAATTAGGTAGGATTAGACGCCGCCACTCCACTCACTTTACATTCGTAAAGTAAACGCTCGTTAAGAACACTGCGTGCGTGCGTCGGAACCAGGTGTTGACTGCTTATTTACATAGATGTACTTTCAGAGCTTATAGCTGTATTACCATACGCTATCAATATTCAGTTTTGATTGCGTAAATAAACCATAAACGATGGCGTTTGGTTTGAAGTAGCAAAAAGCTAGTCAGACATTTACGATATTGAAAGGATCTATACTAATATTGATTCCTACTCAAAATTGTTGGTTATCTATGGCCGAATGCAACTATTTACTATACGTATAAATTCTGTCGCCATACAAGCCAGACAGCTATGTTTCTCTGTTCAAATGAGCACAAAGAAAGTTTCCTAGCTAGCAATACCATCATCTAGCATGAGATCAAGTTATTTCAATGTTAAATAACAAAGTTGTAATACAATTACTTCCACAATTCTCACAAAAAAAAAACTACTGCGGAATTGAATCAAATCGTCGTCGATAGATTGAGAAAAGTGGGCAAATGCCATTTGAATAGCAGAAACCCTTCGAAGTGAAAGCAAGGGCGTCGAATTACGCCCGTTTTTCACATTTCGGTATCCACTTGAAGATATTCGCGAAGTGGGCACGAGGCACGTTGGCTGGAGCACGCTCGAGACTTCGCCGCGGGCCCTCCAACGCCATATCACACAACTTTTATCTTTACTTTGATGTTACGAATGTTAGTTCTTTTGCTGCCTCAGACTTTGACGAATAAAGCTTCCTCCGTATTTATTTTTATCAGAGATAGTATGAAATAAAAATCATCAGTCCCTGTAGCATGAAGGGCTCAGGTCAGGAGAGAGAACAGAAACCTTGTGTTTAAACTGTCAAAAATGTAATTCATGCAAGCTATGAATAAATTCTATAAGTACAATTTTCCTTTACAATCAGAAGCAAGACAGGGAGTTCTCTATTTGTACTGACGAATTAACAAAAAACAGTTATATTTTTCTAGGATACGGGTAAAGGTATATCATTAATCATTTCGGCGAGTACGAGTGACTGATAGGAATGTCTCAATTAATGTGGGAATTAGGTTAGTGAGTTGGTGCGTGCGTGACGAGTGCAGAATTACGTCACCACCTGCCTCCCATCACGCGTGACCGCTATGTCTAACGACTTCCCTGTGTCGCCCGAGTGTCGGTGAAAGACAATAGCAAATATGTACAGCTTCCAGCATATTTGAAGCACTGTGTACGCTCAAATATCCGAGTTACTCGCATATACATTATACATAACACAGTAATAGTGACTTTCCTGTTGCCAGAGATTTTTTTATCATGACCCGTCAGTCACTATAAGGCCGAAGGTGGAAGCGCCTACACCTGGAATCCTCAACCACTGAGGAACTGGCTAATCAGAACTCAAAAATGTCATTGTTTGGCGTTAGGGTGGTGGTAGCTAGCCATGCGTACTTGACATTAGCCCTACCACCAACCATACCGTGTACAAAATGTACCGTCCAGCTAGAAATCGATCAGTGGAATGATGAAAGTGAGTGGGTGACGATGAAAAACAATAAAATTGCTATCATGTAGAGTTTTCAGCATGATATTCAAAGCATTATTTTTATTTTATTATTATGCACTTACAAAATATCCGAGTTACTCGGATATACATAATGCATGATCGCTCGCAAACAAGATAATAAAAACTTGTTGCCGCCCGCCGCATTCGAAATAATAAACGTGAGGGGGGAGCAGGTATAGCGATGCAATTCAAAGTTAGTGCCAAAATTATAATATCTTAGGCAAAAAAGTGTTTACGTAAACACTTTACGTAAAGCAAGATTGAAGGTTCTTTAGCACTTTGCAACGAGGACAAAATAAAAAATAATCCGCCAGGATCGGCATTTTAAAGCCGGGGCACATTAATAGCACCATTGTGAAACACAATAGTGAAAGCTGGCACACAGCGGCTGCAGAAAAATTCGCAATTGCAAAAGTTTGAATTTTTTAATGCAGATTTTTTTTATAGACCGGAATTTTCATTCCAGGTTTTCTGTATCCTTGCATTTACCGTTTCAACTGTACCTTGTTGTATATAATACCGACCGCAACTTTATTTGTATTGTGGGTGGATCTGTACTTTTAGATAGAGTTAACTTTAGTTGTGGAACTTGTGGAAAACCAACACATTTACTGAAAGTAATCTCCTTATAGACTGGAAATTCATTTTTTATTACATACAAGGGTGGAAATAGCCTTATAAAGCCGAATATGGTAGATAGGGACCATCAAACTGAACAACTTTTATTATGGGACCAAATCTGAAATGGCAAAAAAAAACAGCTGTTTTATACAAGAATTAATAACGAAAATACTTATCAAATTATATGAAACAGCTCAAGTTTTTTCGCGATTGAGTTGGTTCTAATAGTAAAAGTTGTTCAGTTTGGCATCTACAAAATTCGAGTTTATAAGGCTATTTCCAATTTTTCACACACCCTGTATAATCAATAAGTACCTAAAATTTAAAATACAATAATGGGGTGAACTAACCAATCTATTTAATTAGCACACTAACATAGATAAGTTTAAGTTAAACATGTAAATAAGTAAATGTTTGGCTCTGTCGGTAATCGAATTCGAAGGAAGATGCACAATCATAATAAAACAACGAATTTCAATTATTTCGTAGAAATCGGGAAATGACTTTCTCGTCTAAGTGTCTCAACCTTTATTCTCCGTGGAAGACAATGAAGCTCACTTTCGTGGGTGCTGATCATTCGACGGTTTGCATTAGCACGGAGGAAGTGACACAAAGGTCCAATTTCACCCCCTAAATGTGGGCCAGCGGAACTTCGCCGGTGTTTCGGCTGCGGCCGGGCGTGACTGACATTTCTAATAAACAGATCGAAACAGGGCTGCCACTTTACTCGCAGTTATTGAAAAATCGTTTCAAATAACAATATCAATTATATTCCGAAACAAAACAAGGAAGAAAACTTTACAGTTAGTAATGGCAACTTCTACGGGTACACAATACAGATTTTCAAGGTTGAATTGAGTTATCTCATGAATAGAAACTAGAAGTCCAGACTAGAGCATATTAACAAACATGAACATCTCGTCTAAAATTGTATTGTATCATGTAGACCAGAGGTGCCCAAACGGTCGATCGCCAAGGATAACAGAATTGACACTTTGCACCCAAATGTAGTTTAACTTGTGCAATTTTTTTCATGATAAATATTTGGTGGGTTAAACGGTCAAAATGTCGATCTCTTAGCCATAAATTTTTGCTAGGTCGATCTCCTTATGAAAAAGTATGACAAAATATCTCAAAAGGTATTTATTTTTTAGCTTAGCTTAGTAATTGTCAGCCCCAGTTGGTATACCTCACCGACTAGGGACATGTGTGCACACCTATTCTGCAGACCTTCCCGACGATGGATTCTCGCATGCCTGGAGGTGTAGTGAGGAAATTGCGGAAACGCGCTAAGTAATGAATGAGAGGGTGCATACAGACCATTCCATTGCTTTCGATTCTAAAGAACTTTAAGGCCCGTATTTAAACCGCTCTGAATGTTGAGAGCTATCTTGAGATTATACCTGAGATGGTGTTCCTATAAGAGCATCTCAATCTGAAATATGATCTCAAGATAGCTCTCATCGTTGAGAGCTGTTTATAAATACGGACCTTAGTTTATTTAAACATAGATTATTTTGACTTTGACCTGACTTTGTCTTGACTTTGACCATTCGATAAATAATAAGTAGGTAAGTACCAACTTTTTTATCCATTTCGAATAAAATTGAGATAGCACTAAGGTGCTGAGAATAAACAAACTTGTGATAAAACTGTTACTATATGATGCAATCTGAAAATGTGCATTCTGTAACAACGCGGTTGCTGTTTTTCAACCACTTTTTATCAAACGCATTTCTTTGATAGCAGTGTCAGAGATGCGTAACGATCTATTTGAAAAATGCGACCATCAAATAAAGGGCTATTTTTTTTTTGGAACTTGAGCTTAGAACATAAATATTTTAATAATATTTTCGATTTATTCCGATTATAGGCCGACTTTATATTGTCATCAGATTTTCTAGATTGAATTGGAACAACGAACGAAATTCTGGCACCTTTTAACACGAGATATGTAGGCAGGTAGGCATAGGCACCTCTAACGTAATACTTATAGTACAGTACAAGACGTGTTGTGTATCGTCTTGGTAGAGATTTGTGCTTCGCCAGCACGGACGCGGCCAATAATTGAATATACCGCCGCCGCCGTACCGTGGCAAGGAAGTAGGCGCCTAAAACGGCCCACGGCGGCCCCATACGCTCCCTTTAAACGGCACAATGTATTGTATTGTTGCGCCTGACCTAACTACTAAAATATTATGTGGGCGGCTGACAGATTCTCTTTTATATTAATGCTTAGTTCTGTCAGTTAGTACAGATATTGATGGCCGCCTCAATTCAAATAGAATTAAATATCAACTACCGTTATAAGCTGGTTTGTCATAGTTTCCTCATATCTTAATATATAAAATCGTAAACTGAATGACTGACTGATCTATCAACGCACAGCCCAAACCGCTGGACCTAGAGACTTGAAATTTTGCACACAGATACTTTATACAGTGTAGGCATCCACTAAGGAAGGATTTTTGAAAATTCCATCCCTAAGGGGATGAAATAAGGGATGAAAGTTTGTATGAAAGTCCCTCAGTTTTGAAGCTAGAATCTTCAAATTTTGTGTTTAGGCTGACGATTGAAAATTAATAAATACGGGTCTCGGCGTTTTTCAAAATTCTATCCCCGAAGGGGTCAAAAGGGGGATGAAGTTGTGTATTGAAGAAAATCCTTTATTTTCGAAGTCAAAATTGCTAAATATATAATTTAGGCTTATGGATGCAAATCTAACGCAACGTATATTGTTTTTGTTAGTATTTCAACCCCTACTGGGATAAAATGGGGGTGAAAAGGGGTAAAAAAAACCTAAAAATAGATATGGATGTCGTTATTGGGGTTTTCTGGGATGACGATTGCAAAAATGACATTTATTTTGAAGTCCAACATGGTGGACATGATTTGACCCCTCAAGGGGTGAAAATGGGGTTCAAATTTTGTATGGAAAAATAATATTAAATGGACCTTACAACTTTAAACTTCATAGGAGCACGTCTAAAAATAAATAAGCAAACATATGTTTTGTGATTTTGGAAATCCACCCCTTAGGGGGTAAATGGGGTGAGTAAATCTAAAAATAGATATGGATGTCATTGTTCGGGTTTTCTGGGATGACGATTGCAAAAATGACATTTATTTTGAAGTCCAACATGGTGGACATGATTTGACCCCTCAAGGGGTGAAAATGGGGTTCAAATTTTGTATGGAAAAAAATATTAAATAGACATTACAACTTTGAACTTCGTAGGAGCACATCTAAAAATAAATAGGCAAACATATATTTTGTGATTTTGAAAATCAACCCCTTAGGGGGTAAATGCGTAAGTAAACATGAAAATCGATGTGGATGTCGTTCTTGAGGTTTCATGGGATGGTGATTGCGAAAATGACATTTATTTTGAAGTCCAACACGGTGGACATGACACATCATGGACCTCGACCTGGACATGCACATCCAGGGAACAGGAACGGGAACGGGAACAGGACGAGAACGGGAAGGGGAATGGAACGGGCCGGAACGGAAACGGAACGGGAAGGAAACGGGAACGGAAAGGGAACGGAATGGGAACGGGAACGAAACGGGAACATAACGGTAACGGAACGGGAACTGGACGGGAACGGAGGGGAAAGAAACGGGAACGGAACGGAACGAGAACGATACGGGAACGGAACGGGACGGGAACGGGAACGGCACGAGAACGGGACGGGAACGGAGGGGAAAGGAACGGGAACGGAACGGAAACGATACGGGAACAGAACGGGACGAGAACGGGACGGGAATGGGAATGGGAACGGAAGGGGTACGGGACGGAAACGGAACGGGACGGAATGGGAACGGAACGGGAGCGGAATGGGAACGGGAACGGCATGGGAACGAGAACAGGACTGGAATGGGAATGGGAACTGAAGGGGTACGGGACGGGTACGTAACGGGAACAAGAATGGAACGGGACGGAATGGGAACGGAACGGGAACGGAATGGGAACGAGAACGGAACGGGAACGGAACGAGAACGGTACGGGAACGGGAACGAGAACGGGATGGGAACGGGAATGGCAACGGAAGGGTTACGGGAACGGGACAGGAAAGGGACGGGAACAGAACGGGAACGGGAACCGGAACCGGAAACGTAAAAATGACTGGTCAGATCCTGGTTGAAGGTTCTCTAAGGATTTTTTCTAACATCCACGCGGACGAAGTCGCGGGCAGAAGCTAGTAAAATAATAAAAGGATACTTTCTCTGACTCTTGGTTAATGAAGATCAGTAACAGGTTTGAATCCTATGGTTTTATTGATATAATATAAACACATTTTGGTAGCTATGAAACCTAGTGAAAGAATTTTTGAAATCCGTTTAGAAATGATCGAGTTAAAAGGGTTTTAAGGAAATGCCAAGCTCAATGCAATATGTGCTTTATCACGTACGACATAAGGTTCGCGTCCGTCGCGATGACGTCATAGGGACCCCCCAAAAATCTGTGTTTTAGCTCTTATAACTTCTTAGGTTTAAAAGATATCGTAAAAATTTTTTCACAGTTGATCATATGGTGGCATTAGCTTTTTAATTAGCCATTAAAAAAATCGTTACTGATCCTCATTTCGAGCAAAATAAGGTTACAAATTAGAATATTACCGATTTGAAGGAAAAAACGATTTGTTTTTCTTCTCTTTTTATATGGTAACCCAACTAGCAAAATAAGTCCTATAGAAGTTGAGACAACGTTTTACATACAGCTCATCGTCCGATTAGGTTAGTCATATAAACATAAGGTAAACGGTTATAAAATGCGAAAGTGGCGCATTTTATAAGACTTATAAGTCGCGTAATGGTGAAATAAAGGTTAACATGGCATCAGAAAATGTTAAGTAAAAGTAGTGTAACGGTTATAGAATGGCCAAAATGTTGTATAAAGAGAACAGAGAAAACATTTACGTGACCAAAAAATCGAATAAAGCGGTGTGAAAACTGTAAACTGGTTAGTTTCGAAATCTGAGTGCAAAATAATTCCATTACAAGGTAATAAATGGTAGTATAATTAACTTTCATATCTTGCTAACTATGTTTGTCTCTCATATTGTCACAGAATACATAATAGTACAAGTACAGAAGATCCACTCCGCACAGTCAATTATTTAAATAGCGACTCTATTCCATATACAATAAAGTGCAATTCAGGTTGCACACCGCTCCCTTGGCTACAGTTATATTCACCTAGAAGTTGCCTCTCTTTCTATCGCGTAGCTCTTATTTCCTCTAACGAATTTAGGGTTTCACTTTCTTCTTTTATATAATAATTAAATAACAGGTAGTTAATTTATTACAAGTTATGAGGTTGTAAAATAATGTGTAGGTACTTAAATATGTTTCAAAATAACCTAGGATAAGTACAGTCAACGCCACATCAGACATGCTGACTGAGTCAATTTGCTTTCATACGAAATGAAATTTTATTCATAATTAACTTTATTTCGAAAGTAGGTAAGTGTACCTACCTAATCTATAAATTATTATTTCAGTAAATAGTTGGGTGAATATTGTTTAACAAATAAGACAAGTAAGTACCTACCTAAGAATAAATGGATACTAAATACTAATACGTTTCGATGTCGTTTGGAACTTTTGGAAGTGTGAAAAACACGTGAGGTTCGGATCCTTTTTATTAGTATTAAGGCAGCCCATTACGATGTCATATGCCTTCATTTTGGTTATAATAATATTATTATAGAGTGACTATCGAAATCGAACTGCTAACGTGCGACCTAGCCGGCACGCGATAGCCCTCTGAAATTAGTCCGTCCGGACGGACCCGCTGGCTACTTATAGCTTCGTACCTAAAGCGCGGAGTGGGCCTAGCCTGATATTGTTTAGTTCGTCTGGGAATTAAAATTTTATGATAATATACCTATGTAAATACTATTCATATTTTCATGCCCCTTCGTAGTTTAACGTTTTAAACATAAAATTTGTATTAATAAAATTATATTTAATTCTAAAAATGTCAGCCATGTTAATTTTGTCGCACACTAATCTCTATATGACGTTTTAAAGACAAAAAGTCATTTTAAGGTTATTTGAAGACCAAAGTAAGGCCGCCATTTTGTTAGACGTCATTTAAAAGTCGAAACTCGACTCAAATGCGACTACAAGCCGTACAGAGGTTTTAGCTAAAACTTTAATATAACGTCATATAATTTAGTCGTGCCGACGTTGCTATGACCAGTTTATATGACATATTTGTCGCACGACTAAAAAGTTAAATTTAAGACGTCTATAGGACCTAGCAGTCATCTCATTACTATTATAAGACTGCTATCCGACTTAAAGTCGTATAAGTCAGGACGTTATGCGACGTTTTTGCTTGTAAGGTAGAAGATAGCTTCAGCTATACAACGTGTTAATGAAATTTTTATATTCATATAGGTAACATACGTTTTTATATTTTCGTTATTAATTTTTGTATGAAACAGCTGATTTTTTTTCGCGATTTCAGAGTTGGTCCCATAGTAAAAGTTGTACAGTTTGATGGTCCGAAGAAACGGTTTTCTCATTTTGCGTTAATTCATTAACACGTTGTATAAGGTGGTACCAAATGAAGTGATGGATGACACTTCAAGAGACAGCTGACCAATATATTTTGTATGGGAGCGTGAAACTTTTTCGTTATCGACCTATGTTCCTTGGAGAAAGTTGATCAGTTAAGACAACACTATCACCTGTTTAAGTATCATCACATCATTTGGTACCACTTTATATAAAGCAGAATACATCAGTGTGTACACTAATGGAAAGTTTTCAGACCACACACACATTAATTCACATTCGACTATTATTAGTTTCGGAACTTATATGCATACCACGCACGATGCATGTTTGCCAAAACAGCAATCAATACAAAACAAACGCAGTATCGAAGGGGGTTACTTTCGAACGCGAACGAGGTTCTGAGATCGAATTGGTATCGAGTAAACGTGAAAACAGTACAATGGAAACCATGGCAACCGTTTTCAATGTACTAAAGTCGCATTACTAATTTCCCAGCAAAAATGTAAACAAAGAAACGTCACTGTCAAATTGACAAACTGACCCTGATAGTGACATTTTCAGATATTGAAAACCTTTGGTCACTTTTAAAACTTTTTAATTTGTATATTATATTTTGAGTCATTATAAATATAATGTCATCCAGGGTTATTTTAAAGTAGGATGGTAATTAGAAATTTTATCTTAAAACCTATCATAATTTTTGATGTTAAAAGTTCTTGAAACGAACTGATAAGAAAACTTTACTTAGATATTGCCTGTATGTAAACTATCAAAAATATGTAGCATCACAGCTACTACTCGTAATACTAATTTAAATGAAATTTTATAAAAAGACCAAAGGTTGCTGTGTACGGTTTGCAGTTGATGTGTGCACAGCGTCATAAAATGTTTTCTACTATAAAACTGTTATTATGAAATATTAAATTATATTACTCTTTTTGACGCAAAACTCATGATTCAGAATATTTATCTAATTTATTTTCATTAGGTTTGTGATGAAAACCCATGTAAGTGTGTTTATTTCTTGACTTAGCATTATACTATTTCTTTTTGTGTTGTTTTGTTCTGGCAACACCTTTGTTTACCTTTTTGCTGGGAAATTAGTAATGCGACTTTAAAATAACAGATTTTTGGCGTTTACTCGATACCAATTCGATCTTAGGAACCTCGTTCGAGTTCGGGAGTAACCCCCCTGTTTTGAAATGGAAATTGTAAAATGTAGCGCAGTATACCTCAATAAATGGGAGCTGATATTAATGATAGGGTTTGATGGAGAGGCGAGGGAATTTCTCATGCTACCTACCCCTCACTTCTCATTATGAAGAGGTCCACAATTCGTCATTATGTCATGTAAAAGAGAAGCTTAAGGGTGGTACACAAACTACACAAACGACTGCTGTAGTAGACAGTATTCTAAAATTGAGGATCAGTAACAGGTTTGAATCCTATAGTTTTATTGATATAATATAAAATCATATTAACAGCAATGAAATTTAGTGAAAGATTTTTTTAAATCCGTTTAGAAATGGTTGAGTTATTAAGGGTTTGAAGGAAATGCCAAACTCAAGGCAATATGTGCTTTATCACGTACGGCATAAGGTTTGCGTAAGTCGCGATGACGTCATAAGGACCCCCCAAAATAACAGTGTTTTAGCATGTTTTAGCTAGGGATGTTCGATCCGGGTGCCTTGTATCGATATTCCGGATCGCAATGGATCGTAATCCATTGTATCGATCCATGGATCGATCCTAATAAATTGATACGATTTTCTGGATCGATCCAGTATCGAATTAAATATTTTCGAAAAGTCGGATTTTTAATCACTTTAATGGAAACATGATAATAAGTGACTAATATACACTACAAGGTGATTGGTAAAAGCCTTATAAAGCCGAATATGGTAGATATTCAAATTGGACAACTTTTAGTATGGGACCAACTCTGAAATCGCAAAAAAAAATCAGCTGTTTCATACAAAAATTAATAACAAAAATATCAAAATGAATGAAACAGCTAATTTTTTTTCGCGATTTCAGAGTTGGTCCCATAGTAAAAGTTGTTCAGTTTGATGTTCCCTATCTACCATATTCGGCTTTATAAGGCTTTTACCAAACACCTTGTATATCTAAAAATGAAAACGAATGTTCAGACCACGTTTCCACCACTTTTCTATGGAACAACTGATTTTTTTTCGCGATCTCGTGGTTGGCCCCATAGTAAAAGTTGTTCATTAACGTGGTCTGAACACCCCTTTTCATTTTTAGATATACTTCAAAAATAACGGTGTATATGGTAAATTAAAAAATAATGGCAATATAATACAGTGTGTTTTTTCAACAGTGATCAAATTTTGTGGTTTTGCTTAGTTAGACCATCAAACTGAACAACTTTGTCTAGGGATCTACTTAGGCTGGCCCCAGACCTACCGGTTCCGTTTCTTTGCTTTGCTGTTCTACCATGGACCGCCGGCCAAGAGGCTCATTTTCAATCTATCGCATATTTTGACCTGACCACATTGGCAAGATAGCCATTACTTTGGTGTTATCAAATATCGTCGTCTGGGGTGCGATGAGAAGTTTAAGTTTTCGTTTTAAAAAAAAACTGCTGTTTTATACAAAAAATAATAACGAAATTATCAAAATGTATGAAACAGTTCATTTTTTTCGCGATTTCAGATTTGGTCCCATAGTAAAAGTTGTTCAGTTTTATTACGGTCCCTATCTACCATATTCAGTTTTATAAGGCTTTACCAAACATCTTGTATAAATAAGCGATCGAGTTATTTTTAACGATCGGAGTCCATGTTCAGGGTGGCACATCTCCTAAAAGCTTCCTACTTCGCAATCCAGGCGATAATATTTGATAAAACCAAGCTAATGGCTATCTTGCCAATTTGGTCTAGTCCCAAAATGCGATAGATTGAAAATTACCCTGGTTGGCCGGCGGTCTTTCAAGCAAGGTAGCACAGCAAAGCAAAGAAACGGAACCGGTAGGTCTGGGGCCAGCCTTAATCAGATCACAAAAATATTTAGCTGTTCCATAGAAAACATCAATAGGTATCTATAGGTACTCGACCAAAATGTATGGAACAGCTGATTATTTTTTGCTCCGATTAAGTTGGTCCTGTAGACAAAGTTGGCCAGTTTGATGGTCTAAGCAACACCACGAAATTTGATCACTGTTAAAAAAACACACTGTATTTTAAAGTACCCAAAAACAAAATTAAAAGTTGCTAGTGGTCCAAGCAAACAAAACGTACTTATCCTAACGAAATAAAAATGTTCTCTTCTCAAACTAAACAATATATTTGTTATGACTTATGACGAAGTTGACAGTACAGTTTGACCATAAAGAGTTGAAATTAAATAAAAGGGAACTAAAATTTTTCAGTACAAAATTTAGTAAGTGTTGCCAATTTATTCGTGATTTTGACGTGTTTACATAGAAAGTGGCACCCTCAATTTTTGTCAACTCTTTATGGTCAAGCTGTACATTGAAATATGTAATGGCAACATTCGCAAAAAGTGTCCAAGTAATTAGAGGAATGTTTATTAAATATCGTAATATGGATATTGACTAAATATTCCGTTGAACTTAAAATATTCTCTGAGTAATTACTTTATTAATACGATATACATAATACGATTCTTTCGATACGATCCTCTATGCATGTGTATCGATCCACCAAAGGATCGAATGCTATTGTATCGATACAAAAATCGAATGGATCGTATCCCATTGTATCGATCCACGCAAGTATCGGATCGGATCGAACATCCCTAGTTTTAGCTCGTACAACTTCTCAGATTTAAGAGATATCGCAAACATTTCTTCACAGTTAATCATGTGGTGGCATAAGCTTTCTGATAAGCCACTAAACAAAAATCGTTACTGATCCTCATTATAATGAATTTGCTTGATAAGTCGTGTGATTCACAAAAATACTATGACACAGTTTTTGCTCTTTAAGTTGCATTATTGATTAATTTATATGCCTTTGACGACTTCCGTGATCGAGTGGTTTGTACACCGGTTTTCAAGACCGAACCACTGAGGTCCCGGGTTCAATCCCCGGTTGGGTCAATTTAGAAAACAAACCTTTACTTTCAAACTTTGTATTTCTACTGTTGTCTCTAATTTCCATAACACAGCTTCCTCTACTTTGGAATTAGAGCAATGTTTGTGATGTTGTCAATTTATTATATTGACCAAAATATTGCATTGTTATACAAATTTTGAGTAGATAATTTGAATAAGCTTGTGTAGCGTAAATGAAATGCATTCTTTATAAGAAAAATACAATACCGGATTGAGATCGCAAAACAATATTTTACTAAGAAATGTTGTTTTCATTTATCATACCATAAGAAAATAACATTCATAATTAAATTAAACAATAGATGATTCTGCCTTCGCTGTAATAATTGTTGACAGATTTGTAATGGTATGACCGAATGTCACGTTCCGAGTGTAAACAGAGGCGCCGTCCGGCGGATAAGCATGCACGGTTATGTAGGTTTCCCTGCGACCCTGAATTCTGCAATAACGAGACTATTCACGAATAGTCCAACCAGTGATACACGATGAGATTAGAACTATGTAAAAAATGCTGGGACATTTTTTTATTGGCACTGTGATAATGGATAATCCGAGACGAAGAGAAAAAAGAGGGCAGCGTGAGCCAGCGTGCTTGGTGTGGACCCGCTTAACCACGTAAAAATGGCTGATCTGAATTTGATGAAATTAAAACATAAAATACTATTTATCCAGGTAAAAAGTTCTAGGGGTTTTTTCGAATATCCACGCGGACAAAGTCGCGGGCAGATGCTAGTACTAAATAATATACTAAAAGAATCGACTCAGTACCAGGATTGTATCGAGCGGGTATCGAAACCGCGACCTTTGGAAGTCCAGTCTCTCACCAACTGAGCTACCGAGTCACTAGTGGCATCATCGAAATCTTTCTGGTATATCCTAACTCTTATGCTGCAAGACAGCGTATTTTATAATTACTAATAATTCAATGATTTTATTTTTATTCCTTGACTAATAAAATATTTAGATGATTTTTCACAATCAAACTCAATCGAGTAACTGAAGGTTATATACTGTATACACATTTAGCTATGTAACCTCAGTTCAACAAGATCGCACCGATTCACATAGGCTAGAAAACTCCGAAGTTAGCTGATTGACGCCCGACAATTCAGGAAAACCGAGTTTCGGCCGAGCCGAAACCGAAACTGTGATCGAAACTGGCCGAAACCGAAACTTCGGTCGGTCACTACTAAGAAGCTATGTATGAGTGTAGCCAAGTATCAGGTTCAGTTGTGGACTGACCTTCGATGTGGAGCTTGATGGAGTAGGTCTGCCCGGTGCCCACGCCGTTGGTGGCCTCGCAGGTGTAGGTGCCCTCGTCCTCGTAGCCCGGGTACTTGATCACCAGCGTCTTGCCGTAGTTGTCCATGGTGATGCCCTGCGACGACAGGATCGGCTTGCCGTTCTTCTTCCACGATATGTGGGGCAGCGGCCTATAAACAGCATACTAAGTCAAAGTCGAAATATCATAATCAATAATTAAGCACTTTTGAATCCTTACTAATATTAAAAATGCGAAAGTCCGTTTGTTTGTTTGTTACGCCTTCACGTCACAACTACTGAACCGATCATCATGATTTTTTGCATACACGTTGTCAGGGGTACAGAGAAGGACATAGGGTACCTTTCACCCCGAAAAAAAGTATTGTTCCCGAGGGATAGCAAAAACCTTTCCACGCAGACGAAGTCGCGGGCGGCCGCTAGTATTATAAATGCGAAAGTCCGTTTGTTTGTTTGTTACGCTTTCACGTCGTAACTACTGAACCGGTCATCATGAAATTTTGCATACACGTTGTCAAGGGTTCAGAAAAGGACATAAGGTACCTTTCATCCAGAGAAAAACGTACAGTTCCCGAGGGATAGCAAAAAACTGTACATGCAGACGAAGTCGCAGGCGGCCGCTAGTCGTCTATATTTTTCTACCACCCGTTCCAGACTATTTTAACTCTTAAGAAGAACGGGCGCAAGAAATACAATATTTAGGGCCTAATTCACACGTTATTGATATCCGAAACCAGTGGATTCATTGCATTTAAAATTGAATATAATTTATATAATACTATCTGTTAAGTAAGGTAACTGGAACTTAACCAGGACCTATAAAACAGGTTCGTTCATAGTAATAAAACTCTTTTTTTGGTATAGAATTTGTAAAATCTAATCTAAGTAAACATTGACTAGAAGTTATGCAACTTGTTTCATTTCCATCAAATTGGATTCTATAACAAAGATAGTAATTTCTTAGATAAAATAGCCATAAAATGAGACATATGACCTAATTTAAATCATATATACTTTATGAGAACTAATTTAAAATGATGACACAGAAAATCTACAACAATATAACTTACTTAATCGTTCACGACTCACGACATTTGGAAAAAACGTGACACAGTCGGAATTGCTCTTATAAAGCGCGAGCGCTATCGATTCGGTAAACCTGATCGTCGGGAAATACTCACGTTCCTCCGTAAATACAGTAGAGCTCGACTCGCTTCCCCTTGAAGCCCCTCTCGTTCCTCCTGGTGGTGTACTGGCGCACCGGCTCGTGTTTGTTCAGCGCCGGCGACATGCCCGTCTGCTTCACTTGCAGGAACACTTTGTTCCCCAACTTGTATTCGTTCCTGAATATAGATTTGGCCGCGCACGTGTACGCGTAGTCTTCGCTCGCGTCGTACCGGGTCACGTTCGAGAACCAAAGGTTGCCTTCCGGGTCGAGAGTCATGCGGGAGTTGTTGATGGTTTTGAGCTGGCCTTGCTCGCCCTGCAGCATCCAGTACACTTTAGGACTGGGGTGGCCATCGGGGGGCTCGCAAGTGAGCTTGAACGGCTTTCCCTCGTCCGCGGTGACGATTTGCTGCGGGCCGTCTGTCTCCTTGAAGGAGTTGAGCTCCGCCTTCCGGACGAACACTGAGTTGGAGGTGGCGGTGCCCCACTCGTTCTCGGCGAAGCACTGGTACTGGCCGATGTCCTCCTCGCGCGGCTGGCTCACCACCAGCGTGCCCCGCCCGGGCTGCTGCGATATGCGGTTGTCGTAACTCGTATACTCGAATGGCTTTCCGTTTTTAATCCATCTGTACCTGTTTAGGGAAAACAAAATGAAAATCATTAAACACATGCATATAATGCGTGATTTTTGGTAAGTTTTGAAATCGAAACTCTCTTCCCAGGTTTCAGAATACGAAATTATGTATAAAGTAAAATGAATGAATGAACCATTACAAAAACAAAAACAAGCAGTTTTACACAGTTTTACGTTTTATATTATTCAAAAGTCAACGACAAGGTGGGGCGTTGAGCAGATGTGCGAATTCTTTCTAAACTTTACTAAATATTCTCGAATAGAAAAAAAATTTAGCGTAACTAGATAAAACACTTTTCAATGAGAGGTCATTGAGTTAAGTTCATATAATTAGAATTAAATATGTTTTCGAGTAAAGGCCAAGGTAATCATAAATTCTGTCGTCAGACAAAGTCACTTGATGATGTCACTCGCGTTCTATAACGGGTAAGGACCATTTGGCATCAAAAACTTTGTCTTAATTACTCATACTTTATTGTTATACAAAATTAGTGTTCAATCAATTCAATAATTTTACAGGAAAATTATGCATTATGTCTCATAAATTCTTTAAACTATGTGATTAATTTATTATTAAGTAGTTAATTTAATAACACTGTCTCATTATAGTTCGATAGATTATTTCAAACCACAGAAGTCAGTCATCTCATCACATCATCCATAATACTAATATTATACCTATAAATGCGAAAGTAACTCTCATTGTGTGCCTATTAGGTCTTTTTGTTTGTTACGTTTTTTCAAGCCTTAATAACTTAACCGATTTTGTCGTATTTTGGGGTAGTGATAGTTTGGACTTTGAAGAAGAACATAGGCTACTATGATTCCTAAAATGTTCATGGGAAACGAAATCCCACACAGACATAGAATTCATATTGTTATTTTCTTAATACATTTATACCAACAGAGCGAAAACACTCCACACAATGAATAGGTAACCTTGCATGAATGAATAACGGCACCACAGATATGTGTCAATAAGTTGTAACAGAACAAAAATATGCATTTGTGTAGATGACGGACGCCTCGAGATGAGTTCATCGATTCATGGTCCTGAGCTTGACTCATTTAATATTAATAAAATAACTATAGATAATATTAAACAGAATTTACGATTTCAGGTCTTGTGTTTGTGACAGAAGTCGCTTTGTACCTTTGTAGTTGTAAGGTTTTCATAAGTAATGAATTATATTAAAACCCGGTATTGGCGGTATTAAAATAGCAACAAGTGTTTAGTGTTATGTTATGATGATATTGAAGTTTACAGTGAATAGTTATGGTGCTTTAAGTCTTTTTCATGCCGACCTACACAGCTGTATTTTTGCTGTTGCATCGTTTTTAGGGTTCCGTACCCAAAGGGTAAAAACGGGACCCTATTACTAAGCCTCCGCTGTCCGTCTGTCTGTCTGTCTGTCTGTCACCAGGCTGTATCTCATGAACCATGATAGCTAGACAGTTGAAATTTTCACAGATGATATATTTCTGTTGCCGCTATAACAACAAATACTAAAAACCAAATAAAATAAATATTTAAGGGCGGCTCCCATACAACAAACATGTTTTTTTTGCCGTTTTTTGTACGGAACCCTTCGTGCGCGAGTTCGACTCGCACTTGGCCGGTTTTTTTATGGTAATGTTATCAGATAAAAAAGAGTACAATAACATGAATTATGAGGTTTTTCATTATCGATTCCCAAGGTCATTTGTCACACGATTCACTGCTGCGTGTACGTCAAATAAAGAGGCACCGAACTGAGGCACAGGGGTCAATTCTGCTAATTTTATCGACAAAATCGTGTTTCAATGGTGTTTGAATAGTATGCTTTTTGACACAGTTCTAGTTTCTTAAACCCAAAATAGAGACGCAATGTGTTTCTAAAACCCGAAACGGAAACACATTGTGTTGTATTCTGTGATTGTGTCTCGATTTTGGGTTTAAAAAACAAATACTGTGTCAAAAAGCACTGCAACACCATTGAAACACGATTCGTTAACATTAGCAGACTTGACCCCCAGGACTATCACTGCAATGGTTTTCGGTGAAACGGACGCTCAGTCACTCGTTAGCTTATCCAAATTGTACAAATTAATACGAATTATGATGATGGAATAACGGCAATACGAACGTTTGGTTTGGGCTAATGGCTGGCAGGTCGAATGCAAATTGGTAACATAGGATACTAAATAGACACTACCCTGTAATTATTGCTGATTTGACTCAAAAAGTATCCTGTTTTGTTACCTAAATCTTTGGGTTTGAAAGAAATTAAAATGATAGTTTGGAGTGTTAAAATTACGCTTAGACCAGCTATTTTTGTAACCTTCTGTAACATAGAACTGCATTTATTATTTTCAGATTACGCGATATTGGCGTTATGCGGCCACTATAAATAGACGGTGCGACCACCGTTCATTTCGATTTCATTTCAATAGCCGATGAAAAGTCGACGGCCTTTACTACGTTATATGGCGAGTCGGCCATCACTCGCGGAGTTCAAAGCGAGCACTAACAAACATACACACAGAATTGAAGGATATTTTATGATGATTAGACAGAGCACAGCTGATTATTTAGCAAGGTATTTGGCAATTTAATGCGTTAATTAGCTTGTTAATGGTATGGTATGAGAGAGTTGGCAAGACGCTTGTTAAACATATTTTGGGGGCCCGATAAAAGTGGTCCCCTCATGCCTCATCTTAATTAAATTTATTGTTCGCTAAGTATATAATGTATCGAAAACTTACATGTACAGATTGAAGCTAAGTTTCTATAATTTATTTACAAACAATAACTTCATTAAATACAAATTGTTTGTTGTAGTAAACAAGAAAGCAAAAAGTGCCGGGCACTTTTTGCTCTTTTGCTTTTTAGCTTCAACCTGTAGATGTGAATTTTCAATCCATTATGTACTTAGCGAGCAATAAATTTAATTAAGACAAGGGCGCCACTTGATGGCTATAGGAGCCTTAAAACATTATGTTTCTCGAAATAAACTTGTAAAATAAATTATTTAATATGAGTATTAATATATAATAAGAGTATTATGGAACACCATAAACTACCCATTACTATCTAGTATTTTTATCCAGCTCAACTTATGGTTGCCTGGAAAAAATTGCTTTTTAGCGATAAGGCCGCCAATTGTTCTTCTTTTGTGTATTTCTATGTAAATTACTATGGTGTACAATAAAGAATATTTTATATTATTATTACTGATTACTGAATAAAATAAAAATACTCCATTACAATGTATGGTACCACAATACAAAATCTGTAGTGTTATATTTTTATCAAACCAAAGAGGTCTAAATTGCTTTGACATGGTCATGTCATGCGGCGTGGGCGCGAAAGGTGATCGTGATGTCGCCTCTGGTAATATATGAGATCAGAACTGGTCATTTAGTCATTATGTCTGTTTGAGGGTTTTACTGAATGCACCCAAAATTCGATGAAAGCCAGTACCTTATGATATGATTAACTCAAATTATGTCATCGACATTTTTACAAATAGATATGTTTAACCCCCGACTATAAGTTTGACGTGACTGTATGTATTTGTGTCTGTCAACAAAATAAATGGACACATTATGATGCGGTTTTTCATTTGAAAGCTTCTCTAACATCCAACACTTTTTCTGTACTATTATGTGTGTGACTTTGAACAGGGGCGGTCACATAATTGAGAATCAACTGGTGTTTTTAATTATGTAACTGCCACTATAGGTAGGGTGGATTTTAGAGAGAGTACATTATGGGCAGGTACCTTAATCGTTATATTATTATGTAGTGTAGTTACAGAAAAACATTCCTAGGATACCATCCATAACTTTTAAAGATATAATCTGAACCGCATTCAAAGATTATGGAAAAAGTGTATATTCTGCAAAAAAATGCTAAAATACAAAAAAATAATGTTTTATGCCAATCGATCCTATTTCATGAAAGGAACAAAAGATTCTATAGGACCATTGACCATTTAAGGTATGAGTACTAGAAAGGCCTATACCCAGCAGTGGGTGTCGTGCGGCTGATATGATGATGATGATGATGACTAGAAATTACAGAAATCGACACAAACTTTTCCCATACGGAAAAACTATAAATCAACCCGAAATATTATTTATTGCCAAACGATACTCAAATCTCAGTTAGGATCCGTTTTTATTTTGATACAGGTTAAGGTACCTGTCCTTAATGTACCGTTTCACACAAATGCTCATAAATCCACTAGATAAGTACTGTTCAAACATTTTTTTTAAAGACAAATACCAATCTAAACTCAAGAAATAGAAGAATCATTGTTTTTTTGAAAAATTTGTTCAAGACCATAACACTCAAAGGGGATGTATAAAAAAATATTATACATATTTTCAGATTTTGGCAACAGCTGAAATTATGCCAGTACTGTGCAATGTTCTGTTCATTGGAAGTTAATTATTACATTACATTTAATAAAGTTATAACAATACTATATACTACATAGTACATAAGTATTTTCCTAAAAATAAGAATTTAAGATTTTTTTAATAGACTTTTTAAAATTATTATTAGCATGTAAGTAGGTACTTACTAAAATGTTTAATGTCTGGATGGAGGAGCGGAGCCCTCTGGTACAGGCATTGTCATGCTTAAGAGAGTTATGTTTTTGTATGTTAAAGTAAATGAAGACTTTTTTGAAAATATTTTTTTAAATACTTAAAGCAGATAACTGCCAAGGGTTACAAGTTAGGTACTCTTCAAATTGATATACCTAATCACAAGAAAAATGAACGTACTGTCAATAGCAATAAAAACTTTATTTTTATAATATCAGTATACAAGATTTGTTACAGAGCAAGATTTTTTAGAGGATTACTTCCTTACTTAAGTTTTTGTCAATGCTCTCATACTATTTCGAATAATATAATTATGGCCTTTGTTATATTAAATGTGTCAGAATTGAATTTGAAACCAATACACAATTATTAGTAAGTACTTACTTGGGTGCTGGCTCCCCCTCAGCCTCACACTCGATGATGAACGGCTTGTCCACCTCGCCGGGCTGTGCTACTTGGAACAGTAGTTCATCTTGTGTTGGTTGCTTCACTATCTTCGGTGGGGATGTCACTGGCAACCAACATTCTCATGAGTATTTGTGGTTAATATCACTGTTAACTCATCAAATCAGTATTATCTGGCTACCAGTAAATTTGAACAATAATATTAGGTCTTTGTCACCTATGAAATTGGTGTTTTGTATAGAGAATTTCAAAGAAGTTGTATTTTCCCCTAAATCCACTAAAATCGATTGTAAAAATCCATTGATGGATCTTTTTGCACTCTTATGTCCACATTAATCCGTGATCCACAAAAACCCACCCTTGATTCAGTATTTATGCAAAGTGGATTTTTTAGAACTAACGTGTGTCTGAAAATCCATTAAAGGCTCACCTTTCCATTAGCGGACCACGAGTTCCGAATTCATATTTTTTTTATGTAAAGAACTCATGATTTGGAACACGTATACGAAATTTTATGTTTAGGAACCAAATAATACGCGAGAAAAAAAATCTAAAATTTAAGATTTTCTAGGTAAAAAAAATAATTTTAGACATGTGTCGCAATTTTTTACGTTTACTGGCGGCGCACTAGGTTGGTAGCACTACTAAAGGACCCACGATAGGTGCGAGGAGCGTAGCGACGAGCATGTTAGGTGTACATGAACCCAGCGCGCAAGCCGAGCGAGCGAAGCGAGCGTGCCGCGGCAGCGGCCGGCGAAGCGCCATAAACGACTTTTTTTACGTGCGAAATTTTGTACGTACGTCCCCTCCCCTCTCCCCACCTTTTTTTAGCCTCCCCTGCTTAATTTACATATTTTTAGTTTTTATTTTAACCATTAAAAAAAAAGTATCCATCTCCTAACTTTCAAACTTTAGGGAGGGGTTGCCACCCTCCCCCTACTCCTCCCCCCTCACCCCCTCCCCCCAAAATCGTGGTCCGTTAATGGAAAGTAGAACCCCATTAAATAACAGTTGACATATTTTATGAACTTCTTGGAAAAATAAAATAATTAGGTACTAAGTAACTACATTGAAAATATTTTTAAAATTTAAATTAACCTGCTACTTACTTTTTAAAATAATTGTAACACAAACCTTATTAGATATTCTATTCAAAATAATATTTTTTAAATCATTGGCATTTAAAATTGGCAAAAATCATGTATTTGATAATATAACAGTCAGAGTTCTAAATCAAGGATTGAAGTGGACATACAAGTGCAAAAAGATCCATCAATGGATCTTTACTATGGATTTTAGTGGATCTAGGGGGATTTTCCATACTTTTTCTTAATTTATTTAACAACCATTAAAGCCAATGTTTTAAAACTTTTATGCACTAATGTTTAAGGGTCCATTATAGGAAAACATGGTTTGCGGGGCTCATATTTTCACATGGAAAACGTAAAGTTGTAGCCATAAAAAACATGACAAGCTAAACAGATTCTTTAGTGGCTACAAGTATTAAATTGAATATCATTGTAAAAAAACAGAATATCATCAAAAGCGCTTACGTAGGTTCATATTTTTGGAGTAAATAATAGCCAAAACATATTGAATTCTACATCAAAATAAACTTTAACGTACTGTGAAGTAGCTCCAATAACTTTTATTGAAGTAAGATAATTTTGTGCTAAAGATAATGATGAAAACGAAAAACATCGAAAAAGTGCAGAAGTGCGGTAATTTTCCATACTTTTTACACATAAAGACAAAGACAAATGTTTTGTGTAACCAAGCCACTAAGATAACGTATGCCACTTACTTAGGTTGTGTGAAAAAAATTAGTTAAAGGAAAGTTAAAAATAAAATAAGTTAAAAATAATTAAGTAGTGGTTTTTTCTGCTAACAAAAGGTACTTTTTTATGCTTATAACTAACTATTTTTAATGGTTTTTTATGCTTATAACTAACTAACTATAAATTATCAAGAAATAATGTTTTGAATTATAGAGGTGAGGAGATTCTCTATTTGTGAGAAAAAATCACCAATTTCATAGGTAAAAAAGAAAGACCCAATATTTTAATGCTATGTTTTAGTCGCAATTATTGCTTTGTAGTATCTATTTCTCAATCGCTTGAGTATGGGCTATTAATAATAACAATATTACCTACAACATTATGGCATGCACGTTTCAGTTTCTAGTCAAGAATAAAATGATTTCATTAATATAGGTGGTATTACAGTATTAAGATCGATATATGAAACGATCTATTGTATGGGGACCCCAACTTTAAATCTTCAGTCAATGTAACTTTGCAGGGATCTAATATAGTATGAACCAAAACCTATGTACAGATATCCAAAAACAAAAAAAAAAAGATTTGGATAATTTAAAAAATATGTTTGATTTATGATACTATAACATACTGTAAAGTTTTGTCTACTGAGGATTTACTGTGGGGGTCCACTACCTCCCTATCCTACACTAATTGGATTTACAATCTGTCCAATTTGTTTAAAATGCATTTTGCTACAGTGAAAATTTGATTTGTAACTGTCCTTTTAATATTTTAATTGATCATTTAAATGTTAGCGTATTGATATGTATGTAAATAATAGGTACTCACATAAGGCCGCTACTTGCGAAACTAGCGCGACGAATAACAAAATAGCAGCTGTACCCATGGCTCCAACTGCTTACAGCTTCATGAATCTAGCAAGAAACCAAACAAGACCGTTTAGATACAGCAAAACACATTTCTCCGGCACACATGTCCAGGCACTCGATGACCTAATCCGAATAAAGCTTGGCCACAATGACAACACCCACTAAAAATAGTATCAACGAAAACACTAAATTAAAACCTTCCCGTAGCTTAAATCACATTTAGAAAAACTCACAAAGCTAGCACAGGGGCCTTTAACTTTAATAATTTTTAATTTCTCTAAAACATAACACATCCAAACCGCACTTTTTCCACTTTTTTCATTACCCAGTTAGACGGTAAATCAATAAATTTATACGTTTTTCTAATGGAATTCAAATTGTTATAACATAGCACATTATAAAAGCTTGCATTAGAGATTTATAAAATTACCTAAATTCCCTTTTTATAACAATGTCATCGCGAAAATCAACTAAAATAATAAATTACACGAGCTTAGGCGCGGCCTCGAAAAAAATCGCTGTCGTTCGTTCGTTCAGCGTACGTTGACGGTTCAATGACTGGCATAGACAAGCCCCGCGTTCCGAATCACGCTCACAGCGCTGTTAGCGCGTATCCGACCAAATAAAATAGTCACAAAATATTCCACAAATAGGGTATTTGTGTACCTTCTTAATTTAATGGATTATACGCTAACAGTGCTGTTGGCGTGATTTGGAACGCGGGGAAGAAAGAAAAGAGAGCTGCGCCCAGGGTTGGTAGATCCAGATTTTGAAATATCCCCATATTCAAGAATTCTTTTCCCCAAAATGATACGTTTGGCAACTTTTTTCCCCATTTTTGTTAAACAGGAAATAAAAGGAATTAAAAGATAATAAAACTAAGTTTACTAAGAAAATAAAGAATTATCTGAAGTTCTAAACTGAATTTCCTAAAACGTTTAGAACTTCCGAAACTTCATCTTCGCTTAACATGGTCAGATAAACATTATCGGAGTTAAATTTATACTCCAACCAACGTTCTTCCTTGTATATTTTTTCCCCAAACATTTCCCCAAAGATTTAATTTCCCCAAAATTTCGCAAAGGCCGTTATTTTCCCCCAAAAATGCGAAAAAAAACCCCCAACCTACCAACCCTAGCTGCGCCGGCCGGCCATGACTTTTGGGACCGACCGAACCCACTTTTCCGCCGAGAATCGAGACCGTGAATAAAAAGCAGTCTCGGCCGAGACCGAGATTTTTGAATTTTTTTAATGTTATTATAATGCGGCGAATATTGATGAACAAACACATTAAATTTTATAAAAATTCTTTACTACACTACATATTATAAGACAAAATCCCTCGCGGCGTCTGTCTGTTCGCGATAAACTCAAAAATTACAGAACGGATTTTCATGCAGTTTTCACCAATAGATAGAGTAATTCCTGAGGAAGGTTTAAGTGTATAATAAGTTGAGGTTTTATGTAAATTGGTAGCAAATGACTGTTGAAGAAGTTGGCAAAAATTAAGCCGTCTGGGAGCTTGCATCGAAAAAGCTGAATTAACTTTTGAGCTATAACAAATTAATGAATGACGGAATTGTTCTTCTTTTATAGATCTACAAAAAGTCCGCAATGGCATATTTCTATCTTGAAAGAATAACATTCTATACCTATTATTCTTTTAAAAATGTATTAAGTACAATAGTGCAGTATTTAGTGGCATCATTTGTATGGGGACCTTGCAGATCGTCAACAAAGGAAGCCGCTTGGCACAGGCGTTCTTTGTGGTCATTTGAGCTGATTTAGCCCTGTACCCACGTGGTACCACCATGATGGTAGCCAGGGGTGGGGGGGAGAGGTCCCTTCTACCACGCTGTACTTTTACATCCATATATCCATAAGTTTAGCAAATAGGTCGTGTTTGGTATCGTTTTCATATAACTTAAGGACGAAGAATTCATTTCTGGAACAACTTTTTCACTCGTTCATAGAAAAAACAAAAGTTCTGCGCAAAAAAAAGAAAAATAAGAAAACAAAAATCTTACAAAATCTATGCCTACAAATAAATCACGAGATTGTGCTTTATAAAAAAATATAATTAAACAGCCCTGTTTATCTAGAATATATAAACATCACTTTCCTATACAAATTATATTTATAAAGTGTCAAAAAAAAAACATTTGCAACGCGCGGCGGTATTTTCGCTTAGTAAATTTGGATAGGATTTAACAGTTATTGTTTAATCATGTCACTAATAGGTCGTGTTTGGTTTTGTTTTCATATAATTCAAGGATGGGGAATTCAATTCTGCAACATCATTTTTACTAGTTCATAGAAAAAAATAAAGTTCTGCGCAAAAAAAGAAAAATAAGAAAAAAAACCTACAAAGTCTATGCCTACAATTAAACCACGAGATTATGCTTTATAAAAAATATGTTTTAACAGCCCTATTTATCTTAAATATATAAACATAAACTTTTCTAAAGAAATTACATTTATAAATGTGTCAAAAAAATCAGTTTAACCGCGCGGCGGTACAAAAACGAAAACAATCGTAAAATGTTTGTATACCTAGACCCTATCTTACTAAAAATAATAATTCAATAATTAATAATATTAGATTTCCTATTAGAATTTTCTTGTTTCATGACATTTTTAGTTGCGGATCACGACAACGTGGATGTTAATGTGACAAGGTTTCAGCGCATTACCAATTGATGGGGATAATAGTCCCATAATTTTACTTAATAGAGAGTTATAGTAATAATTTAGTAAAAAAATGTTTTTACCTAGGTAGGTACCTAGCTATAACAAATTTTATTGGCAGTTTCCGCTGCATCTACGTAGTTCGGTGCACTTTATTTCTCTTTTTAAACAATTGCACCTTCCTGCGCATTTTTGCTTACACTTACACCTTATTAACTCGATGCAAGCTGTGGATATCTACATAGGATTCCCATAAGCCATTATTTTTGCCCCAACCCCAATCAGCAGGACCATACATGGTTTTGGATTGGTTTTAAAAGTTGACCCCATACATTCCTCCCTGATAAATCGCTCGCAAAATATGGTTGCACAGGGCGTCTCTGGTTGGTGGGAGATTCTCCAGCTGCATGTCCTTTTTCTTGAATAGCACTTTTCTGCATTGATTTATATCAAGGACATGCATTCCAACATTTCCAACAATAACTTAAATCACAAAAGCCAATCACCACGTAATTTACTTGTCATACAAAGCAATGTCATTTATTTCTAATACTTTTTGGCAAAGCCTGCTCCACATTTCCTTCTTCAGCGTATTTAAATCCTTTCATTGCAATTGGAGAAACGCCCCAAGCTTCGAAAGCGCTTTTTTCCCTTTACCAGCAAAAGACTATACGGTATCACACTCGGAAAAGGCGTTCTGCTTTTTCCGGTGGAAGAAGATAAACTGTATTAATTGCTTGAGGAATTGTGGGTTCATATTGGCACGGGTAAAAATCATCAGTTCCTGCCTTGCCATGCAATTGCAGCTTTATTAAGTAACCCAAATAGTAAAGTATAGTATTTTCACACTTTAAAATCTATAAAGAAGGAAATGTGGAGCAGGCTTTGCCAATAAGTATTAGAAAAAATTGTCATTGCTTTGTATGACAAGTAAGTTACGTGGTGATTGGCTTTTGTGATTTAAGTTATTGTTGTATTGATGTTAGAATGCATGTCCTTGATATTAATCAATGCTTTTGATATCAATCAATGTATAAAAGTGCTATTCACTAAATAGGACATGCAGCTGGAGAATCTCCCACCAACTAGAGACGCCCTGTGCAACCATATTTTGCGAACGATTTATCTGGGAGGAATGTATGGGGTAGACTTTTAAAAACAATCCAAAACCTGCCATGTCCTGCAGATTGGGGTTGGGGCAAAAATATCGGCTTATGGGGGCCTATGTAGACCACCTTACCGCCAGCAGCCACAGCTTGCATGGAGTTAATAAAGTGTAAGTGTAAGCAAAAATGCGCAGGAAGATGCAATTGTTTAAAAGGAGAAATAAAGTGCACCGAACTACGTAGATGCAGCGGAAACTGACATTAAAATTTGATATAACTAGGTAGGTAAAATCATTTTTTTACTTAATTATTATTTTAACTCTCTATTAAGTAAAACTACGGGACTAGCAATACTAATCCGTGTCATTATTAAATAATAAGTGATAAATCCAAATAAAAAAATACTGCACCAAAGTACCGCCGCGCGGCTATACTGATTTTTTTGACACATTTATAAATGTAATTTCTTTAGAAAAGTTTATGTTTATATATTTAAGATAAATAGGGCTGTTAAAACATATTTTTTATAAAGCATAATCTCGTGGTTTAATTGTAGGCATAGATTTTGTAAGTTTTTTTCTTTTTTTTTCTTTTTTTTGCGCTGAACTTTATTTTTTTCTATGAACTAGTAAAAATGTTGTTGCAGAATTGAATTCCCCATCCTTGAATTATATGAAAACGATACCAAACACGACCTATTAGTGACATGATTAAACAATAAGTGTTAAATCCTATCCAAATTTACTGAGCCAAAATACCGCCGCGCGTTGCAAATATTTTTTTTGACACATTTATAAATATAATTTATATAGGAAAGTTGATGTTTACATATTCTAGATAAACAGGGCTGTTTAATTATATTTTTTTTATAAAGCACAATCTCGTGGTTTATTTGTAGGCATAGATTTTGTAAGATTTTTGTTCTCTTGTTTTTCTTTTTTTGCGCAGAACTTTTGTTTTTTCTATCAACGAGTAAAAAAGTTGTTCCAGAAATGAATTCCTCGTCCTTAAATTATATGAAAACGATACCAAACACGACCTATTTGCTAAAGTTATGGAGATATGGATGTAAAAGTGCAGCGTGGTAGAAGGGTCCTCTCCCCCCCACCCCTGGCTACCACCATGGTGGTACCACGTGGGTACAGGGCTAAATCAGCTCAGATGATCACAAAAAACGCCTGTGGAAAAACGCCTGTTGGAAGGTCACATTTGGCAAAAAAAAGGAAGGAACCGAAGCGGAGCGAGGGTGGGTCACTAGTTTAATCATAAAGGACAACTAAAAATTTAAAAACCCCACCCACAAAAAAAACTAAATCTTAAAAGTTAAAAATATTATCATCAATTCCTATAGATCTATGAAAAAATAGACGTTGGGGGACCGATAGGTATCGCTAGACATGCGACGAGCTTAGACGTAAATCCATTAACTTAGCGGTCCCTCAAGACGTCTACTTTTTCATAGATCTATAGGACTCGATGATATTATTTTTAACTTTTAAAGAGTTAACTTTTTTCTGTTGATTTATTAATTTTTTATTTGTTTTATTTGATTTTTTTTAAACTAAATTTTTGGCAGCCATTTTGTTTTTAATTGCACCTGAATTTGCCTAGGGTGAACATTATTTTAGTTAAAGCACCACCTCTGTGTCTTTTACCGTTTTGGCAGGCAGTTGACCATCTCCATAAATGCTTGGATCAATTTACATTGAAAGTACCTAAGAACCATCTCGATTAATTTAGCTTTCAATTAAAAAAAACCACATTGAAATCGCTTGAACCGTTTTGATGATACGCACAGACAGAGAGACACAAACTTCAAACACCTCTCTTCGCGCTGCGTTGGGGGTTAATTAAAATAACATTCACATTCATTTGTGAAACTAAATTAGGTATAACAAGTCAACAACAAATTACCAAATGACTGAAATCAACAACGGGGAATGTCCAAAAAAAAATCAAATAGGCTTAATATTTTTTTATAAGTAGGAAGTTAATGATCTCGGTTTCAGTTTAAATGGCCGAGAATCTCGTTCTATTGGTACCTACTAACGTGGGCCTGAGATTACACTCGTGCGCTTTCGTCTTAAGCTTTCCTCTTTGCTGACCCAAGCGTCATTGGAACTAACGCATGCTACAAGGCATACGCTGACGTATTCTTCACAGTATTTTATCAAATCAAATTGAAATCGAAATTGTTGATTTGACTCATTAAAATTTGGTAATTTTATTTGTTGACTTGTTGTATATACCTAATTTAGTTTCACAAATTAATGTGAATGTTATTTTCATTTTCTTTTATGAATCAATAAATAATAATTATTAAAGTAAATGTATTTTTCATCAATATTCCCCATTTTATCTATAGCAACATAAAAAAAACTCGGTCTCGGCCGAGACGGAGACTACTTTTTATTCTCGGTCTCGATTCTCGGCAGAAAAGTGCGTTCGGTCGGTTCCTATTTAACAGACTTAAAGGCCCCCGTAAACGTTCAAACACGTTTGTCAAGGGGAGGAAAAGTGCAATTTTATCCCGATAGGTGGCGTCTGGTCTTTGGTACCCGGCCGCCTCAAAGAAAGTGTCAAAACATATGGGAATCTCTTGGAGTATTGTACTTTTTTACAGCACTTGGCTCGATGCGCCTCTGGACACAGAGGTGTACCGACAGCCTTTAGTGTACTCAGGCAGATAGTACAGTTTGAATCACGCGGCATTAAAGTAAGATTGCAATGGGTTCCTGCGCATTGTGGTATAAGGGGTAACGAAGAGGCTGACAAATTAGCAAATGCTGCTTGTTCAGAGGGAATTGATTGTGACATTATTCCGTGCAGCTCAGAAGTTTTCTCAAATTTCAAAGTAGTTTGCCAAAAAGAGTGGTCGGAATATTTTAATGAAAGATCGAAAACAAAAGGCATCTGGTACAAAACAATGCAAAGCGAGCCTCCTCGTATACCATGGTTCATAAACTGTAATATAGGCAGGAAAAAACTAAAACTAATACTAAGAATTAGGTCCGGTCATATTCCATCAAGGAAGTTTGCACATATGATGAAAAAAGTAAGTACACCTAATTGTGAAAAATGTGAAGTAATTGAGGATGTACATCACCTTTTGATGGAATGTGAGCGGAACCGAACTCAAAGAGACTTATTTATAAGTAAATTTAATATAAATAGGCTGGATATTGGGATTGTTCAGAGTATTCTGAGCAACCCTGATTCTGAGGCCGCATTATACTTGTGTAGTTTGGTGGAGTACTGCCGACAAGCTACACAACTTAGTTTTTAAGTATTGCTATTGTCAAGTGTAAACTAGTGATTTGGCTCGATGGAGCTGCCATGTCTTAAGACAAAATCTCCAAAACAAATAAAGAAAAAAAAAAAAAAAAATTGTACTTTTTAATTTTATACTGAGAAAATGCCGCATTGTTATGCATGTAACTTGTAAAATATTGGAGTTCATCGATTTCCCAGTAACAAAAAAAATAGTGGGCAAAAAAATATCAAAAAAAATATGCTTTTCCCTCGATTTTCTCCTTTGCTGAGCCTGAGAAACATTATAAATCAAAAGGAATGTTTCATGAATTTGATGAAGCTTCGCCAAAATAAAACAACATTTGAATTATAACAGCTTTGTTCTATAATATTTTAACCTCAGCAGTTTCTAACATATTTATAACTTGGATGAATTTGATAGGTATATCAAATATGGAATAAGCCCAATATTGGGGCCAAACAGAGAATTAATAGAATTTTATATGCCAGAGTCATTCAAGATACTTAGAATAAAAAAATAAATATGATAAAACGGTTCGTGTAATTTTGGATGGTACAGAAATTCCAGTACAGAAACCTGAAATTACTATTGCACAGAAGGCATCATCAGGCAACTATAAACACGGAAATTCACACTCAGATGCTTTGTTAAAATTTAAATCATATGCTTCTAATCTGAAATAAAAAGATTACTTGTAAATCTTACACGAAATTTAAAGAAATGTAATGCTTGTTAGCAATTTTTTGTAAGTTGCTATAAACTTTCTTGCCTGTTGTTTTGGCTTTTCTTTTCCGTAATTCTTCTTTTATATGAGCTAAAGTTAGCATAGAATACATTGTTTGTCCGCAAAACCGAAAAAAATACAATCTAAGAAAGTAAAATCACGTAATACACAGTCAAGACAATATAAGCTCAAACTGACAATTGTTCCAAAGACTGAAGCGCCATCTGTAATTCACTTTGCCTTCGCCTCCCCATTTTACGTTTTTGACAGGAGTGATTACGTTCTCTATGGTTTTGATTGTACGTTTTCTCAGCGCACACGTTCAAACGTTGTTTGGCAAACGCGTTTGACAAACAAAGCATAGACAAAAAAACGTAGTTTTGTTTATGGTTTGTTTGTCAAACACGTAGTTTTTGCTCGCAGACGATCAAACTGCTTGACAAACACTTACGTGTTTGACAAATACGTTTGTCATTTTGACAGGAGTGATTACGTTCTCTATGGTTTTGTTTGTAAAGGCCCCCGTAAACGTTCAAACACGTTTGCATAGAGTACATTATTATACTAGAGATAGAGTTATCAGTCAGACCTAATGATCAACGCCATCTAGCGAAATGTGACAAAATGTCTACGATAATATATATAGGTAGGTACTAGTAGGTTAGCCGTTAGGTATCTTCAGTATAATTTGACTTGCATTTTTTAAGCAGGTACCTTACCGGTCAGTTTCTCCATTTTATGAAGAAAACTTTAAAAATAATTTATTGCAAATCACCTTTCACTATATAAAAATCTGAAAGACATACGATACCGCGATTCAGCACGGGATAGCGACATCTATCGACAGTTTAACAAACGAAAAATGAACACCATCTAGCAAATAGTTCGGCAACTAAAATTTTAGGCCGCGCTCCCTTGTAGTGAGTCAAGTACTAAGTGAAAAGCCCCTGCACGTTTGTCAAATTTTACGTTTTTACAGGAGTGATTACGTTCTCTATGGTTTTGTTTGTACGTTTTCTCAGCGCACACGTTCAAACGTTGTTTGGCAAACGCGCTTGACAAACAAAGCATAGACAAAAAAACGTAGTTTTGGTTATGGTTTGTTTGTCAAACACGTAGTTTTGACTCGCAGACGATCAAACTGCTTGACAAACACTTACGTGTTTGACAAACACGTTTGAAGAGAGTTTTTGGCGCCATTTTTCGAGTACGGTTTTGGTGCCTATTTTAATTATTTGAAAATTGATTCATAGTGGATATTGTGTCTTAAAATTGGTGCAGTTTTGTGGTACAAGTGTCTACGCAACTGAACAATATGTGGGATGATTGAAATAGGCGCGATCTTGGTTGTGTGAACCTGACTTATATTGTAGTGGTAGCTATCTCGGCAGAACACTTACCGAGTAAACTGTCTTGATATACTTGTTGCCAAATGCTCCAAGTAGCATTGGAATGCAATGCACTGCATTCTAATGTAAACCTAAACTGAAACAATACCTACCACTGAACTATTAAACACTTGTCACTGGCAAAAATTACTTCCAAGAGTAAAGTAGATTGCCAAAATAAAAATAGAAGAAGAAGAACACGTTTGAACGTTTACGGTACCTTGATTACGTAAAGCTGTTGCTAACAATGAGGGCTTTTCCAAAGGACTAAAAACTGTAGGATCGATAGATGGCGTTGATAAATTAAGCACTGTCAACTGAGGCGCGTGCAGAACCTACGCTCTGAGTGCAACCAAAGTTGTGTCAACCGAACGTCACGCTCTAATGTTTGATACGCCGTTAGAGCGATTGGTTCCACTCGGAGCGTAGGTTCTGAACGCGCCTCAGTTGACAGTGCTTAATTTATCAACGCCATCTATCGATCCTACAGTTTTTAGTCCTTTGGAAAAGCCCTCATTCTCGATTGAAATCGATTGAAAGCGCGGTTGCATTGCTGCTTTAGTTAAGATAGTTGTCACATTGGTTCTTACTAAAGCAGCGATGTAACTGCGATTTCTGTCAGAGTTGATTGCAACAAAGTTACGTAATTACCCCCCGGGGGCCTTTATGCGCGAAAGGAAAAGAATAAAACCAAAAATAACACAGAGAAAGCAATAACTACGTAAGAAGAGACGGGACTTCATAGAGCAAAAAAATCTATGAAATGTCAAATCAAACATACCTCATCGTTGCCAACCTAACGACTGTGAAACAATATTTTGCCAACCTACAGGAAAAAAGATAGAGATGGGCGACCTAGTATCAAAAACTTTATCGATATCGATGAATGCACTGAACTGCGCTTACTTAAAGAATAATTTAAAAATCTCCACTAACATGGCACAATGCTCCGTTTTTTAACTAGTACTGAGTCACATAAGTATGTTAGAATTGATTATGAAGCATTTAACTGTTGGGCAGTACTTTAAAAAACAGAACATGTGTTCAGTTTAATATTTGAAATAAAGAAATTAAAAATTAAAAGTATTTATTTCTTAAAAATCTTCATTGTACTTCTTCAATTATTTCGACGGCTGATGGTAATGACCTGAAATAAAAAATTATATGTAAACATTTTCATACATAAATTCAAAGATATTAAGGTTTAAAAATGAATTTTGACAGTTTTGTATAACCTCATGTGCTGCTGACTGTACAATGCAACGGGAAAATTATAAAGTGTATATTATTTTCTTACATTTCTTACATTACAACTAAAATTAAAAACATCGATATCGATATTTATGTAAGTAGGTACTCTATTTCCCATCAGCTTATTATTGGACTAAAATTATTATTTACATTCAAATACCTACCAAAAAGTGTAAACGGATGTTAAGTTGATTAATGATTACTCACCGAAGCTCATCAAAAGAAAATTTGGCCATAAAAAACATTTTGTGTCTTCCTTTAGCGCCGATTTCAAACCACAAATTTCACAAATGCTTCATTATGATTTGATTAGGTAGGCACTTAAAATTCGCAACGACTTGACCATTAACCACTGACTTATTATATTACTAGCGTACTATTAACACAAATTGATAATTTTATCATTTTATTAATACTAAAAACTTCCCAAAGAGCTTTTAAATGTACCGCCTTGTACCGCCTATAGTTGCTCTGACTGACAAATGAATGACGTATCATCAAAGAACGAGAAAGAATGAGGAAGAGTGAGACAAATATAGTCGCCATCAAAATTCGTGTTTGTTTCATAGAATTATTTTTTGTATGGAAGTTGCGACAGACTGCAAAAATAAAACTAGGTATTTTTTCTATTATAGGTATATTTATTTAATAATAAGGTAGTAAACTAGCAATTCGTGCTCAAATTGCTCTACTATTCTAAACCAAGAACCCATCCCTTTCCATGGTCAGTGGTCAGTGCAAGAAAACTTGGAATGTGAAATATCTTGATAATATCAGTGATCACAAGCACAAGTTTTTCTTATTATTACTGGAAATCGGCGATAGCACAGCACTGAGCAGTAGCATTGTCCAACTGCATATGAAAAATTTCAAAACTGAAGAATTCTCCGAGGTACCTACTGAAACTTAGTGAAATATTTGAGTAGTGGCTGTGGATTATTATACATATTTTAATTAGAGCAATGGACACTTGTTTTGTAGATATTACCATTGAATTTCTTACAGTTGCCTTTCACACAATACTGTACTATTCTTCTGTTTATCCAAGCAGTGTTTTTGAAACAAGACGGAAATATAATGTTGTGGTACACAGTTGTATGCACCCTGAAGTTAATCAGTATATAAATCTATGTCTAAAGAGTGTTAAAGAATGTCTGAAGAGTGAACAACTAAGTCGTGTTGTATTTGCAGTTACAAATAATGTGTATCAACCTGTTATCAAGTTTGTGTTTGATATTTACAAAAGAGATTGTTTTGATGAAACTAATGATGCATACTTAGTTCAAACTGAACAAAACTTACGGGCATTTTGTTTACTTTTGTCTTCAAATAGTGATAAATTTAAAATACTTTCAGAAGGCTGTAGTTTTAGTATTTTTATTCATACAAACGAGTCTACGGCCGTCTCTTTAGCGCTTGCCCCTGATTTAGAAGACTTTCCATTAATTGAAGTCAATGAAAATAGCAAAGAAGGTGAGAGTATAATTCCCTTGAGAAGTTTTCCTATCAGAAATCACTTTGTTGAATGTTATATAGAATTATAATAAAATTTACTATTTTTAATAAATTGTTCACATAATATATAGGTATTTGTTTATATTCTTAATCATATAAATTAAATACACCAACCCTAAAAACTTTTTTTTATCTATGTTAAAAAAATATACATGATTATTTGAAAGTTTTCCTTCTTTTTTACTTTTTATATAGGTACTTAAGTAATTAATTATCACAATTTCAGCTTACATTTGTAAAAAAAGTAGTGCACATAAGTATCACATTTAGAAAAAACAAAATAATAGTTATTAAATCTATTCAGGGTGTCCCAAAACTTTGCCACACGGAGCCAATATACCTAAAATAATAGAAAATACCTAAAATATTGAAGATAGGAAATTTTACTGAAAATACCATTTGTTTTTTAATAATTGGACTGCATTCAATCATTTTTTAAAAATTGCATGTCTTAACCAGGAATTGAACCCTTGGTGGGTTGAAAAAAAAAACAATCTTATTTTTATTAGTTACGATGACAATTGAAAGTTGGGTATATTTTTTCTTGCAATAACACAGCATCACAGATAAATTTAAGAAACTTCAGTTACTTAGTGATCTTGCGACTGAATATTCATTCGAATGTTGTGGCATTGAAATTCCTCTAATAAAATGTGTAATTGTTTGCATTTATCGAACACCGAAGTCAAACCCTCATATATTCCTTAATCACTTTGAAATTTTACTATCAAAACTGAGATATAAAAAAAACTCAAAAATCATTATTACAGGTGACTTCAATATTAATTTATTAGTAGAAAATAGCATTCAGGAAGAATATATTAGAATAAATGAAAACTATGGAAACACAATACATATTAAGGTACCGACACGTAAAAAGTCTTGCTTGGATCAAATAGTAAGTAATATACCTACAGCGATTGGAAAAACACATCCAGTAGGGCTATCAGATCATGACACTTGTCAAACCCTTTGTTTTCCAATAACAAATAAAGGAAACCTAACCAGAGCACGATACATCTTTAAAAGGGACTACAGTATGGAAAATATGAAAAAATTCGCAACTGCACTATCTAACTTATCTTGGTCAGAAGTACATGAAGCCACTGATTCTAATAAAGCATTCAATGTATTTCATGAAACATTAATACTTTTCTTTAAATTATGCTTTCCCATATACAAAATTAGGTTGAAGAATTCTAAAACGTGTAATTGGATTACCAAGGGAATTAGAAAATCATGTGTGACTAAAAGGAAATTACGATTCAAATATTATTCAGTTAAAAATCAGTCCAGTAAAAACAAATATCGTAGGTATTCTTCCGTTCTTAAAAGATGCATTACTAAATCAATAAATCTTGACAACGAAACTCTTTTACAAAAGAGTAAAAATGTTTGTAAAACGACATGGAATCTAATTAAATCATACGAACAACCAGACTTGAATAATAATTACATTGAGAAAATAAAGATTGACAATAACATAATTACTGATCCTATTGACATTTGCAATAATTTTAATATTTTTTTTACTAACATTACAAATCAATCTTCTAATCCTAACATGACATATCAAAATAATTTTAAACCTGACAATAATATAAAACCATTAGACGCAAGTATCTTCTTATACCCGGTCACACCTGAGGAAATATTTAAAATTATCAGATCACTCAATAACACAACATCGGTCGGGTATGATGAAATACCCACAAAAATTATTAAGTATTGCTCACTAATTCTATCTGACATTTTAAGTTACCTAGTTAATTTCTCAATGAGCGAAGGAATATTCCCGGAAGCTCTTAAAATATCAATAATTAAACCGATACATAAGAAAGATGAAACTGATGAGATGGACAATTACAGACCCATTGCCTTAATATCAGTTCTGGCTAAAATTTATGAAAAAGTTATGCATATTAGGATTTATAAGTTTTTGGAAAAATTTAATGTATTGGCTAAAGAACAAAATGGCTTTCGGAAAGGTAAGTCAACATCCTTAGCAGCTTTTAATTTGATAAAAAATGTTACTGAGATAATTGACAAAAATATTGACACAATATGTATATTTTTTGACATGAGCAAAGCTTTTGACTTTGTCTCACATGATATTCTTTTGGCGAAATGTGAGAAATATGGTTTAAGAGGGAATGCGCTAAAATGGCTACAAACGTACCTTCATAATCGTTTTCAATATGTTGAAATTAAACACATTAATCAAAATAAGGAAGAAGTTCCAGTAAAATCTAAACTTGTCAGAAATAATGTAGGTGTTCCACAAGGAACTATACTAGGGCCACTATTATTCATAATTTACATTAACGATCTACCCTCTGTTACTGACCATCAGTGTAATTTATTCGCCGACGACATATCTGTAGTAATACCAAAAAGACCGGAAGTGAATTTCAATGAAGATATAAACAATACTGTTAAACATATTGTAAAATGGCTAAAAGTAAATAATTTAAATATAAATATAAAAAAAACTAAATATTTACGTTTTTATAATAGAAAACCCATAGATAATAATCTGAAAATATTTCATAATAATGAGCTTGTAATGGAATCAGATAAGGCCATGTTCTTAGGCATTATTATTGATAATCAATGTTCATGGAAGGAACATGTCAAGAAAGTATGTACTAAATTAAATAGATTTGCTTACGCGTTGTGGAGACTAACGATTCAAATAAATCAAAAGTCCTCTTTGATGGCTTATCATGGATACGTGGCTTCAAATCTTAAATACGGTTTACTAATTTGGGGTAATTCTTACGACCTAAACAAAGCGTTTATATCCCAAAAACAATGTGTCAGAGCAATCTGTAACGCTCCACCTATGACATCGTGTAAGCAATTGTTTCCAAAGCTAAACTTATTAACTCTTCCTTCCTTCACGATACATTTTCGAGTGCTGTATATTCGTTAAAAACCATCCGGATTTGTTTGAGCATAGGGATACATATATGAAGAGAAGTATTAGGCATCGCGGAAAGCTATTGTTACCCAGAATGCGGACCGTCCTCTACAAGAGGAACTGTTATATAAGTTGTGTGATGATCTTCAATAAATTACCACATTCCTTAACCGAACTTAACATTACCATCTTTAGACGAAAACTGTTTGAATGGCTTAAAACAAGATGTTTTTACTCAGTTAAGGAATATCTTACTTGTAAAGTTGACATAAAATAATTAAATGATAATGCCAATGACATGCTATCTAAAATGTAAATTGTTAATACATTTCTAATTTTATTAAGTAATTTATAATATGATGAATTATGTTATGATTATGATTGAATATTGACATATTAACCATAGAATAGAATATATAATAGTCCTAACGTTCATTAACATTAACAAATATCTTATTAATTTGAATTTTTATTTTTATTTTCTTAAATTCACATGCCATAATTTTGGTAAAATAGACGGACTTCTAATATGTAACAACCAAACTGTACTCTATTTTCTGTGAATAAAATTTTCAATTTCAATTTCAATTTCACAAAAGGAAGACAATGAACATTTAAATTTTAATTATTACGTATAATATTAAAAAAACTGAATGCAGAAACAAAATAAGTTTTCTTTCAGTAAAATTTCTTATCTTCTATATTTAGGGCCTACGCAGACCGGGACGGCATGTCAAGGGATTTCAATTTTTACTAATGGACATTCAACCATACTGTTACAGAAATACGACATACATTGCTATGCTTTAAAATGATGCCGTGGCATTGAAAGGGATTTTATAGCACGGCATTAAAAGACGCGCCACAGTCTCCCGTGGCGGGATGCCGTGGCAAACTGCGGTAGGCAACGGCATGCCACGGACTCCGGCGCTCGTCTGCGGGGTTATGGTACCGCCTCTGGCCCTGACTATGAAGCTGCTTCGGGGTCTGGCTATGGAACCGCCTCAGGCTCTGGTTATGAAACTGCTTCACGGCCTGGTTATGGTACTGCCTCTGGCCCTGGCTATGAAGCTGCTTCAGGGTCTGGTTATCGGGTCGCGGCAGACCGTGGCATGGCGTGGCAAAGTGCTGGAATGCCGCGGTATCTAAGCGGCCAGTGTGCGCTGACACACGGCAAAATCCCTTGCCATGCCGTCCCGGTCTGCGTAGGCCTACTTATCCCAACATGTGGCAAAGTTATAAGACTCCTTGTACACATTGTTTTGTTATACATTATAGTCCAGTAAAATTACGGGTTCTCAAAACATTAAATGGTAATAAGCTGTAATTTTGCAATCTGACTTAGATGTGATTATAAAACACTAATATTAACGAATCCAACTAAATTTACGAATACAAAAAAATACAGCGTAGTTGTAATTTTTTTTTGTTGGATTTACATTCACAATCAAATTATAGTTCCAAATCAAGCAAAAAGTAAAGAAAGTATTTAATTAGCAATTTTGCTAAAGCAATTAAATTAATTAATATTTTGGTCAGTAAAGTAAAAAAAAATGTGAAAATTTGTTGGATTCATTTACAAAACGACAGCTAGCCATTTAATCTAACGATCAAAAGAAGAAAGACCGCTATTGCAAATTATTTCTATTTCGTCATACTAGCTCCCGTAATTTTACTGAACTATTATCAACTAGACCCCATCCACGTTTTTCAGTTTAACTGTGAGACATCGTAGGCGTGAATAGATTTCGTCCCAATCTATGTAGGCACCGATGAGTTTCCTAACGTTGTCGCCGCTGTCCTGGTAGGCACTGCGACCATGCAGCATCCTGGTGTTGTTGAACACAAGAATGTCGCCAACTTTTGTTTTAAAACTGGCTGAAAATTGGTTACTTAATTTTAGAAATAATCCATGAGCTTCATACCACGGGACCACCTTTTCTATCGGTTCTGGGAAATAGCTGCCTCTTTGAGGTATAGAGAAATTAACTCTGAACAATTCCCCATGCTTGTCCAGACAGAACACTGGTGCTCTGTACAGCTTGAAGAATTCGTTCCCATGCTCGACGCCGACGTCACTCCATTCGACTTCTACTTCAGTCAAGATATTGAACTGGTCAGGATGGTGTTTCTTCATGTACTCTGCGACGTAGTAGCTGTCTGACAGCAAGTTCTCGCCGCCGTAGCTCTCCGTCTGAACTAGGCAGTGCAGCAGAGTGGTCCCAGGGCAGTACTCATAGTAGGGCAGGTCCAGGTGCAGGGGCAGGTGGCCGGACAGGTACGCCACGTTGCTCGTGTTTGGAACGCTCTGCACTATGAATTTCACTCCGTAATGTGTTGTTTTAGGAAACGCGACTTTTGCTATGACATTATCAATGGCGCTTTCTTCATGCGGCGTATTCTGAATCAAAGTAACACCGTACACTGAGAGGTTGTAAAGCCAATCGTGCAAAATCTTATCAGAGTTCAATATTTCATTGTATTCGAATTTGGTAAAAATTTTGTTGAACGTTTCTTTATTCCATGTTTTTTGTGCAGGTCTGTAGATCGCCTCATTGTACTTACGTCTGTTTTCTTGAGTAAAACTCCTGAACTTCAGCCAGTCGAGTTTGAAAGTAGATTTATGGCCATCTGACCACGTTATTTCTACAGAGTTATGTTTTTGTAACACTTCACTTGGTTTGACGTTGAGGTCGAATTTGGTCCAGTCGAAGATTCTGCTCTTAGCGGAAGAGTGGAAGCACTGGTCGCACTGGCAGTTGTCCCTCAGCCACACGTGAGGGAACTTTAAACTTTCACCGGCTATTTCAACTTTCAGATAGTTGTGGAGGAACCTAAGCGGTGACACATGTTGGACCTTGATACATTTATTTTTCAGCAATTGTTTTATAACGAACATGATCGCACAAACGTATCGTTGCAACTGAGAAGAGAACCGTTACGTAATGATACTAATAAGTACTGTGTAAATCAATGAAAGTCCGGGACTAGGCGACACACTGATAACTAGTGATAAAGTTGATTGACATTTTAATTAAACAATGAGATGCTACAGACTGACGACTGGAATGCAAGGTCGTTATAATATGGTAGTAAGTATTTGAACTAATACAGATAGAGCGATTTTAAAGTAAATAAAACGGCACTTAAAATATTCATAATAGGTATAATATTTAATAACAGATAAAAAATATAATGTTTAACATACAACAGAATTAACTTCATTTGAGTATAATCATTATTTGTTCTCGAACTAAAATTAGAAATTTGATGTAAAAACAAATAAAATGTAATTAGGTAGGTATGTACTCAAATAAATATGTACTTATTGCTAACTTACTTTGGAATCGAACAATTATGTATGTTGTGATATTAAATAGGTAGGTACATAGATTTCATTGATCTGGTTCTCAAAAAGTTACATCAATTATATCTGTGGTGTCAAGGAAAAAGGAGATGAGTCAATAAAAATTTCAACTGTCTAGCTATTACGGTTCATGAGATGCAGCCTGGTGACAGACAGACAGACAGACGGACAGCGGAGTCTTAGTAATAGGGTCCCGTTTTTACCCTTTGGGTACGGAACTCTAAAAATGATTTTTTGAAAATATTTGTTCAAAACATTTAATAATGTGCCAATTTTTTGACTCATCTCCTTTTTCCTTGTCACAACAGTATGTAAAGTCAAGGAAAAAGGAGATGAGTCAAAAAATTTGTTAATAAATAATAAAAAGTTTTTTTTGAAAATATTTGTTCAAAACATTAATAATGTGCCAATTTATTGACTTATCTCCTTTTTCCTTGACACCACAGATATTATGTCATACATAAGTAGATTAATATAGCGTGTAAACCGTGTACTATATCGCGACCGTGCGAATGTAATGTAGTTTGTTACACAAGGGACGTAAGTGAGCTATTACAGAACAAGCTAATGGATCGAGTGCACCCGAGATATTTAGACGAATATAGTTCGAGGGTGTAATAGCTACTTACAACCGAGGTAAGCATACTACTTTACATCATTCATGCGAGGTAAATTTAATAAAAATAAAAATCAAAATCCAAGGAGTTTTGCATAGCTTGAACGGAAATGAAATGCCGCCATATTTATTGTTTTTTTTTTCAGTAAAAAGTTTCCACAGTTTATAATATAAGAAAAGAGATTGGTTCACTAAGGAGTTTTAAATGCTTGAATTGTAAAGTGTACTTTACAGTTAAAGCATTCACCATGCTTGAATTGTAAAGTGATTTGAAAATGGAACGTTCTATCTAAACAATGCACTGTGTTGCACATGCCAACTTACACGGCCTCTTACTATACTAGTAAATCCTAGTTGCCGAGCAGTATGATGTAAACATTAATAAGCATCAGCTGTCTTTGACATTATAAAGACGTTTCACACACATCACAGTAACGAAACTTAAAATCGACCAACTTCAATGTTTAGAGGCTCGGTATTTATTAGAAGTTATGGAGGCATTCATTACTGCTAAGTCATAATAAGCACCAGTGCAGTCTGCATTGGTATTTGTTATTTCTTAACTTACATGTAATGGAGATGATTGATGAAACAAAAACTAGCACATCCTTAGAAAATAAATAAATACACTCCTATTTCTAGTCTAGCGTAGAGATCAAATAAAAATATAATAATCTGCATTGGGTCATAATCATAGATATTAGATATACCTCTTGACAAAAATCTAATTATTTAATATAGATAGAAACAAAATAAATGACATTATTGGGATGGGACAATAGATTAATTGCCAAGTCATCAATTGCGAATTATCTTTATTTTATTTATTTATTAGGTATACCAACAAAGTACCTACAGTACAGAACCAATCTTAAAACATACATTTGCAATCTTTGGCCTTTCAATTTTTAATTAAAAATCAATCAAATCAATACAATAATGAAGTGCATGACGGGGGGCACTGCCCCCCCGGAGCAGCCTTAGTGCCCCCCAGGAGAAAAATGAATTGTGTGTAGATAGACGGGCAAACTAGTGTAGTGATCGACGGACGAGCTCCCCCAAACCTGTTGATTGCCCCCCCGGAGAATTTTGTCTGAAAGAAACACTGCATGAAACTGATACGCTTTCTGTCGCAACACAACACGACAACAGAATAATAAATTTCCGCCTTTAATCTGTAAAATTTTCGAGTGAAGTTGCAGTGGATCGCTGTTCATTGTCATTTTAATCGCATTGTATAGTACGAGGCAAACATCTTGACACTTATTCGACGGAGTGGAGATAAGTTCGCGCATGTGCTTTTGTGAGCGACTAATGGGATGTATCACGCAAAGCTAATCGTAGATGGCGCCAGCGGCGACCTGGCCGCTATCAATGGTTTTGATTGGTTAAAATACGTCAGAAATGACATTAGACATTTGAAACAACCAATCAAATTATTTTGGGACTGTCGCTTGTGGCGCCATTACTTCCTCAGTATCACACCCCATAGCGCGCGCCCCTCACCGCTACGCATGCCCGCGTTCTGCGCAATCCCCGCCCGATTTCAAGATATTTGCCTCGTAGTGTATGTGGGCGTGGTGCGCTAGTGTCGCCGCCTATCGGCTGGTTTCAGCGCTGGAGCTTGAAGCTGATCTTATGGTAGGCGTTGGCGAGCAGGCCGCGGATGTTCCAGATGTGCTCGAACCGCTCCGGCTGCGTGTTGAAGTTGCTGTCCGTCGCCTTCACCCAGATCTCCATCTGCGACACATCCCTTATTAAGAGGATTGTCAAGCGGTCTCCATACGAACGGCGATAACGTTTCCCACCCTCTAAACCTTAACCTACAGCAATGAATTTTTGGTATGTTTTAGAAATGCCTAAAAACTAGGGCTGTATGTTTTGATTTTTTAAATATTCATTGGAGATTTGAAAATATTGGCACTTTATTTTTGTATGAAATCACTAAAATGCAAATATTGCAAAATCTATTAGGTACAGATAAGTATTTAAAAAATCAAAACGTACGTGGGAAACGTTATCGCCGTTTGTATGGAGACTGTTTGCTTGATAATCCCCTTAAAGCTTACTTATTTGTCTTTTTCTTTACGTATTTATTATTTATTATTCGGCGAACAGAGAGCTACTGCGCAAGTCGACGGCTGCGCAATGACCTACTGCGCAAGTACCACAGTGATTCTAGCGCCACGTCGCGGAAACGCGGCGGTAACTGGCCGCGAGTGGTTCTTACCGGCAAAAGGCGCGAAGGCGATACGCGCCGCGTATTACGCGGGTTGCCATGCCTCACTTCTGTACTTTTCGATGTTTTTTGTTGTTTTTTCATCATTAAGTATCTTTAGCCCAATTATCTTTCTTGAAAAAACATAATTAAATTGAAAATTGACAAGCACGACTAAACAAGCACACGATTCGGCACACGAACTCGCGGGGTGGAGACCGGAGTGTCCTTTCTGTGGTTTGCCCCCCGTCTGTGTGTACTGACCTCGTTGCCCTCGGGCGCGGGAAGTGTAGCCCCCCAAAGGGCCCACGCGTAGTGCCGCGGCGGAGGCGTGGGGTCCTTCTGCAGCTCCGCCTCGCCCCAAGTTTGCCCCCCGTCTGTGTGTACTGACCTCGTTGCCCTCGGGCGCGGGAAGTGTAGCCCCCCAACGGGCCCACGCGTAGTGCCGCGGCGGAGGCGTGGGGTCCTTCTGCAGCTCCGCCTCGCCCCAAGTTTGCCCCCCGTCTGTGTGTACTGACCTCGTTGCCCTCGGGCGCGGGAAGTGTAGCCCCCCAAAGGGCCCACGCGTAGTGCCGCGGCGGAGGCGTGGGGTCCTTCTGCAGCTCCGCCTCGCCCCAAGTTTGCCCCCCGTCTGTGTGTACTGACCTCGTTGCCCTCGGGCGCGGGAAGTGTAGCCCCCCAAAGGGCCCACGCGTAGTGCCGCGGCGGAGGCGTGGGGTCCTTCTGCAGCTCCGCCTCGCCCCAAGTTTGCCCCCCGTCTGTGTGTACTGACCTCGTTGCCCTCGGGCGCGGGAAGTGTAGCCCCCCAAAGGGCCCACGCGTAGTGCCGCGGCGGAGGCGTGGGGTCCTTCTGCAGCTCCGCCTCGCCCCAAGTTTGCCCCCCGTCTGTGTGTACTGACCTCGTTGCCCTCGGGCGCGGGAAGTGTAGCCCCCCAAAGGGCCCACGCGTAGTGCCGCGGCGGAGGCGTGGGGTCCTTCTGCAGCTCCGCCTCGCCCCAAGTTTGCCCCCCGTCTGTGTGTACTGACCTCGTTGCCCTCGGGCGCGGGAAGTGTAGCCCCCCAAAGGGCCCACGCGTAGTGCCGCGGCGGAGGCGTGGGGTCCTTCTGCAGCTCCGCCTCGCCCCAAGTTTGCCCCCCGTCTGTGTGTACTGACCTCGTTGCCCTCGGGCGCGGGAAGTGTAGCCCCCCAAAGGGCCCACGCGTAGTGCCGCGGCGGAGGCGTGGGGTCCTTCTGCAGCTCCGCCTCGCCCCAAGTTTGCCCCCCGTCTGTGTGTACTGACCTCGTTGCCCTCGGGCGCGGGAAGTGTAGCCCCCCAAAGGGCCCACGCGTAGTGCCGCGGCGGAGGCGTGGGGTCCTTCTGCAGCTCCGCCTCGCCCCAAGTTTGCCCCCCGTCTGTGTGTACTGACCTCGTTGCCCTCGGGCGCGGGAAGTGTAGCCCCCCAAAGGGCCCACGCGTAGTGCCGCGGCGGAGGCGTGGGGTCCTTCTGCAGCTCCGCCTCGCCCCAAGTTTGCCCCCCGTCTGTGTGTACTGACCTCGTTGCCCTCGGGCGCGGGAAGTGTAGCCCCCCAAAGGGCCCACGCGTAGTGCCGCGGCGGAGGCGTGGGGTCCTTCTGCAGCTCCGCTTCGACCCAAGTTTGTCCGCGATCTCCGCTTACGTCCACGCGCACGATGGACGCGCCGCCGCCCGAGTACGCGTACCCTGTGTATTCACATACTGTCAGTTTCTAAGGGTATGGGAAGTACGTTCAAAATGACATACTATTTTTATTTGTCACTATATTTTTCTAAATAAAGTCATTACAATCATTCTTTCATTTTTAAAATCATCTTTAGTTATTTGCCTTACGGTAATTTAAATATAAAAATGAATTGAAATAATAAAGGAATTCTAGAGCTCAATCGACAAAAAGTCGAAAAACCATTTTGTCCATATAGTACGGACAAAAGGACATATAGTTATGCACAAAATGATAAAATAAAAAAAGTTGCACAAAGGTCACAAATAAAATTTTTGGTCTTCCTAAAAACATCAGCATGTGAGCCCAATGAGCACATTACATGTATTTTAACCAGTCTTGTCTAGCTAGGGAACGCAAAAAGTTAAATTTAGTTATAGTTACAATAAATACGAGCTTCATTTGACAGATGGATGAAATACATTGGCTACTTTTTTGGTACAAATAAAAACTTACCAAAGAAAAGTAGCAATGTATTACAACCATCTGTCAAATGAAGCCGACGGCGAAGTCGAAGACACTTGGGCAATAGACCCACAGGACTACGTTTGACGTTCAGATTTCCTTTTTTAGTTGTGCAACATATTATTTCTAAATGAAAATTTAAACTTCCTAAATCTGTATGGACAAACTAAATGTCATTTTGTCCAGAGTAAAGGTGTGTCATTTTGTCCAATAATACGTGACATGAATAAAGAGTTAAGAATTAAGTAAGAACAACTATTATTGAATATTAATTTAATACACATCGCAACATAAAGCTACAACGCATCGATTTAAGTTACAATATTGAAAGAAAACAACGTAAAACCTATCAAAAGTCTGAAAATAGTAATGAGATTAAAAAGTTGTAATAGGCAAAAAATACATTCGTACCAGTCACTGCGGCGCGACTGAGCCGAAAGCGATAAAAATTTGACAGGATTGCTAAAATGGCAAATTTTACGTGATACGATGTCAAACAGCTCGTTTCCGGTCGCCAGTTTCGAATAAACTGCAGTGTGTCTGTGCTTGTACCATACATTTTCACAATGCTGAAAGTAAAAACTTCTGTTTTATTAACAAAAGTTTAATAACATCATACATATACTCGTACACATTCTGTAAAATAACTTTTTTCTGCCGGTCGGTACATAAAAAAATACATTTAGACCCGAGTTCACCAACTACCTAAACAGACGATTAATTTTTAACCATCTGTTTTTGACATTGTCTCCATACAAAAAAAACGTCAAAAACAGACGGTTCAAACTTTCAATCATTCACCTCTTTTGGTGTTGGTGAACTTCAGCCTTAATATTGAACCAGCCGTCTAGCGAACGGTCCGTTAGTGACGTCAACATGACGTCGTCTAGTACATACCTCGCGCGTGCACCTTGCCGTCCAGCACCCGCACAGTGGCGCCATCCAGCGGGTCGCAGACGGCGGAGGTGACTGGCAGAGAGTACAGCGGCGGCGCGCGCGCGAAGTCCGCCGTCTGCCACGTGGCGCTCGCGTTGAACGACCGGTAGTCCTTCCGGTGCCAGTGAGACGGGCTCTCCTCTTCAGATATCGTTATTGACTCTACAGAAGGAACAATAATAAAAAAAACCACTACGTATAATAGCACCGTACAGCCGCCATGTTGTTTTTTTATAACGCCACCTTCTTAAGAACACCTGGGTTGACGAGACAAATCTAACGATATCTTAATAACAGAAATCCATTCAGCCGTTTGAAAGATATGAGGTAATAAAGAATATTACATACAAACACACATACAATCAAACAAACATACTTACATACAAGATACGCGCGAAAAACATAACCCTTTCTTTGCAGTCGGGTAAAAATACATCAGCTGTGAAAATTTCAACTGTCTAGCTATCACGGTTCAGAAAATACAACCTGCCTATCTATTGTCTTATTTCAAAATCTATCTCATTCGCTTTCAGGATGTACCTTCCGGTGCCAGTGCGATAGGCTTTCGTCTTCAGATATCGTTATTGACTCTACAGAACGAATAAAAAAAATTCATCATTAGTACGATAAAAAAAACAACCGTCTAGCTATCATGGTTAAGGAGATACAGCCTGGTGGCAGACAGTTGACAGGTAAGTCTTAGTAAAAGGGTCCCGTTTTTACACTTTGGGTACGGAATCCTAAAAATAGGCTTTGTGTGAAGAGAAACAATCTACAACCTCCTGCCATTATTAAACTATCGGTTCTATGCGGTGGTGTCGTGTGAGGAGAGTCGATACGTTCCTCAAATATGGTTGAGCGAAACGATAGCTAGTTCATGCGTCATGCTCGTGAACGGGTGCTGCCATATTACAAAGTCTTGCGAACTGATGGCGTAGATTCTTTAACATTCACAAGTGCTTGTAACAGCTGAGGCTGAATAAATGATATTGAATTTTATCAATAAAAGCCTAAGGAAAGGTCTAAAGAAATGAATTTTGTCCATAAATTACGTCATACGAATTTCATAATTTTTGACCCCCTCCCCCATCCTTATCACAGCTGGTCAGATTTTTGTGAGACCCCCCCTCCCTAGCGTGACGACACATATTTCACAATTTTACATCTAGAAATAATGATTGAATTAAAATAGCAGTTCCGAAATTAGCTTTATTTCAATTTTTATTATTTTGATATGTGACGTCACGAAATATAGGACCCCTTCCACCCCCTTGTCACACAATGTCACACTTCGACGATCCCCTCCCTCCCCCTTAACGTGTGACGTAATTTATGGATGGCCCCTAAGCCTAACCAATAAAAAGCTACACCAATTTGTAGAAATAAATAATTTCTCGTACTTGCTGAAACTGATGCACCTAAATCATACTAATATTATAAAGTGTTATAAACGTGAAAGTTTGTGGATTTGGATATTTGTTCCTCAAAACTACTGAATGGATTTGGTTGAAATTTGGCACACAGATAGAAGATAGCCTAGATTAAAACAAATAATACTTTTTATCCCGATATTCCCACGGGAACGGGAACCACGCGGATGGAAAAACAATGAAAAAGCGAGCGAGTTGACAACCGACAGCCACGGTGATCGGTGAAACCGAGTGTACTTAAGCCCCGCACACATGCGAACGCGATACGTATTGGTCGTCGTGATAATACTGCCATCCGCATAAGGCTCATGACGACTAATACGCTACGTGTGGTCACAATGTGACTAAACTAAATTGAATATGTACCGAGCCACTAGTATACGTACCGAGCCACTAGTATACGTACCGAGCCACTAGTATACGTACCGAGCCACTAGTATACGTACCGAGCCACTAGTATACGTACCGAGCCACTAGTATACGTACCGAGCCACTAGTATACGTACCGAGCCACTAGTATACGTACCGAGCCACTTGACGCTGCGCACGGCGGGCGCGCCGGGCACCACGGCCCGCAGCGGGCGCCCGTGGTCGGGGGGCAGCGGCGCGCCGTTCATGCGCCGAGCCACTAGTATACGTACCGAGCCACTAGTATACGTACCGAGCCACTAGTATACGTACCGAGCCACTAGTATACGTACCGAGCCACTAGTATACGTACCGAGCCACTTGACGCTGCGCACGGCGGGCGCGCCGGGCACCACGGCCCGCAGCGGGCGCCCGTGGTCGGGGGGCAGCGGCGCGCCGTTCATGCGCCGAGCCACTAGTATACGTACCGAGCCACTAGTATACGTACCGAGCCACTAGTATACGTACCGAGCCACTTGACGCTGCGCACGGCGGGCGCGCCGGGCACCACGGCCCGCAGCGGGCGCCCGTGGTCGGGGGGCAGCGGCGCGCCGTTCATGCGCCGAGCCACTAGTATACGTACCGAGCCACTAGTATACGTACCGAGCCACTAGTATACGTACCGAGCCACTTGACGCTGCGCACGGCGGGCGCGCCGGGCACCACGGCCCGCAGCGGGCGCCCGTGGTCGGGGGGCAGCGGCGCGCCGTTCATGCGCCGAGCCACTAGTATACGTACCGAGCCACTAGTATACGTACCGAGCCACTAGTATACGTACCGAGCCACTTGACGCTGCGCACGGCGGGCGCGCCGGGCACCACGGCCCGCAGCGGGCGCCCGTGGTCGGGGGGCAGCGGCGCGCCGTTCATGCGCCAAGCGAGTAGTATACAACTGCCGGGCTCGGCCGCCATGCTCAGCGGGATAGACGTGCTGAACTTCTCCCCGGTCGCGTCTATGTCCGCGCCCGTTAGCTGTAGTGGCGTCAGTAGGGTGAAAAATACGGCGTTTTGTGAACCAGAGATTTCCTTTAGTAGGATTGGTCCTTAGGACCCTAGGATGGATATAAGAAGGGGAGCTACCACGATTTTTGTAGTAAATTTTTTGAAGTTTTGGCTTTCAGCCCAATCTCGATAGATGTATTATTTAAGCTGCTATGCCCAGTTTGATGTCATATTCGTATGAATTTAGGGTGTCGAATTCATTTTTGGATTCATACTTGTACGATTCAATTGTTAAACTATTTAAAAAAAATAAAAACAAAAATAAAATACTCGCTTGATTATAGAAAAAAATTGCCATTAAATACACAAATTGGAATATTAAAAAAAGAAAAATACCTCGTAGGAGCTCTATTATCCTTTTATTTTTAAAATAATAATAAAAGAAAATATTCTTGTTTTGGCTAATTCAAAAAAATAACTTCGTTACCGTTGTAAGGAAGTTATTATATTTATTAAATATTTGAATTTTAAATATCAATTCGAAACTTGCTTGTGATAGGCTCAAATTTTAGCAAATTTACTTAGCTTTATAAAAGTATAGAGTAGATATAAAGCGCATTCGCTTAGATAGTGTCGCCCTTTTATCGCGCCGCCTTTGCACGTGCCGCTTCTTGTCAAAGGATGCCGCCGCATAAACAAAGGATACCGCGTGCGGCGTACACCCGCAAGTCAATTTGGATTTTGGCAGTTTACATCGAAGCTCCGCGCCGTATTGAAAGGTTGTGTTTGTTGACTCTGCTACGTATACTAAAAGTAATTTTTCGTCCTTGGGAGGACAGTGAAGTGCCTCAAGATGAAACTTTAAGTGAACCAACAAAAAAAGACGGGTGTTTTTTAAAACATGTAAATACAAAAGATGTGTAGATCACGCAATTAAAGAAGAAAATCGATATATTGGTATGGATTACGTGATGATGTTGGATCTATTATTATAAATACAGGTGATAATAACACACTTCAAGTGATGAAGAATAGTAGGTAGTCAAATTTTTTTTATTTAATTTTTCATTCAAATTCTCTTTCCACCTCGCTTGTGTTGTGTGTATTATTTGTATTCGTATTTTATTACAATAAACACAAGTAGGGACGGATACCGTTATCTAAAAACACGACCCCCCTCCCCCCGCCCGCACACTATGGTACCGATATACCGATAACGATATTGTTTACCGTTATCAGTAACATTACCAAAAACTTGCCGGTATGCCTGACACTGCTGAACACATTTGCTTGCAGGTGTACCGACACTATCTAACCGAACGAGCTTTACCTGAAAAACGCTTTCTTAAGGTAGTTTTTTCGAAAATACTGAAATAAGAGACAAGTTTTTCCAGCAGTACAGGGTTTAAAAGGGTTAAAACTTGGGTAAAACTACTCTCAAGGTACCTACCTAACAATATCTGAAAAAATCGTAGTTACATGCGATATTTGTCTTTTTTTGTCGGTATTGACTGGCATTTTTGGTTTTTCTAATAACTTACTGATATTTTTTAATTCTGCGTTATACTTTTTAAGTTTATTTCAAAACAGTTTCATAAAAGTATTATAATGTATATATATTTGGAATTGGCTATTTATTACCTTTCATTTGATACCCATATTGTTATGATAAAAAATAATAATATTTCCATAGGTGTAAAAGAAATTGACGGCACGCGACAGTGAAATTTTTTTTCGCTATTAATTGTTAATAAAAAAAAATTTAAGTTATATTTTTTCAAGACTTCATTCTATAAGCTTTGTTAACGTATTTTTTGTTTGCAAATAAGAACAGCAGTTTAATATTTACGGTGACTTAAAGTAAAAAAAATGTAGTTGAAAATATTGGTTATTGTCCAAACCCGAACTAGTAAATTAAAAAAAAAAAAACTGTCAACGTCATTGTCAAAATTAGCGGGAGAAAATTCTAGATGTCATTGTACTTTTTTGCTTTGCTCTGCTCGATCGCCCGGCTTTTTTCCATTTCCCATGTGTGTAAAAGTTCTGAAAATTAGTGCTGTATATCGAAATAAACAGTTTCTTCATAAAAATAGAGTGTTATTTACTAGTCTAAAGTAAATTATTCATGGTGCCGAAACCCGGGATTCGTGAAAAAGTGTTGTGGCAAAGAAAGGATTACAGTGTATACAGGACTTGGTAAAACCATATTCCCGTGGTAAAACCGTGAGTAGTAGCATAAGACACTGTGAAATGAGTGAATAACAGTTCTCAGAGACTAATTTACGTGAAACTCATAAAGGACTTACAACAAATTGTGGCAAAAATTTAACTTACAAATTTGTGTACCTACCTACTTTGCAAACTGATTGCTGTGTATTTTCCATTTAACTCTTCAATATCTTCTAATCTACTGCGAACGTTTATTTCTGGTGCCAAGTTTGACGATACAACATGGCAGAGGAGTTGATAATAATACAAACTGAGTTATTTGAGAGGTTACAAAAAGCAGAAAAGAATTATAAGAAGACACCTAGAGAGAGAATCAAACAATCATATATTGAAACTAAATTACAAACATTAGAGGAATTATGGCAAGAATTTAAAAGTAATCACAACAAAATTATCATTGCAGTCGCACCAGATAAAAAAGCCACATTAAAATATTTTACCGATGATGTATATGACACTTTTGAGGAGCGATACACTTCTTATAAAAGTACATTGAGAGCTGCTATTCAAACGTTTAACAAAGGAGATGGACAGTATAAATCACCTGAGACGATGTCGAAGACTACAGAAGTGAAATTGCCGAGAATACAGTTACCGATTTTCTCCGGCAAATATGATGAATGGCAAAGCTTTTATGATATGTTTGTATCGTTAATACATGAGAATATTACATTGTCTGGAGTGCAAAAGTTACATTATCTTAAGGCAAACTTGTCGGGTGAACCTGAAAAATTACTACGGAATTATCCTACAACTGAGCAAAACTATGATGAGGCCTGGAAACTTCTTACAAAACGATACAACAACACACGATTCAATACCAATGCCATTTTGACTAATTTATTCACCCAGAAGCAGATAACAAATCCATCTTCCAACTCGGTTAAGCAACTTTTAGACACTACTACGTCCTGCTTGAAATCCTTAGACAACCTTGGAATCAAAACCAATGAATGTGATGTTTTTACAGTTTACCTAGTGGTCTCAAAATTAGATCCAGAGTCACACAGATTGTGGGAGCAGCAGTTGAGTGCGTTGGATACACTACCTACATGGTCACTACTAGTGGATTTTCTTGAGTGCCGATTTCGAAGCTTAGAAATGATTGATGCTGGTAAACATACCACAAAACCATCGCCTTCAAGTGATAGAGCAAAACAAACTAACAAGACGAAATCATTTCATTCAGCGGTTAAAGAGGAGCCTAAAAGGTATTCTAATGCCAAATGCATAATGTGTGATGGTCAACATTATCTGTACCACTGCAAGTTATTTGAGCAGCAACCCACTACAGAGAGAGTACAGTATGTCCAAAAGCATCAATTGTGTTTTAATTGTATGTCACCTAATCATGTGGTGAATAAGTGTCGTCAATCCGCATGTTGTAGAAAATGTGGAAGAAGACACCACACAATGCTTCATTATGAAAACAGAGAGACTTCATCAGAGGATAAGACAAAGGAAAGAAATGACACGAATAATCAGAATCAAAATGAAATAACTAATCCGCCAGTACCGAGTACATCAAACAATGAGACAAGAATTGTAGCAAATTTTTCAAGTGGAGAACCTATAGTGTACTACTTGCTACAGCCGTGGTAAACGCTCATTCAAGACAAGGAGAACAATTTCTTACTCGTATATTATTGGACCAAGGATCGGAAGCTTCCTTTATTAGTGAATCAACTGTCCAATTACTTAAGCTTAAGCGTATTCCTGTTAATGGTTTAGTGTCAGGATTGGGTGAGGGTCATACACGCGTTAAATACATGGTGTCTTTGAAACTTAAGTCGCGTCATAATTCAGAAATCATTCTCAATGTCAATGCTTATGTACTAGGGACACTAACATCACTTCTTCCAAGTGAAGCAGTGGAGGCCACTCAATGGTTAGAGTTGAATTCATTGCCGTTGGCTGATCCGGATTTTTCAAAGCCAGGTAAAATTGACATTTTATTAGGGGCTGAGGTTTATAGCGAAATATTACTCGACAACATAATAAAAAAAGGCAATCTTATTGCACAAAACACAATTTTTGGTTGGGTTATATCCGGAAGGGTTCTAAGAGAAGATGCAGCTGGTGGTAGAGTGCATGTTAGTATGCATGTCCAAATGAGAGACGATGAGTGGTTAAAACAGTTTTGGGAGATTGAGGCGGAACCAAATAGTATTAAAAAGATACTTACTAAAGAAGAAATGAGATGTGAAAAATATTACGAAGACACAACAGTGAGAAATGAGAATGGAAGATTTATTGTTAGATTGCCGTTCAAAAATGAGAAACAAGAGTGCACGAATGGTCAGTCAAAACAAATAGCTATGAGAAGGTTGTTATTCTTAGAGAAGCAGCTTGACAAAAAACCTTATCTTCGTCGTGAATATGAGAGAGTTATCGAGGAGTACAGTACACTTAATCATATGGAGCCCGTAAAGCAACACGAAATAGATTATCCGAAAGCAGTGTATCTTCCTCACCACCCCGTGGTAAGAGAGGATAAAGAGACAACGCAAGTACGTGTTGTGATGAACGCGTCTTCAAGAGGAACTAATGGTGTTTCATTAAATGACGATCTGTTAGTAGGCCCTAGGCTTCAGCAAGATCTTAGGCATATTTTAATGAGGTGGCGAGCACACCCAATTTGTATTGTCGCAGACATCATTAAGATGTATCGACAAGTACTAGTACATAAAGATGATGCAGAGTTTCAACGTATTGTGTGGAGATCAGATACTAGTTTGCCTATACAACATTTCCGATTAATCACATTGACCTTTGGAACAGCCTGTGCGCCTTATTTGGCAATAAAAACACTGCAAAAACTAGCAGAAGTGGAAAAATCAAGATACCCAAAGGCATCTGAAATCACTAAAACCGATTATTTTGTTGACGATCTAATGACTGGGTGCTCTACTGAGACTGAAGCGATAGAAATCTATAATGAGATGAACCAACTTATGAACTCGGGAGTAGGGCATGGAATACCGGAATGATTTTCATACCGGTATTGATACCGGTATTGAAATTTCAAATACCGGTATACCGAAATTTCGGTATTTTTCGGTATTTTTTTTAAATACTGCTAGTTACTGTTTAAGTGATTCCAAGAACGATTATTAAGTCTAATTTGCGGAAAGTGATTAAAGCTATATGTCAGAAACACTCAAACTATTTACCAACTCCCTAGAAACAACAAAAGGTATTAAGTATTAATAAGTATTAATCCTAGGTATTAAGAACTACAGACCCATCTCACTTCTGAGCCATGTCTATAAGTTGTTTTCAAGAGTCCTTACGAATCGTCTCGCTCGCAGGTTCGACGAATTCCAACTTCCCGAAGAAGCTTGTGCTATACAGAAGACCGGGGAGTATATTCTGCCACTTTGCGTGGCGTTCGTGGACCATAGTCCACATTACAAAAACATTAACGTCATAATCGTGTTCCAATCAAAGGCTTTCTCATAAGAAAACCGTTGATTGGATATAGAAACCTGGGCGGTGTTGCAGTCGGTCCTAAGGTGCCAAGTGGACTACAGGTATATGGAGGTGTTGAGGTACTTATACGAAAATGCCACCATGTCTATCCGAGTACAGAACCTGAGCACAAATCCTATTCAACTGCAGTGAGGTGTGAGACTTCATTATCATCATCATCAGCTTATCATCGTCCACTGCTAAACATAGGCCTCCCCGAGTGCACGCCACTAAGCACGATCCGCGGCTAAACACATCCAGTTTATGCCAGCCACCTTTCGAAGATCGTCGCTCCACCTTGTCTGAGGGCGTCCCACACTACGTTTGCCGATACGTGGTCTCCACTCAAGAACTCGTCTGCCCCAGCGGCCATCGATTCTACGGCTAATATGGCTGGTCCATCCGGTGGGCTATGTCAATGACTAGTTCTCTGTCGGATCACCTTGTTCCGGACCCGATCCCTCAGAGAAACTCCGAGCATAGCCGCTTCCATAGCTTGCTGCGCGACTTTAAATTTGTGAACCAGCCCCACAGTGAGTGTCCACGTTTCGGATGCGTATATCATGACAGGCAGGAGGCACTGGTTGAAGACTTTCGTCTTTAAACTCTGTGGAATAGGCGACTCAAAGACTCGACGAAGTTTCCCATATGCTGCCCAGCCCAGCTGTATCCTTCTGTTGGCCTCTCTCTCGAAGTTGTTTCTACCCAATTGCAATGTTTGCCCGAGGTAGACATACTCGTATTTCGTAACAACTTCGAGATGACCACCTTGTACTGCAATGGACAGGTGTGAGACAGGGAGATGTTATTTCTCCGAAACTGTTCACAGCTGCGTTAGAGGACATCTTTAAACTCAGACTGGATAGGACTCGGCATCAACATTAACAACCTTCGTTTTCCGATGATAGAATTCTTATGGCTGAGACCTTGGAAGACCTGAACACAATGCTTGAAGATCTCCGTAGTGCTTCCCAAACAGTGGGTCTCGGGATGATCAGGTTGTACCCGCTCCACTCCTGTTCATGTTGGGAACAATAGCCTTGAATTTATTGACTATTACGTATACTTAGGACAGGCAGTCCAGTTAGGTAAGTCCAATGGTCTAGCTTCGAGAAAGAGATCTCAGATGGCAGCATTCGGGAAGCTTCGAAAAATCTTCGCATCCGATTTCCCTCAGTGTCTCAAGACGAAAGTCTATGACCAGTATGCGTTACCAGCGATGACTTACGGCAGTGAAACGTGGTCGCTAACTATGGACCTCATAAGGATGCTCAAGGTCACCCAGCGTGCAATAGAGAGAGCCATGCTTGGCGTTTCCCTGCGTGATCGAATCAGAAATGAGGAGATCAATAGGTGAACTTAAGTAACCGACATCGCTTGAAGGATTGCTCAGCTGAAGTGGCAGGGGGCGGGACACACACACACACATACACGGGGGCGAGAAGAACCGATGGTCGTTGGGGCGGAATCTTCTGGAATACCGACCATGCTCAAGACGACGTTCCGTGGGTAGGCCCCGTTAAGGTGGATCGAAGACCTGGTGAGGTGAAGGTCGCGGGAAGCCGCTGGATGCGTGCAGCGTAGGAACGATCATCGTGGAGATCCTTGGAGGAGGTCTATGCCCAGCAGGGAGTGTCATGCGGCTGATATGATCCCCCTTTTTAGCGAAGTACCTAAAATGCACGATGCCTATGATACTAGCTAGCGTGTAGTGCTTTGCGTAGGTGTTTTTTTTTAACCGTGATTATTCGTGATTCGTGTCATATAAAAACGCATCTGCAGTATGAACAACACTATAAGCCACAGAAATTGAGCGTTTTGCATAGTCTTTAAGAACTGTTGCAAAAATAGATAACTTTTTTCAAAATACCGAAATACCGGTATTTTGTCCTCAAATACCGGTATCAAAATACCGAAAAAATTTACCGGTATACCGGTATTTCGGTATACCGGTATACCGGTATCCATGCCCTACTCGGGAGGGTTCTACTTACAAAAGTGGAGCAGTAATAGTGACCAATTATTGCAATATATCGGAAAAGACAAACACAGTGAAGAGCTAACTATACCAATCAAGAGTGACACTAATTGAAGGTTTTAGGAATTAAATGGAACAGACAGACTGATAATTTTGAGTATGCAATTACATTACCTGAAGTAAAAGAGCCTATTACTAAAAGACAAATTCTTTCCGATATAGCCAGACTGTACGATCCATTGGGATGGATCGCCCCAGTGGTAATTTGTGCTAAAATCATAATGCAAAGGGTCTGGAAGAATCAACTAGATTGGGATGAAGAGATTAGTGATGATTTATTGCAAATGTGGTTAAAGTTTCGAAATGATTTAAGAGAAATCAGAAACATTACAGTGCCAAGGTGGCTACAGTGTAAACAAAACTGTAATAAGGAATTACATGCATTTTCTGATGCATCAACAGCTGGATATGCAGCTGCTGTATACCTTCGTGTGGTCGATGAACAAGGCAATATACACGTATCTTTAGTGTCCGCTAAAACTAAGGTTGCCCCTATCGAAAAGGAAGTTTCCATTCCAAGATTGGAACTCTGTGGCACAGTTTTAGCCGCTAAACTACTCTCTGAAATCTCACAAGTGATGAATATACCAGAAGAAGCCTTATTTGGATGGACAGACTCTACAATAGTTCTAGCTTGGTTAAAGGGAGGTCCTAGCCGCTGGAACACCTTCGTCAGTAATAGAGTGTCTGAGATACTATCAATCATAGAGTATGAACAATGGGGTCATGTAACAACAGAAGCAAACCCCGCGGATTGCGCTTCGCGAGGATTACGCCGTGCACACTTATTAACCCATTCACTTTGGTGGAATGGACCTTCATGGTTGTCAGAGCCGCGAATTGAGAGAGATAATGAGAATGTATCTGAGACACACGAAGAAGAAAAAATTAAGGCATTTAATATAATAAGCGAAAAGAGAGAAGAATTTGAGTGGACAAAATTTTCAAAATTGAGTAAAATGCTTCGAGTACTTTCCTATTGCAGAAGAGTTTTGAGTTTGAGAAAATCAAAAGAAGAGCGAGAAAATAGAACAAATTACATAACAATGGAAGAGATGAAAAAGACATTAGAGATTTGTATTAAGCAAGCTCAAGAGTTTGAATTCGCAGAAGAGATTAAGAGTATCAAAAGTAAAGGGCACGTTCCGAAGAAAAGCGTTCTTAACACTCTCTGTCCATTTTTAGATGAAAATGGTATTTTGAGGGTGGGCGGACGCATAGAACAAGCTCATGCTAGTTATGATAAGCGGCATCCGATTATTATACCTTCTAAGAGTCACCTTACACAGTTGTTAATAGCGGATGCACATGATAAAACCTTACATGGTGGACCTCAAATCATGCAGAATTTTCTTCGATCTACCTACTGGATACTTCGTGCGCGAGATCAAACCAAAAAGTACTATAGACAATGTGTAACATGTTTAAGATATTCGAAAGCGAACAAAACCCCACTGATGGGTCAACTTCCTGAAGTCAGGCTGAAACCAAGTAAACCCTTCAAGGCTAGCGGCGTGGACTATGTAGGACCAATAAATATCCGATTTTCACCTGGAAGAGGCTCAAAGTCTTATAAAGGCTACATCTGCATTTTTATTTGTATGGTCACTCGGGCCATACACATTGAAGCTGTTTCTAACCTGACAACAAAAGGATTTATCGCAGCGTTTAGACGATTCACAGCAAGAAGAGGCCATTGTCAAGATATTTATAGCGATAATGGCACGAATTTCGTTGGTGCTGAGAGGGAATTGCGTGATATGTTCAACAACGCAAAATCTAAGCTCCATAACGAAATTGCACAAGCCGTTACACTTGAGAATACCAACTGGCATTTCATACCGCCACATGCCCCAAACTTCGGTGGTCTGTGGGAAGCGGGCGTCCGTAGTATTAAAACTCATCTCAAAAAGGTCATCGGCGACAGTACTCTAACATACGAAGAGCTATCGACAGTTTTAACACAAGTAGAGGCATGTTTAAACTCTCGTCCGATATCATTACTAAGTGATGACCCTGATGACCCTCTTCCACTGACACCCGGCCATTTCATAATAGGCGAACCTTTGTTAAATGTAAGCGATGAAAATTTTTCTAACTGTAATATTAGTAATTTGGAAAGATGGAGACTTGTACAAAAAATGGTGCATGACATTTGGAATCGTTGGTCTAACGAATACTTAACTAATTTGAGTCAACGTTATAAGTGGAATGTTAATAAGCCTGAACCAAATATAGGAGATATTGTTATTATAAAAGATGATAATATTCCACCTGCGAAGTGGATTTTGGGTAAAATTATTGTTAAACATGTGGGACAGGATAATGTGACTCGTGTAGTAACGGTCAAAACAAAAACTAATACTCTAAAGAGACCGTTGAGTAAGGTTATTATTTTAGAAAAATAATTACATTTGTACTGATTTTTTGTGAGTTGCTTAAATATTGTATTAAGGACTAGTCCTTGGTGGGCGGAATGTCCAAACCCGAACTAGTAAATTAAAAAAAAAAAAAACTGTCAACGTCATTGTCAAAATTAGCGGGAGAAAATTCTAGATGTCATTGTACTTTTTTGCTTTGCTCTGCTCGATCGCCCGGCTTTTTTCCATTTCCCATGTGTGTAAAAGTTCTGAAAATTAGTGCTGTATATCGAAATAAACAGTTTCTTCATAAAAATAGAGTGTTATTTACTAGTCTAAAGTAAATTATTCAGTTATTGTGTAATGTTTAGGAAACTTCTAAATAAATTGCAATTTTTATACCAGAAATGAATTCTACGTCATTGATTTATCTGAAAATGATACCAAAATTGGCTTAGTATCTAAACTTAGGCAGTTATTAACCTCGGACTCCGTTAAGGCAAAATTCCCCCCTCCCCCCCACCTGCTTGAAAAATCCAGGTGACTCCACTGCGTAAACCCATCTTAGGAACCCAAGGATCAATCCTACCGAAGGAAATCTTTGGTTCATGGATAGCCGTATTCTTCGTTTTTTTGGTTCCTACGACTGGGGCTACTGGGGGGGGGGAGGATTCGTGACAATGTTGGAATTAGGGCCTTTTTGCATGCTGGAATATTCAGCGATACATCTTGAACTTTTCATTTTATAACATCGAAATTGTATGTGCAGTTAGCGCCAAAAGGTAATTGTTCCTGAGGCGGGGCGAAGAGTTTCCTTTCTGTACGGTAGTACTTATATCTATTCTGTGCTATAGACTCTATCTACAAGCGCGACATCCATGACTCACAATGACGTGCCTGCCGTCCGGGTGCTCCAAGTCGACGCCGCAGTGTACGAGCACGTCGCGCAAGTACACGCCCTCCCACACGGCGTTGCTGATCGCGCCGCCCGCCCAACTGATGCCTTTCACTTCCTTGACCTGCTAAACAACATTCCAATAAGAATAAAGCGTAAAGCGAGATAGCAATGAGAAAACGACGCGACCGATTCGGCAGATTTAGCGCAAAAATCACTAAATCAATTTGTTTCTAAATAATTTCGAACTTAAGAATTTTCGAAATTAAAATGTATCGAGCCCTAATCATTACATCGTGTTGCTGGTACAATACGTTTCTAAATCATAAATATATATGTAAGTACCTTAATTTTAGTTCTGTAGGTTCTTTCAGCGAACTATGTCATTCAACAAAGAGTGTAAATTTTCTTTAACGATCGCTTTAAGGCCAGTATATTCGAAATTATCGAAATTAGCCTATTTTTGATTCAACAATAAACAATCAAAGACACTTTATTTTGACCAGATAAAAATATATGTTAAAGTTTCACAAATGATCTTGATTATTTTACGGTTAAAAACACGATATTCGTATCTTCACTCGACTATAAAAAATGCAAAGACAAAGAAAATTTTCATTAATATTACATTTTTTGGATAATACTTAACGATTATTAATCGCTTATTCACGAATAATCTAAAGAAAAATAGGTAATGACACATAGAACAATATTCAACGGTTACCTTTTCAAAAAGCGACTTAATGTTCAAAATAACAACAAAAACGTTGAAAAAACTGTAGTAGTAAACATAAACAAACCTTGTCCATCTCGCTGCGCCTGTTGCCGGCGCACATGAGCGCGGCGCGCACGCTGCGGCGCGGCAACTTGTCCAGCTCGGCGAGCGACAACGAGCGCGAACGCTCGCGAGCGCCCGCGCGAACCACCACGCGAACCTTGTGCGTCTTAGCGTCCAACTCTGGAACAGGCATGTGTTGACGCACGTAAAATAATTCGCTGAAAATAAAAACGTTATTACATGTTTACAGCTTTCTTGTATTCGTAATCCTAAAACAATTTTTAGCCACTGTAGATTAGACCAACTACGAAGGTAATTATTTATGTATTTGTGTACTTAGTTCTTGTATTTATTTCTGTATTAGTACAGTTTTTATAATACTGTTAAATACCGGCCAAGCCAAAGGATTCCGCACCAAAAAATGGCAAAAAAAATAATGTTTGTTGTATGGGAGCCCTCCTTAAATATTAATTTTATCCTAATTTTAGTATTCGTTGTTATAACGACAACAGAAATACATCATCTGTGAATATTTCAAATGTCTAGCTATCACGTTTCATGAAATACAGCTTGGTGACAGACAGACGGACAGCGGATTTTAGTAATAGGGTTCCGTTTTTACCCTTTGGGTACGGAACCCTAAAAAGGAAGAAATTCAAGTCATATTGAGAAGCAAATTACGGTTACATTAAAGGTCGCTGTATACGGGACGGGAAAAACCCCGGACGGAACGGGGACGGAACGGGCACGGGGCGGGGACGGAAGGTGATCCTGACGGGGAGTTTAATGCATACGCAACGTGCTAGTCGCGACAGTTGACGTGGTAGTAATGTGCTAATGTTGTGAAAACAACTTTATTAAAACATTATTTTTACGACTAATTTTATATTTTCAATCTCAATTGATACAATTCCACTTTTTTCTAAACCGATTTAAGTATTTTTCTAAACTGACTTAAGATTTTAAGTAGGTACCTATGTATATCTAATGAACGGTTTTCTGACAGCTGATAATTTTAGTAAAATTTTGTCGATAGATGGCACTACTTCAACTAAGTAGATTTTTAAAAATTATACGCGCTAAGTTTCGGAGAAAAGTTCGACGGAACACGCCGAAGGACAACCAACGCACAACGCAACAGACCACATACTCAACAAACGTATGACAAAAAAACCGGCCAAGTGCGAGTCGGACTCGCGCATGAAGGGTTCCGTACCAAAAAACGGCAAGAAATCACGTTTGTTGTATGGGAGCCCCCTTTAAATATTTATTTTATTCTGTTTTTAGTATTTGTTGTTATAGCACCAACAGAAATACATCATCTGTGAAAATTTCAACTTTCTAGCTATCACGGTTCATGAGATACAGCCTGGTGACAGACAGACAGGCAGACAGACAGACAAACGGACAGCGAAGTCTTAGTAATAGGGTCCCGTTTTTACCCTTTGGGTACGGAACCCTAAAAAGTAATCACGTTTCATCCTTTGCCTTTTTCTTAAAAACCTACCTACTTAGTTGTACAACGACATCTAGTTCTTTTTTATGTACTACTTTTTTTTCTTAAACTGCCTTTTGAAAACCTCTCGTCAAAGATTTTTTTACCATGGAAATTTACTATTACGATACAATGATTAGAACCCCTGAACTCTATTCTATGCCGGTAAGCCTCTGAAAAATATGTTGAAAACTATATTTTATTGGAATCTAAACCTTATTCAGGTATAGGTAATTTAAAGTTTTGCTATAGTTACTTAATGAATAAGTAAATAGAATATTGTACAGCTGCCGGCATATAAATTGGCAAGAGAAAGTTGAGACAAAAGATGCGCAGTAGCTGCAAACACTGTGTTTTTAGCTACTGCGCATCTTTTGTCTCAACTTTCTCTTGCCAATTTATCTGCCGGCAGCTGTATTACGATATAATGCACGCATCACAGAACATTATTGAATATCAAAATATCTTTAGTGTTATAATCCAAAATCCACAAAAAAGCTTTACATTACATATCACTAAGATCCAACGGAGTTTCAATGCATACGTAACGGGAACGGAACGGGCACGGGGCGGCGACGTGCCGCCGACGGAGTTTTTCCCGTTCCGTTCCCGTCCCGTCCGGGCCCCGTCGTGCCTCCGCTCCGTATGCATGCTCCTATACATTTAGTATGAAACGATATTTTCCCCGCTCCGTCCCCGCCCCGCCCCCGTTCCGTTCCCGTCCCGTATACAGCGACCTTAAATGTAATATTGCACACATATTACGACAACAATCAATGTACCTATTAAAAAAGCCTATTGTTCGTAACTGACACGGAGGAGATCTGTGGCGCAGTGGTTTTGGCCCTGCGATTGCGGAGGTTATGCCAGTTTCGCAACGGTCGTGGGATGAGCGGATACTGACTTGGGCGTGTCGAAGTGCGCCACCTGCAGGTCGGGCGGGATCTCGGCGTTGAAGGGGCGCGGCGTGCGCACGAGCAGGCGCGCGTGGCGCCGCGGCTCGCGCGCCCACATCTCCTCGTCCGAGTGCTCCACGACGTCGTCCGAGTGCAGGTTGCCTACACACACGTCAACTCCGATCAACCTGACAGTGTCGTCGACCAAAGAGAATGTAAAATCACTTAAGAGACGGGACTTCATACAAAATTTTTAACACGCCAGATGTCAAAACAGGGTTCTTCGATCGCCGCCGACACAGTCACGCATAAGACGAAAGAGTGAGATAAATATAGCGGCCATAAAAGTTCTACCTCGTTTCATAGTTTTTTTTTCTTGGAGTTGCGATAGATAGACTGTCGTCGGTCCTCGGACACTTCTTTTTCTTCTTATTTTTGGTTTGGCAATCTACTTTCCTCTTTAGTACATCCTTACTAATATTATAAATGCGAAAGTCCGTTTGTTTGTTTGTTTGTTACGTCTTCACGTCCTAACTACTGAACCGATCATCATGAAATTTTGCATACACGTTGTCAGGGGTAGCGAGAAGGACATAGGGTACCTTTCATCCCGAAAAAAAGTATAGTTCCCGAGGGATAGCAAAAAACCTTTCCACGCAGATGAAGTCGCGGGCGGAAGCTAGTCGTTTATAATGCACACAGCTAAGGAACGGAATTTCCTGCCGGCGTCTGTGTACGAACACATACAACCTAACTCCTTTCAAGGCCAGAGTGAATAGGCAGCATAGGCACCTTCTGGGCGAGCTCGCTCAATCGTAGACCCTGTCTTTGCTTTCAAGGGTTCGGGTCAAGAGCAAACCCATTAATTATAAAAAAAAAACAAAGTTTTTAATAAGTCCCCTTTTATGACACCTCTTTACATGACCATGGTGCTATTAAACTACAATGGAATCACTATCCACTAATTACTGTAATTACACTTATTGAGGACAACTTAGCTGTTACCCCTATAGTTTATAATTACGGTTCGTTTCTAAATTGAAAAATTGAAGATGAACTCTACTTCAGTACTATTTTTTATGCATGAGTACATTTGGGTAGAATTTCTCAATTCAGAAACTCACATGAAGTATTACGTACCTATCCTGTATGACTCCAGTAGCTTGTAGATCTCGTCAGTCTTGTGCATACCATAGACATTCCAAAAGGGTTCAATACTCAGTCCAGCCGCGTTCAGGATTTGGTCGCCTCCAGGGTGCGAAGATATGAACTTAGTGATGTCATAAACACCATGTTTGTATGTTACCCAGAAACTTGACCTATTGAGCAAATATTTTCGAGTCAGTAACAGGGGCCGTACCGGCTAACAAATCGATTATCGAAAAGTCTGCTGGGTTTCAAATTAAAACAGATAAATCGAGCCCCAATTGGGCCCAAAATGGCAAACCCCAATTCATGATGTCACACGAACATCGATATCTTCCAAATTACGTCAACAGAAAGTACAGTACGAGGCATATATCTTGAAATCGGGTGGGGATTGCGCGGAACGCGTATTTTGGGCATGCGTTGCGGTGAGGGGCGCGGGCGGCGGGAGAGGAGCGCGCGCTATTGGTCGCTCACAGGAGCACATGCGCGAACTTATCCCTACTCCGTCGAAAAAATTTCAAGATACATGCCTCGCACTATACAAGACGAAATTCCTAATAAACACAAAATAACAGTATTCTAGACCATATAACTTTTCTGTTTTAAGAGATATCGCAAAAATTTCTTCACAGTTGTTCATGTGGTCCCATAAGCTATTGGATTATGTGATTTAACAGACCCAGTAACATTCTTCATCGGGACACTTTTTGATAATCAGATGTGCTGTGCTGTGACACATAGTTTGATTATGTTAGAAAAATATATTTTTTACCTTTTATTTGAGTTCATTGCCTCTGCTTTCTAATAGGATTCTTATAAAAATTATGTGTCTTATTGTAAGCATTCATTGTGCAGTGTAATTGTGCAATATACTTACAAGCTGTCATGTTTTCTAACATCCTCGGCCCTGTACGTGGGCAAGTCCGGTCTCTTCCCACCAGCCTCAATAGACAAACTATCATTATTTTTGGATACATTTACATTCTGTTTGTTGTCTAGTTTTTCTGAAATTAAAACATAATTTATCATATCTTAACACACATAATGATACAGATTAAGGAGTTCTTCTATAAATAATAAGTACCGGGGAGACCGAGCTTTGCTTGATTATTACTATTTATTGTAATATGGTGGTGTTTAGGTGTCAATCTACATTGTTATCTCAAACATTAACGACATTTTTTAAACTTGTCTAAAAACAATAAAAATTAAAACTGTTTAGTAATTAACTGTGTATTTATGAAGACGAAGAAGAAAAAACTCTAAATTCAAATCTTTTGGATTTTGCAACAAGTGCCTGCTTGCTTCTTGTTCTAGGACCATTTGAGAAGATGGGCCTGAAGCAGTCAGACGTAATCAAAAGTCCTTTGTATACGAGAAAACAAAAGGTTCAAATTGTTAAACCTGAGCACCACAGTACCTCTGTCTCGTTGGTATTAGGTTAAATAAAATATAAGTAGCAAGTAACCAAATGGTTATTTGAATAATAAAAGAAGTTAAAATTATGGCATATTAGAGATATGTACATGATTATTTTTTGTAGGCCAACAGCCAAACGTTGCCCATGACATCTTTATCTTTATAAAAACAGCTTTATAAGAGAACATTAAGCGTGCCTGCAGACTACAGACTTTCTATCGGCCGATATTTGGCCCGATAGTTGGTTTTGTATGAAGAATCGGCCGATACCGAATCGTTGTAGTATGCGCACTTGCATACTTTTTCATACTGATTGAGAGCCCGACTAAACTGTCGGCCGATAGAAAGTCTGTAGTCTACGAGCACGCTAAAGAGTGTTCAATTATAAATGTGATAGTAAGTTTGTTTGTTTGTTACACTTTCATGTCTCAATGATTCACCCAATCGTCATGATGTATCGCATACACATTGTCAGGGGTACGGAAAAGAACATAGAGTACCTCTCATCCAGGAAAAAAGTGTTCCCGAGGGATAGAAAAATAACTGTCCACACCGACATAGTCACAGGAGGTCTCTAGTACCTGTTAAAGCAGATCCAATGACCACTGAGCCAAATAGTGCTGCTGCTGAAACGGGTGCTCTCCATCCCCAAGACTTTTGATCTTCTGATCTATCACTAAAACTCCTTATTCCAATAGCTGTGTAGTTTATTATTTTGTGTCTCGCTACATTTCTGAAATTAGAAATAACATTTTACATAAATAAAAGAGGCTCAAGCCCTCCCCAAAAACATTTGGGTCAATTACGTTAAGCCCCTCCCAAACCAAAATCCTGGATCCGCCACTGTATGTGAGTGCACGCACACACTACAACGATTTGGTATCGGCCGATTCTAACTATAGACCCAACTATCGGCGGAAAGAAAGTCTGTAGTCTGCGGGTACACTTAGTGTTTTATAAATTCTTTATTTTGAGATAAGTATGAAGCAAAAGGAAAGTAGGCAGACCCAGAAAACGATGGTCCGACGATATTGTCTCCGTGGCAGGCAAGGACTGGATGGAAGAGGGAAAACATAGAGAAAGGTGGAAAGAAATGTAGGAGGCTTATACCCAAACGGGATCCATGTCTTAAACTGTACTAACAAATACTAATAATTAGCATAAGTTAATTAACAAACTAACACAAATTGGTTAAATCACAGATAATATAATACTATACTAGTGTTAAATACAAACTTACATAGATACTAGATACGGAATAAAAAGCTTTTTTATTTTATTTTATTATGAAGCAAAAGAGTAGCAGAATGGTTTCAGGTGAAAGTAGAAACTTTAAATTGAATTGCTTATATGGATCTTTTAATTTTAACTTTTGCAATCTTGGGTATTTGAGTACTTAGACTCGTATTCCAATACTTAATTTGACTCAAATATTTTGACACTATACTAGTGAAACATGAATTTGCATCGTTCCACATAAAAGTTCAATAAGTTATTACAAGACACTGGTTTTATGTACTAATTAAATTTCCACAACAATTAAATTTAGCATTACAACTGATTGTTGACCCGCTGCCTTTGGTACTCAATGATAATTAAAGAGACAATAAAATGCAGAAAGACTTTATGTTTTATGTTAATATACAGAGATAAAAAAGAAAAAAGAATGAAAAAATATAAAATACAATTTTAACATAAAACTTATAAGAGGTGTCTTTGAAAATATCCTAAACTAGAACCATCGAAAAGTAACACTAGAACTTTAATTAAAATTTACTTACCGTAGCAACAAGAAACTTTTTATAGACATTGTTTTGAGCACGGACCTGGGTTTTGAGTCTTGATTATTTAGGTTTTGAGTACTCAAAACCGTGCCCAAAAGTACTATTGAGCTCGGATACCTACTCAGACTCAGATATACCAAGTAGCAGGGTAAACAATTATAATTATTATTACGTTATCGTTGTGTTGTTGTAATCAGTTAACCTTGTACAATTTATCACCCTTCAATTCAATGATGATAACCACAATAAGCACAGAGAAAGCAATAACTATGACAATAAGTACAATGTCTTTCTTTGGTGGTCGCCGACCACTGGTCGGTCGGTTTTCGTGATTTCTATTACCAGTGTCTCCAGATACGAATTTCAATTTTTCCCCAGACCTCATTTTATTTTCCCCCAAAATGATACCTACGTTATCGTTTTGTATGAAGAGCACAAGGAATGAGCGGTTTTCTGACAGCTGAGAACTTTAGTTTATTTTTATGTTGATAGATGGCGTTATTCAACTAGGTAGGTTTTTTTTAATTTTTCCTAGCAGCTGAGTATAAACATGGTATAACACTGAATTATCGGCATGTGACGATGCACAGCATCTGTGAGAGTGCGCCGACTTCCAGTCTAGCTACATCCTGTCAAAGTAGTCAATTGACTTACCCTTTAAGCAGATTTCCTGTCAAAAAATCGTAAAACAGACTTACTTCCGGTTGGCGCCATTTTTACTTTCACCTGTGGAGTCGTTGTAACGAAGTGTCCCCATATAGCGTCGTTACTTCTCGTCGAAGCAACATCTATTTTGAAATACTACGAAATTTTTTCATGATTTCAAAGTGATAAGTTTTTACTTATGTTAAGCTTATGCTTTAGTAATAGTAATTAACAGTGTCAGTGAAACAAACGCGTGCTTTGACCTCCCGAAACGCGCAGAGCGTGAGGTCGACGAAGAGTCCCGTCTTCCTAGCCATAGCAGACGTGCCTTAAAACTTCGACACCGTTTGTATAGCTGTAGCCCGGAGCCGTCCGCTGACGATTTTCGGACGCAAGGTAAAACACAGGAGACTTGGTGAGTCGAACTATGATCTAATACTACTTAATAAACTTGTGACTAAAATAAAAGTGTTACATTTGCTCATTGCTACAAAAGTTGTATTACCGTCTTAGTCGGTTTTTATGAAAATTTTGTCTAGAATGCGGCCAGTTTGCATGCAGTGCCTGCATCAGACGCTAATAATGGTACGCACACCTCAATGCTACCAACCTGTACCGGTGCCTTGGTCCAACTGATTTACAGCTTTTGACCGTCAATTGTATCGCTCGGTGGTCGATTCTGATACCAGTGACGTTGAATCCAGTCTCTTGAATCCTGATTTTATAATAAAATAATAACTAAAAAAAAAAAAAGAGAGTAAAATCCTACCTGCTCACTCGAAGCATATAAAGAGAAATTTTAGAAAAATTTAGTAATATCGGAAAAATATTCGATACGATTTTGACTCTTAAAAGGCACACCCTGGTTTCGTAGACCTGGAGGTGAACTATTCAACTTGTACGGTTAAAACCGGTTGCCTTTTTCCGGTAATAAACCTGTCAATATCTCTACTAATAAGAATATTGCTGGTACGATTAACTAAGTTGAGTCTAAGCTTATTCGTCTTTTCAGTTCAGTCTTTAAATTATTTTGTTATTATCTGCTTGCCTGCCAATATATTGCTGGTATGATTAAAAAATATTTGAGTCTTAAGTTTATTATTTTCAGTTCAGACTTTAAATTTCTTTGTTAACTTGATATACAGATTGACTTTTAGCAGCGATTGATTTCGATTTGATCAACCTGTGATTATGTTATGTATGACCTCTTGTAATGTCTCACGTGGCTCATTTTTATTCTATTTTGAAGTGAATATTGTTGGCAATATTTTTTTATTACATGGATGTACGTACAGACCTATGTAAGTTTCAACTACCTCCAGATTTTAGAAAACTAAGGTTATGTAAATAGGGTGCGGAAATAAGGGCATTATAAATATATCGAAAGCTGCCGGAACAGGAGCGTATCCTGAGCAAGCGGCTTAACAAAAACCTTCGTGAGGATCTGCGCAAGCTACCTCCATAGTGTAAGTACTTATTCGATGAGAACAAATGAAGTGTGACAGGTCTCCGGATCGAACAGTAGTGCTGCCCATTATATTATTGCATGGAATTGCTTGAGTCAAAACCTTCGTTTGACAAGTTTCCAGTCACACACAGTGGCGTTGCCTTATCAGATGCTTTTTGAAGCCGTTGAGATTAGTTTCCACTGTGTGCTTACATTCTGAATACGAATGGAATTACGAATGACCATTCGATAAGGTAAGGTGACTATCAATCACACTAACATAAGACTAATGGGGCTGCCTCTGAGCGTATCGGAGGCAGTGGCAGGTTAGCTTCGGTGCTCCGTAGGCCCTTCTCGTCAAACGAGAATGCGCCTGCCATTTACCCCAAGCTTGCGCTCGTCCATCAGACAGCAAGTATTTCTTATAGCTCCGAAACGCCTCGATCGCCTTCTATGTCTCGGCTGATACACAAGCTTATTGAGCGAGGTATCTTGGAGGAAGTGGATCGGTGACAAGTCGGAATCGACTTCATCTCACTCAACCAGGTTCCTGACGGAGAGGAGTGACACGGATCGTTGACCATTTAAACTGACCTTTCAGATACAGATTCCTCAGCTCTTTCAAAATAGGCGACTGGATGACGAAGCTTGACCTTTGAGGCCCAAGGGAGGTTCCTCCTGCTGGTCTACGACCACCGAGTCCTCCGAATGGTCTGTCTACCGCTTGGCCTATTGTGCGCGCCGAAATATTTCACCGCTTTGGCCAACAGTCTATATATCTACTAGTCAAACAGAACATTAGTAGATATATACTAGATAGATAGTAGTTAGATAGATAGTAGAGAATAGATACTATAGTCTAGATGAACCGAACCCAGCCAAAAACTGAAATTTATAAAACTGTATAAGAGATAGAACGCACTGCTTATCTTACTGGTGAAGAGTGATAAGTACTCATCACGCGTTGACCACCAATTTGCCCACGCGTCACCTGCGCGCGCTGCTCGCGCAGCACGACCTTACCTACCGTTGTCAGGAGTACAACTGCACCACACAGCTGCCACTGCTCACGTGTTTGTGTGTTGTGTGCTGGTCGCACGTCGCATTGGTATGTTGTCACTACGGAGGAAATCAATTGGTCAAGGGTACTCTGAATCTCGCAAATTTTATTATTCCCAGTGACTGAACTTTCAACAAACGTAATACTCGCGTGTTACGAAGAGAATCTCCGAGCAGCCACTACAACATATCGGAACCAGTACAACGCGACTTAAAAATAACTACGTAAGAGTACCATCAGGTAGTGAAAAGTTTCCACCCTACTTTAATTCTTTGCAACAGATGCAGCAGACCACAATTGGAGTCGGGGACTCAGATTAGCATTGCAACCGCAAAGAGGACAAATTCACAGCGGTAAACCATATCAGGCCCTATCTTTAGATGACGTGACGACTTCTACTTCACCTTGACCGTTGGAACATCTTGATGACAGCAGAATACCTGCCAGATAAGCATAAAAAGGTAACATACAGGCTGTCTCGGGGCAGCCAAGCGTCTGGACGGCACCTGTTACGACCAGTGGTGAGCACCACGTTTTCAGAGTTCCTCCAGATCGAATTGTCGCAGCCGTATGAGAGTTGGAGAACTGAAATATCTACCACAAGATTGTTAATATTATGCGGTGCCTTAAACAAGACCCACGTCCTGCTGAAGTCATTGTAGTTCTGACTAGTATAGGAATTTTGATCACAAAGCCTGATACCCTGCCTGTCCCACCACCTGGCAACCACCTGGCACCCATGGCAAGAGTCTATATCTGGTAGTAGTACCGCTTTGCTTCTATACTTCCTTCTACGAGCTCTTTATATTTTTATTTATTATCACAAAACCCACAACACAATCTTACAAATTTAACTTAATGCAAATAACGGATTTACATTTTGTTTAATACTATGTAAAATATAAGATTGCGAACTTAGAATCAGTTCTCAGACCAGATCGTTAGACTTCCAACTTGAGAAGTTCGAGCTCTACGTTCAGAAAACTGGTGACGGGATAGTGTGACACAAAAAGACGTTGAATTTTGTAGAGATAATATTTAGGCCATAAATATCTTGAAGCTAAAGGCACATCTAGCTAGATTCTTAGCATACCTGCCTTTTGAAGAGAATTTAGCTTATCGGATGATTTTATTACACAAATCCAGAGCATTATTGTTAGAAATAATGAATTAACATTTAAATTGTCATGTGCAATAATGTATATGTATTTTTTTTCCTAATGAAACACATTGTACCTCTTCAAAAACAGCGAGCAGAGAATCCACGAGCCACCTGTCTTGGATTTGGGTGGTTTGCTCGCTTCGATACAATACAACATAATCCGACAGCTGCTTACATCACATTATTTGAAGCTTCACGCAAGGTTAGTGCCTGCTGCTTCTAACATCGGGTTGGCAGGCGCGTACTCAACCTCACTTTTCTAAGTGTATCTACGAGCCACTCATCCTGAGTCCAGCTCTTGGGTAAAAGACGGACACAGTGTTTAACAGACAGGTTAAAATTAAAACATAGCAATATTAATATATTTCCTGTATTTGGTTGAGGTGAGTTATAAAACTAAGGTTTCAGAGACGCACAGGCGGAGGCGATGAGGCGAACGCAATAAGGCTATATTATCAATGTTAGAAGCGTGTGCACCTAGCCACCTCATGAACTGTAAGTAATCTACAACTAAATTAAACCACTGTGTGAATGATGCAGTTATAACCGTAGCTGCAGGTTCCTTGGGCTCGGCCGTTGCCCCCTAAATTAGTACAATAATATTGTTTTTTCAACTAGTAGCCTTCATAGAGACGAAAAGATTGCTGCTCGAATTGATTTGATTTGATTTGAATTTAGTTATCAAAGCTAGCTTTTAAAAGTGAGTTATGCTAATAACTCTGATACAGAGTGACACATGTTATATCAATATTTCAATTTATTGAAATGTGTTTTCAGTTATCTCAAGTTAATCATGCCTTCAACAGCATCACATAGCGTCGTTTGGAGTCACCAGGAGTTAATAAACACGTCTCTCACAGATGCTGTGCATCGTCACATGCCGATAATAGTGCAAGTTTTACACAACAATAAAACTTGTATTATTGAGCAGAGACGATGCACAGCATCCCATTAAGGTCTCCTGGTGAGAGACTTCTATGAGGACACTTCGTTACAACGACTCCACAGGTGAAAGTAAAAATGGCGCCAACCGGAAGTAAGTCTGTTTTACGATTTTTTGACAGGAAAACTGCTTAAAGGGTAAGTCAATTGACTACTTTGACAGGATGTAGCTAGACTGGAAGTCGGCGCACTCTCACAGATGCTGTGCATCGTCTCTGCTCAATAATACAAGTTTTATTGTTGTGTAAAACTTGCACTATTATCGACTCGATACTGGCAAAAGTTACTCCCTGAAGAGGATTACATTGCCATAACAAAAATAAGAAGAAGAAAATTATTGCTTTTTTTCTTAAAAAGTTACGTACTTAGTTGAACAACAACATATAGCCGTCTTTTAGGTACTACTTTTTTTTCTTAAACTGCCTTTTGAAAACCGCTCATTAAGCCTTGTCCACACTTGTATCATTTCAGTGTATCAGATCTTCGTCGCGTATCATCGACATGTATCATTTGGCTAGTGTGGGTGGACGCGAAACGATACGCGATCATGCCACGCACCGTATCTGTTACACCCGGCACCCTGATTATCTAAAAAGAAACTATTTAGCGACCGGTTGCATTTGACATACATTGCCACTTTTCTTTGGTATGTTTTTTTTTAACCCAAAAAGAAGTAGCAATGGATCACGATCATCTGTGAACTGCAACCAGTCGCTAGGTGGTTTTTAATTAAATAATCAGCCCGCCGGTCCCCGATCCGTATGTAACCGCGTATCAAAACAAGGCTTTCCGCCATGTTTACACATTCGTATCGGATTCGTGTATCATGATCGGCAGTTTTACGTAGTGTAGACGCATTTTGATCATGATACGTCTATGTGATTTGGTACGATGATACACCGCGATCCATATCGAGGCGGTTTTTGCCCGATCATCAAAGGGGATACGCAATGCCGCTACACGATTTTGAGGGTTGCCAAGCCTACTATATAATATAGTATACTACTAAGTTTATTAAGCTTAAGCTTACTATATTTTATTTAAAAAAAGGACATGGCCTAAAAAGTACATTCCATTTACACACACATAGTAAATAGTATTGTAAAATAAAAATAGAAAAATGAATTAGAATTAGAATTTACACGTAGTTTTGAACCTCTCTGAACTTGTCAGTTTTTATTTCAAAATAATAAGTAATGCAAGGTGAATTCAAAGTACCGTTTATCAACTGCCAATAAAGTACATTCCACTTACACACACGTAGTAAATGGGTAATATTGTAAAATAAAATAAAAAAATTAACACGTAGTTTTGAACCTGTCTGAACCTGTCAGTTTTAATTTCAAAATAATAAAGGTCGAAACAAATTATCGGACGCGGCTTATGGACGCGGCTTACTGCCGCGGCTGATAAGTGTGCACACTCTAATTACATCCTGCGAGCCAGATAGCTATCGGACGTCCGATGACGTCATATAAGTCTATGGTTACGTCCGCGACCTACTACATCCGATAGTTTGCACACCTCAGATCAGCCGCGGCAGTAAGCCGCGTCCGATAATTTGTTTCGACCTTAAGTAATGCAAGGTGATCAAAGTACCGTTTGTCAACTGTCGCCATAATGAACCATAATAATGGACTTTCAACACAAGCATACTACTTTGTAGACATTGTGATATAGACGACGCCAATGCTCTTATTAGGAACATTTTACTAAATGAAACTGATTTCAATGGATTTTTTACTTATTTTTATAATCGCTTTTTTAATAATGTTGCCCGTCAGCTTTTTGAATATACTTTGTTATTATTGTTCCATTTTTTAAGACTATTTATTACCCAGTTTAATAAATGTTAGTCAATATACAGTTGCAGTCCTTAATTCAGATAGCCATTACATGCCTAATAATTCCAAAACCATATCAGTTTACTGTAATAATTCGCTACCTGTTCGCCATTAAAAGCGCCTTGCGTTTTTTAATAGCAAAATCATATTCTTAACACTTGTTGCTAGCGATCTGATTATAAGGTTTCGTGAAACTGTTTAAGTCTTAGTGTGTTGCAATGATAAGTTCTTTGAATTTTTTATTTACAGCAATGAGCGGTTTTCTGACAGCAGAGAATTTTAGTATAATTTTATGTCGACAGATGTCGTTACTTCAACTAAGTCGATTTTTTAAATATTATTTCCCACTAATGGTCATATTGGTCATAGAAAAGTTTTCGTAACACGCCATCGGACAGCCAACGCACAAAGCAACAAACCACATACTCAACAAACGTATAATAAAAAAGTAATTACATTTCATATTTTTAATAAAAAGCTACCTACTAAGTACAACGACATCTAGTTCTATTTTATGAACTACTTTTTTTTCTTAAACTGCCTTTTGAAAACCGCTCATTGAATGTGCCAATATTCTTAAATATAAAACACCAAAAATCATAGGTGTAAATTAAATTTGATAACAATGCAAACGCCCATACAAATATTGCCCATGTCATTTATATATTTTCTATAGTAGACTAAACTACTATATTTTTTCAAGTGAAAGAATTAAACAAAAGCCAAAAAAATATTACTCTTATGCACGTAAGTAGGTAATTGCATAATATTTTTTTGTGATTAACACTTGTATTTGTGGTTGTCGAATAAATTATAAATGTTGGTTGGTACTTAAGTAGGTATGAAAAAAAATGCAACTTCTTTAAAATCATCCATACAAAACGGCAACCTACTATATTTTTTGAATTTTTTCGCCATCTACTATATTTATACACTAATAATCTTGAAAATACAATATTTGATGGAAAAAAGTTGGCAACCTTAAGTAAAGAGAGTTGTGCTAGAATTGACTAGGGAAAGATACGATGAAAATGTACGCGTCCACATTCATGACACGCGTTGTTGATACGCCGACAAGATACGGCATCCCTAAGTGTGGACGTGGTTATTAAGCCCATTTTGGGGTAATGGAGATAGTGATACGATGCAGTCGAAATGAGCGTCCACACTTAGGATACGAATACTCGATACGATACGGTGATCTTGATCGTCAAGATGATACAAGTGTGGACAAGGCTTTACAGTTTTACAATGGAAGTGTCTATTCATCGGGGCGCCTCGACGAATAGTATTTTCTCCATCTAGCGGTGCGCACCGCTGAATAGCGCTTTCTCTAGGGATTGGCTCTACCGGTGTGCCCGCTTTTTAGTCGTCGTCACCGTAAGTTAAACTATTCAAAAAGGTACAGTCAGAGGCACGAATCATGAAATCGGGTTTGGATTGCGCGGAACGTATATTTAGTCTCTCTTTTTAGAGGTCGTTGGTTCGATCCCCGCGGGAAGTAATATCTTTGAGTTGTTGTAACTAGTTTGGTTAGGACATTGCAGGCTGATCACCTGATTGTCTGATAAGAAAGATGATACGTGCTTCGGAAGGCACGTTAAGCCGTAGGTCCTGCGCCTGACCACTTGACTCTCCGGTCGGCATATAAGCAAAATCTAACTCCTGAGTTTTGATAGTGATCTCTAGATTCTAGTTAGTTTTTGCGGTACCTTCCTACCTACCATATACTTACCTTGCGGAGTGTGCGAACTTCTATAACCGCTCTTTAATATACAGTTAACAATTTGTGCTAACGTTTTATATAAATGAAAAAACTTACGATTACGACGGCTTTAAAACGAGGCACCGAGGCAAAACCTAGAGAAAGCACTATTGAGCGGTGCGCACCACTAGATAGAGAAAAGTACTATTCGTCAAGGCGTCCCGAATAGACACTTCCTTTTACAATCCATAAATACAAGGGCGCATTCAGAACACGCTCCGAGTGCAACTTTACGCTCAACTATAAAGGTGCGGGCACATTTGTCTGACGACACGCGTTAACACGCCGTTAGATGATATCGGTTTTCATAGTAAATGTATGCACTAGGTTCACACTTATCTGATAACACATCCATACAAATACGGCGTGTTAAGACATGGCGTCAGACAAATGTGCCCACACCTTTATGGTGTTCCAAACATTGGGTTGCGTTCAGAGGCTTAGAGTGCGGTTGTTTGGTTGTTTTTAACTCACTCTAAGGTTCGGAACGACCAAGAAATGTATATGTCATTAATAGTACAAAGTCTTCATTTCCATTTTTGGAATAGGAATAATTTAAACTTTACTAATCTAAGGCTCAAGGCTCAGTTGCACCACCTAACTTTAGCGATAACAAGCTTGTTATAGTACCGGTTAAGCATAAGTTAGCCAAAAAAGAGGTTGCCAGCCAGCATGATGTCCTTTGACAAGTTTGACGTGACAAATAGGTAGCATTACCATTTGACGATAACTTTAACTTTGACAGCATTTTGGTGCAACTTACACTAAAACACATAAAATCTGCTTTTTGAAAAGCTACCATGAAGTCCATGAACTATTTGAAACTTTTTGTGTAAAAACATCAAAATACAAAATAATGTCAAATGACATTGAAGTTTTTCTATAGACAAACGTCAGAGCGTTTCAAACCACCGATTTTGATGGTTAAAAAGTTGCAACGCTCTGACGTTTGGAACGGGAAAGTTGTGTCAACCGAACGTCACGCTCTAATGTTTGGAACGCCCCGTTAGAGCGTTTGGTTGGTGATTTGGTGGCACTCAGAGCGTAGGTTCTGAATGCGCCTCAGGGTTGCGTTCAGAGCTTTAGAGTGCGGTTGTTTGGTTGTTTTTAACTCACTCTAAGGTTCGGAACGACCAAGAACTTTAAATGTCAAAATCTTCGTTCTTCGTCTAATATAAAACTGTAAAAATCTAAAAATAAAGTATCACGTAAACATGCAACAAAACAACAGTGCAACATATGTACATGTAATCTTCTCTTTCTTGTCGAATGAGGAATAGTGGCGGCCACCTCTGGTGTAGACATGGGCGCCGCGCCGGCGCGGCGCCGCCATATGTTGCCGGCACGCCGCCGCCGCCGCCGCCTATGCCGCGCGGCGTGGATTTTTGTCCAAAAAACAACCGTTTGTCGAAAGTTTTACTATTTATGTCAGTTTTTTGACGACTCGTTATTTCTGTAACTTACCAATGTGCTGTGTTCTTGGGTTGTATTCAACGAAGATCTCTTTTTCTAAAAAGTTGGACTTATCGAAGCCTGTAAGTGGACTGTGTTTGTCCTATCTAGCACAAACATAATAGTCATCAACTTCGAGTGTTGTGTTCCCAATAGATATTTCTTGGTTTCTTGTAAAGCACTTCTTAATATTTGAGCGCTGTGTTCAAGTCCTCCAAGATCTCGCAAGAACTTAAACATCGGCAAAACGAAGGTGTGTTAAGTATTTCACACTTCTTTTCCAGTCCAGCCGGATACAGAAACTTTAAAGTATCGCAGGGGTGAATAGTTTCAGAGAAAAAACGTACCCTTGTCGCGATAGTATGGGAATTGAACTCTGGTTTTGAATTTTTAGTAATTTTAACCGAAGTATTTATATTTTTAAGAACCCCAACACAGCACTTCGTAGTTGGCACCTTTGGAGAAACTGCAGCACCCCCATGCCTTGATCGAAGGGAAGGCTTTCATAGTCCTCGAATGCTAAGTAAAATGGCAGATTGTCCTCAGTATTCTGTATGTTTTAACGACTGGAAAATGCTTTATGCATGTCCTAGCTTCGGGAGATGGCTAAAGCCTGAATGAAGGTCACTGGGACCTACCAGTGTGGTATACTTCTGAAATCAGTCAATGTCTTTTTGGATCGTCTTGGAACAATATCGAACCATTCGACGTCATCTGACTACAAATTACTCAAAGTAGCATTGGCAACTGGTGGAGCCACGGAAATCATTGTGCACACTACCGTGATTATCCCACGGCATATAAATCCGTGAAGTCTGTTCGTCCATCCGGGAAGGCAAAGTGTGTCCTGGGACACGACACGTGGGAGACCCTAAGTCAGGGGAAAACTGTGCAGGTACAGGTCTTTCAAAGTCTCAGCTACAAGAACCACATGATCGGCAAACTGTTATACTCAAATATCTCAGTAGAGCTTTCCAAGGCATTCCCTGCTGGCTTTCCGGAAAAACGGGGATCGTAAAACGAACCTTCTCGACCAATCCCTATACGTCTGCCGTAGCGTGTAGTATACCTAGATATGGTCAATACCCAGTCTTTTCGGAACTCAGCTTATTCAAGAAGTTGGTTGGAAGTAGGAAGTCTTCAAACCCGCGAGTAATACGATTTGTAATTTTATACAAATCATATCACTGTTGCAGATGTGGCTCAGGCAAAGCTGAGCGAGATCTATTAGTTCTTCAAGAGTATCTCACAAGAGATTCGCCTGACCTGTTAGGTACATGTATTAAGCACAATCTTATTTATATTATAATACTGTGCCTTAGGGCTTAGGCCTTCTACCCTCAAGGGTGAAGGAATGGAGAGCTTTTAAGCATACGGCTTGTTTTCATGTTTTTTGTGATTTTGGCATCCTTGCTGCCTTGTTACTGTTTAGTTGCTTAAGCAGTACTAATCTCATACAGGCAGACGTCCGGGATATTTTTGGAGCATTAAATCTGGTAAGCTTGGTTCTGGTCTGAAGTCTTTAGGCCTTACATTAGATCAGGTGTGGGTGTGGCGCTTTAGCATCTTACAGAGTTCTAATAAACGTAAAGTGATAAATTGTATAATGCAGCGTTCTCTAAAGCCAATAACTATTCAAGTCAATTAAGCTTTAAAAAAAAATCCACGCCGCCGGCGCCACGCCGCCGCCGACCTAAAATTGCCAGTTCGCCGCCGCCGCAATTTTTTAACGCGGCGCCCATGTCTACTCTGGTGTTAGAGTTTATCAAGCCACCTGTAAGGCCTCTAACTTGGCTTAACGACTGTTATTAGATGACGACAGCCGGGACCGACGGCTTAACGTGCCCTCCGAAGCACGGAAGTGTTCAGTTGTAATGCCACTTAACAGTCACCCACCCATCCGACACCTGGCCAGACTGAGCGTTGCTTTAACAAGCGTGATCAAGTACGATCAGTCTGTCAAGTTCCGCCATGAGCGCTTACATGTAATTAGGTACATAAATAAATGATTAGTAATCATTGATCACATTTACAAAATAATCACTTTCATTTTCTTGTTCTTTTTTGACAAACCTTGCACATTTGCGCAAAAATTAAAATTTTCCCCACAATGGGGAAAAAACCTCCAACCTGGAGACACTGACTGAGTCTGCTGAGGTCTAGGGACCGACCGAACCCACTTTTCGCCGAGTACCGAGACCGAGACCGAGACCGAGATTAAAAAAAAGTCTCGGCCGAGACCGAGATTTTTGTTTTTTTTTAATGTTACTATAAAATGGCGAATATTGATGAAAAACACATTTAATTTAATTAAAATTCTTTATTTAATCATAATAGTGCTAGGTGTACGCAAAAAAATCCGCAAATCCATGTACAGCAAAGCTGTTTGGTACGGCACTTATACTTGAGCTCAAAACAATATTTTTGACTCGCAGTTCTTAAAAAATCTCTCCTTAGAAGATGAGTTATTATGGTGTCATCTTTTTTGTATGGGGATTTTTTTTCCTAAATCCTATCGTGTATGATATTGAAAGGAAGAGCTTGCTAAGCCGGTTATTGTATTACAAAACATTTTCAAAACATACAATGTTTTGGCCCCATCAGATTCGATGTGGTTTAGTTATTTTTTTGTAAAATACACCTTTAATTAAAAGATATATATTTTACTCATATCAATCCTCAAGAAAGCAATTATGAATTTTTTTTTTATTTAGGCCCAAACTTTGAAAAAGTAGCATAGTATTTTTTTAATGATTTTTGGTTTAATTTAAAACAAGTGCTGAAATGTAATTCTGAACATGCTGAAATATATTTTTAGAAACAGCTCAGAAAGACCTTTCATTCAATATCGCACATGATAGGTTATATAACAAATATATTTTTTTATCATACATAATCACCTATAAACTTTGTAATAATTAAAAATAAAAATACTAAATTTAATGTCAATATTTACAAAATTCGTTTTTCGAGGTTAGATATTAGAAAATTACATATGGTTTGAGATATATTTTATGAAAAATATTAAACCATATCGTATCTGTAGGAACAATCCAAACTTGGAATATTTTAATAATATTTTTTTGGTATAATTTAAAACAAGTGGCTGAAATGTAACGATGTGGCTCAAAAAGCCCTTTAATTGGATACCACACATGATAGGTTGTAGAACAAAAACAAGTTTCCCATACAAAAAAATATAACAGCATAACTGCTCTCCTAAGGGAAGAAAGTTTAAGAAATGCGGGCCCAAAATATTGTTTTGAATTCAAGTATACTTGTCCCAAACAGCTATGCTGTACATCGATTTCCGGTTTTCCATTGATTTTGAGCTCGTACGCGACCACTATAAAAGACAATTAAAATAACATTCACATCTGTAAAACTAAAGATACCTATTTACAAGTCGACAGCAAATTACCAAATGACCGAAGTCAACAATTTTGATTTAATTTGATTAATTACAGTGAGGATTGCGTCAGCGTATGCCCTGTGGCCAACCTGTGGCATGCATAACATGCGTTAATTCCAATGACGCATGCCTCAGCGAAGAGGAAAGGAAAGTGCACGAGTGTAATCTCAGGGGGGTAATTATATAATTTTGTTGCAATCAACTCTGACAGAAATCGCAGTGACATTGCTGCTTCAGTTAAGAACTAATGTGACTACTATCTTACTAAAAGCAGCAATGCAACTGCGCTTTCAATCGATTTCAGTCGAGAATTGTTAGCAACAGACTTACGTGATCAACCAACAGGCCTACGTAAATAGGTACTTATAGGCCGAGATTCTCGGCCATTTTGGCCGAGACCGAAACATAATTTTTGGCCGAGACTGGCCGAGACCGAGACCGAGACCGAGATCTCGGTCGGTCCTTACTGAGGTCTGCTGCCAAAGAGTAAAACTGCTGCTGTGCTGTGCTGACTGACATCTGACATGACAATGACATGACATCTGACATATTTTTTTTGTTAAGCGTTTTAACGGCACTGCGTTCTAGCCCTTTTATGCACGTCTTGGGATTTAACACTTCTTTTCTCTGTGTTTACTGTTTTACGGTGCACAGTTTCCTGATTGTGTTGTTGAAGAATTTATAAAGCGGCATGAAGTTACTGTAAGTAGATAAAAGATCTTCTAGTTTCTCAGGTATTTTTAGGGTCCGTAGCATAATGGCAAAAAACGGAACCCTTTTAGTTTCGTCAAGTCTGTCTGTCTGTCCGTCCGTATGTCACAGCCACTTTATTCCGAAACTATTAAGATAACACAGTTGAGGCCGTCCGCTGCCTTGAGCGGGATCCCGCCGCGGGTACACGGCGCGGGAATATAGATTGCTGGTTTTTGACGGACAGATGCTTGCGCAGTGCATGAGTAAGCTCTAATCTATGTCGCCCCGCGCGCGTGTCCCGCTCAAGGCAGCGGAGGGCCTGAAACTTGGTATTGGTAGGTAGATGTATGCTGTAAACCGCTTTACGAATTTTAAATAAAAATAAATGATTAGGAGGAGGCTCCCAATATTTGGAACTGAAACGGTTTTTTTATGGATTATATTACTCGATAAGCGTGAGACGGGTGTGACCCGAGCAAAAAGTTGTGCTTTAGGCTCTCCGCTGTGTTAAGCGGGACACGCGCGCGGGGCGATATACATAGATTAGAGCTTAACACAGCGGAGGGCCTTAGTAGTTAGTCCGTCTGGTCCAACGGGCTAAGACGCGGACGGCAAGAAACGAGTGTTACGGGTTCGAATCCCGCTCGGTGACTTAATTTTGTTTTTTTATATGTACAAGTTTATATGAGTAATAATTGTTTATTGCTTTTAGACAAGTTAAAAAAAAATGTAGTTAATGTTTGACATACCTAACAATATAGAATCCATATTGCTATACTTACCTAAAATTAATTTTTCCACCTCGACTGTGGAAAGGAAAAAATGCTAAAGCGCCAAAATGCTAGTTGTGGGAAATGAGGTTTAAAGTTTCATTTTTTCGAAAAAAAATCATAACTTTTTTGTTATTAACGTGAGCAAATTCATGTGTATGAAAGACCATATTATTTATTTTTTTCTCAAATTTAGGAAATACTCATTGGTTTCTAATTCTATTATATCGCGAAATACTTGTCGCTTAAGCAAAAATACTTATTTTTTTGAGAAAACTCCAGTCAGGAAAAAATTACTTATGTCCACAATATTGTAAGAACCCAGTCAGTGAAAACTGATTATAAGTCGCAATGATCTTTTCTAGGGCAATGACAAAATGCTTAATGACCTTAACTTTAACAGATGCAGTGAAGAAAAGTTTACTCAATTACCCATGTTGGCGATGATTTACCCGAACCCTTTAGGGAAAATTGCTTAAATGCACCAATGCTGTAGAATAAATGCAAACAAGTATTGCTGAACACCAACTCAATTACTCTATATTAGATTTCTTTTTTACTTATCGATATCAGTAATAAGTATTACTATGTTTCAGTTAATTGTCTATTATTTCGCCCTGGTGCGCGGGCTGCTGAAGCAGCTATGTGTCCAGCCCACTGATACTTCAACTGAACAATCCTTCGAGCGATGTCGGTAACTTTAGTTCTCCTGCAGATTTCCTAATTTCTGATTCGATCACGCAAGAAAACGCTTATCATGGCTCTTTCCATTGCAAGCTGGGTGACCTTGAGCCTCCTTATGAGACTCATAGTGAGCGACCACGTTTCACTGCCGTAAATCATTATCACTGACAACACGCACTGACTTTCGTCTTGAGACACTAAGGTAAATTTGAAGCGAAGATATTTCAAAGCTTCCCGAATGCTGCCCATCCCACAACTTCAAGTGTAGTGTTCTCAACATGAACTGGAGCGGGCACAACATGCGCATTCGACATAATTTCCGTCTTACCCATGTTCATCTTGAGACCCACTCTTTGGGGAGCAAAGCACTACTGAGATCTTCGAGCATTGTGTTCAGTTCTTCCAAGATCTCAGCCAGTACTATATCATCGGTAAAACGAAGATATGTTAGGTATTGACCATTAATGTTGATGCCGAGTCCTTTTCAGTTTAAGAGTTTAAAGATGTCCTCTGATGCAGCAGTGAACAGTTTCAAAGAAATTACATTTCCCTGCAGTTGCATTGGATTTGTGCTCTAGTTCTGTACTCGTACTCGACCGGATCGACATGGTGGCATTTTCGTGTTAGTACCTGAACATCTCGATATACCTGCAGTCCACTACCCTTGGCACCTCCGGAGAGACTGCAGTACCGCCCAGGTTTCTATTGAATCAAAGGCTGTCTTTTAGTCCACGAACGCCAAGCAGAGTGGCAAATTATACTCCTCAGTCTTCTGTATGACCTGCCGCAGCGTATGGATGTGGTCCATGGCGCTAAGCCTTTACGGAACCTGGCTTGTTCGGGAGGTTGGAAGTCGCCAAACCTGCGAGCGAGACGATTCGTAAAGACTCTCGAAAACAACTTATAAATATGGCTCAGAAGTGAGATGGGTCTGTAGTTCTTTAAGAGAGTCATGCCTTCGGCGTTCTGCCTTCAACGATGACGGAATTGAAAAGCTTCTGGAGGATTTTAGTATTGGCTTATCACCCGCTCTAAGAAGTTCTGTAGTGATCGGTTGTTATTCAGCTGTTTGAGAGCCATACTTCGACGACCTGAGTAGTGCAGAGGTCAACATTATTTGGGTGGGTGAAACCAGGGAAGCATCAAAATCGGTGACTTCCCATTGAGTGTCTTGGAAGCGTGAAGTAATTAGTATTACTATGTTTCAGTTAATCGAAATAATGTCAAATTATGACTTCGGTATTGTAATATACGTTGCATCAATAAATCTGAGAGTAGTATTTTCGCTAACGTACTAGAGTAATAATAACACAAACACCACGAACAGCTAGCAAAAATTGCTTAAGCGCCAACCGTTCTTACTTCTTGAACCAATGATGTTTTGCTAAAGCGCCAAACCATTGTAGTCTATAAAATGTTTAAATTACTAAATCACCATTACTTTTCAAATTTGAATAAACGAAAATTGCTCAAGTGGTACAAATGAAATAAAGGTGGACCGGATAAAAATTCTTATGCTACATTTGTTACAAAAATAATAAAAATACGTCGCTTTAGTCATATTGACAGCGTAAATTTGTGAAAAACGTTGAATTTTAGAAATGCTAAAGCGCCAAAAAAGTGCTCCGATTGCTTTGAAACCTAGACAGATCGACGCAGAAAAAAAAGCGCTATCCAATGATATATATAACTCATAATGGCCAAAGTGGCGCTTTAGCATTTTTTCCTTTCCACAGTCGACCTATTCTATTCAGAGGGCCCGCGATGATGTTCAAATTTTATTTTTCGCTATTTACTGTTGAAAAAGGTACTTAAAAGTTATGTTTTTCTAAATAGTCCAGTCAGTACTGGCACTCATGTATGGCGAGGTCAAAATTTGTCATTAGATGAATTCACTTGGAACATATGTAGCTTAGGTAAAACTGAGCTGATTTAGCCCGGTAGCCATCAGCCACCCCTTGGCAGGTAGGGAGGGGTGGCATTTAAAGTTTCACGCCGCCGCACTTCAGAAAAAAAATCATATCTCTTTCAATATACCTACCACCTCGAGTGTGATATCATTTTATAATGAATTAGAGATGATGAATTCATGTTTAAAACTTTTAATGTACAGTGTCATAGAAAAAAGGTAAAATATTGACGATAGTTTAAAAAAAAAATTGCTATTTTTTTATTCAACAGTCAGTATCTGTAAAAATACAAATTTTTTGCAATGAAATTTTTTTTTATCTAATAGTACATTTATTCAGCTTTTGAAAAATATATACTTTATGTATAGTTATCGTTCAATGTATATCTGAAAAAAAATCGAACATGGTATGCGACGCTGTTTCCAAGCGAAGCGTCTACAATTAATAAGTTAAGTACCTAGGTATAAGTTGTTTTTTTCAATTAAAATATGATAAATCTAAGATGTGTTTTTTATTTTTGGTACAATAATGACACCCTTTCATTTTCATATACATTTTGCAATTCCCGGGAATTCCCAGGAATCGGGTATTTTCGACATTTTGGTACCATAGAAGAAGTTGTTTAGTTTGATGGTCCCTTCTATCGTATTCGGAATTATGAGTTTTTTTTGTAACACCCTGTATATCAAAATAAGAGAATTAAAAAATAATTTTGTTAATGATTTTCTTTTTTGGTGTTAAATAAAAAACACTGCAAGCATTCGTTTGTTACGAAATACTTAAAATATTGATAATGATTTATGGACAAAAATTAAAAAGAACGTTTATATATTTAAATAAAAATATTTAATTTTCTTTTACTTTTACCTTCAATATCTTCATTGCTTTTGATTTCCCAGGTATGCAAAAACTATCCTGATGGTGGGCAGAATATGGAGGTCCTGGCTTAGTCAAGGGTCTTTTAATACTTGTCGTATTAGTTGTCTCTAAAAGCTTTTGTTTTTTCTCTCTGCTACAATTTACGGTCACAATGTCATTGATATTTTCTTGTTTAAATGTAAAACGAAACGCTTAAATAATATAATAGTTATTAAACTTTTTAACCGCAATATAAACTCCCGTCGTTCCGGGTATCCTGGCACATATTTTTCGGGATCGGGTTTAAAAAACATCCCGGTAATTCCCAGAAATGGGAACCCAGGAACGCAACCCTAATCACAGTCCAATTTTCATATAAACGAGGTAACTTTGAAGCTTTTGTTCTTCGTCAGGGATTGAACAAGGTGTGGTCTGATGATGGTTATCCAAAGAGTGAATGGAGGAGGTCAAGATTGCTTAAGAAACCCAACGGATCAGAAGAGTCGTTTACACTAGAGACCGTCTGGAGCTTTTAGTGTTACATTTTCCATACTTCTTAATTTTCATTTGATATTTTTTTAAGTTCAACCCTGAGCTAAACCGCTCATCTAATCTGTTAGGTTTTTTTAGCATAATGAGCCTCCGTCATTCATTCTTTAATTTGCCATCATCAGCACACACCTCGTTCAATCCTGGGCAGAGAACCAAAGCTGTAGGTTTACCCCGTTTGTTCGAAAATTGGTCTGTGATTTAATTTTTCTGCTCACGAGTGTACAAAAAATACTCAATGGAAAATATTTTAATTTCTACGGTATATTTATATGCCTAGGTCCTTAAGGAACCTACCTATTAAAACTTTAAAAAATTTTGCACTTTAGTTTTAATGTGGTAAGACATTTTCCTCCCTGACCGTTTTCAGATCTAATTTTTTGACGTCACGACGCTTCGTCGTTTTATGACTTTCTTATACATAGATCAAGTCTGTCTATTTTTTTATATAGTCTTTATGACTCCTACAAAAAGATCTAAGTATGTATCAGACCGTAAGATAGTTGAGAGAGACTTTAAGACCGTAAGAACATAAGCGGCAGTCGAACGCAAAGTTAAGTTTGTATTCCATACATGTTGTATGAAAAAACCAACTTAACTTGCAATCGCAGACATCTGGAAACACCGTCGCATACCATGTTAGATTTTTTTTCAGATGGAAATTGTATGATAACTATATATAAAGTTTGTATTAGTTTAAAGCTGAATAAATGTTCTTTAAGGTAGTATTTTTTCCTTTGCATAAAATTAGCATTTTAAAAGATACCCGACTGTTGAACAAAAACAATTGTAAACCGATTTTTGACACTTTAGTCAACATATTTTTTTTTCAATGAAACTATACATTAAATGTCCCAAAAATAAATTCCTCATGCCTGCTACAAAAAGAACTAAATATGCATCAAAACATAAAATAGTTAAAAGAGACTATAAGATCGTAAGACCATAAGCGGCAGCCGAACGCAAAGTTAAGTTTGTACTCTATACATTTTGTATGAAAAAACCAACTTAACTTTCAATCGCGGATGTTTGGAAACAGCGTCGCATACCATGTTCGATTTTTTTTCAGATAGACATTCAAAGATAACTATATATAAAGTATATATTTTTAAAAAGCTGAATAAATGTACTTTAAGATAATATTTTCTTTCATTGCACAAAATTATTATTTTTAATAGATACTGACTGTTGAATAAAAAAATAGTAAACTTATTTTTAAACTATCGTCAATATTTTACCTTTTTTCTATGACATTGTACATTTAAAGTTTTAAAAATGAATTCCTCATCCTTGATTCATCATAAAATGATATCACACTCGAGGTGGTAGGTATATTGAAGGAGATATGACTTTTTTCTGAAGTGCGGCGGTGTGAAACTTTAAATGCCACCCCCCCCTACCTGCCAAGGGGGGGCTGATGGCTACCAGGCTGAATCAGCTCAGTTTTACCTAAGGTACATATGTGCCAAGTGAATTCATCTAATGACAAATTTTGACCTTCTGCCACTAATTCCCCAACTAAAAGGACCATGCAACTAACTGGCCCAAAAAATAGATGTTGTATAAAAATTAAACCAATATCAATTAATAGATATTATTGTAACTGGTAACTTTTACTATCGGACCAAGAAAATCTGTCCAGATAAAAAGTTAAAGGTATCCAAAATATTAAAAACTATTATTTTGAACAGTACACAATTTTTATTTTTAAATAAATCTGTCTACTACAATATTAAACTATATATATATATATATTTTGTCTGTTTTATCTGCTAATCTCACTAATTATGTTATATATTACCTATGTGTAACACACATGGGAAGAAGAGGATGCCTGTCCACCAGTAACACATACGTCAGATTTTTCAGAAAAAAACCTAACTATACTAAAAGAATGCCGGGCAGCGCAATTTTTAGCCAGTTTCATCCAATAAACTTGTCATTTTGTCAATCTTTAGTTAAACAAAAATCAGCCGCGTAGCGCGATTTTTTGTGAGTTTCATCCACTAATCTTGTAATTTTGCCCGACTATGAGTATTTATTAAAAAAATCGGCCGCGCAGCGCGATTTTTGTCAGTACCATCCACTAATCTTGATATTTTGCCTGACTATAAGCAGGCCCGGATCTAGGGGGGGGGGTGGGGGCGGGAGTCTTCCCAAGCAAGTTATGCAAGTTAAGTAGGCAAGGAAAACGGGACGGCGGGCTGGCGCAGCGGCTGGCGGGCATGGTTACCATCTGAGAGGCATTTGCCGCATTTGACAGGGATTTTTTGGTTTAGATAGGCGTGCGGATGGCGCTTAGCTAAGACAGGAAGTTTTGCATTTTTTCGCGCAATTTTTCACAAAATTTTATCATGCAAGACCGCGGCTGCTGCCTCCCGGATATAATACCTACGCATGCATGTCACATATTACAAGATTAGTCAGATAGTTGATGAAACTGACTAAAAATCGCGCTGCGCGGCCGTTTTCATTTTACTATAGACAAGCAAAACTCAAAGATTATTGGATGAAACTGGCTAAAAATCGCGCTGCGCGGCCTTCTTTCTACTACAGTCAGGTAATTTTCGGAAAAAAAATCAGGCATCCTCCCTTACGTAGATGGTAACGATGGTAACTTTAAACGCGGGGCCAGAGGGGGGGGGGGGGGGGGATTTGTTGAAAATTGCTTCGAAGAGAGCGGCAAATTGTCTTCTGCCCCCCCCCTTTCGAATACGTAGATCCGGGGCTGACTATAAGTAGTAAAAAAATTGGCTCGCAGCGAGATTTTTAGTCAGTTTTATCTACTAATCTCACTAATCATGTAACATCATGAACGGAAAATGATCATTCTGCACTGCAGTTTGCCAATAAATGATTGGTATAACTAATTATGAATGGCGCCCTAAAGCTAAGCCCGAGGGGCAGCTGACGCGGTAGACTGCGAGTGGCGGCTCACGCCACCCCTAGCAGCCTGGCGCCCTGGGCCATGGCCCTCTTGGACCCTAGGGTAAATACGTCCCTGCCGCTGGTTTCATGAAGCGCACCTTGCCAAATTTGGAGTCTCTAGACCCATCGGCTTGGGCTGTGCGTTGATATGTCTGTCATCATGTCCAGTTGAGTCAAAATCTAGCGGCGTACTCCAAGGTTCACTGCTTGGACCTTTGCTGTTTGTTATCTTTGTTGGTGATATCAGACAGTGTTTCCAACGATCACAGCTACTTTGTTTTGCCGACGATATGAAAAAACAAGAAGAATCGTTAGCACTACAGTCAGATCTATCACGACTTGGAACATATTGTCAAACCAAAACGACTGACCTCAACCCATCCAAATGCTGTCTAGTCACTTTTAGTCGTAAGCAAAATTTAATTTCGTTTGACTACACTCTCAAGGGCGCAGTTCTTCAAAAGCAGTCTAACGTACGTGACTTGGGAGTTCTATTAGACTGTAAACTGATATTTGACTCTCAAGTAGATGCTATGGTGAAAAAGGCTCCCAAAGCACTCGGATTTGTCATGCGTTCTTCTAAGGAATTCTTCCACGTGAAAACTATTAAGATATTATAGGTACTGTTCTTTTGTCCGGAGTATCTTGGATTACGCTAGTCAAGTCTGGAACCCGAGATATGATATTTATATTAACCGAATTGAGTCCGTTCAAAAAAAGTTCATAAGGTTTCTGTGCTACAAAACTAAAGATCAATATCACTCTAGCAACTATCATAACTTGTGTAGAAAGCATCACCTTCACCTTCTTCCTCTAGAACTTTTGCCTTTGCAGTTAAGAAAATAAGGCTTCTGACCGACATTGAAACAGCAAGATTGGTTTACTTCAGTTATTTTCATAGTATTATGACCTACGGTTTGTTGTTGTGGGGCTCAGCTGCTAATATTAATAACATATTCATCTTACAAAAAAGGGCAGTGCGCGCTATATACAACTTACGGTCTAGAGATACTCTTCGTGACCTATTTAAAGAAATTAAAATATTAACGGTAGCTTCCCAATACATCTATGAAAATATAATGTATGTAAAGAAAAATTTAGATAGCTTTGTAAAAAATAGTAATGTTCATAAACTCAATACAAGAAACAAGAACAAACTTGCTGTTCCAAGGCGCAGACTGCATAAAACCGGAAGCTCTTTTTTGTGTAGATGTATTACCTTTTATAATAAGATACCAGAACAAGTCACAGAACTGCCCTTGGAAAAATTTAAAAATACTGTTAAATCCAATTTAATGAGTAAAGGTTATTACACTGTTGACGATTATTTGAAGGATAAAAAGGCATGGGCATAGCTTTTGTATTGTTAATTATTACTCTAATACCTCAGTATTGATTAGAAAAAGTCCGGAATTCTTTCATAGGTCTAGATAAAAGTCCTTTAATTAAACTCGAATCGTGATTTTCTTTTCTAAGTATAAAATTGTGAGAAGTATCCTACCTACTTAAAAACGTACTTCTGGCTTCCTGACTCGACGACTTAATATGGGTAGCTTTAGTATGTCATGCTCACTTCAAACATTTCTGCGGTGGTGTCGTGTGAGGCGGGTCGTTACGTTCCCTCAAATATGGTTGAGCGAAGCGATGGCTGGTTCATGCGTCATGCTCGTGAACGGGTGCTGCCAGTGGGAATGGGTCTGCTTCTGTCTGCTTGTATTAAGGGCGTCGTATAACTCGTATATAAAAGATCTGTTTTATATTGTCTGTATGTATGGCACTTCTTACTCAAAAAATATAATTCTTAATAGCTTACCTTGTTTTGATTTATTTAATTGCAATATTTTTACTTTCTATAGTCAGTAGTTTAGTGAAAGACCTATGAAAAGCTTTTGGATATAAATTTTCAATTCGATGCCTTAACATAGGTAGTCTTAGTATGTCATGCTCTCTTTAATCATTTCTGCGGTGGTGTCGTATGAGGCGGGTCGTTACGTTCCCTCAAATATGGTTGAGCGAAGAGATGGCTGGTTCATGCGTCATGTTCGGGAACTGGTGCTGCCAGTGGGAATGGGTCTGCTTGTGACTACCTATCTTAATGCATATTGAATTGTATGTTTTTCTTTTATTTTTATTTATTGTAACAGCCTAGACTGAATAACAAGTTCAAACTTTGAATTTAGCTTAAAATCTGTAAATTGATTAAGAAATTTGAAACTCATTAAGAAATGAGCTAATTCAATAATGTTATTTATTTGTTAATCTTTGTTAATATAAAGTCTGGAAACGATATACATATTTGTAAATATCGTTCCATCTGATTGATAATGCTGACAAGTTTTTTGCGCCCATTTTTCTTGTCAGTTAAAAGACGTCATAATGGGTGGTAGGGTAAAAGAATTGACGATTTAAAAATGCTTATTATGTGAGCTTATTTAAATAAAATATATTTCACTTTCACTTTCACTTTCACTCCGCCGCGACGCGATATTAGCACAAAAAACATTAAAACGGACTAGTAAAAACAGACTAAAAAGTAAAAAAATAAATTCTTCTGTAAACATTTATAACTCTATACCTACAGAAATTTTAAACCTATAAAGGTGGGGCGCATTTTGTAAAATTTATCACCCATAGTGTCTTTAGCATGCGCCCCACGTTTTTAGGTTTAAAATGTCTGTAACTCTGTAGGTATAGAGTTATAAATATTTACAGAAGAATTTATTTTTACTTTTTAGTCTGTTTTCACTAGTCCGTTTTAATGGTTTTTTAGAGTTATAAATATTTACAGAAGAATTTATTTTTTACTTTTTAGTCTGTTTTTATTACTAGTCCGTTTTAATGTTTTTAGTCCGATTTTTTTTGTAATAATTTAGTCCATTTTAAAAACGTGATAAAAAAAAAAAATTCAGTACTTAAATTATTATTTTCTGCTTTTTAGTTAACGAGCTAAGACTAAAAAAATAAACTTTTTTTAAAACACGTTTTTAAAACGGACTAAATTATTACAAAAAAACGGACTAAAAACATTAAAACGGACTAGTAAAAACAGACTAAAAAGTATAAAATAATTTCTTCTGTAAATATTTATAACCCTATACCTACAGAAATTTTAAATCTAAAAACGTGGGGCGCATTTTGTAAAATTTATCATCCATATTGTCATAATTTTTTCTGCTTTTTAGTTAACTAGCTAAGACTAAAAATATACCATCTCCTATCGGAGCACTCGTCAAGACGATTCAAACGAGCCCAAACTCGATGGGGTTGCATGGCTTTATTACAGAGTCCCAGTGGCCTTCTTCCGTCTCCATCATCAGACCCTGGAAACTATTTCCTAACAAAATACTCGTCAATACGATTCAAACGAGCCCAAACTCGATGGGGTTGCATGATTTCAATATTGAGTTCCTATGGCATGGCCTTTCAGCTTCATCATCAGACCCTGGACCTCGTCTCCCATTAGAGTACTCGTCAAGGTGATTCAAACGAGCCCAAACTCGATGGGATTGCATGGATTTATTACCGAGTTCCAGTGGCCTTCTTCCGGCTCCATCATCAGATCCTGGAAACTATTTTCCAACAAAGTACTCGTCAAGACGATTCAAACGAGCCCAATCTCGATGGGGTAGCGTGGTTTTATTAAAGAGTTCCTGTGTCCTTCCTCCGGCTCCATCATCAGACCCTGGAAACTATTTCCCAACAAAGAACTCGTCAAGACGATTCAAACGAGCCCAAATTTGATGGGTTGCACGGTTTCAATATTGAGTTCCTATGGCATGGCCTTTCAGCTTCATCATCAGACCCTGGACTTCATCTCCCATTAGAGTACTCGTCAAGACGATGCTAACGAGCCCAAACACGATGGGGTTGTATGGTTTCATCATAGAGTTCCTGTGGCCTTCTTCCGGCTTCATCATCAGATCAGCTCAATGACACCATAATATTGTATTGCCTTCCAGTTCTGACCTATGTTCAAAGTTTCAAGTCTCTAGCTCATCTGGAAGCTAGGATAAAGTCGTTCGCAAACTTTGTGGAGAAACACACAAACAAACAAACAAACAAACGCGAAAGCAACCTAATAAAAACGTGTTAAAATACCATCTCCTCTACTCTCGCACTCGCACTCGGCAAGACGATTCAAACGAGCCCAAACTCGATGGGGTTGCATGGTTTTATTACAGAGTCCCAGTGGCCTTCTTACGGCTCCATCATCAGAGTCCGGAAACTATTTCCCAACAAAGTACTCGTCAAGACGATTCAAACGAGCCCAAACTCGATGGGGTTGTATGGTTTTATTAAAGAGTTCCTATGGCCTTCCTCCGGCTCCATCATCAGATCCTCGGACACTATTTCCCATTAAAGTACTTGTCAAGACGATTCAAACGAGCCCAATCTCGATGGGGTAACGTAGTTTTATTAAAGAGTTCCTGTGTCCTTCTCCTCTCTTCTCTTTCTATTTCCCAACAAAGAACTCGTCAAGACGATTTAAACAAGCCCAAATTTGATGCGGTTGCACAGTTTCAATATTGAGTTCCTATGGCATGGCCTTTCAGCTTCATCATCAGACCCTGGATCTCGTCTCTCATTAGAGTACTCGTCAAGACGATTGTAACGAGCCCAAACACGATAGGGTTGTATGGTTTCATCATAGAGATCCTGTCTCCTACTTCCGGATCCATCATCAGATCAGCTCAATGACACCATAATATTGCATTGCCTTCCAGTTCTGACCTATGTTCAAAGTTTTAAGTTTCTAGCTCATCGGAAAGCTAGTACAAAATCGTTCACAAACTTTGCGGAGAAACAAACGAACACACAAACGAGAAAGCAACCTAATAAAAACGTGTTAAAATATACTTTTCACCTCTCCAGCATCGAAATGTTTTCAATGCTCTCCAGGCACGAAAAGGGCGCTTTTGGCGCGTAATAACTCGCAGCAAAATCGATTTTTGCTGCGAGCGTGAGGCAAAGTGCTTTTTTAATTACTAACACCAACTTTTAAATAATAAAAAAAAGAAATAAAGTGACAAGGATGACAATTATTGTAAAATTGATATGTGAGAAAAGGATAGATAGAGTGCTTTATAATGTCATTCATGAATTAAAAAGTAAAAAAATAAAATGCACGGATAAACCAAGGAGTTTTAAATAAGGATAACAATCCTAAAAAGAAGGTTGATAATCCGAAATAAAGAGTATGGACGTAATGAGGTCGCATGTATGAAACAAATATGAAATAAGAAAATTAATGTATTAACAAATTATATGTTTTATGATTATAATAGTAGTTTATGAAGCTGACACATAAAGAGGGGTATTAAAACACGAGTGTGTGTTTAAAAACCGAGCCGTAGGCGAGGTTTTTAATAGTATCACACGAGTGTTTTAATACCTAGTTATGTGCAGTTTCATACACTACTTTATCTACACTCATACATTTGGGATTGAACCTACTAAATAAAAGATCAATGTTGGAAAAGAGAGAGAGAGACTTTGTTTGTATTAGCTAGGTACCTACCTTGTAATAAGTCATTTCCTTTGCTGCATCTAAAATATCGGGCAGAGTATTTTTTTTCACATTTTAAAGCAAAATAAAAAAACCTACAAAATTCAGTAAGTATAACAAAATGTAAAAATTGAAATCAAAACTTTATTTGTAATGCTTTAGAAATGGCGCGCATTCCGTTAGAAAAAAATAAAAAAAAAATCTTTGTTCTGTGGAAAAAAATAGATGAGTGCATTCCAACAAACTAATCGCACTAAGTCATCGATTACCATAGAGTGCATTTTAATCATGGAAAATATGTGGGAAAATAGCGTTGTTTTTTTTTATGTTACGGCACTGCCTTCTTTTTGGATTTGCCCTGTATCGTAATGAGAAAAAAAGTTATTTTATCTACACTCACAACTTAATGTTCCAAATATGAATTCAAAAAAGGTAATATAAATACGCACTTTATTTTCGTGGATAGGTAAAATTAAAAAATAAACTCATTACGATGCAGTCAACTGCATCATAAAATAACTTTTTTTCTCATTACGATACAGGGCAAATCCAAAAAGAAGCCAGTGCCGTAACATTAAAAAAAACAACGATATTTTCCCACATATTTTCATTGATTTAAATGCACTCTATGGTAATCGATGACTTAGTGCGATTGCACTGATCTCTTTTTTTTTCTAATAGAATGCGCGCCATTTCTAAAGCATTTCAATTAAAGTTTTTATTTCAATTTTTACATTTTGTTATACTTACTGAAATTTGTAGGTTTTTTATTCTTGCTTTAAAATGTGAAAAAATGGACTCTGCCCAAGGAAACGACTTATTACAAGGTAGGTACCTAGCTAATACAAACAAAGTCTCTCTCTCTCTTTTCTAACGTTGATCTTTTATTTAGTAGGTTCAATCCCAAATGTATGAGTGTAGATAAAGTAGTGTATGAAACTGCACATAACTAGGTATTAAAACACTCGTGTGATACTATTAAAAACCTCGCCTACGGCTCGGTTTTTAAACACACACTCGTGTTTTAATACCCCTCTTTATGTGTCAGTTTCATAAACTACTATTATCTACACTCACAACGTAATGTTCCAAATATGAATTCAAAAAAGGTAATATAAATACGTACTTTATTTTCGTGGATAGGTAAAATTAAAAAATAAACTCATTACGATGCAGTCAACTGCATCATAAAATAACTTTTTTTCTCATTACGATACAGGGCAAATCCAAAAAGAAGGCAGTGCCGTAACATAAAAAAAAAACAACGATATTTTCCCACATATTTTTCATGATTAAAATGTACTCTAAGGTAATCGATGACTTTAGTGCGATTAGTTTGTTGAAATGCACTGATCAATATTTTTTTTCTAATGGAATGCGCGCCAAGCATTTCCGATAAAGTTTTGATTTCAATTTTTACATTTTGTTATACTTACTGAATTTTGTAGGTTTTTTTTATTCTTGCTTTAAAATGTGAAAAAAAATTTACTCTGCCCGATATTTTAGTTTAGATGCAGCTAAGGAATTGACTTATTACAATGTAGGTACCTTGCTAATACAAACAAAGTCTCTCTCTCTCTCTTTTCTAACGTTGATCTTTTATTTAGTAGGTTCAATCCCAAATGTATGAGTGTAGATAAAGTAGTGTATGAAACTGCACATAACTAGGTATTAAAACCCCTCTTTATGTGTCAGTTTCATAAACTACTATTATGATGCAGTTGACTGCATCGTAATGAGTTTATTTTTTAATTTTACCTATCCACGAAAATAAAGTAGGTATTTATATTACCTTTTTTGAATTGACGACCTCCGTGGTCGAGTGGTTCGCACGCCGGTTTTCAAGGCGTCACCATCTCTTGAGGTCCCGGGTTCGATCCCCGGCTGGGTCAATATAGAAAATGAACTTTTCAATATTGTCTCAGGTCTGGGTGTGTGTCATACCACCGTTGTTTCTGATTTCCATAACACAAGTGCTATAGCTACTTTTGGGATTGGAGCAATGTATGTGATGTTGTCAAATATTTATATTTATTTTTATATTTAATTCATATTTGGAACATTACGTTGTGAGTGTAGATAAATAAATAAATAAGATGGGATATTAATGTATAAGAGAAAAACACAACGTAATGTAATCAAAACGACGGGAATCTACTGACTTTATGAATAAAAATTTTCAGCATATGTTAGATCGAACTATTTTTGTTTTTGTGATAAATTCACTGACATGAAATTTTTTTTACACGACTGCCCAAAGCAAAAAGAGTGTTATTTTACACGACTGCCCAAAGCAAAAAGAGTGTTATGTGTTCACGGTTCATGTATGTTTGTGGGTATGTGAGTTTCTTTATTCCACCATAACTTCTAAATGCCTGAACTGATTTGGATAAATGGGGTATCGTTAGAATCCTTACAGCATTCCGAGTGACACTGGCTATATTTTTTTAGAAAAAATCAATATGGCGACTGTACGACGCCATTTTCAAATGTGAAAAAAAAATGTTTTCTTCTATTATTACAATATGGGCATCAAATGAAAGGCCTTGATGAGCACATTCCAAAACTATATAATATGTCACTAAAATGTGTGGAATAAAATTAAATTAATTAAAAAAATATATTAAAAACACGACTGCCCTGCCAAAAACGAACTAAAAAGTTAAACAACAAGTGTCATTGCAGTCGGGGGACGTCTTTAATCAAAAATTATTCCATAATAAGGCCCCCCGACTGCAATGACACTTGTTGTTTAACTTTTTAGTTCGTTTTTGGCAGGGCAGTCGTGTTTTTAATATTTTTTTAATTTATTTAATTTTTTTCTATTTAACGATAAATTACAAAAATGAATGCATCCAACGATGAAGATATTTGTCTAACTCCAAAAGAGTTAAAAGTGAACAAGTTTCTAATGCTGAATTAAACTTTTTACCAGGAAAGTCACGTAAACATTTTCTCGCTGGTAGAGGTGAAAAGTTGTATGTTTTACACGAGACCAAAATTTTGTTCTGCCTCGTGCCTTTAAATCACTCACTGTGCTCAGTAGTCTATATTAGAATCACTCGCTACGCTCGTGATTCAACTCTAGACTACTTCGCTAGTTCGTGATTTAAAGTCGGCACTCGCAGCACAAATTGATTTTGGTCACTTGTATATAGGGAATTCGATCCCGGCCCTTATTTCTGATCCCGGGATTTCGGGATTACACTTAGGCAATCCCGGGATCCCGGGATTATTTCGGGATTGAAGATTAAAAATTCAAATTTTCGATTTCGTCAAAATTCGACGTACTTTAATCAAAATTTTAACAAAAAACAACATATTTTACGTTACAATACACACCTAGCTAATTTAATCACTAACTTATCAAAGTTAGAGTCAAATTAAGTCTAACCAGACTTTAAGTCTGGTTAGTTTGACACTTTTTGTATATAAAAAAAATATTTTTCAAGAGTGAATAATATCTTCATTTAAACTTCAATAAATTGAAAAAAAAAAACACCTGACAAATATGCAAATAAAGATAATTGACAAAAACTCTCTTAACGTCGACCAATTAGACGGATTTCATGTAAAAACCTAGTGAGTATTTAGGTAGTGAAGTAGTTTCTTAGCAAAAACTGATTTAAAATAATATTCATGAGTCACAAAATGTTTCATTTCTAAACTAATCTTGAAGAATGTTCATATATTTTTGTTCAGTAGCAGTAACACTGAAGTGTATCACCAGTATCACCATATAACCCAGTGAGAGTTGCTTGTCTATCATTTTAGTTCAAAATAAAAAAGTTTTATTCCAAGAAACCATCGCAAACCCGCTGGGTTAATTTGTGTTGCTTGCTTGGAATGTTGCTTGAATGAAATACAGGTTTTCTTGTATTTTATATCATAAATGATAGGCGTGCATTTATATTGAGAGCACTGGCACTGAGCGTTTAGCATCACCCACTATATTTTGCAACTTTTTTTTAAATTAATTAACCAATCCCGAAAATCCCGGGATTATGAAAACTCAATTAGTCCGATCAACGGGGCTTATGCAACCCGAATAATTCTCCCGTCCATGAAATTTGGCATGTGATAAAGTTAGGTAATACAGATTACAGATGCACAATAAGCCAATAAATTTTATTACGAGAAGTTAGGTATTTTTACCTAAACATGAAAATTGCTTATATCTCTCTGTGAATATTTCCTCGGGCTGAAACACTTTCTGTATACGTACTTATGTACTTGTTATAATAAGTATGTGAAGGAATCCAATCTTTTTTCTATTTCAGAGATACCCCAAATTTAACTTTTAACATTTTTCAATATATCTTCTATTGAAAAAATTATCTGTCGATTAGTATTTTTTAATATGTTCTTATATCCTTAAATACATAGCTTTATTCAGTAAGCCAATAAATTTTCTTCTTTAATTATATTTTTTTAATTTTTTGACTTTAAGAGGTTATTTACGTAATGTGAAAAAATTGTCGGTCCACTTTTATACGTTTATTAGATAAATTATTTTATATTAAAACAGATTTAACAATAATCCAATCATTTTTTGAACGCGCATATATTTTTTAGTATAGTCGCCGCTTTATGATAGAGCATAAGGGTTGACCTTCACTTGACTACTCAGCGCTGCTTTGTCACGCACTTTTGGACTAGTGTATGCGAGTTTGGTTTTCATGAATATCTTCGAAGTCCAAGGTTCAATGCCAATGAAATTAACATGAGACCACCCTTAAAGTATTCCTTTCCAACAAAACAAGAATCATCTAAATCGGTTCATAAACAAAGAAGTTATGTCTGTAGATCCATAAAAACTCGAGTCATTTTTATTTTACCAGTATTTTCAGGATTACTCGAAAACTACTGAACTGATTTCAAATTAAAAAAATGAACGTGAACGTAGAAGGAAGAAATAACTCAGGTTTGGATTTGGTTAATATAATACAAAAAGTTTTGTTCAAATCGTTCCAGTAGTTTAAAAGTTAACAGAATTGGCCTCGTTACGATTAGGGAATGCAAACCGGTTTCACCGAAACCGAAAAAAAACGGTTTTTCGGTCGATTTCACACGCAAAATAAAACCGGTTTTTTAAACGAAAAACCGGTTTTGTCCAGTTTTTTTCTGATTAAATTAAGTTAAGTTTCATGCTTTGCAATACATACAAAACGAAAAAGCACCGCCCCATTTTGATTGACTGCTTCAAGTAGTTCAGTTCAGTGACCTACTTGTGCGGCTGAACGGGTCGAAGGTGCTTATAGCGGCTTACGTAAGTCAATTATGGAAATTTATTATTCATCATCATCTTCTTGCTGTGCTGTGCCTTTTACTATTTACTTGGGGTCGGCCTTCCCTGTCCTTCTCTTCCACTGTGCATGGTTGAGTGTCAGGTTGGGGTCGATGTCGGCTTCTTTCAGGTTGCGCTGAACCGTCATCAGCCAAGTGGCAGATGTTCCATCGCGCCTACGTGTCGTAGTTGGGATGTTTAGGGCTATTTTCACCATGTGATCGTCCGGCGCCTTCGGTACATGCCCGAACCACCGTAGACGTCTCTTTCAGCTTTTCTGTTATGGGTGCTACTAGCCAGCATAGTGACGCCCGCTGACCAGCGTCTCTCTGACGTATGGAGTTTGTTTAAATGTTGTTTATTTGTGGCCCAACATTCGGATCCAAACAGCATGGCAGGTCTGATGGCTGTTTTGTAAACTCGTCCCTTCACAAAGATCTCTATAAGATGGCTATGCCTCTAAAGAGAGGCATTCAACTATCGCACATGACGCCTGTGAGCTGTCGCCATTTCATCCAGCCCGTTTGAGCTATATGGAGGACGTCGCTGTCAATCTTTCCGTCATAGCTTAGCACGGAGCCAATGTATTTGAACTGGTTGACTGTTGGTAGGTGGTCATTTCCCACATAGAAGCTAAAGTCATCGGGGTGTGATGTGCTATCGAAAATACATGATACGTGCTCCGCTTTCTTTCGGCTGATTTTGGGGCCATTTTCTTCCAGCGACTCCACCCAGCCGTTTAAATCACGCTGGAGATCTATCGCATTGTTAGATATGAGGGCCACGTCAGTCGTCTGCATAAAGAAGATTCTAAGGCCCTCCTTTCGTTGACAGTTTTTATTAGTTAAATAATCCATTGTGACGTTAAATACAAGTCGACTTTGGAAAGGAAAAAATGCTAAAGCGCCAAAATGCTAGTTGTGGGAAATGAGGTTTAAAGTTTCATTTTTTCGAAAAAAAAACATAACTTTTTTGTTATGAAAGACCATATTTTTTTTTCCCAAATTTAGGAAATACTCATTGGTTTCTAATTCTATTATATCGCGAAATACTTGTCGTTTAAGCAAAAATACTTATTTTTTTGAGAAAACTCCAGTCAGGAAAAAATTACTTATGTCCACAATATTGTAAGAACCCAGTCAGTGAAAACTGATTATAAGTCGCAATGATCTTTTCTAGGGCAATGACAAAATGCTTAATGACCTTAACTTTAACAGATGCAGTGAAGAAAAGTTTACTCAATTACCCATGTTGGCGATGATTTACCCGAACCCTTTAGGGAAAATTGCTTAAATGCACCAATGCTGTAGAATAAATGCAAACAAGTATTGCTGAACACCAACTCAATTACTCTATATTAGATTTCTTTTTTACTTATCGATATCAGTAATAAGTATTACTAGGTTTCAGTTAATTGTCTATTATTTCGCCCTGGTGCGCGGGCTGCTGAAGCAGCCCGCGGGCATCGCCCTGGTGGACTGTAAACGGCGGCCTTTGGAGAGGCTACTGCTATGCTACTGCTCGGCTACTGCCATCCGATCAAATCACATTGAAATTTGTCTGCAAGTTGCAGTGCGGTGTGGTGATGGTGATGCACGGTGAAAATTAATGCTGTATTATTTTTTCTGAAAACTTGCTGGCTAATATTAAAATCATCATCATATCGGCCTCACGACACTTACTGCTGGGTACAGGGCTCCCCCAAGGATCTCCACGACGATCGGTCTTGCGCTGCTTGTATCCAGCGGCGCACCGCGACCTTCACCATCGTTGATCCACCTTGTCGGAGGCCTACCCACGGAACGTCGTCCAGTATGGGGTCGCCATTCCAAAACCTTTCCGCCCCAACGGCCGTCGGTTCTTTTCGCTATGTGTCCAGCCCACTGATACTTCAACTGAACAATCCTTCGAGCGATGTCGGTAACTTTAGTTCTCCTGCAGATTTCCTAATTTCTGATTCTATCACGCAAGGAAACGCTTATCATGGCTCTTTCCATTGCAAGCTGGGTGACCTTGAGCCATCTTATGAGACTCATAGTGAGCGACCACGTTTCACTGCGGTAAATCATAATCACTGACAACACGCACTGACTTTCGTCTTGAGACACTAAGGAAGCGAAGATATTTCAAAGCTTTCCGAATGCTGCCCATCCCACAACTTCAAGTGTAGTGTTCTCAACATGAACTGGAGCGGGCACAACATGCGCATTCGACATAATTTTCGTCTTACCCATGTTCATCTTGAGACCCACTCTTTGGGGAGCAAAGCACTACTGAGATCTTCGAGCATTGTGTTCAGTTCTTCCAAGATCTCAGCCAGTACTATATCATCGGTAAAACGAAGATATGTTAGGTATTGACCATCAATGTTGATGCCGAGTCCTTTTCAGTTTAAGAGTTTAAAGATGTCCTCTGATGCAGCAGTGAACAGTTTCAAAGAAATTACATTTCCCTGCAGTTGCATTGGATTTGTACTCTAGTTCTGTACTCGTACTCGACCGGATCGAGATGGTGGCATTTTTGTGTTAGTACCTGAACATCTCGATATACCTGCAGTCCACTACCCTTGGCACCTCCGGAGAGACTGCAGTACCGCCCAGGTTTCTATTGAATCAAAGGCTGTCTTTTAGTCCACGAACGCCAAGCAGAGTGGCAAATTATACTCCTCAGTCTTCTGTATGACCTGCCGCAGCGTATGGGTGTGGTCCATGGCGCTAAGCCTTTACGGAACCTGGCTTGTTCGGGAGGTTGGAAGTCGCCAAACCTGCGAGCGAGACGATTCGTAAAGACTCTCGAAAACAACCTGGGGGCCTACAACGAGCTCTTATAGCAATGTCTTTTAGGTCTTACATTGACTTTTCGTACCACGACGTCCTATAAAGAAGGTTGTTTCTACCTCAAATTTCTTAGCAATTTTGTTGCGATCATCTTTAACTTGTTCACTCTTTGTCAAAAAATATCTAAGGTTGCCAACTTAGCGCAAGTTTAAGTAAGTTACTACTTATTTTTTACAAGTTCGTTGACATTTTTTTCTGGAAGAAACTAAATAATTACTCACAAATCATATTTTCTTTGTTCTGCATACAGGTAGTAATTACTCAAGTAAATAATAACATGAACTTTTAGAGTTAATGGTGTAGACAACGAGTGCCCAGAATTTGAATAGTTTACACAACCGGGATTTGACCGGCTATCCTGATACATAAGAATAAGTTTTATTTATTCTTATGCCTGATATCCGAATGGCTGGTCATTTTGAAGTCCCTTTATTTTGTTTCAAAGTTTAGCAATTATTTGACTCTAGGTAAATCGTAAATGGTAGCAAATATAGGGAGCAACTTTTGATCTCCAGCCTGACGTGAATCGATACAGGCAACCAGCCATTCTAACGCTCACAGAAATCCGTCCCATTCTTATACCTAACATTAACATTCTTCCCATAATCGTAAGCGTTAATACGTCTAGTAAGTCTATCTAAGTGTAAAGTGTTTTCGATACTTATTTTGTAACTACCCATGAAAAAGAAAAATAACATAGTAGATTATTGTTAGCAACCCTAAGCATACATTTTAATACGTCAAATCTAGCGATCCTTTGGCGATCATAAAAGTGACAGGCAGGATGGAATCAAAATTATTAAGGCGTGTAGACACGAACGAACAAGAGCATGATGAACACGAACATTTACGAATATTTATTTGGTTCGCACAGTCACCATCAGAACTTGTAAAGGTAACTTGTAGTGCATGGAACTTATTGACATTTTAAACTGATCAGAAGTATTTGGTCACCTTGTCTGCTATGATATACTGATGGCAACTGTCCGTGTAAACATAAATCTATCAGAAATCAGAATATTTATTTGCACAATATTGCGTACATTACATTGAGATTGGTGACAATGTTTTTAATAAAGTTTCAACAATATTCTGCCTTAAGTTTGTAGGCATGCAAATGTTAGTAAGTGTCAGCTATCTATAGTGAATATTATTACCACTAAGTACCTATTACTATTTTAAGACGTCAATAAATTACAAAATTGTCAACAGAAATCTCATATTCAAAATTAAATGTCAATTATGCAAAATTATCATTAATAAGTCAGATTAAGTAGAGATGTCATTTTTTTTCTCCAAATATTCCTTGGTCGAGTAGAAACTGTACTGTAGGAGCCAATTAAATAATTTATTCCTGAAAATATTTTTCTCTATTGGTTGATTAATAATGTCTAGCGGTAGTTTATTAAATATTTTGATAGCCATACAATATACATTTTTACGAAATATAGTTAGATTAGATTTAGGTATTACTAGTTGTGTGTGGGTAATCTATGGTAATATGTGGTAATCTATGTGTGGGTCTCCAGCTTCCTCATAGGCTATAGAGAAATTCTAAGCTTGCCATATTTTAAAGCATAATAGCAGCAATCAAACTTCCAGACAAAATAATAGCAGCCACCATAAGTTCGTTACCATGACTTGTTTTATGTGTGTGAGCTGGCGACACGTGTCTGCAGCTTACACATCCCGTTAAGGCAAACCAGTGAGGTTACGGTTTTAGACTATAGTCAAAAATTTAGAGCCTAATTGCAGCAATAAGATCCAAAAAAACTAACCATCACACTCAAATACTGTTGTAACTACCAGCATAAAACTGTGTGCGAGCTGGAGACACGTGTCACTGGCTTGCACATCTGTATTTTCGTAATTACTTAAGGTACGATTATGTTATATACCTCAAAATTCTCAGCCGAATTGGAGCATTAGGCTCCAAATTTATCAAAGCTTTAACTCGAAAAGTTTTTGAGCTACGAGCCGATATCTATGTGTAAGCTGGTGACACGTGTCTCTGGCTGACACATGGTGAATTGCTGTAACTGTATATGTTAGAGTTTCGTTTTAAAGATCAAATAATACGTTATAATTGCAGCACACACGAGGCATAATTTCAAATCTCTGGGCCTCTTAGTTTCAAAATTATAAGCCAAAAACCGTTTTCCCGCCAAAAAATTCAAAATAATGGCTCGGAAGCGCCTAATCGCGCCGTTGCCGTTCCGTGCGCTACACTATTGCAATCGAATTTGAACCTAAGAGCTAGTATTATTTTGGTTCATTTTAATTTACGCTCTCGATCGTTTTAATTTCTGTACTGAGAATTTTAGTCTAGGAGGTAGAAGCCGTCTAATATAACTGGTTACCTAATTTTAAAGAAAAACAACGTCTATTTATTTAGGAATATTTATATCGCTATGCTTAGTTATTATACAATTTTTTTACACTAATCTCACTTACATTAAAACTTCGAACATTTGTTTGTCTGTCTGTATGTTTGTTACTCTTGCACGCCGAAATTTGGCATACAGACAGATATAAATATGGCCTGGACTGGAATCGGGATTAACACAATCAAAAAATAAAAATAATCCTATAAACAGTTATAAACAAAATCACGCCATCTGTTCGCGCACCAAGGAATTATTATTATAGCCGTGTAAATATATCAGTGTGCGCGCGCTCTGTTTTATCATTAGCACTAGAGGTGGTTAATATAGCATCTAGCGCCATATTATAGCCCGCTATATATACATAGCGCACATAGCGCGCTATGTAAGTAGACGCTATGGCGCTAGAATATCGCGCGTGGCAACAAGTGGCATCCTTGGCCGGACGGGTGCGCGGGCATTCATCGCGTGCGCGCTGTTGTTACCGGACGCGTTACGCGCGTTTCTCTCGCAGCACGCTAGGTATGAGTATAATATCGCGCGCGACCTTATATTGTGTTAGTTCGATTAGGACTTTTATGACACAACGAAGTCAATTAGTAAGTATAATGTAAAAGCTATTTAGCTAAGCAAAGTTAGTGAACGCGAGATATGGTAAAACAACCGTATTTCAAACATCAATAAGGTCAAAATCTCTTGCACTTGTTTTTTTTTTAACTAGAAAACCTTGTCTAGTGATCACAAGTTAGAAAAATGAGTGCAAGCGATTTTCGACCTTATTGACATTTATCAAAATCACGGTTTTTAATGAAAGATCAAAGATAGTAAACGAGAATACAGCAAAAAATTAACCAAATTTTAAACGTCAATAAGGGCGAAAATCGCTTGCACCTGTTTTTTCTTACTAGAAAACATTGTCTAGTGATCACAAGTTAGAAAAATGAGTGCAAGCGATTTTCGACCTTATTGACATTTATCAAAATCACTGTTTTTAATGAAAGATCAAAGTTAGTTAATGAGAATACGCCAAAAAACCAACCGAATTTCAAATGTCAATAAGGTCGAAAATAGCTTGCACCTGTTTTTCTTAACGATAATTTAAAGACGTGAAATACACCTAATTTTATCGACAAAAACACCCACATGTTGGGGTCTATCCCCACTCCTGTTGGAATGGCCGCCATTTTAAATTTGACTTTTTATTTTAGTATGCCAAATTTCGGCGTGAAAGAGTAACAAACATACAGACAGACAGACAAAATTTGTATAATAACTAAGCAAAGCGATATAAACATTCCTAAATAAATAGACTTTGATTTTCTTTAAAATTAGGTACTTAACCAGTTCGGCTTCTACCTCCTAGACTAAAATTCTCAGTACAGAAATTAAAACGATCGAGAGCGTAAATTAAAATGAACCAAAATAATACTAGCTCTTAGGTTCAAATTCGACTGCAATAGTGTAGCGCACGGAACGGCAACGGCGCGATTAGGCGCTTCCGAGCCATTATTTTGAATTTTTTGGCGGGAAAACGGTTTTTGGCTTATAATTTTGAAACTAAGAGGCCCAGAGATTTGAAATTATGCCTCGTGTGTGCTGCAATTATAACGTATTATTTGATCTTTAAAACGAAACTCTAACATATACAGTTACAGCAATTCACCATGTGTCAGCCAGAGACACGTGTCACCAGCTTACACATAGATATCGGCTCGTAGCTCAAAAACTTTTCGAGTTAAAGCTTTGATAAATTTGGAGCCTAATGCTCCAATTCGGCTGAGAATTTTGAGGTATATAACATAATCGTACCTTAAGTAATTACGAAAATACAGATGTGCAAGCCAGTGACACGTGTCTCCAGCTCGCACACAGTTTTATGCTGGTAGTTACAACAGTATTTGAGTGTGATGGTTAGTTTTTTTGGATCTTATTGCTGCAATTAGGCTCTAAATTTTTGACTATAGTCTAAAACCGTAACCTCACTGGTTTGCCTTAACGGGATGTGTAAGCTGCAGACACGTGTCGCCAGCTCACACACATAAAACAAGTCATGGTAACGAACTTATGGTGGCTGCTATTATTTTGTCTGGAAGTTTGATTGCTGCTATTATGCTTTAAAATATGGCAAGCTTAGAATTTCTCTATAGCCGATGAGGAAGCTGGAGACCCACACATCATAAATCTCAGACTCCCAAGTCCTTTAGAGATAGAGTTAGGAGGCATTTCCTTTCCTCTTCTTCTGATTGACCATTTATTTATTTTCTCCTTTATTTTAATTGTATTTATCTTTAGGTATAACTATTGTTTGTATTCATACAACACACTTGTTCTTCCTTTTTTTATCATTGCACCCACTCCCCTATATTTCATTTTTTCTATTTATTTTACACCCAATGGTTGCCTGGAAGAGATTGCTGATTGGCAATAAGACCGCCTCTTCTATACTTTCTTCTTTGTATTTTTGTCCCCTTTTCTGTAATATTTCTACTTGTGTGCAATAAAGCGTAATTTATTATTATTTTTAAATAAATTATCAGAGTGAACACGAACACTATAAATACAACACTTTCACACTGAACAACAAAATATTTTAGAAGATTTTTGACGCACACTGTGGAGGCCGTTCGTTTGTATAACAAAGACTTACCTGTGCTCGTGATGAGGAAGTCTTGATGATGAAAATTATTAATGCAAAATGTAATGTGTGAAGGCCCGAACAAATTATCGGACGCGGCTTATGGACGCGGCTTACTGCCGCGGCTGATAAGTGTGCACACTCTCATAGTATCCTGCGTGCCAGATAGCTATCGGACGTCCGATGACGTCATATTAGTCTATGGTTACGTCCGCGACCTACTACATCCGATAGTTTGCACACCTCAGATCAGCCGCGGCAGTAAGCCGCGTCCGATAATTTGTTCGGACCTTTATAATGACAAAGCAATAACAGCTTGTTTAAACCAGCCTTTTTCAAAACGATCTTTTTTCCAGCGATGTTGATATGAGCTCTACATAGATTCGTACCATGACATTTCTGTCAAACAAACTATGATAATATAACAACCTTATATTATTCCCGCAAAGTACTGGGAAAGAACGAATAATTTTACTAATAATTTGTCTATACCTTGCTTAGATATAGGAAAAAATACGCTATGTTGTGATTATTTATTCTGTGGTTTCAACAATAGCCATGAACAAAGAGGTACCTACCTACTTATGTCATGCGTAGCGTAAATATGTCACTCGTCTCGTGATCAAAAAAATATTTACTTAAACACTAAACAGCTATAATCCTTCGATTGATATAATTTATAACCACGTATTAATAATTTATTGATAAATCAACCACACAAATGATATCTTAAAAGTGGTCAATTTAATACTTTTGCAGTAAACAGGATAGGATTCTACTCCAAAGAGCTGAATATCGTCACAACGTCTTTTAAGTTCATGTAAGTAAATTGGAGTATTATATTTATTGTTTTATGGTCTTAAAAGCAAGTACCTAAAGTCGCATTACTAATTTCCCAGCAAAAATGTAAACAAAGAAACGTCACTGTCAAATTGACAAACTGACCCTGATAGTGACATTCTCAGATATTGAAAACCTTTGGTCACTTTTAAAACTTTTTAATTTGTATATTATATTTTGAGTCATTATAAATATAATGTCATCCAGGGTTATTTTAAAGTAGGATGGTAATCAGAAATTTTATCTTTATAACCTATCATAATTTTTGATGTTAAAAGTTCTTGAAACGAACTGATAAGAAAACTTTACTTAGATATTGCCTGTATGTAAACTATCAAAAATATGTAGCATCACCGCCTGTTCCCCCCCAATACCAAAAGACAAATGTTACTACTACAGCTACTACTCATAATACTAATTTAAATGAAATTTTATAAAAAGACCAAAGGTTGCTGTGTACAGTTTGCAGTTGATGTGTGCACAACGTCATAAAATGTTTTCTACTATAAAACTGTTATTATGAAATATTAAATTATATTACTCTTTTTGACGCAATACTCATGATTCAGAATATTTATCTAATTTATTTTTATTAGGTTTGTGATGAAAACCCATGTAAGTGTGTTTATTTCTTGACTTAGCATTATACTATTTCTTTTTGTGTTGTTTTGTTCTGGCAACACCTTTGTTTACCTTTTTGCTGGGAAATTAGTAATGCGACTTTAGTGTAAATTAGTCGTTTTATACTGAAGTGCTCGTAACCGCTTGATTGAATTATGTTAGAGTATCTAACTACCTACTTACATTATTTTTGGTTATTTGCAGGTTTGCCAGGGAATCATATGGTGATAAACCCATAAACGCCATAAGCTTCCGACTTAAAAAGGATAATTTTGTACAACAATACTGTGACAATTTTATTAGATACTTATAGAAAAGATGTTTCATTTTGAAAAGTGAATATCATAAATAAATACCCATATCAAGTAATAAAGTAATCATTTTCTTTGCTCTTATTTATTTTGTAGATACCATTGCGTTAGCTATAGCTAGGCTTAGCAAAAGGGCCGTGACTTTATTTCTATAAATTGGTTTTGTAAAATTTGTAGTTAGGTTTTGTGCATGTTCTACCTACGACAAAAAAAAATGTAGGGTACCTACCTAGGGGTGCGTGGTCGGATAACCTCCTCGTGTTCCCTCTACTATTTATCCCCGTCTATGTATGTGGATTGGGAAAGGCAGTGGGAGGGACGGTGCACCCTGGGCGTCACTGTAAATGGCGAACAATTCATTTTGATCCCATTTACCGTGATGGCTAATAGTCCGGCCTTCCTGTTATCCTGTACGTAGTGCAGGACCAGGGGCCCGCTTCGGGGGGCCAAGGGGAGACAACCCCAATAAAAAACTCAAAACCGTAGCCCTGTACGCAGTGCAGGAACGGGGGTCGCCTTTATGGGGACCGCGAGGAGTAAACCTCTATAAAAAACCCTCAATTGTTCCTGTACTTGAGGACGAGGTGCAGGAAGCCTGTTTGCAGGTGGTTGGCGAAGGTGGCCAACCTGCGATCGCCACCCTTGGGTACCTCCCGCCCCCCAAGGTGTAAAAGGGTTGCCCGGGCATCGGGATCTCTGCCCGGGTGGACTGCAGAATTCTCCCAAACTCGTGGGACTAATTATGAATGTCAGCAAAAAACCAAGAACGGACGATAGTGATAGAAGTACGGACAGCGCACAGGGTCCAACAAAAAACAGTGCCAAAAATTCTCAGACGGCCAAAAAGCCTCGACTAGAGACTCCTTCCGATACCGCGGAGGAGATGAAAAAAGGGGAAGTGGCGGGAAGTCAGGATGCCTTTGATCAGGTCTATGATAGGGTCAAGGAAAAGCTTTGGGTCTTGGACGAATGTATTAGGGACGATATTCGAGCCCTGAAGGCACAAGCCAAAGATGTAACGCCACCGGTTGAGGGTGAGAGAATTCTTGGGTTAAGCCATGTGATAGCCGAGCATTTTAAAGAATTTAAGAACGGGTACAACAACGAGACGAAACCGCTACTAGAATATGTACGCAACATCCGTTCGCAGCTGGAAATTGCGCGAGAAGAACTGGCACTACTGAAGCAGCATAACCAAGATGTGTTGGCTAAGAAGGATGCCGAAATCGCTCTGCTGAAGAAGGCACAGGAGGCGCAGAAATGTTCTATGGAGCAGGTTAGATCTTCCATCATGTCCGACTTATCAATGTTGATAGACCAGCGTCTGGCGGGCTTTGAGGCACGCCTGGCCTCAGGCCGCCCGCAGGTGCAGACTACTCACGCACCGGCGATCGAAGCTGCATCATTTTCGGCAGCAGCAAGAAAAGCGCCCAAACAGCCGTCCCAACTCGTCGAAAGTCAGCCGGTATCAGCCCAACCTGGCACGGAGGGTGAGTGGATGGAAGCAGGGGGAGGCAGACGTAGGAGAAGGAAGAAAACGATACAGCCGCAAGAAGCACTCACGATAGCAGCCGAACAGCCCGTCGCCGCACAACCGCCGCCCAGGAAGACCCGCCCACGGCGCCCAAACTTGACTCCCCCGGGCACGTCGGCGGTTGTGCTGACGTTAACGCCGGAGGCGAAAGAAAGAGGGGTATCCTTCGCAGATGTTATCCGAAAGGCCCGATGTGCGATTTCTCTCCCCGACCTCGGGTTAGAAGAGGGTCTCAAAATGAGGGAATCACAGGTAGGTGGCAGGGTCCTAGAGGTTCCGGACCCAAAAAAAGCAGATATACTCGCTGGGGAGCTGCGCCGAGTCCTGGGCGCGGACGCCACCGTTGGACGCCCAGAGAGGTCAGTGGACCTGTTAGTATCGGGCCTTGATGATTCGACCCTAAAGGAGGAGGTCCGGGAACTTGTCGCTGCCAGGGCGAAGTGCGACGTATCCCAAATCAGATCGACTGACATAATGGTTGGGCCAGACGGCACAAGACGGGTACGGCTGAGATGCCCCGTGAACTTTGCCAAGGACGCAGTTGGTGATGGACTCATCAGGGTGGGCTGGTTGGTGGCCGCTATACGGGCAACTGCACCCCTACCCCTACGATGCTACGGATGCTTGGGGCTGGGGCACACGAAACCGTTGTGCCCCTCAGACGTGGATCGGAGCGGGGACTGTTTTCGTTGCGGGAGGCCGGGCCATAAGGCCAAGACCTGCTTAGCCAAGCCGAGGTGTGGGGTCTGCGCCGCCCACAATGTGGCGGCAGACCATGTTATGGGTAGTCGGCTGTGCAACCCCCCGGCGATTAGGGGTGTTCGCCCTGAACGCCGGAGTGTTGCACAGGCCAGAGACGGTTCCCCGATTTCGGGCAGGAGGAGCAAGGGGATGGACGAGTGAGCGTCCATCCCCGGTGCGAGGGGGGGTAAGCCCCGAGACGCTCCCCGCACCTCTCGGCGAGGAGAGGCGTACGGGAGCCGCTGGTGGAGGGGGACATAACATCTGTCCCCCAAGTCAGGGCCAAGCGGGTAGTGGGAGGTGAACCACTACCTGCCTTGCACGGTCCTGGTGGACGGGGGAAATGGCCAAACTTACCCGGCCATTCCCCGGCGGAAGAGGCCTGGGAAGCCGGGCAGGCCGTGAGTCGTTGGGGTGAATGCCACTCTGGTCCCCCACCACAGCCCCTTGGCTGGCGACATTGGCGGCGAGAGGGTAAGTGTCGGGGTTTTTTAGTGGGTATTCCCTCCTCCCGGGATCCCATCGAACCACTGGGTTGGATGGGATCACGGGAGGCAGTCGTGGAGGGAACTGCAACGCCGAAGTTGCGGTTCCCTCCTGGCGAGTCCCACATGCCCCCCTCCCGTTCACCTGCGGGGGGGGAAGCGCGTAAATGCGGTTTTCCTCGGCATATAAAAAAAAAAAAAAAAAAGGGTACCTACCTAAACATAGCTTAGCACTATCATAGGTGGGCGTGCTGTAATTAATGTTGATTTTGTTTATTTAGTAGGGACAACTTGTCTAAGTAATATGTTCCCATTAGAAGATGATTAATAAAAAGGCAATAATACAATACATGTACTGTTTTATTTTAAAAGGAAGTTGTGTAGATTTATAAGAGCACAAGCTCACTCACAGAATGAAAACTCACGAACAAAATACCAGTAGAATTTGAGATTTTTCATCACAAGCCTCCAATTGTCGCACAGGTTATGAACAAGCTGGTTCCGCTACAAATGAAATCACCCGATGAACAAATAATCATCAAGTTAAAAAATTTCACATTCTGGGCGTAGTTAAATACGACGCCTTTTTCTTCACAGTAAATCTTCGTGATTTCGTACCATTCTTTTGTCATCTAAAAATAATTGTAAAAGATAACTTATTTATAAGTCATATTTTAAAGAAAGTTCACTCAATATGCCTAGAAATATGCATAATGTGCATATTGTGCACTATGAACAATCTACTTTTGGAACATTTTACTTTAAATCATGTTGATTGTGTCGCACAAAAACACCCTTTTTAAGATCGCTGAAAGATCGCTAGATTTGACATAATTGACGTAAAACAAGATCGCTAGTTGTCAAAAAGGTAGCTCATGGTACGGATTTATGGTACGGATTGAGTGAACGAGTTATGAATGATGACATGAAAAAGGGAATTAATTAAATGGGTAACTGGAAATAATTAAAGGCTGTAAATGGGATACTTAAATACTAAACTGGACAGCAGTTTATTTTTTGGGCGACAAAATAACTAAACGGGCGACTAACTTACAAAAATACTCAAAATCGGCGACTACATATGGGTGATAAATAATTTAAGTTAGCAGAGAAAACTCTAAATGGGTGACAAAAATATTGAGTGGGCAACTATTATACCAAGTAGGTAACTATTATAACTGATTTAAGCTGCCCAACATGGTATTTTTAACACGTTTTTATTAGGCTGCTTTCTCGTTTGTTTGTTTTTTGTCATATCGGTTAGGATAGAGTCATCTTTTTTAAATAAAATAAATGCCAAAGGATTATGCCGATTTTTCTATACAAGCTAGGCCATGATGCGCTTTGATGAAATTATCAATATACTATAGTAATTTTATGCTGATTGCGTGGGAAGAATGTCATTAAAATATAATGCGGGAGAAAAGAGAAATCTCAATCTCAAGGAGCTGTTTACAGTTATAATTGTTTGACATTTTCCTATTATATGACATTTCAAAGTCAAAGTCAATGAGATATGTATGGTTAATGCGCATCATGGCCCAGAATCCGGCATGATCCTTTTTTATATTTTGTGTGCCCTAAGGTTGTCGTCCAAATAGTAATTTGGTCGCCCGTTACCCAATTTGTATTTTAAAGTCACCCATTTTCAATATCTGTAGGTAGTCGCCCTCGGTCCTTCACCTACTTAGTATTTCAGTACGCTATGTTCAGTATTTTTGATACCCAAAATGGGAATTTATTGTCAACCAAATAGACGGGAAGGGGGATGGGAGAGGGAGATTGAGAGTGAGAGGGAGAGGAGACATAAATGTGGATTCAATTCTGAACAGGATTGGGGACGGGAACGAGCACAAAGGGGAACTGCACTGCACCTAACGGGGACGGGTCCAAACGGGAACGGGAAAGGGTAAAGAAACGGGAACGGGATATTTATATCTCTCGACCCATTTCTGTTTATTGTAATAAACTAGCTTCCACTCGCGACTTCGTCCGCGTAGATATTAGAGAAAATCATTTGGGAACCTTCAACCAGGACCCGACCAGCCATTTTAACGTGGTTAGGCACCCCACCAAGCCACAGAATAACTAATACCAAGCGAGTAGCTTCGTGCGAGGTCTGCCAAACGCGGCTAACGTCTTGCCTCATGAGGCAGTGCGCTTGGTGTGGACCCGCCTAATCGCGTAAAAACGGCTGGTCTGATCCTGGTTGAAGGTTCCCAAATGTTTTTGTCTAATATCCACGCGGACGAAGTCGCGGGCGGAAACTAGTTATACATAAAGTTTTATTCTAGGTACATATATTTCTTATAAAATGGTATACTATTTACAAAGCATAATTCCTTTGCTTTTTCCAAGCAATATATGTGTAATCATTCGTTCATTCCCAGCACAAAACAAGATTGTTATTTGATGTCGTGGTACGAATTTGAGTGATATCATTTAGAGCTTGTAACAAGCTTGCTGGATATAAGCTTACTTATAAAAAAGGTGGGAGTAGGCCCCCTGCAGTGCAATTCTCTAAGAGACGCTTTATGGCTGCGTTGATTGCTGTGATCACAGCAGTCACAGCCGCAGCATCGTCTGCTGTAATCACGTCATGTTATCACGGAATTCACTAAGCTCTGTTAGCTCACTGACGATCTCTAGGCCGCGTGATCGCTCTGCTGTTCTCTCGGCTGTGCTAGAGTGGTGACATAATTTTGTTTTTAGAATCGATCAATTCTCGACTAGTACATTTTGGCTATTTTCTTGCAATAAAAGTAATATTAACCATCATTAACGTATGATAAATGTAAGCAATGATTGAATATACATTATTTAAGAAAAAAATCCACGAAAGTTATGAAAATACAGTAAATATGAAAAAAAGTTTGCCGGCAAAATTAAAAAAAAAAAAGTCACTGTAAATAATTATACTTAACAGCAAATAAACGAACCACAGTACTTATCACTTAAAATACCTTTAGCAGGTCAAATCAACACTCAAAATGTTTAGAATATGTATCACAAGCAAAACGTGCCAAAAAAACCCTATTCAAAGAATTTTCAAGTGCGACTGGACTGGATCGAGCGACCCACGCCAACCACTTGAGTTTATTACGAAATGTTAGACTTGTTGTAAATATTATACTTCCACGTTTGTTCACATTCGTATCGTAACAACCAAGAAGTGTGCAGTGATTTGATTAAGTACCTAGTGAAATCTACAAAAAGTAATAAGTAAGTGTATTTTTGCTATTTAGGTTATAATATAATAGTAGGGCTTAAGTACCCTATCTCTAAAAATAAAAAGTTGTGGGTTTACATTTGGTACCTATCTTGTAAAGTTATTAAATAATATAATTATTAAGTTTCCAATACATACATTTTTAGTGTACATTACAAGCATTTATATAAGTAAGACCATGAACGTTAGTACTATTATATATTCTGTGACCATGATCAAAATCAATGTTCAAAATTTAGTTACTTTAAAAATAAAATTATTTGCTTTCAGTGGCCCCTCGTAATGCAGCACCCTCTCCAGCCCAGCCAAACTGATTGGGCTTTTGGAAACAAAATCATATTTGACACTGGACATGTGGAATTGTGGACATGCAACAATACAGTAGGTACAGTGCAGCCAATGCTAGAACCAGGATGTAAAATGGTTGGACAAAAGTCGCTAGGATTTTAAAAAGCGATGGCAACGGGTGTGTTCAAGATTGGAATCAGTGGGCTAAGGTAAGGCAACTTGATGTAGTTGTTTGTGATAAGATGATTATATTTATTGATACCTACCCAATTAATTAGGTTAGATTTTACTTTACTTTTCGGGTTAAGTAGGTATTGAAAGGACAAAAAGCTACAATAAAGTGAAAATCCAATATGCGAAGGCATCTAGGCAGAGGACAGCTGGTAGGGTTGATGTAGATATGGTGGAGCTCACTGAATTTGAGCGTGGGATTCTCACCATTGCTGGTGGTCTAAACTTTGCTACTGGTAATATAGGCACCAGTGGCGAAGGGTCCATACAGGCCGATTCCCATCGGCTTACCTTTTGGAAATCCTACCCCACTGATCCACTGTGCAGATCACAACATTTTTCATATTTTTGGTAGAGCGGCTTACTTTCGCCATAATTTCACCCCTCGCCACTAATAGGCACCTTACCATAAATCTATTCCCAGTGCCTATATATGTATGTATGTACTTACATAAACAATTTTGATAAACAACATAGGTACCTGCTTAATAAGCTGTAATGAATTTCTGTATTTAATGTGGTTAAAAATATGTAATCTTATAATAGTGCCACCAACATGTATTATTTTGTTTTTATTATATTCTATAATAATAATAATTATAAAAATATACAATTAGTTGCCAGACTATGTAATTATGATTGGTGATTTTCACGTTAAAGAGTGAAGAAAGAAATGCTTCAGCCTCTCTTAGTCATAAAACTAATTTCTTGTTTTTTTTTTATTAAAGCAATTATAATATATGCAACATAATTATGTTGTAATTTTTAGGAAAATAAGACAATACTATTCCGACATCGACAAGACAGTCTAAAAGTTTATAGCAGGCGAGATTTTTTTTACAAAAGTATGCCTAGGTTAGGTATGTTTTAATTAATGTTTCTTTTAATAAATATTGTTTTTCTTTTTCAGGGAAATCTTGGACCTTCCACATATTCCATGATAGTCACAGAAGATGAACCTTTGCAGAGTAATTTTAATGTTTGATGCAATCTTACAAATTTGTGAAAATCATTTTTAAGTCATAAAGAAGACTTTTACCCTGATGGGTTCAAACTTAAATTAATTATATACACTTTTTTTATCTGAGTTATATACCTACACACATCAATAACAGTTTACCTACGTTCACCGTGTTTTCCTCAGTACATGTTCATAGAAGACTAGGGCTCAAATAAGTGTGATTTTATTAAACGAAGACACCTACATTTCTAGGTGTCTTTATAGTTTATTTAAACTAAATATTGGAATTGTTAGATTATATTTCTGGCTATAAATTTTCCAAAAAGAACAATATTGTGCGATGGCTAGAGAGTTTCATGCATTGCTTTAAAATTAAACTACAAAGAATTTTGACAGAAAATGTATGGAAAATTTGTTCTCTTTTTTCGAAGAATGTATAAGTTTCGCTAGCCTTCGCACTAAGTAATTTTTATCAAAAATTTTTACTCAAGAATCTAAGCTAATTCTAGATGACGTCATTTAAAAAAACTTGCACTTATTTGTAGCCTAGTCTTCTATCAAAATATACTGAGAAAAACACAGTGAACGCAAACTTTTATTTAATGAATGTAAGTAGTTTATTTTAATAAAATTGTAATAAAACAATAGGTTTAAAAATAAAGTATTTATTATTTATGATATGATATAGGTACATCAAGAAGCTTATACCCACAATGGAGATTGCACGCCTAGTAACATAGTGAAGATTGAAAAAGACTCTTTAGTGACGTCACGGCGTATTGCTATCTCTTTCTTTTCGTTTTACAATACGTTTTCGTTTCTCACGAACGAACGAACGACGAACAACGAACACGTATTGTAACACTAAAGAAAGAGGTAGCAATAAACCGTCACGTCACTAAAGGACCTTTTTTCAATCTTCACTATGACATATGGCCGTGCAATCTCCATTGGAGGGAGGTAAACCTTTTCTTGATTGTACATTGTTGATCCAGTTATTTTATGTACACCTAGACATTATTATTTTATATTGGACCACTAAATTAAAGATTATAAGTATTGAAAATGAGTTTTTATTTTTTTAAATAAATGTCTTTCGCAAATTAAACTAGGTAGGTACGGGTCTGCAGGCAGCTAGCTGTCTATGCTGTGACACGAAGGAATTTCCCTTACACCTAAGTTTTGATAACTCCCAGTCCCAATAGCCAAAAATGATAAGTATCACTATGAATTACACAGAATCTGGAAAAAAAATAGAGTTTAATATTGGTAATCCAATTATGCAATATTGTTTCTAAAACAGGTAACATTATTATTTACGAGGGTGGATTGATAAGTCCATGACTTTTTAATGAAGAAGGACTTTTTTTCGGAATATTTTGTTTTATTTATGTACATTTGCCGTGTATGTGCCGGCCTAGAATAGCACTACCCCCTATCATCCCGTGGGTGTCGTAAAAGGCGACTAAGGGAGCATAGCCTTCAAGAGACGGGCAGCAGCGTCTCCAAAAAACCTTGGCCTACTGCGATCGCCAACCCGCCTGCCAAGCGTGGCGATTATGGCAAACCCCCCCCCTCATGCACAATGGATCAAAAAATTGGCCCCCAGTCCCCGGCAGCCCCGCTATTCCTAGCTACGGTAGCGGCTACGGTAACGGCGGGGCAGGGGGTGCTAAGAATCCCCGGGTGCGGCTCGGCTACCAAAAACGACGACAACTGCACCTGGCAACCTATAACACGCGCACACTAAGGACCGACGCGAAGTTAACCGAGTTGGAAGAAGTTATCAGCAAGGTACACTGGGACATTATCGGGTTATCTGAAGTCCGAAGAGCGGGAGAGGACTCGATAATCCTCAACTCCGGTAACTTGCTTTACTACCGGGAGGGCGACCAACAGTCCCAAGGTGGTGTCGGGTTCATCATCCAAAAGTCCCTTGTCAACAACGTGATTACCATCGGAAGTGTGTCGACCAGGGTGGCGTACCTTATACTCAGAATATCCAAACGGTGTTCGCTGAATGTTATACAGGTTTACGCACCGACCTCGACACACCAAGATGACGAAGTGGAGGCTATGTATGAGGAGATCTCTAAAGCCATGCATAGCTACAAAACCCACTACACTGTTGTGATGGGGGACTTCAATGCAAAGTTGGGGAAACGATGCGGTGATGAGCTGAGAGTGGGGCAATTTGGAGTTGGGCAACGGAATGACAGAGGCCAGATGCTGGCTGACTTTATGGAGAAGGAGAACCTCTTTATGATGAACTCCTTCTTCAGAAAGCCGGAAAGCCGGAAGTGGACCTGGGTCAGTCCGGACGGTAAAGTCAGAAATGAGATAGATTTTATCATGTCGACGAAAAAGCAAATATTCAATGATGTCACTGTGATCAACGCTGTTAAGACGGGGAGCGATCACCGATTGGTACGTGGCACATTGAATATCAACCCAAAGCTGGAAAGATCTCGACTGATAAAATCAACAATTCGACCATTGCCGGCCCATATTCAAAACCCCGAGAGCTTTCAACTCGAACTCCAAAACCGCTTCGAAGCCTTTGAGAATAGCATAGATGTGGACGATCTAAACAACATGGTGGTGGATACTGTCCGTACAGTAGGGTCCAAGCTCTTTAAGACCCGCCGTCCCAAGATAAAGAAACTCTCCGACCACACACTCCTACTCATGGATCAGAGACGTGAAATGAGGCTCCAGAGTTCAGTAGATGCTAATCGTTATCGGCAGCTTAATAGACAGATATCTAAGTCTTTGACGAGCGACCTTCGCCAATTTAATACGAATCGTATTAAAGAGGCTATCGAGCGGAATAAAGGCTCCAAAGTGTTCGCGAGAGATCTGTCTATTGGGCAAAGCCAGATGACGAAGCTGAAAACTGACGACGGACGCATCATTTCATCAAAGCCTGAAATCCTGAGGGAGATCGAGAGCTTCTATGGGCAGTTATATTCCACGCAGAAACCTGTTGAAAGCAAGGCTAAAGACCCCAGAGCCAAGCTTACCCGACACTATACCCAAGATATCCCGGACGTCAGCCTGTACGAGATTAGTATGGCTCTCAAACAGCTGAAAAACAACAAGGCGGCGGGTGACGATGGAATCACTACAGAACTTCTGAGAGCGGGCGGTAAGCCGATACTCAAAGTCCTCCAGAAGCTCTTTAATTCCGTCATCGTCCAGGGCAGAACGCCAAAGACATGGAACATAAGTGAGGTGATCTTGTTCTTTAAAAAGGGTGACAAGTCCCTCTTAAAGAACTATAGACCCATCTCGCTTCTGAGTCATATCTATAAGTTGTTTTCGAGAGTCCTTACGAATCGTCTCGCTCGCAAGTTCGACGACTTCCAACCTCCCGAACAAGCCGGGTTCCGAAAAGGCTTTAGCACCATAGACCACATCCATACGCTGCGGCAGGTTATACAGAAGACCGAGGAGTATAATGAGCCACTTTGCTTGGCGTTCGTGGACTATGAGAAAGCCTTTGATTCGATTGAAACCTGGGCGGTGCTGCAGTCTCTCCAAAGGTGCCAAGTGGACTATAGGTATATCGAGGTGTTGAGGTACCTATACCAAAATGCCACCATGACGATCCGAGTACAGAACCAGAACACAAATCCTATCCAACTGCAGCGTGGTGTGAGACAGGGAGACGTTATTTCTCCGAAACTGTTCACAGCTGCGTTGGAGGACATCTTTAAGCTCTTGGACTGGAAAGGACTCGGCATCAACATTAATGGCGAGTACCTAACACACCTTCGTTTTGCCGATGATATAGTCCTTATGGCTGAGACCATGGAAGACCTGAACACAATGCTCGAAGATCTCCGTAGTGCTTCCCAAAGAGTGGGTCTTAGGATGAACATGGAAAAGACGAAAATTATGTCAAATGCCCATGTTGTACCCTCTCCAGTTCATGTTGGGAACACTACACTTGAAGTTGTTGACCATTACGTATACCTAGGACAGGCAGTCCAGTTAGGTAGGTCCAACTTCGAGAAAGAGATCTCTCGCCGAATCTAACTCGGGTGGGCAGCATTCGGGAAGCTTCGAAAAATCTTCGCGTCCGACTTACCTCAGTGTCTCAAGACGAAAGTCTATGAACAGTGTGTGTTGCCAGTGATGACTTACGGCAGTGAAACGTGGCCGCTAACTATGGGTCTCATAAGGAGGCTCAAGGTCGCTCAGCGTGCAATGGAGAGAGCCATGCTCGGCGTTTCTCTACGTGATCAAATCAGAAACGAGGAGATCCGCAGGAGAACTAAAGTAACCGACATCGCTCGAAGGATTGCTCAGCTGAAGTGGCAATGGGCGGGACACATAGCGAGAAGAACCGATGGCCGTTGGGGCAGAAAGGTTCTGGAATGGCGACCGCGCACCGGACGACGCTCCGTGGGTAGGCCCCCGACAAGGTGGACCGACGATCTGGTGAAGGTCGCGGAAAGCCAGTGGATGCAGGCAGCGCAGGACCGATCGTCGTGGAGATCCTTAGGGGAGGCCTATACCCAGCAGTGGGTGTCGTGTGGCTGATATGATGATGTACATAATCTTATTGTAGCTCTGCGGATTCAGTCCAACGAAGTTACTACCTCTTTAACCCATTATTTTTTTCTTTCATCGCCTGAAAACTGGTAACCGAAATGGGGGCCCATTTCAGACATCACCTTTTGCCTTGATGAAAATCTTTGCCCGCCAAGACATTTATCAAGACATTTATTCATGTTTAGAAGGAGAAAATATCTCACTGGGGTTGCATCTAGAGAATGGGAAGGATTCGCATCTTCATTCGATGAGTTTTGATGTCATGAGTGCCGCCGAGAGGGTCGACAGGGTCATTAAGAAAAGTTAGAACTCGCTTGAGCTTTTTGTTTCCAAAAGTAATAATCTTTTGCCGAATTTGAAAAAAATGTAGTGTAAAGATGCCTTAAGGAGTTTCTTTTTAAGACACAAAAATAAATTATGAAAAAAAGTATTTCTTCTTTTCAAAGTCATGGACTTATCAAACCACCCTCGTATTTAGGTATCCTCAGGTATCCTATTGATATATGATATGAAAACATAGTTGGACATTGACATAAAATTATTAATTTGATTATCAAACAAAGTCCTCTAACTATTCCTTGATTGACTTGCACCTTGCACCTATCTAAAATTTTACAATCTTTTAACTTGCAAGTAATTACCTATGAGTATCTTTTTATTTACCTTGGTAAGATGTCAAACTCTTCAATCTGTTCAAGCTGCCTGCCTGTTGTTATGAGCTTATGAGACATAAGTAGATCGCGTCTTTTAATCAAAGGGTCGCGTAGGTATCCTAAGACCCTGGCAGACGTCTTTTATGTACAAATTGGCTTCTTTCATTAAGACCAACGTACTAGAAAGTCCAGCAGGCCCTGTAAAGATATCACATTACATTGTTTCTTACATAACCTTTTAGGATGATGTATCTTTAAAATTCACATAAGTTTTTGGTCCATAACTTAAATAAAACAGTTTGAACTTACATATTTATAATTTAATTTGATAATTCACTTCTAATTTCACTAAAATCCTTGCGAACAGCCACCAAATACAAGCTTTTGTTTTGACATTAAAAAATCTAGGCGTTCGTCGAGGCTGCAGAGCGAAGTTAGCGCTGTTTTGCTTAGAGAATTCCGATTTTCATACTTGAACTGTCAAATCAAGTAATTCTGTATCACACCGTCTACAGCCTTGTGGCGCTGGCATCGAACAGCGGAGAAAAACGAATTAGAGAATTCCAATCTAGTGTTCACTGCTGTCACAGCCACTGCACTCAAGGCTTTTACAATATTTGAGCTTAGAGAATTGCATAGCTGTAGTTCTTTAAGAGAGTCATGCCTTCGGCATTCTGCCTTCAACGATGACGGAATTTAAAAGCTTCTGGAGGATTTTAGTATTGGCTTATCACCCGCTTTAAGAAGTTCTGTAGTGATCGGTTGTTATTCAGCTGTTTGAGAGCCATACTCCGACGACCTGAGTAGTGCAGAGGTCAACATTATTTGGGTGGGTGAAACCAGGGAAGCATCAAAATCGGTGACTTCCCATTGAGTGTCTTGGAAGCGTGAAGTAATTAGTATTACTATGTTTCAGTTAATCGAAATAATGTTTAAATTATGACTTCTGTATTGTAATATACGTTGCATCAATAAATCTGAGAGTAGTATTTTCGCTAACGTACTAGAGTAATAATAACACAAACAGCTAGCAAAAATTGCTTAAGCGCCAACCGTTCTTACTTCTTAAACGGGTTATTGTTAACTCGTCCCGTATGTAAACTCGTCACGATTTGAAAAGTTCCATACATTGAAAGTAAATTCGTCCCTCATAAAAAAATGTATCTGTAAATTCGTCCCAGGTACATACATGGTATAGTAAACTCGTCCCTATTATTTATTTCTATCATATTTGCAAGAAGTACCGTTAGCAAGCAAGTTGGCCAATGATACAGAAATAAAAAATATTTTGGATAATTATAATAATATGTCACTAGCTGAAGTTCTAAGGAAAATTAGTTTTTTGCAACGATTTAGAGATTTATAATTTATTTAATTAATATCAATGTGGCTGTAATTTAAAAAAAACTTAGTTAATCAGCTGGCTGTGATTTTAAAAGTTAATCAACTGGCTGTGATTTTATAACTAGAAGTAAGTTAAATAATTAAACAATATTTCTGTGATTATGTTAGATAAATAGATATTACTTAGGTATTTATATTGTTTCATGAAACTTAAAAAGTTAATCAGCTGGCTGTGATTTTATAACTAGATGTAAGTTAAATAATTACACGATATTTCTGTGATTGTGTTAGATAAATAGATATTACTTAGGTATTTACATTGTTGCATGGTATTAGGATTTAAGTAATCGCTGCATTGTTATAACTCTACCAAACTTATGATAAAGACTGTTTTTTTAATAATATGTAAGCTTAAAAACTAAACAATATTTATTTGGTTAATAGATAGATATAACTTTTTACATTTTTTATATTTTTATTTAGATAAATAGATATTACTTAGGTATTTACCTTTTAATTGTTTCATGGTATTAGAATTTAAGTCAATCAGCGCATTTTTATAGCTCTACCAACCAAACTTATGATAAAGACTGATTTTTTTAATCATATGTAAGCTTAAAAACTAAAAAATATATCTGTGGTCATTAGATAAATATACTTATTAACATGTTTCATGGCATTAAGATTTAAGTCAATCAGCACATTGTTACACCTCTGCGAATTTTATCACTAAGACTGTTTTTTTTTTATTATAATATTTTTTTGTTTTATATGCTAGTTATATATCTGCTAATCAGTACATTGTTACACCATGTATAAGTATATATTAATTCTGTTATCCAAAATGTGATTTAAAAATAAATAAATAATGATTTTATTATGTTGAGTGTTTGATTTTTCTGCAGTCCATACGGAAACTCCTTACAAAATCACCAGGGACGAGTTTACAATAGATAAAAATAATTAAAAGCTAATTTATTTTTAAAATGCTACCCGGGACGAGTTTACATATATTTTTTTATCGATTTTCTGATGACGAATTATCTTCAGGGACGAGTTAACAATAACCCTCTTAAACCAATGATGTTTTGCTAAAGCGCCAAACCATTGTAGTCTATAAAATGCTTAAATTACTAAATCACCATTACTTTTCAAATTTGAATAAACGAAAATTGCTCAAGTGGTACAAATGAAATAAAGGTGGACCGGATAAAAATTCTTATGCTACATTTGTTACAAAAATAATAAAAATACGTCGCTTTAGTCATATTGACAGCGTAAATTTGTGAAAAACGTAGAATTTTAGAAATGCTAAAGCGCCAAAAAAGTGCTCCGATTGCTTTGAAACCTAGACAGATCGACGCAGAAAAAAAAAGCGCTATCCAATGATATATATAACTCATAATGGCCAAAGTGGCGCTTTAGCATTTTTTCCTTTCCACAGTCGAAGTGGACTCAGAGTAGACCCTTGATGTACCCACCATCAAGTCAAAGCTTACACTCGTGCCTGCAGGTCAGACCAATTGTGTTGAGATTGAGACATTTGTGACATGCCGATGAAAAGTGCGATGTGTAACTCCGGGACAGAATGCGCGTGGAGGGCTTTCCAGATCAGAGGGCCTAGCCAAAGTAACATTGGCAAATCTTCGTTATCGCTTCGCTTTCGAAACATGTATGGGATTGACATAAGGTTTCGTTAACAATCGAATTTTAAAACGTCAAATCCATACATGTTTCGAAAGCGAAGCAATAACGAAAATTTGCAAATGTTACTTTGGCTAGGGGGGCAGATCGCGAGGCACGTGGTCGAACGCCTTTTCTAGTTCTATAAACACCATAATGCAGGTTCGTGCTATTAGCTTTTGCCTTTTTGATGAGGATTCTTATGGCTTGAATTGTGTCTGATGTGCGTTTGCCAGCCACAGCATTTCAGAGCAATGATTTTGATGTCGTTTTGTAGATAATATTTCTATGTATTGTAAAAATGCAAAAAAATGCACATTAATGTCCTAGTTTTTGAGATATGTGAGAAAAATGAAAAAAAAAAACCACACTCATTTCGAATTAAAAATTATTTTAGTAATTTTTTGACATACCTATTTAAGTTAAAAGTTTACATAATTAATTTTTTTACTTGATAGATGATATTGTTAGCTTTCGAAAAGTATTTTCTTTTATAACTGTAGGACTTTTAAATCCGGAGAAATTAATAAATTTTCGGCAAGGCCATCTAAAATTAAAAGTCAAATTTAAAATGCGGGTCATTCCAACAGGAGAGGGGATAGACCCCCAACATGTGGGGGGTTATGTCGCTAAAATTGATCATTAATATGATCAATATTATCAACGGCATATAATTATGCCTTTAAAAGCTCCGACATCGCTAACCAAACAAATTGTATGTATATTTTGTTTTATTTATATGAAAACAATGAGCTCTTTAGTAGCTTATTACGTCTACGTAATCATTTGCCCTTAGTTATATTTTTTGTATTTTAGTTACACAAATTATTTCCTAGGACCTGCAATGATTTCCTACGAAATATATGGGAGTTTGTTGAGATGTCTGGCTTTTTAGTCTCAAACTTGGGTTGGTCCCATACCATAGAAGTATTTGATCATCGAGAAGCAGGATCGATTGGCGTTACAAAAATTGTGCAAAATGGTAATGTTCTTGATAACTGTGCATTTTTTGATAAACTGTGAATAGGGATACTCTTAAAATTGTAAACATTTTAACTAAATCAATAAAAATTTAGTATTGCACATTTTCCAATATTTTCTTCAAAACCGGTTTTAACCGGTTTTGGATTCAAAACCGGAAAAAAAACCGGTTTTCATTTCACTTCGGTTTTGCATTCCCTAGTTACGATACTGTTTTTACCTATCTCCTTTATGACATAGCGTAATGAATTGTACCTAAGATTATACTGCCAACATAATAAAAAAACGTTTGTTCAAATCGGTCCAGTAGTTTAAAAGTTATGCGCGTACATACAAACAAACAAACAAACAGACAAAAATTCCAAAAACGATTGTTTTGGGTTTAGTATCATATACTTAACATGGAGCACTTTTTTGAAAAATGTTGAATGTACAGAATTGGCCTCGTTACGATTTTATTATATGTATATGTCACCTTAAACCATTTTGACTAGTCAAAACTAGTTTTAACTAAGTTCCTTTGTAAGAACTAGTTTTACCTAGTCAAAACTAGAATTTACTACAAAGTGTATTTCAATTTGAGTTAAAACTAGTTCTTACTGAGAGCTTTAGTTAAAACTAGTATTAGAGAATCGTGTTTGGAGAAATGACTCAATCACAAGCGAATCGAATCGAATAGAACCTGTTTTATTCCTGTAGGACCTGGGTTAGGTTTAGGGCTCACGCTCCGCTGCGCTTCGCACTCGCCTTAAATTTCGGGGTTATTTTTTTATAACAGACAACAGAAATATTTTCTTTTATTATAATAACTGACAGCAAACGTACCTACGTTTGACGGACGTATCTACGTTTGCTGTTATATATAGCTGTATACAAAGCAACAGGTGTCACCCCCGAGTCAGGTGACATCTCTTGACCAATCAGAATGAGGTACGATGAAGTTTGACCTAGCTCGAAACAGTTCTTACTGAATCAGTTTGTTAAAACGCGTTTTAACTAGTCAAAACTAGTTTTAACTAATAATATTTATTTAGCAGCAGTAAATACTAATTGCAACAAAGGCCTTAAGTAAAAACTAGTTTTGACTAGTCAAACGTTTTTACTAAAAACGGGTTTTTACTGTAACATATAGATACCCGCCCTCGCTTCGCTTCGGTGTAGTGTGGAATTTGACACCATGTATATGTTACGGCTAATACTCGAAGTGCGGCTAAACCTAGTTCTAGCCGGCTAAAACTAGGTGTAGCCGATAGCTGTTGGCTAAAACTAGGTGTAGCCGATTTGCTCGCGGCTAATACTAGGTGTAGCCGGCTAAAACTAGGTGCAGCATGGGATATAAAGAAAGTTTTTTCTGTTGTCTGTTAAAAAAAAATAACGTCGAAATTTAAGGCTCACGCTCCGCTGCGCTTCGCGCTCGCCTTAATTTTCTAACCTAACCCGGGACCTACAGGAGTAAAGCAGATCGGTCACACCTAGTTTTAGCCTACAGCTATCGGCTACACCTAGTTTTAGCCGGCTAGAACTAGGTTTAGCCGCACTTCGGGTATTAGCCGTAACATATACATATAAACTTACCTCTTGAATCAATCTATCACTAAAACCGCATCAAAAGCCGTTGCGTAGTTTTAAACATCTAAGGATACATAGTGACAAACAGCGGGAAGCGACTTTGTTTTAGACTATGTACTGTAGTGAGCACGGTGGCCACCAAACTCGCCTACACTCTACTCCAAAAGTGCGTGGCAAAGCAGCGCCGAGTAGTCAAGTTGAGGTCAATCCTTATGCTCTAGCATAAATCGGCGACTATCCTTAAAAATATATGCGCGTTCAAAAAATGATTGGATTATTGTTAAATCTGTTTTAATATAAAATAATTTATCTAATAAACGTATAAAAGTGGACCGACAATTTTTTCACATTACGTAAATAACCTCTTAAAGTCAAAAAAATAAAAAAATATGATTGAAGAAGAAAATTTATTGGCTTACTGAACAAAGCTATGTATTTAAAGATACAAAAACATATTAAAAAATAATAATCAACAGATAATTTTTTCAATAGAAGATATATTGAAAAATGTTAATAATTGAATTTGAAGTACCTCTAAAATCGAAAAAAGATTGGATTCCTTTACATACTTATTCTAAAACGCACATAAGTACGTATACAGGAAGTGTTTCAGCCCGAGGAAATATTCACAGATAGATATAAGCAATTTTCATATTTAGGTAAAAATACCTAACTTCTCGTTACAAAATTTATTGGCTTATTGTGCATCTGTCATCTTTATTACCTAACTTCATCACATGCCAAATTTCATAGACGGGAGAATTATTCGGAAGTCTCCATACAACAAATATGCTCATTAATTGGACTAAATCCCGAAAATTTCGGGATTGAAAAACGGTCGGGATCCCGGGATCCCGAAAACCGGGATCCCGGGATCGAATCCTCTACTTGTATAACAAATAACTATTACTTAAGTATATTTTTAACACGTTTTTATTTTGTGATATTAGTGAAAGCATCTAGCTCCATAGACTGTCCAGAGTTGCTTGCACTTTTGTCCCTGAGCCCAGCGAAGCTATTGAGGAGTAACCAACTTTTGCATCTTCCTTCAGCAAGTACCTATTAAATATAGGCAAAATTAATACATATTGTGGCGAGCCAGTGACTTATTCAACAAACTATGTACCTATGTAAAAATTATAATTTCGATTTGTTTAACACCAGTTTGGTTTTGGCGAGGAACACAAAAGCCAATCAGTTATTTTACTGTTAGTTTTTGTTCTGTATCTAATTTGTATAAATACTGTTAACATAATTTAAAAGGTAAATGAGATAAATATTGTATTTTGTTACCTAACTACTCAGGCATACCATAATTCATAATGACTGAGTCGCTCGCTACATAACTTTAAATAACCACTATGTTTGCTATTTGTAGAGTTCTGTAATTGGCTTCCTGTCCCAACATATCGTTGTCCTGTCCCTATTATTTTTTTAATTTAAGTATTCTGTAACTCTAGCTGTTGAATTTCCATTAAATAAAAAAAAACAGCTTCTTCTTTTATACGGTGTGTAAAACTTTGCCACACGGAGGGAGAGTACCTTAAATATTGAAGATAGGAAATTTACTAAAAGAATACTTCATTTTGATTATAAAAATCATTAGAACTGCATTCAAAGATTTTTGGAAAATCGCCATTAACCAGGAATCGAACCCACCAAATTAGAAAAAAAAACAATCTTTTATTTTTACGATACCAATCGAAAGGTTTACTCATTCGGATTATTTTTTGTTAAGTAACACACACAGCATCTTGAACAAAAGGAAGAACATGAAATTTAACATTTAGTTATAGGTGTTACACAATTTCATACAGTACGTTAACAAATTGAGTAGGTACTTTAAAGATATAGATTAGTCGTAAATACTGGATATAAATAATGATAAAAGAAGCAAATTAAATTAAATTACCAATTAAAATAATTAACAATACATAAGAAGAATATTAGGGTAAGGTAATATTGAGTATCACAAAAATTATACAGAGTCAATAAAAAATAAAAACAAACAATAAAACCAGATTAAAAAATAATAACATTAAAATGAGATTACTTACATGAAATTCAATTAAATTAGATTAAATCAAAATAAAGTTTAACATTCTTCTTAAATTTAAGTAATGAGTCTGAAAAAACATCAATATTAACGGAGAGACAGGATGGTTCCCTGTTTAACTGAATAGACATTTCACGCCGCGCGAGAAACTTATGCAAGGCGTTATAAGTTATCATCAACCTATTCAGTGGAGAAAAACGACCCTGGCGAGACCGAGCAAATTTTTCAGCAAAAGGTGTATATGCAGATAATCTAGGAAGCCGAGATGGTGCGCGAATATTCATGCAAGATAGTAAGGTCAGGAGCGTCCAGGACGCCACCAACCAGCTTGTGCAAAAAGACGAGATCAAGAAGACGTCGGCGGTTTTCCAAGGATTCCAAGTCTCTCATTGTAGGTTGGCAAAGTCTTAGCTAAGTAGCATCCAAAAGATAAATGCCATAAAAACCTTTTTTGGACACGCTCGATTCTCTTTACATAGACATCATAGCTAGGGTTCCACACTACACTAGCGTATTCCAAGTTACTGCGCACCAAAGCCGTGATTTTGGTGCTGGGGTTCTTGAAATCCCTACAGTTCCTTAGTACAAAACCGAGGGCCCTGAAACTTTTCTTCACTATATTCTCAACATGAATATGGAAGCGAAGCCCAGTGTCTAAAACGATTTAAGGTGCTTTCCCTCCATGTGGCAAAGTTATGGGACACCCTGTATGTTAGTAGTTAAGTACATCGTTGAAATAATGTTTTCTTAAGTGGCAGCGCTAGTGGAGGCAAAAGAGGCCGAGTCTTCGGCCGGCGAGCCTCCTCCGCTGCCTCTAATTGGTGTAAGCTGATTAAGGGGACGGACACACTGGTGAATTTATGTTTTATTATAATATTGCCTCTTGTGTACCACTTCGCCAGAGAAAAATTTCGTCTTACGTAGCAGCATTATTATATAGGTACTTTCCCAAAGTCGAATCTATATCTAATACGAAAAAAAAAACTGAATTGGTTAAGCAATTTACGTATGAAAACGTTATAGACAGATGCACCGAGAGTGCTTTCGCATTAGTTATAATATAAGTAGGGTAGTACTTTTCTTTATTGATTGGAGTGTATTTCTTATGTTTTTGATCAACGACGACAAGAGTTAGTAAGTACCTTGAGCAACAGCGTCGCTAAACCACTCCTAATCCTAAGGTTAAAATCGTTTGCACGCCGTGCCGTCACTACAATATGTTTGGTTCGTGCACGGGCGATACGTGCGCACACGAATTTTGTTGCTAGCTAACTGGTTAAGCGACGCTGTTGCCAATAGTACCTACCTACCGTATTGTACCATGGGCAACAGCGTCGCTTAACCACTCCTTAGGCTAAAATCGCTTGCATGCCGCGCCGACCAAACATACGTTTAATTCGTGCAGGGGCGATTCGCGCGCACACGAATTTTATTGCTAACTGGTTAAGCGACGCTGTTGCCCATAGTACATACCATGATGTATAATGTAAAAAATGCAGAATAAATAACAGTCTCACTTTTTCTAGATGATCGATAAGAGAAAGAAGTTTATGTCAAAGTTTTCCTTGTGTCTACAGCCTTATAATACCTTATTTTCTTTGTTTGTTTGAACTAATTATTTCAAGAGAATACCTGCGTAGTACCGTAACTTGAAGGTACCGATGGTCATCCTTGGGAGTCGTAGGTATTTTTATTGATCGTAATTAGTATAAACAATGGAAAAGATTAACTCACTCTTATCTTATTATAAGCTGGTACTTAGTGTAGCTGGTAGTAACTGTCTTGTTTTATAAAAAAAACACAACGTAAACAGGCTGGGTTCTTAAACTAAATAATATTTAGTTTAAGAACCCAGCCTAATATTATTGCAACTAAAAAGATTTCTTAAAGAAAAATAAACTTTTATTGGAACTCTTCTTGGTTTTTCTTTAAGTACCTACTTGCAAAACCTTAAACTATTATATTTCAGTCCCCAAATTAAACTCCAAAGCGAACGAAGGTCAAATATTTCACAATTTTATATTTAAAATGAAGAAAATGCAATCAATTTTGATAAATATTTAAAAAGAATTGCAATCCTCATCATAATGAAAACCAAGTTTTAAGTCAAATTTCCAAAGAAAGTATAGAAAATCTTTACCTCATTGAAATACTTAAAATCAAATTGCAAACTGAGTTGGTCCTTGGAATGTAACGATTGGGCAGCTCGCGACGGGCCTCACCCGAGGCGGGCCAACTTTACCAATATGAAAGTTGAAAGAGAAACTTTGCTTGTCGATTATTAGATTTGTGTACCTACTGTATGAATTTAAAAACATTTTGTTTGCACCGTTCTGTAGGTAAGTACGACGTACATCTGTTTTTTTTCTAAAAAAATTGTACAGGAAATTTAGACAATTTTTGTCCAAACTTGCACATGATAATTACTAAGCGGGACCTACTGAAATATGTTCGGACACCTTCCAGGATGACGCTCCCGAAAGTCCCAGACTTTCCGAAGTGGGATAGCCGGGATATCTTGGAAAAACTGGAATTTCAAAAAAAACAATATGATTACTTATGTATGGGTTTTCGTTTTGTTTTCCTTTACTGGCTGATAACTTTTGGATAGAAAAACCAAATCAGAGCAGGTACAACGCGATATCCACTCACATGATCGGCGGTCAATTCTTGCCAAAACGCTGTAATCGAGACGTGATTCATGGATATAATTTATCCAAAACGACAGACCGTCAAAAAAGTGTTGTCTCGTTCAAACGCATTAAACTGTGCGCTTATTTTAATGTTCCTGTCTCATTCTTATTATCTGACGGTCATTTCGTTCATATATTACTTCTTTGTGGAGCCTTTCGTGTACGAGGTACTGACAGTTGAATGTGGACTTTGTTGACCTTTGGTCAACATTTTTTAGTTATTTAGTGATATTTACCGTGTTTGTGTAAAAAATATCTTGTGTGCTTGTCAGTTTAACAAATAAACATAGTGCGGGTGGTGTAATTTTGCAAAATTCTAAGCATTTACGTGTTTTTTTCAGTTATCAAAATCGAAGTGCCCGTCAGTACCACACTAGCCACGTCCCAAAAATAGTTTTGTTCGTAGTTTATGGACAATAAACTACAAGTAATTAATTTTTAAATTTTATTTTGCTATCTTAAGAATCCATCCCAAGCATAAAATCTACCAAATTGTGCATGATTATTAAATTATTTCGGTTTTAAAAGTATGTGAGGTTCAAATTGTAATGGTCGGATAAATTTATACCAGGTGTCAAGGTGTGTTTTTCTTAAGGGTAGGTCGTCTCATGGATCACGAGGAGCGATTTGTTTTGTATAGAAGTACATGGATTTCATGTTTTTTAAATTTGCAATTTTGTAACAGGCTGATTTTAAAAGGTTTAAATTTGCTAGATGGCGGCTGTATGCGTTAATTTCGGTGCTAACCCCAAAATAAACACATTATTGAATTTTTTCAATACTTTATAATTCGCTAGAAGTGTAAAAGTACAAAATGTTTTTTTTTAATTATTAATGTTTCTTAAATTACTTACTAATTTTTGTTTTCATTCAAATAGGGCAAGACTCGTTACAAACGGTATTACGACCCTTAAGAAAACCCTTATTGATCCTTGTTTAAAAAATATCCGAAAATATTAAATTGACTTTCGGATATGATTTATCCGAGAGTGTATAGGGTTTCGAATTTTATGATATTTTAACCTATAATCCTTACATATAAGGTACAAAATCGTATGAAATGGCTTGGCTAGATAGTATTCTTCACAACAGCATACATAACCAGATACCCACACATACAAACAGCACTCGTAAAACAAAATGAAGTATGACTACACACACTCTCAAAAATTGGTGCTCATTTCCAGATCATATTTTAAAGTACTGTTTTACTTAAATGGAATAGATCCTATAGCAAAACATTCATAATATAGTCTAGTTTTAGTGTAAAGGTCTATTTTTGGTATAAAATAGAAATAGTAAACACAGTAAGCGATTAAATCAAAACTTTCCCTAGATTTTTTTTAAGAATTCTCCAACAATTTTCTATCGACGATATTTTTTGTTTTTGCTATGGAGCAATGTTTAATAGTACATTATTGCAAAGGCAGCGAAATAGGCAATGGCAGGTCGAGTATGAGTTTGAAGGCCGAGCCGCAGGCGAGGACTTCAATGATACGAGACAGGCAATTGCCATTTCGGCCGAGGCATATATGGTGCTTTTCTTAAAAAATGCAAGGAAATAAAAAATGGCCTTTTACACAATAAATTTAATTAATAGTAAAAGTTATACTCGGATTCGTCCTTCGATATTAGTATATAGACTACTTGTAGTACCGCTCGTGTACTATCACCACTTAGCACGTTATTTTAGAGTAATAACCTAAAAACCCTAAAAAGAGAAGGTTTTGACTTCAAAATGACAGATTTGACATTTCTGGTTCGAGTCCTCCCCGTCACTACTTGGCGCCAACACTTCATTCGCTTTTTGTGCTTCGCCACAAACGCACGTACAGTCTCAAAGTGAGAATTCCTTAGGATATTATATTCAGTGAAAATTTATTTAAAGTTAAAATGCTTGGAGTATGTAACTAGTTGATGCCTCACACCTATTATGTGATGTAGCTTTTATAATCTAGGTAAGCCTCACGCATGGGCCTGCTAATAGAAATTTCAATATGAAATGGAATAATAGACTCCTTAGTTTATCATCCATAAATTCAGTTAGTGTTTTATGGTACAATAAGCTTACATATAAAAAAAAAATGTGTACCTGAACTATAAGATTCTGTGTTTCATGCGAGTAGAACTAGCATGTTGAAAAACTAGTTAATCACTAACTATGTACTGTCTATTTCTAAACTGGGCGCCCTTTGTACTCTTCATGCCTGTAGTACAGTTGGGATTGTTTATACAAATTACCTGTCTATTTCTTTTCAAATGAAATTTTTTGTGTGTGTGTGTGTGTAATACAGATATTAATTTATTTTTATGATAATGATTATTGAAAAAGTATTAATAAAACTACTTTTTTAATAACTATTTAAGACAGACACCTTTTTTACATTATGCGGTCAGACAGTTTTTTGGTTATAACCTGTATATGGTCAAATTTGGTGCAGCTGAAGCAATTCACATATACCGTCACCGATAGTTCAGTTGAATACAGTTAATGCATAGGTCATGGGCCTAAGTGAATGCACCATTAGTTAAAATCTTGAACAACGCAAAAACTGCAATTAAATCAGGCGCAGAACTCAAATGAAACAGTTTTTCAATTTATTTATTTATTAGAAGGTACCTCATTCTTTTTTAAATAAATCAAACTGGAAAATAACGAATGAAACACGCAGCCAGGTATGCAGCATGCTCCAGCTCCAACGACATATGAACAGCAGGATGCGGCGAGGAAACCCCAGGAGCGATTTGTTTCGTTGACCGCAGCAGGCTACAGGCGCTAGGCGGCGTTTCAGCCCATACAAATATCCGCCGATGATGCATTCGTCTATATTCGCCTTGATCATCGTACGCAGGGTAAGGGCACTCGTAAGGGTAAGTACCTACTTGTTAGGGTGCGTGCTGGTGCGGCATTTGTCTGTATTCGGTGAATACAGGCAGTGCGGACGCTAACCACAGGTGCACAGGCGTCTCTATACAATCGTGCGCCAGTATTCATCTATATATCCGTCATATGTAAAAGTACCATTTAGCCGCCCTACGCAGGGCACATAGATTTGTTTTGAGCGCAAAATCTATATGAGAGTGTATATTTAAAGGTTCACTTTTGTACCATATCCAGAGATATTATGGTCTCTTACTAATAGTATGATCAAAATCCAGGCAGAATGTAATATTCACAGAATAGATCATAGTACTTAACAGTGACGCCTTGAACCATTTGCCAACTACACATTTTGTTTAACATTCAACAGAATGTGTCCACTGTCTAACATATCTAAATAAAAATAAATAAAAACTAAACCAAACCGAACGATACTATCTATCAGGTTATTCTATATGTTTAGTTTAAATCTAGAAGAAGTAATATATACTATCATAAATATCATAAACTGTATATGTATAACATAACAGTTAACTATAATAGATTTTTATGTTGTCATTATCGTATAATATAGCCATTATACAAATTAATAGTAATAATAATAAATAAAATAATAACAAAATAGAAATGCCAATTGTTTGTAAAAATATATCTAAGAGATCTTATCTCCTTTAAGGTTTTAATTTTGATATGGAATATTGAATAGAAAGATAATACGTTCTTTCCATAATGGAAAGAAAGTCTTACCTTTGGCCCATATTTTACAAAACTATGAGACAGTTTTTTAGACATCATCATTTTGTACTTATACGTGATATTTAAGTAAATAGGTACTATAATAATGGGTCTACAGAATATTTTTTGCTTTGCAGTTCACGATAAATTATTAAGTTTTTTTTTATTGCGAATGTAATGGTTATACAATCCATATTCAGTAAGCCCCGAGTGGCCCGACGGGGCCGCACAACAATGAAGTATCCGTTGTGTCACAGTTTTCGGGCTTGAAAGGTTAAGATTTTTCTCAAGACAAAACTTATACAAATTAGCACCATTTTATTAAGTCAATGTACCGGTAGATACCGGTATATTATCGATATTATAATATTGTACATGGTAATTGAATGTAATCAATACTTACACCGAATATTTGTATTGTATTGTATATACAACATATTATTGTAGATAGATTTTGTCTGATACCTCTCAACAAAGGGGTAGACTGGGACACTTGTGTGTGTGGTCACTCATGATTGCATAATATTTGTATATGAATTTTGTTATATAAAACATGTTTTTACGCAGTACGGGTGGAGTTTTCTAGTTCTAGACAGTATTATTCTGGTACTGAATAATAATAATAAAAAAAAAATGTCTAAATTAAAAATTATTACCAGTTTCAGTTTTTCCTACATAAAAATTGAGTTAATTCGAATACAAGTCGAATAAGTTGAATTATTAATGTTTTCGTTCCTTAGCATTTGTTACTATTAGTTGAGAAAACTTCTTTTTTATCATTTTCTACCAGTTTCCTATACTAGTGGTGTAAAGATTGTGCCGTCATGACCATCACAATCTTGAACCTGGGTACCACTAGTTCACACGTAAAAAATAGTGTCTTATGTAAAGTAATAGGATTTCAACCTTGAACATCTTATAATTCCCAATTTCAGGGACGCAATATTCATCGCACAAGTAAACTGGTTGTTAGACACAACATTATTAAGATATTATTATTGTTTACACTTATATTATGCTATTACTTTCCTGCCTGTTAATACTATCGGAAATAACAGTTTGGTTACCAAAATGGTTTGATAATTCAACAACAAAATATTAGGAAATACATTATATATTTTGTGATATATATCGATAGAAAAACACAATTTTTCTTACAGATGTGTAGAACAAATTTACTAGCATTACTTACATAATATTGGGTTCATTGATGAATGTACAAAATTGAGCTAACCTTTAATAAGTGTGGTAAATAATTTTACTATGTCCTTGCGCAGATTTCCTTTGCTCAAATACAACATATAGTTTAAGATTACCTGATATAATTCATTTAATCTATTCCAACTGTCGAACAATTAACAACAAAATAGTAGTTTATGAAACTGACGATAAAGAGGGGTATTAAAACACGAGTGTGTGTTTAAAAACCGAGCCGTAGGCGAGGTTTTTAATAGTATCACACGAGTGTTTTAATACCTAGTTATGTGCAGTTTCATACACTACTTTATCTACACTCATACATTTGGGATTGAACCTACTAAATAAACGATCAACGTTAGAAAAGAGAGAGAGACTTTGTTTGTATTAGCAAGGTACCTACCTTGTAATAAGTCAATTCCTTAGCTGCATCTAAACTAAAATATCGGGCAGAGTAAATATTTTTTCACATTTTAAAGCAAGAATAAAAAAACCTACAAAATTCAGTAAGTATAACAAAATGTAAAAATTGAAATCAAAACTTTATCGGAAATGCTTGGCGCGCATTCCATTAGAAAAAAAAACATCAGTGCATTTCAACAAAAGAACTAATCGCACTAAAGTCATCGATTACCATAGAGTTCATTTTAATCATGAAAAATATGTGGGAAAATATCGTTGTTTTTTTTTAATGTTACGGCACTGCCTTCTTTTTGGATTTGCCCTGTATCGTAATGAGAAAAAAAGTTATTTTATGATGCAGTTGACTGCATCGTAATGAGTTTATTTTTTAATTTTACCTATCCACGAAAATAAAGTACGTATTTATATTACCTTTTTTGAATTCATATTTGGAACATTACGTTGTGAGTGTAGATAAAATACATTGACTGCCTATTTTCAGAATACAAAAAATATAAAATCAATGGGAACAATACTTACAATTAATTATAAACAGTTCATTGTTTAGTTCAATTATAAAACATCTCTTCTTAATTTGACGTAAACCATCTTACAATTACTTTTTATTTTTTGTCAAGAAGAACCGCTTTTATACACAGCGTATAATATAAAAATTTCGTAATCATTTCATAATTGTAAAAAAAATATATATATAAAAATGAAATAAAAACTATTTTCTAATATTATTAGAATGCTGAAATTACATCTAATGATAGTGAAAAAGATTCGTGTTATCACATCACCAAATTGTAGCAATCGACGTGCGCCGATACCCATTACCTATAGCTATAACATAAATGTTATTAGAGACATTCCACGTAATACGGGATGGTTGATGACTCCACCATCTCTCCAAGATGTTTAAACAAATACTTTATCATCGATTAATGATAATTATAGGTACTGAGTTTTCCGACCGTATGTACCATCTTTGATAAATGTAATAAAACATGCAGAATTATATTAAATTTGAATAGCATTTTTTTAAATTTATGAGACACAAGAGATGATATTTCCTTTTTTCTTATACTCGTAAAATACTCTCAACATCTTCAAGTAGTCTATATACTAATATCGAAGGACGAATCCGAGTATAATTGATGATTAAACGAACTTACCTGTAAGTGAAGTTCAATCATAATTATACGAAGGATTCGTCCGAAGATATTAGTATAGTGTCCCACCCTCCCTACTGATTGATTGTAAACTACAATATTCACTCTTTGAGGAAACATCATACGATTTGGACTCTGAACTAAATGAAGTGTTGGCGCCAAGTAGTGACGGGGAGGACTCAAACCGGAAATGTCAAATCTGTCATTTTGAAGTCAAAACCTTCTCTTTTTAGGGTTTTTAGGTTATTACTCTAAAATAACGTGCTAAGTGGTGATAGTACACGAGCGGTACTACAAGTAGTCTATATACTAATATCTTCGGACGAATCCTTCTTATAATTATGATTGAACTTCACTTACAGGTAAGTTCGTTTAATCATCAATTATATTGCTCATGTTAGGACAAAATTATTTAGCGAAAATGTTATTCATTAAAATATGCCAAAAACACTGTTTCGGAGAACAATTTAGCATTTTTCTCGTTTTTCCAGAACATGAAATTTTCATATACTTTCATATATTTTTCTTTTGATTTCGCAGGAAGCAGGTTTTCCATTGCAAATTTAGCTTCCGATCTTACATCTGATGGAGTGCAGTCAATGTTCATTTCATTTTCACTTTCAGAATCATCGGAACTCATTTTAATAATTTTTTATTAACAAAATAACAACGAACTCCGCTTTACCGCCATTTTTTTATTTTATTTTACAGTTTGTGCCGAAAGGTAAACGCATCTGTGGCTTTACAGCCACGAGAACGCAATGTGTACGATTGATGAAAGAGTTCTAAATTCAAACAGCACACCGTTTCATACAACATTGCCGGCGCGCTCTTCGTTCCAAATTCAAAGAACGCGCCGGGAAGTGATTTAGGTTTTGCATACGTAAATATGATACTTCGCGTGTTCTTTATTCAAAAGTAATGACAATATTTCCGCGCATGTTTAAGAAAATAACCTTTTAATAATATTAAGTAACTATTTCTCATTCTAAAAAGCATAAAACATCTATATGTTACCGATTTAGATATCGTAATAATCTGAATATTCTGAACAAAGATCAAAAAATTCCCCATGCCTACGGTTTGAACGCTCAAAACAAAGAAACTATCGTATTTATTAACACGCACCGAATATAAAAACATTCTTGTGGATAGGCTTAACAACTTATTAGAACAGTCGGAACATAAATAAACATTCTATGGTGGTAAAAAAAGTGCTCAAATGTAACCTGACGAAAAGCGCGCGCTCGCGGCGCAGAGGCGGATCAGATGACCATCCCCGGATATTTTTTGCAGAACAGGTGAGTGGGTAGATGTATATTTAACAATATTCAACGAAGGTGCCTAACTTCAAAGCGCTTACTAGTAAACTACCTATGTTCAAATGATGTCAGAACTTAAAAGTAATGCAATATTATCCCGTATTCTTCTCCGAGATTTAATTTGTTACAAAGTAGTAGCTCTGCTATACGCTCGCACTCTATCGCACGTCTTCAGCGCTATAGGGAGAGAAAGAGAAAGCAATAGGCACCCCCTCTCTTGGTTGGACGTTGCTTGGGGGATGAACGTTGCTCACGTCCGCAGGAGATTGCCCCAAAAACCCTGCACGTGTCCCCTGGGTAGCGCTAAACGAGCAACAAAACCACGGCGATTTTGTAGGATTTTTCTGAAACACATTAGAATATAACCAAAATGCCCCAAAACAACCGAAGATGCCAGTCGCAGAACCAATTTGCCAACGGCTCTTCTCAGAGCCAACAGACAAAAGATGTTGGACCATCAGTCCGCATCTGCCAGCTAAACATTGAAGGCATAAGCCGTGCAAAGTGCGACTATTTATCTAGAATTTTGACAAAACATAAAATAGACGTGGTCTGCATTCAGGAAACACACACCAAAGATGATCTAGATCTAACCAATAGAGGTTCAATTCCGGGCTATTCTGTCGTTACAGCGGTGCATCATCCTAAGTATGGCATAGCCACTTACGCAAGATCTGACCTGCGAGAAGTCCAGATGTTACAGGCAGGCATTAAAGACACAGTCCTCACATCTACGGTGCAGCTGCGTGACCTACAGATTATGAACATCTACAAGCCCCCTCTAACGTCCTGGCCGGTCGAAGTCCTCCCAAATCTTAGCCACCCAAGCATATTTTGTGGTGACTTCAACAGTCACCATGTCAACTGGCGCTACAAAGCTACAGACTCAAACGGCGCAGCTTTGGCCAACTGGGCGGACCTGTCTGATTTGCATCTCGTCTTCGACGCTAAAGATAAGGGCACATTTGTGTCAGCCAGATGGAACCAGGAATACAACCCAGATCTGACATTCGTCAGTAGAGACTGTTTGGACCAACCTCTTCCTGCCTCTCGCACAGTCTTGCCAAGCTTTCCAAACAGCCAACACAGACCCATCATACTAGATACTGGCATCAAGATTCCACTCATAAACTCCATGAAAATGCCGCGCTGGAATTTTAACAAGGCCAACTGGGAGAGTTTTCGGAAAAGGCTTGACAATGATTTGGAGGCTAACCAGCTCGAACCGCAACCTGGTAACTATAAAAAGTTCGTTGGACTTGTTATCGCAGCGGCTAAGGCTACTGTACCTAGAGGATACAGGAAAGAGTATATCCCCGGTTGGAATACGCAGAGCGAAGAGCTATACGGAGAATACCAAGCTTCCGGTAACCACGAAACTGGAGCCCAACTATTAAAGGCCCTGGACGACTATAGGAAGGACAAGTGGACGGAGACAGTCGAGAGCATGGATTTTAAGTACTCGAGTAGAAAGGCTTGGAGAGTACTGAACCGCCTGACGGGTAAGAAGAGTTCCAATCAAACATTCAATAAGCTGCATCCAGATGCCATAGCCAATAGAATGGTCGACCTTACTAGGGCAAAAAGAGATCCGTGTGCTACAAGACTCATCCGGAAGCAGCTAACATTACTGAAACGCAGCACACCCGCAAATAAGCATTTTACCCGCTCTTTTCTCGTCCCAGAAACGCTCGATGCCATTAAGCAACTGAAACCAGGTAAAGCAGCCGGCCCAGATGGGATATACAATGAATTCATCCGCAACATGGGCCCCCTAGCCGTGAGCTGGCTTGCTGCTCTCTTCTCAAACATCTTGATTAAAAACCAACTGCCTATCGAGTTCAAGCTGTCCAAAGTCATAGCACTACTGAAGCCTGGAAAAAGCGAACAACTTCCGGAAAACTACCGCCCAATCGCCCTACTAAGCTGCATGTACAAGCTGCTGGAGCGACTTCTACTTACGCGTATTGCTCCACTCATTGATGCTGCGGTCCCCCAAGAACAAGCAGGGTTCCGACAAGGGCGTAGCTGCGCTGACCAGGTGCTGGCTCTAACTACACATATCGAAGATGGGTTCCAAAAACAACTTAAGTCCACAGCGGTTTTCATCGATCTTACGGCCGCCTACGACACGGTGTGGAGACATGGACTCATCTTCAAACTTCTATCTGTTATACCTAGTAAGGAGGTAGCAGCTTTAATAGCCAATATGCTGAGTGAGAGACAGATTGAAGTATACCTAGGAGATGCCAAAAGCAAGCGTAGAAAATTAAACAACGGTCTGCCACAGGGTTCGGTACTGGCTCCCCTACTTTTCAACTTATATATTCACGACTTACCCGAAACCAAAGCCAGGAAGTTTATATATGCTGACGACATTGCGTTGGTGGCTCGGAGTCGAGAGTTTGGGGAGGCAGAGGATGTCTTGACGGCGGATCTTAACACTATGTCGAGTTTCTTTTCCTCCTGGAGGCTAATACCTAGTGCAAGTAAAACAGAGGTTTCTTGTTTTCACCTGAACAACAAACATGCCAATTATCAACCGACTGTGAAATTCCAGGGTGAAAATCTCAAGTATAACTCCCACCCAAAGTATCTCGGCGTCACTTTGGATAGGTCCCTTACTTACAGTGATCACCTTACTAAAACCTCTCTGAAGATAGCCACACGCAACAACATCCTGCATAAGCTTAGTGGCACATCATGGGGCGCATCTACCGATGTCCTCCGAACAACAGCGCTTGGTCTCGTGTATTCTGCAGCAGAATACTGTGCGCCTGTATGGTGCGGAAGCGCACATGTGCACAAAGTAGACACGAGACTAAATGATGCAATGAGGTACATTTCAGGTACTATCAAATCCACACCGACTCACTGGCTGCCTGTCTTGAGTCACATTGCTCCACCTCACCTACGAAGAAAACGCGCTCTCGCGAGGGAAGCTCAAAAGATATTTGATCGACCTGATTTGCCAGCCCATCGAGAGTTCACTGAACCGCCACCGTAGCGACTTAAATCACGCCGACCAACAAGCGAAGCTGCCAGAAAGCTGAGGGCCGACGACTTCGCGCTGGAGCAATCCTGGAAGAACGAGTGGACGGAAGTGACTGCCGGCCATCGCAACACATTTCCAGACCCAACCCAAAAACCTAGAGGCTTCTCCCTACAGAGGAAACACTGGTGCCGCCTCAATAGAATCCGCACGGGACACGGCAGGTGTAACTTCATGAAACATAAGTGGGGATGGATAGATAATCCGTTGTGTGACTGCGGCCTTGAGGACCAGACTACCCAACATATTGTGGAGCGATGTCCAAAGCGCCATTTCCCAGGCGATCCACGGGAACTCTACGAGGACCTGACACCAGCAGCTATAGACTGGTTGCGTGACCTGGATGTGGACCTATAATAATAACCAACCTACAACTTAATTACGCCATACGATTAAATAAACCCCCTCTCTGCCTCCGACCAGCGCTGCCTGCCGCCGCGTCAACCTCATTCTTTGTTGCGCGCGCGCGCAAGACGCACGTCGGTCGTCACAAAAATATAACTTTTTTGTTTAACTATAGTCTTAAAATCAGTGAAATTATAAACGTGAATTAATTCGTGAAAAACGGTAAAATGCCGTCACTATGCAAGTGATACGAATGTTGAAGGTAGACTCACAATTTATATTTTCTCTTAGTGATGAAAAGTATGCAAAGGCAAACTGCCTTATATTTGCCTCGAGTCAATACGAGATATTGACCAATGTTACATTTTTCCCGAGCCAATACGTGATATTGGCCAGTGAATTTTTTTTCCCGAGTCAATACGAGATATTGACCAGTGATACTTTTATGCGTTAATACGAGATATTAACCATCATTTTACAATAAACTGCCGAATACTTGCCTCGAGTCAATACGACCTGCTTTTGTGAGTTAATGTCTTCGGACGAATCCTTCGTAAATTATGATTGAACTCAACTTACAGGTAAGTTTGTTTAATCATTATTAACCGCTTCATATTTTACAAAATATGAATAGATTTGCTGGTGTTAACTGCAAATATTTGCTTTGAGTCAATACGACATACTTGCTTTTATGAGATATTTTTTCCCGAGTCAATACGTGATATTGACCAGTGATAAGTACTATTATGAGCTAATTAATTATTAACCGTAATTTTATAAAACATATATACCTAGATTTGCTGACGTAAACTGCAGATTATTTACTTTAAGTCAATACGAGATACTTCTATGTGTTAATAAGAGATATTAACCGTTATTTTACAAATATTAATAAGATATTTGCTATCAAAAATGAAGGCCTAATAATCTTTTTTGTGAAACATCAAAATTGTTGTCACTGATACAGGTATGTACAAGTACTTTTAAATGTTTCGGTTTTCTCGAACAACATTATAAAACAAAATTCTGATTCCTTCTTATTTTTTCTTCGAGAAAAATCAGCAATGATTTTGAACATCAAAATACACTCCCACAAGTGTTAAAGGTGCCCCTTATGGTCAGTAAAATAAAAAAAAAAACATTACCGGCAAATTCATCTCCGATTCGTTGAAAATGAATCATGCTATTATCATGTATTATGCCACTACTGAAAATCGCTTGAATAGTATCTTTAAAGACCGTCAGCGTGACGACACCTACTGCTCAGTTCTCTCTAAACTTGGGGTCTGCCACAACAACCACAACCATATCTTGGAACACAAGCAGTTGAGCCGAGGTGACGGACAGCAATCAGCAGGGCCAGTTTAACGTGTTTCATCAGCTTTGCGGCACCTACCTGCAGCTTCCAGCTCCAATGGCTACCCGTGATCACCACCGTCGGCACCGTCGCGCTACCGGATCAGAACAAAAGGTCTGTACCTTGTCTCTATTTTTAGCTGGTCAGCTAAAATACGTTCTCGATTCGAGTAAAAACTATCAAACGACCGTTATGTGCTTAAAGGTGTGTCCCCACTTAGGCCGCGCTCCGCGCTCCGCGCTCCACGAACCTCGGAGCGCGCTCCGAATTTGCGATCCGACACGGAGCGCGGAGCGCGGTTCGCGGAGCGCGGAGCGCGGAGCGCGGAGCGCAGGGGCTATTACGAAAAGTTTAATGCGCAGGGGTCTATTACGAGAAGTTTAAAACGAAGCACGGACGCAGCTGCGTCCGTGCTTCGTTTTGATTGTTTCCTATTACAAATCACTTTCAAGTATATGGGCTACGATAGCCAAATTCAAAATGTTTGTTGTAATTTTCAATTTATTTTGGACCTTGTCTTGACAATGAAGGCTTACATTTTACGTTACTATGGAGTATGGTTGTCTTTTTGTTTATGGGCCGATTTGACCGTTTTCGGTGAAACTCGGTTTTTGGTGTTATTTTGACAAAAACATAGCAACGCAATGTTAAAAATATAAAAAATCCAGGATAACGGGCAACTTTTTTGCTTGGTAGCCAATTTCTATGAAACTCGGTTTTTGTTACTGCTTTAACAAGAAAACAGCAACGCAATATTAAAAATACAAAAATCCAAGATGGCGGCCAACTTTTCTGTTTGTGGGCCGATTTCGATGAAACTCGATTTTTGGTACTATTTTGACAAGAAAACAGCAACGCAATGTTAAAAATAGCAAAAATTCCAAGATGGCGGCCAACTTTGTTGTTTGAGGGCCGATTTCGATGAAACTCGATTTTTGGGTACCATTTCAAAAATAAAACAGCAACGTAATAATAAAAATTGAAAAAATCCAAGATGGCGGCCAACTTTTTTGTTTTTGGGCCGATTTCGATGAAACTCGGTTTTGGGTACTATTTCAAAAATAAAACAGCAACGCAATAATAAAAATTGTAAAAAATCCAAGATGGCGGCCAACTTTTTGTTTTTAGGCCGATTTCGATGAAACTCGGTTTTGGGTACTATTTCGAAAATAAATGAGCAACGCAATAATGAAAATTGAAAAAAATTCAAGATGGCGGCCAACTTTTTTGTTTTTGGGCCGATTTCGATGAAACTCGGTTTTTGGTACTATTTCGAAAATAAAACAGCAACGCAATAATAAAAATTGAAAAAATCCAAGATGGCGGCCAACTTTTTCTTTTTGCGCCGATTATGATAGAACTCGGTTTTTAGTACTAGTTCAACAAGAAAACAGCAACGCAATAATAAAAATATAAAATATCCAAGATGGCGGCCAACTTTTTTGTTTTTGGGCTAATTTCGATGAAACTCGGTTTTTAGTACTATTTCGACAAAAAAACAGCAACGCAATAATAAAAATTGAAAAAAAATCCAAAATGGCGGCCATCTTTTTTGTTTTTGGGCCGATTTCGATGAAACTCGATTTTTGGTACTATTTCGTCAGTAAAACACCAACGCAATAATAAAATATAAAAAAAATCCAAAGTGGTGGCCAACTTTTTTGTTTTTGGGCCGATTTCGATGAAACTCGATTTTTGGTACTATTTCGACAATAAAAGAGCAACGCAATAATAAAAATATAAAAAATCCAAGATTGCGGCCAGCTTTTTTGTTTGTGGTCCGATTTAAATAAAACTCGGTTTTTGTTACTATTTTGATAAGAAAATAGCAACGCAATAATAATAAAAAATCCAAGATGGCGGCCAATTTTTTGTTTGTGGTCCAATTTAAATAAAACTCGGTTTTTGTTTCTATTTTGACAAGAAAACAGCAACGCAATAATAAAAATATTAAAAATTCCAGGATGCGGCCAAATTGTTTAATTGTTTTACTTTTTTTTTACAACCGAGTTACATCAAAATCAAACCAAAATCAAAGTCAAGTAAGTTCGCAGTCATCTTGACCTTTTGTCATTGTTTACATTGCGTTATTCTTGTCCTTTATGGGAGAAATTAAGTTTGGGTATTATTTAAGAGCCCGTTACGATTTTGCCGCTGACTGCAGCTCTCTCGCTCGCACATTTCATGTTTTCTCAAGATTTCTTAAATCTGAGTGCGTAAATGAAAAATATGTCTCGGCCACTTTTCGCAATATAAGATTACAGACATTTTAAAATATATTCCAGTTTTTTGTTGATAAAGTACAAAAAGTTATCGTTTCTAACAGTTATTTGAACTGACAAATACGATAACTTTTTGTACTTCAGCAACTCGAAACTGAAATATATGTTGAAATGTCCGTAATCTTATATTGCGAAAAGTGGCCGAGACACATTTTTCATTTACGCACTCAGATTTACAAAATCTTGAGAAAACATGAAATGTGCGAGCGAAAGAGCGGCAGTCAGCGGCAAAATCGGTACGGAGCCTTAATCGGGTTAAAGTACAGTCAGCGTTAAATTGATTTGAGCGTCTAGAGTAGCCAAAATGATCTGAAAACAAAAAAAATAACAGATCTCGTGCCTCTCACGACCTTCTGGTACATTGAAAATTAATTTAATGAATTTAACAAAATATTTATTTTTATTCCATTCTTATAGATTTTAATATTTTATTGAAAGGTGACTTATTTTATTGATTTTTTCTAAAAAATTAAAAACCTTTTCTGAAATAACCTAATAAAAAATAATCAAAATTAAATTCAGCATGCGAGACTCTCGCGCCGACTTTATCATCACTCGAATGTGCTACAACAACCCTCATTTTATTGCAATTGTAAACTATGTTTCCCTTTTTTTTATTTATTTATCCTTACATACAGGGTCATTTTTGGACCCCTTTTAAAATTTTGTCAGGTCATTCTATAACAGCGGTACAATCAATTTATGAAGTAAAACAAAAACATTTTTTTTACATTTTTACCCCAAACTTTTCCCTACACAAATTGAAATTGTTGTCACCGTTTGCGCGTCGCACGGCCTTCCCCCGCTCGCGTCCCGTTCGTGACGGTGAGCGTGCGCGCCTAGATTTTTAGCATATAAAAAGTGGCTGAAAACTGAGAATTTAAAAAGAAATAAATTAGAATTATCTCACCTAATTTCTTTTTATTACTTCCTTGAACTTATATTTGATTTTGTAAAGGGGTCGCAAAATTACCCTGTATAATAAAACAGTAAAAAAGTGTGTCTGCTGTACATTACATATATTTCAAAAAAAAATATGTGGGACGATGGAGACATAGTAATAGAGTAAGAATTTAGAAAAAAAGTGTGTCTGTTTGTCTGTTTGAACACGCTAATCTCAGGAAATACTGAACGGATTTGAATGAATCTTTTTTTGTAATATAGCTGTTAAGCCTGGGTATAGTTTAAAGTATAATGATTTTGGAAATTGGAACACCTGATGCAGTACCATAATGGTCCAGCTAAACTATACAAAATACAAAAATGACACCTTAACAAAAGTTGTTCAGCCTGATGAGCATTTTTTGTTGAGATATAAAAATCTAAGATCTGGAACACCTGATGCAGAACCATAATGGTACAGCTAAACTATACAAAATATAAAAATGACACCTTAGCAAAAGTTGTTCAGCCTGATGAGCATTTTATGTTGAGGTAAAAAAATCGAAGATCTGGAATACCTGGATGACCTTATATGAATACGCCGGAGTAATAATGTCCACGCGTACGAAGTCGCAGGCATCAGCTAGTCAAAAATAAAACATTACATTAGTGTTACACGCACCAAAAATCACGTATATTTGTCCGGTGCGGATTGATTTGATGCTAGTACGTATGACAACATTAGGTAGGTAAGTACTATTATACTATTACTTAGGTAGGTAAGTACAAAGAGAATGTAAAAAAACTAGCGTTTTACGTAAAGATATTTTAGAACTGACAAAAAACATCGAGTTACTCACTTACTAGTCTAACTACAAGTGCAGATTACATAATACTATAGAAACAGGTAAAGACTATAACATTTATCTATAACAAGTGAGTCGTATAGAATCAAAGGCGGCAATGTAGGGTATTTGTCAAAAATGACTTATTGATACAGCATCATTGCAAATTTTAAACGTCATCGACTGTTAATATTGTTAATATTAAGGTTTTAACATTTTTCATTATTTTTTATCTTTAAATCAAATGGACAATGCAACATTGGCCCAATTTTTTTAAAGGTATGGTACAGGAATGAAACTTGTTTCCAAGTAAGTATAAATTTTATCATTAGGGTTGACTTTTACTATGGCACCAAAAAATCTTAGGTGCCACTAACGCCAGAAAAAAATCGTTCATATTTTTTTTGGCTTCAGTGCAGTTGTAACTTTTTTTCACCAGGATAGATATTTTAGTGCCTTAGTAAAAGTCAGCCCTAATGATACTATCGATATTTCGAAATAAGTTTCATTCCTGTACCATACTTTTCAAGATCTGTCTATTGGGCAAAGCCAGATGACGAAGCTAAAAACTGACGACGGACGCATCATCTCAGCGAAGCCTAAAATCCTGAGGGAGATCGATAGTTTCTATGGGCAGTTATATTCCACGCAGACACCTGTTGAAAGCAAGGCTAAAGACCCCAGAGCCAAGCTTACCCGACACTATACCCAAGATACTTCGGACGTCAGCATGCACGAGATTAGTATGGCTCTCAAACAGCTGAAAAACAAAAAGGCGGCGGGTGACGACGGAATCACTACAGAACTTCTGAGAGCGGGTGGTAAGCCGATACTTAAAGTCCTCCAGAAGCTTTAAATTTTCATCAAAATTAGCCCAAAAACAAAAAAGTTGGCCGCCATCTTGGATATTTAATATTTTTATCATTGTGTTGCTGTTTTATTGTCGAAATAGTTCCAAAAAACAAGTTTCATCGAAACCGGCCCAAAAACAAAAAGTTGGCCGCCATCTTGGATATTTTATATTTTTATTATTGCGTTGCTGTTTATTTGTCGAAATAGTACTAAAAATCGAGTTTCATCGAAATCGGCCCAAAAACAAAAAAGTTGGCCGCCATCTTGGATTGTTTTTCAATTTTTATCTTGGATATTTTATATTTTTATTATTGCGTTGCTGTTTTTTTGTCGAAATAGTACTAAAAACCGAGTTTCATCGAAATTAGCCCAAAAACAAAAAAGTTGGCCGCCATCTTGGATATTTTATATTTTTATTATTGCGTTGCTGTTTCATTTTCGAAATAGTACCCAAAGCCGAGTTTCATCGAAATCGGCCCAAAAACAAAAAAGTTGGCCGCCATCTTGGATATTTTATATTTTTATTATTGCGTTGCTGTTTTATTGTCGAAATAGTTCCAAAAACAATTTTCATCGAAACCGGCCCAAAAACAAAAAAGTTGGCCGCCATCTTGGATATTTTATATTTTTATTATTGCGTTGCTGTTTTTTTGTCGAAATAGTACTAAAAACCGAGTTTCATCGAAATTAGCCCAAAAACAAAAAAGTTGGCCGCCATCTTGGATATTTTATATTTTTATTATTGCGTTGCTGTTTTCTTGTCGAAATAGTACTAAAAACCGAGTTCTATCAAAATCGGCCCAAAAACAAAAAAGTTGGCCGCCATCTTGGATTTTTTCAATTTTTATTATTGCGTTGCTGTTTTATTTTCGAAATAGTACCCAAAGCCGAGTTTCATCGAAATCGGCCCAAAAACAAAAAAGTTGGCCGCCATCTTGGATATTTTATATTTTTATTATTGCGTTGCTGTTTTCTTGTCGAAATAGTACTAAAAACCGAGTTTCATTGAAATCGGCCCAAAAACAAAAAAGTTGGCCGCCATCTTGAATTTTTTTTCAATTTTTATTATTGCGTTGCTGTTTTATTTTCGAAATAGTACCCAAAACCGAGTTTCATCGAAATCGGCCCAAAAACAAAAAAGTTGGCCGGTATCTTGGAATTTTTATATTTTTGAATATATCGTTGCTTTTTCCTTGTCAAAATAAAAAGAAAAAACTGAGTTTCATTGAAATCGGCCCACAAATAAAAAAGTTGACCGCCATCTTGGATTTTTGCTATTATTAACATTGCGTTGCTGTTTTCTTGTCAAAATAGTACCAAAAATCGAGTTTCATTGTAATCGGCCCACAAACAGAAAAGTTGGCCGCCATCTTGGATTTTTGTATTTTTAACATTGCGTTGCTGTTTTCTTGTTAAAGCAGTAACAAAAACCGAGTTTCATAGAAATTGGCTACCAAGCAAAAAAGTTGCCCGCTATCCTGGATTTTTTATATTTTTAACATTGCGTTGCTATTTTTTTGTCAAAATAACACCAAAAACCGAGTTTCACCGAAAACGGTCAAATCGGCCCATAAACAAAAAACATAACCATACTCCATAGTAACGTAAAATGTAAGTACTTTTTTAGAAACGACTTCTGGCAACACTAGAAATTGTGGAATTTGCATTCCGGAATTCAGATATCAAGAAAATACTGTGATCCATGATTCCACTAGCCTACACACCTTAGAGAAGTGAAGTAAGTTGTTTGGTTGACACAAATTTTTATCAACGCCATCTATCGAGCCAACAGTTTTTTTTTTCATTACGAAAAGCCTATTGTCAAGACAAGGTCCAAAATAAATTGAAAATTTTTGACACTTTGTATAACCTGATGTGCTGCTGACTGTACATAGGCATGATTGTTAATTCAAAGTTTTACCCCTTCTTTTCCACTCATTATTAATTACACAATAATAATACTGTGGAGACAAAAGTACTTAATAATTAAGTTTATATGAATAAAGCTTATTTGATTACGGGATCGGAGCGCGGAGCGTGGAGCGCGGAGCGCGGAGCGCGGAGCGTGGAGCAGACGGAGTTCGCGCGTCCACATATGCTCCGCCTAGGAAGTAGTGGCAAAAGGTCAAAATTTTTCATTAGATGAATTCACTTGGCACATATTTAGCTTAGGTAAAACTGAGCTGATTTAGCCCGGTAGCCATCCTCCCCCCCTTGGCAGGTAGTGGGGGGTGATATTCAAAGTTTCACGCCGCCGCACTTCAGACAAAAAATCATATCTCCTTCAATATACCTATCACCTCGACTGTGGTATCATTTTATGATAAATTAGGGATAGGGGACTCATTTTTGAGACATTTCATGTACAGTTTCATAGAAAAAAGGTAAAATATAACGGATAGTATCAAAATCTCTTTGCTATTTTTTTTATTTAAGAGCCAGTATCTTCGAAAATACTAATTTTGTGCAAAGAAAAAAAATATTGTATTAAAGCAAATTTATCCAGCTTTTAAAAAATATATACTTTATATATAGGTATCGTACAATGTCTATCTGAAAAAAAATCGAACATGGTATGCGACGGTGTTTCCCAACGTTTCCAAGAGCCAGTATTAGATGTTTTATTTCATGCAAAATGTATAGAACACAAACTTAACTCTGTAGCAAGCATAAAGAAATTCATTTTTGAGTCATTTAATTTTATAGACATTGAAAAAAAAATATATTGCTAAAAGTATCAAAAAAATGTTTTGCTATTATTTTTATTCAACAGTCAGTATCTTTAAAAATACTAATTTTGTGCAGAGAAAAAAAAATTTGACTTAAAGTACACTTATTCAGCTTTAAAAATATGTATACTTTAAATAAAGTTATCTTACAATGTCTCTCTGAAAAAAATCGAACACAGTATGTGACAGTGTTGCCAAGAATTTCCAACTGCAAATATAAGTTGGTTTTTTCATACAAAATGTATAGAATACAAACTTAACTTTGGTATATTTTGTCGCTTATGTTCTTACGGTCTTACAATCTCTCTCAACTATCCTACGGTCTAATACATACTTAGATCTTTTTGTGGAAGTCATAACGACTATAGAAAAAATTAGACATACGTGTTCTGAGTACGAGCAAGTCATAAAACGACGACGCGACGTGGCGTCAAAAGATTAGGTCTCAAAACGACCCAGGTAGGAAAATATTCTACCAAATTAAGTCTAAAGTGCAAATAATGTTTAAATTATAATTATTAGGTACCCCAAGGACCTAGGCATATAAATATATCGTAAAAATGAAACTATTGTTGCATTAAGTATTTTTATACACTTTTGAGCTGAAAAAAATGATTAACAGGCTTATTTTCATACAAACGAGGTAACTTTAAAGCTTTGGTTCTCCGCTCAGGATTAAACGAGATGTTATTTGATGATGGCAGTTTAAAGAATGGATGGCGGAGACTTATAATGCTAAAGAAATCGAACGGATTAGATAAGTCATTTAGCTCAGGGTTGAACTTAAAAAAATATCAAGCGAAAATTTTTAAGTATGGAAAATGTAACACTCAACACTCTAGACGGTCTCTGGTGTAAACGACTCTTCTGATCCGTTGGGTTTCTTTTGCGATCTGTGCCTTCTCCATTCACTCTTTAAATTGCCATCATCACATAATACCCCGTTTAATCTTGGGCGGAGAACCAAAGCTTTAAAATTACCTTGTTTGTATGAAATAGGGCTGTTGTTCCATTTTTCTGCTCACGAGTGTATAAAAATACTCAATGCAACAGTAGTTTTATCTTTACGATATATTTGTATACCTAGGTTCTTAGGGTACCTACGTATTATGATTTAAACACTTTTTGCACTGTAAACTTAATATGGTAGGATAGGACGTTTTCCTACCTGATCGTTTTGAGCTGATCTTTTGACGCCACGTCGCGTCGACGTTTTGTGACTTCCTCATTCTGAGATCAAGTCTGTCTATTTTTTTCAACTGTCGTTATGACTTCCTCAAAAAATTTAAGTATAAATTAGACTGTACGATAGCTGAGAGAGACTATAAGACCGTAGAAACATAAACATCAATTGGCCGCAAAGTTAAGTTTGTACTCTATACAATTTGTATGAAAAACCAACTTAACTTGAAATTAAAGACGTTTGGAAACACCTTCGCATACAATGTTCGATTTTTGTCAGATAGATATTGTATGATAACTATATATAAGTTTGTATGTATTTAAAGCTGAATAAATGTACTTTAAGATAGTATTTTTTTCCTTTGCATAAAATTTGAATTTTCAAAGATACCAACTGTTGAATAAAAAAAATAGCAAACTGATTTTGATAATGTCGTCAATATAGTAAAATATATCACTTTTTTTCTATGAAACTGTACATTAAATGTCTCAAAAATGGCTTCCTCATCCTTGATTTATCACATTATGATACCACTCTCAAGGTGGTAGGTATATTAAAGGAGATATGATTTTTTTTCTGAAGTGCGGCGGCGCGAAACTTTGAATGCCACCCCCCCTTACCTGCCAAGGGGGGGCGGATGGCTACCGGGCTAAATCAGATCAGTTTTACCTAAGCTACATATGTGCCAAGTGAATTCATCTAATGACAAATTTTGACCTCGCCATACATGAGTGCCACTACTGACCTAACTACGAGGTTCGCGGAGCGCGGAGCGCGGAGCGCGGCCCAAGTGGGGACACACCCAAAGGTTATTTTCCAATACTAATCCTAAGTATTCAGTTAGTTAAATTAAAAAATAAACAAATATATTTTATTTTCTTTACAAAAGAAAATAGAACATGTGGGTACTTTCTGAACATTTTATGGAGGATGTTAGAACGATTTAACTCATAACAGGTGTCCTGATAATGTCATGGCACAACTATTAGTCCTTGAGAACGGTTGCTTTCACGCACAGCTCAAAAAGTATTTAATACTAGCGGCCGCCCGCGGCTTCACCAAGGAAATGTTTCTTGCAATCCCTCAGGAACAATATTATCCTTTCGGGATTAAAGGTACCGTATGTCCTTCTCTGTAACCCAGACAACGTGTATAAAAATTTCATGATGATCTGTTCAGTGGTTGAGACGTGAGGGTGTAACAAACAAACAAACAAAAGGACTTTTGCATTTTTAATATTAGTAAGGATGTTATTAAGACAATAAATTTCATGAGTTTTGGGTCTTATTCTTTGGCTTTTTCACAGCACTACACAGAATCATCATCTTTACTAAATTTTTAAACCAATAATTTTAACCCATTAATTACAGGCTTCAAGGCCCTATTAAGATGACACTTATGTCTGGGTATTAATTACCAAAATTTCTCAATTTTTCAAGTATATTTAAGATCCTCATTAACTATCAAGAAAGTCCCATTACTCCCAGCCAAACATGTAAATTCTTTGGCCTTGTATTGAATTTCTAAAATTAGTAGTATATTGACAAATAAGTACAAACAAAATATTTTTAGAAGAAGTTATTAAAATCAAATAAAATACATTTTAGTGACTTTGTCAGATACTTGGGAACTATTACAGCAGTTTGTACTGCGGTAGCTTTACTATTTTAACACTTAAAATTTTAATATTGGACAAGCTTAAGGCTTGTACATATTGAGCATAAATGTTTCACTATTTAAAATAATTAATATAATAATTACGTATTATATCGTACTATGTACCTTGTCAACTTTGTATTGTATGGTTGAAAAATAATATTTGTTTTCCTGATACGTTTAAATCAATATGATAAACGAATAGTTTTCAATACTTTCTCCGTTGCTTTGACAATGGACTGCGCAGCAGCCGGTCAAAGTGAGACAATATAAGATTTTGCACAAACGAGGAATAATTGCTGCTCATTAATGACCTGGATCTGCTTTTTTGTTATAAAATTTTTCGCATGCCGTGCGTATACTAGCACCGATGGGCTGCTACCCAATGGGCGGCGCCTACCACTGCGGCTGCGCTGGATATAGCTGGGACGCGCACCACGCCGTCTGTCTGCAGGTGCCTATACTGAAGTTTTTTGTTGTATATTAATAACACCACTGCCATTTCATAAATGAATCGAATTAGTGGTGTTCATTGCTTGCAACTAAATCAAATTGCTAAATTGCTCGCGAGAAATGGCAATGTTATGATTAACAATAGGCGTAATAACGCCACCCCAGCTTTCTTTTTCCTTACTTATTAAAAAAAAAACTTATTTTATTGTACATGACAAAGCCAAATGACATAATAGCTATCACAGACATGGTTTCTCAATGAAATAAAATAAAAAATAAAAGTTTTTTATTTTCTGCAATTACACAATACATTAAATAAACTTATATTATTAAAGCTACCTAGTAAACATAATAATATACTTGTGACAGGCAACTCCATTCCCTCGTTGAAACCTTAATCAACGTGCTGTTAAAGAAATAGCGATAGTAATAGTCACAACAAACGTTAATTTATTTTTATCTGTTCGCAGAAAGAAACATCATCCTCGCTGTCAGTTTTCTCTGGCTGCATATTATAAGGCAAATGTTTCTTAGAAAACAAGTTCCTTAGTCAAGCGTTAGAAGCGTTTATTGATACCTTGCCTCAGTATTTGAATAATACTGCAAGCAAATCTATATTTTTATTGGAAATAGTGCCAAGAAAGAATACCTTATTTTATATAAATTAATTATTTAATAGGTTTTCTAAATAACTGCTTTCTAAACGAATCCCACTAAACAATCATTGCTCAGATATCTCCTAATTATTTTAAATCTATATCAGCGGCAATAGTAACCTAAAAAAAAAATTTTTTTTAGATAATTATGTTTGTTACACTACCGTTACATTACCGTTAGATACCGTTGGATCTTACAATAGTTTAAGATTACTTGTTGAACTTACTCCCAAATAACTTACATTTTGAACAATTAAGCACACATTGGTCACCTTGTTAGCCTTGGCTACAAGTGAATGAATACAGATCATGTACTTAATTCAATTAAGCAACTCAGTATTTTATTATATTATTTGAGGTAACACAGTAAGATTTGGCGAAATAATTTATTATTTAAAATTTAAATGACAGATGTTTAATCACATCTTCAGTAAGTCTCAACTTGTTGAACTTTCCATTCTTTGAGTTTTTATTTCTGTAATAAAATATTTGTGTTTATTTATATAAATATCTTAAATATTATCGCCCTTATGAACTAATACAAACCCCAAAAAAAAACTTATCAATGCTGCCTCGTCACAAACATTCGGCCGATTGATAAAATTTATAATGGAGGAATGTTACACCGATTTTTTTTTTAATCTCATTACCTGTTTATCATGTTGTGTAACATGTGGTTACATCGGCGTGGCAGCCAAGTTGCTGCCATTCGTGACGAAAAATTTGTTCACTTACTAGTCTGTGTGTCGAATTTTCTGTGGATGCTATTCGCAATCTGCTGTTTGGACTGGACAATCGACAACATTTGCGAGTTTCCAGGCATCGGGCTCTAATTTTGCAGAACCGACATTGTAATAAAACAATTTTTTATTATGTTGCAGTTGCAGTGCAGGAGCACTGACTTATTTTTATCTTATTTAACTAATCCTTAAAATAATTTAATGTGTGTTCACTTAACCCTTGTTTATTTATATCAACAAACAAGGGTTCCTCTAATAACATTGATATCTTCTCTAAACATCCTACTTTGTAACAAATTAAATCTCGGAGATGAAGACGGGATAATTTAATGATCAAACGAACTTACCCTAAGTGAAGTTCGATCTTAATTATCCCGTCTTCATCGAAGAGATTTAAAGTCCCAACCCTCCCTTGCTAGTTGTTTGTTCAACAACCGTATCCCTATAATAGATGGAGATATCAATGTATTTACTTACTACTCCAAACTGAATGAGGTTGACGCGGCGGCGGGCAGCGCTGGTCGGAGGCAGAGAGGGGGTGCCTATTGCTTTCTCTTTCTCTCCCTATAGCGCTGAAGACGTGCGATAGAGTGCGAGCGTATAGCAGAGCTACTACTTTGTAACAAATTAAATCTCTTCGATGAAGACGGGATAATTAAGATCGAACTTCACTTAGGGTAAGTTCGTTTGATCATTAAATTATGGTGTCATTGAGCTGATCTGATGATGGATGCGGAAGAAGGCTACAGGAACTTTATGATGAAACCCCATCGTGTTTGGGCTCGTTAGAATTGTCTTGACGAGTACTCTAATGGAAGACGAGGTCCAAGGGTCTGATGATGAAGCTGGAAGGCAATGCCATAGGAACTCAATATTGAAACAGTGCAACCTCATCGAGTTTGGGCTCGTTTGAATCGTCTTGACGAGTACTTTGTTAAGAAATAGTTTCCGGGGTTTGATAATGGAGCCGGAAGAAGTACACAGAAACTCTTTAATAAAACCACGCCACCCCATTGAGTTTTGGCTCGTTTGAATCGTCTTGACGAGTACTTTGTTGGGAAATAGTGTCCATGGATCTGATGATGGAGCCGGAAGAAGGCCATAGGATTTCTATAATAAAACCATGCAACCCCATCATGTTTCTGCTCGTTTGAATCGTCTTGAAGAGTATTATGTTGGGAAATAGTTTCCTGGGTCTGATGATGGAGCTGGAAGAAGGCCACTGGAACTCTGTAATAAAACCATGCAACTCCATCGAGTTTGAGCTTGTTTGATTCGTCTTGACGAGTGTTCCGATAGGAGATGGTATATTTTTTAGCTTTAACTCGTTAACTAAAAAGCAGAAAATAATAATATACTGAAATAAAAAACATTTTTTAAAAGCATTTTGTAAAATTGTCTTTAGCATGCGCCCCACGTTTTTAGATTTAAAACTTCTGTAGTTTTAGGGTTATAATATGAATAATTACAGAAGAGTTTATTTTATACTTTGCGTTTTAAAAACGTGTTTTTAAAAAGATTTTTTTCAGTAAATTTTATAATTCTTTCTCTTTGATACTATTCTTGAGTGAAGTTGCAGCGGATACTGGTCTATGTATTTTAATAATTATTAAGAATTATTTTTATACATTATAAGTCTGTACGGCATTAGCAAAACCCCAACAATGAAAAAGTTATGTTAAAGGATAGACCCGGGGAAATAAACCCGGGTTTGCCAGCTGGCCCGCCCATCAGGCACAGACCGCGATATGCTAATTATTTCATTTTTTGTTTCTCAGGATTAGTGACGGGCAGTTACGAGTTAATTCTTTTTTTATTATCTTATTTTAATAAACACATAAAACAGGCTTACAACAGTGTCCCACAAAACTGTTCTGGACGCGTCTGGTACACTCGCGCGAAAGACACTTGCGCGAATGCACTTGAGCGAATTGAAATTTGCGCGAATGGAAACTTGCCCAAAAGACACTTGCGCGAATGGACACTTGCGCGAAAGACACTTGCGCGAATGGACACTTACGCGAAAGACACTTGCGCGAAAGACACTTGCGCGATTGGACACTTGCGTGAATGGACACTGACATCATAACTTTTTAATTTACCGTAACTCATTACCGGTTTAAAAAATCGACGAGTTAGCTCTCCGGTTTTTATTTTTTGTGCGTGAAATGAAAAATGTTATAAGATTCGAGAGTCGAAATTAATTTCATATGTTTTGCTATCGTGCATGAATTGAAGATTCACTTCGAATGATTAAAAAATGCGTCTCCGAATTGTACAGATGTATTTAGCAGACATTTCCTGCTAAATGTTAGTGTCTCTGGTTTTTGATTCCGTTGTTATCTCAGGTAGGTACAGTCATAGACTGGACGAAAATCGTAAATATCCGCTTTCTTCACCGTTTAAACGGCATTTTGTGAACCATTTGGGCAACATGACTTTTCCGATGTAAAAAAGGCTGCTGAATTCGATTCTGAATGTTGCCAAGGCGAATTTAATTTAATTTTTTTCAAGCGTGTTTTGCTCTTAAAATGACTTGATTCAAGAAAATATCTCTATATTTGTTTACAGAAAATCCTCTATAGAATTAAAACTATGAAGATTTGCCTCAGAAAAAAAAACACTGGTAAATAGCATAGTTATTTCACTATATAGTGTAATAAATATGTAGAACATTTTTGTCCAGTAACTGTGTTAAAAAACTAATTTGCATCATGCGGCGGAATTTTCTCAGCCATTTTTTTTTAAATCCTCTACAGTATTAAAACTATTCAAATTTACCCCATTAAAAAATATTGGTGAATAGCCTAGTTATTTTACTATATAAAATAATAAACTTGTTAAACATTTTTGTTTAGTAACTGTGTTAAAAAAAATATTTTGATTCGAGTGGCGGCACTTTCTATAAATTGTTTTTTCGAAAATCCTCTACAGAATTAAAACTATGAGGATTTGCCCAAGAAAAAAAATACTGGTAAATAGCCCAGTTATCTTACTATATAAAGTAATCAACTAGTTAAAAATTTTTGTTTAGTAACTGTGTTAAAAAAATATTTTGTGTCGCACGGCGGAATTTTCTCAAATTGTTTTTTCGAAAATCATCTACAGATTGAAAACTATGAGTATTTGCCCGAGAAAAAAATACTGGTAAATAGCCCAGATATATCACTATATAGAATAATAAACTTGTTAAAATTTTTTTCACCTCTCTAACACGAAAAGGGCTCGTTTGGCGCGTAAAAACTCGCAGCAAAATCGATTATTGCTGCGAGCGTGAGGCAAAGTGCTTTTTTAATTTCTAACACCAACTTTTAAAATAATAAAGAAAAAAGAAATAAAGCGACAAGGATGAGACTTGTGAAATTGATAAGTGAGAAAAGGATAGATAGAGTGCTTTATGGTGTCATACATGGATTAAAAAGTAAAAAAATAAAATGCACGGATATACCAAGGAGTTTTAAATAAGTATTGTTAAAAAAGAAGATTGATAATTCGAAATAAAGAGTATGGACGAAATGAGGTCGCATGTATGTATGAAATAAATATAAAATAAGAAAAATTAATGAAATTTATTTACAAATTCGTGTTTAATGATAAATAAATAAATTAATAAGATGGGATATTAATGTAATGAATAAGAGAAAAGCACAACATAATAATGTAAAAAATAAATAAATTAAAAAATATTAAAAACACGACGGCCCTGCCAAAAACGAACTAAAAAGTTAAACAACAAGTGTCATTGCAGTCGGGGGACCTTATTATGGAACAATTTTTGATCAAAGAGGTCCCCCGACTGCAATGACACTTGTTGTTTAACTTTTTAGTTCGTTTTTGGCAGGGCAGTCGTGTTTTTAATACTTTTTTCTTTATTTATTTTTATTTCACACATTTTAGTGACATATTATATAGTTTTGGAATGTGCTCATCAAGGTCTTTCATTTGATGCCCATATTGTAATAATAGAAGAAAAAAAATTTTTTTTCACATTTGAAAATGGCATCGTACAGTCGCCACATTGGTTTTTTCTAAAAAAAAGAACACATATACACTCTTTTTGCTTTGGGCAGTCGTGTAATAACCCTGAACACATATACTTACACTCTTTTTGCTTTGGGCAGTCGTGTAAAAACAAATCGGCGGTAATCTACTTTATGAATAAAATTTGTCAGCATAGGTTTGATCGAACTATTTTTGTGATAAATTACAAAAAATGAGTGCGTCCAAACTCCAACGATGAAGATTTGAGTTGTCTAACTCCAAAAGAGTTGAGTGAACAAGATTCTAATGCTGAATTTAGCTTTTTACCAGGAAACTCACGTAAAAATTTTCTCGCTGGTAGAGGTGAAAAGTTGTATGTTTTACACGAGACCAAAATTTTGTTCTGCCTCGTGTACACTCACTGTGCTCAGCAGTCTATATTAGAATCACTCGCTGCGCTCGTGATTTAATTCTAGACTACTTCGCTAGTCCGTGATTTAAAGTCGGCACTCGCAGCACAAATTGATTTTGGTCACTTGTATAACAAATAACTATTGTCTAGTAACTGTGTTAAAAAATAATTAGTGTCGCGTGGCAGTATTTTCTCTCCTCGAGCCACATCACATACTTCCGGTACCCAGACGGCTTTCCGGTTATCAAAATTGAGTTCAGCGACCCCAAAACCCTATGCCAGGACACCTCACACGACCAAAATAGATAGAGTTCTAATAAGATAAGGCTCCATTTTGGGCACCATCTTGAATTTTGGGCAAAGGAGCCAAAATTGGGGCTGGCAACATTCAGAACCGAATTCAGCAGGCTTTTATACTTCGGAAAAGTCATGTTGCCAAAATGGTTCACAAAATGCCGTTGAACTTGAAAACTTTAATTTAAACTACCAGTCTATTAGTTGTGCAATATGAAAAACGTCGGGATTGAGGAGCGATACAAAATGCTTTCGTTTACCAAATCCACTGTATCTTATCATTTTATTTCTGTACTGTAAAATCCAACATACTACCACGCGCTAAATGATAATTTTGTCGAATATATTAATTGACCTATCTTATTCATGGAAATTTAGCAAGATTGAGGAGCCATACTAAATACTAAAAGTATTGTATTCTCTTGCACTCCAGCGCTACTGAGTTCAAATTTTTAGCATGTAAGTACTATGTATGTAAATGTTACCATTAGAGTACGGAATCCGTTAATCTGCAGATTAACTAGTGAATCTGCAGATTAACTGGTCGAGTCAGTTAAAGTGCAAAATTTTTCTTAAAGTAGACGAATTCCGCACTTTAACTAGTTAATCTGCACATTAACGGCTGCTACTCCGTTAAAGTGCAGAATACAGTGAGTGAAATAGCCAAGACTTCAAGAAAATCTAAGTAAAAGATCTATCATCATCATCATCATCATATCAGCCACACGACACCCACTGCTGGGTATAGGCCTCCCCTAAGGATCTCCACGACGATCGGTCCTGCGCTGCCTGCATCCACTGGCTTTCCGCGACCTTCACCAGATCGTCGGTCCACCTTGTCGGGGGCCTACCCACGGAGCGTCGTCCGGTGCGCGGTCGCCATTCCAGAACCTTTCTGCCCCAACGGCCATCGGTTCTTCTCGCTATGTGTCCCGCCCATTGCCACTTCAGCTGAGCAATCCTTCGAGCGATGTCGGTTACTTTAGTTCTCCTGCGGATCTCCTCGTTTCTGATTTGATCACGTAGGGAAACGCCGAGCATGGCTCTCTCCATTGCACGCTGAGCAACCTTGAGCCTCCTTATGAGACCCATAGTTAGCGGCCACGTTTCACTGCCGTAAGTCATCACTGGCAACACACACTGTTCATAGACTTTCGTCTTGAGACACTGAGGTAAGTCGGACGCGAAGATTTTTCGAAGCTTCCCGAATGCTGCCCACCCGAGTTGGATTCGACGAGAGATCTCTTTCTCGAAGTTGGACCTACCTAACTGGACTGCCTGTCCTAGGTATACGTAATGGTCAACAACTTCAAGTGTAGTGTTCCCAACATGAACTGGAGAGGGTACAACATGGGCATTTGACATAATTTTCGTCTTATCCATGTTCATCCTAAGACCCACTCTTTGGGAAGCACTACGGAGATCTTCGAGCATTGTGTTCAGGTCTTCCATGGTCTCAGCCATAAGGACTATATCATCGGCAAAACGAAGGTGTGTTAGGTACTGGCCATTAATGTTGATGCCGAGTCCTTTCCAGTCCAAGAGCTTAAAGATGTCCTCCAACGCAGCTGTGAACAGTTTCGGAGAAATAACGTCTCCCTGTCTCACACCACGCTGCAGTTGGATAGGATTTGTGTTCTGGTTCTGTACTCGGATCGTCATGGTGGCATTTTGGTATAAGTACCTCAACACCTCGATATACCTATAGTCCACTTGGCACCTTTGGAGAGACACTTGTCAAATAAACCAGCTGATATTTTAATTAAATTAAATTGTTTAAACTTAGCAATTTCTTTAATAAGTAGTGCTTAAATTGTTCTTTACTGTATAAATAGTCGTGAAAAGTGTTATACGTACAATCGGTGTGGTATAAATTGAAAAACAAGTGATCTCAAATTCGTAACGGCAGGGCGGCATCCAAATGTCACTGGAGAAGATATAAAAAGCGAATAAACTTAGTAGAAGAAACGACAATTTGTGATCTGCTGCATATTAAACCGGGGGAGTACTTTTATTCCTTAATTTTAGTTATTAATAGGTATACGTAGGTATAGGTTATATGGGAAAATATCAAGTCAAAACTTTGTGACTGAATTGAATTTGCTTATACCTACCTAAAACCACAGTGGCGGATTGTTTCCTTAAAAACTAATTCCTTTTAAACTAATATATTGACCATACCACTTGTACAAAACTCACTAATAGTGAGTAACGTCACAACTCAATACAATCTGGCACAGTTATAACCTCTCTTTACTTGACAATTCGTGGAAGTAATGTAGACGGTGGCTACTATTGTCACAGACATTCGATATACTGTTACACTTCACAAGCATTATATTTGTACATAAACACGTCAGATCTACTTCACTTTTAAACAATAATTTTGGGCAACCATTCTGCTCCTTTTCTTACAATATAACTTAGTTATATAGGTATAATATTTCATATTAAGGTTAAAATTTTCATTCTAGACTATCAGTCACTCAGTTTTAACTTCATTTAAGTATAGTTTAAGTATAGATAGGTACCTACATTTGTTTGCTAAATTCATAGGAACTGACTGACTTATACATTAAAAAGAAAGGTTTGACCTTGCTTTTATAGTCAAAGTTGATACCTAGTAATAGATAAACCTTTGCTACAATTGCACATCAAATCTATTATAAATAATAAACATATGTTATAATTTACTGACCTCAATTTGCTTAACTTAGTTTTTTATTTTATTTTATTTTTGTATTTCTTTTTTTGTAACATAGGAATCACACTGACAACTTGTAATAAAATTTGATTATTGATCACTTATTGTATACTTGCAGTGATTGCGGATTGCAAGTTCCATCTAGCTCAATAACAATATGATGACCCGTAAGGCAACTGCAAAGGATGTGGAGATCAAACTCAAAATGGCACTAGAGGATTTGAAGGCAGCCAAAGAGCTAAATGACACCTTATTGCTGGAACGTGAAGACAGTGAACGCGAGATTCTTAAGACCATATCCCGGAACACTGACCTCAAGAATTAGCTTGCTGAAGTTCATACAAAGTATTCTGAGATTGTAGATAAATACAACCAGATGCAATTGTATATAGAAAAATTTAGAGAATGTCACTACACTCATGAACAGGCATTGAGTCGCATTACCGACCTTGAAATTAGTTTGTCTCTTGCTCAAAAGACCATTTTAGAGTTAGAAAAAGAAAATAAAACTTTTGTAGAAGAGAAGCATTCTCAAAGCCTGTTTAGCGAGTTACATCAATGTGATTCTGCAATATATTATGACAATTCAACCTTGGCATGTAATAACTATAATGACAAATCTGTTGTCATTAGAAATAATTGTCAACTTAATAGTGGAAAGAAAATCAAAAAATATATCCGCTTAAATAGATATATTAAGAAAACTCAAAGGTTGATAAAAAGACAAAATTATTATAGCCAATTTTCAAAGCTGAGGAAAGAGCGTAAGCAATTATTAGGGCAATTAGATGTAATTAATAGGGCATCATGTTATAACAGTAAAGAATGTGAAAAGGTAAATAATCAATTAAGTGAAAAATTGATAATTTGGAACTTTCACTCAGGGAAATGTACAATAATTTAAGTGATTTTTCTCGCAAACAGCTAAATTACCAAAAGCTAGCTGCAAATGACATGATTGACATGTGTAACTATAATACAGACCGGTTCGAATCCCTTGGCAAAAAACAGAATTGTAGCTGTTTTAACCAAAATACTATTGTAAGACAGCAGTGTGATGCAGTTGACCAGGATGCCCCAGAGCACTTACCTACCCACTCAGTGTGTGAGCTTAAAGTTTCTGATAATAACCCAACTAACTTAACTACCCACTCAGTATGTGAACCAGAACCAGAGGTCTCATACACTTGTAACGATTTGAAAAACTCTACAAAAAATAATCCATCTTCTGATAAAAACTGTTGTGAAACAATTATGTTCTGCGATGAGATGGGTAAGAATTTAGGCCAATTAATTCAAAAACACACCAAGGAAAACATAATTAATTATTGTATGCCTGGGTCAACTTTGGATGACTTGATGAGAATTATTGTTAAAAAAACATTTAATAAAAACACTAATTTGATAATTTTGATAGGAAATAGGGGTAATGTGAACAAACACCAACTGATAGCTTATTGTAATTCCTTATTGTCTTTAAAAGTAAAAAAAGTGATTTTGTTCACATTCCCTTATTGCAAAAGTGTGTCACAAATGGAAAATAACTTTAGGTATCAGTTGAACGTAACATTGAATACGGTAGCATTTCATAATAGTGAACATCTACACATAATTGACATCAATAAATTATTTAATAGTTTTTACTTGACAAAAGATAAGTTCTATCTGCCTAGTTCTTTTAGGAGACAAATAGCTTTATCGCTATCTTTTTATTTTAAACATTTAGCCAATAATCTGGCTAGTAAAACAACTGCTTTTATTGAGCAGTCAACTATTGACATTAGTCATTCAACTTTGGAATCTGTTCCAAATAAAAATAATTATAACATTTTACTTAGTTCAAGTAATAATAATTTTTCACATTTAAATTACCATCTAGGACAATAAAGGCGTCCTCTAGCCCTGACTTAACAATAGAAAAGCCAAAGTGTTTAAGAATTGTACACCAAAATATGCAAGGCTTTTCTGGCAAAGATTTAGAAATAAGCTTATTCTTAAACTCTGAAGATATTGATGTGTTATGTGTTACTGAGCATTGGTTGAAAAAGCACGAATTACTTTTAAGTTTATATAATTATAAAGTTGTTAGCTCGCTTAGTAGGAAATCTGCTATAAGAGGGGGTTCACTTATTATTCTACACAATAGTTTACAATGTAAAGAGCGTAGAGATGTAGTATCCCTCTCAATTGAACGAACCGTTGAGTTATCGCGCTTGGAACTTGATCAAATAATTATAGTATGCGTATATAGACCCCCCAAAGCGAATTACTCTGAGTTTGAGTCCACTATGGAGGAAGTTTTAAAAATAACTTGTAGGAAGAATAAAAAAGTCGCAATTTGCGGAGATTTTAATGTCGACATCTTAGACCCTAAAATAGCCAAACTGTCGAGTAGGTTCATAAACCTATTTAAATCATTTAATTTGCTACATATTTTTAATGAACCAACGCGTATCACATTCACATCGGCAACCTGCTTAGATAATATTTTCTGTAACTGTAATGTCATTGAAAAATCAATTTTAAATTGTATTAAATCCGACCATAGTGGACAATTAGCCTCCATTGAGCACCATCATGTTCCGCCTAAACGGGAAATAATGTGTAGGCCAGTAAAAAAACACTGTATTGAAAAATTCAGAACCAATGTCACAAGTAAAATTGAAACATTACCAGAACCAAATTTTGAAGCCAATAACCTATATCATCATTTATTTAGCATAGTTCAAACTGAATTTAGTAAAACTCTTAAACAGAAAGTCATCAAATGTAATGATAGTACGAAATTTAGTGACTGGGCCACACCAGGCATATATAAGAGCAGAAGGAAATTATACGAACTTTATGCAGAGAAAGCTACTTCTAGTGATCCTAACTTCATTGAATTTGTCAAGAAGTATTCACAAACATTCAAAGAAGTCTGTATCTTAGCAAAGTCCAAGTACATTGCAAATAAAATTAAATTAGCTGACAATAAAATTAAGGCTACTTGGAATATTATTAACAAAGAAACGGGCAAATCAAAATCCAATATAAATTCCTTCTGTTTAAAAACTGGTGATCAAACTTTTGAATCTGATAATGAGGTCGCTAAAGTTTTTGAAGATTTCTTTGCTAGAATACCTGTAGAAACTACCAGTACTCTTAGTGCTTGTCCCAACATCGCTGTCTCCCTTCTGGAGTCTAGTGTTGATAAGTGCAATGAAAGTTTTTCCTTTAAATGTATAAATAGTGCAGATATCATTAAAGCTTTTAAAACAATTAATGTTAAAAAAACAGAAGATCTTTGGGGCATGTCAACAAGCATAATTAAATCAATAATTGATATACTAGCCCTTTACTTGGCTTTTATTTTTAACAAATGTATTGACGAAGGGGTCTTTCCTGATCTAATGAAAAATAGTAAATTGATAGTAAAATCTGGGGATAAAAGTGACCCAGCTAACTTTAGGCCAATATCTATACTACCAGCACTTAGTAAAATATTTGAAAAAAATATATATTCCCAATTATTAGATTACTTCACATACAATAATATACTTCATAAAAATCAGTTTGGTTTTTCCAAGGGTAAAAGTACTACTGATGCTGGAATTGCACTTTTCAAACATATTCTTGATGCTTGGGAAGAAAAGCAAGATGTAATTGGCATTTTCTGTGACCTTTCTAAGGCATTCGATTGCGTTGATCATCAAACACTATTAAAGAAGCTAGAACATTATGGTGTCTCTGATAAATCAGTTAGTCTTATGAAATCGTATTTGTACAATAGAACTCAGAAAGTAGTGATTAATAGAACTGAATCTACTGGAGCCCCCATCAATATGGGTGTGCCACAGGGATCAATATTGGGCCCATTGCTGTTTCTAATTTATATAAATGACCTTCCCAACTACGCGAATAATTTATGTGAAACAGTACTATTTGCGGATGATACTTCTTTAGTTTTTAAAGTAAACAGAGGTAATAACTGTTCGGACGAAGTAAATAGTGCCCTCTCTAAAGTTTCATACTGGTTTAATAGTAATAATTTAGCACTTAACCCCATGTTTACGTGCCGTAAACATGCATTTCACAGCGCAACACGGAACACGGAATTGACCTAGAATAATATTGCTGCATTGTCAAAACAAATACAGCATCTGAATCTTGTTACTCACACATCGTTGTAAATAAATTAATATACACATATGTAAATAATTTTGTATAAATTAGCATAGCAAAAGAAAATAAATGTGACATTCACCAACTGGACTTCAGACGTTGTTATTCTGTCGGACAGATCGACCCATCATCTACGAATCCTCTCACTGCGGCCAAGACACCTTTAGCCGTCAGATATCTGATCAGTCTTGTGAGCCTGCTTGACTGGCAGTGAGAAAATCCATCCTCATACCTTATTCCTTCCACTCTCCGCTTGTCACCTTAGGTCGACTGGTACAAGCATCCTTATTTATTTATATGTGTATTTATTAACTTATGGTTAGGGCTAGGGCTGTTAGGGCGCTAGGGCTGTAGGGCACTAGGGTTGTCAAGTAGGATAGTTCTACCCTTTCCAATTCATGTAAAGAGGGCTGGGGGAAACCTTGCTCCCTTACATTTTGGTCCTTCGAGAAATTTTGGTTTGGACATTTGGTCCTTTTAAAACTGAACCACGCGGTCCCTCTTTTTCCCTGTTAGGTATAGGACTGACATTGGACTGACTGACACTCTAGAGAATTGCGTGCTGGTGTACTCAACAAGCATCAGTTGCGTAGTGATCTGGGGTACAAAGTGCTTAGTGTTCCTGTTGGAAGGTTACTCGTACGGTAGCGGATCGGTTGCTGGCCTCCCACAAGCGGGTCTCACCAGTAATTTAGAAGTCGCAAAATACCGTAAAAAGAGGACGCAGGGGCACTTAGTACTGACATATTCGACATATTCGCTATCGAAGTAGGGAAAGTAGGGTGATAGGGAATCTAGGGACGTAGGGATACCAAAAGGACGAAAACAAGAAGAATGGAAATCTCAAATATCAATTAAGACCTTAAGACCTTATAAAAAGCCAAGAGGCGGACTGTGCAGAATTAAAATGAATAAGGGATAACATCAAAAAGGATTCATCAACCAGGAAGACTCAAAAATATATTGAAGACCGAAGAGTAACTATTGACAGTATTTACCATCGAGCGGCGCAAAACCACCGACTATTACAAGAACAGGAAATATTATCGACTCATAAATATATGACATTAAATTATTTCGACACACAAATAAGAAAAACGTACGACGACGCAATGGACCACTTGCGTATATGTGAAGACAAGTTAAAAATTGCCGATATACAGATACAGACATGTTCGACCGACGACAAACAAGACAAGGGTGTCAGTTCACCTAAATTATTTATTCAAAAATATCGACTTAATCAGCTGGAGAAAAAAGTATCGACGGCATTGACCGCCATTTCTGAAAATAAACCAGGTTGGCATTTACAATCATTGTTGACAAACATTGAAAAATTATTTCAAGAAATCGACGAAAATAATATACGGTTGCTAATGGACGAAAGTACAGTCACCGACGAATACATATCACAAGACTGGTTTGGGCGCGCTCAAGAAATGGTAGACGATATAATAGAAAAACTGCAAGAGAAAATTAACGAAAACAGTAAACAACAGAACAGGATTTCCTCAACCAAGTTACCCAGAATTACCATACCGAATTTTACGGGAAGTTACGAGTCGTGGAATTCATTTTACGATTTATTTAAAAAGATAATTGACGACGACTGTACTATTTCTACGACAGAGAAAATGCAATACCTAAAGACTCACATTCGAGGCGACGCGGAAAAGCTGATCAAGCATTTGACGATAAACGAAGCTAACTATAAGGCAGCGCTTACATTACTCATAAATCGCTATACAGATGAGCGAGCTATAACGCAAAGATTTATTGATAGAATACTTGATCTGCCGAAAATTAAGTTTCCGAATGTGAAAATGTTACGAGATATGCATGACTGTATTAATGAGAGTTTAGAAGCGTTAAAAAATCAAGGCATCGACATTTCCACATGGAGCCCGTTTTTATCACGCATAGTAAGTCGAAAATGGGACAATGACACCAACATGAAATATGAAGACCACCTAGAAGAACCAAATAAGTTACAAGATTTTTCAAAAATGATGAAATTTTTAGAAAAACGATTTAAAAGCTTGGAGACAAGTAAATCATCAACAACTTTCAATACGCCAACGCCACCGTCACTGAAAAATCAAGACAATAATTCTAATGATTGGCAAGATAAAAAAGGCACATGTTGGTATTGTCACAAAGATCATAATATTAATCACTGCCTATCATTTAAGTTATTAAACGTGAATGACCGCATTAAGAAAGTACGAGAAAAACAAATGTGTTACATCTGCTTAATGCATGACACGAAAAAAGAATGCGTCAGTTTAAAATACAATAAGTGCGAAATATGTAATAAGGCGCATTCTACGTTATTGCATAGAAACGTAAACGAATATTTATCATCAAAAAGTCAAGGTCAGAGTCAGAGTAATGAAAATAAATACGGAAAGCCAAGTTCCTCGAAAACTTATGCACCGAAAATACAAACGAAAGAGAATCAAGTTCAAAAATTTTCATCAAACGCGTATACACAAATTAATGAAATTCGAAAGACCGTACTTTTGGCCACAGCCTTAGTACAAACTACGACAATTGACGGATCGCCACAATTATTACGAGTTTTATGTGACCAAGGCTCGGAAGCATCGTTGTGTACTGAAGAAGTAGCACAACTTTTAGGGTACCCTAGACGAAAGATAAAAGCCGAAATAAAAGGCATCGCAGACGAAAATCCTAAGATGTCGAATCATATGATTGACGTCACATTGAAACCCAGATTTCCAAGTGCATATCAACTACAGACATCGCTAATAGTATTACCAAGACTTACCGGGGCATTGCCAAAGCAAAATTTGCGACCATTTGATCAAATAAAGCTGGAAAATAAAATAATTGCTGACCCTACTTATTACAAGAGAGGGCCCATTGATATAATTTTGGGTGCGGAACACTATAGTAAATTAATAATACAAGGATTTGAAAAGCTAGAAAATGGTATTATCACACAGAATACTGAAATAGGATGGATACTTTCAGGATTTTGTAACAATGAGAGTTGTACCGGGATGAAAATATTAAGCTTAATGACAAGCGCCGAAGAAAAGACATTAACACAATTCTGGGAATTGGAAGAAATAACAGACGAAAAACCATTAAAAAATGACGACCAAATATGTGAGAATTTTTACGACAAAACGACAAAAAGAAATCCAGACGGAACCTATACGGTTAGACTTCCAATTAAAGACAGTTCTCTAGAATATGGAAATACGCGTCAAAAAGCCATGGCTCGACTCATGCAATTAGAAAAGAAATTGGACAAAAACAGTAATTTACGACGGCAATACAATGATTTTATGACAGAATATTTAACAATGAATCATATGCGAAAAGTAAATAAAATAAATTATCATGAAGGAAAATATTATATTCCTCACCAGCCGGTAATACGAGAAAACGCTGTAACGACAAAATTACGCTGTGTATTCGATGCAAGTAGTAAAGGAAGCACGAATATGAGCCTTAACGACAATATGTATAAGGGTCCTCGATTACAACAAGACATGTTGACTATATTGTTACGGTGGCGCAAACATAAGTTTGCTTTTATGGCGGATATAGAAAAAATGTATCGTTGCATAAAAATAGGTGAACCTGACCTACCTTACCAAAGAATGCTGTGGAGATGGTCCGCACAACAAGCAATACAGGAGTTTGAATTAACTAGGGTAACATATGGGACGACTGGGGCGCCGTATTTAGCAATTAAAACGTTACAAAAACTAGCGATGGATGAGGAGCAAAACTACCCCATTGCTAGTAAGGTCACATTACAAGATTTTTATGTAGATGACGTATTGTCAGGGGAGAATGACCTAGAAAAGACAAAAATGTTACAGAATCAACTGAGTCAGATGTTAAAAGCCGGAGGGTTTAATTTGAGAAAATGGTCATGTAATAGTGCAGAGCTGTTAGAAAGTATTCCCGAAGGAAACATAGATGACGAAATGATAAAGTTACCCTTAGACGAGACGAGAAAGTCATTGGGTGTAGTTTGGTTACCAAATCAAGATACATTCAAGTTTAAAATTGAAGTAACAGACAGCGAATATCCGACAAAAAGATTTATTATTTCTGAGATTGCGAAAATATTTGACCCCCTTGGATGGCTACAACCTGTGATAATTACATTGAAACTATTAATACAAGAAATATGGATTAGCAAATTAGGCTGGAACGAAAAAATCCCGGAATTTTTTTTACAAAAAATGGGTCACAATACAACAACAATTAAAATGCCTTGAAAACATTACGATACCTAGATGGATTCATTATACAGAAGGAAGTTTAGAGCTTTACGGATTTAGTGACGCGTCCGAAAAAGCATACGGTGCAGTTGTATACAGCCGAACAAAGGTAAATGACACCTATCACGTGAGACTACTTCAAGCTAAAACAAAAGTAGCTCCGTTAAAAAATAAATCAACTTTGCCTCGACTAGAGTTATGCGCGACCGTTTTATTAACAAAATTAATTAAAAAAGTAAAGATTGCTCTTCAATGCGACATTACAAAAATATATTGTTTTACGGATTCTATGATCACCATAGGGTGGATGAAAGGAGAGCCTGACAGATGGAAAACATTCGTTGCTAATAGAGTGTCCGAAGTTCAAAGAATATTACCCGAAGCTTCGTGGCATCACGTTAGTTCAGCAGAAAACCCAGCTGACGTCATATCAAGAGGCATAGAACCCAGCAATCTACCAAACTACAGTCTATGGTGGAACGGCCCAGAGTGGTTACAGACAGACAAAATAAGGGAATCTATGTTAATACCAGATCCAAGCGTGGAGGTCAAATCCTGCTGTAGCACTGTAATGGAAATAAAAAATAAAAATGAAGTTTTAGAAAGATTTTCGAGCTTTGAAAAAATGGTTCGAATTTTGTCGTACTATTGGAGGTTTGTACGAGGAAATAGAAAAACAGGTTTATTAACTTGTGAAGAATTAGACAAAACAAGGACACAAATTATATTATTAGTACAAAGGGCATCTTTCAAACAAGACTATGAACATATAAAAAAAGGACAAATAGTTAAGAAAACAAGCAAACTATCGAGTTTGGACCCGTTTATAGACGAAAATGGAATCATCAGAGTTGGGGGAAGATTACAACATTCACAATTACCATATGATCAAAAACATCAAATATTATTACCATACGATCATCACGTGACATCAATATCAATACACGATGCACATGTGAAAACCTTACACAGCGGAAATCGACTTACGCTATCATACCTACGACAAAGGTATTGGATAATAGGCGGAAAACGTAAAGTAAAGAGTTACATTAATAAATGCACTAAGTGTATTAGACACATAGCAGAGACCGCTACGCAAAAAATGAGAGCACTAGCGAAACCACGAGTGACTCAATCATACCCTTTATCTTGTACGGGTTGTGTTACGAGGGTCGTGACGCTTCAAAGAGCACAAGGATCTGATCAGAAGAGGGCTATACACTCCCTTATACCATTACCAGTGAATGAAAGTTTAGAGACAAGTGAAGGTTGGAAGGAATTTGATTTTATAACGCTGTTAAAGTTATTGGATTCGTAATTGTTCCTGATTTAAATAATATCTTGCAGCTATTCATTGTAATTTTCGTCGGCACAATAGAATTTCGCCAAGAGGGTTTTGGCTAATAAAAGCCGCCGAGAAGAGTTCTAATTCGTGTCGTGATATCCGATCGAAGGAGGAATACTGATTGACCGGATTCTAAACCATATAAAATATATTGTTATCAAGGAGCCGCAGGTGAAGAGTGGCGTACGTATCCAGCCACGAGACAACCACTGCTCTGTCGTCCATTCAAACCCAGTTAAGCGGAAAAAGTTGAAATAAACCGGACTTTGGTTTCTCACCCACGGCTCCGAGGCATAATTAATAGAAAGCAGCCATCGAAGCGTTTCTCTACTAAACAGACTCGCTGCGAGATATTCTAATAGGTACCAGTTAACTCTCAAATCTTTTTAACCCTTAAACTAACCGAAGTATAAGAATCCAGCTATCCGTACTTCGAGTACCAACCTACGAGCTAGATTTATGTTAGATTAATTACCACATTTCTGATATTCGAGGGCAGGCAATTCTTACCCACATAACGCTCTGCGAGTAGTTTTAAGTTTAACCTTTTAAAATAACCCCTTGGGAAAAAGATTAGATTCATAGCTTCGTTTTTCTTCGTGTCCAATCACCGAGTAAATTGGCAGATCTGCGATTACAACGTTTGATGTTTAGTATTGTATAGAATCAACCGTATTTCAATAAAACTGTAGTTTGCTGTAGACTGTACGTTAAGTGTTTATTTATTTCCCTTTGAGTTGTCATTAAGGTGAGTCATTCGCATGAGTTTATTTATTACTTACTGTTTCTTAAGCCAAAAGGCAATAAGAGAGAGAAAAAGACATAACAAACGCCTGTACAAAGTAACATAGCAATTGTGCAAGAAAACAATACAAGAAGGCATAAGAAAAATTCATATAGAAAACCGTATTATTGGTTTTTAATGATAATGTTTATATTTATACAAATGTTGGCACAAACAGGAGCTTCATATACAATAAAAAATTTGGAACCTGGATTATACATAGAAAAGATAGGAAATACTACTTTAGACAGAGGTACTTTTAGAATAGAAAAACATTACGAAAGAAGTATTTTAAACCAGAAAGTAGAAGCTACAAAAGAAATATTAGATCAATTTAAATCGCTTTGTTACCATGCCAAAACGCTATATCGTGATACTCATTGTATACAGTACCATAGTCATTTACAAGAGGAGGCAGAGAAGGTAGAAAAAATTAACGAATATTTAAATGAGTTAAATCAGACTAGAAAAAAGAGAGGTTTATTGGGACAAATGATGACTTATTTATTCGGTGTCAATGACGAAGTTTACAGAGATATTGATTCATTGGATAAAAACCAGCAAAAACTTATTGATGCAGCGAATCATCAAACAAAATTTATGTTAAAAACCATAGCAACAGTTAACCAATCGGAAACCAGAATACAGGAAAAATTAAATAGTTATCAAACAAAACTGAATCAAGTAATATCTTACATAAACAACAATAACGGATGGTATCAATCGGTAGATCGTAACACGATTCAACTATATATGTTACATTCATACCAAATGGCTTATAACTATATAGCTGAAATAATATCTTACTACGCTGGTATTACGGACATTTATTTATCAAAAGCAACAATATACAGGGTTATTACACCAAAGAACATCGCAGACATTATAAAAGCAGCTAACAGCAAGTTACCATCAAATCTTAACATTATTCAAAATCAATTACTTGATACAAGATTATCAGAAAACGAAACTCACATTACGGTCTTAGCATATTTCCCTATTACAGAAAAAGCCAAATATACTTTATTACATGTGACTCCAATACCAATGAAATACCGAGATGGGATTTATCAGAGTTTGGATATTCAACAGTCAGTTATAGGAATAGACTACAATAATGAAAGATATTTTGAACTTACCCATGAAGAATTTAAAGATTGCTTACATAGATTCAATGATTACATTTGTTTTCCTGTGGCGGTGAAGAACATGCAATTAAATAGAAATTGCATTGTTGAATTTATTACAAAAAATGAAACTAAGACGGACTGTTCGACTCGAACTTACAACGTTACAAATGAAATTATATGGAAACAAGTACAAATGACAAATACGTGGATATATGTGACAAAACAAAAAGAAACTATATCTATTGTATGTGACGGACAAAGAGAAGAGGTTTCTATTCATGACGTCGGAATCATACAAATATCAGAAAATTGTATTATAAAGACAATCACTACTACGTTAGTTGCTAAAAGAGTTATTTCGGAAAATGTAATAGCATCGTATAGTAAAAAATCTGAATTTAAACTAAGTAGTAACATTACTGTATTAAATAAGTATAATAATATTAAGAAGGAGCAAGTAATAGATAGTTCTAAAGACATTTTTAATAATTTAGCTAACGAAGAAGAAACGTTACAGACAACCCTAGACAACACCGTGTGGAGTAGCATAACTATTCAGACATACGTAGCTAGCTTATCAACGTTATTAATATTTTCTTTTATAGTTTTAGTGATATATTGTTTCGGTCCACAGATAAGACAAAAAATACAAAAACTGGTGACAACACGACGGGTTGATGCATCACCCAACAGCAGCCCATCTGAAGATCAACAGTCCAACACCCAGTCAGCACCTCAAAGTCAGACTCAGACGTCGCCGATATACGCACGGCCGTTTCCTCGCAAACCATCACCGGGACCTGCACTGGAACTCTATCAACTGGACTCCGTTCCTGAGAGGCGCCAAAATGTTTACGTGCCGTAAACATGCATTTCACAGCGCAACACGGAACACGGAATTGACCTAGAATAATATTGCTGCATTGTCAAAACAAATACAGCATCTGAATCTTGTTACTCACACATCGTTGTAAATAAATTAATATACACATATGTAAATAATTTTGTATAAATTAGCATAGCAAAAGAAAATAAATGTGACATTCACCAACTGGACTTCAGACGTTGTTACTCTGTCGGACAGATCGACCCATCATCTACGAATCCTCTCACTGCGGCCAAGACACCTTTAGCCGTCAGATATCTGATCAGTCTTGTGAGCCTGCTTGACTGGCAGTGAGAAAATCCATCCTCATACCTTATTCCTTCCACTCTCCGCTTGTCACCTTAGGTCGACTGGTACAAGCATCCTTATTTATTTATATGTGTATTTATTAACTTATGGTTAGGGCTAGGGCTGTTAGGGCGCTAGGGCTGTAGGGCACTAGGGTTGTCAAGTAGGATAGTTCTACCCTTTCCAATTCATGTAAAGAGGGCTGGGGGAAACCTTGCTCCCTTACACCCCAAAAAAACTAAATGTGTTAAATTCTCATTACCTAATGTTGAGCAGACAAAATTAAATATTAATTTGAATGACGATGAAGTCGAGTTTATCGAGAGCACAAAATTTCTAGGTATCACACTAGATTCTCGACTGCAATGGGATCCACATATTGAAGCCTTGTCAAGTAGACTTAGTTCAGCGGCATTCGCTGTTAAGAAAATAAGGCTTTTAACTGATATTGAAACGGCAAGGTTAGTATACTTTAGTTATTTTCATAGCGTAATGTCGTATGGACTGCTATTGTGGGGCTCAGCTGCCAGTATTGAAAATATTTTTGTACTCCAAAAAAGAGCTGTTCGCGCCATATACAATCTACGGCGGAGAGATACCTTGAGAGAATTGTTCAAAGAAATAAATATTTTAACTTTGGCATGCCAATATATTTATGATAATTTAGTTTATGTAAGGAAACACTATGATTCATTTGCTAAGAACAGCAATATTCACCAGTTCAATACAAGAAATAAAGATAAACTTGCCGTTCCAAGATTTAGGCTTGCAAAAACTAGAGGTTCATTTATGGGGAAAGGCATAGCCTTTATGAATAAAGTTCCACAACAAGTGATTGATTTTCCTTTGCATGAATTTAAAAACCATGTTAAAAAAACGCTCATGGGTAAAGGTTATTATAAAGTAGATGATTATCTTAAAGATCTAAATGCGTGGAAATGATGTAACACATAACTTGCTAATAAGTACTTTGTTGAAGTAATATAATAAGTCTATGTTGTTGCCAATAATCCTGTCACCCTGTTGTAATTTTCTAGTAACGATATATTCAAGTTTGTAAATATCGTTACTTATGGCTGTTACAGCTGATAAGTTTCTTGCGCCCGTTCTTCTTGTCAGCTAAAAAAGCAGTGTTGCCAACTCGGCTAAACAAAATGTGCTAAAGTGCTGTTAAAAAAATGCCAAAAATATGCTAGTTTTTTTAAAAAAGTGCTAAATAATATGCCAAATTAATATGAAGTTTTAATCAAAATAAAAAATACAGATTAGCTGTGTTTGTGTGGATGAATTACACCAAGTTTTGTTTTGAGATAAACTGTCAATATCTTGATCATCATCAACTGTTATAGATGTCTAAGGCTGACAGAGAAAACTATACAAGCTAGATCAAAATAAAAAATACGTTTGTGAAGCCTAATATATTAGAATAATACTGGACTATATTTATTTTAAAACGTCCCAAAATATTATAGGATTTGATGTATCAGAACTATTTTTAAAAAATAAGCAAGCAATACAGTTCAAAGCATGCTAAAAAGCAATGCAAAACACTTCGAAGTGCTTCAAACTGCGAGTACAAAAAAGCACTGCTTTCCTTGCAAAACGCCATTTACATATTTCTCTTGTATTTATAAACCAAATACGCGGTCAAAAGCGTGCTTTGTATTAGATTTAGCAGTGCAGCAGATTTTTTTTTCTTAAAGGTTATTATATTATGCTAAAAAATATGCTATATGCTAAATGAATAAATAATATGCTAAACAGAACGAAAATATGCTAAATTTAGCATATAAAATGCCAAATTGGCAACGCTATAAAAAAGTCTGGAACGGGTGGTAGGAAAATATAGACGATTCAAAAGTACTTAATAATTAAGTTTATTTGAATAAAGCTTATTTGACTTTGACTTTGACTGCAGCACCGCCCAGGGTTTCAATCGAATCAAAGGCTTTCTCATAGTCCACGAACGCCAAGCAAAGTGGCTCATTATACTCCTCAGTCTTCTGTATAACCTGCCGCAGCGTATGGATGTGGTCTATGGTGCTAAAGCCTTTTCGTAACCCGGCTTGTTCGGGAGGTTGGAAGTCGTCGAACTTGCGAGCGAGACGATTCGTAAGGACTCTCGAAAACAACTTATAGACATGACTCAGAAGCGAGATGGGTCTATAGTTCTTTAAGAGGGACTTGTCACCCTTTTTAAAGAACAAGATCACCTCACTTATGTTCCATGTCTTTGGCGTTCTGCCCTGGACGATGACGGAATTAAAGAGCTTCTGGAGGACTTTGAGTATTGGCTTACCGCCCGCTCTCAGAAGTTCTGTAATGATTCCATCGTCACCCGCCGCCTTGTTGTTTTTCAGCTGTTTGAGAGCCATACTAATCTCGTACAGGCTGACGTCCGGGATATCTTCGGTATAGTGTCGGGTAAGCTTGGCTCTGGAGTCTTTAGCCTTGCTTTCAACAGGTGTCTGCGTCGAATATAACTGCCCATAGAAGCTCTCGATCTCCCTCAGGATTTCAGGCTTTGATGAAATGATGCGTCCGTCGTCAGTTTTCAGCTTCGTCATCTGGCTTTGCCCAATAGACAGATCTCTCGCGAACACTTTGGAGCCTTTATTCCGCTCGATGGCCTCTTTAATACGATTCGTATTAAATTGGCGAAGGTCGCTCGTCAAAGACTTAGATATCTGTCTATTAAGCTGCCGATAACGATTAGCATCTACTGAACTCTGGAGCCTCATTTCACGACTCTGATCCATGAGTAGGAGTGTGTGGTCGGAGAGTTTCTTTATCTTGGGACGGCGGGTCTTAAAGAGCTCGGACCCTACCGTACGGACAGTATCCACCACCATGTTGTTTAGATCGTCCACATCTATGCTGTTCTCAAGGGCTTCGAAGCGGTTTTGGAGTTCGAGTTGAAAGCTCTCGGGGTTTTGAATATGGGCCGGCAATGGTCGAATTGTTGATTTTATCAGTCGAGATCTTTCCAGCTTTGGGTTGATATTCAATGTGCCACGTACCAATCGGTGATCGCTCCCCTTCTTAACAGCGTTGATCACAGTGACATCATTGAATATTTGCTTTTTCGTCGACATGATAAAATCTATCTCATTTCTAACTTTACCGTCCGGACTGACCCAGGTCCACTTCCGGCTTTCCGGCTTTCTGAAGAAGGAGTTCATCATAAAGAGGTTCTCCTTCTCCATAAAGTCAGCCAGCATCTGGCCTCTGTCATTCCGTTGCCCAACTCCAAATTGCCCTACTCTCAGCTCATCACCGCATCGTTTCCCCAACTTTGCATTGAAGTCCCTCATCACAACAGTTTAGTGGGTTTTGTAGCTATGCATGGCTTTAGAGATCTCCTCATACATAACCTCCACTTCGTCATCTTGGTGTGTCGAGGTCGGTGCGTAAACCTGTATAACATTCAGCGAACACCGTTTGGATATTCTGAGTATAAGGTACGCCACCCTGGTCGACACACTTCCGATGGTAATCACGTTGTTGACAAGGGACTTGTGGACGAAGAACCCGACACCACCTTGGGACTGTTGGTCGCCCTCCCGGTAGTAAAGCAAGTTACCGGAGTTTAGGATTATCGAGTCCTCTCCCGCTCTTCGGACTTCAGATAACCCGATAATGTCCCAGTGTACCTTGCTGATAACTTCTTCCAACTCGGTTAACTTCGCGTCGGTCCTTAGTGTGCGCGTGTTATAGGTTGCCAGGTGCAGTTGTCGTCGTTTTTGGTAGCCGAGCCGCACCCGGGGATTCTTAGCACCCCCTGCCCCGCCGTTACCGTAGCCGCTACCGTAGCTAGGAATAGCGGGGCTGCCGGGGACTGGGGGCCAATTTTTTGATCCATTGTGCATGAGGGGGGGGGGGGGGGGTTTGCCATAATCGCCACGCTTGGCAGGCGGGTTGGCGATCGCAGTAGGTCAAGTATTTTTGGAGACGCTGCTGCCCGTCTCTTGAAGGCTATGCTCCTCATGCACCTCAATCGCAGGGGATCGGTGTGCTAACAGCAACAGCTATTTAACAATCAACAATTTATCACGCGACTTATTAAGATTTACCTTAAAGGTACAGACTATATTATATACATTACATTATGTCCATGTGAATATGTATTAACTTTTGACAGATTTTGAAATTTTATAAAAAAAAGATCTATATAGAAAGTTTATTTTACAAAAACTTTGTTCCTGGCCCTTCGCCGGCCGGCGGGCCGCTACCGCGGCACGGTCGTTAGCGTGTGCGGTAATTTGCGTTTCTGGCACTATGCGTCGAAAGGGCTTGCTCCGCTCGCTTGGCTTGCGGCTTTTGGTCGCAATACTAACCTAACCTAATAAACTCTTTAACACTTTTTCCATGGCAGGGGCCTTCGGCCCACATGGGAGTACGCAACCCCCCATCCCCCAACTTTTGTGTCTTTTCGTACTTTCGTACTTTAACTGATCCTTGGTCGTTAATCTGCAGATTAGCTAGGAAATCTGCAGATTACCTAGAAAAGTACAAAATTTAAAAAAAATCCGCACTTAAATTGATTTGACTAGCAGTGATTTGATTCACTGAATTCCGCAATTTAACGGTGACATACACACAATAGGTGCTAAAGATTCAACTGGTAGGTACTTAGTGAGTTTCAGGGTTGCTCCTCAATCCTGATGTTTAGACTGTGGAGCCACCTTTGCATTGATATATCTCGTTGATATATCTGCTAAGATCAGGATTTGTGCTGTAAAATAATCTACTTTGGTGCTAAATTATGGTGTAAGCTGCGCTTTAAAAGCTGGCGTGGCTCCTCAATATATTATCCCTAATATTATGCGTGTCGATAAGGGGACAAGATTTTATTCTAAATCACTGTCCTCTTAAAGGCTTGGCCGTAAACGAGAGGCCACAAACGGTCTTATTCATATGTACTGTAGAAATTAGTGAATTTCCTTGTGTTGGTATAACGTCCCCGACCACGTCGACAACGTAGCTTGAACTCGAATATGTAGGTACTACGGCGCGTGTACCCCAGATAGGAAACGGGCACGCGGCGAGTCACCCAGACAAGGACATGTTATTTCCTGTTTTTCTATATATTTTTATCTGATTTTTCATTTTCTGTTATGGATGGTTTAGTGACGTGGTTACAAAGCAACTTGAATGTAATAAAATGATATCCTGATCATGCTTTCCAGAAATAGTTCAGTAAAATTACGGGAGCTAGTATGACGAAATAGAAATAATTTGCAATAGCGGTCTTTCTTCTTTTGATCGTTAGATTAAATGGCTAGCTGTCATTTTGTAAATGAATCCAACTAATTTTCACTATTTTTTTTTTACTTTACTGACCAAAATATTAATTTATTTAATTGCTTTAGCAAAATTGCTAATTACATACTTTCTTTACTTTTTGCTTGATTTGGAACTATAATTTGATTGTGAATGTAAATCCAACAAAAAAAAGTTACAACTACGCTGTATTTTTTTGTATACGTAAATTTAGTTGGATTCGTTTATATTCGTGTTTTATAATCACATCAAAGTCAAATTGCAAAATTACAGCTTATTACCATTTAATGTTTTGCGAACCCGTAATTTTACTGAACTAAAAGAGTTTTATTATCATAACGGTGGTAAAAGGTAAAATAAATCAGATATTCTGAGAAGGCCTATGTCTAAAGAAGAGATAGACATTAAACTTTTATAAATTAAAGCAGTTGAACCTACGTAGTACCTAATCGTTTTAAGTTGAAATCCTTTTGATTTCATTGTAGAGAGATAGCGCGATGAATAAGATATTAGGTAGGTACTTTAAGACTTCAAAACATAAAAAATGTCGTTCATGTTTGCAGAGGAGATCGATCGATGGAACAATCACGACCTGATCCATCACCGGCTGCAAACAACCATCGCTCCTCCTCCAATTATCAGCGCGCAGCAGATGTGACCCTCGACAAATCTCTCTTTAATTCATCACGCCACCTCTATAGAAAACCGACATTGGAATCAGATTTTTGTTGAGTTACATTCAACTGAGTGTCATTAATTATTATGATTTATCATATTACTAGCGGCATTAAGTATATGTTTTAATCTAGGCTATCTACTATCTGTGTGCCAAATTTCAACCAAATCCGTTCAGTAGTTTTTGCGTGATTCAGGAACAAACATCCAAACATCTAAACATCCAAACCCACAAACTTTTACATTTATAATATTAAGTAGGATTAGCATTTGAACTAAAAGCTAGCCTAATTTCCGGGGCCAGCCCTTATAATAGGTCTACCAACAGCCGTCGATTCAGTCCACCTTTGGAGGCTTGATACCTACACATAGCGTCGTCGGTCGTTCGGTTTAAAAACAATAGAAATAATAGTACATTATGATATAAGTGCGGTAAGTTGAAAATTACAGCTGAGGCGATATTGCTAGCCCGAGCCGTAGGCGAGGGCTACAAGAAAGCAGAGGCTGTAATTATCAAAGCGCACGTATGTCATACGACGTTTTATAACATATTTGCGAGGAAATAAATAAAATTCGGGCTTTGCATTTTTGCTTGTTTTCCATAATTATGAAATTTTGATACACTTGTAAGTATCTATCGGTCGATTTTTCTGCCTTTCACTTCGATTGTGAGGAAATCAAACAACAATAAAGTAAAAAAACAAAAATTAAAAAAAAAACATTTTTTTTTTATTTTAGTGACAAATTATATCATTTTGGAATATGCTCATCAAGGCCTTTCATTTAATACCCATATTCAAAAATTGAAAAAAAAATTTTTTTTTCTTAAATTTTAGTGACAAATTATGTAATTTTGGAATGTGCTAATCAAGGCCTTTCATTTGATACCCATATTCAAAAATTAAAAAAAAAAAATTTTTTTCTTAAATTTTAGTGACAAATTATGATATTTTGGAATGTGCTAATCAAGGCCTTTCATTTGATACCCATATTCAAAAATTGAAAAAAAAATTTTGTTTTTCTTAAATTTAGTGACAAATTATATTATTTTGGAATGTGCTCATCAAGGCCTATCATTTGATACCCATATTCAAAAATCGAAAAAAATAGTTTTTTTTTTTAATTTTAGTGACAAATTATATCATTTTGGAATGTGCTCATCAAGGCCTTTCATTTGATACCCATATTCAAAAATGAAAAAAAAAAATGTAAAAATAAATTGTCCATCAGCCATTTTTGATGTCCCCACTGCTGGGGCACAGGCCTTCCTTATGGGTGGTAAGGAGGATGGGCCATAACCCACCACGCGGGCCCAATGCGGATTGGTGGGTGTTAACGACTGCAAATGCAGCCGGGACCAACGGCTTAACGTGCCTTCCGAAGCACGGAGGAGCTCGAGATAATAAACTTTTGGTCACCCATCCCATGACCGACCCTTGCGAACGTTGCTTAACTTCCGCAATCGCTGGGCCAGGCGCTAAACCACTGCGCCACCGAGCTCCTCAATTAAAATAAATTATAAAAAGTAAATTTTATTCATAAAATGTTGACCAAGAGATCAATCGCACATGACGCATCAGAAAAGATTCTGATATAAAAACTCTTTGCTAAGATTATCATTGTACTAGTGAATACTTTATTTGGTAACAAAATTTCATGTAGAATAAATATTTTTAGTTAAAATTCGATCAAATTAAAGAATATATTAGCGACATAGATACCTCTAATAACTATTCTTCACTTACATGTACATCTGATACACTACAACCATTACTTGGGCAATATAAACAAAGTCTGAGCATTATTACGCAAAATATTAGAAGCATTGGCAAGAACTTTGACGAATTTGCAATACTGTTAAAAAGGCTTGATTTTTATCCGGATATAATTGCACTTACTGAATGTTGGACAGCATCTTTTGGTGATCCCCCAATTTTTGAGCACTACACATCATTCTGTACAAAAAAACTTAAAAATCAAAATGACGGTGTTGTGGTCTATATTAAAAATAAATTAAAAACAATAACTTATGAACCTGCTGATATCTTGGATGCTAGCTGTTTGGTTACTGTTGTAAATAAGTGTACCGTTGTAATATCTATATATAGGTCCCCTTCATACTCGAATATAGATAACTTTTTGAGTTCACTAGAACACTTGCTTAATTCTTTGTCTAATTACACTAACATTATATTAACTGGGGACATAAATATTGATATAACACCAAATTCGAAAGATAAACAAGCCCCAGATTACTTGGATCTAATGGTTACGCATGGGCTTTACCCAACTCATTTTCTACCAACACGTAAAGAAAATTGTTTAGATCACACCATAACAAAAACAAATTTTTTAACGAATACTTTTGTTTTACAAAGCAATGTTACAGATCATGATGCTGTGCTATTGTTTATAAATAATAGAAATAACCGACATAAAGGTGATATGATAACAACCACAAAGATTAATTACACACAAATCTCAGATGATTTAAAACTACTTGACACTAACCCCATTATGGAAACAAATGACCCAGAAACCGCTACAAATTATTTGATAACGTCTATGAGTGATGTAATTGTCAAAAATACAGTACATAAAACATACTCTAACCGTAATACACCTAAGATGCCATGGATCACTTCTGGCCTATTAAGATGTGTCCGGCATAAAGATAAACTCCACCTTGATCTAAAAAAATCCCCCGATAATGAAGTACTTAAAATAACCTACAATAGGTACCGAAACTTTCTTACCGAAATAATAAGGAAAGCTAGAATAGAATATGAAAAATCACTGTTAGAGTTAGCTTGTTCCACTAGCGTTAAAAAGACATGGGAAGTTGTTAATAAATTAACAAGCTACAAAGCTAAGAAAAGTGTCTGTTCTGATCTGTTAAAACTTGACAATGACCCAAATAAAGTCGCAAATGATTTGAATGAATATTTCTCTTGTATAGGTCAAAAATTAGCACAAACTATAAAAGAGCATAGTCCTTTACTTGATTTCGACAACCCACCATGTTCACAGCCTTCTTTAAAAGATTATTTCGTCCTACTCGATACTGATTGCAATGAAGTACTAAGTACAATCAGGAGCCTTAAGACCGACAGTTCCCCCGGCTGGGATAATATTTCTAACAGAATATTAAAAGATAATGTGACAAAACTAGTACCTTTAATCACACACATTTGTAATATTTGCTTTGCGTCCTCAACTATACCGTCCTCGTTCAAACTTTCTAGGGTTATACCTTTACACAAATCTGGTGATACCAAATCTATGAACAACTATCGACCCATATCGCTTTTGAATTCATTATCAAAGGTGATAGAAAAACTGATTAATAAGAGATTAATCAAATACCTCGAAGAGAAAAACATACTTTCAAACAATCAATTTGGTTTCCGAAGAGGGAGGTCAACTGGTGACGCGGTGTCGGAGCTAACAAATTTTTTAGTGAAAGAACTTGATACTGGTAGGAAGTGCATTGGCATTTTTCTAGATTTAGCGAAAGCTTTCGACACCGTGTCCATCCCCCTCCTTCTTCGGAAGCTTGAACGCATTGGAGTACGAGGAAGTCAACTGGACCTCTTTAAAAGCTATCTCAGTGATAGGCAGCAAACTGTTAAAATTTCTTCAGCTGTGAGTGATAGTAGAACAATTCTATATGGCGTCCCGCAAGGGAGTGTGCTCGGGCCCACCCTCTTTATAGTTTACATTAATGATATCATTAATACTCTACTCAAAAATGGTAGAATTGTTGCCTTCGCAGATGACACAGCTCTCATTTTCACTGGTCGTAGTTGGGAAGAGGTGTTTGCTGATGCCCAGGCTGGTTTTACGAACATAAAAAATCAACTTACTGCTAATTTATTAACCATAAACACTGATAAAACTAAATTAATGTCTTTTACTATAACTGAACAAACTCAACCATGCTCGAAGACTTTTTCAATCAGAGCGCATCAGTCGAGCTGTAATCTCAGGCATAACAACTGTACTTGTCCAAATTTAGAAAACGTTAAAACATATAAATATCTTGGCATTACATTAGATTCGTTACTTACATTTACACCCTATATTAAGATATTGTCACAAAAAATACGTAGACTTACGGCAATTTTTAGAAAAATTAGGCATATTGCTAATAAAAATCTGTTGAAAACGTTATACTATGCATTATGTCAGTCTATACTGACCTATTGCATTGGTGTCTGGGGAGGAGCACTTAAAAGTAACCTTTTACCGTTAGAAAGAGCACAACGCGCTGTGATAAAAGTTATTAATATGTTACCATATAGGTACCCCACAGCTAAACTGTACAGTGATTTTGAGGTACTTACGGTTCGCCAGTTGTACTTCTTTGAAATAGTTTTAAAGCAGCACGCAATACAATATCAAAATAATTGTGATACTAGTACAAGGCGCAGACCTCGTATTATTAGAGCAACTTGTAATACTTGTTTCGCCCATCGGTTTTCATATGTTGCAGGACCAATATTGTATAACAAAATTATTGAAAAAATTAACGTCTATGGCCAATCTCAACACACATGTAAGAAAATTTTGAAAGAGTGGTTGTTGACACTGGACTATCAATTAACAGAAGAACTACTGTCCATAGTAAAGTAATATTTTATAAGGCTGGCTTAGATTAAATAATTTATTTTATTTGATCTAAGGAAGCTGGGTGTTCTTTAAAATCTTAGTGAGCCGAATGGATTTGTGTCTATTAATGTTTACCTTATTTAAAATTATTTAATTAATTTTATTTATTAAAGAAAGTAACTTTTACACACACACACACACACACACGCACACACACACACACACACAAACACACACACAAGCATACATGCAACATACATAGCGCACTCAAAATTTTTTAATAAAGAGCATAAGTGCCTATAAGAACAGGTTCGACCTAGTTTAGGTACTTAAGTGTCAATTATTTTAAGCTATGTAATATTTTTTTGGAACAATAAAACATTTTTATTATTATTATTATTATTATTATTATTTAAAAAAGTACCGTTCGTTTTAGACGAAGCATCGTGATAAACCGTGCGTTTTACTTTACATTACCGCACAAGTTCGTAATGAGATACAATACGATATTGAAATTGGCGTAATAAGAGACCCTTTACGAGCAAATATGTTATAAAATCCATTACTTCCAACTTGCCGGAATCTATCTATAGTCCGTAATCCGATCCAAAGATGAAAGGCTAAAGTCAGGTGTTTTAAAAATCGGGATCATGACAGAAATACTGCGGTAATCGATTTCTTTACCACATTGCTTACACGTTGTCATTTTTACTAACCATTCGCATATACCCACTTGTTCCACCCGCTGTTATGTAAGAAAGATAACTTTTTGTTGCTTATTGTTGGCAATAGTTAGTGCGAATCAAAGCCCAGTGCCCAGCCTCGTGCACTGGGCCGCAGCTACCAATTTATCCAAACACTCTTGTGTTGGTGGCGCCCTTAGAAATAAGAATTTAGAACAGTGACCTAATCTCTATCTTTTCTTCCGAGTGTAACAGCCAGCCAAGGTAGAACCCACGAACCTCTCCCGAGTCTCATGCATGACCATCTGAGCTGCCGAGTAGAGTGCGCCTTGGGGACTGCGAGTGCATAAACACCACGGCCGTCCCCGGGTTGTAACAAAGTACCTACTGCTACTATTATTTCTGAACTTCTTCAGTATAAGGCTGGCCACACACAGACGTAATCTCGTTACGGAATTCCGAACGGAATTTCAACAATGTATGAAGATTCCGTTCGGAAAAATCCCGCAGGTGTGTGGCAGGCCCATAGAAGTGGATGCAGTTGCTGCGTTCGGAATCACGTATGTACGGAATTCCGTAACGGGATTCCGTCTGTGTGCGGCCTAAATGTAGGTACAGATGTTGTACAATCGACCTCACTTCGCTTTACCACTCTAAGGCTAAAATCGCTTGCACACCGCGTCGTCAATACCTACATTACATACCTACCTAGATCTATTTCGTGCCTAAACTTTCTGCAAAGTGGTAAAGCACTTGAGTGGTCGATCATACATCAGACTATACGACAATATCAAGCTGTTTTCTTAGTGAGTGGGTTCTTGTTTATTAAAATAAGCAGACTTGAATCGATATCAAAATATTAGCTACAATCTGCCTAACTTTCATAATTAAAAAAGTTGGGTCAGAGAGAGAGCCTAAGTAAACACTGGTATTCGTAAATAAATATATATACTCAAAACATATTGGAATAAGAAAAGCGAAACAGGGAAAATAATTCAGGAAATGAATTGAAAAGCACAAAAACGTCTTGGTTTTAATAAATCATTGCTCACATTAATGATGGATTCTTTTCCTCAAAAAATAAAATACGATTTATTTTTGTGATGTGGAAAAAGGCTGACATAATACTGCCTAGTTGGTTACTAAGTTCTGTAACTATGGAAAACATGAATAATACTAAATTTACAAATAATGCTACAATGAATTATATACCAAATGAAAGCACAAATATTTAAGATTATCATGTATTAAAATTATTCGAAATGACCGCCTCTGGCATGAATACACGCCTTTAGACGACGAGGCCAGTCATCGATGGCAGCACGAACTACCACCATATCCAATTCTGCGACTGCCTTGAGAATAGCGCGCTTAAGAGAGTCGAGATTCATGTGGGGCTTAGCACATGCTTTCTCCTCAATAAGTTGCCATATGGCATAATCCAGAGGATTTAAGTCTGGGCTGGAGGATGGCCATTCTTCCTGCGCGATAAAATCAATTTTGTTAGCCCGAAACCATGCTTGTGTAGATTTTGCTTTGTGCGCAGGGGCAGAGTCCTGCTGGAAGACCCATGGCTGGTTTTGAAATAAAGTGTGGCTTAAGGGTTTGACAACAGGTTCCAGAACGGTATCTTGATAGACTCTAGCGCCAGTTTTCACACCTTTTTCACAGAAATGAACCTTACTTAGCCCTGAATAGGACACCCCCAGCCAAATCATCACTGATGAGGGGTGGTGACCTCGTTGGACCCTCGGAGCAATCATGCTGGCTTCTTTACTATTCTTAGCGTATACTCTATCATTTTGACGGTTAAAATTTTCTTCGACTGTGAAGATTTTTTCATCAGTAAACAAGATTTTTCGATGGCCGTTTTGTGCGTACCGCTTTAGTAGAGCGCGACTTCGTGCTAACCTCATAGCCTTCAATCGTGCGTTTAGCAGATGGCCCTTTCGTCTACGGTAAGCGTGAAGCCCAAGGTCATCATTGATAATTTTTTTAAGGGAACTTCTCTTCACAGTCATCTGTATTGCCAATAACTTTTGCTTCCGGACGGGATTTCTCGTGATTCTCGCCTTCACTGCCTTGATCACAGCTGGTGTCCGAACGGTGCGTGGTCTTCCTGATCTTTTTCGGTCATCGACGGTCAAGGTATTACTGTACCTATGGATAGTGCGATAAATAAATTGCTTGTTGATTTTCAACTTTTGTAGCAACTTGAAAATCATATTCGGTGGCTGCCCACATTTGTGCAGAGCAATTACAGCGACACGATTCTCCTTCAACCCCCATTCCATGGTGAAATAAACAAAATATGATATACGTGTGGTATGGAATTATAGCTTATAAAACTGTCAATAATATGTCATTTTTATTTTTTCTTTTCATTTGTTTTAATGGCCAGTAATCGATAAAGAAACTCAGTAACAGAACTTTTGACCAACCTGTGTATATAAGTTTTTTGTGATAATACACGTTAGTACTATTATATATTCTGTGATAATACGTAATTACCTACCGCTAGTAATGAAGCAAGCAAATAGAGTGTGCTACATGCTACGTGACTACAGATTACGAATAACATTGCTACGAAATATGCGACGCACGACACAGCGAAACTCTTCGCAATTCAATTGCATCGGAGACAGCACAGCTCCTGTAGCACATGATGATCTCGAAAGCAATTTTGTCTACATTGAATTGTGAAAATGGTGCACAAAAAGATGCAGACAGTCGGGTCCGTTATGATGCGCCTGCTTTTGCTTCGTAGCCTTTGCTTCCAAAGAAATAGCTAAATTATTCGTAGTCTGTTGTCGCGACATTACGGTGTCAAAAAAAGTAACATATAAAAACCGATCTAACGCCTTGATATTGATAGCAGTCGCGTAAGATAAACCAAGCAAATAAGCATTAGTTACCTACTGAATATTTTGTGGCTGTGTATCGCCCGGGCACAGAATATATTAGCACTGCCCGGGTCGTCGCGCAATACACACAACATAGAATGAATGTGACCGACCTATGTCTGCCTTTGAATCAATATACAGATGATCTTATAACGATTATAAATAGAAATATATATATTTTCATTCATTTAAAGTCCAATACTACTTAAATTTAATAGAAAAAAAAAGAATCGGCTTGGACTTTTATAATATAAATAAAAATAATTTGTCATCAATCCCCACGCGAATTCAATAGATATTAAGTTTTTCAATAAAATTGATATGCGTGTCTTATGTTGTGAATATTATTTCTTATTTTTTAGAGGTATTTACGTAATTTGAAGCTGTTTTAGTTTTTACTTTCAGGTTCTTGAAGAAGGTGTTTCTTTAAAAAAAGCTTTATATTTTATTGATAGGTATCTCGTTATTCCGACTTGAAGAAATCTCTGTAATAAAATAAAAGCAAACACTAGGTGTCACCTCCAAATGTTGCTCATCGTAGACAAAATCGAAATCAGTAGTAGGTATGTTCGGTATGCTGAACTGAAAATAAAGCGCCCGCCCCGCGGCCGGTAGAGGCACATCTCTGGCCGCTGGCGCTGGCGAAAAATATTACAAATAAATTCATTTTCAAATGTACCAGAAGGTCGCGATCGCGAAGGAACTAAGTACCTATCTGCCTCTTAAGCTTTAGCGTGAAATACGCTAAAGCTCCCACAACATAATATTACTCTTATTAACCTAGGATTGATGTGCTGAGTTCCACTAATACTAACTAGTGAAACTCAGCACATCAAACCTGCTACTAAGCAGGTTGATCTTGAGGAACTTCCTTTAAATAATAATTATAGTTCGAATCGAAATTTATATTTTGAAATTGTACACTGAGTTGAGTACCTACAATCTATTGCTTGAATCAACTTTTTACTATTTTTGGAGAGTTTCATTGATTAAAAACTTAGTTGATTGAAAACAAAAAGTCGAATAAAATTGCAACAGAGAAAAACGTGGCATTCCACCTGCGTTGCCTTCGCCTCTCCTCGAGAAGAAGAGTGTCTAACCGCGCCAAAATTCTTGACAGTTCATTTAGATGGCCGCCCGATATGCGCCAGGCCGCGACGTTAAAAATCTATTATAATTTCGTTCCCGTGAAATTGCTGATGTTTTCTTATTTCGCTTACATATTAGTTTGTTCATGAGAAGATTGATGGTTAGACTGGTTAGACTTATTTGTTGAGAGCTGAGATGTTTCAACAAGAGGACAATTATACAATAAATAATAAGTATCACTAAAAATCGTTAGTAAAGTGTATTAGATATTTCACATTCCTTGGAGTAGATTTTAATGATGGAATCAATGTTTTTGACAAAATAGTAAATAGAGCGTCGTCTATATTACTTACGTATATTCATAAATTTCCGCAAAACGATTCAATAGGCTACGGTAAATGCTTCCCGCTTCCAGCTTTATTGAAAATAATTCCCTGAAATTCTTCCCTTCAGTGCGCTTGTGGTGATAATATTTAACTCTGTCTGTGGTAGGTACTTAGGTACTTTCTCGAGTGAGGTTCCGAGGACCAGTACCTACTTTGTCAGATTAATGGCATAGAAATATGTCCCGTTATACGATTGATAATAATATTATGTTGCACGTAAAGCCGAAATTAGATTAAATTAGATCAGTGAAGCATCGAAAATGAACGTAAAAATGAACCATCTAATTTCGGCTTTATGAAGTTTTTCTTTCATAAGATGTGCCTATACAAAAAGTCGTTCACTGGTCACTATTCACTGCCTTTCATCGAAAATGAATCACTTATGATGAACCATCTAATTTCGGCTTAACGCGTCGTTATTCTAACGCAACGCAATTTCACAGCAAACAACTTTTTAAATAGGGTTACGTTTTTATTAGGGGTTCAAGTATGAAATTGTCGATTTCTTCTCACACTGTGAGACCCTAATATTTTCTATTATGTTAAAGAACATTATAAAAGTAAGTATATTAGATATAAAAAGCTGCAGTTGCTTGTTTTTAAAACATGAACATGACCTTTGCCAACTTCAGCAATAAAAAAATACTGAAAAACATACTTATAAATAACACGTTTCGCTTAATTTTTTTTTAAGTGAAAAATAGTGGTACCTACTCATATTAGTATACGGTGTGTGAGCTCCCTATGTTGGGTGGCCGCGTGAATGTGTAAACTAATTTCACACCGGTTGCTCCCGTTCAATGGATGATATTTTCGTTCAATTTTTTATGCGATGTGGACGGCCATTGTGCAGCGGATGTTGCTGCGCAAACATATGAAGGCTTTAGCTATACAAGGTGTTAAAAATATACCCCTAATCCCGAAAGGTGGTTGAAGTAGGTACATCATGTAAAGAGTCCTCTGTAAATTTCTTAAATTCCTAATATTAAGTTTTAATTTATCGTTAATAAAAATATCGACAATGTTCGCACTCTGTCCAATGAGGGCTATGTTTGCCATTTCTCCCACTGGCGGCGCTAGTGTTTGTGGAGACCTGTCAAACGTGATTTTGGTTGTTGTCGTTATAATTTGAAGTGATTTTTTTATAAAATGAGTGAAAAATATGGTTCATGGACTGTTGCGGAGTTAAAATTAGAACTAAAGAAGCGTAATGCAAAATCTACAGGCAAGTTGCTGGAGTTTCTTTAAAAACCGATCTTTTTCTAGCTCTTTCTGACCTCTGGATAGCAGATTTAGAAGTAGGTTTGGTCCACATAAACAGGCTGGGCACTGCATCTTTTCTTAATATAAGCTTGGCTTTAAAGGAAAATAAATTAATAAGTTTTGGTTATACATAAAACTTTTGACAGGTCTCCAGAGACAGTGGCGCTGCCCAAGTGGATATTTTTGGAACTACCCAGAGTAAACCCCATTGTGTCCAACAACTCTGGACAACGACGGCTCTAGAACCGATCACCGAAAGCCACTTCGTCGAAAGCCGTTTCTCGCCGGCATATTATCGAAGATTCACTTCATCGATGGCACTCGATGGGCCATTCCACCGAACGGGCCGCCCCACCGAAAAACCACACGACGGAAATCCTAAATCACCGACAGCACACTTCCTCGAACGCCACTCCATCGAAAGAGAAATAAAATAAAAAAGAAATCAATGTTGACTACTAAATAGTATTTTTACAAAAAGTAATTTTTCATGACCTTTTTTGAAAATAACGTTTTTTTCCAACACTGCTCAGCTAGTCCTTGCGTTAATAACAACAGTAAAGATTTCATACATTTCTTTTCACAACGTCCGATAATATCTTTATATCCTATCGTTACATCTTATTAAAATAAAAAAATGAATCCATCAATACTCAACATACAATGCGAAGACAGTGATCCGCGGCAACTTCACTCGAGAATGTATGGTGCAGTGCTCACTGATTTCAACAGATTAAAATACTTCCTTATGTACCGCAAGTTAAATTAATCGCATTGTACCTACAGATATTTTAATACCAATAAAACTATTAACGAATTTTACACTAAACGGAACAAGTAAGACTACTGACATTTTTTAACTGTACTATAGCGCGCGTCGCGGCGGCATCATTTGAGGGTTTGTGTTTTTATACTATGAGATGTCCCTGGAAATAGGTATACATTTTACAGAGCGACGGAACCCCTCTTGTTAGTGTGCTATACTGTAATCATTAATCATTAACAGATCCGGCCACCTGGCAGATTTTCAGTGGTGGGGGTGGGAGTGGTTGGGAAATAAAGGGGCTGAAAACGACACTATTATAAAAGTAACAAATTACCTACCTCCAGCCCCACCCACCTGACGAGATAAGTGATTTTTTAAGGTTTTTGATGGAGGTTTTGTTTTTTTAAGCTTTTATCTGTACTTATATGCTTATTGGATACTGTATTAAATAATGTGGAATATTTTCATTTGATATAGATTTTATTCAATTTATTTCTCTTATCTGTCTTTTTTTTTTTTTTTTTTGAATAAAATAAAAATAAAATAAAAATTATCTGTCTTTCGGTCTTCGCAGGTTTCGTAGCCCACTTACTACAAAGTGTTTTATTCGTGTCACGTTCTTCCAGTCATATTTATATTGACCGCTGGCTTTCTTGGAAAACAACCGACTTTAATGTGCTCCGGCGAGTCACGAAATAAATATACATTATGCTGAGTGATTTGTCCTGTTCGCCGCTTACAGTAAAGAATGCTAACTATTTTACGATTTGGCGCAGGCGGTGTTTTTAAAACATAAGACGCCTAAGGAGAAACCCTCGATTATACTAAAAATAATAAAAAAAGAACATAAGACCACATAAGCCTGGCCACATACCTACTACATACGGAATTCCGAGTCGGAACGATTACAATTACGAACGCAGCAAATGCAAATTCATACACATAGGGTAGGGTTGCCAGATGACAGGAATTTTCCTGACATGTTACGAATTTAAGGCATCTGTTAGGAAAACAGGGAAAAAGTTTAGTTGTCAGGGATTTTAGAAATTCCAAAAGGTATAAGTGTTTAATGAAAACACATAATTTGTTAATCAGTTTGGTGAGAAAAAATTTACAAACTTCAACTAAATGAAGAATGCTCAATACTCAATACTCAAATCATTTATTGCATTCCACAGTGTTACAGTAGTTCTTAATTATAATATTTTAGATCACTATGGACCCTGTCGGGCACAACAACAATAAGTAATAGATAGCAAACACTTATTTATTATTACTTAAACATTATTATATAAATCATACTTAATGAAGTTAATTATATCTTAATTAGTTAATTATGTTTGTTTCATTACAAAAGGAGTTATTTACTTAATTAATAAAAACTACTTCCTTTTAATAAATAAATAAATAGCTATTTTATTTATTAATTTCTGTTAAATTATATTGCACTTATGTATTTTAATGTTTTAATTTAGTTTACTTTTTGTCTACAACATTCATATTTCTATATTTTCATCTTCTAAATATGTAATTTAGAAGATAGATGTAGGTGGTAGAGAATGTAGATGTAGGTGTACAAAATGACAGGAAATTTTCTGATAAGTCAGGGGAAAAGTCAGGAAATCTCATTATTAGATCTGGTAACCCAACATACACATCTATGGACCTACCTACCATATAGTTACATGCGTTATTTTTTCGTTCGGAATTTACATACATTATCGATATTCCGTTTCGGAATTCCGTAGCAGATTCCGTGTGTATGTGGCCACACTAAGACGGTCTGCAGTGAATTTTTAATAGCTAACATTTATACAACTTGCGTTATACACGCTACGTACTCTTATTTATTCTGTAGTTATACTTAAAATAAATTAAGCATATAATTTGTTATTAAGTTTTAGTATCAAATACATAAAACCGCTAACTGTCGCCAGTTGCGGAGCCTTCAAAATCAAATGCTTCATAATTACAAATTCTAACAAGCAATTATAAGCTGCGCGGAACGTAAAATTTTCAAAATCTAATTTTAAAACTGAAGTGGACATGACTGTGTTCGGTAAATTTGTGTGAATTATTTTGTCAAAAACTTACAAGACAGATTAGTGAAATATTAGATGATGAAAAAGAATTACTTACTTGAGGTTATGAAGGACACAGTGGTGTGGAAAGTCAAGGTAAGGCTGTTATTTCATAAACGGCTAATATATTCCATCTACTACTACTAGTTTCCCGAGTTCCCGGTTAAATGTCTGCAGGGCGTCATAATCTACGTTATAATCCATCATTAGTGCAAGTAGATAGGTACCTTAAATGAGCCGCCGCAAACGTCCTGTAAGCTAAAGTCCTCACCGAGACCGAGTAATTAAGCCGATAAAGTCACGTAACAATGAACAAACTTATCTGTTCACTTCTAATAGCCCCTAATGCATAGCAGCAAAGTCAATTTTATGGCCTTGTTGTTTGCTCAAACTTGTTGCATTTATCGGGCTTGCAGTTTCAGTGGGTGCACGTTCAGGAAATGCACGACGGATTTAAACTTTTCGCATTACAATGAGGATGAAAATAAAATTTCGCCAATCTCATTTGTATGCTAACAGCGTATTTTCTAAGACTAATAGTTATTTGTTATACAAGTGACCAAAATCAATTTGTGCTGCGAGTGCCGCTCTCACTGTGCTCGCTCAGTAGTCTATATTAGAATCTATAAAATTCAATCTATTCAATTCTAGACTACTTCGCTAGTTCGTGATTTAAAGGCACGAGGCAGAGCAAAATTTTGGTCTCGTGTAAAACATACAACTTTTCACCTCTACCAGCGAGAAAATTTTCACGTGACTTTCCTGGTAAAAAGCTTAATTCAGCATTAGAAACTTATTCACTCACTTTACTCTTTTGGAGTTAGACAACTATCTTCATCGTTGGACGCATTCATTTTTGTAATTTATCACAAAAATGGTTCGATCAAACCTATGCTGAAAAAAAATATTCATTGAATATTCATTGATATCTGTTTCCTAAAGGTTGACTGGGAGAGAATGATTTTAGCATTAAGTTCGCCTTTTGTAACATTTATTTTAAATGTATGTACAATAAAGTTTGTTAAATAAATAAATAAAATAGTAGATTCCCGTCGTCTTGATTATATTACGTTGTGTTTTTCTCTTATTCTTTAATATCCACATCTTATTTATTTATTTATAATCATAAAACATATTTATAATTTGCTTTGAATTTGTTAATAAATTTCATTAATTTTTCTTATTTCATATTTGTTTCATACATGCGACCTCATTACGTCCATACTCTTTATTTCGAATTATCAACCTTCTTTAACAATCCTTATTTAAAACTCCTTGGTAGGTATATCCGTGCATATTTTTTACCATTGAAAATGGTTATCAAATGCAAATCGCCTGAGACGTATTTTTGGCCATATCTCCGAGGATTTTGAGAGGATCGAGATGAAAATAGTACCAAAAGTTGCAGAATTTATCAAGACATATGTAAACGTTTGAATTTTGAAAATCTACTGGTAACTTTTTTTGGAATTTTGTGAAATTCCAAAAATTCCGGGTTTTTTGGGGGGTGTTTATTTACTAAATTGTAAATATTTCGAAAAAAAAACCGACTTAAGAAAAAATGAAAAAAAAGGTCCTAGGGTATTAGTTTAGCTACCAAATGAAAAATAATTTTGAAAATCGGTTAATAATTGTGCCCTGTAGGTGGTCCCTTTAGATTTGGATTTGTAGAAAAACGGCTGTTTCCGTACATAAAAAGTGATGTAGCTTCTATGATTATTGAGCGATCGTCATGGTAATAGTGTTAAAAGATGCAGAAGCAGACGAGAAGTGCATTCGTTGGAATTTTGGAAATCGCTTAATAGTATTTCGGCTGCGTCACAGCCGTGACACACTCTGTACGTGAGAGTTCGAGCGCCAGCGACCTTGAGCCAGAGCGTGTAAGCGCTAGGGTTGATACCGAAATGGAATTTAGACTTGTGGCAAAGGAAATTACATAGTAGGTATGTTAGGAAATAAACTTGTGCAAGGACATGTTAATGAAAGATAGGTTTGATTTATAATAAGTTTTTGTAATCTTTTAATTATATTAGGTACACATCATAAATTGCAACCCTTATACTTTATTTTCCGTTATTTATCATATAATCATTTTTTAATGTCTTAACGTGTTAATGAAGGAAAGATTTGATTTATAATCATTTTTATTAGGGTTCCGTACCCAAAGAGTAAAAAACGGGACCCTATTACCACAGACAATATAATACTATACTAGTACTAGTACAGATACCTCATCCCATACAAAAGAAATGGACCGTCGTAGGGCGACTAAGTGGGCTACTAAAAATGTTTTTCTCGTAGAACGCTAGATGGCGGCGCCGTCACCGCAGCACGTCTAGCATGGGGTACCGAGCGCACACTTCTCACCAATAGATGGCGCATGTATAGCAATAAACTAAAATATTCTACGCACCAATAGATGGCGTTCTATCGTTTGAAAACACTGGCCTCCGTCGCGTCGCCCGCGCTCCGTTTGTTCTGTCTGTTATCGCTCGAGTTTTGATTCAAATTCAAAAATGCTTACGACAGTGCTACCTACTTATTATTAACTTTAAATTGGCTTTATGAACCTCCGCACGTTTTTAACGACAAATCGAAGACACCAAGATTTTTAACCTAATAATATTAATCAATGATTTCAAATTCATAATATTTAATCTATCTAAGAAGATACCTAGGTATCTACTCTTGAGAATGGTATTTATTTAAAAGGTAGGTACTAATCATTACTATTTTATAGTAATAATTAGGTAGGTATCTAGGTAGGGTAAGTACAGTCGACGGCACGTCAGACTATATAATGTCGACCTTGAGCTACGCCTTGACAGTCTGTTTTCGCAGTTTAACTGTTTAACTTAAGTACCATGCTGTCGTGTGTAGGTATACTCGGTAGTTACCTACATAATTAATAACCAACGTTGAAAATTCATAAATCGATAAAAATGTATTATAAATACCTACACCGTACTTAGGGTTACCGAATTTACAAATAATCGAACGATCAAAATATCGAATGGTTAAAATATCGAACGTTCAATACATCGAATGATTAATTTATCGAAATTTTTTATTTTACATAGGTAGTTTCTTCCATCATATCATGAACAACCAGTAGATATTTCAATGAAATTTCATAAAACTTAATTTCCAAACGAAGCTGTTGCGTCAAATAATTTTCTACCCACTAACGGAGTAATATTTTGTATACGAAGCAGTTTATTTATAACTTCATAGCAGCAGTCTTGTTTTATCAGTTTATGGGTGAATTGAGTATTTTTGTGCTGAAAAGTAAATAAATATGGAGAATAATATTTTTCGATAAATTAATCATTCGATGTATTGAGCGTTCGATTATTTGTAAATTCGATATTTTGAACGTTCGATGTTTTAACCGTTTGATGTTTTGAGCGTTCGATGTACATTGTTCGATATTTTGATTGTCGATTATTTGGTATTCGATATGGCTTAGGTAACCCGTTTTGTTGACCACCTATTTCAAAGCAATAGTGGTCAAAATTGCAGCAACGCGAGCGAATTCGATTTAGTCTGTCCGAAGCTTAAGACAGTAGAATCTTAAAATTGAGCGTCCTAGCCCGCTCGATTTTAAGATTTTTAAAATTGTGTGGTCTAATTGCACCGCCGCGGCGCCGCCGCCGCCGCCGTTTTCGTGACCAGGGGGTAACAGTTGTACTGTAGGGTGAATATGCCAATTACCAGCCCCCCCAAGGATTTTTCAACTTTGAATCTCTGTTGTTGCCACAATTGCTATCTTAAAAATATTGTTGATACAGTTTTAGGTAGGCTGATTCATCTTTATTACGAAAATAGAACTTAGTTTTACGTAGTTTTGTGGGAAAAAAATAGAGAAGCGTTTAAATGTCCGAAGGGCGAAAAACCCTAACTCCAGCCGCCTTTGCCCTAATATCAGCCGCTTTGCTCCCTAATTCCAGCCGGGTACAGGGTGTTCTAAAATAATACAACCATGTTAGTATAAAATAAAAAAAATATAATTTGGTAACTCTCAATAGTGATAATAAAACACTAAAGGCTATAAATTATGATTCCCATAGCAAGTCATTGAAACTTACACCTCTCCTGTAGATATTAATCAATTAAGAATACACATATATTAAAAATGGCGTATCAAAAAGTTAACTTTTGTTTAATAAACATATAATCAACGAGTATGAAATCGTTTTAATTATTTGAAACTTTTTTAAGCGTTTTCCAAGAAGTGGAATTCAATATACATTTTTTTATATTGAATTTATTTTCTGTTTCTATGAGTGAAGAAAAGTATGATTTTAATTATTATTACTTTTTACATCTAACATTAAAAAATAAAACAAAATAATTAAAATCATATTTGAGAACACCCTGTATATTGCCGTAAAGTTAGATGACCAGCTGGAGTTAGGTTCTCATACATATTCTAATACCAGCCCCTAATTTGCAGAACAAATAACTTAGGAATTAAACATTTTTCACCCGGCTGTAATTAAATCATAGGGTGCAGGGTTAGTAATTCTAGTGAATAGCACTACAAATTCCAACCTTGAGACGAGCAAATTAAGATGAACTTGATTTCTTAAACGAAAGTTAAATACCCAATACCAGCCCCGGCTGGTAATAGAAAGTTATTGAAAATCATCCAGTCAAACTCCAGCCCCCCTATTTTTTTCGAAATTAGTAAATTTAATTACAAACTAGTAATGTCAAAACGTTATATATCTAATCTATTACTAGTATCAAAGCTTAAAACCTAAAAAAATTGCATCTTGCCTTCGTAAACACACTTCCCAAAGTTCGCATCGATCGAGCTTTTATGCTGTTTTTCAAACATAGTCACCTCTACTCGGTCTCGGTAAACATTATTGCTCGTTGTGTGAGTTGTAGGTGACGTGACCGGCTAATAGTGATTTTCCAACTTAGAGGATTAACTAGCGGTGTGGCTCCATCAAACAGTTTCCGATTTTCACTGTTTTTTAATGAAAGCAAAGCAAAAACTTTTGGGGGCTGGTATTAGGGGGGGGGGCTGGAGTTAGGCATATCCACCCTACTACAAAAACAAACTTTGGCATAAAGGCGTTCTCAAGGTCAACATGTGAAAGTAATGATGTGACAGACAGAGACAGATAGACGATACTGCCACAGTTCAAATAGCAATTTTGGTTTTTAACACGTTTTTATGTGGTCGTTTTCTTGTTTATTTATTTACTAGCGGCCGCCCGCGACTTCGTCTGCGTGGAAAGTTTTTTGCTATCCCTCGGGAACAATATTGTTTTTCGGGATGAAAAGAAAGAGACGTGAAGGCGTAACAAACAAACAAACAAACGGACTTTCGCATTTATAAATTAGTAAGGAAGTAAGGATATTAGTTAATTATTTGTCTGTCTGCAAATTTTGATCTTTATATCTTCAATCTTTATCAAGCCTAATATGGTCACCCATCTTTCTTATGACCATACAAAAAGTGGCTGCACAATGTTTGTTAAGTCTCATATGGTCACCCATCTTGCTTTTGACCACACAAAAAGTTGCTGCACGATCTTTATCGACCTAATTTGGTCACCCATCTTGCTTTTGACCACACAAGAAATTGCTGCATGATCTTTATCAACCTAATAAGGTCACCCATCTTGCTTCTGACCACACAAAAAGTGGCTGCACAATCTTTATTAAGCCTAACATTGTCGCCATAGAGCGAAAAGTGGTGACTTTTCGCTCTACTCTATCAAACGTGTTTTGGGTTAGGAAGGTTTCAAGTTTTATAAAACAAAAAAATATATAACTCGGTTTTGCTATGAGATAATTAAAAATTTTATGGTTTCATATCTTAGAAAATAGGTAAGCGCATACAGTAACATTATTACTTTTAATTAGTGTCCGACCGAAACCGAAACCGAACTTTCGGCCCTGGTTCCAGTTTCGGCCGAAACCGAAACTTATTTTCACACATTAAGTTGACGTATTTTTTTACACATTCAATTCATTCGTTGGTTGGTGGTAGGTAGGGCTTGTTTCAAGCACGCTAAAGGTGGACGCCTGGACGGAAACACTAGTCGATTTTAATACAAAGGAGATAAATTGGGATGTTGACAACTTTTTTTATTTTATATTACATAAATTACCTCTCAAAAAAAGAAACATTGGTAAAATAATTATTTCGCTAGCTTGAAAACTGCCCGAGATATCAGTGTGAAATGCACATAAATGGACTCGCCCAAAAACGCTCCATACTAACGGCTACTGAATTATGACGTCACGCCTCAGTAGTTTGTATGCTACGCGTAGGAAATTTGTTCGGCAGCTATATTAAATATTGTGTTTATCAAAATGGTTTCTTAGACAAATTTGCTATACATTTTACGAACAAAATAAAAGGTATCATTTATTTTAATAAATTTTAAACTTTTTAAATGGACTTGTCCACCCAACTTTGAAGGGGCATAAAACAAATAATAAAACAGATAATATGCAATATATAAAACCAAGAGGTATACAAGCTACTCTAAAAGTTTAATATGTTTACGATTTTTATTAGTATTTCGTTATTTTATTCATTAGTCAAACATCCTAATTATGAAGCCTTGGTTCTCCGCCAGGAATTGATCGAGCTGTGATCTGATGATGGCTATCTAGGGAGCGAATGAAGGAAATTCAGATCGCTATACACACCCAACTGATCTGATCAGCATTCTAAGAGCTGTTTGGATGTTTAAAATAGCTATCTGGATTTAATTTATTCGTTCCCTGGATAGCAATCATTAGATCACAGCTCGGCCAATTCCTGGTGGGCGGCCAAATATTGGCCGAAACTTTTTGCTCAACCGAAACTTGGTTTTCGTGAATGAGGATTTACGATTTTAGTTGAGAATGTAGATTTATAGAGCTAAGGATTCCATAACATACAGTGAAAAAAATTTTGTTCAACGACAAAAAATTACGAAGCTGTAATCATATTACTAGCGCAGTTCGCGGATCGGGAGGCACGGACCGGCCCGATGGCTGTGACGTCACATCTTCCGAGTCGCTCTAAGTTTATATGATTTCTATATAGCCCCCGACGCATTGTAGAGGCTAACGTTGTCAATTATTAAGATAGAATAATGAAAATAGCATCAAAAGATGCGCTACTAAAAGTCCTATAATACTGTAGAAAAATGTTGTTAAATGTTTATATACAGGGTGGATTTTTGGACAGGTACCTTAACCGTTATAGTTACAGGAAAACGTTCCTGGGAGACCTTCCATAACTTTTTAGTATGAGTACTAGAAACGACAGAAATTGCCAAAACTTTACCCATACATTTTGTACGGATAAACGAAAAATATGCTCGATTTTTCTTTGTTGCCAAACGATCTTATTTCTTACCGTGATCAAAATACTCTTTAGGGCCAACTGAAATTTGAGTACAGAAACTATTTTTTCTAGCTAATGTGCCTGCGTGTGAAGACGATGTTGTGTGTGACTTACATAGTTTCTGTACTATAAAGAGTATTTTGCCACGCTAAGAAATAAATCGTTTAGCAATAAAAAAAAAATCGAGTAAATTTTTCGTTTTTCCGTACAAAATGTATGGGAAAAGTTTTTGGCGATTTTTGTCGTTTCTGGCACTCATACTTTAAATGGTCCCATAGAGTCTTTTGATCCCCACATGAAATAGGATCGATTGGCATAAAAAAAATTTTTTTGGTATTTTAGCATTTTTTTGCTAACGGTAACTTTTTTCCAAAATCTATAAATGCACGTCGGAATATCATAAAAAGTAATGGAAGGTCTCCCAGGAACGTTTTCCTGTAACTATAACGGTAAACGTTTAAGGTACCTGCCTTTAATGTACCGTCTCAAAAATCCACCCTGTATATAAACATTTAACAACATTTTTTTTCAGTATTATAGGACTTTTAGTAGCGCACCTTTTGGTGCCATTTTCATTTCAACTTAGGACGCTAGACACCATAATGCGGCGCGGGCCATATAAACTTCGAGTGAGTCGGGTGATGTGACGTCGCACGCACCGGCTGCCCGTGAAGCTCGTCGATAAAATGTTTGCTGTATAAAATGTGGCTGCGGACAAACCAACGCGTTCATCTTGCGTCCGCGTCCGCGTGCGTGGTGGCGACCACATACTGCAGTAGCGTTTGTAGTGACATGTTCGAACCGGTGCGTACGGTCGCAGGAAATGCAGCGTTCGCACGCGCGATCATTCGGCGGTGGCGTCCAGATGCTGTCGACATCGACACAATCTGAACGCTGCACGCAACTAATTTGAAGGTAGTCAACGATGTCCGTGACGGAAAAATTATTGCTAAAGTGCAAAAATATAGAATATTATACGACAATTCCCATCTTTATTGTATTCCATGTAAATAAATAAAATAATTACTAGAATATTATTGTAATACTTAATCGATTTTTTCTACTTTTATATAAAGTAGGTATATAACTATCTACATCATAAAAAGCGATACATAGAAACCCGCGTCATATTCATTACCGGATTGATTTTAAATTTATTTATTTCAAATGAGTTGGTACCTACTCCTTTTTTTCCTTTTCCTTTTGCTTTTCTTCGTCTTCAACAAACGCTGCTAATAAAATAATTTCCTCTTTGATGTCATTTTCACTGTCATCCATTATAAATATCACAAAATAAATGGATTAGGAGGTTCCGAAGGTCGACGCAGACTGGACTGAACGCATACTGAAGGCGTAGAGATCGCGTGTTTGGTGTGAACGGGCTTTGCACGCGAGAAGATCGCCACCGAGCACGCCACCGCGAACGCAAGCTGAACGCGTTGGTTTGTCCGCAGCTTTATAAAATCGCAACGGATGTACCGATTTCGATAATTTAAAAACTATATTAATGAGAAAGCTTAGTGGAACACTTAATATTGGTTTTGAGTTGATTTGTCGACCTAGTTCTGATCCTCATTGTCGTGTGTCAATTGGCTTACTTCGGGGTTCGCCAGCCGACGTTAATCGGCGCGATTGTGTTGAGTTGATAAATTACGTGTTTTAATGTGTATACCTTCAGTTACAAGATTGATTTAAATTGTGAAAAAACATCTAAGTATTTATAATTTGTGGACAACTATTCATCTCGAAACTTTTCTTTTGACTGCACAAGAGCGTCAAAATCTTAGTCAATAGACTATTCGGACAGGTAGTACGCGAACGGTAAAACACAACAAATAACTAATCATACGACTATTGTTAAACAATAAATTATATTGATTATTGTTTAACAATAGTCGTATGATTAGTAATAAATTTTATTGACAACTAAACAAGTTGATTTACAAAATGATTGACATATCTCTTTTTTTTTAACCACTTATATATTTTGTTTACAAAGTGTTGTTGCCGTAATTGGCTAATGTATTGTATAATTATTATACCGGCCTTAATGCTCTGTAAATACTGTGGTAACAATGTTCAATAAACAAAATAAAATAAATAATAAAATACCTACTCTTGATTATTTGATCATTATGATATTTTTTTTGGTGACGATTTTTGTGACATACTTAAATTATTGTTTTTTTTTATTTTATTTTATTGGTGGACGGATAATTATAAACACTAGTTGATTATCATACAAATGGGGTTCTCCGCCCTCCAGGGATTGAGCGAGCTGTGATCTAATGATTGCTATCCAGTGAACGAATAAAAGAAATCCAGATAGGTATTTTAAACGTATCGAAACAGCTCTTAGAATTCTGATCAGATCATTTGGGTGTGCATAGCGATCTGAATTTTCTCCATTCACTCCCTGGATAGCCATCATCAGATCACGATCGCAGCATCAATTCCTGACGGAGAATTAATGCTTCAAAATTATCTCGTTTTTATGAAAATCGACTAGTGTTTCTAATTATCTGTGCACTCCTAGCGTGCTTGAAACAAACCTTACCACCAACCAACCATGAATGTGTAAAAAAATAAGTCAACTTAATGTGTGAAAATAAGTTTCGGTTTCGGTTTCGGCCGAAATTCCAGTTTCGGTCGGACACTACAAAACATACTCTTCCCAAAATTTTGCATGGCAAACGATTTAAATACCTAGTAGTGCATAGGATACAAATAAACGATGAAGTATCAACACCTGCTAACGTAGTATTTGTCGATTTTTTGTTTTTTATGCCGATCGACATAATACAATTTCGCATGTATGGGCAAAATCTCATTGTACTAACCCATAGGTATCAATTTTGCTGCAAATACATCCTAACTTTATAGGGAATACCTTCTAATGTAATTTTCTAAAAAAAAAAACGTTCTCAGCGTCATATCTACTCCAAAATAGCGCACCACTACAAAAAAGAAAAAGAAATGTCAGTTAAGGACGAAAGAATTGACACGATTTTGCAACAAAAAGCTGAATATTAAGAGGTTAAATTACTAATGTATAGCACAAGAAGTTTGTACCTCCCTCCAATGGAGATTGCACGGCCAGTGTCATAGTGAAGATAGAAAAATGTCCTTGAGTGATGTGACGGCTTATTGCAACCTCTTTCTTTAGTGTTACAATACGTGTTCGTTGTTCGTCGTTTGTTCGTTCGTGAGAAACGAAAACGTATTGTAAAACGAAAAGAAAGAGATAGCAAGAAGCCGTGACGTCACTTAAGAGTCTTTTTTCAATCTTCACTATGATACTAGGCGTGCAATCTCCATTGTGGGTATAAGCTTCTTGGTATAGCATCTAATTTAAAAAAATAATTTAAGAAATACTTATTCCGATTTAAAACAAAAACCATAGTAAGTAAATCGTTTTTAGTAATGAAAATACATGAATGACTATTTGTTAGAAATTAATTGTATAAGCCCTACATGAACGCAGCTATATTGATTTGAATGACATTGAAAGCTGTCACCTGTCACTTTGATTTTAGTTTGCACTTCCTGCTTGCGGCTCTCAGCCTTTCGTGTGTGTTTTTGTGTCGTCCCAATAATTTTAATAATCTTAATTCATCGCTATCAATTTACTACAAATAATGTAATGCTGGATTTTATCTTGAAGAATAAAACTCTGGATATTGCAACAATGTGTTTATTTGGTTGATCACGCCTATCACGCCATTCCATTGCCATTGCCACATTGCAACGTCTGCTTGAACAGGTTTTGGACCCAGTGATTATTGAAAAGGGAATCAAAAGGCGTGCAACGAGGGATCGACGTGTAATCGCCGTTGTATGTATCACCAAATTTCATTGTCGACCAGATTCATTGTCAAATATGCCTACGCAATCAGAAAATATGTCTACGCAACCAGCGGTACACATCACAAATCAAGTGGAGAAGCTGAATGGAATCTCATCTTATCAAAACTGGAAGTTTTCGTTGAAAATGTTACTCACTTTAGAAGGTTTGTGGGACTGCGTGATCGGCACTGATACTGACGCCGTGCGTGATAGCCGCGCCTTGGCGCGTATTTGCCTGGCACTACAACCCAACCTGTACCAAATAGTTCGATCAGCATCAAAAGCTAAAGAAGCATGGGAGAAGCTAGCTCATACATTCGAAGACAAAGGTCTATATCGCCGTGTTCTGCTACTTAGACAGTTACATCGAGTTGACTACAGTAAGTTTAGCAGCATGACTGAATACATAGAAAATGTCACCGGATTAGTCCAGCAGCTCTCTGACATTGGAAAAGTTATAGACGACGGTGAGGTGGCAGAAATTTTACTTAGCGGCTTACCGCAGGAGTTTGATACACTAGTCTCCGGTCTTGAAACTGCAAATTTAACAAGCTCGCTGACTTCTGAACTAGTGAGAACAAGATTACTTCAAGAAGAACACAGAAGAAATGGAAAATATGATAATGATGCTTTAGCTTTTCATGTAAAGAAGAATAAGCTTTTCAAGTGTGATTATTGCCGTAAACCAGGACATACAGCGAAGCGATGCTTTAAGAAAAAGAGGGATGAGAAGAAGAAAGAAGAACATCACTCCCTATATGCATCTGCTTACGTTGCTCACCACAATGATGTCATCATCGACAGCGGAGCCTCCGCTCACATGATCAATGATGCTAGGTTAGTAAGGAATTTTAAAAGTTGTAAAAATAACTCAATTTCTATAGCAAATGGTGGTCAATTAGAAATGTCTGGCATTGGAAATTTAGTTTTGTCTACTGACAAAAATAATATCACTTTAGAAAATGTTTTAGTTGTTCCCAATCTGTCAACGAATTTATTGTCTGTTAGTAAAATGTGTGACAATGGTTTTACAGTAGTTTTTGATAAAAATGGGTGTCATGTTTATAATGAGGTAATTTCTTTAACTGGCAACCAAATTCTAGCTGCTACAAATGTGAACGGTTTGTATAAGATACAGCAGTGCAAGCCGCATGTGTTGGGGCATTCCATGCTGGTGCATCCTAGGCAGCAGCCAGAGAGTGTCAATACTGCATTGGTGTCTGCGACAGTCTGGCATAAACGTTTAGGTCATATCGGCAAGAAAGGTATGAATAGTCTAAGGGGTGGTGGTATATGTTCTGGTGTCGTTTTTCAGGATGACGACTCGCCAAACAAGTGTATTCCCTGCTTAACTGGAAAGATGCATACAAAGCCTTATCCGAAGCTTGTGGGAGCCCAATCTACCGTGCCACTCCAAGTTGTGCATTCCGACGTCTGTGGGCCCATTCAAGTCAGCAGTTGGGGCGGTGCCCGTTATCTTTTGACTTTGACGGATGATTGCACTAGAAAAACCTTCGGTTATTTAATGAAGACAAAATCCGAGGTGAGTTCACATATTGTTAACTTTAAAAATATGGTTGAAAAACAAACAGGTTTGCAGCTTAAAATTTTAAGAACCGATAACGGTACTGAATACTGTAATAAAACGTTGACTGATTTTCTTAAAAGGGAAGGAATAATACATCAAACATCGGTGCCTTACTGTCCACAACAGAATGGAGTTGCGGAGCGTGTTAATAGGACAATTTTTGAGAAAGCTAGGGCCATGTTACATGATGCGGGTCTGTCTGAACGTTTTTGGGGAGAAGCAGTAATGACTGCTATATATCTGAAGAATAGGTCTCCTACCAGCGCGTTGTCAGATGACATTCCTGAGAGTAAGTGGACTGGACAGCCAGTCGATCTCAGTCATTTGCGCGTATTTGGCTGTGTAGCATTTTCTCACATTCCTGATGTAAAACGTCGTAAACTTGACGCTAAAGCTAAACCATTTATCTTTGTAGGTTATGGTGAGACTTTCAAGGGCTACCGTCTCCTTGATCCATGTCAACCTAAAAAGATTATGTATTCGCGTAATGTTACTTTTTTAGAAGATGAATTTATTGGAGGACTTCACTTTAAAACACAAAGCAGGAATAATGATTTTATCTCACATGAATGCATTATAAATAATAATAATTATAACAATATTGATAATGAAATTTTAAATATTGACTGTGATAATGATAATGCAAATAAAATTAATGATAAAACTATTAATAATGTCTGTGATAAAATTAGTCATAAATTTACTACGGAATCACCTATTTCAGGATCTGAGAGTGAAATACCTGTGTGGTCTCCCTTGTCGGACCTGCTCTACTGTACTGGTGATGAAGGTGATGGTTGTGATGGTGATGAGGATGATGTCTGCAAGGATGCTGTGTCTTCTCTGCCTGATGCCACACTTCAAGGAGGAGGTGGTAATAACAGTGATGAGGATGATGTCTGTAAGGACGCTGTGTCTTCTCTGCCTGATGCCACACTTCGAGGAGGAGAGGTTGAACACGTGCAAAGTGTTGCTTCTGGCTCGCGTCCCGTACGTAGTAATAGAGGTAAAATTCCACTTAAATTTAATGATTATGATTTATCGGCTATGCTAGTTGAGCAGAGTTCATCAAATGAGCCTAATACATACGAGCAAGCTACGAAATCTACTGACTGTGAGCAGTGGCTTCACGCCATGAAATGTGAGTATGATTCATTAATTAAGAACAATGTTTGGACATTAGTAGATCGACCAGAAGCTGAAAACATTGTAAAGTGCAAGTGGGTCTACAAAAGGAAACACGATGCCACAGGCAAGCTAGATAAGTATAAAGCTAGATTGGTTGCCCGTGGGTTTAGTCAACAAGAAGGTATAGACTACAATGACACTTTTTCACCCGTTGTCAGACATTCCACTCTGAGAATCTTATTTTCCATTGCAACAGAAATGAATTTGCAGATGGACCACGTTGATGTTACCACAGCTTTCCTAAATAGTGATCTGGATGAGATTATATATATGGAGCAGCCAGAAGGTTTTTGTTCAGATAAAAGTAAAGTGTGTAAGCTGAATAAAAGTATATATGGTCTCAAACAGGCTAGCCGTATGTGGAACTTAAAAATTAATAATGTTTTAATTCATAATGGATATACTCAAAGTAAATGCGAACCGTGTGTATATATTAAGAAAAATTCTAAAGATTATATAATAATTGCTCTATATGTCGATGACTGTTACATATTTCATAACGGATGTATTAAAAATGTTTTATCATTACTAAAAGAAAACTTTGAAATACGTCATCTTGGCCAATTAAAAAATTGTTTGGGCATGAATGTCACTAGATATACAAATACAATTGTGCTAGACCAGTCTAATTATATAAGATGTTTGCTAGCTAAATTTAATATGAGTGACTGCAAGCCAGTACTTACACCGTTACCTGTGAATTGTAAGTTACAAAAATCTGATAGGAAATGTCTCGATGACGAAATATACAAATACAGACAACTGTTGGGATGTTTAATGTATTTGAGTGTGTGCTCACGCCCGGACATTTCATATGCTTGTAGTCAACTTAGTCAATACAGTACATGTTTCGACATGAGTCATTGGCGCGCAGCAAAGCGAGTACTTCGTTATTTAAAAGGGACGATCAACTATGGTCTCCATTTTACAAAAGGTAATAATTTTAATATCAGTGCTTATGCAGATGCCGACTGGGCTAATGACTCATCAGACAGAAAGTCCTACACTGGATTTGTTGTAAAATTAGGTAACTGTTTGATCAATTGGGAAGCTAGAAAGCAGCGTAGTATAGCTTTATCAAGTACGGAAGCAGAGTACTTAGCAATAAGTGACGTTTGCAAGGACATTTGTTTTGTGAAGAATTTTTTGTCTGAAATTATTAACAAAACTTTTGATGTAATTGTATACAACGATAATCAAAGTGCTCAAAGATTATTACTGATAAAAGAATATTCGCATAAGAAAACAAAGCACATTGATTTGCGTTACCATTTCATAAAGGACTTAGTACAAAAAGGAAACATAACTGTAAGATACTTACCTACTACTGATATGCTAGCAGATGTATTGACAAAGCCACTATGTGCGCAGAAACATTGTAACTTTGTAAATTGTCTAAATGTAAGAGTTCGTGGAACAAATGTTTAATGTTTTGTTGTGTACTTAATTTATAAATAATAATATTATTATATTGTGATGAATCATATGACATGATAATGTAGAGTCTGTAATTATGTAGAGAGTCTATAATTATGTAGAGTCGCTCTAAAGGTAGAGTAGGGAACTCTTGATTAATTGTATAGAGTTTTTTTTTAAACTAAATGTAGAGTCTTTTTAATTTTGTTTAAAGTCACATTAGTTTTTCTTTTTCCTTCATGTAGCGCTTAAGGAGGAGTGTTAGAAATTAATTGTATAAGCCCTACATGAACGCAGCTATATTGATTTGAATGACATTGAAAGCTGTCACCTGTCACTTTGATTTTAGTTTGCACTTCCTGCTTGCGGCTCTCAGCCTTTCGTGTGTGTTTTTGTGTCGTCCCAATAATTTTAATAATCTTAATTCATCGCTATCAATTTACTACAAATAATGTAATGCTGGATTTTATCTTGAAGAATAAAACTCTGGATATTGCAACAATGTGTTTATTTGGTTGATCACGCCTATCACGCCATTCCATTGCCATTGCCACATTGCAACGTCTGCTTGAACACTATTCGACATGAATTTCGAGGTCGGTACAAGAGCTTTTTCAAGGCTGAAAATTCGTATACTGCTTAATTATTATGCATAATTTATGAAAATAATAGTCAGACCATAGTGTCATGGAACATAGGCAGTCAGAAGTCGCTCAAAGGGTGGAGTCCAAACAAGCTGTTTGGAGCTACAACGTGTTACAAAACAGGATTACATAGTTGAAACTTGGTAAGTAGATGTATTCTGTAAATCGCTTTACGATTTTTTTAGAAAAAAAAAGATTAAGGGGGTTTTTCCCATACATGGAAACCTAGGTACAATTTGATTTGACACGACAGCAAATATAAAATATTTATTATTAACCTCTTAACAAACAGTGATTAATGGTTACTAAAACAACAAATAAAACAAATAAAGTCAAAAACTACAATGTGGATAACTCCAATACTACGTTGAAAAATATACTTATTAGAGACTTACTTCCTTTAATTTTACTATGACAGTAAACGCGGTCGAACGTGCGATAAATTGTGTGGTGTAAATGCGTGCAGTCTCTCGATCCACATATTGAAGCCTTGTCAAGTAGACTTAGTTCAGCGGCATTCGCTGTTAAGAAAATAAGGCTTTTAACTGATATTGAAACGGCAAGGTTAGTATACTTTAGTTATCTTCATAGCGTAATGTCGTATGGACTGCTATTGTGGGGCTCAGCTGCCAGTATTGAAAATATTTTTGTACTCCAAAAAAGAGCTGTTCGCGCCATATACAATCTACGGCGGAGAGATACCTTGAGAGAATTGTTCAAAGAAATAAATATTTTAACTTTGGCAGGCCAATATATTTATGATAATTTAGTTTATGTAAGGAAACACTATGATTCATTTGCTAAGAACAGCAATATTCACCAGTTCAATACAAGGAATAAAGATAAACTTGCCGTTCCAAGATTTAGGCTTGCAAAAACTAGAGGTTCATTTATGGGGAAAGGCATAGCCTTTATTAATAAAGTTCCACAACAAGTGATTGATCTTCCTTTGCATGAATTTAAAAACCATGTTAAAAAAACGCTCATGGGTAAAGGTTATTATAAAGTAGATGATTATCTTAAAGATCTAAATGCGTGGAAATGATGTAACACATAACTTGCTAATAAGTACTCTGTTGAAGTAATATAATAAGTCTATGTTGTTGCCAATAATCCTGTCACCCTGTTGTAATTTTCTGGTAACGATATATTCAAGTTTGTAAATATCGTTACTTATGGCTGTTACAGCTGATAAGTTTCTTGCGCCCGTTCTTCTTGTCAGCTAAAAAAGTCTGGAACGGGTGGTAGGAAAATATAGACGATTCAAAAGTACTTAATAATTAAGTTTATTTGAATAAAGCTTATTTGACTTTTTGACTTTGATATAATATCTCGAAAAAGTGTCTTATCTCGTTATGATGATCCGTACTGGGTTACTTTATTCAAAATGAAACTCTGATGAGAGTTGTTGTTTAACTTTTTAGTTCATTTTGAGCAGGACGCGTGACGGCAGGACAGTCTTGTTTTTAATATTTTTTTAAATTATATATGTACGTCCCTACATGCGGTAACGGATCGAGGGAAGTAATAAATAATAATTTACGTATTATTTTATTATAATGATATAGGTACCTTTTTAATATAGGTAGGTAATTAAGAAAAAAAATGTTCATATTTTTTTTTTGTAATCATTCCATTAAAGAACTGACTTTAACTGACATCTGTAGAATCGATCGTTACATACCCAGTCTAATATAAGCCGATGAAGTACATTATTCTTCGCAATATTTAAGAAGAAGCAAAGATATATTACTTATAGAATGATAATTAGTGCTGATCAGGCATTCTGTTTTCTAATCGTTTTTTCTTTTTCACAAAGGTCTGTCATTCGAACGATGTTCGAGTCAATAGGCCACTGGTTGTGAAGTGTGATAGCAAAGTCAACACAAAGCTTAAAACAAAACTAACAGCGGTGTCGGAGTCCCGCAAGTTTATTGCCGATCTTCAAGTGGCAGACATAAAACGGTGAGTCACTTTTAAGACGTTAACAAACGTCAAATCCCAATATTAAATTCAAAATATTGAAAGACTACGCGCGTGAAGCTATCATAGAAAAAATAGAATGCACTTGAAATAATACACAATAGAACTAATTGAAAACATTTATAAAAATGTTACCACCTTTGATGTAAAAAAATATTCCTAGGACCTCGTTTTTGGGTTTATTTGCAAAATTTATCAGAAACAGAACATTCGTTTATAATAAAACCACGCATAAAAATCTGCGATGTTAATTCCTTCAATCTTAATTGAACAGTTTTTTTAACTAATTTGAAAGCGAAGAAAAGTACCTAATAAAAACATGTAAAAATCGAGGATTCGACGCTCGACCTCTACGCAACCGCCGCGTTGGAACGCGCACTGATTTGAACCCAAAGCTTATAGAGTTACGTCACAAAATACATAATAGTACAAAGAAGATCGGCGAACTTCTATGTAATTTCAGACCTCTACTTAAGGGTCCCGTTCATGAAAATAATTTACTGATATTTATAGACCTACGCTAGACTAACAAAAAAGTTAATCGTTTTAACTATTTTAAAGCTGGGATAAAAAAGATATTAAATACGCACGATGGTACGAAAACAAACACAGAAATTCAAACGTGCGGGAGTGTTGGCTTCCCAGTAGTCGTTTCCAAAAAAGTACGCCCAGGCTCCTAGAATAGTACGAAAATGGCAAAAAGGGCACGCAAACCAATAAATCAAGGTACAAAATTCAGTTTTTTCACTGTGTTTTGGAAAACATACGCCTATTTTCACATTTTGGGGTTCAATCGTTGAAAAGTATTAAATACTGTGATGTGAACCATAGTACGACACACGCTCAAATAATACGTAAATCGTACCAAAAAGTACAATCTGGCAACCCCGAACGTCAATGTCAGTGATGGATTTGACATTGACTGACATTGTTGACACTGCACACTTTTATTAATGGGAAGGCAATGAAGTCTATGTTCATACAGCCATATTCTTCAGTTTTTTTTCTCTTTGCAGTAAAATACATTCAAAATACAGGTGTTTCGCTTTCTAATGTCTCTTAGAGTATTGCTTGATGTTTAATAGATCAAAACATTTTAAATATACCTTTACATTTTGCATATTGAAAATGGAATTGATTACTTTGGTATTAAAACTTCTGCGTTGATTGGAACATACTCTTACACGAAAAAATCGTTTAGTTTTTGCATTATAGAAGCGTTTTGTTATAATATAATTGAAAGTTATTTATCTCTTGACCCCCTTCTTTAAAAATCATGATTTTTTTGGAATTAAATTCTACGAATTTAACTCTATTTATTTAACATGTTTCCGATTGTGAACGTCCTTGTAAAATATGAAGTCGAGTTTCGCCGGTCTTCTTTACGTTCGATTTCACTCTTTCACAGATCCACCCGCTCGGATTGAGACATGTTAACAAAGACCTTAACAGCGCCATCTATGGACGACTAGCATAAATCAATTACTCGTCAAAAACTGCTTTTAAGACGAAAACGCACGCATCTTATCAGCTCAAATAATTGCCGATAGGTGTCACTAACAATTTATTGAAATTTGTTAAAAAACCTTTTATTTTACTGTTATACTACAATTTTGCATTTGGTGATTTTTATTAAGAAACAATTTTAACGTTTCTTGTTATTTTTTCTCTGTATTTTAATGTTACAAAAACATCAATGACAAATCGAAGCAGGTACCGCCATCTAGTGAGATAAATATAAACGAATGTTAAAAATCCATTTCTGATGTTAGTAATGAGACCCCATGCTATTACTAAGACTCCGCTGTCTGTCTGTCTGTCACCAGGCTGTATCTCATAAACCGTGTTAGCTGGACAGTTGAAATTTTAACAGATGATGTATTTCTGTTGCCGATAAAACAACAAATACTAAAAACAGAATAAAATAAATATTTAAGGGGAGCTCCCACACAAGAAAAGTCCTTTTTCTTTTTTTGCTGTTTTTTGGTACGGAACCCTTTGTGCGCGAGTCCGGCTCGCACTTGGCCGGTTTTATTATTTATTGTCAATTTTACCTACTTGCGAGTTTACGAGGTTTAATCGTCTGAAATCCTTATTTCCAGAGCTTTTAGTTATAATTAAAGTCAGGTTAAAGGAACGGTAAGGGCATGACTAATATTTCGTATATTTTAACTTATAAAATAGTCGATAAATATTTATTTTATTAAAATTCAAAATATGGTAAAGTTGCAATAGTAGGTCCCATCAACTATGGCAACTTTGACATATTTTTGTTATTTTAAACTAAGATATAAATTTATCGCTTACTCTATAGGTACTTACTTTTCTGGATCACTGGGCAATACGAAGAAACTTTTATCAGGATTTTGTTTTTGGTTGTTGCCACAGCCATAAACACAACAATAACGCCCGCCGCCGGGCATGATTAATTATCTAACAATTAAATAATGTAAATTAAACGCGTAGTCAGTCCGTGCGAACTGCGTTACAATACAGATTGCGGTGGGACAAGCGAGCGGCGAGCGAAAGTAGAAAGAACCCTTGCCCGAGTAAGTCGGCGACTAAAGGCTCAATTACACTATACAATTTTAAGCAAGCGATTTTAAGACTGTCTTGAAAACGACTAAGAATGCGCGCATTTACACCACACAATTTCTAGCACGCTCGGCCGTGCTTACTGTCATAGTAAAAGAGAAGGCAGTAAGTCTCTAATGTCTTTTTCAATCAACGTAGTATTGGAGTTATTTTCATTGTAGTTTTGGTATTTGTTTTATTTTCTGTTTTAGTTCTTTAAGCACCTACCTAATACCAAATTCCTTTTCTTTAATAATTGTTTGTTAAGAGGTTAATTATAAATATTTTCAATTTGCTGTCGTCGTGTCAAATAAAATTTTAGGTACCTATCTCCTTACTTATATATTAATCAATAATTTTTTTCAACTTTTATCTACCCATTAGAAACCTACATAACATTAATATCTGACTAGGTTGAAAATTCGAAAGGCTCACGAATAGAAATATTTTACCTAGTAGGTATGAAGTAGTAGTAGGTATATTTACCTAGTATCATTTTATTTAAGTAGATAAAAACCTCTAATGTGTAGGTACTTACTTAATGCAAATTGCAAGAATCGTATCTAACAAAACAAGACTGTCGCTCTTGTGAATAACTCGACGGACGCACACGCCGTACCGCACCGCCACCCGCCTCTCGGCGTGACCCGCCCCGCGCCACGCCCGCCCACGGCGTCCGGCTCAGAAGGTGCACATCGTCGTTGTTGTCGGTCGCGCACGTATCGACCTACCTAGATATCGCGTTATTATACGTTACACTATTTCCCAACAAAGTACTCGTCAAGACGATTCAAACGAGCCCAAACTCGATTGGGTTGCATATTTTTATTATAGAGTTCCTATGGCCTTCTTTCGGCTCCATCATCAGATCCTTGGACACTATTTCCCATTAGAGTACTCGCCAAGACGATTCAAACGAGCCCAAACTCAATGGGGTAGCGTGGTTTTATTAAAGAGTTCCAGTGTCCTTCTTCCGGCTCCATCATCAGACCCTGGACACTATTTCCTAACAAAGCACTCGTCAAGACGATTCAAAGGAGCCCAAATTCAATGGGGTTGCACGGTTTCAATATTAAGTTCCTATGGCATGGCCTTCCAGCTTCATCATCAGAGTCTGGACCTCGTCTCTCTTTAAAGTACTCATCAAGACGATTCTAACGAGCCCAAGCACGATGGGGTTGTATGATTTCATCATAGATTTCCTGTGGCCTTCTTCCGGCTCCATCATCAGATCAGCCCAATGATACCATAATATTGCATTGCCTTCCAGTTCTGACCTATGTTCAAAGTTTCAAGTCTCTAGCTCATCCGAAAGCTAGTTTAAATCATTGGCAAACTTTGTGGAGAAACAAACAAACACACAAGCAAACGAGAAAGCAACCTAATAAAAGCGTGTTAAAAACAACCTACCTACCTATAAATTTCAAGTCTCTAGCTCATCGGGAAGATAAGTAGGTAGGTACTTACCTAGTATACCTAGTATAAAATACTCTTTTTGCGGACAAACAAATAAACGAACCTACCTACTTATAAATATTAATATAAATAAATAAATAAACAAGAAAAGGTCCATATGAAAACGTGTTAAAAACCAACATTCCTATTTGAACTTATCTTGTACTGTGGCAGTATCGTCTATCTGTCGCGAGTCAGACAGAGTCTGTCTCTGTCTGTCACATTACCTCTACACGTTGACCTTGAGAACGCCTTTATGCCTAAGCCATAAAGTTGGTTTTTGTAGTACAACTGTTACGTCTGACGTGCCGTCGTAGGTACAGTTAGACTGTCTTGAAATCGTGCGTGCATTTAGACGACACAATTTTAAGAATCTTATTACCGAGCGGGCTCGGCCGCACGATTTTAAGATTCTAACTGTCTTACTCTGTTTACACCATGCTTAGTCTTGAAATCGCTTGCTTAAAATTGTGTAATGTAATTGAGCCTTAACGGCTGCACTCCCCGCGCGCCGCGCGCAGCCCCCGCGCGCCTCCAGACACGCACACATAGCCGCGAGCGATTTTACGAGCATACATGCGCGAGTGTCGTTTCTTTTCGCGTTAGAGTATATATTCTGTGGCTGCGTCGAGGCAGTCAGCGGGCGCTTTTGTGGCACGAGGCGGAGCCGAGTGTCACAATCGTAAAGATAAGCTAGGTAACTTTAAAAATATAATAGGACTTTGCATTTGATTTGATTTTGGTTTTTCGTAAATTTTTGTGTTCATTTTCAATGCTCCGATTCTTACGGGGACTGTAAAATCTGTGAATTTTTTTACTTTTTAATCCATGTATGACAGACACCATAAAGCACTTAATCTATACTTTTCTCACATATCAATTTTACAAGTGTCATCCTTGTCACTTTATTTCTTTTTACTTTATTATTTAAAAAGTTGGTGTTAGAAATTAAAAAAAGCACTTTGCCTCACGCTCGCTGCAAAAATCGATTTTGCTGCGAGTTTTTACGCGCCAAAAGCGCCCTTTTCGTGCTAGAGAGGTGAAAACATTATTTACTCACGTCACAGATTTGATTCTACTACGTCACGGGGCTATGTTGCTTATTTTTATGCATCAATAAAGCTCCGTTTGATACCGTTACTGCCAATTTGAAAATGTTTGTCATTCATTTGTCTGTCTCATTTTTAGAATGACTTTTATTATATTTAGAGTGAAAGTCAAAGCGAGTGTTGGTTAATATTTAAACTGACTGATATTATGTCTGTTAACTTTCTGTTAACTGAGGATTGAAGAATCAACCCTTAATTTAGTTTTACAATTAAGTAGGTCTTTTGTTCACAGCTATTACAAAAACCAATTGAAGTATTTAAGTACTTACGTAGGTATATGTGAAATTGGGAAAAAGGATTTTTTTAGTGACGCTTCGCTTTCAGAATGCTCTGTGTCTGTGTTAAATTAGGTAGTTCCTCCTTCTTTCTTGTAATTTTAGATCAAATATTTATCCTGTTGTGTAAGAACAGCTTTTGAGTTTAATGATACAAAGGAATAAGGAAAACCACAAAATATTTTATAAGTAGGTAGGCGTGTAATAAAGTTGTTTCGTTAATAACAACATAACACAAGTTAGTCGTTGAAGAGTGCCGTCGTCACCTGAATTTGTTTATTGTTTTTGGTTGTAAAAGTTTACATTTTATTTTTCTTTGTTTTTCTTAGTTCGTTGGTGTGGCAATTCGCATCGTGAGCTTCATTTTGAAGTTTCACTTACAGCGGTTTTGGTTTTCCAAATCTTTATTCTTTGCAATTATTGCTTTTTAAGCTTGTAAAATTCGAAGTCGATTGACAAGACATGTCGTAGAGCTTTTGAATGCTCTAAGAGACATGTAGTGGTAACCAAGCGTGCTGTTGTGTGTAGGTACTTATAGTAATTACTACAAACTGTTTTGGGGTATATTAGGTAATTTAATAAAGTTGATTTAATATTAAAGTCAGTAGACTTGTGCCAATGAAAGTAAAGTGTTTTTGGTAATTACCTATATAACACATAGAATATAGGTTTTTCAAAGTGGTACAAAATGTTGCTACTACGCGTTGGTACTTTTATTAATGACATAATGTACAGCACTGAAGGTAAGTTAATCTATATTTCTAATTATTTACCTTTTTACTATGTTTTTACGTAAGAAAAGATTTTCAAATCTTTTCAATTGATTCCATTAATTATTACACTCATGTCATGATACACTACACTACCCATAAGTGATATAAGTATGTACCCACTTAGGCTACATTTGATACTACAACTGAATTCGATGCGAGCGGAGTCGCAGGCGGCAGCTAACATACTGAGATAAAGGCCTTATAGATAGGTAGAAACCGAAGACACCTTTAGCTATTCTTAAATTTAATTAAACGGTTTTTTGTTTTTGATTTATTGCTATCGGTAGAGCACTAAAAGCTTAGAATAATAACGCCAAAGATTTCAGGCAGATCTCGAGCGCCAAGAAATATAATCTGAAATACGTAGGACTAGGACCCTTGTCCTGTCATGCGGAATTTGCATGCACAACCTGCGCAACGCAACACTTTTTTAGGGTTCCATACCCAAAGGGTAAAAACGGGACCCTATTACTAAGACTCCGCTGTCCGTCTGTCTGTCACTAGGCAGTATCTCATGAACCGTAGCTTGTTAGATAGCGTGTTTTTTGCTCGCTATTTATACCGACTGCAGGTAGACAGTTGAAATTTTCACAGATGATGTATTTCTATTGTTGCTATAACAACAAATACTAAAAACAGAAAAAAAATATTTATGTCCTATGAACAAACGTGAACAAACGGAACTCCCATACAACAAACGTAATTTTTTTGCTGTTTTGGTACGGAACCCTTCGTGCGCGAGTCCGACTCGCACTTGGCCGGTTTTTTACTTTTTACTTTACCTACCTACTTCACCTACTGCGTAGTAGATACAGCAGACATTGGTGCAGACTCTCGCATCCTTCGCATGCGGGCAAGACCCGCACGCTGGTGAAGTTCCAAATAACCAGAAAAGCACAATAACTTATTTTTTGTGTTGTTTTCAGGTAAATTAATAGTCCTTATAGTCATAATCTGCTTGCAAATCATAATCTTCGGTGCGTACCTGGTCCAGTGTTGGCTTCAAAAGCGGAAACTAAAGAAGAACAAGCCACTAGTGTTCAGCGTAAGGCCAGACCACCGGCGGGAACCGATCGCCGCACCCACCGGATCTACTGCTTCTAAACACTTGTACTACACTCCTGAGGGAGATTACTATTATTCGTATGTGGCTATGAACGATAGAACCCAACCAGTCGACCAATTAGTTTGAAGGAAACTGAAATTAAATGAAACTGAATTAATGATGAAACTTTTATTTTGCATCTGAATTAAATATGTACCTCGTAGACACATTTTAGATTAAATTCTGCCTATTCTGATCTGATTTTCCCAAATCATTCAGGTAACAATATTTTCTAGGAGCTTTACGCAAACGAAATCATAACTTTGCAAAAAAAAATCTACCTAACCAATTTTTCCCTTGCGGAATTATTGCAAAAAAATTGAACTTCTTAGCATTTAAGTAAGATTTAGTTTTTTTATAAAAACGCAACTATAAACTAAGATTGAATTGAGTAAGTACGGAACTTTTTTCATTTCCCGTGGTCCGTCTGGGAATTGGCGCGCAAATGAAGACATATTATGGCGTGCGCAGTGGGGCCAATTAACCGTGACGTATGTAGGTACCCCGGGGGCAGGCCGGGGTCAAGACTAGGAGATAGGTAGCAAGGATTTTATGGCCACTTGAAAATTCTGTTGCAATTATATTTGATATAAGTGCATGCCTAGTTAAATATTATCCACGTAGTAAATTATAAATGTTTTTTTGATTTAGACGTATGGCGTCCGGCAGAATAGCACCAAATCTTTAGGTACGCTTATTGGGATGTCATAATAGGAAAGAGCAAGTCTATAGATTCTGACAGCGAAGGTGGTCGTAGGATGGATGGGTGATCGATTATTTTATAATCCTGAGGTTTGCTTTACTTTGGAAGGCCTTCAAGCTGTTATTCCCAGGTTTATAGTAATCTAACCAACCAAACTGGATCAAATCAACATAGTAATGAGAGACAAAACAGATTTCTCGACATAGTTAATATGAAACGAGAGTAGTGATGTACAAAACTCGAGTCGTCGAGTTCTACTTTTGAAGACTCGAGTCGGATTGGCAGGATTCTGTGAGCTCGGTAGGATCGTAAGCCCGAGCCTAGCTGGAAAACGAGCTCTCTGAGTCACGCCTCGAGGCTTCAAAAGAGTTCAAGCCTTCAAAAGAGGTCGAACCTATAAAAAGAGCTCGAGCCTTCAAGAAAGCTCGAGTCTTAAAATGAACGCGAGCCTCATAAAAAGCTTAGGGTTGATGTTTATGACTTTAATATCTCCGTAAATAATAATATTTACAATATTATATTATTATAAGCTCACAGAGCGAGAGCCCTGAAAATCTGACTCTAGTCTCCAAAATAAGAACTCAAAAAGATGAATGTCTTATTGGTTTAGCTCTACTTATCCTCATTCATCAGCAGACCATCACAACTAGTGCGCCAAAAAGACTAGAGCCGTGAAAAAGTCTCGAGATCGATCGAGCTCTCAAAAAGGCTCGAGCCGTGAAAGAAAATGGCTCGAAATAGGCCAAGCTCTGAAAAAAGCTCCGAGCTCTAGACAAAAGGACTCCGAGGACTCGAGTCTTGTACATCACTAAACGAGAGTCAGTAATTCGGTATTTGTATAAATAAAGTCATTATAATTATTCTGCCTTTATCTTATCCTAATTTAATTGGGGTCAGCGCAGCATGTATTTTTCTATCATTCATCTCTATCAGCCATTATCTTCTGTATAAAACAAAAAAGAAATTGAAAATTTGTAACGTTATATCGATTTGGCATCTACTTCAAAAGAGGACTGAAAAATCGTGAGACTGTAAACAAAGATCACGATTCGTTAAAAATGCAAATAATCATTGCCTTCGTATTGCGTCTTACTTGAATCGAGTAACCAATCGAATTCGGTAATCGACGTTCACGAACCGGAATCGCCATTAGGGCCCACATAGACAGATGGTGTTTTTCCCTGACGGTAATAAGGCCCGTTTACACGTGGTCAATGGACTGGCAAATTGATCTTGTGTAGCGACGCAGTTCTGTACCACAATTTACAAGGAAAGGATAGTAAAGGAAACATACTGTATTATTAATCAGTGTAGGTAGGTATGGTTTGGGGGCGTCCATTAATTACGTGAGGTGATTTTGGCGATTTTTCGACCCCCCCTCCCCCCTTGGTGAGATGTCGTGAGATTTGGCTCGACCCCCTCCCCCCCTATAAATCTCACGTGAGATTTTTCAAAACGTGTATTTTTAGTGTGACTACGTTAATCTGTGCTTGCTTGCTTTGCATTTATTTAAATAAACATTATTGTTTAGGATTTAGCCATATTTTGGTAAGAAAAATGTTTAACTTTATTTAACCTAGTTTTTTCGCGATACTGTTCCTGCAGAAAAAAAATTACGTGATATTTGCCGAGACCCCCCTCTCCCCCACGTGAGATTGGGTGAGATTAGGCTCGACCCCTTCCCCCCCTAAATGCCTCACGTAATTTATGGACGCCCCCTTTGTATTTGTATGAATATTTCGTCAAGTATAAAAAACTTCGGGATTTGCAAAAGTCGGCTTTTCGCAAATATTTGTACGAAGGACCTCTGAGCTAAGTCGCGGACGGACAGACAGACATGGGAAAACTATAGTAGTTCCTTGTTGACTTGACTACGGAACTTTAAAAAGTAAGAAAAACAAAAACTGAATAAGTAGGTAGTTAATATTTACCTAGTCTAGTCTCATTGTTATTAAAGTATTAATGTTGTGGTATTACGGAGCATGAGATATCAATAGAAGCGTTTTCACATTAAAAGATTCCACGTTGCATTATATTTTAACACAAAATGAAACGGGGTTCTTATACAGGTGACGTGACGGCTTTCCCGACGAACGTCGACGTTTCGTTTTCGGTTGGCTGACAGCTCGCGATTTCTTCCGGTGAAACCCAGCCGAATCGTCGTAAATAGGGTGCCTTTACGTAACTTACAAAATCACATAATTTCCAGTTATAGTTGCCAAACATATTATACGTATTATTACGGTTCATAGGAAACGATATTCACCCGAACACAATATTGATGACTTGAATCTAAATATTAACTTAAAAAAAAAGATTGTTTGTTGAGAGCCCGTAGCGATTTTGCCGCTGACTGACACGCTTTCTCGCTCGCACATTTCATGTTTCCTCAAGATTTCTTAAATCTGAGCGCGTAATTGAAAAATGCGTTCCGGCCACTTTTCACAATATAAAATTATAGTAGGTACAATAGCCCGTAGTACATTTAAATTACGAAAAAGGTTACCGTTCGCTGTTGTGATATTTGAGATACGTGTGATACGTGACATATTTATTACGAAGTTATAGATACTTACAGATAGGGCTGCCATCCGTCCGGGTTTCCCCGGATTTGTCCTAGTTTGGAGGGCGTCCGGGGAACGTCCGGGCGGGGTTCTGATTGTAGTCCGGGTAAAACCCGGACTATAATTGAAGTCCGGGTTTTGGAACAAACTCCGCTAAAAAAAGTACTATATTCATTCAGCGCACGCGCTACCGGGCAGCTCACTTCACTACGCGCAACCCGCGCTGCGCGGCCATAAATCTGGCCCCTGGCCCTCGACAAATTTGTGTTGGACAACCCGGCTCTACATAATAACTAGTAAAACACATATTTTATGCGAAAAAAGGTTTAAAGTTCAATTTTTTTCAGTCAAGTATTGGGTAAAATGATTTTTTTAACCAAGCTAAAAGTGAATATAAAAAAAACAAATGTCCGGGGTCAAGGCTCCATAGTCCGGGGTTTTTAGGCTTCCGGTCCTGGGCGGTAGGTTTTAGAGATGGCAGCCCTACTTACAGATCGCAATTACCTCAGTGTCTCAAGACGAAAGTCTATGAACAGTGTGTGTTGCCAGTGATGACTTACGGCAGTGAAACGTGGCCGCTAACTATGGGTCTCATAAGGAGGCTCAAGGTCACTCAGCATGCAATGGAGAGAACCATGCTCGGCGTTTCCCTACGTGATCAAATCAGAAACGAGGAGATCCGCAGGAGAACTAAAGTAACCGACATCGCTCGAAGGATTGCTCAGCTGAAGTGGCAATGGGCGGGACACATAGCGAGAAGAACCGATGGCCGTTGGGGCAGAAAGGTTCTGGAATGGCGACCGCGCACCGGACGACGCTCCGTGGGTAGGCCCCCGACAAGGTGGACCGACGATCTGGTAAAGGTCGCGGAAAGCCAGTGGATGCAGGCAGCGCAGGACCGATCGTCGTGGAGATCCTTAGGGGAGGCCTATACCCAGCAGTGGGTGTCGTGTGGCTGATATGATGATGATGATGACAGATCGCAACCCGCCGTAACCTATATTTGTATATCTCCAAAAATGATTAATTTTTTATTTTTCGAGGTTTACCACATGGTTTAGCTATTGTCGTGTTCTACAGCTTTGTTTGATTGCCACTGATAAGACTATGTAAAGTGACCATACACAGATTTAAGACCAGATGAAAATGGATGTACTTTACCTGGTCTTAAATTTGTGTATGACTACTTTTTATAGTCTTACTATTATCTGAGGCAATCAAACAAAGCTGTAGAACACGTCAATAGCTAAACCATATGGTAAACCTCGAAAAATAAAAAAAATATAATTTTTGGAGATATACAAATATAGGTTACGGCGGGTGTCGATCTTTAAAACTTGGGTTAAAGTATCTATAATTTCGTATTAAATAATTATATCACAACGGCAAGCGGTAACCTTTTTGGTAATTTAAATGTACTACGGGCTACTGTGCTATTACGGATACGGACATATTTCAACATACGAGTAGGTATACCTATTTCAGTTTCGAGTTGCTGAAGTACCTACCTACGTACAAAAAGTTATTGTATTTGCCAGTTCAAATAACTGTTAGAAACGATAACTTTTTGTACTTTAGCAACAAAAACTGAAATATATGTTGGAATGTCCGTAATATTATATTGCGAAAAATGGCCGAGACACGTTTTTCAATAACGCACTCACATTTAAGAAATCTTGAGAAAACATGAAATGTGCGAGCGAGAGAGCGGCAGTCAGCGGCAATATCGCTAGGCCTATAATGGAAAAGTGTTGCAGTAATAACGTAAGAATTTACATAGGTAATCTACTTACACTATTTGAGAGTACTTATGAGTCCAATTCGGTCTCTATACACATCTTTCTGTTTTCATGGTAACACATGGTAAGGATTTCATCTCATTAGGCACTATCACACCGAGCACTTGCCGAGCGTTGGAAGGTGTAAAACATTTTTGAGTAGGTATTTTTTTTATTTACTTAAAGAGTTTATTTGCAAAGCTCCGTTTTTATTTATCCCGTTATCTAGGTACGAAGGGCATAATTTTTACATTTGATTTAACGTTCCGCACTCAGCCAACTGAGGGGTATGTATGGGTGCACTGATAGACCGCAGCGGAAATTCGCGAATGATTTATTGTAGGTTTTATTACAAGTAGTGAAACAATTGTAGAATTGCGTCCCGAAATTAAAAAGATACAACCTGAAATATGTGGTCTCTCAGTTCACACAAAGCACCTTCTACATTTGGGAAATTATTTCGTTAACGAATTCGAAAACACCATCCTTCGAGATTTAATATTCTTGTTAGTAAATTATTGCCTATCGGAAAAATATCAATTGTAAAGAAAACGAAAGAATGCCTTCGACCTTATTGAATGATTTGAAAAGAAACTGTTTAAAAAAACCTTTTCCTCATTATACTTATTTCTCATTACCTTTTGAAATACTTACTCATGAAATGAAATACTTTTTGGAAATTACTTATATAGGTAGTCATGGCAAAGAGAAATACCTACTTATTGCATTTTAAATCTTGGTTATTTCGGAGACACAGTGCGCATACTTACTCAAATACCTACTCATTAAACTGGATATTTTTTTTATGAAGCCAACCTCGAAATCGCGAATATAATACCTATCAGCCGTACAAACCTACTCGAAGAAATAAATGAATAACTGTTTTTTTTTCGCGATTTCGGGGTTGGCCGACCGAGCGAGCACGATGTGCGAGCGAAGCGTCTCTGCTTCAGCTTGGGCAAAAATTTTTTCGTATGTCCGTCTGCATGTTCGCCTCTACTGGTCGCATTTATCAACCGATTCTCGTGCAATTTTGTGAGCAGGTTCGAAAATTATATAGATTTTTTTTGACGAGCCAGATTTAAAAAATTTCTAAAATGGCGGATGTATAAAAAAAAAGACGTATTTCAGTACAGTTTTCCGGTGCTGTCTGTTCTCATCTACAGGTCGCATTTCTCAACCGATTCTCCTGAAATTTTGTGAGCAGGTTCGAAAATTATATAGATTTTTTTAAGTCGAGTCAGTTTTTACATAACAGGAATGGTGCAAACTCAGGAAAAGGATTTGACGTACCGGTTGAGAAATGCCAGATATACGAAAGAATTTTTGCCCAAGCTGAAGCAGACGCTTCGCTCGCACTTCGTGCTCGCTCGGTCAATTAAAGTCGCATTTTTTTTTAAATATAATACCTACAATAACAGTTTCTTGTGTTGTTACAATTTTAATTACTTTTCATTGCACACCTAGCTTGTTTAAATCGGATACAAAAATTACCGAAATAATTGACAAAATCTAAACTTGGAGGTGCCACCTTCGTGACGTCGTAGGCACTTGTTCCACTACTTTCGCGTTGCGCACGCGTTACTGATCATTGAACCACTTTTTGTCACTCGCTAAAGTAGTGAAACAAGTAACTACGACGGACGTCACAAAGGTGGCGCCCCTAGGTTTAGAATTTGTCAATTATCTCGGTACTTTTTATCTGATTTAAGCAAGCTAGGATATAATTAAAATTGTAACAAAACATGGAAAGAAACTGTTATTGTAGGTTTATATTTTAAAAAATATTGGGAATTTAATGTTAATACCTAACATTAAACTATGTTCCGTACATAACAGGAATAATAGTGCAAACTCAGGGGAAACATAAATTCATGTCTTCTATAATGATTCCATAAAAAATTACAACTATACGAATCACTTCCAATCTTTTTGCAAATTCGATCTAATTTGACTATACTATTAACCTCGCAAGAGCTCCTTGATGATGGAAACAAGGTAAGTCGATATGAAGGGCATTTATTAACGCTCCAATAAGAAGGTGCTCCTATCGGCTAATTGGTGCCTTCAATCCTCGACTGGTGTTCATTAAAACGGCGGTGAGTACCTACTTCAGACTAGTTTTTATTCTAGTTTTTATAAAAAAACTTAGTTCAAAATATATAGATACAGACATTTCGATCATCTACAAACAAAACAAGCTTATTGGGATTAGGCGGAATTCTTAAAATGTTGATCAGCCTACTTATCTATCTTAATCTATTTATTTTACTTTCAGTTATTAAAAATAAATATTTTTTCGAGAATTCAGTAAAACAAAAGTACTAAGACAAAAGAAATTTTGTAAGAGAAGATAATCAATTATCGTCATCAAATTTGGTTTCTAGCTGGTTTTTTATACCTGCTTTTAAATGAAAATTTTCCTGCAAAGCGTTTATAAAGAGTAAGATCTTTTGAGAAGTTCGTAAATCCTCAGCCTGTGACTAAACAATCGCACGAAATCTTCCATGGTTGCTATGGCAGCGGTCGCTATCTGCTGCAAAGAAAAATTTAGCAGTACAAAGAGAGGAAATCAAACACATCCTGGCATCTGGCTCACAAAATTCAATAAGGAAACCATATTGTAACGTGTTATTTTTTAGGGTTCCGTACCCAAAGGGTAAAAACCGGACCCTATTACTAAGCCTCCGCTGTCCGTCTGTCTGTCTGTCTGTCTGTCTGTCACCAGGCTGTATCTCATGAACCGTAATAGCTAGATAGTTGAAATTTTCACAGATGATGTATTTCTGTTGCCGCTATAACAACAAATACTAAAAACCAAATAAAATAAATATTTAAGGGGGGCTCCCATACAACTAACATGTTTTTTTTTTGCCGTGTTTTTGTACGGAACCCTTCGTTCGCGAGTCCGACTTGCACTTGGCCGGTTTTTTCGTTAAAATAGGAGGTATTATTTTTGTACAACTACCAAATGCATTGACGAGCGTTATGCTTGGTAAAAGCTAATTTCTCTAGGATTTTGAAACTTATAATTTTTTTGTTTAAACGGATTTCTTTATTTTTTTAAACTTATTCTTTTTAATTCTGGGAGCTCCCTTTAAATTGCTGTGTCCGAAAAGGGCGTGTATTCAAGTTATTTCTATGTATACAGCTGTGTACACTTAGTTCACATAAAAAGTTTTGTATTTGTCACAGACAGTGGTATTTGTACTTTAAAATCACATTCACTGGTAAAAAATATGCATTAGACCTCCAGGTATTAACAATATGTAATGCTGTGATAAAGTCTACATAATATAGGTAGCCGTAATACATACCAGCCAAGGGCATTGCAGCTGCCCCCCTAGAGGTTAAAAAAAAAAACCGGCCAAGTGCGTGTCGGGCCACGCGCCATAGGGTTCCGTAGTTACCTTATACCATACTATATTTAATACCACAATAATTTTTCGTCTGTAAAAATAACTTTGTTTTTCACAGTGTTGGTATGAATGACAAAGTTATATTTGCGGTTTTGGAAAATATCATATATCTCGAAAACTAATTACTATATCTCGTTCAAACCAATTTTCGTTGAATGTTTTTATTAAGATCTATAGCAAATATTTTTTTATATTTTTCACTCTCTTATTTCAAAAGTTAGAGGGGGTTCAAACGGTTGACTTTTAGAAAAAAATGTCTTAGAAACCTCAATGTCATTTTTAAAGACCTATCTATATTCTATAGACACCCCGCACGTATTGTTATGAAGGATTTTTTTTTCAGTTTCAGTTCCATGTATGGGGTGCCCCCCCTTAGTCTTTATTTTTTTTACTTTTGTGTTAAAATCGTTAAGCGGTTAACAGAATACATCTAATTACTAAGTTTCAACGGTGTAATCCTAATACTTTCGGAATAAAATGGCTGTGACATACGGACGGACAGACAGACAGACAGACATAACGAATCTATAAGGGTTCCGTTTTTTGCCATTTTGGCTACGGAACCCTAAAAAGTAGGCAACTGCAAAGTAGGTGACCAAAGTCCTAAGGCCGTGCATTTCCGATAAATCCCGCATCTTAAAACATGAAGAAATTCACTAGGTGCTCTTGACTGTAAGTACAATTCATGTTTCTCATCCTCCTTAATATTAACTTGCCCTCCCCTGGACTATGGGCTGGCGACGCCAGCCCCTATCATAATCATAATAATCATATAATCATAATATTTATTAGCATTTTGGCTAGCAAGACCACCGAAACCTATAGCGATTTATCAATTTGAACTGTATGTAACACAATGGATTTCGACAATCGAGTGTCGATAAAACGCTATTTCTCAAGCGTGGTGGTCATTTTAGGGCTGTTCATCCAAGTTTTGCTATAATAATGTGATATTGACTAATGCTCATATACATTATTATTATAAAACTGACCCCCTACTCTCGACGGGAATTGACGAGATCGAATAAACGCCAAAAATCTGTTAGTTTGGTGCCTACATTGAAAAGGGTTTCCATGGATTCCATAGTAGCCGTTTTGACGTTTAAACGATGCCATAGCAACTCGATCTCGATGTTCTCGTTGGAGTCGGAAGTAAACTCCCTCATTAAAACCTTTTCTATACAATAAATGTAATGCTACCTAAAGAAATCACTTATTTCAATAAAATAAATTATTTAGTTCGTTTGAACTTCAGCAATAATCTGTTCATTAAGTCAAATGCCGGCATAAATTTGAGTACTTTGGAAGTCCAGTGGGAACTTTTTCAATATCAAGCGTTTTCCTTCAATTTGTGCGCGGACGTAACGGCCAGTGGAGCTTAAGAGATTTCAGGGCTCCTCATCATTTGAAAGTTAAGTCTTCTTTATCGATCATACATTATAAATAATTGATTAATACTGTAAGATAAGATCTGCAGTTTCTTAGCTTTGGACATTTGGCTTTTAGCATTTGGTCCGTTTCTTGTACGTTATTTTATTGTTAGTTCAGTCAATAATTGACCCAAAAGGGGGTCTCGCGCACGAGAGGGGCCCTCAACGATTTCTCCTGAAACTTGTTCAGGGTGCTTAGGAAGTTAACATATTAAAAGTCCTGACGTCTCGGTTGTGAGCCGGACCACTTTTAAGTTTTTCGCCAATATCTCAAAGTTGTGTCGAAAAATGATCAATATTATGAAATGAAAGCTTTTAAAATTATTTATAATTTAGTATTTCTATGAATTTACATAAAACCTCAATTTACTATACACTTAAACCTTCCTTAGGAATTATTCTATCAATTGATAAAAACCGTATGAAAATCCGTTCAGCAGTTTTTGAGTTTATCGCAAACAGTCAGTCAGACAGACAGACGCGGCGAGGCGAGGGACTTTTTAAGATAACGTATTAACTAAAAGTATTAACTAAAAATAACCTTGTATAGCGACTCGGTAACATAATTGGTCAGTGCATTGGGCCGGAATCCCAAAGGTTCGAGTCCCGTTTGAGATGCTACGGGTGAGCGTAGTACATTTCAAATATGGTTGAGCGAAGCGATGGCTGGTTCATGCGTCATGCTCGTGAACGGGTGCTGCCAGTGGGAATGGGTCTGCTTCTGTCTGCTTGTATTAAGGGCGTCGTATAACTCGTATATAAAAGATCTGTTTTATATTGTCTGTATGTATGGCACTTCTCACTCAAAAAATATAATTCTTAATAGCTTACCTTGTTTTGATTTATTTAATTGCAATATTTTTACTTTCTATAGTCAGTAGTTTAGTGAAAGACCTATGAAAAGCTTTTGGATATAAATTTTCAATTCGATGCCTTAACATAGGTAGTCTTAGTATGTCATGCTCTCTTTAATCATTTCTGCGGTGGTGTCGTATGAGGCTCAAATATGGTTGAGCGAAGAGATGGCTGGTTCATGCGTCATGTTCGGGAACTGGTGCTGCCAGTGGGAATGGGTCTGCTTCTGACTACCTATCTTAATGCATATTGAATTGTATGTTTTTCTTTTATTTTTATTTATTGTAACAGCCTAGACTGAATAACAAGTTCAAACTTTGAATTTAGCTTAAAATCTGTAAATTGATTAAGAAATTTGAAACTCATTAAGAAATGAGCTAATTCAATAATGTTATTTATTTGTTAATCTTTGTTAATATAAAGTCTGGAAACGATATACATATTTGTAAATATCGTTCCATCTGATTGATAAAGCTGACAAGTTTTTTGCGCCCATTTTTCTTGTCAGTTAAAAGACGTCATAATGGGTGGTAGGGTAAAGAATTGACGATTTAAAAATGCTTATTATGTGAGCTTATTTAAATAAAATATATTTCATTTCATTTCATTTCATTTCGATGTGTGTGCAGAGTCGATTGATTCTAGTATTTTTTTCTAGTCTATATTTTTTCTTAATAAATATATTGTACCTAATGGGTTGCACTTGCAATATTTATTACACCAAATGACGCAAATAAAATTGCATTCTTGTTTGCACCTGCATGCGTAAATCTAGACAATAGGTAAACCTATTGTTGGAAACATTTTAAAAGTGAAAACAGCCAAGGTACACAATGTTATTCCATATGGTGACTCAACTCGGTAAGCACTCCTAAGAATATTGCTGCTTTAATAATTTTAATGTTGATTGCTAAGTTTTAAAATCATAATATTGGTTTTTATTTTATTTTTATTTTTATTTATTTAATAATAAACAATGATTCAGAACATAATTTCAACCGTACAGTGTTGCAAAAACCTGCATAGATTTTTCTGCACACTGCCATTTACCATCTATATCTAAACATTACAAAAACAATCAAAATACCTATTTTATAAACTAATCATAGATATACCTACATTAGAATATAATTATGATTAACTAATCATAGATATACCTACATTAGAATCTAATATAATTAATAAAGGTTGCAAAAGAAGATTTTGAAAATGGCCAACTTTATAGCCACATAACACAGCCGTCAGCCGTGTGCCACAGCACAGATAAACAGTAGCAAGCCATTTGTATTTGTCTCATAATTGTCTTTCAGCGAAAAGGTAGATAGAGAGGGATATTATTGTATAAAATGGACAAGATTGCGAAAAGTAATTTTATGGATTATTTTAATCAAGGTTTAAGTAACCGCAAGCATGCAAACGAATAGAATATTTATTGCCTTTGAATCAAATGGCGGAAAGATCGCTAATCATCTGTCAAAATTGTTTTAAGCTCACATAATAACTCAAAACTCAATATTAATTACAGATACGAACGAAAATGTTTGGACCATTAGCAATCATGGTCTTATTGAAAGCACTTCATTGCGAAGCAGCTGATAACAGCACATTCAACTACACTGCGGTATTCGGATACTCACCTCGTCAGAACAAGGGCTTTCCCGAACTGGCCACATACGACGGGTACAAAGTGGAAACTTACAACGTCACCACCAAAGATGGTTATATCTTGACTCTATTTCGCCTGCCCCTGAAGAGTTCATGTCCAGCCAATGCCACGAGAAAACCCATTTTGATCACGCACGGCTTGTACCTCAGTTGCCTCGACGCCATCATGGCAGGTCCTGGCATAGCTCATGCCTATATATACGCCGACGAATGCTATGACGTCTGGGTTGGGAACGTCCGAGGGAGCAGGTACGGCAGAAGCCATGTCTCACTCAACCCTGACAAAGATCACAAGTTCTGGAATTTTACTTTCGATAACATGGCTCTTAGCGATCTGCCGGCTACTATCGACACCGTTCTGTTAGTGACAGGTGTCAGTCAATTGTACTACCTTGGTCACAGCCAGGGTGTGACAATATTGTTGGTATTGTTGGCTAAAAAACCAGAGTATAACGCGAAAATAAAATATGGTTTTGGATTGTCCGTAGCGGCGCGGTTGAAGTGTGCGCGTTTACCAGTGCTGCATGTACAGGAAGCACTTTCCACACTTTTCGGTAGTTTCGATAGCTCGAATAACTTCGAAATATTCCGTTACGGTGGAATTACTCAACTTGGCGTAGAGTATCTTTGCGGGGTGAGCTCTTTACAATATCCTTATTGTTCTGTGCTCATCTTCGCGGTATTTGGATACAATAGTTTCCAAATTTCCGAAGAAACCTTGAGGGTGATAGTGACAAATACTCCGGCTGGTACGTCGTTCAAAGATTTTCTGCGTTGGGGCGAGGTGAAGAAAAATGGTTTTTGCGAAAAAGACTATGGATTGGCTAAGAACCAGGAAGTGTACGGGCAGTCAACTCCACCCTTGATTGATCTGAGTAATGTCACTGCGCCGCTTTGTTTCTTCGTGGCTGACAACGACTACGTGGGTGATCCACCTGACGTGCACGCCCTCAAGACAGAGTATAACCTGACCGACGCGACCGTCGAATGTAAGATTCCAGACCCGACTTTCGCTCATTTAGACTCCGTGTACGGTAAAGATATACCAAAATACATAACACCGCATATTTTGTCCGTATTAGAAACGGGTACTTGTAACTGTACTCGAAGTTCAAATGTTTCTTCTTGTTAATTTTCTTAATTTTTTACTGTAATAAATATGTATTATAAATAAATATTCGTCTTATATTTTTCAAAGATAAGCACGAAGTCCATGTCTTTTAAACCAACTTCCAAAACGGAGCAGAATCTTAATTTCTTCTCTTTATTATATAAAATAAGTACCTACGTACAAATAGTGTGTAAAATAAAATAGATAACGAGTGCCGAAACTTAACACACAAAAATATAATACAAAAGAATAGGAAGGAGTTTGTTGAGTTTCAGTTTTTTTTATGATCCATTAAAAACATAACCATTGTAAATTATACCTAGCCCTTTTCTTTGTTAACTTTTGGATTTTTTTGTGATTCACAATTCTATTTCTATTTTATGTTTTCTAGTATTTAAGTATATTATTTAAAGTTCACAATGCAATTTTTTATATTATGTTATTCAATATTATGACAGGTGATAGAATTAAAACTTATTATTATTCTTTACAAGTGCACAGTTTTTCCAAAATTTAACTTTTCAGTCGTTTTAACGAAATATAAAAAGATCATTGCAGTTGAACTCACCAAGATAAGCAGCTGTTACTAGTGTAATTTTTGTGAAGGTCTGGCGGTAGAACTGTATGGAGAATACGATTAGAGCGAACTGGTAGACATTTTTTTATAATAAAGTTAATTTTAGATAGTAGTGTAGAACTATCCATGATACAATTCTAAGTCGAATTGTTTTCGTCTATCAGGACAGGAGTTTGTGGTCAATAATCACTATCATTGTATGACTTTTGAACGCTACGACGATAATTCGAAATATTAATGAATTTTCTCTGAAAGATATTAATGAATTAAAAAGGGAATAGCTTATATTAAAAAGGGAATTGCTTATAAAAAAATAAACATCTTTGACGACTTTCTAGATATTAGAAGGCCTCTGGGATATGGGATATGGGATCAGAGGCCCAGCACTAAGCTGGATTAAAACCTACCTGTGCAACAGGATGCAGGCAGTTGAAATAGCAAAACTTGACTCAAAAAATGTCATCTATATATATAAAATTCAAAGTCCTGACTGACTGAGTGAGATATCAACGCACAGCCCAAACCGCTGAACCTAGAAACTTGAAATTGTATATGTTACAGTCAAAACTCATATCCGGTCAAAACCACTTTTGACTGAAAAAATCAGTCAAAAGTGGTTTTGACCGATGCTTTCAGTTGAAAACAGTTTTGACTGATTTTCGCAGTTAAAAGTGGTTTTGACCAACGTTCTTAGTCAAAAGTAATTTTGACCAACATTCTCAGTCAAAGGTGTTTTTACCTGATTACTATCGGTCAAAACTCATAAAAAGTTATAGAGGTTAGTGAAATTTACCAGAAAAATCATAAAACTATTTATAAGGTATAACGTTTAAGTGTTTTGTCCATACAAAATTTATTCGACATTGTACCGAGACTTATGAACAGCAAATACGCAGAAATTCGATCTCATAATATTATTTTATTTTAATTTTAAATATAATATTGAAACGATGTCATTTTGATAGTTATTGGAGGATAGAGCTGTTTGCGTCCATGGGCTTTTACTTTAGATACCTACACCTGTCTAGTCTGGGTAGGGCTAAATGAACAGCAACTGCGCAGTGGAGCTAGGTGGAAAGAAGCGGGCTTTTCACACATTTCAGTGTATGATCACCGCTCTTTTCTGCCCAGCTCCACATCAGAGGAAAGGCAACCTATGCCACGCTAACTTATAAATTACTTTTAAAAATAAAAATAATTAACAGGTAGTTTTTATTTTTATTATTTTTTAAATGCTATTTATACGTTAGCATGGCTTAGGTTGCGTTTCACTGTTTCACTGATGTGAAGCTGGGCGGAATAGAGCGGTGATCATACACTGAATTGTGTGAAGCTTAAATTTTAATTACTTATATCTCATCATTCCTAAAACGTTCACTTGTTTAATTATTAAATAGGCTCCCAGTCCCCCTCAATAGCAGTTTTGACTAACATTCGTGGTCAAAACCACTTTTAACCCACATAATTTGGTCAAAATCGATACTACCCATTATTTTTGCAGTTAAAAGTGGTTTTGACCAACGTTATTAGTTAAAACCAATTTTGTCAGCAAAAATCAGTTAAAAGTGGTTTTGACCAACGTCCTTAGTCAAAACCTCTTTTGCCTGATTTTTGCAGTCAAAAGTGGTTTTGACCGGATATGAGTTTTGACTGTAACATATACACAGATACCTTATACAGTGTAGGTATCCACTAAGGAAGGATTTTTGAAAATTCTATCCCGAAGGGGATGAAATAAGGGATGAAAGTTTGTATGAAAGTCCCTCAGTTTTGAAGCTAGGATCTTCAAATTTTGTGTTTAGGCTGATCATTGAAAATAAATAAAAACGTGTCTCAGCGTTTTCCAAAATTCTACCCCCGAAGGGGTCAAAAAGGGGATGAAGTTATGTTTAGAAGAGAATCCTTTATTTTGGAAGTAAAAATCGCTAAATTTTTAATTTAGGCTTACAAATCATATCATATAGAATTTCAACCCCTATGGGGATGAAATGGGGGTGAAATGGGGTAAATAAACATAAAAATCGATATGGAGGTCGTTCTTGAGGTTTTGTGGGATGGCGATTGCGTAAATTACATTTATTTTGAAGTCCAACACGGTGGACATGATTTAACCTCTAAAGGGTTAAAAATGGGGTTCAAATTTTGTATGAAAAGAGAATATAAAATACACATTACAATTTTAAAATTCATAGGAGCACGTCGGGAAGGAGAACGGGAACGGGAACGAAATACCTACAATTCTGATTATTGTAAAAAACTAGCTTCCGCCCGCAACTTCGTCCGCGTGGATATTAGAGAAGTCCTTAGGAAACCTTCAACCAGGATCCGACCATCCGTTTTTACGCGATTAGGCGGGTCCCCACCAAGCGAGCAGCCTCGTGCGAGGCCCGCCACACGCGGCAAACGTCTTGCCTCGCGAGGCAGCGCGCTTGGTGGGGACCCGCCTAATCGCGTAAAAACGGCTGGTCGGATCCTGGTTGAAGGTTTCCTAAGGATTTTCTCTAATATCCACGCGGACGAAGTTGCGGGCGGAAGCTAGTACAAAGATATCAGTCGGAGTTTAGGGAAAACAAATTTGGAGTACCACAAGGGAGTGTATTAGGCCCTCTACTCTTCCTAGCCTACATAAATAGTATTCCTGATTTGACAAAGCATCGCTGCATCTTATTTGCTGATGACATTTCTATTATTGTGACTATTGACAAAAATTTGACATTGAATGAACATATTGATGATATCAATAACACTATGAATTTAATAATAAACTGGCTACAATGCAATAACTTAGTAATTAATATTGAAAAAACTTATTTTATTAACTTTAACAAAATACTACACCAAACATTAACAATTTAGGAACTATCAAGGGAAAAAAACTGACATTAAAATTACATACGAGAATAAGACGCTAAAAGAGACAAGTAATGTTAAATTTTTGGGTATAACTCTAGCTAGACGAACACTTGACATGGTATAAAAATTTAGACAATATATGCAACAAAATCTATCCATTCTCTTATGCTCTATGGAGACTGGCAAAAACTGCTGGAAAGAAAACAGCCCTTCAAGCCTATCATGGTTATGTTAGTTCAGTTCTAAGATACGGTATTCTTTTGTGGGGAAATTCTTGCAATATAAATAAGGTACTCATTGCACAAAAAGCTTGCATCAGAGCCATATGTGATGTAGACAATATGGTATCATGCAGGCCATTGTTTAAAAATCTAAATCTGCTTACTGTCCCTTGTTTATACATCTTAGAAATATGTATTTTTGTTAAAAGTCATCCGGATTTGTTTACAAGAAATGATGAAATAATTCGTAAATTTCCTACAAGGTATCCAAATAAATTAAGATTACCAATGATGAGAACGAAATTCAGATCAAGGAGCTGTTATTCCATGGCTATCAAAATATTTAACAAGATTCCTGATAACTTTAGAGATCTGCCTTTTAATCAATTTAAATCTATGTTAAGGACATGGCTAGTGAAAAACTGTTTTTATACGATGACTGAATTTTTTAATTTTAAATGCTAATAATTTTATATAATGATATGTGACTTGTAATTTTTAATGATATTAATGTTGTCATACTATATTTATAACTATTATATTTTGCATGCCAGCTCCTGGTGAATGTGATGTGACAATATGAAATATATTAAGACCCTTATGTACCGCATTCTAGCAAATAAATTCTTGATTCTTGATTCTTGATTCTTAAACATAAATTATCAGGGAAGGAGACAGGTACAAATGTAACAAAGTTTTTAGGTATAGAGGTGGATCATAGGTTTGCTTTTGCATTGTATAAATTGACCAAAGTAGCTTCAATAAGTGCAGCACTCACAGCATACTTTGCCTATGTCGAGTCCATCCTACGATACGGTCTGATCATTTGGGGAAACAGTACTGATGTGAATAAAGCATTCATTGCACAAAAGAAATGTATAAGGGCCATCTGTGGGACTGCACCAGATAAACCATGTGCACCGCTATTCAAGTCATTGAATATCTTACCTCTTCCGTGCATGTATATATCTTTGAAATCTCAAAATTCGTCAAGAAAAACAGCCACTACTTCAAACAGGCAAAAGATGTGTATCCACGTAACACTAGAAATGGAAGTAGATTGGTGCCAGACTTTTTTCCAAGAAGTAGTCACTTGAAAAAGAATTGCTTCTGGATGTGCATAGTAATATTCAATCACCTGCCTGAAAGAATGAAAGAACTTAACATTAAACAATTCTTAAGTAATTTATTTAAATGGCTTATTATCGCACATGTCTTTTATTCAGTGAAATAATATTTGAACCACAAACATGGCGAATCATGTTGTAAGTAGGTTATTTACGGATCAATACTCAGACGGGAATCGAATCCCGTCTGAGTATTGATCTGGTGCGAGTCGTATTTTTTCTAGTATATTATTTAGTATTGTGTAAAAAAGCAATGTGAATGCAAAAATCTCAAATTTAAAAAATAATCACAGGGGGCTAAATTTGGACTATAGGGTGGGTGGTTGATCTCTGCTAAACTATTTTTCTTTAGGGATGATCGCGGCGTAAAGGCCGTGTGTACAGGCGCATTTTTGTGCAAAATCAGAACTTATTAGGTTGCTTTCTCGTTTGTTTGTGTGTTTCTCCACAAAGTTTGCGAACGATTTTATCCTAGCTTCCCGATGAGCTAGAGACTTGGAACTTTGAACATAGGTTAGAACTAGACGGCAATGCAATATTATGGTGTCATTGAGCTGATCTGATGATGAAGCCGGAATAAGGCCACAGGAAATCTATAATGAAACCATACAACCCCATCGTGTTTGGACTCGTTAGAATCGTCTTGACGAGTACTCTAATGTGAGATGAGGTCCAGGGTCTGACGATGAAGCCGAAAGATCATGCCATAGGAACTCAATATTTAAACCGTGCAACCCCATCAAATTTGGGCTCGTTTGTATCGACTTCGACGAGTTATTTGTTGTGAAATAGTTTCCAGCAGGGTCTGATGATGGAGCCGGAAGAAGGACACAGGAACTCTTTAATAAAAACACGCTACCCCATCGAGATCGGGCTCGTTTGAATCGTCTTGACGAGTACTTTGTTGGGAAATAGTGTCCAGGGTCTGATGATGGAGCCGGAAGAAGGCCACTGGAACTCGGTAATAAAACCATGCAATCTCATCAAGTTTGAATTATCTTGACGAGTACTTTAATGGGAAATAATGTCTGAGGATCTGATGATGGAGCCGGAGGAAGGCCATAGAAACTCTATAATAAAACCATGCAACCCATCGAGCTTGGGCTCGTTCGAATCGTCTTGACGAGTACTTTGTTGGGAAATAGTGTCCAGGGTTTGATGATGGAGTCGGAAGAAGGCCACTGGGACTGTGTAATAAAATCATGCAACCCCATCGAGTTTGGGCTCGTTTGAATCATCTTGACGAGTGCTCCGATAGGAGATGGTATATTTTTAGCCTTAGCTCGTTTATTTAAAAGCAGAAAATAATAATTTACAAAAATATTTTTTTTTTAAAAACACGTTTATAAAACGAACTAAATTATTACAAAAAAATCGGACTAAAAACGTTTTTATAACGTTAAAATAATTTTATACTTTTTAGCTTCTTTTTACTAGTCCGTTTAATGTATTGTTGTATTAATTTAGTCCGTTTTAAAAACGTATTTAAAAATCAATTTTTTTTTGTAAAATTTTCTTTTATTTCTTCACGAAGCCGGTCAAGTAATGTTGCATAATATTCGGCATTCATTGTTTTTTTTAACCGACTTCCAAAAAGGAGGAGGTTCTCTGTTCGGCTGTATGTATGATTTTTTTAATGTATGTCCGCTGATTACTCGAAGACGGCTAAACCGATTGAAATAATTCAAACGTATTAGATCAGGTTTGTTTCCAAGTTGTTCCCATTTTTTGAAATTTTGAAATCGGTTTAGTATTTTTCAGGAAAACTTGAAAATACTGTCACCATTTTATGGACTTTTACGGATGATCGACCATATCTTCTTTGTTTATGTACCGATTTAGATAATTCTTTTTTGATTAAAAGAGGATATTTTAGTGATGATACCATTTTGATTTCATTGTTATTGGACCTTGGATTTTAAAGATACACAAGGGAACTCCTCAAAATCAAATAGAAAATGTATAGTGATTGAAATAGTGCTAGGATTATGAATTTATGACAATCTTAAACAAATTAGGTATCTAACTATGGTCAAGGACGTTTTGGACAGACTTGAACTGCGAAGGAACAACAGAACTCCTTAAAAATAAACAGCACGAAAAGTAGAAATTTAGTTTTTAGTGGTATTATACCACGGAAAAGTGTGAAATATAAAAACATACATAACATCATCGCTTACATAATATTACACATAACATTTACATAATATACATACCCATTACAGGTAAAACTACCTAATACAGAAGGTACTTACACTAAAAAGAAAAAAAGAAAAAATTGTTTAAAAACAAAAAAACCGACTTCAAAAAACCTGAAAATAAAACACAATTAGCTTCAAAGTTAAATACCTCTAAAAAGCAAAAATAATTTTCATATCATTAGATACGCATATCATTGTAATAAAACACGTCTAATGAATTCGGGTGGGGCTCTTAGAATAAAGAAGTTTTCCTCCAGTCCCACCCGATTTCATTATAAACGTGTTTTATTAGAATGATATGCGTATCTAATGATTTAAAAAATATTTTTTTGCTTTTTAGAGGTATTTAATTTTGAAGCTAATTGTGTTTTTATTTTCAGGTTTTTTGAAGTCGGTTTTTTGTTTTTAAAAATTTTTTTCTTGATAGATAATCTATCATTATAATCCCTTCGACATCCCAAAATATTGTTGTCATTAGTTTGCCTGCTGATGGCCGGACCTTGAACTTCCTTGGTAGCTTTTCACCTTGAAATTTCCATTGCATCGACTCTTGCTTACTTTCGGGGTCCCACTGGTGAATCCATGTTTCATCACAGGTCACTATTTGCGAAATAGTTTCTTCTTATTTGTCCTTCACTAAGTCTAAAAATACTTGACAACATTCCACACGCCTTTGCTTATCAAACGGCATCAATATTCTAGGCACCCAACGCGCGCTCACCTTGGACACCCTCAAATGTTCATGAATTATTTTAAAAACTCGTTCCTTACTAATGCCAACATCTTTAGCTAACTGCCACTACTTGATTCGCCGATCAGCCAGGATCATTTGCTTCATTATTCGACATTATCTGCGGTAACTACAGAAATTTGCCGTCCGCTACGAGGATCGTCTTCGAAGCTGTCACGGCCAAGTTTAAACTAACTTGAATAACTTTTTTTCTAGAAGGATAATTGTTGAAGGAAAGATAATGATTAAAAAACAACGAAAAACATCGAGAAAGTGCAGAAGTGAGGTTATTTTCCATTCTCTTTACACGAAAAAGACTCTCTAAGAAAAAGACAGAGACAAATGTTTCCGCAAAACCGAGCCTTAACACATGTGGCATTAGTGTTTAAGCTATTTGTGCATAAAAATTTTAGAACATTAGCGATAATGGTTGTTAAAAATCGCAAGGTTCTGTAAGGTGGTAAATGAATACATACACTCACGCCTGTTTCCCATGGGGGTAGGCAGAGACTATGGATCGCCACCTGCTACGATCCTTGCACACTTCTTTCGCTTCATTCATATCCATCAATCTTTTCATACATGCCCTGCGGTTTTTGTCACTGCGTACACCAGCCTTTTTTATAATAACCTCTATTTGGTCCGCGTAGGTTTTTCTGGGACGCCCTCGTGCAATCGTTCCTTCCACATTCGCACAGTATATCTCTTTCGTGATTCGCCTTTCATTCATCCTCTCTAAGTGACCAAACCATTGGAGCATTCCTTTCTCAATTCTTGTCACTATATCATCTTTCAGACCACACCTTTTGCGAATCACCTCATTGCTCACTCTATCACTCGCATCTCTACCGCATTTATTCTGCTTTCATTCTTCTTCTGCCATACCCAAGATTCACTTCCATACATCAGTGTCGGTACCAGCACTCCGTTATGAATAGCCATTCGCGCCTTTGCAGAAACGGTTTGGCTACTCATAACCGAGTGTATAGCACCACTCACCGAATTTCCTTTCTTCACTCGTCTTTCTATGTCTTCCTCACTCTTTCCGTCCCTTGTGAACAAACTCCCCAAGTATACAAACTCACGGACTTGTTCCACTTTTTCGCCACCTAACATTACCGTACAGTCAGTCATTTCTTCATCTCTCTCAAACACCATCACTTTAGTCTTAGTTACATTCACTTTCATCCCTTTTCTCACAAAATCTTCATTCATAACCGACATCATTTCCTGCAACTCTTGCGCAGAAGACGCAAGTATAACTTGGTCGTCAGCGTAGAGAAGGCACTTGATTTGAGTCCCATTCATCACAACCCCACAGTCACGTTCTTTCTGACCTTTCATACAACTGTCCAAAAACAGATTAAAGAGCCATGGTGACGCAACACATCCCTGTCTGACACCCCTAGAGATGCCAAACCAGTCAGTGTATACGCCGTCAATCCTGACGCATGCACGGGAATCCTCATAGAGAGATTTCAGTGCATGAATCAGTCTGCTCTCCAATCCGTATTCGGACAACACCTTCCATAGCTCATTCCTGTCAACTCGATCGTAGGCCTTCTCCAGGTCCACAAAGGCACAGTAAACCTTTTTGTGCTTAGCCAGGTGTTTTTCGGTTAAGCACCTCAAGGAGAAGACCTGATCCGTGCATCCCATTCCCTTTCTGAATCCCGCTTGCACATCCCAAATACTCTGATCAGTTTTTTGCATCACTCTTTCAATCAGTACCTTTGCATACAATTTACTGACAATGCTGAGAAGACTGATCCCGCGGTAGTTTTTAGCATCCTGCCGTGACCCTTTCCCTTTGTACAGCGGCACGACCACGGCTTTACGCCAATCTTCCGGCACTTTGCCACTGTTCCAACATTTATTAAAGATCAGGCACAGCCAGGACGCAACCAGCTCTTTCCCACCTCTCAGCATTTCAACAGTAATTCTGTCATATCCTGCTGCTTTCCCTTTTTTCATGCTCTTCATTGCACTAATAATCTCATCCATATATATATCTCTTTCATCCACTTCTGTCTCTTCCTCGTCTTCCACCCTTTTATCCGAGGCTTCTAGCATAGAGCCATCCGCCTCAAACAAACTCTCAAAATATTTCATCCACTCCTGTAGTACACCTTTTTCATCTGTCACTAGCTCACCTTTTTCATCTCTTATCACATTCATTTTAGACTTATGTGATCCACTTCGAGACGTTTTCACTTGTTTCCAAAACAATTTTATATTGTCTCGAAAGTTATCACAGAGTTTGAAGTCACACTTTTCTTTCATCTTTCTCTTTTTTTCGTCTACTTTTTCTTTCACTACTTTCTTAATCCTTTTAAACTCCCTTGCAACTGTATCAACATCATCTTCTGTAACACTTGCATTCACTCTTTTACTGGCTTTGATGGCCAGCAGATCCTGCCATACTTTTTTCTTTTCATTCACTATCTGTCTTACCTCACTATCCCACCAGTTTATTGGGGGAGCATTCTTCCTTTTACTCACTCCACATATTTCCTCAGCTGTTTCAGTCACACCTTTTTTAAACTTTTCCCAAACTTCCTCAAGCTTGCCATCTTTCACTTCAGCCACATTTCCCAATCGTTCTTTCAATTTGCACAAATATGTCTTTTGCACTTCCACTTCATCCAGGTTCTCAACTTTTACTCTAGTCAGCTCCGTTGTTGACACTGTGGGACGATGACGCCAACTTTTGAAATGAATATAGCGACATTATTGACATTCATTGCGACTCGCCAAACAAGATCCGTAAAACTATATTAGATAGGTGGAATGTTTCTTAATGTAGACAAAAAAAAAATTAAGTTACGTACTTACTGCATTGTCTGTATCCATATCAAAGAATAGATGCAAGTGCTACCTACATATCTAAGAATTTATCTTAAATTTGTTTGATTTTTAATTTTATTTAAGTTTTAAGCTATTGGTGCATGTTGTGTTTGCCTGTAAAAATTTGTGGCAATTAGTTATAATATAAGTAGAATAAGTATTATTTTATTAAAATGTATTGTTGTACACAAATGTTGGCAAACCTAATAAATAAAATGATATAAAATAAAAACATGAAGAAAATGTTAGTACCTATGGACACAAATTAAATACCCACGTAGCGGCGCGATCGCTATATTTTGTGGTATGGAAAATTTAACTCCATCAAAATTCTCCATACAAAACGGCAATTCTTTAATTAAACTTCTAATACAAATTATTTTAAACCTACTATAATTTTTGAACTTTTTCGCCATATCAACTATATTTTTATATGTAATAAATAATCTTGAAAATACCATATTTAATGCAAAAAAGTTGGAAACCCTAATCGCACCGTACATGCGTAATATGTACTTAGATAAACACTGTTGGTAAATATTTATACCTTTACTATTATTTATGTTCTGTGCTATTGTTGAAAACATCTTATAAGTGAAAAGAGCCAGGTACACCATGTTATTTCATAAGGTGACTCAACTTGGTAAGTACCTACCTACGCATTTGCTACTGCTTTAATCATTTTAATTTTGATTGTTAAGTTTTAATAACATAATTGACCGAGCGAGCACGAAGTGCGAGCGAAGCGTCTCTGCTTCAGCTTGGGCAAAAATTCTTTCGTATGTCTGTATGTTCTCTTCTACAGGTCGCATTTCTCAACCGATTCTCGTGAAAATTTGTGAGCAGGTTCGAAATATATATGGATTTTTTTTGTCGAGCCAGATTTTTTTAATTTTTCAAAATGGCGGAGATATGTTAAAAAAAAAACAGGTTTTTCGGCTTTCCAGCGCTGTCTGTTTTCCTCTACAGGTCGCATTTCTCAAGCGATTCTCGTGAAATTTTGTGAGCAGGTTTGAAAATGATATAGAATTTTTTTGTCACGCCACTTTTTTGATTTTTTTCGAAATGGCGGAGATATGTAAAAAAATCCTATTGCAGTCCAGCTTTCCGGCTCTGTCTTTTCTCCTCTACACTACAGGTCGCATCTCTTAACCGAACTTCGTGAAAATTTTGTGGGCAGGTTCGAAAATCATATAGATTTTTTCAAGTTGAGACAGTTTTTCTAAATTTTTCGTAACGGCGGAGATATGTAAGATAAATGTATTTCAGTCCGGCTTTCTGACGCTGGATGTTCTCCTCTACAGGTCGCATTTCTCAACTGATTCTCGTGAAATTTTGTGAGCCGGTTCGAAAATAATATAGTTTTTTTTTGTCACGCCAGTTTTTGGAAATTTTTCAAAATGACGGAGAAATGTTAAAAATACATATTTCAGTCCGGCTTTCCAGGGCTGTCTGTTTTCCTCTACAGGTAGCATTTGTCAACCGATTCTCGTAAAATTTTGTAAGCAGGTTTGAAAATTGTATAGATTTCTTATGTCAAGCCATTTTTTCATTTTTTTCTAAATGGCGGAGATAATGTAAAAAAAAACAAATTTCAGTCCGTATTTCCAGCGCTGGCTGTTCTCCTCTACAGGTCGCATTTCTCAATCGATCTCGGTGAAATTTTGTGAGCAGGTTTGATAAATATATAAAAAAAAATTGTCGAGACAGTTTTTCGAAATTTGTGAAAATGACGGAGATATGTAAAAAACCATATTTCATTCCAGCTTTCCGGCTGTTTGATCTCCTCTACAAGTCGCATTTCTCAACAGATTCTGGTGAAATTTGGTGAGTAGGTTCGATAATTATATATAACTGTTCAGTCAAGCCAATTTTTCCAAATTTATAAAAAAAATACTCACCCATTTTGAAAAATTATCAAAATTAGAAGCACTATCTAGCTGCAATACTCACGTACCTACTGTGTGCTTTAAAAACTTCATGGTGACATTTTATTTTATTTTTTCGCGAGGTCTACAGCTCACGGAGCCACTAGTTATTATTGGTTCCATAAGAAGATTTTGAAAATGGGCAACTTTATAGCCACAGATGATTACAATAATATTATGTCGCAATCATAAACTTAATATTCACTGAAATAGACGAACAGAGTTCACTTGGCTGCGAAACCAAAAGTGAGATGAGCCAGTGTTTGTAAATATGTAAACGTGTGCGTGAATTTAGAGATGCACTGAAGTCCATTTTAGGTTGTAGATAACCATAATGTATTATTGCTCTAATAAATAAAACACAAACAAAATTTTGAACAATTTTATTTAAATAATTTCTTCAGGTCTCCTTTGAGGCTCCCTGCTTATTTATTTATGACATTTATCCAGTTTAATTTAATCACTGGATTTACAGAAAACCTGGAAATAATTGTTAAATTAGTACTTAAGTTGGTATAATTTACCATTTGAAAACTGTCGGTTACAAGCAGCTTTAAATAAAATTATCAGTGTTCACAAAGACAAACAAAGTTATATTGGAAATCATCGACATGAGTATCGATATCGATAATTTTTTATCAATATCTACGCTTTATTTTCTCAAGTTCACGGACATAATATCTTTTTATCTAACACTAGCCTTACTTATAAACGTTACTTAACTTTTAAGTAGCACTTAAGAGCCATTTTAAAATATTTCTAACTTAAAAACGTTGTTTAACGTTAATCAATTGCTAAGATGCTTATTAAGTCCTGTCAAATTTAAGTACCGGTGGACCCTTGTTTAAGTCGCTAAATAACAATATGGCGGTTGTCCACCAGCTGATTTTTGGGATTTTGGTTGGAGCAGGTAGTGAGAGTTAGGGACTGGGGTGTGTTTGTTTGTATAGAATCATAACAATACAAGTTTTTTTATTGTGAATTGGGCAAATCGCCTGGTGTTATCTTTTGTAAAATGAATATTTTTGAAGACTTCAATATATTAAATACGTAATTATGTAACATAATGATATCGAGGATTTAAGGAGCTTTAGGCTTTAGGCGGCGATCAAAATTATACAACACAAGAATAAACAAAATGCAAAAATACGGCGAGAGTGATTTTAAAAAGTCACAGATTTAGCAAAAAAATGTAGAAACCTTTTTTCTTCATCCCAATAAATTTGCGAAATAGACTATTTTTTATACCTGTATTATTGATAGATTTTTCCATATCGCTTTAAAGTTACAAAAATCAATTCATCAATATATGTAATATAATTTCAATAATCGGGAGGCGAGCAAGAGAAACTAAACAAAACAAAAACACAACAGCTGTAAACCATAGATATAGTATATTAAAAAGGGGCTGTAAACAAACAATGACTGACTGAGACAAGACGGAGAGTTCAGCTTTTTAATTTGCTAGCAGTGTTGTCATTTTACAACGCTTTTACGGTAAAAAATATTTTGTTCTACCAACACTGCGAACGGTGTTGATACAGTAAAATATTTTTCGGTTTGTTAAACGTTCATTAGTTAAGACACGCTTAAGCAACGTTTTTAAGTAAAAAAAGTTTAATCACTGATTAAGAACTAGTTAAGATGATGCTTAGACGTTAGTTAGTTGATTTTTATAAGTAAGGCTGATAATGTTTAGAAATCAGCCTTTATTTAGGAAATAGGCGTTTAATAGCATCATATTAGTATATAACTTAGTGTGTTTGGGAATATATTCAACTAAAATATGAATTATGAAAATGGTAATAGTACAATCATATTTACCTGTGAAATGAGTGTTTATTTGGGTTATTGTCGTAAGTAACATTACAATCCAGTACAGAACACGACACCATTATTGATTTATATAGCTTTGAGAGCCAAACCGACCCGATCGCGATCAAAATTACAAAATAATCTTGTTGACGCTTTACACCAAGGTGATAAACGATGATAAATGAAGTCAAACCAGGTTCAGCTGTCAGTTTGTTTTTACTCTTTTTCGCACATCGCATAACCCGTAAGAATCGGTTTCTCACTCGCACCTTTGTCCGTCTACTTGAGCATAGCGAAAAATTTTCTAAGTCTATGGTCGCAATCTGCACAATAACATTTGCAATCAATTACATTGTATTAAATAGACAAGTGTTGAGGCAGGATCTCTTCACCAAATATTCAGCGAAAAGGGAAGTACTTCCACCGAGCTAGGTGTCTGTGCTCGGGGACCGCGGTCCACCTACTTGATGTTGGAATTTGTATTTATACGAAGTGCTTAGAAAACTTCGATATCGTGAGTCAGGTCTCCATACATTTTTGTCTCGATATTAGCTTGACGTAGTGCGACGTCACGTTTTGCGTAATGTTTACATATTGTAACTTTTCGCTGATCCTGCATTTCTTCGTCATTCGTTGATTGCTTATGTAGCGGTATAATTGCGCCGCTACAACAAGCTTGCGACAGGCAATTTTATAGTTTATTTTTAATCAAATTTTCAGTAACCGCTAGCATGCAAATGAATAAAACATTTGCCATTCGAATCAATCCTCTGGAAAGATCACTAATTATCTGTCAAAATTGTATTAAACTCACATCACAACACACAGAATAGAAAAAAGGGATAAAAGTACTAATGTACAGAAAGGATACTCTCCGCCTCTCCTCTCCGAGTTCGTGTGCCGAATCGTGTGCTCATTCAATAGCCCCAGATTTCACGCACACAATTGCGCGTGTGCAGTAGCGTCTGTGTAATAGGTAGTTGAAACGCGGCTCTTGTATGGAGTGCCAGGGGTGTGATGATAACTCAAAACTCAATATGAATTACAGATACGAAGGAAAATGCTGGGGCCATTAGCAATCATGGTCCTATTGAAGGCCCTTCATTGCGCAGCAGCTGATAACAGCACATTCAACTACACTGCGGTATTCGGATACTCACCTCGACAGAACAAGGGCTTTCCCGAGCTGGCCACATACGACGGGTACAACGTGGAAACTCACAACGTCACCACCCAAGACGGTTATATCTTGACTCTATTTCGCCTGCCCCTGAAGAGTTCATGTGCAGCCAATGCCACGAGAAAACCTATCTTGATCACGCACGGCTTGGCCCTCAGTTGCCTCGACGCCATCATACCTGGTCCTGGCATAGCTCATGCCTATATATACGCTGATAATTGCTTCGACGTCTGGGTTGGCAACTGCCGAGGGAGCAGGTACGGCAGAAATCATACTTCACTCGACCCTGATAAAAATCCCGAGTTCTGGAATTTTACTTTAGATGACATGGCCGTTAGTGACCTACCGGCTATGATTGACTATGTCCTAGGCGTGACAGGTGCCAGCCAATTGCACTACGCTGCTCATAGCCAAGGTGTGACAATATTCTTGATATTGTTGGCTAAAAAACTAGAGTATAACGCGAAAATAAAATATGGTTTTGGAATGTCCGTAGCTGCAAGGTTTAAGTGTTCGCGTTCACTAGTGCTGCCCATACAGGGAGGTGCTTCCGCACTTTTCGGAAGTTTCAATAGCACGAGTAACTGCGAAATATTCCGTCACGGTGGAATGACTCAGCTTGGCGTACAGTATCTTTGCGGGGTAAGCCCTGTACAATATCCTTATTGCTCTGTGCTCATGTTCGCGGTAGATGGATACAATAGCTTCCAAATTTCAGAAGATACCATGAGGGTGATAGTGACTAATGTTCCGGCTGGCACGTCGTGCAAAAATTTTATTCGTTGGGGTGAGCTACATAATTATGGATTTTGCGAAAAGGACCATGGATTGGTTAAGAACCAGGAAGTGTACGGGCAGCCAACTCCACCTCTCATTAATCTGAGTAATGTCACTGCGCCGCTTTATTTCTTCGTGGCTGACAACGACTACGTGGCCCATCCAGCCGACGTGCACGCCCTCAAGAAAGAGAATAACCTGACCGACGCGACAGTCGAGTGTAAGATACCGGACCCGACTTTTAATCATTTAGCATTTATTTACAGTGACAACATACCAAAATACATAACACCGCATATTTTGTCCGTGTTAGAAACGGGCACTTGTAACTGTACTCTAAGTTCAAATGTTTCTTCTTGTTCATTTTCCTAATTTTGAAATTCGGATACTAGCGCGGTTTTATTGAAAGTACTTTGGTAATTAGTTGGTATTTGGTTTGATTTTTGATTTTCCCCATGTTTCGGCACCTTTGCAGCTGCCGTGGTCACGGGGGACTGAAGCTACTCGTGTCGTGCCGTGCGTGAGCCTACCCTCAAGCGATGGATTTTTTTAAGCCGTTCAGAAATTAATATTTAACAAAGATTTTTTATTTAATTTAATTTTCCTAATTTTCTTTTTAATGTAATTTCATTGCAGCAATAACTATAATATTCGGCATATTTTTGTCAAAAATAAGCACGATGTCCTTGTCTTTTAAACCAACTTCCTAAACGAAGAAGAATACTTCTTTATCTCACTTTTTGTAGTATTGTAGTACCTATTGTAGCTAAAACAGCTAATGCTAGGGTTTCTAGGATGACGGTGCCGTCATATTACGGCTGTAATTTAGCGGCGTAGAACGTTGTCTATACGGCGCGGCGGCCGTAATATGACGGCACCGTCATCATAGGAAACCCTAGCTTAACTCAGATGTTTTACGTTTTTGTATTGGACACAATCACAAATAAAATACTTAAATTGATCCGAATTCCAAAGAAAGTTTGTTATACGTATAATATCTATACTGGATTGTTTCTTTCTAAATTAGGTAGTTTACTTAATATTATATGAAATACCTACCTGAAATGCTTACACTTCTTTGGGTAGTAAATTGGTATTTAATTGACGTTATTTGAACCTGAATACGCATTTATAACGCACATTTTTTCCACAACAAAGATGTATTTAATAATAACGATAATAAAAACAAAAGGTTAGGAAGTAAGTTCTTTTGTCTGTTATTTATAACCTGTTACAATGAAAATAATGGAGTTATTGGAGTGAATTATATTATAATGAGTTATGTTACCATCAATAGAATAAAGTATTGTCATCGGCAAATTAAGTAGGTACCTATTTTTTTATCAAGATTAGTTTTTTTTTGTAATAAAATTCGTATGTCGCAAACAATTTTATTAGGTAGTTAAGTACCTATGTATATTATATTTATTATAGTTTGGTCATTTAGTGGTTAAAGAACAAATAATAAATAAATCTTTTTCTAAAGTTTATGGAAATAAATAATCTATGCAGGGGCCGTACCGGCTAACGAATCGATTATCGAAAAGTCTGCCGAGTTTCAACTTAACAGCCCCCCTACAATGACTGTCAAAAGTAATATCGAAGCGATGATATTGTGATGGGGATGGCGCTATACGCGATGTATAGCTCTGTCTCTATAAAAACATTACTTTAAGCTTGTTATAACAGCTCAGAGTACGGCCTCAGATTAGACAATATGCACCCAATGCAGTTTTACTTATGCAATTTATTTTTTTCTTGATAAATATTTGGTGGATTAAACGGTCAAAATGTTGATCTCTTAGTCATACATTTTTGCTAGGTCGATCTCCTTAAGAAAAAGTATGGGCACCCCTGATCTATAGAGTAGAGATTTTTTTTGAGCTCTCAACCCTCCACAGCGGTGGAAGGAGGCGGAAATCCTAATTAGATACCCCATAGCCGGCAATTGACATATGAAAACACATCTACACATTAGCCTCTTTCCATTTACACCTTAATCATAAAATCGGTTCAGTAGTTTAGGCAGCTGAAGTGATTCTTTACATTTCAGAGATATTTAGCTAAGTACTGCATAGTACTGATAACTGGTTGCTGTAAGTAAATATTTGGTATTAGAACTAAAAGAATTGAAGAGCACATACCCTTCATCTCAGGTTAATTAATAATTCGTACTATTTTTTGAATATATTCTAAGAATAAATCGTACAAATGGCAGTCCTGTATCATGAGTCTGATGTCAGTCTGTATGTTCGTGTAATATCCATCTCCAATAAAGGCCTGCAAGTTTGGCACCCCTATAAAGCGTAGTGTAGGGGCTCGAAGCAGTTTATCGCCTCCACTGCATCGTGTGTTCTCGAGCTCGGAGGTTCGGGGCTGGTGCGGCGCTCGATTGCCGTGCACCGATTAAAACTTAATCCCCTGGCCTGCCTGCCGATACAGCGCTCGGTGGAACAGGGGCATTTACACATCATGACAACGGAATATCATCTTATTTCATTTAATACGATAAAAAAATATTAAGAAAACCTATCACTGCAAGTCAAATAGTACTTGCATATGGAAGACAGTACCTATCTATAGGCATTGTGTAACAATATAGGATCTTCAGTTTGCATCAACCGTCACATTATTTAGGTATTATCTCTTGAGATTTGATATAAGTAAGTACTTAATTTCTATGATCGAGACACCGAAATCAATTACTAAAATAACTGAGTGGATCGAATTATTATAATGTAGGTACCTAATTGTTATGGCCTTTTTGATGACTAAAGACGCTGGCCAGCGCGACCGCTGCCAGCATGACTGATATTGACGGACGGAGGAAAAAAAAGGGACTATCGACGACGACTAGAATAAAATTGTGATGATTACGTACTTCGCTCCAAAGGGATTTTGCCTTTGCGTTATAAAAACGTGCCATTAAACTCGTTCTCTTACGTACTTGCAATGATATAATTCTAAAATCATTGCGTACTTGTACTTATTTCGACCCGACGGCGCAGACCAGCGCCTTCAGTAATCATATTATGATAAGCTCAAAGGCCGAAATCGCTTATTGAGCGAAAAAACTATTCGCAACGCGTTGTGGTCACTGCTAAATTAAAAATCCACAATACGAATTTCGTGTTATGGCTCTTATAAAAATGCCATGACTGGCTGTGGTAATCTCAGAAAGGCCACAAAACGAAATTCACGTGTCGTGGTCATCATACTAAACGACCACATCGCGTTATGGCAATGAAGGGAGGCCATGATGCGTTCAGGAGTTCATAATAAGGCGTCGAACAAAATATCAGTCATACCTGTTCGTCGTGTTATGGTTGCACCAACGAGTGCTCCTGAACGTGAACGTGGCAGTGACCACAAAGAGTTGTGAGAGGTTTTTCTCTCAATGAGCAATTTTGAGCCTAACATATACATAAGATCAGTGCAAGCGCATATACGTTTTGGAGGTTCATAATTAATTTATAGAAAGAGACAATATTAAATCGTAGATTGTAAAAGGTTTGCAGCGTAACTGCATTATATCCGGCCGGCGACGATTCAGAGGCGGAACTTCGCTAACTATTCAATAGATATTTGTCCGCTAAATACAAAAAGGGAAACCTATTGAGTCCCGGGACAATGGGTAACTTTTACGTATTCCCTCAACTTTTAATTTTATGCGTCCTTTCAGTAAAACTTTCCGGTACAATGAAAGGAGATTATAATTTGTTTTACTTTTCGTACTTATATTTTTTGCCACTTTACAAATAGTTTAGTCATCATCATCTCGGGCAAAGGCATTACTTATGTGTTGATAAGGAGGGCTCATAGTCAAAAAACTTAATTCGGATGAATTTTGCGGATGAACGGGGAATAGATCCTCATAACACATCATGCTGAAACACTGAAATGTGAAATAGTTTAATTTTAAATCGATAATCATGACCTTGTCTTACTTACGAACAAAGCATGTAACATAAATATTACAGAAAAAATAATGTATTGTTGATTTATTTGCTTGGAAAAACCAACTAACTCATTTAGTCTCGTTAGTGCGATATTTATCTTTGATAGCAAATGATCTGCCGTAATTGGTTGGCAATTAATCGCTGCCGTTAGGATTAAAGTTCTAGGGAGCGAGCGGGGCCATCGCACTTGCGACCTTACTTAATGAACATTTGAATCTACTATTTAAATGAAGCGTGTATTTTAATTCAATTTGAACATCAATTATGAGGGCAAAGAGGTTATGGCGCTTTTGAAATGAAAAGAAGGTTATATCGAGAAAAGCATTTAAGGTTAGTTATTTTTTGTTGATAATTAGTAGAGTTGTGATGATGCGAAAAATTTAATCCCACCAGAAACATTTTTATGTAAAAGGTTGCTAAGACGAGACCATGGGTCGCACCGTCAAAAAGTTATCAGATTTCATGTCATCTCATGTCAAGCTTCTGACAAATACACCTTAGGCCGCGTTCCGAATCACGCCAACAGTGCTCACAGCGTGTGACGTCATTGTACACCGGTCCAAATCATTAGCACGCTGTCAGCACGCTCACGATACTATTGATTCGGACCGCTCGTGAGAGCGCTCACACCGCTAACGTTGGATTGTTTATAACAACGTAACCTCCAAAAGGGTAAAGTTAATATTTATTCTAAGGGAGAAGTAAATAAAAAGGCACTAATGAATACGAATTTAGTTTTTTCACTGAGACCAATTATTTACTAACCATAAAGCTTCAAAATACTTATTACCACTGCTAGCTCTTTCAACATCAGATTAATATAATTATTTCGTTCGCATCTTTACAAAACACCTGCAGGTTAATAAAGTCAGCTATCTTTTGTAAAAATCACAAATAATAACCACAACATCCACAACGATTCACAATTTAACCACGTATTTTTTGTCAAGAATGAATTTTGACAAGGAAGTTTGACAGCTGCTACACCGACTACGCTCACAGTGCTTTGGTGGAATACGCTGAGCGTCGTTAGCACATACGATGACGTCATCTGTGACGTCACATCAACTTACGTGAGCGTTGTAAGCATGATTTGGACCGGGCGTTAGCGCGCTCACAGTGCTGTAAGCGTGATTCGGAACGCGGCTTTAGACAAAATACGTATGTGGCTAAGGTATTTCGCTACATTCACATTTTTTTTTTTACATTAAATGGGCTTACTCTTGGCCACATTCGAGAACCATGAGGCTAAGAAGAGGCCGAAGATGAAGCGAGCTTGCCCAGAAGAAGCCTATTCACTCGGGCTTTAAATATCGCTGGGTTATATGCTTGCGGGAATACAGACGCAGGCAGGGAATTCCACTCCCTGGCTGTGCGCATTAAAAAGGAAGATGAGAAACGCTTCGTGCGCATGCATGGAATGTCAACCAAATAGGAACATGGAATGTGAAACCCCGCCGTGCGTCTGGACGACCGATGGTAGAACGGGGATGGCGGAATGAGCTCATGCAACTCAAGAGCACACTCTCCGAAATAAAACCTGTAGAACACCGCCAGACAAGCTACTTCACGGCGGTGGGAAAGACTGTGAAGCTTAGTTTGTAATAGCTTATTATCCCCTATGAGTTTTCTGGCTCTTCGTTCAACCGAGTCAAGTGCGGCTAGTTGGTACTTTGCGGACCCATCCCACAGGTGGCAGCAATATTCCATGCACGACCGGACTTGCGCTTTGTAAAGAGTTAGAAGCTGTCCCGGCGTGAAATATCGCTTAACCTTGTTCAAGATGCCTAGTTTTTTGGCCGCAGTTTGAGCCTTCGACTCAATTGTGTCACCGAAGTTGAGATCGGAAGTCAACTTTATGCCAAGGAGATCGAGATTGTCGGTGACTGGTATGGAAACACCTCGGAAAGTAGGAGTCAAGTTCAGAGGACTCTTTTTTGCAGTGAATAGACATGCCTGCGTTTTGGTGGCGTTAAAAGTGACCAAATTGTTGTCGCCCCATTGGGAGACAAGACTCAAAGTCATATTTGTCCGCTCCACCATGGCCTCTCTCAAGGAACCAATTTCGTCTCTGCTGGCGTTTGCATTGGACAAATACCTCTCCGCAATCGTGCTGTCGTCTGCATACCCAACAATTCCGGGCATAAGCAGATCGTTGATGTGCAGCAGAAAAAGCGTTGCGGAAAGAACGGATCCCTGAGGAACTCCAGCTTCTATAGCCATGAGGTCAGAAGAGCAGAACATGGACGTAAGGTGAATTTATACACTTTTCTGTTGTACAATAAATACTCGTAGATCTTGCTTCATCGCATCACATAGCAAAACTTTTTAATAGTACCATTTATTATTTAGGGTTTGTAAAACGTGATGGCTCAATGTCAATTTCGTTTTAATCATCTACGAATTAAGTACAATACATTAGTACACTACCTACTTTGTACTTTACTTCAAAGTAAAGATAAATTGAGACTTCTTTACCTGATCCTACAGACGTCAGTACCACGCCTGTAACATACGTAATGGATTGCAAAAACCCGTTTTCAAAGGATCTGAGTCTTTAGTAAAAATCTCCTAAGAATCACGCTAGTCCGATAATGTTCGTTGATTAATTTACTTGGGTTTGAACCTTATATAATATAGTATACCTATATATATAATATAAGTATACCGTACCATGAGTTAATAAGGTCGCAGTGTGGGAACATCGTACGCTTATCGCGATGCCTTTTTGGAATTCCAAAAAGGAATACTTAGGTATTGATAATGTATATGAGCTAAAGGAAAATTACCGCATCTATGTGGTAGGTCCATAGATTTTTATGGATTTGCGTCCGGAATGATTCCATTACGGAATTCCGAATCAAAATTCCACCTGTATGTGGCGGACTTAATAAAATTAATGCGTACATATTGTTGTAGATTTGGCACTTTTTCGGTTGCTATACTAACAAATGTCTTCCGAACGCAAACAATTTTTTGCTGTAAGTAATAAGTAGGTACGTATTTTGAGTAACATTATATCTAAAGTTGAATGCTAAAGTGATAAGTATAAATATCATTGTATTTTCATGTAAACGTCATATTCAAATTCTTGGGTCTCAGCTCAGTGAATAAAATTACTATTTGTTACCAAAAGAATAAATTGATTCCAATTTCTATCCATACCTGACATCCATTGTGCACATTGCCCATGGCCTTTAAAGGCCCTATATTACGTTTGTCTGTCTTAGCCAATGGCCATAGCAATTAAGGAGAAGCCAGTTCACGATTTAATGAAAAGATTGATTTTTGAACTTCCAATGTAAAGAACTGATGTAGAATTCTACTTCACAAAAATTACTGTAGACTGAAAAAGAAACAAAGAAACACAATAACCGAACAGAATATTGAAAAATGGCTTGGTAACTCTGTAAAAAAATCATGAATAACACCATAAAAACTTATAAAAATATACTTCTAATCGTCAGATTTCGTAATTTTCAACGACATTGATATGATTTTTTATGCGAAAAGGATAGCTTTATTATTGAACTAACACAATAACCGAGTACATCCTACTAATCCTAATAATATTATAAATGTGAAAGTTTGTGGGTTTGGATGTTTAGATGTTTGGATGTTTGTTCCTCAATCACGTTGAAACACTGAACGGATTTGGTTGAAATTTGGCACACAGATAGTAGATATCCTGGATTAAAACATAGCACACTTTTTATCCCGATATTCCCACGGGAACGGGAACCACGCGGGTGTAACCGCGGGCGGCCGCTAGTTTCTAATAAATGATACAGTATTTTTAAACTTTTAGATTTTTGCATTCAACCGCTGAAGAGCCGAACCGGAAATGTCTCAGTGTGAAGTGAGGGTCGGTCGGTAGAAGATCGCTTTTCTTTGTGAAGTCGACCTTTCAACTTGTACGATCCATTAGTACGATTGTTTCAGTCTCAGGTTCTGCAAGTTTAAACTTGAGAACGGAATCACAATGGGGTAAAATTTCATTATGTGCCCCAGTGGTTCCTATCCTAATTTGTTTTTTCTACATGTATAATACAGTCCTAGAAACAATATGAGATTATGAAGACCTCATTACAGAGTCGGATACCTTATGCGTATAATATTTATATGCTTAACTTTAATAGAGTCGTCGTAATTCGAATAAAACTGAGCAAATAAAGTAGCGACGCACGTATTCCCGGTCAGGTAGACATTCCGCAGCGGTCAAAGCGACCGCGTCCGTCGGTCATTCTCGAAACTTCCATCCGAAAAATCAAAGAGGGATTTTTTAAGCTTATTACAAAGTAATTCTGCCAAATAAAATGGGTCTTTCTGCGTAAGTCTCTGTTATTTTATGTCAATACTTATATCTGCTTAGTTCACGGGCTTAGTTTTTCTCTGAAGCTTTTTATGATGATTATGTTTTGTGGTTTCACGAACGGAGCTTAAGAAAATGTATGAAAATAAATATTTTATTATGATATAATTCGTACAAAAGTAAGTAAAAATACGTTATTTTATAAGTATGTCTTTGAAAAGCAAAGACGTATTCTAACGTAGACCATATTAAAATTATATTATTATTTTCACGAGTTGTTCTGATTTGACATTATGCATAGCCTTCTCATATGGCTAATGTTTATTTGGGATTGGTTACCTAGGATTTTAATATAATAAAATGCGTGAAAGTTCAAAATTGTACCTATTTATAGCTGTCCTTTTTCACATTGGTGTGGTTATTGAAACTCATTATTCAGATTTTTCAAAGTTTCTAACATACTTTCACCTTATCAAATTATTTTCTATTTCGATTTATACAATGTAAGGATATTCTCGAGTAATAAATGGAGTCTTTCCTTACTTTCTTCCAGGAAATATTCCCATGTCTATCACAAGACGTGTGAATGTAAATACAACGTGTTACAAAAAATTTAAAAACCCCTATATAGGGACCATCAAACTGAACAACTTTTACTATGGAATCAACTCTGAAATAGCAAAAATATTCGTCTGTTTCATACAAAAATTAATAACAAAAATATCAAAACTTATGAAAATGCCATTTCTTTCGCGTTGTTTTCATTCTTCTTTCTTTTTTTCACTCTTGCCTTGAAGAGACCAAGGTTGTAACAATCGGGGAACACATGAGCAGGCAGCGCATTCCATTCTTTAGTAGTTCGCATAGGAAATGTATTGTCAAAGCGCTTGGTACGGATCCTTGGAGTATATACTATGTAAAGGTGATATGCTAACCTGCGTCCTGGTACCTCGATCGTGGAAATGAGCTGGAGGAACAAGGTCGTGCAGTTCCCTCGCACACTCTCATAAAAGTCTGTTCTATAAAAAAAACGATAAACATGCAACTTTGCGACGGTGACTGAGGTTCTTAAGTTCCGCCGTGGCCAATGATGAGTTACTGATGAGCCTCCTGGCGTGGTTTTCAATTCAGTTTGATTGTCCTTATTTACCAGATTCGACTTTTGCTTAGGGGTTTTTTATAGCACGTTGCATATTCAGATAACTACAAAAACCAGTTATTAACTAAGTAGTCCCAATATTACGCAAATTCCAGTACTTCGATGCCCGTTCTCGTTTAACAGGATTTATCTTATAAGATTCTTTACGTTTGGATCAAGAATGTTTTGCTGTCGTAGTTAAATTCAGTAGACTATCTTATCATAATGCGTTAAAAATAACTACCTACTTAGTTTATAGTTTTCTGAGAGAAAGAGTGTCATTTGTAACGGGTTTGTTGGCTTCTATCTCGTTCTAGATTTAACAGAATTCAATGAATATGGACTGGGAACTACCGTTACGATATGCATATCAAAAACTTTACCACTGTTAACGACGTGCTCCTTTGATTAATAATTGTGAAATACCAAAATGCATCTTATGTAAAATTTAGTTTGACATTGTGAATGTATCCAAAAACGCATTCGCCTGCGAGCGACGCCATGTTTTTTCCTTGCCATTTGTAATTTTGCATTGTCATGTCATTCGATTTTGAGTCCGCAATTCGACGCTTTAACTTTGTTCACTGTATTTTTAAATGTGCCAGTATTTTCCAAAATTGTAAAGTGTGCGTGAAAATCTGTGGAAATATAGTGTTTTTCATAGCAAACCGATTTTCAATTGACTGTGCGGGTGTGATAATTCACAACCACTTAGTACGCTTTATAACATTTTCTTGAATCTCACGAAAAGGTCAGTCTTATCATTGGCATCTGCTGTGAAACCAATTGGTATAAAATTGGAATTGCATGCCGCATGACTTTAACCGGCTCTGTGGTATAGTGGTTCGCCCAACTGTGTAAGACGCAGGGGTCCCGGGTTCGATTCCCATGGGGGGGGGGGGGTTTCCGGTTCCGGGTGTTGTGCGCTTCCACCTTCGGCCTTATCTTCACTTAACATCAGAGGAGGTCAAGGGCGAGCATTTTCGCAGAAGAAATAATAGTACAACTGCACTATCCCGTAGCGAATAAAAAAAAATGCAAAGATTTTTTAAAAATAGCATACAATACCATACAAATTCATACAATACGTAATAATTAAAATTTCAATATTAAATTTCATGGTCTTCCTTTTCTCTAAGATGCTGTGTATTAAGGAAAAAATAAGCCTAGCGAGTAACTCTTTCGACAAATTTGATAGGTTCGATTCCTGGTTAAGGCAGGCGACTTTTCAAAAATCATTGAATGCAGTACCAATTATTTTAAAATCGAAATAAAGTCTTATATATCCGAAATATATCCCATCTTCAATATTTAAGTAAAGTACTTTCCCTCCGTGTGGGTTTTGGGATGCCCTGTATATTTCTTGCCAAGTGTGACGTTTATAAATCTACTAGCGGCCGCCCGCGGTTTCACCGGCGTGGTTCCCGTTCCCGTAAGAATATCGGAATAAAAAGTATTCTATGTTTTAATTTAGGCTATCTACTTTATGTGTGCCAAATTTCAACCAAATCCGTTCAGAAGTTTTTGCTTGATTGAGGAACAAACATCCAAACATCTAAACCCACAAACTTTCACATTCATAATATTAGTAGGATTCTGGCTTATCTTTTTCGATATCGCCAAATGCAAACGAGAAGTTAGTTTACCGGCTAACAGTATAGTTTCTCTCGTATCCGTGATCCGGCGCCGCAAAAGGTTCACAAACACGATTCCTTTTAGCAACCGCACAAACGAGCGCAAAGATTATTCTAAGACGCAAAGGGATACGTTTTGAAGTTCTTTGTGGGAGTCTTGTAGAGTGTAATAGGGACTTGTTTCTGATGTCTGCATATGTCGTCGTAAAATTGAAAATACCGTGTTATATATTTTTATTGTTGTGATTCTGATGCAGTTTTAGGTTTGGCCGTAGGATCGTGGTCTAACTTGATTATTTTTTCCAGGTGGGCTGGGCAGCGAGATTACAAAAGCCTGTTGATTTCGGCCAGATATTTACCTCGCCGAAACGCTCTGGCTTTTGTAGTAAAAATTCCCTTTAGACGCACAATACCACCTTTGCGTAATAAATTCACTACAAAAGCCAGAGCCTTTCGTCCATACCTGGCTGAAATCAACAAGCTTTTGTAAACTTGTAGTAGATACACACAATAACAATTAAGATTCCTTGAACTGTTTTATAGTTAGGTTATTAAAATGAGTGTGTTTAAAGCTCTATTAAAGATAAAAAATCTTTCCCATAAAAAATATTACGGAAGACAATGTATTTGATCTTTGAGCGTCTTAAAAATTAGATAAGTTTTTTTTTTTTTTTTTTTTTCTGATCTTTTACTATTTGCGATCGGTCGCCAGACCATAAACGAATTTGTTGAATGGAAGAAGGACGAGTGTAGTGAAGCGGCCATCACCGCTCCTCCTAATTAATTACGTGGTCTCTTTTTAGCCTTTTCACCACCATTGTCGGGTCTATCAGCTCTGTGATGAGATGGTTTGGGTGATTGTGGAGGCGGTCTTTGTGTCGTTTCTGATATAGCTGGATCTCCGTGGCTACAAAAATTAGATAAGTGGATATTGAAAAAAACACATTGGTGTCTCAAATAATAAATGAATATAATAGAAATCTATAGAACAGTGACATGAGCTATGTAATGTTTTCGAGGCCACAGTGTCGGATATTGATCACGAGGCGCGAGGCAGCTCTGCGGCCGACAGCAAACAAACTAATAAATCAATGAGACGTAACAAAACATTACCGCTTAATTGTTGGATCGATCGTTAACTCTCTCAGTTAAGTAGCGTGGGGTTAAGTTAAGCGATTATAAACAAATGAAATATGCTTTTCACATCTCCAGCACGAAAAGGGCGCTTTTAGCGCATAAAAACTCGCAGCAAACTCGATTTCTTTAAAGTTTTGTGTTTAGCACTGGATCAATTTCTAAAAAACAACATTAGTGTTTGTAAGTTTTTTCTTTGATATGTAAAACATTTTAAGGTTATGTAAATTTACGTACAGTACACAAAAAGGGAAAGATTTTCTATCATGTTTAGGTAAATGCCACCATAATAATTATTCTCTTATTTTTTTACAATGATAATAAAATGTTTACATAACGAACTTACATTATAAAACTAAGAGGGTTTAGTGGTCGTAAAATCTATATCATTATGTACAACATGTACATACATACTTCATGTCCATACTGTAGGTACCATGTACTATTTGTAAAGGTTGTATCGGTTTTGTTCGTTGCTCCGTGTTTTGTGTTGCGAATACGCAAGAAGCCTGCGACCGCGTGTCCATTACACACTTGCTGCCGTACAAATAAACGAAGAATAAGTTTAAACTTAGTTTAAAATATATAGCTTAGCAATATTACTCTTTACGGTTAACGTCTTAAAGCATCATATTCCTAAACAAACTTTTTGGTTATTCTAAGTAGGTATAAACTTATTCTTCGTTTACTTGTACGGCAGTTGATGTTTAGGATCAGGATAAGAAGTATCCAGTTTATAAAATTTGTGTGTCACATCACATCCAAATCTGTTCAGCCATTGATTTATATATTAGTAGCGTATGCACAGAATATAATAATAGTACTAACGTGCGTATGTAAGATTGAGTAACAAACATACAAACTTGCACATATGGATGTATCCCACTAATACTATTCTACTACTAGTACTATACTACTCCATATTTATTATTATATTTCACCCACCAATCCGCATTGGGCCCGCGTGGTGGGTTATGGCCTGTCCTCCTTATCCACTCATAAGGAAGGCCTGTGCCCCAGCAGTGGGGACATTAAAAATGGCTGATGGACATCCATATTTATTTGGCCTTCCTCCCCATTATCCATCTACATTCATACTCAAAACATGGCCCATACTACGAAAATGCATTTTTTAGCACCGTTACGTTGGGTCAGTGCTTTCAATGAAAAATTACTTAATAAAAACATGGAAAAGCGACGAAAAAGTTACACTGAAGAAAATAAAGAGTAAAGAATTAATTCTTTGACAGTGGACACCCGCTCTAAGCGGTTCAGATAGAGAAGATTGGTTCTTTTCTCATATTTGCTTTCTTAAGCGAAGCGGAGTGCCGCAGGGGGGCAAACTGAGCCCGCTAGTTGTATGTGTATTGGTAAGCATCGCAGTAAGGTATTCAGAGGATTTATGTTGTCGTCTCCTTTTGTTCATTTGAATGTATTAAGTCAGTTTTGACCTTATGTCTTAAAAATATTTTACAAAATCTTTGTCCTATATCCAATTAAAATTGGAAAAAAAACCACTTGGCAATCGATTGAACAAATTTTTTTCAGAATTATGATCTTCTCTTTGATGATGAATAGCAAAAATATATAAGGTTTCGTAAAGTTAATGAAATATTTCGTAATTAAAAGCACAAAATGAGTCCTCATTAGGTACGTCCCTCACCATTTTTAATGACAGGAATTTTAAATCCCTTCACAAGTTTTGTGTTAAGCTCAGGTAAAGCGTCGGAATGTTCGACCGTTTTCACAAAAGCAGAAATAATAAGTTAAAATGAGGTAATTTCGGTGCCATTATGCTGTCAAGCGGGAGCGGGCTTACTTCGCGTTTGATAGATGCTCTCCATTAGCAGTGACGAGAGTTTAAGCGGCCGGCGAGCTGCGCTGGGTCTACAAGGACCCGCTTGCGAAGAATAATAAGTCCTATTTGTTTACTGGATTATAGAAGATAGATTCTGCGCAATTTTGAGCTGAATATGTCTTGCGAGAAAATTGTTTAAATGTTTTTTACTGGTCTTAATGGCGTAGCCAGTGTTAAAAGACAAACCGTTTAGTGCTGAGAGCAGTACTAATATTATATTTTGTGGTTAGAGTCAAAGTTTATTGGAAAGTGTGCCAATTCAATATGAGGGCTATTCAGGAATAAGTTAGATTAAAATCAAACGATGTTCATATAAAAAAAAACGAACACGAATATCATCTCGTTATCGTGATCAGTAAAGTTTTCGGGATAGATTTTAGGTACTTAAAATTTTCTTATCATAAACTTAAAAATATTAAGGCACTTATTAAGTACCTACGTGTCTTCGACCTTACAAAGTTTCTGAATAAGAGCTGCGTCGTATCGAGACGGCGTATTTCGAGAATATAACTTATGTCAACACTCGTGACGTCAGAGATCGCGCTGACGCCGGGAATATTTTGGAGTACCTACACCATTATAAAATTCATCATTCCATACTGTAGCTCGTCTCAAAATATGTGACGTCATCGACGGCGCTGGCGTCGTACATGTGTTAGAGTCCAGATCTTTCACTTTAAGTACTATAATATTATGTTCCTGGGTTCAACACCACATGGTAGCACGTTAGTTATAAATTTGAATGCTGAGTTTATATATTTAGGACACATTATTTGCTCTGATAATTTTACCAGAATACCTCTTACGAATTTGTTTTTTATATAACTAGCTGACTCTGTAGATCATAATGATCATTACTTTGTTAGATAGGTAAAGAGTATATTTTTAGAGGTAAAGAGGTATAGGTATCTAACAAATAATAAACAAGGTGTCCCAAAACACAATTCATCAAATTAATTGTAAATGTTATAAATTACAGCAATTTCTATGAAAAATACTGGAAGATGTCAATGAAATATTCAATAAATTTAGCACAAATCTCATTAAATACTTCATAAATAAAATTTATGTCGTCCACCGATTTGAGAAATGACCCGATCCCAAAAACACCGAATGACTTTGAACCTTCGAAAAATGCTCCTCAATGCAGCAGTCCTCCCGTCCACACTGCTTAGCTGCTCAGGCGCAGCTGCTGGGTGGCAGGAATCAGTAATGTGCGTTCGTACTGTACGTAGTTAGTAACTTAGGTAAGGAAAACCAAATTTCACCGAATTGAGGCAAATGCTTGCGACAAAATAAAATGTGTTATTGTGTTAAAACCCAAGGATTCGCATTAAATATAATTACACATATGCCTTTATTATCTACCCCTTGGTCTGTGAATGCTGGAATTATAATGAACAAGTTATTATTTTAAGAGTTATGAAACAATAACGAACAAATTCTGGAAAGGCGACACGCCATTTTAAGTCAAATTCTGCCCCTTTTCGAACTTTAGGAATTTTTTTGGTGCTTTATAAATCCTGACCATCCATCAGGCCAAGAGTCCTATTAATACGTGTGATTTTTTTCAAGTATGTAATTAGATTTTAAAGGTACTTTTTTCGCTAGAGTAGATCAATCGGTACTTCCCGTAGAAATGCCCATATGCCAAGACCCCCCCTTCCCCTCTAGTTTTCACGTAGTAATTCAAAGATATGATTTTAAATGATTTTTTTACAGAGAGCAAACAAATCGCTCATATTTGTCATTTTATTAATACGCTGCGTGTGTGCATACAAATAACAAGTGAATTTATCAATAAGAAAAAACTTCGAAAAAACGTACCTATGGCTACGTTCCCTTACTGCCATTGTCGCAGCGCAGTATAAATAATAGTAGACAGGTACGGTTACGTATCACAAGGTCTAAATTTGAAAGGCCTACGGTCATAACACCTATGGACGAAAGGCCTAATTTGAAAAACACCTAATGGACAAAATACCTAAGTTCATAATATATAATAGTTGAAACACATAATGGACGTTAGGCCTGAAGTCGATTCACCTAAGAACAATACATCTATAAACAAAATATCTAATTTCAAAACACCTAACGGTCGTTTGTTCTAAGTTCATAATAACTAAGAACACATTTTATGAAGAAGTATTTCGCTCAATGCTCAATGTCTATCACTTTTAGGATTAAGGCGATTCCCTGACCGAAAGTGGCGCCTTATTATTTAATAAGTTGTTAATAGAAAAGGGTTTTAATTAAACTTTTCGTGGAATTTTTATGGCTCATAATCTAGTAATTTTTAAAACATATCACTATATTCCCTCGCAGTCATTCGTGGAAGTAGATAGCAAATGTGTCAAAAACAGCCACTTTTAGCAGTTTTGCTATCTACTTCTAGCAGTGACTACGAGGGAATGTAATGATACCGTCTAAAAATACTAAACTATGGGCCCTAAAAATTCCACGAGAAGTCAATAAAATTGCGTATTAGAATTACAATTTTAAATATAATTCACCGCGGCGCCACTTTCAGTCAGGAGCGCCTTCATAAAGTAAAAGATAAGTAGGTATTAAGAAATCTTAACTGAAACACATAATTTGTAAATAATATTTTTAATCAGATATAAATGAAATGCAGTGCAATAAACAATAACTAATATCATTATTATTAAATAGTTAAACTAGGATCAAAGGAACTAAAAATTAAACAAAGATTGACTATGTTTTCAAATACATTACAGTTGCTCGAAAATATGAGCTTACAATGACAGTCCAGCGTGCGGTAAGTTGATTTTACCGCAAGCCGTGCGTTTTTGTTTACCACATGATTGCAATAAAAAGATTTGATTTGATTTGATTTGATTTACAGTAAACGGCACGCTGGGCTTCCACAAAGTTTCAAATTTTCTCAATTAATTTAAAACTTAAAAGCAAGCAGTTTAAGGTTCAAAATTCATTGGAGATTTTTGGCAAATTTGAGCTTAATGTGCTGCTGACCATACATACTGTCTATAAAAAAAAACTATAGAGCTTAAATTGTACAGAATTCTGTAAAGAAATTCTGTGCAAAATTCTGCACAATTTCTGCACAAATTTTGCACTAATTTTCCACAAATTCTGCACTAATTCTCCACAAATTCTGCACAAATTCTGCACATTTCTTTTTTATAAATTCTGCACTAATTTTGGATAAAAAATATCCACAAATTCAGCACTAATTTTGCACAATTCTGATCAAACTTGGTACAAATACATCACAAATTCTGCACTAATTTTGCACAAATTCTGCACAATTTCTGCACTAATTGTGCAAAACTAGTGCAGAATTTGTGCAAAATTAGTGATGAATTTGTACAGAATTTGTGCCAAATTAGTTCAGAAATTGTGTTAAATTTGTTCAGAATTTGTAAAATTATCTGAAAAATATTTTTATTTCATTAAGTACCTATATTTTTTCTAGCAAATGTGTTGAAAAACGTTGTATGGCACACGGTTGTTAAGTTTTTTAAAACTCCTTACCAACCTTGTATCATAAACTACTATTATGTTAATTTTATTAATTATGTTAATGTCATAAAATTATATGATTATAGATTTGAAGCAATAGCTTTTAATAATTCTACATGTGTATATTCTGTAATATTTCTCAGAATGTTTTTTTTTAATTTATATTCATTTGTTAATGTAATGATTCGCCGTTTTTCTTTTTTTTTCTATTTCAATCATGTTGACGTTAGTCTCTCTCATTAATTCTGTTACTAATCGGTAAAATCTTATATTTCGTTTAGCACAAACTTCATTGATGTGATGATGAAATGCTTCAGCTCTATTTTGTGTGCGTGGAACTGTTGGGTTGGAACAGTGACTCCAAAAGCTTGGGCTATATATTAATAAATTAATGCCGAACCATTCCGCTATTCGACGGGCATCAGCGGATAAAATATCCAATAAATCATTAAAATACATGTATGTGTTAATGTGTTTACTGGATTAATATAGTATAGTGCTACCAGACACTAGATTTCTGAGTTAAAAGATTGGTCAGTGTTATATTTTGTAGTTAAACCTTCCTTTTGTATATTTCTGTATATTATCTGACGCAGATGAAGAAAACATTCTTTTGCATTAACACACTCAAAACACAGCTAGTAATAAGTAAAAATTTAGATTAGAACCTTTAGCCTATGTTATCTATGACTCAATTGAAGTGCTGTTCCATCGTTAGGTTATTTACAGTTAGGCATTTTAAACTTAGGTCTAACAATGAATAGGTTTTACGACGATTAGGCGTTTTAAAAATTAGGCCTTTCGTCCATTAGGCATTATAAAACGTAGACATTTTAAACTTAGGTCTAACAACGATTAGGTTTTACGACGATTAGGAGTTTTAAAATTAGGCCTTTCGTCCATAGGTGTTATGACCGTAGGCCTTTCAAATTTAGACCTTGTGATACGTTACCACAGGTACTTATTTTCTGTTGTGATAAGTTGTAATTTAGAATAGAATAGAATACAGAAGAATATAGAATTTACATATAATTTATAACTGATTTCAAGAACCAACTGCCTCAATGACTTGGTGGGTACTTTTAATTAATGTGTAGTGGCTGTGTTTGATCTTCATGCACCTGCCTGAGAAGACTATCGGAGTCAAAGACCATATCTTCATGCACCTGAGAAGACTATCAGAGTCAAGGATCATATTTTCATGCACCTGAGAAGACTATCAGAGTCAAGGACCATATCTTCATGCACTTGAGAAGACTATCAGAGTCAAGGACTTATCTTCATGCACCTGAGGAGACTATCAGAGTCGAGGACCATATCTTTATGCACCTGAGAAGACTATCAGAGTCGAGAGGACCATATCTTCATGCACCTGAGAAGACTATCAGAGTCAAGGACCATATCTTCATGCACCTGAGAAGACTATCAGATTCAAGGACCATATCTTCATGCACCTGAGAAGACTATCAGAGTCAAGGACCATATCTTCATGCACTTGAGGAGACTATCAGAGTCAAAGACCATGTCTTCATGCACCTGAGAAGACTATAAGAGTCAAGGACCATATCTTCATGCACCTGAAAAGACTATCAGAGTCAAGGACCATATCTCGCCTTGGATTACGGACACGGTCAGGCTCATGATGTAATAGCGCGATGAGGCTTTGGCTAATTACCACAATAAAAGACCTAACAGTAAAAATGTATTTAAAAGTTTGAAATCAACAGTAAATCAAGCACTATTTCATGAAAAAGAAGCTTAATTCAAACAATTTGTCAATAGCAAAATTCAAAATCCGAAAATGCTATGAAAATACCTTAAAAATACAATTTTGCACCAGAAAAAGAATGACCTTCCTTTATTCTTTAACAATCCTAATGTTATTAATAATTATTCTTTTAATATACCTGGCAACTCTAATGTAAGTATTTCACACTTAACATATTTTGAGTTGAGTAAGTATTTTTAATGTTATCTTTTATATTATTCAGTAATAGTAGTCTAGGCTTAAACGTCGTAAAGGGTAAATTAAACCTTATTTACTGTATCCGACAATATAACTTTCGTTATAACAGATTCTGTGTATTGTGGTGTCTGATCCTTTAGCAGCCGCGCCCGCGGTCAAGGGCACGGATTTTTTCCACGAGGCAGTTTCAATGAGTGGCTGAGTCATGAGTTGAAGCGATTTGAACGTGAACCATCTCGCACTTTCAACAAATTCGGATCCAACTGTTAAATCCGAATTTAATTGCAGGTGGGTATTCATTTTAGATTCCCTGTGTATTTGCAAAAAATTAAGTTAAATTAAGGCATAATATGATTTCGCCGAATGATGCTTACGCATAATATTACTTAGGCATAACAGCATCTGCATAGATTTTTAAGCATAGCTACTTTAAGCAAGCATAAACTTAAGCACGCATAATGTTATTAACGCATATTTTGCAAACAAAAAATTAATACACTTTGAAACTTGCACTTATAAAAGTTATTGCTAAAGTAAAAATTTACTCTTGAAATAAATATGAATGCTTAATTGTTAATTAAAGTAAAATAACCTAATATATATCACATGGCTATTGTTTGTCACATGCATGGCTAGGTGTATGAACAATGCCGAAGTTGAAAAGATCGAATTTTACAAGACCTATTAACCAAACAACGAAAACTAAAAGGTCGAATGGTTGTTTGGCCGTAGGTTTTAAATCACGAAATGACATTTTACCCAAAGAACAAAATCCCGAAGCTTAAAAACCAAAGGTTAATTGAGGGTTACATGCCAGAAGGTCGGTTCTAGCACTTCGCCAGCCGCTGCCGCGGCACGGTTGCTTCGCTCGCTCGGTGCGTGCGTTGTTGGTAGCAATGGAACCTAACCTCCTTCTCGCTCGCTACGCTCGCTCGTTTCTGCATCTAATAGACCTAAACAGATTTTCGGGATTTTGAACAATCGGCATTTTAATTTTCGAGATTTCGAACTATCGGTCATTTAATAATCGATCTTTCAAGTTTCAGTCTATCGAATATCGACATTTAGGATATTCGGTAAGTATTTTGAAAATAGGTGTTTTATACGTCGATATTTCAGTCGTGTGTTATGAATTTTCGGCATTTTAATACATACCCCTTTTGCATGAATTATAAGTACTCAAAAATATTTATTTTTATTGTTTTTGATTTTTATATTTAAATAATATTAGGCGAATAGACAATATGCCTAATAACATTATGCGAAAACAAATTAGTCTAAATGATAATTATGCTAATATAAATAGTATGCCAAAAACAATTATGCCAAAGTATTATTATGACAAAAAATGTGCCAAATCCGATATGCCAAATCATATTAGGTATAAAACTATTATGTGTAAAAAAGAAATTATAAAAATTAAAAAACCCGCCTGCATAAAAAGACAAGTCAACTGAAAAGATGGAAACAAGATTACATTTAAAGGCAACATAATAACATGCAGTCGGAGGCATGCATAAAGAAAGTGACATTATGAATGATTTGAATTATCCCTTCTTCGATTTGTTTGTTAAAATTTAATTTGTTACAAAGTAGTAGCTCTGCTACTCGCTCGCACTCTCTCGCACGTAGTTCAGCGCCCAAGCGGGAAAGAGAAAGCAATAACCTTTTCCTCCCCGCCTCCGACCATCGCTGCCCGCCGCCGCGTCAACCTCATTTTTTTGTTGCGCGCGCGCGCAAAACGCACGTAGTCACAAAAATGTTACTTTTTTGTTTGACTATAGTCTTAAAATCAGTGAAATTAAAGACGTGAATTAATTCGTGAGAAAACGGTAAAATACCGTCACTATGCAAGTGATACAAATATTGAAGGTAGACTCACAATTATATTTTCTCTTAGTGATGAAAAGTATGCAAGTTATTCACAAAGGCAAACTGCCTTATATTTGCCTCGAGTCAATACCAAAGATTTAAATCGAAAGATGCGCTCTTGCCATACTATAGCGGCCGAAAATGTGGCATCGTTGGGAAAAGTGAGCTCACTCCAGTGTTGTTCTTGATACGGTAATTGCCGTACTCTACGGTAATCCCGATCGAATTTGACTCGAGATACGGCACCATCCTACAACGCTTTCCATACAAATACGGCAATTTTCATTGCCAAAATTGGTGTATTTTTCGAAAATACGGCAATTATTTAGGAATTTTGGCGTTTTCCGGCAATTTTTGAGTGTGAATACGGCAATCCAAAATTTGCCAGGAACAACACTGGCTCACTCTTCCCGTGTCAGTCGCTTGTAGAAAGCAGTGAGCGGTGCACGTTACGTAAACATCTTTGATTTAGCTAATAAGGTTCGTTAACCTACAAAAATGCCTTCAGAAAGTGTTCTAATAACTCAAGAAACACTAACAAATCCAAGGGAATCACATTTCATGCGTAATTACATGATTATTAATTATTTTTTTGATTCTTTTCACTGTTTCTAATTAAATAAACCATCCGTCACGTGTTTGTATGACAGACATTTCTTTACCGTGACTGTGAGAGCGAATGGTTACAATTTGCAGTATGAGTGAGCGAGATGACGCTGTGTCTCTTTTTTCGTCGTTATAGCATTGTTTAACTGGCAGATAAGATTGAGCTCTTGAATAACTGACCGTTGTCCATACTAGGCACAAGACAATTATTACGTGGACTGGACACTTTTCAGACGCACAGGGCGCATCTTTCGATTTAAATCTTTGGTCAATTGAGATATTGACCAATGGTACTTTTTTCCCGAGTCAATACGAGATATTGACCAGTGATACTTTTATTTTTATGAGTTAATACGAGATATTAATCATCATTTTACAATAAACTGCCGAATACTTGCCTTGAGTCGATACGACATGCTTTTGTAAGTTAGTGTCTTCGGACGAATCCTTCATATATTATGATTGAACTCAACTTACAGGTAAGTTCCTTTAATCATTATTAACCGCTTCATATTTAACAAAATATGAATAGATTTGCTGGTGTTAACTGCAAAATATTTGCTTTGAATCAATACGACATACTTGCTTTTATAAGATATTTTTTCCCGAGTCAATACGTGATATTGACCAGTGATACTATTTTGAGCTAATACAAGATATTAGCCGTAATTTTATAAAAAATATATACCTAGATTTGCTGACGTAAACTGTAGATTATTTACTTAAAGTCACTACGAGATACTTTTATGTGATAATACGAGATATTAACCGTTATTTTACAAATATTAATAAAATATTTGCTATCAAAGTTGAAGGCCTAATAACCTTTTTAGTAAAACATCAAAATTGTTGTCACTGATACAGCTATGTACAAGTACTTTTATATGTTTTCGGTTTTCTCGAACAACATTATAAAACAAAATTCTGATTCCATCTTATTATTTTTTTCTTCGTGAAAACATCAGCAATGATGTTGAACATCAAATTACACTCTCACAAGTGTTAAAGGTGCCCTTAAGATCAGTAAAATTTTAATAAACATTATTAACTCATCGCCGATCCGTTGAAAATGAATCATGCGATTATCATGTATTATGCCACTACTGAAAATCGTTCGTATAGTGTCTTTAAAGACTGTCAGCGCGACGACACCTACTGCTCAGTCCTCTCTAAACTTGGGGTCTGCCACAACAACCACAACCATATCTTGGAACACAAGTAATTGGGCCGAGGTGACGGACAGCAACCAGCAGGGCCAGTTTAACGTGTTTCATCAGCCTTGCGGCACCTTCCAGCTCCAAGGGCTACCTGTAATCACCACCGTCGGCACCGTCGCGCTACTGGATCAGAACAAAAGGTCAAACTACCTTGTCTGTATTTTTAGCTGGTCAGCTAAAATACGTTCTCGATTCGAGTAAAAACTGTCACAAACGACCGTTATGTGCTTTTCAATACTAATCCTTAGTATTCAGTTAGTTAAATTAGAAAATAAACAAATGTATATATTTTATTTTCTTTACAAAATAAAATACAGTAGAACATACAATAAGAACGTACAGCCGCCATGATAGTTTTTTTATAACGCCACCTTCCTAGCCTAAGAACACAATTGGGCTGACAAGTCAAATCTAACAATATACATATTAATCATAGAAATCCGTTTAGCCGTTTGAAAGATATGAGGTAATAAAGAATATTACATACAAACATACAAGATACGCGCGAAAAACATAACCCTCTTGTAGTTGGGTAAAAAAGGGATACCTTCATTTTAGCGTTGATTTGCTTGTAGGTACTTAAATAATTGAGTTATACAACAATGATGATGTGACCATAATATTATTTAATACCTATTTTATCGTATCTTTTCGTTAAAAGGAAAACTAGAGATCATTTAAAAAAAGTAAGGTCTAGTAAGTAAGAAAACGAACGAAAGGGAGGTCTTCAAATCTATAGAATAGAAAATATCAAAGTAATTCCCATAAAAAAGATTAGACTATTAGACGTAAAAGACTTATTAGGGTATTAATTATGTGCGCTGCTTGCAGGGTTGATAACAGGCTTGCATGTCATGGCGTGTCCCGCGGGCAAACCAGCCAATTTGTAAAGGTTTCCTGTTGCCGCCGCCCTTAGGCTGGCATTGAGAAGTGCGCTCTGCGTCTTGAATTTTAATGGGCCATCCTTGTAACTGATACGCCGATATACTGCTAGTTTCAGTACTGCGTTAGGAGTTAAAAAAGGTTCTCATGTAAAATTGCAAAAATTACAATAGGGAATATGCATAAGTCACCGATTTTGATGAATTTGAGCTTGATCGCTGCGGACACTTATAAAAACATGATGGAACAGGAAAAAAAAAATTGTATAATCCTAGTTTTATCACACGATGAAATCAGGAGAAAATAACGATATTTTTTTTTCATTTTCGGATATAATACACTTTACAGTCAGATAGAATATCGAATAAGAAACAATATTTTGTATGACACATATGTACTTAAACGCAAAATTTAGGGAGATAATTGAAGATTATTGGCTAACTCCATATTAAACGCGCCCGAAACACACCGAAACGTGATGTGTGACGTCATCGTTTTGTATAGAGCGTTTTCGGCGGGAGCTGATGCGTGCTAACTTCAAGTAACTATATTACGAGAAAAAAACGCAAGAGACAAGTTTCAATATTACAGTTGATTTTATCACGCATTATACTATTGATTTTGATAAAAAAAAAAATTGATGCATATTCCCTATTGCGCCCTTGTTCCACTGATGGTGCGGTATGTCTTTCCGTAATCCGGCTGTCCGGATGTTCCGCTGTCCGTTTGTTCTCCTCTACAGGTCACATTTCTCAATCGATTCTCGTGAAATTTTGTGAGCAGATTCGATAATTGTAAGTAGATTTTTGTCAAGGGACTTTTTCGAAATTTGTCGAACAAAGAATTTCACCTCTTGCGAAAAATATTCAAAGTTCAAAGAAAGCTTCATCTAGCTTCGAATAGATAAATTAAAAGAATACATACCACACAGCACAGTACTGCTGTTACCGTTAAAGTGAGTAAATAAGTTAGAACGCACATTAACTAGTCAATATGCACATTAACTGGACGAGTCAGTTAAAGTGCGAAGAATTGTTTCATTTCGTACATTAACTAGGTAATCTGTAGATTAACAACCAATGATCAGTTGCAGTACGGAAACAGGTTCTTTAATTCAAAAAATGTGTAATCACATAAAAGGGAGTAGACACAAAAGCGGGGGGCTGGGGAGGCGTAGCCACCTGCAAGGGGGGCTTGGCGCGCACTGCCATGGAAAAAGTCTTAAAGAGTTCATTAGGTTAGGTTAGGTTAGGCGACCAAAAACGCGCGAGCCAAGCGAGCGGAGCCAGCATCTTGCCCGCTAGCGGCCGGGACGAAGCGCCAGAAACGACGTTTTTGTAAAATTTACTTTCAACATAGGTCTTTAACTTAAATTTCCTGAAGCCTTGGCTTTTCAACTCAGTGTTTTCTGAGATTTAACGGTGAATATGCAGATTAACTAGTTAAAGTGCGGAAATCTGCTACTTTAAGAAAAAAATCGCACTTTAACTAACTCGATTAGTTAATGTGCACATTAACTAGTTAATTCACACAACAACTACTGCTTTAAAAACCTCGTGGCGATATCTATTAGATTATTATTAAAAGAACATACAATTTGAGCGGTCTATAGCTCACTGAGCCACTACCTGGTTTTAGTTTTAGACTAAGCGAGCGCGAATCTTCTCCATTTCAGCTTGGGCAAAAATACTTTCGTATCTTTGCCCAAGTTTTGTCGGTTTGTTTTCTCTACAGCCTCTTAGGTCGCATTTCTCACCCGATTCTTGTGAAATTTTGTAAGCAGGTTTTATAATTTTGTTTGTTGATTCACATTTTCGATTTTTCTCATAATGGCGGACATATTGAGAAAGTCATATTCAGCCATTTCGAAAAATGTACAAAAATGTCACCAACGCGAGGTCTACAGCTCTACAGAGTCACTAGTTTAATCTAATTCTAACTATTCTTTATCAGATTTAATACGTTTAAATACTATACTTTTTACATTATTTAATACATAAAAGCATTAACTTGCGCAATTAGCAATCTATAATTAATATGGATCTTGTATAAATATAGGTATTAGATCTACCTACATAAATAATTATATACAAAATAAAATTAATAAAAGCTCAGTTACACTAGAATGACGGCTATCTCGAAAAGGCTTACAGCCGCCTCCCTTTACATAACAAAGGGATTAATAATTCTAATTAGGTTACAAGTGCTTCCATTATATTTTAGAATAACAATGTTCATCTGATGATATAGCACAGTACATAACTAGAAGATTACTATGTGGGCAGAATAATCATAAAACATGGGGAATTTTCATTAATTTACTAAGCGGGTACGACTTACTAGCTAAGTTGACGTGGTCATTACCAAGTATGGCATGCTAAGTGCACTAATTACCAACTTTGAAAAAAAAAATGTTCTACCTCCTTTAGGTGAATTCACTAAATAATACCTCAGTGGGTAATTTAATGAATGTATCGAATACTTTTCTGCACGTTTTTGTGATTACATCATCCTTATGAATTTGAAATGAAAAGTTAGCTTTTACTGACCACATACCACCTATGTTCATACATCGCCCACACACAAAAACAGACCGGTCCTTTTCTAAATCCATGCAAATATTGTGTACTTTAAACCCGAGGTAGTGCTTACCTAATTCTTACACGGGGGATATAGGGGTCTTACAAATAAAAATAAAAACAATCTGAACTATTCCTAACTGACGTTCACCATTTGAAAACGAAATACTTAATATAGATACGGATATCAGAACGTGCCGCAGCACCGATAGCTCCACTTACGATATTATCCTCACCACACCGTGACAGCTGCTCGCTGGCCACCAGACCCTCGGCTGACGAAGGCCGACAGCCTCCAGAATCCATCGGGGATTATGCGCCATTATCACCGATCATCTCTTAATCCGCATTATTAAGTCCTTCGGGAAGGATTCTGCCGTAAACAAATCCCGAATCCTTCGTTAGCCATTGCCTATCAATTAGTTTTGCAATCAAATTATTACATTGTTTTGAGTTTCAATTTTAATTTTTTTTTAGGTTAACAAAAATAAATAATATATATGTTATAGTCAAACCCCGAAGTCCAGGCGCTCCTAGGTTTGCCTAGTCAAAGCTCAGGTTTGACAAGAAGTCTTAGTCAAAGTCCGAAGCAATAGCGTGTTTCGGGCTTTGACTAATGAATTCGTGATTAATCCTAGGAGTGCCTAAATTGGGCAGTCAAAGTCCGAAACTCAATACGGTTAAAACGGGGTTTGACTAGACAAACCTAGAAACATGAGCTTTTCTTCCTAGAATTAAGAAAATCAAATTGTTTATTCCAGTTTAATTGGACCGTAGTGGATTAATATAACAAATAACGACTCAATTTATGTTTATTTATTGATACAACATGAACAAATAATATAAATTAAATAAAGCATTTAATAAAAAAATATAGTAAAGACACTGCTACTTAATTTTTAATACTATTTCTTTTATTTATATATTTTTACGTTACTTACTAAATATAAGTTCAAACGGCGATTGTTGTGTACCATGATGGTATGCACAGTTTTTCTGCAATTGACAGATTTGAAGGCCCTCACTCAAACGATTAGTTTTTTTAACGTCCATCCAAGCAAATAGTATTTTCTGTACGTCTTGGTTGGCACGCTCGACGCTTCCCTGACTTTGTGAGTGGCTCGTTTTGCCATGGACTATGGACAATTCGGGCCACGTGACATAACTTTCAGCTCTTCTACGACACGACTAGGAAATTCTCGCCCATTATCTGATTGAAGCACAGATGGTGCGCCCAAAGTACAGAAAATATAAAGAAGAATGTAAGCTACTTCCGGTGCTGTTTTTGTATGAAGGGGACATAGTATCAAAAGTGTTGTCAAATGATCTTTATAGTTTAAAATGTATTTGTAATCACGATCCAGACACTTTTGTGATTATCTTTAAGATCCACTTGTCTTCGTGCATAAATCTCTTTAAATAGCAACGGTTTAACTACTGGCCCCTTTTTAGGGTGGCTTTTTTTCTTGTGACGCGTTTGGCCTAAATCTCAATAAAAGTTTATAGGCAAGAGCCCATAAAGATTGTGATATTTGTCTAAACCTGACGAAATATATAACTACCTGTTAAAATATGCAACTAGTGTAGTTCAAATCAACATTTGACGAAAAAACTGTTTAATAATGCAACAAATGCAGTACAAATCGACGTTTGACGAATTTGCCTTAGTCGTTCCTAGGATTGACTAGGCAAAGTCCGAAACAGATTATTTTGCATTTGAGGTTTGACTAAACATTTAGGCACTTCTAGGTCTGCCTAAAAATATATCTGTCAAAGTCCGAAATAAGAATTTATTTCGGGGTTTGCCGAAAGGCGTCAGTCAAACCTAGGATTAACCAGTCATTCCGCGAAGAGACTACACATCGGGCTTTGACTATAACATATACAACACGGTTATTTTTAAAGTATATCTAAAAATGAAAAGGGGTGTTCAGACCACGTTGACGAACAACTTTTACTATGGGGCCAACCACGAAATCGCGAAAAAAAATCAGCTGTTCCATAGAAAGTACAACATCGACTCGACTATAATGTATGGAACAGCAGAATTTTTTTTCGCGTTTTCGTGGTTGGCCCCATAGTAAAAGTTGCACATTAACGTGGTCTGAACACCCCTTTTCATTTTTAGATATACTTTAAAAATATCCGTGTATATGCTGTCATATTTAATAATCATTATTAGTATTTTTTCTAATATATGTATAATGATTATCTTAATCATTTCAAGCTTGGATTATCTACTAAAATTTATTAGATATAAGTAAAGTCCACTTAGTAAAATAATGCGCCTCGGGATTTCATTTTCGCAAGCAGCATTTTAATTTAATAAGAGACACTTTTCCTCAATTTGCGGATACTAATTAAGAAGAATTTTGAGAACTTACTACAGTAGAGCAAACCCAGTGTTATAACACGTATAATGTTGTTGCAAGGATATTTTGGTGAATAGATAGATGCTAGGATGATTTGGTAATGGAGGTAGTGGTAAAGTGATACTAAGTATATCAAATCACTAACAAGTTTTTTAATTTAGATATTTTAGCATTCACAATGCTATTTTTTTAACAATACTAAATAATATATAGAAATAATCTGATGATCTGGAGCGAGTCGTATTTCTTCTAGTATATTATTTAGTATTGTATAAAAATAGTATTGTGAATGCTAAAATCTCAAATATAAATATTATATTAGCTGTTTCATTTTAATCAGTTGTCAAAATATCTGGAAAGATATTTCAATTGAATGTAACTCCTCACATTGATGAAATAACGCTGGCTTACAGTGTAGGGTTATATACGGCCGTAATATAGTGGCGTAGGGCGGCGCCGCCGTATTGTTTACATAGACACATGTAAACAATACGGCGGCGCCGCCCTATTGTTTACATAGACAACGTTCTACGCCGCTAAATTACGGCCGTAATATGACAGCACTGTCATCCTAGGTAACCCTAGCTTTAAAGTAAGATGCAGGAGAAATTCGACGATGTCACTAGTGACTCGGTTGCTCAGCGGTCAGAGCATTGGACCGGACATCCAAAGGTCACGGGTTCGATTCCCATCTGAGGATATGATCTGTTGCATGTCGTCTTTTTTCTAGTAAGTATAATATTATTTAGTAATACTAATAAGTTATTAAAAGTATATTGAAGTTTCCGGAAAAGATATAAAATTCCTATAATCGACTTCAAAAATTGTTACATATTAATTTTACTGTAACACATCTTGTTCCAAGAAATAACCAAAATTATGTTCAATAAGTCGTTCTTAGAAAGTTGATCTACCTTTTAAATATCTCTACACTGTGGCGCGGAAGTCTTTCAAAAACGTTTGTTTAATAAGATAACTCCGCTGCGCTCGAGTTATTTTTCAACTAGTTCGTAAGTTCGTTAAGTGCGGATCTGCGGCGTAACTTGCCAACTTAATTAAGCGAAAAACCGAAAGATTTGCATTATTCTTTCAGATGAACTTGGAAAAGTGTTTATGAAAACGTTAATTGCAACTTCTATTTAATTTGTTTTGAATTGAGGATTACCAATTCTTTTATCGTGAGGCCACGACGACGAGTCCCCGACATTACTGCTCTCGAGACCACTGGCTTTCATTCGGCTGGCGTCGAGTGTCTTTACTATTCATTTCTTTAATATTCTCTCTCTCTCTCACTCTCAATATTTCTTAACATTATTTCTATATAAGTTTGGGGCATATAATGGCAGCTCGACTCCAGCCAAATGATCGTCGAATGATTTAAAAATAGGGCCCATAACTACTGCGCGGTCGCAGCGACGAGCAGAAAAGCGCGCAGTGTATGTGGTCACGGCTTTTGGGCCGACTCAGAATTCTGTGTTTATCATTGGTGTCACCGTCATTTTATTTCAGCCTCCCTCGCATGACCACCGAAGCACGATGTATATCGCGTAACGTTCTATCACTTGTCTTTTGGCAGTTAAACGTCACTACATATATCTTTTTTTTTCACTCTCAGCCTGAGGGGCTCGGAGCACCTTCCCGGACACCGAGGGGAAGGGGGCGGAAATCCTCATTGGATAAGGGGAGGGTGGTGCGGGTACTTATATCATATAGCATTTCGGTGGTTATGCTAGGGGGGCAGGTGAGATAAAGGGCAAGATCACCCCATTGTAAGGAATATAGGTACCATTGACTAAATTAAGCACATAAACAGAACAGTCACTTTCACTTTTTTGGGGTTTGATACCTAAGATCAACATTTATTTGGTTAAAATTTACTACATCTGTTGATGTCCACGAGATCAATTGTTTAATAAGTCAACAGTTTATTACATCAATAAATTACGAGATCAGTGGATCATTTAAGATCAACAGACTATTATATCAACAATTACACTACATCATTAGTTTGTGTGTATTTGACATATTTCAAATGTTTGAAGAGCATTTTTTACATTTATAAGATACCTATATATAAAAAATATGAGTGTTTTCCATTATAATAGCGACGTGTTTATCGTCTAATAAAACATTTTTTATTTTTTTATTTATTTGAAAACCAACAGGGTGGCCAATTATGGGTTTTCCATAAAATTATCTTAGTGAAGTGAAGTGAAATATATTTTATTTGAATAAGCTCACATAATAAGCATTTATAAATCGTCAATTCTTTTACCCTACCACCCATTATGACGTCTTTTAGCTGACAAAAAAAAAATGGGCGCAAAAAACTTGTCAGCTTTATCAGATGGAACGATATTTACAAATATGTATATCGTTTCCAGACTTTATATTAACAAAGATTAACAAATAAATAACATTATTTAATTAGCTCATTTCTTAATGAATTTCAAATTTCTTAATCAATTACAGATTTTAAGCTAAATTATTCAAAGTTTGAACTTGTTATTCAGTCTAGGCTGTTACAATAAATAAAAATAAAAGAAAATCATACAATTCAATATGCGTTAAGATAGGTAGTCAGAAGCAGACCCATTCCCATTGGCAGCACCAGTTCACGAGCATGACGCATGAACCAGCCATCTCATCGCTTACATAGTAAACAAGTTTAAATTAATACAGTAATGATATAATAAGAATTCAGTCGCAAAGTCATAGTCATTTTTAAATAATTCATAATGTTTTGTACTTCAATTGGTTAAAAAGTACAAACTAATATAACGTCAGGAACATTAAAGTTCGTCCACAAAGGCTGGCGAGTATTGAATCCGTTCAATCCATTAGGAGCCGCCTATCCGCGTCCGATCATAATGGACAGCGGTGGACAAAGCGGATCGCCGCCCGTGTTACATTTAACGGTTGAGCTTACACTATTTATTATTTTTGGCCGGTCAAGCTTTGGTATTGAAAAGTTACTGATAGTTGGGTTCAATGTTACGTTAGCATTATTTAAATTAATGCGTCATAATTAATTATTATATCCCGACTAATAGGCCTAGGTCACCCAGCGAGATGGAGAGAGCCATGTTCGGCGTTTCCCTGCGAGATCCCTGCGAGGCCTACAGGCACAGAATATATAATAGTACTAACATCTACAGGACTAAATTAGATTTGCTGCCTAGATATTTCTGTTCAATCGCGAAATATATCAAAAGTTGCCAGTTAACTGATCCATTTCGTTATTGTTTGGGAAAGCTCGTTAGTTAAAAGACTGCAAAAAAAGTTGTTTTTAAGTTTTGTCTTTGTGGTATCCAGCATATTTTGTTAATTTTTTGACGCGGTGAATTTTATTTAATATTATAATTCTAATACACAAATTTAATAATGTTTTATGTGGAATTTTAGGGCCCACAGTCTAGTATTTTTAGACAGTATCGTTACGATTACATATCATAATAACTAATTTTATCCCAACTATTTTCGAAATAACGACGCTCGTTTCACATATGTTTACAACGCCCATTGAACTTTAATTGAACTAAAATCAATTGAGATATTGAATGTTTCAATTATGTAAGAAATGCCTATTGGTCGACTCACCTACGACGGTTTATCAATTATCAATAAGTTGAGGGTTACACGCCAGCATGTCGGTTCTGGCACTTCGCCGGCCGCTGCCGCGGCACGTGCGTTGTTGGTCGCAATGGAACATAACCTCCTCTTCGCTCGCTACGCTCGCTCGTCGTCGCACCTGATGGACTAATTATGTAAGGACCTTTGGTAAACAGACTATTAGGTGCGACGACGAGCGAGCGTAGCGAGCGAGGAGGAGGTTCTGTTCCTTTGCGACCAACCAACCGACCAGAACCAGAACCAGAACCGACAGTTAAGTTGAGGGTAACGACCTGCTGGCGTGTTACCCTCAACTTAACCCCAAATCAACAGTAGGTAAATCGTTCGTTAGTTCAGTCAACTTCTGAAAAAAATTATTAGTTAACAATTACCAAAATTTGGTTACTAGTAGGCCCTAATCTACGGACTTGCGAACTACTGGTTATCAGTAACAAAATTAGGTTCGTTTAACTGTGTTGTGTAACGTGTAGCCTAACTTTTTTCGTTTAAATTAACCTAACAATTTGACTTTTTTAATCTAACTATTAGTCTAAAAATTACAATGCTATTTGTAAAAAAGTAGACAAAGGATTTTGCTGTAACTAACTAAAGTGTTTAGTTATCGATATCTGTACTATTTGCTTGTTGGGAACCAAACTGTTAGTTCAATTTTATTTTACTGTTTGCTTACAGGTTACAGATTCGGTTTAACAATATATAACAAAACTATTTTGTTATTAGTAGCCAATCCCAGTTAAGTAATTATTAGTAACAAAAATACAGGGTGTAAGAAATGGCTTGGCAAAAACTTAGACGCAATTAGCCCATGAAACTGAACTACTTTCCCCAAGGGTTTGCTTTGGGAAAGTAGTATAAGGTTTTATAACTTGATCAGTTTCATGGCCTAATTACGTCTGTAAAGTTTTTGCCAAGCCATTTCTCACACTCTGTATTATACTGTTTATACAAGGTGTAAGGTAAAGGCGAAATAATAAAATACACGGAAAAATATGAATTACGATTTTATTAACGATTTATAAAGACTTCCATCAAATTAAATAATTAGTGGATACCTCATAAACTGCAAGTTCTTATCTGAGGTGCCTTTGCGTAGCTTTCTTCTTCAGCCTTAAGTCACCCACTGCTGAGTGTAGGCCTTCTCGAATGCACGCCATCCCGTTCGGTCTTGTCCTTTTCTCAACCATTTTTTCCCCGCTATTTTGGTGATGTCTCACCATCTGGATTTTTAGCGGCAAACGCTTCTGGTACCGGGGTCTCCACTCCTCTCCAGCACCTTTCTGCTCCACCGGTCATCGGTTCTGCGACATAATATGTGACCGGCCCATCGCCGCTTCCTTTGTGCAACGATGCGCCCCACGTCAGTTTATTGCGACTCCGAATTACCGTGTTTCTAACTTTGTCGCGTAGAGTGATACCTAACATGGCGCGCTCCATCTTCCTTTGGGCTACCTGCAGCTTCTGGATATGTTTTTATTTATTTATTTATCGTTTTTGGATAGCTAACAGCTTATAAACATACAGATAACAACAAATATATATAAATAAAAGCTATTGACAAGCTACCACATGTAGAATTCAAAAGAAATTGATCTTAAAGCAATCATAGCCCAGAAGGGACAGGTGCGCAACAGTATAATAACATTAAACTAGATTTTAAACAGTAACTTAATAACAGTCGTGATGCTGTTGAAAAACAAATCAATATTGGCGTCAGCGTTATTAATGGCGAAACAAGCTCTCATAAGGAAACTGTTATGCCTGTAGTTGGTGTGCATAGAAGGAATACTAAATGGTCTATATGAATCGTTGCGGGGCGCTGTTGTTTTTGTGTAAGGGTCCAAGTTTCTGCCCCGTAGAAAGTTGTGCAGGTTTGTAAAATCTTCTAAAAATTGTCTGCCTCACACCACACCCGGTACTCCCGGAAGGACTTCTATCAACTGATGGAAATACCGGCGCAGGTATGAACTCGTTTTGCTTTGCTTTGTCACACACTGCACAGGTCCCTCCTCTTTAACCGCACCGCATGAGGTTTGGGACACATAAACAATCTGTTTTTGTTGATGGCAGCAAAAAAATCATTAACTACTTCAAAAGTCATTACGTAACTTAAAGAAAATTTAGTTAATTTAACAAAACTGTTCGCATAGTTCTTTTGTGCTTAACTTGTGGGCAACTACGAACAAAACTATTGTCATTAATAGATAAAATCAACTAGTTATTGTGAACAAAACTGTTTATTGAATATTTAACATAAGCTTTGTATTGGTTGATACGTGTTGATTAATTACTATTTAATTTACGAATTTGTTAAAAATAACACAAACTTTGATTGATATTAAGCACAAAGTTTGTTGCTGCAACTGCGCTAGTTTGTCTATGAAAAATCAGTAAACAGTAACAAAAAATTAAGTTACTACATACCAAATATAAATTTACAAAACTAGTTGTGGACTGATTACTGAAAAGACTGTTTAAATTTAACTAAAGTTTATTTCCCTTTAACAAAACTTACAAATAACACAACTAGTTTGGTTGATAATTTTTTTTCAGTGAGGTGAGTTGATTGTAGTAGAATTAACCGTAGGTGAGTCGTACTTCATACATTTCGTTCATTATTAATAATAATAAAAAAGGTGAAACGTTCTTTAGTTATTCTAAACAATAGGTCTTTTGGCCGTAGTTATTTCGAGAATAGTTAAAATGGGTTTAGTTATTATGATGTAACCATCGTTACATTTCCTCGTAGTCACTGCTAGTAGTAGATAGCAAAACTGCTTAAAGTGGCCGTTTATGACACATTTCCTATCTACTTCTACGAATGACTAAGAGGGCATGTAGTGGTAGACTACGTGATACCTTCTAAAAATACTAGACAATGGGCCTTAAAAACTCCACGTAAAACATTATTAAAATCTTTTTCTATCTAGAACTTATTAAATAAAAACCTCTGAGGGCGCCACTTTCGGTCATAAAACCGCCTTAATTATTTTATTTATAGCAAAACTTGACAAGAACATACCATATTCGAACTCCATAGTTTTTTTTTGCCCAGATAGCTATGCTGATATACGTTGATTGTGTGGACAGTTCATTTTAAAAACGGTTGAAGTCGAGTCGCTTGTGATCGCTCAATTCGTTGGCTTTTTGATATTTGAACATCGCTGTTCATTGACCATATTTGTTATACATTATTCTTACTTTTTTCGCCCAATTACTTTACTTAATAAATTGTTTCTGATATAACGCTGTGGAACCTAGTACCTCACGTTTAATATGCATTCTGAATGCTTGTAATTAATAATAAAGATATTATTTTCGAGTACTTATCTCTTGAGTTGACTTATTTTCATAGTCCAAGCGCTGTTCTTGAAAACTATAGTAAAAAAAGAAGCCATAAAAATACATCAATAAAAAGAGGTATTTTTATGAAATTGCCCACCAACCTTAAAGTAATAGACTTTTATAGAGGTACAATGGCGTAACTTTCCGAGATGTCAGATGAGGTGAGCGATTATCGACCTTATGATTTTGCGTTACGGTTGTTATTGGGATCCTTCTTGAGGTAGAATGCTGAAGATCATGCTCGTCACGTCTACGCGAACAGTTTGGGCCTTCGAAAGTATCATAGTGTAAGGCTACACTAAACAATGTTAGTTCGTACGTAATATACAGGGTGTTTGGTAAAAGCCTTATAAAGCCGAATATGGTAGATAGGGACCATCAAACAGAACAACTGTAACTATGGGACCGACTCTGAAATCGCGAAAAAATAATCAGCTGTTTCATACAAAAATTAATAAAGAAAATATCAAAATGTATGAAACAGCTGATTTTATTCTAGGTATATTTTAGGTCCCATAGTAAAAGTTGTTCAGTTTGATGGTCCCTATCCACCATATTCGGCTTTATAAGGCTATTACCAAACTCCCTGTATAGGATATTTCATAAAAAAATGTATTTGTAAGTATGGAAAACTGCAAAGTGTGAACCCTAGACCCAAATAGTCGAGTAATTTTCGATAATCAATTCATTAGTGTACAAAATCAAAACACAATCAGACCTAGTCTAGGGTTGCCACTAAGTAGTTTAAAACTATTTTTTTTTTTCAAAAAGGTGGTGGTTTTTATGGGTTAAACTATTTTCCGGGGTTGTATGCATGGTTTCCTATATCTACCATATTCGGCTCTAAAAAAGTTGTTTTTTCACACGTTGTTGCTACACGTGTGATATTTAACGATGTCGATCGCATTGCAAGAGTATTCAAATAGGTAACATTGTTATACCAGTTTTTTATTTTTTATCAATTATCGACACCAATTTAATAAAGATGCCTATTATCATTTCCTCAGCCTATAAGCTCGTTTTTTCTATTAAAAAGAATAAATTAGTAAAACAATGTATCCTAGTTTACTGGCTTCATCTCAACTGTGAGTCCATACAAATGCGTGGTGATGGCAGGGCTAGTTACGAGCTACCTATTCTATGAGCCTCACAGATCACATAAGGTTATTCCAAGTTTCGCTGCTAAATATTCATCGCCAACGTTGCCGTCTTTACGTAACTTCGAAGGACCATTTAAAGTTTCTGATTGGTGTGCTGAGCAGTGGGGGAAAAGTCAAAAAGATGATTACAAATTAGGTTCAGTCATAAATAAAATTGTTTTTTTGACTAGGTACTTCGTTCGCCCTAAACTCAACGTTGATGATAAGATGGTATTTTTTTCAGAGTTTTGTTACGTGCAATAATTTTCTTATTATTTATTATTATATTTCTTATTTAATTTTTTGATATCGTATTTTCTATCTTATTTTCCTTCCCAAGTTAAGTGTTTTTCCTACAAAATACTCTTTTAATTTCAATATGCAGCCTACACAGGTGTTTGTTAGCAGCTTAAAGTAATCTCTTATAAGTACGAGTATTATAAGCTTTAAAAAATATAAATGTATATAATAAGCTAAGGCAATAATTTGCTTACAATAACAAGAGCTATTTATCTATATAGGGTGTCAGTAGGTGATTATTGGGCGTTCTGGAACACATTCACTCCAGGTCTCTCACGTCCGTTCGATCCCTGTCGTGAAGTGTTCCAAACAGCCCAATAATCACCTCGATCGCTGTAGTAAAAACTGTTTCAGGAAGACCAGTTAAATGTATGAAAATATGGTTAAACTCCCTAGTTCCTACCTACTCGCGATGAATAAATATAAAATATACTTTATGTAAAACTTACATGCTGCTAAGCTCACTGCACACCAAATCATTTGTATTGCACTCATTATAATATAGTAACACTGATTTATGCACGATGCTTAAACCGATAATGGATCACACTCGGCGGCTGACATTATGGAACTTATCGTTTTGTTTTAGACTGATTGTTCGTGTCAGTGGCCAAATTTGGTCGATGGCACCTGAAGTCGAATTTCGATCATAACGCTTAGGAAAATATCATTCTTCGGCCGATTGCTCATGCCCATCGCCCATTGGCTGGTGGCACCTCAGAAATGAATTTCCATCACGATACGATACGATTAAGAACATCGGATAATAGTCAATGCCAAAGCTGAGGAAATTATCATTCTTCGGCTGATTGCTCGTGCCGTTCACCTAGTGGTTGTTGGCACCCAGATATGATAATTCAAAAGATAAGGCAAATATACCTCCAAAGAACTCAACAGGTAACTGGTGCCGGTGACCAAATTAGGTTGGCGACACCTAAAACAACGAAAAGATTACCACTTTATGCTGCCATCGAGAGATGGGTGACCGCCCATCTATCCAGTTTTCGGGTTTTCTCATAACCTGCACTGCACTGTTCACTTACGCGGACGACAAGACTATGACTCGAATGCAAGTGCATTGCGTCATGGTTCAAACTGTGTGATTGAAAAAAATCGCACATAATGCATTGAGTTAAGGAATGGTTTAAATTGAATATTATAATTCACTTATCACGTTTATCTATGCAGTGGTATTGACTTTTGTAAGGTAAGCAAATAGGTAAGCCACATTACCACCGTGAGAATAAATTCGCAACATAAACTAGTTAGAGCACACGGTTTGTCTCGTTATTTTTATATTTATTATCTTTTAAGGTTTTTGATTTAATTTTTCATGAAATACAATCATTGATTTCATAAACACATATTCTCTGAATATCGTCAAAAAGCCCAGTTAATAATAAATAAAATAATCAGTTTCGTTAAAAGTGTATTTTTTTTCTTTTGGGCACAAATTGACTTTTAGATCTCTTGTAAACCGAAATAACAAAGGTTATTGGGCATATTTGACCCACTTGATGAATGTTTGCGTACAGAGACCAAACCAGTTTCAAATTGAAGTTTCAATCCCACTTTTCAAAATATGTATTATTTTTTTATGTACCGACCGGCAGAAAAAAAAGTTATTTTACATTAAGTGTTTTATTGTATGTTTAATGTTATTAAACTTTTGTTAATAAAACAGAAGTTTTTACTTTAAGCATTGTGAAAATGTGTGGTACAAGCATAATAAACGTTTTATTATCTTTATTTATTTTATTTTTAATTAAAGTGCTGTGACATAATGATAAAAAATTAAACGTGTCCTGCAAGAATGTGACCCATACCACTGAGTAGCAGACACATTTATCTACATACCTAGCCCGATTTAGTTTGTGTACGCTGTAGGTCAAATGTTCGAACAAAATGCCCAATGACCTTTTTGTTATAAGTATGAAATATTTATGCAAAACATCAGAATAAGTTAAACAAAGTCAATAAATTAATCCGTTGATCCATTTTTTTTTACATAATACTTTTGAAAAACATAAGTTTTTGTCATTAAGGTACATAAAGCTTAGTAAACTGTGCTAATTACTGAAATAAATATTTTTACTTAAACTTGCTTTCTGATATCAATAAGCTAAAACAAACGATGACAAAAGCGCAGCGAACTTAATGATAATTATAAAATATATAAAACATAGTTTCATAAAACATCTCAACTTTTCTGAACCATTATTGTAATATTATATCTGAGGGAATCGAACCCGTTGAAGTTTAATTTACTACCACCGCTAAGCCAGTCGATTATAACCAACGATGCAGATTTAGACCTTAGCTCTGATAAAGCCGTGTGTACACAATGCAGCTTTGTTTTGAATTACAAACCTATTGTAATATTAGTGCGCTTACGGATATTATTATATAGTTTCATAAAATTAAACATTCTTCTGGTGTTTGATTTTATTTGATGATTGCGATAAGTCGCATGGTTATTATCTCTGACTTAAATGCATGCTGTGGGTTCGAGTTTGTGTGGATATTTCGTGATGAAGATAAAATTTTGCATTTTTTAAGTAGTCATTGTTTTTAGATAGGTAGTTATTTAAGGATGGCTCACGTTGTTTTAGTAGCTTCTTTGTTTTTAAATGCCTACCTAATCATTCAAAACTTCATTACTTCAAGAACTACGAGAAATTCATACTTATTTAATTTAACTTTATTTAGATATCATTACAAAATAATCATTTAAACTATTCAAATACCTCAAATACACAAATGTGAAAATAAATCAATAGAGTAAGACATTACCATTTTAACCATTATGTACATAGCCTTAACTACATATTGTCGGCTTATTTGAATATCAAGTTTGCGACATTAAACTGATACTACTTCCGTTCCGTAATATAAAATGTTTATTTTGCAAATACTTAATAATTACAATTAACTTTGGTAAAATATGTAATAACGATTTCCAGTGGTTGTAAACCGTCACGTATTTATATTTAATACATTATATTTTAATAGAAAGTTTGGAACTAAATAATCCTGAACAAATTTAGTTTGAAGTTTAACTTAAGTATATCATTATCACATGAGGAGTGACAAGAACCTGTTTCAGTTTCAGGTCCAGTTTATTTTATAAATTTTTGTGGTGCTCTGTCAAATAAAATATTTAATATTAAAAAACAACAAAAAGTTTCGCATTTTTTTTACTTACAATATAATTTTCCATTAAACTGAAGATTTTTCAAATAATAAACACACGAATATAATAAAATGTTTTTCACTCCTGATTAAGAAATTATTGAAGATTCAGCAAAAACAACCTATTTAAAACGATTTCCGATCAATAAGTGTCACAAATTGTGGTGCTGCTCCGTCACTATTAGCAAAGACACTCTGCCTCAACGTCACCAGCGGTTTGCCAGTCATCCATCCGACTGCTCCATCCTCTCTCTGCGTGAGCACTCTGCCAGCCCCTGCCCAGCGCCAGCGCCCCGCCCGCCCACACGCTGACCATCAGCCAGCTGCTCTGCCATCACCGCAAGCTCACTGTACAACTCACACGAGCAAAACGAGGATCCGTGCTATTGCCATAATGTTCGTAAGTTGTTATTTTACTAAATGATTTTCTAGTGATGAATACTAATCCGATAAGGTAAATTTGTAAACGTGCTTAAGTTACTATCGTGTTTGTGTGAAAAGTTTTAAATCTCGATCTTATTACTTTACCACAATGATATCAAACGCGATGGTAACGTTTGCATATTTGCAAACTTACACTCGGCCCTCTGTTCAATTTGAGTTTCAAACGTAACAAATAAAAAGGAAATATTTTTTTATCAAATCTAAATTCATTCGGGAGTAAATTTTATCTTAAATTCTGTAAATTATTAATTATCTAATGTTAGTAATAATAACTTGCAGGTCGGACTCCGAACACTACAACAATAAGCGCAGCAAAGGCGCCAGAAAACAGGTCGTGGAAGATTTCGTCGAATCGGACACCGATGGGGAAACGACTTCCAAAGTAACGTATGTATTAATTAAACTTACTTACACTTTAAAATTTAAGTCTTAGATTGTTATTATTAAAATATCACTTTTATAGTTACATTTACAACAATTACTTAGGTACTTATATTTTTTCCTTTACATTTTACATACTTACTATTTTATGGCTAAGTTTATTCAACATGTAATCTTGACGTACACTATATTTTAAGAGTTATGATATGATATGTGATGTGTGCGTATCTTTGGTCGTTTATTTATATCCAGTTTTTTTTTTAGTTCCAAGAAAGAGCCGAAACCTGCAAAAGCGGTAAAAAGGAAGGCGCCAACATCAAAAAAGTCATCTGCACCGGCTGCAACAAAGTCAACTGGGTGGCAAATTGACTCAGACAGTGAGGAAGAGGCGGTGGCTCGACGACGAGGCAGCGAGAGCCAGCCCTTGCAGTCGTGCTTGTCGCGGCGTGTCGCCGACGGGGTCCTGCGCCGCACCGCCCAGAGAGACGGTGATACTTACATTGAAGTAAAGGTGTACAACACCAAAGACATATTGAAGGTGGAGCCCAAAGATCGCTGGGAACAGGCGGTAATCTCCCTGAAATATCGAGCAGATTCCGATGCTCCAGAGTTGATTCCACTTAAGGAGGCGCTCAAGCTCTGCAAAAAAAACTTCACCGAGGAAGGAAAATTTTTTAGCTTTAAGAAAAAGTAATAACTTAGTTATAGGAGATATTTTTTTTTATTAACTTCTATATTTTTAGGATATTTTTTTTGTATTTTAATTTTATAATATATTATTTAAGATACTTAAAAAACTTAACTTAGTAGAATATATACATTATAAAATAAATAAAATAAATAGATAAACTTTAAAAAAAACATTTACTTATTATGAGTTAAACTCTATTCCCTAAAAATAAATAATATTTGGTTTATACATATAATATTAAAAAATAAAATACATAAGTACATAAGTAGGAATTATTATACCTATTCAACCAGTCCATTCAATAAAATATCACTGATTTTGGCAGCTTAGGATAATAATTCGCTTTTATTATATTCTTCCTACTACCTACTTAACGATATGGCAAGCAAAACAGTGTATTGCACAGTTTGTGACTTATCCGTTAAAAGTAAAGCATTCTCAGCCCATTTGAGAAGTAATATCCATAAAAATAATAGTTCCATCGAAATAAGTGACGGAATTGAAAAAATAAGCAGTGCATTTCGAAGTCGAATCGCATCGTACAGGGTTCGAGTGCCGACGATGGCTGATAGCGGTGACGACACGGATGACGTCAGCGTGTGTCCGCCGGCTGAGTTCCTGTCTCAGCTTCGCTCTCGCGTGCATAACTTGTTATCTGCAAGACAGGCAACCTATAGTTCTATTAAGGTGAATTTTGAATTTTTCGCCGAGTTTAAGTTACCGAAAACTAGCGCTAGTGAAATCAAATCATTTGCTTTTGGTCAAAATGTTGTGTTGCATCATAATTATGATTTTAATGATCTGTTTTCAAAAATTGTTAGCTCCATTGTAACAAGTATTGACGAATTTGAGGAAAAAGATAGCGGTTGGTCTTTTGTAAGAAATTTATACTTAGAAGTTAATATCAACAAGTATAATCCATTGAGAGCCGCCCGGTTTATTGAGTTGCCGCGAAATTTAAAACTAAAGCATGCTTGCATTAACATACAAAATAATGACTCCTTCTGCTTTTTATGGTGCATAGTAGCCGCATTGTTTCCAGCTAAGAACAATGCACACCGAACATCTTCATATCCTCACTTTGAGAATGTTCTGAATATTCAAAATATGACGTATCCAGTTGGGTTTTCAGATATTAAGATTTTCGAGAAAAATAATCACCAAATCAGCGTTAATGTGTACGGTCTCGCAAACAAGTCTAACATTGTTGGACCTCTCTATAAAACGCAGAGCAAAAAGAAACATCATGTCAACTTATTACTATTAGAAAAAGGTGAATTTAAACATTATTGTTTAATAAAAAATTTGAGCAGATTACTGAGACCTCAGTTAACAAAACATCACGGAAAAATTTTCTTTTGTGACGATTGTATGATATTTTTTAATAGCGAACAAAATTTGAATACTCATATTTGTAGCGGTGTCCGGACGGTATTGCCTGATCCAGGCACTGTTATTCAATTCAAACATTTCGATAGAATGCAAGATATGCCATTTGTTATATATGCGGATTTCGAATCCTTATTAGTGCCTGAATCAAGTAGTGATGGATTGCTCTCGAATAATACATCCATTTTGCAAAAACATTTGCCTGCCGCATTTGCATATTACGTTGTTTGTTCGTATGATAGCTCTCAAAATAAATACATGTCATATCGTGGTCAGGATTGTGTTGAAAAGTTTCTTGAATATCTTGGCGAAGATGTAACTAATATACACAAAATTTTAAAACAATCAATTCCAATGACTTCACTAACATCTGATGAGCAAAAGAGCTTTGATGATTCAAAATATTGCTTCCTTTGTGATCAGTTATTGTTCGACGATAAAGTTAGAGATCATTGTCATTTGACAGGAAAGTATCGTGGTGCATCTCATGCTTACTGCAACTTGCAATATTGTGTACCAAAATTCATTCCAGTATTTTTTCATAATTTATCCGGGTACGATAGTCATTTATTTATTCGGCAGTTGGGAGCGACACCGGGTAACATTAAAGTTATAGCAAAAACTAAAGAAAACTACATATCATTTACAAAGTTTTTTAGTGTAGGACGTGAGGAATACATACCAGTTAGATTTGTAGATTCATTTAAATTTTTAGGCACTAGTTTAGAAAAGCTTGCAGGAAATTTAAATAAAAATGATTTTTTTCACTTACATCACTTTTTCCCTAAAATGGAACATTTTGATTTACTTAGACGTAAAGGTGTGTATCCATATGAGTATATGACAAATTGGAATTGCTTTGATGAAGACAGGTTACCACCACGAAAATGTTTTTACAGTAGTTTAACCGGTGAAACTGTTTCAGAGTCAGATTATTGTCATGCTCAATGTGTTTGGACAACGTTCAATTTGAAAAATCTAGGCGAATATACTGATTTATATCTTAAAACGGATGTCATTTTACTTGCCGATGTTTTTGAAAATTTTCGTCAAACTTGTAAAATTAATTACAGATTAGATCCTGCATTTTACATGACGGCACCTGGCCTAAGTTTTGACGCAATGTTACTTAAAACTAAAGTAAAATTGGAACTTATAGAAAATCTAGAAATTTTACGTATGATTCAAAAAGGAATCCGTGGTGGTGTGTGTTTGTGCTCTACTAGATACGCTAAGGCAAATAACAAGTACATATCAAATTACGATCCGTCTGTGCCCGATAATTATTTACTATACATTGATTGTAATAACTTATATGGTTATGCAATGTGTTCTTATTTGCCTTATTCAAATTTCGAACTCATAAGCCAAACGGAAATTAGTGAACTTAATATTCTTCATGTACCTAATGATTCAGAGTTTGGTTATATCTTAGAAGTAGATTTAGAGTACCCAGAGCATCTACACGACTTGCACAATGACTTACCTTTTTGTCCCCAAAAATTTACACCACCCAGTTCTAAAAACCCTAAATTGATTCCAAATTTGTACGATAAATTTTACTACGTAATTCACTACGTGCATTTGAAAACGTGCCTCAAACATGGTTTACTGTTAAAAAAAATTCATAGAGTAATTAAATTTAAACAAAGCCCATTTCTTAAGCAATATATAGATTTGAATACGGAACTGCGTCAAAAGGCTAAGTCAACATTTGAACAGGACTTTTTCAAATTATTAAATAACAGTATTTTTGGGAAAACTTTAGAGGATACTGAAAAAAGATTGAGCGTATATTTAGTCAATAAGTGGAATGACACCAGAAATAAAACGAAAAAATGTTATACAGCTGAGCAATTAATTTCAAGGCCAAATTTTCATAGTTGTACGGTTTTCGCAGAAAATTTTGTAGCTGTGCAAATGAAACCTGATTCAGTGATTTTAGATAAACCTATTTACATAGGATTCACTGTTCTCGAAATATCCAAAAATCACATGTATGATTTCCACTACTCTATTACAAAACCGTTTTATGGTTCCAATTTAAAACTATGTTACACCGATACTGATAGTTTTTTGTACTCTATCGAGGCAACGGACATTTACGAAGACATAAAATCCAATTTTCAACAGTACTTTGACACAAGCAATTACATGGAAAATAATCAGTATAATATAGTTCCGAGGAACAAAAAGGTCCCTGGATTATTTAAAGACGAGATGGGAGGGCAACTTATCACTGAATTCGTGGGTTTGAGATCTAAGTTATATTGTGTAAAAACTCAAGACAAAGAGATAAAAAAGGCAAAAGGGGTAAAAAAATCTGTAGTAAAAAAAATGGATTTTAAAGATTATAATAAAGTGCTACTTCTTAATAAGTCACTTAAAAAGAAAAATGTATTATTCAAGTCTTTGAAACACGAGATTTTTACGCAAGCCGTTAACAAAGTTGCTCTATCTTCAAATGACGATAAACGCATTGTACTTAAAGATAAAATATCTACATTGTCCTGGGGACATAAATCAAGCCTTTTCTGAGATTTTTTGTTTGGACTGGTTGAAAAAATAATAGAGTACCTAGTGAACACTTTATTGTCAATTTTTTAATACTGTTATTTAAGTATATTATAAGTATAATTATCAATATGTGTGATTCGTTTATAAATCGTGAATTCAGAATTAAAAGAGCAGTGTTCAGCAAAATCTATGCTTATTTTTGTATCACTTTACAGTCTAAAACATATGTTCTGTATCCTTGTAATAAGTAAATAAATGAATACAAATTTTATAATATATATTTTAGTATAGGTACGTTAGTAATACTTTAAATAAATAGTATGTATGTAAGTTGTTGTTTTATTCTGAATCTAATTACCTTTTACCATTTTACTTCATAGCCAGCGAGGATTTATAAAATATAAATGACAAAAAACAAGTTCTAACTTGTCTAATTCTGATTGCATCGCGGCACATGTTTGCCGCTTTGTCAGCAATACGTTTCCACTTACATAACATAATAAGGTATCGACATCAGGAGCAAGTTCTAACTTGTCCAATTTTAGGAGCTGTGTCAGCTATAGGTTTACATACAAACTCACACGATCACAAATCAAAGGTATAAATATTCGTGTTAACTGCAATTGTATATTTATTTTCATAAGAACATCGAAGATGGTAAGTTGCTTTTTAAATATAAGTTGAATGTATTTACACAATAAATATAGGAATCTGTTCGCTTTTAAATATATGACTCATATTATTTGTTTCAGGCCATGTCAGTGAACACCGAGCTTCTCGTAGAAGACCTGCGCTCACCATCTCCGGTCTTACAAAACGCGCAGGACCCTCTAGAAGGATGGACGCAGATGATCCCGCCTTGGGTTGTAGAGCCACCACACGAAGAAACGCCGTTGGTGCTCAAAATACGGAAGGCGGCGTATGACACGCAGAAGAGGAAGCGAAAGAAGAGATCGTCCTTCCTCAAGCACTCACACAACACGCAGCAGTCCTTCGTGGTGAAGAGCCCGCCGAAGAAAGGACGACGTCTAATTAAAATTGAGATAGTAGACCTAGAGCAAGAAGCGCTGGGTGACTCGTCGGAGGATGCCCTACTGTCTGCGCAGTATGTGGTGTCGGAAGACATGGACCAGATTATGGACCAGGCGGAAGGTCTAATAAGCAACATATCAAAAAAAATATGTGGTTACAGCTATAGTTTTTAAAGCTTTGAATCAAATTATTTTTGTAAATTAAAGTTCTCATGTAGGTTTTATGCGTAACATCTCTAGTTACTTATAAACCTATAGAGATACATTTAAAGATAATACCTACTTACATTTAAAATTTTTGAAGGCTAGATTTAGTTGTACAAATGTAAAAACATTTTTTACTGTGTAATTAAGGTTTATTAAATAAGAATGTAATAAAATTACCTTTTAATGAATTAAACTTTAAAGGAATTATGTCGTTTTATTTCTATATAAAACGTAATTAGGTAGGTAAATGAAAAAAAGATTTTAAATGTACACTTATTTATTTATTGAAAAAATCATACATTGGTATTTTATTTTCTAATATCCATTTTCTTATACAAATTACATTTTTCAAAGCACAATATTTTATATGGTTAAAACAATTGTATGCAAACATATCTTTACAGTAAAGTTTACTTAGAGTTTCTAGATTAGGTATACCCTTAACACTAATATCTAAAACATTTTCATGACCACATAATTCACGCACCCATTTAACTTTCTCTTCTCCTTTCACTATGATTTTGCGTTCTCTAAGGTAAGGTTTAATGAGTCTTTTAAATTCTCTGTAGTCAATATATCCCTCACTCCATCGGTATCCTCTGTTTCTTTCTATCCACCAAACATGTTTCCTTTCTTCGAGAGTCAGTGTAGAGAATGGATATGGAGGTTTAATTAAAAAGATTTGAGTGTGTTCAGATGTGCCTATAACTAATTCTTTTAATATGAATTCATTTTTATCATTTTTAAAACCTTGCACATCCACTATTATAATATCTTTATTCATGATAGTTTTTTAACGATGTTACTCAGAGGCTTATATTCAAATATGCAGTCGTTCAGTATAAGGCAATATGCGGCGGTCTGATCAGGTATCTCTTGATCTGCTTCTATTTCCACACGAACGTCAATTGATCCCTTTAGCGTTTCGTGTTGGCGAGAACAGTCAACAACAAATAAGGGGGAAATTTCTTTGAACTCTTTCAAACTCAACAACGGCTCTGGTCTACGACCATGATAAGACTGCTGAAATCTTGCATACTGTTCGTATATTAACGAAAACTTGTTGTCAGCAAAATTAATATTCAGTCCTTCATAAGGGTAATATGATGAATTTAAAAATACTCTTACATCACGAATAAAGCAATGATCGAACTCTGCCATAGACTCTTTCGCATTATGTTTACGATTAGTTTGAAAAGCAATAACTACAAATCGTGGTTTTTCAACCTGTGATGAGGTTTTAATAGACCAAGCGTGTTTACGTGTTTTGGGTAGTAATGGATACTCATACAAGTCCCAATTACGAAATGCTACTGTAATGGGACGATCTTTTTCTAAATGCTTTAATAAATTAATTCTTTCGCGGTCTGATACTTTAATGTGCGGAACTCGCCAGACAATTTTATTTATTATTATATCCTCCACAACTTCATCGGTATTTAGTTTTAAAGCATTGAGATTTGTATTGCTTCTCAATAGTACTAACTCATGTTTACAGTTAATTATAATTTTTTCATAATCTTCTGCAAAGCCTAATATTTTGTTCAGAGGTATTGATGCAGAGAATACTCCATTGTTGACATTGGTCGTACCTGTAGGTGACCAGCCCCAAACTTTTGCACATTTCGATTCGTTTTCATTCAACGAAAGATAAGATTTTATAGTTGTAGAAATCCCTGCATTTTTTACCTTATCTATTTCTACACCATTTAATTCATAACGAATATCTTGAAAAAGAAACAATGCTGGGTTATTAACAAAATGCACACTTGTCACTCTTTCTTTTTGTTTAGTAGTACTGTTATACTTATACACATTGACTACGCCCTCAATGTACAAACTGCTGAGTGCAGGTAACACATACAAATCTTGCTGATTAATAGGTATTCGTATTTCATCGTTCTTGTTAAAACTCGTTACATATGGTTTATACGAATGATATTCGAAACTTTCAATGCTGTTATCGTACGATGCCGGTTGAGTAATATTTAAAATATTCATTTTAACAAGCCCAGTAGTTTTAAAAAATCCTTATTGCTTTTGGTTAGCTTCTTATTTAAACGAAGCGGTGTTCTTTTCTGAGAGGATCTTTTAGAACTGACTTGAACAGTAGATGCGGATGGGGTTTTATTAAAATTTATCATTTTTTTCTAAAGTGTAAATACAGCTGTACTTCTTCACCACGTAAGTTGATCTGCTTATTTTCAGCGTCTAACAACCTTATGTTAATAGCGTTGATTGAACTCTGATTGACGGGAAAATAAATTAAGTTTTTAGGTATTTCGATGATTCTATAACCTGGTGGTACGTTAGGCACAAATTCGTAAATAATGTGACTTGCTTTCCCGTTCACAAATGACCCGCTGATGACATCACATTCGATGCGCACTACAGTTGTTGATAAAATGCTGACAGGATACCGAGACTCAGTGCTTATATTAGCTTTTATTGTATCCATACCAAAGCCCAAAATTTTACCAAGAGAATCATTTTTATCGAAGTACACATTTTCGGAACAGTATATACAAGTTTTTAATGTATTATTATTGCAAGTTAATTTTAGCGCAGCATTTTTAATGTTACTTTTCAAAAAATCACAAATATCTTGAAGTTCATAGGACCCTTCAGGTATTTCGATAACTTTATCACTACCGTAATAAAATTTATTATTTCTTTCATCTATGTTCGGGATAGAATTAAAAGTTGAAAAATATAAGAGCCCACACTCATATTCTCCGCGTAATTGCAAGGTTGGCGAGTAATTTGTTATTAAAGATTCTCCTCTGCCAGTTATTGACACAGTGAAAGACATTTTTGTACTGATAAGTTTTTTAATTTCATTATCAATTTAAATGTTATTTCCAATAGTCTCTTAAAAATTTTAAACAAAGATGACCACAGTTTACAGCTCCAAACTTTTGATACTGTACATAATTATAGTTTATAGACATGTACCTTAAATAATTTATCAATTCTAACGGTGGCTTAAGATTGCCAAAACTATCAAAATATTCACAGTAGTCATTATGCTTAACGTAGGCTACCCAATGGGTTCCGGGATTATCAGAACTATCTAAATTTATTATAGCACACTCGATCTTTCGTGGTTTTAAAGGTAGTGCATCTCTCATGAAAACTCCTCGAAAGTGTGGAATATCAGAAGCATGCTCTAATATATCTAAATTAGTGAGAGGGCGTCTGGGTAGCCGTTTCATTCGTTTTTTGAAGGATTCAGATATAAACCAGCTCCTTTTTTATGAGGCTTGATATACAGTCCTTTTCCTAAAGCTACAGCTTCCATCATCTTGTTATGCCGTTCAGATTCTTGAAGATTTTTCTGAGCAGCCTTGTAATCATTGACAGCCTTTGCTATACCTGCTGCACCTCCAGCAAGTGAACCTAGAGCTGATAATCCAGCGAAGATTGGAATAAGAGGTAAGAAACCTCCACTTTTTGGAATAGGAATACACCGTGGCAACCGTATTCCTTTTTTATTTGTAAACAATTTTTTGGCGGCTGCATGTGCGTATTTTATAGCTGTACGATTGTCTTTAGATTTTAATTTTTTTATTTGTGTTTGTATTTTTTTTACAATTGACATAAAAGATCGAACACCAGCACCAGCTTTAAGTTTTGCTTTCATTGCATTTTTTACAATCCATGAAGCTACTTTTTCTCGTTTCCCAGCATCCTTTGATTTCAATCTTTTCTTAGCCATATTCAAAAGTTGTAAATCAGCTTTATGTCGAACACTCAAATCACTGTTATTATAGGCGATATCGTGATACATACAAGCTTCATCTAATTTATTTATACCTCGATCACCTCTTAGTAACCGTTTTTTAAGTTTTGTTCCGGGGCCACAAAACTGATAACCAGGGATATGTAACTCAAACGGTAAGTTATTTATTAAGTCGTTTATAATACCACTTCCTTCCTTCATTGATGTTCTTAAAGTGAGTTCAATCTAATTACATCGCTTCATTTATATTACAAAACTAGCGAATTTTTATCAACCCAACTATTCTCTTTATCGCTGAGACCTAACCATTTTACAAAAAGTTTTCTACCTTTTCTTTTTATAACTTTTTCGATGAGATAAAGATCAGGAAATTTAGTTCTTTGTAATTCATATTCGTAGAAAGATCCTAAAATCCTCTGTTTGTGTTTATCTTCTAAATGGTAAGTAGGTGGATTCGTATGATTTACCTTAATTATTACAAATATCTCGGTGGACCAGTTAGGGGTGTAACCCTTGTAAAAATCTCCTTTATATTTACTAATACGAACATGATCACCAAGTTGAAACTTAGGTTTGCGATCTATCTTAGGTCTTTGTGATTTAATAATGTTAGACTTTATAACCATCTGGTTTTCTTTGTTGACTTCAATAGGTTTAAATTTAGTTATACGGTGAGTAGAATTATTATAGTTTTCTACAACTGAATTTAAATTTTGCCCCAACCATTGGTAATGACCGTGCAAACTAAAAAGTTTGTAAATTTTATGTTTTAAAGTACGTATTACTCGTTCTACAATAGAAGCTTTTTTTACAGAGTAGGTAGAATAATGATTTATATTATATTCTTCTAATAATTTTTTGAAAGTATCATTATAAAATTCCTTGCCTAAGTCAGTTTGTAAATATTTAGGTTTTCGTGATGAATTTGTTAGTATCTCTTGCAGCGCATGTGTCACACATTGTTTGTCTTTTGATTTTAAAGGATTTACCCACACATATTTTGATAAAGTATCTATTACTATCAAAATGTATTTGAATCCTTTATTGGAATGTGCAAATTTCTGGAAATCCATAAGGTCAGCTTGCCATAAATCATCTATTCCTTTTATGATTGTACATCGCCGCGGGAAATTTCTTCTTGCTGCTTTGTGAAGTTCATTGACGATGTCTTTTTTACTCATTTTTATTTTTTAGTTTAATCAAATTATCTATCTCTGTTTTAGTATAATATAAATTACCCAAACGATTTGAAGTCACCTTTTCCAAGTTATTGAGATATTTTTTAACATCAAGAGATACTTTTTTTATTTCGTCTCTTAGTTCATGAACTGTTTTATCTAAATAAGCTTTATTTACTGCTTCGTCGTCTTCGTCTGGAGACGTTAAACCTTTCAATTTTGATGATTTTAAATCGTAGTGTCCTGTATCTGACTTCACTAATGTATCGCTGAAGGTATCAATATATTCTGCTAATCGTAGACGCTTATGAACATGATGGCCAAACTTGTCAATGTTCATTGCTGCTCTGATGACTTTTTCATACTGATCCATTTCCCTGTCAAGCGTTCTTTATATTTTAAATTCTTGATTATTCCTGCTTCCCACAGTTCTTCAATAATTGCGACAATTTCATTGTCTAAGCCAGTGTTACCCGCATCTCGTGAGGCGAGTAATATTTTTAATCGTTCTACTAACTCATTCGGATCATCCCAATAAACCAAATCAGTATTCTTTTTAACTTTTTTTAGTACCTTAATACCTTCTCCATGCGAAAGACTTTCCACACTTGTAGTTGCATTTCTAGCAAACTTAAATAGAGGTTTTATGACGTTCATGTACTTAAAACCTTTATTGCTGTTTATTGGTTTGGATGAATCATAATTGCGTCTGTGTGCATTGGTTTCTAATAAAAGTAGTTTATAGTTATGTAAATCTTCTTCAGTAGTTATATCTAAATTTGGTTTCTTTTTAAACAAAAGCTCTTTCAATCCATCTGTTTTATTCAATGTGTACGTTCCTATTTTTAAGATGTTGCCATCATCATAGACGCGGGTTTTACCAAGCATCAATTTTCCGCGTTCGTTTCTGATTCCAAAAGGTATATTACCCATTACATCCGAAGATGTTGACCACGATAGTGTATGTTCTTTAACGTTTGGCGATGACTGCAAAGACTTGAATGACCCCTCGCTGATATTGTGAGTTTCAGAAGGCGATACTGTAAGCGTTTTGTTTTCGTGTAAGTTGTTATCAGAATCTATTTCATCTTCTTCACTGTAATCTTCATGAAAATCTTCACTAGATGAGGACGAACTATCGAAATGATCTTTCTTATTTTTTTTCACAGAAGGCATAAACTGTTTTTCATTCCCTTGATGCTTTTCTTCATTTTTATTTGCTAACAAGTTAAGTGGTTCGACTATGGGCTTAAATATGGTTTCCAGGGCAATATTATTCGAATTTTTTGCTTCCTTTATCATTTCAACTTTTCTTTTTACAGCCGCAGCAGATTTCACGATTTTTTGCTTCAGATTTTTCTCCATTTTAGATAGGATACTGCTTGGTTCTAAATCACGAATGAGAGTGATTTATTCGTAGTGTAACAACCTGTTATGTATTTTAGTCCAGTATTATAAATGTATCAAATGTCAATCTGTAGCATCCGTTGTTTCTTTCACAATCCTTATTTATCACAAGATAATTGTAAGGCTTATTCCAAACAGCTGAGCACATTTTTCGAAATTGGGCCCAGGACATATCAGAACCAACATGTTCATCATAAACATGTTTTAAATTAATATCATCTTGTTTAAATAATATAACAAGATTTGCATTGTCCCTTACAAGCTGTTTGGGTATTTTAGTATAAGTCTGATTTATATAAAAACAATCAATGTTCTTATGACGTCCCATTGCAAAATAATCCCTTATGTTACTTTGATTTTCACAAGCAACGTCGTCGAAAATGATAATAGAATCAGGTAAAGCCTCATGCGGACTCAATATTTCACTATTATGATTATATTTATTATATGATATTTCGGGCACCCTATCTAAAACTTTTTCTAGAAATAAGTATTTTGTCTGGTACAAGGATTTTGAATAAACATACAGGTTTCGAAAATGAAGACCCTCTTTATGCAGCAATAAACTTATGACTAAATTTGTTTTCCCACAGTTTGATGGACCACAAACGACACAGCGTATTGTATTTGGTAGTAATCTACCATGTCGATTTGAGTCAGTCGGTAACGGAGAACATAGGCACTCTAACTTTAAAGATTGTTTTTGTTTTACAAACTTCATTATCAGCTGACAGTTCTACAAGACTATAGAGCTACGAGGTTTGCAATTGAATGCGTTTAAAATAATGATGCATAGATATTATATAAACAGACGATCTAATTTCACAGAGGATGCCAATCGTGCAGTTTCACTAATCTTTTATAAGAGCTCGTGGAATTAGGTGATGTGGCATGGAAATATTATAGAACAGGCCTTCACTGGCTAACACGATTTTTAAAACTGATAACTGGGCTTCCTGAAACAATTTTTACTACAGCGATCGAGTTGATTATTGGGCAGTTTGGAACACTTCACGACAGGGATCGAACGGACGTGAGAGACCTGGAGTGAATGTGTTCCAGAACGCCCAATAATCACCTACTGGTGTCCACAATACAATCTTAATTTTAAATTTGAATACAATCCTCAGTGATCACATGGCATTTCGTCTAAATGAGGCATACATTCGCATGTCTATATTTTATTAGCCAATAACTTAAAGCAACAAGAAGCCCGTCAGTTTTGTTTTCAGTATGAATGAAACAATGATTTTAGAATTAAAAAAAAATCTAATATCTTTGGAATGAAATGTTTTATTTGCACAACCATACATTACGAAATTATATATTCAATATAGGCACCTATAAAAGTGGAAAATTCTTTTGTGGACACCCACATATTATTAGTAAACGCGATACTTGGATAATCCTCAAAACGAACGGTTTTCCTCGTATTATCCCATTCCCGCCCCGCCCGCCGTAGCTGGCTGCGGGCCGTAGCAGCCACGCCGCGTGGGCGTGCTACGGCACTACGGCGTAGTACTACTGGCGTGACGTCACCGCAGCTGATTTGAGGTGCAACTGGTTGAACAGCAGGCGATTATGTTTTGTTTTGTTTAGTGTTCTTTATGAACACTGTTATTTTATTGTTTATAGGAGGATGTTTTTATCCCATCTTAAGGCGTTAACATGCGTTAATCCGAGCGGGTCGGTCCGTGATGGAGTGAAATCGAACGTAACTCTACTCGCTTTGGATTCAATTCAGTGCGCGTTGCGATGCGGCGCGGTTGCGTTGACGACTTGATGTCGAGCGCTGAATTTTTCACATGTTTTTGTTACTTTTCTTCGCTTTCAAATAAATAAAAAAAACTGTTCAATTAAGATTGAAGGTATTAACATCGCCGAGGTGCCGAAACGTCGGGAAAGTAAATCAAACCAAATACCAACTAATTACCAAAGTACTTTCAATAAAACCGCGCTAGTATCCGTTAAAAAGTATTTTATTTCATTTAGTGTTAGGCTTGAGAAGTGAATATTTTAAAATTAAAAAATTGCACCACATACATACAATTTTCCAGACTTTTCGGGTGGACGATTCTTAATTATAATTTCCTACTATCTACTTTATGATAGGATCGTTTTTGGTTTATGAGATGCAACATCGGGAATATTGAAATCGAAGATTTCTTCGGAATAATGTTGAATGGTCGTTGATCGCTAATCAATTTAATCACATACTTCGTTTCAATATTTTTTTTTACTGTTATTGGAGCGTATTTATCCACAACACCACAGATAATGTTGCCATTACATGAATGTTGCCAGCAAATTAATTAAAGCGGCATCCTTTGATTGCCACAGAATGGCACGTGTGTTGTCTGGGTGCGTGTGTGTGAATCGGAATGTGGCCATCAAAACGGATGTGTGGGTAAACAAAATGCGGTGAACAAACAACGTGTGGCCAGCGATCAGCTGAGTTACGGGGAAGGGCGGTGAACCGGGATTGAGGTGGGAATAATTAGTTTTGTTCCCACGATTTCATTTAAGCCATTTACCTGAATAGACTTTCACGAATTCCTGAAAATATATCATAATCTATAATGTATGAATGGTATTTCAAATAAATAAATAAATAAATAATTGACAACATCACATACATTGCTCCAATCCCAAAGTAAGTAGCTATAGCACTTGTGTTATGGAAATCAGAAACAACGGTGGTATGACACACACCCAGACCTGAGACAATATTGAAAAGTTCATTTTCTACATTGACCCAGCCGGGGATCGAACCCGGGACCTCAAGATATGGTGACGCCTTGAAAACCGGCGTGCGAACCACTCGACCACGGAGGTCGTCAGGTTTTAACTGTACGCAACCGCAGATATAGGTACTTAGGTACAAAGGTTAGCCTTTGGAGCTGTAAACTGGGAAAGTACCTTTACCTACTGATGTTGCTGTTGCACCCTACGTAGTAGAGGCCGTGGTTTACAAATTCAGCTTAAAATAGTGTGTTAAATAGCAATTTTGCAACACCGAATTCAAGAGGTTTACGTGTGTTACGTGTGAAGCATTTTCTATTTTTTTTATTGATTACATCACACACCGATAACTTCATACATAAAAAGTTTTGCGTAACAAACATCGGCCGACGATCAGCGGACATTGTAAGCGACATGGTGACGGAAATTAATGGAATTGAATACGCGTTATCTCTCACGCACCGGTGATGCCGACATTCGTCGATCTGCAGACGACATGCGACATCCAGCGGCGAGTACAATGCAACGAGTTATAAGCAATGTACAGTCCAGGGATTGATAACGTTAATTTTAAATGTAACGTTATTTCTTATTTTTTTACCGCTACTTTTAACATTAACGTTATGTCAATAAATAACGTTACTTTAGATAACGTTACATTGAAATTAACGTTATTTCAGTAAATAACATTAATATTAACGTTATTTTTTACTTTTTGTTAGCGTTACTTTAAAATTAACGTTATTCCAATTAATAACGTTACTTTTTTAACAATAATTTTACCGGTACTATTATATCGGTAAAGATTAACGCTATATTAATTTTAAGGGTAATTTTACCGGTACATTAATTTTAACGTTATTTTTACCGATAAATTTACCGATGAAATGTTTTAACGGTATTTTTAACGTTATTTTTTTGTATCGTAATTTTTTTAACGGTATTTCAATCCCTGGTATGGTACAGTCAGACAATAATAATGGTCTACCACCTTTAAGGTATGATTCCGATGTCGGCAGCAAGCAGTAGTGTTGCCGCAGCACTATTGGTCCCCATACATTCTTTATAGGTTTATATGACATTAATATCCGAGCTCGGCAGCACTGCTGCGCGACAGTGCTGCGCGGCAGTGTCGATGTCGCTGAGCTCGGAATGCATGTAATCTCATATAAACCTGTAGAGAATGTAAGGGGACCAGACCTGGCTGGCAGCAGTGCTACGCAGCACTGCTGCCGAAATCGGAATCATACCTAGCACAGCTTAGGTTGAAGTTCATTTGCATGTCATAAAACAACAAGCCCCCCTACTCAAATGGCAATTTTTCTATTCGTTTGCTAACTTAAAGCTTCATTAAAAATAAGCAATTATTATTAAACGATCAAGTCACGTGTCGCAGGTTTATGCAAATCACAGATATTGTTGTATTGTATGGAATTAACAAACCTACGACACGTAATTTTGGAGATTATGGCTTATTTTAAATTTTTAGCCGACTTCAAAAATAGGAGGAGGTTCTCAATTCGATTGTATGTTTTTTTATTGTTGTTCGCGCGTATCTTCGACATTTATGGACCGATTTTGATGATTATTTTTTGTTCGATTGAGTTTGCTTGCGAGATGGTCACATTTTTTTTTCAAATCGGTCGAGTAGTTTTCAAGTAATCCTGAAAATACTATGATTTTGCATCAACTACCTTGACAACTTTCTTATTTATGAACCGAATTAGATGATTTTTTTTTGTTGGAAAAGAGATACTTTAGTGTAGTCTTTTTAAACAACTTCAAAAAAAGGAGGTTCTCAGTTTGACTAGTATGTATGTATGTTTCTCCGCGATTATCTCACGTTTGGCTGAGCTGATTTTTCTACCCAAATAATATACCTAACCTACACTAACTAATACAGAAGGTACTTACACTAAAATAAGGGTGGGGCTGGAGTACAACTTCCTTTTACCATTGAAAATGGTTATCAGATGCAAATCGCCTGAGACGTATTTTTGACCATATCTCCGAGGATTTTAAGAGGATCGAAATGAAAATAGTACCAAAAGTTGAGGAGTTTATCGAGACACGTGTGAACGTTTGAATTTTGAAAATCTACTGGTAACTTTTTTTGGAATTTTGCAAAATTCTAAAAATTCCGGGTTTTTGGGGGATGTTTGTTTACAAAATTGTAAATATTTCGGAAAAAAAACCGACTTAAGAAAAAATAAAAAAAGGGTCCTAGAGTATTAGTTAACCTATCAAATGGCGAAATAATTTTGAAAATCGTTTTATAATTGTGACCTGTAGGTGGTCCCTTTAGATTTGGAATTGTAGAAAAACGGCTGTTTCCGTACATAAAAAGTGATGTAGCTTCTATGATTATTGACTGATCGTCATGGTAATAGTGTTAAAAGATGCAGAAGCAGACAAGAAGTGCATTCGTTGGAATTTTGAAAATTGGTTAATATTATTTCGGCTGCGTCGAGGCAGTCAGCGGGCGCTATTGTGACACGAGACGGAGCCGAGTGTCACAATCGTAAAAATAAATAGGTATTACCTAGGTAACTTTCAAAATAAAATAGGACTTTGCATTTGATTTGATTTTGGTTTTTCGTAAACTTTTGTGTTCATTTTCAATGCTCCGATTCTTGCGGGGACTGTAAAATCTGTGAATTTTTTTTATTCTAAAAGCCCCACCCGACTTCAATAGACGTGTTTTTTTAACACGTTTTTATTAGGTTGCTTTCGCGTTTGTTTGTTTGTTTGATTGTTTGTTTGTTTTGTTTGTGTGTTTCTCCACAAAGTTTGCGAACGATTTTATCCTAACTTCCCGATGAGCTAGATACTTAAAACTTTGAACATAGGCCAGAACTGGAAGGCAATGCAATATTATAGTGTCATTGAGCTGATCTGATGATGAAGCCGGAAGAAGGCTACAGGAACTCTATGAAGAAACCATACAACCCCATCGTGTTTGGGCTCGTTAGAATCGTCTTGATGAGTTCTCTAATGAGAGACGTGGTTTAGGGTTTGACGATGAAGCCGAAAGGCCATGCCATAGTAACTCAATATTGAAACCGTGCAACCCCATCAAATTTGGGCTCGTTTGAATCGTCTTGACGAGTTCTTTGTTGGGAAATAGTTTCCAGGGTCTGATGATGGAGCCGGAGGAAGGACACAGGAACTCTTTAATAAAACCACGCTACTCCGTCGAGATTGGGCTCGTATGAATCGTCTTGACGAGTACTTTGTTGGGAAATAGTGTCCAGGGTCTGATGATGGAGCCGGAAGAAGGCCAATGGAACTCGGTAATAAAACCATGCAATCCTATCGAGTTTGGACTCGTTTGAATCATCTTGACGAGTACTTTTTTTATTATAACAATGATAATGCACATCTAATGATTTGAATATTATTTCTTGCTTTTTAAAGGCAGGTTTTTTGAAGTCGGTTTTTTTGTATTTTAAACAATTTTTTAATTTTTAAGTTAGCGAACGAATAGAAAAGTGGCCATTTGAGTAGCCCCCAAGGTTTACTTTCACTCGCAACAATGTTCTTATGGTCACTTATGTTAACTTTACCGCTATCTTGGGTACACGGGAAGTATGGTCAAAACTGCCCCCTGATTATTGACCGAGCGAGCACGAAGTGCGAGCGAAGCGTCTCTGCTTCAGCTTAGGCAAAAATTCTTACGTATGTCCGGCTGTCTGTTCCAACCTACAGGTCGCATTTCTCAACCGATTCTTGTGAAAATTTGTGAGTAGGTTTGAAAATTATATAGATTATTTTTGTCGAGCCAGTTTTTTGAATTTCTTTAAAATGGCGGACATATGTTAAAAAAACAGATTGCAGTCCGCTTTCCAGCTCTGCCTGTTCTGCTCTACAGGTCGCATTTCTCAACTGATTCTCGTGAAATTTTGTAATAAGGTTTGAAAATGATGTACATTTTTTTATGTTTAGAAAGTTTTTTGAAATTTTTCAAAATTGCGGAGATATATGAAATAAACAGATTTCAGTCCGACTTTCCAGCGCGGTCTCTTCTCCTCTACAGGTCGCATTTCTCAACCGATTCTCGTGAAATTTTGTAAGCAGTTTTGAAAATAACATATTTTTTTTTGTCACGCCAGTTCTTTGAATTTTTTTCTTATTGGTGGAGATATGTTAAAAAACCTTATTTCAGTCTGGCTTTCCAGCGCTGTCTGTTCTTCTCTACAGGTCGCATTTCTCAACCGATTCTCGTGAAATTTTGTAAGAAAGTTTGAAAATGATGTACAATATTTTTTTGCTTCGCAAGTATTTTGATTTTTTTCAAAATGGCGGAGATATGTTAAAAAATAGATTTCAGTTCGACTTTCCAGCGCTGTCTGTTCTCCTCTACAGGTCGCATTTCTCAACCGATTATCGTGAAATTTTGTGAGCAGGTTTATTAATTATATAGAATTTTTATTCAAGCCAGTTTTTAGAAATTTTCCAAAAAATCACCTTTTTCGAAAAATGGTAAAAATTAGAAGCGCCATCTAGCTGCAAATATACATACCAAATAATATACCAAACAGCACGACACGAGCCCACTATGTGCTGAGCAGTGTAGGAAAAAGGGGTGGCGACATCTTTTAGATTATTTTTTAAACAACATACCATTCGATCTACTTTTTAACGCGAGGTCGAAAGAGTAAATGTAAAAAACTAGCGTTGCGAGGTCTACAGCTCACGGAGCCACTAGTGTAACTTTGTTGCAATCAACTCTGACAGAAATTGCAGTTACCTTGCTGCTTTAGTAAGAACCATTGTGACAACTGCCAGCAGCAATGTAACGGCGGTTACAATAGATTTCAATCCAGAATTGTTAGCAACAGAGTTACGTAATCAGTCCCTAGGTAGATCAATGAGGGCTTTTCAAAGTGACATTGAAAGAATAAAAATAGTAACTATTTGCCTCACTAGATGGCGTTGATGGAAAGAGATGAGTTAAAATTGGCTTTTAAAAATAAACGGCCTGTACCAACGAGGCAAGTAATTTTAGGATTCATTTATGAATGGTATTCGTTCGGAATAGAAAATTAATTAAGATAATAAACAATAATAAAATTATGGTATTAGTTTTTGGTATTAGAAAGGAATAGATCATTCCGCTGCGACAGATGTCAACTTGTGAACTTACTTACTGTTTACACGGCGGTAAGTTAGTTGGCGGGGAGCGGGAGATGAAGCGGGAGGGGTTGCGCGCTAGTTGTCTGTCCAAAAAATAGAACCCAATCCTATCCTGCGGAAAGTCGCTACTTACTAACTTGCCGGCCGATATCTACACGTGGTTTTTACTTACTTAATTACTTATGGACGTGTAAATCGGCCTTAGGATTATTCCCTACCTGGCCAAACATGTAAGGACACTCAGTGTCCTGACAACTACCACAAGAATTTAATTCTTATGTAACTACATTCAATGTTATAGTCATGATTGACAAAATAAATGATTACTTACTGTATATTAAGTAAGTATAATAAAGATTTCCCCCAGGTGAATTAACGAGGGTAGAGTTTGATTTTCCGTTGTCCATCTCAGGCTAACTATGTGTAACGAAACAACGGATTTAATTTTTTCCGTTCTTCTAATTGCAATATAAAAAAGCACCGCAGAACGTCGAACGAAACCATTTATTAGTGTTTAGGCGCGCATTACGTTGTGGAATCCTTTTTTCCCGGGCGGTGGGGGCGGGCGGGGCGGGAAGGCGCGGCACCCGTCAGACGTACGCCTACGCGCGCCGCCGGGACACGTGTCCGTTAGCGCCTCGCGCCTCGCAGTCACGACAGCGGCAGGGCCGCGCGCCCCACGCGCCCGGTCCATACCGGCCCAGCGCTCACACACGCACCTTTTTTGTTTTACGTGTTTTTTGAAATTCGAACATAGTGATTCTAATGGGTAAGTTTTTGAATTTCGATTGTCTGTAATTTTTTGTTTTCTTTGCTGGACTTTTTGGTGTACCAATGTTTTTACCAACGATTTTTATGAAAAAAAAAAAATTTTTATTGCGAGCTTTTTTGCTTTTAGCTTCTTTTGTCGCTTTTTTCTTTCGATCATCACATCAGATAGATGATCGAAGCTTCTTTTGGTTAATCTTTTCTTATACTTACACATTATTCGTCCAAAAGAAATATGTAGTGGTATTTGATATGCTTTATTGGTTGTTGGCTTTTATTATTTTCGGTGTAAGTACTTACTTATGTAGGCGTTGGTTTCTAAAAAAATCTTAATCTTAATGTCAAAATATATCAGATTATGATATTTTTTTATACTTTATGGTAGGTTAAATTGTAATATTAAATAGTCTTCAAAAAAGTATTTAAAGAACCATAAAAACTGAAATAAAAACAATAATGTATATATTTCGTTAGGTACATTTAGTACTTACGTTTAGGATTATCAAATTATCAAAAATATCTGTGACTTACTAGAATAGAATAGTATTTTTATATAATTATTTCCTGCCGAAGTAGGTAGTTTTAACCCAAAAATAAAAACGTGTTAAAAACATGGTTTTCTTAAAAAATATTAGTTACTGTAAGGATGTTGAACATAGTTTCGCTTCAACAAAAAAAAATGCAGGACATGTGTGTATGTGAGTCACACTAAGAAAATTCTTTATTATGTGATATAATAGTCAGAGAGCTATTGAAAAATACTGCAAGAGTTATCTCAAGTCCCATCTTTCAATATGTATATGATAGAGTGTTTAGGGTGTACATGGGTCAGCACCTACTCCCAGCGCCAGGAAATGGAACACCTGGCGTCAGCACGCTTCCAAGTATGTAGAATTTTGACATGCTCTTCAAGAGTTATCTCAAGGTTCAAATTAGGCAGTATAGTAGAGAATAGTACAAAAAAATAGATGGTAGTCAAGTCAGACCGCAGTGTCGTGGAACTTGTCGAGTGCCGAGTCAGCACGCCAAGTAAGGTGTATGAATTTCGGTAAAAAAGCTTTCGTGGAAATTTGTACACTGCTTAATTATTATGCATAATTAATGAAAATATTAGACCACAGTGTCATGGAACATAGGCAGTCAGCAGTCGCTCTAAGGGTGGAGTTGAAACAAGCTGTTTGGAGCTACAACGCGTTACAAAACAGGATTAAACAGTTGAAACTTGATAAGTAGATGTATTCTGTAAGCCGCTTTACGATTATTACACAAAAAAAAAAGATTAATGGCTCCATGTATATGAAACTGAAACTTAAAAAAAAAATTATTAAACCCATACGTGCGGGGTTACATTGAGGTTCCTAAAATATTTTTTTTCTCAAAGTCAATCAATCAATGAAAATTTGTTTGAACGAGATTGATTTAACATTTTTAGAGATATAACACATTTTCCGAAACTGCAAATATAACTTTGTCATTTATACAAACACTATGAAAAAAATGATTTTTAAGATCTACAGCATATTTTTTTTTAAGATTTTCACTTTCTTATTTTAAAATTTAAAGGAGGGAGGAAGGTGTCGCCACACATTTTACCAAACGAAAAAACGACTTTGAGAAAAAAATGTTTTAGGAACCTCAATGTCATTTTTAAAGAGCTATCTAAAGACACCCCGCACGTATGTGTTTTTTCAGTTTCAATTCCATGTGTGGGGTGCCCCCCTTCATCTTTTTTATTTTTGTGTAAAAATCGTAAAGCGGCTTACAGAATACATCTACTTACCAAGTTTCAACTGTGTAATCCTGTTTTGTAACGCGTTGTAGCTCCAAACAGCTTGTTTGGACCTCACCCGTTGAGCGACTGCTGACTGCTAATGTTCCATTACACTGTGGTCTGACTATTATTTTCATAATATTATGCATAATAATTAAGCAGTATACGAATTTTCAGCCTTGAGAAAGCTCTTGTACCGACCTCGAAATTCATATAACTTACGTGGCTTGCTGACTCAGCATTTTCCATGACACTGCGCTGCGGTCTGACTACCATCTAATTTTTTTGTACTATTCTCTACTATACTCATAAATTTGAACCTTGAGATAACTCTTGCAGTATTTTTCAATAGCTCTCTAACTATAAGTACATTATTTTTTTCAAAACTTGTGCTTTCTGGTAAATTATTACCCTGTTGTGTTTTCATTCAATGTACGACATAAATGGCTGTATCTTATGATTGAGTAATTTTAAAAGGATTTTTTTACTACTTGTAGGGACCGTTAGACCTGAGGGTTACTTCCGAACGCGATCGAGAATCTGAGATCGAATTGGTATCGAGTAAACGTCAAAACGGTGCAAAGGAAACCATGGAAACCGTTTTCAATGTACCAAAATAACAGATTTTTGACGTTTACTCGATCCAGCCTGCCTAGCATGACCGATTTATATCGCGTGATATATCATTTTATCGACACTCACCTGTCAAATTGCTTTGTCTTTTTGACAGTTAAACGATAAGTGTTAAACAGTTAAGTGATATAAATCGGTCGTGCTAGGCAGGCTGATATGAACATGTCAATCATCTCGATACGTCCACGCGTTTTTGAGAAAAAGACAGTCAGACGGACAGACACATGGACAACTTATTAATTATATAAGGTTTCCTTCCGAGTTCTGGAACGCTCACAAAAAAAGGAGATTAGGTAAATGAGATGCCGTAATTACAAGAAGAGACCCGCGCCACGGGCCCGTCCCGTGTGAGTGTGAGATAAATTAATACTTATCTATGTTTCGGTAAAAATGTGTATGTAAGGGTTGTGTTACAAAACGTTTATAGTCACACGGCTTTTTAGAATGAAAATAATTTATAATGAAATGTATACAGGCAGCGGAACGTTAGGCTAAGACAGGATTAATTAATAAGCCTCAACATGAAATGCTACGTAATTTAAAATCTGTTGAGGAAAATTGTAATCTGCTGACTTCATTTGTCATAATATTTTTTTTTCACAAAATTACAATATAATATTTGGTTTACAAGTTTATACTATAGTTTATACAATTTTAGTACTTAAATTATCTAAAAAAGTCATTATGCAAGTTCTATCTCGATCTACGGTAGATCAGTTGAATGAACAGTCACACAGATTACGGAGTTGCAAAAGTTTGATTCGAACGCTAGGTTGTGGTCAATTTAGTGCATTTTCCCTACCTTTACAGGAGAGTTTCGAAGCGGCGACTTTTCAAATTGATTGGAGCCTTCAGAAGGTTAAAATAATTATTATTAAAACTATACAGCCCATTTATTTTCGACCACCTTAAAAAAATCGAAAACCATTTCGAGGTTTATCAATTTCTGTCACCGTACCACAGAATACATAATATAATTTTTCGGGGTTTTTGATCAATTATTTAATGAAATATGTGGAAAAAACCCTTTATCATCGAGATAGAGGAATATTAAAATTTTATAAAGGTTGTTTTCGTATCATACAGGGTGACATGGAAATTCGACCTATTCCTTGAAAGGGGTTATACTAGAGGTCATTAGCAACAAATTAAGTCCAGTGAACCAGGGGTCAAAACTTGATGGTTACCCAGCTGCAGCAATTCTTCGATATTTTAGAAATTTTCCGACTTGTTACGAAAAATCATAAATTATGAATAAACTACTTCACTCTTAACATTGAATTGATACTTTTCTGAAAGCTGAAAAATAAGTGATTAATTTAAAAAAAAAAACGTTGGCCCAAAACATACATAACCACAGAAATAAAAGGTCCTAAGTAGCAATAACTTTTATTTTCTGTATTTTTTCCCGAACATCGTCGTAAGTTATTGAAAAAAAACTGTATGAAAGTTCGCGTACAAATTAGTAGAATAACTAACTAGTTTCATTAGCTTTCCAAAAAGGTACAAATGTCATTAACTTTCCCAGCTGTTTAAAAAAAAATCGGCAAAAGAGCGCCGTAGGTCAAAGTTTTTATTTTGAATTGTTAATTGAATTCAGCTCGAAAGTCAACAGTGTTACTCTAACTACACTGAATAAAAAATAAATGTAAGTTGATAAAGTTTGGTAAAAAAAAAACAGTTAACAAAAATTACAAATCTTGTTCAAACTGCCTACCATTGTTGCGTATGCAAGCACGAAGCCTACGACGTCGTACTTCACTCACTGTTACTTGCGTTGAAAATGAGGTTTTTATTTTTTCGCAACTTTCTGCCAAAATTCTCACCCGCAACTCTTCAATGGATGTCGCTGGTCGAATCGCAGGGGGTACACTTAGTCCTTCATGTGACCCCAAAGTTACATCTGGGCACCAATTGTGCTAATACACCATATCTCTTCTTGTAGCTAGTAGCACATCTTCTAAAAACGAGTGAACACGTTTTCGGAAGCTGTGGTGGAAGAAGAAATGGTACAACGTACGAAAACTTTTTATGAAAAATCTTCTCTGGTACCACTATTTGCACTTTTGGGCCCCTAAGGGCCAAAACCCAAGAAAAATTTAAGAAAGGGCCCACAGAAGATTTACATTAAATGTTTGGATGGGGACTGTCCATGATAAGTTGATCGGGCCTTTCTTTTTGTCCCAAATGGTACCTACATCGTACGATTTTTTTTAAGAGAGGTAGTGAACTGAACACGCTTTTGGAAGATGTGCTACAAGAACAGATATGGTGTACGATGGGAGCCCAGATGTATCTTTAGGGTCACATGAAGGACTAAGTGTACCCCCTGCGATTCGACCAGCGACATCCATTGAAGAGTTGCGGGAGAGAATTTTGGCAGTTGCCGAACAAATAAAAACCTCACTTTCAACGCGAGTAACAGTGAGTGAAGTACGACGTCCTAGGCTTCGTGCTTGCATACGCAACAATGGTAGGCAGTTTGAACGGGATTTGTAATTTTTGTTAACTGTTTTTTTTTACTAAACTTTATCAACTTACATTATTTTTTTATTCAGTGTAGTTAGAGTAACACTGTTGACTTTCGAGCTGAATTCCACTAACAATTCAAAATAAAAACTTTGACCTACGGCGCTCTTTTGCCGATTTTTTTTAAAACAGCTGGGAAAGTTAATGACATTTGTACCTTTTTAGAAAACTAATGAAACTAGTTAGCTATTTTACTAATTTGTACGTGAACTTTCATACAGTTTTTTTTCAATAACTTACGACGATGTTCGGGAAAAAATACAGAAAATAAAAGTTATTGCTACTTAGGACCTTTTATTTCTGTGATTATGTATGTTTTGGGCCAAATTTTTTTTTAAATTGATCACTTATTTTTCAGCTTTCAGAAAAGTGTCAATTCAATGTTGAGAGTGAAGTAGTTTATTCATAATTAATGGTTTTTGGTAACCAGTCGGAAAATTTCTTAAATATCGAAGAACTGCTGCAGCTCGGTAACCATCAAGTTTTGACCCCTGGTTCACTGGGCTTAATTTGTTGGTAATGATCTCTAGTATAACCCCTTTCAAGGAATAGGTCGAATTTCCATGTCACCCTGTATAGGTTGTCCAGTGGACATTTCATCACATACAAATAAAGGGGACATCGCCATCTCTCTCGACAACCGTAAAAATACTAACAAATATGTAAACAACATATTTAAAATGATAATTAAAATATTAAATTTAACCCAAACCATAATTTTTAAGTAAGTTGCTATTTATTTTCAAGGAATTACATATCTACTTTTATGATAATTAAAAGTTGATTGACCCAGAAGTGGGCATTTGTAGAATTGGACAAATCTGGCGTTTTAAACTAAGTGGGCATTTGTAGAAGTTGGCATTTGTCGACTAAACCATTTTTTCTAGTATTTTCTATTAAAATAATTGTCTTCATCACTTTTTGATATATATTTTTGGGGTTCCATATTTTTTTTATAATTATATATTTATTTACCTTATCCATAGTTATGTGATCCTGGTACTTTGGAGACGTTTTTATTACGAAGGAAAGAAAAAACCAAAATTGATTGAAAATACACTATATAAACGCAAATAAAAGTGATTGAAAATATTACAACTAAATGTTGGCATTTGTAGAATTTCGCATTTAATAGAAGTGAGTATTTGTTGAAGTTGGCATTTGTGGAATTGGACATTTGTAGAATCTGGCGTTTTAACTAAGTTGGTATTTGTAGAAGTCGGCATTTGTCGACTAACTAAACCAGCTGCTTTTACACAGGATGACATGTATGAATAACAATGCAATAGCCAATACAGTTTCCACAATTAGTATTAGCACGCATGCAACTGTATTGAACTATTCGAAATATTTAACTTCCAGAAATAATTGCTAAAAACGTGACAATATGAGTAATTAACACGTTAGGTAGGTACAACGTTTAACGCTCCACTAACTTCATCGATTCCATGGCTCTATTTTGTTATCCGGAATCGTTGTATTGTGTTCATTATAATAAGATTAGTCCGTATATATACGGGTTTAGAGGCATACGCGGTCGCTGGATTTGCAAATTGTGGTTGAGGCCATGAAAGCGTATTGTTATTAACAAAGCCATATCGGTCCGCAGGCAGAACCCTGTGGGACAACCGGATTGACTTACGATATCATTTGGATTGTTATTTAAGTAGGGACTTAGTAATATAACTAAATAAATATTTACATACGCCTCTCCTACTACAAATCATTAAGCGTGGAGTATATCTATCGAATTTCTAGAGTTGATTGATGTATCAAGAGGCGAAAGAAGCATTGTGTTTCTTAACTTTTGTTTGTTCCGTTGATTGATAGCTGAAAACGTTGCTATAAAATACTTTAGATGGAGCACGCCTATTGTGTTTTTAAAGTAGATAAATACCTATATTTCTTTACGATTAAGTTACTTTATTCAAAAGGGTTCTTTAATAATGTATACATAGGTGAAAGCTACTCCACTTTACTTGTAATTCCAACAGCTTGACTGGTTAATTTAAATTTGATTTAGTAATATTAAAACACGGAGGCCGTTATCGACTATCGTATAGTTTAAGTTTATATCATACTAGCGGCCGCCCGCGACTTCGTCTGCGTGGAAAGTTTTTTTGCTATCCCTCGGGAACAATCTTTTTTTCGGGATGAAAGGTACCCTATGTCCTTTTCGGTACCCCTGACAACGTGTATGCAAAATTTCATGATGATCGGTTCAGTAGTTGAGACGTGAAGGCGTAACAAACAAACGAACTTTCGCATTATAATATTAGTAAGGATTAAGTAAGTACCTTTTGCTGCTTGAACACGAGATAAATGAAGGATAATCCAAAAAGAAATGAAATGTTTTTAAAGCAAACTCATTCTTTTCTTTCGTTTTGGGAAACCATCAATAATAACTTGATTCGTGTACTCCAATGGTCTCCCATTAACCCCATAATTCATCTCCAAAGTTCCACCTTAACATCTGAAAATTGTTGGAAATTTCCAAAAATCAGAGCCATTTGTCATTCCCAGAGTTGATCCTCTCTCGCTCGCCCAAAGTTGGAAACAAAACTTTTTAATTTTTTGAATAAATACATTTATTGCTAATTTATTACAACGCTTTCAATATCTTGTCCTATAATAAGTTTAAAATTTAAATAAATAAATGAATGTAATAATAGTAGTTTATGAAACTGACACATAAAGAGGGGTATTAAAACACGAGTGTGTGTGTTTAAAAACCGAGCCGTAGGCGAGGTTTTTAATAGTATCACACGAGTGTTTTAATACCTAGTTATGTGCAGTTTCATACACTACTTTATTTACACTCATACATTTGGGATTGAACCTACTAAATAAAAGATCAACGTTAGAAAGAGAGAGAGAGACTTTATTTGTATTAGCAAGGTACCTACATTGTAATAAGTCAATTCCTTAGCTGCATCTAAACTAAAATATCGGGCAGAGTAAATTTTTTTTCACATTTTAAAGCAAGAATAAAAAAAACCTACAAAATTCAGTAAGTATAACAAAATGTAAAAATTGAAATCAAAACTTTATCGGAAATGCTTGGCGCGCATTCCATTAGAAAAAAAATATTGATCAGTGCATTTCAACAAACTAATCGCACTAAAGTCATCGATTACCATAGAGTACATTTTAATCATGAAAAATATGTGGGAAAATATCGTTGTTTTTTTTTAATGTTACGGCACTGCATTCTTTTTGGATTTGCCCTGTATCGTAATGAGAAAAAAAGTTGTTTTATGATGCAGTTGACTGCATTGTAATGAGTTTATTTTTTAATTTTACCTATCCACGAAAATAAAGTACGTATTTATATTACCTTTTTTGAATTCATATTTGGAACATTACGTTGTGAGTGTAGATAAATGAAAATTTCGATGTATCTCAAATACTTACAATCACATAATTACCAATAATTAGATATTATAATAGCCAGATAATGGGTTCGTTCAAGATTAAAAAAAAAACGAAATAAGGTATTTTGGAATTTTTGCATCCAATTATTTTGAGAACAAGTTTTACAACTAACTCGAAAAATATAGAATACATATCATAAAATTTCAAGAATTTCGCCAAAGCTTTAAATTTAAATACCATTAATTCCACACAATAAACTTCAAATTGCTGATTAAGTACACCTTCAGGCAATGTCGGCCTAGCTGCCCTAGAACGTCTTGCAAAAATCGGCATCCCTCTCTTTAGGGGCGTAGGAAAGGGACAACATGCTGGAGTACGAGCAACAACGACCCTTGGCGATCTGGGTCAAGTTCAAATAGCATCTGGGGTTGAATTTAATGTCTAGCTAGAGGTATCAACCTAGCTGATTTGGTCGGTTATACCACGTCAACTACATACCTACATAATAATATGTAACTATGTATATATTTTACCATTGAAAATGGTTATCAGATGCAAATCACCTGAGACGTATTTTTGACCATATCTCCAAGGATTTTGAGAGGATCGAGATGGAAATAGTACCAAAAGTTGAGGAATTTATCGAGACACGTGTGAACGTTTGAATTTTGAAATTCTACTGGTAACTTTTTTTGAAATTTTGCAAAATTCCAAAAATTCCAACAATTTTTGGGGGTGTTTGTTTACTAAATTGTAAATATTTCGAAAAAAAACTGACTTAAGAAAAAATGAAAAAAAGGGTCCTAGGGTATTAGTTTAGCTACCAAATGGCGAAATAATTTTGAAAATTTGTAAATAATTGTGACCTGTAGGTGGTCCCTTTAGATTTGGAATTCTAGAAAAACGGGTATTTCCAAACATAAAAAGTTATGTAGCTTCTATGATTAGTGACCGATCGTCATGGTAATAGTGTTAAAAGATGCAGAAGCAGACGAGAAGTGCATTCGTTGGAATTTTGAGAATCGGTTAATAATATTTCGGCTGCGTCGATAGCCACGTGTCACAATCTTAAAAATAAATAGGTACTACATAGGTAATTTTAAAAATATAATAGGATTTTGCATTTGATTTGATTTTGGCTTTTCTTAAATTTTTGTATTCATTTTCAATGCTCCGATTCTTGCGGGGACTGCAAAATCTGTGATTTTTTTTATTTTGTACCCAAAAAACCACGTAGTTGAGAGTTTCAAGAACACTTTATTGTTTAAAAAAATGAAGTAAGTCCCAATTACTCACAGAACAAAGAAAAAACATTAGGTACGTATCAAACATTCTGTGACAACCTGACAACAACCTTGTAAAGTAACATTTTGTTCAGTTGTATTTATCACCATTATTGTTGGTATATTATATACCATATGGACACATAGATGGATGGATGGATGAATGGATGGATACATGGATGGATGGATATATGGATCGATGCGACCATGCATCCATGCAATTAATGCATCCATGCGATCCTTGCATCCATGCATTCATGCATCCTTGCAACCATCTATGCATGGATCCATGCATCCACACATTATTCCATCCATTCATCCATGCTCATACCATATCTCTAAATGTACGAGTATGTTCTGCGTTTAAAATGTTTAAATATTAAAGTCCCAATAGCTGAGAGCGTGCTATGCTAAGAGAAGTAAAGCATTCCGTATTTATCATGCAATCAAAATGTTTTTATTCAATAAAACAGAAAACATGTAATTAAAATCAAAAAGTATAGTCATTCGTACTCGTAGCCACAGTATAAAGATAAAGAAGTACTACCAGTAAACCGACTCTTTTGTTGATAAACGCATGCTGCCACTGTGTAGGTATGTACGCACAGAAACTCCGTCAGGAGTCAGGGTTGGCACAACAAAAACTACTCAAATATACTACACAAAAGGTGGAATTTGTAATAACGAAAGAATAAAAATAGTCAATAAGGCCTTTTTAAGAACAACATTGTAACACACAAAACAGTAATGGCCGGTATACATTTTGATTAGTGTTTAGTGCGAGTGGCTCGTTTAGTGTTTAGTGTTTAGCAAAAACACGTTCGGACAGTCTCTGATTAGTATTAAGTGTTTAGTGCGAGCGAAGTACAGTGTTTAGAAGCGCGTTCTATTTTTTCTGCGAGTAGCTCCTCCCGCGCGTCCCGCACGTCCCGCCTTCACCCCTCACTTGCAGCTTAACACGCACTAAGCACGTCTGGACAGGACTGTTAAGTGTTTAGTTTTTATCAACAAAGCCTGTACTAAACAGCGTATGCTAAACAGTATGGGACATCACCTACTAATCACTACACACTAAACAGTGCACTAAACACTAAACACTAAGCACTTTACTAATCAAAGTGTATACCAGTCTTCACAGCAAACATGAAACCACTGATTGTTTTTTCGCGATTTCAAAGTTTGTCCCATAGTAAAAGTTGTTCAGTTTGATGGTCACTATCAAACCATGACGTGTATCCTGCTAATATTATAAATGTGAAAGTTTGTGGGTTTGGATGTTTGGATGTTTAGATGTTTGGATGTTTGTTCCTCAATCACGCAAAAACTACTAAACATATTTGGTTGAAATTTGGCACACAGATAGTAGATAGTCTGGATTAAAACAAAGGATACTTTATCCCGATATTCTCACAGGAACGGGAACCACGCGGGTGAAACCGCGGGCGGCCGCTAGTTTACAATAAAAACGGAACAAATCCTGTAAACCATTACGACGTTTTGAAATTTTGTTACGCTTCTTAAAACGTACACCCCTTTAAGTTAGAGAGCGCAAACTGGAGGAGATTGCGCTCGCCGACTCTGCCGCTCACTTCCCCGCGTACGGGGGGTACCGTTGCCCCGCGCAAGTACATGAGTCGGACAACTGTTCTGCCCTGCTAATTGCACTTGCAGTAATCGACACTTTTAGGATTTTCACTTTTTTGCAAAAATGACATCTCATGGGCTTATGCTATACATAAAAAAATAGTTTTAATGTTTTTTTTTTATTGTAACTATGTTTTTTATTTAACGCAAAACACAGTACTTGCACAAAAGTATTGCTTATGCTAACAAGATCTGCAGCAATCAGCATGTACTAAAATGTTGTGCAGTACTTGATACGTTTACTGTAGTTTCATTTAGCACATAATTCTTTGCTAGGAATAGAAACTAAAGCTAAACGCAGTATTCCATAATACTGCGTTTGAGTGCATGGAGTACAACGAAAAGCTACTATTGCGTTGCTAAGACTAAATGCAGCATTCTACAGTGCTGCATTTGCAATATATTATCACACACTATGCTACCTACGCACAGACTGAAGCCGCAAGGTACAGTGCTGCGATTCACGCTAGCAAATCAGTCATAAACGTCATTCGCGGACGGAACACGTGTGTGCCTAAGCCACGTCGTGCTCGTGGTTCTTATAGTTTCTTTATATAATGTTCTAGTGGTTTTGAGAAGTTTATTTATTTATTTAAGTATCTATAGGTAGTTCTGGTGTAGGTCGCACATTCATTTCACTATGGAGTTAGTGGCAGATAATAAGCTAGCCTTCCTAGACATTCTTATCATCAGGAATTCTGATCAAACCTTGAGCCACATTGTGTATCGAAAAGCAACACATACAGATGGTGATCTCAATGGTGAATCCCACCAGCATCCTTTACAGGTAGCTACCGTAGGAAAATCTTTGTTTCAAAGAGCACGCGGGATCTGTGACCACCAACACCTGACGGCTGAGCTTCACCATGTCAAGCACGTACTGCGAAGTAGCAAACTGCTAGTACCACGCCTCCATCACAGGAACCGTATCAAGCCAGTCACAGTAGAACGACGACCTGCCATTCTACCTTACACGAAAGTTGTCACTGACAAGATTGGAGGTATTCTGAAGCAGGCGTCTATGAAGACCTACTTCAAGCCGCCGAGCAACATAAACCAATTCTTTTGACTGTCAAGTGCAACATCCCCTTTCAAGATGCAGGCCTCTACAACCTAGATTGCGACTGTGGGCTCTCTTACATCGGGTAAACAAAGAAAAGTATAGGGATGCGCGATAAAGAACATGTAGCTGACATGAAGAATAGGCGCGTTAACAAGTCTGCAGTGTGTGAACATGCCTCAAAAGAACCCAACCATACATTAGATTTGATAAACCACAATCCTTGCCAAAAAACAAAGACTCATTCCCGGAATGCTACGCGAGGCTATTGAAATCAACAAATATCCAAATTTCAATAAAGAAGATGGTTGGAGAGTACCACCAGCTTGGGACCCCATAATTTATCAACTAAAATCCCGTCCTAAATCACACACTGCAGGATCTAAAGATACAGTACGTATAGTATTGCTTTCTCTGTGGATACAGTTAGTTCGTTTTGTAGATAGGGATCAAAGGGGAGGTCGAGACAACCTCTCTGAGTTTTCTTCCGCCAGTTATTTCTCTGAGAGTTCTTTCTCTTGTGAACTGGTGGAAAATTCAGTAGCTAGTTCTTGATTTCTAATTAACTTTAATCAATTTAATTAACACAAATCCCATCCAACTGCAGCGAGGTGTGAGACAGGGAGACGTTATTTCTCCGAAGCCGAAGTTCACAGCTGCGTTTGAGGACATCTTTAAACTCTTAGACTAGAGAGGACTCGGCACCAACATTAATGAGCAGTACCTAACACACCCTCGTTTTGCCAATGACATAGTTTTTATGGCTGAGACCTTGGAAGACCTGAAAAGAATGCTCGAAGATCTCCGTAGTGCTTTCCAAAGAGTGGGTCTCAGAATAAACATGGATAAGACGAAAATCATGTCGAATACCCATGTTGTACCCGCTCCAGTTCCTGTTGGGAACACTACTACACTTCCAAAAAATTGTTTTATTTCGTTTCTTAGCTACTTAAATATTTGAAGCCAACACTTTTAACTAGTACCATTTATAAAAATAGTACATTATTGCTAATTAAAAACGCAGTTTTGAACATGTGATAGGTAATTTTGCAGTAATAAACATAGATACTGCATTTGGTCTTAGTGATACTGTAATGTCCACAATCCCAAATGGTAGGTAAAAATGCAGTATTCCGCATTTTATTAGGATGACACCGTTAAAGTAAAACAAAAAATATGACAATAGAAAGCTTGATTTTTTTCTTTATTTTTAGGTATACTTTCAATGATTTATAACATAGACTTGTTGCCTAGATATCAAAAAATATGTTTCCCGCGTTTATCTCCAAACCGCCATTTTGCAAGTACTGCGTTTGCAATAAGGAGGGCAGTGTTAGTAATATTAAAACTGTGTCGTAGCACAACTACAAATAGGAATTGGAAATATACCTACTACAAATATAGGTAAGCAGACTGATACTGAATGCAATGATTAGCACACACGAAAATTTATGAATAGCAACACCTAAAGTAATGTAACAATAATGAAACGAAAACGTTTTGTGTGAAAAATATCAAGTGTGAAAAATATTATTGAAAACTGTAATATAATTTATAAAAATAATAGTTAAGGTATTTTGCAACTCTAAGAAACTCAAAATAAGAAAAAAAAAAACTTGCGTTCTATTTTTTTTCTTAATACTTTGTTGCCATTATTCGAAAGAAAATTCTATTATAAAATTCTTGAAGTGTTGTAAATGTTGTAATGCCAGATTAATAATAATTAACAGAGAAGTACGATTCTGCCAATACAATTTTTAATATCTACGTTTAAATGTATGTTGCCAATCACTGTGGGGGGAGGGGGCTAAGATAAGTAAAGCTTACCCTATTCATATTAATATTATTTTCTTTTGATAGAAACGGTTGCTTTGAAGTAATACCTATTGAAATGGAATTTATGAAATAAATGTAGATACTTAATCTTATTTCATTTGGCAAATTATTTCAATATTCGTTTTATAGGCTTCTTTTAATTTTTTCTTCCAGAGTCAAAGCAAAGCATAATATTTGATTTCAGATATGAAATGATTTAATCATAAAAAGACAATATTTTAAAATGAGCAGTGTTTTTATCAGTTAAACTCATAATATTATTTTTGTTCAAAGCTTTTTTTAATTATCACGATGTAAACTGGTGAGAAAATTGAATATAAGTGCGGGAGTTTGAATTTGAAGAAAAAAAACGAAAAAACGTCAAACACAAAGCAATCGACGATCCATTAATGGGAAGAGGAATCGGAAGTCAATTTAATGGAACAGCCGTTAATGCCTCGACCAGAGGACTCCGCGGTCAAAAGCACGACCTTTTAGGACACTGAAAATCTATCGATTTATTCCCTCCCAGAGAACTGTCAAGCGCGAGGGAAATTAAAGAGTTTTCACTTCGTTCGATTCGACAAGGATTCGACATAGGTACTTTACCTTCTATTTCCGAATTGCTTGAACTATAAGTACTAAGATTTTTCGCAGGTAATTTTTAATACAAATTCAAAGGAAAAAAATAGGTATCAATAATGTAGGTAGAGAAAGTAGAATGTCGAAGAAATGATAACCACTAGAATTATAACTCTAGCAGCCCCACCTAGTATGAGCACCGAAACGCGATATAATTAGCGACTTACCACGTTTAACTATCAAAAGACGATGGAATTTGACAGTTGAGTCGATAAAATGCTTTATCACGCGATATATATCGCGTTTCGGTGGTTGGTGGTCAAGCTCCCTGCTACCCTGTGGTACAACCGTTGGTATATTATTTTTTAATTTAATCCACAGGGATTATTTTTTACCGATGGACTAACTTCTGTAGTTCAACTAAAATCATTCCCTGTGGTTCATTTTAAAATCCATTTAAAGAATAGTGTGGATACGTCACTGGTGTGGATGATATTTACTGGATATTTAGGGGAAAGGGATGACATTCAAGGGTAGTCAACTCTTTAGATAAACTGTCAACTTTCTCATGCATTTCTTTTCGCGATTGGAAACTTTCCCGTAGTAACAATAACTACTAAAACGATGCAGGGTGTGTTTTGAATTTTAATTTTTGTACTGCATCCCCTTTCCCTGAAATAAAAAACAAGACACAAAAATTTCATCGTTCCAGGAACCCTAAAAGGCAGCAGATATTTTGTTCATGGAATTGGTCGTGAAAATTAAATTTAGCGGCTGCCGCCCGCCCCGCCACGTGCAGGTGCGTGGCGCGATAACTGCCTGCGTGATTAATACCTAGCGGCGGACGATTGAATACCAAAAGGATTATGTACTTTTTATACAGCAACTATACTTTTTTTTGCTTGTTACTATAAAGTGGCAGTGGGCCGGCCATATTAGCCGTAGAACTGATGGCCGCTGGGGCAGACGAGTTCTTGAGTGGAGACCGCGTATCGGCAAACGTAGTGTGGGACGCCCTCAGACAAGGTTGAGCGACGATCTTCGCAAAGTGGCTGGCAAAAACTTGATGAGTATAGCCGCGGATCGTGCTCAGTGGCGTGCACTCAGAGAGGCCTATGTTCAGCAGTGGACGATGATAGGCTGATGATGATGACGATGATAAAGTCGCAACTGGATAGTGACGTATGCCTGTGCATCGCCCGGAATGTAAGACCTTGTTTTCTTGGACCATGGCTGGGTCCTCACCGAGTAAGCCGTCTCGCGTGGCAGGACGTTTGCCGCACGGGTCTCGGGCGAGGCTGCTCGCTCGGTGTGGACTACTGTGGACCCAGCTCTTCACTGTCACACAACCACGAAATACTTAGATCTACTCGTACTTATAAAAAAACACTTTTATAGAGTTATAATTACACATTTTATATATTCTTATTTCACAATCTGCTACCGGTAGTGTTACTAATAATTAGAACTATCAACAGTTTGTGTATTCTTTTTTTTAATCTTATTTTTCTTAAAATTAGCAACCTTTAACATTAGCAAGGTGGGTTTAGCGAGGACCCATAGAAATCCTACTATAATATTAGAAACGTGAAAGTTTCTGGGTTTGGATGTTTGTTCCTCAATCACGCAAAATCTACTAAACGGATATGGTTGAAATTTGGCAAACGGATAGTAGATAGCCTACATTAAAACATAGGATACTTTTTATCTCGATATTCCTACGGGAACGGGAACCACACGGGTGAAACCGCGGGCTGCCGCTAGTATAATAATAATTTGAAGAAACATTAAAAGAAGCAAAGTACTTATAAGAGTATTTTTTGTTTTCTTTCAAGGCCTTCCTTTTCTCAGGCCTTTCTATCGTCTGGAATTCTCTAAATATTTATTAGAAGGGATTGAATTTTTCTACAGAATAGACAAAAAAATATAAGAGACACTTAACATTGCTTTTAAAAGTTTTGAGAACAACCTCAACTCTAAATTAACTATTCTCGCCACAGCTGAAACAAACTTTGTTAAGTTTTTCTCTAACAACGAAAACCTTCAAAGCTTTAGAACGATATACAAAGGGCCAATTTAGTTTCTTATAAACTTAGCATCAGTCTCTAAACTTTCCTTAAAGACTCCAAATAAAAACAAATATGCCTCATGTGAAGAACCCACCCTCTTCCAAACTTTCCCAAAGGAAAAAAGGGAATTATTCACGCCGGGAAATTCAGAATTATCCCACATAGGGGAAAGTCGGGTATTTTGGACCGCCAACTAAATTGGACCACCCTCATATTGCTTAAAGTATTCTTTTAATTTCTTTGTTAGCAACGCCTAGCGGTACGCAGCTAACTTCATTATATATCGGCCATATTGTTTTTGCTGTGACTTTGAACATGTGTGTTTTGTTTTGAAAAATCTTTTTCTGTTGTTTTTGTTGTAATTTTCAACGATTATTGCTAAGCGTGTAGTTCAGTTAAAGAGACGTATACAGTGTTTCTATTTTATAATTTGGAAGCGTAAATTAGTGTGCATTAAAAATACGTAAAAAGTTTCCCGGTATTTAAAGATTATATTTTTATTCAATTTTTTTATAGCATATTCACCCTGTTGGTTAAAATGGACCGCATAGAGTTGGCTAAAATGGACCACACAAAGATAGCAGCGTTGAATTAAAAGCCAAAAAGAATTAATGTATCAAAGACAAAATAAATAAATTATAATGATAAAAGAGACCCCAAAGTATGCTGGATACAGTGTGTGCGTTACCATAATTGGATTAAAGAATCTTGTACTCAAATCCATAACATTTGTGATGATTGTCTTAATGGAGGGGCTAACATTTTTAGATTTATGAGATTTAACTACATATTTCCTCTTTCACATTATTTGTAAGTTAGGTGTATAAGATATGATATTTTGTTAAGGTCTTTTAAGCTCGAAATCTATAGAAGCCCAATTTAGCAACCCTGTGGTTCAAATTACAAAACTAGTTGGCTAAATTGGAACAAAGCTCAGATCTCATATTTTGTTGATTTTTATTAAAACTACAAGAATCATGTTGATTAATGTGAAAGTGAAAGTGAAATATATTTTATTTAAATAAGCTCACATAATAAGCATTTTTAAATCGTCAATTCTTTTACCCTGCCACCCATTATGACGTCTTTTAACTGACAAGAAAAATGGGCGCAAAAAACTTGTCAGCTTTATCAATCAGATGGAACGATATTTACAAATATGTATATCGTTTCCAGACTTTATATTAACAAAGATTAACAAATAAATAACATTATTGAATTAGCTCATTTCTTAATGAGTTTCAAATTTCTTAATCAATTTACAGATTTTAAGCTAAATTCAAAGTTTGAACTTGTTATTCAGTCTAGGCTGCTACAATAAATAAAAATAAAAGAAAAACATACAATTCAATATGCATTAAGATAGGTAGTCAGAAGCAGACCCATTCCCACTGGCAGCACCAGTTCCCGAACATGACGCATGAACCAGCCATCTCTTCGCTCAACCATATTTGAGCCTCATACGACACCACCGCAGAAATGATTAAAGAGAGCATGACATACTAAGACTACCTATGTTAAGGCATCGAATTGAAAATTTATATCCAAAAGCTTTTCATAGGTCTTTCACTAAACTACTGACTATAGAAAGTAAAAATATTGCAATTAAATAAATCAAAACAAGGTAAGCTATTAAGAATTATATTTTTTGAGTAAGAAGTGCCATACATACAGACAATATAAAACAGATCTTTTATATACGAGTTATACGACGCCCTTAATACAAGCAGACAGAAGCAGACCCATTCCCACTGGCAGCACCCGTTCACGAGCATGACGCATGAACCAGCCATCGCTTCGCTCAACCATATTTGAGGGAACGTAACGACCCGCCTCACACGACACCACCGCAGAAATGTTTGAAGTGAGCATGACATACTAAAGCATACTAATGCTTAATAAATGCAAAGCCTAATAGTTTCTGTTTCATTTTATACGATAGACATTTGTAAAAGTGCAAAAAATATGTATATAAAATGCGTTTGAAAAAAATTGGTCCAAATTACCAGACTTTCCCCTATTCAACAAGGGTAAGTACTGCTTCGGCTGGCGTGATATATTTCTTCACTCCTCTGAGATATTTGTCAGAACTTTTTGAAATTCCTGAAAGTGCATAATATGGTAAGGGATTCAAATAATTGCCTTTGGTCCTTTCTTTACTCATGTGATTCTGGATACACTACAGAAACACTGTCGTGTTCGTTATAGAGAAAAATTTGTAGCCGACTAAACTGGCTTTAGCCACAGTTTCTCAAAAGCAATCAAAGTGAGTTGGAGCATAAATCGCAATCGCCGGCCGTTCATTGCTCCAGCGACTGCGGATTATCCGACTCGATTAAGCATCTCAAAAACTTTTTATCGAGATAACTAGTTGCAGCTGCGTTTCTGTTTTGTTTTCGGAAGCTGTTGATCTTCATAATTGTCACGCTTCCAGAAGGTTTGTGAACTACCAACGAATCTGAAATAGAATAGAAACAAAATCGTTATATTTCAACCAATTTACACAAAACCTTGACAAATTATAATCATAAACCTTCCTCATTAATCACTCTATCTTTTATAAAAACCGCATGAAGGTCCGTGCAGTAGTTATCAAGTTTATCGCGAACAGACAAACAGACGCGGTGGAGGACTTGGTTTTATAATATGTAGTGATGTTGGCTCCTTACCTCTTCTCTAATGTTGACACACACGAGCAACTTTTGTCTCCGCAACAATTTTTTCTCTCACATCAAGTCTACGGGTTTATATGAAAATGCGCACACGTAGCAACGCGACAGTCGGCAATTTTTCATACAAACCACGTGAGAGACAATTAGTTAAGGAGACAAAAGTTGCTCGTGGGCGCTATCGCGACAGAACGTAACGCAATGATGTCAAATCTTATCGAACAAAAGTTTTCCTTTTAATAATGTTCTTTTTAAACGGAATCGCCAAATAAAACTACTTAAATATTACATTACGAACCTGCCCACAAATTGAGGAGAGAGAGAGGGGGGAGGAGAACAAACGGACATCCGGACAGACATACTTAATTCTCGCATGGTCAATAATAATTTATTTATGATCAAACGTAAGCGTATTTACTATCTATTATTGGGGTAGAAGTTCAAACATCTTTGAAAGAAGGTAAACAAAAGTAGGCAATGTTGAGAAGATAGAATATAACATCTTTATTTGACAACTACAGACACAAAACAGTGTATAAAACCTTGATAAAACCAGTGAAACTTAAATGACCTAAAATTATCATGCATCTTACATTAATAGATATTAAGAATGTGTACTGTGCTAGTAGTGAAAACACGGCATCATTAAAAAATTTTTTTTTAGTTCATGACTTAGTCCTCTAGAGGGCGCCCTATTCGATTTAATGTAAGATCAAGATAAAGATAATTTATTTGCATAAAATATGGTAGGTACATTGAGATCTTAACATACTAGATATAGTTCCACATATTTTGCCAAATCTAATGGCGTGCAAATGTATGTTCATTAGATTATTTCTTACAAAAAATATTTTATATTAAGCTCCATTGCAAAGACGGTAAAATATATTTAATCTATAAAATGTCAAAATGGTTACATAAATAAATTGAATTTAGGTATTTAATATTGTCAAGTTTTATCATTTAAAAAATCATTAATAGTATAAAAACATTTATCCATTAGCCATTTCGTCAGATTAATTCTAAACAGGTTAAAGTTTTGTTCACGAATGGATTTTGGGATCTTATTGTATAGTTTAATAGTCATAAAGTAACAATTTTTATGATAAAGTTTCGAGTTTGAAGCAGGCACTAATAATTTTGTAGGATCTCTGGACACATGCTTTTTGTATTCCTTTGCCTTTTTAAATATCTCTGGAGTCTGGATGCTTTCTTACAAATAGCCCAGACTCTAGGATGAACAAGGAAGGTAACGTTAACAACTTTAACTTTTTGAATAGAGGTCTGCATAAATCCATTGGGTGAGCTTTGCAAATAGCTCGTACACATTTTTTTGTGTTATAAAAGCCTTATTGAATATTGGTGAGCTACCCCATTCCCATAAAATGACTCCGTAACGCAGTACTGAAACTACGTAACCATGATAAGCTATATTAGGGCTGTTTTTTCACCTGAAGTTTGCGTATCATTTTAAGTGCATAAACGAATCTATTCAACTTTTTGCACAACTTACTTATATGTCCCTTCCAGTTACAATTACTATCCAATGTAATGCCTAAGAAATTAATTTCATTTATGTCTTCAACTACGTCATTGTCTGTTTTAATATTAATTTTATGTCTTGTGTTTTTATAATTATTGAATTGTAGTATTTTCGTTTTCGATATATTTAATGTCAAGTAGTTTTTAGTCATCCATTCTTTAAATAAGTCAATTTGTTAATCTTATGTTATGTATTGTCATGGTAACGTCACACATAGCCTATGTTCATTGGACAATTAAAACGCTTCTAACGATACCTCATTTGTCAAATTATGATGAGTAGTTTAGAAGATACATACATTCATACATACATGTCAAATCATATACCCTCCGTTTTGGCTTTGCCGTAGTCGGGTAAAAAGGTCACAGCTCAGCGTTGTAATACCTATTTGCTTTTTGAGTTGTATTTGCGAGTAAACGCCTACACGGGCGCGAAAGACCCCTTGAGCGCAGTCGAGCGTCGCTGCGGCGCATTGTGCCGTGGAACGCGATAGAATGCACTCTGTCTGTATTTGTCAAGCATAAGAATAGTGAGAATACTAAGAAGAAAAGGCAAAAATATTGAATTAAATTTGTCATTTTTCATTTTTGGTGGTCATTTTTTTAAAAGCACAACTCAGTATTCACAATTACTCAGATTCATGTAGGTAAATCTGATTACAATGAACTCATGATTTTGTGGTTTGTTAATGTTTTAACACGACGATTTCGAAAGAGTGAAGGATTTTTCTTAATCAAATAGCCTTCAGCCCCATCTGTAGAAGGCAAAAAAATCAAGAATCCCTCAACCAAAGATTTCCTTCGGTAGGATTGTTACTTGCGTTCCTAAAATGGGTTTACGAAGTGGAACCACCTGGATTTTTCAAGCAGGTGGCGGGGAGGGGGGAATTCTGCGTCTGCCTTAACGAAGTCCGAGATTATTAACTGCCAAGTTTAGATATAAGTATATAGTATCATTTTCGGATAAATCAATGACGTAGAATTAATTTCTGGTATAAAATATGCAATTTATTAAGTAAGAAGTTTCTTAAAAATTACACAGTAACTAATATTTTCAACCACCTAATTTTTTTTTACTTTAAGTCACCGTAAGCATGAAACTGACCAATACATCTCTCGAGATTGGGCTGAAGGCCGAAACTTCAAACAAACTACAAAAATCTTGGTGGCTCCACTTTTTATATCCATCCTTGGGTCCTAAGGACCAATCCTACCAAAAGAACACGGCGAAAAAATACGGCGTTTTGTGATCTCTGGTTCACAAAACGCCGTATTTTTCACCCTACAGACGCCACTACAGGGCCACGTGTTCATTCAGTTATAATGTTATACTTACTAGAGACAAAAGTCAATCGCCTTACGTTGTTTTTTTTCTTATTTATTAATATTCGATCTTGAATATTTATTTACAATCATAAAACACTAATTTAATATCATTCTTCATTATTTTTTCTTATTTTTAGGGTTCCGTACCCAAAGGGTAAAAACGGGACCCTATTACTAAGACTCCGCTGTCCTTTTGTCTGTCTGTCACCAGGGGGCTAATTGTCTAATTTAAAAATCTATCGCAATCGCTTTCATTTGACAGTTGGATGCGACACATTGCTGCATTTCCTTGGTAAGTTTTTATTTGTGTCAAAAAGAAGCTTCAATGTGTTTCATCCTGAAAGCGATTGCGATAGATTTTGAAATTAGACAATAGAAAGGCAACAAATACTAAAAACAGAATAAAATAAATATTTAAGGGAGGCTCCCATACAACAAACGTGTTTTTTTGCCGTTTTTTGGTACGGAACCCTTCGTGCGTGAGTCCGACTCGCACTTGGCTGGTTTATATTTATTTTATTTCCTTATAGTTTATTTCCTACATGCGACCTCATTTCGTCCATACTCTTTATTTAGAATTATCGACCTTCTTTTTCAATTGTTTAAAAATCTTTGGTACGTAGGTATAATCTGTGTATTTTATTTTTTATACATTTTAATCCCTATACGACAACACTGTTAAAGTTAGTATACCTAACCTAGGGTATATTAACTTTATGGTATTATATCTATCATTTTCTCACATATCAATCTGACAAGTCTCATCCTTGTCTCTTGTCTTTTTCTTTTTTTTTAATTATTTCAAAAGGTGGTGTCATGTCAGAAATTAAAAAAGCACTTTGTCTCACGCTTGCAGCAATAATCGATTTTACTTCTTGTTTTTACGTGCCAAAAGCGCCCTTTTCGTGCTGGAGAGAAGGAAATAGAGTTTCATCACTAATTTGAGTAACAAAAAAGATAAAAGTGCTGCGTTTTCACTACTATAATAATAAAATAATGCCTTGTTAAGTCTTCTTCTTATTTTTAGTTTGGTAATCTACTCTCCTCTTGGAAGTAATTTTGCTAGTGTCAAGTGTTGAATAGTTCAGTGGTCGCTGTGTTTTAGTTTACATTAGAATGCGGGTGCATTGCATTCCAATGCTGCTTGGAGCATTTGGCACCAAGACAGTTTACTCGGTCAGTTCTGCCGAGGTAGCCACCGCTACAATAAAAGTCTCAGCATCACACAACCAAGATCGCGCCTTTATTGTTCAGTTGCTTAGACACTTGTTCCACAAAACTGCACCAATTTTAAGACACAACAAATAATTAAAATAGACACCGAACCTAACTCGACAAAATGGCGCCAAAAAGTCTTGTAGGTGGGTGTAGCTTTATGGAAAAGTGTTTCGCTGTTGGAAAGCCGCTGTCGGAGCTGAAAACAGCTGCGCTATCGAATGCCGGAGATGTTTAAGCCTGCCACTGGCTTTACTTGCCAGAAGTTTGCGACACGGCGACGTAATGGGAAAAATGGTCTGCGCTTTGAGATAGCTTTAAACTTCTGTGCGAGACAGGATAGCTATTAAAATATGTCCTGCTAAAAACGTGATAGAAAGTGACAGATAAACTTTGTGAAGTGCACTTAAGTTACCTTTTTATGATCTTGCTATCTTCAAGGTAAAGGGAATAGAAGAGTTTTATTTATGAGTGTATTATTTGGAGACGGCCAAATTAAAATCGTAGTTATTTTATTTTATTTTATTTCGATAGATACTGTAATCGAATATTAAATTCCTCCTACCTCTTTGGCAAAGATATTATGAACCTAAACGTTGTTTTTCTATTTTGTAATTTCATACCCATTACTAAAATATCCCACATGTTCAGACTAGATACCTATTCTCATGTAAACTGAAGTAAATTTCCTAATTTATTACTGTTGTTTGTTACTTCCAAATCTAGTATTCTTTACATTGCCTGACAGACACCTCAAAGGTCATAAGGTCGACAGTTCATTACGGATCTGTAGTCTGTCGTTAAGTCGTTATTGAGTGCGAATAACAAAAGTGCAAACAGTTGGAGCCAATCTCGAGACGTCACGTCGCTGGCCAGCGCAAACAAACTTTATCACCCCCATATTACAACTACTTGCCAGTAACTAAGCAATTACTTCACGGGAAGAATATTGCTAGTTGTTTTCTTTCATCAGAGAAAACGAATTATTTCAAAAGGACAACTTTTGAGGAAGGAAGCACTACTGGTTTTCTGACTGCTTATCTAACAGTCTGTCAAAACCCTTTTTCTCAGAAATGTATGGAGATAATCAAGGTGAAGTTTGTATCAAATAATAAGGTCTACTACCCTGAAGATAAGATCTTCTCTAAGTGAATGCAAAAAAACTTTGCAATTTTTGCTGCATTTCACAAGCCAATGAAACCACTGCACTGGTATTATGTACTTTATTTCACGTACCTACGATTATTACACACTTTATCTAAAAATACTAAAATAATTTTACGAACTCAAGTGAAAATATTAAATAGAACGCTTTGAAGCAGTAAAAGTGGGCATACACTTTTTCATTTCCAACTGTAACGGTGCTAAAATCCGTGTAGAAAATAAAAATGGCTGCGGGCGGACGGCCGGCCGGAAATGAATCGGCGACTGCACAAACACCACTCCGCGCCCGACAGACTGTAACGAGGGCTTTAGGGATCTCTGCTAAGTTTTAAATCTGTTTTTTTGGAGATTGTACTATTGTGCTTGTAGGTTATATTATTTGATATTTAGGTACACTTGGTTCTAAAACAAAACAAAGACTGGAAAAGATTTTAAATTGTCTTAAACTAAACAATGGCTAAGTTTGTGTTGACATCGAGCATCTTGTGACTTCTGTTACAGCTGCATAACGGGTGTAAAAAGACCCTCAACGAAGCCGAAGTCCACGCATTTCGCTTATCATCAGAATAATTTCTGTCTTTTAGACTATACCTGGGAAACCAATAGCTACGAAGTTATTGAAGGTCAAAGTCCAAAGTAAAAAAAAACATAATTTTTATGAACTCTTATTTTATTCGTTATTTCTTAATTTTGTCTATAGAAGCATTTTCAAAATTTTAAGTATTTCGTAACAAACAATGACTTCAAAACCTTATCATATCACTCAATGTATCTCATGAGCACGCACGCACAAAAACGCTACTTTTCAACTCGGCCGCACGCAGCTGTGTAGCATATAATCGTAGGCGTGTTCTGTTGTACGCGTTACATTGCGTGGTAGGTATAATGTATGCAATGCTTTTTAACACCAAAATTTAAAAACGTTTCTCAGCATTAATTGAACAGAAATGGTTCTGATGATGGGCAGAATACGTAGAGGGAGGGTCTTGTCACACCCGGTATATACTAGCTTTTATAAGCCTACTAGCGGCCGCCCGCGGTTTCACCCGCATGGTTCCTATTCCCGTGGGAATATCGGGATAAAAAGTATCCTATGTTTTAATCTAGGCTATTTACTATCTGTGTGCCAAATTCCAACCAAATCCATTCAGTAGTTTTTGCGTGATTGAGGAACAAACATCCAAACATCTAAACATCCAAACATCCAAACCCACAAACTTTCACATTTATAATATTAGTAGGATCTATCAAGTAGCTACGAACATTCCAATAAAACACCTAAGTTTTTTCCTGTAATTTATGTATGTAAGTAAGTATAAAGCGTAGAAAATAAGTGTGCGATCCATAAATTAGCGAAACATTGTTGTTTACATGTAATTTGTCAACGCACCATGAGCATTTCCACAGAATAACTAATGCATTTTTTCGTACATGTTTTTACATTTATACGAAAAAGGGTTTTCCTATAGGCACCCGTAATAAACGGACCCACATAAAATCGATAGGAACACACAAACACTACTTCAGCCGGTTGTCCGGGCGCCTGAGGGTTCCGCGAGTGCCTCAATTACGTCATCTGACATCTCGTGCGATCTCTAAACTTGACAAGCTTTTATTCACCACTTTATTACTCAGCACATCATAAAGTCAGCGTGTTTTAGATAAAAGCTCTTTACTCTAAAATGCTTGTTTGTAATATGGTCATTATTTTGACAACCTTCTTTGAACAAAGTCGAGGTTGCCGCGCTCCTCCGGTGGCGACGCAACAAAGTTGTATGGGATTTCATTAATGTCGAGTTTTAGCCACCAGCAATTTTCTTTGAGAATCCATTATTGTCGAGTTTTGTTTCAAACATAGTTAGGTGAAAAAAGTACATTGTACGTACAACCCGCGCAGATATAGAATGGGATTAAAAATAGCGTCGTTCATATTCACTTCTCGCTCGCACATTAAACGCCACACCCATCGCTCTCTCAGTCACAGTCGTTGTGGTAAGCGCCGTGGGCCGCTATTTTCAATCCCATGCATTCTTTATTTGCGCGGGTGTTGTAGATGATGTTTTTGTACTTTTTTTTTACATTTTTACTTTTTTCCTTTTTGCCATTTTTTATAATTTTACTTTTTTGACTTTCTTGCCTTTTAACTTTTCTGACATTTTAATCATTTTTGTCATTTTTACCATTTTGTCATTTTTGACATTTTTAAGTAACACTGTTGGCCACGCTATGATGGCCTCAAGCTGAGCTTAACTACGCTCTCGGCCTTCAAGCTTGGTCATCATTGCAGCCCTTGCTGTCCGCGCTATAAAGGCCTCGATCTCCGGTCTCGGCCTTTATTCCAGCTTGGCCATCAAGGGATGCAATGTTGACCGCGCTGTGACGGCCTGGACCTGCGCTTAGCTACGCTATCGGCCATCATCATCGCGCTGCCATCAATGCAGTCATTATTGACCGCGTTAGTAATGTACTTTTGATTAACTTTCGAAAACAATTACTGTCAATTGTTTTGTTGCACTAGGAACTCCTTGGGAACTGCTAAATCCTTACTAATATTATAAATGCGAAAGTCCGTTTGTTTGTTTGTTTGTTTGTTAAGCCTTCACGTCTTAACTACTGAACCGATCATCATGAAATTTTACACACACGTTGTCAGGGGTACAGAGAAGGACATAGGGTACCTTTCATCCTGAAAAAAGGAACTGTTCCCGAGGGATAGAAAAAATACTATCCACGCAGACGAAGTCGCGGGCGGAAGCTAGTATTGAATATAACCCAAAACCCAATCTGTCCTAATATTGCCAGTAGATAGATCTTATGTCTATGTGTGCACTAAACTCGCGATTTATTCTAAGCGGCTGATAATTTGTGATCATGATCCTACAAAGTGATATGATAAAAAAACCTGAAAACAAAAACATCTTAAAAATTAAATACCTCTAAAAAGCAAGAAATAATATTCGAATCATTCGTTACATATATCAATATTAATAAAACACGTCTATTGAAGTCGGGTGGGGCTGGAGGACAACTTCATTTTTTTCTAAAAGCCCCACCCGACTTCATTAGACGTGTTTTATTAATATTGATATATGTAACGAATGATTCGAATATTATTTCTTGCTTTTTAGAGGTATTTAATTTTTAAGCTGTTTTTGTTTTCAGGTTTTTTGAAGGCGGTTTTTCTTTTTTTTAAAAAGCTTTTTTATTTTCAACTTTTTAGTGGTAGGTATGTAAGCGCAGCGTGTAAATATTTTTTAACTTTATATTATAACATTTTCAATGGTAAAATGCCCAGAACTCAATTTCCAAATTTACGCTGTTTGTTATTGAGGAGTTCCGTTGTGTCTTCGTAGTCCAAGTCTAGTCCAGAACGTTGCATCGCAAACCATGATTTGGTTTGTTTTGGATTGCCATAAACTTACCAAAACCTAAATCACTTTACATATACTATTTGACTTTGAGGAGTTCCCTTGTGTATCTTCGAAGTTCGAAGTTCAATAACGATGAAATTAAATTGTGACCACTCTTGAAGTATACCCTTTCAAATAAAAAAAGAATCATCTAAATCGGTTCATAAACAAAGATGTTATGTCCGAAATTCTATAAAAACTCGTGCGATGGCGAGCTAAATAAATGATATTTTTCAGGATTATGAGAAAACTACTGGCCAGATCTCTGAAAAAATTTTATGGGACCACACACGAACTATGTTCTTTGAGATAAAAAAAGAATTGTACAAATCGGGTAACAACTGACGAAGCTATGTTAAAACATACATAAAAAAAAAAAACCGTCGACTTGAGAACCTCCTCCTTTTTTTGAAGTCGGTTAAAAATGGAGGTTTTCAAGCATCTCTGAAAGACTTAGACGATTCAAAAATACTTTTTGAAGTGAATTTGAATTAAGTATATTATTTTTATTTTTTAGTTCTTCGTTAATTTCGTGAGATTTAAACTTTCGATTGTTTAGTTTAACTCAACGAAATTATCTCGGAACTCGGAACAAAAGTGTTCAATGTCGTTGAAAATCATACGCTTCTAATATTAATTCAGATTCGAGTTTGGAGTAAAGTTTTAGTTGTGATGACGCAACTTTATTGCCTGTAACACTAGCGTTTCTGTATTCCTATCTTTGTCGGTTTTAGCCTCATAGCTCAGCTCAAGCTCAGCTCCTTCAATGTTTATGACCATTCGACTTGATTGTTTTATTATTATTTAGCTTTATTTTGTCCCTTTCATTTGGATTTTTATTTTATACATTTTTAATATCTTGTGTACTTATTTATTTGGTTCCCTATTTACAATACAATTTTAAGCCATAATAATAATATGTCATAGAATACTTTGATTTAGCCGAATGATTTTACGCATTATTATTATAAATTAGGCGCATAACAGCTTATGCATACTTTTATTGAGCATAACTACTTCAAGTATACCTAATAATGTTTAAAAGTAACATTCTAAAGCATAAATACACGTATAATGATATCATATTTTTATTAGACATACCTTCACCGTTAAAGTGCGGAATACAGTGAGTGGGTGTGGGTGGGTTCAGGAAAAGACTTCTACTGAAAGAAAATTTTACAAGAACGTCGTTTCTGGGGCTTTGCCGGCCGTTACTGCAGCGGTACGCTCGCTCCGCTCGCTCGACTCGTGCATTTTTGGTCACAGATCTAACCTAATGAACTCTTCGGAAGTGGGAGGACCCACACGTCCTCCCACTTTTGTGTCTACCCCCTTATGATAACACTATTTTGAACGAAAATAAAACAACATACGTAAAAATATTTATTTTTATTGTTTTTGATCTTTATGTCCAAAAAATATTAGGCAAATAGACAATATGCCTAATAAAATTATGCTATAACAAATTAGCCCAAATAATAAGTATGCCAAGCCAATATAAATAGTTATGCAAAAAAAAAAACAATTATGGCAAAGAATTATTATGATAAAAATATGCCAAATTTGCTAAGCCAAAGCAAATTAGGAATAAAAATATTATGGAAAAAAGGGATCCCTATTTATTTGTTAGTAATGTAAGTTTTTGTGCTTAAAATAACGTTAGTATTTATTAGGTGTTAGGGCCGCCTTTTGCGGTGAAAACCTCCAGGTGGCTCTAATTATTGCCTGTCCGGGCCATGAGTATGACTTAATTAAGTCTTCATAAAATATTAATGTTTCGTAATACCGCATTTTCGTGTACCTAGGATCTTTATATAAAAATGTTCAGGTGCAACAGAAAATACCTGTATTTTCTCTTTACCGAGCATTCCGAAAGGTCAAAGAAATATTACGAAAAATTTTCATTACAAAATTGCAACCCAAGCAATTTATTTTGAAGAGAAATTCATGCAGTTTTTTAAGAGACTTGTCCTTACAAAGGAAATATTTAGGTACATAACTTTTATTTAAACTTTATTGCAAACAGAGCAAATGGCGGACTTAAAGCCTTAAGGCATTCTCTTCCAGTCAACCGGTAAGGGTGTTTAGGAAAGAAATCGTGGCGGCAATATTAATATAAAATAAAAATATGTAGTAAAATACCAATACATACATAAATATTATGAATATATAATACAATATAATACATATATATACACATAATATATACATATAAGAATGTACAGCACAAATGTCAGATATGACAAGCTAAAGTGTAGAACTCATGTAATGTTCACGAACCAATCTCTTGAACACGAACTTGCTAGGGGCGCTTCGAACATTCACGGGTAAAGCGTTCCAAAGTCGTATAGCGGAAAGGGAGAAAGAGTAGGAGACGAAACCAGAAGAATGGGCAGGAATTTTCAAACAAAGATTGCTACTTGAGCGAAGGTCACGTTGATGAGAATCACCCAGAAACTGAAATCTAGATTTCAAGTATTCTGGGGTATGTGGATCGAATAAGATGTTAAAAAGCGCACATACAACCCTCAGGTTCCTGCGCTCACGGATAGGAAGCCATTTCAGTTGCTGACGATAGTGAGAAATATGGTCGTATTTACGTAATCCATATATGAAACGAATACAATTATTAAGAAGTCGATCCAATTTGTCAAGAAGGTTTTCATTAAGGTCAGAGCTGCAAACATCAGCGTAGTCAATAATAGGTAAAACCAAAGCCTGTATGAGCGCAATCTTGGTGCTGGATGGAAGAAAGTACTTAAACCTGTAAAGATACCTAAGCGCATTTGTCACCTTTTGGGATACATGGTAAATGTGCTCCCTCCATGAGAGACACGCATCTATTGTCAATCCAAGGTCCTTCACTTGATGCGAGTATGGTATAACATCGCTGTTATAATAATAATAATAATAATAAATAATAAAATACACTTTATTGCACACAAAAAGAAAAAGAATTACAGAAAGAAGGACAGTTACAGAGAAAAAGCATACAAGAGGCGGCCTTATTGCTAAGCAGCAATCTCTTCCAGGCAACCCTTGGGTGAAAAATAAATAAAGATAGGACTAAAAGGGGAGTGGGGTGCAATTATGAAAGGAATAGGTAGTGTATTAGAAAATAAATATATCTACAGATAAATACAAATAAAACTGAAGGAGAATTACATAAATAGTCAGTCAGAATAAGAAGAAAGGAAATAACTTCTAACTCTATCTCGGAAGGAACTAAGAGTCTGAGCTTTCCTGATAGGTTCTGGTAAGGAATTCCATAAGCGGACAGCATGGACAGTAAAGGAATAAGAAAAGAAATCGGTGGAGTGTTGAGGAAATGCAAGGGTAAGATTTGAAGAAGATCGTAGTTTACATTGCGAGGACGAAGAGAGATAGGAGAAACAGGCTTTAAGGTAAGGTGGTGAGGTTGGAAGGAAAAGTATGGAGTAAAGGAGCGTAAGAGTGTGTAAGTCCCTGCGCCGGCGAATAGGGAGCCAGTTCAATTTAGAACGGAAGTGAGAGACATGGTCAAATTTGCGAAGATTAAAAATGAACCTTATACAGACATTCTGTAGTCGCTCAAGTTTGTCAAGAAGTTGCTCTGAAAGATCAGTGTAACAGACATCAGCGTAGTCGATAATAGACAGCAGTAGAGATTGCGCCAGAGTAATTTTAGTGCTGGTTGGCAAGAAATTTCGAAGTCGGTTGAGCGATCCATAAGCAGCAAATACCTTTTTTCTTACTGACTCTATCTGTGGTCTCCATGACAGATGCTGGTCAAAGACAACACCAAGATTCTTAACAGATTTCGAGTACGGGATTGTAGTGCCATCAAAGGTGACCAAAGGAAGCTCATCAAAATCGATCTTCGAAACGTAGTAAGGATTGCCTATAATTATGCATTGAGTCTTAGCTGGATTAACAATTAAACCAAAGGATTTACTCCAGCTACTGATTAGTGCAAGATCCGAGTTGGTAACAGCTACTGCATGTGAAAGTTCTGATAAAGGTGCCTGTGTGTATATTTGCAAATCATCCGCATAGAGGTGATAGGAACTTGAAATAGAATCTGAGATTGAATTTATAAAAATTGAAAAAAGGAGTGGAGATAAGACGCCACCCTGAGGAACGCCGGCACAGATATCGCTCCACCCAGAGAAAGAATCTCCAATGCGGATGCGCTGCCGTCGCCCTAGCAGGTAACTTTGAAACCAATCAATTGCAGCTGGAGATATGTTCAGAGAACGTAACACACCAAGAAGGATGTCAAAATCCACGGAGTTAAATGCATTACTAAAATCTAATAATGTCAGTAGTGTGAGTTGTCGTTTATCCATCCCCTGGCGTATGTCGTCCGCTATCTTAATTAACGCTGTAGAGGTGCTGTGGCCTTTGCGGAAACCAGACTGAAGAGGATTGAGGAGATGGTTTATATTGAGATAGTCCGTAAGCTGTATGTGAATAAGTTTTTCCAGGACTTTGGAAAGGAAAGGAAGGATAGAAATTGGACGGAAATCAGCAAACAAGGTAGGTTTCGACTTTTTGGGAAGAGGAATAACATTCGCGTCCTTCCAGGAATCAGGAAAGGTACCAGTTGTAATTGAAGTATTAAGGATATGGGTTATAATAGGAGTAAGGATGTCAAGGATGGGAAGGATCATTTTACGGCTAATGGAATCAGCACCAACAGCAGAGGAACTAATGGACAGAATTGTTCTCTTTACATCACAGTCTGCAAATTGATTAAAAATAAAAGGAGCAGAATCTTGGGTTGGCAAGGTTGAAAGATATTTCAAGGTATTGGCTTTTAAGTTGCCATCTATAGGAATCGTCGTGGTGAAATGACTGTTAAGTTGGTTGAGATCGATATTATTATCGGGATTGCTTGACTGAGATTTGCCAACACCAAGAGTTTTCAGAAACTTCCAAACTTTCGCAGGATCTTCTTCACCTTCAATGGATTTATGTATATGGCGTCTTATAGAGTCCCTAATCACAGTGTTACACCGATTTCTAGCGCGATGGTATCGTGACTCATTACCTTCCGAAGAATCGAGTTTGAATTTAGCTTTCGTACTGTTCTTTTTTGCCATTAGCGTCCGTATCTCATCTGTCAACCAGGGTGCCGGAAGATGTTTCATTTTCACCGGACGGACAGGAGCGTGCACATCAAATAACTCAGTAAGAGATTTGTTAAAAAAATCAACTTGCTCGTCCACGGAATTGGATGAAAAAATTGGCGACCAGTCAATGTTGGCAGCATCTTCTTGTAAACGGTCTTGATCGATACTATTAAAGCTACGCTGAAGCTGCACGGTTGGTTTTTGTTTAGGAGGACGGAGCCGGTAGGACAGATACACCAGATCGTGGTAAGAGAATGCGTCAGCAGAAAGTTGACCGTGCTTAACAGCTAAAGATGGCGACGAGACAATCATAAGGTCTAGAAGGGAGGGAGTGCAGTTGGGGAAGTGATGGGTTTCCTCCAAGGGTAAAATATGTAAATTAGAAGAATTCACTAAAGAATGTAACTTTTTGGCACGGATATCGTCTTTAATTAGACAGGTATTGAAGTCACCCATAATTATGGTTTGAGAATATAAAGGAACGAAATTTTCTAAGAGTTGCTCGAAAGACTCAAAATAGTCAACTCGGATAATTTAATTTTACAACGTCATCCATATTTAATCGCAATAACTGACGAGAGCTGCCAACAATTATAGCTTGACATTTACCTGCATTTACGGAAATACCATAGTTAGACGACCATTGAGAAATCCTTTCGAGATCGCGGTTGAGTGATGTAATGGTATCGTTTAGACCGTGAGCATCACTTTGGGCGTATAATTGCAAGTCATCAGCATACAGATGGAAAGAAGAGGTAGTCAACAGTGAGAGTATTAATAAATAAGGAGAAGAGAAGGGAGAATATAGGGGTCGAAAAACAACCCTCTCTCTAAAAACATGATTAGTATGGGAAAGTAATTTTATGTGTTGTTTGTTGACCCATTTTCCTTTCGAAAAAAATATTATAGTTGCATTAAGGGATTAAATGGACTAAAAGAGGTGTATAATAATTTAAAATATAGGCATACTGAAAAATTTGGTCTAGGTCTGGCTGGTGCCATCTAAGTTTAACTTACGTAATGTTAAAATAGATGAAACCCTGAAATTTTAAACAATGTAAAAAATAATCATCAAAATAAAAATATTTTAAATGCCTTATACATCTCCCTAGTACAGTCTGTTATAATCTACTGCATCTCCATATGGGGAGGTGCTTTTAAAACTAACTTTATGGAAGTAGAAAGAGCTCAAAGAGCTCTAATTAAAGTTATGTACTTTAAAAAGAAGCGTTTCTCGACAGAAGATTTATATTGTGAATGTAACCTTTTATCAGTTCGTAAATTATATGTTCTACAAGTTGTTTTAAAAATTCAGAAATCTATAAATTGTATTCCGAGTAATGCAAGCAAAAGAAGGAAAGACAATGTGATGAAAGTTCCAGTAACAAAATCCGTTTTTGCTAAAAAACAATTTCAAAGTAATTCTGCAACTATATATAATAGAGTAAATAAAGTACTGGATATTTTGACAAAACCTTACCACAAGTGTAAAAGTATTCTAAAAAATTGGTTAATAAGCCTTACATATGAAGAGACAGAGCTTTTACAGTCTACGTAATAGCACAATCATACATACACATACTCACATACGCACACACACACACACACACACACACACACACACACCACACACACACACACCACACACACACACACCCACTCAATTACGCACACACATAATATTTAATGTTATTTTATCATAGGTATAAAGTAAAAGTATGATTGGAGGAGCGGATATTCCTGGCACAAGTATCTTTATACTTAAAAGGTTTATCCAACACATTGTTTAATTTTACATACCTTGTGAAGAAATAAATATATTTTGATTTTGATTTTTTTTTGATTTTGAAATTATTTCGCAATCATAATAAACGGCTTCACACATTTTAAATAAACTCATGGAACCCCCATTTCAATTTTAATCTCTCCATAACAGCATTTGAGAATTGAAATTGAAACTCTGGCCTTTCGTCAAGCCTAATTTGAATTATCACTCTTGTTGTACTAATTAAACTGCTACAAAAGTTAAATACTCCGGTAACACGCATAAGAATAAAATGGAACGCGCTCTCTGAGTGAAAGCTGTCAAATTTTACGCGCGCTTTCTACGCCGTCGTTCTGTGTGACATGCAGGAAAATTGCCAATCGACATATCGGAATGAATTTTAAATGGTATTGTCGATGAAATCGGCAGGTGTAAAACGGGATTGATGAAATAGCCAATTTTCACTTTCAAAATTGAATTATAAAGTGAAATTTTATTGAGTTTTATTAACACAGTTGATTCATGAGTTTAGAATGATACCTAAACGTAGTTTAAATCGCATCACTTTACGTTCAGACATTTTCAGTTAATAGGGTCAGGGTTTGGGGCGCTTGAGTTTTAAGGCTTCGGTAAACAGAACGCGTAATTAGCGCGCGACAGAGCGCTAACCTGACGTCGCGCTATAGCGCCGAATTGTGTTGTAGAACGTGCATAGTTCCATGTCAAACACAGCGCCGGCGCTAGCGGTACGCAGCGCTCTGAGGCAGCGTTAGGACGTTTTGACGCCGAGCGTTGTATTTATTCACAAAATTTTGTTCTAGCGTCCGACGTAAACGTGTGCAATAACTGTATTATATTTGAAAATCTGATAGAATTAGTTCGAAAATACCCCTGCTTGTATAATATGAAGGATAACTTATAAAAACTAAGCCATAAAGTCAAAATTGTAGGAACAAATCGGAAATGAAATAAATGAAACTCTCTGTGATCATGATAAAGCGTATTAAAGTAATAATTCTTCCTCATCTGAATCACTCGACATCTTAATAGCGAATAAACTTTCCAAAGACTAGTGATCTGCTCTGCGCACGGTGAATAGTACGTTCCGTAGGAGCGTAGAGCTAATATCAGTGTGACGTAAAAGAGCGCGACGTTAAAACGCAACGCTATTAACGCTATAACGCAGCGATAGGTACGCGTTCTGTTTGGAGAAGCCTTTAGTGACATCTCGCTAAACGGCAGCCAGCTCTGATGGAGTTTTATTTACCCATGAAGCTTCAATTTTATTGTACGCATGATATTTATTTTGTTACCTGAACATGAATAAAGTAATGAGCAATAAATCTGTTCGGCAGGTGAGCGCGGGTGAGCGGTGCCCGCGACTAACAGCAGACGGGACTCAGCCAGAGATAAATGAGAACTGACGCGGCGACCGGGCAGCACCAACATGGCGTCCTTCAAAGGTAAGTTTCAGTAGCTAGATCGTGTTTTCTAATTACGTAACGTAACAGTTGTAACCTAGCTATAAGCTTCGTATCTCGGAAGGGATGTTTAATTAAAAACAACGGTTCAATCAACGTAATAACAAGAGTTGTATTTCACATTATTATGGTTCACAGTATTTCAACACATTACCTGTCTTTAGATAGTATTTTAAAGTAATTCCTTATTCAATAATAAAAGAGATCGTTCTTGTACAATAAGCTTCCTTGCAAAAATCTCCGCGCCACCTTGACATTAGCTGTCAACTGTCAACTTGACAGTGACAGCTCACTTTGACGTATGATTCAGCTATAGAGTTATAGACAATATTTATGTTTCGTTACAGTCGGCCATCCTTCAAGAACGAGTCCCTTCGTTTTCGCATTTAATAATAAATAACAGTAAATCTATACCAATATGCTAAAGTATCGAGTAAAGTACCCATCTCTAAAAGCTATAATACATAGTGTTATTTTAAAAACAAATATTCCGACGAACTGAGAACCTTATCTTTTTTTTTTTTGAAGTCGGTTAAAAAGAAAATTAAAACAGCATAATGGCATATAACTCGTTGAAAACATTAAGTAGGTACACAAAATCCTTTTTATTTCAATTCTGATTATTGATACATCAACTTTATAATTGTTAAGTAATTTTCTAAAGTTCTTATGTAACCTATAGATTATTTTCATATCGGTAATCCAAAATTCCTAATTATTATTTTATTTTTATTTCTTGGAAAAACTTATGTACAGCTAAGTATTCTTATAATGCTTAATAACAATAGTTAGTCATTTTACATTAGTCACTCACTAATCAAGTTTTCACATGTAAGAAAGTATTATAACTAAGGTGTGTGTGATTGATTACCTATTCTACAATATGAATAAATGAATAAATAATGAATAAATAAATTTATTTTCTCATCACAATAGGTACTCTTAACTAGGATGACGATAACAACAATATGATAATATGACCTGCATTGTGAGAGACTGGTTTTGTTATTCTACAATAGACTAGTCCATTCAATTTTAATTATGTTCAGGAGTGAGTAAGTAATTTATTATGGCAGTCCTTTTTACAAGTAAAACCCTTTGAAATTTGTCAACAATCACCAAAGTTTACAGAGATATTCACAATCAAAGTTTGAAGATAATGAATGAGTACCTACCTACTGCTAAAGCTCGCATTGCCGTGACGTCACAAGTCTCAGCCGCCGACACCAGAGTATAATGAGCGGTGTGACTCCACTCTGGGTTTGTAGCGTTCATTCCCGTGCTTAGGATTTGAGACTTTAAATTACTGTCACTTTGTAGGTTCTTATCGTTACAAATAAACGTTGTTCCAATTAAGTTACAAACAATTCTTTCCATTTATAAAACAAAGGAAGTTGGTGGATTAGTCTATCACGGACACAGTGGTCATCGTTCAATTACTACTTACTTAATTATAATAACTTAATGAGGCAACAATGTCAGTCAATTCAAGTTACGTACTTACTTATTCTATTAGTGTCTGTCTCAGAATGGAGTGGGGTTTTTAACAAAATTATCTATGAAGTTAACAAAATAAAAATAAATCAGAACATGTGAAACAGGCGCTTACATCGAAGTGTTAATTTCTTTTCTTTCCTACCTACTTACTTAATCTATAGCCGGGTGGTGAGACTGGTGAGCGCTTCTTCCTTAACAACAACACCACCACAGCTGCGGTGCTTCGAGACTTCCGTGAGCTCCTGCCCTCTGTGACTCTAACACCCCTCTATCACTTAACTATAACCGGGAGTGACGTGCTCTTCCTTCACAACGCCACGGCCACGGTTGCGGTGCTTCGAGACTTCCGTGAGCTCCTGCCCTCTGTGACTCGAACACCCCTCTATCACTTAACTATAACCGGGAGTGACGTGCTACTTCCTTCACAGCGCCACGGCCACGGTTGCGGTGCTCGAGACTTCCGTGAGCTCCAGCCCTCTGTGACTCGAACACCCATCTCTCACTTAACTATAACCGGGAGTGACGTGCTCTTCCTTCACAACGCCACGGCCTCGGTTGCGGTGCTCGAGACTTCCGTGAGCTCCTGCCCTCTGTGACTCGAACACCCATCTCTCACTTAACTATAACCGGGAGTGACGTGCTACTTCCTTCACAGCGCCACGGCCACGGTTGCGGTGCTCGAGACTTCCGTGAGCTCCTGCCCTCTGTGACTCGAACACCCCTCTATCACTTATCCTAGACTGCATCGAAGACTTCACCCTACAAGTAGTGCCACCCTCGCCTTCCAGTCTCACTTGCCCTAGACTGCATCGAGGACTTCACGCCACAAGTAGGGTCACCTTCGCCTTCCAGTCATTCACTTATACTAGACTGCATCGAAAACTTCACCCTACAAGTAGTGCCACCCTCGCCTTCCAGTCTCACTTGCCCTAGACTGCATCGAGGACTTCACGCTACAAGTAGGGTCACTTTCGCATTCCAGTCATTTAATTATCCTAGACTGCATCGAAGACTTCACCCTTCAACTAGAGCCACCTTCGCCTTCCAGTTAGGTATTGATCATGTTACCATTTGTTCTGCAGCTGACCCCTCATCGTTAGTTATGGATTTTCAGTTACTTTGATATCACGACCGTGTCAACCATCCAGAACATCACAAAGCCATCATATTTATTAATGTAACTAATACAAAATCAAAGCAATCAATCTAGGAACTCTCTATATTGTAACAAATTACAGTAGTCATTCACTAATTATTTGTTATCGCTAACATCTTCATTCTCATAACTTATAATATCACTTTTATATCATTCTCCTATCAAGTAACAGTAGGTAGTGTGTTCATTAGTTGTCATTGCTATCGTCATCACTCATCATCATTCTCTTATTGAAAATAACACTTTTATCATTCTTGTAACAGAAGGTAGTGTTAGGTATTCCATATAATAGTTGTTGTCGCTATCATCATCATATATATATATATATATATATTTTGAAGAGCAAGCAGAGCGTTGTCAAAGCGTAACTATCATGGATATAATATTTTAATACCAGCCACAACAGTTTCGTATTTTGCGCATTTCCTAATTTAAACGAGTGTCCTACAATACTTTCATACTCTTTGAAAGTATCGAGTGTTTTATGATTATTGCCTTTTAGGACCATATTCTAATCATTCATTAAATCGGATCCTGAATACTCTATATATCTCAACGTCTTCTAAGGGTGAGGATTATTTAAGAAAGTCTAGTATCAGCTAGGGTAGGTAGGGTACGGTTAGGATTTCATTATCAAACCCTACCAAGACTGTATTTAGTATAAAACTTTCTACCTATATATCATTACAATTAATCAGTTCTTACTTTTTTTTGTGTATGGTATTTTTTTAGAATAAATTACAAGAATAATGTAGTACAGTCAGTAGCAAGTCAGGATATACAAAACTGACAAAAATCTCCTGTTTATTTAGAACCTTAATGTCTTCGTATTTAAGTTCTAAATTGATCGAAACTGCCCAGCGTGCCTCCGACCGTACCTACATTTCAAAAACATTGTTCTATAGATATTATAGTATGAAACTGACTGAAGCTGCTGAAGCACTTCCAGTATTTTTTTCGTAATACAATCACTCAGCTCAGGAGCAAACCTGAAGTAAGTAGTACTAATCCTGGTTACACCCTTTAGCCACGGTAATTTAGCTTTAGCAACAGCACGTAGCATTACTGTATTTTCGACTAGGTATTCCTCAGTTTCTTTAATTTGTAATTCTTTTTAAACAACTAGACGACTCATACAAGATGTAACAGTCGTCCCGTCTAAGTTGCTACGGGTGAGCCGATTTTTAGGGTTCCGTAGCCAAACTGGCAAAAAACGGAACCCTTATAGATTCGTCATGTCTGTCTGTCCGTCTGTATGTCACAGCCATTTTATTTCTAATATTTTTCATTATTTATTCATCTTAAGATGTACCTAACAGTTTTAAAATATTAAATCTGTTTCTCGAAAGATTCCAGTCACAAGATACGTACTTTGGGGTTCAGTCTAAATTCCTCGTACCTAACCCACCTAGTTATTGTCACAAAGTACGTAGCAGTCGCAGTCAGACACATTGATATTATGATCTCATAGGGATTCTCGAGCAGTTTTGGTTGGACAGAGCTCAGTCGCGGCCATCACGGTACTAACGCGGATGATGAAAAAGACTCGAGTATTCTTTTTTATTTTTAATAAGTCTTATAAATTGATTCACATTTACTTTGTTTTTTTTTTGTCAATAAAAGTTCTAGCTAACATGTTTCTGTCAATCACTGAGTAGGTACTATAATCTACATCGACGTCGTACGGCCCCTTAAATCCCAAGCATACATTTTCTTGTGGTGAAACTATTTTTTTTTCTAGGTGCGTGGCAGTACGGCATTACTATAACTACCTATTAATAAGTAACCTACCGCTGGTTTATTAAAATTGCCTCTAACCCAATCTGCGCATGTTTGAAGCCATGATATAGACTCACTGCTTACTTTACCAATATTTTACATACCTAGATTCATGTTTTAAAAGTCACTTTCTTTTCTGAGAAAGAATTCTTTCGTGTTCGCTAAGCGTAAGTCTTTCGCGTCGCGTGCGCCTATTTTGCGTCGGGAGGGTATGCGGTCACTCACACCAGGCAGCCCAGATCAGCCAGCTGCTTCTCATGCTTCGATTACGGCCTCGGCCTAGTTGATGTCTGTCATACGCTGCAGCGTCACTTCGAGATCGTTGCTATCGTAATTGTAGATCTTGTTTCCGCACATCGCAGTCGTACTCTATGTACGTTCCAGGCTCGATCGCTCTCTTTCACTCATTTTCTGTAACTTAAAAACAGTGTCTTAATTTTCCATTTCAATAAGAGGTATTTATAGTCGTTTCATTCTCACACACAAGGGGAAAACTATCAATATTGAATTTCTCTTATTGTCTGTATTTTAACACAATGTGTAGTTAAAAGTTCATACTGCACATACATACATAAATTAGATTCATAATAATAAGCTAAAATATAGAATGTAATATAAATTATTAATCACTTTTATAAACTTAACTATTTTATGGCTAGTGCAGTAGGTAAAAAGCCATTCTAATTCTGTCCTACCAGTCACAATTTAACCAATATTTTATCATTGAGAATATTGATTGTTTGGCTTTACTTTAAAGGATTATAGCCTTAGCTATGTTTTATGCAAAATTTCACTGTTGTAAGACTTATAATAATCTAGTCATAATTCAGAGTTAACCAAATTCTGAGGTTAAATGTCCCACTAGTCACAATAGAACTGCATCACAATATAAGTCAATGTTTCACTTTGCTTGTTTCTGAAATTTCAGAAACCAATTCATTCCAAGAGATAATAGTAATAAATTTGTCTTTTTACATATTTTATACTAAGGTCTTTCTATAATAAAGATATGTAATTTCAATCTAATACCCTATAAGTAATGTGAACTTTGAGCTTATAATGTTCAAACATTGAGATGTGATGAACTCTGCCTCAGAAGTTAGGACCTCCGGAGCAGGATTACAATTAGGTAATAGAAACAATACATTGCACAGATTTTCTTGAAATATTTAAGATCAAAACATAAGACTCCATCTATAATGTGGTCACTGAACAACATTTATGTAGGTAACATAAAGTAAAAAAAAATGTCTCAGTTTAACACTCAAACACATAATATCACCAGGATTCGAACCCCAGGTCCCTGAAACTTTAGGCAGAGCTTAACTATTCTAACGAAACAACAAAATAAAATGTTATTTATTCACATCATATTAGGTGTAAAAATTTCTCTAAATAATCATACTACTTAACCGAAGTCTTCAAAATCACTAAATATGAACTTATTGCAAGAAGTGTACTTACACTTGACTAAGATTTTTGTGTGACTTCAAATTCCAAAACATCCATTCCATTATCCATGTTGTACTTACATTACAGCTGGTTTCTGTTTGTATCGACATAGACTCTGACACAGGACACGGCAATCTTAAAATAATTAATTGTGTTAAAACTCCAACTGGACTATACACTTTAATACATATATTTTTAGCAAATTGGAATATTCAATATACTATTATATTGATTATTTGAAATCATTATCCATTAATTCATCAATGCCTGAGCAGTCGCTGGCATCTGGACAGCAATAGAAAATCGAATGTCTTGTTTTCTGGGCGTTGACTAGTTAACATTTTAAAGTGAAAGTCTGTCTTCTTTAAACTTCAATCAGTCACTATGCAACTCTTGTATTGAATTTCTGTATTAAAATGATCAATCAAACAATTTTTTTTTTACCTTCTTCATAATTAATGTAGATAAGTAATGCACATAAAGTTTTCTGGTAAACATATAATATCAGTGTATTTTGTCACTTATGAAACCTGTACTTACTGTTATAGGCATAAAAGATTTTTATCTTTCTCATTGTTTAACACCTAGATGATTTCAATTAATACTCACCAGGTTATCATATCCTTTAAATGTGTATGATGATAGTACTTACTAAAACTGTAATGTTACCAATCAACCATTTGGTACTTACTTGGCATTCTTTCACCGTATATCACTTACCCATGTAGGTGAGGCAAGCATGTATCATCAGCTCAAAAGAAAACTATAAATGAGGCAAAATTCATTATATGATCATTGTAAATATGTGGGGAATTCATTCGTTTACCTCAGCAGTCTTGTCAATGGTCGGGTCAGCATATCACACGGTGTTACTACTATACTATTTAATATAATTTAGTCAGCATCAGCATTGGATGGGACACTTTATTTATAACATCTCTTGAAAACAGGTACCTATTCTTATACATTAGGTACAGATAGTAAATTCAAAGTTTTTGACAAGTATTTGACAAAATCATCATCTATACTGCTTGATAGGTTCCATTCCATTATTACTTGGACCCACAAAGAGCATAATTCTATTACCTATTTGTTTTTCCAGTCATCGCAAAGCATTCTAATTACCTGTCTGACCCATTCTACATTCTTAGACAAAACTCCATTTTCAAGTACTTACTTGATACATTGACCTTCACAATTTAGGTACTCGTTAATACGTTGACTGCCTAGCTAGTTAGTTGCAATCAGTTGCTATTTTAGTCGAGCTTATGGGCGGGTCTATCTATATAAACAATTTGTTTATAATGTGTTCCCACTTCGGAGATGTAACCTAGCTATAAGCTTCGTATCTCGGAAGGGATGTTTAATTAAAAACAACGGTTCAATCAACGTAATAACAAGAGTTGTATTTCACATTATTATGGTTCACAGTATTTCAACACATTACCTGTCTTTAGATAGTATTTTAAAGTAATTCCTTATTCAATAATAAAAGAGATCGTTCTTGTACAATAAGCTTCCTTGCAAAAATCTCCGCGCCACCTTGACATTAGCTGTCAACTGTCAACTTGACAGTGACAGCTCACTTTGACGTATGATTCAGCTATAGAGTTATAGACAATATTTATGTTTCGTTACACAGTAATATAAATAACGCAGCCATAAAAAAATTCAATAAATTTTAATGCATTTTATAAAGTTCCGAGCAAGTAATTTCATAAAAATATGACCAGCCTTTTTTTTGGTTGTCGCCCCGTGATCACGGCCCCTTTTTTTTTTGTTTTTTTTTTTATATATATACCGGAGAAAACGCCTTTATGCGCTTCCCCGCCCGTGATCACGGCCCCTGGATAGGTGTCGAAACATCGGGAAACCCAAAAAAAAAACCAACAAATCAAAACTCAAAATAATTCCAAAATAACATCTGAATTAACCAATATGCGCGCTGTAATTCGTTAAAAAGTGTTTTATTTCTAATGTACTGTACGCGCGGAAGCCTTAGAAGTGAATGTACCTATAGGCATAAGAATAAATAAAACTCTTATGGTATAGGTTAGATAATAGTCACAAGAAAGGCCGCTCATAGTCATCACGTACAGGTATTCTTACTTCTGAGGCCAAATCGGGCTATAGTCAGATTAGTCAGTGACGCTGAGCCAGCAATATCAAGCAGTTGGAAGAACTTTCACGAAAGTAGGTATTTTCGAATATGGCCAGGGGGCTCTCTGTCTAAAACACACAGACTTTATTTTTTTACTAGCAACAATATTGAGGATTCTTGTAGAAATTCTTCCATCACGGTTGAGAATTTTAGCAAAAGTTCTTTACGTTGTAACAGAATCTTGACGACCTCCGGCTCCGTGGTTGAGTTGCTTGCACACCCATTTCCATTAGTGTCACCATCTCTGAGGTCATGGGTTTGAGACTAGTATGGGTCAATATAAAAAAAAAACAAGTAACATAAAGGTAATAAAAGAAATTGATCCACAAGTTAATTAACATGAAAACACTGAAGAAATACCTATCTATTAATATTATAATTAAGAAACAAAATTTTGAGGTTTCACTTTGTAAGTTGAAAAGCTCCGCGGCTCTGTTGCCAACCGCAAGAAAATTTCTTGTTTTAATATTCTCAATTATTCTCGGGAGCTTTCATCGAAGTCGTCGGCTAAAGCCGAATAAATGTTTAGTTATTCTATTGAAATTTTATTTAAGACATCGATACCGATCTTTCGTCTTTGATATTTGACGTTCTTGGTAATTTTGTGGTGGGGTAGGTACCTTACAAATTGTGCCAGTAAATGTATTACGACAGGGGTGGCCAACAAGTCGATCTCTGGAGACAGTGCAGTCGATCGCGAGAGACAACATAAACTGCTTTGCCGACGGTGCGGGAGGCGGGTGCGGCGGTTTTGTAGTAAAAAATTCCCCAAAAATGAAAATGCTTTAAGTAGATCTCAATAGGCCAGGAAATTTTAAGTAGATCGCAGCCCTCGACAAGTTGGTCACCCCTGTCTTACGATGTATTTTGAGATGTTGAGAACTTGAGATAGGTATCGATCGGGTCCGCTAAAAATCTCAATGGAATAATTTAACTTTTATGTTTTGGGCATCTTGAATTTACTCTTTTTAAAATGTTTGTTTATGAGATTTCTCATTAATAAATATGTAAGGTAAGTATACGAAATAATAAACTAGATTACACTTACGAAAATGTGGATCAGTCAAAGGCGTAAAAGAAAAATGTAGAAATATTTTCATAATTATGAAAAACAACCAGTTTTAGTTATGACTGGAGCTACCAAATCAATCTCATCCATCAGAAAGTATTAAATTGGTAGTTATAATACCTTTGTCAATCCGAATACAGTAGGTATAATTCATTAGATTTCATTATATGGGAAAGACAGCAAAATTAATAGTTAAGTTTTCTTGTTATTATATTATAGGTTATTATATAAGGGAGTTTATATAAATAAAAAATCTCTCCCGCCCCCTCCTGTAACCGCCACATGGTATCTCTACCTTCAGTCCAATACAAAATCTCCGTAGGAACTGGAACACCCTGTAGCAGCCTGTATTACGGCAATTTTCCAAAATTCTTTCTTAGTGCTCATTTACATCATAAAAGGTATCTATCTACCCTCCAAAAATGGTGTCTCTACAGGGCTCTACGCCTATCCCAACAATGAATGAATCAGTCAATCAATTTAGAGCTTTATATGTATACAATCCAGGGGAGGTACAATCCAGGTAAACAAATCCAGGGGGGCAGCTGCCCCCCCCTGCCCCCCCCCCCCCTCGGTACGCCCATGATCACAAATGTTCCACATAAGACGACTCGACAGCCCCACTCCATGGTGTGAAACAAACGGAGAGATATATTTCAAAATGCGTTAACTCATTGTGACAAAAATTTTATTTGTCCGGAGAATTTATCACGAGCGCTCACGAGGCGCGTCCCGCGTCTCAGGATTAAATGAATGTCACATTAGTCACAGTTAATGCACAGACAGTACGGCAATTTGTTTGATGGCCGACTCCACTCGTGTGATTGGGGCGTGTGTATGGAAAAGAAAATAATAATGTAAGTCCGATGCTCTCGTCGACTGACTGGGCGATTTCATATGCATTAGACTTTAGTGCGTTCATTGGTATTATAGTCACTACCATTAAAATGCGTATTTTCATAAATCTTTTGTGACATATATTTTTCGACAATGCATATTTTATTTTTAAGTCTTTGAAAACTTAAGATTATTAATATAATTGAAAAATATTAGAAAAAATCGACTCACCCGTAGCAGCTCAGACGGGACTCGAACCTGCACCCTTAGGATTCCGGCCCAATGCAGTAGCCAATTATGCTACGAGTCGCTAGTGGGAGCGGCGAAATTTTCTAATAGGTACTTTTCACGTTTCCGCTGTAAGTTGAAAAACGCTCTTTGAAAACTGTTTTTTTTTTCAAAACATAACGTTGGTTTCCTTTCAATCTAAAAAGATTCTCTTTAGTTAATTTACATACTGTTTAGCTAGTAGATTAACGTTACTTTAGTGTTGCTGATATAAATTGACTATGTTCAAAAATATTAAGTTGACTACCTACTTATGTTAAAAAATATATTAAGTTGACTACCTACTTATGTTAAAAATAGTATGAGGCTGGCCACATACAGACGGAATTCTGTTTTGGAATTCCGTACATACGTAATTCCGAACGCAGCTAATCCATACAAATCTATGGACCTACCACATACAAACGGAATATCGATAATGTATGAAAATTCCGCACGGAAAAATCCCGCATGTGTGTGTCCATAGATTTGCATGGATTAGCGTTCGGAATTACGTATGTATGGAATTCCGAAAAGAAATTCCCATCTGTATGTGGCCATCCTTAAGTTTTCAGACGTAATCAGCCAAATTTATCACGTTCGAGTTACATTGCCGCCACGTCTTTCACACATTACCCGAATAATTCGAAACGTTCTTTGCTAAAGAGAATTTTCACGTTGCTACGTGAGCATTAAACTTATTTGTACTCATTTAATTAAGACAAATCGCGATGGTGGAGTTGCGAAGCACTTTACGGTACTTATCGAGCTTAAGAATTAATTCGACAGATTGTAAAAACTTGATTACGACTTGGTACTTGATATGTAAATCCTTTGCATTATCTTCTCTCTCAAATCTGTAGGTATGCCAAGTTAGATTTTAATTGGTTTACTTTTGTTTTATCGTGTCTCGTTTTATTTGCCTTGTAAAATCAATACTTACCTATAAGTAATATTAACGATCTTATTATATGTATAAGACTAGCGGTTGCCCGCGACTCAGCCCACGTGAACCCTAGGGAATCTTTGACAAGGATTAAAAATATCCTTTGTTTTAATCCGGGCTAAAAACTATCTGCGTGCCAAATATCATTCAAATCCGTCCAGCCGTTTAGCCGTGAAAAAACAAATATACACACACACGCACAAACTTTTTTGTTTTAAATATTATATACATATTTTGTCTTGTCAAGGTTAATGTTTTGGTTATTATTTTCTAGCCAAATTATTTCTTTGCTGAAAGAAGAATGAAAGCAGATGTAACTACGATCTTCTTAAATACATACTAATATTGTTACATTATCACTAAAACCACTTATCATAATTTACATACACTCTTTATTGTTTTTTTGTAAGTCAAACGTCTAAAATTTATAAAAATAATAAAAAAAGAAAGAGATATCAAGACAACATAAAAAAACCGGCCAAGTGCGAGTCGGACTCGCACTTGGCCGGTTTTACCCGTTTTACCCTTTGGGTACGGAACCCTAAAAATCACAGATCTCTACACGACTTGAAAGGGCATTGAAAATGAAACTACCTATTATAGATTATTGAATTTATTAATTGTTATAGGTTTTTAAATGTAAAAATTATTTTGTAAAAAAGGGTAAAAAGTAAAACGGGGCTGAATTTCAAAAATATGAAAAAAAAACATATTTTTGAAATTCGGCCCCGTTCTCGAGATATCGGAAATTTTCTGTGAAAATAAGATTTTTCGGTTAAAAAAAGTAGTTTTTTTTTAATTTCCAAAAAAGTTTTTGACTTTTTTAAAATAATTTTTACATTTAAGTACTTAAAGTATACTTCAAATTCCGCGTCTTTTGAGCTCTCAACTCAATACGTGGCCCTAAACCTCAGGGTATTACGAGCGAATCTTACTTTCAGCGAAAATAGGGGCCTAACTAGAGCGACCGAAATAACATTTTCAATGTTAAAACAACAATTAATCTGCCCAATTACCGACAGTATTATGTATGGCTCTTCCGTTAAATGAGTCGCATCTTGAACAAACAATGAATTAATTACTTTGATCAATTTCAAATTGTTTAAGTATGAGTCGAACCGCCGAGTGGTGAGGGAAAACTTCAAAGGCAATTGTTTCTTTTATAAAGAAAATTTCATTTCCCCCAAACGGCGAAATGTGGAGATCCCCCCAAGTGAACGAGGCTCTGTGGCAATCACTTGAAATAATATGCTTAAAGAACAGTATCATACTGATATGCCAATTTTATCAACATCAGCTAGGTACTGACTGTATACCTAAATGCTTATTTTTTAAACCGGAATATTCCATAACCGAACACAATAATGTGTGACTATCAGAGGCCTTCCTTATTGGTGGGTAAGGATGATGGGCCTAATCCACCACGCGGGCCCAATGCGGATTGGTGGGTGTTAACGTCTGCATGCAGCCGGGTCTAACGGCTTAACGTGCCTTCCGCAGTACAAAGGAGCTCGTAAATGTTTGGTCACCCATCCCAAGACCGACCCTAGAATAATGTCTTGAGTTAGAGTATGTTCAATTTGTTTTTCTTAACGAAATATTGAAACAAAAAATAGCTTGGCAAGCGTAACTTTTACTTACAATGAGTGGCTCATTAGGAGTGTGCTGAGTACCGAGTGCCTGTGGGCTGATAACAGGCTTAAGAGATATTTAATTATATTTAGTTGTGAGGGTACTTGCGTGACTCCGAGCACCTTGAGGATACTCGGTGGAAGAATGTTTAATAAAAGGAAATTACATTTGCTTTGAAAATCTTTGTTTTATTTGTATTTCTTTATTATAGGCCAGTAAAATCTTACAAAAAATGACCTAAAACGCAAAACGCGATGTAAATTTGCTTTTTTGTATGTTATTTGGATCCCTAGGGTAGTGTTAAACTACGTTTTGCAAGCAAAAAAAAATGTTGTGCTACCTGTTGCCTAATACGTGAAAAACTGCATATTTTTCAGTTTTAGCAGTTACATTCAAAAACTATGGGTTTTTAACATTAGTTGCTTTAATCATTTTGAAAGTATATTACATTTTAAACAAATAAAGCTTATTCACAGCTCTGTATGTTTAATTGTTTTTGTACGTACAATTATTTTTATATACATATTTACGAAATAATGCATTTCATTGACGTATGCTTACGTCGCTATTTTATGTACTGGATCGCAACGCGGGTATCAATTTATATGACGAAATAAAGTTCATCAATAAAGTATCATCCCCGAATTTATCACTATCACTTTACATATCAATTAATATTGTATGAACCATACAGATTTTGAGATATGATGCTTGAATAATTTATACTCACCGGCACATCTAACAACCCACACCGTTATTTTCATACAAATAAGCTTACTTCTCAGTCTCATATATAAAAAAGGTTGTATAATTCTGCAATGGTTTGTATGTTGATAGATTAGTCAGTGAAAAAAGGTTCAAGCATCATACCTCAAAAACTATTATGACTCTTCGTTTCCTTCTTGCGCCGTTGGCGTGCGGGTGTCAATCCCTGCCGGGTGAGATCCGTAAGGAAGGCCCGGTGAGCGACCTGCGAGCGGGCGGTGGACTTATCTTGAGGGGGGAGTACCTATGGAGTGGGTGATTACGAACACTTTTCTTAATAACTTGTTTAAGTTGATTCCCCCTCCGCGTTGGCAGCGGGGGTAGGCTTTATAGTCTGTTCACGGAAACGAGTTAGTAGAGCGCTATCTCACTCATACAATTTTTTAACTGTGATTGGTCAGTGATAAACGCTAAGGCGGTGTACACAGTACGAGTACTTTTTAGTCCACTCATACTTCCCGTACTGTGCAGACGTACTCTTACTTGTGTCTGTATGCTCAATTTCTTTACCTGGCTTGTGTATCGAATTTTGAATCCCAATGTGACGCAGGTGTGCTAATGACCCGTATTGTTCTTTTGTCAGAAATGAGCAATCACTTAAGAAAATACTTTTTTCCATATTTTTGTACAATAAAATAACCCAGGGTGTGCTAGTTCCATTGTTATGCTCTGTAATAAATGGCTCTCAAATAGACAGGTGAAGCCGCGGGTATAAGCTAAGCGAATTTTAAGAAGCGCAGTGTGAGCGCATATTTACTTTTCTAAGGTATTGTTAACGCCCTGAAAAAGTTTTTTTTGTCTTTGTTATTTGTATGAAAATGTGTGATAGAGAAGGCGCTATACTTAATCGTTTCCGTGAACAGAGTATAATTGTTTCAAATTTAATATACGTACTTTCAATATTATACTAGCATCTAATGTCAAAAGTCCATAGTTTTTGATTTGAATTGCAAAAAATTAAAAAAAAAATTTTTTTCAAGTATTACGCAGGTAGCACAACTTTTTTGCTTGCAAAAAGTAGTTTCAACTCACGGATCCAAATAACATGAGTACTCACCAAAAAGCAGTTTAATGTAAAATTTGACTGGCCTATTTTACTGAATGTAATCAAGCAAACTTTAGGATGGCAAAGTTTATTGTTGGAGTTGTAAATGGATTCCTTCTGGCCCCGTGTACACTGTACGTACAGGGCCGCTGTCCACGTTTATTGTTATTGTTGTTTGTCATGGCTAATAGGAAGATTACAGAATTGTCTACAAGGTTATTTTATTAATTGATATTCCTACTTACTACGACTTGGTCGGAAAACTCTCGCAACTCGCTTGGGCTGAAAATTGGTGATCATCAAATAGGTATCTAAGTATCAAAACAGGATGTTCAAAGTGCGTAGGTAGTGTTATGTTACGGGTGATTATTGAATTGTGTGAATAGATCTGGAAAATTCTCTATTAATAAGGTAAGTATAACAAAAAGAAAAAAACCGGCTTCAAGAAACCTGCCTCTAAAAAGCAAGAAATAATATTCAAATCATTAGATACCTACGCGTTATCGAAGTCGGTTTTTTTGTTTTTTGATCAACTTGTTTTTTGTGTAAGTACCTTATGTATTAGTAGTGGCGTCAGTAGGGTGAAAAATACGGCGTTTTGTGAAAAGTAATATTAATTTAAAAGTTAAGTTAAATCAAGTAATATTGACACGATTTATAATTTTGTTTATCCAAATTAACAAAAATCTATCCAATTCAATTGTTACAAGTTTTTAAAGATTTTATTTGATTTTCGTTATAAACGTGCTTAATTTATAGTCCATTACTAAGCGTATCTCACAAACCTTCATATTAAAATAACTCTTTAAGGGCTGTTTTTTCAATGCCTAGATAAAGCTTTATTCGTTTGATAGCGTATTATACCGCCAAATTGAAAATGTTTGTCATTAATTTATCGTTCACATTGTTAGAATGACTTTAATTATATTTGGTTAATTTTTAAACTGACGTGATATCTATTAACTGAGGATTGAAAAATCAGCCCTAAGTGAGTGCACAGCTATTTTTCCGCTCTAATGGACGCCCGGCGCTCACTGGGCGACTTCCCCCATTTCGCTACATCGTATTATTTCCTTTAATGTTATATTGTACTGGATAGAGCATTCAGACTTTTAGCTATTCAAGCGCTATTTAAATTCAAGTTTTGGACTGCTCACTAGCCCTTTCGCCCTCTCGTCGCTTTCTATTGCATTGAATTGAATTTAACTCATGGATGAAGTCAATATATTGTTAGTAAGTCTCAAAAAAATTAAATAAATTGCCGACTTCTAGCCACTGAAGATAATCTTTGAAGAAGACGAATAAAATCAAATCTTTTGTATAGTAAAAATAACAAGCCCGCTACACATTCAATGCTTTTTTCATTTAAAAGTCTTTGAAAAACATAAATACAAACAAAAGGCATTTTATACGATAAAGTGGTGTGATAATAATAAAAAACACAATGATTATTATGCTTTAAATTGAGACCAAGTAACTTCCAAAACTCCGCCCCGGCTCACTAAATCCGTTACAAAAGGAAAACAGTACATTTTAGTTCCTTTAGTAAAATACCGGAATTCAGAAGGTACATTTTTGTTTAAAGCATTATCCCTCTACTATTTATGAGCCTTATTGTCTGAGCACGAGGGTCTAAGTTTAATTACAATGGAACTTAACTGGTGACAATCGAGGCTCATTTAGATCGCCGATAGCCTTGTGGAGTTTGGCTCGGAATCCAAGGCATTCTCTGAAAAGCACTTTGTCCCACAAATTTATCTTTCCTATTACGTTTCACATCAATATTCAGATATTCCAGAGACGATTTATCCAACTGCAAACATCTTGTTGCACAGTTCACGGTCGCTAGTAAAGCTCTATTCATAGACAAAACTAGTTTGTTTACTGTACCAATACCTTGTGAAAGGACACTTTTAGATACCTACAGAGGTTGTGAAAAAAAATATTTTGACTGTGTATAGCTAAACTGTCATAAAACACAGATTGCGAGACGGGACTTCATAGAAAAAAAATCTATGAAATGTCAAATCAAACATTTCCTCATCGTTGCCAACCTAACGACTGTAAAACAATATTTCGCCAACCTACAGGAAAAAATAGAGATGGGCGACCTAGTACTATTTTTTTTATCGATATCGATGAATGCACTGAACTGCGCTTACTTAGGCTGGCCCCAGACCTACCGGTTCCGTTTCTTTGCTTTGCTGTTCTACCATGGACCGCCGACCAAGAGGCTCATTTTCAATCTATCGCATATTTTGACCTGACCACATTGGCAAGATAGCCATTAGTTTGGTGTTATCAAATATCGTCGTCTGGGGTGCGATGAGAAGTTTTAGTTTTCGTTTTAAAAAAAAACTGCTGTTTTATACAAAAATTAATAACGAAATTATCAAAATGTATGAAACAGTTCATTTTTTTTCGCGATTTCAGATTTGGTCCCATAGTAAAAGTTGTTCAGTTTTATTATGGTCCCTATCTACCATATTCAGTTTTATAAGGCTTTACCAAACATCTTGTATAAATAAGCGATCGAGTTATTTTTAACGATCGGAGTCCATGTTCAGGGTGGCATATCTCCTAAAAGCTTCCTACTTCGCAATCCAGGCGATGACATTTGATAAAACCAAGCTAATGGCTATCTTGCCAATTTGGTCTAGTCCCAAAATGCGATAGATTGAAAATTACCCTGGTTGGCCGGCGGTCTTTCAAGCAAGGTAGCACAGCAAAGCAAAGAAACGGAACCGGTAGGTCTGGGGCCAGCCTTAAGGAATAATTTTAAAATTTCCACTAACATGGCACAATTCTCCGTTTTCTAACTAGTACTGAGTCACATAAGTATGTTAGAATTAATTATTAAAGGGCAGTACTTTAAAAAACAGAGCATGTGTTCAGTTTAATATTGGAAATAAAACTATTACTACACCAACGAAGTTGCAGGCAAAAGCTATAATAGTTTTGTACGTAGCTAAATAAATTGCTATACCTGTAAGCCAAAACCAAGTAGTATAACTGCTAGTAATAGTTGACTGTACCGGCCGCCCGCCCACCGATTTTGGCAGTCAAATCATGAGACCCTTTTAGCTGACCGCCCATATTTTTTGTTAGTGGTCGGCCGCATATGTCATGTGAAGCTTTTTCGAGATTCAAATGTGTACACTTAAGTTTATCGAAACTATTGATTCGGTTAAAATAGTTTCTATTGTGAACCTATGTACTACATTCTTTTGACACCGCTGTTCAAATCCTTTACCACAAACGCAAAATACCAACTCGAGATGTTTCCTGTATTTATACTTCTCTTATCCTTTTTAGTTCAGTAGCGTTAGAATTTAAATCGGATTTAATTCCTACAAAAGGTTTTATTGTTTTAATGGCAGCTTTTGGTGCCCAATATGACTATCCTAAGTTTTTCCCTTGTGTGAGTTGTGCTTAAGTGGTGGGGGATAAAAATGTACCCTGATAGGGGATTTGACCCGGAAGGACTGGTTGTTCATCAAGATTATCTAAGAAGGTTTTAAAGTTGGTTAAATTTGAAACAATTTGAGGGTAGAACGGTTTTGATACGAGCGATAGTTTTGAAGATACAGCTTTTCGTAATTAGGCCAATATTTTAAGTTATAGGATTTTTTTCAAAATTTCCCCTGTGTGTCCCCCACGTGTAACTTTTGAAATAAGAGAGGGAAAAATCTATAAAATAATTATGCTGTAAATCCTAATAAACGTTTTCAATGAAAATAGTTTGAACGAGATATAGTTAGTAGTTTTAGAGATATAGCACATTTTCCAAAACCGCAAATATAACTTTGTTATTTATACTAACACTATGAAAAACAAAGTTATTTTGCAAACGAAAAATGTTAGTGGTATTAAATATAGTATTTTTTGTATCTCCGAAACTATTGTTCGTATCAAAACCGTTCTTCCCTCAAATTGTTTTAAATTTACCCAACTTTCAAATCTTTTTACACAATCTTGCTGAAAAACGAGATTTAACCAAAACACCCTGAAAATACCCCTTTTGGGGTACATTTTTACCCCCCACCACTTAAGCACAACTCTGCTGGGGGGGGGAAAACTTAGGACAGTCATATTTGGCAACAAATGAAGCTATTAAAACAATAAAACCTTTTGTAAGAATTAAATCCGATTGGGAGTTTTTTTTTTGTTTAATTCTATTGACCTGTCCTTTAACTTTACCTTTGATATACTATGAACTAAGATATTTTGAAAACCTATTTGGACTTAACTTAAGAAGTGTCTGCACCTTGGACGAATCAACCACAATTCGTCCAAGGTCTGCACCCTGTCTTATGTAAAAAATGTGAATGTCACTGTCAAGATATTTTTACAACTACATTTTTTAACAGAGTACAAAAATTGCAACTTCTCTTAAAACCATCATAAAACGGCCGTTTAATAGGAAAATCTTATAACTTTGCGACTGCCTAAGTCCTCCAAAGGGACAAGTTATTCCAAGTTCAGCACAGGTTTGTTTAATAAATAGCCGAATTGATCTGCGCCGGTTATGCCTCGGACGTGACGGGCCTGCGCCGGCTCATCTGTATTCTCGGAGAGCCTTCTGATAAATAGCGATCCTTCGCGGGATTAAAGCATATCTTGTGCGCCTGACCGGTCAATTAAGGAATGTTTGATTAAAAGAATGCCATTTATTCTGTATTTCATATACGAAAGTTTGTAGATTTTTACAATGAATTTTAGTGAATCTAAGGTCTTAACCCCCATATAAGTACATAACAATTTCGACTGCCGCAACGAACAGTATCGAATCTGCAAAATCTCGATTTTTAACTGACTTCAAAAATTTGAAAAGGAGGAGGTTATCTATTCGTCGCGTATATAGTTTTTTTATATGTGGGTACTTCTCCAGAGACAAAATTTTCGATGTCTGTGGGTATATTTCTGTAACCAACTAACAAAACGGCCTGTATTTTTTTATTTGTACAGTTTAGCTTTATTTCTAACTGGAACAAATGATATTTTTGAAATAATTGCAGTTTAGGTACAAAATAAAAATATTTGATGTTTGTTCTCCTGATTCATATGACGCGTCCGTTTGCCATTTTCCGGAACAAAATGGTCGATGCCGCATTTTCCCTAAGATAAATCAGTATTAAATTATAATCTTATCGAAAGGAAATGAATTGTCCTCTTACAAAAAAATATGTATTGGTCATAACTACCTTAGTGTATTTATAAATAAATAAATAAGAAATGTCCGGCGTAAAAATCTGATTAATGTGGCGTCAGTTTCACTTGACCATACTTGGTCGGGTAATAATAATAGGAGTCTGGCATCCCGTGCGGGGAAGCCAGTTGTGCAACGGAAGACCTGGAAGGTGTACGTGGGGCTGTTTGGCTTAGATCACGGTGTTACGAAGGTAAATATCTGATTTATCTGTGCTTGGTTCGGGTGGCATTCTGATTACAATGCCTACTTTATAAAATTTATTTTGTTGTTTTACAACTTCAATCTACCGTTCGTGTGATGCTTTTGAGTTATAGATTCGTGTAGAAAAATGACAATGCTGAAGTCTGAATGTATGATGAGTTAAGCAAGATTGTAGGCAAAATCCTGATTTATCTGTGCCTGATTCATATGGTCAAAACATCATATGAATCACAAAATTAATTAGTTCTACCCCCCTACAGCACAAAAAAAAGTTTTTAATCGTGTACAAGTCAGTAGTTTTTGTCTTAATTATTAATGCACTAAGCTATTACTTTTTAATCAATAAAAAAAATAACAGGAGTTAGTATAAACTTGTTCTACATACACGTATATGATACGTTTGATATGTCTTGGTTTAGTTAATAATTAATAGTTAGAATTAACAATCATATCAGTACATTGATTACTAACAATATTGTAATTAAACTGGGATCGGTATTAATTAAATGGCACTTTTATCACTAATCATCCTTAATTATTGTACACAATTTATTTATAAGCCATTTTCTCTAAATTCTTTCATTTCAATATTGCAGACATTGCAGTTCACAACAGTGCCATAAACAAAATAAAAAGAAGGAGAAAAGGAGAGTCGCAGAACGCATAAATGTTTCACAAGAATTATTGTTGAATTGACCAGATTTTATTCCGTGATATGATCACTGATAACTGTTTTCATAAAAACAGATTATTGCAGTTGTTAAAATATTATGACGACCTCCGTGGTCGAGTGGTTCGCACGCCAGTTTTCAAGGCGTCACCATCTCTTGAGGTCCCGGGTTCGATCCCCGGCTGGGTCAATGTAGAAAATGAACTTTTCAATATTGTCTCAGGTCTGGGTGTATGTCATATACCACCGTTGTTTCTGATTTCCATAACAAAAGTGCTATAGCTACTTACTTTGGGATTGGAGCAATGTATGTGATGTTGTTTTATATAAAAAAAAATCTTAATACAGAGCTCATATACATAAACTTTTTCATTTTGATTTCTGTTTCTGATTCATCTGTAACAAATTCTGATTAATATGGGCACAAAATATTTGAACGTTGATATCTTGAAAACTACTTTATAAAAACGAGTCCCTCATTCAAATATATGTTCTTTTCTTTAGTATACTTATTTTCATGTGTTGAACATGTGTTAGAGAATTGAAAGTAAAATTACATTTTGGCCAGATGAATCAGTCGAAGAACGAAATTTCGAAGAAATACCCATGCATGTACACCGATTACTGAAAGACGGCTGAACCGATTGAGAGAGTTTTATGTCTAAAAATTAATTAAATATTACATGCAATCTAATAAGACTCATAGCATGTGTGTGTTTAGTTTTTGCTACCTAAAACAACGAAGAAATGAGTAAATACATACAAATTATGATAAAATAATTTGAAAACTAAGTAAAAAAACAGGGCTGATAGAGTCGGAATTGATTATTGTATAAATTATGTATGAATGTGGAGATCCCTAGATCCTATATTATATGGATGTCGTGCGGCTGATATGATGATGTATGAATGTGGTATAAATTAAATATTTTTAACAATAAACAATTGTTAGTTGCTTATAAAGGCCACACGACGCGTATTTGTTAATGATCATAATAGCAAGAAGCTTTCTTAGGGGCCACAATAAGACGCAACTCGTGTAAAGTATTAGTTTCACTAATATCTTTTGCAAAACATCATATTTTTTTCAAAGTAGTTTTTAATGAGACATCGCAATTTTATTCTGAGGGATCGTGATCGTAGACTTTCATATAGGTAATAGGTATAAATAAATAAACATTAAAAATCATTTGTGTCGAATCTAAAGTCCTGACTGACTGACTGACTGAGATATCAACGCACAGCCCAAACCGCTGGACCTAGAGACTTGGAAATTTGCACATAGATTAGATACCTTATACCATGGATGCACAGACTTATTGAGACCATGGGCTACTTGGGCAAATGATGAACTAATGGCGGGCCACTATCACAAATTAAAAACATAAAAATACACAAATAAATAATTAATTTTCTACGAGGGAATATTTTTGCTGGCATGGCGGGCCACTGGCATATTTCCAAATGATTTAAACGTTATTACATGAGGTTTGTTCCCAGTTCGGTCCCATTTTTTGGAATTTTGAAATCGGTTTGGAAGTTTTCAAGTAATCTTGAAAAAACTGTCGTTTTCGTTACCATTTTATATGAATTCATCACGCAGCTGCGTCCGTGCTTCGTTTTGTTTGTTTCCTATTACAAAGCACTTTCGTATGTGATGTCGCGAAGTGATTGCGTGAGTTTGACAGTTTATCTCTAGCGTATCCGACATTATTCGTTAAGTAGTCTATGGGCTACGATAACCAAATTCAAAATGTTTGTTATAACTATAACCGACGAACTGCGGACGAATATCGTGGCCAAGTGACTGTGTTACGCAATTGCGTACGTTATTTTTGTAATAGGCCCTCTGATTCGTCAGTGTTCTCTGGGATGTGAAAAAGGGAAGGCGCTTTAGTTTAGGTTAGTTCGTTATTATTTGGTTGCTATTTGTTTTTTGAATTATAATAGTTTTAAGTAACGGTTAATGAGTAAAACTATCGAAAGTGGTAGATTCGATAGTGACCGTATAAGTTCGTGTAACGAATCTGCCACTTTCGATAAAATTTCAGATTCTCAAAGCATCGAACACTATCGAATCAGCCACATTCGATCAAATTCCAGATTTTAAAAACATTGAATACTATCGAATGTGAAATATCTTGGAAAATATATATTAAGCATGAAAATCGTTATGAGGCATTCAGAAAGAGAAAAAAAATCACAGATCTCGTGCCTTTAACGACTTTCTGGTACATTGAAAATGAATTTAATGAATTTAAAAAAAAAAAAATTTATTATTGCTTTCTTATAGACATTAATATTTTATTGAAAGGTAACCTAAGTAGGTACTATGTATAACTAAAACATCTGAATTTATACATGAATTAACCCTAATAAAAAATATATTAAAATCAAATGCAGCATGCGAGACTCTCGCGCCGACTTCATCATCACTCGAATGTGCGATAACAACCCTCATTTTATTGCAATTGCAAACTATGTTTACCTAGGCATCATCATCACACTCTCATTCAGAGATCATTGTAAAAATTCATTTGGAATCGCAGAGTTACTAAGAAAGACGTGACTGATCGAGTAATTTAAATCTCGAAATTGAAATAACAGTAACCCACGAAATAATATTTTGGATCTACTTTTCTGTATCTACTCGTAAGTACCTATTGAGGCCCTCGGCTTCGCCTCGGGCCTCAAACTAAAACCTCTCTTCTGTTCAACTTTTGCTCAAGATTCGTTTATCCGTTTATCTACACACAAAAACTTACTATGACGCCTAGCACGTGTACTGGAGGTAATAGTGTCATCTCTTTTGCTCCTACAGTTATTGCTAACACTACTTTCTCTTTCGTTTTCACATAGTAAGCGACGTCACTTACTGGAATATGGACTTATGGAGGCGGTACTATAGTGTGACTACACTGAAAGTCACACTATAGTACCGCCCCGCACCGCCGATGTAAATCTTTGACTAGATATGGAATCAGCACTCGCTTCACGCTCTATTCACGTCATACCATCTAGATCGTTGACCTGCTAGAGCTAATCAATATCAATAGTATGGTTTTAATCTAAATACTTTTTCATTTATGAAAAATGTGGAAATAAATAAAAAATACAAAATATAAAACACTATTACAAGCTTTGAAATATACAATAATTTACAAACTTCAATCGTACTACGTATTATAATTATCATCCCGCGCCGCGCACGTCGCCCGCGGTATCCCAACATTTTGCTACATAAAGGATAAACTACAGCCCAGACCGTAAGAGCCAGGGACATATACTATTTTCAATAGGTAGCCTAACTCAATATCTTTAGGGGTTTTTTTCATTTTTTCGATATCGCTTTTCGTTTATGAGAAATTGTCGATTTAGTGAGAAAAGACCCCGAAAAAGTTTGTCATTTTTCTACATTTATGTGATTTTCGAAAAAAGTTTTTGACTTTTTCAAAAAAAATTTTCACCATATTGTAGCCCTCACTAAGACGCATCTTTTGACATATAGTACATATACGTAGACCCAAAACTCACGGGACCAGGGCGATGTCTCACTCTGGCTGAAATTGGGTACCTTACTGAAGCGATCGAAAAAACATTTTCAATGTTAAAATAAGCTATCATTCAGTAAAGAATCTTTTTACGACACGGTTCAAAATTACGACTTTGTGTCAAATTTTGTGCCAAAAAAACTTTAAACTGCTCTACTGCAAAGTACGTGATTTGCAGTTTCGATACTATTCGTAGCGGCAGTCAGTTATATTCATATTCTAAAGAGTGTGTTCTGACAGCGCAGCGAAAACACTGACACTTTTTTAAAATTACGAATTGAGTTTGATTTTAAAAGAAAAAACTCACGCTTAGCCAATTAATTATTGTTTAAATGTTTTATGATAAGTGGGTTTAATAAACAGGGTTATTTGTAAAACACCAACGACCTCGCAGAAATGTATTACTTACCATAAACAACAAAGTTTGTTTTAAAACTTTCCGAAAAACAGAAAAAATATACTTCTCAAATAAATGCTCGGAAGTTTGTATGGAAAGTCGATTTCTTCTAGTCTTTTTTCAGAAAAGTCGTAGAACAAAGTAATAAACTCCAGCGTGGTTATTGGTTTGCAAACACATTTTTATAAACATTGAAAATACGGCGACCCCGTTTGGGATACATTTATTGAAATTAACTTTTTTAATGCCAGTACATGCAGCCTTAATAAATGAACGCTAAAAGCAAAAGTTTTACAAATAATTCCTAATAACTTACACAATTTATCTTTCACTCAAGTCCGAGTGTTTGCCGAAAGAGTTGCGAAACTCATCGAATTACTCGAAAGATTCGAAACATCCGCGTCGGGTTAAGTTCGGCAGCAACTCGAGTATTGTCAACTGTTTGAGTTAGCGCGCAAACAAGAGTAATTAAGGCTTGACTAATGGCCCCCCCTTTGCCCCACCACACATCGTTACGGGCACATTAGTTGTGCAAGTTCACCGAAAGAGTTCCAAGCATCTGTTGCGTGGGTATCTTCGGTGAAGTTTTCTACTCATTTTAATAATGACGGTGGAGACATTGCTACTTTTTTTGCTTATTTTTGTTCGTCTCAATTTATAAATGTTGCAGTTCAAGAAGAAATGGAAGCCACCTTGAAATATTAGTCGGAGTTTCTACTCCATCACTAATTGAATTTTTAATCTATAATGACATCTCTTGCAAGAGCTAATGCAATAAGCGAACACTTCTTATTTAGTAGTTTCATTTCATTATATAAAAACATTTGCAATCAAAAATAGGTTTGTTTAGTTGAAAGTTATGTAATTTCGTGTATAACAGATAAGAGCCAGTTCCGTAAATAGAAATTTCTTATATTTCCATAAAAAAAATAATCCTACTAATATTATAAATGTGAAAGTTAGGTTGGGTTTGGATGTTTAGATGTTTGGATGTTTGTTCCTCAATCACGCAAAAACTACTGAACAGCTTTGGTTGGAATTTGGCACACAGATACTAGCTAGATTTAAACATAGCATACTTTTTATCCCGATATTCACACGGGAACGGGAACCTCGCGGGTGAAACTCCAGGCAGCTGCTAGTATTTAGTAAGACAAGTGCTATTCAGAACCTGTTAAACGGTGCCGAAATGATATACTTAAATATCTAGTAAATAAATAGGAGATCGCCATGAATTTGTGTAACCGTCGGTCAGTCGCCAAGTTGCCATAAATTGACCAGTAAACTTGTAAACGACGTCGTTAACTCCTTAGTTGACCACTTTCTCAACTTTAAATCGCTGGAGAGTTACTCTGGACTTAACATATTGTTATGGCCTCGTTAAAGAAATAACGAATATTTTTTGAAGAATTGACATTTTTCATTGTATATAACTTAATTAAACCGAGAGAGTTCACAAAGTCAGAATAGCATTTAGTTCTCTTTAGAACTAATAATACTTTTGTGAAAACCGCATTAAATTGGTGCAGCCAAACGCGAGATAATCGCGAACAAACATACATACATATACATACACACATACATACAGGTCAAACTGAGAACCTCCTTTTTTGTTTGTTTTGAAGTCGGTTAAACACTTTTATATTTCTTTACACCATCTATCCTATAATCGGTGCAACAGGATTCCCACTTATGTGTAAAGTAATTTCTTTAGCCGACCACACTTTATACCTAATTCGTAATTCATTACTATCACAGACGTATAACTTCAAATTCATTGAATTCAAAATACCGATGTTCTGTATTCAGAAAATATAGAAGTGCGATTTGCGTGAGTTAAAAGTATGCTAAGTATATGAATCTTTTATTTAAATTTCAAATTATCTTATCGGAAGTGCAATCAAATCTGATGGCTATGTATTTCGCATTTTTAAGCAGCAATTTAGAACTAATATTTTTTATTGCTGCTTAAAAATACGTTATTGACTACTCACATTCATGCAAATGGACGTCCGTACTTTTGCATTAAGATTACGAAATACAGGCTCATTACAAAATACTCATACCAAAAAAAGAATCCGCCTTTGATTTAATTTACTAAACACCATTGTTCCTACCTAACAATAAAATCTATATAAATAAATGAGGAGCTCGGTGGCGCAGTGGTTTAGCACCTGGCCCAGCGATTGCGGAAGTTAAGCAACGTTCGCAAGGGTCGGTCATGGGATGGGTGACCAAAAGTTTATTATCTCGAGCTCCTCCGTGCTTCAGAAGCCACGTTAAGCCGTTGGTCCCGGCTGCATTTGCAGTCGTTAACACCCACCAATCCGCATTGGGCCCACGTGGTGGGTTATGGCCCATCCTCCTTACCACCCATAAGGAAGGCCTGTGCCCCAGCAGTGGGGACATCAAAAATGGCTGATGGACAAATAAATAAATAGGCAAAGACAAAACAATCTTCTTCATTCTCAAACGTTTTTCTTTTATTATGGTTAATTGAATATTGACGAGTTTTAGTGTTATTTCGTATAAATATAAACGAATTTCAATTACCACCGAGCGAATAAATACGTACAATGAAGTCAATGTTTGGCAGCGAGTCGATGTTGAAATCACAGCAGCAGCCTTCCTTATCGGGGCACAGCAGCAATGTCGCCGCGTCGCGTCGGTACTAATGAACCGCGGCAATTGCCAAGTACTCTAAAGATACTTCAGTGTCAACTACTTTTCGTAATATTCACTGAATTTTAGTTATGTAGAGTAAAGGATTTTCGCCTGGGACTTTGCGTAGAATTCTGTTTTCATTTATTATGTACACGCAACGGACGGGACGGAGAAGTTAGGGGTTTAGGGTGAGAGGTTATTTGTTTTTGTGTAAACGCAAATGTTGGCATTTTTCTCCAGAATGTTTTTTAATTATATTACTTAGGTATGAATCAAAATATTTGTAGCTAACATTACACCATGTTTGCTACTGGAACCAATAATCATAGAGTTTTATCCGGGTTCATAAAAAGCAGGAGTATTAATTGTAAGTATACTTATTAGAGATATTTATTTTTTATTGAAATTCTAGATTTTAGGCATTCACAATGCTATTTTTATATAAAGAAAAATCGACTCACCTGTTGTAGCAGCTGTCCCGTCTGAGCTGCTACGGGTGAGTCGATTTTTTCTAGTATTTTTCTATTAAATTAATTATCCTATTTTATTTTTTCTTTTTTTAATCGACTTCAAATAAAAAAAAATAAAAACCGCCTTCAAAAAACTGAAAACAAAAACAGCTTAAAAATTAAATACCTCTAAAAAGCAAGAAATAATATTCGAATCATTCGTTACACATATCAATATTAATAAAACACGTCTATTGAAGTCGGGTGGGGCTGGAGGACAACTTAATTTTTTTCTTAAAGCCCCACCCGACTTCATTAGACGTGTTTTATTAATATTGATATGTGTAACGAATGATTCGAATATTATTTCTTGCTTTTTAGAGGTATTTAATTTTTAAGCTGTTTTTGTTTTCAGTTTTTTGAAGGCGGTTTTTCTTTTTTTTTAAAAAGCTTTTTTATTTTCAACTTTTTAGTGGTAGGTATGTAAGCGCAGCGTGTAAATATTTTTTAACTTTATATAATGGTAAAATGCCCAGAACTCAATTTCCAAATTTACGCTGTTTGTTTTTGAGGAGTTCCGTTGTGTCATCGTAGTCCAAGTCTAGTCCAGAACGTTGCATCGCAAACCATGATTTGGTTTGTTTTGGATTGCCATAAACTTACCAAAACCTAAATCACTTTACTTATACTATTTGATTTTGAAGAGTTCCTTTATGTATCTTCGAAGTTCGAAGTCCAATAACAATGAAATTAAATTGTGACCACTCTTGAAGTATACCCTTTCAAATAAAAAAAGAATCATCTAAATCGGTTCATAAACAAAGAAGTTATGTCCGAAATTCCATAAAAACTCGTGCGATGGCGAGCTAAATAATTGATATTTTTCAGGATTATGAAAAAACTACTGGCCAGATCTCTGTAAAAAAATTATGGGACCACACACGAACTATGTTCTTTGAGTTAAAAAAAGAATTATACAAATCGGGTAATAACTGACGAAGCTATGTTAAAACATACATAAAAAAAAAAAAAAATAAAAAAAAAATACCGTCGACTTGAGAACCTCCTCCTTTTTTTGAAGTCGGTTAAAAAAGGAGGTGGCTCTATTTTAAACTTTTAGATTTTTGCAATCACAATGCTATTTTTATATTAAGATGAATAAATAATGAAAAAATATTAGAAAAAATCGGCTCACCCGTAGCAACTCTGACGGGACATAATTGGTGGTGCATTGGGCCGGAATCCTAAGGAGGCTCTATGTTCGTCTGTATACTGTTACCAAATTCTATCCCATTTTCAAGATAAACCAAGAGATTGGTGCTATCCGTAAATGAAACAAGGTAGCAATACAAACTTTGATTAAGTTCAAGAGGTCCCGGGTTCGATTCTCGGTTGGGCAGAAATTTAAATGCTGACTTTTAATTTTTGTGACAGTGTATCAGTTGTCTAGCACACATATTACAAGCTTTGCTTAGATTGGGGCTAGATGGCGATGTGTGAAATTGTTCAAATTTTTTATTATAAAATGTTTATTACTAGCTGACCCGATAGGACGATGTCCTGTCTTTCTGAATCTAAGTTTAATAAATAACTCCGACCGAAACATCTGTTTTAAACGACACATTCAGTTTTATTCAAGAATCTTATATTAATCATATTAATGATTGATTCTTGGTTTTATTACATCCTCTTTGACAATATTTGCAGCTGCTGTATCTCAAACGTCATAAGGTTACATTGAAAAAAATAATTTTGTCCAAAATAATTTTATATTGTGGTTGAGTATTCTTAAATTTTCTAATTTCCCGAGCAATTTTCTTAATTTTTTCTTTCATAAAAACCTTCTCCTGATAATATCAAACATAACAACAAAAGAATTAGCGAAATCGGTCCAGCCGTTCACGTGTAATGGCTTGACCAAGCTTGACCAAGGGAAATAGGGATTCATTTTTTATGAAACAGATTTATAACTATATTACAGCCGCCTATCGATGGCACGACCGTCACGTCATTTAGAACTCAAACAAAATAATATTCTTCTCAGTAACGGCTCGGTGACGGCGGCGGTGGACAAAAGGCCTTAATGTTACAAATTGAACCTTCATTAAACAACTATTTTATTGCCCAACAACGTTTTACATTGAGCATTCTAAACTACGCAACCGCTAACATAATAAACCCATAGAATTTTCCCCAAAGTTTTAATGAAAAGCTTCATATTATAATGGGATTTATATAGGTATTTTGTCTAGACGTGTTAATGAGTAATAATTGTGAATAGTTTCTAACTAGGTAAGCCGTAATGCGAGAATTGTGTGCAATTAGTTAAAACTATAGTTTGATTAAAACAACTTGATAATAATTGATTTCGATTCACAAACTAAGTAATTAATTTACACTTAGTAACTTGTATGTTTTTCAACCAATTTTGTGTAATGTTTTATTTAGTGTTAGTTTTTAACCTCTTAAAAACATAGAAAAATTATATTTTACAATTGTGTATCAAATTATATATTACTTACATAAGTATTGTAACTATTGTGTTTATTGGCAAAACATCTACAACACACTGTTTTGCAGGTTTTACCAAAAGTGTAACAAAAGCCTTAAATCCTTAAATATAATAAAACAGTAGAAAAAGTGTGTCTGTACATTACATATATTTAAAAAACCGGCCAAGTGCGAGTCGGACTCGCGCACAAAGGGTTCCGTACCAAAAAAACAACAAAAAATCACGTTTGTTGTATGGGAGCCCCCCTTAAATATTTATTTTATACTGTTTTTAGTATTTTTTGTTATAGCGGCAACAGAAATACATCATCTGTGAAAATTTCAACTGTCTAGCTATCACGGTTCATGAGATACAGCTTGGTGACAGACAGACAGACAGACGGACAGCGGAGGCTTAGTAATATTGTCCCGTTTTTACCCTTTGGGTACGGAACCCTAAAAAGAAATATCTGGGGCGATGGAGACAAAGCAATGGATTAAGAATTAAAAAAAAAGTGTGTCTGTTTGTCTGTTTGTTTGTCTGTTTGATCACGCTAATCTCCGGAAATACTGAATGGATTCGAATGAAACTTTTTTTGTAAACATAATAGTCCAACTTAACTATAAGGTATATAAAAATGACACCTCTGCAAAAGTTGTTCAGCCTGATGAGCATTTTTTGTTGAGGTATAAAATCGAAGATCTGGAACACCTGATGCAGAACCATAACACTGCTACAAGTATTTTCTTATGTAACTACATTATAGTTCATTTATATGCATACGCCGAAGTCATAAAGTCCACGCTTACGAAGTTGCGGGCATCAGCTAGTTTATAATAAAAAAGAATAAAAATCAATGCAAAAGATATGCGAAACAGTTTTTCACGCGAAGCTAAAGCGATATTTATAAACTCCACAATTAGTTTGCAGTCAAAGATGGGCCCATTTAAAACTAAATTGCATTTTCCTTTGTTTAGCCAGGAATGTTTAGTATAACGAGCGACTTACAACGAAAACGCTCGCAATTTACTGGAAGTGCTTAAAATACTTACAAATCGGCCTAAAAACTGGTAGAAAATTAAAAAAATCGGCTTCCTTTACCGTTTCAACGGCATTTTGTGAGCCATTTGGGCAACATGACTTTTCCGATATAAAAAAGCCTGCTGAATTCGGTTCTGAATGTTGCCAAGCTGAATTTGCTCCCCCCACTGATTTTTTTCAAGCGTGTTTTACTCTAATAGCGACTTGATTCAAGAAAATATCTCTATATTCCTCTACAGAATTAAAACTATGAGGATTTGCCTCAGAAAAAAAACACTGGTAAATAGCCCAGTTATTTCACTATATAGAGTAATAAACTTGTTGAGTATTTTTGTCTAGTGACTGTGTTAAAAAATGATTTGCGTCGCGTGGCGGAATTTTCTCAGCTATTTTATTTTTTCAAAAATCATCTACAGAATTAAAACTATTAAAAGTACCCCAGAAAAAAATATACTTGTGAATAGTCTAGTTATTTTGACATATAAAATAATAAACTTGTTTAAAAAATTTTTTTAGTAACTGTGTTAAAAAATACTGGTAAATAGCCCAGTTATTTCACTATATAAAATAATAAACTTTTTAAACATGTTTGTCTAGTAACTGTGTTAAAAAATATTTGGATTCGCGTGGCGGAATTTTCTCTAAATTGTTTTTTTCTTCGAAAATCGTCTACAGAATTTAAACTATGAAGATTTGCCCAACAAAAAAAATACTGGTAAATAGCCCAGTTTTTTCACTTATAAAGTAATAATCTTGTTAAACATTTTTGTCTAGTAACTGTGTTAAAAAAAATATTTTGTGTCGCAAGGCGGAATTTTCTCAATTTTTTTTAAATCCTCTACATAAATAAATTATAAAAATTTGTCTCAGAAAAAAAAACTGGTAAATAGCTCAGTTATATCACAACAAATAATAATAAACTTGTTAAACATTTTTGTCTAGTAACTGTGTTAAAAAAAATAGTGTCGCGTGGCGGAATTTTCTCTCTTCCAGCCACAACTCATACTTCCGGTTCCCGGACGGACTTCCGGTTATCAAAATTGAGTTCAGCGACTCCCAAAACCTATGCCAGCACACCTCACACGACCAGAATCGAGTTCTAATAAGATAAGCTATCTTGAATTTTGGGCAAAGGAGCTAAAATCGGGCTTGGCAACATTCAGAACCAAATTCAGCAGGCTTTTTTACTTTGGAAAAGTCATGTTGCCAAAATGGCTCTCAAAATGCCGTTGAACTTGAAAATTTTAATATGAACTAGTCTACAACAATTTTAGATTTATCCGCAGGATATACTGTAGAAAAGAGAAAGCTACGGAAACTAAGGTGAAGAGCGAGAAAGAATAACGACACGCCAAGTACCCGAATGGGATCATAAGTATTACTTTGAGTGTCTTAGGCGTACTTGACTCTATATCTGACTGTTACAACTTAAAATAGTAGAGGAAAGTAGACCTATTGTTTACACTATAAATTATACAACCTATACTAACAGACAGAGTTTACATCCCACCTGAAGATGTAACACAAACTCTTGCGTTTTTATCATAAAAAATAACTTGAGAGAGAGAGTAGAGAGAGATTATTTATTAACACCACAAAGACCACACAAGGTGCATAACAACAAAAATGACATAAAAGGGTACACATAAAATAAAAATAAAAAACGTTTAACAGAAAAAGGCCTTTGGGTCAAAAAGGTTCCTACCTTAGCATAATGTATCATATAGATCAGTGTAATCCTTATCCTTACTAATATTATAAAGCTCCGGCCAAACCGACGCGAGCGAATCGCGCGCGTCGCTCATTTTGACAGATTTTGATCACGTAGCTCAAAGCAATAGCCATAGCCATTGCCATAGCAATTTCTTTGACAATGGCTATGGCTATGGCTATCGCTTTGAGTTACGTGATCGCATTAGCGAATTTCGCGTGGAATTCGCGTCAGTTTGGCCGGAGCTTAAATGAGAAAGTCGGTTTGTTTGTTTTGTAACGCCTTCACGTTTCAACTTCTCAACCTATCATCGTGAAATTTTGCATACACGTTGTCAGGGGTACAGAAAAGGACATAGGGTACCTTTCATCTCTAAAAAGTACTGTTCCCGTTGGGATAGACAAAAAATGCTTGGGTGGTTGCTAGTGTAAAATTAATTTCCTTAATCAATATCGTTTGAATACTTACAATGTGATAGCAAGCAAACAGCTATAATTATTGTATTAATTGATTAATTAAATAGACATTGAAGCTGTCGATAAAACGCTAGTTTTTTTTACATTCTCTTTGGCTGTCAAGACCTGTAGTGAAACATTTTGTAGGTATTGTTTTCTGGATGAATCACGCGATCAAAACAAAACTCATCAAAACACTTGTAAACTCTTTAAAAATTATGAATTACTTATTGTCAAAAACATAAAATAAATCAATTCAATATATACTATTGACAGAGTTGATTGCCAATAAGATCTTAAAAAGCAAAATTAAAAATTTTGAAAAACCCACGACGATTAAAATGTGTTAAGTACTCTTAATTTAAAAAGAGTAAAATAAGTTTTACAAAAATCCCTCGACTAAAAGTGATGTAGGTACTATATATTAGGTCTTTACCTATGAAATTGCCGTTTTGTTTGAAAAAAGTTAAAGTATTTTTTTTTCGAACTTATTTATTTCTTTTATTCAAAGTAATCACCCCTGCAATCAATGCATCTTTGCCAACGCTGTGGCAGTTTATGGATGCCCTTCTTGAAAAAATCAGCTGGACGGGAGACAACAAACTCTTCAAAGGCGTTTTGTACTGCCTCTCGGGAATTGAATTTTTTTCCCGCTAAAAAGTTGTCCAAATTTTGGAAAAAGTAATAGTCGGTAGGCGCAAGATCTGGTGAGTATGGCAGATGAGGGAGAGCTTCCAAACCCAACTCATGCAGCTTAGAGACGGTCTGTTGTGCAGTATGGGGTCGCGCGTTGTCGTGAAGTAGCAGTGAATCACCCATCTATCAAGCTTTTTTATCTTGCCAATCTGTCGCAAATGGACCAATATTGTTTTGATGCTAACATCAAAAGCTGCTGCCAGCTCAGCTGTAGATTGCGATTCATCTGCTTCCACAATCGCCTTTAATTCATCATTGTTGACCAAAGTTTCCGGACGACCACGAGGTTCATTTTTCAAGTCAAAATTCCCAGAACGGAACCGAGGAAACCAATAACGGGTTGTACGTTCGTTTGTACAGTTCTTTCAGTAAACGTCGTTGATGTTACGTGTCGTTTGTGCCGCGTTGGTGCCACGACGGAACTCATATTCCATAATTACACGAAATTTCGAAGTATCCATTATGAGGAAAAATGTTGAAATGTAATGAAAATACAACGCTAATCAATAAACAAAAGACTGATTTTGTAAATAGAATGTCATATTTTTAAAACAAAATTAATTTGAATTTAGAAATCATAGCCAATCAAAACTTTTTTTTGTTTGAAAAAGTCTGTACTGCAATACGGCAATTTCATAGGTAAAGACCTATTATATTTATCCACCTATTCATAAATTACAAACGCAAGAAAAATCCGTTGGGGCTGCCATTACCTGCCCCCAAATGAACTTATATTTTGCAGTTAAGTATAGTCACTTTAGAGAGATGACAATGGCAGCCCCCGACGGATTTTTCTTGCGTTTGTAATTTATGAATAGGTGGATAAATATATATAGTACCTACATCACTTTTAGTCGAGGGATTTTTGTAAAACTTATTTTACTCTTTTTAAATTAAGAGTACTTAACAATTTTAATCGTCGTGGGTTTTTTCAAAATTTTTAATTTTGCTTTTTTTTTTAAACTTTTTAAAGAATCCATACGATACCTACTCTGAAAACGGCATCTAAAACGGTCAAACCGTTCGAAAAATGATCACTTCAGCGCCGCCTAGCGGCTCAACTCTATAACACCAAGAACCATCGCCAACAAACTACAAACCTATTACAGAAAACCGCATCTAAATCGGTCAAACCGCTCTGGAGATAAATGGGAAAGTGATAACTGCAGTGCCCCCTAGCGGCTTAACACCATAACACTTATCTAAAAACAATCGCCAATATCCTACAAACCCATTACAGAAAACCACATCGAAATCAGTTGAGTAGTTTTTGAAATCTTTTCAAGTGCGACTTATCTGGCTGCTGCAGCGCCCCCTGGTGGTCTATCACCATGAAACATATTTAAGAACCTGCTCTGAATTGAAACCTTTTGAATGCAAAAAACCGCATCGTAATCGGCTCAGTAGTTTCCAAGGAAAATGGTAATAGACAAACATGACTTATCTGGTTGCTGCAGCGCACCCTGGTGGTTTACCACCATGGAACATATTTAAGAACCTGCTCTGAAATGAAACCTTTTGAATGCAAACCGTATCGAAATCGGCCCAGTAGTTTCCGAGGAAAATGGTAACAGACAAACACACAAACAAACAAACAAACGCACAACCTCTAACCCCAAACGTATATACCGCCTCCGTTCCGTTCCGTCCGTCGTGGGTAAAAAGTTAAAAGTCAAAACTCTTAGTTAGAAGATATGATTAAAGTTTCATGTATTGCTTATAACTCCAGAAAGAGGGAAATTCCGTCACCGTTACTCATAATCTAAAGTACCTACCTATACTTATATATAGAAGAAGAGAAACTATCCGTTAGTTGCTCAACCGCGTGTACATTCCGTACCGGACGGCCCATTACACTAGCAATACCCCAGTTACACGGGAAACCCCCTCGCCAAACTAGTCGCATTCCATAACTATTGTATTGCCGACGGCCGGAATATAAACCAACTTTCGGATTAAAGCAGAGTTCACACACAATGCTTAAGTTTAAAAAATCAAAATACCCAATTAAACTCTAATCAGCGCGCGATGAGAATGGGATGGAAACTTGTCAAAGTAAATCGAAAATTGACGAATAATTAGTTAAGTTTGATTTAATTAATCATACATTGATTATTCCTATTACTTTGTAATTAATCAACTGATTGTTTACTTGTTATCTTACTTGAAGCTGGTGCAGCAAAAGTTCCCTCACCTCGGATGCGTGACACCTTGTTGTTGGATATCCCTGTGACTAACCGGGCGTACCGAACACGTCTCAGTTTAACAAGGTTCCATCCCATTCTCATCGCGCGCGGAATATACTAATTTTATCTCGAACAACGGGTATTGCAGATGAAATTAAAAATCCGTTATAAACAGAATAATTAGGGGCATAATCACGACAGAACAATGAAACATCGCATCGCAACAAGCGATTTCAACGCTAAAACGGTGTGCTTAACAAAACAGGTAAATACGAGTTTTGTACAAACTTAGATGATCCATTGTTGCTTCGACGTTAATAAGAAAACATTATAAGTTAATTACTTATCCGATTTTCATAATAAACTTATAAAATCCAGGACGTACTGAAAACTATTTGAAAACTCGTAGCACTTACTGCCGACATTCTTACCAAACCCATATATGCCCACAAGGCTGTTAACGACCCAAAGTATCAGTAACTGCTTTTCTTTTATTGTGGCCTATTTTGAATAACGTTCGTGAAAATCACAAGTTTTTGCGACTTAACTAGTTACGGGCATATATGGGTTAAAAATGAAATAGTCGAATAAATATCTACATTTTAAATACTATCAGTAATTCCGTTAACTATGAAAATGAATATGAATGGAATTGAAATATTATACCATTCTTACTATGTTCGCCTTTCTGAACCACTCCTTAGGTTAATTGCACGAGCAGTGCCGACGATAGGGTCTCTCTTTCAGGATTTATTACCTCTTGAACCAGCAATATTGGAATGAAGTAGTTCAATCACCGCAAGCCTCGAGCTGCCCGCGGCTTTGTCTATTCAATATTCAATGCGATTCAATTGATCCCCAGTCTGGAGATATTAGAGAAAGGGTTCATTTCGGGACCACTGATTAATTAGGCAATTCTGTTGCGTATATGACAGTGGTTAACATGAATGGTTATTATTTAGTAAGTGTATTAATACAAATACGTTGAATATGTTGTTGCTTGATTATCCTCCGTAAAGTTAATTTAGATGCGCGCCGAAATTATAAAATAGGTACTACCGCCCGCGGTTTCACCCGCGTGGTTCCCGTTCCCGAGAGAATATCGGGATAAAAAGTATTCTATGTTTTTATGTAGGCTATCTACTATCTGTGTGCCAAATTTCAACCAAATCCGTTCAGTAGTTTTTGTGTGATTGAGGAACAAACATCCAAACATCTAAACATCCAAACACCCAAACCTACAAACTTTCACATTTATAATATTAATAGGATAGGTATGGCACAAATTGCGTTGTTAGTTTTTTAGTGCGCTGAAAGATTTTTTTTCGTCTAGGTACTTTTATTTGTCTTTTAAATGCACAAAAATCTCAGAACTTACATTCAAGTGAAGGCACTTAGAACTAATGATTGATAGGTACTAGCGACATTTAATAATGTCTTTCAAATTCAGCGGCTCATCATTATCGATAAAAATACATTGTTACTCGTATACAGGTACTATCGAAAGTTGGAGAATGTACACTACCAAGGGAGCTATAACTCAAAACTACCACACGCCATTCAATTTAAGCGCAACGACGCGATATCGTTACCGAGCCACGTTAAATTGGAACAGAATCGATTATGCCATTCTATTAAGCTGATATCGAGATCCTGAGGAGCTAATAAAGGAAATCGGCTCGCACGCTGGGACCGCCGTTTCTTGTCCCCATAAATCTGCACACTTGATTATAATCGACTAAGTTGGAGAGGTAGGATATAAAGCGGTCAGGTGGAGGATGATTCTAATCTTTTGTTACTTTTCAGGCTGAGCTTTAGCGTAAGCTTAGCGAGCAACCTTAGGTTTTTAATCAACCAAAATCGCTAATTGAGAGTAATTCGGCATATATCACGTTACCATACCACGACTAAACAAATTCCACATTTAAGTCTTTTTCATAAATAAATGTACGTGCTTGAAAGTAGTTATTCTTTTCCTAGTTTTTTTTATTATGAAAGATAGTTTAAGCGCTTGCCCGCTATCACGCCTGATGGTAAGCGATAATGGGATCTAGGATGGAATGCGCTTACCTAAAAGATACCTATTCACTCGCGACTTGAAGACCCCCAGATTGTACCTATCGGGAAACACAGACTCAGGCAAGGAGGTCCATTCTCTAGCGGTACGGATGATAAAATTTGAAGCAAAACGTTTAGTGCGAGTCTTTGGAATATCCACCAGAAAACGGTGGCGCTGATTCGTACGTCTGGTTGTCCGATGGAAGAAGGAAGATGGCGGAATTAGGTTGTGCAATTCTACTGCACACTCGCCGAAATGTATCCAATAAAAAACCGATAAGCTTGCAATCTTGCGTCTATGCTCGAAGCTTTTGAGCTTATTACAAAAAAGATTATAGTTGCCGATGAGCTTCCTGGCCCTCCGCTCAATGAATTCAAGCGTCTGGAGCTGGTATTTGGCGGAGCCATCCCAAAGATGAGAGTAGCAGTACTCCATACACGATCGAACTTGTTCTTGGTATAGATTGAGCAGCTGTTCTGGCGTGAAGTACTTTCTCACCTTTGTCTCACTTTCTTCTCAATGAAAGAGATAAAATGGAGTGTTGGAGTTAATGACATGCCGAGATGCTCTAGTTGTTTTGTATTCGGCACGGATACACCAGTAGAGTACAGCAGGAGTCGGGTCAAAGTTACTCCTCTTAGCAGAGAACAGACACGCTCAAGCAAGCTTGTCCTAGTTAGTTGAAAGGTTAATTTATTCTAACTCAACGCGAGTTTTGAATGAATATTATTTTGTACTCGGAGCAAGGTTGTGCTATTTATCACAGATGCTTTCTTATCACCTGATTTTCGTCTCAATGTTAAGTGGGATAAAAAAAAATTAAATTAACTCACCAGGGAAATTCGGAAATTTTCTCACAAAACACTCTACTTTCACAGGACACTTCGTAATGCCTATTCGGACGAATGTTATCAGTTGATACTTCCCTTCCTATTTTAATGTGCTTAGAACCGACAAAACAAAGTTTATGTTTTATTATAGTTAACAACAAAATACCATTATGTTTTTTCTCTTGAAATCTATTGTAAATATTACCTTAGCATTTTGGGCTTACCAGTAGGTACAAGTTACCTCTTTATATTTTTCGGATTGATAAAAATGTAACCGTGTTTACCTAACCGTGTTTGTAACCTAGCCTTTAAGACTTTAATTTAAATTTGAGTTAGTTTATGCTACTGAAATATAAAGTAAGCAAACCACGCTGCTGAAACAGACCCTAATTATAGTCTGTTTATTGATTTAGAAAACACTTAAATTCTTCTTTCAGAGAGATCTTTATTCCAATATTTCGGAATCACGTCCTGATAAAAAACACGAGATAAGTTCCTGCCAAATTAATATTGTTTCGAGTTCCGCTCATGCCGCTTTGTGGGGGACGGGCCTAAGCAAATAAACGAAAACAATGCGGACACATTTTATGCTTATTGAAGCACCCTGTTTTTGTTTTGCGAAAGAATTGGAATTGGGGAATTCGCTAAAAACGCAGCCGCTTTGTTTCAAGTGTCGTTATTCTGTTATGATTGTCTTAAAACACGCCAATTTCCCAGCTTTGACAAAGTTTCGTAAATGTTCTCTTTGTTTCGCTGCGTTGCGTATTGAAAACTCAGTTTGAACAATTGTAGTTGATCTGCATATATTTTTACATTGTAAACACCAACAACCCCAATTGTTTCTTATATTTTTTCAAAACACTATTTTGTATTTACTCTATAAATCTTTGCAATCGACAGTGTATTTATGTAATGATCTGAGCGACTTACTAAAGAAAAACATCACAAAACAATTTATAATTATAGTACTAATTTATAACTCAATTACCTACCAATATATCGTGTACTGTTTGTATATGTGTATCTATTTACTTTTATTTACCTTAAAACAATATCACTTCTCATTGAGAATGAGCATAAAAGGCTATTTTTTATATAATACTATAGTATTATATTATCTGTGATAATACTAATAATAAAAAATATGTAAAAGAATATTATTCTATGTCCCTAATGGATTGGTATTCCTATCACGCGTTAAAACTAAAAATGAATTATTTTGCATTATCGAACTTCGAAGTTAACATTTTAGAAATTAATCACAAGCACATAAATTGGTATATTTTCGATAATAATCATCCAAGTGTCAGTTGGAACGTCTCAGTGCACTATTTTATAAAAACCGACTTACAAACATTGTATACATTAAGCTGTAAAATTCGATAACACAAATAATAATGTTCTATCTGTCTATTACCAACACTGCCGCGGACTAAGAACAAAACTAAACACGATTTACATGAATATCCTAATGCACACCTACGATATCATTGTACTGACGGAAACATGGTTGCATTCCGATATAGTGAATAACGAGTTCATTGATTCCCGGTACATCGTGTACCGCAGCGACCGTGACCGAGCAGCTACTGAACGTCGAGACGGCGGTGGAATATTGGTTGCCGTCTTGCGCTCGCACAGCACCGCGCTCTGCCTATCGTCGCCCCCCACCGCCCCTCTCGACCTACCACCAATAATCGACCATATTCCAATACAGTTATTCATAGGTAAATCTAAAAAACCGTACCTTATTAGCGCAGTATATATTCCTCCGAAATGTAATAATAACATTTATCAAACATATTTAGACACCATGCGGGATTATATACAAGAAATGGGCATTTCTGATTTCTGCTTAATTGGTGATTTTAATTTACCACAACTTGAATGGAATATCATGGGCTCTCAGACCATTCCAATCCTTACAAATAATGATAGATCTGCTCACTCTTATTTATTAAATTTCATGACTATTTTTGGTTGTACACAAATTAATACATTTAAAAATAATAATAATCACCTACTTGATCTGTGCATTACTAATATATCGAATTGCAAATCTTTCTCTACGCCTATTACATTAGTTCCGGTTGACTCCCATCACCCTCCGTTTTATATACTTTTAACTTTAGATCAGCCAAGTAAATGTATATCGCGTAAGGCACAGATTAAATACTGTTATGGAAATGCTAATTACGAGGAAGTAAATAATGACATTTCAAAAATTGACTGGATTAAATTATTTCAGAGTGGGAGTGCCGAGCAATGTGTTGAGTTATTCTATGAGCAAATTTACGCAATTATTCGGAAGCATATACCTACTAAGGTGACCTCAAACTCTAAGTTTCCTATCTGGTTTAACTCCTCTTTAAAACATATTTTTAGAAATAAGGACGCAGCGTGGATTAAATGGAAAAAATATCAAAACCAAGCCGACTATGCAGATTTTTCTATGTACAGGGATAGATTTAAAAAAAAATCAAAAAAATGCTATAACGATTATATGAACAGAATAGAAGACAGTATTAAAGATAATATAAAGCATTTTTGGACCTACATTAGTAATCGTAAGAAACAAACAGATATCCCTAACAATGTGCATTACCGCGACTTAAAAGCAAACAGCCCCAGCGACATCTGTAATCTATTCTCGGCATTCTTCAAGTCGGTATTTCAGCCTTCGGAAGTATCTGACTCTTACAGCATTGGCGACATATCTGATCTAGACCTAAAAACTCACGCCGATAGCATTATTGGTGACATATCCTTTTCTGAAAACAGCGTGCTGAAAGAACTCAAATCTCTAGATATCACCAAGTCTTCCGGCACAGATGATTTGCCACCAGTGTTCTTTAAAAACACGGCGTTATCTATTTATAAACCCTTACATATTATATTTAACATATGTCTTCACGAGGGTGTGTGTCCAAAAGTATGGAAGACGGCTAGGATTACCCCGGTGCATAAAGGAGGCTCAAAAACAGACGTGACTAACTATCGGCCTATTTCTATTTTGTGTGTCTTGGCGAAGCTCCTTGAAAGGCTCATACATAGCATCTTATGCTCTCATTTTCACCGATACATACTACCACAGCAACATGGATTTGTCTCCAGACGGTCAACAATCACCAATCTCATGGTATATTCAAATTATTTATTTCAAAACATGGACGCCAATAAACAAACCGATGCTGTGTATACAGATTTCAGGAAGGCCTTCGACCGAGTAGATCACAAAATCTTGCTACAAAAGATTGCCTTTAACGGCATCCGGGGAAATCTTTGGCGGTGGTTTAAGTCCTACGTCAGTAACAGGACCCAAAAAGTAGTTATAAATGGCCATGAATCCGATTCACTGGAGGTAACCTCGGGTGTTCCTCAAGGGTCAATACTTGGACTCTTACTGTTCGTTCTTTTCATAAACGACATAAATGACTGTCTATTAAATTGTAAATTTCTATTATATGCAGATGATCTTAAAATGTACCGTACTATCGAAAATATTAATGATCACCACGAGTTCCAAGACGACCTAAACCGATTGACGGCCTACTGCAATACTAATAAACTCAGTCTCAGCCTAGAGAAATGTAAGTGCATAACATTTACAAAAAAAAAATGTCCAACTACTTTTAACTACTCGTTGTGTGGTACGAGTCTGGAAAGGGTGCAAAGCATTAGGGACCTAGGAGTGACACTGGACACAAAACTGACACTGGATTCTCATATAGAAAACATTTGCAGTAAGGCCTACAAAATGTACGGTTTTGTTATTCGTGCAAGTAAGGACTTTAAACGTCCTGCTACATATATCCAATTATATAAATCATTAATACGTTCACAATTGGAATATGCCACATCCATTTGGGACCCATTTTACAACCAGTACTCAGACCAACTCGAACGAGTCCAAAAAAAATTTTTGCGACATATGCAGTTCAAATGTCATCGTAGTCGATCTTCTTACCCTATATTGTTAGAAACATATAAATTGCAACATCTCAAATATAGGAGACTACAACTGCAAGCGATGCTGTTGTATGATCTATGTCACAATAAATACGATTGCATCGATTTAGTAAATAATATCAGTTACCAAGTGCCAGTCAGACCGCGAGTACGGGCCTGTCGAACCAAAAAGCTATTTGCTATATCCAGATCCCGAACTAACGCTGGTAAACGTTCGCCCTTGTCTCGGCTGACTGACACTTATAACAAATACTTTAATGATATTGATATACTTATACCTAAAACTAGCTTGTTTAAGAAATCTATTATGGCGAAGCTTCACAGTATCAATAGTAAAAATAGTTAAAAGGAAACATGAGAAACGAAAAAAATGTACCTTACAACATAAGCAATATTCAAATTTAACTTCATTACCTATTTAAATCACATTACCTAACATGTACTCTTAACGTGTTAAAACTTATTTGTGGTTAACGGTGTTGGTTTTACAATTATTTAGTTCTTGAAATTATGTATACTTTTTTATGTATTACACATTGTGAAACCGTTTGTTTACCCCAATAAATGAAAAAAAAAAAAAAAAACCTCGCAGGAATAGATTACTAACATCTTAAACAACAACATATTTTGTTATACGACTTTTCCGAAAACAGACAAAAAATAAATTTTCATCAAAAACTCAATTTTTCTATGGAAAGTCAATTTTTTTGACTGTTTTCGGAAAAGTCGTAGAACAAAATTGTGGTTGTTTGTGATGTTAGTAATCTTTTTAATCCTGCGAGGGCGTTGGTGTTTTACAAAACCTATTTTTCAGCCTGTTCTGTTTTACAGTGACGGGTAGTTAAAATTGTAAAAGGCAAGAATAAACATGATTCTGATAAAACAAGTACTTAATAGTTCGAAGTTCTCATTTGAAATATTTGATTTTTCTTATTAAAATCTCTCAGGTACCTACAGACATCGGCCAGATGCAATTTTTAATACTGTTAAGTTTGATAGATCTTTTGAATTCCAAGAAACTTTTGTAACATTCACTAGACTCACTAGACTTTAAAAATATGAAACATTGGATTTCTGAATAAGAATTGTCCAAGTTCGTAGAAATTTATGAAAGAATTTGAATGCAATTGAAATGTTAGAAGTTAAAAAAATTATTCCTTTGCGAAAATCGAAATATTTTATTGTAACCTTTATCAATTTTTTTGATATGAATTTCTTTCTTTAATTTTCTTCTTTTGTAATTTTTGAGAAATTGAAATAAAATGTTGCAAAAATCCATCAAGCCCTAACTCCGTGAGACAACAGGTCATCATTAATCTTGTGGCACGGATAGTTCGCTGAGAGGAGGGACCAAATGAAGGTCCCAAAACAAATAGCCCAACTCCTGATATTAAGCTGAAACCTGTAGGAGAGGTCGCTCGAGCATTTCACGATGAGCCAACTTAAAATGAAGCCCCTATTTCATTTAAGAGATTAATTTGATTAATCAGATTTCCTGTGTACTTGATGAAATAATATACTTCAAAGAAAAATCTTCATCGTCTCCATCACGCTATATGAATATACCTACTGCATTATCTGTAGTATGATGATTACTAAATGTTAGCCGGTTGATAATTGAAATTGAAATAAATGAGCTCAAAATCCCCTGTAACGACAGGACAGTGACCACTACAACTACAGAAATGACTGTTTCCAACGCTTGCCAGACACTACAATAATCTACTACGAACAAACGAAACGAAATCAACGATAAAAAATTACGCCTACTTATGTGATGTTATCCGCTGAGCTATAGCTGTAACGCGCGTCGAAACTGGTCGTACTTGTCTACATAATAATGTGGAACATATGCCCTACCATCAAGCTTTTAGTAAGCTTTTAAATTGTGTATTTTTAGTCCTTTTTCGTCATTTGGAACATGCGGTATGAGAATAACAGCTTGTAATCCAAAAGATTGTGTTTGTATTGGTTTAATGCTAAATTAAACCTAACATTTAAATGTTTATGTTGGTAATTGCTTAAAATTGCTTTCAACAAAAGTTTTCTTTTCAAAAATTATCATTCCTTTCAACAAATGTATCTTTCTCATCTTAAACCCTTGCTGAAGTGTTTCCCGGGATATTTACCAAAGCTTTTATGAATATATCTATTGGATATAATGCCGAGCTGCGAGCTGAGCTCTGTTTGAAGAGGGTTTGACTGGGAGGTATCTTAGGCCCTCTTGTTTATATTCCAATAAGAATGTCGGATTAATTCACAATTTTTCAGATTTAACAATTGTATTTCGTTACGACACGATACGATTCATCGAAGTATATATGAGGGGATCGGATTGTGAAAATATTATAAGTAGTTAAAACATATTGGAGGCTGTTGACTCTCGCTCGCTTTCTTCTTTTAAAATAAAATACTAATTTCTTTTAAAATAAATATAAAGCTTCAGAAATACCTATATATCACTTTTATTAATGAAGGTTGTTATTTCGGATTTTAATAACACAATTGCTTCAGCTACTAATCTTGAAACCAGGGCAAATATTTATTTGATTAATAATACGTTCTAAGTACAAAGCACAAATACAAAGTTAAAAAAATATGTTAGTCAAAGGTACTTTCCATCATGATATTTTTTAATGAAACGTAGGTCTCGATACATACGTCTACTCTCAACATATTGTAACTTGCTTTTTTGTGCCAAAATAATACGAAAGCATTTGTTACAAAAAATATTTTAGGAATCAAATAGGCTCCTAAGAAAAATATCCATTTGACCTTTCATAGGAGGTTTATATTCGCAGTTTCAATGGCCGCTGTGGAAACGTTTCTCTAATGAACAGATTTCTTTTCTGTAATATATCTTTGTCATACATTTATTGAGTCGTAAGACAGTCCATTTTTTTCTTTCATCTTATATCATGACATTCTTGCTTTTTTATACAGCTACTACTTTGGCTTTCTTGTGACCTAATTTTGTCATTTGTCAAGATAGAAGATAGCCTCAAAACAAATATCATAAGAACACGCCAGCACACCACTATATTGATGATTTCAGTTTTGAAACTTCGTAATAATTACTTATCTCCTTGTTTTTTAAAACAGACATTTCATTTTTTTCCTTACGGATGCCTGCACCTTGAAACACTGCCCTGTTTATCAAAACAAAACTTACAAGTCCACATGTACACAAGTTATACTTATTTCAAAATAAAAACTTACATATACAAGTTCGGTAAATTGAAGACATGTAAACTTGAACACTTTTAATATATACTATTAGTATACTAATAGTCATACTAATAGTTATAGTCAAATTAGCAAAAAGATTGGCAGTAATTCGTGTAGTTGTATTTTTTATGGAATCACTAGCGGCCGCCCGCGACTTCGTCTGCGTAAAAAGTATTTTTGCTATCCCTCGGGAACAATACATTTTTTCGGGATGAAAGGTACCCTATGTCCTTTTCTGTATCCTTGACAACGTGTATGCAAAATTTCATGATGATCGGTTCAGTAGTTAAGACGTGAAGGCGTAACAAACAAACAAACGGACTTTCGCATTTATAATATTAGTAAGGATTCGAAGACATGAATATAAGTTTCCTCCGAGTTTGCACCATTCCTGCTATGTACAGAACATCGTTTAATGTTAGGTATCAACATTGAAGTCCCAATATTTTTTTAAATATAATATCTATAATAACAGATTCTTTCCATGTTTTGTTACAAATTTAATTACCTATCATTGACTATCTAGCTTGCTTAAATCAGATAAAATGTTACCGAGATAATTGCCAAAATCTAAACCTAGGGGCGCCACCTTTGTGATGACGTAGGTACTTGTTCCACTACTTTAGCGAGTGACAAAAAGTGATTTGATGATCAGTAACGCGCGCGCAACGCGAAAGTATTGGAACAAGTACCTACGACGTCACAAAGGTGGTGCCTCCTGGTCCTGGTCAAATCGTTTTCAATAGCCCTGCCATCGAATCTTGATCTCATATTATGTAAAACTAGAATAAACTAATGATAACAAAGCAAAGAAAAACTTATATTTTGGCAACATTATCTTTAGGCGGAAGCAATATTTAACAGTAAGCAACCCTAGCAACACGCCTGGATGACAGCGGGGCGTACCGACGTGAAAGGGGAAGTAGGTATATAAATGGCGGCGTTTGGGACTCGGTCAACGAAGAGTCTTTTGCTACCCAGTGGAACTAATGATGAAAACCATAGATGATCATCGAAACTATTCAATATTAAGTATTTCACTGGTGCGATACGATTAATTTAATATGGTTGCTAGGCTATTTATGGTCGTCATAATGCATATGGTGAAGTGGAGCTGATAGTGAAATACCAGGAGAACTCCTTAACAACTAACGCTAAGTTGTTTTGTTTTTATTTTCAGGTTTTGAAGTCGGTGTTTGTTTTAAATATTTTTTTTAACAATATTTGTTTGCAATTACACTCCCAAAAATTTTAGTTCGGTGTGTGTAATAATGAAAATTTCACAAGGAAAATCCTTGTTACAACTTGTAAGTGTTGTGAAATAAGGCACAAGGGTCACGAAAACTTACAAAAACTTGTAAAACAATTTCGGCATACCGCGTATCTTGAAAATCTAAGCAAAACCTGCACGCGTAATTACAAAACATCAGCGAAAAGGTCCAGAGGGCTTGAAAAAGCCGCCAATTTCGAGGCCACTTCAGACGCAGGTCTCGGTGACAGAAGGGTTGAAATTTTAATTACGTCCCGAGCTCATCCGAGTTCAGGTCCGGATGACGTCACGGTTACGCAAATGGATGTTTTTATGCTTGTGTCTTATCATAATAAGGTTGTCAACTTGTCACGCGAGAAAGTGTTAACTAATTTAGGCGAACTATAAAAAAAGAGATTCTGATTTGTACTATATTTATTTTAAATTATCTTTCACACTCATTGTGAAAATTTAAAGGCAGCGAATTTCGCAATAATAATTGAACTCAATGTAGATTATTAACACTCATAATAAAATTGATTATTACACAATTTAATAGTAATATATTTTATTAATAATTACAATAATACAATTTAACGGTTGCTACATTATTTATTGTCCACATCTTTTTAGGCACAATAGTATCTGTATAATGATAATAAATAACATACCCATTACGAGTTAATACCTCTGTTATCTTCTCAAAAGCAAGATTTAATATAACTCGAAAATCTCTACAAAGACTCGGCGTAGCTTTTGTGATTCGGATAAAGATATTCTTCTCTATAACATACTGAATGATACCCGTTAACATTGCGAATAATGTAATTCAGTGAGGTACCTAATGTGATGTCTGACGTACTTAGTAAAAATGTAAGTTTTATGTAAGGAAAATAATAAAAGTACTTTAAAAATGTAAGTAAGCATTTTATAATAATAGAGTTGCGAGCGCGCCACAGTCCGTAGTCGTCCCGTGGCCACCGTCTAAGAAGCTACCCATGTAACTTTTCATGTAATTTGAATTTCGTAATTCATTTCGCGCAAATAAATTCAGTCATTAGAAACATAGTTCTTCTTTACATCCAAGTACTTAACCCTACGGTAACTACAGACGAAATAGATAAACCCTAGTTACACCTTACAAAAAAGAAACAAATAGGTAACGCAAAGATATAGTAAATTTATTTATCTCAAAAAAACATACGTACTTTTCCTTGAATTAAAACACTTTCACGGTGTTGGTTTGTGATAAGTGTGTGTATTCTAAAAGTGTTCTATTTTAATTAAAATATTTATGAAATATTTATACGAAACAGTGAAAACTACGCACTTTGGCTTGAAATTGTCTGTTAATAAAAAAACGTTCGATAATAATAAACCGTTGAACGAAATTTAAAAAAAAATCACACGTAATATGAATATGACTGAACATTCATAAAAAAGGAAAAAAAATCCAGTGAATATACTCAGAACCATAGAGATAAAATATTAATTCAGTTGTTATTTTAGAATCATATTCAGTTTTGATTTCATGACTTTTCGACACCTTTCCAATTAGGTAAGTACTTATTTTATAGCTGCGCTCTGATTTCGAAACGCCAAAAAAAATTGAAAGTCCAAACTCACACTTATGGAAGCTAGCCCTGGAAAAAGATGGACAACTTACAGAGCGACGAAATCCCTCTTATTAGTTAGCCACACTTTCATTATTAACAGATCCGGTCACCTCGCAAATCCAGAGCTTTCTAAATTGTTTACCTTCAATCGCTTTTCAGTCCCTTTGTTGCTCAACCACTCCCACCCCCACCACTGAAAATCTGCGAGGTGGCCGGATTTGTTAATAATGATAGTATAAATAATAAATAATTGCTTGGACAATTTTCACACAGCGCCATCGAGCCCCAAACTAATAAAAGCTTGTAATATGGGTGCTAGACAACTGATATACTCTACTTATATTATATACTTTTTAAATATATACTTATTATACATAGTAACACCTACACTCGTTACATAAATTAAAATTTATAATTTCAATTTCTGCCCGGCCGGAAATCGAACCCGGGACCTCTTGCGTGGTATGCGGCATGTTGACCACTGCACCACTCAGGTCTTCGTATAGTACGGCTAACTAACTAGAGGGATTTCGTTGCTCTGTAAATTGTGCACCTATGTATTTCCGGTGCCAGTTCTTGTATATTAGTTTTGATTTTATTCTAAAATGCTGTAATCCGTAAAAGGTGTTTTATTTCTAATGAACTGTGGGCGGAAGTCTTACAGGTTCTCCGTTTCATAGTTGGTTTTTTCGAAGATTTGATTAAAGTTTATAAAGTTACATACTTACTTAATTTAAAACCATGAGTGAAGCAATTTATTGCTAATAACAGTGTTATGTTCACTTCTCAAGCTTACGCGCTCACTAGACATGAAATAAAAGACTTTTTAACGGATACTAGCGCGGTTTTATTGAAAGTACTTTGGCCGTGGTCACGGGAGACTTGACCCCCGTGACCACGGCAGCTGCAAAGGTGCCGAAACGTCGGGAAAATCAAAAATCAAACCAAATACCAACTAATTACCAAAGTACTTTCAATAAAACCGCGCTAGTATCCGTTAAATAGTAGATTATACAACAAGTGAAAAAAGAAGGAATTTAGTTCGAGGTACTATGTTGGATCCCGAGAGCAGCGAAGGATTCTAGAGTTGAATCCCGAGCGTAGCGAGGCATTCAAAAGTAGAATCCTGAGCGAAACGAGGGATACAAAGGACCGAGATGAAATTTTTTTTCACGAGTTGTGTACTCTACTTTTTACCATTGACTGCGAGAAAACATAATAGCAGTACTTACACCTATAGTACCTATTTATAGTTATCAAATTTTATTATTTAGATAGGTAATCGGTAATTTAACCGTTAGAAAATAGTGAAACTATAAGTTTTCCAATGACATATAACAACCATGCTATGAGGGAAATTACATGATCAGTCTGACATCAGTCCATTTCATCAGTTTGTATAGACTTTGAATTTTTACAGTCTGAAGATCGTAACAGACTGATGGAATGGACTGATGCAAGACTGAACATCTAATCTCCCTCTAATATAAAGAAAAGAACCCAAAGATAAGAGACTAAAAAGAACCTAATTAATTTGGCGAGATATTGTTTTTTAGAAAAGAACCCAAAGATAAGACTCTAAAAAGAACCTAAATAAAATTGGCGGGATATTTTATAATTATAGCTTTATCTATGGAATAGCTCCATACTTTCAGCACGTTTTATTTTTTTTGTACATAAGTAATTCATACGATGCGCGCTTGTTCCAAATTCAAATTATTTTTATTCACTCGGTGAATAAAATCGCTTATTATTCGTCTTTTATTTCATGAACAGTGTTATGGTTATGTATGGTCGAGTTTTCAGTTGACATGAGCTAGACAGAAGCCATTTGGTTTACAACAGATAACAATAAGATTATGAATATTTACAGACTACATGAACATTAATAAAACTTAAAAAAAAATCTTATAAAGATAGATTTTTTTAAATTAATATGGAGTTAACGAACTATTCATAGCAATTTGTTGTCTAAGAACTAAGACAATAAATTCTATTGGAAAAGTTTTTACTTTTAGTGAGTCAATATAAGGACTTACAGTGAATATTTCAACAACTGGTTTTAATATGTTCAGTTTTTGTTGAAAATGTGAAGTTTTTCAGTAGTAACTTTGATTATTATATATATACAGAGTACGACAATTAAAAATTGTTTAAAAAAAAACAAAAAACTGACATCAAAAAACCTACCTCTAAAAAGCAAGAAATAATATTCGTGATAATAAAAACACGTCTATTGAAGTCTTTGCTTTTTAGAGGTAGGTTTTTTGAAGTCGGTTTCTTGTTTTTTTTTAAACAATTTTTATTTTTAGTGCAGGTACCTTGAAGGTATATTTATTTAAATAGTAAAATCGGCTTAGCCAAACGTGAGATAATTGCGAAGAAACATACATACATACGGGTCAAACTGAGAACCTCCTTTTTTAAGCCGGTTAAAGAACAACACAGATACCTCTTCCAACAAAAAAATATATTATCTTATTCAGTTCATAAACAAAGAAGTAATACGACCATTATCATGGAGGTAATTCACACAAAATCATACTATTTTCATGCTTTTTTTCAAGATTACTTAAAAAGTACTGAACCGATTTCCAAATTTTAAAAAATGGGACCAACTTGGAAGTTTCCCTAATGTAATAACGTTTGATTCATTTCAATCCGTTCAGCCGTTTTTGAGTAATCGGTGGACATACACAAAAAAAAACAAATATACAGACGAACAAAGAACCTTCTCCTTTTTGGAAGTCGGTTAATGATAATTTAAGTAAAATATGTTTACTACTAAAGCTGTTTAAACTATCTTAGATCTTTTTCAAGTTAATATTTTGCAAGTTTCAAATCTCTTAGAGGCCTCTGAGACCCACTGCTCTCCCACGCTCGTGCTGGCGGCAAAATAATGTATTATTGTTTACTTTGAAATATCATGTTGAGATTTGGTATGGGGTACTCTGAAAGTTTTGCGCAACTTATAAATAAAACGATATATGTAAAATTATATATTTATTGCATGTCACAGTATTCTCCATTACATATTAAAAAGTTTTTAATTCGTTCACACTATTAATTTTAACATGAGCATCATTTGTCTGAGGGCATGTTTTTCATACGCTATCACAGCTTCCTCTGGCTCCATAAATGTGAAATTTCTCACCGTATCTTTAATTATGATAGTAAAGAAATCGCAAGATGTATGGTCTTAACTTAATGCGGAATAGATCTCAGAGCCGAAAATGAGTTTAGTTCTCATTGCGGTATGCATTGAAAAAATGTCATCGTGAATAGGATGTCACTTCTTGGTTCGTTTTTCCTTACCTTTTTTAAAGACAGTTGGGAATGAAATGGTGGTACTCAGTATTAACCGTGTTTTGTTCCTCAAGACCAAGAATCTTATATTAATATTCTATGACTCAAGACTATATTTTAGATAGGACCCGTCTGGGAGAAAAAGAATGCAATCAAATCTTTGCCCACGATTTTCACTTTACTGTCGACTTTGAAAAACTGTTGCTATCTTTCTGATTTTTATCTTCTATCATAAAGTCATACACTTTAAGAACATATTTATTACATCAATCAATTCGAGTCCATTTTTTTACGTGGCGAGTTCATGAGGAATCCAACGGTTACAAAGTTTCCCAACTTTTTAATGCTGATGAATATTTTTATTAATTTTAAGTCATATCATCAATCCAAGTATCCTCAAATCCTCCAATAGGTAATATGACGGTTTTCTTCAAATAATTATGTGATATAGTCATCTTTTTCATAGTGATCGCATTTGAACGCCGACCATTACCAATTTGATCATAGGAGAGACAGGAAAACCAATACCTATACATTCTGCATACCAATGCTTTACGATAATCAAATAAGATGCTTCTTTTCTAAAATAATTAGAAGTAAAGCAGTGCAAACTTGAATAGAAAACGTTATTTCAAAATCATAAATAATGTCACCCTGAAATCTTTTCGTAAAAAGAAATCTTTTTTTTCCGTCGACGAACCATTTTTTTACGAACTGTGATAAAAAACAAATGTTAGCGACTTCCGGTCAATTTTTGTTTTAATTTCATGAATGAGTTAAGTACCTATTCAAATATTTGTGAGTTGCTAGATAGGCAAAACTTTCAGAGTGCCCTATGTGTATAGGTATACGACTAGAATAATCTGTCATATGTCAAAACAACCCTTACATGGTTCTGTTTCGTGTTTTTGATGAGCATTGTTTTGTTGGTAGGTGTGGCAGACTGGCTGTCGGTCACGTGGGCGCAGGGCAGCATGTTACATCCGCCGGACGCCGGCGCCGGCACGCCGGGCGACCTCCACTCCGTCAAAGGACGGTGAGTGGTGACCAAACCCACCAACCGCCCATGACCTTGCGAACATCTAGGTCAAGGCTGGCCAAACCCAGGCCCGCCAAGGCATTTGAATTTGCTCGCCAGCAATCGGCCGGCTGACCAGCGTACTGTGGCACCGCTTCCACCTGATGAAAACCTAAAAGTTATGACGCCGCCACAGTCTAAAAAAATTTGATCACCTGTAACTTTTATTGGCTAGCCTTGATCTAGGTTATGCAGGTCGAAGCAACTGGAGATGCGCGCGAAATGGCTTCCACCGCGCGCACTTTCTTGACTCCCAACAAATCTTTCGATATCTGTCTCCTTTGTCCCTTTAGTCCCTCTCCCCTTTCTGGGGCGGCCGTACACGAAAACGCCTTCGGTACCTCCCAGGCCGCCTCGTGCCTACTACAAAGTGGTATGTACAACCGCCTCTGAGGTGTAGTGGTTCGCCCACCCGTGTAAAACGCAGGGGTTCCGGGTTCGATTCCCAGGGGGGTTACAATTTGTACTCGGTTTGGTTGGTGGTAGGGCTTACGAGTATTTCAACTCCGCCTGGCTAGCTACCCTATCCTAACTAAGTCTGACGCTATAACAACAATTTAAAAAATGTTGTATTCCGGTAGTTAAATGACTAGTATATTATTATACTAATTATCTGTGTTAGAAGTAAGATAGCCAGTTCCTCAGTGATGAGGATTCCGGGAGAAGTGCGCTTCCACCTTCGGCCTTAATATCACGTGAGGTGAAGGCCAAGCACTATCCCGTTGTGCATAAGAAAACAACCTGCGTAGATAAAGAATGGGATTGAAAATGATGTCGTTCATTCTCTTCTCGCTCTCACACTAAACGCTGCAACTATCGCTCTCGCACTCCCGCTCATTGTGGTAAGTCCGGTGTCCTGCTTTTTGAATCACATTCTTTATCTGCGCTGCACGGGTTTTTCAAAATATAGTAGCATCCTACTAATATTATAAATGTGGATATTAAGTTACTCAATCACGCAACTTTTATTTATCCAGCTCAAAAGTTCCTTGGATATCCCGAATGTCCACGTGCACAAAGTCGTGGGCGGAAGCTAGTATAAAAGAGAGCCTGCACCAGGTTTCCTCAAGAGCCAAATTGTTGATCTACGAAAGAGATATTATTTCTTGCCCTACTGCAAAGACCTCCTTAGGGGAGGCTTATACCCAGCAGTGGGTGTCGTGCGGCTGATATGATGATGATGACTATGAAATGTTGGGACTTTTGAATTAAACAATTATAAAGGATTTCAATTAGTTTGTTTATTATCCTTATTAGCCACAAAAGGTATACTTCTGTTCCTTACTTCTACACACACAAGATGGCGTTTTCCACAGACTAGAAAGGAACAACACTGAACTACCAAAGATTAGATACCACAGAGTATTAACAACAAGTATCATAGATTAATTTTTGCACCTTTGAATCAAGTAATAAAATCAACACGCCCCCTCAAAAATTAATCATCAATTTAATTATACAAACATAAATCAATGTATATGACCTAAACAGATAGTATACCTTCTATGCTTTCACTGGGATACATTATGGCCCAACATTTGTTGCTAGGGTTAGGGAAACCCAGAAAACCTAACCAGGCCATATATTAAAAAAAAACTTCACCTTAATTTAATTAATCATCATTGAATCAATTTCAATTTAAGAAAATAATTTTCATAAGGTCTCCTTAAGATAATAAATCAACATTCATTCATTCATTAACAATTACAAATAAAAAATTTTTTTTTTCATGACTTCTCCTTAAGTTAATCAAATCAACATTAAATCATTCATTAACAATTTCAAATAAAATTTTTTTTTTTCATGACTTCTCCTTAATTTAATCAAATCAACATTAAATCATTCATTAGCAATTTCAAATTAAAAAAAATTTTTTTTTTGACTTCTCCTTAAGTTAATCAAATCAACATTAATCAATAACAATTCCAATCATTTAACATTCAATAAAATTATTCTTAAACTTATCCTAAACCTAGTTTGCTTCTTAGCCTCTGGAATGTCACTCCAGGTAACGGCTTAGTGAACATGTCTGCCAACTGTTGACCTGTTGGAATGTAATTAATTGTTATTACATTTTTCTCTACTTGTTCCCTAGAGAAATGATACTTGATATCTATATGTTTTGTTCTCTTATGGTTAGTAGGATTATTTGCTATATTTATACAGCCGTTATTGTCTTCAAAAAGAACAATAGGTTTATCAATGTTTAAGTTAATACTGACAGATAATGATTTCAACCATAGAGCCTCTCTGACTGCTTCGTATAATGCCATATACTCAGCTTCTGTCGAGGATGCCGCTACTGAGGATTGTTTCTTTGTACTCCAGGTTATAGTACATTGATCAAATAGTTTAAATAAAAACCCAGTTGTACTTTTTCTGTCTTTTGTATCATTTCCGCCCCAATCCGAATCTACATAGCCACATAGAATATTACTGTACTCACACCTTTTATAACACAATTTTAAATCAGTTGTACCTTTCAAGTACCTTAGTACTCTTTTCAGGCACTGCCAAAGTTCTATATTATTATTTTTAGTATATCTACTCAGTATATTTACACTTGTGCTTAAATCAGGACGTGTACATAACATTATATACATTAGACATCCAATGACATTTCGGCATGGAGCATCATATTTTTGTTCTGAATTTAGGGCTATATAATTCAATTTATTTTCTAAAGGTGTATTTACAGGTTTGCAATCCTGCATATTGAATTTATTTAAAACAGATTTAATATAAGAACTTTGATCTAATGATATTGTGTTTTCATTTCTGGTGATTTTAATTCCTAAGAATAATTTTATATCATTTAGGTCAGTCATCCTAAATTTACTCATCAAATATTTTTTAAAATTATTCATTCTTTCTCTTTCCATGCATGCTATCACCACATCATCAACATATAGGACCACATAAATATTTTTAGAGACATCACCATTATTTAAGATATATATACACCTATCTACTGATGAGTTTTGAAAACCCTCCTCTTTTAAAGAACGCTCAAATACTTCAAACCAGCATCTTGCTGCTTGTTTTAGTCCGTACAATGCTTTATTTAATTTACATACATAATTATTATCATGATTAATTACTCCTTCAGGAATTTTCATGTAAATTTCCTCTTTTAACTCACCGTTCAAAAATGCTGTCTTAACGTCCATATGATGAACTAGTAAACTATGTTGGTTTGCAAAAGATATCAAAAATCTGAAACTAGCAATCCTAGCGACAGGTGCAAAGGTTTCATTGTGATCTGTAAGGTATTCTTGACTAAAACCTTTAGCTACTAATCGTGCTTTATAGCGGAGTGGTTTACCGAACTCATCATTTTTAATGGTGAAAATCCATTTGCAGTCAACAATATTTTTGCCTTGTGGCCGTGGTACTAAAGTCCAAGTTTTATTTACTGAGTGAGAATTTAACTCATCCCTTATTGCATTCTCCCATTGACATCGGTCAATGCTATTTTTGATTTCATCAAATGAACTAGGTACTTTACAAATGATTGATTGAGCACACATTAAATAATCATAATCATCATCATCATCTTTGTAAGATACAGGTGGACGACCTTTGACCCTATCACTCCTCCTAAGTTCAGAACTATTTTCTGTGTTTTGTTGCATATCCCTATTATTACTACATTCTGGTATTGGTTCTACATCATGGTTTATTTTGCGAATTTTATTTGAACACATATTTTCATCAGATTTCAAAATATCTGATTTTGAACTGTCAGAGTTCCGAGACTTATTTAACACTGATTTATAACCTATATCAGTTTTGTTATGAGAATTTAAGTTATCCTCTTCAGGCTTAAGCGCAGGCCTGGATTCCAGAAAATTAGTCTCGTCTACAATTACATCTCTGACTACAATACACTTTTCGCTTACAGGGTCCCAAACTTTATAACCATTTGGTTCATATCCTAAAAGAATCCCTTTCCATGATTTATTGTCAAATTTTGTTTTTTGCATTTTATTATGGACATACACTGTAGAGCCAAAAACTTTTAAATATTTAATTTGTGGTTTTTTACCGTGCCACAATTCGAATGGTGTTTGTGAGACTTTTAAAGCTTTGGTTGGTGTCAAGTTTATCAAATAAACTGCAGTTAATACTGCATGACCCCAAAATATTTTGTTTAATTGAGCACCATTTATTAAACAACGAGCTTTTTCTGTTATTGTTCTCACCATCCGTTCAGAAACACCATTTTGCTGTGGAGTTCTAGGAACTGTCAAATGATATGTTATTCCCTTTTCAACACAATAATTTTTCATATCGGTGGATAAATATTCTCCACCATTATCACTATATAAGTTTACTACTTTTAAGTTAAACTTGGCCTCACTTTTTGCAACAAAATCTTTGAAAGCAGAAAACACATCTGATTTATGAGTGAGCAGATATGTCACACAGTAATGGGTATACTCATCAACAAATAACACAAAATAATTTTTATTATCTACAGTTGGAGGAGTAATTGGGCCACATACATCTGAATTTATTATAAATAATGGTCGCTTTATATGATTTTTATTTTTAGAATGATTAAATGGTAAGCGACTCTGCTTCCCATTTATGCATGGTTCACATAATTCATCGTTCGGTTCAACTGTACCAATTTGATCAAGATCCTCGACCAAATTATTATTTTTAATTTCTAAAAATTTACTTTTGTTCATATGACCGAGTCGTTGATGCCATAATTTATAACTATTTTTATCACTACTGCATATTTGGGAAACAGGACAGCAACCATTGGCAAATGACACTAAATCCACAGTAATTAAATTGTTCACGGTCTTACCTTGCATTATGGTCTTACTGTTTTTGATTATCTCGGCACCTTGTTGTCCAAAAATAACAGTGTATCCAGCTCGCTGCATCTTGGACACGGATAGCAAGTTGTATGGAATCTCACTGCAGAATAGCACATCCTCCAGTACTCCATTGATTCCCAAGTTGGTGGTGACCTGGAGAGTTCCCTTTTTGGTTGCTGTAATAAATTCGCCATTTTTAGCAACTGAAATTTTAAGTGGTGTTAGTAATTTAGTTTGCGTAATGAATAGATCTTCCCTGTTAATTATATGGTCTGAGGCGCCTGAGTCTAATAAAAATGTAATTTTATTTTCTTGACTTTGCTCTTCATATTCTCCAGTCATAAAAGCAAATCCAGAGAAATCATTAGAAGTATTGGGTTGACTAATTTCCACCGCTTGAACTGTTCTTGTTCTCTCCGCTGGCCGCTGATGTTGAGTCGGATTCATCTTCTTGTAGTAATAACAGTCATTCTTTTTATGCCCTTTTCGACCGCAGTGGTGGCATTTTAAAAGAAATGTTTTCTTCTTCGCTTTGTCTTTCCAGTTACTTTTCTTTTGATTGTCTGTTGTTTGAGAATAATTAAACTTTCTTTTCTTCCACATTGTATCATTTCTGTTTTCAACATGCAGAACTTTTGCACTTGTATCATTGGATTCATTTCTCAACTTTACTTCGTGGTCCAATAATCGGGTCTTTACAAATGCCAAGGTCAAATTGTCTTCGGTTAGAGTTTCAATTGCAGTGATCACCCCATCGTAGTTAGTCGGTAATGTGAGCAATAAATGTGCCACTTTATCGGTTTCCTCTAATTTTGCTCCAGCTGCATGAAGCTCTGTGATTAAATCATCAAACGTTGCAAAGTGTTTAACTAAAGGAATGTCACCTTGTAATTTTAATGACAATAATTTTTTTCTCAAAGCTAATTGCGTTGCAATACTTTTACGCTCATAAAGTGAATCAAGACTTGCCAATATTTCTTTCGCTGTAGCATCTTCTTTCGCAAAACCCAAATAGGAATCAGACAAATATTCGACTATCACACTTTTAGCGATTCGGTTGCTTGTCTCCCACGTACTGCATCGTGTTATTGGATCTTGGTCAATAACTCCAATCACATTTAATTCACTCAGCAACGAACGTATTCTAAACTTCCACACGCTATATTTCTCGCCATCAAACGGTTTTATATTACGTTTTTTCAGGCTTTCCATTTTTTTTGTTGTCCGTTAGTCGTTACTTTGTTTTCAAAAAGTCACAGAGAAAAATTAAACTACGTATAAAACGATGTACGCTGTGATCGCGTCACTGTTGCCCATAACCTATGAAATGTTGGGACTTTTGAATTAAACAATTATAAAGGATTTCAATTAGTTTGTTTATTATCCTTATTAGCCACAAAAGGTATACTTCTGTTCCTTACTTCTACACACACAAGATGGCGTTTTCCACAGACTAGAAAGGAACAACACTGAACTACCAAAGATTAGATACCACAGAGTATTAACAACAAGTATCATAGATTAATTTTTGCACCTTTGAATCAAGTAATAAAATCAACAATGACTTCATAGACACATGAATGTGTACATGACCATGATCATCAGCCATTTTAATGTCCCCACTGCTGGGGCACAGGACTTCCTTATGGGTGGATAATTAGATTGGGCCATAACCCACCACGCAGGCCCAATGCGGATTGGTGGGTGTTAACGACTTCAAATGCAGCAGGGACCAACGGCGTAACGTGCCTCCGAAGCACGGAGGAGCTCGAGATAATAAATTTTTTGGTCACCCATCCCATGACCAACCCTCGCGAAAGTTGCTTAACCTGTGCAAACGCTGGGCCAGGCGTTATACCACTGCGTCACCGAGCACCTCACTGTGTACATACTATGTGTTAAGGCGCAGGTAAGAACACATGCACAACAGTAAAGTTAATAAAGTGAGCATTGAGTAATTTATTAAAAAAGCAGCACTACAAGAACTCAATATTGGCTCCATATTTTAGTAAGGTTACAATATTGGTTCAAGGTGATAATAGTGCGAACACAAACAAAAAAATATTACCCACTATTTATCTGGAATATGTTCCGCAAAGTACAGACCGATATTGCCATCTTCAGTAGTTAGAGGGGACTTGACATTTAATAAGTTAACCCTTCAGTGGCAGGCTCGATGCTTGGCGCTCTGCCCGCTCTGACTTAATGAGACAACGCCACAGTATAGCAAAGGGTATTGCATTTTACAATACAATTTGTAAGCAATGTTCCGGAGCTCATGCGAGCGAATTCGCGAACCCTCCGTAGCAAGTGGACAGATTCTCAACTGGACATATTATCAGGTAGACGGATTTAGCAACTGGACCAAACTATGTTTAGCTCGACCGCTTTCGATTTGACGGGATCTCTCGATGGTGTTATCATCTTTGACCCTATAAAAGTTATCGACCCGTTAAAGTTAGGGTTCCGTACCCATTTCTATTATCATATTTTAAATAAGTGTAAACAGAATTGATGTCGAAATACCATTCAGGTCCTCCACACATGGATTGTGAGCGTAGTCGTCTCGTAAGCGTATCGTCAAGAGATGACGCAACGAGTACGAGACGAGCGAAGTTCTACACATGAATCGTAGCGTAGACGTAAATATTGTTCCAGAATATAAACTAGAGCTTCACGTTGACGGAAATTCATCACCGTATTTTTTACGCTTGCTTTTTTTACGCCAGTACGCTACGACTACAGTAATGACGATAAAAATCTCACACGAAACGCTGCAACACTGCATCGTGTGCGGACTTCTTTGAACTGTACGTGTACGTTGTGCACGTTCTCTCGTTCAACGCGCTTATTACGATACGCATTCGCTACGACGCCGTGTGCGGAGGGGCTAAGCGCGTCGTACGAGAGCAATACGAGCACGTAGGTACATGTTCAAAGAAGTCCGCACACGGCGTCGTAGCGTAAACGTATTATATGAGATTTTAATTTTAATACGATAATCGTAGCGTACTGGCATAAAAACACAAGCGTAGAAAATACTTTCTATCTGTTTAGTGATGATTTCCGTCAACGTGAAGTTGTAGTTTATATTCTGGAACAATATCTACGCCTACGCTACGATTCATGTGTAGAACTCGCTCGTATCGTACTCGTCGCGTCTTTACGCTTACGCTTACGAGACGTCTACGCTTACGAGCCATGTGCAGAGGGCCTAAATGTCATAATTGTGTCTCATAAATAAAACACCTGTATTCTATTTAACTGCAGCAATACTTATTTCATGAGACTTTCTACAAACAGAGTAAACACAAGTAGAGACTTGAATAAAAATGACGAGTGTCAGTGGGTGATCCGTCATAATAACAATTTTGCACAAAACAATCCCCCCTCCGCCCCTCAGTTTTCAATAAGACAGGTACATCGTTATCGTTAGTACCCGTTCAGTGGAGATGCAATTTCTGATCGATTAGTCAGTGTCGGAGCTATATCGCGACCGTGTACGCTACAATAGTGTTGTCTTACGCCGGTTACACCTCACGACAGGCAAACACGATTCTATTATTTTTCAACCAATTGAATGACAATAATAGGGAAATTGATGTGATTTTATTACGGTCTCATTATATGTCACAGGTTTTACAGTAAGTTGCAACGCTACTAAGTATAACTAAAACGCAAAAAAAAACAGACAAGACACTTATAATAATTTAGTCCTGAGCCAAGTAAAGCTTAATGCTACTTCTAAGGGCGATTAAATGTGTCGAACGCTTTTTGAAATGAAATTAAGATCTAACCGTTGAAATCGAAACGGTTTCGTGTCTGCCTCCTAAACAAAGTTGCATCTATACCTGCAAACCTTCGCTATTGCTTCGCTTTCGAAAGAACTTGTTTTGGCGTTTTAAAAATTTATAATTTTAGCGAAAACTTATGTCAATTCCATACCATAAGCTCTTGTCTTGTCTCGCTTGGCGTGCCATCATCGCCACGTTCCCGCGCGGTGTAAACGCGCACGCATTGATTGCGCGCTCGCGCGGAAGCAAGCCACCGCCGCCGCCGTTGGCAGATACTCGCTGGTTTATTGCCTCCTTTATTGTCGGGTTCTTTTTCAGTGCCTCGGGGATCTTACACCCAGGCCATGCGAATTAACTTCATCAATGTAAGCCTATTACGGATGTTTATTTTCCGTTAAGTGCCTGAGAGGTTCCGTAAAGTTTCCTTATAGAGTTAATTATCAATGTTGAGTATGCCTGTAATAGGAATGAATGGAATAATGAACGAAATATGTGTAGTGTAATGTTACTGCCTTTGGTGTAAGTAGTACCTAAAATTGAAAAAAAATAAGGGAAGGTAAATAGGAACGAAATCAATTTGGATGTTTTGGATATGTCACCCCTAAAGTACGATATACTTAAATGTGTGAATTAACTAGGTAGGTAATTTGCAAATCACCGGGTACGAAACGTTAAACCGACTTTTCTTTCTTATAGTAGCAGATTTCCGTACTTTACCTAGTTAATCTGCATATTAACGGATGTTACATCATTAAAGTGCGGAAGACTGTGAGTGAAATAGCCAACACTTCAGGAAATTTAAGTAAATTTGACAAAATGTCGTTTCTGGTGCTTCGCCTTTTTGGTTGCAGTTCTCACCCAACCTATTGAACTCTATTGACCGCCTTAAAAACTTTTTTTTTGTTTTAACAAATTCAATTTTTTTATTGTTAGTAGATTATATTCTTTCAGTGAGGTAATGATGATTTGGTCCATACTGCCTTAAGAAATTTCTCCTATTAAATTTTCAGATCATTATCATCTCACAGTATTAATAGAGTCCATTTGCGTAAGGCCGGTCAAACACGGCGAAGTCGATTAAACCGTGTCCAGCCGGACACAGCAAATATTGTCCATTCATTTGCATGGACGCTGACCCCAGCCGATCGACATGTTTGTGATCTGTTCGTGACCAGTGATTGAACTTTACCATGATAGTTTAAAGAGATTAAGTAAATGCCGCCAAAGACATTAGTTGATGGCAAACTAAAATACACTAAAGGCCATGAGTTCAAACACAGTTTGAAGTTTAGGATATGTTATAAATACTACTTATTGTATTAGAATTGGAAGTCCAAAATATCTGGAGAAAATTTGAAAATGTCGGGATTTTGCAGTTGTTGTCGGGAGAAATAAATATTGAAAATAAAAATGTAACTTCTGTATATAGCAAGAAAACGGCCGCGCAGCGTGATTTTTAGTCTTGTTATTTGTGGTTTCATCCGCGAAAATTATTGTTTTCTAAAGAACTTTGGGAACAGCTTTTTTTCCGGGTGATTTTTAAATTTATCGGTAATGCAACTCTAATTAGAATAGAGCTGTTTTTTTATGTCTCCATAGCATGCGCTGTTTAGTTTTAGACTAAATAACTGTTTTTAGTTCGCTTTGCTTCGAAATATGGGATGACGTTTTAAAAAACGATTGTCACCGAAAACTAAGTCAGGTTCAGATTACATCTTTCGAAAGCGAAACGATAACAAAGATTTTCAAATGTTACTTTGGCTGGGCCACTATTATAATTACTTTAATTATTCCACTTGAAAATGACACACCAGAACAATGAATCGGATTATAAAAAAATGCAATGCTGTAGGTAGTAAATTGACATGCCTGTTCCGACCGCGCCGGCTCCTATATGAATTTTAAATCGCTGTTGATTTAATTTCTCAATTAATACTCGTAATTATTATTCTGAAACGCATTAAGTATATGTGCGGATTGTGTGGGATATTTCACAACATTATTAATGATATTGGATATTTATAAATCGTGTATTGTGTTATTTAGTTTAGCAAAGATTTAAAATTGAATCGCGGTAAAAGGAAAATACCTATTGTCTGTTTATGTAAGCAATAAAACTAAATACAGTTATCATCCACCATTCCACCAAATACAGTTTTTTTGGTTAAATTGCTTGTGGGGAGAATTTATTATTGAATATACAACAAGTTACAAACAACCCTTAATGCAGATAATGGTAGAGTAGGGACCATCAAACTGCACAACTTTTATTGGACTAACTCTGAACTCGCGAAAAAGAAACTGTTGTTTCATACATTTTGATATATTCGTTATGAATTTTTGTATGCGCGATTTAAGAGTTGGTCCCCCCCCCCCATAGTAGAAAAATTGAGTTTGAAGGTCTTATCTTCCATATTCGGCATCAGTGGTTTTTTGTAATACGTTGTGTTACAGTTATTTGCCCCTTCACGTTAGTTACTTAACATGAATGGGGAAAGAAAAACGTAACTCACTTCAATTTGAAGCTTCGTTTATTCCGCCCATTTAAAGTAAAAAGAAGAAACTTAAGTTATTTTTTTATTTTCATTGCTTTTACAGTCGCTCGTAAAAGTATTTTATTGCTACGACACTCACCGTTCGGCCTCGTAGCACTCTGCTCGTAGCGGCGACACGTCACTGGCAATCTACGGCGTAGCTCGTAGCTCGTGTTGTCATAAACTCTTTATTTGAAAGATCTTTCACTATTTGACGTTTTTAAAGAAATTTTCTCTAGGTTTAGAAAACTAGTTATTTGGAATTAAGAAACTTTGTATTCACTTTATGATCTGCCGACATCGCTCGAAGGATCGCTCATTTGAAGTGGCAGTCGGCTGGACACATAGCGAGAAGAACCGATGGCCATAGGGGCGGAAAGATTCTGGAATGGCGACCGCGCACCGGACGACGCTCCGTGGGCAGGCTCCCGACAAGGGGGACCGACGATCTGGGGCCCTATTTTTGAATCACTCGTCTGGCGTCGAGCAATCGTTTCTACTGATTTTCGTTCGACATCTCATACATTTGAGTCAAATGTCGAACGAAAATCAGTAGAAAAGAACGCTCGACCATAGCCGAGCGATTCAAAAATAGGGCCCCTGGTGAAGGTCGCAGGAAGCCGCTGGATGCGGGCAGAGCAAGAGCTTGGCTACGTGCGGCATACCGATGATGAGTAGCGCGGTTGTGGCCGTGGCCGGGTGGTGTTTCTAAGTATAAAAAAAGATCAAGCTATGTCAAATTGCAGTGTTGAGCGGTGCAATGTAGCTTGACCCTTAGGCGACACTTCCAGAGATGATATTTTGAACACACGTTTGTTGTACAATGCGCGTGTTAGTGGAGTGCGACAGCGCCGGTGATTGCCTATCACTGTAATGTATTGCGGATGTAATGAACGCGCTGCAATATAATGTGTCTGTCCTGTGGCCCTGGACCTAACTGTGTAAATAAAAAAAATATTATATACTTTGTTCGTTTGAAAGCAATTACAAAAGAAACAACGAATTGAAAACAACATCGTTAAATAAAGTTGGACAAACACGTCTTTAAATTAACATTCACTATAAGACATAAATAACCAATAATCTAATCAGACACTATTGTCTGATTAGATTATTGGTTATTGTGTTTATATGTTTCTATAAACGAACAAATAATTGTTTGGTACGAACCAAGAACCCACAAATCAATTACGGAGACGCAAACAATACGCAGTTCTAAATGAACAAAACAACCCCTCATTTGCGGAACTCTCGAACAAAAACTGTAATTACTAGAACAAAACGACTTATAGGTATACAATGTGTTACAAAAATCCTCGGAAAAAATTGCTTAAGCCAAATTTGGTCGATAGGGTATGCATATAGCCCCGGAAAAATATTATAATTAGGATTTACTAATCAAAACATTAGTCTAATTGCGTCTAAGATTGTCACTTTGCAGTTTTTTATACAAATAAAAAAGTGGCAAAATGCCACAAGGCGAAATTCGTGTTATGGCTCTTATAAAAACGCACAGAACGAGTTGTGATAATCATAGAAATATCACAAAGAAAAATTCGCGTTGTGGTCGACTTACAACGCGTTGTGGAAATTAACAAAAGCCATGACGCGTATGGAAATACCATTTTATTTTACATATTAAAAGCTAAAGCATACAATGCAAAATAATTCATTTTGCATTGTATGCTAAAATCTCGAATTTAAAGGCTCACTATCTAGGTAGGTAAATTTTTCACGAATTTGGGTATTTGTATAAAAAACTTTCGTCCGATATAATCATCACAATTATTTTTATACCCGCAGAAGACTCTCAGAATTGTTTCCCAATTATAATACGAGTTTTATTTGTGATGCTCAGATGTCGGTTGTTTTTTGAAGCCTCTCCCTTTTAAACCATAACACTCGGTAATAGAATACTCTATCGCGTAACAGGATACCTCTGTTTCGGATATTGGCAGGCAGACAATGCTATTGTAAACATGACGAAGAGCTGATAGCTGATGAATTTATCGATCTTGGTTTTATTGGAAATCTAGGTATTGCGGCTGTACGTGGTTAGACGAAGAGGATATTTTTGTACTAAAGGTACTTAGCTATTCTGATATATAGGTAGATATTAGTTTTCTATGGCTTTTGTGAGTCTAATATAAAAAAGCCCTTCGGACCACTTTGTAATCAGATTTCGTAGCTGACTTCAATACGGGAAAAAAATCCCACTTTGAAGCTGGCTTCTTACCAAGTGGGATAATTTTACTGGGAGTAAAATTATCCCACTTGGGAGCCGGCTACGAAATGGGACTACTTTTACTCCCAGTATGAAGCCAGCATCAAAATGGAAGAATTTTACTTCCAGTAAGAAGCCAGCTTCGAAATGGAACTAAATTGGACAGCACCTCCACAAAACTTTTATTAGGTATTTCCTGATTCGTTTTTTTTGTGTATTTAAGTGTCAATGCTGCTAACAGCCTTCGTTGATGCAGTATAGAAATATTTGTACGAAATAGGACTACTTTTACTCCCAGTAAGAAGAAGCCAGAGCCATGCTCGGCGTTTCCCTGCGTGATCGAATCAGAAACGAGGAGATCCGCAGGAGAACTAAAGTAACCGACATCGCTCGAAGGATTGCTCAGCTGAAGTGGCAATGGGCGGGACACATAGCGAGTAGAACCAATGGCTGTTGAGGCGGAAAGGTTCTGGAATGGCGACCGCGCACCGGACGACGCTCCGTGAGTAGGCCCCCAACAAGGTGGACCGACGATCGGGTGAAGGTCGCGGGAAGCCAGTGGATGCAGACAGCGCAGGACCGATCGTCGTGGAGATCCTTAGGGGAGGCCTATACCCAGCAGTGGGTGTCGTGTGGCTGATATGATGATGATGATGATGAAGAAGTCAGCTTCGAAATGGTACTATTTTAATCCCATTTCGAAGCTGGCTTCTTATTGGGTGTAAAAGTAGTCCCATTTCGTAGCCGGCTTCGAAATGGGGTTTTTTATTTCCGAATTAAAGCCAGCTACGAAATCTAGCTACGAATTGGTCCGAAGGGTAAAAGTAGTACTACTAACAAACTAATACAATAAAAAGGAACTTATAACACCAACGGAAGCTGGAGAATTCAGCTGGGAAAAAAACACATCCCTTTAGACTAGCTTCCGCCTTAGCATAATTCCACTTACCGTGTGAACACTGGCTTTAATCCACTACATGAGTCTGATAGGGTCTTCGATCAAGGATAGGGTCGTTTAAGCGTGACTATTTTTTCAGGTGTGGGCGAGCGGGCAGCCTCGCGGCGACTCCCGGAGAGAAGTTGATGGAGCTGCTCCGACCAAGCACTGGCACTCCACGCCGCCACTCCACGGCTGCATGCGTGCCGCAGCCTCCACGGCCCTCGGGCTTCGTCTATTGCCCCTCCGACGCGCTGCCGTACTGCCCACCCTCCAGAATAGTGCCTCCTAGGCCGGTGCTCAAGGTATGTTGATGCAACTATGTTCTTTTGATGAAAGTTGGGGCCGGCACCCCACGCTGCCTTCGTTTACTGCCCTCCAACACGCTACCGTACTGCCCAGCCTCCAAGATAGTGCCTCCTAGCCCGGTGCTGAAGGTATGTTGATGCAACAATGTTCTTTTGATGAAAGTTGGGGCCGGCACCCCACGCTGCCTTCGTGTACTGCACTCCGACGCACTGCCAGAATTCCAGAATTGCGCTTCCCAGGCAAGGTATTTTGATACAAGTTTGTTTATGTTGGTGAAAGTTAATCCATGGCAGGGTTACTCCAAATCGCAGTAGGTAGTAAAAATTAAGAGATATCCCATCAATGTTCATTTTACGTAAGTTATCTTAATTTTCTTACGAGAATCCTTAGCACGAAAAATAAACCGATAATCCCAAATAAATGAAGATTAATTTTATTTGGCAAGGCCATGATAGCTTGTAACTGTAATAAAATTAGTAAATATATCAAGTGCAATTTTTCAGCAAAGTTTGTTAGAAAATATGTAACTTTTTCATTTGTTGCAGCTACAACCACCACCAAAGATCCAAGTGCCGCCACCTCAACCGCAGCCACCACCAGTTCCACAGCGCACAGTCCCAATCGCTCCTGTACCTCTCCCCGTGCCCCCACCTGCCCCACCACGACGCTCCACCCCACAGCCGCCCCACCGGGTACCCCCGCCGACGCCCCCGCGCCCTCCTGCAACCAGTCCTACCCCACCAACCGATTCCAACGGCAACCGTCGGACCGCTGTACCAACCCTACCCCAACCCAGGCTAGACTGTAACAAAAACCCTCAACCTCCAGTCCTACGAAGACCTCCCCAAAAAATGCCAGACACGCCATACACGCCACCTCAAAACCAGACAATGAAACGATCTCCAAGCTCTGGATCGAACATTAGTGTGAGACAAGACTCAAATGTGTCATCAGATTCGTTCAGCCAGACATCCTCGCCGTCATACACGACGAAGACAATGGAGGCGCCGCTGCTGCCACACCAGCACGTCAACAAGAGCTTGAACGCGAAGATCGCAAGAGGGCTACTGCTGAAGGAGCAGCAGGAAAAAGAGTCAGGGAACTCCTCAATCACGAAGAGCATGTCGACGCCAGCCTCGCTGCAGACCATCGTCAGGTTCCAGAATGGGAGTAACATGTCTTTACATCATAGGGTAAGTAATTTGAATCAATTTTTTCGTTAATTGTCACGTTACATGTGCAACATTTATACAATAGATTATGTTTGCAAATCAAATATTATATAGCAAATGAATCCCTACCTTATACTTACTGATTTAGTACTACATTAACACCAACAGAATAAAAGAAATAGTTAATCACAATCTTATAAAAACAAAAGAACTCTCGTAAATCACCTAAATTTTTACACAAATATTAATCAAGGCCATCCTTTGTTTACTGAATAACATACTTCAAATTCATAAACAAATAAAATCTTCTAAGAAAATAAAATCGAGAAAATCGCTCACTGATAACATTCTTATGAGTAACGTTTTATTTTAAACAGTGTTTAAATCTAATCTTCATTTTGTCCTTCCCAACAGGCATATCGCATTAAATGATAACACGTTTTCGATAACTACAGTAGCATTCTAGGTTGTATGCGAGTGGCACGTGTCAGTCCTATGATAAAACATGTCATCGCCATCGAAATCCCATCCACGTGGAAACCGATTAAGAGGAATCAATTTTCACCAAAGCGGCTTGTTTTGTAACAGTTTTAATATGGACGAAAAAGAAATAAAAGCAATTTATGTTTGATGGAAAACTAACACAAAAACTGCGCCGCAATCTAGGCGAATTGAATGACGGTGAACAGTTGGAAATAATTTCCTACGCAATAAAACAATATATATCGATACAAGGAAATTAAATAGAAATTAGTCTGGTATCACTGATTGTATAAATTTAGATATCCCTTGAAACGAGGAGCACTCAATAGGAATTGTTCTGAGTAAACAAAGATCAACAGATTTTTCCGGAGTATATCGATTGTATTTTGATCAAACAGAATTTTATTAAAACGTCCAGGCTCAAGGCCGCTTTCAGTAATTTTGAATAAATCAGTATTGCTTCCAATAAACAAAATAAAGAATAAAAGAAATAAAGAAATATTAAACTTGGTTTGTTTAACTTTGGTAAAACTGGTACACTGAAATAATAAACAATTTTACGGATCCTAGGAGTTTTTGATGTTTTTATTTGATTTTTGGTGACTGATAACTAAATCTAGGATATCAAATATCCATAAAATGTGTTTTATTTTAATGTACAGTACGCGCGCAAACCTCAGAAATAAAATATTTATCTAGTGTTACAAAACGTCTTAAACGCTTTCTGTTACGTTTTTGTAAAAAGCATTTTCACGTCTTGGGAAAGAAACATTTCCTCCGAGAAAATTATTAATCCCTCTAGATTTAATCCTCCATTACACAAGTACGCTACCGGTCGGTACTTTTAATTTATTTAATCTCCAGTTTTACTGCTGAACGCGTATTTAAACAATTCCGTTGCATTGCGTTAGTAAATTTCACCATATGCATGTTCACTTAGCGCAGGGAAACGCCCGGGGAAAATTTCATAACTGCTCTGCAGAAACTAATGAAATAAATCTGGCAAATAAAACCCACCCGCTATGGGAATTAACTCGCTTTCATGGAATGAGACTTTTTATATCATCTGGAATCAGGATTATTCAATTTATATCGCGCAGCGTATTCTTATCTGGACGATTTTCAAATCGTTTTAGATTACAAGTGGATCTGTTTTATTCGTGTGAATAGGCCTTTTTCATTTTAGCCTTCTGAATACAACTAGCGTTGATTTAACTAATACACTTTTGAAGTAATAAAAGCTGCGCTTATTACATGATTTTCGAGACGGTTTTTTAAGCTTTTGGAACTAAGGTCACACAACAAGACAGAGAGGTTAGCCGTCTACAAAATGATACCTTTTGGGCCTATGTAGTAATAATAGGCAGGTAATTATAATTTTTTTGCCTCAAATAATTTGAAGGTCAGTATTGTTAGTGGTTAATTCTGTAAAATGAAGGGCTGACCGGAGCATTGCACCGAACAAGCTGATAATGCTTTGGGCATGACGCCAATGTATTCAAATTGCGTTTCGAGAGCGGAGTCCGAAATAACCGTCCCTTCGACATTCGGCTAAATGAGATTCGATAAATGATTGTGATTTCTTTAATGGAGATTTTTCCCGAACAATGATTGTAGGGTCTTTAAACCTGACTCTTCAAGATTCCATTAAACTTTATATAGGTCTGATACAAATTGTTAACGCTTTAGCTGAGCTAATTTTAGCACAGGTAAAGGGTAAAGGTAAAAACAATACCTATTTTATTCTTTCCAATTCGTAGAATTCGATATTTTTCTAAATCGAAGCAGCGAAAAATGATGAAAATTTTATGTACCTAACTTAATAATTAACAGTTGCCCCTTTAATTAAATAGATTTTGTCATTTGATGATTAGTAAGACACGGGATGGTCGTTATAGTTTAGCTTCCGTTCCGTATCACAAAGTACAAAATTAATTGAGTGATTTACTAAAAGTTTTACCGCGGTGACTGGTGGCCAACAAGGAGGTCTACATTCTCTTTTTACAAAGGTAAAAATAATACTTTTTTAGTTTGGTACATAAATTAAATCTCTTTTGCATTAGAGTTAATTTCCGCCAAACACTGCATGCACTACCCAATGATTAGTCACCTGAAGTAATTGTTTGAATTTGTTGCAATCGTTATTTATTTGGAATAAAACCTATAATATTTTCAAAAGAGCTCCCCATTCTATGACGAGATGGATGAGATATTTCATTATGCGGCTTAGAAACACGTCAAGTTGCCGTGGTTACAGCGGACCCGATTCTCTTTTTTACACGACTGCCCAAAAAGGAGTGTACCTATAATCACGTATAACGTGTTCAGGCAGGGTTCATGTATATTTGTGGGTATGTGAGTTTCTTTATTTCACCATAACTTCTAAATGCCTTAACGGATTTGAATGTTTGGGGTATTGTTGCAGTCGTGTTTTTTTATAGATTGTTGATGTTTAAGCGTATCCGCTAGCGGGCGCTTTTTGTAGCTGCGATAAACGCGGCATTAATTGCGGCGATGGGCGATAGTCGCCCGCGAAATGACACGATAAAGGTTTTATTTAGCCAGCGACAAAAAAGCGCTGCGATTATCGTCGCGTTTATCGCAGCTACAAAAAGTAGCTCGTGGACGTTTACAAATTCGACTTTTTGTTCATGTCTAAACTGATTTTATTTTTTCACTACAGCACATAATATTATTTTGGCGAAGTCATAAAATTTGGCTAATTATAGTGAAATTATTATTAGATTTATATTTAAAATATCATTGAGGAGCGCGGTGGCGGAGGTTAAGCAACTTTCGCAAGAGTCGGTCATGGGATCGGTGACCAAAAATATACTATCTCGAGCTCGTCCGTGCTTCGGAGGACACGTTAAGCCTGTCCCGGCTGTATTTTGCAGTGCAGTTTGTACCTATATAATACGTTCGCTTAGGCATCCATTACACGGTAGGTTTTGCTGTCAGTTAAACCACAGTCACGGCTGTGATGTGACTGACGATTAACCTACCGTGTAATGGGGTGACTGATGGTTGCATGAAGTTGATTTCTTCTTTCCATCAGTCAGTCAGTCAAACGTAATTCATGACTGATGGAATTTGACTGACGCTTGCATGAGCATGTAATGACCGCCTTAGATAGTGTCGGTACACCCGCAAGCACTTGTCTTCAGAGACAGGAATACCGGTAACAAACACAACATTTCACTACGGCACTTCTATGTAAACTGCCAATATCCAAATTCACTTGCGGATGTACGCCGTACGCGGTATCCTTTGTTTATGCGGCGGCATTCTATGACATGAAGCGGCACGTGCAAAGGTGGCGCGATAAAAGGACATTACAATATCTAAGCGAACGGAGTTTACTGTATGAGCGGCGTCACAGCCTTCTCTATCAATAGAGAAGCCTGTGGCGGCGTTCAAATTCATAATTCGAATGACAAACATGACTTAAAAATGACTTTGAATATCAAAATAAGTTGACAGTTGACAAACACGACTAAACGAGCATACGATTCGGCATACGAACTCGTGGGGTGGGGTGAGGGGGTGAGGTGATTGATTCTAGGGCGAGGCGGAGAGTTTCCTTCCCATACGGTAGTACTTATATCAGCTATTCTGTGACGAAATACAAACAGATGCGATGTGAATGATAACAAAAATAACACTTATTTTCGTGTGGACAAACGGACATCAGCGATGTCATTTAACAAGCGTGTTATGGGTTAATCGTATTCAGGAATCAGGTCAACTTGAATACCTGTCAATAGATTAAGTAAATATAAGTAAGTACCTATATTTGTAAGTTTGGAACAGTGTTTCTAAAGTGGATCTTGAATAATTAATAAAAGACCTTTTGAATAACTAGTGGCTCAGTGAGCTATAGACCTGTTTAATAGATGTCGTCACGAGGTTTTCAAAGTGCTGTATGGAAGGTATACTTTTAATGTATAAGTTCAAGGCATATTCCGAAATGGATGTACCTACCTATTTTTTTCTAGAAAAATTACGAAAAACTGGTTCGACTCTAAAGGTACGTAGTTAATCCTTCACATAATGAAGGCCTGAAGGGACTTTTCATAAAATGTTTTTTTGAAAGAGGTCCGCGGTATTTTTAAACTAGCTTTTGCCCGCGACTTCCTCCGCGTGGACATTCGGAAAATCGCCATGGAACCTTTGATCGAGATAAAAAGTATCCATGTTTTACCACTGCCTATATCTATCTGTGTGCCATTCCAAATCCGTTAGTTACAAACATCCAAACATTAAACTTTCACATTTATAAAATTACTAGCTTCTGCCCGCGACTTCGTCCACGTGCATGTTAGAAAAAATCCTTAGAGAACCTTCAACCAGGATCTGACCAGTCATTTTTACGTTTTCAGTTCCGGTTCCCGTTCCCGTTCTGTTCCCGTCCGTTCCCGTCCCTTTCCTGTCCCGTTCCCGTATCCCTTCCGTTGCCATTCCCGTTCCCGTCCCGTTCTCGTTCCCGTTCCCGTCCCGTTTTCGTTCCGTTCCTGTTTCGTTCCCGTTTCGTTCCCATTTCGTACTCGTTCCGTTCCGTCCCATTCCGTTCCCGTTTCGTTCCCGTTCTCGTCCCGTTTCCGTCCCGTTCCCGTCCCGTACTCCTTCCGTTCCTTTTCCCGGTACCGTTCCCGTCCCATTCCTGACCCTTTCTCATTCCGGTTCCTTTCCCGTTTCGTTCTCGTTTCGTTCCCGTTCCATTCCCGTTCCCATTCCGTTCCCTTTCCGTTCCCGATTCATTCCCGTTCCCTTCTCGTTCCGGCCCGTTCCGTTCCCGTTCTCGTCCTGTTCCCGTTCCCGTTCCTGTTCCCGTGCCCGTTCCCGTTCCTGTTCCCTGGATGTGCATGTCCAGGTCCAGGTCCATGATGTGTCATGTCCACCGTGTTGGACTTCAAAATAAATGTCATTTTCGCAATCATCATCCCATGAAACCTCAAGAACGACATCCACATCGATTTTACCCCATTTATACCCTAAGGGATGATTTTCAAAATAACAAAATATGTGTTTGCCTATTTATTTTTAGACATGTTCCTATGAATTTTAAAGTTGTAATGTCTATTTTTATTCTTTTTCCATACATTTGAACCTCATTTTCACTCTTTTAGGGGTTAAATCATGTCCACCGTGTTGGACTTCAAAATAAATCTCATTTTCGCAATCACCATCCCATAAAACCTCAAGAACGACATCCATATCGATTTTGATGTTTACTCACCCCATTTACCCCCTAAGGGGTTGATTTTCAAAATCACAAAATATATGTTTGCTTATTTATTTTTAGACGTGCTCCTATGAAGTTTAAAGTTGTAATTCAGTTTACGATTTTATATAATTAAGATTAGTCCGTTCCCGTTCTCATTCTCATTCCAGGGGCCGTATTATGACCTCTTATTTCCGGGCAGTTTTCTGACTGACTATCAATCCATCTCTTTTATTTGCTAAACGACGAGAAAGAGATGTCACTACAGCAATTTATAAACCTGGCAGGATTTAAGAGCTTGTAATACGGCCTCTGTTCCCGTTGCCGTATAATTTTTCCATTAAATTTTTCAGACCACAGTGTCGTGCGTGTTGGACCATAAGGTTGGACCCTAAAATAAATGTCATTTCGCAATGACCATCAGCCATTTTTGATGTCCCTACAGCTGGGGCAAAGGCCTTTCTTAAGGGTGGATAAGGAAACAATGTGCCAACATTTTTTACAGTAAGAGCCCGTAGCGTTCCGCCTAGCAAATGAGCAATCACAGTTTGTTTAAAACTTTAAAATATTTGTTAATCTTAATTTGAATTTGAAATAAAGGTATTGTGAAGCCATGGTGTCTTGTGCTCTAACTAAGTAATTGTGATGTGACAAAAAGAAACAATCCAAGTAATCACACTTTTCACAGGTAAATAAGATATTGCCACACATTTCTCTAAAACCAAATTTCGCTACATTTATTCGTTTATCGACGAAGAAAACAGTATGGAACATAATTTATTAATTTCCTTTGCCATATATAGTCATATTTTATGCATCTAAGTCATAATAGAATAAACTATGTCGGGATTTACACCATGTTATTTTTGCGACTCCGTGATCATGGCGCATGTAACTGCGCCGAAATATCGGAGTCTCAAAAATAAACAGGTACATGGTGTAAATCCCGACATACTTTATTCTATTAACGTCAATAACCATGGAAATTTAAAACAATCTAAGTCATATTTTACGTAACTCATATAAAATGTATACATTCGTTTTTCGGATCACCTGTTTATTGACATTGTTGTTCTTTGACATTCTATTTCTATGGTATACATATTTTTAGACGTGACTGTACGTACAATTACTAAGCAGTTATTGAGTCCTTCAAGTCCCACTCTGGGGGGCCTTATATTGTAAAGAACCTCCTCCTCTCTAGAAAAACCAGAAAAGTGGGTATAAAAAAAAACACGCAAATCTGATTACGTCGTCGGTTTTTAATATTTTTTTAGTATACTTAGGTACACTCTTATTTAACAACCACAAGCAAGTTTTTTCATAGACAGATTAATCTAGTCTATAGTTGTGCTAAAACTTTTAAGTATTTTAAACTACTTACTAATTTTCCCATTTAAAGAAAAAAAGGTTGTTATTTGTAATTCGGTCTGACTGAACACAAAATTAGTCCGAATCGCCGGAGCAGTTCGAACAAGTTTTATTAGCTTCTCGCAAAACTGTAAAACGTTTACAGCTCGGCGAATGTTCTTTGTTTTCTTTAAGTTAGTCTTAATTGTGAAATAGTCTGCCAATAAATTGGATCATACTGTTCTCGCTCCTTGTCATTGTAGTGTACTTAGTATTTAGTTTTAAATGTTTTACGAGCTAAAGTAGCATTTATTCAGTGCTTAGTTTCGTAAGAGGCTTTTTAAAGGCTTTAATTAGCTGTACAATTTACAAAGGACATCAGGCACATGAGACCCAAAAGTGTATTAACATAATTCTGTTATCTATAAACACTTTATGTTACTAGAATCATAAAACAGCAGCAACATTATTTTTTAACTCCTTCATTTAGCTTTAATTAATTATTGAAAAAAACAAAAGCATATCAATGAGACGGACATCTTTGTCAGCGATTACACAAGTCTCCCCTGAGTATATTTGTTCTGTGGCACAAGTAATTGCGCATAAAAAAAAAGAATGTCGGCCGGCTGTCAGTCAACTGTCAAAAGTGTTTTGTTAACGTGCGACCAACGTTCGACATATGCACAGATTTTCCGTTTGATCTGCTAGGCGATTGCGTAAAGTCAATCGCATTCATTTGACAGTTCATATTGTATCATAATATATGTCATCCCATACAAATCGCAGCCGATGGAATACGATATGAATTGTCAAATGATTACGATTACCTTACGCAATCGCACCCCTGGTTCTGACTCGTACATTGTGGTGCCAATCTGTATCACTAGTTACGTGCACACTACCGTGATATGGCAATAATTATGGCCATAATTTTCCTTATTCCTATACGCATAAGGTTCATCAATGGTCATAATTGTTGGCATATCACGGTAGTGTGGCCCTAGCATAACGCAGCTAACGAAACGAGTTGTCGTGGTGGTGTTGCTATTTAGTGTGTCGGGGTTACCAAAAAAAAACTTTCAAACATAAATAACTCTTAAAACATAAATCTTCGTGAAAATCTGAATATTTTCTATGAATTACTAATTACATGCCTACATTTTGGAAAATACAGAAATGTTATACATTTTTGGTTTTTTTCTATGGGACTCTGCCTGATGTCATTTATTAAGATAACTGGTTTCTTCCAGTCTAGTCTTACTGCCGTACAAATAAATGATGAATTTAGCTTAAAATCTGTAAATTGATTAAGAAATTTGAAATTCATTAAGAAATGAGCTAATTAAATAATATTATTTATTTGTTAATCTTTGTTAATATAAAGTCTGGAAACGATATACATATTTGTAAATATCGTTCCATCTGATAAAGTTGACAAGTTTTTTGCGCCCATTTTTCTTGTCAGCTAAAAGACGTCATAATGGGTGTGGGTGGTAGGGTAAAAGACTTGACGATTTTAAAATGCTTATTATGCGTGAGCTTAATATTTCACTTTCACTTTCACTTTACTAATTCGGACCTGCTGAACACGAATCTTGATGTTGGCATTCCCGAATTTCGACTGGACGCTCAGAATTCAAGATGGCGCTCAAGATTGCTTACTAGTACGATATCTGCATACATCTAGCAACTATATCAAGTTTGGTGTCTTTTTCTTATAATTCGAGGACGAGGAATTCATTTTCGGAACTAAATTTTCACTTACCCATACAAGAAACGAGACCATTTTTTCCTAAAAAAATCCACTACACTCTCTAAAGAATTAAAACTATGAAAAATTTCCTCAGAAAAAAAAACTGCTGAATAGTGGAATATAGTGGAATAATTGGTTATTCCACTATATACAAAAATAAACAAATTAAAAATTTTTGTCTCGTAACTGTGTTAAAAAATGTTTTGTGTCGCGCGGCGCAATTTTCTCTACCATATTTTTTTTGAAAATCCTTTACAGTATTAAAACTATGAAGACTTGCCCCCTCAAAATAATACTGGTAAATAGCCAAGTTATTTCAAAATATAGAATAATAAACTTATCAAACATTTTTGTCTAGTAAATGAGTTAAAAAATGTTTTATCTCGCGCGGCGGAATACTCTCTACCTTTTTTTTTTTGAAAATCATCAAACTATGAAGTTTTTCCCTAAGTATAGCTCTACATAAAGTTTTAAAAATAAGTTCACCTATAAGTTCTTTAAAACACCTATTAAATGATATATCATTTTGTTAAAGAAATACTTTAAGGGCTTGCCAAGAAAAACATTCTAGAAAGTAGGTACAAGAAAAGCTTTAAATAAATGTTCTCTACTTAACAATATCCTGTGGGCCCGATACGCGTCCCTCGGGATATACAAACATAGTGTGCTCAGTACTCAAACAAAGAGATTGTAATCAAGGCACACGATGTAGAGGCAGCGACATACAGCCTGTGCACACATTGCTTGCATCTTGCATAAGATTGACTTGTCTTGAGACTATAGTCAAACTTGGGGCTAAACGACGATAAATAATGAACGACGACATTTTTAGGGTTATAATAATTAGTATAGTTGGCGTTTCTTTATTGATACCTATCATAACCATTTTTGATATTAAAAGTTGACTAAATAACTTAAACTCATAACAGAATCACAAACTTAGCAGCTTCGCCTATCTCCCCAATACCATAAGACGAGTGTTTACTACACACTGTGCTGCTAAGAAACTGGGCGTCCTCTCACGGGCTAAGCGGTACTTCTCACCGAACCAGCTGCTTCTGTTATACAAAACGCAGATTCAGTCATGGAGTACTGTAGTCACCTGTAGGATGGTTCTGCTAAGTATCAGCTTGAACTTCTTGAATCGATTGAAAACCGTGCCAGGAGGCTAATCGGCAACTCAGCATTGGCCACAGCAGAACTTTAGAGATAGTCACCGTCGCAAAGTTGCTAGTTTATTGGTTTTTTATAGAATACACTTTGGAGAGTGTGCGAGGGAACTGCAATACCTTCATCCTCTGGCCCCTTTTCACCATCGGGATACCAGACGCAGGTTAGCATATCACCCTTACATAGTAATACTCCAGGGGTCTGTACCAAGCGCTTTGCCAATACATTTCTTATGCGAACTGCTAAAGAATGGAATGCGCTACCTGCTCATGTGTTCCCTGATAGTAACAACCTTGGTCTCTTCAAGGCAAGGCTGAATAGGCATTTCCTGGGCATGTGTGTGTTAGATTTATCATAAGGTAAAGAAGAGAAATAAAATTAAATAAAGTGAGTTTCAATAAAATGATATTTATTCAATTGAATCGTCCAATTTCTTTTACTCTACTACACGTTCGGGACGTCTTTCTTTTAGCTGAGAAGAAGAACGGGCAAAACAAACTTGTCAGCTTTATCAATGTGATTAATTCTCCCGTCTATGAAATTTGGCATGTGATGAAGTTAGGTAATACAGATTACAGATGCACAATAAGCCAATAAATTTTGTTACGAGAAGTTAGGTATTTTTACCTAAATATGAAAATTGCTTATATCTCTCTGTGAATATTTCCTCGCGCTGAAACACTTTCTGTATACGTACTTATGTACTTGTTAGAATAAGTATGTAAAGGAATCCAATCTTTTTTCGATTTCAGAGATACCCCAAATTCAACTTTTAACATTTTTCAATATATCTTTTATTGAAAAAATGATCTGTTGATTATTATTTCTTAATATGTTTTTATATCCTTAAATACATAGCTTTATTCAGTAAGCCAATAAATTTTCTTCTCTAATCATATTTTTTTTATTTTTTGACTTTAAGAGGTTATTTACGTAATGTGAAAAAATATTCGGTCCATTTTTATACGTTTATTAGATAATTATTTTATATTTAAACAGATTTATCAATAATCCAATCATTTTTTGAACGCGCATATATTTTTAGTATAGTCGCCGATATATGATAGAGCGTAAGAGTTGACCTTCACAGGACTACTCAGTGCTGCTGCTTTGTCACGCACTTTTGGAGTAGTGTAGGCGAGTTTGGTGGCCACCATTATTAAAAATAATTAAGAGTTTCAAGAGTTTAAGGATAGTGGTAGGTATTTTTGAATAAAACAATTAATAAGTGTGTTTATAAGTAGATATCAGATTTTATGCATTTGAATATGCATATAACTCTCTAATTACTGCGTTAATGCATATTTTAGCCTTTTTACCCAATCGTGCATATTTCTTTTAGTAGCGGGAGCTACATATAGGGAGCTATTTAAGCAAGCCTCTATTTAAATCGGTAGAAATACTGTAAACAATGATTGAACTTGCCAACGCCATTCCTCATTCCTTAGCCGAAAAGTTACGTATAAAGTTAGACGCTATTTCGCGCAAAAAACCAGACCCTTGAAGAAAATAAAGAACATTAATGCCTTCATCAACGGCACAGGTCGTATGCGTCGTATGCGTATTACCCTGCGTAAAAGGTATCTCCAGATTCTCCAGAAATGGCGCCGAATTTTAAATTTGGCCAATGACATCAGTTGATATAGAGAGGTCGTTTTCGGCGTTCAAATTTATATTGGGTGAAAAATATTTTTGTTTTTTTATTTTGGACATATTAACAGTTTTTAGTGCATATTTTGGCCTTTTTAGTGCATATTTATTTGCATGCATATTTGGCACTTAGTTAGTGCATATAATACAATGTCTATATAATACAATGTCTATATATTAGTAATGACTATATAAGTCGCTATTTTTTATTTAATTCTAGCCAATGGAAATTGGTTTTGTCATGACTGCCCAAAAAGAAGAGTGTATTGTATTCACGGTTCATGTATGGTTGTATATATGTAATGGCCTCAATAGATTTGGGTGTGTGGGGTATCGTTAGATTTCTTACATTACGATAAGTGACCATGGCCATAAGATTTTTTGAAAAAGCCCCTAATGCCGAACATAGTAGATGGGACCATCAAACTAAACAACTTTTACTGTGGGGTCAATACTCAATTCACGAAATAAACCACTGTTTCATAAAAAAAATATCTGATGATGGAGCCGGAAGAAGGCCACTGGAACTCTGTAATAAAACCATGCACATGATGAGTACTCTTATGGGAAATAGTGTCCAAGGATCTGATGATGGAGCCGGAAGAAGGCCATAGGAGTTTTATAATAAAACCATACAATCCCATCGAGTTTGGGCTCGTTTGAATCGTCTTGACGAGTGCTCCGATAGGATATGGTATATTTTTCGTCTAAGCTGGTTAACTAAAAAGCAGAAAATTTATCCAAAAAAAACTTTTTTTAAAACACGTTTTATAAACAGACTAAAAATTATAAAAATCGGACTAAAAACATTAAAACAGACTAAAAAGTAAAAAATAAATTCTTCTGTAAATATTCATATTATAAAAATAGCCCTCGTAACCCCCTTAGAAAACGTTGTCGCTAACTATGGGTCTCATAAGAAGGCTCAAGGTCACCCAGCGTACAATGGAGAGAGAAACTACTAAAGAAAATACATATTTTAGTGATAATAATCTTTAGACGTAAGCAATATTTAACAGTAAGCAACCCTGGCAACACGCTTGGACGACAGCGGGGCGTAGTGACGTGAAGGAGGAAGTAGTTATATAAATGGCGGCATTTGGGACTCGGACAAAGAAGAGTTCGTTCTAGTAAGTTTTATTTATTCTTATGTCTCCGGATCAAGGCACTTTACAGGTGGCCTCCCGGCTGTTTTTAAGAGAAAATGAAATGTTTAATAACATACTAAAATGTGGTGCTGGTATCACAACACAAAGTGAACTGTTCCGGCCCTTAACCGAAGTGAAAGAATTTTGAAGATTTTTTTATGCCACTGCCACACTGTGTGTTCGCTAATCGTTCAAATCAAACTTTCTAACTTTCAACTTAAGCTAAAATTCGAAATTCAAATATTCCCGCTGCCTTGTGAGTGGTTCGTTGTTGCAGCAGTAACGCAACGCTCATTATAGGAGCATATCCATTTTCCGCCCGCTGATTCGTCGTCGTCGTATGACGTCGGCATCCGTATCTTAACGCTGCGTTGAAAATCAACAAAAAACCATAAAATTCGGAGTGTGTAATTCAAAATTATAATAAGTGCATTTATCCTGTGTGCTAGCATCTACATAACCGTTTTCCAAATATTCGAGTGCGTGGAAGTGCCAGTTTTGGACTGCTGTTCGTGATTTGGGGCCCCAAACACCGTGCCTCTGAAGGAATACAACTGCTGAGAGCTGAAGAATACGGAGAAAGACTCAAGGTAAAAAATGGATAACTAAGTTAACTTACTGCGAACATCACGAACCTATCAATTTCTGAACGGCAGAAATATTCTATCGAAATTAGCATATTTTTGAACAAGATGGCAACAAGGGTCCAATTGTTTATACTATAATCGTTTCGGCTGGATCGCGTTGTCACACTGTGTATAATATGTATTTTTAAACGCATTTTTTTATGAAACTGTTCTTATGAAACTTATTTTTTTGAAATTTGCATTATAATAATAATTGTGATAATAATAATTGCATTATAATGTGGTTTTCTATTTATATTTTTTTAAAGCCGATATTTGTACTCGTTGAAATTTATTGTCACTGGAAAGAATTTTTAGTTTATAAAATTTTAGATTTTTGGTTTCGGAATTACGATAATTCATTTTTTTTTGTATGTAAAGGTGTTTTTTTTATATTTTAGAATTTGATAAGCCATCTTTTATTTATCTGAAAATGCTACCCCACTTGCCATAGTAGCTATAAATTTGCAGTTATTTCGACCAACACCACGCGCGGCAAAAGAAGACTTCACCCGCTCCCCCTCCCCCAGCAGGGTGGCTCCCGCTGTCTCCCGGGTGTTTTCCACTCTGGTCCACCTAAGTAACAAGTGTACCAAGTCTCATCCTTTAATGGAATAAAATATATTGGTGTTGTTCTATACGTATCCCACTAATAAGATAATTGAAAAATATATTGACATTAAATCTAGAAACAAGTTAAAAACATTATCAACAGTCTATTGCTGAGCAACAGAAACCATAGTGACCTCAATCTGTCACCTCAACATGCACCCCTGTTGATGATGGTAATGCCAGACATCTTCTTTAGCATTTCAAGTGTGGGACTATATAGCGGTTTTGTAAGCATGTCAGCTATTTGTCTGGTCGCTGGCACGTGGCAAATTGTCAAACTTCCATCTTGAATACACTCTCTGACAAAGAAGGATCTTATTCTTCCTGATCACGCTGCCTAAAAAGCAAAAAGACTATGAGGACAAAATGACCAAAACGCAGAATGATGCTTTGTCTTCTGGTGAAATTCTGTTCGGTCGCAGAGCAGTGAGCATCAGTTAGATGTTGTAATATCTTTTGTAGCTATACCTCGAGCGTATATACAGAGGATGCCTGATGTAGATCGCGCTATTTCCATATCACCACCATGATCTGCATAACTATATAACATTATAAACTATGAACATTGTCTGTCCTGTAACGTATACCTTCGTCCATAGTTCCTTTTAGGTATCGCATTATTCTTTTTACGTTCAAGATGTTCTCTTTTGTTGGTTTCTCCAAATTTCTTGAAACAATACTTATTTATTACATAGGCAATATCAGGCCTTTTGCTTATCATCAAATAAAACAAGGCACTAACAGCTTCCCGGTAGGGTAATGTATCCGTAATTTCTTCCTCAACCTGAGCATTATTTGTCCTTAAAATTGGTGTTGTCACCGGCTTGCATTTGTCCATCCATACATTCCATACCAAACCTCCCCAACAAGCGAGTGACGTCTGCTTTTTGATGCAGCAGAATAGAGCCATCAGAGTATCTTTTTATCTCCATTCCTAGAAAATAGCTTGCGGGTTTTACTGTTCTCTTATAATCTGCTCTCTGGCACTACTGGTATATGCCAATAGACTATCGTCAGGCTAGAATATTTTTTCTTTACTTTGTCTTCTTACAAACAAACAGGGATCGGAATTACTTTGCTTGAATCCGGTCTTAACGATTTAGTCTGTGGTGCATCTGTTCCAGTTCCAACAGAGTGGAGCTTGCTTTAATTCATACAAGCTCTTCTTTAATTTGAAGACATACCTCTTATCAGCATAACCTTCTGGCGGTTTCAAGAAAATCTCCTCGTCTAATGTGCGATATAGGAAGGCTAAAACACATTGAATTGAGATAGCTTCAGTTTCTCCCTTGCAGCTACGCTTAAGACGGTTCGTACCGTGCTTCTCCTAGCAACTGGACTAAAAGTTTCGTGGAAATCAATATCTTTCTTCTGCTAATATCCCTTTACGACTAGCCGAACCTTATATTTATCAATCGAGTCTTCATTTTGAAAATCCACTTGCATGGGATGGTTTTTCGACATTATGGTAGTTCGACTGGTTCCCATGTTTCGTTTCCTCTTAACTAGTTTATTTCGCTCTCGATAGCCTTTGTCCACTTCTCTTTGTCTTTACATAATGCTCGTATAAATTGTTGGCTTCCAGAGCCATAATATAATCATTAAACCTTACAGAAGACTTTAGATTTGTTCTATCTTTAAGAACCATGTGATTTTCTTCTCTTTCGAAGTTTTCATCAGAATTGTCGCAACAATTTACTTCTCTTTCAACATTTCCGTCAGAATTGTTGCTTTGGTTTCCTTCTTCTAGGTTTTCAATTTCTTCTTCACAAGGTTCTCACTCGAAATGTGCTTCATTAATATCATCTACATTTCTTAATTGGTTTCAATATATGCCCTTGGTGAAGCAGATCTTGAAATTATTTCGATTTCATCCTCTGAAGCATGTCGTTCTCCAATCTCTCTATTAACTGTCATTTCATGTTCACTTTCGAAACTTGGAAAATTATGATTGATGTTCTTTTGAAGAACAGGCGTCGGCTCTGTCGGTCTAGGTACACGTCTTTTTCCCAGTAGCGGTATCTCTTGGAAAGTCAACATCTCTGGATCTAATCAATTTGAATGCTTCTTTGTCCCAGATACTATAGCCTTCATAACCAATAAGTATCCTTTTTTGAGCTTTCTTGTGCAGTTTCTTGCGATTAGCTTTTTGAACATGGGCATAGCAGGTGCAACCAAGGATTCTAAGGTGTTTGATCGCTGGCTTTTGCCCGTACCACAGCTTAAATCGAAAACCATTTCGAGGTTTTTCAATTTCTGACACCGTACATATAATTTTCGGGGTTTTTGGTTAATTATTTAACGTAATATGTGGGAAAAACCCTGTATCATCGAGATAAAGGAATAGAAATTAAAAATTAAACTCCTTTGCGTAAAAAAGTTGTGTGATTGTTGTTGAAGTGAAAACTGTCGCTGTCAAGGTTACAATGTATGTCAAAGTCTGTGTCAAGTATCAAAATATTTATCACTTTTGCGCAGTTTGTTTTGAATTTTTTAATTATATTTTTAACTTGAATTACTATTTTAGTTAATTTTTACATCTCACGAAATATAAAATCATGTTTTCTGAAGGATTTTTAATGGAAACCTTACCGAAGTGGACATCATCATGCTGCTGAAGCTGAAGTCTTCTGCGAAACATTTATTTATAGGGAAAAAAAGATGTTGTTTACGTTTCAATTGGTTTAATAAATACAATTTGATTTGAAGGGGATTAATTTCAATTTCCATAAAACTTTAATGCAACACACCACGGATTGGCACGTAAATCAGTGTTTGTTTGGGCATTTCATCACAGTATTTTTGCAGGAAGGAACTACACATGTGATTTTGGAATCTAATTTACGAATATATTTATCTATTATTGTTGAAAATAAGGTAAAATAGTGACAATTAAAGAAAACAACCTCGAGCAAAACATAAACAAACAAACATCATTAGCATCCATAGATTAGGTTGACAGGTTGATGTCAAAGTGTATTTTTTTATCCATATGGGCAAAGGTCCGTCAGAAATCCTTTAAACTGCACTTACGCTCTTTTAGAATGAAAAAGTTTTCAAATTAATATTATGATGTCAAAAAATAAAAAAATTGGGAAAGAACAAAATACGTGTCTCTTGTTTTCATCAGTAATTTCTAAATAACAAATAAAAACGTTGTCAACTTCGTTTTTAATTAGAATATTTTTAAATTCCGCGCTAAAAAGCTCACCTTTTTCAACACTTAATTTTTTTTTAATGACATGTCCTACTATTTCAGCTTCATTCAAGAAGATCTTTAGCTTTGAAGCTGCTTCAAACTTAAGTATTTGCCCAACTTTTCCATTAACGATGGCTTCAGCTCTGCTGTTGCTTATACCAATGACTTCAATGGGTTCTCCATTCGCCGCAGTCACCGTATGTGTGCTTTTCCTTTAAAGTGCTTAAAGCTCTCGAAGAAGTCACCTGTGTTAGTAACATGGCTTGTCGCTCCACTGCCAACGTACCAGTTAACTTTATCCATTGGCAATCCATCTTCTATAGCTAACACAGTCAAGTTTACATTTACAGGTTTTGACTAGCGTTTGGCGGCTTTAGCGGTCTTCCATTGTTCATCTATTTTTGGGATTTCCGCACATCATGTCCAGTTTCTCCGCAATAATTATATTTGAATACTGTATTCTTCTGTATTTTGACGGTTAATTCATTTTCAGTATTATCCCTTTCTACTTTAGCAGTCAAAGCTTTTTCATAAGCGCTTAGTTGCGATGTCAGATTCTCAACTAACAGATCCTTTTTTGTGATTAAAAGCCAACTCGACTTGAAAGCAAAATAATATTGTGCTAAGGTTCTGAGTGTCTTGCAAATCAGTAGTATCTCAGGTAGATTTGCTTCAATTTGGCTATTTAGCTCGTGCCAAATATTCTTCAACGCAGATATTATGTGCTTCCTTATAACTTGTTCAGGATCCTTTTTATAATCAAAGAATTTTAGATAAATTCATAAATTAAGATCATACCAGCTAGCAAAACAACACAAAACTTAGCTGTATATCGGTAGTCGCATTTGTGGTACAGACTCGTTTCTATCATTGGAAAAGAGCCCCACTTTTATCACTATAAAGTGATACAGTTTATCATCTATTGTAGCTAATTTAGATGTACTATCCTTATACAGCTAATAAGTGATTCAAACACGCTGCTAGTTCTCCACGATTGATCATTTTACATTCTAAAATTTGTTAAGGTCCGGGAATTGCTCTGCACACTGTTTCAATTCTATATCTCCAGTGCTTGTAGTTCTTTTTCGGGGGTAGGCAGAAAACAAGAAACAGTTAATTTTGCATAGCTCTGAATTAAATTTAATTAAAATTATATAGAGTTCATTGAATTTGTATATTAAGTGTCAGTTAATATGTGCTAACTATACTAAGTACCTGCAGAGTTTATCTCCTATCTAATCATCTCAGTATATTTTTTACATCACTTTCACTACGTCACTTCACTTCACTGTTTAACTATGGAAGACCTTAAGAGCACCATTGAGTCCCTGTCACACTCATTCTCAACACGGATGGCAGCTTTTGAAGGGGAACTTGCTAAAACCAGCACTCCACAGCAGTCATCACTACCCGGTTTGGCAGCGGAGTTCCAAGCGTTCCGTACTTTCGTCATGAGCACCCTGAAGAACCTGGAAAAGCAGGTGGCAGTGCTTGTGACTGAATGCGACAGTATGGAGATGCGGAGTAGGCGCTCAATATTACTGCTTCACGGTGTGCCGGAGAAGAAGAACGAAGATTCCACTGCTGTATTTCTGGAAGTTGTATCCCAGCATTTGGCAGCTACTTTGGTCGACTCCAGGGATGTAATCCGGGCTAGTCGCTTGGGTCGGGCTCGGCAAGGTAGTCCCAGACCCCTATTGGTAAAGTTTTACTCCGAGTCAGCCCGGGATAAACTGTGGTTGGCCAAGTCCAGCCTAAAAGGAACTGGCATTACCATGTCTGAGTTCTTGACAAGGCTCAGACATAAAGTCTTCGTCGCTGCACGAGAGCGTTTTGGCATATCAAGGTGCTGGACCAGCGCTGGGCGAATCATCGTGGCAGGCGAGGACGGTAAGCGCCACCGTATTGTCTCCCAGGCCAACATCGACAAACTGGGTGCGTCGGCGCCTGCGACAACGGCGGAGTCGGCGGGGGGCTCTCGTCAGCCCACGGAAGCCCCGGGCCCTGTGGCTAAAGCGAAGAGGTCTGCCTCTGCAAAAAGGAAGTGAAATAAGTTTGTGTGATACTTTGTGTTTAGTTTGTATCGCTTTTTTTCCGTTTTTATCACTGTTGTCTACGTACCTTGTTTAATGTCAGCTCTTACAATATCCTTGCTCCTGCTTTTCTTTCTGTTTGCTGAATGTAAATTTGTGTTGTTACCGTGTCTCACTATTGTTTTTGTTTCTTTTGTTTTTAACTCCAATCTGCAGGTAGCACTCATATAATTTTTATTTTATTTTGCTTTTGCAAAAAAATAATGCAAGTTTGTGACATTGACTGATTGACATGACAGGAAACAGCACAGATTAGGTTAACTATAGACAACAGTGACAGTCAGTCAATGGGTGCATTCCAGCAGGCCAATCACTGAGTCGCCGATCGCTTCACTATTTCAATGTCTAAATGTGTAGTGTTGTATTTTCTTCTGTGAGTTTTTTTTGTATAGTGTGTTTATCTGTTTTAACAGCTTTTTCTTTCAGTCAACCTGTGGGTACTTTACTTATGTATTTTATTTGTTTATTTATTTATCCTAATAGATCATATTTTTATTTGTATGTACATATATTATGAATCTGTCCTCAAATAGTATAACCGATCTCTTTCTATCTTGTTCTTCGTCTGATTCTTCTAACTCTAGCTTCCATTCCATAGATCGCCCATTGGACGAGTTACTAAGCGATGCCTTCTCGGATGTTCCTAAGAACTTTAACGTTGTCCACATAAATGCTCAGAGCATCCCAGCCCACTTTGCGGATATGCTTGTATCTTTTGATAACAAAAATATACATGCCATTTTGGTGTCCGAAACGTTCCTTAACCCCTGTCTTTCCTCTTCCGCCTATTCTTTACCTGGCTTCCATCTGATACGGAATGATCGTGTAAGTTCCTCACATGGAGGGGTGGCCATTTATCTTCGTTCACACATCTCTTTTTCTATCCTTAGTAGATCCTCTCAACCGCCACCTCCCAATAGCGCCGAGCATCTCTTGCTTGAAATTTCCTTATCTCATACTAAACTTCTTCTCGGTGTCTTTTACAGCCCCTCGCTTCGTGTTGACTATTTTGAGTCATTCGAGCAGATCCTGGAAAATTTTGCCCCCTCTTATCCCCACTCTATTATTATGGGTGATTTTAACACATGTCTGAGAAAAGATGACTTTCGCGCTAAAAAACTACAGTCAGTGGTTAATTCATCTAATCTGCACATTCTTCCATTACAGGAAACTCATCATTTTCCCAATTGTACCCCATCACTTCTTGACCTCATAATCGTATCCTCTCCGACCTTTGCTGCAAAGCACGGTCAATATTCTGCAGATGCCTTTTCATATCACGACCTGGTGTATTTGTCATACCGAATTCGACCTCCGAAACTTAAACCTACCGTCAAACTTCAGCGTAGTTTCACTAAGATCAACCATGACCGCCTACTCGAAGACGCTGCGAACATTGACTGGGCTTCGATATTTGCCACAGAAATTGTAGATGAGCAGGTCGCTCTGTTTAATGACCGCCTTACCGAATTATACGATGCACATGCTCCAATCCGGCCTGTAAAAATGAAACATCTTCCTGCGCCCTGGTTGACTGACGAGTTACGTAAATTAATGGCTAGGAAAAACAGGGCAAAAGCCAAATTCAAGTTCGATTCCTCGGAACAAAACGAACGTAGATACAATCGTGTTAGAAACCGCTGCAACACGGCATTAAGGGACGCCCAAAGACGCCACACTCATAATTCCATAGAAAATGAAGAAGATCCTGCCAAGGTGTGGAAATTCTTAAAAACACTTGGAGTTGGCAAATCTCAGAATATCAATAGTCTTAATAATAATCTTGATTTAAATCAGCTTAATATGCACTTCTCCTCGTCTGTGCCTATTGATGGCAACTGTAAAGCTAATACCCTATCCCATCTCTCAAGTCTGCCAACTAACCAAGATTCACTCTTTACTCTTCGTCAATTTGCGGACTGTGATGTTAAGAGAACTATCCTGTCTACTAACTCAAATGCTGTGGGTGCTGATTCCATTAGTCGCAAAATGATCCTTCCCATTATAGATATCCTTACTCCGATCATTACCAAAATCCTAAACACTTCCATTTCAACTGGTGTTTTTCCTACATCCTGGAAAGATGCTAATGTTATCCCGCTTCCTAAAAAACGTAACCCTACTATGCTATCTGAATACCGTCCTATATCTTTCCTACCCTTCCTCTCCAAAATCCTTGAAAAACTTGTCTATGGTCAGCTGACTGCCTTTCTCAATGTCAATAATCTTTTTAATCCTTTGCAGTCTGGTTTCCGTAGGGGCCACAGCACCTCCACAGCTTTGGTTAAGATCACAGATGACATACGCCAGGGCATGGAGAATCGCCAACTAACACTGATGACGTTACTTGATTTCAGTAATGCTTTCAGTTCAGTTGACTTCGATATTCTCCTGGGTGTTTTACAGTCTCTTAACATATCTCCAGCCGCTATTGATTGGTTTCGAAGTTACCTGCTAGGGCGACGGCAGCGCATCCGCCTAGGAGATTCATCCTCTGAGTGGTGTGGTATCAATGCCGGAGTTCCTCAGGGTGGCGTCTTATCTCCTCTTCTCTTTTCTATTTTTATAAACTCCATTACTCACTCGCTTTCAAGTTCCTATCACCTTTATGCCGATGATCTTCAGATCTACACACAGGCTCCTCTATCCGAACTCTCTAGTGCCATAGCTGCCACTAATTCTGATCTTGCACATATCTATAGCTGGAGTAAGTCTTATGGTCTTACTGTTAACCCCTCTAAGTCACAGTCCATCATTATCGGGAGTCCGTATTTTGTTTCGAGGATCGACTTCGAGCGGTTACCTCCTGTGAAATTTGACAGCACTGTTATTCTTTATTCTAAAACCGTCAGAAATCTCGGTGTTGTCTTTGATGAATGTTTCTCTTGGAGACCACAGGTTGAGGCAGTTAGAAAGAAGGTTTTTGCTGCGTACAGTTCACTCAATCGCCTACGGAACTTTCTACCTACCAGTACTAAAATCACTTTGGCCCAGTCACTTCTGCTATCCATCTTGGACTACGCTGACGTTTGTTATACGGACCTCTCTGAGGAATTGCTGGGCAAATTGGAGCGTCTGCAGAATATGTGCATCAAGTTCATTTTCAACTTACGAAAATTCGACCACGTATCCTCCTTTCGCCAAAAGCTTAATTGGCTCCCTATTCGTCAGCGCCGGGACTTACACACTCTTACGCTCCTGTACTCAATCCTTTTCCTACCAACTTCACCACTTTATCTTAAAGAATCTTTCGACTTTCGATCCTCTTCTTCACAGCGTACTCTGCGTTCTTTTTCTAATCTTACCCTCGATATTCCCCGTCATTCCACTGATTTCCTTTCCTATTCATTCTCTGTGCACGCTGTCCGTTTGTGGAACGCACTTCCAGAAGGCATCCGTAAAGCTCGTACCTTGACATCTTTCAAAGATCAAGTTAGAAGGCATTTCCTTTCTCCCACCTAATACAACTTTTTTCTCATATCTCCCTTTCAACTTTCATTTTATATACTTACTTTTTCTCTTTTCCTTACTTATGTACATCTATATCTATTGTCCTTCTAGTATTTATGCACCCACTCCCCCCTTTTTTTCCTCTTCCCCTTAATATTTTTCTACTCAAGGTTGCCTGGAAGAAACTGCTACGTAGCAGTAAGGCCGCCTTTTGTGTACTTGTCCATGTTTATTGTTTGCTTCTATGTAATGTCTTTGTCTAGTGTGCAATAAAGCGTTTATTATTATTATTATTATTATTATTATTATTATTATTCTTTCTGTTTAGGTGCACTATTTGCACCTTTGAGGCTTCCGCTATAGTCTTATCCATCTCGGAAAAACTTTTGTAGTACTTTCTTTTTTTTAAATTGAACCTTTTTGCACTCTTCGAGTTTTACTCTGTTACCATATTAAATTGAACGTTAAATTAGGTATTAGATATATAAGAAAAAAGTAGTTTTATAAGAGAATCGAAAAAGTATTTTGAAATTAAAACAAGATACAAGTTAAAAAAAATATCAACAGTCTATTGCTAAGCAACAGAAACCATAGTGAACTCAAGCTGTCACCTCATTACAAATTGGGTACCCCAAAAATGCCATGCCCGGTAGTGAAAGTTTTGTGATCGCTGATTGGATGACTTCTTTAGCCAATGGCCGGCGTTGTTATCCACGAATTCAGGCCGGAAGTCAAGTATGATACTCTTATGTGCATTATATTATTAGACTTCGAATAAGGTAAGTATAAAACTTTTTATTTTCAGATAAAACGTTACTATTCATTTATTTCTAATATGATTATACCTAGTCGATTATCAATGTTAGGTCCTACCTCTATCTGTGTTAGTAATAATTTGACCAAATATTGTCAAAGCCTTGCTTCCTAATACTATAAATGCGCAAATCCATTTATTTGTTTGTTTGTTACGTCTTCACGTCTCAACTATTCAACCGATCATTATGAAATTTTACAAAGGTAAACGTTGTCAGGGGTACAGAGAAGGACATAGGGTACACTTTCATTCTGAAAAAAGTATTGTTCCTGGGATAGCAAAAAAACTTCCCATGCAGACGAAGTCGCGGACCGCTAGTATCTAATATTAATTAAAGTGTAAGTTATCTAACCTAATTTATCTTTTGTTTTATTTAGGAATACCTACCACTGTCTTTAAACTCTTAATTATTTTTAATTAGCGATCCGCCCTCACTTCGCTTCGGTGTAGTGAGGAATTTGACACCATGTATTATACACATAAACCTACCTCTTGAATCACTCTATCTGTTAAAAATCCGCATCAAAAGCTGTTGCGTAGTTTTAACCATCTAAGATACATAGTGACAGACAGCGGGAAGCGACTTTGATTTAGACTATGTAGTGAGAACGGTGGCCACCAAACTTACCTACACTACTCCAAAAGTGCATGGCAAAGCAGCGCCGAGTAGTCAAGTAAAGGTCAACCCTTAAGCTCTATTATAAATCGGCGACTATCCTAAAAAATATATGCGCGTTCAAAAAATGATTGGATTATTGATAAATCTGTTTAAATATAAAATAATTTATCTAATAAATGTATAAAAATGGACCGACGATTTTTTCACATTACGTAGATAATCGCTTAAAGTAAAAAAATAAAAAAAATATGATTAAAGAAGAAAATTTATTGGCTTACTGAACAAAGCTATGTATTTAAGGATATAAAAACATATTAAAAAATAATAATCAACAGATAATTTTTTCGATAGAAGATATATTGAAAAATGTTAAAAGTTGAATTTGGGGTACCTCTGAAATCGAAAAAAGATTGGATTCCTTTACATACTTATTCTAACAAGTACATAAGTATGTATACAGAAAGTGTTTCAGTCCGAGGAAATATTCACAGAGAGATATAAGCAATTTTCATGTTTAGGTAAAAATACCTAACTTCTCGTAACAAAATTTATTGGCTTATTGTGCATCTGTAATCTGTATTACCTAACTTCATCACATGCCAAATTTCATAGACGGGAGAATTATTCGGAAGTCTCCATACAACAAATGTGCTCATTAATTGGACTACTGAGGAACTAATGGCGCCACAAGCGACAGTCCCAAACTAAGTTGATTGGTTGTTTTAAATGTTTAATGTCATTTCTGACGTATTTTAACCAAGCAAAACCATTGAAAGAGGCCGGGTCGCCGCTGGCACCATCTGCGATTAGCTTTGCGTGATACACCTCATTATGTAAAAGAGCTCTATCTAGTGCTTTACTTATTAATATTACAAATAATCAGAAAAATCATAAGATTGGATATGAAATTTAACAGTGGGAATAGCCTCTTCTATCGTCCGTTCTTTCTGCCGTTGTTTTATTGCGCCGCTCACACTCCATGTTACAATTATTAATTTATCAGATTCTTTTAAATATTAAAATGTGTTGGATGGAAGGTGGTAATTAGCAAAAATGAAAGCAACCGAAGCGAAGCGAGGGCGGGTGGCTAGAAGAAAGATAAAATAAAATTAAAAAAAAGTTATATCAATAAAAACGTGCAAAAAGTACCTAATGCCGGTTTTCCTTATAACCCCAGTCGTAGGAAGCAAAAAAACGAAGAATACGGCTATCCATGAACCAAAGATTTCCTTCGGTAGGATTGATCCTTGGGTTCCTAAAATGGGTTTACGAAGTGGAGCCACCGGGATTTTTCAAGCAGGTGGGGGGGAGGGGGGAAATCTGCCTTAACGAAGTCTGAGGTTAATAACTACCTAAGTTTAGATATTAAGCCAAGTTTGGTATCATTTTCGGATAATTCAATGACGTAGAATTCATTTCTGGTATAAAAATTGCATTTTATTAAGAAGTATCCTAAACATTACACAATAACCAATATTTTCAACTACATTTTTTTTACTTTAAGTCACCGTAAATATTAAACTGATGTTCTTATTTGCAAACAAAAAATACGTTAGCAAAGCTTATAAAATAAAGACTTGAAAAAATGTAACTTACATTTTTTTTTATTAACAATTAATAGCAAAAAAAAATTTCACTGTCGCGTGCCGTCAATTTCTTTTACACCTATGGAAATATTAATCTGTTTTATCATAACAATATGGGTATCAAATGAAAGGTAATAAATAGCCAATTCCAAATATATATACATTATAATACTTTTATGAAACTGTTTTGAAATAAACTTAAAAAGTATAACGCAGAATTAAAAAATATCAGTAAATTATTAGAAAAACCAAAAATGCCAGTCAATACCGACAAAAAAGGCAAATATCACAAGCGCGCATATAAGTACGATGTTTTTCAGATATTGTTAGGTACCTTGAGAGTAGTTTTGCCCAAGTTTTAACCCTTGGAAACCCTGTACTGCCGGAAAAACTTGGCACTTGTTTCAGTATTTTCGAAAAAACTACCTTAAGAAAGCGTTTTTCAGGTATCTCTACTCTATACTTTTATAAAGCTAATTAAATTTTCTACAATTTGAGCTTATCACAAGCAAGTTTCAAATTGATATTTAAAATTTTAATATTTAATAAAAATAATAACTTCCTTACAACGGTAACGAAGTTATTTTTTTTTAATTAGCCAAAACAAGAATATTTTCTTTTATTATTATTTTAAAAATAAAAGGATAATAGGGCTCCTACGAGGTATTTTTCTTTTTTCAATATTCCAATTTGTGTATTTAATGGCAATTTTTTTCTTTAATCAAGCCAGTATTTTTTTTTTGTTTTTATTTTTTTTTAAATAGTTTAACAATTGAATCGTACAAATATGAATCCAAAAAGAATTCGACACCCTAAATTCATACGAATATGATATCAAACTGGGCATAGCAGCTTTACTAATACATCTATCGAGATTGGGCTGAAAGCAAAAACTTCAAAAAATTTACTTCAAAAATCGTGGTGGCTCCACTTCTTATATCCATCCTAGGGTCCTAAGGACCAATCCTACCAAAGGAAATCTCTGGTTCACAAAACGCCGTATTTTTCACCCTACTGACGCCACTATTAAGCCAGTTACCCGTGACTACGGCCGATGCAACTCGGTCGAAACGTCGGGAAAAGTATAGGTGTTTAAGAACCTATCAGTGCCGGATTTACTGTCTTGTTTGCCCTACGCCGAGTAGGACCAGCCGCCTCTTTTTAGGGTTCCGTTGCCTAAATGGCAAAAAACGGAACCCTTATAGATTCGTCATGTCTGTCTATCTGTCTGTCCGTTCGTATGTCACAGCCACTTTATTCCGAAAGTATTAGGATTACACAGTTGAAACTAGTAAGTTAGTTTCTTTGGTTGTTTTCCCAGAGAAATTTGAATTTTACAATTGAAGTTTCGATAATTTTTCGATATTCGTGATTTTTTAAACATCGAAAGCTCCAAATGTTATAGTTAAAATCTTTACTAATAAGTAGGTAAGTTTGAAAATCATTGGGGGTTACTTCACTCCCAAAACACGAGCGAGAATCTGGATGAATTGGTATCGAGTAAACATCAATACAGTATAATGGAAACCATGGCAACCGTTTTCAATGTAGGTAGGGTGGATATGCCTAACTCCAGCCCCCCCTCCTAATACCAGCCCCCAAAAGTTTTTGCTTTGCTTTCATTAAAAACAGTGAAAATCGGAAACGGTTTAATGAAGCCACACCGCTAGTTAATCCTCTAAGTTGGAAAATCACTGAAAAACAGCATAAAAGTTCGATCGATGCGAACTTTGGGAAGTGTGTTTACGAAGGCAAGATGCAATTTTTTTTAGGTTTTAAGCTTTGATACTAGTAATAGATTAGATATATAACGTTTTGACATTACTAGTTTGTAATTAAATTTACTAATTTCGAAAAAAATAGGGGGGCTGGAGTTTGACTAGGTGATTTTCAATAACTTTCTATGATCAGCCGGGGCTGGTATTGGGTATTTAACTTTCGTTTAAGAAATCAAATTCATCTTAATTTGCTCGTCTCAAGGTTGGAATTTGTAGTGCTATTCACTAGACTTACTAACCCTGCACCCAATGACCTAATTACAGCCGGGTGAATAATGTTCATTTCCTAAGTTATTTGTTCTGCAAATTAGGGGCTGATATTAGGATATGTATGAGAACCTAACTCCAGCCGGTCATCTAACTTTACGGCAATATACAGGGTGTTCTCAAATATGATTTTAATTATTTTGTTTTTTTTTATATTAGATGTAAAAAGTAATAATAATTAAAATCATACTTTTCTTCACTCATAGAAACAGAAAATAAATTCAATATAAAAATATGTGTATTGAATTCCACTTCTTGGAAAACGCTTAAAAAAGTTTCAAATAATTAAAACGATTTCATACTCGTTGATTATATGTTTATTAAACCAAAGTTCACTTTTTGCTACGGCATTTTTAGTATATGTATATTCTAAATTGATTAATATCTACAAGAGAGAGGTGTAAGTTTCAATGACTTGCTATGGGAATCATAATTTATAGCCTTTAGTGTTTTATTATCACTATTGAGAGTTACCAAATTATATTTTTTTTTATTTTATACTAACATGGTTGTATTATTTTAGAACACCCTGTACCCGGCTGGAATTAGGGAGCAAAGCGGCTGATATTAGGGCAAAGGCGGCTGGAATTAGCGTTTTTCGCCCTTCGGACATTTAAACGCTTCTCATTTTTTTTCCCACTAAACTACGTAAAACTAAGTACTATTTTCGTAATAAAAATAAATTAACCTACCTAAATCTGTATCAATAGTATTTTTAAGATAGCAATTGTGGCAACAACAGAGATTCAAAGTTGAAAAATCCTTGGGGGGCTGGTAATAGGCATATTCACCCTACTAAAATAACAGATTTTTGACGTTTTTCGATCCTCGAGAGTAGAGGGGAGTTCGGAATGCCAGTATTCAATATCCTCCATGGTTTGACTTTAAATATTTTAGCTGATCGCAAACTGCGAGATATTTAGTTATCGGGTTTCGTGGTAGTAATACCTACTCATCGGTTATTTCTTGATAGGATATATTTTTAATCAAGTGACTGGAAAATATACAGGTGACTGTTAATCGGATAGGTACTTAAGTACCAAACCCGGCAGCGGCATAAGAATAAATTAAACTTCTTATGGCAGCGGTTTATTTAATTTGCGACAAAATAACCTAACGAGCTACAAACCTATTGATTACAAAATTTACGTAAAACGAGCAAATAACTACATGTGTGTAAGTACCTACACTAGCGGATCCAGGGGGGGGGCTAAGGGGCTCAAGCCCCCCCCCAAAATCATCTGGGTGCACCCAACAAATCTGTTGATTACCTTGGTAAAGCCCAGGCCCGGATCTAGGGGGGGGAGGCGGAAGAGGGCACTTGCCCCGGGCGGCGAAGACTAGGGGGCGGCGGCGGCCTTAGTCTTCTCAAGCAAGTTATGCAAGTTAAGTAGGCAAGGAAAACGGGGTGGCGGGCGGCGTGGGTATGGTTACCTTCTGACAGGCATTTGCCGCATTTGACCGGGATTTTTCGGTTTAGATAGGCGTGCGGGTGGCGCTTAGCTAAGACAGGAATTTTTGCATTTTTTACGCAATTTTTCACAAAATTTTATCACGCAAGACCGCGGCGGCTTCCGCTCGGATATAATACACATGTCACATATTACAAGATTAGTGAGATAGTTGATGAAACTGACTAAAAATCTTTTTTACTACAGACAAGCAAAACTCAAAGATTATTGGATGAATCTGGCTAAAAATCGCGCTGCGCGGCCGTTGTTTTTACTAAAAAAAAAACAAAATTATAAGATTATTGGATTAAAGTGGCTAAAAAACGCGCTGCGCGGTCATTGTTTTTAGAAAAAAAATCAAAATTACGAGATTATTGGATGAAAATGACTAAAATCGCGCTGCGCGACCTTCTTTCTACTACAGACAGGTATTTTTCGGAAAAAAAAACAGGCATCCTCCCTTACGTAGATGGTAACTCTAAACGCGGGGCCAGAGGAGGGGGGGGGGGGGGGAATTTGTTGAAAATTGCTTCGAAGAGGGCAGCAAATTGTCTTCTGCCCCCCCCCCCCCACCCTTTCGAAAACGTAGATCCGGGGCTGGTAAAGCCTGCCTCACCTACGTTAAGCCCCTCCCAAACCAAAATCCTGGATCCGCCTACATGTGTGTAAGCAACTGCATAATTTACGTGTTGTTTGCTAGAATTGAGGTAGGTAGGTACTTAGATTGTTGAACAGGATTAAACTTAATAGGTACACCTTATTTTAAGGATTATCTTTATGAAGTAAATGAATATGTAGTTCACGCATTACTTATAAAATTTTATTGACCGAGCGAGCACGAAGTGCGAGCGAAGCGTCTCTGCTTCAGCTTGGGAAAAAATTCTTTCGTCCGGCTGTCTGTTCCCACCTACAGGTCGCATTTCTCAACCGATTCTTGTAAAATTTTGTGAACAGGTTCGAAAATAACATTTTTTTTGTCACGCCAGTTTTTTTAATTTTTCTAATTGGTGGAGATATATTAAAAAAACATATTCCAGTCCGGCTTTACAGGTCTGCCTGTTCTTCTCTACAGGTCGCATTTCTCAACCGATTCTCGTGAAATTTTGTAAGCAGGTTTGAAAATGATATAAAATATTTATGTCAAGCAAGATTTTTGAAAATTTTCAAAATGGCTGAGATATGTTAAAAAAACAGATTTCAGTCCGGCTTTCCAGCGCTGTCTGTTCTCCTCTACAGGTCGCATTTCTCAACCAATTCTTGTGAAATTTTGTGAGCAGGTTTGAAAGATGCATAAATTATTTTGGTCAAGCCAGTTTTTCAATCTTTTCTAAAACCGTGGAGATATGTAAAAAAACATATTTCAGTCTGACTTTCCGGCGCTGTCTGTTCTCCTCTACAAGTCGCATTTCTCAACCGATCCCGGTGAAATTTTGTGAGCAGGTTTATATATTAGATGATTTATTAGATGATAAATATATATAATTCATTTGCGGACACAGTTTTACGAAATTTATTTAAATGATGGAGATATGTGAGAAAAAATATTTCAGTTCGGCTTTCCAGCTGTTTGTTCTCCTCTAAAGGTCGCATTTCTCAACCGATTCTTGTGAAATTTTGAAAGCAGGTTCGATAATTATCTAAAATTGTTTAGTAGAGCCAGTTTTTCCAAATTTATAAAATATTCACCCATTTCGAAAAATGATCTAAATTAGAAGCACCATCTAGCTGCTGCAAATAATATACCAAACAGCACGTACTGTGTGCTTTAAAAAACCTCATGAAAACTTTTTATTTTTGTAAAATTTTGTGACATAAAATAACATAAATTGTTTTTGTCACGCCAGTTTTTTTATGTGTTCCCGCCCACTGCCACTTCAGCTGAGCAATCCGTAGAGCGATGTCGGTTAGATACTTTAGTTCTCCTACGGATCTCCTCATTTCTGATTCGATCACGCACGGAAAAGCCTAGGAAGCAACTTGTTATTTTTACAAAGAGCCATAAAACGTTTTTGTTTCGTACTATTTCGATGTAAAGAACTCACAATTTAAGATTAAAAAAAATTAGCAGTAAATAAATCATTTTCGTTTCATTGCATCAATTTCATCTTTATCACTTCTGGTTGACTGAAAAAGGTTTATTACAATGTTTCTGTTTTTCAATGAAAATTCATTTTTTTCTCTTTATAAAGGTGATTTTTTTCCGCAGATGTTACGAGATATGCGGAACGCGGGCGCGGACAGCTCCCCACACAAGTTCCGCGTCCTACAACTAGCACTCAACGCGGTGGCGCTTCTAGCCGTGACGGGAGCACTGTTCGCGTACTTCCGAGCCAACCCTGCAGTACAGGTAAGCTAAATACTTATCACTTTAAAATACTTAAGACAATTTATTAAGAGCCCGTGGGCACATTTTGCCGCTGACTGCCGCTCTCACGCTCGCACATTTCATGTTTTCTCAAGATTTCTTAAATCTGAGTGCGTAATTGAAAAATGCGTCTCGGATGGTCTCGGCCACTTTTTGTAATATAAGATTACGGACATTTTAAAATATATTTTAGTTTTTTGTTGCTAAAGTGCAACAAGTTGTCGTTTCAACAGTTATTTGAACTTGCAAATATGATAACTTTTTGAACTTCAGCATCTCGAAACTGAAATATATGTAGACCCGCACCTACTTCCCTTCTCGTCTTCCCGTACGGACTCTCCGGACTTTCCGTCCCGTCCCGTCTGAGGTGCTACGGGTGTAAAAATACACTTAGCTAGTCAAATCAATTTTATTGAATTTTTATTATTACAGAAACAGTTAATATGTCTTGTTATGACTGTTTAAAATCTAAAAACTCATCAGTTTTTAAATATGTCATCACATAGGTGAAGTTTTTGACTCGGAGAAAGACAACGAAGATGACCAAGGGGCTTGTAGTCACTGATTTTGTCAATAAATTATTTTTTGTAAAATAATCATTTCGATACGTCATTTTAAACTGATATTTGTTTTTTTTATCATTAACAATGATCAGATACTTTTGCTCATCAAATGACCCTAAGTGCCCCATAGTGCGACGTGGACGTGCCTGGCGCGCGGCATGTCTCGGGGTCCCCAACATGTGGAAGGTTTTGTCGATAAAATTGATATTATCTGCCTTCAAAAGCTCCGACATCGCATCGCTAAACAAACATATTGTATAATAAAACCATGCAACCCCATCGAGTTTGGGCTCTTTTGTATCGTCTTAACGAGTGCTTCGATAGGAGATGGTATATTTTTAGTCTAAGCTGGTTAACTAAAAAGCAGAAAATTATTATTTATCGAAAAAAAATCTTTTTTTAAAACGACGTTTTTAATTTATTTTTATTGTCTTTACATTCACTTAGGGTTATATACCAGAGCACTTCCTAATTTCCATAATCCTCAATAAACTGAATAACTTTTTCATTACTCCACTGAATTTCCATTTTTCACAAAACAACCAAGTAAAAGATATTGTTGAAGCAATATTGTTGAATGAATGCATCTACTGAGGGTACAAAAGCAATATGTTTCAACAAGACATATCATACAGAACGTAGACCATTCTACAAATAAAACGGTCGACGTTCTGTTGCAAGACTCTTTTCACAAACGGCAACAGTGTTGCTTTCAACATGTTGCTTTCCACAAAATTGCCAGTTGTTGAACAGATGTAAACGCACCTTAAGAATCATCTAAAGGCTCCAGCACACCGGATGCGTAAGCGTATGCGTAAGCGTGCACGTAGACGTACCATGACGTTGTAATGTCTGAAATTGTATGAGACATGGCACACCGCTTGCGTAACGTACGCGTGCACGTAGACCGATGCGTAACCCTACGCATTGCAGCTCTCATGAGAGAAACAGGCTGCGTAGTTACGCAGAGCGCAACGCAATGATGACGTTGTAGTCAATGGCATTCTCTATTGGACGTCACACCGAACACGCACGTATCTTTCCTGCGCGTCACTACGCGCGTAACCACGCGCGTGACTAGGCATTCAGTTGTATTTGTTTACAAATAGTACCGGTACTACCGGTAGTAAGTTGTGTTTTATTTTGTTTTTAAATAATGAATAACGATATTAAAGAAAAACTAATTGAATTAGTGCGAAAAAATTAGTCTATTTACTCAATCTTCGTCTGACATCGCGCACTAGAGTCGCAAACATGGCTGCCGCAGCGGCTGGGTATGCAAGGGACAGGTTGCGTTGCGTGCCGAGTAGACGCATGCGTAACCCGGTGTGTCAGGGGGTTACTTGCGTAACTACGCGCGTGTACACGCACGCGTAACCACACGCGTGTCTACGCATCCGGTGTGCCCAGGCCTTAAATCGGTTCATAAACAAAGAAGTTATGTCTGAATCTGAAGATCCGTAAAAACTCGTGCAAACCTTAAAAAATATAGTATTTTCAGAATGACTCGAAAACTACTGAACCGATTTTAAATTTTCATAAAATGGGACAATCTTGGGAACAAACAAACCTAATGAAGTAACGTTTGAATCATTTCAATCGGTCCGAATAATTGATTTGAATTTTCGAAAAATCGGTGGACATACACAAAAATAAACAAATACCGGGTCATTTTGTAGTAACCATCCAAATTTTGAGGATGTGTTCAGTCCATGAACCTGAACAACTTTCTCTAAGGAACACATGGCCAAATATGTAAAAAAATCGACGATATCCATACAAACCAAAGAGATCACGTGATCAATTTAGTATAGGATGACCAAAATTTTGTGGCGAAATTCGACATTATGTTTCTTAGAGAAAGTTGTTCAGTTTAATGGACTGGACACATCCTTGAAATTTGGATGGTAAGTCCAAAATTACCCGACGAACATAGAACTTCCTCTTTATTTGAACTCGGTTTAAAATTACAAGAGCCAATCAACAATGCGTTACTGAGTCACACAATCCCATCTCCACTCGGATCTGCGCACTTTCGAGTCTGTCAGAAACAATGAAAGTTTAAGCCTGAATTATATACGAGCCTCAGGTATTAAAACCCTCTAAAATTATCTTTTTCGTACAATGGCCGACATTCTTCGGACCCAGATTACTTTCCCGGGCACATATTTGTCAGATATGCCAGTAATTAAAATAAGAATGCCCTTTTTTATGAAGCTTTTTTAGCAACGTAGATTTCCTTTTATTTTTTTTTAGATTAAGGTGGTTGTCGTTGAATCTGCATGCATATTCAAATCATTAGGTAAACTAAGTTATTATTATGACCACTATTAAATATTTATTTATTTCTCGTACTTAATGCTTTGAAACTTTATTTTACATAAGTAATTAAATGCCTTAACTTCAAAACCAGATCATGTTGTGATTTCAGTCTAGTTCAACTGGGCAAAAAACCAATTAAGAACAGGTGTCAAATAGTCTCCCAAGTGGGTAACCTCACCACGGACGGTAGTGACATCATCGTCAGCTTTTTTGATCATTTTTAGAATAGCATAGACTCTATGCTATACTTACATTAATTTCTAAAAGTAGTAAATTATGCTTATGCCATAGAGCATATTTTATTTTCAAAATAAAGTGTGTATTTGTACCTACGTACATATGTACAGTCAGCCATATGAGCGTGCCACCCTATCACAGGCTGATGTCCGCGTCATCTTCACCTTTATAACCCACAGCATTTGTTTGTCGTACAGTACGTCTCCCAAGTGGTGAACCACACCACGGTGGTGACAGGGCCAGACCCCGCGGAGCCCCCGGGTGCTCGCAACCTCGCCCCGGGGGTGTGCGTGTGCCTGCACCCTGAACTATATTACTTATATAATCATTTGTTTGTCGTACAGTACGTCTCCCAAGTGGTGAATCGCACCACGGTGGTGACAGAGCAAGACCCCGCGGAGCCCCCGGGTGCCCGCAACCCCGCCCCGGGGGTGTGCCTGCCTGTCATCGTCAGCTTCTGCCATGAGCAGCACCGGATGTCCTACAACTTCACCGTCTTCCCAAACTATATCGGACACTTCGGACAGAGAGATGCGCAACAAGTAAGTTACCGACTTGGACGAATCCAAGGTTACCGACTAACATTTAAATCATCTTTTTAGTTTTTTTCTTTATGTCGAGTTTTACGGAAGAAGTCTACCTACACAGCGAAATCGATAGAGTATTACTATTCTCCCACTTTCTTCTATAAAACCTGTTCTACGTACTACTACGGTACTTTCTATTTATAAAACTGGATTATTCGCATTTAAAATTTGAACCGACTTGAAAAAAGGAGGAGGAGCTTATCAATTCGGTTGTTTGCTTTTTATGTTTGTTATCTCCGTCATTTACGGACCAATTTGGAAAAATCATTTTTTATTTCAAAGAATATACCTACTTCCAGATTAATTGGTCGCATTTATTGAAAACTAGCGGCCGCCCGCGGTTTCACCCGCGTGGTTCCCGTCCCCGTGGGAATATCGGAAAAAAAGTATTCTCTGTTTTAATCTAGGCTATCTACTATCTGTGTGCCAAATTTCAACCAAATCCGTTCAGTAGTTTTTGCGTGATTAAGCAACAAACATCCAAACATCCAAACCCACAAACTTTCACATTTATAATATTATAGTAGGATTTGAAATTGACAGTAGTTTTCAGGATATCTTGAAAACACTGTCATTTTCGTAACCATTACATGATTTTAATGGATATTAAGATTGAGCATAACTTCTTAGCTTATGAACCGATTTAGATTATTATTTTTTGTTCGAAATAGAATACTTATAGGATGATGTAGTTTTGATTTCATTGGCTTTAGACCTTGGATTTTCACATCTAACGAGGGTTAAAATAAGTATCTGCAAGATATACCTATGTAAGGAATATTTTATGCCGGCTAAGGAGTCGTCGGTTTAATAGGAAACTGTCCGGCATACAATTATTACCTACTGTATTTATTTATTTTTCTCTCTTAAGTCGTACTACTCGTATAATTGTCAGATTAAACGTCTAAAGTGAATAGTCCTTAAACTACAGGTAAGTACTTAGTAATTAATGATGACGCAAATTGAAACTGAATATGAAAATCAAAAGCAAAAACATTAGCCTTCACGTTTGTAAATAAAAGTATGAAAAATTAAAAATCACTCTTCCGCGTAGTTAACATAAATATTAATAAATTGAATAGGCCTTGTGTATTTTGAAGAAGGCTGTGCCGAAAGTCACGTAAAGCCATCAATCTCGGCGTCACAAGATAGCGTTTATTAAAATTCATAAAGCCCCATTGTACCTATGTAGGTACACCTGCCTCGCACAAATTATGTAGCTCTACATTAAAAACTTAGCCGACGCCTAAAATGAACTAAGATTAATGGATACAATACAACAACAATCTCTCACTAGGCGGTTAAAATCTTTATGACATTATATTTGCAATATCTTGTTCTTGGAGTATTCACTTCAATTCAAAGTACTGACCTTTTGGTCAAGGGTCCTCTTTAATTACCTGAAGACGGTGATCGTTAAAATACCATTAAAGGCGGCGCTAACCACTTCGATGGGTTTCAGAACACATTTGTTAATGGTTTTTAATTATTCGCTGCAAATAAAGATAGGTAATGGCCTGGAAATTAATTCGAATATACAGTAGGTACTTACTTAACTAGCTGTATACAGGGCACGGGCGTAGCCAGAATTCTGTATCGGGGGGGGTTTTAAGAAAATAATACTACAACAATGTAAATGAAATGACATTTATATTATTATTAAATGAACCCATGGGCATTAGAGGACCGCTCGGAGAAATAAATATTTAAAATTAAAAATGTAACTTAAATGCTTGTATACAGTAAAAAAACGGCCGGGCAGCGCGATTTTTAGTCAGTTTCATCCACTAATCTTGTAAATTATGATCTTGCCTGTCTATTGAAAAAAAACGGCCGCGCAGCGCGATTTTTATTCAGTTTCATCCACTAATCTTGTAAGTTGTGATCTTGCCTGTCTGTAAAAAAAAACGGCCGCGCAGCGCGATTTTTAGTTAGTTTCATCCACTAATCTTGTAAGTTGTAATCTTGTCTAACTATTGAGAAAAAAAACGGCCGCGCAGCGTGATTTTTAGTCAGTTTTATCCACTAATCTTGTAAGTTGTGATCTTGCCTGTCTATTGAAAAAAAAACGACCATGCAGCGCAATTTTTAGTTAGTTTCACCCGTTTCATCCATTAATCTTGTACTCTTGCCTGTCTATCTATAGTAGAATAAAACGGTCGCGATTTTTAGTTAAATTCATCCGCTAATCTTGTAATCTGTAGTTTCTTACGCGAAAATTAATGTTTTCTAGAGAACTTTCGGAACAGCAGTTCTTCCGGGAGATTTTAAAATTTTTCGGGAGTCGGGAGACCACTTGGAATTCCGGGAGAATCCAGGCAAATCCCGACCATCTGGCAACCGTAGGTAGCAGTGGAAACGGGTATGGTCGCCAAAATTTGGAGCGATGTATAAATATTTGGATATACTTAAGTAAAATGACAGGAATTAAACGCATGCAAACTACGATAGGTATTTTCACATCTACCTTTTTTCCCGACTTTATTTTAATTTTAATGTTATAGATCAATTAATAGATGATGCCTATTGTATATTTCGGGGGGGGTTTGAACCCCCAAAACCCCCCCCCTGGCTACGCCCGTGATACAGGGTTATTTGTTAAACACCAACAACCTCGCTGGAGTATATAGTAACATCATACAACATTCTGATCTACGACTTTTCCAAAAAAAGACAAAAAAATCTACTTTTCATACAAAACTCGATCAGCTGTTCGGAAATTTGTATGGAGAGTCGATTGGTCATTTAAAACACGGATCTTTTTGGTAATGATTGCTGTGAACTTACTATAATGTGGTGTCAAGGAAAAACGGGATGAGTCAATAAAAATGATTTTTTGAAAATATTTGTTCAAAATATTAATAAATTGCCAATTTTTTGACTCATCTCCTTTTTCCTTGTCACAACAGTATGTAGTGTCAAGGAAAAAGGAGATGAGTCAAAAAATTTGTTAATAAATTGTAAATGTTTTTTTGAAAATATTTGTTCAACACATTAATAATGTGCAATTTATTGACTTGTCTCCTTTTTCCTTGATCCCACAGTTTACACAGCGATCCGTTTTACAGATACAAGCGACCCGCCCTCGCTTCGCTTCGGTGTAGTGTGGAATTTGACACTACAATACATATAAACCTTTCTCTTGAATTGCTCTATCTATTAAAAAAACCGCATCAAAATCCGTTGCATAGTTTTAAAGATTTAAGCATACATAGGGATGTAGGGACAGAGAAAGCGACTTTGTTTTATACTATGTATGATGTTTTTATTCGGCTATGGCGTATGTAGTTGTATGAGCGTGTTCACACACTACACAGTATATCAGATCCGTATGTGTGGGTACTGTATCCATAGCAACGGATAACGGATATGATAAAACAGCTCTGCTAAATGCGGCCCTGCTGTGTGAACGTACGTATGGTACGGTAAAACTAAAAGGCGAGATCAAACAAAAAAGTTAGGCCGGCCTTAAAGCAACTGAGCAATGTTTCACTAACTTGTTCAGTATGTTGCAACCCTACTAAAGGAACACAACACAATAATATTATTGTTGTGACATAGTTCTATAAAGTTCAACAGTTCAACTTATTTCTGAGGCTAACCGTAGGTACATAAGCGTCCTTGTCGGGCTCCTTCCATAAATTAGGAAAATTACGCATTACTAAGTCTTCCCCTCGATGTTTCCGCGGAGGTACGGCTTCGCTCGCGAATATTTCCGTCTATCGCAATAATAAGTAGGCACGTTTTTGTAATACGCGGATAAACTGTAGTAAAAAAAAACGTCTATTTTTGATGCACAAACAAGGCTTCAAAGTGACCTCGTTTGTATGAAAATCGACTGGAGTCCTTAATTTAGTATATAGCCATCACTACTACAAATACATCCCTTAAGTGTTTTATTTTTCACCTATTTTGGCATATAAGTAGTCCACGTTCCATTTTAGCGCCGCCAATATACTTAGGTACCCTTATTTTTATTATTCTCTTAAAGCCTCATAATGTGGAGGAACGTGACGCGACGTGCGATAGGCAGATTAGCGGCGTCGCCTCAGGACGCGCTAATTGGATACGAAGCTCCAGATCTTTGGGTCGTAGGCGATCATCGAGCAGTTGATAATGCTGATGGGTGGATATTTAAATCTTCAAGTAAAACCGAAATGTAATAAGCTTAGTAAACCTTCTCATCTCTCCGCGTTTCCTAAAATATATAAGGTGGAACCAAATTATGTAACAATACTAAAACAAGTGATACTGTTGCTTAAACTGAAGAACTTTCTTCAAGAAACATAGGTCGAAAAACAAAAAATATTCTCCCATACAAAATGTATTGGTCAGCTGATTTACTTAGTATGGAAAGGCGGATTAGAAAAAAAGTTTTTTGACCTAAAATACACGCATGTCATAGTTGTTAACTGTGTTACTTTGCAACACAGCACATAATGTTGCCAACTTGCCACAGTCATAGTGGTTTATAGTGAACTATCTCTATGCAACTGCAAACCGCAAGCTGGTTACCCAATCTATTGCGGTTCTTACGCAACTCACTGATAAACTTTACTTGATCCTATGCAGTACAGAAACTAGTGATAATTAGTTACAAAACTGGAAATGAAATAGAAGCCTTTAATTTGCAAAGGAACGTGCAAGCGCTTTTAACAGGATTAAGTACATTTTCCTCTTCAATTAGCTATAAATCCACAGGAATTTTATAGGATTATTATGAGAAATAATCTGATAAAATGGAGGTATTTGTTTTAGCGCACCATTTCTCGTCTTTTTAACGTTTTTTTATGAAAAAAACATAAGTCGATTGTTTTGATTCAATATTAATTCCATAACAACGCTAATTGGATAAAACAGGATTAGGATGGTCCAATAAGAAATATAATTACGCAGAAGCGTGGATTGTTTTTCACTTGTCAGTTTCCCTAAATTAGCCAGTTTAATGACAGTTTAAGGAGCTCGGTGGCGCAGTGGTTAAGTGCCTGGCCCAGCGATTGCGGAAGTTAAGCAACGTTCGCAAGGGTCGGTCATGGGATGGGTGACCAAAAATTATTATCTCGCGCTCCTCCGTGCTTCGGAAGGCACGTTAAGCCGTTGGTCCCGGCTGCATTTGCAGTCGTTAACACCCACCAATCCGCATTGGGCCCGCGTGGTGGGTTATGGCCCATCCTCCTTACCACCCATAAGGAAGGCCTGTACCCCAGCAGTAGGGACATCAAAAATGGCTGATGGAGAATGACTCGTCATTTTATTTGTCAATTCCATGAAATAAAGTTGTCAGTTTCCCTAATTCACCAGTTTCATGAACTGTACCATAATACCTATCTAAATGTTAAAAACTTATGTAAAAAGGTTCGTTTCTGTTATTTTGTCATTTTACGAGCTATACAGTTTTACTTTTAGTGCCTTTTATTGTACCTACCTAGCTACCTACTTTAATTCCTTCGATTGAATGAATCTGCATTTTTTAAACTCCAATATTGAACTTATCAGTATACCTATAGTAAAGGTTAGGTACGTCATTAATATTCACACCAACCGATACGGCATTCGTCCTATAAATGATTTGCAAATGAAAATTCGCCTTTCGGAATTAATAACCCGTTTCGGAGGCAGTGTTTTAACCGGCACTATTGTGCGACGACAGTGATTGACGACACGGTCGTTATGACACCGCACTCGTTGTATACTTAGTATTACGGACTTTTGGACACAGATGCTTAATACTGGTGTTCGGGAAACGATTGCCTCAAAACCGACTGTTGCGCTTTGTAGTAATTCCAATTACACAGTCGAAATTGGTAATCAGTGTTTGGATGCCAGTGGAATGTTGGTTTTTTAGGGTTCCGTACCTAAAGGGTAAAAACGGGACCCTATTACTAAGCCTGCGCTGTCCGTTTGTCTGTCTGTCTGTCACCAGGCTGTATCTCATGAACCGAGATAGCTAGACAGTTGAAATTTTCACAGATGATGTATTTCTGTTGCCGCTCTAACAACAAATACTAAAAACAAAATAAAATAAAAATTTAAGGGTGGCTCCAATACAACAAACGTGATTTTTTTGCCGTTTTTTGCTCTATATTGATAACGACTACAGGTAGACAGTTGAAATTTTCACAGATCGTGTATTTCTATTGCTGATATAACAACAAATGCTAAAAACAGAATAAAATGAATATTTATGGGGGACTCCCATATAACAAACGTGATTTTTTGCTGTTTTTTTTTGGTGCGGAACGCTTCGTTCGCGAGTCCGACTCGCACTTGGCCGGTTTTTTATGTTTACATTTAACGTTACCTATGCAAACCAATGTTCGTATACTAAGCATTTCTTTTGAAAATGCTACTAAAATTGTGAGTATAGATAAATATCAGCATACACGTTTTCCCGCGCAATGTTACAGCCAGCACTTTCATAATAATATTATGCTATGGTTGTAAAATTTATATCATAGCACAGTAAAACTGAGCAGTATGACAAAGGGTTAACAAGATGGCTATTGGACCAGCAGTATCCACGCCATATTTGTTTGCGCACGAGGTATTGGCGAGATGATACGAGATTTTGAGTTCGCAATTTCATACCATAAATCAAAATTGGATGCTCGACATAAATTGGGCGCATCGCATAGTTGTGTATTCGAGAATATAGAGTGTTTGCATTGCAGGAATGGTTAAAAGAATAAGAATAGAGAAATACATGCTTCAATTAAAATTTCCTTTGTTTCAGGATCTAGATATTTATGATGCGGTCGTGGATGTGCGCTGCTATGAGCTGACCGCGCTGTTTCTCTGTTCACTGTTCGTGCCCAAGTGCGGACCCCTGGGGCACATGGTGCGGCCCTGTAAGAGTCTATGCCATGGTAAGTATCTTGTAAGCAACTGTAATAGCATAAGTTCTATGAATGTACAGGAAAACAAATATCTGGCATCGTCAATGGTTGGGTGCTACCAAGTCCAAAGTGTAATATATGTCATATGTGTAAGAACCGTTCTAGTGCGCGTAGAATTTGTCTCATAAAACTTCATGATTTGATGATTTTTTCATGTCTCTATCCAGAAACCATGCGTCGATGTGGATTCTTTCTGGAAGTGTTCGGCCTAACAATGCCTGATTACCTCCAGTGTGACATGTTCCCGGAGTCCACGGACACAGACGTCTGCCTGGGTAACAGGGAGGTCAAGGAAGCCAGGCTGCGAGCTGCCAAACCAGGTGAGAAGCAATCCTTCTGTGCAATGTTCAAAAGTTACTTACCTGTTGAATGGTCTTGAATTTTCTTAAAACAAATAATTAGAGAATAAAATTTACTTGAGTTATTACTATGTTTTCTGACCAAGCAGTTTTGCAGTAATGCCCTGAACATTGGAATTACTTTTTTCAAAATCAACATCTTCCTGAGGTAATTAAAAAGGTTAGTCGTCACTTGACCAAGAACATTATTTCCCAGTATGTCCCACCGGGTTCCAATGCGACGTGAAGCGTTGCATCCCTCACGACTGGCGCTGCGACGGACACGTAGACTGCGCGGACCGCTCGGACGAACTCAACTGCCGCGTGTGCAAGCGCAGCGGAGACGTGCACTGCGGCAACCAGCGGTGCATCTCGCAGGCGCACATGTGCGACGGCCGTGTTGACTGCCCCTGGGGCCAGGACGAAAGGAACTGCTGTGAGTTTGGTATACTCCTGGTCTTTTCTCAATTGTTAGGATATGCGATCACGGACGTAGCTATAGCTTTGACAAGGGGGGGGGGGTCCTCAACGCAAAATAAACAGTGCTCTAACGCCAATAATCTATCATTTACAAATTAAACATTGCCTGCCAGTGCCGGTTTTAGCACTACCAGTGTCCTGGGGCAGTATTATGACCTCTTATTTCCAGGCAGTTTTCTGGCTGGCTATCAATCTGTCTCTTTTATTTGCTATACGACGAGAAAGGGATGTCACTACAGCAATTTATAAACCTGGCAGGATTTAAGAGCTTGTAATACGGCCTCTGGGCGACATTTCTACGAGGCGCCCCCTATCTGCGATTCCAAGATTTTAAATTTTGCCTGTTAGTTAAAAAATGGCCGCGCAGCGCGATTTTTAGTCAGTTTCACCTACTGATCTTGTAATCTTGCTTGTTTATAGCAAAAAAAATAACGGCCGCGCAGCGCAATTTTTAATCGGTTTCATCTACTAATCTTGTAATTTTACTTATCACAGTAGAAAAACCGCCGCTTAGCGCGATTTATAATCAGTTTCACCTACTATACTTGTAATCTTGCTTGTTTATAGCAAAAAAATTACGGCCGCGCAGCGCGATTTTCAGTCAATTTCATCGACTAATCTTGCTTGTTTGTAGTAAAAAACAGCTGCGCTGCGCGATTTTTAGTCGGTTAATCCACTAATCTTGCTTGTTTACACTAAAAATGGCCGCGCAATGCGATTTTTGGTTAGTTTCATTCGTCGCGTCGTCGCTTGTCACCAGGCAACAATACGATTGATAGTTGACCGGTTGTCGGGCGTTTTCAACGCCCCACACACAAGGGCGCCCAGTGCAGTGGCACCGCTTGCACCGCCCTAGGGCCGCTCCTGGATTTTACAATGGCCAAATCTTAAATGGCACATGGTAGCGAGCGATGAAGTTTCGACGAGATATTGCCAAGTTGTTGTGATCATGTTTTGCCACCATAACGATTTTGTCGCTAAAAGGGAATTTACGATAGTAATTGTAGGACTTTTTAAAGGTAAACTGTAAAGGTGTGCGGCTGGGGATATAAAAGGGGCCCCGGGCGGTCACCCCTGCTTGACCTGAAATCTTGAAAGACCTGTGCTAACTTCGTAGTGATCGAAAAACCTCAACTTATTTCAGTTTTTGGGTTACAACTTCAAAAAAATGCGTTCTACCGCAAAGTTGTCTATAACACTTTTAAAGAAGTTAAAATTACTAACAATTTCCTCCGCTTTGAGTGTCGTATCATATCTCGAGATACACCCTGCGGCGGACTAAGCTTCTATCGTTTTCTACAATCGGCGCGGTGCATGTAATTTTTTTCTGTTGGACAAGTAAGATGGATATGAATGGGGGGGGTCCGGACCCCCAAAACCCCCCCCTTATATACGTCCGTGTATGCGATTCTTAAGTGACGGGAATAGATTTGCTCAACTGCATGTGCAAACGTAGCGGTGACGTTTACTGCGGTGGGCGATAGCTGCGCTGATTGCCACCGAGGCCATAATGAGAGGAAAGGCTGTTAGTTTGGAATTTCCAAAAAAAAAATTAGTTTAAATGTACTCAAAATTCGGATATGCGACAAATGGGTAAAATATAGCTTTGATGCTTTTGTTAAACAGTAAGGCTAAGCGAGGCGAACGGCGACGTGGGCGAAGGCGAGTTGCAGGTGTACCGCGCCGTCAACCAGTCCTGGTACCCCGCCTGCTTATCCACCCTCGATGACAACACCGCGCTCAAGCTCTGCTCCATGCTCGGATACTCGTGAGTTGTACACATTGATTATCATATCAGCCGTACGACACCCACTGCTGGGTAAAGGCCTCCCCCAATGATATCCACGACGATCGTTGTACGCATTACACTAACACTATACAGGGTTATTTGTAAAACACCAACAACCTCGCAGGAGTAGATTACTAATATCATATGCAACAACTTTTATTTACCCCATTTACCCCTAAGGGGTTAATTATCAGAAAATCACAAAATACGTGTCTGCTTTTAAAGTTGTTAGTTTTTAAAAGTACTCCTACGAAGTTTCACGTCGAAATGTCTATTTAATACTATTTTTTCATACAAAACATAAACCCCTTTTACGGGCTTAAACATAGCCACTATGTTGAACTTAAGATAAATGCCATTTTCGCAATCAACATCCCAATAACAGCATCCATTTCGAGTTTGGGCTTTTTACCCCATTCACCTCTTAAGGGGTTGATTTTTAGAAATTTACGAAATACATGTTTGATATTTGTTTATAGAAGTACTCTTACCAAGTTTCAAGTCGTAATGTCTATTTTATATTTTTTCCACATAAAGAATGAACCCCATTTGACCCCTTTAGGAGTTGAATAATGTCTACCACTTAAAAATAATACTATTTTCGCAACCAACATCTCATAAAACCTCGATAACGAGACCATATTATCGATGTTGGGCTTTTTTTTACCCCATTTACACCCTAAAGAGTTGAGTTTCGGAAAACCACGAAACACGTGTTTGCTTATTTGTTTTTAGAAGTACTCCCAGAAAGTTTCAAGTTGAAATGTCTATGTATATTTTTTTCCATACAAACTTTGTACCCCCATTTCAACACAGGGGTAGAATTTCCAAAAATTCTTAGAGAGTGATCTCACTGTATAAAGTATCTATGTACCAAATCTCAAGTCTCTAGCTTCAGTGGTTTGGGCTGGGCAATAGTCTGTCAATCACCCCTTCAGTTTTATATAAGAGATTCTTGAGATCTGATCTAATTGTGAAAATGTCAGTTAGGTACCATTGCCTAGTTTTGATCGACAAAATCATAGGCACCAATATACTGTTAAATACGAACTTTTAGTATTAGGAAAGGCATAAGTAGATTAAAGTTCATCGTTGTTGTAACAGGCGGGTAAACACCAGCCAAGTCGTGCTGCCGGGCGGCAAGGCGGGCGCGCGCGCGGCCCGCGCGCAGGCGCACGGCGCGGCGCAGTCGTACCGCGCGTTCCTGCGCAGCGAGGGCGGCCTGCTGCGCGAGCTCAAGGAGTGCCGCCCCGACTCCGCCAGGGTGCATCTCATATGCAACAACTACGGTGAGTACCTACCACATAGGTATATTAACTTCAGATGATACTTAAACCTTTATGATTTAAAATTTATAAAAAATATAAACTTTGTTTTGAAATAAATGTCTTTCTATTCAAAAAAATAAACTAAACTTTATTTTAACACTTTACTAATTCAAGCTATTTACAAATGTCATGACTTCATTGTAATAACAATTCTATTATAACTCACATTGAATTATGATGTGCAACAACCTACCAGTGGCGAAGGGTCCATACAAGCCGATTCCCATCGGATCTATGCAGATCATAACATTTTTGCAGAACGGCTTACCTTCGCCAGAATTTCACCCCTCGCCACTGCAACCTATACATAATAAATACCCGCCTTCGATCATCAGGAATGAATGATCGAAGATACCCGCGCGTGGCAAGTCCGCCCGGAGAGCTGAAATCCCGTCACATATGATCCAGGGATTTCACCGGTTAGTCGCGCCGATCCGGGTCCGCCGCTCACGACTCACTGTCATCAGTCATTTCCGGAGCTCACCTGAATTGAGATTTAGTTTTTGCATCGTTCGGGATTGCGAACCATTCCACAACGCTACATCTTTTTGTTTCATTTCAGTATGAAATGATGAATGATAATATGAATGAAACAAATGGAACCATTGCTCTGTGAGTTAGATATTACAAATTAATCATGTTTGTAGTCGGAGATAGGAATAAGAAATATCTACTGAAGATCTACTGCCAATTACGCATTTTTTCCAATAATGGCTGTTCTGCAAAAGAAATACGAATTTGGAACATCAAATGAGTCACAAATCTTCAAAAAGCTATATAAACTAACAAACTTTAAAAAATATGACGATTTTTTTGTTTTAAAAAGAAAGAAAACTACTAGATACCCTAGATTATATTATATACCCTACCTATGCCATACTGTGCCTATACCCTAATTATCATAGTTACCTACTTACGATAATTCTTGGAATAATAGATATCAGACACAAAATTTTATTATCCTTGTTCAAACAAAACGCAACTTAAACCCGAAAGAACACTTGGAAGGATGATTACGGTCCAAATTATGGTAAACTTGAAGAATACTAATAGACAGACTAAAAGGCCCACCTACCTGCCACGAAGTAGGTACATCTAACACAAACATGGGCACTCGGCCCGAGCCGTGTGTGAAACAACTTTATAAGTGGCGGGAGATTTTCACGAAATTAGACAGTTTTTCTTACAAGGTAGAGTCTAAAATGGCTTGTAACGTTGGCAAGACGCGCAGGTGGCGGTGCGGCCATTTTCCTAATGGGTTCCCGCCCCGGATGCGATATTAGAAATGCCTGTGGGGTACAGACACTACCTGCTCTGTACCGCTCTGGGTTTTTCTAACTAATAACGTTAGAAAAAGCCTGTGTGTTTCAGAGCATCGCTTGCTCTGGAGCGCGCGGGGTTTTTCGACTAAAAATTTAATAATATCACCGTAAAAAGCCTGTGGAACACAGACAATTCGGAAAATTACAGTTGTGGTTAAAGTATTCCTTCTTCATGTTTCGGTAAATTATGTAGAATATTAAAATTGTGATTTATAGTCATACTTGCGATATTTTTTTAAAGTGGTATATTTTTTTAGTTTATCCTACTATTAATATTAATTTATTGTGTATGTTAAAATTTTTTTTCTTAAACCCATAAAAATGGCAGGCTATGCTGAATGGGATGGATTGGGATGAAAGGCACACAGATAGTTTTTTTTTTTACCTGGAATAAAATATAGCAGACTTTGGTTCCTAAGAACGTCGCGGGCGGTAGCTTGATAGAGCGCATTTTCAAGTTTCTTGGATAATTAATAAACAATACCTAATTATGTTTTATTGTATCACTTATCTGACATAAGTAATATTTATGTGATACTTAATGTGTTTTTCATTTCGATTTATTATTTTTTCATTAATATTTTTGTTATAAATAAAGAATATTACAAAAAAGACAAAAAAACACATTATCAGTGATTATAATTTTCTTGTTAACAGAAAAGTTCTTTATTTCCTATATTACAAAAGTACTCTTTGATGTGGGTATACAAGACAGCACGTTAAGTTAAACAGTTGAACTGCAAAACAGCTTTATAACGTACGGCATAAAGGCGGTCACAAGGTCAAGTACCTATACTGTAGGTACAAACATTATCAAACGAAATAAAAAAATGAAATAACGTTCGGCTGTTAGTTATTGCACTCGGAAATTGCGAAAAACTAACAAAATACTTTTCTTTTATAAAAATATATTTTTTTGTAAAACTCTCAATTAATATTATTTATGGTAGGATATTTTCAATTCCCTACACACATTACACACATTTTTAGGTAAGGTAGGTAAAATGAAAAGTTTGATTGTGCTATGCCGTTTTCGAGAAATTTTGCAAATTACGATAAAACAGCTGTTCTTTGGGGATTTCTTTCTAAAAGGACCTACCAAAAATAAATTATGTCCCATATTTTTTAAAGGAGTTAAAAGTGTTTTTTGATAAGAGAGATTTGATATTTTAGTTTAATATCCAAGTTTCACGATACTTAGTGCCTTACGCGTCTGTATCGCTCGGGGTATTTATATTTAGAAAATCACTGTGGATCACAGCGCAAGGTGTCTGTGTTCCACAGGCTTTTTAGGATGATATTATTAATTTTTTTGTTGAAAAACCCCGCGTGATACAGAGCAAGCGGTGTTCTGAAACACACAGGCTTTTTCGACGTTATTTATTAGAAAAACCCAGAGCGGTACAGAGCAGGCAGTGTCTGTACCCCACAGGCATTTCTAATATCGCGCCCCGGATCAAATCCGACTAGCCTTTGCGGACGGCTCTCAAGTCGTTTTACTTAATCACGATCAAGCCGAGTCAATGCACTTTAGGATAAAAACTACGCATATATTTTTAAGCTATAACCTTTTTTCTTTTTCTGAACCATACGTTGAGTTGTAACTTGCAAGTCGCAACGCAAGTTTGATTGGCAACACGCCGAGGCCGGCCATCCAGCCCAAGTTTTTAATTTGTACTGACTGGCTGTTTATGCACACACACAAAGGCCGCAACATATTTTTTTCTCTGAACCATTATTTTTTAAATTCATGTAATATTTCTCGTTGCCGATGGCAGGTTCATGCGTCATGCTCGTGAACGGGTGCTGCCAGTGGGAATGACTCTGCTTCTGTCTGCTTGTAGGGCGTCGTATATTTATTTATTTTTTCTGTTTAATATTATCAATATGTATGGCACTTCTTACTCTAAACAATAACAAAACCGTGTTTTAATTTCTCATTTTGTTTTATTGTAATCATTTTACTTACTTTCTATCAGCCGTTGAAAGTTATTTACTCGCACAATTACCTATCCGATATGTAGTAGGTAATTAATTTCAACCTACCTACCCATTGTGTGCAAACTTTTGTTAATTATTGTGATGGAAAATGACGACACGTTAAATGTGGAGGTCATATTTTTTCAATGTTGACGACTCATTATGAAATATCAGGGAGAAAAAAGCAGCCCTTGACGAGTTTCTTGCCGGTTCTTCTCATTACAAGGTCTCCCGCTTAGGGTTTGTGAACCGATGGCGTAGCTTCTATGACATTCACAAGTGCTTGTAACAGCCTAGACTGAATAAATGATTTTGAATTTTGAATTTTGATGAGGTACTCTATGGCCAAATACGAAACCAAAATCAGTTTCATTTTTTAATTCTTTTCCAGCCTTGGGTAGAAAGCAGTGTTTTCCACCCGCTGCTCGATTTAAATATAATTACTTTCCGAGTATGAAAAGAAAAAATAATATATAACTCAAATTCATAAACATTTTGAAATACTATAGGCAATGCTTTAATTTTATTGTGCTCAGTAAACTAAGAGCTAGCCCCGGAAATAGGTGGACAATTTGCAAACCGACAAAATCCCTCTAGTAAGTTAGCCATACTATCATTATCAACAGATTCGGGCACCTCGCAGATTTTCAGTGGTGGGAGTGGTTGAGCAACAAAGGGGCTGAAAAGCGATTGAAGGTATACAATTTACAGGGCTCTGGATTTGGTGTGGTGTGCTCAGTAGCACATGTATTCGGATTGGGCGCGCTATGCGCTATGTAACTTTCGTTGCTACGTTGGCTACGACCGTTGGCTACGACCGCTAGCTACGACCGCTGGCTACGACCACTGGCTACGACCGACCGACCGCGCGATGTCCATATTTTTATGGAGATTTTCTATTTGAGATAACACGAGAACTTATATCCCGTGAATTTATTTTTTGAGGAGTGCTCACACTAATAATTTTTATCTTAATTTTTTGCACATTTCGCTCGATAATACTCTAGTTCTGTACAGTACAAAATATTTGAATTGTAATCTTCATCCATCAATCAATCTTTGTGGTTGTACCGAATGTCGCGTTTCTACTTTAGGGATTATTCCAGTGGTTCCTTTGTCTGTCCTAAGGCTGCAAGTGATTCGTCCCACGGTCCTACCTACTCATTCGTCTACGTCGTGGTTCTTTCTTCGCTATTTTTAGATGGCGATATCGAACAAGATCTGATTGTTGCTCAGATAAAAGAGGTCATGATAAATGTCCGTTCAAAGATATTTTTGTCGTATATCAGTCGGTCATATAGAGTTTTGTCTTTAATGAATATTGGGCAATTATTATTCAAACAAAAATAGCTCTCGAAATATGCAACTCAGAGCAATGATTTTGATGTCGTTTAATAGGTAATATTATACTGTGTATTTATTAATAAAAAAATGCACATTAATGTCCTAGTTTTTGAGATATGTGGGGAAATCTAAAAAATAGCACGCTAATTTCTGTTTAAAAATTAACTTTAGTAATTTCTTATGACCTATTAAATTAAAAATTTACATACTTAATTTTTTTTTTCTTGATAGGTGATATTATTAGTTGACGATTTTTTTTTTAATAACTGTAGGACTTTTAAATCCAGTGAAATTAATATTTTTCGGCGGGACCATCTAAAATAAAAAGTGAACTTTAAAATGCCGGTCATTCCAACAGGAGAGGGGATAGACCCCAACATGTGGGGGGTTTTGTCGATAAAATTGATCATATTATCTGCCTTTAAGAGCTCCGACATCGCTAACCAAACATATTGTATAATTAAAAAGTCTCAATTTCAGACAAGCTATACAGATTTCCCGCCATACAATGAATTTAATGATAGAGTCGAGTTGAGACCCTTCTATTGATTGTTACCTATACCTACATCAGAAAGTGCTACACTGGTGAGGACGGTATATCCTTATAAAAATAGCTTTAAAAATAAATGGCTCTATAAAGCTAGAAATAAAATATTCAAATCTGCATAATTACTAACTCGAAAGTTTGTACGCATATCTAACACTAGTTTTTGCCCGCGACTTCGTCCGCGTGGACATTCGGATAATCGCTATGGAACCTTTGACCAAGATAAAAAGTATCCATGTTTTAACCCCGTTTTACGTGATTTAGTAACAAGCATCCAAACATTAAACTTTCATATTTATAATGTTCCCGTATTATTTTTCCTTTAAAAATTTGAACCCCCGTTTCAGTACTTTAGGTATTGAATAATGTCCACCGTGTCGTGTTGAACCCTAAAATAAATTCCATTTTCGTAATTAACGGTACGGAACCCTTCGTGCACGAGTCCGACTCGCACTTGGCCGGTTTTTATATAGGCTAATCTTCGCCTAGCAAAGCTACATTCATAGCCGAACGGACTTCGTTCGCGAGTTAAAACGACTATGATGTGTAAACAATTAAAAGTTGAGTTGGTAATTTTGTTATTATAAAGACAAAATTATCCTTATATATTTTTTTATTTTCCGCATTCACAACGCTTTTTTTTATTATACTTATTATGATAAATATGCTTGCTGGAATTACAAAATATTTTCATAAAAGTAACGGCAGATTTTATCAAATATATATTTTTTTATATTTATTTGTATTTCGGAACATGGAATATAAAGATTTATTCTCTGCGCTTCGTTCAGTCCAGTACAACCCGGCAATTTAGGATTCCTGGGATAGCCGCGCAGTGGTTGGCACAGATTAAAAACGCTGCAGGTTTTATTAAAGTGTCTCTTGGTGGAAAATCGTGCTAGCATGTTATTTTTTTTTAACACGTTTTTATTAGGTTGCTTTCGCGTTTCTTCCATATAGAGCCATCTGGGCGTAACTCTATTTTTGTAACTTTTCAGGGGAGCCAAAAGAAAGTTTTGTTTTAATATTACATAAAGATTACTGTGTATTTTTTTAAAAAAGCTCTTGTTTAATATAATGCATATATCTACGCACGCATGAATGCTCCTGTGTATCGATTTATTGCTAGTTTTTTAGCAGAAAACATAGTTTTTTTAGGTAAAGTCAGGTTTTACGCCTTTATCGCATCCAAAATTAAGACTCATAAGGACACAAAACAAATATACGCCATTGTGGTTCGAAAATTTCTGAAGTTATAGCGGCTTAACTATTTTATACACCCTTATGCCTTTAGAAAACCACAGTTATGTTATCTTATATCAGAATACATCTATATGCTTCGAATATTCTCTGACAAAACTGACCTCTATAGCTGGATGTAATTATAAGATCAGTCTCTTTGGTTCTCATTTTTTAGACATACGTTTAAAAATCATTGGCGTATACTCAAAATAAGCCTATTTGCCTTAGCTGTTCCAACAATACCTATTATGTGTACCATAGTTATGCCGAAATGTCACTGAACAGTAGTAAGTTTTGAAAGAGTGATTGAGTACTTTTTAACTAGCAAGCTTTCCAAATTTAATAAAAGTCGAAACTAAATACTGAGTTGTGATGTGAGCATGTATGCACGCACATGACCTTTATTATCAGCGTCTCCGTTGATCTCGAAGACACCACCCTTTCCATTATCGGGCTTCTAGTGAACACTGGCTTACAGAAAATTCTCTACGCTTTTGTCTATAGCTCGCACATGGGAGACGCTAAGACTACAAGGCTTACCAACTTACTTATTGAGAAGGCAGATGTTGCCCTATAGCGATCAACTAGTGGTTCCGGGAGATTTGAATGTCCATTACGAGGACTAGCTGTTTCCACTTATAAATGAAACGACCACGCTGGTCGTGAAACACGTAAGCTAGCCTTGACGCCAGACCTCACCCAGCTGGTCTAAGAAGCCACTAGAATACCAGTCATTGACGGGCACACACCTAATTGCTTGGGCATTCTGCTGACATCAGACCCGGACCATTACTCGGTGTCGGTTTCATCTTTGATAGCTCTGACCATTATGTGATGGAGTCGGTGTCGGTGTATTCTTCGCCCGACCCAAGCTCAAAAGGCGGCGCGTTACAAGTCGACAGATTAGAAAAAAATGCGAGGTTGTCTTGCGACTTATCCATGGCGGCAGGTATGTTTTTCTTCCAGCGATCCCTAAGCTTGCACGGATGCAGTGACCGTTCTGCTTCGTCAGGGTATGGATTATTTTATACCCTTCTCTAACGTGCCTCTATCCAACAAAGTTCACCCTTGGTATTATGCCAAATATAGAGATGCAGGTAGCGTCAAAACATGGGGCATATCTTGCCTGGGTTGATGCTCGACCCTGTAAAGCTAGGAATATACGTGAAAAGAAGAAAGCCTTTAACAAAGCCGCCAAGCCCCTCATAGGGAAAAATTGCTTCTTAAAAAAATCTGGCAAAATCTGTCGAGGTCAACTTCTGCCATCCCTCAATGCCTCCTCTACTAGACGGACGGACGGACTAGACGGAAACCAGACGAATCTTTGGCGCATACCGTCAAGGAAAAGGCAGATTTATTTGCCAATTGATTTGCCGAGTGTTCGCGTTTAGATCCTGCCAATGCTGTACCGTCGGGCTTACCAAGTTGTGGGATTTTAATGATTTTAAATCCGCATCAGAAGTAAAAATTAATGATTTTAAATCCGCATCAGAAGAAAAAAAAAGCATTGCTTGATCCGTAAATAAAGCCAGTGATCTGGATAGTATACCAGCCATAGTTCTTAGGACTTGTGCCCCTGAGTTAGCCCCGGTATTAACACGCCTGTACCAGATTGTTTATGGCAGTGTGTTCTTATTAAAGGTACGCGTACCCTAAGGGGTACGCGAGGTTGCATCAAAGGGGTACGCGTACCCTAAGGGGTACGCGAGGTTGCATCAAAGGGGTACGCGGAGCAATCTCTTACTAAACTAAGAATTATATTAGCAACGTTTTTTTATTTTTGTATATATCATTTTTGTGGGAACGAGGGGGAGGGTGAAATAAGAACTAATGGGGAACCACTGGTCTATGGCAAAGGGACAAGTTCCAAAGCCATGGAAGTTGGCTAACGTGCGATCTGTGCCTAAAAGGGGCAATCGCGCCGACCCTACTAATAACATGCCCATATTGGTCACGTAAGATAATGGAACGTGTACTGAACCAATAGGTAAAAAAGCAAACGACCTACTCATTGACCGACAATACGCGTTTCGCCGAAACTGGAGATCTTCTAGCATACGCCATTTACGAATGGAGCGAATCCATCGAGAGGTAGGTATGGAGAGGCGCTCGCCATTTCTTTTGATATGCCGAAAGCTTTTAACGGGGTGTGGCATTATAACCTTACTGACGAGCTTACATCATACGGACTTCCTACCGGTTTGTGATTGGAGGACTTCCTGAGAGATTGGTCGATTTTGGTTGTGCATTTAAGTTGTTGTTCTGCTGCATATTAATGACCTGCTAATACCCAGTATTTTGAGGTACGCAGATGAGACAGCACCGTTGTAGACAGCTATGCTCGAGCCGGTGTAGAAGGTCTAGTGTCTTAGGAAGGCGGTGGTCAGACGCATGAACCTGTCACTGCAGGTAGTCTCCGAGTGGGGCGATGCTAATGTCGTCAGGTTCAATCCATCAAAAACCAGGTGTGTCTGTTCTCTGTTTTTTGATAAAATGAGTGATTTCGATTTGGCTTCTATTTTCCCAGGTGTATCCGTGCTGATTACAAATCAACTAGAGCTTCTCGGAATGTCATTGACTCCAACACTCAATATTGGCTCTTTCATTGAGAATAAAGCACAGTTGTATAAAAAGTTTGACATTTTGGCATAGGTGAAAAAGTACTTCACGCCGGAACAGCTGCTCAATCTATACCAAGCGCAAGTTCGATCGTGGAGTACTTACTGCTCTCATTTTTTGGATCAAATACCAGCTCCAGACGCTTGAATCCATTGAGCAGAGGGCCAAGAAGCTCATCGGCAATGACAATATTTTCTGTAATAAGCTCGAAATCCTCGATCATAGACGTAAGGTTGCAAGATTATCGGTTTTTTATCAGAATTGCATAACCAAATTCTGCCATCTCCTTCTTCCTTCGGACAATCAGAAGACGTACGAATCACGTTTTTTGGTGGATATTCCAAAGACTGAGCGTTTTGCTTAAAAATTTATCCGTACCGCTAGAGAGTTGAACTCCTTGCTTGAGTCTGTGTTTCCCGTTTATTATATAATCAAACCTACAATTTTCACTAAATAACATCTGTAAAGGTGCGTCCAGATATGTTCTTTTGATCGTACCGTACCTCCGTTCCGTACCAGCGTTCCGATCAAATAAGTCTGGACGCTACTTTTGCCCGTTCCGTACCTCCGTTCCGTACCACCGTTCCGATCAGACCGCCGAACGCCGCCGCGATCACGTCCAGACTAGCGCCGTACCGTACCTCCGTTCCGTATCAACGTTCCGATCCAATAGTACAGCAGCCCGTAGTAAATTTAAATTACGAAAAAGGTTACCGTTTGCCGTTGTGAAATAGTTAATTATTACAAAATTATAGATACTTTAACAGATCGCAACCCGCCGTAACCTATATTTGTATATCTCCAAAAATGATTATTTTTTTTATTTTTCGAGGTTAATCACATGGTTTAGCTATTGTCGTGTTCTACAGCGCTATCTGTGTATGGCTACTTTTCACAGTCTAACTATTATCAGTGGCAATCAAACATAGCGCTGTAGAACACGACAATAGCTAAACCATGTGATTAACCTCGAAAAAAAAAATCTCATTTTTGGAGATATACAAATATAGGTTACGGCGAGTTGCGATCTGTAAAACTTGGGTTAAAGTATCTATAATTTCATAATAAATAACTATATCACAATGGCAAACGGTACCTAACCTTTTTCGTAATTTAAATGTACTACGGGCTACTGTACTACAGTCTACAACCTCCGAACGTCGGCGTCGCCGCGATCACGTCCAGACTAGCGCCGTACCGTTCCTCCGTTCCGTTTTTCCTTTGAACGGGGCGAAAAAACCGACTCGCGATGGATCGGAGCGTACCTGTCGGCGATCGAGACGGCGTACCTCCGCACCGTTCCGAACATGCGTCCAGACTAGCGTTCTTTGTTCGCGACGCTCAAGAGCGAGAGATACGGGTACGGGCAAAAGAGCGAGAGATTCGAGGTGGATCGGGGCGTACCTGTTCGGCGAACGGAACGGCGTACCTCCGCACCGTTCCGAACATGCGTCCAGACTAGCGTTCTTTGATCGCGACGCCGATCGGAACGGAGGTACGGTACGGGCAAAAGAACATATCTGGACGCACCTTTATAACCGGTAAAAAACGCCCATGCGATCTTGTCAACAAAATGGCAAAAAATACCAAAACAATGACTCTGTCCTTGTTACTCATCCAACGTGCGAAGTATTCCCATCTCTTTTTCTCCTCATTACTTGCGAGCGATAAAGGCGTATGACGAAATATGTCTACACAGAATTGCATGTGGGTCCAGCGCCATTTAGGCGTCATATGACATAGGTCTAGTTGACTGAATTAGGTAGTATAGTGTCCAAATGCCAAAACGACTGATGTCAAGTTAAGCTCACCTAGCTCGCACTACAGCATATACATAAGCCTTTATAGACTGATGTAATTTTATAACTATAGATCGTACAAAAAAACGGGTAAGATGCACTTGTAGCTAAGAAAAAACGTAGATTAATGGTTCAAAAAACCTATTTTGGCCTTATCAAGACTTACGCCCAGATGGCTCTATATGGAAGGTTTGTTTGTTTGTGTGTTTCTCCACAGAGTTTGCGAACGATTTTATCCTAGCTTCCCGATGAGCTAGAGACTTGAAACTTTGAACATAGGTCAGAATTGGAAGGCAATGCAATATTATGGTGTCATTGAGCTGATCTGATGATGAAGCCGGAAGAAGGGCACAGGAACTCTATGACGAAACCATACAACCCGATCGTGTTTAATCTCGTTAGCATCGTAATGATGAGTACTCTAACGGGAGACGAGGTCCAGGGTCTGATGATGAAGCCGAAAGACCATGCCATAGGAACTCAATATTGAAACCGTGCAACCCCATCAAATTTGGGCTCGTTTGAATCGTCTTGACGAGTTCTTTGTTGGGAAATAGTTTCAAGGGTCTGATGATGGAGCCGGAAGAAGGCCACTGGAACTCGGTAATAAAAACCTTGCAATCCCATCAAGTTTGGGCTCGTTTGAATCGTCTTGACGAGTACTTTGTTGGGAAATAGTGTCTAGGGTCTGATGATGGAGCCGGAAGAAGGCCACTGGAACTTGGTAATAAAACCATGCAATTCCATCGAGTTTGGGCTCGTTTGAATCATCTTGACGAGTACTTTGTTGGGAAATAGTTTCCAGGGTCTGATGATGGAACCGGAGGAAGGCCATAGAAACTCTATAATAAAACCATGCACCCCATCGAGTTTGGGCTCGTTTGAATCGTCTTGAAGAGTACTTTGTTGGGCAATAATTTCCAGGGTCTGATGATAGAGCCGGAAGAAGGCCAATGGGACTCTGTAACAAAACCAAGCAACCCCATCGAGTTTGGGCTCGTTTGAATCGTCTTGACGAGTGCTCCGATAGGAGATGGTATATTTTTAGTCTTAGCTCGTTAACTAAAAAGCAGAAAATAAAAATTTACTGAAAAAAAAACTTTTTTAAAAACACGTTTTTAAAACGGACTAAATTATTACAAAAAAATCGGACTAAAAACATTAAAACGGACTTAAAAGTAATAAATAAATTCTTCTGTAAATATTTATAACCCTACCTACAGAAATTTTAAACCTAAAAACGTGGGGCGCATGCTAAAGACAATATGGATGATAAATTTTACAAAATGCGCCCCACGTTTTTAGGTTTAAAATTTCTGTAGTTAGGGTTATAAATATTTACAGAAGAATTTATTTACTACTTTTTAATCCGTTTTTATGTTTTTAGTCCGATTTTTTTGTAATAATTTAGTCCGTTTTATTTGTTTTTGTTCAAGTTACAATAAAAGTAATAATAAATAAACAATTAAGTATTAAACAATGAATTTAACTTGTCTTAAAGCCACAGACCATACAACAAGTAAAGTCCATTCGGTTAGATAGTGTCGGTACACCCACAAGCACTTGTGTCCCTTGTGTTTATTGTAATAAAATACGCATAGGTACAAATAATACACACAAGCGAGGTGCAAAGATAATTTTATTAAAAAAAATTGAGTATGTAGGTATACGTAAAGTAAAATTAGACCACTATTCTTCATTAATCGAAGTGTCGGAGTCATATCATCTGTATTTATGATAATAGATACAACATTATCACTTTCCGAATCGAATTACTAAAATATCGATATTTCAACACAATTTCGATGGACATTGGTTATAAGTAATTTGTATACATGTTTTACAAAACACCCGTCTTTTTTTGTTGGTTCACTTAAAGTTTCATCTTGAGTCATTTCACTGACCTCCCGAGGACGAAAAAACATTTTCAGTGCATTTACGTAGCAGAGTCAACAAATACAACCTTTCACTACAGCGCCGCCGCCAGCGCTTCGATGCAAACTGCCAAAATCCAAATTCACTTGCGCACTTGCGTGTACGCCGCACGCGGTATCCTTTGTTTATGCGGCGGCATCCTTTGACAAGAAGCGGCACGTGCAAAGGCGGCGCGATAAAAGGGCGACACTATCTAAACGAATGGACTGTACTTACGTACCCTTAAAGCTAAGTTAATCTGTTTATGTAGTGTAAAATATTAAACAAAAGTGTGTTTAACATATAAGTGTAGTAGTTTAGTTTTGTATTCAACTATTCTGTACAAATTGAAACCAGATAAAGATAAAGATAATTTATTTGCATAAAATATGGTACATTGAGATCTTAACATTCTAAATATAGTTCCACATATTTTGCCAAATCTAATGGCGTGCAAATGTATGTGAAATCATGAGCAAATAAATGAGAAAACTGTCCAAATAATAAATCAAACCACGTTTTAATGGAGACGGTCACAGAGTGACATTTATTTAGACGAACGTCAGAGAGCATACATTGACAATTTATATAGTAGACAACAGCCCATAGATGGCGCTACCAGTACTTAATTTTGATACTAACTAACACAAATAATACATATCCAACTTGTTTTAGTTTTGGCCAAAACCGTGTAGTTTGGCCACAAAGCAAATTTTATACTATGATGTTTGGCTGAAAGGTACACCGCTTTTTACGAGGCCAGTCCTAAATAAAGCGGCGGTCAGACAGTTTTATTTCAAAAGGGACTATGTTCAAAGCCAAACGAAATTTTGCTTTATGTCCAGTTCCTCTGATGCCTTTGAATAGGCACCGTGACGGAACATTTTAAATTTACTGATTAATGTTTTGTTTGATTAATGTTTCAAATTCAGATTGGAAATTTAACTTGGGTGTTAATTTTTCTCTTACTTCCTACTAAACCGCAAACATCTTATTGTTTTCATTTTTTTTTTGGTGGGCACCCATACTTTACTAATTTCCGTGTTTCTTGTAAATATTCATAAAGATATTGTGTTTTATTAGTGTTTACGAGATTTTGGTGAATTTGATGTTTGACATATTTAAGGAAATGAGGGAAAAGGTTAGACTACTGGCATAACTAGTAAATAATTATAATTTTGTAAACTAGTTCCAAGCGTGAAATATAACTCTTCCAAGAAACTTTGTGATTTCAGCGAGAACCGTAGTTTTCAGTTTTGGGTAAGTATTATTTCAGGGAACTAAAATACTCGTAAGTACTTTACTTAAGTTATATTTTTGTTGTTCCTACCTAAAGCTCGTTTCTGCTGGAACATTTGTCGCTGTATTTTTCTTAAAATGTAAAGAGTAAGGATAGTTAACTTCACTTCTGCCCTTTTCGATGTTTTATGTTGTTATTTTCATCATTATCATTATCACAATAGGGAATATGCATAAGTCACCGATTTTGATGAATTTGAGCTTGATCGCGGACACTTATACATGATGGAACAGGAAAAAAAAATGTATTATTTTAGTTTTATCACACGATGAAATCAGGGAAAAATAACATTTTTTTTTTCATTTTCGGATATAATGCACTTTATAGTCAGATAGAATATCGAATAAGAAACAATATTTTGTATGACACATATGTACTTAAACGCAAAATTTAGGGAGATAATTGAAGATTATTGGCTAACTCTATATTAAACGCGCCGAAACACACCTGAAACATGATGTGTGACGTCACCGTTTTGTATGGAGCGTTTTCGGCGGGTGCTGCTGCGCGCTAACTTCAAGTAACTATATCACGAGAAAAAAACGCAAGAGAAAAGTTTTAATATTACAGTTAATTTTCACACGCATTATACTTTTAATTAAGATTAAAAAAAAATTGATGCATATTCACTATTATCTTTCTTGAATGACAAATAATCTTCATTTACAACTACAGCTAAAACACTATCCGTGTTTTAGAATTTTACTAAATACAGACCCATTTCAGTCTATTACCTACTTAAACACAAAACTAAGTACGGCCAGGGCCCTATTCAATAAATTTTACAATTACAGGTAACAGGTGACAATTTTACAAGTTTCTGTTCAATAAAAAATTCAAGTTACAAATTTGTAATGGTGGAAAATTTACATAAGTATTTCTCGAATTGTACTTACAATTTAACATATTTCAATAAACATTTTCCTGTGACAGGTGAAAATTTACAAATTTGTGGGAAAAACTGCTTTATTGAACGCATAATTGTATTTACTAGTTTATTCACTTATTTGTAGAATTGTCATACGTTTCTGACAGATGACCTTCCTTACCCTCGGTAAAATTTAATCTTTCCGCATTATTGTAGAATTGTTTTAGCTGCTTTTTTTACCAAAAATGTGAGTAGTGAGAGTAATGATATGATGAAAACGTGCTAATCAAACGACAAAGAAGAATATTTAAAAAAACTTTTGATGTGACTGATTTCACATTTAATGAAAAGTTTAGGGCACAGACCATACAACAAGTACTACGTATGTCTGTGGTTAAGTGCCTTCTTTACATTGAGTAGTCAATGAAAAATGATTTATTTTGGTAATTATATTTTTTTTACATTATTTTTTAATAGATGAGAGACAAAACATAAATGGTACTTTCAGAAAAGGCCCTAAGAAATTACTAGTATCTCATTTGTTCCATGTATTGTGGAACTTATGTATCGCGGTAAGTATTGAGTCAAAAAATCAGTTACACTAATGAAAAATGACGGAAATTTAATTTTCTACAGCTCGAGAAGCTAATGCTTTGCAAAAACTCGAAAATTTTCAAGGTTTTTACCCTCCGAAAGTTTCCACAGGGTCCCCGAGGTCATTTCCACAAAAAATATTCCCACACCAGCCCCAAAAAATATCCCAAAATTTCATTGACACACCTGCTGCTGACTAGAATATTTATTTATGTAGGTTCCGAATAAGTACCAGTCTTGCTTGCTAGCTTTGCCAATTATGACAACGTATGGTTTTGGTTTTATAGTTCAGAATTAGCGCGATTGGGCCCCAGGATAAAAGAAAATAAAATTATTAAACTAATTTTATTTTAAATGTCATTAAATATTTAATAAGTATTTAGGTACCAAAATTCTTGTTAGTAACAATATTGTATTATGATTCATATTCCATGTTGTATGGAAATTGCCTAGATTCGAGGAAGCATCAGAAGTAATTTATTTAACATAATGTGAATAAAACGTTTAATTAATTCACCAAGTCTCCCCTTCGCTATTTATTGCCTTAGGATTAAGACATGGCGAGAGGAAAAGCGTATGGGCAGTGTATACTTATACTGGGTTATTTGTAAAACACCAACAACTTGGTATAAGAGTAAAACGTCATAAACAACAACGTTTGTTCTAAGGGTGCCCGCATAACAAAGCAGGTTACAGGTCGGTACTGGTCGGTACAGGTCTGTATTGATCGGTACAGGTAAAGTAGCCCCATACTTTTCTATGGGAGGCCGCATAAAGAAAACATGTTGTCGGTTCCGGTTTGCGCATACATCCGCGGCGTATACCGGTACCGACATATTAGGAACGGAAAACCTGTATCCTTTATGTTTGCACCCTAAGACTTTTCGAAAAAGGCAAAATATCGACTTTTCATTTCAAACTCAATCAGCTGTAGGCTTCGAGCAACGAAGGCTTCGTTCGTCCCGGAAGCCCGTCTTACTCAGGCTGTATGTATGTAAATAAAGTAGTTTTTTGTCTTTTTACGGAAAAGTCGTAGAACAAACGTTGTTGTTTATGATGTTAGTAATCTACTCCTGCGAGGTTGTTGGTGACAAACTGTTGTTTTACAAATGACCCTGTATTTTAGTGGTATGGACAACGATCAGGGTATGGAGGTCTGATTTTTCACTACATGGGCTGAGAAATAAGCTTACTCCATACTCAGTACTATTGGCCGGAGGTAAAGTGATCACTGAAACCTTTGACTAATTCCGAATTGCCAATGTCATTGGTCCAAAACTCCAAATCGTCAAAATGTCACAAAATTTGAGGTTTTTAATTTGAAATTGTTATTAGGTATTAGGTATTTTGTTTAGAGAATTATAACAAAAAAAAATCAATAAAATAATGATATAATGATCGTGTTGGTTATAAACAAATAATTTTTTTTCATCTTTTTGATTAACGCTTCGCATAGCAACGTGTTAGCGGCCTTATATTCTCTTGCTCGCGACTTATTATTGTCGAGTTACACAATTCCCTAAGTGGCAATAACATAGTATGACGATATTTCCACAAAGGTTTAATCAATAACACACTTTTCATCTGCTTTTCATCGTCAACATTGTATTTATGTGGTTTAAACCTACTGAGAAAGAAGACTGTAGTGTTTTTTTACCAACCGATACCTACAATTATTCATCATCATCATAGCATCAGTCCATTAAATTCCACTGCCCCCTGGGCCAAAGCTAGCTAAAGGCACGTTACAGTTTAGAAGGTCAATATATCAGGTATTTTCTGGAGTGGGCACCCTCCTGTTCTGGGGTGGGTTGCCATAATCTCCACGCTTGGCAGGTGGGTTGTAAGATCACAATGTTGGACCGTTCAATTTATTCAGAAAACGCTGCTGCCTATTCTTGATAGTGCAGGCTCCAATGGAATGTCCAGTCCATTGGCAAAAATTGCGGACCGCATACTGACTTCTGAAATATCTTGTAGAGATCCCATACATCAAATAAACAGATGTTGCCAACCAGTATTTGTGGTCCTAGAAAATGCAATGCATAGAGTAATATAATAAGTCTATGATCGGAGGTAAATATTGATGAGCGTAAAGTTTCCTCAAGCAATGAGCCTTACATCATTGGAAAGGTCTTTAAAGGAACATTTTATCGTATGACAGCCAATGTCGAACTAAGAGTATTTTAGGAGTTATAATGCTCTGAACTCAACAGTTTTATAATTTGGTTTCTTAAAACCTAAGTAGGTACTTTATAATTTTGGCTATTGTGCCTCGTTAGAGTCAGACATCGAATTTCGTTATTTCTTTGAAAATCGTCCCTTTGAACACATACTTACGTGTGAGTACGTACACAAATCCTCTTAAGAGATTTCACCAAAAAGAGCTTTGTATAATTTGACAAACGTTTGGGCTTTATCATTTTATATCGCGTCTTTTCGTATAATTATTTGAAAGGCAAAGAGAGAAAACATTTTGATAAACGAATTCGTGAGTCGCTATCTAGTTTCATTTTTCAATACAAAAAAGTGAATTTAGGAAAGTAATATAAAAAAATTGATACCAAATACTTTTCTAGAACATGATGATGATGATGAGCAAGCCAAAGTAGTGTAGTAACTTAAATATATAAAATTCAATAATATTATTATTTTATCATCGTTATCTAACTATCTAATTAGTAAGTTTTTTTATACGACGACTGCCCAAAAAAGAGTGTAAGTATATAGTATACTTACAGGGTGGATTTTTGAGACGGTACATTAAGGGCAGGTACGTTAACCGTTATAGTTACAGGAAAACGTTCCTAGGAGACCTGCCATAAATTTTTAAGATATTATGAACTGCATTCACAGATTTTGGAAAAAAGTTACCGTTAGCAAAAAAAATGCTGAAACTTTTCACGTAGATTGTACTTACGGAAAAACGAAAACTTTACTCGTAATATTTTTTATTGCCAAACGATATTATTTCTAACTGTGATCAAAATACTCTTTAATGACAACTGAAATTTGAGTACAGAAACAACTTTTTTTCATCTAATGTTGTAAAAGATTGTGCCTGCGTGTGAAGACAATGTTGTGTGACTTACGTAGTTTCTGTACTCAAATTTCAGTTGGCCTTAAAGAGTATTTTGTTTACAGTAAGAAATAGGATCATTTGGCAATAAAACATATTTCGAGAAGATTTTTCGTTTTTCCGTACAATATGTATGGGAAAAGTTTTTGGCAATTTCTGTCGTTTCTAGTACTTCTACCCTAAATGGTCCCTTAGAGTATTTTGATCCCCACACAAAATAGGATCGATTGGCATGAAAAAAATTAAGTATTTTAATATCAAAAAAATCTTTTTAAAACGAAAAATTTACTCGAAATATTTTTAGTGCCAAATGATCTTATTTCTAGCTTTGATCAAAATACTCTTTAAGGCCAACTGAAATTTGAGTACAGAAACTACGTAAGTCACACAACATTGTCTTCACACGCAGGCAAAATATGTTGTTTCTGTACAGTTTGATGGTCCGTATCTACTATCTTCGGTTTTATAAGGCTTTTACCAAACACGTTGTATATGTAGACCCAGCGGTTTGGGCTGTGCGTTGATATGTCAGTCACCTCACCAATTAGTTTCGTCTTTTATATATTTAGATAAGGTGTAATATTGTATGGCATTAATTTTTGGTTTCGAATCGATAACAACGGAATTAATGTTAACATTATCTGGATAGAGTTTTAATATTAAGTACTAACGCAAATTAACTAAAAATTAAAAAGAAAACAATACAAAATTTTCAGTACCTACCTAGGTATAACAAAATTAATACAATTTAAGCATTTTGTCTGGATTTTAAGCGGAAGGAAGAAGACACTTTTCGCAAGTTCGATAAAACAGATTTCTTCAAGACCAAGTTCAATTTCCTAACCGTTCCTACTTCAGTTTATTTTTTCTTATTATTTTCAGCTGCTCATATAATTCACGAGTTGCACCAAACTTTAACTTTTACAAAATCAACTTTGTACTGTAATTTACAAACTGTTACACAAACCGCGGAGTTAGTTCCAAACAAAAATAAAGCGAAATTTAGCAACGATGTGTTTAATGGGTGAGCAGCGGGATTTAATAACAGAAAACCAAGTTGTTGAGCTCCTGATCCCGTGTTTGAGTTGGGGGATTAAAACATTGTCTTAGTTGCGAGTTGCGAGCGAGTACACATGTGTCTCGACTCTCCGAGTTCAGGAGCTCGAGACGAAGTTGAACTCAATTGATACACTGCTTTGGGTCATGGCAAATATTCTATTAGTTTTGTTGTTATGGTACTACTTAATCAAGTTTTCATAAGAATTCTGACGCCACTGTGAAATATGGAATCCGTTGTTGGTAGTAACTTTATGCTAGTGCAAGGGTAAAGTGAAGAATACAATTTGTCATACTCACACGTACCTAAGTACGTACTCTTCATTGAAAAACTCTGTATTCTCTCTGGCTCTCTTGCTGTCCGAATATCCCTAACCTGCATGGTTATAACAACTTTTTCACGACAAAATCGTACAATAAAAGTGGCGGAGTAGTTGTGTACGTCAGAAATGGTTTGAATGTTATTGTGGAGGAGCCATTTTTTAACGAGGGAAATTGTCTTCTTATAAAATATAATTCAGAATTCACTGTTTTGGCAATATATCGTCCACCTGCATTCAATAACTTAAATCCTTTTTTAGAATCACTTAATGTAAATCTCAGTAATTTAAACTCATTTCGAAACTTGGTAGTCGTTGGCGATATTAACATAGACATTAAGCCGGAAAATTTAGACTCAGTATCAAATGAATATCTAGACATAACTGCTTTCCACGGTCTCCTTCCCGCACACACTTTAAGCACCAGAGCCAAAGCCTGCCTGGACCATGTGATACTTCGGTCAATTTTTCCGGCTCTCACTTTAGTTATCCAATCAACAGTTACGGATCACCAGGCGGTAATTCTAAATCTTAAAAAAAAGCCTGACCACACATTATTTACTGTCACAAAGAATAAAACCGATCCAAAAAAGTTGGACGATTTAATGTTGAAACTCGATTTTAGCGCTATTTACTGTTCCACTGACCCAAATATTGCTGTAGATCGCTTGGTGTCCCTGATACAATGCACGTTAGTTTCAGCTTCCAATACTACTTCCATTCCAGCTCGTAAAAGAGTCCTAAAGGGCTGGATGACGCCAGGACTCCTGCGATGTATTCGTAATAGGGATAAACTCTATAAGAAACACAAATTGGCACCTGATAACGAAACCTTTAAGACGACATATTTGAGATACCGTGTTTTCTGTAATAAGACCCTGAAAAAGGTTAAATGACAGTACGATAGGGATCGTATCAGCAAGGCTGGCAATAGTAACAAGAAGCGATGGGATGCTATCAAGGATATAGCACACATGAAAAAACCTAAATCTGCTTCCGAAGAGTTGCTATCTTGTTCGAACTCTCCACAGGCATCAATAAATGAAGTCAATAATTATTTTAGTAGTATAGGCGAAAGTCTGGCCGACAAAATTACTCCTCCCTGTTCCGCCAATCATATGCCTTCTTTTCAACCGGGTCCTAAGGATTCTTTTGTCTTACTTTGCACGGATGAGGATGAGGTCGACCGCCTTATTATGCAATTAAAAAATGACTCTTCTGTTGGAATAGACAAAATTCAAAATACTTTTTAAAAAAAATACAAAAGTCTTCTCGTTCCTCCACTTACGTATATTTACAATCTCTGTTTAGAAAAGGGTATTTTCCCAAAGGCATTTAAGAGATCTCTGATCGTCCCAATTCATAAAGGCGGACCCAAAGGACTAATTAATAACTATAGACCGATATCGATACTCCCTTCCCTATCAAAATTTTAGAAAAAATAATAAATAGTCGTTTAGTGGATTATCTTGAAAAAAATAACCTTTTATCGAATGCACAATTTGGATTTAGAAGAGGAAGATCTACCAATGATGCGGTGCATGATCTCACCGAGTATATAGTTAGAGAACTCGATAAGGACAGAAAGGTAATTGGCATCTTTATTGACCTCGCCAAAGCATTTGACACGGTTTCGACTCAAAATTTACTGGCGAATCTGGAAAGACTGGGCATTAGAGATGTCCAATTACGACTTTTTACCGACTACTTAAGTGATAGGTTACAGAGCACTAAAATTAAAGACTTGACAAGTGAAGAGAGGGACATCTCTTATGGCATACCTCAGGGAAGCATCCTGAGTCCAACTCTCTTTCTTGTCTATGTCAATGATCTCTGCGACCTGACACTTCCTAGTGGTAAAGTCATCTCATATGCAGATGACACTGCTTTACTTTTCTCCGCTGATAATTGGGAAAATGCAAGATCGTTTGCTCAGGAGGGCTTAAATATAGTGTCCGAATGGCTTAAAAATAATATACTCACGCTCAATGTACAGAAAACTAAATATATGACTTTCTTTTACCGGTGCAATAATCCTTTAGTACTTGCTCCAATTAAGGCACATACCTGTCAGGAGCTCCCAAATTGCTTGTGCCAAGAAATTGAGCTTGTGCCTACTTTTAAGTACTTGGGTATTTTGGTGGACAATAGACTCTGTTTTAAGAATCATATTGAATACGTGCGTGGGCGTATTAGAAAACTTATCTTTGTATTTAAGACGCTCAGGCACGTTCTTGATTTTAAGGCACTAAAAGAGGTCTATTTTGCTCTTGTGCAGTCGATCATTGGCTATTGTATCGTATCGTGGGGTGGAGCTTCTAAGACAGTATTAAAATCTCTCGAAATTGTTCAAAGATCTGTTCTGAAGGTTTGCACTTTTCGACTTTTTCGCTATCCTACTGAATTACTGTATAAATCGTGTGAAGTTCTCACTGTGCGCCAGCTGTTTGTGTTACATACCATCCTAAAAAACACTCATCGTTGACGTACGATCCGAATAGTTTTTGAAATCGGGTCAGCAGTTTTAGGAAATCCTGAAAATACTGTCGTTTTCTTTACCATATATCGGATGATCGCCCATAGTTTCTTTGTTTGTGCTCCGATGTAGATGATTATTTTTTTGCATCGACTCATGAGTCTCATGACATGACTGATTAATCAGTGGTACCTAATTCTTAGGAATTTTGAAAACATTTAGTATCTGCGTTTGCGTTTTCTTTCGCTGATTTAATATTTGGTAAAGATATCTTAGTCAAAATAAAAATAAACTTTAAGTAGATACTGCAAACATTTAAATGAGCACATAAAGGAGCTTAATTAGAAAGAGAACTAAATTAAATTATAAAATGTCTACGGCAGGTTTTCTTAAGCACTCATAAATACGATAACGAGCAATTTTAAATTTGAAATGGGCTTTATTTGCAGTACATAAGGTTGTTATTCGGCCGGCAACTGCCGCACAGGCCTCTCATTAGTCGGAACGACCGGCCGTAAGTTTAGCCGATTTAATACTATCGCTTCATAGCTCATACAGTCTCGTATTTTACGATGACATAAAATTTTCCACAAAATGTGTTGGGGGTTAGAAGGTGCTGTATGAATTTTATAACTTGGTATCTACTATCTAGCAACCAAAGAAAAAAATATTAAAAACACGACTGCCCTACCAAAAACTAACTGTAAAGTAAAAAAACAACAAGTGTCATTGCAGTCGGGGGACCTTTTTATTGAGGAACAATTTTTGATCAAAGAGGTCCCCCAACTGCAATGCCACTTGTTGTTTTTTTACTTTTTAGTTCGTTTTTGGCAGGGCAGTCGTGTTTTTAATATTTTTTTAATTTATTAATTTTTATTTCACACATTTTAGTGACATAAAATATAGTTTTGGAATGTGCTCATCAAGGCCTTTTATTTGATGCCCATATTGTAATAATAAAAGTTTTTTTTTTCATATTTGAAAATGGCGGCGATCAGTCGCCATATTATTTTTTTCTACTAAAAATTTACCCAGTGTCACTCTGGATGCTACAAGGATTCTAACGATACCCATTTATCCAAATCAGTTCAGACATTTAGAAGTTATGGTGGAATAAAGAAACTCACATACCCATCACAAACATGTATGAACCCTAAACACATATCCTACACTCCTTTTTGGGCAGTCGTGTAAAAATAGGATTTCAATAAGCTTAATCGATAAGCGTAACAATGAGACAACGCAGCCCGTTTAAAAGGTTTTTCTTTAGTGCCTGTTTTACAGATCCAGGATAGCTGTTTCCTGTTGTTTTTTTTTTTTCAAAATAAATCAGAATTTCGTTTATAAAGAACTAATGTCTGTCAAGAAGGTAAGTTAACTGGAACAGGTAACGCCCTAAATGTACTACTGGGAATGGGTTTAATCTGCAAAAGTATGTCTGTCTGCAAAGCTTTAGTATGTCATGCTCACTTAAAACATTTCTGCGGTGGTGTCGTATGAGGCGGGTCGTTACGTTCCCTCAAATATGGTTGAGCGAAGCGATGGCTGGTTCATGCGTCATGCTCGTGAACGGGTGCTGCCAGTGGGAATGGGTCTGCTTATGTCTGCTTGTATTAAGGGCGTCGTATATTTATATATATATTTTTCTGTTTAATATTATCAATATGTATGGCACTTCTTACTCAAAACATAAAATTAATAACTAAACCTTGTTTTGATTTCTCTTTTTTTTTTTAATTGCAATCTTTTTGCTTTCTATAGTCAGTAGTTTTGTAAGTAAAGGCCTATGAAAAGCTTTTGGATATTAGTTTTCAATTCAGTGCCTTAGGATGGGTAGCCTAAGTATGTCATGCTCTCTTTAATCATTTCTGCGGTGGTGTCGTGTGGGGCGGGTCGTTACGTTCCCTCAAATATGGTTGAGCGAAGCGATGGCTGGTCCATGCGTCATGCTCGTGAACGGGTGCTGCCAGTGGGAATGGGTCTGCTTCTGAGTGCCTATCTTAACGCATATTGAATTGTAAAAATTGCGTTTTTTTATTTATTATTGTTTTATGTCATTGTAACATGTGTTTTTTAGTAAATTTTGCCTACTTAGGTGCACTTTCGAGTAGCAGACAGAGCGATTTCCTAACTAGTTGAAAGTTATTTACTCTCACAATTACCTATCCGATATGTAGTAGGTATTTAATTTCAACCTACCTACCCATTGTGTGCAAACTTTTGTTAATTATTGTGATGGAAAATGACCTCACTTTAAATGTGGAGCTCATTTTTCAATGTTAACGACTCTGTATGAAATATACAGGGAGAAAAAAGCAGCCCTTGACGAGTTTCTTGCCGGTTCTTCTCGTTACAAGGTCTCCCGCTTAGGGTTTGCGAACCGATGGCGTAGCTTCTATGACATTCACAAGTGCTTGTAACAGCCTAGACTGAATAAATTATTTTTGAATTTTGAATTTTGAAAATGATTCGAACAACTTATCGAATGACAATCAACGGCCAACGTTTTTGTCTTTCTTGTATAATTTTATATCCTGAAATGTTGTATCGTTATGAACGCGTGAGCGCTGCTTTAATCACGCAATGAAGGAATCTTGCGTTTTCTCACGTTTAACTGTCAAAAAGACAAAGGAATTTGACAGTTCAATGTCGATAAAATGCTATATCACGTGATATAAATCAGTCATGCTAGGCAGGTAGAACAGCTCAAACCAATATAGGTTTTTAATCAATAGGAAAAAATAGCGTAAATACCTATCTTTTCGTCCGAAGAATTTGGGACCTAAAAGCAATTTATGAAGATTTATGAAAATAATTTTCCTAATCCCAAAATTGTTGCCAGAAGAATTATTGATAAAGGGTTGTTGTAGGGTTATCTATTCGGCGGCTAGACTAGCGACATCTAGCGATTGTTGTGAGATTAATGCGAAGATTTTATTAAATTCCTCGGCAGAACGGTTTTGACAGGGCACAAATTACCGACCGCCGAAACGCGCCCTCCAAAACCCTACTTGTAATTTTATTGTTATTGTAAGTTGCTCGTGAAAGACAATGTATTATTCGATAGAATGTTGTAAAGAGGGTAGGTAGTCTGAATATGCGGTGAAAAAGTTTAAATATTAATACCACAACAATAGCCAGTCCAGCCAGTCTCAATAGTCTACGGTTAGCTATGATCTAACTAGTAGTTGATTTAAAAAAAATCTGTCAAGTAAGTTAGTTGGAACTTAAAAAGAACTCGAGAAACAGCCACACCCCTACCGTGAAAAAAAATTTAGGTACCTATACTTACCTAAGTTAGTACAACTTATCAAAAATCCCTTCTAAAAACCTGTGTAAGGTTACTGTATAAATTACTTTAATTATTATTCGTGATGAACCATGTAGTACAACTAAATTTGTGTGTTTATACCATTAAAAGTACTTAAACGGTAGTTGTAGTAATCAGGTGACTGCAGTCGCCCCTACCACGCCAGTCACGCCACGCTCGCCCCTACCACGCCACGCATAACGTTTAAATATGCGGTGACGGGGTAGAGGCGCGCTCAGTCGTGCTCAAGTTGTCACAGTGAAAGGTTGAACGGTGAAATAAGTGTTTTCAATAAAGTTGTTAAGTAAAGTCGTAATAACAGAAGACTTTGACGAAGTTGTCGTGATACGCTATTCCTGCTGGAGAGATACCTCTGCTTAAGGTCAGGTATTAGTGTATTATTGTATTGAATACTGTTTAAATTGGTAATAGTAGTACTTTTCCATGATATTGAGTAATTGTATGCTTTGGAATTCTTGTTAAATACCAAAAATAATTATACATAGATACAATTAAAACTAGAACTTTTAATTGCTCGTGACGTTTTATTTTAATTCCTTTTAACTTCAGAAGTGGGATAAACGAGATTTCCTTAGAATTCTCGCTTATCCTGCCCGCACAAAATAAATAAAATGGAGAATTCCACGTAAGCATACTATGATGATAACTAGAGGGAGAAATTATTTATAGAAATCGTTAAAACCCTTATGTTTTTTTTTTGTTTTTGTGCTAGTTATCTATAACTATTCAGCCTAGTGCTCAGAGGCGGATTACGTAGCATTTTTTTTTCTCACGCTCTCTCTCTAAGATAGTTTTCTTTAATACTGGTTTAGTTTTCATGAAACGTTTTGTTGATACTGAAATGATACTAAATAATATTACCAATATTTCAGTTAAAGTTGGAAAATAACTGTCCTTTTAAGATCAATTTAGCATTTTCCCATCCCTGCTGTCTCTTTGCATTGAATACAAATAAGATCACGTGTCACGTAACATATTGAGCATAGATTACGGATTCTGTACATACAATCATATTTAACAATTCAGTTGCCCAATTAATTAAATATGATAAGACTATTCTAGATTTATTGGGTGACTAATAGCTATTAATTACATAAAATTTTGTGCAAGTTTCAGCAATGAGAAACGCAAATCGCAAATTGGAAGTTGAGTGCAAGACTCGTAGCAACAATTTTGACTCCAACTGATGCTGTTGAGCGTCCACTGTGGTGGTTACACGAAATTTCAAATTGTAATAGTGACACGAGTGAGGGAGCGGAAGGGAGCCTGACATAGCCGGGCAAAGCCGCAAGCGCTCGGTATGTCTTATTTACTTTCGCTGTTTATATAATTAAGACGCAGCTATGAAGGCGTAAAGCGTCAAACGCAATTTAATAATAATAATAATAGTAATATTTTGCGACACGAGTGAGGAAGCGGAAGGGAGCCTGACATAGTCGGGCAAAGCCGCAAGCGCTCAGTGTGTCGTATATAAGCTGTTTTCATATTTTAAGATACAGCTGTGAGAACGTAAGGCATCATCCTTAAGAGGCCGTACAACGCTAGAAGTTATTTTCATAGTAAGAATTATCGAAATTATTGGCATTATCACATTTTTAATTAATAACGAATAGACTATTTCTTATTAAAAAAAAAACCTGTTACTAGAGAGCTAGCTACGTTTTTTATATTACGTTTCGAGACTATAGGTTTATTATTGGTTATCATATTTATATTATTCATACATTTTGGGATCGATAAATTAAGTAATACTGTGTAATCTTTGTTCAAAATTGTATAATTTAAGACGCAGCCGTGAGAGCGTAAGGCGTCCGTAGTAACAACTAGTAAAATATTCAGACGGCAATATCTTGAGTAAGGAAGCGGGCGCTTGAAAGTCAGCCAAAGTCGCAAGCATTCGTGCTGGCTAATACGATATCAAGAGTCAAAACTTACGCTTGAGACAGACTTCATCGATTAATATACTTATTTGAGAAGAATTGCAATAGATTGAGGTGATAACCTTAATTTAAGTTAGTTTTATTGATTATTAAATAAAGCAAAAATGTGTATAATTTACGCAAATGCTTAAAGAGAATAATATAAATAATTCGAGGATAAAGAAAGTCTTAGGTAGACTATAACTTTTCTTTGACATGAAGCTTGCTTCTCAATATCTTATTTTTCAAAATTTATCAGAGCATTATCAAGTGAATGCAATTATAACATATATGTTTATACATTGTCTGTTGTAAGAAGTAATTACCTAACTAAGTAATAAAATCATCTAGAGTAGGGTTGACTTTAGTACGTACGAGGCTTGAATCTGATAGCAATCTTTATGAAAATAATATAAATGCGAGTAATTGAGCGATAATCGACTAAACTTAATCTTAATTAATAACCCACCTGTTTATATTATTTAAAAGTTTTGCTATGTTAGATGTACATAGTCTAAAAAGTTCGTATCAAACTACTACATTAAGTATGTAGCGTGAAAAAAAACTGTTTAAGTATTTGGTTTTTGAACATGCAACTCATGCAAGTTCTCTTAATTTTGTTCCACTCAAATTTATTTTTTTAATAACTGTTCTTAGCCCTATTGTTTGACAAGCAAGTAAAATTATTGCGAACATCCGTAAGGTTATTTTTAACAAGTTTTCTAGATTATAATATTATTATCATTTCTATTAAATCTAAATCATCAGAATGTTTTATCATCGTTATTTCTAATCCACCACTAAACAATCATGTTTTACTAAGTATTATTTTACTGTTTTATTTATATTATTTTTCTTAGTTAAAATGATAGATATAGAAGCGATGTACGCACACTAAAACCAATATAAACATAGGTACTCTAGATATTTGCAGTACATAACTATCCATACTTACTTGAAAAATCCCTAACATGTCCTGGGTTTGCTGGAACCTGCAAGAAAGCTATCTGAAAGATAAATCTACTTCTCCTTATAATGATTTGATTAATAACTCCTCTACAACTCTTTTGTGAGTACAATAAAGAGCAAATAATTAAGTATGCTGAATGTAAATCCTCTTTAAATGTAGTTACTGCAACTAATGGCGTCCAATGAGTCCAGCCATGTATTATTGCCAATTATGGCTATACTTACCGTTTTTTTTAATAAAGTTGTAATTCAATTTCAAATATTATCAGCTCATGCATCTGTTGCCAAGTCATTTAATGAGTAATTAGTAAGACATAGAATGTGATGCCATTTATAATGGTGTATTGTGCGTATATATTTTTAAATGGCCATGGTGAGCAATGACCTACTCTACTGAAGTTTACCGGTAGTAAAAGAAAAATAATAAAATTCATTTATTTCAGATAACAATAATTGATCCAATTTGATAAGAAAAAAAAATTGAACAAACAATAACTAAAATAAATAATTACATATAAATCTTAAGATAAAACTATATTCATAATACACAATAATGCAACAGTAATTTTACTATACTTAATATTAATTCTAATTCTTCTTTCACATTCCTACAAATATATTATTGAAAAACAAAACTATTTTGCTTTTTATTTCGTAATTTGATATGCAATAAGCAAATCTCTTAAAAATGTTTTGTATATTTTTTTTGTCTGCGAATAGTGCCATTTAAACACTGTGTGTTAATATTTCAAGATTAGGTGGTAAGTTAAGCCTAATAAAGTATATTTAAATTAATCAATGTACATGTATTATCTTAGTACTTGTTACAATATTGTTTATAATATGAAATAAAGAATTTTGAAATGAAAAAATGAAATGAAATTTCGTAATCAATGATACGATTTCTAGACATAATAATTATTTTCGTATTCATTGCATTTTATCTCCGATACCGCATTATTACAATTTTAAATTAATCAAAAACATAATTATCTCACGTCGATCATGTAGGGGTGACTTGATCTGTTATTACACCCTTATATTTGTTGGCACTCTAAACTTAACATAAAAAACAAGAATACTATTCGATAAACTGTTTTACCTAATTATGGAAAAAACTCAATTATAATGTTTTGGCATACTATCTTAATATTAATGAGAATTTAGAACCTTATTTTCAAGATCATTTAATGTATTTTTTTAATCAAATAATGGAAATAATGAAGTATTCTATAAGGCTTCAAAAATTGGCCCCATTCCAATAGTCGAAAATAAAACTTCTAAGTTGTACCAGTAATTGGTGAAAGCATGCCAATACTTTAATAAAGGTACTGAGAATAAAACCTATAATTTTATTAACTGTTGCCTATTAAATTATTATTGGCTTGTATGCTTGTATGTAACTTGATCGGTACATGCCAATAATAGGTTGAAGGGTACCATTGAATGGACTACGGGTCTATTTATTTATAAATATGATGGTGTATGTATGGTGGTAATAGCTTAAAACGACATACATACAAAATACAAAAAAAGAGTATCTGTATTGTGTATTGCGTGTAACACCCACTATATTTATTTCAAATAGAGCTACTAAAATCAATAGGCAATTTTTTTTTGTATCGGATTATTACTCTAAATACCAATAATTGGGTAATTTACCCTGCCTTTTCTATTTGAGAAATTCAAGGCGATCCATAAACTAGGTGAAACTTTTCACAAAACATTTAAGTAATTCTGTAGACTAACGCACGGCCCTGGTGATGACAGTGCTCTTCATTAAAATGAAATAATATTAATAAGAAAAAAAAATCTTTTATCATGATTTTTCTTGTTCCTCGTGACTGAGGGTCGCGATAGAATGAAGTAACTACTTACTTAGTAGGACAATTCAATCTGCTTTTAGAACACATTATATTGGGCACCGTAGGTACTGGAAAAACTTAAAACAGATAGATAGTAAGAGTGGCGCTTGTGTGGGATTATAGCTAATTACTTTTGTACATTGATTGATAATACATAATATAATTTGTATTTCAGAGTCCAAATACAAATTATATTATGTATTATCAATCATGTGCCCGCTATGGAAAGTAAGATTATTAAAATACTGATTACTAAAATCATTTATTACTTAGTGTTCATTCTGATCGAGTTTTTGAAATGTGCAGTTATATTCGAGGAAGGTACATCCACATAACGTACTGAGTGTAAAGCGGAGTCACTTCTAAGACATCTTAAGTCCTCTTTAGTACATATTACATTTACATATCCATTGTATAGGGAAGTATGCTAATGTATAATAACTAAACAAAAGGTTAACCTGGTTAAATTAGTAAGGGTAAATTTAAAACCATTACTAATTTAAAAGACCTTCAGAATACTTTGTAAATAAAATAAAAAGTTTTTTTACCTTGCTGTAATGTAGGATACTATTTTTTATTAGTTCAAGAAGTAACAAATTTTACTCTTACTGAGTTGTGTCACGAAATACATAAATAGTACAAGTGTTACATAACACTACCAGTGTAATAACAGTACCTACATAGGTACAATATAATAAAATAGGTACAATACAATCGGTACAATACTTAAAAGAAATAACTTTTTCCATATTGATGATTAAATTATTGGACATCATAATAGTTTATGACATGTGTCACTGAAATATGCTTTTTCTGTCACTGTGTTACACTAATTGGAGCACTGGGTGCACCCCAAAGTTATCTCAGGCCAAATTTTTATTGAAACGTCTAATCCATGCAATTAATGCTGCCCATAGCCATAGCGCCGCCGCGCGCGCTTTTTTTTATTAATATGGTTTTAAAATTATAAAAGTATTTCAAGCATTACAAATGGTATGAGAAAGATATTACATTCAATTAAGTATTTAGTTGATAATATATATACATATTTACAGAAACGGTTACTTCAATTTTCTATTTTAATGATGAGCCTTTCATAGCGTTTTGATGACTTTTTGTTGATTGTTAGTAGGTATTTTTCTAAACTAAGTTTGTATTGGAGACAAATATTGAAATGCTTACACGTAACTAATTATTCTAAGACTTAAGTAAATAAAATAAGTTGCAATAGCTTATGATAAAAAAAATCTAAGTTTGCAATCTTTATAATTCGGTGCAATGATATATTAACTTCTTAGCAATTTATTTAAGATATACATCCATTTTTAATTTCTAAAGTATCTTGTAATTATATAAATGAATTTTGATGTTGATAAACTATCGTCAAACAAGCTATTGCTCGTGTTTATAACGTGCTCAGATGAAATGCCATACGACTATATTTTTATTGATGTAAACAGAGTTGTATTGAATTGTAAAATTTTAAAGTTAATTAAATTAAGTAATATAATTACGTTAATTGTAGATAAATAAATGTAACTTTATATACATACCATTTCTGGGATGTTTTCTAAATACCTACTTATGTATAAATAAAAACGTTATTACGCTTTGTGTCATGCAATAAATATTTGTAATGTAATTAAATAATAATTATGACTTTCGCAAAAATGCGAAAGATTTTGTTGGAAGCTGCTATTTTTCTTCTAATAAAATGATGTTTTTATTTAATAATATTTTATGACTAATTGAATGGATGTACTCAGAGTTATAATAGATATTGTTTTACGCGATGGGACTCGCTCTAGCAGGATGGCCGACTGTAAGGTTACTGTATAAATTACTTTAATTATTATTCGTGATGAACCATGTAGTACAACTAAATTTGTGTGTTTATACCATTAAAAGTACTTAAACGGTAGTTGTAGTAATCAGGTGACTGCAGTCGCCCCTACCACGCCAGTCACGCCACGCTCGCCCCTACCACGCCACGCATAACGTTTAAATATGCGGTGACGGGGTAGAGGCGCGCTCAGTCGTGCTCAAGTTGTCACAGTGAAAGGTTGAACGGTGAAATAAGTGTTTTCAATAAAGTTGTTAAGTAAAGTCGTAATAACAGAAGACTTTGACGAAGTTGTCGTGATACGCTATTCCTGCTGGAGAGATACCTCTGCTTAAGGTCAGGTATTAGTGTATTATTGTATTGAATACTGTTTAAATTGGTAATAGTAGTACTTTTCCATGATATTGAGTAATTGTATGCTTTGGAATTCTTGTTAAATACCAAAAATAATTATACATAGATACAATTAAAACTAGAACTTTTAATTGCTCGTGACGTTTTATTTTAATTCCTTTTAACTGTTTTATACACTTATTATACAGGGTTATTTGTAAACCACCAACAACCTCGCAGGAGTAGGTTACTAACATCATAAACAACAACATTTGTTCCACGACTTTTCCGAAAACACACAAAAAACGACTTTCCATACAAAGCTCGATCAGCTATTCGGATATTTGTTTGGAATAGTACATTACATCCGAGAACGGGAAGCTAGGGATTGCATTGTCGAGGATGGTTTGAAGCCCGAGCCGCAGGCGAGGGCTTTAATCATTCGAGGCAATGCAAGTAGCTTCCAGTACAAGGTTTGTATAATACTTTACTCACGAAATGCGAGGAAATACAATTTTCTTTGTAAAAATGTGATATTTAAATTGGTTCGCGTGGCCATTTTTACTGACCGGTCATGCAACCATAAAGTTTCATAAAAAGAAAGCTAGCTGATAAGTTCTACTGATTTGAATTTGGAACATTTACTTCCCGCACTCAGTGCGGGAAGTAAGTATTGAATTTCATTTCCGCACTGAATTTCAAATTTAGAATGTGATGAACCAGACCCCCGTGGAAATGTCGAACGCCCCGCATTCTTTTTTCAAATGGAATGATAACATTTCAGAGCATAAGTGAGTAAAATCGATTTATTGTCTGTTTTCGGAAAAGTCGTCGAACAAAATATGCTGTTGTTATGTTAGTAATTAAGGTACTACTACGAGGTTGTTGGTGTTTTACAAATAACCCTGTATATTCTGTGATTTTACTAACAATTTTTACTATTTTACTAACCTACTCATTACTGAGAAATTTTCTAAGCAGTATTACGTAGATACTTACACCAAAAAACCATGAAAAACAGAAATTCTCTGTGCCTCTATATTATTTTGCAATACAAGCACAATCTTGATTATAATACGAAACCCCTTATAGATGCTTGGAATATCTTAAGGCCTTTTTAATAAAACCTAAGTAGCAATCTGCTTACTTTGAAAAATGTTTTATTGCTTCTTTAACCGTTACAATAATATTTTCATATTTTTTAAATACTTTCTTAAAGCAGAATATTGCTTCTCAGATAAAGATAATGTATTGTTGAAAACATTATTTTTGTAGTGTTTCCAATCTGATATGCACACGCAAACGCAAAAGACCTGTCTCTTGCATAGAAAGAAGTTCAATCAAACATCTTTAAAATAATTTACTTATTTATTTATTTAATAAGTTAGCCGATTTAATACTATCGCTTCATAGCTCATACAGTCTCGTATTTTACGATGACAAAATTTTCCACAAAATGTGTTGGGGTTTAGAAGGTGCTGTATGAATTTTATAACTTGGTATCTACTATCTAGCAACCAAAGAAAAAACATTAAAAACACGACTGCCCTACCAAAAACGAACTGTAAAGTAAAAAATCAACAAGTGTCATTGCAGTCGGGGGACCTTTTTATTGAGGAACAATTTTTGATTAAAGAGGTCCCCCAACTGCAATGCCACTTGTTGTTTTTTTACTTTTTAGTTCGTTTTTGGCAGGGCAGTCGTGTTTTTAATATTTTTTACTAATTTAATACTTACTTAAAGCAGAATATTGCTTCTCAGATAAAGATAATGTATTGTTGAAAACATTATTTTTGTAGTGTATCCAATCTGATATTCACACGCAAACGCAAAAGACCTGTTTCTTGCATAGAAAGAAGTTCAATCGAAGATCTTTAAAATTATTTACTTATTTATTCATTTAATAATTTATGTAAGCTGTTACCCATTTGAAAATGTTGATTGATCAATGACTTGGATGTTATTTAGAGGTCGTCATGACCACAAAATAAATGGCCTATTCAGTTTTGGCTCTCCTTACAATTTTAAAGCGACTAGACACGCTTTAATCAACCGCAGAATATCTAAATAATAATAATCTAAATCTAATATCCAAAATGAACTATTATTATCTATACCCTGGTCCTGGCCCCACAGACCATACAACAACTACTGGGCCCATACATACTGCCCAGAGCACTCGATCTGCCCCAAGTTCACATCGGATCGAATACGTCAAAAATCTGTTATTTTGGTACATTGAAAACTGTTGCCATGATTTCCATTGTACCTACGGTTTTGACGTTTACTCGATACCAATTCGAACTCAGATTCTCGTTCGTGTATCGGGAGTAACCCCCCAGTTCCTGGGAAAGTCGGCCATTTTGTTAATTAATATCGACGTAACCAATTCCCGGCGTCAACTAAAATTCATCAAAACTTCCGAGATACCGTTTAATTATTTATTTGCCGACTTGTTGCCAGTCGCCTAAGGGAAGGCAAGAGGTTTGTTTGTTTGGATCTAAGTAATTTATTCGGTAGATATTGTACGTACTTACGTTAAAGGTTACATTAATGCTATCGTTCGTTACTATCATACAATCCAAATACTTTTATACTTATTAAGATAGAAACAATAAATCCGAATCACGTTTCAAGAAACTTCAACAAGCATTCATTACAATAAGTTATCCGGCGGTCACCGCGGGATTTTTCCATTTTCTTAATGGCTGCGGGGCGCGTCTCGCCGTAATTACGGAGAACTTACAGTTTTTTCTAGAATTTAAAAGCACCTGGTGGGACCGCGGTGCAAAACATGGGAGTTAGGCGATAATCCTAAATCTACCTATAAAATATTTGAAATAGGTACCTACAATAATCATCCACCATAACGGTCATTTAATTATGAAGGAACTAGGATGACGACTGTCTATGAAAATCGCTTAGGTTTTATTTTCTGTCTTTGAAAGACCGATGAAAATTGATTACAGATTTGATGTGTCACGAACGTAATGATGTGATGCTTCAGGAATAGGATCGAAATCACAATCGAATCAAAATATTTCTAACTGTGTTTTTTTCATTTAGAACGATGAACAAAATCTCTGACTGCATAAACAAGCCCATCAAAGTGACAGACCTACACAATCAATGTAGGCAGGTCTACATCAAATGTAGGCTATTAAAAATGTCACAAATATAAAAAGGTTTACAATCCCTCTCACGCTTTTCATTCGAACACGTAAAAATGTTGTCCGGTCCTGCTAAAAGGGTCCCGCGTAGATTTCAATTTACATCCCGGACTGCAAGACGGGTTAGTAACTCATTTTGACGGACGGCACTAATTGTTTTTCATTATTTTCTTTGTTGTCTTTGTTCTGCGCAAACTTGGAAATGAAATCTTGAAATTTTTAACTTTCCCAACAGACACAAAGAAACGTTGTTTTTACAGACTTAGAATTGAACTGAGAGAGGTTTTAGTGCCAGCAGTTGCTGTAAGTACTTAAACCGAACTATTTTATACAGAATGGCCACCACGTGAAATAAGTTGGATTGATGTTAGTGTAAAGATCACCTTCAATAATACAGCCACTTCTAGAATACTTAGATTTATTGATACACAGTATAACCTCACTGGACAATTTCTGCACCCAAAAAGCCCCTACAAATCACTTACACTGCCTTTTATTTCCCTCTACCCCACTGCCGTTGTTTCAATCAATCGACACTACCGGAACTTCCGGCAGACTGTTAGATTTAAGCTTAATTTAATAAAATTGTAAATTTATACATTAAAGTACTATTGATAAATTGTAAAAAATAATTCTGAGTGTAATTTACATTTATTAAAAATCAGTAAAATAATAATATCTATAAAAGTTGTGAAATTGTTCAAGGAACTCTTATTAAATCAGATTCTAGTCAGTTACAATACTTTTTTTTTTAACTTAAATATCAAAATACAGCGTTAAAATTTGATTTGTTTTCTACAATTACTATTAAAACTAATAATACCTTACATTAGTAAAGAATTCGAAAATGCCATGGCTAAACTAAGAACTTGCATCGATTTAACATCACTACTAAAACTAGAGAGCTAGTTAAGTTTTAGTTTCAAGATTATAGGTTTACTAGCTTCTGCCCGCGACTTCGTCCGCGTTGATATTAGAGAAAATCCTCAGGGAACCTGAACCAACCAGTATCCGTCCAGCCATTTTTACGCGATTAGGCAGGTCCCCATCAAGCGCGCTGCGTCGCGAGGCAAGACCTTTGCCGCGTGTGGCGGGCCGCGTATGAGGTTTCCCGTTCGGTTCCCGTTCTGTTCCGTTCCCGTTCCGTTCGCGTTCCATTCCCGTTCCGTTCCCGTTCCGTTCCGTTCCCTTTCCGTTCCCGTTCCGTTCCCGTTCCTTTCCCTTTCCCTTCCCGTTTCCGTTTCCGTTCCCGTTCCCGTTCCCGTTCCCGTCCCGTTCCGTTCCCTTTCCATTTTCGTACCATTTCCGTTCCGTTGCCGTCTAGTTCCCGTCCCGCTCCCGTCTAGTTCCCGTCCCTTTCTAGTCCCGTTTCCATTCCGTTCCCTTTCGGTTCCCGTTCCGTTCCCGTCCCCATCCCGTCCCGTTCCCGTTCCGTTCCCGTGCCCGTGCCCGTTCCCGTTCCCGTTCCCGTTCCCGTTCCCGTTCCCGTTCCCGTTCCCGTTCCGTTCCCTTTCCGTTCCTGTCTATTTCCCGTACCTTTCCCGTCCCGTTCGCGTCTTGTTCGCGTTCCGTTCCCGTTCCTGTCCCCGTTCCCGTTCCCGTTCCCGTCCTTGTTCCCGTTCCCGTCCGCTGGATGTGCATGTCCAGTTCCAGGTTCATGATGTTTCATGTCCACCGCGTTAGACTTCAAAATAAGTCTCATTTTCGCAATCACCATCCCATAAAACATCAAGAACGACATCCATATTGATTTTTATGTTTACTCACCCCATTTACCCCCTAAGGGGTTGATTTTCAAAATCACAAAATATATGTTTGCCTATTTATTTTTAGACGTGCTCCTACGAAGTGCTAACTACTAACTATTTTATATTATTTTTCCATACAAAATTTGAACCCTATTTTCACCCCTTTAGGGGTGAAATCATATCCACCGTGTTGGACTTAAAAATAAATGTACTTTTTTGCAATCGTCATCCCAGAAAACCCCAATAACGACATCTATATCGATTTTTATGTTTACTTACCCCATTTACCCCCTTAGGGGTTTATTTTCAAAATAACAAAATATATATTTGCCTATTTATTTTTAGACGTGCTCCTACGAAGTTTAAAGTTGTAATGTCTGTTTTATATTACTTTTTCATACAAAATTTTAACCCCATTTTCACCCCTTTAGGGGTTAAATCATGTCCACCTTGTTGGACTTCAAAATAAATGTCATTTTTGCAATCGTCATCCCACAAAACCTCGATAACGACATCCATATCTATTTTTAGGTTTTTTACTCCTTATTACCCCCATTTCACCCCCATAGAGGTTAAAATACTAACAAAAACAATATACGTTGCGTTAGATTTCCATCTATAATCCTAAATTATAAATTTAGCGATTTTTACTTCGAAAATGAAGAGTTTTCTTCCATACACAACTTCATCCTCCTTTTCACCCCTTCGGGGGTAGAATTTTGAAAAACGCTGAGACTCGTTTTTATTAATTTTCAATCGTCAGCCTAAATACAATAATTTTGAGATCCTAGCTTCAAAACTGAGGGACTTTCATACAAACTTTCATCCCTTTTTCATCCCCTAGGGATGGAATTTTCAAAAATCCTTAATTAGTGGATACCTACACTGTATAAGTATCTGTGTGCAAAATTTCAAGTCTCTAAGTCCAGTGGTTTGGGCTGTGCGTTGATTTGTCAGTCATTTTGGGCTTTTTTTGCCCCATTTACTACCTAAAGGGTTGATTTTCGGAAAACCACGAAACACGTGTTTACTTATTTGTCTTTAGAAGTACTCCTACGAAGTTTCAAGTCGAAATGTCTATTTAATATATTTTTTCCATACAAACTTTGAACCCCTATCACACCTTTTGGGGTGGAATTTCCAAAAATCCTTTCTTAGTGGATGCCTACACTGTATAAAGTATCTTTGTACAAAATTTCAAGTCTCTAGACCCAGCGGATTGGGCTGTGCGTTGATATGTCAGTCACCCCTTCACTTTTATATAAGAGATTATTGGTTGGCAGTTTTGGCACAGAATACATAACAGTACAAGTAGGTACATCAGTGAAAAACTACAAAATTGGAGGAAGGCACTTTACGATTTTTTTTCGGAAAAAAGTTTTAGCTATCCCATCCCACCCAGGCCATGTCTGATGATTTCGTTGTTACGATTTACTTGTAAGATAACTAGGTAGTATTATTAAAAATAAACACATCGTGGATGATCTTAAAAATAATCACAAGTACAGCGTACAGTGGGAACTCTCTATTAAGTAAGTATAGCGTTTTTGTTTTTCATCAGAATGCGGAAGACGTCGAACTGCGGGAGGCGCGACGAAGAGAATAGTGGGCGGGGTGGAGGCGTCACCAGGTGACTGGCCGTTCCTGGCGGCCATCCTCGGCGGGCCCGAGGAGGTGTTCTACTGCGCGGGGGTGCTGGTGGCGGACCAGTGGGTGCTGACAGCCTCGCACTGCGTCGGCAAGTGAGTACTCGTTGGAAATTTTAGCTGAACTCAATAAAAGACACAAACTTGTTTGGAGTTCCTTTACGAAAAGACTTTAACATCTGAACTCTTATTCAAGACTATATTGCTTTGTTTATAATAGAACCAGACTTTCCATGAATGGATTGCATTAAGCATTACAGCGAACAATACTTCAATGTTCTTGTAGCAGCCAATACCATCTCTATTCCATCCAATCCAACCTTTTGACAGTCATAAAATTTCGTCAGCGTTGAAAGCCCAATTTAAATGCCAGCGTCATCGTATGCTTGTAGCTTGATTGATAAGTAGCCTGGACTATAATAATGTATTTTGACACTGAGCATTACGCGCAGATTAGAAGCTCACAAGCGTACTTGCCCATCTAGTCCATCCATGATCTAATCCCACATTTAGAAAGTCATGCAAAAAGCTCTACCTCTACATAACTAGAAGACCCACTAAACTCATGTTATTTGATGCAGCCATTCGGACGTAAGCGGGTGGACGATTCAGCTGGGCATCACGCGCCGTCGCTCGCACGCTTACTACGGGCAGAAGGTGAAGGTTCGCCGCGTGGTGCCCCATCCGCAGTACAACATGGGCGTCGCGCACGACAACGACATTGCCTTGTTTCAGGTAGTCAGAAGTCATAAATATTATTATAGTAGGTAGGTATATTTACAGAATTTCAGCGCTAGCTGCTGTCAAATCAGTCTCGTCTAGCCCTAACCACCCGCAACTAATTTTAATGCTTACAACTCTTTCACCAAATGCTCTACTGTACCCTTAGCACGAACAGCTATCGAGAAAAATAACGCGCGTAAAATTACTCGAATCTCACAATTTTGTATGGAAATTAGTACAGCGCCACTACGTCCGTAAACGGAACTAAGATTTGGAAGCACGAAACATTTTGACTTACGGTATCGAGCAGCCTTCGAATCCAGTTCGAATAGTAAAGTTACAACTTGTATGGAAATCGGTAGCACGAACCCACTTTTGACATACGGTATCGAGACACTCGCAAGCTGGCTATCGACAACTTACTCACTGACATTTTTTCAGTGAGAGACTTTCCGAGCGACTTTGTATTATTTATTATTAAATTTTAAAAGCATGTATGTAGTAACAAAAATTTAATTTGAGAACTATGACATGTCTACTGAATTACCCACAGGCAATATTACTTAAATTGTTCTCTTTAGACATAGAAATTTGTAAAATAAAAATCTCGTCATTTTACGCTATCCACGGTGTCCCCCACACCCACCATACCTTTATTTAAGCAATATTGTAGAACTTACCTACAAAACTCAAATAAAACTAAAAAATACGGTGTTATACGTATAATATTTGTTTTCAGACAACACATCACACAGTTTGGATACAGTTAATTAATTATGTTTCATTAAGTAGATATTAAAAAAATAAGACCATAAAACTTTGACGAAAACTAACTAGGTATAACAATGCAAACTTAACAAAGTCTCTAATTTGTCGAATCTTCAAACACTATAGGCACTAATTCCGATGAAATTCACATATTTTCATAGCACGTCCAAAGGTTTTATTGTTTATGTGTAAACAATTTATTATTCATTGACGATATTCCATTGTTATTCTTCAAGTTCATAAAACATCTTCAATTAGAACAATTTGATGAAACTTTGAAACATTGTAGTTTACTCCTCGGTCATAATATCATTTCCTCGCAATTGTATTAGGTATTTATTAGCCGACACAGATAAATCATTTTAGACAAAAACAAAATAAAGAAATGGCTTCACGGCTTTTTATTATTTTAGGTTATATTCAGTGTTGTTCCTGGCAAATTTAGGATTGCCGTATTCAAAATCGAAAAATTGCCGTAAAAAGCCCAAAATTATAAAAAATTGCCGTAATTTGAAAAATATCATGAATTTTAGCCTATTTTAGCAATGAAAATTGCCGTATTTGTATGGACAGCGTTGTTGAATGGTGCCGTATTTCGATTCAAATTCGGTCTGGATTACCGTAGAATAGGGCAATTGCCGTATCAAGAACAACACTGGTTATATTTTTCATTAAATCACAGGATGAGAAAGAAAGAGAGAAAGAATAGCTACACTCTTCTTTTTTAAACCAATCACGGGCAAGGTGCAATGACCGTTCAAAAGCATGGGCAAAATCATGCACATTTTAAAAATTATTATAATATTTGCAAATTAATTTAAGTTATTAAATGAAATTAATATTTTTAATAGTTTTATTATTAATAATAAGAATAATAAATGTAAAATTATGATGATAAACAACTTGATTGAATTTTAATTTACATATTTATGATTTACATAGATATATAACATGGTTTTTGAACGCACCTATTGATAATTGGATTGTGTCAGGTTAGCTTTATTTATCGCTACTATCGAGTTGACGTTAGCCAGCTCTGTAAAATTCGTGCTGCCGATTTTGCTAGCTTTCGAATCGAGTACGTTTTCGAGTAGTATTTTCTTACGCGCGTAAGATTTCTCGATGGCTGTTCGTGCTAAGGGTACTGAACAGAAGTTGAGCAGACAAAATTAAATATTAATTTAAATAACGATGAAGTCGAGTTTATTGAGATTGAGAGTACAAAATTTCCTTTAGGCGCATAAGATCAGTACCCTTAGCACGAACAGCCATCGAGAAATCTTACGCGCGTAAGAAAATACTACTCGAAAACGTACTCGATTCGAAAGCTAGCAAAATCGGCAGCACGAATTTTACAGAGCTGGCTAACGTCAACTCTATAGTAGCGATAAATAAAGCTAACCTGACACAATCCAATTATCAATCCAATTGAAGCAAGGTGCGTTCAAAAACCATGTTATATATCTATGTAAATCATAAATATGTAAATTAAAATTCAATCAAGTTGTTTATCATCATAATTTTACATTTATTATTCTTATTATTAATAATAAAACTGTTAACAATATTAATTTCATTTAATAACTTAAATTAATTTGCAAATATTATAATAATTTTTAAAATGTGCATGATTTTGCTCATGCTTTTGAACGGTCATTGCACCTTGCCCGTGATTGGTTTGAAAAAGAAGAGTGTCGCTATTCTTTCTCTCTTTCTTTCTCATCCTGTGATTTAATGAAAAATATAACCTAAAATAATAAAAAGCCGTGAAGCCATTTCTTTATTTTGTTTTTGTCTAAAATGATTTATCTGTGTCGGCTAATAAATACCTAATACAATTGCGAGGAAATGATATTATGATGACCGAGGAGTAAACTACAATGTTTCATAGTTTCATCAAATTGTTCTAATTGAAGATGTTTTATGAACTTGAAGAATAACAATGGAATATCGTCAATGAATAATAAATTGTTTACACATAAACAATAAAACCTTTGGACGTGCTATGAAAATATGTGAATTTCATCGGAATTAGTGCCTATAGTGTTTGAAGATTCGACAAATTAGAGACTTTGTTAAGTTTGCATTGTTATACCTAGTTAGTTTTCGTCATAGTTTTATGATCTTATTTTTTAATATCTACTTAATGAAACATAATTAATTAACTGTATCCAAACTGTGTGATGTGTTGTCTGAAAACAAATATTATACGTATAACACCGTATTCTATAGTTTTATTTGAGTTTTGTAGGTTAGTTCTAAAATATTGCTAAAATAAAGGTATGGTGGGTGTGGGGGACACCGTGGATAGCGTAAAATGACGAGATTTTTATTTTACAAATTTCTATGTCTAATGAGAACAATTTAAGTAATATTGCCTGTGGATAATTCATTAGACATGTCATAGTTCTCAAATTAAATTTTTGTTACTACATACATGCTTTTAAAATTTAATAATAAATAACACAAAGTCGCTCGGAAAGTCTCTCACTGAAAAAATGTCAGTGAGTAAGTTGTCGATAGCCAGCTTGCGAGTGTCTCGATACCGTATGTCAAAAGTGGGTTCGTGCTACCGATTTCCATACAAGTTGTAACTTTACTATTCGAACTCGATTCGAAGGCTGCTCGATACCGTAAGTCAAAATGTTTCGTGCTTCCAAATCTTAGTTCCGTTTACGGACGTAGTGGCGCTGTACTAATTTCCATACAAAATTGTGAGATTCGAGTAATTTTACGCGCGTTATTTTTCTCGATAGCTGTTCGTGCTAAGGGTACAGAAACGCAAAATAGCCGATTCGCAAAATATGAGATTCTTATAATAAAAGATTCTCAAAATAGCCAAAGTACAGTCGATGACAAAGAAACTAATAGGTCATTAATAAGTTTTTTATTTTTAACCGACTTCACAAAAAGGAGGAGGTTCTCAATTCGACTGTATGTTTTTTTTTTTTTTTTTATCGTTGTTCGCGCGTATCTTCGTCATTTATGAACCGATTTTGATGATTCTTTTTTTGTTCGATTGAGTTTTCTTGCGAGATGGTCCCATTTAATTTTTTTTCAAATCGGTTCAGTAGTTTTTGAGAAATCCTGAAAATACTGTGATTTTGCATCAACTAACTTGACGACTTTGTTATTTATGAACCGAATTAGATGTTTCTTTTTGTTGGGAAAGGGGTACTTTTATTATAGTCTTTTTAACCGACTTCAAAAAAAAAAGGTTCTCTCTCAGTTTGACCTGTATGAATGTATGTTTCTCCGCGAATATCTCACGTTTGGCTGAGCCGATTTTTCTACCAAAAAATACACCTAAAGGTGCGTCCAGATATGTTCTTTTGATCGCACCGTACCTCCGTTCCGTACCAGCGTTCCGATCAAATAAGTCTGGACGCTATTTTGCCCGTTCCGTACCTCCGTTCCGTACCTCCGTTCCGTACCTCCGTTCCGTACCTCCGTTCCGTACCTCCGTTCCGTACCTCCGTTCCGTACCTCCGTTCCGTACCTCCGTTTTTTGTTTGAGGTCCGATTTGGATGAAACTCGGTTTTTGGTACTATTTTGACAAGAAAACAGCTACGCAATTTTCAAAAGATAAAAAAATCCGATATTGCGGCAAACTTTTTTGTTTGTGGGCCGATTTCGATGAAACTCGGTTTTTAGTGCTATTTCGACAAGAAAACAGCAACAATATGTGAAAAATATAAAAAATCCAAGATGGCGGCCAACTTTTTTGTTTGAGGTCCGATTTGGATGAAACTCGGTTTTTGGTACTATTTTGACAAGAAAACAGCTACGCAATTTTAAAAGTATAAAAAATCCAAGATGGCGGCCAACTTTTTTGTTTGTGAGCCGATTTGGATGAAACTCGGTTTTTAGTACTATTTTGACAAGGAAACAGCAACACTTTGTAAAAAATATTAAAAAATTCAAGATGGCAGCCAACATTTTTGTTTGTGGGCCGATTTCGATGAAACTCGGTTTTTGGTACTATTTTGACAAGAAAACAGCTACGCAATTTTCAAAATATAAAAAATCCAAGATGGAGGCCAACTTTTTCGTTCGATCGTTTTTTTTAGTATTTTTAAAATTGCGTTGCTGTTTTCTTGTCAAAATAGTACTAAAAACCGAGTTTCAGCGAAATCGGCCCACAAACAAAAAGTTGGCCGCCATCTTGGATTTTTTATATTTTGAAAATTGCGTAGCTGTTTTCTTGTCAAAATAGTACCAAAAACCGAGTTTCATCGAAATCGGCCCACAAACAAAAATGTTGGCTGCCATCTTGAATTTTTTAATATTTTTTACAAAGTGTTGCTGTTTCCTTGTCAAAATAGTACTAAAAACCGAGTTTCATCCAAATCGGCTCACAAACAAAAAAGTTGGCCGCCATCTTGGATTTTTTATACTTTTAAAATTGCGTTGCTGTTTTTATGTCAAAATAGTACCAATAACCGAGTTTCATCGAAATCGGTCCACAAACAAAAAAGTTGGCCGCCATCTTGGATTTTTTATATTTTTCACATAGTGTTGCTGTTTCCTTGTCAAAATAGTACTAAAAACCGAGTTTCATCCAAATCGGCCCACAAACAAAAAAGTTGGCCGCCATCTTGGATTTTTATATATTTTGAAAATTGCGTAGCTGTTTTCTTGTCAAAATAGTACCATAAACCGAGTTTCATCCAAATCGGCCCACAAACAAAAAAGTTGGCCGCCATCTTGGATTTTTTATACTTTTAAAATTGCGTTGCTGTTTTTATGTCAAAATAGTACCAATAACCGAGTTTCATCGAAATCGGTCCACAAACAAAAAAGTTGGCCGCCATCTTGGATTTTTTATACTTTTAAAATTGCGTTGCTGTTTTCTTGTCAAAATAGTACCAAAAACCGAGTTTCATCCAAATCGGCCCTCAAACAAAATAGTTGGCCGCCATATTGGATTCATGTGATTAACCTCGAAAAATAAAAAATATCATTTTTGGAGTTATACAAATATAGGTTACGGCGAGTTGCGATCTGTAAAACTTGGGTTAAAGTATCTATAATTTCATAATAAATAACTATATCACAACGGCAAACGGTACCTAACCTTTTTCGTAATTTAAATGTACTACGGGCTACTGTACTACAACCTCCGAACGTCGGCGTCGCCGCGATCACGTCCAGACTAGCGCCGTACCGTTCCTCCGTTCCGTTTTTCCTTTGAACGGGGCGAAAAAACCGACTCGCGATGGATCGGAGCGTACCTGTCGGCGATCGAGACGGCGTACCTCCGCACCGTTCCGAACATGCGTCCAGACTAGCGTTCTTTGTTCGCGACGCTCAAGAGCGAGAGATACAGGTACGGGCAAAAGAGCGAGAGATTCGAGGTGGATCGGGGCGTACCTGTTCGGCGAACGGAACGGCGTACCTCCGCACCGTTCCGAACATACGTCCAGACTAGCGTTCTTTGATCGCGACGCCGATCGGAACGGAGGTACGGTACGGGCAAAAGAACATATCTGGACGCACCTTAATATAGAAGGTACTTACACTAAAAATAAAAAAATAAAAAAATGTTTTAAAAAACAAAAAACCGACTTCAAAAACCTGCCTCTAAAAAGCAAGAAATAATATTCGAATCATTAGATACGCATTATCATTGTTATAATAACAACACGTCTATTGAAGTCGGGTGGGGCTTTTAGAATAAAAAAAGGTAGTTGTACTCCAGCCCCACCCGACTTCAATAGACGTGTTGTTATTATAACAATGATAATGCGTATCTAATGATTCGAATATTATTTCTTGCTTTTTAGAGGCAGGTTTTTGAAGTCGGTTTTGTCATATGTGGGTGTTTGGTAATAAGTAAGTCTAACTAGAAGTACGAGGACTACATAGTTACAAAGGAGGTACTTGATATCTTCTTTTAAAATCAGGTACATACATATATGTTGAAAATATTTTGATATTTTCGTTATAAATTTTTGTATGAAACAGCTGATTTTTTTTCGCGATTTCACGGTTGGTCCCATAGTAAAAGTTGTTCAGTTTGATGGTCCCTATCTACCATATTCGGCTTTATAAGGCTATTAGTATTGTATTGTATTAAGTTACTTAATTTAATAGAAAAAATACTAGAAAAAATAGAATTACCCGTAGCAGCAATCCCGTCTGAGCAGCTACAGGTGAATCGTTTTTTTTTTGTATTTTTTCTATTAAATTAAATATCCAATAAAAAAATTAAATTAAATAAAATATTTTCAACATACTTATGTACCTGAATTTAAAAGAAGATATCAAGTACCTCCTATGTAACTATGTAGTCCTGGTACTTCTAGTTGACTTTATTTTATTATTTTCAATATATTTCAACATCAGATAATATAGTCACCTATTATAGGTAACTACACAACCTACAATTAAAAATGTGATCTTTGTTTTAGCTTCGTTACACGAGGCGATTCATATGGTATCGCAAATTTCTATGGAACTAAATTTTTTTAGTTAATTTTGCGTTTTTGATTTCCTGACATTTTTGCCCGTAAATGTACAATTTTGGCTATTTTGAGAATCTGTTATTATAAGAATCTCATATTATGCGAATCGGCTATTTTGCGTTTCTAATATTATGCGCCTAAAGGCAAAATTTCTAGGTAGGTATTACACTAGATTCTCGACTGCAATGGGATCCATATATTGAAGTCTTGTCAAGTAGACTTAGTTCAGCAGCATTCGCTGTTAAGAAAATAAGGCTTTTAACTGATATTGAAACGGCAAGGTTAGTATATTATAGTTATTTTCACAGTGTAATGTTAAGTGTGTAATGTTAAGTGACGATAAGGCCGAAGGTAGAAGCGCACTACACCCGGAACTCTCATCATTGAGGATTTGGTTATCTTTACCTATAACTGCCGGAACAACAATTTCCAAGATAATGTTGTTTTCAGCTGGCAGTGCGCGTGCGTTACCACGAGCAGCTGTCGCCCGTGTGCCTGCCGCCCGCGAGCCGCGCGCTGCCCCCCGGCACGCTGTGCACCGTCATCGGGTGGGGCAAGCGCGACGACAAGGACAGTCAGTATCGCAGTAAATGCCCGCCCATATTACCTGTAAACGTTGTGTGGAAGACTAACGGGCTGGCAACGTGAAGGAGCGATCGAAACCCTGATTCATTGAGTGTGATGTCAATTAAGCGATGTGCGGTGGCTGTTTTTACTGCACAATGGATATAGATTTCGCAAGCCGCTCCACTCCGATCGGCTCCTTCCCTTCCCGCGTGTAGGCCGTGATTCTCTTCAATAGTTGCATCTTGAAGTTTCATCTAATTAATACGAGTCATTTTAATGGTGTAGGTATGCCTGCCTACCAGGAGATCCCCGCTGACTGGAGTACAGAACGTAGCGATAGTTGCTTATCCGCCGCAAACGCAGGCTCAAAGCGTTTAGACACCTTATAGAGCTCATATCTCTTAAAGTAGCCTAGTACACAATATAATAGTAGTAGTATATTCTTCTGATGACTAATGGGAACTGTTAGAAACTGCTTAAAGGTATCTTTAGAACCTTAAGCAGTTTCTAACAGTTTCCATTAGTAATAAAATAAGGTTGGACTCAAGATTAATGGCTTCTCCTCTGTAACAGTGTCCGAGTACGAGCCGGCAGTGAACGAAGTAGAAGTACCGGTTCTGAACCGGGACCTGTGCAACCAGTGGCTGGAGCACCGCGACCTCAACGTCACCGAGGGCATGATCTGCGCCGGCTACCCCGAGGGCGGCAAGGACGCTTGCCAGGTACTGTCTTTTTTTATTTAATTTTTTATTTATTTTTTATAGAAGGGGGAATGCTTTTACGCATCCCGGAGGTATGTGGGACTCGCCGGGGCTCTTGCCAGGTACTGTCTTCTAAATCATAGGTCCTCAAACTCCCCAACTATGAAATCAGCGTTTTGTATGGAGAATTTTAAAGACATTTTCCATACTATTTTCTTAGTTCATTGAACGCTAATGTTTTAAAACTTTTATGCGCGAATGTTTAAAACACTAAAATAACATATGCCACTTATGACCGGTATGCATTTTGATTAGTGTTTAGTGCGAGTGGCTCGTTTAGTGTTTAGCAAAAAACAATTACTTAACACTAATCAGAGACTGTCCGAACGTGTTTTTTGCTAAACACTAAACACTTAACGAGCCACTCGCACTAAACACTAATCAAAATGTAGTATACCGGCCATTAGGTTAAGCGAAAAAAAGGTTTTGCTAAGTTAAAACAAAGTGGTCATTTCTGCTGCTCAAGGTTTTTTATGTTTTTAAAAGAATAATATGGATTTTTTTACTATTGATAGTTGTAAGTAAGTATATGATGGTCATTATTCGATATTTATCAACTAGCCTCCGCCCGCGACTTCGTCCGCGTGGACATTCGAGAAAATCCAGACCTAGGGATCCTTTAAACCAGGGTAAAAAGTATTCTATGTTTTAATTTCATCAAAATCCGATCAGCTGTTTTTACGTCATTAGGCGGGTCGACTCCAAGCGTGTTGCCTCGCGAGGCAAGCCGTTTGCCGCATGCTTGGCTCCGCGGCGACACGAAAAAAATCCGGTGGGGTAATTTTCAGGGTACTTAGGTACATATACATTTTCCTTGTCACTATTTAAGTAGGTTCCTACTTAATTAAGAAGTCTGTCAAATTTTCCACCGTCATCCATAAACATTAATTTGTCAATCAAGTATCTCACTGATCCGCCGTCTGTTCCGAGTAGGGGTTCCGTGCAAATATTTGCGATACCTTCGGATCCAATCCAACAATTTGAAGCTCGCACTATTAAATCGGCAACAAACTCGAAGCTAAGCCCAACATTCATTAATCGTGTATTGATCCAATTTAATGCCGTTAGGGCCAGGCCACAATCAGTAGATCGGGTAAACAAAATGCCTGCTCCTTGAATTTATTACTAAAAAGCATTGAGTAAAGATCTACTTAAAAGTTAATTAACTCCTAACTTGAACACGTTATTAACAAACCAAGGATGTTTTTGAGCTATCTGAAGAAATGCCAGTCATTCAAACGAGTACCTACGTAGGTACCTACCTAATAATTTTATTCAAAACAGCCGTTTTAATTACAACTTATTAGAGTAAATCTTTGATATATATTTTTTCTAAACAAGTCAACCACACTATTATGTAATCCATTTTCAGACCAATTTAAAAAATACTAATATTTTTCTATAGGACGTGTAAATGAACGGGCAGAGTGAAGAGTTATTGATGACTCAATTTTATTGTTATATGGTCGCAGGGTGATTCAGGCGGTCCGCTTCTATGCAAGGACCCCGACGAGCCGTCCCGGTGGTACGTGGGCGGCATCGTGTCGTGGGGCATCAAGTGCGCGCACCCGCGGCTGCCCGGCGTCTACGCGTACGTGCCCAAGTACATCCCCTGGATCCAGCGCCAGATCGAGCTCTACAACGACGACTCCGCCCGCTCCGAGGACATCTGAGGAGGAGGACTGCCCAGCGCCGCCAAGCGACACTCCGGCAACGACTTCAGTGTTTCTTTCAGGTTCGGGAGGCTTTCCCCTCCCGGAGTAGGCCTTGTGCCCCACCGGAGAAAAATGTGTAAGTAGGCGGGAAAACGGACAGTCGCGTTGGGAGGGCTCACTCCGCTCCCCCGAAGCTCTCGATTGCCTGGAGAATTTTGTCTGAAAGAAACACTGAACGACTTCTAGCCAGAACATACCCGCCAAATATACGAGGCGTCCCGAGCATTCTTATTATAAATTCTAATAAAGGCAGTCTTCAGTCCATCGACTGGGACTTCACCTACGACAATAAATTCGACTATCGACAATAATGGCTAAATATTTTTACAAATCACTCGTCTATCGTACGTGTGAAGTAAAGAAGCTGTGATACTTTAAATTCTCTTTTACGATTCAATTGGTATTGTATAACGTATTTCTCGACGACACGGCTCTGCCCCACGCGTCACTCTCGGCTGTTTAACACGGGAGCTCTTTGATATTGTACATTTTAAAAAGGTAGGTGACGTAGGGTTCAAGCTTTAGCCTAAACTTTTAGGGTTTTTTATAACTGTCCTCGATTTTTCATTTCTATATTACGTGTTATACGTTTAGTGTGACGTTTAGAAGTTTATGTAGGTACCCATATTTGTTTGATGTTTGGTGTTAGTAGTTTTAGAGAGAAGTGCTTTTATAGATTAATAAAGTTTTCGTTTGGACGCAGAAAGTCATAGTGACGAATGAACTCGTCCAATAGAAAAACAATATTATGAAGTAGACGTAAGCGTAACTTCCTTGGAATGACAATACCTAGGTAATTAATGTAAATGGCTTCATAATTGACAATAAAGCTGATTGATTAGAAACTCAATGACAATACTATGTATTTGTGAATAAATGTTAGTATCATAGTCGTATTATAAACAAGAATTAATGTAATGTATGACAATAAACATTTTGGGCATAATGAAATCCATCAGCGACAGGTGACAATAAGTATTTAATTTTTAGACAATATTTATACGGAATTAAACATAGATTAAGCTTTGTTAAGTGTCTATACAATCGACGATGTGAACATGTTAGTTTCTATGGTTTTCTATGATAGCTATAGAAAAAAACCTTGAAAATAATGAAGAGTCAAAGAAATTAGTCAAATAGCTTTAATAGGATGTAAGAAATATTATGAAAGTTAGAATACAACATTTAGATACTATTTGTGTTGATAGTACCTATTATATTTATCTGTTGTTGCGTTTATAGACATTATAAGATCTAAATATCCGTTTTGTATGCTGATTTACCAAAGACGCGAACATAATCTGTATTAGTTTGCTATAAATTATAGCGAATGCTATGCTCAAACTTAAAAACATTTTATTTTTGTTAAGTGTTTATGTTACCGGCGGTTGTGTATTTTAGGTACTTATTATATACAATCCCTAGGTATGGTAAGTAATATACCTGGACCGTACCAGAAACGTCGTTTTGTAAAATTTACTATCAATAGAGGTCTAAAAAAAATATTCGTCGCGGCGCATCAATAAGTAGAAACTTCCGTTCTCTAACTACATTAAAATTACAACAACATTAACGTGAAACTTCCTTGCTGAAAGCTGATAAGTTTCTTGCGCCCGTTCTTCTTGTCAGTTAAAAGAGTCTGGAACGGGTGGTAGGAAAATATAGACGATTCAAAAGTACTTAATAATTAAGTTTATTTGAATACATAGCTTCGCATTTTTTGTGTTCCGCATGCGGAACGGTCGGCGTCCAAGGGTTAAAGCTATTTTTGACTTGACTTGCTCTCGTCTTTTACACATACCACATTACCGGCTGCTCATACGGTACGTATATACCTATGTCGTAGGATAATCGTATAAGCCGGATCTTTACAAAAATCCTAAGTCGATTGTAAAGAACCGGATAATTGTAATCTAAGACAGATTTTCGCAATCGTCCGAGAAATTTTTAGGATCGGTTATACTTAACCTCTAAATTGACTGCACTGATCGGGCCCAGCATTTGTATAATATCTATAGGTAATTCACTCACTCCACTCATCGTACATTAATGTCTCTTGATGGATTTGAGCACTCAGTTTTTTTTAAAATAAAAAACGTAAAAATAGATCATAACGCTGGAGAAATATTTGACAATAATCACAATAATAATAATGGACGCAGCAATGTTGCCGTTAGCCAATCAGCGCGCGCAAAGTGATGGTCATTGGCGATTTACCTAAGATACGCTGGATTTTTGTAAAGATCCTAAACATCACTCGGACGATTGCAAAAATCTGTCAGATTCTAATTATCCGGGATTTTACAATCATACTAGGATTTTTGTAAAAATCCTATTTGTACAATTATCCTACGACATATACAATATGTTTGGTTAGCGATGTCGGAGCTTTTGAAGGCAGATAATGTTATGATCAATTTCATCGACAAAACCCCCACATATTGGGGTCTATCCCCTCTCCTGTTGGAATGACGGGCATTTTAAATTTGACTTCTTTTTTTAGATGGCCCCGCCAAAAAATATTAATTACTCCGGATTTAAAAGTCCTACAGTTATAACAAAAATAATTTTCGAAAGCTAATAATATTAACTATTAAGTAGGTAAAATTTATATTTTTCGGCGGGGCCATCTAAAAAAAGAAGTCAAATTTAAAATGCCCGTCATTCCAACAGGAGAGGGGATAGACCCCAACATGTGGGGGGAGGAGTTTTGTCGATAAAATTGATCATATTATCTGCCTTTAAAAGCTCCGACATTGCTAACCAAACATACTTAAGTATTGTATAATACCTAGGTGTTAGTGCTGGATTAACCCTTAAACAAATTAAGCAATTGCTTAGGGCATCACGTCTAGGGGGCACCATAAATGGCACCGAACAAAAACGATTTTTTTTGTAAGAAATATATGTTTTTTTCCTTCCGGACCCACGGCACAACTACTATGCTCAACTGGTTAAGTCGTAGGGAAGTCAGAAACCACTCTGATTCCCCATAGCACTCTTGGTCCTACTGGACTAGGGCTTTATAAGTATCGATAATATTCAGTCAGAAGTACCAGGGCAGCATAACTTACGAGGTTTTATTTCAAATTCATTTATGTGACCATGTAAAACGACTTACTACAAGATTAGTGGATAAAACTGACAAGAAACCGCGCTGCACGGCAGTGTTTTGGCTATAGACAACAAGTAAGACAAGAGTAGGTACAAGATTAGTGGATGAAACTGGCTAAAAATCTGGAATTGAGTGCATCCTAGATAGGCATCTCCCCTTTCGTAGATGGTAGCCCTATATAGGGGGGCCTAGAGACGTGGATTGCTTAGGGCACCAAGTAGTCTTAATCCGGCACTGGTATAGTATTATGTGAATAAATATTTCATACATTAAGTACCTGAACGTTTTAGGTATTCTATTAAGTTACCTAGGTATTGTATACATGACCGGATTATACGCATTGCCGATAACATATACCTACAAGCCATCATTTAGATAAGTACATGAAAATATGGTTGTTGACTTCTTATGAGTCCTATCCTTAACTCGAGCTTTCTGATAGTGTTATAAATAGAGAAAAATATATGAGAGCAGTTATTTTATAATTAAAATTAATATAAATATTGACTAAACTCATGCGTTTGGATATTTTAAAAAAGGGTAGTAGGTAATTACTACTTTTATTATTATTTATTTCAGTTAGTGTAAAACACTGACTGACTACGAACATTTCAGATCAAAAATTAATTGATAAAATTTATGAAAAGTTAAAATAAAACCATTCCGAGCTATCACAAGCTCACATTTAGTCAAACTAGTGACTGATTCTTTGTAGGTAATAAAATACTCAATTGACTGGAAATGAGAATACAGACGTGCAGTAAAAAAACACAACTTTAACCTTCCTTCAATTTTAAAAGGTTCGGTGTTTTCTTTATACGTATTCGTGTTGAACGAACTTTGTGAAAAAACTGAAATGAGTGTTATGAAAAGTGAACAACTATTGTGCTATTCTCATTTCCGTCGAACCTCTTTCAAGTAGGTAGATAAGGTAAGGTACAATTTTAGAATAATATTACGTTAGTTCTAAACACGCTTTAGAGTTCTGTCTTGTTGAACTTCATCGACACTTCTTCTGACTGGCCTTTGACTACGTTTTTTGTTATTTCCCTGATTATACAATTTCTTTAAATTTTCGGTTCTAATTGAAATGGTTTAGAAAGATAAATAAATAGTCTTTCTATTAGAACAATAAGATGTGGCCAAGAGGGGAAAATATCACAATCAAAAAAAGCAAAGATGGATAAGAACTAAATAGGTTTGATAATTGTGTCAAAATATAATAATTATAATATTACAGCGAAAATTTGTATAAAATTTATAATAAGTACAACATTTTATGACAATAATACATTGAATTTATAGATTGTTTTTACGAAGTTAAATATTGATAAAGATGCATTTTATTACCTATAGTCCAGAAGCCCGCGACAGTATTGCCTACGCCATATGACATCACAACGGAATCCATGGCACACGGTCGGAAAAGTAGTGCTGAGCGAGGATCAGAAGATTATCGCAAATAAAATTGGCCGGATGCTTGAGAATTTTTTCCACTTCCGGTCAAAATTTTAAGATTATATTTACGTCATGTGACATCAGTAAGAGACCCTATTCATCATTTAGTTTTCTATCGTAGAGAGAGTAAACATAAGTCTGTCAGTTCTGAAATGGCCGGAATACCTTAAACGTAAAATTTTAGTTTTTTAGTTATTTCAGAACAGACAGACTTATATTTGCTCTCTCTACGATTGAAAACTAAATGATGACACGGGTCTCTTACTGATGTCACATGACGTAAATACAAGGTGTTTGGTAAAAGCCTTATAAAGCCGAATATGGTAGATAGGGACCATCAAATTGAACAACTTTTACTATGGGACCAACTCCGAAATCGCGAAAAAATAATCAGCTGTTCCATACATTTTGATATTTTCGTTATTATTTTTTGTATGAAACAGCTGATTTTTTTTTCGCGATTTCAGAGTTGGTCCCATAGTAGAAGTTGTTCAGTTTGATGGTCCCTATCTACCATATTCGGCTTTATAAGGCTTTTACCAAACACCTTGTATAATCTTAAAATTTTGACCGGAAGTGGAAGATTTTCTCAAGCTTCCGGCCAATTTTTTTTGCGATTATCTTCTGATCCTCGCTAAGCACAACTTTTCCGAACGTGTGCCATGCATTTCATCGTGATGTCATATGACGTAGGCAATACTGTCGCAGGCTCACGGTCTACTATATTATTTATTTTAAGAGTTTGAAAACCTTAGTCATCTCGAGTATTATAACTTGATGAGTCTATACATCCAATTATTTGAATAATATGACATATACCAATATATCTATTTTAACTTAGGTAGGAAGTCCAAAGGCTGATATTAAATGAAAGGAAAAACTTAAGCTTATAGATTCGACATGTGAAAACGGGACGGAGGAGTACCTATGCTTTTGAGAGATTTTATGATTTGTTTGTCATGCGATCGATCGGTTTATATGTGTTTATAACTAATGCTCACTTCTCATTTCCATACCTATCTTTCCTATAGTATTTGGTTGAGTAGATTCGCTTGCGAGACGTAGGCTCTGTAATATTCTTTACGACAATACCTAACGGTTTATAAATAACATAAAGAAATGCATTGGTATTTGGCTTTATATGGAACATGTGTAGTGGATCTATACATGTTCAATTCTTAATGTTTATACGTACATATTAGATGTACATGTTACGTGTATAACTACTCAGGATGTGTAACGAACATGTATGACATATTATATCGTATACTGTATTTGTAGATATACATTAAATTGCTGTTTGGGAAACTCTTAATAAGTAGATAATGTTTCGTGTTCAGAGCATATCTTCTTTGAGTCAGCGGGAATGACTCTTGCTCATAGAATAGGTGAGATTATAGATTATGTATGTATTTGTAAAGATGAAAACATACGACTAGCAGTGGCGAAGGGTCCATACAAGCCGATTCCAATCCGCTTACCTTTTAGAAGTCCCACCCCACCTATCCACTATGCAGATCATATCATTTTTTGTAAAACGGCTTACCTTCGCCATAATTTCATCCCTCGCCACTGACGTCTAGTATTATTGTAACTAGCAACAGTATTTTGATAAACACGAGATGAGATAATTCTAAACTTTATACAAAACATGATCTAAGTGAAGCTTGATGTTATAATTATAATGATTAATATTTTGCATAATTTTTCAATTGCTAACATTATTTTACACACAAATCCGTTCTACGTTAGAGGCAAAGGTTGTGTATTAAATAATAATAAGTGTACCTATGTTAGTATAACGTAGTGTAATCACTGCTTAGTGCTTGCGTTGTGCACTGGGACACTATTTTTGAATTCTTCGACTGGCGTCGAGTGACTTTTTCTACTAATTTTCGTTCGACATTTGACTCAATCTCAATCATTTGAGTCAAACGTCGAACGAAAAGATTTTACGTTCGCCAGTCGAGCGATTCGAAAATAGGGCTCCTGGCTCGTCACTGTTTGTTGTACCTAGCAGATTGCATACGTCCCTAGGGAATTATCTGCTCTCCTCAAATGTGCAAAATATCTTCAGATTGCATATCGATGTTCGAATTAAAATATTAAGTAGATAATTATACAACCTTAAAGATTTACAATAGACAATTTGACAATATTGAAAATATACTTACTACAAATTGTGGTCATCCTAACAGATAATGGCGTAAAAAACATATTCAACTATTATATGGACTAAATTAAGTCTATTAAGTGATTAATTTGACCTAGAAAAATGCAATAATTTTTGAATTCTTTTCTGTTGCTAAAACGCTCTATGATGACTGATGACGTCACATGCCTGTAAATAAATATGGCTTCAGGTTAGAGTATTTATTCTGTGCTTCAGGCGTTTGAGACGATCAAAGACTTAGGATCCGCGATTGATGGCTGTCAAAATGGCTAAGGATATTACAATGTTTACAGGTTTGTGACGTCAACAAGTCACGTGTCCAGCGCCATATCGTTTTTGGCGCGTTTTTTTATTTTATTTAACTTTAACATTGATTTTTTAATGAAATTCATTGATTTTTCCTGAAATATCAATGTGGTGCTCCTTATTAATTAAATAAGTTATTAATTAAATAAGGAATAATTTGAAATGGTTTTCCATAATTTGTCAAATAGCCTATTCCAACTCAGTAAACCTTCCTAAGTAAGTACATCAAAAGTAGCAAAAAAAACTAATTCATTTGTTTTTTTATTTGGTAAAACGTTAACATAAATTTTCAGCCATTGAAAATGAGGAACATTTCTAGGAAATTATCTACTCTCATCAAATGTGCAAAATATCTTCAGACCTAAATATTAGATAATTTACACCTTTCTCTAAAAAAAATAAAACAGGTTTTATTAATGTTATAAGAATTCTATTCACTACCCACATCAATAATAGCAAAAACTTCTTCAGTTATTTTCTTTGTTTTAATTTGATAAGACGTAAGGTCAATTTTCAGCCAACGAAAATGATGAAAAAATATCAATTAAATACCAAATTCAATTATTACATATCATATATACTTACACATAACTATCATTTCATACAGTATACCTATTATATTAATATAGTTACCTATAATGTAGGTAGATGTTATAAATTGAACAACTCAACAAAAAATACAATTATTTATATATATTTTTTTAAATGTTTTTCTCGTTACTTCTTTGATGCCAAAAATTTTAATTCATAGCGTCGTACTCACTGTGTATTTATCTAACGGTATATATTATATTAATTTATTAAAGTACTATTTATTTGAACATACTTAAACTCTTATAAAAATATACCTAAACAAACTTTAACTAATAGAAGGACTTTTCGAAAATGACAATAATAATGAAAAATATTCGACAATACCGTTAGGAGTTATAGGTACTTACTATGTTGAAATATTGAAATATTTGTATTTTTCCAACATATAGATTAATGATCTTTGTAGTTTAGCGAATCGTCATTAAGAGTTGTGGGTAGTTCGATAAACAATTCATTAAGCAACTTTTACATAATATACTTATCCATGATTTGAATAAAGTTGTTGTTACATTGATTAGTCTACATATCTTTATTTGTATTAACAAAGCTATTTTTATACTTCTGTAAAATAATTATACTGAACAAATAAATTGTTCATTCGTTTTCTTGAATGAAGGTAAGACAGTATAAGTAGTGAGCGTTTATCGAACTAACTCATTCAAGTGTATAATGTAGTAACACAATAGATACGCACAAACTAATTTCTATGCTAAAGCCAGTGCGCACGATAAGTGTCCATTGACAGGCGGTTGTCTATAAATTTTTCGAGTATTCGAATAAATTGTAATATTTGATATTGCCGATAAATCGATCAACTCCACTCTACCACTTATTCAGATTTCAGACAATTTTGTATTTTTCATAATTATTAATATCTTTCTTATGTCATACAAAACCGTGTCTGGAGAATAAGGCGTTAACTAAACCATAATATTCAATACCTACTTTCGAAAGGTATTCTTTACTGACAATCGCCTATCACCAACTTAAGAATACATTAATACCTAGATAATTTCAGTCGATTGCATGTCGAGTGAAAAAAAAGAATTGTTTACGATTCTTTATCAATTTCGAATGGTTTGCAGACAATGAGTTGATTGTAAATTGTAAAGTAGGTACTTATTAACTTTAGAATAGATTTTGTTTAAAGGAATTGCTGTCTGCTTATTTCAAGGTGGAAGTAAAGTTGTATTCTTTTCCATGTGATCGCAATCAATTTATTATAATTTCAATACATTCCCTCGTTATAAGTCCGAAATCATATTTTTCTAAAGAAATTTTCTATGTAGGTTTATCGCAGCAAACTATTGGATGCGCAAAATAATTTATAGATAAGTCGAGAAATCAATTAGGGAATTTAACAGCTACCTTATTTCCAATTACTAAAATATTGCATATGACATAAACCACTTAACAGACTAATGTCTATAAGGCCGACCGGTTAAATGAGTCCTCGCGTGCGGGGTACAGAGGCGCGAGGGGAGACGAGAACGGGGGTCGTGAGAGGTGCGGGCGGCAGGCGTTCGTCGCCCGTCGCCCGCATCGCCCCCGTTCTCCCCTCGCGCCTCTGTGCCCCGCAGGCGAGGACTCATTTAACCGGCATTATTAACTGTTTTCCAAGTACGATTGGTGGCGCTATCTATGCGTTACATTCCCTATAGAAAGATGGTAGTTTGACTTTGTGTTTTTGTAAATGTAAGTAGTGCATTCAATAGGTGGCGGCGCATTTTCTTAAGTGTCCATAAAATATGTGTTTGATGTTAGTTTCGTGTCGACAGAGAGCGGTGTGTGTCGCTTGTAACTTTCTATTCTGCAGCTTTCTGTTCCTCAAGCTTGGAAATAAATAATTCAGAAATATGCTGGTTTCATTTCATTATTATACAACGTGTTAAGTACCTACAAAAAATAATACAACCTCGGAAAATAAATTAGAAACCCTAAAATCCGCCACATTTTGAAAAAATATTTTTCGGGATAAAGTGGCAATCCTATACCTAAATTGTGTTTTGCTTTTGCCCATTAATGGAGTTTATTATCGAAAATAATAGTTTTTTGCGTCTAGAGTTGCCACTTTGCGGTTTTCCATACAAATCAATTACAACATTTTACGGGTTATTATGAAATATATAATAGAGGAATTCGTTGTTAATATTTTTTTATCAATTCCAGAAATCTATCAGCAGGGATTAAAATACCGTTAAAAAAATAACGATAAAAAATAACGTTAAAAATACAATTAAAACATTTTATCGGTAAATTTACCGGTAAAAATAACGTTAAAAATATTTTACCGGTAAAATTAGCGTTAAATGTAGCGCTAAACTTTACCGGTACAATATACCGGTAAAATTATCGCTAAAAAATAACGGTATTAATTGGAATAACGTTATTTGTATTAACAATGCTATTTTTAAAATAATGCTAATTTTAATATTGTAAAATAATTGTACTGAACAAATAAATTGTTCATTCCTTTTTATGAATGAATGTAAGACAGTATAAGTAGTGAGCGTTTATCGAACTAACTCATTTAAGTGTATAATGTAGTAACACAATAGATACGCACAAACTAATTTCTATATAAAGCCAGTGCGCACGATAAGTGTCCATTGACAGGCGGTTGTCTAAAAAATTTACATAAAGTTAATTTTAAAATTAACGCTAAAGAAAGTAAAAAATAGCGTTACATTTAAAAATAACGTTATCATTCCCTGTCTATCAGTAATTATGAAATAAATATACCTTTCCTGGCCGTGGCGATATTTATTTCTATATTTTTTTGTTTTTTTATAAAGGTTAAGAAATTGGTATGTAGAATTGAAAACACGTTTAAATGTTGCCTGAATATTTTACTAATGGATACAATTACATTATTCAACAATAGGTATAAATAACTAGGCATTAACCACTAACTAGTACAGACGTGGTTACCGATTGGATGGGGATTTACTCATTCGATGTAGACGGGCCAAAACGTGCTCAAACAACGTAAGAAATCAATCTAATATTGACTATTGTAATTAAAACACTACAAGCAAAAACAAATAATTTTAAACTATTTTGTATTTCAGAAAAGTCTTAAGTTATATAAATTGCTACAACCACGCCTTGGCCCATTATTTACAGTTGAGATTCTTAGCACTTCTAAATAGAGTCTATATTAGTTTAAAATGTTAAAATTAAGAGTTTAAAAACTTGATTTATTCGAGTGTTGGTCGTGATTGTCTTTAATTTAATGACAATCACCTTGTACATCACGTCTAATATGTATACAGTTTAGTACTTTGTCACTTTTCTATTTGTATTTGTCATTGATTTCTGTTCGAAAAAAGTAATGGCTTTAGAGTGACAAAGTTCTTAGCTGTATACATATTTATAGACGTGACTGCACTCGTGTTAGACCGATGCAAAATGTCTATCACAATAATTTCTTAATTGGTAACTATTTATTATCATTTATTTTAAAGAAATTAAATAACACAGCTGAACGAATATCCTTAATCAACTTTGAACTTTACAATCAACACGACAAGGTTTATAATCAAATTGAGAATATTTGTTCAATATTATAATAAGCATAATCTGTGACGTCACCCGCCGTACATCAATCTAGCTTTAGTAGGTACTTGTTTACATTTAAATATCTACCTATTATTTATGCTTCAACGCCCGAAACATGAGACACTCATAGGTTTTCTATTGTTTGCGGGCACTGAAGAATTAAAGAGATGACGTCACACATTTTGCACATCCTTATTTTTAAAAGACTTCAAAAAGGAGGAGGTCCTCAGTTCGCCGGAATCTTTTTTTTAATCGCACAGGTTATTTGATGCCTAATTCAAATACATCAAGTGCAGTAATGCAGTTAAATGTAACTGTCAAACTGTAAGTCCAAGACATTTTGCATCGATCGATTCTACAATGCGGTAACTCGGAAGCCGCGCCGGACCACACAGAATGCACGTTCAGTCTTCAAAATACCCACTAAATTGACTAACTCCAATAATATTTTATATATAAACTCTTCGCTCCCCTGTTCAAGGCAATTGTAAATTGACTACATGTTACTTTTAGGACTTCATAGCTCAAAAAAATGATTCTAGTAATACTCCTGTAAATGTGTCATTTCTATTCTAAAGGTAGAGCAGTTATACCGATTCAATACTATAGTTTTCATCAGCTCCCTGATTACGTTACTCTGTTGCTAACAATTCTCGTATAAAATCGGTTGAAATCATTTGAAGTTAATGGACAGTTTCATTTATTAGAAAAGTGGAACAGTGGTCAGGTACTATGTATGTACTTCCATCCAGTTTTCGAGGTCGCAAATTTAATGTATGATTAACAGGCCTCAAGGTAACCTGACGCACAAGAAATCAAATCTTCTTGAATTATTTACAGGCAAAATTGCCTACCTGACTACTGTATTAAAGAGCTATTATACCACTTTAGTTTTTACCCGAAATGTCAAACACTTCCACGGCTATACTTGTCACATAATTTTGATTCGCTCGAAGCAGAGGCAAAGCGTTAGTTTAAATATAAAATATTATTAGACATTACACTAATCAGAGCACGTTTGCTTCTCCTAAGGAATTTATTGAACTCACTTAACGTTCCGCTAATATAAAAAACTTTTAAATCAGTTTTTGTGGAGAAAGACATTCACAACTCACAACATAAAATTAAGTAAAATATCAGTAAATTCAATATAAAATTAATGAACACAATTAACTAAAAATACGAAAATAATCTATATTCTATATGATAGTATATTCATGTGCGAACTAAGGTTTGCCTTCGATCATCTATATATAATATATGATCGAAGCTTGCTTGTACGTAAAATAAAGATCATATAAAGGGTGTTACAGAAAGAACGTGCTAATATAAAATCGATTTATAATGCTTAGCCAGTGAAAAAAAAAGACACTAGGTCTGCGCAAGTAGGTAGGTACCATAGGCAACGGCGTCGCTTAACCACTGCTAAGGTTAAAATCGCTTGCACGCCGCGCCGTCACTACATACGTTTAATTCGTGCAAGGGCGATACGCGCGCACGCGAATTTTGTTGCTAACTGGTTAAGCGTCGCTGTTGCCCATAGTACGTACGTACGCAGAACTTGGCTAAACTGATTATAGCTATACATATCTTTTTTTATCCTTTCCGTTTCAACAGCTATAGATACAATTACGAACTAACATTATAACCAAATTAAGAAATTTTTATTATTTATTCAATAGTTTTTAATCATATATTTTTTCGGCCGCGTAAAATAAAATTACTTTAACAAAATAAATATCCAACGTGTTATGAAATTGACAATACATAAGGCAAATATTTATTTTCGTATAATTTGACGTTTGGTGACTGTACAGTATTGGATAAATAAATCGGTGGGCTATTGATATGTGTAATATAAATACAAAAGTTGAAAGTTAAAAATATTTTCCTATAAAATTGATTTTTCTAAGAGTAGAGCTTCCACAAAATTTAGCTACATATCAACAATAACTTCATAAGTTTAATTATTCATATAAAACTAAGAACTAAACTCTACCATATAATTTACACTTACACTTCCATATAATTGAGGAAATCATGTGTATAAAATGAATTCCTTCTTATATATGTACCAACTAAAATTATTATACAACTACGTTTTATATAATTTCGAATAATAATACTACATTATATTTATTAAGCCATTTTTTATCGGGCAGATCGGGTCGAGATAAAATATGAAAGGTATGTCAACAAACCGATATATAACACAATATTTAGCGTTTTCAACATATTATAATATATGATACATATATTTTTACTTAAAGTTAATGATATGACGCAAGCGCAAATAGTATGCATATAATTTTACGAAGAAAAATACTTTTAAAATGTCAATATGCATGCATATACAGTAGTGAACGGATAATTAGAAACACCAGTCGATTTTCATATATTGGTTCTCAACCAAGGATTTTTCTGATGGCTATCCAAGGAGTGAATGGAGGAGATCCAGATCGCTATACACAACCAACTGATCTGATCAGCATTCTAAAAGCTGAAAGAATCAGAGTTCTCAGGATCAGGATTTTCATACATTTAAAGCTATTTTCGCAGTTTTTTTATCATATCCAAATAGCTCTTAGAATGTTGATCAGATCAGTTTTGTGTGTATGGCGATCTGGATCGTATCCATTCATTCCTTAGATAGCTATCAGATCACAGCTAGATCAATCCCTGGCGGAGAAACAAGACTTCAAAGTTACCTCGTTTGTATTAAAATGACAGGTTTTTCAAATAATCCGTCCACAACTTTACCTATACAGCTTTTTCAATAAAATAATCTTTGCATAGCCTCTTTGCATAAATTATCAGTCAGTGAGAGTTAATAGATGAGTATATTTCTTTGGTTTTGTAAAGTTTTGCTTTGAGTTTTAGGGTGACCTCATTTAATGACACTAAATCGAAACAAAAAGTATGAATAGTCCATACACCAAACTATAATATTATTTATGACTGAATACAATTTCTCACACCCAACTAACACGCATTATAAAAGCTCCACACCCCTAAAATATACAAAACGTGAGCATCCACTTGTATTTAAATGTAAGTAATAATAATTGCACAAGTATCTATACTAGTCGAGTACCGGCACATCTCTCGAACTAAACGAGTTCTAAGACAGATAATACTTTTATGTTAAGACTAATATTAGTTATTTGTCAATATTTTTTTTTGTAGAACCACACTTTTGTTACTCAAAGGCGCATGCATGAGTGATTAAGCACGAATACTAAATCATTTGGCTATCTGGAAAATGATAAATCCGTACCCCATGAACGAGTTCAGCAAATTATACAGGGTTAGTTTTAAAACACCAACAACCTCGCAGGAGTAGATTTCTAACATCATAAACAACAACATTTTGTTCTACGATTTTTCCGAAAACAGACAAAAAAAATACTTTACTCACTTATGCTCTGAAATGTTATCATTCCATTTTAAAAAAGAATGCGGGGCGTTCAACATTTCCGTGGGGATCTGGTTCATCATATTCTAAATTTGAAATTCAGTGCATAATGAAATTTAATACTTACTTCCCGCACGTGTTCCAAATTCAAATCGGTAGAACTTATCAGCTAGCATTGTTTTTAAGAAACTTTATGGTTGCATGACCGGTCAGTAAACATGGCCACGCGAACCAATTTAAATATCACATTTTTACAAAGCAAATTGTATTTCCTCGCATTTCGTGAGTAAAGTATTATACAAACCTCGTACTGGAAGCTACTTGCATTGCCTCGAATGATTAAAGCCCTCGCCTGCGGCTCGGGCTTCAAACCATCCTCGACAATGCAATGGCTAGCTTCCCGTTTTTGGATGTAATGTACTATTACTCACTTATGCTCTGAAATGTTATCATTCCATTTGAAAAAAGAATGCGGGGCGTTCAACATTTCCGTGGGGGTCTGGTTCATCACATTCTAAATTTGAAATTCAGTGCAGAAATGAAATTCAATACTTACTTCCCGCACTCAGTGCGGGAAGTAAGTGTTCCAAATTCAAATCGGTAGAACATATCAGCTAGCATTCTTTTTATGAAACTTTATGGTTGCATGACTGGTCAGTAAACATGGCCACGCGCACCAATTTAATATCAAAGAAAATTGTATTTCCTCGCATTTCGTGAGTAAAGTATTATACAAACCTTGTACTGGAAGCTACTTGCATTGCCTCGAATGATTAAAGCCCTCGCCTGCGGCTCGGGCTTCAAACCATCCTCGACAATGCAATGGCTAGCTTCCCGTTTTTGGATGTAATGTACTATTACTCACTTATGCTCTGAAATGTTATCATTCCATTTGAAAAAAGAATGCGGGGCGTTCAACATTTCCGTGGGGGTCTGGTTCATCACATTCTAAATTTGAAATTCAGTGCAGAAATGAAATTCAATACTTACTTCCCGCACTCAGTGCGGGAAGTAAGTGTTCCAAATTCAAATCGGTAGAACATATCAGCTAGCATTCTTTTTATGAAACTTTATGGTTGCATGACTGGTCAGTAAACATGGCCACGCGCACCAATTTAATATCAAAGAAAATTGTATTTCCTCGCATTTCGTGAGTAAAGTATTATACAAACCTTGTACTGGAAGCTACTTGCATTGCCTCGAATGATTAAAGCCCTCGCCTGCGGCTCGGGCTTCAAACCATCCTCGACAATGCAATCGCTAGCTTCCCGTTCTCAGATGTAATGTATTATTTCATACATTTGTTCGGACTTTTGTATGGAAATTAGTTTTTTTTGCTGTTTTCAGAAAAGTTGTAGAACAAAATGTTATTGTTTATGATGCTAGTAATCTACTCCTACGAGGTTCTTGGTGTTTTACAAATAACCTTGTATATTGCTAACGAAAACTATCGCTCCCTTTACCGACACGAGCAGCATATGGGATAGTTTTCGACATTCGTAAACATTAAACTTTTAGATTTAATGCATTCACAATGATATTTTAATATTAAGTATTTATTATTTGTAAACTTGTTTAAATAATACAGTTGAGAAAGTACAACATCCTGAAGAAATGTGAATTGCTGTTGTTATACGGTGTATTTGACAGACCTGTATTAAATGTTATTCGTACATAATTACTCGCTCATGTGCATTATGAGTACACACATCTAGACAGACGACTCCATCCTTTACAAATGAGATTAAAAGAGCATAGGAAAGAGTTGAAATTTAAAATCCAAGCAAACTGTTAAGTACTAGAACCAAACCTTACAATAGATACATAGAAACTGTTTCTTTACTTATAATATTAGGATAGAATGAATAAAGTTAAATTGCGGTATGTAAGAAGACAATTATAAGAATAGGGGATTTAGTAATACCCATTAAAATGACTCAGTAGAGACATGTAAGGGAAGACAAGAAGTCATTTCATTTACGGTCGATAGAAAATGACCTTTATAACAATATAGTTAAGATTCAAAAATAGATCTGTAGAAGGAACAACAGGGGAGAACGCTAAGTTAAAATCTAAAGTCTTTCAACATTCGCTGTTTTGTTTATCAAACAATAGGCCTTAGAGATACAATTTCACATGAGATTTTTTTAATACATAAAATAACGTTACTTTTCAAACAATTTTGAAACGTCGCAAAGTATATTAAAACTATAAATATTTGCTAAAATTACCAATTGACATTCATTGAGGACTACCAGTCCATCAAATATTTTTTTGAGTCCGTGTTACGTTTCACATAAATATTTTATAGAATTATCAATTCATAAAGCTTAAACATAATTAATTTTAGGAACCGGACATTTCTAATGTAAATTAACAGTTGCAATGAATCACACGTTACACAAATTGACGCCTTTTGTCAACTGCTGGCATCGCCTCAAATTCAGTTTTATAATCGACTTGTATACTATACCTACATACGACTTGTATAATACAAGTTGTTATTCATTTCAGTCCTAAAACCAAATAGTTTATCCCAGTAAAAAAATGACGAACTATAATTTTATCAACATTTGTTTATAAATATTTTTACTTTAGGCTCAGTTCAATTTGGCCTTCCATTAAAAAACTATTGACATGTCGACTTATAAAGCCTCCGTATGTTACTGAATTTTGTTATAGGATCATTAGCAGGAAGAAAACAGAAAGAACACACAACTTTGTCTAATCTACAGACAAGAATAACAATATTTCGAGGCTGATTTTCCGTAAAAACTCTAAAAACGTCTGCTTCATTTTCGGCAAACGTTATCAAACCCGATACAAGCCGCGGCACGTAAGTTGAGCGGTGAAGTGAAAAAGATGTTTGCAGTAGCCCCGCGCCACGTTTCTTGCCGGTTTTGACGCAGATCGTCATTTTCGCAAATGGCCATCGCGAAAAATTTGGTCAATTTTGCAGAATGTCATTTTCGCAGCTAGTCACTTTCGCAGAATGTCATTTTCGCAAAAGGTCACTTTCGCAGAACGTATTTTTCGCAAAATGTCATTCACAATTTTTTCTGAAACTCACAATTTTGAGTAAAAAAAAAATTGTGAATGACATCTGCGAAACTGACGTTTAGCGAGTGAGCAGTTGCAAAAATGACATTCTGCGAAAGTGATCATTGGCAAAAATGTCATTCTGCGAAAGTGACCAAATTTTTCAATTGCGAAAATGACGATTTGCGTCAAAATCCTCCCGCCATCTCATTGGCGGGAGGAAAAATGGCCCTTAAAATTACTTCTGCATACAAAATGGCAGCGCTAAAGTTACATGTCGAGGCTTGTAAACAGAAGTATTAAGGCTACGTGCCTGTGTGGAGGACGCATGAAGTCCTTACGTATGTTTGGTAGCGTCGGTCCTTGCTGTCCTTGGCGGCTAGTGGTGCTGCACGGAGGCGAGGAAGGCGGGGTCCACGGAGGCCACCTTGGCGGTGAGGAACGCGTGCATGCAGAACAGCAGCGCCTGCAGGATCTGGCGGCGTGGTGGCGGCTAGTGGTGCTGCACGGAGGCGAGGAAGGCGGGGTCCACGGAGGCCACCTTGGCGGTGAGGAACGCGTGCATGCAGACCAGCAGCGCCTGCAGGATCTGGCGGCGTGGTGGCGGCTAGTGGTGCTGCACGGAGGCGAGGAAGGCGGGGTCCACGGAGGCCACCTTGGCGGTGAGGAACGCGTGCATGCAGAACAGCAGCGCCTGCAGGATCTGGCGGCGTGGTGGCGGCTAGTGGTGCTGCACGGAGGCGAGGAAGGCGGGGTCCACGGAGGCCACCTTGGCGGTGAGGAACGCGTGCATGCAGACCAGCAGCGCCTGCAGGATCTGGCGGCGTGGTGGCGGCTAGTGGTGCTGCACGGAGGCGAGGAAGGCGGGGTCCACGGAGGCCACCTTGGCGGTGAGGAACGCGTGCATGCAGACCAGCAGCGCCTGCAGGATCTGGCGGCGTGGTGGCGGCTAGTGGTGCTGCACGGAGGCGAGGAAGGCGGGGTCCACGGAGGCCACCTTGGCGGTGAGGAACGCGTGCATGCAGAACAGCAGCGCCTGCAGGATCTGGCGGCGTGGTGGCGGCTAGTGGTGCTGCACGGAGGCGAGGAAGGCGGGGTCCACGGAGGCCACCTTGGCGGTGAGGAACGCGTGCATGCAGACCAGCAGCGCCTGCAGGATCTGGCGGCGTGGTGGCGGCTAGTGGTGCTGCACGGAGGCGAGGAAGGCGGGGTCCACGGAGGCCACCTTGGCGGTGAGGAACGCGTGCATGCTGACCAGCAGCGCCTGCAGGATCTGGCGGCGTGGTGGCGGCTAGTGGTGCTGCACGGAGGCGAGGAAGGCGGGGTCCACGGAGGCCACCTTGGCGGTGAGGAACGCGTGCATGCTGACCAGCAGCGCCTGCAGGATCTGGCGGCGTGGTGGCGGCTAGTGGTGCTGCACGGAGGCGAGGAAGGCGGGGTCCACGGAGGCCACCTTGGCGGTGAGGAACGCGTGCATGCTGACCAGCAGCGCCTGCAGGATCTGGCGGCGTGGTGGCGGCTAGTGGTGCTGCACGGAGGCGAGGAAGGCGGGGTCCACGGAGGCCACCTTGGCGGTGAGGAACGCGTGCATGCAGAACAGCAGCGACTGCAGGATCTGGCACTCCAGCTCCTGTCCCCACCGAATACTTATTTAAAATGACAGGAATTTAACGCGTACAAACTACGATAGGTATTTTCCAGGGTTGGAAAAAATCACGACTTTTTGCAAAAAATAAAATATATAAATATAAGAGAGAGAAAGAGCAATTTGATTTAATCAATGATTTTTATTCAAAAAATCACTCGATTTAAATCGTGATTTAAATCAAAGTGATTTAATCATGCCAACCCTGGTATTTTCATGCCTCCCTATTTTCCCTAATTGCATCGGCCGTGGTCCCGGGCTAACTGACTGACTGACAGTCGACCCGAGGCCACGGCCGATGCAACTCGGTCGAAACGACGGGAAAATAGATAGGTGTGAAAATGCCTATCGTAGTTTGTACGCGTTTAATTCCTGACAATGTAAGTAAAATGCATGTAAGTAAGTAAGCAATTGTGTGCAATGTAAGTAAGTACAATGCAACGCGAAAGTTTAAAAGTGTATACCACCAAATACTGGCTCATTTTAAACTTACCATCCCAGTTTCAAGGATGTGTCCAGTCCATGAAACTGGTCAACTTTCTCCAAGAAACATGTGAATTTCGCCACAATATTTTGGTCATCCCATACTAAATTTATCACGATCGATATCTCTCTGATTTGTATTGATAGTCGATTTTTTTATATATTTGGCCCTGTATTCCTTAGAGAATGTTAATCAGTTTCATGGACTGAACACACCCTTGAAAGAATCATGCTGGATTCTGGGCCATGATGCGCATTAACCATACATATCTCATTGACTTTGACTTTGAAATGTCATATAATAGGAAAATGTCAAACAATTATAACTTTAAACAGCTCATTGAGATTAGGATTTCTCTTTTCTCCCGCATTATATTTTAATGACATTCTTCCCACGCAATTAGTATAAAATTACTATAGTATATTGGTAATTTCATCAAAGCGCATCATGGCCTAGCTTGTATAGAAAAATCGGCATAATCCTTTGGATGGTAAGTTTAGAATGACCCATTAAAAACATGAAACTCATAACTTATGCTTATTTTTAGCAATTATTTTTGACCGTATTTACCGTCCGATTCTTTAAAACTGTTAAGATGCCGACACGTTTGTCTAACGTACGTGTTAACACTACGTATTTTATACAGGGGAAAAAGACCCTCGACAAAGCCGAGGACTACGTACGTAGGTATTCTGCCCATCATCTTTTATCTAGGTAACTTTGAAGCTTTGGTTCTCCGCCAAGGATTGACCTAGATGTTATCTGATGATGGCTATCCAGGAACTGAACACAGTATATGGCGATCTGAATCTCTTCCATTATCAGTTTTGAGTTTCAGGATTTCTATACATTTTATGCTAATTTCGCGATATTTTTAAACATATCCTTATATCTTTTAGAATGCTGATCAGCCCCCCTACTCAAATGGCCAACTTTCTATTCGTTTGAACGCTACGCTTACTTTTAAAGTTTAAATATGAGCAACAGACGATTAAATCACATGTCGAAATCTTATGAAAATCACAGACTTCGATGTATTGTATGGAATTGACAATTTTACAGCACGTAAATTTACAGTTTACTGCTTATTTTAAAGCTTTAATAGTAAGCGTAGCGTTCAAAAGAATAGAAAGTTGGTCATTTGAGTAGGGGCCCAGATCAGTTGGGTGTGTATAGCGATGGATCTCCTCCATTCACTTCCTGGATGGCCATCACCAGATCACAGCTAGGTCAATCCCTGGCGGAAAACCAAGGCTTCAATGTATGAAAGGTCTTTTGTATAAAAATAGCCTGGTGTCTATAATAGACAATTTGACAACATTGAAAATATACTACAAATTGTGGTCATCCTAACAGATAATGGTGTAAAAAAACATATTCGACTGGATTAAATTAAGTCATACACATATGGATTAAATTAAGTCTATTAATTGATTAATTTCACCTAGAAAAATGCAATAATTTTTGATTTTTTTTCTGTGGCAAAAGCTTAGAGTAAGCTGACTGATGACGTCACATGCCTGTAAATAAATATGGCTTCAGGCGTTTGACACGACCATATACTTAGGATCCGCGATTGATGGCTGTCAAATGGCTAAGGATATTACAATAGCCTAGTTCCAAATCACGCCAACAGCACTGTTAGCGTATAATCCATTAAATTAAGTAGGTACACAAATACCCTATTTGTGTAATATTTTGTGACTACCTATTTAATTTGGTCGGATTCGCGCTAACAGTGCTGTGAGCGTGATTCGGAACGCGGCCAATGTTTACAGGCTTGTGACGTCAACAAGTCACGTGTCCAGCGCCATAGCGTTTTTGGCGCGGTTTTAAAATTTTGAACTTTAACATTGATTTCTTAATTAAATATATTGATTTTTCCTGAAATATCAATGTAGTGCGCTTATTACGTAATAAGGAATAATTTAAAATGGTTTTACAAAATTAGTCAAATAGTCTATTAAGTGACCGCCACTGTAAGTCATGTACCGATGTTCTTTATGTCGAGTGTAAACTTAAACTACCTTTTACCTTAGTTTCGATGACTTTAGTCTCCGCATCTTGGAAGTGGAGTTTTAGCTTGGACTTGCCGTCGTCGCTTGAGCCACGCAGCTGAGAAAATCTGTGACAAAAAACGGAATAATTTTAAATAACTTACATTTATATCTAAGCTTATTTTACAAAAAAAAACTGTTTTTCAGAACCAATAATAAAATCCCAATTATTTAAATACTTATATACAATGTTTATGTATAATAATTGTCAGCTTATTCCGTTTATCCACCCTGAAACAGCCACCCTAAGGTGGATACTCGCAAACGCGTGTCCACCCCATCATACTATCAACTACGACGACAGGATGGATAGATAAACACGCGTTTTCCGGATAAACGTAAGCCTAATTGTCGACGGCTGCACCGAATAAACGTGCAAGTGAAAAAATAAAAAGTCAACTTTACAGGAGAAAATGAAAAAGGAATTTTTTAAATATCTCAAAGCAGTTAAAAAATATTGATATACATTGCTTAGCAAAGTCAAAGAAAAAAAAATTATGCCCAACTTCGAGAAAGAGATCTCTCGTCGAATCCAACTCTGATGGGCAGCATTCGGGAAGCTTCGAAAAATCTTCGCGTCCAACTTCAGTGTCTCTAGACGAAAGTCTATGACCAGTGTGTGTTGCCAAAGATGACTTACGGAACTGACTGACTGACACTGATTTAGTGAAACATGGTCGCTAACTATGGGTCTCATAAGAAGGCTCAAGGTCTTCCAGCGTTCAATGGAGAGAGCCATGCTCGGCGTTTCCCTGCGTGATCGAATAAGAAATGAGGAGAGCCGTAGGAGAACTAAAGTAACCGACATCGCTCGGAGGATCGCTCAGCTGAAGTGGCAGGGCGGGACACATAGCGAGAAGAACCGATGGCCGTTGGGGCGGAAAGGTTTTGGAATGGCTCGCGCGCACCGGACGACGCTCCGTGGGTAGGCCCCTGACAAGGTGGACCAACGATCTGGTGAAGGGTGAAGGTCGTGGTGCGCCGCTGGATGCGGGCAGCGCAGGACCGATCGTCGTGGAGATCCTTGGGGGAGGCCTATAGCCAGCAGTGGGTGTCGTGCGGCTGATATGATGATGATGATAGTTAGTAGTACCTGTATGCCCAGACGGGCGGCGCGCCGGGCGTGCCCTCGCTGAGCGAGAACCCGCCCGCCCAGTCCAGCGTGAGCCCCGCCGCGCGCCCGCCGTGCACCACCGTGAACGTTTTCTTCTGCAACAATACATAGCGCGTCTTAAATTGGTGTCATTTCGATTGGTGATGTGGACCAAAATATTTAAAACACATAAAGATTTGCCTCATCTGTGGGACAAAAAAATAAAATAATTTAAATAAATCTATTTATAAAGAAATTGACCAGAAAACAACATAGAAGTTTTGAAAATAGTTATTTGTTATACAAGTGACCAAAATCAATTTGTGCTGCGAGTGCCGACTTTAAATCACGAACTAGCGAAGTAGTCTAGAATTGAATCACGAGCGTAGCGAGTGATTCTAATATAGACTACTGAGCACAGTGAGTGATTTAAAGGCACGAGGCAGAACAACATTTTGGTCTCGTGTAAAACATACAACTTTTCACCTCGACCAGCGAGAAAATTTTCACGTGACTTTCCTGGTAAAAAAGCTTAATTCAGCATTAGAAACTTGTTCACTTAACTCTTTTGGAGTTAGGAAACTATCTTCATCGTTGGACACATTCATTTTTGTAATTTATCACAAAAATAATTCAATCAAACCTATGCTGAAAAATTTTATTCATAGAGTCAGTAAAGTAGATCCTTTGTTTTGATTGCATTACGTTGTGTTTTTCTCTTATTCATTAATATTCCGTCTTATTTATTTATTTATAATCATAAAACATAATTTGTTAATAAATTTCATTAATTTTTCTTATTTCATATTTGTTTCATACATGTGACCTCATTGCCTCCATCCTTATTTAAAACTCCTTGGTATATCCGTGTATTTTATTTTTTTACTTTTTAATCCGTGTATGACACCATTAAGCACTCTATCTATCCTTTTCTCACATATCAATTTTACAAGTGTTATCCTTGTCACTTTATTTGTTTTTTCTTAATTATTTTAAAAATTGGTGTTAGAAATTAAAAAAGCGCTTTGTCTCACGCTCGCAGCAAAAATCAATTTTGCTGCGAGTTTTTACGTGCCAAAAGCACCCTTTTCGTGCTGGAGAGGTGAAAACAAAATTACTAATATGAGGACCTCTTTTATAGGGAAATAAAAAACTAAGTAATTAATTTTAAAAACTTTTATTCGACGGGTTATACCTATTATAATAATCTATACCTATCTATACGAGGGTGGATTGATAAGTCCATGACTTTTTAATGAAGAAATACTTTTTCTCGGAATATTTTGTTTTATTTCTGTACATAATCTTATTGTAGCTCTGCGTATTGAGTCCAAAGAAGTTCCTACCTCTTTAACCCATTTTTTATTAATTTGATTGATTTTGATTTTCTTTCATTTGATTTTTTTTTCTTTCATCTCCTGAAAACTGGTAACTGAAATGAGGGCCCATTTCAGACATCACCTTTTGGCTTGATGAAAATCTTTGCCCACCAAGACATTTATCAAGACATTTATTCATGTTTGGTAGGAGAAAATATCTCACTGGGGTTGAATCTAGAAAATAGGAAGGATTCGCATCTTCATTCGATGAGGTTTGATGTCATGAGTGCTGCCGAGAGGGTCGACAGGGTCATAAAGAAAAAATAGAACTCGCTTGAGCTTTTTGTTTCCAAAAGTAAATCTTTTGCCGAATTTGAAAAAAATGTAGTGTAAAGATGCCTTAAGGAGTTTCTTTTTAAGACACAAAAATAAATTATGAAAAAAAAAGTATTTCTTCTTTTCAAAGTCATGGACTTATCAAACCACCCTCGTACTAATATAATAAAGAGGAAAGATTTGTATGTATGTATGTAACCTTTGTAACAAATAAACTCAAAAACTACTAGGCCGATTTCAAAAATTATTTCACCATTAGAATGCTACATTATTTTTGAGTGACTTAGGCTATATTTTATCAAAGTATTATTAATAATTTGATATTTTGAAAGTTTCGAAAAACCCATTATGAACAACAACGTACACGTACACGTTTTGTGGCGGACAATCGCATAATGAAATTGTGAGCGCTGCTGCATCGTGAGTAGAGCACAGCCAACCGCAACTTCAACAAATTGTGTTAGCAGATTGTGGTTGAGTTGAATCGTGAGTAGGCGCCTTATGGTAAAAAAAACCAAGAAGGATAAACAAAACACAAAGAAATAAAATCCGCCAATAATTCAACGTCAAATCCGTCAATACAGAAGTACTCTTTAGCGGAAAAAATACAAATATTTAAAATAAATTAGTTTTACTACTTCAATTTCACTAAGTAATTGAAACGTTTTAAAACCTCAACTAGGTATTAATTAAAGATGAACGCAGACGAGAAACATGTGTGCATGCTGCCCAAGCAGCCCGAGTACATGGATATACCACCAACGGGAGGCTGGTTCTTACACCTGTTATGCAAGGTTCCAACTCCGTAAAAAAATGTTATTTTTAGTCATAGACTTTTGTTTTTAGTGTAGTTAATATTAATACAGAACGAGGCAAACATCTTGACACTTTTTCGATAGAGTGGGGATCAGTTCTCGCATGTGTTGCGAACTTGCGAGCGACTAATAGCGCGTGTTAGTATATAGAATTTATTCTCATAATTATAACGACTAAAAACTGGTGTTTTTGATATATTGTACACATTTTTATCTTTTAAAACAAATGTCTTGATGTTATTGTGACAAAAACTTAAAAATAATACATCCTTATAAAAATATATTTTTCCTCTCCCGACACGCCCGCGTACCTCACCGCATACCCAAAATACGCGTTCCACGCAGTACCCACATAAGAATAAATAAAACTTACCCGATTTCAATATGCTTGCCTCGTATTGTACTTTATTAGTACCTAAAACTAGCGAACGCCCGCGATTTCATCTGCTTGGACAGTTGTTTCTCTAACCCTTGGAAACAGTACTTTATTCCTGGATGAAAGGATACCCTATCCTTTTCCGTTCCCCCTGACAACGTGTATGAATGGAGCACTTAAAAGTAGTTTCCAAACTTCCACTTCAACCAACAAAATTCGCGTGCCATCTTATCATACACGCGCTAAGTAGACTCTTATTGTTTAATTCTCTACCAAGATACGCGAGTGGCGCCTGCCATGCGAGTGGCACCACGGCTCCGTGACTTTCCTGCGCAGCCACACGAGCGTGAAGCGCGAGCGCGAGCGGCTGGTGACGCTCGGCCACTGGCCCACCTGGCACCCCTACAGCCCCGCCAAGTACTACTGGGACTGCGCCTCTATGCTCGTGGGCGTCGCCGCGCTCTTGTACACCCCCCTGATGGTGTTTAGCCCCTGTGAGTCACCCAAATATAAAGCAAGCCAGCTGATGCTCGGCTGCTGATTTGTGTAGGAGGAACCATAATTCTTTCCATGTGTAGCTTTATTACAATATATGTGTAGTTGAGATTGTAATACCTACAGCAATGACCTTTTCGGAATAGAAAGTGTTCTTTACATTGATCAATACATACCTATCTGATTAGGAGCATTTAATAAAAGTAACGTTCAATAAACGTACATCGACAATGTGAATTAGTTTGACTTGTCGCATCATCCCCAGGTCCGTCTCCGTACGACTACAAGATCCTGATCGCGGATGCGGTCGGCCTGATCGACATCTTCCTCAAGTTCAACACGGGCAACGACCACGATGGCAACAAAGTCATCCTCGATTCGAAGGAGATCGCGCGCCGATATGTACGCGGCACGTTCATCTTCGACTTGATATCTACTCTGCCCTTCCAATTAACCGGACCTTATACCGGCTGCCGCTATCCCTTGCACACCTCTTGGCACATCCTGAAGCTCTTCAAGCTGATCGCCGTCAACAAAGCCTGGAAGAACGTCTCCAAACAATACAGACTGTCTTTCGTCCTGACATCTGGGCTCGCCGCAATCGCGAGACTGATCCTATTCTTCCACTGGATGACATACATCTACCACCAGATACCGATTGTAGCCGTTCATTACCACCACTTCGAGGGCTTGGCTGAAAAGTGGAAAAAACGCTTTCAGTTGGAAGAGTTGCAGGAGGCGACGATGTTTACGAAATATTCGACGAGTCTCTACTACGCTTGCAGCCTGATAATAGGCGCGGGAAAAGTCAACGCTCCCCACTTGTACTTAGTTGGGGAAATGATAATCAACTCGTTGGTGGGAATAGTGGGACTTGTTTTTCTAGTGTACATTTGTTCGGCGTTCATTCGACTGGCGTCGTACAGTCGCTTCGAGATGTTTCTATACGACGGGCGGTTGAAGGAACTGCAAGAGTACATGATATTCAAACAGCTACCGAGCAGTTTGCAGCGCAAGATCTTGCTGTTCATCAACTACAAGTTTTACGAGCACTTCTATAACGAGCAAGCGATCAGGAATACGATTAACGAGCAAATCAAGCAAACGATAAATATGCACTGCTGCAAGCAGCTTGTGATGAACGTTCCGTTGTTCCAAGATATGCCCGCGGCGGTCATCAACGCCATCATATTTAAGTTGGTGCAAGTGATGTATATGCCCGGAGAGGTAAAACAAATGTGACAAACTGTTTTAATCTCAGATAATTGCACAGTACTATAACTTGTTTTGTTGTTTTAGACTGTTATGAAATTGGATCAACCTGGAAGCTCTATTTGATTTACTCTGGCACTGTAGCTGTGATTAACGAGGAGGGACGAGAGGTTCTGTTTCATTTGTTAAAAATCTATAGCTTTAACTGCCTGTCCACATGAACTTCATGTTCTTCATCGCGCGCTATAAGTTCCTGGTAAGTTCACAGAAAGGTGTGGTTTAAATGGTTAGCAGAATATTCGTTTTTGGTGAGCAGAAAAATTCGGTCAGCTAAAATGTTGAGTTTGTTAGCAACTTTTGGCTAGCAAATATTTCAAAATCAATCATCAATTTAATGTCATACTGGACTGCTCTAATTTTTTTTCATAAATGGCAGATCAATATAATACTGTCACAATTCGTCATAAGTATAACAAGCCTTGAATTAGGCGTTCGTTCATCGTATTGTCGTTCGCCGCTTCGTGAGACCTGACCTTAAGTGATCCTACTAATATTATAAATGTGAAAGTTTGTGGGTTTGGATGTTTAGATGTTTGGATGTTTGTTCCTCAATCACGCAAAAGCTACTGAACGGATTTGGTTGAAATTTGGCACACAGATAGTAGGTAGCCTAGATTAAAACATAGGATACTTTTTATCCCGATATTCCCAAGGGAACAGGAACCACGCGGGTGAAACCGCGGGCGGCCGCTAGTTGTGATATAAATAGTATGTGTACAATGCGATTAATTTGGACGGTGGTGATCCGTGGCAACTTCACTCGAGAATGTGCGCATAGATTGCCACAGATTAATCTATCAGATTAATACGACGTTTTAACATCGTATTGTATAGCACCACAATCGCTCTGAAGTCGGTCACATCTTAAGATATTGTCAAATGACTAGCATCGTGTGTGGCAGGTGGCGCACCTTCGCGACGGCTCGTACTTCGGAGAGGACGCGCTACTCAACCCTGGCTCAATGCGTACTTTCACTACAATTGCTCTCGAAATAACGGAAATATTTAAGTGAGTTTCATAATATTCATAAAAGCTTACAATAACTAGATTTTGAGCTAGCTTCTGATCTGAGGCAACCGTTTTCATTGGTTCTTTCCATCTCATGCTTTCTACACGGCGGAATAATCCTTCAAATGAAATCTAATTCAAATATTTGATGTAGCTGCAGAACCATCCCGCTACTATTGCTATGCCTATAGTAAGTAATAAGTGGTACAAGACTATCGAAATGTTGTCATTGGACACGTTGTTGTCAGCAGACTGAGCAGTCGCGAGTTCCAATCGTGCTTGCAGCCCTACCCGCACTTGAAGCGGCGCCTCGAGGTCGCGACGGGCCCGCGACATAGACGTCGCGCCAGGCCTGCGACATAGACGCAAGACGTGGAACATACGCAATTGTAAAACTGTGCAATAGGTGTGCTTTTTATTTGTTCCTTAGTGGGATGAGCTGCATGCTGCTTCCACCGAGACGAGCGAGACGACGAACCAAAATGAGTTAAAAATGTTCGTTGGCATGCTCTGAATGGACAATACGACAAAAAAATAACATGCCCTGTTTATTTGCTTTTCCAAGAGAGAATAAAAAGAGATGGCCCATATATTTTAATTATAGTTAAATATTGTTTTTTTTTCTAAAATAAAAATGATTTAAAAGTTTAAAAACTTTGCCGGAAGTGACGTAGCTCTGAGGCTCGATGTAGTGATTCGTTCAGAAAACACGCGGGAAACACTGTCACTGTCAAACAACGGTGACGTCACTAAGGGTATTTTACATTAAATTTATTTTTTCCATAAATATTATTTGAAAATTCTAAAACTATATTTTTCGCACTCCTAAGGGCCAAGTCTAGAAACGGTTTTTTTATTTAGACATTTTTTTTTGTCGTATTGTCCATTGACAGAAATGGGTGCAATTTAAACTCACACCTCACCTCGTCTAGCTTCACTTCGCACAGTGGAATAAGGCAATTTTATTTAACCCTTGTTCATTATTCACTTTATTTTGATTTGTAATAGTTAAGTAAAAGCACACCCCGGTCACTCCATACAACCGCGCCATTACAAACAAAGGACATGACGTCAGATGACATTTTTGTACACGCGTAACTGTGTGTGTAAATCTAGGGCCACCGTGCAGTTTGTACTTTATGAGCGGCGTTCAATTCATAATTCAATTTTTTTAACTTACAACGCATTGCTTTGAATATCAAAATAGGTTGACAGTTGAAAAACACGACATAAAACTTTCGACGCATTGCTTTGAATATCAAAATAAGTTGACGTTGACAAACATGACTAAACGTGCACACGAAACGGCACACGAACTCGCGGGGTGGGGTGAGGTAATTGATTCGGGGGCGGGGCGGAGTTTCCTTTCTGTACGGTAGTACTTATATCTATTCTGTGGTAAAAGTATAATTTTAAGTTACTAATAATAAAACATTTAAGTGTCTAAAAAGTTTTTTATTTCGCTTTAAACGTGATATGAAAACAACTACATTAGTTTGGTTGTGAATCGTCACTTAGAATAATGCCTAATCTAACTATACTCGGATTTCCGCATTCCGGGGGCGAAGGCCGCTGCCCCCACCAGTTTGTTCGAGGAAGCAGTGTAGGCCGCGACTTATTCCGTTAATTAACCCTGAAACAGCCACCCTAAGGCGGATACTCGGAAAACGCGTGTCCATCTATCCACCCCCTCATAGTTGATAGTAGAGGATAGTAGATAGATGGACGTGCGTTTTCCAAGTATCCACCTTAGGGTGGCTGTTTCAAGGTACATAAACGGAATAAGCTTAGGCCGCCAGTCGACGGTAATTATCTACAAATTTACAGGTTGTCCCAAAACTTTGCTACATAAAAAAGTACCTTAAATATTTAAGGTAAGAAAGGAGACCCAGCTTTATGCGTAAGTTATTTACTTTTTAAATTTTTAATATGCGATTCATAATTTATTTGCTGAATTTTTTTTTTCACTTTTTAGTCTGTGGTAGATATCTGTCAACCAAATAACAGATCAATGTCAAATTATTGTCATTTCGTTTTTTTAATAAGAGCTTTACAAAGTGACATATAAAAATAAAAATGGTAACTATTTGCCTCACTAGATGGCGTAGATGAAAAGAGATGAGTCAAAATTGGCTTTTAAAAATAAACAGCTTTATCAACACATTTTTATCAACGCCATTTATCGAGCCTAAAGTTTTTTGTCATTTTAAAAAACGTTTTTAGAAAAATTGCCTGCTTTATCCAGGAATCCAATCCATGAAATATGAAGGAATATATTATTGTACGGTAACGACGGATTTTTTTATTGAACAGCTCCAGCTCCAGCACTGAAGTATCTTTCACAGACTTATAGGAGTTTTCATAAGTAGGTTAATTCAGTATTTTTTTCACTATGTAGGTTTCAATAGCTTTCTCAGCTGAAGTGGCAGTGGGCAGGACACAGCGAGAAGAACCGATGGCCGTTGGGACGGAAAGGTTCTGGAATGGCGGCCGCGCACCGGACGACGCTCCGTGGGTAGGGCCCCGACAAAGGGGGCCGGTTTGAGAGTGCGCTGGATGCGGGCCAAGCAGGACCGAGCCAAGTGGAGATACAAGGGGGAGGCATACACCCAGCAGCGGGTAGCGTGCGACTTATGAGGTTTCAATAAAAAATATTCCAACTTACCCCGAGCCTGACCACAGAGTTGACCACGTTGTTGGTCCACGCAGCCTCGACCCGCAGCAGCTCCTGGCGCGTCTCGGCGCTGAAGTAGCGCGGGCCGGGCGGCGCGGGCCCGCCGCCGCTAGTCCACGTGTCGCCACTCACCCCGAGCCTGACCACAGAGTTGACCACGTTGTTGGTCCACGCAGCCTCGACCCGCAGCAGCTCCTGGCGCGTCTCGGCGCTGAAGTAGCGCGGGCCGGGCGGCGCGGGCCCGCCGCCGCTAGTCCACGTGTCGCCACTCACCCCGAGCCTGACCACAGAGTTGACCACGTTGTTGGTCCACGCAGCCTCGACCCGCAGCAGCTCCTGGCGCGTCTCGGCGCTGAAGTAGCGCGGGCCGGGCGGCGCGGGCCCGCCGCCGCTAGTCCACGTGTCGCCACTCACCCCGAGCCTGACCACAGAGTTGACCACGTTGTTGGTCCACGCAGCCTCGACCCGCAGCAGCTCCTGGCGCGTCTCGGCGCTGAAGTAGCGCGGGCCGGGCGGCGCGGGCCCGCCGCCGCTAGTCCACGTGTCGCCACTCACCCCGAGCCTGACCACAGAGTTGACCACGTTGTTGGTCCACGCAGCCTCGACCCGCAGCAGCTCCTGGCGCGTCTCGGCGCTGAAGTAGCGCGGGCCGGGCGGCGCGGGCCCGCCGCCGCTAGTCCACGTGTCGCCACTCACCCCGAGCCTGACCACAGAGTTGACCACGTTGTTGGTCCACGCAGCCTCGACCCGCAGCAGCTCCTGGCGCGTCTCGGCGCTGAAGTAGCGCGGGCCGGGCGGCGCGGGCCCGCCGCCGCTAGTCCACGTGTCGCCACTCACCCCGAGCCTGACCACAGAGTTGACCACGTTGTTGGTCCACGCAGCCTCGACCCGCAGCAGCTCCTGGCGCGTCTCGGCGCTGAAGTAGCGCGGGCCGGGCGGCGCGGGCCCGCCGCCGCTAGTCCACGTGTCGCCACTCACCCCGAGCCTGACCACAGAGTTGACCACGTTGTTGGTCCACGCAGCCTCGACCCGCAGCAGCTCCTGGCGCGTCTCGGCGCTGAAGTAGCGCGGGCCGGGCGGCGCGGGCCCGCCGCCGCTAGTCCACGTGTCGCCACTCACCCCGAGCCTGACCACAGAGTTGACCACGTTGTTGGTCCACGCAGCCTCGACCCGCAGCAGCTCCTGGCGCGTCTCGGCGCTGAAGTAGCGCGGGCCGGGCGGCGCGGGCCCGCCGCCGCTAGTCCACGTGTCGCCACTCACCCCGAGCCTGACCACAGAGTTGACCACGTTGTTGGTCCACGCAGCCTCGACCCGCAGCAGCTCCTGGCGCGTCTCGGCGCTGAAGTAGCGCGGGCCGGGCGGCGCGGGCCCGCCGCCGCCGCCCGCCTGCACCAGGAAGCAGTGCTGCCGCCAGTCCACCGTCTCGCTCTCCTTCACCGTGCGGAACATCGTCTGGTACACTTTCAACACTTCCGGACATTTCGCGAGTTCCGTTAGGTTCATCTAGAACGATAAGGACGTAGTTAGTTGGAAATCTATTGAGACTAACTTCCGCTCGTGACATCAGCCGCGTGAACATTAGGAAAATTCCTAGGAAACCTATGACCGGAATAAAAATTATCCTATATTTTTATCCAGGCTTTAAATTATCTGTGTGTCAAATTTCACCCAAATCTATTCAGCCGTTTTTGCGTGATCGAGAAACAAACATCCCTATATATAATATATAATGTTATAATATAAGTGTTATAATATAGTAGGATTAGGGGGTCGCCCGCCCTATGATCCTGCTAGAAAAGCTCGGGAAGACGCTAGAACGGATCATAGCTGACCGAGCCGTCCAGCATCTGGAAGCGGAGGGACCGAACCTTTCAAGATAGGCAGTTCAGGTTTAGGAGACGGAGGTCCACCATAAATGCCATACTAACTTTGAAGGAGACCCGAAGGGCGATAAACAAGGGAGAAAAGGTGGTTGCAGTTTCCTTAAATATTAGAAACGCATTTAACTCTCTCCCCTACAGCGTCATCAAGGACGCCCTGAGGCACCATAGTGTTCCCGAATACCTCGCCGAATAATCGGGAATTATCTCGAGGAAACTGAGGTGGTCTTCCTCGCTCAAGATGGCCAAGTGAAAGCCCGAAGAATGGAATGTAGGGTTCTACAGGGATCGGTCTTAGGCTCACTCCTGTGGAACTTGGGATATGACTGAGCGCTTCGCAATACCCTTTTACCCCGGCAGAGTGTACTCTGCTATGTAGATGACACCATAATCGTTGCACGGGGCTGGGACCCGGCGGAGGCGAAACGCCTAGCACGGACATATGATCCGTCGACGGATACTAAGGGAAAGAAAAAGGCGTTATGTGCATCTCAATCCCCTGGCCAGCTGTTCGGGGCCAGGGCGGCGGAACTGGGAATTTCGTCGTCCACCCAGGGGGCCCCTTGGAGGAGGGACGCTCAAGTATTCTGAACGCCCCTTCAGGTAGGAGACGCAAAACGTCTAATGAACCGGAGTCCAATAGGACCGGCACAGGCCAGGGGAGCGGAGATTGACACAAAGATCCCGTCTACCCCGACCAACGTGTAGTCGGATCAGTCAACTGCGGTGTTCCGCAGGAGGGTTAGCAGGTATGCCTTTGCGTGGATCCAATGGGCCTTGACCGGGAGTTTTAGATTCATATTCTACAACGGAAGACCAATGTGAAGCTCTTGGCATTGGCTTGTCGGACCTGTGCAAGGGAGAGTCTTGAACTTGCCAGACAGATTCCGATTCCCGCCAGACCGAAAGTCAATAAAAGAGTAACCCTGGGATAACGAAAAAAAAATCATAAAAATCATCTGAGGACTATCGTTGATTGATGCTGCCACATCACGCCATCGAATCGCTTAGTAGTGACGACGCTTGAATACAACGTCATTCTATTTAGCGATATAAACATACTGACAGCTGTGTCGCTTAGTGGTGGTGTGGGAAGCTTATAAAACACCACCACTTAACCACCGATTTGTAAATAGACTCAACTCGAGTTGAGTGACCGGGCGCGGCCGACGTGACCACGCCCTCGTGCACATGAACTCTAGTCTAACCTAGTACTAGTTACTAGCTACAAGTACTCACCGGAGGCACATCGAACAGCATGACGTCAGTCCCCTTGAGCAGCAGGAACTTGGGCCTGTAGGTCTGCCAGGGCGCGGCCGACGTGACCACGCCCTCGTGCACATGAACTCTAGTCTAACCTAGTACTAGTTACTAGCTACAAGTACTCACCGGAGGCACATCGAACAGCATGACGTCAGTCCCCTTGAGCAGCAGGAACTTGGGCCTGTAGGTCTGCCAGGGCGCGGCCGACGTGACCACGCCCTCGTGCACATGAACTCTAGTCTAACCTAGTACTAGTTACTAGCTACAAGTACTCACCGGAGGCACATCGAACAGCATGACGTCAGTCCCCTTGAGCAGCAGGAACTTGGGCCTGTAGGTCTGCCAGGGCGCGGCCGACGTGACCACGCCCTCGTGCACATGAACTCTAGTCTAACCTAGTACTAGTTACTAGCTACAAGTACTCACCGGAGGCACATCGAACAGCATGACGTCAGTCCCCTTGAGCAGCAGGAACTTGGGCCTGTAGGTCTGCCAGGGCGCGGCCGACGTGACCACGCCCTCGTGCACATGAACTCTAGTCTAACCTAGTACTAGTTACTAGCTACAAGTACTCACCGGAGGCACATCGAACAGCATGACGTCAGTCCCCTTGAGCAGCAGGAACTTGGGCCTGTAGGTCTGCCAGGGCGCGGCCGACGTGACCACGCCCTCGTGCACATGAACTCTAGTCTAACCTAGTACTAGTTACTAGCTACAAGTACTCACCGGAGGCACATCGAACAGCATGACGTCAGTCCCCTTGAGCAGCAGGAACTTGGGCCTGTAGGTCTGCCAGGGCGCGGCCGACGTGACCACGCCCTCGTGCACATGAACTCTAGTCTAACCTAGTACTAGTTACTAGCTACAAGTACTCACCGGAGGCACATCGAACAGCATGACGTCAGTCCCCTTGAGCAGCAGGAACTTGGGCCTGTAGGTCTGCCAGGGCGCGGCCGACGTGACCACGCCCTCGTGCACATGAACTCTAGTCTAACCTAGTACTAGTTACTAGCTACAAGTACTCACCGGAGGCACATCGAACAGCATGACGTCAGTCCCCTTGAGCAGCAGGAACTTGGGCCTGTAGGTCTGCCAGGGCGCGGCCGACGTGACCACGCCCTCGTGCACATGAACTCTAGTCTAACCTAGTACTAGTTACTAGCTACAAGTACTCACCGGAGGCACATCGAACAGCATGACGTCAGTCCCCTTGAGCAGCAGGAACTTGGGCCTGTAGGTCTGCCAGGGCGCGGCCGACGTGACCACGCCCTCGTGCACATGAACTCTAGTCTAACCTAGTACTAGTTACTAGCTACAAGTACTCACCGGAGGCACATCGAACAGCATCACGTCAGTCCCCTTGAGCAGCAGGAACTTGGGCCTGTAGGTCTGCCAGGGCGCGGCCGACGTGACCACGCCCTCGTGCACATGAACTCTAGTCTAACCTAGTACTAGTTACTAGCTACAAGTACTCACCGGAGGCACATCGAACAGCATGACGTCAGTCCCCTTGAGCAGCAGGAACTTGGGCCTGTAGGTCTGCCAGGGCGCGGCCGACGTGACCACGCCCTCGTGCACATGAACTCTAGTCTAACCTAGTACTAGTTACTAGCTACAAGTACTCACCGGAGGCACATCGAACAGCATGACGTCAGTCCCCTTGAGCAGCAGGAACTTGGGCCTGTAGGTCTGCCAGGGCGCGGCCGACGTGACCACGCCCTCGTGCACATGAACTCTAGTCTAACCTAGTACTAGTTACTAGCTACAAGTACTCACCGGAGGCACATCGAACAGCATGACGTCAGTCCCCTTGAGCAGCAGGAACTTGGGCCTGTAGGTCTGCCAGGGCGCGGCCGACGTGACCACGCCCTCGTGCACATGAACTCTAGTCTAACCTAGTACTAGTTACTAGCTACAAGTACTCACCGGAGGCACATCGAACAGCATGACGTCAGTCCCCTTGAGCAGCAGGAACTTGGGCCTGTAGGTCTGCCAGGGCGCGGCCGACGTGACCACGCCCTCGTGCACATGAACTCTAGTCTAACCTAGTACTAGTTACTAGCTACAAGTACTCACCGGAGGCACATCGAACAGCATGACGTCAGTCCCCTTGAGCAGCAGGAACTTGGGCCTGTAGGTCTGCCAGGGCGCGGCCGACGTGACCACGCCCTCGTGCACATGAACTCTAGTCTAACCTAGTACTAGTTACTAGCTACAAGTACTCACCGGAGGCACATCGAACAGCATGACGTCAGTCCCCTTGAGCAGCAGGAACTTGGGCCTGTAGGTCTGCCAGGGCGCGGCCGACGTGACCACGCCCTCGTGCACATGAACTCTAGTCTAACCTAGTACTAGTTACTAGCTACAAGTACTCACCGGAGGCACATCGAACAGCATGACGTCAGTCCCCTTGAGCAGCAGGAACTTGGGCCTGTAGGTCTGCCAGGGCGCGGCCGACGTGACCACGCCCTCGTGCACATGAACTCTAGTCTAACCTAGTACTAGTTACTAGCTACAAGTACTCACCGGAGGCACATCGAACAGCATGACGTCAGTCCCCTTGAGCAGCAGGAACTTGGGCCTGTAGGTCTGCCAGGGCGCGGCCGACGTGACCACGCCCTCGTGCACATGAACTCTAGTCTAACCTAGTACTAGTTACTAGCTACAAGTACTCACCGGAGGCACATCGAACAGCATGACGTCAGTCCCCTTGAGCAGCAGGAACTTGGGCCTGTAGGTCTGCCAGGGCGCGGCCGACGTGACCACGCCCTCGTGCACCCACCCCATGTACTCGATGCGCTCGCCCGCCGGTAGGGCACGGTTAAATAGCTTCATCTGGAAATGTTACGTTATTTTAACACTGGGCAATTTTTTATTCAATCCCCAAAAGCCATTTCCAAAAATTGGTGCATTTTCTGTTTTCACAGCAGTCGATGAAATTTATACAAACGGGTTCGAATAGTTATTTATTACCTACAAAATATTGTATGACAACATTTGTCTATCATCAGTCCGAACTAAGAACATGAAACATTAGGATGTTTCCATGAAACATGCGTCGAAATACCACAAAATGTTGGTCATGTTATACTAAACGGATCACGACACGTGATCTCATATCGATCCCTAATAGTAATTTGTATAAATATATTTTTTTTACATATTTGATCCCATTGTTATTTAGAGATATTTTCTGTTTTCATGGAATGAACACACGCTTAAAAAATACAGCCTGTATTTAACAACATTACATACACTCTAAATTCTAAAGTAAGGATTGTAACACTGTGATGTTGTTGGCATATTAATAACAGTTAACCACTCCACAAATAAAACGAGATGAAATATCTCACTACGATCGCAGTGATTCTGTATAGATGGAAAACAAACTTTGTGCATATCGACATTATGGGTCACATTAATGTACCTGGCAAGTTATTAAGACCCACTATATTGTCAAATATGAGAAGAGACAGCGCACACGACTCATCCAAGTGGAGTGGATCACTAGAATATTGAACTTAAGACACTTACACATAAGGGTCACATTACTGTACCTGCAGGTTAGTGAGCCCCACGATGTTGTCAGATATGCTCTTGAGCCATTGAGACAATGCACACGGCTCATCCAAGTGGATCACGCCCGTTGTCTGCTGAGGACGAGCTCCTCGCACCTAAAAATTGTCATGGAGAATGTCACTGGGTCTGTTAAATTACCTGAAACTTTATGAAATGTCTAGTTTTTGTTTCATTTAAATCAAGCGCGTTATTTTAAAGTTATAAGACGACGTAAGGTTCACCTGTTGTACAATGACGTTGTTGTACAACACAAAACACTATGTGTTCTCTGTCGCTCCACGCGCGAGCATGAAACGCTCGGCGTCCTCTGAGAGGACAAATTTCGTACGTCAGAAAAGATAAGACCTACGCGATAGAAAGAGAGGCAACTACTAAGTGAATGTTTTGAAGCGAAGGGAGCGCTGTGCGACCTGAAATGCACTTTATTGTGTCGGAGCAAGAGTCTCAATTTATTTAAACGATTTTGCGGAGTGTAACTTCTGTACGCTAGTACTATAACCTATTCTGTGATAAACTAGCAGGTTATTTCTACCAAAACAAAGCTTACCTCAAAAGAACCTGGTCTTAATTTATCCGTTCCGAAAACGTATCTCGTCACGTAACCCATCATAAGTGGAACTGAAATCAGAAAAAATAAAACACCTATTCCACTGAAATGTTCATGAGTAAACAGATTAAGTTTTCTTTTAGTTTTTACATCAGAATAAAAAAAACCGGCCAAGTGCGAGTGGGACTCGCGCACGAAGGGTTCCATACCAGAAAACGGCAAAAAATCACGTTTGTTGTATGGGAGCCCCCCTTAAATATTTATTTTATTCGGTTTTTATTAATTGTTGTTATAGCGGCAACAAAAATACATCATCTGTGAAAATTTCAACTGTCCAGCTATCACGGTTCATGCGATACAGCCTGGTGAAAGACAGACAGACAGACAGACGGACAGCGGAGGCTTAGTAATAGGATCCCGTTTTTACCCTTTGGGTACGGAACTCTAAAAAATACCAAATAACTTAGATTTACAATCAGTTTGAAGTAAAATAAAGGTGATCGCACATTTCTCAGCACCGTACGCGCCGCATTTAAAATCCAGTGTATGAAATCAGAATATGAAGGCTCGCACATGTGACCCGCACCGTACACGATATATTTCATTCAGAAAATTCTAAATGCAGCGAGTGCGGAGCCGTACGGTGCTGGCTGACAAATGTGCGATCACCTTAAATGTTGCTGAACTCCCGTGTTCATATCTAACTGATATAATATGACGTTACACAGCCCGAGATCATACGTGTTTTTTCACCGATTTTGCAAACAGTTTGCGTAGTTGTAAGGGGGCGTCCATTAATAACGTGATGTTTTTTTGGCCAATTTTTAACCCCCCCTCTCCACTGGTAATGCTTGATGAGGTTTTACGTTAACCCACCCCACCCCTCCTCTAAATCACGTGTGTATTTTTTGGTACTAAATAATCTCTACATTTTTCTGTGCAAATATGTCGCGGTGGGCGTGGAAATCGTCCTGGTAACGGTGAGTCTACAATCATACACAATTTTTGCTAAAAAAATCACGCGTTCAACGAAAAAAATTAAGACACGTGATATCTCACTACACCCCCCCGTCCCCCCTTGTGATACTTCGTGATTTTTTCACATCGCACACTTTTTGCAGTTTGAGGTTTATGTTTAATGCAGCCTAATTTAATGGTGCTTAATAGAATATTCTGATAATGATAGTGCTTACTGGACACGACTACTATAATCGTGTTTTAGTCGTGTTTGAGTTGTGATGCTTTTTGACACAGTTCTTGTTTTTAAACCCAAAACTGAAACACAATCGAAATAAAATTATGACTTTAACAATAGCAGACTTGGGCCCCAGGGCGAGTGTAATAGTGGCTAACTCGTGGGGTAAGTATAGGGGTGACTCGTGGGGTAACTAGTGGGGTAACTCGGCCGTGTTGGCAGGGCAAGAATGAGGTGAGGTGCGGGGTAAAGTGTCGTCCCCCTACCGCTACCGCGTTATAGGCAAGTATGTACCTAATTTTTGCTTACTGAAATTGAGGGGTTTGTACTAGTCATCATTTGGTTGTATTTAAGTCGAGCTTCAATCAAGAATACCCGAGGTCCTCAATGTCCGGTTAGTCTCAAAAACGGCACCTTCAAATAACGGCTTATTTTAACACGTTTTTTAAACTGAGAGCATATTAATCCGTTAACGCCGAGCCGGCCGCATGAGGCCGGAAATTTGTTTACGTTTTCTTCTTTTGTTCTCTTATCTTCTCTGGTAATAATTATTTTTAGGGGGGTATATGGCCGGCGCAGATGGGTTAACAACCAAGTACTGCTCTTATAGTTGGTTTAAAAGCTGTAGGCCGTTTTTTTATTTGCTAGTTTGGCAGTCTATGTGCCATATTTGCGTGCTGTTTTAGTTCGTTAAGCGATGTCTAGGGTATTTTTGATCGCCGAGACAATGTTATCCGTCAGTATGCCGCCGACCCCGCCGCGCTGCCCGGGCGACTGCCATCTACGTACCGGACACGACGTCGACCCAGGGCTCCTGCGCGCGCTCGGACGCCACGGAGGGCGGCCGCGAGCCCCGCGCCGACCCCGCCGCGCTGCCCGGGCGACTGCCATCTACGTACCGGACACGACGTCGACCCAGGGCGAGTGCGCGCGCTCGGACGCCACGGAGGGCGGCCGCGAGCCCCGCGCCGACCCCGCCGCGCTGCCCGGGCGACTGCCATCTACGTACCGGACACGACGTCGACCCAGGGCGAGTGCGCGCGCTCGGACGCCACGGAGGGCGGCCGCGAGCCCCGCGCCGACCCCGCCGCGCTGCCCGGGCGACTGCCATCTACGTACCGGACACGACGTCGACCCAGGGCGAGTGCGCGCGCTCGGACGCCACGGAGGGCGGCCGCGAGCCCCGCGCCGACCCCGCCGCGCTGCCCGGGCGACTGCCATCTACGTACCGGACACGACGTCGACCCAGGGCGAGTGCGCGCGCTCGGACGCCACGGAGGGCGGCCGCGAGCCCCGCGCCGACCCCGCCGCGCTGCCCGGGCGACTGCCATCTACGTACCGGACACGACGTCGACCCAGGGCGAGTGCGCGCGCTCGGACGCCACGGAGGGCGGCCGCGAGCCCCGCGCCGACCCCGCCGCGCTGCCCGGACGACTGCCATCTTCTTCCCACGTGCCCTGCCCGAATGCCGTACAAATTAGGATCAGTTTACACCGAAACGCGAGACAACGCACACTTCAGCTGCCGCATATTGAGCCACTAGTCGCGGCCACTAGTGGCTCAGTCAAACCACTAGACGCAGCCACCAATCGCAGCCGCTAGTGGCTTAGTGGCCGCCGGGAAGAAGCCGGCTACTGTGACCGAGTGTGCGCGCGATATGCGAGTGACACGCGGCCACAAGTAGCGAGCGCGGGCGACTCCCGCAGCTTGTGGCTCAAACGCGGCCACTCGAACGCCCGGTATGCGCTGATACTATACAAAATATATGAAAAACTCGTCCGCAGCTTGTGGTCGCGTTTAGTGGCTCAATGTGCGGCAGCTCTTTATGTATCTAACTACTAGACCCTATCGAACAACACATTAAATACACTGTTTTTTAATGAAAACGCGAAAGTAGTGTTCAGTACGCCCACCACCCGAAATGCAGCTGTTTACTCTCTCGAGTTGTAGATAAGTTCTATATTGTTTTGTTACGTTGAAAAGTGCGTGTCATGTCTCTGTGTGAACCGTGTAAACTAAAGCTTACTTGACAGAATGTCACGTTCGAATCTGTAATAAATAATCATACATTTCAATTACTTACCTGCCATCCACCGTTAGTCTGTTCAGCGCTCCTTTCAGAATTGCAATTGGCGTCTACGGGCTTATTGTGAAGGGATGGGTGATCGTCGCCAGTACTGCTGTCCGTGTCAGAAGCCCCGTCGGCTGCAAAATATACTGACGGTTCTTTATGTATCACCAGTAAAATTCACTAAAACTAACATCGAAGCACGAAAATCTCACTAGTCTTCTATTACTGTTTTATGTGGAAATGGGGACAAACTAAGAAGGCAACTGTCAAAATGGCGCTGCGTACGCTTGTTCCACGAGAACTATGAAAACAAAGGACTTTTACGTAAATAAAAAATACCGTTTTTTAAAGCTTTAAAATGATTGAATTCTGGGCTTTAAAAATGTTGGCACTTACAAATTTCCGAAAAATCTGGACATGGAAAAAAATGATAAATTCTGTAAGAATAAAAATGTCTTAATTTGGCTTTAAATTCCGGCATTTGCATTGTAGAATAGTCTTTTATATCCATTTTGGGTCAATTGGTCTTTTTCGGTAAAAAAAAAACAAAACAAATACCTATTTTCTCATACCTACATTTTGTTCTGAATGTCTAGTGTCTTAGGAACAAGCGTACGCTACGCTTAGCTTTCCGTTGCCATCCCCATTGTGAAGTTTCAGTTGTAGTAAAAAATTTAAGTGGGTATTTGTTTTATTTCAATACTAGTTTCCGCCCACGACTTCATCCGCATTCGGAAAAAATTCTCAACAGGGATAAAAATTATCCTGTTTTAATCCAGACTATAAACTACTTGCCAAATTCATCCAAATCCGTTCAGCCGTTTTTGCCTGATTAAGTAACAGAAATCCAAACATCTAAACATCCAAACTTTCACGTTTTATAATTTGTAGAATTTTAGCTATAATAATCAAAACCTTTCGAAACTAAAATAAAAAAACAAGAAAGAGCCGTATTTATTTTATTAATTATTCTTTGCTAGTATTGCCAAGTATTATAATTTTTGTTCAAATATTTTCCTTTCTGTAAATGAAAAAGGTTGATAAATTCCCTATGAGAATATGGCTTTAATTGAAGGTGAACAACACGTGTTAGATCGTGAAACCTGTTCAACAATCACGTTCAGTCACGCGAGTGATACTTATCGTGCATTAGCACGATCCACATAGTTTCAGCATATCAGTGCGTGTTTTGTAAAATGAAACAAAACTTTTGCCACACTTTTGCCACAGCCAGCCGCGGCAGGCGGCGCGGAAAGCGAATTCAATAATCGCTATCTCGATGGCAGCCTCTCGGCTCGTCGTTACGACCGCGCAGTGATTACCGAATTCGCTTGACGCGCCGCCCGCTGCGGCTGGCTGTGGCCGGGCCGAAAAGAATTTGCCCTTGCAATGATTATAAATATTGTTATTATCTGAGAACATTTGGAAGAACAAGTCTTTTTTGAATCCTGGACAAACAAAAGAACTCGTCGGAAGTAATTATACCTTTTTGAATAACGGATCCTGATATTCAGTCGCTTTTATATTCAGAGAAGTTAAATTGCATTCAGGAAGTTAGCATCCGATCCGTTTTCAGGATAAGAATGGTTTCCGACTTTCTGAATCTATAACGGATACTAAAGCGGAAGCATTTGGAAGAGTGTAATTTAAGAGGTAATTTTTAGACTCAGATCAATAGTGAGTAAGTAGTTCGTAATTATTTTTCCTTATGTTACATTCTTGTAATTAGATTACATACATACATACAGTCAAACTGATTTTTCAAAAGGGACATTTTTAAATTAAGAGCGTTTTTAGCGGGCCAGACTAGACTCAAAATTAAAAACTTAAACACATACTAAATTATAATCTTTATTTTCATACAAATGTAATAAAAAGGAGTTATCTTGAGCTTGAGGATCCAGATACCTGAGGTCTCATATTTTATTATCTTACAATACGTGGTGCCATCGAATGCAGTCTAAAATCCACAAGGGATAGATTCTGGCCTCGGCCCGCTAGCTATCTCAATATATAGCTTGCGGGCCGGGTGCGGTCCGCGGGCCGTATCTTTGTCACCGCTGATCTAGATCATCTAGCTTTGCGTGGAGATCCCCACTTACCCTGCTTCTGCAAGAACGGTGTGGCGGCTCTATAGTGTTTGACAGTGAGCACGACGATGTCGCCGGCGTTCCGCAGTATGTTGACGGCGTCGTCGTGCTTGCACGCGGTTATGTACTCGCCGTTCACTGGAGCCAAATGTTTATGTTAATGTATGATCTCTTTCTGGCTTGTATGGTTATGAGTAGGCACGGAATAGACACAAGTTGGAGAGGATGACGGATGAAAGGCGAAGACGAAGATTCTTGTGTACGGAATGGTGTGAATGTGAAAGGAGTGATTGAGGGCAGGGACCGGAACCGCTTACCGTTAAAGGCGCTTTTGATTGGATATTTCAAAGACATGTTTTCAAAAACCCTATCAATACGGTAACCCTATCGAAAGGGAAACCCTAACGGAAGGGTAACACAGGTAAGCACTTACCGAATCCGAAAACCTTGTCGGGGAAACCCTATGAAGGCTTTATGAAGGGGTTATAAAACGTGTTCAAGCAATTTACACCTAGTCCCACCTGGGTCGAAGGACCAGGGGGCTTACCATCAGCAAATAAGAAACCAGAAACCAGGGCGGGGTTGGGTGTGGTCTCATGGGTTTAGTCCCATGGCCCTGATCGCCGAGAGCAGATCCAACCCTAGTCTGCCCTCCTGTCCGGAGAGCAGACATGGCGAATGGCCATAGGAGGAGCGCAACAGTCGCTGATCCCCATGGCATGTCTAGCTGATTATCCTTCCCGAGGTTGCCGCCCGTTATTGGTCTGGTTCCCTCTGAAACAGACGTAACTGAAACGGCTAGACGCAATTCTTTTCCTGACCTTTCCCATCCTTCCATCCTATCCTACACCTTACTGCGGGTATTATGTGGTTGGTACTTGCGGCCTCATCATCAAACATGACTGATGGTGAGGGGGAGGGGGACAACCACCCGCGTGTTTGTGCCGTGCGCGGGGACCCGTACGGGGGGATGAAGGTGTCCTGGTGATTGAGTCGATGGAGTGTAGGCTGTTTTAAACACTCCTGAGACAACACATCACTTTGGCCCGGATTTCCTCTCACACGGGAGGCCTAGGACTAGCCATCCTAGGTCAATCGGCTGGGACATCTCGTCAGAGGGCTGTCAGGCGAGAGTCCTGATATGGTAGGGGTAGACGACGGGCGGGACGACTTTGTCTTCTTGCTCTGTTCGGCCTGCCTCCTGCTATATTGGGACTCTATATCTTTGTTGTATTTCTGGCGTTTGTGTGCCATTTGCCGCAACGTCCCCACTTGAGGGCTCCATGGAGGGTGGAAAGCAACAAAGACGAATCTACTAACAACTTACATGGCTAACAAAAAACAAAAAAATACCCAGCAAACCAAGGCTGCACCCCAAGGTGAAAACCAAGGCGGCGCGCCCAGCACCCAGGCTGCACCTCAGGTGAATAACCAGAGTGTCGCGCCACACAACACACCGGCAGCTCCTCAGGTGCACAACCCGAGTGTAGCGCCACAAAACACACCGGCAGCTCCTCGGGTGAACAACCCAAGTGTAGCGCCGCCAGCTAGTCACAGTTTGGACCTCTCCTCTCTGAAGGCAGCAATGCCAACGACTTCTGAACCCCAACAGGAGGAATCCGGTTGGAACGAAGTAGTCGTTAAGAAGAAGAAGCCCAAACAACCACCTAACCAACCACCCAACCAACCACCCAACCCGCCTGGCCAGTCACGCAACGCCAAACGGTTGGAAGCCCGGAGGGAAGCGAGGAAGGCACGGCGACAGGCCACCGATGGTAGTAGGCCGCGTGAAGCGGCCGAAGGGGCTGCAAAGCCACACGACGCCCCCCACAGTGATGCGCCGACTCCTCATGTGGACAATTGTCCTGCTGAGGAGAAAGCTACTCCTAAGGGGGCACCATCTGTCGCCTCGAAGCCGGCTGCCGCCAACGCACCTGAGCGACGCAGACCCTCCAGGCGAGTTCACCGGGGGAAAGGGAACATTGCTACGCCCGCCAAGCCCGTAAAAAGGAATCGCCCCGACGATTCCTTTACTCCGCAAGGAGGGGGCAAGCGCAGCAAACCCCATCCCACCACTACCAGCTCCATTGCATATGCCGACGCTCTGAAATCGGATCTTAGCGTCGCGATCATGCTGGAGCCATACTATGACCTTACCAAGGAGCAGGCTGAGGTCATCAAGGGACAGGTGGATGGTTTGCTGGACGACGAGATTTTTTCTCCGAGACCATCAAGCCATCCATATGTCGCACCAGCTTTTAAGGCAAACGCCTTCTATAGTGACGGCGTCCTTAAATTCTGGTGCAAGGATGACTTCTCGCTCCAGTGGCTCCATCGCACCACTGCGAGAATCGGCTCACCACGTCCTGGCACCAAACTGGTTGTCAAGCGACAACTAGAGATCCCCAAGCGCATAAAAACGGGGCTCTTGGTGCCACAGTACGGACCACACGACACCTTAGACCGGGTACGCATGCGCCTCACGTGCCAGAACACCCATCTTAACGTCTCCAACTGGGCCGTCTACCACGCCGAGGAGCAGGAGGACAAACAATGCCTGTTCCTCGTGCTTGGTGTCCCAGAGGAAGACGTCGAGAAACTCAAGGCAAGCGAGCGTAGAGTTTACTACAAGTTGGGTAACATCTACGCCCGCTTCCTTGATAACACGAGCACGCCCCCGCCGAACCCCAATACACCTGGGGAGGTCACTAGTGACCTAGGCAGTGGCACAGCACACCACACCGCACAAGAAAACACCCCACAACCACCACCACAAACCACCAACGTCGCTGATCCGCCCAAAGGGGACCCCAGTGCAGTCCCCCCGGAGGAGGGGATGGGGGATGCCCCTATGGATGACGAGGACGAGAGCGGAGACAGCGACGTAGACGAGGAGGCCTTGCTAGACAGCGACCATGGCGCTGCCAGCACCCCCCAGCAATAACCTCCCCGTCCTCCAAACCAACCTCCAGCACAGCCAGACTGCAACGGCTAACCTACGCAGAGTGCTGGAGGTCAATTCCAAGACCGTAGCCCTAATCCAGGAGCCGTGGATTAGGAACGGCAGAATATGCGGTCTAGGCAACATCGGAGGTAAGCTACTCCTAGACACCACCGTAAATAACCCGCGTACATGTATCTTCACACCTAAACACGCAAACACAACCTTAATGACCGAGTTCTGTTCCAGAGACTTGACCACCATCAGGCTCCGTAATGACCCCTCCCCAGGCCTGCCTGACGTGGTGATTGCGTCCGCCTACCTGCCGGGCGACGCGGACATCCCCACTCCCGAACTGGCCGCGCTGGTGCAACACTGCGACAGCGAGGGACTGGAGCTGATCATATCAGTTGACTCCAACGCACACCATGTGCTATGGGGCAGCAAGGAAAACAACACGCGAGGTGAGGATTTTGTTTCTTTCTTACTCGCGACTAATATGAACCTAATCAACAGGGGCTCTGAACCGACTTTCGTAACATCACGAGCCCAGACAATCATTGACCTTACTCTGGCGAGCGAACACGCGTCTCATCATATCTCCGATTGGCATGTATCTAACGAGGCGTCGTGTTCCGATCATCGCTGGGTCAAGTACAACCTAAATACGACTCTCACACCGCCTAAGCCCAGACGTAATCCACGTAAGATGGACCGACGTAAGTATGAGCTTCTGACCGCAGAGAAGCTAAGGTGTCTGGACACACCTGCAACTCACGCGGTAAATGCGGATATTGATAATCATGTTGATAGCATAACAACAACACTAACCACTAGCTTTGAAGAAACATGCCCACTTTCTACTCCCAGCTCCCGGCCAGGCAATAAGTGTCACTGGTGGGGACCTGACCTGGAGAAACTACGCCGCAAGGTAAGAAAGTTGTTCAACAAAGCAAAGAACTCTCGGGAACCGCACCATTGGGACGCATATAAACAGGCCCAATACGACTACAGGAAGCGCATTCGCCTCAAGAAAAGAGAATGCTGGAGACGCTACTGCACCAACATTGAAACCAACAACGAGGCTAACAGAGTGAAAAACATCCTGTGCAGCGAACCAACACACAGTCTTGGTTTCCTGAAAAAGCCTGACGGAACATATACCAAAACAGATCAAGATACCTCAGAACTGTTAATGACCACTCACTTCCCCGGATGCCGCATAACGGAAAGTCGAACATGGGAAGAAAAAGATGAGTATCTACCTGCTGAAACCGATTGGACCACCGCCCACGAAGTTGTCAACCCGGAGAAGGTAAGATGGGCAATCAACAGCTTCCTCCCATTCAAATCAGCGGGACTAGATGGAATTTTTCCAGGGCTGATGAGGTGGTGCGACGGCGGTCTTATTGACCACCTCGTAGCCATCTACAGAAGCTGCCTAGCACACCGCTATATTCCCATGAAATGGAGGGAAGTCAAAGTAGTCTTTATTCCTAAACCCGGCAAAGGAGACTACACTCAACCTAAATCATTCAGACCAATTAGCCTCACATCATTCCTTTTAAAGGTGCTGGAGAGACTAATAGACAAGGAGATAAGGAGCACTGCTTTAGTCAGGAACCCCTTAAATCCAAACCAACATGCCTACTCTGCAGGCAAATCAACAGAGTCTGCCCTACATAAGGTGGTTTCTTATATAGAAGGCAATCTCAAACACCAAATATCAACACTAGGCACCTTCATCGACATTGAAGGAGCCTTTGACAAAACCAATTTTACCAGCATAAGCCAGGCCCTCTCTAAACATGGTGTAGATCCCACTATTGCCGGGTGGATTGACAGCATGTTAAGAGATAGAGCCATACAATTTACTGTGAATGGTACTACCAGAGGGGTAGTAGCTAAAGGATGTCCCCAAGGGGGTGTCCTCTCACCTCTCTTATGGAACATTGTGGTCAACGAGCTGATTAGTTGGCTCAACGACCGCAACTTCCTCACAGTAGGCTATGCAGACGACCTGACCATACTCATCAGCGGACGAGTTGAGAGTGTGATATGTGACCGAATGAGGTCCGCATTGAAGGTCGTCGAACAGTGGTGCAATAAACACAATCTAACAGTGAACCCAACAAAGACGGAGTTGATCATGTTCACAAACAAACGAAGTCTAGGCAATCTTAAACTACCTAAACTTTTTAACACCAGTCTGTCCCTTAGCAAGGAAGTCAAGTATCTAGGAGTGATACTAGACAACAAACTCCTCTGGAATAGACATCTCGAAGGGAAACTAAACAAAGCCACCATCATCTTTTGCCAATGTAAAAGACTACTCGGCAAAAGCTGGGGGCTATCACCGAAAATAACAATGTGGCTGTATAAAACCGTGATACGTCCCATAATCACATACGGAGCCGTTGCCTGGTGGTCCAAAACAGAGCAAAGCACCGTTATCAACAAGCTGCAGAAATTCCAAAGATTGGCATGTTCTGCGATAACCGGCTGCATGCGAACTACCCCCACAGCCGCCCTAGAAGTAGCCCTGGACCTAACACCTCTGGACCTGTTTATACAACAGGAAGCCTCCGTGGCTGCTATAAGGCTTAAACACCTGGGTCTGTGGTACAACCGAGAGGGTCCTCATTCCACATTGTGGAATAATCTAGTGAAACATGAGCCACTAATCGCTGCCCCATGCGATAGGATCCCAAAACAATACATTTTCGAAAAGAAATACCAGATACAGTTATTTGAAAGTGACCGAGATTACTCCGGCATACATGAAGTCCGAATTTATACGGACGGCTCCAAGATGGGGACTGGCACTGGTGCTGGAGTATTCTCACAAGACCTAAACATCAAAATATCACAAGCATTAGGCCAACACAGTTCGATATTTCAATGCGAATGTGTTGCAATAATAAATGCCGCTACCACGGCCCTGTCTAGAGGTATGAAGGAACTAAACATCCGCATACTGACCGACAGCATGGCCGTTCTAACAGCACTGGAGGCCAACACGATCAACTCCAGTATCGTATACGAATGCCACCAAGTTTTGGATCGTTTAGCATCCAAAAACAAAGTAATCCTACAATGGATTAAAGGGCATAGTGGATCACACGGGAACGACGCCGCCGATGAGCTGGCTAGAAAGGGATCTTCTACAACAGTGGCAGGACCCATACCCATTCTGCCACTCCCGTTCAGCCAACTGCGCTCATGGGTTAGACTACGTACTCGTGCTGCACATAATACTCGATGGGTAGATCTAACAAGCTGTAGACAGTCCAAGTTGGCGATGACCGCAGTCTCGCCGCGGTTGACCTGTAGACTGCTCAGCCTTAACCGTCCAGACCTCCGAATAGTTGTAGGCACACTTACAGGTCACCTTGCCTTAAACCGACAACTATTCATCATGAATGCGACAGACAGTCCCCTATGTAGAGGATGCCTGGACGCAGAGGAAACAGCCGCCCACGTGATCCTGGAGTGCGTGGGGTTGGCCGCACACCGGGCAGAAATCCTCAAAGACGTGAGGTCGCTCCTAGAAGCCTGTGAACGCCCCAGGAGGCTTCTGCGCTTCTGGAAGGAGCTGGGATGGCTTGACTAGCCACACCAATGCTGTGTTCACGCATAACGGACCAAATAGGAGTCTAAATGCGGAAAAAAGAGCCCATCACCAATACCAATACCAATACCAAATAAGAAACCATCCTTAAGCCGTTCAGTTCAGAAGCAGGCCTAAACAAAATTGCTTACATCGGTACCATGACCGTCTTTTAGGTGAACGGCTTAAAGATTGTTTTGACTCAAAGTGAACGGTTAGTTTGTCTCTGGTATGCTTTGTCACAGATCACTAATGCTTTGTAGACGATGCGAAAACGAGCTAGCCTATACAAATCGATGGGTGCATTCTGTAAGACAAATCTCTGAGTCATCGATCGCCATAAATTTGTTAACCATGGAAAGTAATTTGTTTAGAATATTAATTTACTTTTCATGGTTAAAATGTACTTTATGGCGTTCGATGACTCACATATTTGTCTGGCAGAATGCACCCAATTTATCGCTTATTATCCCCGCCAATTGGTAATGCGCCTGGCGGCCATGTTTTTAACCTCAAAAACGAAAAACAATTTGTAAATTTTTGATATACCTAGACCCTATCTTACTGAAAATAATAATTCAATAAATAATAATTATATTAGATTACCTATTAAGAATTTTCTTATTTCATGGCATTTTTAGTTGCGGATCACGTCGATGTGGATGTTAATGTGACAAGGTTCTTGCGCATTACCAATTGGCGGGGATAGTATATATCTGTCTGCCGCGACGTTTTGTTATTTTCAATATCATTTCACACCATTAGTTTGTTAATTACTTACATCGATATAAAATAAATCATTTTCTTCTTTATTTGATTATTATTATTCATAATAACATAAAATGTAATGCAATTTACTATCCGCGTCAATTGGTAATGCGCTGGAACCTTGTCAAATTAACATACACATCAACGTCATCCGCAGCTAAAAATGACAAAAAACAGGAAAATTGTAATAGGTAATAATAGTGTATTAATTATTGAATTCTTATTTTCAATAAGAAAGGGTATAGGTATAAAAAAAATGCAATTGTTTTTCGTTTTTGAGGTTAAAATCATGGCCGCCAGGCGCATTACCAATTGAAGGGGATAGTAGGTACTTATTTATGGGGTCTCATCTCTCATCATTTCTTTTTATTTTAGAGATATTCAACAACAAGGAAGTCGTCACGTTGCCTTAATGAATTTACATAATTCACTGTTAAATAATAAACATTAAAAGAAATTCACAAATCTTAAAATTCTCACACCAAACTTATCTAAATACACTAAACAATTTTGAAAAAGCTGATCACGTAGGAACTTTTTATGAATTGCTTTATTTGACATTACAGACGCTATAAAACAGCTCCCAAACTGTCAAACGGAGCGTCGTGGTACGCTTCGTCCATACATAAAAAATGGTGAACGGTTTAAGAGCGTGTATTAAAGCAGGCCCTCCACAGGCCTGCTAAATCGAGGTCATGGTACGAAAAAGTAATGCCATTCAGTATAAGTCCTGCTATAAGAGCTCATAGTAAGGCCCCAGAACCGCTTACCGTTAAAGGGGTTTTGATTGGGTATTTCATGAACCGCTTACCGTTAAAGGGGTTTTGATTGGGTATTTCATGAACCGCTTACCGTTAAATGGGTTTTTGATTGGGTATTTCATAGACTTGTTCTATCAATACGGTAACATATCGTCGACTAACCGAATCGAAAGGGAAACCCTATGATTTGGTAGGCTTTTCGATGGGATTTCCCTAACAATTGGCTTAACCAAAAACCGGGTTTTCCGGTCCTTGATTGAGGGTGACGGGAAGGAATGGAAGATCACCCTAAATAAACTGGGATAAAAGCAGAAGATAAAGAACTTATGTAATAGTCATCTCGAATATTTGATATGGAACAGGGATGTTTATCCAAGTGTTTAACATCGCTCGAGATGAAGCTGAATCTAATTACGCAGCGGCGACTAATTGCGTGATCAAGTTGTGGCCATTTGCATTACTAACTGGCCGGCCGGCTGAGAGCCGAATATGGCAGATAGGGATGAATACAACCCCGGAAAATTGTTATAAACCATGAAAACCGCAACTTTTTTGTAATTTTAATGATAAACTACATTTTCCATTTCAGTATTTTCCATACAAATAAAACTTTACGGGTTAGAAAAACCTTGTACAAAGTGTAAGAATCAGTTTATCTGTCTGTTGCATTTCTATGACTTCAGAGTTCAGGCTAAAATGCCAAATAATAAAACCCTTCGTCGCATAATGTACAATACGCAAAATGTGCCAGAGGGGACAACTGGCACTTTTTTTCCTAATTGTCGACCCTGACACCAGAGGGGGTGACAATTGCTACGAAAATGGTCCAGTTGTCCCCTCCAAGTAGTATGGAGTATATTATCTTCTTTCTCTCGAAAAAAACTTTTGATTATGATTTATTTACCTTAGTAAAATTATTTTGCGTATTGTACATTTTGCGTTTTGTACATTTCGCGTATGTACGTTTTGCATATTGTACATTTCACGTATGTAAATTTTGAGCATTGTACATTTTGCGTATTGTACATTTCGCGTATGTACGTTTTGCGTATTGTACATTTTGCAACAGGTGCACATTTTGCGTATTGTACATTATGCGACGAAGGGTAATAAAATTGTATTGATCTCAAACTAGAGACCAATGTAAATAAGTTGAAAGTGTCAAGTTAAAATAGTTATTCAATTGACATTTTACCGCTGGGTATTCACTTGCATTGACTGTGACCAGTTTATCTGAACGTTTACAATAGCGTAAACAGTTTGCATCAACTCATGGTAGAGCATTTCTCAACCAATCCTCGTGAAATGTTGTGGGCAGTTTTTATAATTATACGTTTTTTTTTCGAAACAGTTTTTCGAAATGTTTCGAAATGGTGGAGATATGGGAAAATATTAGAATAAACTATGTCGATATTTACACTATGTTCCTGTTTATTCAATATATACTTATGGTACAGTATGCGCAAAATAACTTGGAGGCTCGGAAGTTAACTGCAAGCAAACTGCAAGTGATATTTCACGCAGGATATATGTCGAGTTCCATAGTTCCGGGTGCTTCCGCCCGCACCCCGTCCCCGCGCACGCCTGTATTCGTCTAATGCGCAAAGTTCCGCGCGAAGTTCAGAGCCGCCAAGTTATTTTGCGCAAAATAACTTGGCGCTGTAAAATAATTATATTTCAACCACTTCGAAAAATTATCATAAGTGTTACAAATGCGAGGTCTACAGCTCCACAGAGGTACCACACTGGACAAATCACTAGAAAATTAAGTGAACAGACCTTTAATGACAGCGTCACCAACGAACAGCTGCCCAGTCTGGTCTGCGGCTTGGTCCTTGTATATCTTGGAGATGAGGATGGGCAGCTTGTGCTCCGATCCCCCCTTAATGCTAAGTCCAAGGCCGCCCACTTTCTGGCGGGTAATTTGGACCATACGTTCCTAGAACACAAAGAGGAGATTAACTTGATAAGTAATATTGAGAGCAATTTAAAGGCAGTACACATGGCATAAGCTTATATGATCTCAGACCAGTCTGTACTTAAAAAATACTATATTTCAAGCACATAATAGGGTGCCATTTATTAAGTCTGGCACACCTCACTGCCAAGATCTCGACACAGAAGTGAATATTAAAAACTCTAAGCTATGTTTACCCTCGCGTGAGGCACGTTCTTGTCGCGCGACGGCTGCGGCGGCGGGGGCGCCTCGCGCTGCACGGTCACCGCCTCCATCGTGAGCGCGAGCAGGACAGATAGAGCTAACTCTAAGCTATGCTCACCCTCGCGTGAGGCACGTTCTTGTCGCGCGACGGCTGCGGCGGCGGGGGCGCCTCGCGCTGCACGGTCACCGCCTCCATCGTGAGCGTGAGCAGGACAGATAGAGCTAACTCTAAGCTATGCTCACCCTCGCGTGAGGCACGTTCTTGTCGCGCGACGGCTGCGGCGGCGGGGGCGCCTCGCGCTGCACGGTCACCGCCGTGTGCGTTACCCCAGCAAAAAGTTGAGCTTTAGAGAGATGAGACCTTATCAGATAATTAGTGTGTCATGAGGAGAAATTTGTTTACTAATAGCAAAATTTGTGTGAGTTGTAGTTTTTAAGATATATGAGAAAAACAGATTTTGCTGGGGTCACGTTTTAAACATTACCCTGGCAAAAAAAGTTGTTTCAGCCTGGAACCAAATACATGTATAGATAGCTTTTGTTGCATAGTAAATGTTAGCAAATAGCAAAAATTGTGTGTGTTATGGTTCTTGAGTTATTTAAGTTTTTGCTGGGGTAACGTTTTGGGATTTCCCAGATCTCGAAAACGGTTCAACGCAGAAGTTTGAAAAAAAATACCACTAAGAGACCTTAATTTGTTTAAATTTGTTTGATTGTTAGTTTTTGATTTGGTTGTCGCAAACCAACGTAATTAAATGGTTTCGAAAAACAGAAAAAACGAATTTGCAAGTAAACCAGTACACTTATAATCAAATAAACAGCTGTAAAAAATAGCCGTGGTAGACACTTATTACGTCAAGAATTTTAGGCTTTGTAACTTTACATGATATAAAGATATAAACAAATTTGATAAATTTTAGAATTTTAGTACTTTAGCAATCGAATACACAGTTTCCATAACATTAAGATACATGGCATACATTAAACAAATTTAAGTAATTCATTAACATTCTTTCCTGTTAATTTCAGCTTTCAATTACGCCTATCATGAAAGTTTTAACAAAAACAAGAATATGACAACAATTCTCTAATAAGCCGCCTAAATTGTAGAGGTCACGTAAAAGCGACCGCGCTATACATAAGCGTAACCATCTTAAATGAACGGGATAATATGGATCTTTTGTTAGTACAGTTGCGTACAAAAGTTTGCTGGTCAGATTATCTTTAAATATAAAATGTACGTTAGTCTCGCGAAAACTTAAGATTGGCTAGGCCGATTTTGGTTTTAAAATGTTTGTCGTAGTTCCAGGGGAAGGTTTAAATGGTGAGAAATATACCTATATGGAAAAAATGCGAGGTAGTTTCCGTAAAAACTGTTCCTAGGTAGGACTTTCCTAGGTAGGAACAGTTTTTATGGGTAAATGTTTTTACCTGTCAAACATAGTGGTCACTGGATTGACATGAGTAGGTTTGGTATTAAAATAAAACATTTGGTTTGAAAAAACAGAAGCAACAAATTACTATAAATGTATATATTGATACTGACAAATAAATCACACTATAAATTGCTTAGCGAGATTATTACCTAATTAGGTTTAGATTATTATTTACCTTTACTTATGTAATGTTGAGTGCCTTCAAACTTTTAACTTTCATGAATCATTACATTCTTTTTAAAATACTATTAATCGCGTAAGTGTAATATTTGATATTAATAAACACGATTTTAATTTATAAAATAGAAAACTAGTTGAATCTAAGCTATATCAATAACATTTTTCTTCATAACTGTACAAAACATCGGATACTAAGCTGCTAATTTGCGAAGATAACCCGTACGTATGGTGCGGTCGCTTTCTAGTGACCTTTACAATTTGGTCGGCTTATTCAAGAATTGCTGTCTTAATCTTGTTTTTGTTAAAACTTTCATGATAGGCGTAATTGAAAGCTGAAATTAACAGGAAGGAATGTTAATGAATTACTTAAATTTGTTTAATGTATGCGATGTGTCTTAATGTTATGGAAACTGTGTATTCGATCGCTAAAGTACGACCGGTCTAAAATTTATTAAATTTGTTTATATCTTTACATCGTGTAAAGTTACAAAGCGTAAAATTCTTGACATAATAAGTGTCTACCACGGCTATTTTTAACAGCTGTTTATTTGATTATAAGTGTACTAGTTTACTTGCAAATTCGTTTTTTCTGTTTTTCGAAACCATTTAATTACGTTGGTTTGCGACAACCAAATCAAAAACTAACAATCAAACAAATTTAAACAAATTAAGGTCTCTTAGTGGTATTTTTTTCAAACTTCTGCGTTGAACCGTTTTCGAGATCTGGGAAAACCCAAAACGTTACCCCAGCAAAAACTTAAATAACTCAAGAACCATAACACACACAATTTTTGCTATTTGCTAACATTTACTATGCAACAAAAGCTATCTATTCATGTGTTTGGTTCCAGGCTAAAACAACTTTTTTTGCCAGGGTAATGTTTAAAACGTGACCCCAGCAAAATCTGTTTTTCTCATATATCTTAAAAACTACAACTCACACAAATTTTGCTATTAGTAAACAAATTTCTCCTCATGACACACTAATTATCTGATAAGGTCTCATCTCTCTAAAGCTCAACTTTTTGTTGGGGTAACGCACACGTCACCGCCTCCATCGTGAGCGCGAGCAGGACAGATAGAGCTAACTCTAAGCTATGCTCACCCGCACGTTCTTGTCGCGCGACGGCTGCGGCGGCGGGGGCGCCTCGCGCTGCACGGTCACCGCCTCCATCGTGAGCGCGAGCAGGACAGATAGAGCTAACTCTAAGCTATGCTCACCCGCACGTTCTTGTCGCGCGACGGCTGCGGCGGCGGGGGCGCCTCGCGCTGCACGGTCACCGCCTCCATCGTGAGCGCGAGCAGGACAGATAGAGCTAACTCTAAGCTATGCTCACCCTCGCGTGAGGCACGTTCTTGTCGCGCGACGGCTGCGGCGGCGGGGGCGCCTCGCGCTGCACGGTCACCGCCTCCATCGTGAGCGCGAGCAGGACAGATAGAGCTAACTCTAAGCTATGCTCACCCTCGCGTGAGGCACGTTCTTGTCGCGCGGCGGCTGCGGCGGCGGGGGCGCCTCGCGCTGCACGGTCACCGCCGTGTGCGTTACCCCAGCAAAAAGTTGAGCTTTAGAGAGATGAGACCTTATCAGATAATTAGTGTGTCATGAGGAGAAATTTGTTTACTAATAGCAAAATTTGTGTGAGTTGTAGTTTTTAAGATATATGAGAAAAACAGATTTTGCTGGGGTCACGTTTTAAACATTACCCTGGCAAAAAAAGTTGTTTCAGCCTGGAACCAAATACATGTATAGATAGCTTTTGTTGCATAGTAAATGTTAGCAAATAGCAAAAATTGTGTGTGTTATGGTTCTTGAGTTATTTAAGTTTTTGCTGGGGTAACGTTTTGGGATTTCCCAGATCTCGAAAACGGTTCAACGCAGAAGTTTGAAAAAAATACCACTAAGAGACCTTAATTTGTTTAAATTTGTTTGATTGTTAGTTTTTGATTTGGTTGTCGCAAACCAACGTAATTAAATGGTTTCGAAAAACAGAAAAAACGAATTTGCAAGTAAACCAGTACACTTATAATCAAATAAACAGCTGTAAAAAATAGCCGTGGTAGACACTTATTACGTCAAGAATTTTAGGCTTTGTAACTTTACATGATATAAAGATATAAACAAATTTGATAAATTTTAGAATTTTAGTACTTTAGCAATCGAATACACAGTTTCCATAACATTAAGATACATGGCATACATTAAACAAATTTAAGTAATTCATTAACATTCTTTCCTGTTAATTTCAGCTTTCAATTACGCCTATCATGAAAGTTTTAACAAAAACAAGAATATGACAACAATTCTCTAATAAGCCGCCTAAATTGTAGAGGTCACGTAAAAGCGACCGCGCTATACATAAGCGTAACCATCTTAAATGAACGGGATAATATGGATCTTTTGTTAGTACAGTTGCGTACAAAAGTTTGCTGGTCAGATTATCTTTAAATATAAAATGTACGTTAGTCTCGCGAAAACTTAAGATTGGCTAGGCCGATTTTGGTTTTAAAATGTTTGTCGTAGTTCCAGGGGAAGGTTTAAATGGTGAGAAATATACCTATATGGAAAAAATGCGAGGTAGTTTCCGTAAAAACTGTTCCTAGGTAGGACTTTCCTAGGTAGGAACAGTTTTTATGGGTAAATGTTTTTACCTGTCAAACATAGTGGTCACTGGATTGACATGAGTAGGTTTGGTATTAAAATAAAACATTTGGTTTGAAAAAACAGAAGCAACAAATTACTATAAATGTATATATTGATACTGACAAATAAATCACACTATAAATTGCTTAGCGAGATTATTACCTAATTAGGTTTAGATTATTATTTACCTTTACTTATGTAATGTTGAGTGCCTTCAAACTTTTAACTTTCATGAATCATTACATTCTTTTTAAAATACTATTAATCGCGTAAGTGTAATATTTGATATTAATAAACACGATTTTAATTTATAAAATAGAAAACTAGTTGAATCTAAGCTATATCAATAACATTTTTCTTCATAACTGTACAAAACATCGGATACTAAGCTGCTAATTTGCGAAGATAACCCGTACGTATGGTGCGGTCGCTTTCTAGTGACCTTTACAATTTGGTCGGCTTATTCAAGAATTGCTGTCTTAATCTTGTTTTTGTTAAAACTTTCATGATAGGCGTAATTGAAAGCTGAAATTAACAGGAAGGAATGTTAATGAATTACTTAAATTTGTTTAATGTATGCGATGTGTCTTAATGTTATGGAAACTGTGTATTCGATCGCTAAAGTACGACCGGTCTAAAATTTATTAAATTTGTTTATATCTTTACATCGTGTAAAGTTACAAAGCGTAAAATTCTTGACATAATAAGTGTCTACCACGGCTATTTTTAACAGCTGTTTATTTGATTATAAGTGTACTAGTTTACTTGCAAATTCGTTTTTTCTGTTTTTCGAAACCATTTAATTACGTTGGTTTGCGACAACCAAATCAAAAACTAACAATCAAACAAATTTAAACAAATTAAGGTCTCTTAGTGGTATTTTTTTCAAACTTCTGCGTTGAACCGTTTTCGAGATCTGGGAAAACCCAAAACGTTACCCAAGCAAAAACTTAAATAACTCAAGAACCATAACACACACAATTTTTGCTATTTGCTAACATTTACTATGCAACAAAAGCTATCTATTCATGTGTTTGGTTCCAGGCTAAAACAACTTTTTTTGCCAGGGTAATGTTTAAAACGTGACCCCAGCAAAATCTGTTTTTCTCATATATCTTAAAAACTACAACTCACACAAATTTTGCTATTAGTAAACAAATTTCTCCTCATGACACACTAATTATCTGATAAGGTCTCATCTCTCTAAAGCTCAACTTTTTGCTGGGGTAACGCACACGTCACCGCCTCCATCGTGAGCGCGAGCAGGACAGATAGAGCTAACTCTAAGCTATGCTCACCCGCACGTTCTTGTCGCGCGACGGCTGCGGCGGCGGGGGCGCCTCGCGCTGCACGGTCACCGCCTCCATCGTGAGCGCGAGCAGGACAGATAGAGCTAACTCTAAGCTATGCTCACCCGCACGTTCTTGTCGCGCGACGGCTGCGGCGGCGGGGGCGCCTCGCGCTGCACGGTCACCGCCTCCATCGTGAGCGCGAGCAGGACAGATAGAGCTAACTCTAAGCTATGCTCACCCTCGCGTGAGGCACGTTCTTGTCGCGCGACGGCTGCGGCGGCGGGGGCGCCTCGCGCTGCACGGTCACCGCCTCCATCGTGAGCGCGAGCAGGACAGATAGAGCTAACTCTAAGCTATGCTCACCCTCGCGTGAGGCACGTTCTTGTCGCGCGGCGGCTGCGGCGGCGGCGGCGCCTCGCGCTGCACGGTCACCGCCTCCATCGTGAGCACGAGCCGCGCTGGCCGCGGCCGCGACTTGCCGTCCGATACCTGCACCATGCCTGTGCGGATCTACACGAAACATGTACTTTTATAAGTATCTTGCTAGAGGACTTTAAACAAAGAATATAAAAGATATAGAGATAATAAAAATTAAAAAAAAAAAAAAATCACATTAAATCAATACCAAAATACTTCTTATTAATTAACACAGACACTTTAAAGGTATTTTTTTTTTGTGATCCTATCTGCAATCAGTATTCTAATCTAATCAGATTTGGTGTCTGATTATTGTCATTCAGCCTGCCTAGCATGACGGATTTATATCGCGTGATATAGCATTTTATCGACACTCAACTGTCAAATTCCTTTATCCTTTTCCTTTGTCTTTTTGACAGTTAAACGTGATAAAACGCTATATCACGCGATATAAATCGGTCATGCTAGGCAGGCTGAGTGTGACTCCAGCGAGCCATCTTACTCAAAGTTAACTATAAGTACTATATACTAGTTACTATACACTATTGGAGCTGATTCGATAATAGTATGTCTTTTGTTTTTAGAAGAAAACAAGAAATAAATCCATGAAATTAAACAATAACTTGGACGCAAATAAGCAAAAGAGTGTCAACAATCATGATTCTGAAAAAAACAAAAACATGTCCAGTATTTGGAAAAATAACTTGATAAAAAATTGTTCTAAGTTTTTAAATGCCATTTTCAAAAAATTACATGCGTGTGGGTTGAAACACTTTTGCTTATTATTTGCGTCCGCTGGAGTGGCCACACACAGACAGACTCAGGAATTCGCTAACTTAACATAACTTTGAAATTGTTGAACATAAGATGATTAGCATCCATTCAATAACTAAAGAATTGTTTGATGGGAATTTGATAAACTTCTAGAAAGTTCACGAGACCTTTAATAGATTGACCAGCGGTTCCTGAATTCTTTCCCGAAGGCTACAGAACGGTTTATTATTTTTGGGCAGAACCTTAGCTTAAGTAAGAAGTAAACTATATGTTAAATCACACAATACTTTCTTTTTGGCTTGGTTTTCGCATCTTGTAAGTATTTATCTAAGATTGACTTTAAAAGAAGAACTTTTTAAGATAAAAACAAAAAGATATTAAAGTACTTAACTCTTGAATTTTCACTGATCTCCTGAGAGCCTCTTACGGACCCCAGGGTTCCGCGAAACACCATTCTGGAACCGCTGTTCTAATTGCTCGTTGGCCAGTAGTTGTAAGTGTAGTATACAATTCAAGTGTCGATTGTGATTGTGACATTACAATTTCCAAGAAATGGTTTAAAAAATAGGTCCTCAATAAGTATTGGGCACTTCATACACAATTATTGGGCTAGGGTTCAAGGGGTACTCAAAAAACTAATAGGAATCACTGTTATAGAGATTGTTTTGGAATCATTCCTGATCTTAGACTTAGCTTAACAATTATTTAATTTTTAGATTTTAGGCATTCACAGTGCTATTTTATTTTATAACAACTTCTTTTGAGATTACTTGTGGAAATATAATTAAGAATGAAATTTATTATAGCAAAATCTTGATACATACCTTTTCATCTTTTTTCTCCTCAACAGGCGTCATCATTTTGAAACATACACACCATAACGATTATAAGGTTTTTAACCAGTTTTCTAATATAAGAAGTACACAGAAGTTAATCTTTATCATTTTCACAACAAATCACTGCAAAATCACAATTCCACTAGGATTACACTTCCAAAAACATTTTCAGCAACTTGTAAGGGACGCACTAATGAATTTATTAATTATTTACGAGTTACACATTACAAATACGAAAAACAGGTCACTGGCATAAAATAAATCAATATAGGTACGTGAATGGCACCAAAACAAAGCTTGTTTTCAATTGTTCCTGAAGTTAATGCACAATTTTACTGCCCGAGTTGTATAGTATACTTTATTGATTTTCAATTTGTTGTATTTTCGTACATTATTTTGTGTTAGAATCGTAAAATATGAAGAGTTGAAGAAAATAAAATAAGATCAATGAACTACAACACCGCCCCACCATGGGCACACAGATTAGTTAGACTAGCTGGTTTTGAAAAGAAATGTCAGTCACACTCACTTTAGTCTTTTAGTGATGTTCAATGTCAATTCTTTTCACCTTAATCTTCTATCTATTCTTAGTTTGAATCGATTCAATTATTTAATAGAAACTCCTGTACTGATTACAAAAATCTGATTTGATTCCACAACAATAATTACCTATTTAACAATGCTTATTTAATATTAAGATCAATCATTTTATTTATATAGATACTAGCGGCCGCCCGTGACTTTGTCTGCGTGGAAAGTTTATTTGCTATCCCTCGGGAACAATACTTTTTTTTTCGGGATGAAAGGTACCGGATGTCCTTTTCTGTATCCCTGACGTGTATGCAAAATTTCATGATTATTGGTTCAGTAGTTAAGGCTCCGTACCGATTTTGCCGCTGACTGCCGCTCTCTCGCTTGCACATTTCATGTTTTCTCAAGATTTCTTAAATCTGAGTGCGTAAATGAAAAATGTGTCTCGGCGACTTTTCGCTATTTAAGATAACGGACATTTCAACATAAATAGTCAGGTGGGTAAGTGAAACATACTTTATTTTATTTTTATTTAACAAGGTGTAGTAAAGCTATAAAACTCGCAATTAAAGTAGCTGTATAGGCAATGTACTCCTAATTAAATCAGCCTTTAACGGTATGAATATAAATATCTAAAGACTTGCATTAAGCAACAAAATCACGGAAAGAATATAAAAGCTAAGAAGTGTTTCACTTACCCCTGACAAAGGGGAAGTGAAACAGTGGCCAAAATAGCTTTAAATATTGTGTCCATTTCATTAAAAACAGGACAAAAGGATCATGTTTAACCGTTAATATACAAAATGTATCAAATTCTCATAAAATAGGGTCCAGTTTTAAAGATTTATCAAAAAAACATCGTGTTTTGCATTTTGACATCTAATGAATTTCTTTTTGGTTTACTAGCTAGTTTAATGATCGCAGCGATATTTGTGTTGTATTAAGGGAAGTAATTCATCATTCCTGCTTTATCGACACATCGCTATGAGAATAAACTACGATAGTTTCTTAGATATGGTTGGGTGTTTCACTTACCCCGGTGTTTCACTTACCCCACTTGACTATATTTCAGTTTTGAACTTTCGAGTTGCTGAAGTACAAAAAGTTATCGTAGGTATTTGCCAGTTCAAATAACTGTTAGAAACGATAACTTTTTGTACTTTAGCAACAAAAAAATGAAATATATTTTAAAATGTATGTAATCTTATATTGCGAAAAGAGGCCGAGACACATTTTTCAATTGCGCACTCAGATTTAAGAAATCTTGAGAAAACATGAAATGTGCGAGCGAGAGAAGGCGTAACAAACAAATAAACGGACTTAGGAATTTATAATATTAGTAAGGATTTGCAAATGCATAGGTAAAGTTTGTTACATACTCCTGGGGGAAAGTTCACGCATGTCAAGTGCTTGCAAGCAAATTAAATTATGTGGGCTTGGAATTAAATTTTAATGTTTAGGATATTCATACAATGTTCGTTTCGTTTTTAATGTTGTACTTAGGCTAGGTTTTTGGTTCCCCAATGGTTGTTTTTATTACAAAAAATACTTTTATTATAAGTTTAATAAAAATTAATACTTTTAGAAAGATTAAAAAATATGATGTAGTTAAATAAATTTTGATCTGACTTTAATAAATTTTATTTTTCATTTCAATTATTAATGTTACGACTTCTTTTAAAAATAACATATACTTTCCTTAAATATTAAGTATTTATATTACGTTTGACATATTCAGTGTCTTTGGTCTTGTACTAGTGATAAGTCGCTCTGTCAATTAATTATGGTATTTTTTTTTTATTATAGGTACATTCTTATTGTTATGCAAATTAATGTTATATCAAGTTGGTTAGGATTTTAAAAGTAGGATTATTAATTTTATGAAATTTAAGGGACACGCACCTGCCGGCCTATCATGAGCACCACATCACACCACGAGCCACTTTTAAAAGACGTCATAATAAGAAACTAGTATAAAGCCCGCGACTCTGTATGCGTGCACAGCTATTTTTCTAGCCCTCGGGAACAGTACATTTTTTCTGAACGAAAGGCAGGGCTTCAAATACCGTTAAAAATTAGTAACGTTAAAAAAAATAACGTTAAAAATGGAAATTAATAACGGTAAAACAGAATTTAACGTTATTTTTTCGTTCCTTGATAACGTTATTATGTTACTGTATAAAAATATTTAAAAGCAATGTGTAAGTGACGTTGATGCCGCCGTGACGTGATCAGTCTCTGCGGTAGGTACTAGGTAGTAGAGGTACCTACCTACCTACAATACGCAATATTTATAAAATTACCGTTAAAAATAACGTTATTTTTAACGTTATCGACATTAATTTAACGTTATATTAAGGCCCTCCGCTGCCTTGAGCGGGATCCCAGCGCGGATGTCCGCTCCGGGTGCTGTTTCCTGTATATTCATAGAGCAGCGCTGCGTGTGGCGGAATGCCCGCTGCACGCAGCGCGGGTGCGCGGGGTAGGAGAGCACGCTCGCGGGTCCCGCGCGACGGGTCACGCGAGCGGGGCTGCTTCTTGTATATTCATAGAGCAGAGCTGCGTGTGGCGGAGTGCCCGCCGCATATTTGTCCGCAACGGAGCACGGCGCGGGTACCCGCGACGGGCTGTTTGTCCGCAACGAAGCACGGCGCGGGCCCCCGCGACGGGCTCCCGTACCATGTACCCGCGCCGGGATCCCGTTCAACGCAGCGGAGGGCCTAAGGTTATGTTCTTAGGTATCGTTAAAAAAATAACGTTATCAAGATATTATATTGAAAATAACGTTACGTACCTAACGTTATTTTTACTGTTAATTGATAACGTTATAAAGCCCTGATGAAAGGTACCCTAAGTCCTTTTCTGTACCCCTGACAATGTATATGTTACCGGCCAAACTCGATTTCAGGACAAACTAGTTTGGCCTAGGCTAAACTAGTTTGTCCTAAGCTCAATAGGATAAACCAGTTTAGCCTAGGCCAAACTAGTTGATCCTGATATAAATACGCACATTCCAGGATAAACTAGTACGGCCTAGTCTAAACTCATTTATTATTATTCCTTAAACATAAATAAATATTCGATATTTAAAAAAATAATGATAGGTAACTAATTTCTTTAAAACATCTTTAATATTTGTTGTGTATAATTGTTTTTTTTAAACACTTCATTACTTTGTTACTAGCTTTTCCGCAACTTCATTCGCGTGGATATTTTAGAAAATCTTTAAAATTCTTAAAATACTGTAGGAGGCGTTGCCGTCCCCGTTTCCGTTCAGAATAGGATCCAGAGATATTTATTACCCATTCTTCTTCCCGTTGCCGTTGCAGTTTCCATTCGCGTTCCCGTTAAATTTTTATATCTATCTACCTTTTCTTTTTAATGCACAACGGGATAGTGCTTGGCATTCACCTCACCAGATGCTCAATAAAAAATATGCAAATTAATATCCTCCTCCTCAGTCGTTCCCTCATGGTTGAGGATCGTGACTCCGTGCAAGGACGTCTCTCACTAGATGTTTCCATCTGTTGCGGTCCTCGGCTTGATGCAAAGCGACGTTCACTGGCATATCCAGATTTTTGGACACCTGGTCTGACCAACGTTGTGGGCTTCTGCCTCTCGGTCTTTTTCCTTTTATCTTGCCTGTTACGATGAGTCGTTCTATGTTATCGGTATCTCTACGCGCGATGTGGCCAAAATAGCGTAGGATTCGTTGCAGGCAGATAGAGGAAAGGTGGTTTTGATTCTCGAGCTTCAATTGTTTCAGGACAGATTAATATAGGTACAATTTATTATTGTACTCTAATGTAAATGATGGCATATTTTTGATTTATTCCTTGTGATGCATTGGATTTTTAAAACTTTTCGAGTGCCGGCAATGACGCAGGAAGTAAGAAATTTGGATATTCATCCAGTGCGCTTCCACCTCGGCCTTATCGTCACTAAGCATCTGGTAAGGTGAATGCCAAGCACTATCCCGTTGTGTTTCTTTTTAAGAAAAGATAGATAGATATGAAAATTGATGGTCACGGTGACGGTAAGTGAAAGCGGAAGCGGAAGCTAAAGCGGAAATAAAAGCGTGAAATGAAAAGTGAAGTGGCAAGTGACAGGTGACAAGTGAAAAGTGGTAACGGGAACGCGAATGGAAACGGCAACTGGAAGAGGCACGGGATAATAAATATCTCTGGATCCTATTCTGAACGGAAACGGGGACGGAAACGCCTTCAACAGCATTTTAGGAATTTTAAAGATTTTCTAAAATATCCACGCGAATGAAGTTACGCAAAAGTTAGTAACAAAATAATGAAATGTTTTTAAAAAAAAACAAAAATTTATAACAAATATTAAAGATTTTTTAAAGAAATTAGTTACCTATTTTTTTTTAAATAGCGAATATTTATTTATGTTTAAGAAACAATAATTATACCTCAATTATTCTATTTCATTACTTTCGACAAGGCTAAATGAGTTTAGACTAGGCCGTACTAGTTTATCCTGGAATGTGCGTATTTATATTGTAGGGTTATCCTTCTAAAGAACACTTATAATAAAATAAGAACACATAAATACCTTTAACATCCTTTACTTTCACAGAACTTGGACACTGTACACAGTAGTTTCACTTTTCAAATTGCTGCGTCGACGGTTGGAACAGAATGAATCCGATTCTACCGTAACTCTCTACTTATATAGCTCTAGTATTGCCAACAATAAATTATTGCCAGTAGAATAAATAACTCCTATTCGGAAAATAGCGTTAACGTTATCGTTAAAAATAGCGAAAACGCCAAAAACTAGTGTTATAAATGGCAAAACCTAACAATCGACCATCCTGACCTCGTGCATGTCCCCATGCACGCGACCTCTCCATTGCACGCGACCAGGATGTCGTACCTAACAATCGGCCGACTTGTTCCAACCTCGAGACAACCTCCAAATAGAATAGAATAGAAATGGTTTATTGCCTCAAAATTACAATTATTTACAATCTTAGTTTAGAAGTAGCCACAGAGGCAGAGGCAAATACATATTTAGACATGACAGTTTTATTGCAATTTTATCCTAAAATTATGAAATATATTTTAAAGGTAACAATATCAAATTAAAAGTTACATTGTTAAGATATACTGTTATGAGCAATTTAATTAAATCAAATTAATTATTTATTTATGAATGCAGATCGACCTATATTTTATCTCGATGGTATAAGGATATATCAATCTAAAATCTCATTCACTCATGTACCACAAAGATTCTTTTTCTCGTGATACATAAGCTGAAATCTATTTATGAATGAGATCAACTCATATCACCTCCAAACTTCTTATGAGGGTGTATCAGTCTGAAATCTCATTCACTGATGTACCTCTAAGATTTCTATCTCATAAAAGTACATAAGCTAAAATCTATTTATAAATGAGATCAACTCATATCACCTCCATACTTCTCATGAGGGTGTATCAGTCTGAAATCTCATTCACTGATGTACCTCTAAGATTTCTATCTCATAAAAGTACATAAGCTAAAATCTATTTATAAATGAGATCAACTCATATCACCTCCATACTTCTCATGAGGGTGTATCAGTCTGAAATCTCATTCACTGATGTACCTCTAAGATTTCTATCTCATAAAAGTACATAAGCTAAAATCTATTTATAAATGAGATCAACTCATATCACCTCCATACTTCTCATGAGGGTGTATCAGTCTGAAATCTCATTCACTGATGTACCTCCAAGATTTCTATCTCATGAAAGTACATAAGCTATAATCTATTTATGAATGAGATCAACTCATATCACCTCCATACTTGTCATGAAGGTGTATCAGTCTAAAATCTCATTCACTGATGTACCTCCAAGATTTCTATCTCATGAAAGTACATAAGCTATAATCTATTTATGAATGAGATCAACTCATATCACCTCCATACTTGTCATGAAGGTGTATCAGTCTAAAATCTCATTCACTGATGTACCTCCAAGATTTTTATCTCATGAAAGTACATAAGCTATAATCTATTTATTAATGAGATCAACTCATATCACCTCCATACTTGTCATGAGGGTGTATCAGTCTGAAATCTCATTCACACTCATTCCATATAAGCTAATTACTTCTATTTGCATATTCAAACATCATCAGCATCATAAATACCATAAACATAGAAACATTAGTTAGGGCTTATTTGCACTTAAAGATTTCCTAAACCTAATACTCTTGTAATAATTAATATCAATCATTAAATAGGAACCATTTGCAAAAACACAATTATCGTTACAATGGATGTTTTAACTCACTGATTTCCCAACGCCTCGACACCCTTTCGGGGGCCGTGATCACGGGAGGACTAAAGCAAAAGGCCATCGCTATAACCTATATCCAAAAACCATCCATCAGTGACATCGAGGAGCCATCAGTGGCGCCATCCATGGGCACCATCCAGAAACTTCAGTCAGCACTATCCAAAAGCCATCGGTCAGTGCCCCATCCAGAAGCCATCCGTCAGCACTCAGCGCCACCCAACAGCCATCGGTCAGTGCCTTCCAGAAGCCATCGGTCAGCGCCATCCAGAAGCACACAAGTCTTCTGAAATTAAACACAAAAGCGACAGCAACCCCTTTCAAGTATTATCTTAAGACTATGAAATAAAAATACCTTGGAACATTTCAAATCGTAACTTTCAATACATTATCAAATGAAACCTTATATGTGTAAATCCTACTATCATAACCCTATAGTGAACCAAACTTTCCCTAATGCTAAAGTAAACAGAACTGTGGACATACATTTATTTATATTCAGTGTCAAGATCCATGTAACACTTAGTTACTTCAACTTTTAATTTAATTCAACTATGGAACCAAGCCATGGTCTTGGCAATGCCTAGTTTCTGTCAATACCCGAAAGATACCTTCCTCCGTAGGCCTAATTATGTTAACAATAACAGGTAAATTTACCCGCGACTCTGATCAGTTATTCAAGGAACTTGATTTGTTACCACTTACTAAACATCTTTATGTGTATGTGTAATGTTGTATAATGAGCCACCGAATGACTAAGTACTTTATATAAAATCATTTAAGATTAAATCATATAACTGACTGTATAAGTATAATTACAATAGTGTGAAACATTAATTCTCGAACATGAAATACTAATGTCAATAATGTGAAATATAAGATCAAGCAAGACCACTTGATAGTTGCAGACCATTATTTTAAAAAGCTTAGTGTGAGTTGCACCAAAACGCTGTCAAAGTTACGGTTATCGTCAAATGATAATGGTACCTATTGTGACGTCAAACATATCAAAGGACATCATGCTGGCTGGCAACCTTTTTTTGGCTAACTTGTGCTTAACCGGTAGGTACTTTAACAAGCTTGTTATCGTTATAGTTAGGTGGTGCAACTCAGCCTTAGCATATTACCGCCGACTTGTCCGTATATCTGGGAGGAAGGCAGTTTTTTTTTTATAAACATCCTCATTTGTTTGGACTGTCTATTAGTATGTACTCACGTAGAACCCAGTTAAGTCGCAAAACGATGTCATCATTAGTATATAATCATAATACCAAAAGCTATAAAAAGGTTAAAAAGTGTTTCTATTCAATGAGGGAATATTTTGAATGTAAAATTGCATAATAATTTGACATGTTAATTATTGACTATTTGTTATTTTTATTATTTTATCTTATGACATTAAAATCTCTTGTCATTATGTAGGTACTTAATAACTTTGCAACTTAGAATTAGACTTCCGAAATGATTAATTTTAATATGAATGACATGTGCTTAAATCTCCCTTCATTCTGCTTGCCTGAAACTGGTGTCGTGTAGCGGATATTACTTATTTTAAGATCTTTATGTATGTGTAGGTACCATGTTACTTGCAGAATAAATATTTCTTATTATTCTTTTCTTATTCTTATATGGATAATTTGGTAGGCCCTGTATTTGTATGCATACCAGCGGACAATAATTAATGTACCTACCTAATCCGCCTTGCTTTTGCGACCACGCACGTTTTTACTTTTAATTATAATGTTCTCATGTAAGTGCCAATGTTGATGTATTTATGAGAATAAAGTTCTTTTAACCTAACCTAACAGCTAGTGCATAAAGCAGTAGATACGGCGGCAAATCCTGGCAGCCAGCACAGTGCCTAGGAAATCCCGTCCTCCCACTATTAAACTTGTGATTTGTTATCAATCACTGATCATGATCAACTTATATGCTCGTCAAAAATGTTCAACGTATCAAAGATGTAAATTATTTTATATAAAATACTAATTTATACCTAGTCACATGTCACATAATGTGACACAAACATGGTGTATTATCTACCATTGATTACTTCAAATTAGTTAGGGTGCAGTGAGCAACTATGAAACACCAAAAATTCTGAGTCTCATATTTCTCTCATTTTTGAAGACAAGGATTTCATTAACATGAAAGGAGTCTACTTAATTAGGTATAATATAGCATTTATAGTTTCACTAATAAATATATATGTACATAACCAATAGGAAGACCTTTTAAAAAAAAATAGTTGCATTGTGTTCACCTAGGTGTACACAATGTAACACCCTGTGTCCAACAATGAAACACTGTTATTAATATTGTCTTAAGTGTATTTAGTGTGGTTATTGGAACATGTAAATGATAAAAACCGTTAAATTGTAATCAATAAAGGTTCTGTCCAGAGTATTACACTTTATTCAGACTTTTGATTTGTCTTAGGTACGATTATTTTGTTACTTAACGATTGAGGATTTTTTTTTAAATCATAGTTATACCTATAAATAGGTTATAATGAATTACAATCAATATTTACTTATAAAACCAGCGCCACCTTAATAACATTTTATTAATAGAAAATGATTATGTACCGTTTTTTTTTAATGTTTAGGTATAAATATTCACAAAATTTGTGTGAAATCATAACTAATGAATAAACCACTTGATAAACCACATGACATGGTTACACTAAACAAAGTTAAATATAAAACTAAACTAAACAGCGTTTCATTGTGTCCACCCTTGAGCTGTCATTGTTGGACACCGGGGTGACTCCGAGGACACCTCAAACATATCGTTCAAAATCGAATAATTTAATAGGTGATCTAGTCCTCATGAATCCATCATATATGTACAATACAATGCAATGTCATACGGAGAAAAAGGGATTTATTTATAGTATTTAACTGAGAAATCAAATACAACTGAAAAAATAATCTGTACACTATCAGACAGCATCGCGATTCAAAAATATGGCAATGTTTCACTGTGTCCGACCGTTTCAACGTTAGACACTTAACCGTACCCTGTACCTATGCGTTAACATGATTGAAACCATACTTAGTTGTTTGTCTGTTAATTTCCCAAATAAAATAAAATAAAATAAATACCATTGTACAGAATAGGTACCAAATAGCGTTAGGACCTTAACCTTGGACTTATTACAGTGATGGAGAGGAGAATAGAAACTCAAAACATAATGCTTCAAAGAAACTTTGATCTAGCGTTATCATCATTTGGCACAAATTAGCGTGTCGAATGCTACCAAGGGTAAGGTGGCTGCGCCCAAGAGACTCATTCAGTAACTTGCGCACCACGCTACCAGAAAGTCACCCTGATCAAGCGCTACGCGCAAGTAACCAACCCCAGCATCTCCCTGTATACACATCTATGTTAGCTTACGTAAAACACGGCATAATAAATAAATATTCATATATGTACGTACTTTTATAGGCATTTATGTGGCAAAATTAAAATATTCGTCAAGAGTTATCAGAGTTGCCCTGGCTTAGCATAAAGCGTAAATCAAACTATGTCACCATTTTAATGAAATAATTATACTCTCAGTTTAGAGAGAAATTCAAATTCAGTAACAATGAAGCACTTTAGGAAAGAGAATGGTTCGATTAAGGCTTTTGACGAAAAGTTCTGTAAAATGTGTTTTTACAGAAAAGTACAATTAAATTTAAGATTAAAATATGTCAATGGTCTCTTCACCGGAAAGTAAAAGTTGTCTTAGCACATATTATTCAAAACATGGCACAATACCAGCAGTACGTGTCCACCGTTTGCCAAAGAGTATGTAACACCTCAAAAGTGTAAACAGTAGGTAATTATTAAGCAAGTTGAGAGTGTAAATAATTTATTTATTTAGGGAAAAGAGAAAAAAATTCAAATTAACTTCTATTACTAATAAGTCGCGATATCCGCAATGTTAAATGTTAAAGAAAAAATGTAGTATACTTGTTAATTTTAAGATAATATTTGCATGTTAATGGTTGAATAGGCAGATCTTTAAATAAGTACTATAAGACCTCCAGTGTACCCTAATCAAATGCAAATAAATTCTATTCCATTCTAAGAGTAGTATTTTTTGTTTTTTGTTTTGGGGCAACTTTATTACCTTAATTATATTAAATGTTCACGCAAAGCCCCCGTATAAACTGAACCATTCCCTTTTAATGAATTATCAAAATTATTAAACATTTGTAAAAAGTAGGGTTACTTTCAATCTCGTAACTCATAAAATAGTAAGATGCAATGTTACTTCTGACCTTTAAACGATTTGAAGAGGATACTTCAGCATTCCATCCTCGATCTCGTTTCTTCACCTTCATCTTCTTCATCCTCGACTTCGTTTCGACACGCTGCCGCAGCTTGTGGGTAGTTAGTCTCGTTCCAATGAGTATTAAACAGAAAATAATGCAAATTTTAGAATAAATAAAGCCATGAGTACCTACGTATCAATTTAGCTTTGTTTTATCTCAAACACTAAATTTACTGGAATAGTTGGGAATGACTTTGAACTTTAACTTCAATTATGGAGAAAATTTCATATTGACTGATAATAAATTAACAGTTTTCCAATGGAAACTGGATACTACAAAATTAGAACAAAGGAAACCCATTTTTTTTATCATGCAACGTGAGTGATAGTAATTCACGATTTTCACGATTAAATACAGCAGGATCAAATCATTTATCGCACTACACGCCAATTCTATCGAGGAGTGGCCCCGACCAAGTACCAGCGCAGTGCCTTTATTACCCTACCCGCCAATTCTGTCGGGGAGTAGCCCCGACCAAGGATTAGCGAGCAGCGCTTTCATTACCCTACCCACCAATGCTATCAGGGAGTGGCCCTGACCAAGCATTAACGAGCAGCGTTTGAGGGTGGTGTAGAACAGAGTGTGAAGTATGCACTGTCGAAGTGTAGCCTCGACCAAGTGCAATGAGTGTGAAGTGAGTAGGATCAAATCATTTATCGCACTACCCGCCAATTCTATCGGGGAGTAGCCCCGACCAAGGATTAGCGAGCAGCGCTTTCATTACCCTGCCCACCAATGCTATCAGAGAGTGGCCCTGACCAAGCATTAGCGAGCAGCGCTAGGGGCTGGTGTAGATCAATCAGAGTATTGTTTGCGAGTGAAAAAATGTTGCACGGCCGAAGGGTTGCCTCGGCCACGTGCGGTGAATGTGAAGTATGTAAGCACGACCGGAGAGTAGCCCCGGCCACGTGCAATGAGTGTAAAGTGTGTAAGCACGACCGAAGTGTTGCCTCGACCACGTGTAATGAATGTGCAGTATGATAGCACGACCGAAGAGTTGCCTCGGCCACGTGCCATGAGATGAGTGTAAAGTATGTTAAAGGACGGCCGAAGAGCCTTGGCCACATGCAATGACAATTTTGTTTTTACTGCGTTCAATATTGGTTACCACTTCTGAATAATTATTATCTGGTTATCCTTCTAAAGAACACTTATAATAAAATAAGAACACATAAATACCTTTAACATCCTTTACTTTCACAGAACTTGGACACTGTACACAGTAGTTTCACTTTTCAAATTGCTGCGTCGACGGTTGGAACAGAATGAATCCGATTCTACCGTAACTCTCTACTTATATAGCTCTAGTGTTGCCAACAATAAATTATTGCCAGTAGAATAAATAACTCCTATTCGGAAAATAGCGTTAACGTTATCGTTAAAAATAGCGAAAACGCCAAAAACTAGTGTTATAAATGGCAAAACCTAACAATATCAGGATCAACTAGTTTGGCCTAGGCTAAACTGGTTTATCCTATCGAGCTTAGGACAAACTAGTTTAGCCTAGGCCAAACTAGTTTGTCCTAAAAACGGGTTTGGCCGGTAACATATACACAAACAAACCACATTTTTTAATTTCACCCACCCAGCTATCTTCCGCCAAAGTGTTGATTTCAAAGATGCTAAAACTATTCTGATAAACAATAGTTTTGTTATTTCAGCTTGAATATGCATTTATACTATGTGGAACTGTCAATACGATGTTTGGTTATATAGTACTAGAGTCTGTCCGCGGCTCCGCCCGCGTGGACGAAACTATACTATGACAAACAATTAATTCTTTCAAAACCACAGTGATAACACTAAATAGTTAAACTGTTTATGCTCTGAAAAGATTTTAATGCATAAATTGTTATTTACATAATAAATAATGTACAGGTTAGTTACAGAATAGTAACATAGTATTGAGAGATTATTTACAAATAAGTAACAATTAATTTACAGAAAATGAACAGTTTAGGACCTACAGTACATGACCCATAGAAGCAATTCTCCACCAAGCTTTGGTCCTTCCTACCTTCTTGGTGTATACGGACTAAATCTTGGGAGAGTGCTTTCCCCGTTTGCACTTTTATAACTCCCCACAAATTCTGTTTCCGTCCTTTCTTTTTGGCTATTTCTTAACTCTCCCCCACCTGGATTTACGCTCCACAAAACGGTACTTCGCGACGCGCTAATCTCTAAAATAATTCAGACCTATTCATACGATTCTGATGGTGTGCCAGATGCGCGCAAACTCGTGCAGTGCTTCCCAGTTTTCACGGCAACAGATGTGGTTCTTGTTATTAACGGGTCCAGTTTCGGGGTCTTGGTCTAATTCAGCATAATGCGTCTAGCTTCGTCGTACAGCAAACAATCTCACAGTGCGTGATCTTGGCTAGCTTGGTTATTCCGGTGTCACACTTCCAAAGTCGCTGCCTGATACACCCATGTCCGGTCAGTAGTTGAGAGACGATGGAATCTAGTTCAACCTCCGGAGAGTCTCACTGCGATATCGAGAATGAATCTATAGAGTTCGCATCCGCCTTCGCTCTAGTCCCATCGTTCCTGCCAAAAAGCGACGGTTTCCTCTCTAATAGTTCTTCTTAGTCCTCGGCACTCCCTGGGAGCCAGGAGGCTCCCCTCCTCCGCAAATGGTCCCGCGCGAAAATCTCAAGTTCAGCAAGGAAAACTCTAGCAAGCACAGGTAACGCCGTGGAACTACACGTCCTATAAGCTTTCTTCAATAAAATAAGCACCGTTCTCTGTGTACTGTTACGTTCTTATCAGAAAGTCAAAAGTTAGAATGCCCAAAGTTAAAATGTCGAACGTTCTAAATGTCAAAAACGTAAATGTAAAACGGTCAGATAATCATAATTAAAAACGTCTAAGTTCAAATCGATTAAATTTAAAATGTCTAATGTTCCAAAAACATGGCCTCTGTGCCTCCGTCACTCCCTGAATAGGTAGCCGGTGGCGATGCCAGTCACTGATTTGGTAGCCCGCGAACAAAATTCTTTGGGGGACAACGCTGCTCCCTTCCGTAAGTTTACCCTCGAGATCCTACAAGTGACTCTGGTTCCAAAGAATGGCTCCTTCTTGTGGTGGTGGCTTAGGCCGTGATTTCTCACCCCTCCCCAAACAAAACCATACAGCCAAGCGACAACATGTCGTGTTCCGGTATGATGTCAGGGGTAGCGTAGCCAAAAAAGGGCTGGGTCTGAGCCGTTGCTTAGCCATGCTTTACCGCAGGGATTCCCAGGGGTCAACATAAACGAGTTATTATTATTATTAACTAGCTGATGCCCGCGACTTCGTACGGGTGGACTTTATGACTCCAGCTAGCATTCTACTAATATTATAAATGTGAAAGTTTGTGGGTTTGGATATTTGTTCCTCAATCATGCAAAGACTACTGAACGGATTTGGTTGAAATTTGGCACACAGAGAGTAGATAGCCTAGATTAAAACATAGAATACTTTTTATCCTGATATTCTTACGGGAACGGGAACCACGCGGGTGAAACCGCGGGCGGCCGCTAGTATAAATATGAAATAATGTTAACTACATTCTAACTCCATAAGAAAATATTGTAGCAGTGTTAAAAGTTAAAAAAATATTTCATTTTATATTTAATATTGTAAACTTTGTTCGGAGTCTTTCCTTCGGGAGCCAATATGAAAAGACCTGAAGCGTTACTAACCCTGGAAAAGCCACATAAAGTTTGCCATGTGAAAAACAACCAGTCCTTAGATCGACACCAGCGGCTTTAAGCGTCTGACCCGTATTTAGGCAAGTCGATACCTAAAACCTTCCTCACTTCCACCAGTGAAAGAGGTGCTTAGAATCATGCGAACTCTTGATGTGAACAAACCAAGTGGACCTGATGGTATTCCAGCAATTTACCTGCGTAACTGCGCGCCTGAGTTGTCCCCAGTATTAACTTCTTAAGTCATGGAACCTTTCTAACGTGCAGCCGGCGCCCGAAAACGGCAGTCGTGCTGGCTGACCGATCTAACTATAGGCCTATTTCGGTCACTTCATGCACTGCAAGATTATTCAACGTGTACTCAATAGCCGGAAATATATAGACATGCCTCGAAGAAAACGATCTCCTAAGTGACCGCCAATTTGGCTTCCGACAAGGTCGTCCAACTGCTGATCTTCTTGCGTATGCCACCCTCCTTTGGAGTGAGACCGCACGGTGGTCCGAATGACTGTTTTAGACGCTTAAAATACCCCAATACTCACTTCAGCGAATCCTTAATTGACTTATTAGTACTTACGAAGGACTAATGAAGGAATACGAAAATGAATTTCCTAATTACCTACCCCGCCATATTACAATGAGTAAACACCGATCGAAGTCAGTGTATAAGATAGGTGTTAAATTAAATAATTGCACTTATGTACAGAACGTTCCTCAATAATTATAATTATTTTCTTATTAGTGACGTGTGTGAATATTACGAAAAAAATAGGAGACAACTGCCAAGGTATGTACTATTTTATGTTATATTACATACGTGATAATCTTTGTTAAATAAGTCATAAAAAAATATTGAAATTGCCTTACTTTTAGTAGCTGTTTTTTTAAAGTAAGAGAAATTGATTAAACAAACTAAATTATTAGGTTACAATTTCTACCTTATTAAAAAGGCATAACTGTCATTTTTTTTTAATTTTGAACTTTGTTGGTTTCACACACATTCGCAAGTATTTACTTTTTATTTTCAGGACATGAGTATTTTAAGTATTAAGTTAAGCTAGATATATATATTTTCTTTTTCTTTTTTAAATAAAACCATTACAAATAAATTATTAACTAGTTTTCCAGGAAAAATGTTTTGTTTCCCTAAAAAATCCTTAATTAATTGATTAGGTTATAGTCTAATATTACATCTTACTAATCTTGAATACTCATTAGTAGCAGTAACATAATGACTTATTGAGATCAGTAAGTGTCTGACTCGAAATAATTTCACGTGTCTAAAACAGTCATTCGCGCTACCGTGGGCCGTCGAGAACCACGGTGAAGCCCTTGCCCTCTCTCTAGACATCTTCAAAGCATTCGACAGGGTCTGGCATGATAGCCTTTTAAGAGTTTTAAGTAAGCTTCCAGCATAATTATGGAATCTCTGAGGACCTTTGCATTTGGATCTCTGTACCTTGATTACGTAAAGCTGTTGCTAACAATTCTCGATTGGAATCTATTGAAAGCGCAGTAACATTGCTGCTTTAGTTAAGATAGTTGTCACATTGGTTTTAACTAAAGCAGCAATGTAACTGCGATTTCTGTCAGAGTTGATTGCAACAAAATTACAAAATCACCCCCCTGATATCCTTAAGGAATAATCTATCCGTGTCGTGTTAGAAGGGTGCACGTCCAATCAGCAGGCGGTTGACGCCGGTCGCGTCGTTCTTCAAGAATCACTTCTGTCCTCCAAGCCTACAACTCCTTGGCATGACAATTTCTTCTAATTTGAACTTCGGTGAATATATAAAGTCCATAGCTGGAACCGCTGCAAAAAAGCTTGGAATCCTAAGTTAAGCGTTACTACTCCCCGCGTCGGCTGCTTCTACTTTACAAAGCGCAAATCAGACCGGTCATGGAGTACTGCTGTCACCTTTGGGATGGATCAGCCAAATACCAGCTTGCCGCTCTGGATTCGGTCGAAAAATGGGCTAAGCGACTTATTGGAGACCCAAAATCACGAATGCTAAACTAAGTAGCCTCGACCACGGCCGCTTAGCTTGTTTGTCGGTATTTTACAAGATGCAATTCGGTCGGAGAGTGTGTGAAGGAACTACATGAATTAATTTCTCCAGCCCCATTCCACCATCAAAGCACTAAAAACACATTAGCAAACCACCCTTAACTTGTTGATATTCCAACCATCTGCATTTTGCTAACACTTTAATTTATAATGCGAACACCTAAAGAGTGGAACAGGCTGCCTGCCGATGTGTTCTCCAATAGTTATAACTTGGGCCTTTTCAAGCTAGAGTGAGCATGCTCCATAGTAGTCCGCATCATCACTTAACACCAAGTGTGATTGTAGACAAATGCTCACTTAGGTAATTTCAATAAAAAAAAACATGATATATACCTGCTCTATGGTTGTGTGACACTGTCATTCTGTCATTGTTTTCTTGTACTACGTCAAATAAATACATTCTTGAAGATGTTATCAATTTATTTTATTGGCGACGAGAATTAAGTTATTAAAATGAACGCGGAACAATTTAAAGAATTTATACAAATGCAACGGGAGCAACAAGAGCAAATATCAAATATTTTGCAACAACTCGTCTTGCAACAACATCAACCGACAGCGGCGACCCCCACACCAGCAACACCTGGTACGGAGTCTACCAGCTCGGCAAGCACCAACAACAACTGTAACAAATTTACAATATTTAAAAACTTCAAGTGTGATACGTTTAACCCTACAACTACGTCGGTAGAATTTTTTTTTTAATCTTTTTGAAAAAAAAATGCGTTATCTGGGATGTAAGTGAAGATGACATCAGGAAAGAACTCTTATTCTCTTGCTTAACTCCAGAAGTCTTCCACGATCTGAAAGTAGCACTCATACCAGATTTTGAAGACAGTCCATACAAAGATGTAAAGGTTAAGCTACTTGACTTAAATCGACCTAAAACATTGGATTGCGTAAGAGACTGCAATGAGACCATGGAACACTACGCTAACAGGCTCAAGAAACTCGCCATTGACTGTGGCTACAAGGACGACGTGTTCGAACGGCTGCTGCGAGATAGATTTGCGACCGGCATAAACCACCCGCAGCTAGAAGTGGATCTGAAACAGAAATGGCCAGACCTACAAGAACATTACGATGGAAAGACTGTGGAAGTTACATTTGCCAAATTCTTTGCAGTAGCTCAGTCTAGAGAGCTTGCTGAGCGTGACAGTCACGTCGGTTTACCTGCTGCCACAAACAAAGTCAGAACAAAAACCAACATGCCGCAGCATAACAAACAGAGTACGTTTTCACGCAGGATTGGTCTAGATCAGTGCCGTCGTTGCAGTGCATATGATAGGCATAAGGTGGACGATTGTAAGGCAAAAAATCATACTTGCAAGGAATGTCAAATGCAAGGGCATTTTGAAGATTGTTGTATCAAGACTGGAAGAGCATATTTAACGAGCACCAAGTCAGGGAAGAAACAAGCAGTCAAGAACGAAAACAAATTACATAAGATTAGGAACACTGACAGCGACGAGTCTTATGAGAACCGTCTACAAGCTCATACGATAGTGACAATTTCTACAAGCATTGAGTTTGAAATAGATTTTTTTTCTGGCGCTTCGCCGGCCAATGTCGTGGCACGCTCGCTCCGCTCGCTCGGCTCGCGCGTTTTCGGTCACAGTTCTATCCTACCTACCTAACCTAACCTATTGAACTCTTTAAGACTTTTGGCGAGCCCACTTGAGGGGGGCCTGTGCTGTGCGCCTCCATACCCCTGTTTTTATGACTATCCCCTGACCTACCTAAACGTTCCCTAATGAAGTCCAAGACTTTTTTCAGAGCCTCCCCATGAAAATGAGGGGTAGACACAAAAGTAAAGAGGGCGGGGGGCTTGGGCTCTTTATTTTTTATTTACATGGAACAATATTATAATATAATAAATTCAAATAAATCATTGTGAAGTTAGACGTAATGACCATTGATGTTTTAACTCGTTAAGTATTTGATATGTTTGATACTTTAAATTTTGCTATTTTGAAGCTGTACATAATGACTTTTGACATTTTAATTAAACCATTTGCATTTTAATTTTCGACATTTTGAACTTTAGATATAAGTACTAACTTTAAACTTTCTGATACATACCCAGACTCACCTTACCTTTTAAGTAGGTAAAGTTTCATTTTAAGATCACTGTGTTGTTGTAATATGTTTTATGTAACTTAGTATCGCACAAAGTATGCAAAAAAATATTTATTCCAAGAACATTGAATTATCTATAATAAGAAGTATGGTCGCATTGATATTGTCAATCTTAATCGCCCGAATTTGAAATCTGAACTCTTAAATATTATATAGTGTTACCTATCTCTTAAATGTACTGATTTTATTATTCTTGCACTCATTAGTTGTTATTCAATAGTAAAAGAAAAAATCTTTACTTTTTAGTAGGTACCTACTTACTTAACCACGTAAATGTAAATTATTATTGTGTGGAAACTTTTTTGGAAAATGAATAAACATAAATTAAGCTATTGCTATGTAATGTATGTATAAGGTTGTTTGTTTCCTAATAAACGATACATTAGTATAAACAAGTAAGGATAGGATACTAGCTTCTAAAGTGGCATCCACTTGAATCCAATATGGCGCTGTGAGTGGCGCGTGGCCCCCCGCAGGTGGTCATGTTTTGGGTGTCGGGTACGGGTTACATTATGAGTCATTTCTCAGAAGTTAGAAAGGAAAATATGCATTACCGTAGGTCTACGTGTTCGTAATTAAATAAGCTAACTGATTGTTACATAATATTTACAATTGAGATTATTTTATTTTGTTAATTTTTTAGCTAAAAAAATATTATTATTATTATTATTATTTATTTTTAGATTATTTATCAAACTATTTAATGTTATTTTCTAGCAATGTTTTTGTTTATTATTTATTTAAAATACTTTTACTAACAATATTAAATAGAAAATAAGCTAATATGAGCTGCTAACATATAAAAATACAATTAAAGTACGGAAACAGGCCCGAGGTGGCAGATAGGGACATATTATGTTCGCTCGCTCCTAGGACGATATTCTGTAATATTTTTCTATGGAATTCAAGCAACTGTCAGATTTATTTCTAGCCTTGTTTATCTTATAGTGTTTTGTCACACTCTCTCTAGCCCGGCTCCCAACGCATGGTATAAGATTCAAGGTTAGAAACGTAAACAAAAATAACGTAAACTCAAGACAAATTTTGACAGCGAACATATTCTGTCTGACTGCCACTCAAGTGGCTAGGTACGGCGTAATCTGCGGGTAAGGTATCGCTGATACTCTGTGCAAAGCATAAAGTTAATATACAGGTAATATTAACTTTATGGTTCAAAGGTAATGATCGAGACAAAAATACACTTTTGAATTATTTATTAAAGTAGGAATTTTTATTTTTATTAAATCTCATTTTTTCCCTTTGATGACAAAAAGTATAAATAAAATCCAACCGCATACCACAACACACATCTTTATTTTCCTCTTTCATCCTAATTAATAATTTCATTATTACACAACATGTAAATAGAAAGACTTTTATACAATAGTGTATAATTATAATCTACTTAACTATATTAATCAACAATGTAGTAAAAAGAATTACGAATCCCTTATTTATTAAATTGGCAGTCTATTTTAATGATATGTATCTTTTGCAGTTTGGAACAGCCGTTAACATTAAGTTTATTTTATTATTATAAGTAATTATAAATACATAATTATATCCACATTTTATGCATACTAAATAAGTTAAACTTTGTAGATACATAAGTGTCACTGTGAGATTGATTATTGGACTCAATAACAGTTAATGAACATTACCAAAATGAAAGCCTATGGGGTTTAATTAAAAAGCTTTTAATTAGTTATTATTTATACAAAAATCTTAAATCTCTTTCTTGGTGGTCAGTGTTTCACAGACTCAATAATGTTAAATGAGTTTAATTAGGTAATCAAAGTAATTAAATATTTTTACATAAATTAACTTTATTAGTGCCATTTAATGACATTTTCATTATGTTCTTAATTCTTATTTCTCTATAATATTAACAATCCCACAGCAATAATTCATTATCTTAAAAATTGTTTCTATCGAATTTATTTACAATTTGCATCATTAAAATCTAAACCGCACAGTCGTCACAGTAGTCACAGACTTACAGTAAATGAATAAAAATAATTGTATATGAGTATACATTTAACAATAATTTCATAACAGAGTCAAATACATTTTTATCGTAGGCAGCTGCTTATCTTGAAATTGTTGAAGCTTGTTTTTATAATCATCATTAATGCTAGGTATTAACAAGTTGGTTTTTATTACACAGTCAAATTACTTAATCATTAAAATTATAAACCAGGGACCAGGGTGTAGAGTTTAATTATCATAAAGTATGTTTTCTTTTTCTTATTCTTATAATGGACCTTGGAATGTTATACATGTATTGTACATTCCCGACGTTCTTGTTCCTTTCTTTGTTGGTATCTGCATAAAGAAAATACATTATTATTAGTTGTATGACATGGTTTTAATATAGTAAAATAATAAGACACGTTAAGGTGGGTAACCATAACCACTTAGGTTCGTGAGCCTCCATGCTCTTGCGAACTTAGAACAGTGCCCCATAGCATTTTTTTTTTTAACTTTGGTCATAGTGTGTACGTTTGCTATCCAGGTTCGCATACGTCTTCACTTCACACACGTACACACTATGGCGCAGTCTTGCAGCACAAGATAAAAAAATCCTCAGTGATGAGGATTCCAGGTGTAGTGCGCTTCCACCTTCGGCCTTGTCGTCACTTAACATCAGGTGAGGTGAAGGCCAAGCACTATCCCGTTGTGCAAAAAAAAATAGTGCAGAAGTGCGGAGGTTCACGAACCTAAGTGGGTACCCACATACACTAACATTTTAATTGTACTCACTTGTCAATTAAAGAAGATATATCCGGGGTAACTGGAGCGAAGCTTCCAGAGAGCCCATCGCTCCCATTTGGGCCTCCGCTGTTAATCAACAAATTAATAAGTAAGTCATGAGTATAGTTTTCAAGATATTACTACACTATTGTGAAGCGAAGCTTAGCATGTGAGGTCATCAAAGTTAAGCTAATCAAGAGGGCATTTGAACGAACAATTTTGATACTCAATAAATACGACCACTTGCACATTGCGATACCATGTCCGATTTTTTAAGCTATCAAAATATTATCTAATTGTGATAATGAAAGTAATGAAACAAAGAGGATATTATTGGAAATAGGAAGCATAACGTGTTTATAATTACTAAGATAATTCACCCTAATGTTTACTATTTATTTTACATTTAATTTATTTACGTAGGTATTTAAACATCTTGAACTATAAAATGATACCGTTGAAATGTGGACGTGTTGGTTTTTAAGAACCTACGGCGGGTAGCGGAGCGGGCAAGTGCGGGTGCCGCGGAGGTGCATGGCGGAGTGGCGGGGGAGGTACCTGAGTTCTACCTGCTGGTGGTGCGCGCGCTGCGCCGCCCGCTGCCGTACGTGCTGCCGCACGGCGACCCACCCGATCCTGATGACACAGATAATTAGAAATTTTATTATTCATCCAAATTACACTATTTATTAATTTAACTAGGGTTCAGGTTGTAAATATAAGAACCAGCCAAATTCTCAAGGGTAATTCAGAATCAAGTAAATTGGTACGTACCATGGGCAACAGCGACGCTTAACCACTGCTAAGGTCAAAATCGCTTGCACGCCGCGCCGTCACAACCATACGTTTAGTTCGTGTAGGGGCGATACGCGCGCACACGAATTTTGTTGCAAACTGGTTAAGCGTCGCTGTTGCCCATAGTACATTCATTATAATTTCGAATATTAACATTCGTTTATTGTTCAACTTATGTTATTAGTCAGATTTAAAACATTTGATGCTTTATACCCAACTTTCGGGTGGTCGATTGATTGACAGATTTCTGATGCAGAGGCACGTTCAGAACGTACGCTTCGAGTGCAACTTTACGCTCTAACGGCCGGCGTTCCAAACTTTAGTGCGAGAAGTTCAGTTGATATAACTTTCCTGTTCCAAACGTCAGAGCGTTGCAACTTTTCAACCATCAAAATAGGTCGTTCAAAAAATTGACAATGTCATTTGATTTTCTTTTTGTATTTTTTCATTTTGTGATTTGATTAAGTTTCCAAAAGTTCATGGTAGCTCCTCAAAAATAAATATTTATTTCATTGAGAATAAAGAAAAGTTTAAATTATTCGTATTCCAAATTGAAAACGAAGACTTTGTACTATTAATGACATTTAAAGTTCTTGGTCGTTCCGAACCTTAGAGTGAGTTAAAAAACAACCATACAATCGCACTATGAAACTTGGAACGCATCCATGTGGCATTACAATACAATCAAGAAGCTTATACCCACAATGGATATTGCACGCCTAGTATCATAGCGAAGATTGAAAAAAGACTCTTTAGTGACGTCACGGCGTATTGCTATCTCTTTCTTTTCATTTTACAATACGTTTTCGTTTCTCACGAACGAACGAACGACGAACAACGAACACGTATTGTAACACTAAAGAAAGAGGTTGCAATAAGCCGTCACGTTACTCAAGGACATTTTTTCTATCTCCACTATGACACTGGCCGTGCAATCTCCATTGGAGGGAGGTATAAGCTTCTTGAATACAATCAATAAGTAAATATTTTGTGAGTTTCGTGAACAAAAGACTGTCCTTAGGACGATTATCACATTTCCAATATCGATTAAACACCGATTAAATCGAATTTAAAAATGATATGTTCACATCACTATTTATTTTCTGTCAAAGTAAAACTTGTCACTTATGTTACCCTTTTTTGGCCGCGTTCCGAATCACGCTTACAGCCATAGCCTTCTTTAATTGCAAGCCGTGAACATAAGTTTGGCAACGTCTGTTACTGTCAGTTCGTGGTCATGTCGTCGGCCAGTCTCCATACTAAATGTATGGGAATATTTCAATTTTAAGAGGTTGATATTTTTTTTCCTAGTAATCGTGTGAGGTTTAAAATATGAAAATAATTTAGTTCTTTTATTGAAATGCTTTGTATATTAAACAATAAGAAAAATATCAATGTTAACCAGGAAAAAATGGCTGACGAAGATGTCATCTTTTTTGTTGATTTTCTTCAGCATCCCGTTGATTAGCACGCCCTCTAGCAATAAATGATATATGAATGAATGAATGAATGAAAATAATTTATTTCACACACTATAACAATGCATACAAAACACATGAAAAGCAAAAAAGAAACAGAAATTAAACACTTATAGTTGCTACTTTAGTATTGTGAGCAGTGCTACAATGGAGAAAAAGTCCCCGGCACAGCATATGTTACGGCATTGATGTTGGAGCCATAACGCTGTTTTTCAGACGGAGGCTATAATATAAACACATTACACACACACAGGACAACGTACACACGTACACATACACACTATCAGAGTCGCACATTTTTATTTTCACCACTTATAAATTTTGTCTCATGAGCTTGCCTACATACAATAAAATAGTTATTAGGTAAAAAAAATCAATTTCATTAGCATAATAAGTTAAATAAAAACATAAATAATAAAATGGATTAATAAATAAATGAAATAAAAACGCAATCAAATCCATAAAAAATAATAAAAATGTATAAATAAAATTGTAATTTAATTAGAACTAATGATACATCGGTATTAAGCAACATTAAGGGGTACTTAACTGAATCGAAAGCAGATGTTTCTTAAAATTATTTTTAAAAGCAATCTTAGTCTTAGCCTGCCTAATAGGCGGAGGGAGATTGTTCCAGCACTTAGTTGCTAAATACCGAAAACTACCACGAAAAGCAGCAGTATTATGTCGAGGGATAACCAATTTCCAGGACGCTCCACGAGTTTTGAGATGCACATTGGAATTAGCCCAGACCAGCTTATCAGCTAAGTACTCAGGTACCTTATTAATCTGTACATCAAAAAGTAAACTAGCGAAATGAAGATCACATCTTGCTCCCATCTTTAATAATTTGGCCTCATTAAGAAAAGGTGTGATATGTGCTCTGGGAGGTACAGAAAAACAAAATCTCGCACAGGCGTTCTGTACTCGCTGTATAAGTTTTTTTGTACGCTGTAACAGACATGGACCGAACACAGGTAGGCAATAGTTTAATTTGGAAAGCACTAGTGCTTCACAAAGTCTAATTCTTATTTGTTCACTCAAGTACTGCCGTATTCTGTACAAGGCCTTAAGTTTATAGAAGCAGTTCCTAACAACTTCCGCAACGTGATCTTCAAAACGGAGTTCCGCATCCATCTTTATTCCCAGATTACGTGCCGTCCAGACTCTCTCTATTGATTGCGATCCTATATTAACTACTGGGGTCATGCTCTCTGTCGTTTTAACCTGTTTTTTAGACCCAAAAATCATGAACTTGGACTTTTTTGGATTGATAACAAGAGAATTCTGATCAGCCCATGATTTTATTCTATTTAGATCTTCATTCAGCCTATGTACCTCCCATGTGGTATTTTGAGGATCAAAAGAGATATAAATTTGTATATCATCAGCATACATATGATATCTACAATTGTGTATGTTGTTGGTGGCATCACTACTATATAAAATAAACAGTAGTGGGCCCAAAATTGATCCCTGTGGCACTCCCCTCTGTGCGCTACTACTGGCAGACATACGAACAGAACCATTACTATTACGAAGCTCAACCTGCTGTGAACGATTTTGTAGATAACTGGCAAACCATGCCACTGTATTTGCATCAAAACCATAATAACAAAGCTTGGATAAAAGCAAGGGAATATTTATACAATCAAATGCGCGCGTAAAGTCGAGGAGAACAAGAAGAGTGGCCTGACCGTTGTCCTGCGCTGTCAAAACATTATCTACTACATCCAATAGTGCTGTAGTGGTACCACGTGCCCTTCTAAACCCTGATTGATGCACAGGAAGAATACCATTTCGTTCAAGAAAAGAGACAACCTGCAAATACACCACTTTCTCAAGAAGTTTAGATAAGCACGGGAGAATACTTATTGGCCTAAGATCATTCAGCTGTTGAGGGTTGGTGACTTTAGGAACTGGCTTAATTTTTGCCCTTTTCCAAATGTCAGGAAAGGTGTTAGTGGCAATAGAGTGGTTTATAATATGGGTAATATAAGGTAACGTAAGTGGTAGCGTTAATAGAACCATATCCATGTTGATTTCATCCACTCCTTTTGCATTTGATTTTAACTTGAGCAACAATTTTCCCACCTCGACCTCCGCAACAGAATGCAGCTTAAAGGTATCCTGACCAAACCTACTTTCTTTAAAATGTGTTAGAAGTGCTGAGTCTGCGCAATCCTTTCCAGGTATATCAAGGAAATGATTGTTTAATGTATCCGGATCAGAAAAATGGACTGGCAATGGCAAGTCTTCGACCCCTTTTTTGTTTGGAATGCAATTTTCATTAAGTTGTTTCCATAATTTTTTTGGGTTATTAATATTTTTGTTAATAAACGTACTAAAGAATGCTTGCTTTTCATTAGCCAATGCAGAGGACACAAATGATTTAAGATCTTTGTAGTCACATTTGCTCTCGTCATTACTGTCTTTCCTGTATTTAGATAATGCAGTATTACGCAGACTCATCATCTTCATTATGTTGGAAGTTATCCAAGGCAACTAAAAACACAGTAACTTTTACGAACTAACACCAATTATTAAAACAAAACACAGCATGTAGGTATTACATAATTTGAAAACAGTAAGTAAGAGGTTACTGTGATAATGGTAACAAACAATAAATACCGTAAGAAATACACTTTAGATAAGAACACAGTAAAACGCTCTTGCTAGTATAAAACACAGCATTTTTTCTAAATACTGTGTTATAGATTAGCTCAAGATTTCAAGATTATAATATATCACCTAGCAACAATACAGTATCTAAGATACTGTGTTATAAGAAAATTATGCTGGCAATCGATTATTTAAGTTCCTTAACAAAATAACAGTATTTAACTACTTACTGTTTTTTTACCTAGACCTTTCGAGCGCGGAAACAATATTTACTGGGTTTTAACTAAGTATAAGGGACGTGCGGGGTAGGTGGGCGGTGAGGGGCGTGTGTGATTTGGGACTGTGCTTCACAAAATATGTGCTGGATGCTCTTTTGTTTTTTCATTTACATAATCAACAGCGATGAAATATCCACAAAGAGTATAACCCTCAAATACTTTGAGCCAGGACACAGCTTCATGTCAGCTGATTCCTTCCATCACCAAGTGGAACTTTCAATGAAGCGCAAACCAAAAATATACGATTTTAATGATTTTGAGAATGTTGTCAAATCACCCAACTCTGGAAAAGTCGACGTCAAGGTCATGAATGTTAGCGATTTCGCTAATTTCGAAGACCATTCATCTGCTCAACGCCTCAAGAAACTATGTCCTAGAATTTATTTGCGTGAATTGGTAGAAGTACAAGTCAAACGAAATTCTTACAGCTTATATATTAAAAAGTCATTTCATGAAGAAAATTATACTAAATTTGAGTTTTTGAAAGCGAAGTGTGAAAAAAATGGTATTAAAATCTGTTTTAAAATCTTCCCCGCGAGGAATTACCAAACAACGAAAAAATGCTATTATTGGTAAATTGGGACCACTCATGCCTTCTAGTCGCCTTATATTTTGGAGAGAATTACCCACAAATGATATGGCTCTGGATCTGTGTACAGAAATTGAAGATGGCTGTGAATAGGATTACATAATAATGTAAAATTTTATATAATTTTGTATTTGATCTTTTATTGAGTTTATGTAAACATTTATTTGTTGTTTTTCGAAAGCCTTATTTAATATGTTAATAATGCAAGATCTCTTGAGTGATCGCTCACTCCAGCCGAAGGACGGTGGTCATGCTAGGGGGGCATAAAACTAAATAATTTTAATACCATCTATTAGATAGTTTGTACGAACAATATCAGTTTTCAAAGGTCGTAAAGTAAAAAAGGTTGAGCTACCAAATAAGAGATTTTGCGTTATTTACAAACATATTCCTTAAGGCTTCGGCGAACGGTGAGCTTCCCATACAAACGTAGGTAATACCAAAATGACTTGCAATTTGCGCATAATTAACTCTTGTGATGTTATTCATATTAAGACAGTATTTGTCTAGGTTTCTATTAAATAAAAAATCCAAAATACTAAACATAATATAAATACAAATACAAATAAAAATGTATGCGATTTACAATTTTGTATGTATAAATGTAATTGGCATTTATTTTGAATTGGGTTAGTATTTTGGAATTTTTATTTAATAGAAACCTAGACAAATACTATATTATTCCAAATAATATCACAAGAATAGTAAATTGTGCTCAAATTAAAAATCATTTTGGTATTACGTTTGTATGGGAAGCTCACCGTTCGCCGGAGCCTTAAGTTACTGTTTTTATAATTATTTTAAAATATTATGGTTGATTGATTTCATGTTTTTAATAAATAAAAGTTTTAACTAGATATTATTATAATTTGTTAGAAGTTTGCTAATTTTTTATTTTTTTGTAGGGACAATTTTTTCCAAATAGTGATTAAAAATACTTTTAGAATTTTTTAATTTTGAGATTTTAGCATTCACAATGCGATTTATACAATACAAATAAATATACTAGAAAAAACACGACTCGCACCAGATCATGTTCCCGTCCGTATAAGACTTTTAGAAGATTATTATTTAATGTAAAAGCCTAGAAAGGCATTTGATTTGAGACTGATTTGTTTAGTTTAGCTGTTTTACCAGTAAAATATAATTAGTAATTATTTGTTTTATTTACCTGGACCATATTCATGTTTTTTCAATTCATTTTACTAAAGAAAATTATATCCTTTTTAGTACAAAAACTTGCAAAGTTTAGTCTATAACACAGTATTGTAAAATACTGGATTAGACCAACCATCGCTAGCTTTTATCGTTTTAACTTAAAATACAGCAACTTGACTTACTAGATTCACAGTCAACTAAATTTTGTTAAGTAAATTAGATTAAAAAACAGTATATTAACAGTTACTGTGATGAAGTAAAGAATTTAGCAGCTTCTTTACTTAACTTAATCACAGTATTTAGTAAATCTTAGCTAGTACACAGTAACTATGTCAGTTACTGTCATTTAGTCTAGTACAACTAATTTTTCTTATTTCTTTTTACCAACAAGAACACAGTTATGCATTTAACACGAAATATCATAAAGATACATAAAAAATAAAAATACACATTTTAGCGCAACGTTATTTTTAATCACTCTACATTCTAGTTAGTTTGCTAACTTTCATAAATTTGTCACAATCGAACATAGTTTCCAAAAAACTTTTCGCGCGTTTTTCTCGAAACGACTTTTTCAAAGTTACTGTGTTCTCTGATACGACGGCAGAACTGGTCAGAGTGAAGGAACTTGATTCATTCATTTACTTATCCCATAGAATTAATATTTACTTTATCGAGATAACCCCATTTGGAGGTTACGTTGTTAAAAACAATCCAACGTCAGCGGTGTGAGCGCTCTCATGAGCGGTCCGAATCAATAGTATCGTGAGCGTGCTGACAGCGTGCTAATGATTTGGACCGGTGTACAATGACGTCACACGCTGTGAGCACTGTTGGTGTGATTCGGAACGCGGCCTTTATTTGGTCAGAGGGCCTACTATCCCCGTCAATTGGTAATGCGCTGGAACCTTGTCAAATTAACATACACATCATCGTCATCCGCAACTAAAAATGACAAAAAACAGTAAAATTCTAATAGGTAATATAATTTATTAATTATTGAATTCTTATTTTCAATAAGAAAGGGTCTAGGTATATGAGATAATTGCAATTGTTTTTCGTTTTTGAGGTTAAAATCATGGCCGCCAGGCGCATTACCAATTGACGCGGATAGTAGTACGAGTTATGTTTCTCACCTCACTTTGCGAATAGTATCGAGTGAAAGAGAGGATATCATGCGAGTGAGTGAACGAGTGCAAGAGAGAAGACGATAGTTTACTATTCGCAAAGTGAAGTGAGAGCAAAAAATCAACTCGTACTAGGCCCTCTGAGATGTTACCTATGTTTTAATTAAATATGTGCTGTGTCATACAATACATAGGTACTACATACATACAATACAAACAATACCTAGTAGAAATAGTAGAATTATAAAATAAAGAAACGAAACAAAACAGAAATAGAAGACAAGAAGAATTCAGATTGACAACTGACTGGGCATGGTGCAGGTGCAGGCACGTGCAGGTGCAGGCACGTCAGGTTATAAATATCTTCGTATTTACATATAAAAGGTTTACGACCAAATTTCGTTTGACTTTCCAACGACCTTGGTTGGTTTCGAGCTACATATCAATAATCTAAAGTTTCGAGAGCTGCCTAGCGCACCGAAACGATACCTAGTAGCCGAGGGCGAAGGCGAAAGAGGACGTTGGGTCGGGGGGCGGACGGGGCGCCCGACCTTCACGACCTTGTAGTCGATAGTTGCCAACCGCGGACGTACGTCAGTCGCTCGCTATTGCAACTATAGTCACAAACCGCAAATGTGTTTCCGCGCGTTAAATGACGGACGAACATAAAATTTGTACAGAGTTGATAGAGCTGTACAGGGAGTTTCCCTGTCTCTGGGACCTCAGCTCAGAGCAATATAAGGACAACAATCAAAAGCGGCTAGCGTGGGAGATTTTAATAAAGACATGGAAAAAAATAGATCCAACCGCTAACGACGCGTCGGTGAAAAAAAAGATAGACAGTTTAAAAGCCTCGTTTAAACGAGAATTAAAAAAAGTAAGTACCTTATAATGATGATTTTTATTTTTGTAGGTCATTACATCTATACTTTAATTAAATGTCATACTTTAGTTAAAAATATATTTTTAAACGTAATAATCTTGAAAATACTATATTTGATGCAAAAAAAAGTTAACAACCCTAGCTGTGAGCTGTGCGTAACTTATAATATTATTTATTCTGTGGTGTAACCTTGAATGCGGGAGTTTTTGTTTTTGGCGCCATTTTGTCGAGTTCGGTTCGGTGACTATTTTAATTAGGTATTCGCAAATTTGATTCATAGTGGACACAAGTCTTAAAATAATGCAGTTTTGTGGTACAAGTGTCTACGCAACTGAACAATGTTATGTGGGATTAGAGATGGCATTATCAAATTCAGATTTGAGAGAATAATTCTCTCAAATCTGAATTTGATAAAGTCACATACACTGAAGAATAAGTCACATAGAAATCCGGATTAGGTATCCGGATTTTTTGAAGTTTTAATTTAAATTTTTTAAAATAGAATATCATATATAATTGACCGAGCGAGCACGAAGTGCGAGCGAAGCGTCTCTGCTTCAGCTTGGGCAAAAATTCTTTCGTATGTCTGTATGTTCTCTTCTACAGGTCGCATTTCTTAACCGATTCTCGTGAAAATTTGTGAGCAGGTTCGAAAATTATATAGAATTTTTTTGTCGAGCCAGTTTTTTTTAATTTTTCAAAATGGCGGAGATATGTTAAAAGAACAGGTTTTACGGCTTTCCAGCGCTGTCTGTTCTCCTCTACAGGTCGCATTTCTCAACTAATTGTCGTGAAATTTTGTGAGCAGGTTTGAAAATTACATAGAAATTTTTTGTCACGCCAGTTTTTTGAAATTTTTCATAATGACGGAGAAATGTAAGAAAACATATTTCAGTCCGACTTTCCAGCTGTCCATTTTTCTCTACAGGTCGCATTTCTCAACAGATTCTCGTGAAATTTTGTGAGCAGTTTAATTTAGCCAGTTTTTCTGAATTTACCAAAAATCACCATTTCGAATTTTTTTTTAATTAGAAGCGCCATCTAGCTGCGAATATACCTACCAAATAATACCAAACAGCACGTACCTACTACGTGCTTTGAAAAGCTCGTGAACAGAGTGTGGAAAAAGGGGTGGCGACATCTTTTAGATTATTTTATAAACAACATACAATTTGAGCTACTTTTTAACGCGAGGTCTACAAGCTCAGGGAGCCACTAGTCATATATAATATAATCTTAAATTTTAATTTTACTTTTATGTCATGCTAAATGTAAGTGATTAAAGGCACGTGTTTTGTTTTATGGGTTCGCAATGAAAAAAAACCAGTGTAAACTCTTTGCAATCTATGTCTACTTGTAATACTTAGTAATTTATTTTATTTTATAGTTTTACAGGACTTACAGCTATATCCTACTAATATTATGAAAGTTTGTGGGTTTGGATGTTTGTTCCTCAATCACGCAAAAACTACTGAACGGATTTGGTTGAAATTTGGCACACAGATAGTAGATAGCCTAGATTAAAATTTTTATCCCGATATTACCACGCGAACGGGAACCACGCGGGTGAAACCGCGAGCGGCCGCTAGTTACTAATAAATCCTACTTCCTACTAATATTATAAATGTGAAAGTTTGTGGGTTTGGATGTTTAGATGTTTGGATGTTTGTTCCTCAATCACGCTAAAACTACTGAACGGATTTGGTTGAAATTTGGCACACAGATAGTAGATGGCCTGGATTTAAACATAGGATACTTTTTATCCCGATATTCCCACGGGAACGGGAACCACGCGGGCGGCCGCTAGTTTATATATATAGATACAAAACGCCATTTACAAGTTTCCACTTATAATTATTGATTAATCATAAGTAGACGGAAAAAATGAGATAATATCAATTTAGGTTCAAAATTCAATTAATTTAGTTTGATTCGAAAAAACATTTAGCAAGATCTCGCTTTAGAAGTAAGGCCGATGTACAAAATAGGTCAAGGTCATGCTGCTTAAGGCTGGCCCCAGACCTACCGGTTCCGTTTCTTTGCTTTGCTGTGCTACCTTGCTTGAAAGACCGCCGGCCAACCAGGGTAATTTTCAATCTATCGCATTTTGGGACTAGACCAAATTGGCAAGATAGCCATTAGCTTGGTTTTATCAAATATCATCGCCTGGATTGCGAAGTAGGAAGCTTTTAGGAGATATGCCACCCTGAACATGGACTCCGATCGTTAAAAATAACTCGATCGCTTATTTATACAAGATGTTTGGTAAAGCCTTATAAAACTGAATATGGTAGATAGGGACCATAATAAAACTGAACAACTTTTACTATGGGACCAAATCTGAAATCGCGAAAAAAAATGAACTGTTTCATACATTTTGATAATTTCGTTATTAATTTTTGTATAAAACAGCAGTTTTTTTTTAAAACGAAAACTAAAACTTCTCATCGCACCCCAGACGACGATATTTGATAACACCAAACTAATGGCTATCTTGCCAATGTGGTCAGGTCAAAATATGCGATAGATTGAAAATGAGCCTCTTGGCCGGCGGTCCATGGTAGAACAGCAAAGCAAAGAAACGGAACCGGTAGGTCTGGGGCCAGCCTAACTAAGTACCTATGTCATTGAAATAGGTACCTACCTACTCGCTCTAATCACGAACGAATTCTGCCTGTAGTTAGTTTTCATAGACATGTAAAGTGCACTGTCTCCTGCTGCTACTACCGCCTCCGTAGTATGAAACATGCAGACCAATTAAATTGCTATAGTTACATCTCTTTCTCGCTGTATAGCAATTAAAAGAGATAGATTGATAGCCAGTCAGGAGCCATTTGCTATGTTCAATAAATAAGTAAGATCAGCAATACATCTTCTCACACTTAAAGGAAGAATATGAAATTTCTTACAGCGTTCAATGTAATTTTGTAAATAAATACTTGCTCTGAATTGTAAGTAACGTAAGAAGCGCTTCTGAATATTTTCAATACCTGTGATATAAACATTAAAGGCTGGGTTCCAAACCTGTGAGGCAAACTCTAAATGACTACGCACAAAAGCACAGTATAGAATTTTAATCGTTTTTATTCAGTGAAATTCAGACGACATACCTAAAATAAATCCAAGGCTTTTTGATGCTTATGGCAATAATGTTATCCCCTTTTTAATATACTATATCTATGAATGTTATATATGGGTGGCAAAAAGCAATTTTAGTGTCAAAGTTAACTCCAAGATCACGAATGTTGTTGACTCTGGTGACGTTTTGGTTTAAAAGAGTGGAATTAAAAATAAATGGTATAGGTTTACGAATATTATGAGCACACATAGCACTAAGAGACATTAAGCTCTAATTTATTAACAGAATAGTAGTTTTCAAACCTATTAAGGTCGTCTTGTAGAAGTCGAGCGTTCAATTCAGAGTTCACTGGGCAAAGAATCTTCAATCATCTGCATAATTAGGATTATTTTGGAGTTAGTGAAGCATGAAGAGATATCGCTACGATATCGTTAACACTGTTCGTATCACCATCGAGCACGCATCTGATTGCAAAAGGAACTATATCTCACTTTTGTAGACTTCAAAAAAGCCTTTGTTACGCTGAGGTGGTCTAGCATTTGGTCTCGCTTATACCCATTCAGATAAGCGAGACCAAATGCTAGACCACCTCAGCGTAACAAAGGCTTTTTTGAAGTCTACAAAAGTGAGATATAGTTCCTTTTGCAATCAGATGCGTGCTCGATGGTGATACGAACAGTTTTTTCCCGCCGAAAATCATCGACTTATTAGGGCCTACACACATAACCATTTTTCTGTGATTCGTGAGTATTGATACACGTGTCTCTGCGATGGATCGCAATAAGCGAATAGCTCTTTTGTCATTATGTAGGCAGACATTACGCCAAATTAAATAAACGATGACAGAGAGACAGGGAAGATATGGGGTACATCCAGTTAATAAAGTTATGAATCCTGTGGCGCTACCATGAGTTGATGCAAACTGTTAACGTTACCGTAAACTATCGGATATACTGCTCACAGTCAGTGCGAGTGAAAGAGACAAAACGATAGTTTCTTCTTCTATTTTTATTTTGGCAATCTACTTTCCTCTTGGAATTAGTTTTTCCAGTGTCAAGTGTTTAATAGTACAGTGGTAGGTATTGTTTCAGTTTAAGTTTACATTAGAATGCGGGTGCATTGCATTCTAATGCTGCTTGGAAAGTTCTGCCGAGGTAGCTACCACTACAATAAAAGTCTCAGCTTCACACAACCAAGATAGCGCCTATTTCAATTATGCCACATATTGTTCAGTTGCGTAGACACTTGTACCACAAAACCGCACCAATTTTAAGACACAATATCCACTATAAATCAATTTTCAAATAATTAAAATAGACACCAAACCATACTAGACAAAATGGCGCCAAAAACTTCAAACGATAGTTTACGGTAACGTAAACAGTTTGCATCAACTCATGGTAAGGCCATTGATGGAGAGTACTTTTTGCGAAAATAAAAGTGTTAAAGTTTTTGCGAAAATAGACGAAAAAAATGGTTTGAATATTTTAAAATAAGTGTATCGACATTTGAAGAGCTATTATGCGAGTTATCACCATATCTACAGAAAAATAAAATTAACAGAACGAAACCTGTAAATGTTCAGATGCTGGGTTGGTTGAGATGGACAGCGAAGTCTTAGTAATCATCATCATCATCATATCAGCCGCACGACACCCACTGCAGGGTATAAGCCTCCCCTAAGGATCTCCACGACGAACCATCCTGCGCTGCCCGCATCCAGTGGCTTCCCTCAACCTTCACCAGATCGTCGATCCACTTTGTCGGGGGCCTATCCACGGAGCGTCATCCGGTGCGCGGTCGCCATTCCAGAACCTTTCCGCCCCAACGGCCATCGGTTCTTCTCGCTATGTGTCCCGCCCATTGCCACTTCAGCTAAGCAATCCTTCGAGCGATGTCGGTTACTTTAGTTCTCCTGCGGATCCCTTCGTTTCTGATTCGATCACGCAGGGAAACGCCGAGCATGGCTCTCTCCATTACACGCTGGGTGACCCTGAGCCTCTTTATGAGACCCATGGTTAGCGACCACGTTTCACTGCCGTAAGTCGTCACTGGCAACACACACTGTTCATAGACTTTTGTCTTAAGACACTGAAGTCGGACGCGAAGATTTTTCGAAGCTTCCCGAATGCTGCCCACCCGAGTTGGATTCGACGAGAGATCTCTTTCTCGAAGTTGGACTTACCTAACTGGACTGTTTGTCCTAGGTATACGTAATGGTCAACAACTTCAAGTGTAGTGTTCCCAACATGAACTGGAGAGGGTACAACATGGGCATTTGACACAATTTTCGTCTTATCTATGTTCATCCTGGGACTCACTCTTTGGTAAGCACTACGGAGATCTTCGAGCATTGTGTTCAGGTCTTCCATGGTCTCAGCCATAAGGACTATATCATCGGCAAAACGAAGGTGTGTTAGGTACTGACCGTTAATGTTGATGCCGAGTCCTTTCCAGTCCAAGAGCTCAAAGATGTCCTCCAACGCAGCTTTGAACAGTTTCGGAGAAATAACGTCTCCCTGTTTCACACCACGCTGCAGTTGGATAGGATGTGTGCTCTGGTTCTGTACTCGGATTGACATGGTGGCATTTTTGTATAAGTACCTCAACACCTCGACAACTTTCTCTGTTCTCTGTATTGCTCCAAATTCTATATTGGTCCCTCTCGGCCTCTCCAGCTGCCTTTGCACTGTGCATATGGAGAGCAAGCACTTTTGCACAATAAGCTTTGTTATAGGGTGAACTGCCCTAAATTCGACCACGTCATCAATGTTAAATATTTGTACTAAAATGATACGATTAATATAATACATATTATTATTATTTATTATACTAGAAAGAAAAATAAGAAAACAATAATAATAAAATTATAAAAAAAAATAAGTATGACGAGTGACCCAATTTCCATTAATTCGGCCGCCTTTTCCCTAAATTCGGCATACTTAGGTGAAATAAAAAAAACAGAGGGCCTACTCAAATGGACATTCTACTAAAATTAACGCTACTAGAATAAAATGACAAAGTATGGGATTGACAGAGAAACTACAGTATGGGATTGACAGAGAAACTACACTCGGCGTCAGAAAAACCGCACCATTTCTTCAAAGTTAATTTAATCCCATATAATTTAATGATAAGTGTTGTTATATACTTCTTCCCCTTCGGACATAGCCAACAGTCTTTAGAAACCGTTGGAATACTCGTCGAACGGAATCAATTACTGAGATTGAGTTTCCGAGCACATTACATTGCCTATTTTTTTGCAATATTTGAGTAACTTCATGGGCAATAGTATCCATCTTGGGTATTCCGTTTTTTAATTGAACTGTTGAAGTGTGCTTTCTCCATCATCTCGATAGCGAATTTACCCGCATTTCCTGAATTGACCCCTTTTATTTCCCTTTTGTGGTGGCGCTAGCAATACCGCTTTAATCGTTTAATTATGGTAACTGTTATGTTAACTAAATCAAATAATTATCAAAAAAAGCTCATTAAATGTACTTTCAATAGATATCAACATTTACACAATAAAACGTTAGCTAGCAATAGCAGATGGCCAAGTCTAAACTTAGTGTCAAAGAGGTGCGGTTTTTCTGACGTCGAGTGTATGTCATTCCCGTACATTGTTATTCTATTCAACTAGCGTTAATTTAACGTAGAATGGCCATTTGAGTAGGGGGGCAGATCAGAAACTTTTGATGTTTTTATTTACTTATAATAGATAGTACATAAAATGAACTTATTAAATATATTAGTAATATTTAAAAATCTTATCAAAATAAAATAAAATAAGCTTAGCTAATACAATGTACTTTATTATTAACAACGAACATTAATAAAACTCACGTGGCCGAAAATATAAAATATTATAATAATATTTAAAAACCGGCCAAGTGCGAGTCGGACTCGCGCACGAAGGGTTCCGTACCAAAAAAACAGCAAAAAATCACGTTTGTTGTATGGGAGCCCCCCTTAAATAATTATTTTATTCTATTTTTAGCATATGTTGTTAAAGCAGCAACAGAAATACATCATCTGTGAAAATTTCAACTGTCTAGCTATCACGGTTCATGAGATACAGCCTGGTGACAGACAGACAGACAGACCGACAGACAGACAGACAGACGGACAGCGGAGGCTTAGTAATAGGGTCCCGTTTTTACCCTTTGGGTACGGAACCCTAAAAAAAATATCATAGTAATAAAGATGCGCACTTACTTAGGCTTTTATTACGAGCAATCATTTTATTTTCTTTTTCTTGTACTCAAACTCTTCGGACAGCTACTAAGTGCACCAAAAATAATATTATGAGCCTTGCCCAAAAACGTTAATTTTTTATTAATTTATTTTTGACAGGTCAATGATTCAAAGAAACGCTCCGGTTCAGAAGTGCACATACCAAAACTGTGGTATTTTGATTTGATGACATTTTTGGATAAAAAATATGTGCAACAAAAAGGAACCGATTCACTGTCGAGTGGCGACGATGACGGCGTAAGTACCTTGTCAAAATTATCTGTTCTGTTACTCCTAGCACGAACATCTATCGAAAAAAAACTCACATACAAGTTTATTAACCGCCTCTGTGGTCTAGCACACTAGTTAAGCTAGCGAACCACTCTTGTATGACTTATTTCAAGTCCGCCAGAGCACAGAATAGATATAAATACTACCGTACAGAAAGGAAACTCTCCGCCTCGCCCCACAATCAATTACCTCACCCCACCGGCGCCCATCCGTGTGTCGATCCGTGTGCTCATTCAATAGCTCGCACACAGTTGCGCATGTGCAAAAACGTCACGCGACGCTTGTATGGAGTGCCCGGGGTGTGGCCAGAGGTAAGATAGCCAGTTCCAAGTGATGTGATGAGGGTTCCGGGTGTAGTACGCTTCCTCCTTCGGCCTTATCGTCACTTACTTCAGGTGCGGTGAAGGTCAAGCACTATTCTGTAGTGCGTAAAAAAACTTTATGTAGAGTATTGCCTATGGGAAATTTCGCTATTCGGCTGTAGATGGCGCTGTACAAATTTCCCATAGAAATGGCTCTATTTATTTTTGTTACGCGCGCTTTTTCTCGATAGATGTACGTGCTACGAAAATGCATCCTTAGTGTCTTGAGTTAAGGTTGGGTTTTGTCAAATGATTAGCTATTTTGGTAGGATTTAATGCTCAGATCAATTTGGCGTTGACAGTACCTTACATATCTCGTAATTTTTATGAAGGTGTTTTTATAAATTTGAAGATAGGTACTTACAATGTAACTTACAAAAATCACGTCTGTACTCACGACATAAAAGTGTTAAATACGGCGTTTAGTGATCGGGGCACATCCTTTAGTAGGTTGACCTTCTGCCCTTAGATCATTTTAAGAAACTCCCCTTCTTAAAATAATTTTGAATTTTTCTACGGAGAGAGTTATAAATCACACTATGTTTATATAGATTTTTTCTAAAGCCCATTATTGTGTGGAGTATTAAATGAAAGGGCTCTTGAGCCGATTCCAAATTCGTTTAGCCATTTTGGTGTGAGTCAACACTTTTGGGTGTCAAATGAGTTTTTCACTTTTTCCCAACTTTTTCCTTAAATATTATGCAATTTGACCAACTGGCCAAAATAATTGCGTGTATGTTTCAAGTTCAAGATTTATGAGCCGCTTTTTAGAGTTTTCAAGAGAATACTCTAAATCAAGATGCAAGAATACCAAAAGAGTTTTCAACAATTCCTTATACTCTTAGATATTCTCAGAAATAGTGAAAAAAACTTTACATTTCGGTATTTCGGTAGGTGAGGCTCCATATCGGTAGAAATACCGAAAAATCGGTAGGTTCGAGACCACTGCGCAGATTTACGAACTTCAATTCGTTGTCCTAAGTGAAAACTTTAACCGGTTAATGAAAAATACCTATATTTTTTCAAACCTGTTTAAAAACCGGTTCAAAGGAACAGAACCTTTTTCAAAAAGATCCACCTATAATATCGTCGAACCGGTTTAAAAAATTTACCGGTTTCCAAGACCTGCTTGAAATGCATCTTTCATGAAAGGGTTTTATGATGTGTTTCTTTGTATAAGGTACCTACCTGTAACCTGTGTGCAAATAGGATTCATGCAGTCGCAACAGTACCTAACTCTTGATTTAAAAAAAAAACATAAAATCTTATTAGTATTCCACCATCCGATATGCTTCCATTAGAGACAAAATGAACATACATAAACTCATAGGTCACGGACGTAGCTATAGCTTTGACAAGGGGGGGGTCCTCAACGCAAAAAAAAAAACCGGCCAAGTGCGTGTCGGGTCACGTTCCGTAGGGTTCCGTAGCTACCTTATACCATACCATATTTAATACCACTATCATTTTTCGTCTACAAAAATAACTTTGTTTTTCACAGTGTTGGTATGAATGACAAAGTTATATTTGCGGTTTTGTAAAATATGACATATCTCAAAAACTAATTACTTTATCTCGTTCAAATCAATTTTCGTTGAAAGTTTTTATTAAGATCTATAGCATATATATTTTATAGATTTTTCACTCTCTTATTTCAAAAGTTAAAGGGGGGGGGACACACATTTTACCACTTAGGCAGTGTTTATCTTTCAAACGGTTGACCTTGAAAAAAAATTGTCTTAGGAACCTTAATGTAATTTTTTAAGACCTATCTATAGACACCCCGCATGTGTTTGTATGAAGAAAAATTTTTTTTTCTGTTTCAGTTCAATGTATGGGGAGCCCCCCCTTAATCTTTATTTTTTTTATTTTTGTGTTAAAATCGTTAAGCGGTTAACAGAATACATCTACCTACTAAGTTTCAACTGTGTAATCCTAATACTTTCGGAATAAAATGGCTGTGACATACGGACGGACAGACAGACAGACATGACGAATCTATAAGGGTTCCGTTTTTTGCCATTTTGGCTACGGAACCCTAAAAAACAGTGCTCTAACGCCAATTAATCTATCATTTACAAATGAAACATTGCCTGTCAGTGCCGCGGGCTGATTATCTAATTAAAAACCACCTAGCGACTGGTTGCAGTTCACAGATGATCGTGATCCATTGCTACCTTCTTTTTGGGTTAAAAAAAACATACCAAAGAAAAAAGGCAATGTATGTCAAATGCAACCGGTCGCTAAATAGTTTCTTTTTAGATAATCAGGGTGCCGGTTTTAGCACTACCAGTGTCCTGGGCGACATTTCTACGAGGCGCCCCCTATCTGCGATTCCAAGATTTTTAATTTTGCCTGTTAGTTAAAAAATGGCCGCGCAGCGCGATTTTTAGTCAGTTTCACCTGCTGATCTTGTAATCTTGCTTGTTTATAGCAAAAAATTACGGCCGCGCAGTGCAATTTTTAATCGGTTTCATCTACTAATCTTGTAATTTTACTTATTACAGTAAAAAAAACCGCCGCGCAGCGCGATTTTTAATCAGTTTCACCTACTAATCTTGTAATCTTGCTTGTTTATCAGCAATTTTTAATCGGTTTCATCTACTAATCTTGTAATTTTACTTATTACAGTAAAAAAAACCGCCGCGCAGCGCGATTTTTAGTCAGTTTCACCTACTAATCTTGTAATCTTGCTTGTTTATCAGCAATTTTTAATCAGTTTCATCTTCGAATCTTATAATTTTACTTATTACAGTAAAAAACCGCCGCGCAGCGCGATTTTTAGTCAGTTTCATCGACTAATGTTGCTTGTTTATAGTAAAAAACAGCTGCGCTGCGCGATTTTTAGTCGGTTAATCCACTAATCTTGCTTGTTTACACTGAAAATGGCCGCGCAGTGCGATTTTAGGTTAGTTTCATTCGTCGCGTCGTCGCTCGTCACCAGGCAACAATACGATTGATAGTCGACCGGTGGTCGGGCGTTGTTGGCGCCCCACACACGAGGGCGCCCAGTGCAGTCGCACCGCTTGCACCGCCCTAGGGCCGCTCCTGGATTTTACAATGGCCAAATCTTAAATGACACATGGTAGCGAGGGATGAAGTTTCGACGAGATCTTGCCAAGTTGTTCTGATCATGTTTTGCCACCATAACGATTTTGTCGCTAATTAGGAATTTACGATAGTAATAATTGTAGGACTGTATTAAGGTAAACTGTAGAGGTGTGCGGCTGGGGATATAAAAGGGAGCCCCGGGCGGTCGCCCCTGCTTAAGACCTGTGCTAACTTCGTAGTGATCTAAAAACCTCAACTTATTTCAGTTTTTGGGTAACAACTTCAAAAAAATGCATTCTACGGCAAAGTTGTCTATAACACTTTTAAAGAAGTTAAAATTACCAACAATTTTCTCCGCTTTGAGTGTCGTATAATATCTCGAGATACACCTTGTGACGGACTAAGCATCTATCGTTTTCTACAATCGGCGCGGTGCATGTTATTTTTTTCTGTTGGACAAGTAAGATGGATATGAATGGGGGGGGTCCGGACCCCCAAAACCCCCCCCTTATATACGTCCGTGTCATAGGTACATAATGAAATAAGACGCCACTTATAATATAAAGTAACAAATGATGCGGTTGTAAGTGTTAATGTGCTTCCCTTCAATGCACCCAATGCAACGGAGAATGTCCGAAAATGCACCCAATGCAACGGAGAATGTCCGAAAAAATCAAATTGGCACAATAATTTTTATAGGTGAGAATAGGCTCCCTTAGTAAAAGAAAAAAAATCAGAATTCTCCATTGCGTAAATAAAAAATAAAGTTTCTTTGATTTTACAAATTATACCGTTGCCACCACCTGCCGCTACTACAAAATGGTATTCAAAAAAGTTTTAAATTCGGGTGGTAGCAAAGTTATATTTTCCATTCTGTTGGTACTTCTGCACGGGTCTACCCTTTATGGCAGAACATTTTATGTCATAATTTTATTATGCATAACAACTAATGGCATAAACTTCATGTCGCAGAAAATCGTTTGGCATACACTCATTTATCATACACTTAAAACGCATAATTTTGTAAGCCAGAATCATCTTTTGGCATACATTTCATATCCATAATAATTAAATAGTAGAACCATCATATCGCAGACAGTTTATAGTCAGAATCATCTTTTGGCATACATTTAATAGAAAATTCATATCTCGAATAATTTTGTATTTCTTACACGCATGTTTCATGCTGCATGCATCCTTAGATGCAGGCAAATAAACATGCATGCAAGCAAAAAAGCATGTTGCACATGCGTGCAGACAAGCATACAGCATGCAAGCATGCAAGCAAGCATGCAATCAAGCATGCAGCATGCAAGCAAGCATGTAGCATGCATGCAAGCATTGTGAAGCTCCGCTCGCTTCGCTCGCTCCGCTGCGAGTGGTCAAAACACTAGCCTAACCTAACCTACTGGTAGGTGCATTAAAAGTTTTTCTTTATAGCGGGGGGCCTCAGGCCCCCCGACCCCTCCGAGGAGGGGGGCCAGCCCCCCTGCACCCCCCGGCAAGCATGCAAGCAGCATGCATGCAAACAAGCATTCATGCATGCATGCATGCAAGGAAGCAAGCATGCATGCAAGCAAGCATGTCGGTTTTGCAGCGATTCGTTCTGTTGTTGACTTTTGTAGTACAACATTTACAAAAATTCAACATATTATGTGTGGGTCTCCAGCTTCCTCATAGGCTATAGAGAAATTCTAAGCTTGCCATATTTTAAAGCATAATAGCAGCAATCAAACTTCCAGACAAAATAATAGCAGCCACCATAAGTTCGTTACCATGAGTTGTTTTATGTGTGTGAGCTGGCGACACGTGTCTGCAGCTTACACATCCCGTTAAGGCAAACCAGTGAGGTTACGGTTTTAGACTATAGTCAAAAATTTAGAGCCTAATTGCAGCAATAAGATCCAAAAAAACTAACCATCACACTCAAATACTGTTGTAACTACGAGCATAAAACTGTGTGCGAGCTGGAGACACGTGTCACTGGCTTGCACATCTGTATTTTCGTAATTACTTAAGCTACGATTATGTTATATACCTCAAAATTCTCAGCCGAATTGGAGCATTAGGCTCCAAATTTATCAAAGCTTTAACTCGAAAAGTTTTTGAGCTACGAGCCGATATCTATGTGTAAGCTGGTGACACGTGTCTCTGGCTGACACATGCTGAATTGCTGTAACTGTATATGTTAGAGTTTCGTTTTAAAGATCAAATAATACGTTATAATTGCAGCACACACGAGGCATAATTTCAAATCTCTGGGCCTCTTAGTTTCAAAATTATAAGCCAAAAACCGTTTTCCCGCCAAAAAATTCAAAATAATGGCTCGGAAGCGCCTAATCGCGCCGTTGCCGTTCCGTGCGCTACACTATTGCAATCGAATTTGAACCTAAGAGCTAGTATTATTTTGGTTCATTTTAATTTACGCTCTCGATCGTTTTAATTTATGTACTGAGAATTTTAGTCTAGGAGGTAGAAGCCGTCTGATATAACTGGTTACCTAATTTTAAAGAAAATCAAAGTCTTTTATTTAGGAATGTTTATATCGCTATGCTTAGTTAGGTATTATACAAATTTTGTCTGTCTGTCTGTCTGTATGTTTGTTACTCTTTCACGCCGAAATTTGGCATACTAAAAAAAAAGTCAAATTTAAAATGGCGGCCATTCCAACAGGAGTGGGGATAGACCCCAACATGTGGGTGTTTTTGTCGATAAAATTAGGTGTATTTCACGTCTTTAAATTATCGTTCAGAAAAACAGGTGCAAGCTATTTTCGACCTTATTGACATTTAAAATTCGGTTGGTTTTTTGGCGTATTCTCATTAACTTACTTTGATCTTTCATTAAAAACAGTGATTTTGATAAATGTCAATAAGGTCGAAAATCGCTTGCAATCATTTTTTTAACTTGTGATCACTAGACAATGTTTTCTAGTAAGAAAAAACAGGTGCAAGCGATTTTTGACCTTATTGACATTTATCAAAATCACGGTTTTTAATGAGAGATCAAAGTTAGTAAACGAGAATACGGCAAAAAATCAACCAAATTTTAAACGTCAATAAGGTCGAAAATCGCTTGCACCTGTTTTTTCTTACTAGAAAACATTGTCTAGTGATCACAAGTTAAAAAAATGATTGCAAGCGATTATCCTAATTTTACACCTAATTTTATCGACAAAAACACCCACATGTTGGGGTCTATCCCCACTCCTGTTGGAATGGCCGCCATTTTAAATTTGACTTTTTTTTTAGTATGCCAAATTTCGGCGTGAAAGAGTAACAAACATACAGACAGACAGACAGACAAAATTTGTATAATACCTAACTAAGCATAGCGATATAAACATTCCTAAATAAAAGACTTTGATTTTCTTTAAAATTAGGTAACCAGTTATATCAGACGGCTTCTACCTCCTAGACTAAAATTCTCAGTACATAAATTAAAACGATCGAGAGCGTAAATTAAAATGAACCAAAATAATACTAGCTCTTAGGTTCAAATTCGATTGCAATAGTGTAGCGCACGGAACGGCAACGGCGCGATTAGGCGCTTCCGAGCCATTATTTTGAATTTTTTGGCGGGAAAACGGTTTTTGGCTTATAATTTTGAAACTAAGAGGCCCAGAGATTTGAAATTATGCCTCGTGTGTGCTGCAATTATAACGTATTATTTGATCTTTAAAACGAAACTCTAACATATACAGTTACAGCAATTCAGCATGTGTCAGCCAGAGACACGTGTCACCAGCTTACACATAGATATCGGCTCGTAGCTCAAAAACTTTTCGAGTTAAAGCTTTGATAAATTTGGAGCCTAATGCTCCAATTCGGCTGAGAATTTTGAGGTATATAACATAATCGTAGCTTAAGTAATTACGAAAATACAGATGTGCAAGCCAGTGACACGTGTCTCCAGCTCGCACACAGTTTTATGCTCGTAGTTACAACAGTATTTGAGTGTGATGGTTAGTTTTTTTGGATCTTATTGCTGCAATTAGGCTCTAAATTTTTGACTATAGTCTAAAACCGTAACCTCACTGGTTTGCCTTAACGGGATGTGTAAGCTGCAGACACGTGTCGCCAGCTCACACACATAAAACAACTCATGGTAACGAACTTATGGTGGCTGCTATTATTTTGTCTGGAAGTTTGATTGCTGCTATTATGCTTTAAAATATGGCAAGCTTAGAATTTCTCTATAGCCTATGAGGAAGCTGGAGACCCACACATCAACATATTGACTTTTTAAGACAAATATTTAATTCAATTTAAGGTTAAAATGCATTTTTTTTTTAAATTACAATATGCCTAATGACATTATTCTTAATTAAATTCTGCCATATTCGTAGTATACCTCGACTAAATAAACGTTATGCGAAACGAAATTCTGCGAATAAAAATTTTGCCAAGTTATTTATGCCTAATGAAATTCTGCCATCTGAATAGTATGCCATTGTAAATTCGAACATGTAAACGTTCTGCCAAACAATAATTATATTAAATAATTTTTATGCCTTAAAAATATTCGTTTAAACAAGATCTGCCAAGTGTGTTCTGCTAAATAAATTACGGAGCATCAAGTTTCTGCCAGATAGAGGTAACCCCTTTTGTATATTTGTGAAGTAGAAGAGACTTTAATTTTTATTTTTATTTTTACGCAGCTGAACATTCTGAAACTTTTTCTATTACTAAGGGAGCTTATTCCCACGTAAAAAAAATATTCAGTCAATTTGTTTTTTTTCTACATCACCATTGTTTTTCAAATAACTTCGCTGTTCTATAACAGTGCATATGCCTATGCCTTCCACATGTACAGGCCCGGCCTGCAGGATATAACGTAGAGTCGCGGCCTCCAGCAGCCTTCCGGCCAAATCTCTACGTGTTCAGAGAGAGGCCTGTCTTCCCCGCGCCTCTACGCTTGATCCTTCAGGCCAGGCCTGTATATGTATAAGGTCCATCATACTCCTTGAATAATGGACCAAATGGTTTCATCTTCCGATGAAAGCATCTAGAAATAATCGAATATTCAAATTGTTTCAGGAATCACAGGTTAGGAAAAAGAGAAAGCATAGTTTGTTAAAAAGAAAAAAACGGAGACTTATAGAAACAGCACCACAAGATTTACCTCAACATAATCAAACAAAAACTAATTCGTTTGGAGTGTATGTGGGAGAACAATTGGACAGTATATCGAAAAATCAACGCCAAATAGCTGAAAAATTAATTTCGGAAGTTCTTTTCCTGGCCAAAACGAATAATCTCAATATGGATTCAAAGATAGAAAGTCATAGTAATAGACATCGCTCGTCCTTTCACAGTCACCATGATCATGATGACTCATCACGGGTTTCACCACCTCAATATATAACTATAACTGCCTCTCCAGAATACACTTCTTCCTCTCCTCAATACATTAAACCCTCTCCTCATTACAATATTCCTTCTCCTCAATACACTGCAGGGAGCATTGACCCACTGAATCAAACTGAAGAAACTCAAAATCAAGAAGGTCCTGCTGGTATATTGTTGAAAGAGCTGTTACTCAATAAAAGTAATAAAAAATAATAATGTGATAAGTTAAACACGATTCTTCATAAGTTAAACACGGATCTTCATAAGTTAAACACGACACGATCCTTATAGGCATTAAAATGAGAAATGTAATGTATAAAATTATATCGACTGAATATTTTGTAATAAGAATATTGTAAAAGGATAAGGAGTGGTCGCTTTCGCCTCAGGAGCCGAGTTATACCTGACCGACCTGTAAGTAGGCATTTTTTTTATTTTTCATAAAAACGGACAAGTGCAAGTCAGACTCGCCCACCGAGCGTACTGTACAAAGTTGGTACTTGAATAAAAACTATTTTTTATGATTTAATTACATATGTATTTTTTCTGATTTTTCCCTGTACTTGTAGTTTGAGACAATATTACTTGCCAAATTGCATAGTTCTATCTAGAACAACGGAAAGTACTCAATGGATTTTGATTCCCTTGAGAGTGTCGAAATATGCGTTTTATCGGCCTAAACGGCCGCATCTTTTTTCAAAGAAGGAACCGTAAATTTGAATTTATGGTTTTAATTTCAACTCGATACCTTTTGCGCGTTCCCGAGATAAAGGGTTTTATTTAACAGACCGAAAGACAGATATAAAAAAATACTAAACCATGTTAGTTAGTGTCATTTTTAGTTATTGAAGGTCGCACTATCTCTTATAACTCATTAAACACTTTCGGATCCATTCTTAGTAATTTATCGAGATCCTCATCATCGCTTAGTATTTTTTTAATACGTTTTTATTAGGTTGCTTTCTCGTTTGTTTGTTTGTACACAAATTTTGCAAACGATTTTATACTAGCTCCCCGATGAGCTAACGAGACTTATACTTTGAACATAAAGGGTGGCAAAAGACCCTCAAGGAAGCCGAAGTCAGCGTATTTGGCTCATCATCAGGACCATTTTTGTCTTTTAGACTATACTTGGGAAATCAATAACTATGGAGTTATTGAAGGTCAAAGTCAAAATATTTTTCACCTCTCCAGCACGAAAAGGGTGCTTTTGGCGCGTAAAAACTCGCAGCAAAATCGATTTTTGCTGCGAGCGTGAGACAAAGTGCTTTTTTAATTTCTAACACCAACTTTTAAATGAATAAAGAAAAAACAAATAAAGTGACAAGGATGACACTTGTAAAATTGATATGTGAGAAAAGGATAGATAGAGTGCTTTATGGTGTCATACACGGATTAAAAAGTAAAAAAATAAAATGCACGGATATACCAAGGAGTTTTAAATAAGGATTGTTAAAAAAGAAGGTTGATAATTCGAAATAAAGAGTATGGACGAAATGAGATCGCATGTATGAAATAAATATAAAATAAGCAAAATTAATGAAGATTATTAACAAATTATATGTTTTATTATTATTAATAAATAAATAAGATAGGATATTGATGAATAAGAGAAAAACATAACGTGATGTAATCAAAACGACGAGAATCTACTTAACTGAGTCTATGAATAAAAATTTTCACCATAGGTTTGATTGAATTATTTTTGTGATAAATTACAAAAATGAATGCGTCCAACGATGAAGATAGTTTCCTAACTCCAAAAGAGTTAAGTGAACAAGTTTCTAAAGCTGAATTAAGCTTTTCTACCAGGAAAGTCACGTGAAAATTTTCTCGCTGGTCGAGGTGAAAAGTTGTATGTTTTACACGAGACCAAAATGTTGTTCTGCCTCGTGCCTTTAAATCACTCACTGTGCTCAGTAGTCTATATTAGAATCACTCGCTACGCTCGTGATTCAATTCTAGACTACTTCGCTAGTTCGTGATTTAAAGTCGCCACTCGCAGCACAATTTGATTTTGGTCACTTGTATAACAAATAACTATTTTTCCTGAAAAATAATTTTACCTGTTATTTCCTAATTTTTGTCTAAAGAAGCATTATCAAAATTTTAAGCATTTCTTAATAAACAATGCCTTCAAAACGTCAATACTCAATGTATCTCATGCGAACGCACACAAACGCTGTTTTTCAACTCGGCTGCATGCGGCTGTGTAACACGCACATGCAGGCGCGGTCTGCGGTTGCGCGCGTTACGTTGTATGTGACTGTTGGCAGTGCATTTTTAACACCAAAATCATTTCCCAGCTATAATTTTGAACAGAAATGGTCCTGATGATGGGGAGAGTGTGTAGACCTCGGCTTCGTTGAGGGTCCTTTTACAGAACTGGATGGCAATGCAATATTATTGTGTTATTGAGCTGATCTGATGATGGAGCTGGAAGAAGGCCACATGAACTCTATGATGAAACCATACAACCCCATCGTCTTTGGGCTCATTGGAATTGACAAGTACTCTGACGATGAACGAGGTCTAGAGTTTGATGATGAAGCCGGAAGGCCATACCATAAGAACTCAATATTGGAAGATTCTCCCAGAAGTGTCTTAGTTCGCAATTAAGCCGGACGACGACATTTGATAACACCAAACTAATGGCTATCTTGCTAATGTGGTCTCGTTCGTTCTAACCTAACTCCTAATATGAAATAGATTGAAAATGAGCCTCAAAACGTGTTACCACGTGTTACAAAATAACGCATAATAATACTAACGCCCTAATGTCCAATATGGTAGATAGGGACCATCAAACTGAACAACTTTTACTATGATGGGTCCAACTCTGAAAATGCGAAAAAATATCAGCTGTTTCATAAATTTTGATACAGTATAAGTACGAGGCATATTCTTAAAATCGGGTGGGGATTTTGCGAAATGCGTATTTTGGGCACGCGTAGCGGTGAGGTACGCGGACGTGCGGGAGAGGGGCACGCGCTATTGGTAGCTTACAAGAGCACTTGCACGGACTTATTTCCACTCCGTCGAAAAAATTCAACATATATGCCTCGTACTGTAACTATTTTCGTTATTAATTTTTGTAGGTATGAAACAGCTGATTTTTTCGCGATTTCAGAGTTGGTTCCATGGTTAAAGTTGTTCAGTTTGATGGTCCGTATTCACCTTATTCGGCATTAGGAGATTTTTTGTAACACGGTAATTTTAGTAATGGTAATACAGACAGGGTAATTTTGCAACCTGGCCTCATCTTTGTCAAAGAACCGTAAATTTGAATTTATGGTTTTAATTTCAACTCGATACCTTTACGCGCTCCCGAGATAAAGGGTTTTATTTAACAGACCTACGGACAGACATAAAAAATACTTAGCCATGTTAGTTAGTGTCATTTTTAGTTATTAAAGGTCGCACTATCTCTTATAACTCATTAAACGTTTCCGGATCCATTCTTATTAGTTATTTATCGAGATCCTCAGATTAATTCAAATTAACATCGCTTAGTATTTTTTAATACGTTTTTATTAGGTTGCTTTCTCGTTTGTTTGTTTGTACACAAATTTTGCAAACGATTTTATACTAGCTTCCCGATGAGCTAACGAGACTTATACTTTGAACATAAAGGGTGGAAAAAGATCCTCAAGGAAGCCAAAGTCAGCGTATTTATTACGCGCGACAGGGTAATTTTGCAACCTCTTTACAAAATCAAATAGAAGTTCAAGGATGAACTTAATAAAAAAAATGTGAGATAATTATGAATTATTTCTTTTTAAATTAAAAATTTTCAGTCACTTTTATGTCCAAAAAATTTAGGCGCGCACGCTCACCCTCGCGCAAGCGATGAAAGCGGGGGAAGGCGGGTGGCGGGAGGGGTGCTCGCGCGGGTCGACCGTGCGATGCGCAAACAGTGACAACAATTTCAATTTGTGTAGGGAAAAGTTTGGGGCAAATATGTAAAAATAGTTATTTGTTATACAAGTGACCAAAATCAAATTGTGCTGCGAGTGGCGACTTTAAATCACGAACTAGCGAAGTAGTCTAGAATTGAATCACGAGCGTAGCGAGTGATTCTAATATAGACTACTGAGCACAGTGAGTGATTTAAAGGCACGAGGCAGAACAACATTTTGGTCTCGTGTAAAACATACAACTTTTCACCTTGACCAGCGAGAAAATTCCGCGAGACTTGTAAAAAAGCTTATTTCAGCATTAGAAACTTGTTCACTTAACTCTTTTGGAGTTAGACAACTATCTTCATCGTTGGACGCATTCATTTTTGTAATTCATCACAAAAATAATTCAATCAAACCTATGCTGAAAATTTTTATTCATAGAGTCAGTAAAGTAGATTCCCGTGTTTTTCTCTTATTCATTAATATTCCGTCTTATTTATTTATTTATAATCATAAAACATATAATTTGTTAATTAATTTCATTAATTTTTCTTATTTCATATTTGTTACATACATGTGACCTCATTACCTACATACTCTTTATTTCGAATTATCAACCTTCTTTTTTAACAATCCTTATTTAAAACTCCTTGGTATATCCGTGCATTTTATTTTTTTACTTTTTAATCCGTGTATGACACCATAAAGCACTCTATCTATCCTTTTCTCACATATCAATTTTACAAGTGTCATCCTTGTCACTTTATTTGTTTTTTCTTTATTATTTTAAAAGTTGGTGTTAGAAAATAAAAAAGCACTTTGTCTCACGCTCGCAGCAAAAATCGATTTTGCTGCGAGTTTTTACGCGTCAAAAGCACCCTTTTCGTGCTGGAGAGGTGAAAAATATTTTGACTAAATGTAAAAAAAAATTACTTTACAAATTGATTGTACTGCTGTTATACAATGACCTGACAAAATTTGAAAAGGGGTCCAAAAATGACCCTGTAGTACGAGTAGGTACATACCCTTGGTGGTGGTGTTGGCAGCGCTGTCGCTGTTGTCGTCGGAGTCGGTGTGCGCGGCGGAGGCGGGCCAGGCGGGCGGCCCGGCGCCGGCGCACGCCGCCCGCAGCCGGTGCCGCGCCTCCACTGTCGAGCATTTAGACAAGCTCGACTCGTCTGTCGGACACACACACCATACAACAAACACGTGGTCGGACACTACAACACCTTTTTTCTTTGATTTGAAAATGGATTCTACTTTAAAGGTATAATAGAGCAGAAAGGAAGCAAAATAAATCCAAAAAGGTGGCAAAATACCGAATGAACGGTGTCGGAAGGCGTAGCTGTTACAAAAAAAACTTAGAAAGTTTTATTTTACTTCCCTTACCTTAAAAGTAGAATCTATTCTAAAATCAAACACCCAATTATAAATGATAAAGTTTTCGCTTGAGCTGAACCAGCTTTCTTGACCTCATCGGATATTTCGAATTAAAGCATTTCCTCCTGCCTTAGCAGCATGACGAGCTCGAGACAGTTTTGTCTACATTGAAATGCCAAAAATGACACCCTTTGATAAATTGTCAAAAATTACATAGGGGTAGACAGAATGTTTGTCAGGTTGCTAAGCCTGCTAGAGAACTAGGGAAGTTGTACCTTCTGATTACAGAAGACTGCTGTTACAAATCTTATTAGTTAAAATATGGCATCCGTTACTCATCAGAGCATTTTGATTGATCCCAGATAAATAACCAGGTAAAGTGGCCTACTTTCCGCCATTTTAAAACATTTTGTAGTAGGTAAATCCGCAAATTGTCACTATACACCATTGTCACCATGTCACACCATTATCACAAAACGTACTTTGTGCCATCTTTGATTGTAGGTAGTGTGGTGTACACGAACCGTATCGGTAGTGGTCGCAGGCGCGGCGGCGGCGGCGGTGCGGCGGCGCGGCGTCGAGGTCGCGGCGCGCGAGCGTGCGGAACTGCAGCGCGTGCGCCGCCGACGCGCCGAAAGTCGCGTACGGACTGATCTCGTACAACTCCGCTGGAACAACATTTCTCTAAGGAAAAGCTTCAGTAGTATCTACCGTGCGGGGCAGACAGACTGTTAGGCTATGCTTTCAGTTCGGTATCTAGCACGAACATCTATCGAAAAAAAACGCGTCTTATAATACCTACTCGATAGAGGACTCGTCAATGGCTAAGTTCAAGACCACACGGTACCATGCGAAACTACTACAAGATGTATTACTAAACTGTGTTTATCGTCTACATGACGATACAAAAATCGCGCAACGTGGCCGTTTTTACACTGTTCTCTAAAATCTTCGGGTCTGCTCTTGTTTAGGTGGCAGCCCTAGCTGCGACCCGCGTGCAAGATTTTGCACCGCGCGGTGCATTATCTACAAACCTGCATCGGTCGATCCGTCCAGCTGAGCCGCATCATGCGAATGCTCTTACCGCGACGCGCGGCAGCGCGCGATAATTATGAACTTGGCTTATGAGAAATCACATTTTGCTTTTCGTCGGTAGATGGCATTTACATTTTTTCCCCTAAGTATACAAAATTACTGTAAGTACCTATTTATAGCTTTTTTTATGCGCGTTTTTTTCTCGGTAGATAGTTCGTGCTACGTGTAGGTATAGACGACATGGTTATGGGCGTTTCTGAACGTGTTTTTCAAGCGGGCTCACGAAAGAGAGTTACTTCAATAAGAGAGTTGGTATCCACGAGTTTGTTCTAGTTATAGTAAGGACATCCACACACTAAACTTGAATAAACTCGGGTAACAGCACGGCGTAAGAAGATGTGTTTCTTAACAATGGCTAAGTTAAATGCTACCTAATCTGGGTCTTCCTTTTAAGACTGTCACTCTTTGTGTAGGTACCTATATGTTAGGAAAACATAAATAGTTTACCTGAAGAGTCGTCATTCGACTTCTCATTCCCGTTAATTGATGAAGACGAGTAAAGCTTTTGTCCTTCTCTTAGCTTTTCTCTTTCTGCTTCGTTGCTCTCACTTAATTTTCTATCATCCCTCATATAATGCTCACTTGATAAACAGAAAAACCTGGAAGGAACAATGTTTATTAAAATCAACCTCTAAACTTAATTAAGGTGTACATAAACAGCAGCACACGAGGCACACAAGAAGGATGTGACTGTGCCACTATTTAGTTTGGTTACTTACCGAGTTAGTTATGAAAGTTCAAAATTAATTCTGAAGACTTAACGGTTACCTGGTAGCCGTTAAGTCTTTAGACTTATTCTGCCGCGCTAACAATAAGAGCAGTAAGTCGTTTTTTTCCAAAAATGAGTTAAGTACATATCCTGGATCGCCACGTAATGCTCTATAAACTGGTCTTATTCTCATTTTTCTAGCTTCACTGGAACCTAAAAGTACCATTAAGCATAACAGCAGTAAGCCAATGAAATGTTTTTTCCCTTAGCATAAAAGCAGGAAATATACTTACTTCTCGATAATTGGTGTACCTCCGATATCTTTGTTTTTTTTATTATGCTAATAATAAAAACAGTAAGTGAACATACTGCTGTATAAATCAGCTTAATCAAAAACTTTTAACTATTGGATACTTAGCATATCAGCAGTAATCACACACTTATTGCTTTTATGTCTAGCATACCTTGCAAGCTGAATTACCTTATCTCTAAGTTTATAAGCAGTAGCCCTACTTTAATTACATACTTCAGAGCCTTGTAAAAAAACCTATACGTAATTACTAAATTTTAAGTTATATTTAGATTTCTCACTATATGATCTTTTAAATGATATATAATTATTAATACTATTTAGCTAACATCTTAGTTTTTTTTTTACCTCAAAGTGACACGTCATTTCATACAAAATACAGATATCGTATGTATGGAATACTTAGCATAAAAGCAGTAACTGGAGTACTTACTGCGGTTATTCTAAGCAATCAGTACAAATAGCGCGTGGGCGTGGTGTACAGGCGCTTCAGAGGGACGCTGCCGTGTGCCACCGATTCGACACACAAAGTGTCAAATTGATTTTTACTAACATATTTTTTTTAAGGTATTTTATTTACTAACAATATTGTTTTAGAAATTATATATGTTTAGTTTTTAAGGTATATATCTATGGGCCATCGTTGCCTGAATATAAATCAATAAATAAAAAATAAAAAAATAAAAAATAAATTTAACTCATACTAGACATAATAGGTGTTTTCGTCCTTTTAATATATTATAATAAATAAATAGCAATTATTAAGTATGTTCATGAAAGAACACCATTTAAGCTAGATATTGAAAAAATCAGACATACTAAAAGTTATAAGCTAAAGTAGTAGTAAGTAAAAATGTAATCAAAAACTTTACCCGCCATTTTCTCAGCTTTGACATTTTCGACTAGGGTTGCCAACCCTACTATATAATATAGTATCCTACTATATTGAGGGCTCGCCTACTATATTTTTTGAAAAAATATATAGTAGGCAAAACTACTATATTTTTACTAGTGAAAAAATTAAACAAAAGTAATTAAAAATATAACTTATATGCACATAAGTAATAGCATAATAATTTAGTGATTAAACACTTGTCTTTATGGTTGTTGAATAAATTATGAAAATTTTAGTACTTAAGTATGAAAAATTCAACTTTTTTAAAACCCTCCATACAAAACGGCAACCTACTATATTTTTTTGGACTTTTTCGCCATGTACTATATTTTTACACAAAAAATCTTAAAACTACTATATTTGATGCAAAAAAAGTTGGTAACCCTATTTTCGACTTACTGCTCTTATTGTTAGCGCGGCAGAATTTTGATCTGTAGGTATGTCATCCATCACCCGTTATAGTAAAATCAACTGAAGAAGAGGCATTTTTGGATGACTATAAAACAATTAGTGTCACTAGTCGACTTGAGTGAGACCCGACACTCGAGAGTAAATTGAAATTATACAGACAGGTTGTTGTGAGCATACCTCCCCTTCCCCCGCAGCAGACACAGCAGGCCCACGAGCGCGGCCAGCAGCGCCAACGCAGCGGCAGCGGCCATCAGCGCCGTGCGCACTCCGCCACGTGCGCCCGTCGCCATCGGTGCAGACGGCTTCAAAGGCGGGATGCGCCCTAGAGAACAACCAAACCATTCTTTTATCTCACCATTCTCAAACGTGGACTTAAGGAAATGGTTTGAAACTGGCACTGTTTCTTTCTTGCAGCAAATAAAAAATTGATTAAAAACAAAAAAAAACGACTTCAAAAAATCTGAAAATAAAAACAAAAACAGCTTCAAAATTAAATACCTCTAAAAAGCAAGAAATAATTTTCTAATCACGCATATCTACGCATATCACTGTAATAAAACACGTCTATTGAAGTCGGGTGGGGCTCTTAGAATAAAAAAAAGAAGTTGTCCTCCAGCCCCACCCGACTTCAATAGACGTGTTTTATTACAGTGATATGCGTAGATATGCGTGATTAGAAAATTATTTCTTGCTTTTAAGAGGTATTTAATTTTGAAGCTGTTTTTGTTTTTATTTTCAGGTTTTTTGAAGTCGTTTTTTTTTGTTTTTAAACAATTTTTTATTTCATGCTTTTTAGTGTACCTAATCACTATACAGTTCCTATTTGATTTTGAAGAGTTCCCTTGCGTATCTTTGATATCCAAGGTCCAATAACAATGAAATCAAAATGGTATCATCTCTAAAGTATCCTCTTTCAAACAAAAAAATAATCATCTAAATCAGTACATAAACAAAGAAGATATGGTCGATAAACCGTATAAATTCACAAAATGGTAACGCAAACGACAGTATTTTCAGGTTTTCCTGAAAAGTACTGAACCGATTTCAAAATTTTAAAAAATGGGACCAACTTTAGAACAAACCTGATCTAATAACGTTTGAATACATACATACAAAAAACAAAAAAAAACGGGTCGAATTGAGTACCTCCCTCCTTTTGAAGTCAGTAAAAATGGCAGCATCAGTTTAAAACCTAGGTCATCATCCCCCTACCCTTATCCCAATTTATTTGGGGTCGGTGCATTGCGTCTTTTTCTTCCATTCCTTCCTGTCATCCGTCATCTCCTCATCCACTCCCTTCACATTCATATCATTCCGCACACAATCCATCCATCTTTTCTGCGGTCTTCCTCTTACATTCCAGCCCTCAACATCCATATCCATTACTCTTCTAGTAACATGCCTTTCATCCCTTCTCATAACATGCCCAAACCAATTTAAAACCTAGATATCTCTACAAAAACGGTGTCTAGGTCTGATCAGAACGGCAAACGGGGTGTAACGGCAACACGAAGTTGGCGCGATGTGAGCAGTTGTAAAGTACCTACTAGTTTTAAAAATCTGTAACAAAGTTGGTACGATTCAGCGCAACCTCGCTGTGTGATGTGACGTCTTCTATCTATCTATTACCACAGAATAAATAATAGCTTTTACATCAAAACTTTTCATATCGGATTGCCTTGGCCAATCTAGAAATCATCTTAACTGCCTGCGTTGCGTACTCAGGTTGGCCGCTGCAGGCATAATCTGCATAAATGGGGCGAGCATTCGTTGGAGACAACGGAAGCAACCGGACAATGCGATTCAAGTTGTTACACGCTGGGCCAACCAACCGAGTGAAACTGGAATCATCGACACGAAGAAGAAGAATATTAAATTAGCGTCACGTTGCCATCTTCGTGTTTTTATTACATACGCTTACCTCCTGCTATCGTGTAGGTGTCTGTGAGCAAAGTGACTCGCTCTGCGCCCGCGTCGCTGAACGCCTCCACGGCCAGCTCGTACCAGGTGGCCGGCAGCAGGTCCCCGATCACGTGGCTGGCTGAGCTTAGCTCATCACCCACCTGTCACCCACCAGATCAACAACCATATATCTTCTTAAGTTTCAAGGTATGGACTAGAATCAAAGTATCTTATAAATTCAAATTTCGTTCAGATAAATGAAGGATGTGTTTCATAGGTTCCGGATACACCTGATTTCCGGTTTAATTTAAAATGGAACTAAATTTCTATTAAATGGTCAGCTAATTCGGAGCATGCGAGACAGGCCCTTAATAAATACAAGGATAGACTTATCAAGATTATTTTTATTTTATTTTTTATTTTATTTTTTGGAAAACTTACAGCTACTATGTTTATTATTTTATTTTATTTATCAATTTTAGGAAGACTATCGACTAATACATTCTAATACATAAAAAAATAGCTACAAAAAGTCATTTATAAGTCTCCACTGATAGAAATAAGGTGTATAGCTAATAATAAAGTTGAGTAGAAATTAAAGTAGGTTACAATTTATAGGCACAGCACTGGAATGGTTTGACTATTACCTACACATGCAGGTTTTTGTCACAAAAACAAATAACTTAAATGCATCAAATAGAAATGGGGTGAAATCTGCCCAACATCCGCCGCAAGGTCAATATACACACTTTACAATTTTGTATCTAAGATCATTATGAAACTAAGCTTTTATAATTATTTAATGAAAAGGCACAAAAGACAACATTACAAACAGGCAGGCATACCTCTCAAAGAAATTATTACTAAGGCACTTCTTAAGCATAGGTAAACTAGTGAAGAAAACGATCAATATTAAGGTCACCATTTTTACACAAATTATTAAAAAACTGACAGGAACGGTAGATAAAACTATTTCGGCCAGTTATTCTCATGGGATCTGTATTGACAGCCATGTCTTCATCATTTAAACTTACCTTGATCCAATGTTCGGTGCCAGCTCTCCGGTAGGATACTCTGAAACCGAGGATGGGGCAGCCGCCATCGCGCCAGGCGTAGAAGTTGATCTTTATAGCAGTAGTATTCATGTGGACATGTTCCTCTGGCTTTGGAGGTTTCGGACCTGAAATGCATGATAAGGTATCATGATGGTTGATCCACCAAAATATGAGAAGATTTGATAAAAGCACGAAAAGCGGTGAAAGAGTAAAAAAGCGCTTCTTACTTTCGAATAGCTGCAATAGATATAAATTTTTGTCGAGATGCTTAACATGGATCCATCCCTGTGTTCCTGCATTTAGGATTTGTATTCATGGGATAGACAAACGAGATTATGGTTTCAGAATCTAGATGTCTGAAGTTGTGGAATAGAGCTCATCTCAGCTATATAAACTAGGTACCATATCCTAAATAAAAAAAACAGCTATTGTACGAGAGAGTCTGGTACATATGTATAGGTAAATAAGTAGATACTTACGCCCTCCTCTGGTGGTAGCTGTCAATACGTCGCTGGGAGGTCCAATGGATATCTTGTTCTTTGCTTGTATCTTGGCATTGTACGTGGATCCACATTTGAGCATATCCATAGTGTAAGAGGTTACCTCTGGCGACAGTTCGACTGTATGCCAATCTGTTTCTGAAGCTTGCTTGTAATGTAGGAGGTATCCTGAAAGAAGCAAATAATTTATTTGTAGCTATATCACGGATAATATTGAACTTTTTTACGTGGGAAGAATGGAAGGGAAGGTGACCATAATATTTTAATCATAAAAATAATTTCATCATCATATTATCATATCAGCTGCACGACACCCACTGCTGCGTATAGGCCTCCCCCAAGGATCTCCGTAATAATGTATCTTACCTAAAATTGGATCAGCAGCATCCGCCACTCTCTGCCAGTGTAGTTTCACACTGGATGCAGTGGTGTACTGTAGTGATAAGGCAGGGGGTGCTGGTGGTAGCACTGCCACCACAGTATACACGATGGAGTCTTCTCCTATCGAGTTGCTGGCCGTGCATGTGAAGTTACCGGACGACTGCTCGTTTACCTCTGAGAACAAAAAAAAGGTGTATCTGGCATTTTTAGTTGCAAAAGTAATGCTTTAAAAAATTTATTGTGCGAATCAATGGAAACTGATTAGTTTCGAACAGAAATAGGTAAGTACTGTATTTTAATGTATTCAATGCTCGAGCAAAAGCTTTGAAGAATTGGCCGAAATCCACCACAAGATTGTGGTAACTATTAGATACTCGAAACCAGAACCGCTTCTCAATGAGCACTAAGAAGAAATTTAATCTGTTACAGTACGAGGCAAAGATCTTGAAATTGGGTGGGGATTGCGTGGAACGCGTATTTTGGGTATGCATAGCCACGGTAAGAGCAGGTTCACATGACAAGCGCTTAACGCGTGTTTTGATAACGCGCGTTTACAACTGCATAAGAACCACATACATTTTATTCAAGCCGTACACATGGTAACGCGCATTTTGATAAAGCGCGCGCTTGTCTGTTGACTGTTGTCAGCGCGCGGTAACGCGCACTTTGAGATCATTGGTTTTCTACGTTGCCATTCAGATGAGCGCGCGCTTTTGACGCGGATAGACGTATTTTAGGGTTTGCTCAGTTCACCCAGAAATCGTCCGAAATGGAAACGGAAGCTTTTAATACCGAATTATCGAATCTATATCGAATTACCATATAAATCCCCGTTAAAACTGAAATCGTCCGAAATGGAAACGGAAGCTTTTAATACCGAATTATCGAATCTATATCGAATTACCATATAAATCACAGTTAAAACTGTTTTTCTATGTCCATCTTCGACAAATGTGGAACTCAAACTCAACCAGGCCGGCCGCGGCAACGCGCGTTCAACGCAAAAATTTACAAAAAAATGATTCGTTGAGCGCTTGTCATCTGAACGTACCCTTAAGAAATATTACCGTGGCATAGCGCGCGCTATTGGTCGGTCACAAGAGCACATGCACGAAATTATCCCTACTCTGTAAAAAATCAAGATGTCTGCCTCGTACTATACCTCTGATGTGCAGGTGTCCAGCGTGCGTGACCTGGTAGTAGGCGTGGTGCGTGACGGGCGCACGCGCGTGCGTCCAGCGCGAGCGCGGCGGCGGCGCGCCCACGCACGAGCACGCCAGCAGCGCCGCGCGCCCCGCGCCCACGCACACGCGCCGCCCGAACGACGCGATGCGCGCTGGAACTGGGATGCAATACGTATATATCAGAAACAAAACGGTGTTAACATTACAAAATGCTAACTAAAGGTACCTACCCTTCCGAGCAATACGACTTTCGGCTTGGGTCACGACGAGTCATCAAGTCATGCGTCCCACACGGCCATGCGACTGTACTTTGCATTGGAAGCCGCACCGCATGCGGCCGTGACGCAACGCTCGGAAAGGATTCCACTACACTCCTATAGTTAAAAGTACATCCGCAAGCCGCAAGTCGATTTGCTCGGTCTTGAAGAAAAAAAATTCACTCTCCACTCCAGTGATTTTTTTTCTTGGTGCTCGAATTGTACCTAATGTACCTATGTTGGAATAGTCTATTAGATGTCCATAATATCTATCTACCAAATTTTCGTTATCATAAAAACCGGGGCTTCAGAGATCAGACCCTAACAAACTCTTGCTATGTTAACATGACATTTGTTCATCAGAAGTGTGTTCATAGATGCACATTTACTGACACAATATCTTCATAAGCTTACTCACTCCTAGAACTGGGTCCCTGTCCGACGACGAGGGTTAACTCCCCCTCTCCAGAGCCAGTAGTTGCAGACACCCAGAACTCGTACAGCTGGTTCTCCATCAAGTTCCTCACTTGAAACATTAGCTCCATTTCTGGCTTCGAGTCTGCTGATACTGTGAAGCTCGAGTGCTTGCCTAGTCTAATAAAAAAAAAGAAGATGTAGGCAGGCGGAACCACAGAATCCATAGGTAATAGCGGAACTTTATTTTTTGAGTGATATAAAAAGAAAGATACCAACTTACCTAAGTTTTTTTTCTAGTAGGTACATGAATTTTCTATTTAAATCAGTTAATCAAGCTTGTTACAAGTTTGTGGGTGAATATGACGAAGGGTCAAATATTCTGGAATATTTCATTGAGTACCTAACTAAACTAAGTCTGCCTTGTCGTTCTTTGTAAAACTTACCGCCCCGCTTCTCTATAGTAAACGGTGTAGTGCGATATGATCCCATTAGGGTGGAGAGGTGGCAACCAGCTCACGAGCACCGAGTCGCTGGAGTACGCCAAGGCTTTTATCTTCTCTGGGGCTGATGGAACTGTTAAAATTGGATAGGTTATTTATAAGTTTGTAATTGCGATTATGACGAAGCTAAGTAGTATTTAAAAACGCTTATGACAGACAAATACAAGAAACCGCTAAGTCAATGGCGAAAACTGAATGGCACAAAAGATATCAGGTACCTATACTGCAAAGGTATATCAACCAGGTCGTTCTTGGTTGATATACTCTTCTGCGTACCAAACGCTACTCAACATCGTTTATAATGTGCACACAGCTAAGGAATGGAATTCCCTCTGCCATGTGTTTCCGAGCACATACAACCTGACTCTTTTCAAGGCCAAAGTGAATAGGCACCTTCAGGGTAAGCTCGCTCCATCGTAGACCCTGTCTTTGCATTCGGGATAGACTGAGGTCAAGAGCAAACCCATTAACTATTAAAAAAGACTCACCGTCCTCCTCAGTCATGCAGTAGACCGGGGGGCTCCTCTTGCCGTCGCCCGCGTTGGTGAACGCCAGCACTTGTATGGAGTAGTTGGTGTACTTCCTCAACGTGTGCAGGTACGTGTCCGTCGTCGTCACTCGCTTTATCTCCCCTACGTCTGCTGCAATTATAGCTGGAGTCAAAGTCTTCAAAGAGTTTGCAGTACTAACAATTTTTTTTGCAGAATTAAACTAGGTCATCAAACAAAGCTAAAATTATTTTTACTAGCATCACGAGGTTTTCGCATTAAAAGTAAGTAGTAGTCCAGACATACAAAACACCAACGAAAGTGGCTTGATTGCTTCCTTATTCCTTCCAGATTATGACCAGCTGCACATTGACCCATTAGTCGCTGCCTCAAAACGCGACTTAACTAGTGGCTTAGTCAAACCACTAGACGCAGCCACCAATCGCAGCCGCTAGTGGCTAAGTGGCTGCCGGGAATAAGCTACTGTGGCTGAGTGTGCGCGCTATGCGAGAGACAAAACGCGGCCACAAGATAGCGAGCTCGGCGAATCCTGCAGCTTGTGGCTCGAACGCGGCTACTCGAACGCTCGGTTTGCGCCGTTACTTTACAAAATGTATGAAAAACTCGTCCACAGCTTGTGGTGGCACTTAGTGGCCGCGACTAGTGACTCAACGTGTGGGCGCTCTATGTTAGACTAACATCACCCTTGACACTGAGACTTACCGTATCTACTTTTTGTTTATTTTGTGGTTGGCGCAGTAGTTTAGCGACTTTCGCAAGGGTCGGTCATGGGATGGGTGACCAAAAATTTGTTATCTCGAGCTCCTCAGTGCTTCGGAAGGCACGTTAAGCCGTCGGTCCCGGCTGCATTTGCAGTCGTTAACACCCACCAATCCGCATTGGGCCCGCGTGGTGGGTTATGGCCCGTCTTCCTTATAAGGAAGGCCTGTGCCCCAGCAGTGGCAACATTAAAAATGGCTGATGGACATTCTGTGATAAAAGTGGTGTACCGTGGTCTGCAGTGCGCGGCGAGTAGATGAGCTTGTAGCCCTGTATGAGGCCGCCGTGCTGGCCGGCGGGCGGCGCGCCCCACGACACCTTCACGCTGGACGACGACAGCGCCGTGCACGACAGCCGCGTCGGGTGCGACTCTGGGACTACAATAATTGGTACATTTAGTTTAAAATTAAACATGTTCAGTAATCATTGACAACAATCAGAAATAAAACTGTTCTCATGCCCTGTACTACGCCCATAAATGTGTGTACTTGCTTACCTCCTTCTAGCGTGGTGGCGGTGACGGGTGCGGAGGGTGGGCCGGCGGCGACGGCATTGAAAGCTCGCACGCGCACTTCGTACCGTGTGAACTTGCGCAGCGCAGACAGGCTCAGCTCCGTCGCTGACCAACCATTCACTGTCAGCGTTCTGTCACGAATAAAGGGTGTAAAAGGTCAGAATGTAAAACATCAGAATCGGATGAGTACATTACGAGTATTAGGAAATAGGAGCGTTTTACCTACCATTAAAACGCATATTGTGTCTAAAGCCTTATTCGAAGCCTTGGTAAACAGATTGAGAATAGCGAAGCCTTTCCGTTTCCCGTTCAGCATCATTATTATAGGTCTATCTTACCAAATTACGTCACATCCGTATCCGATCTCACCCCACTATGTTCACCAGGCGGCCATTGCTGGTTTTCGCGCTCATTGCAGTCTCAAAATCTGAAAAATACTTTACAACTAATTAGCATTGAATGCATACCAGGCAGCCCTTGAAGGTAGGCTTCGAATAAGGCTTTAGACACAATATGCGTTTTAATGGTAGGTAAAACGCTCCTATTGTGTCCTATTCGCCGTTATTCGAAGCCTTGGTAAACAGATTGAGACATTGTTTGTTATCGCCTGGTGAACAGGGACAGGACGCCAATGTGACACTTTAAATCATAAATAGTTTATTACTCTTAAAAATTATTTTAATTTAGATCAAAAGAAATCTTTCTTTAAAATTAGTAAAGGGATGAAAAAAAAAAATACAAAAACATAACAATTAAAACTGAAACAAAGTCCATTGACAAATCAGCTTTAAATAAATTCTCATAAAATTTACTTAAGTAATTATTTAACATACATTATCTAACTCATAATATTTTAGTCATGTTATCGTTTAATATGACTGCTGGCTGACAGTGCATCTCTGCTTAAGTCGCGTCGATCGCCTACTTCAAAATTATCTTGGACAAGACAACGTTTTCTTCTCAGATTCTTTAATTACAACTGTGGTGTCAGTTGCTGCACAATTATTTCACTTAAAGATACAACCTTACTAAAAAGATCTTTATAAAATCCCTAACTGGATTTAGATATCATAATAATATAAACCTTTGTGAACGCGATCACAAAGTTATTACTTCTATATCAGATACTTGATTAAATTACTTTAACGTAAACTGCGAACTGAACTCAATAAATACCTACCCAAAAATAAACGTTATACGACTGACTTAAGCCAAAGGTAACTTTTTTAGATTTAACCTTTGGTGTTGATTAACTTAGGCCGACTAGCTAGCTAGAGAGCACACAGACATGTGTGCGCCACTGTCTGCGACATCTTGTTGTGTCAGGTCTAACATAAATTTTATGTGTAGGTGGAACAAGCACTAGTATTACACGTAAGTGTTATATAAATTGCTATCGAATATTAATTAACATTAACAAGTCCCTTTGAATTTTTACACTTAATAAAACATTTAGTATTCGATTGGTCAGCAGTAGTCAGCACACAGCAGCTGTGTTAGCCAAAAACAAAACAAAAAATAAATAGTTAAGTAGGTACATACTTATTTAGCTAAGTACTCACTACACTTAACTGTAACATTTTTAATTATCATCGCAAAATTAAATGACATCTTAACATTGGGAATCAAAATACTAGGTATAGACAAAATAATAAATGTAATAGATAAAATCAAAAGATGTATTAAAAGAACAAATATGACAGTACTGCATATCAAAGAAAGAAATATGACTTTAATTATTTCAACATGTCTTTACTTTCTGTAGACAAAGTTTCGTCTTTTGTAGGTAAAGGTAAGTAAATAAAATATTTTATTTTTATCAATCTATAAAATAAATATTTAAAAGAAAATTAAATCAATTAAGTTTCTAAATGTCATGGTTTCTATGGCCATCGGAAAAACTGCACGCAGCATAAACTTAATACTTATATAACATTCGTTTTGAACTTGAATTTCTAACAATATAGCAAAAATGTTGCATATCAACAATGATAGTAATAATAATTACAATTAATATACTTGCATTTAATTATTCAATTAAAATCACATAAATACTTTGGAATCATCCACCAAGAAGATTACCTCTGTTATCTAACAAATCAAGTATTAGCACCCGGATAAATAAACAAGAGCCGGGTGCCAGTGCTGCCCCATGGTAATTAAGCTTTGATTAGGAAAGCATATTTAAGTAACTTAATCGCAGACACCAACCAATATAACATCAGATCGACAGTGTTTACAACAACTGAGTTATGTCAAAGTGCAATTAGGGGTATTATTTTAAAATGATTTCCAGAATACCTATGGTACATGTATGGTAGCTAAATAGAAGTGCTTTCATATTCTACTGAAATATTCAACAAGTATTTAAGTAAGTATATAACAAAATGTTAACTTGATATCTACACCGTGCTAAGATTATAATCAAAATATAGAATGATTCAATCAAGGTCTGAGTAAAATCGAGATTCCACAAGAATTAAATAGGGTTTATATCACAACAAAACATTTACAAGTTAAAGTGATTTTTAAAATTCCTATCTATTAATGTACACCACAACGTGGTCAAAGTACAATAAAAACTAGCACTTTATGTATTTATGTACATACACATTACACGCCCCCGGCAAATCGGATATCAATGCACTTTGTAATAAAACCAACATCATCAGACTATCTTCATAAAATTTAAAATGTAAAACAAGCACAACCCTTGCAGTGACCACTTAACTAAACCCACAGCTTTAAAACTAGCTAGGATATCTGATCTGTCCTCGGACTCATGAGTCAATATTAGTCTTCAAAGCATACAAATGAATTTAAAATTTTCAAACAAAACATAATATCTGCTACACTTATTTTGGTTACAGTGTATCCAAAAGGGACATCACCAGTTAGGTTAGATTAAAACTGTGACCTTTTGGTCACAAAACGGCAAAATAAAGCGCGAGCCGAGCGAGCGCATCGAGTGTGCCACGGCAGCGACCAGTGAAGCACCAGAACGCAACTGTTGGTGAACCTCCTTTGCGACACCCGGACTTAGCTAGCACCCGGTTCGATATTTTTAATAAAGAAACATTTTAAATAACTGGAAAATATATTGATTGAAATATTCAATCGTAATAACTTGTTTTACCAGGTCCACGGTTATAAAAATAAATATTAATAAATAACTCACCAAAGAAAATTTCAAAATTTCATCTTCTGGTTGTTCTGTACGCAGCAACTAGTGGTTGTTAGAAACATGGTGCCCACCAGAAGTACGGGAATATCTTGGATGATCCCCTTTTTAAGTTCCTCCCCCTCAGGGATTAAGGACAGTATTTACACAGAATAATTAAATAAAATAATAAGATAAAATAAGTTAAAATATGTACGGTGCCTGGACGGTGCTCATCAAAAGCAACCGAAATAATTTTTATATCAAAACATCAACCGACGGTGCTCAGGAGCGACCGGCCGAATTTATGTTAAACCATAATAAATGTTTATCGAATGTAAATATATTTATTGATATTACATAACTATAATGACGGTACCCATAAGACGGTGACCGAATTTATGTTAAATAGTAAGATACTTAATCAACGGAATCCATCAGGAGTGACCGCCAGAGTTCAATCAACGGTGCTCAAAAGCGACCGGATAAATCCAAATTAAAAATATTGTTATAACTCACACAGCTCTTAACATGTGGGGCTTACTACCATAGAGGAAGTAAACAGCATGTTTTATTACAAAATTATGTAAATACAACTTTCATAAACTTGTGTCAACGGTGCCAGGAGCAGCCGATAGACCTTCCCCGGTTCAGTTGCGGAACAAGCTGGAACCGAGGGGTATAATAATAATAATAGAAAATATCTAATTACTATGATAAACTTTTGAGTTTCCTGCAATCAAAAATAGATTTCAAATTATTTAAAACAGTTCCCACAATTAATTTTATTGATAGAGCTGTACCTGACAAGCATATATATCAGTATCACACATATATTCAATCAAAGGTTAAAACACGTTTTTTTTTTTTTTTTTTTTTTTTGGGCCGGAACCTTCGGTGGTGTACGCAGATAAGGTCCTTCAAGTTTCATCACAATCAAATTAATGGTTTTGGAAAGCATACAAATAAAAAGCATTCATTTTTATTTATACACAAGAAAAGATTAGTACGCTCATTTTACTGGGAATTGAACCCGGGCCATTTTGCGCATTGATAGCGTTTACTGCCGCTGCATCAAATACGCCATCAATTGTAATATTCCGCAATCAAGTCAATATCTGACAGTTTAAATGTTTTAATTAAACACCAATTTACAGGCAAGATTCTTTTGTAAAACCACGACTACTTATTCTTGTTCAAAGTGCCTCGTTACATATCACTAATCAGATTCAAAGCAGTGACTTAAAAAAAAAATATACTCGTTCAAACGACTACGGCTAAACAACATATCTCAATAAAATAGGGCACAATGGTTAATCTCAACACTGGTCAAGTAAAACTATGAGTCGAACGAAATGCCACGGCAATGGCCGGATAGTGCTAGGATTCAAGCAGCATACACTTTTTTCATATTTTTAGAAACACAAGTATTTGTGTACTCAGCTCACATTCAACACGATATAGCTTTACCAAAAATGAATAGGAATCGTACGAAACTTGTTTTCCGTAACACAAAAATTTTCATAAGCATTAAATTTGTCAAAATTATAACGTTTTTAGGAGATCGCATAGGCCAAAAGCGAATATCACTCATGAACGGCAATTTTACGAATGTAAGAATTAACAGAAATTATTTTTCAACATATCGTGGGTAGAATCATATCATTATTAAATAATGGAAAAATTTCACTGACCTTATGGCGAGGCGTTAGATTACCTCAACCCAATTCAAATCACGCGTCATATTTACTGTAGATCCATGCCCTCGCCCTCGTTCTCTGCTACTCCACGAACATGACGAAAACGGAGACGACACAAAATCGGACCCAACTAACACTGATTTTACGTATGGTTTTTTGGAATTTCTACGCACACGCATTTTAAATAACCGAAAATAAATCGTAAGATGTTACTTTTCAACAAAAATATGTAATATAAAATCTAAATTCGAATTAAGAATTTTACGAAAGCTAACAGCGTTTGACCTACTTTAGAAAACTTTAAAATTCGAATGCTAACAGCATTTGACCTACTTAGGCTAAATTTTTAAATTTCGAACGCCAACAGCGTTTGACTAGATGTGAACGGTTGCGAAAAAAGGACGCCAATGAGCGCGAAAACCAGCAATGGCCGCCTGGTGAACATAGTGGGGTGAGATCGGATACGGATGTGACGTAATTTGGTAAGATAGACCTATAATAATGATGCTGAACGGGAAACGGAAAGGCTTCGCTATTCTCAATCTGTTTACCAAGGCTTCGAATAACGGCGAATAGGACACAATAATGTGGTTTGCATGAAGAGATGATAACATTAAATTGAGAAAGGGATACTCAGATGGATAGTTTAGCTATGTAGAAAGGATAAGAAGAGATGGACGAAAAGGAAATTTTAGTTTTCATTCGAAAGGGCCGGGGAAGACCTGGTAAACATCAATTGTCGACCACATCGAAAGTATTAAAAACTAATTTTCGAAAAAAGCAATTAGTATCCGGAGTCGTCTCATTTACTAATTAACCGCCTCAGTGGTCTAATGGTCAGCCCACCCGTGAAAGACGCAGGAGTTCCGGGTACAATTGACAGGTGTACTGGGTTTGGTTGGTGGTATATGGCTCGGTCAGTTTGCCTAGCTACCACCAATCTTACCTAAGTCTGGCGTCATAATAACAATTTAAAAATTGTTGTGTTCCGGCAGTAAGAGGTAAAATATCCAGTTCATCAGCGATAGGGATTCCAGGTGTAGTGCGCTTCCACCTACGGCCCTACCGTCACTTAACATCAGGTTAAATGAGGCTACCACTATTGTACCTAGTAGTGTTAGCCAGCGGCAGCCCCCCCGGGCCGACCTCGGCGTAGGCGACGCTGTAGCCGAGCAGCTCGCCGTGCCAGGCGTCGCGCGCCGGCGGCCGCCACGACACGTGCAGCTCGCCCGCGCCGCCCGCTACCACTTGCACCGACGTTGGCGCCTCTGATGGTGCTGCAATGCAAGTAACACATCATGTAATTTTTTATTTTTATTGATTGACAATATTATATTGGTGTTCAAACAATTTTGTATTCCGAGTTCTTATGTTGAACTGAAAAACTAACAAGGATCAATGATCATTATGTTCTTTTGCTCAAGAAATTGGATTAATACCTTCTTCTTGAGTTTTAACCACGACCGGTTCTGTGAAGGCACTCCGGTCTATTTGGTTGACGGCTGCGACTCGGATCATGTAGGCCGTGTGAGGCCGCAGACCGCTCAAAAATGCTTCGTAGTGTATATCTCCCTTTTTTGTCAATCTGAAAAAAAAGAAACGATTGCATTGTATGTCTTATAAATCTTTAAGATCTCTCCAAAAATTCTTCATCTAAAACTTTCATGGATGAATATAATTACGTCCTGTTCAAGCTGAAGGAGAAAGTCCTTGTGTCTATGGAAATTGGTGAAGTATGGAAGGCGTGGTAGTTTCAAATAGTACTTACGTAACATGAGTCTGCGACGCGCCGTGGACGGAGACGTTTACGGTGACGGCGGAGTCCCACTGGTTGATGCGGATGGCGCCCTGTGCGGACAGCGGGCAGTACTGCAGCGAGTAGCCCAGCAGCGGCGAGTTGCCGTCGAACCCCTGGCTCCAGGACAGACGCACCGCGCGGCTCAGGATCTCCGTTACTGAGAGCGAGTGGGGCGTGTCGGGTTTTTCTAGAAAAATATGGAAATATTTTTAATGATTTGTGACATCACCTTAATACAACACAAAATTTCTTCTGACAAAATTTCTGCTTCATGGAATTAGATTGACTAACCTTTATTAAATATTGACATTACCTTGGACGGAAAGATAAATGTAATGGTCGCTGTGACCAAAGGAGTTGACGGCTTGACACTTGTACACGCCGGAGTCGGAGCGCTCGGCGCGGCTGATGTACAGTTGGGACCTTAAACCACTATCAGTCTTTGCTTCTGAGATACTTAACCTGGAAGTAGATAATACATGTTCATAAAGAACTAATTAGCCTTTGTGTTTTTGTCGGTGAGTAGGGTGCTACGCATTTCAGAGAAGAAAATGAGGTAGAGTAAGTAAGTTCACATTGTGCTATTGATTTCCCAAGTCCTCGTATTGACCATTGTTTTCTATCAAGCAAGCTGGTATTTTATTGCCCACCTTTGGTAAAGCTGACTTTACAGACTCAATGCTAGAAAACATTTATATTTAACTAGCTTCCGCCCGCGACTTCGTCCGCGTGGATATTAGAGAAAATCCTTAGGGAACCTTCAACCAGGATCCGACCAGCCGTTTTTACGCGATTAGGCGGGTCCCCACCAAGCGCGCTGCCTCGCGAGGCAAGACGTTTGCCGCGTGAGGCGGGCCTCGCACGAGGCTGCTCGCTTGGTGGGGACCCGCCTAATCGCGTAAAAACGGCTGGTCTGATCCTGGTTGAAGGTTCCCTAAGGATTTTCTCTAATATCCACGCGGACGAAGTCGCGGGCGGAAGCTAGTTTTTTACAATAATCAGAATTGGTCCAGAGATATTAGTAGGTATCTCGTCCCCGTCCCTGTCCCCATAACAGCTCAAAAACGACATCCACATCGATTTTCATGTTTACTTACCCCATTCACCCCTAAGGGATGATTTTCAAAATAAAATATATAATTGCCTTTTTATTTTTAGATGTGTTCCTACGAATTTTAAAGTTGTAATGTCTATTCAATATTCTTTTTCCATACAAAATTTTAACCCCGATTTCACCCCTTTAGGGGTTAAATCATTTCCACCGTGTTGGACTTCAAAATAAATGTCATTTTCGCAATCACTATCCCATAAAACCTCAAGAACGACATCCATATAGATTTTTATGTTTACTTACCCCATTTACCCCCTACGGGGTTCAAAATAACAATAATATATGTACTTATATTTATTTTTAGACGTGCTCCTACGAAGTTTAAAGTTGTACTGTCTATTTAATATTGTTTTTCCATACAAAATTTGAACCCCATTTTCACCCCTTTAGGGGTTAAATCATGTCCACCGTGTTGGACTTCAAAATAAATGTTATTTTCGCAATCGTCAACTCAGAAAACCAAATCAAATCACATCTAAACACAACTTCATCCCCCTTTTCACCCCTTCGGGGGTAGAATTTTGAAAAACGCTGAAACATTTATTTATTTATTTTCAATCATCAGCCTAAACACAAAATTTGAAGATCCTAGCTTCAAAACTGAGGGACTTTCATACAAACTTTCATCCCCTTAGGGATAGAATTTTCAAAAATCCTTCCTTAGTGGATGCCTACACTGTATAGGGTATCTGTGTGCAAAATTTCAAGTCTCTAGGTTCAGCGGTTTGGGCTGTGCGTTGATATCTCACTCAGTCAGTCAGGACTTTGAATTTTATATATATAGATAGTAAGCTAGGGGTGCTAATTTTCACGAAACCATCAGCGAGAGGAGTGTTAAAAAACGTGTGATTGTTCTAGTGGACTTGGAAAGTAAAATATTAGATGCCTGTGATAATCTAATCTTTCGTGGCGGGACAGAGTGAGCAACTTAGAGATACTTCAAAGGATGGCCAAATACCTTGAAGTTATCAAATACATACAGAATTCCAGGGTAAAATTACGGGTACCAAAACGCAGCGCTGGAAGAAGACGAAATTCGTGGCTGAAAAACTTGCGGGATTAGTTCGGTCGCAGTACTATGTCCCTAATTCCGGGCAGCGGCCCAAAGGTCAAGATGGCCATGATGTTGTCCAACCTCCGATAGAAGTGGAATACAAAGAAGAAGAAGATAATCTCACCTATAACTATTAAGATCTAGATGGTTCATGTTGTGCGCCCACGTGACGCGGATGGGGCTATCTCCACGCACGTCGCACACGAGCGTGGCGGCCACGTCGCGACGCGCCGTCATGTTGTGCGACGTCAGCTCGAATCGCGCTGGCTCTGTCAAACATTCAGACGTTGGAATTTCATTATTTGTTTCGTGCAGAGATAAAATCCTAAACAGAAGAAACAATCACAGAGTGCTATTATAGTTCTTTAAGACGTTTTATTTACTTACTAAATCTTTTTAAGAGAACACTTAATTTATAATTATTGTCTTAAGATTGAATGATACCTACTTGGTTAAATTTAAATATTATTCCTGAAACGTGGCCCAAAATATCAAAGCTGTTAGGTAGCAAAAGTTATTAAAATGTTGATCTTGCGCATTAAGCGCATATTAATAAAAATACACGTTATGATCTACTTTTGCCAGAACATTATTTTTCCACTACTGTTGCCACATAACTCACCATTGACAGCGACAGTGATGGTCTTGGTGAGCGGCGACCCAACGCCGTTCTCGGACTTGCACATGTAATTGCCCTCGTCATATGGTAGCGCCGACTCGATCCACAGCGTCCCATTGGAAAGAAACTGGAACCTGCCGCCGAGATTCACCAGCGGAATAAAATCTGTCGTTGTTGGACCTGGTACGGCAAACAATAAGTTAGTGAATTGAATTAATAGCAGTCTTACTGTGCTTTAAATTTATTAGAGCTTAAAGTTATAAACAGGTTCATAAAGAAACATCTGCTGCATTCTCGTCGTTAGCATCCCTACTTTATTTAACCTGCCAATCAACAGCGCCTGATTGATCATCAATATAATTAGTTTCGGTCAGATAATGACATACCTCTCTGTTTCATCCAGGTAACTTGTGGTGTCGGCGAGCCAGTAGTCTGACAGTGCAATGCTAAAGGCTCACCAGCAAGCACTGACTCATCCCTTGGTTCCATCACCCATTTGGGTGATACTGCAGCGTGAAAGGAGAAAGTAGGATTAGCATTGTTTAATGATGTTACTTTTACCTATAACAGATTAAAAATAAAAGTGGCAAGGGACTGAAGGGAAAATCATTTTTTGACTACTTGAATTACCTGATCCAGCAGCAATAAAAGAATGTAGTATCTATCTATCTATCTTTTGTGCAATAGTAATCTTGTGGACCCAGAATCAATTCACATAAATTACTCGTAAGTAGGTACAAACTAAAAATAAGGTTTTAAAGTAAAGCTCTCACTTAAATTCATCAATGTTCAAATAAACTTAACTCGTAGATAGGTTTATAAAAAAAATATCCATTTTTATTATGTCTGATCTGCCAGCTCTTTCTTTTCTTGTTGACACAACATTAAAGATAAGTGCTTTCAAATAATTAGTGGACAGTTACCATTTTCTTTAGCCATCTGTAATCCAACGCTGTGCAAAACAAAAATCAAAGACATTTAGGTGACAGTAACAATAAGCAATCACTTGTTGTGTATAAAAAAAATACATTATAAAAAGTACTAAAGTTATGATAATGAAAGAGCCCATATGCATCATGAAATAAAACTTAATATACTTACCAAGTATGACAAAGAAGAGATAACATTATTTGCCCATTTAGGATGATTACAAGCCCTTAGCATTATGAAGAATAAAATCCAAATGAAGAAACCGCTCTAACATCCAACTAACTCGAGACCAATCTAGAGCTGGTTGCAAAAGAATTGGCTGGGGCCAATAAATACAAATTCTGTGCTTTAGTGCAAGCGTGAGGTGCTATGAGATCTGGTGCGTGGTGCTTAGTGGTCCGTGCCGTTACCTTTCACCACCAGCTCAGCGGTGTAGTTTACTTTGGCCGCCGAGTTGGAGGCCACGCAAGTGTAAAGTCCACTGTGACGAGCGAACACTTCTTTGAAAACGAGGTTGCTGAAAAAATCCGCGCCTCGTTCTTCCACCTACGCAATGGAGGGGTGTCAAATCTTCTTTTGGGGTAAAATATAGTCAAGACTTTTTAGGAAGACTTGCAAAAGATACTTAAAATAGTTATAATAACATTATTATGAGGTATAATAAAAACAAAGAAGGATAAAAACAAGGGTCATTTCATACCGTAGTCAGTCACAGAATATATACTCAATAATATGTAGGTAATACAAAAGAAGTCGTCATGGAATTAGAAGAATTATATTTTTGAAAAACCAACCTGTAACGTAGAAGGAATGGGTGCATTATCCTTAAGCCACGTGAAGTGGACGGGCATATCTCCTGATGTCACGCTGCAGCTGACTTGTGCACGTTTGCCTTCTTGCAGATTGGCAGAGAAGGAAAAGGGTTCAATTTCAGGAGGATCTAAAAATAAGAATTATTGATAAAAAGTTTGAGGCTAGATTTTTTAGTTATCAGTTATCAGTATACAAAAATACTGTTCATAATGCAAGCTTCGTTAAATACTCACTGCTCACTACAAGCTGCAGGTCTCTCCTGGCTATTTCCCCATGGGATCCCATTACAGCACAACTGTATGACCCTGCGTGAGAAGGGTCCACCCTTGTTATCCTTAGTGCACCATCAATACTATTGTCCCAATCAATCGTATTACCATCTCGCTCCCATTTAACAGAACTGAAAGAGTTCCAGTACCTAATTAGTATCGGAAAAGCTTGTTCATTATTTTAGATAAATGACTGTTCCAATGTTACCTTATTGGATAGCCAGAATAAGGACAATATAACACCAACTCTCGTCCAGCTACAGCCCTGATTGGTCCAATAGATCGTACATAAGGAGGGCCTGGAATAACCTAAAGCTTTATAAAATATATATGTTCCAGAAAATATTAGATATTGACGATGCAAACCAAATTTTACCATAGATGTTGAGTCGGGAGGTGTGTGAAACTTCGCCAAGGGAATTCGCTGCTCTACATGTATAAAGGCCTCCATCTTCGGATCTTACAGCGGAAATATTGAGGTAGCTGACCACATCGTTATTCTTTGTCGCGAATTGTTCTACGCTATACCTAGAAAAGAAAATCCAACGTTATTTTATAAGCAAAAATAAACTTATCTATTTGCTTCCAAACTTCTAAATCTTTTACTCTAACATAAATGAATATGGAATTCTACCTGTGTCCCCTAGCGATAGTGTTTAGAGGCTGTCCATCCAACAGCCATGAGAAATGTGGAGGTGGTGATCCCGCCGCTGAGCATTTCAGTGTGACCACTTGTCCTGGCCTCAGAACCTGTTCTATGAACGTGTACTGTAGTTCAGGTGCGGTATCTAAAAGCAAATTATCGAAGATAATTTAGTCAGTCTGTTTTTCATGGTCAAATTACTAAGGATTGGATAATCTGCAGATCACAGAATCTGAAGATCTACCTCCCAGTCTCAATTCAGCGCTGGCTTGCGCGGAATCTCGTTCATTCCTCGCGATGCACTGGTAGACGCCACGGTCTGCACGGTGCACCGCCGCGATGATCAGCTGTTCCCCGTTGTTCTGGACGCGCACCCTGCCTCCCGCTACGCCCGCCCCTAAGGGTACTCCATTGTGGAGCCACTCCAAGCGTGGCGCGGGCCACCCGCCCCATGTGCAGTTGATGACGGCTGTACCACCGCTGTTCACCACCTGATGGCAAAGGAAATCAATCCTAGAATGCATTACACTGATGATAAAGTAAACTGTTTTAACATTTTGCAGATATGGGCAAAAATGTGGGAAGTTCGTTTTTAACTCGCAAACATTACCTCGTTGATTCATTCACAGAATAAGGTTGTAGGTAATTTTCACACAGCTCCCTTCTACAGTGCTTAAAATAATAAAAAAATGTGAAAGAAAATAATATTCAATTCTTGCTTAAATACTAAAAAATAAAGTTCCAATCAATTTACGATATACTTTTATTCATTTAACAACGAATCTCATTTCACACCTCTGATAGCCATTCTTCCTCCATCCTGCAAATTAGTTTCGCGTAGTTATGTGGGTATAAAATGTTAATTGTGCACTGCGCGCGGAGTCGACGCTGGGTTGTTGCTGCGTTTATTTTACTTTATTTGTACCGCAAATTTAATGAAACTGCATCACTTGCCGCGGCTCCCATTGGAGGTTTGCAGGTAATTGTAAAGAATACAGTTTGCGAATTTGCTTATAGGACAAGGACCGAAACTGCTTACCGTTGAAGGGGTTTTTGATTGGGTATTTCATAGATTTGTTTTCAAAAACCTTATCAATACGGTAACCCTATCGAAAGGGTAACCCAGGTAAGCACTTACAGAATCCGAAAACCCTATCAGGGAAACCCTATGAAGGCTTTATGTAGGGGTTTCAAAACGTGTTCAAGCAATTTATACCTAGTCCCACCTGGGTCGAAGGACCGGAACCGCTTACCGTTAAAGGGGTTTTGATTGGGTATTTCATGAACCGCTTACCGTTAAAGGGGTTTTTGATTGATTGGGTATTTCATAGACTTGTTTTCAAAAACCCTATCAATACGGTAAGCATATCGTCGACTAACCTTATCGAAAGGGAAACCTTATCATTTTATAAGCTTTTTAATAGGGTTTCCCTAACAATTGGCTTAACCAAAAAAGGGGTATTCCGGTCCCTGTTATAGGATGGTAAAAAAAAGTAGGGAATTCAAATGACAATAATATTATAACGTCTTACAAAAGAAGCTCCTAAAGCCAAATATGGTAGATAGAATACCATGCACATCCAACTCCGGAAAATTATCATAAACCCTGAAAACTGCCACTTTAAAAAAAATTATAAAAATAGTTTGAGATTTTAGCATTCACAATACTATTTCGTATACACTCGGTAACTCAGCGGTAAGAGCATTTGAACGGACTTCCAAAGGTCACGGGTTCTGATCTGGTGCGATTTTTTTCTATATATTATTTAGTAGGTACATAAAAAATCCTCTTCATGATAAACTACTTTGTAACAACCCTAGACCTAAATTGTATTTTGCTTTTGCTCACTAATGGGATTGATTATTTAATAAAATAGTCCATTGCGTTTTGCGGTTGGTACTTTGCAGCTTTCCATTCATATAAAAAAACGGGTTATTATGAAAAACCCTCTATATAGTTTCTAAATAAACAACTTTCTGACAGAATACTAATTAAAATTGAATAGATAAAGAAATCAAGAAAGAGGCAAAGTAGTACCTAAGTAAAGTAACCCATATGTACATTATTGTTATTTTATACGGGGCGCCTTTAATTGAACAATTGGTGTTTTATGCAAAATAGTAGAAGAGTGTAGACTGGTAGAGGTACCGCCAAAAAAAATCATCAATGTCCTTTAAAATGTTACAAGAATATTAGATACATTAATACATCATACATAATAAACGTATTTTCTTTCTTTCTTTCTTTCTTTACATTCTTCACAAGCAGCTTGCCGCCATGCTAGAAACTGCATTTAATTTGAAAATCATGAAAAATAACAAAAAGCTTCAGAATTGCAAGAGTTTTATTTAAAAAACAAACAATGAAACAATTTGTTCGTGCTTTTAAATCTGAAAATTTCTACATGAAACAATGTTTCACGTAAAATAGTTATTTTGGTAGAGCGTTGCTGTGTATTTTATCCAACATGCAACAATACAGTGGGTTTTCGGAATCATCGCAGGATTTATTTGCTCGTTTTAATGAAATGTTCGACGGCGGAGATAAATAACGCTTATCGTAATTTTACGCTTCCAATGTTTTTTAACGGATTTCAATTCATTGTGGTTTATATTTGGAGCAACCAAACATAAACTGGGCAGGACTATCGGGAACTATAACTGATTGTAGAAAATAATGTTATCCATCTTCGTATATTTTATTTAGTTTATTTGTCAGAAAAAGTACATTTTTGTATTGTCTATCTATGTAGGTCTCGTGAACTTCTCTAGATCTATCAAATCCCTACCAAACTAGGTATTCTTTCGTTATTGCATGGATGCCAAACATCAAATTAGGATAATTTATCTTAGTATTACCCACTCAAGCCGATGTAGCTCTTGTTTAATAATTTAAAAGTTTTATTAAGTTAGCGAATTCCCAAGTCCAGGCGATTCGCCAGCTGCGGTAAGGAAAAGGGCCCTTCCTGATTGTTTCAGATTGGGAAGGATGAAGCAAACATTTGTCCCGTTCCTTGTTAGCGGCGACCCTAAGCCGGGTTGCAAATAAGATTGTTTCAAATGTCCCAAACCGTTTTGGAGCAGGACTTTCTTTATTCGGACAACTTTGACTTGTGTCTTTTATCCCGCTACCTGGATTTGGGTCAGGGTAATTTATGGAAATTGCATATCATTTTGTGGGGTAAGTCTTAATTTTTGGGGCTAAACCTTTTGGTAAAGAGGGGAGTGTTTACGGCGTACTTTCTCCTTTTGCTTTGAAGGAAGCTTTTAAGAAAATTGGTAAATTTAGTCCAAATTAAGTAAATAATAAACGCCAATATCAACATAGTACCTACATTTTGTAAAGTTGACAGGAAAAATTGTATATCCTCTACCGAAACAAACTTTTGCGAGTTTTATTAAAAATAAGAGTATCGTCGACTTTTACAATATCAGACTACCAGCACTTTGGAAGATACTTCAGCGTTGTAACATAATTTTGTTCCCTTGAGCTCATAATGCGGAACAGGCTTCACTAAACGACACGACCGTTGGAGCGTGTGCCGTTGTGACGCAATGCGCGTCATATTGATAAATATATAGCCTCCACTCAGATCGCTTTATCAAAATGCGTCACAAAATTGAGATACACGATACGTGTGCGATGTTTGTCATAATAATGTCATTCCTATCAGCAGTGACATAAAACCTGTAAGTATATAAGTACCTACATAAATGTTGTTTCGATACCAGAAGTGGGCAATAACAATATTTTGTCCCATTTTAATAACAAATGGGACTTTCAACCCTATATAGAGCAATTAATTGGGTCTTTGACACTATCCATAGTAAAGAAAGTACCGATTAAATTGGCTACTAGCTTCAAAAGCAAATCTGATCTGGTTTTTCCAGTAAATGAAGAGCTTGAAATAAAGTATTACTTAGTGCTTTCATTAAAAGAAAAGTCCTGCAACTCTACTAACTTGAAAGCAGACCAAAGTGCGTTTTGTTACAGTAACTAGGTACACATTGTGCTTGACTACTCCTCAACGAAGAAAAAGTAACAAAATGCGTCTCATCCAAAAGCATCGAAACATGGCTCTAAGGTAAGTAATTATTTACTGGTCGCCAAGAAAGCGGGCTCAAGTCCATTCTGATAGCTTCCTGCTTCATAAATCCCGCTTTAATAGTTTTCCCAAGATACGGCTAGGTAAGTCTAAGCTTTGCTGTTCCGTTACTAACTTGGCACTAAGAAACGATTAGTCATGAAACAATTTTGTACTTACTACCTACTCATGGTGAACTTTTAAAACTTCTATGCAATGTTTACAGTTAAATTGGATTTATTTTATACTAGCGGCCGCCCGCGACTTCGTCTGCGTGGACAGCTGTTTTTTGCTATCCCTCGGGAACTGTACATTTTTTCTGGATGAAAGGTACCCTATGTCCTTTTCTGCACCCCTGACAACGAGTATGTAAAATTTCACGATGATCGGTTCAGTAGTTAAGACGTGAAGGCGTAACATACAAACAGACTTTCGCATTTATAACCACTCACCTGTTCTGCAAAAAATATCCGGGGATGGTCATCTGATCCGCCTCTGCGCCGCGAGCGCGCGCTTTGCGTCAGGTTACATTTGAGGACTTTTTTCACCACCGTGTAATGTTTATTTATGTTCCAACTGTTCTGATAATTTCTTAGACCTATTCACAAGAATGTTTTTCTATTCGGTGCGTGTTACTAAATACGATAGTTTCTTTGTTTTGAGCGTTCAAACCGTAGACATGGGATTTTTTAAATCTTTGTTCAGAATATTCAGATTACTAGCTTCTGCCCGCGACTTCGTCCGCGTGGATATTAGACAAAATCCTTTTGAGGAACCTTCAACCAGGATCCGGCCGGCCATTTTTACGCGATTAGGCGAGTCCCCATCAAGCGCACTGCCTCGCGAGGCAAGTCATTTGCCGCGTGTGGTGGGCCTCGCACAAGGCTTCCAGTTCCCGATCCCACTCCCGTTCCCCGTTCTCGTTCCGTTCCCGTCCCGTTTGCGTTCCCGTCCCGTAAACGTCCTGTACCCCTTCCGTTTCCGTTCCCATTCCCATCCCGTTCCTGTCCCGTTCCCATCCTGTTCTCGTTCCCGTTCCCGTCCCGTTCCGTTTCCGTTCCGTTCCCGTTCCGTTCACGTTTCGTTCCCGTTCTCATTCCCGTTCCGTTCCCGCTGCGTTCCCGTCCCGTAAACGTCCCCTAACCGTCCCGTACGCCTTACGTTCCCGTTCTTGTTCCCGTTCCCGTTCCCATCCTGTTCTATTCCCGTACCGTTCCCGTTTCATTCCAGTTTCGTTCCCGTCCGTTCCCGTTACGTTCCTGTTTCATTCCCGTTTCGTTCCGTTCCCGTTCCGTTCCCGTCCGATCTCGTCCCGTACTCGTCCCGTACCCCTTCCGTTCCCGTTCCCGTACCCATCCCGTTCTAGTTCCCGTTACAGTCTCGTTCCCGTTCCGTTCCGTTCCGCTCCGTTCAGTTCAGTTCCGTTCCGTTCCGTTCCGTTCCGTTCCGTTCCGTTCCGCTCCGCTCCGTTCCGGTCCAGTCCGTTCCGTTCCGTTCCGTTCCGTTCCGTTCCGTTCCGTTCCGTTCCGTTCCGTTCCGTTCCGTTCCGTTCCGTTCCGTTCCGTTCCGTTCCGTTCCGTTCCGTTCCGTTCCGTTCCGTTCCGTTCCGTTCCGTTCCGTTCCGTTCCGTTCCGTTCCGTTCCGTTCCGTTCCGTCCCGTTACCTTTCCCGTTCCCGTTCCCGTTCCCGTTCCCGTTCCCGTTCCCGTTCCCGTTCCCGTTCCCGTTCCCGTTCCCGTTCCCGTTCCCGTTCCCGTTCCCGTTCCCGTTCCCGTTCCCGTTCCCGTTCCCGTTCCCGTTCCCGTTCCCGTTCCCGTTCCCGTTCCCGTTCCCGTTCCCGTTCCCGTTCCCGTTCCCGTTCCCGTTCCCGTTCCCGTTCCCGTTCCCGTTCCCGTTCCCGTTCCCGTTCCCGTTCCCGTTCCCGTTCCCGTTCCCGTTCCCGTTCCCGTTCCCGTTCCCGTTCCCGTTCCCGTTCCCGTTCCCGTTCCCGTTCCCGTTCCCGTTCCCGTTCCCGTTCCCGTTCCCGTTCCCGTTCCCGTTCCCGTTCCCGTTCCCGTTCCCGTTCCCGTTCCCGTTCCCGTTCCCGTTCCCGTTCCCGTTCCCGTTCCCGTGCCCGTGCCCGTTCCGGTTCCCGTTCCGTTCCCGTTCATGTCCACCGCGTTGGACTTCAAAATAAATCTCATTTTCGCAATCACCATCCCATAAAACCTCAAGAACGACATCCATATCGATTTTTATGTTACTCACCCCACTTACCCTCTAAGGGGTTGATTTTCAAAATCCCAAAATATATATTTTAAAGTTGTAATTTCGATTTTGTATTCTTTTTCCATACAAAATTTGAACCCCATTTTTACCCCTTTAGGGGTTAAATCATGTCCACCGTGTTGGACTTCAAAATAAATGTCATTTTTGCAATCGTCATCCCAGAAAACCCCAATAACGACATCTATATCGATTTTTATGTTTACTCACCCCATTTACCCCCTAAGGGGTTGATTTTCAAAATAACAAAATATATATTTGTCTATTTATTTTTAGATGTGCTCCTACGAAGTTTAAAGTTGTAATGTCTGTTTTATATTATTTTTCCATACAAAATTTGAACCCCATTTTTACCCCTTTAGGGGTTAAATCATGTCCACCGTGTTGGACTTCAAAATAAATGTCATTTTTGCAATCGTCATCCCAGAAAACCCCAATAACGACATCTATATCGATTTTTATGTTTACTCACCCCATTTACCCCCTAAGGGGTTGATTTTCAAAATAACAAAATATATATTTGTCTATTTATTTTTAGATGTGCTCCTACGAAGTTTAAAGTTGTAATGTCTGTTTTATATTATTTTTCCATACAAAATTTGAACCCCATTTTTACCCCTTTAGGGGTTAAATCATGTCCACCGTGTTGGACTTCAAAATAAATGTCATTTTTGCAATCGTCATCCCAGAAAACCCCAATAACGACATCTATATCGATTTTTATGTTCACTCACCCCATTTACCCCCTAAGGGGTTGATTTTCAAAATAACAAAATAAATATTTGCCTATTTATTTTTAGATGTGCTCCTACGAAGTTTAAAGTTGTAATGTCTGTTTTATATTATTTTTCCATACAGGCAAAATTTCCCTCCGTAGCAAGTGGACAGATTCGCAACTGGACAGATTCTCAGGTGGACGGATTAGCAACTGGACAGAGTTCAGTCGTGAACAATGAAATATAGCCGTCCGTCTACAAAGACTAGCTTTGGTTTTTTCTGATTTGGACCAGCAATATTCATTTCACCACAATATCCTTCTCTACCTTCTGCCGTTAGGGCTCTACACCTATCCCAACTATGAATCAGTGAATCAATTTAGAGTTTTATATGTATAGATAACAAGCTCTCTGCCACCCATGCATAGAAGCATACATATACAAAGCAGTCGTATGTTATGGACTGTACATGTCCTGTTCAGTTGCTAATCCGTCCACCTGAGAATCTGTCCAGTTGAGAATCTGTCCAGTTGCGAATCTGTCCACTTGCTACGGAGGCCAAAATTTGGACCCCATTTTCACCCCTTTAGGGGTTATTACTTCGAAAATAAAGGATTTTCTTCATTACTCAACTTCATCCCCCTTTTGACCCCTTCGGGGGTAGAATTTTGAAAAACGCTGAGACCCGTATTTATTTATTTTCAATCGTTAGCCTAATCACAAAGTTTGAAGATTCTAGCTTCAAAACTGAGGGACTTTCATACAAACTTTCATCCCTCATTTCATCCCCTTAGGGATGGAATTTTCAAAATACCTTCCTTAGTGGATGCCTACACTGTATAAAATATCTGTGTGCAAAATTTCAAGTCTCTAGGTCCAGCGGTTTGGGCTGTGCGTTGATAGATCAGTCAGTCAGTTAGTCAGTCAGTCAGTCATTCAGTTTACGATTTTATATGTTAAGACTAGCTGCTGCCCGCGACTTCGTACGCGTGGCAGTAGCACTTGTTTACCTATGGTTTTATTGTGGCACTTCGTGCGCGTGGTAATCAGTTACCGTTGTCAAAAGCAGCCTATGTTCCCAAACAAACTTGCATCCCATTTCACCCCTTAAGAGATGAACTTTGTAAAACGCTGAATTACGTATACCATCACTAATATCAAGTTTCAAGTAAATCTTCTACGCTGAAAGACATAATGAAGTCTGAAATCTGAAATCGCGAAATGAAAGTTATGAAACTGCTTTTTTTTTTTTCGCGATTTCAAAGTTGGTCCAATAGCAAAAGTAGTTCAGTTTGATGGTCCCTATCTACCATATTCGGGATAAGGAGTTATTTTGTAACACGTTGTATGCACCTAGAATACAATTTTATCCTGTTTAATGGTTCCCTAAGGATTTTCTCTAATATCCACGCGGACGAAGGCGCGGGCGGAAGCTAGTTTATTACAATAATCAGAATTGGGTCCAAAGATATTAATATCCCGTTCCCGTTCCCGTTCCCGTTCCCGTTCCCGTTCCCGTTCCCGTTCCCGTTCCCGTTCCCGTTCCCGTTCCCGTTCCCGTTCCCGTTCCCGTTCCCGTTCCCGTTCCCGTTCCCGTTCCCGTTCCCGTTCCCGTTCCCGTTCCCGTTCCCGTTCCCGTTCCCGTTCCCGTTCCCGTTCCCGTTCCCGTTCCCGTTCCGTTCCCGTTCATGTCCACCGTGTTGAACTTCAAAATAAAACTCATTTTTGCAATCACCATCCCATAAAACCTCAAGACGATATTCATATCGATTTTTATGTTTACTCACCCCATTTAGCCACTAAGGGGTTGATTTTCGAAATCACAAAATATATGTTTGCCTATTTAGTTTTAGACGCGCTACTACGAAGTTGAAAGTTGTCTTAATGTCAATTTTATATTATTTTTCCATACAAAATTTTTACCCTATTTTCTCCCCTTTAGGGCTTAAATCATGTCCACCGTGTTGGACTTCAAAATAAACGTCATTTTTGCAATCGCCATCCCAGAAAACCCCGATAACGATATCTATATCTATTTTTAAGTTTTTTATCCCTTTTCACCCCCATTTCATCCCCATAGGGGTTGAAATAGTAACAAAAACAATATACGTTGCGTTAGATTTTCATCCATGAGCCTAAATTATAAATTTAGCGATTTTTACTTCTAAAATAAAGGATTTTCTTCAATACACAATTTTATCCCCCTTTTGACCCCTTCGGGGGTAGAATTTTGAAAAACGCTGAGACCCGTATTTATTTATTTTCAATCGTTAGCCTAATCACAAAGTTTGAAGATTCTAGCTTCAAAACTGAGGGACTTTCATACAAACTTTCATCCCTCATTTCATCCCCTTAGGGATGGAATTTTCAAAAATCCTTCCTTAGTGGATGCCTACACTGTATAAAGTATATGCGTACAAAATTTCAAGTCTCTAGGTCCAGCGGTTTGGGCTGTGCGTTGATAGATCAGTCAGTCAGTCAGTCAGTCAGTCATTCAGTTTACGATTTTATATATTAAGAAGATTACGAAATTTAAATCGGTAACATATGGATATTTTATACTTTTTAGAATAAAAAATAGTTGCTTAATATTATTTAAAGTTTATTTAAACATTGCTCCATAGCAAAAACAAAAAATATCGTCAATTGAAATTTGTCGGAGAATTCTTCAAAAAAATCTAGGTAAAGTTTCGATTTAATCGCTTACTTTGTTTATTGTTTCTATTTTATACCAAAAATAGACCTTTACACTAAAACTAGACTATATTATGAATATTCTGACATGAGATTTATTACATTTAAGTTAAATAGCACTTTAAAATATGATCTGGAAACGAGCACCAATTTTTGACATTGTGCGTAGTCATAATTAATTTCGTTTTTACCAGTGTTGTTTGTATGTGTGGGTATGTCTGGTTATGTATGTTTTTGTGAAGAATACTATCTAGCCAAGCCATTTCATACGATTATGTACCTTAAATGTAAGGATTATAGTGTAAAATATCTTAAAATTCTAAACCCTATCCACTCACGGATAAATCTTCTCCGAAAGTCAATTTAATATTTTCGGATATTTTTTAAACGAGGATCAATAAGGGATTTTTTAAGGGTCGTAATACCGATTGTAACGAGTCTTGCCCTATTTGAATGAAAACAAAAATGAGTAAGTAATTTAAGAAACGTTTATTATTTAAAAAATCATTTTGTTCTTTTACACTTCTAGCTAATTATAAAGTATTAAAAAAAAAAAAAAGTGATTAATTTGGGGTTATCACCGAAATTAATACATACAGCCGCTATTTAGCAAATTTTACCTCTTTAAAATCAGTCTGTGACAAATTGCGAATAAAAAAACACGATATTCATGTACTTCTATACAAAACAAACAAAAAACTCGTGATCCGTGAGACGACCTACCCTTAAGAAAAACACACCTTGACGCCTGGTATAAATTTATCCGACCATTACAATTCGTACATAGCTCACTTTTAAAACAGCAATCATTTAAAAATCGTCCGCAATTTGGCAGATTTTATGCTTGGGATGGCTTCTTAAAATAACAAAACAACATTTAAAACCTTATTTCCTGTCGTTTATTGTCCACAAACTAGTAATAAAACTACTTTTGAGACATGGTCAGTGGGGCACAGACGGGCACTTCAATTTTGATAGCTGAAAAAACCACCTAAATGTTTAGATTTTTGCAAAATTTTACCACCCGCCCGCAGTATGTTTATTTATTAAATTGACGAGTACAAAAGGTATTTGTCAACACAGAAAATATCACCGAATAGACAAAAAACTGTTGAGCAAAAGTGTACGTTCCTAGTTGTCAATAAGTTCCACTTTAAACTGTCAGTAGCTCGTAAGGAAACGGCTGCACAAAGGAGTGATATATGAATGAAATGACCTTCGGATAGTAAGAAAGAGGCAGGAACATTAAAATAAGCGCACAGTTTAATGCGTTAAAACGAGACAACACTTTTTTGACGGTCTGTCGTTTTGGATGAATTATATCCGTGAATCACGTCTCGATAGTCTCGTTTTGGCAAAAATTGACCGCCGATCATGTGAGTGGATAATATTAGTAGGATTGATTGTACCTAAGTTGTTGCTTAAATCAAGCAGCCTCCCTAGCGTGACCGACAAAACACGATAGGCATATAGGTATCGCGTGATATGACGTTTTATCGACATTCAACTGTCAAAATCGATTGTGTTTTGACAGTTAAACCTGATAGGTAAATCATTATTACGTTTCGGTAGTCATGCTACGGGGGCAGGCCTATGGCATAAAAGAATCGAGATAATCGGACGCAATTCGTCGTTCAATTTACTTGATACTGAACCTTAACCTTGAGTTAATTGTGCCACGGAGTGGGATGTGTACATCGTCCGCTTATTGCGATTGTTTTGTATAATAGGCCTGAACAACCACAGAGTTTTATACACTTATACACATATACACACTTCCTAGATACACACATCAACTTTGTCTAGGGATACAGGTGTTATTTTCATACAAACGAGGTAACTTTGACCCCTTGGTTTCCTGCCAGGGATGTACCGCGCTGTGATCTGATGATGGCTATCCAGGGAATAAATGGAGGAGATTCAGATCGCCATACACACCCAACTGATCTGACCAGCACTCTAAAAGATTAAAAGATAAAAAAAAAACCGCGAAAAATCCTAAAACTGAGAACTCTGACCCATTAATCTTTTATAATGCTGATCAGATCAGTTGGGTGTCGTGTGTAGAGAGATCTGAATCTCCTCCATTCACTCCCTGGATGGCCATCATCAGATCACAGCACGGTACATCCCTGGCAGAAAACCAAGGCTTCAAAGTTCCCTCGTTTGTATGAAAATAACACCTGTATATCTAGACAAAGCTGATGAGTATATAACTAAACTATTGTTTACGTAAAGCTCTACATTTCTACATTGGGATTTTTTTGACACAATTCGTTTCTAAAATTCATAACCGTCAAAATCAAAATATCTTTATTAAACTAAACTTACATTTTCCTACCACCAGCTCCAGATATAACCACAAATAACTTCAATTTTCAAATTTTTAGAATCTATAATGTAGCCAGCAATAGAACAGCTACCTAAATTAAGAAAAGCAATGCACTAATTTAGTCAAAATAAATAGTGTAGCGGTAAAACAGACTGCTCCTAAATTAGCGGTTTAATAAAAACAAGCTTGTTCTGAGCGTTCTCAGAGTATTTATTGCAAGCTCATCGTTGGTATTTCTTTTGAAACTCTAAAAAGAAGGTATGCCAATAGCATTAACTTCACCTCTGAGGATTAAAACTTTTCAGAGCTGGCTACAGCAAAGAATTCTTTTTGTAAGGTTTTATTGAACTCAATTTTGGCACACAGAAACTCACTGTTTAAATTTACAAACTGAATCTGAACGCTGCTGCTTTATCAGGGGAAATCTCCAAATTTCACATCAATATACGCTTTTGAAGTAGCTATACAGGATGTCAGGATTTGGATTACAGTCAGCGCTTTTGTATTGGCTTGAAAACTGTTAGGTGTTCTAATCTATAAAGATGAGCGTCACTAGTTCCAAAGTAAACTGAAATCAAATTCATACGAAAACGCATCCAAAGTTCGCGCAGCTTAATGTTTGAAAATAAAGTTTATCTTTTTTTGTGACGGTTAACACGCCTGAGGATAAGCAATGATGCGATCTTCAAGATTGCAGGTACCTATCGGTAAACACAGACTCAGGGCAAGGAGTTCCACCTTCTAGCGGTACGGATGACAAAATTTTTAAGCAAAACGCTTAATGCGAGTGTTTCGAACATCCACCAAAAACGGTGGTGCAGATTTTGTACGTCTGGGACCTGGGTGTCCGATGAAAGAAGGAAGATGGCGGAATTTTATTTGCAATTCCGATGTACACTCTCCGAAATGTATTCGACAAAAAAACAATGGAAACCTTGTGTCTATGCTCGAGCCATCTGAGTTTATTACAGAAAAGATTATTGTTGCCCATGAGCTTCTTGGCCCTCTAGCGTCATTGAATTATCGAATTAAATCGAAGTATTTTTTTACAACTTTCCCGTCTACACACCCATATGAGTAGGAATTCAAACAGCTGTTGCTGAGATTTTTCTGAATGTGTAGCAGTTCAAAGGCTTCGATTTCATTCGCAGCTCCACTTACACCAGATGGACCGGCGCGGCGCGGCAAAAACCATTGTGTGATTCAACGAAGGAAATAATACGGCGAAACCTAGTACGTGCTTTCGATTCGGAAAAAAGAAAGCAGCTTTAAAAAAAGCCAGATAGATAGTGCTAGAAGCAAGAACTTCCCTACAATATTGTATGTACCTACCTGTATTGTAAAGAAATCAATGTTTTGGATACTAGGTAAGTTATTGCAGTTGTTTGGAAAAAAGAAACTTATTATTATACCTATATAGTTCACTCAGTTTTGTTTGATATACTCATTACAAACGCTCGGAAATTTTTTATCGAGTCCAAGAAGAGGTTTTTTTTCTATTATGATCAATCCTATCATCCGCTATTGTTGCCACGACTCCAAGGATTTTTCTGTATCTTCTCGGATCATTTATCCGTAGCTTGTTGTATAATCCAATATGACATCGGTTGAGAAGTGCTATCCTGTGTGGCGTGGGTGCATTAGGGCCGTTCCCGCGACGTCATCGCGGGTGACAGGCCACCACAACGCCATTAGCCGTGCGGGAGCCGTGCGGTATTTCAAACGCAGTCGACCCAATTTCTGCGAGCTAATTGAACCCGTCGCCGTGCATAACAAACACATGGTTAAGTATATTAGATTTTTAATTAATGCGTTGTTTCCGCTGAGATTTCATTTGTGGTGTATGAGGGTATTTTGGTTTTTTAAATAGCTACTGGAAAATTAATAACGTAGGTACCTAAGTACTTGGGAATATCGGAGTCCATACGTTACCTCAAGTTGACATTGATTTGCAAAACCAGATTACCTACTTGCCGCTCGGCAGGCCCGACTTTCGAGTCTTCCGACACCTTCTCGCGACGGATGATGATGGCTTCATGCGAACGTGAATATTCATAGTCATATGTGTGTATTGCTGAGCGTGGGCGGTAAGATGTGTGCGTGCAGAGCTGTAATTGAAGTGTGAGATGGCCGTGCACGTTGGTCGCACGTCACGCCCACCGGCCACCGTCCGACACCTCCGCACGACGGATGGCGATGGCATCTACCGAATGGCTGTAGATTATGGCATCTGTCTCAATATGTGAGTCACACATACCTGGGTGTGTGAGACGCGAGCAGTGAGATGGGCGCGGACAGAGAGGTGTAATCGCAGAGTGAGATGGCTGTGCGCGTTGGCCGCACGGCATGCCCACCGGCCACCGTCCGACACCTCCGCACGACGGATGGCGATGGCATTTAACAAACATCTGTAGAGCGTGGCATTTGTCTCAATATATGAGTCATATAGGTATACCTGAGTGTGTGGCTGGGCGTGAGCAGTGAGATGGGCGCGAACAGAGAGGTGTAATCGCAGGGTGAGATGGCCGTGCGCGTTGGCCGCACGGCACGCCCAACGGCCACCGTCCGACACCTCCGCGCGACGGATGGCGATGGCGTCGTGCGTCCGGCTGTAGCGGCCACCGCCCTCTCCGTCGCGAATCTCGCGCAGTACTCCGCCGGCCGTCTCTCTGTACCACCTGGAAATAAATGAAATGGCTACATTCGTTCATAGGGCAAGAGAAGATTTTAGACATCAAGACTGACCTACAATTTTTTTACAGGTCTGAGGCTATATATTAACTATCAACCTATCATGGTAACTACTAAATGATTGATGGTTTAGCCTGCTCTGCTCACTTTGTTATAATTTTTGAACTTGACTGCATGAAACGGTTCTAAGTTCTCGGTCTCAAGTAGTTCTGTAGGTAAATACATTTAACAAAATGGGCCCTTTGCATGATTTGATGATTGATGTTAGATGACACTATAACGAGGAGCTCGGTGGCGCAGTGGTTTGGCACCGGCACTGTGATTGCGGAGGTTAAGCAACTTTCGCAAGGATTAGTCACGGGATGGGTGACCAAAAATTTACTATCATAAGTTCCTCGGTGCTTCGGAAGGCACATTAAGCCATTGGCCCCGGCATTTGCCGTCGTTAGTACCCCACTAATTCGCATTGGGCCCGCGTAGTGAGTTATGGCCCATCCTCCTTATATCCACCCATAACATAAGGAAGGCCTTTGCCACAGCAGTATGTCGATAACGATACAGTGGCGGTCACATAATTAAAGACACCAGGATTTTCATACAAATGAGGTAACTTTGAAGCTTTGGTTCTCCGCCAAGAATTGACCTAGCTCTGATCAAGAATAGGAGTTTTCAGTTTAAGGATTTCCATACATTTTTATGCTAATATCGTGGTTTTTAGGGTTCCGTACCCTAAAGTTCGTAAAGGGTAAAAACGGGACCCTATTACTAAGACTCTGCTGTCCGTCTGTCTGTCTGTCACCAGGCTGTATCTCATGAACCGTGATAGTGTAGTGTGTGTACTAACGTATATGCACACACGCATCTCTCCTCATATAAAAGCACACATGCAGTGCATAATAAATCAGTTATTGATCGCAGTCAGTTTATCATTTCAACGTCTCCTGGTCGCCTCCTTGCATGGCGACCCTGCCAGTGCCGCCTGCGTCGGCGGCGCTGTGCAGCCGGTTTTGTTATGAAGAGAATAAAAACAAAATGGACTATAAACTAAAATAATCGTTAAAAATAGACTATAAAATGTTTACTACTTGTGATGTGGTGCTAAAAGGACTAAAATAAAACTTGATAAGTAATATGAAAATAAAATAGTAATATAAAAATATGATTAAGAAAATAAATTCTTCACGTGTAAGAACTCAAAACAATCATTATGAACAATCTAAATAAAAATTACGAAAAAGTGTTGTTGCTGTGATGCTAGAGAGATAAAGCAGGGTGCCGGGAGACGATGGTGTCGGATGTGGACCAGCCGGCAGATGATGGTGTCATTAGAGGAAGAAGGAGCTGAATTTACCAACTGAGAGCAGCCAAGCAGTGGGCAGCGGAAGCCGGAACATCGGAAATGAGCCAGAAATTCCTTTATCTCAAAGATCCTTTTCAAGTTTATGGTTTATATTGGATATTTTTTTGTCTCTTTTTTAAACTAATGCATACTAAGTTAAATTTTAAAATGTTGAGAATATTTTTTTTTGTTTTGGACAAAATAAAGTTAACGTAAATATTATGATTAAAATGTTTTTGCCCTTGACTACATATTGTTGAATAGAATTATTGGAAATAGAATAACAAAATTACAATAAAAAAAATGTTAAGTACATTTTGAAGAATTTATTTTAACTTGATCTTAAGATTTTATTTAGTACTTAGTATGTACTCCTTTTTAAACATGTTTAATCAATTAGGTATTGTTTTGATGATAAGGTAGACATATTTGGAGCACAAGTGTCATAATTTGAGTTAAAAGAGAAAACATTTTTTTCTCGTAGATAATATTTGTTTTCTTAGATTTTCTGATTTATAAGATTGATTGCACAGAAAAACAATGAAAAGTTAGTTATTTTTAGTGGTGTTGGTATTCATGTTTATTTTTTTATTTCACAGTAAGTATTTACTTAAGTTTTCCTGAGATTCAGCGTGGTTGACAAAGGTAACATTTTTTTTTTGTTTTTTTTCTCTCGAAGTTTTAAAGATAAATTTTGAAAATGATGATGTTTTTATTGAAAAGTAAAAGAAAGTAATTTGTGAATTCCCCTTTCTTAAATACATTTTTATTAATAATTAGTTTATCGATGTCATTTATATAGCTTCATGTTAGGTACAAGTACAAAGTTTGGATTTTGTAATGATTGCATTCAATGTGAACGACATCGATATTGCTGACATAGCAACACGTGTGATATTGTAACAACGAACTAAAAAGGTATCATTTTTGTTAAGCCAAAAGAATTTAAATACCGATTGAGTGATTTTATTTTGTCGTAAATTAACTAAAGTACTTATGGTATAAATAAAATTTTCATAAAAATAATTTCATATGGTTAAAACGGCCTGTATAGGTAGTAGTGTATAACAGATTTAATTTGGGTAGGATTTTTTTGAAAGTAGCTAAGTAAATAAGTAATGGTCTTTTATCCTTTAATAAATATTTGATATTATACTTATTGCTATTCATTATTACTAAATATTATATTAGTCTATCTACTCGTATGTGATTTAATAATATTTTCCACTATGACGTATTCATTTATACCTATTTAAGTATTCTTCAATAGATTTGGAAACATCATTCGACTTGTTTGACTTGTTAAAAAAAAAAACTTTTGAAAACTACTTTTAATTTTAAACGTAACTAATTAGCTATTTCATAAAACACTATTTTTGTCTTCAGTTTAGTACATATTTTTCTTTGCTATTACATAAGGTATATTTAGTTACTTAACAAGTAATTTATTACTATGTACTTATGTTCTATCTTATGATCGAAAATGAATTTGAGTTTCGAAGTGACAAAATTTTATTTATGAGTATGATTTCTTTATAATATGTATGACAATGACAAAACAATTAGATTTCATTACTTTGCGTACAATCATAATGAAAGATGATATTTCCACTCTATTTTTTTTTACGAATAAAAGACTTATATTTTATTTATGTATAATTTTGTTACAAATAGTAAGTAAAGAAACGCGCGATATAAATTTTATTTTGTTCGTTTTTGTAGTGAAATTATCTTCTTTTAAGTTTTAGGAATGAAATTAAAACAAAATGATCGGAAATAGTGATTAGGTAGCTATTTTGGTAGGTACTATTGAAAAGATATTTGATTTTAACTAATAGTATTCTTATTCTATATTTTTTATATACGTATTAGTGTCCTAGCATTTTGTTTTATCATACAAATAAGTTATAAAGTAAAATTGTTTTTCATTTTGTCCTGAATTTGTAATTGTATTAACCTGACCGTGTTTAAATTTCTTCATCTACGCAATTCAATCTAATAAATATCAGAAGTAAATTATTATGTGACTAAGTAGAAGTGATGCAATCATAATTTGTTTTGATTAACTTATAACGAACAAGGTATTGAAATGTAAAGTGTTGTATTTCGATATCGTTAGATTACAAAGAGGTAGCGCATCTGCACTTATGCAAGTTGAAGCAGTAATATTAATACTGTCGCAAAATATCACACGGGTTTGCTAGTTAAGCTGTAATATAAAACATTGTTTTTTTTAAGTAACGATAACGAGTAAGCATTAATTTGTTGGGAAGAAAACTTTTTGAAACTTTCTTATTGATGTCGGATGTGTGTTTATGTTGAGGTATGAGTGTGATATTTATGTTTGCGGAAATTATATTTAGTTGAGGTTTGAAAAGAAAAAGTTAGAGTTTGAAAGCTTGGTAGGTATATGATTAGAATAAAGCAAAGGTATAGATTTTATAGGTAGAAGGAATATTGTAGGTATGTTATTGTAGCTGTATTAAAAATCTTTTTGTAGCTTTTAGTTTGCAATTAGGTACAGCATGGTTTAGGTTAGGTAATATGATGCGTTTTTTTAAAGTAGGATTTGGAATGATGGTAAGGATTTATTTATAGAAGTTAGGGAATATACGGTTTATAAGGTTTCACATGCAATTGGACTGATCACCCAAAAGCGATGAATCTCTTATCTACTTTATATTCAATTTAGGATTGTTAGTTTATTTGATAGGTTTTGGAATGAAATGGTTAAGATAAAAGCTCGATTATACGGTACACATTAAAGGAGAGGCACTATAGGGATCAGGTCCTTCAGTTGCATCAAGGTGTGAACGAGATTCCCCTTTGAATCCTGTTTGGAGACCAAATTAGTATGTGTCTTAATTCATGACCCTATTAATAATGGTACATACGTGGGGTGTCAGATCCTTCTAGTCGATCATGGTGCGAAACGAGATTTCCTCTGTGAGATTTTTTGGAGTCCGAGAACTTAAAAAACTGCCCCCATTAATAAGTGAGCTGTGGCCACAGCCCAAAATGGCAACTGTCCATTTTTATGTGTTATGATAAGAAAGTCGACTATAAATAAATATGATAAAGTATGTACCAAAAATGATGAGTTAAATAAAAATGAAAGTACGCCGGCGCCGGGCGAATTATGATATATATGAGTACCTGTAGGTGATGTGAAATGTGTATAGTGTACCGATAATGTTACTATGAATCATGAATATTATAACGAGCTAGAGTAGGATTCAAAGTGAAGTAAATATATCGGAATATTGTTTTGACACAGGATAATTTAGATAAGAATGTTGAGAAATAGGAATATTACAAAATAGGAGGTTATGTGATTAACAATAAAGGTTTGAGGATGTTTATATTAGGAAGATGATGAATGATTACAATTTAATTAAAAGGTTTGAAGGAAGGAATATTTTTTTGTAAATGTGATATTATGAAAATATGAAAGTTTTTTTAAAAGGGAAGAATTAAAGTGAAGAATGATTAGTGACAGATCTTATTTTAGTGTGTTAGCGAATTATTTGTTGTATGGTCTGTAGCTCTGTGGCTATCGAAAAGTATCTTGATATCAATGTTTTATTTGTGAAAGAAGAATAAATAAGTAAATAAAAGTAAAGTGATTTTAAAGTTTGATATTTTTATTTAGTTACCTTTATCAACTGTTGGGTAAAAGAAAAGAGGTAATTAATTATTATTTTGTCGGAAAAATAAAGTTCTGTAGTCTGTGCAATCTAGGATCATATGAATCAGAAAGTATATTTTTAATATTGAAATATTATTGATATTGACTAACAAATAAAACATTTTTGCTTTGATTGAAATATAATATTATAAAAGTATAATCATGATAATATGAATATGAAATGTTATAATTTGATATGAATGTTTAAAGAAGTAAGGTTGTTACGAACAACAACCAAATGTAATTTTATAATGAATGCAAATACCTATTACCTTGTTATAATTTGAAATTAATAAATAGTTAGGGACACATATTTTTGTTAGAAAGTTACAATATTAATATAAAAGTATGGTTGTTTGTGATTTGTTATACAATAGGTGAAAATTCAGATATCCTTTTTTTTTACAAAAGAACATGAAATTATATGTATAAAATAATGAATTGATGTTCCGTCATAAATGAATCAGATTTTACTGACGCATAAAACAATTTTATATTGTTAAATTAATTTTATTTTATTCATAATTTAAATTTTAGCTGTACATAGAAACAAAATTAATTCTTTCAAAATTTTCAATGTGGTTGTATGAAAACAAATTTCTTTTAAAATCAATACAAATATAAATGTTAGTCATGCAAGTTTTATACAAAATCGTTTTTTTTGTGTAATAAGTATTTTTCTTCATTTAGGTATTTACAGTGACACTTTTGCTTTTGTAAAATTCGATTACTGTATAATATGAATCGTAATTATATCGTTTCCATGACAGTTATCTTTGGTTTTAAAGTACTAAAAATATTTGGTAAAATTAATATTCATTTGACATCTTTGTTTTTGTGAATTTTCCTAACATTATTAGTGGGTAAGTGGTATTTTTTATATATTTTAGTCATAATATTGAAAAAAAAATAAAATAACCTTATGTATTTTTTTTTCTTTTTAGGGGGGAGGTGTAGTGTGTGTACTAACGTATATGCACACACGCATCTCTCCTCATATAAAAGCACACATGCAGTGCATAATAAATCAGTTATTGATCGCAGTCAGTTTATCATTTCAACGTCTCCTGGTCGCCTCCTTGCAATAGCTAGACAGTTGAAATTTTCACAGATGTATTTCTGTTGCCGCTATAACAACAAATACTAAAAATATAATAAAATAAATATTTAACACTAGGGTAGGCGCGCCCTAATTGACTCCTTAAATGGTCGCGCAGGGTACACGTGTAGCCCATTAAAATAATTTTTTTTTGGTTATTGATAAATAAAATCACATAAGGTTTAACGTCGATTAATTCACAATAAACTTACAAAAAAATCAACATTTTTGGACGTCTTGAGATCAATCAGTCTTTTTATTATTATTATAAATGTAATCGAAATGGAAAACTTTTTTTTATCATCTACTATATAGTATTAATCAAAATGTAGAACAATGTCTTAATCAATCTCTTTGCATTCAGGGCACAACAGCACCTGATGTTCGGTACAAATTGGCTTCATGCAATTCTTGCATCGTTTGCGAGTGCTTCGGTCTCGAGCTCTGGTACAAAATGCACATCTTCCTACACTGGTGCGAATAGGCATATTAAGTTGTGTCGGGTTCTCGGTCAGTCCAAGAAGCAATCTTGCTTTTAATTTTATACCTCTTGGTATATTTTTCTGAGATATTATGCGATGCTCAATCAATGGTCTTGCAAGTTCGAACGCGACTTCTTGTAAATAACAACGCCGTACTACCTTCTTCTCAGGGTTATTCATCTGATGTATTACCATACCATTTTTCTTGTTGTGCATGGTGGAAACTTACTTCATTTTGTACCATTTCGGGACTGATAACTAGCCAATCTGGACAAAGGAACATCATCTTCATCAGAATCTTGGTAGACATCATCATCTGCAACTTCAGCCTCTTGTTCAATTTCCGATACGTGTGGAGAATTCTCAGGTAGATATCTCAGCTCGGAAGGGTCTTCTTCTTCTTCACTTTCAGTTAAATGATCACTGTTTTGGTCAATTTCCATCAGCCAGCGTTGTATTTGGTTGTCGGATGCCATAATTACCTAAAAATGTAATAAAACTAAGTAATTTAACTCTATAAATGTAAAAAATACAGTAACATAAAATATCCATATCATTTTCGTTCAAAAATATGCATAACAATAGAGATATATCCCGATAATTCCACTAAACAACATATTTCAAAACTTACCGAGAATAGTCGCGCGGGGTACAGACGTATCCCAGCACTTTCACACAGCCGTCCTGCGCAGGCGCCCGTGTGCCGCGGTGATGGGCACGCTACCATAGAAAAATAACGCTACTCACTACTGATTGACGAAGAGGTTCGTAATCGAGGAATACACGGGAGGGGGGCGCGGTAAAGCGACGCGTTCGGGATTTATTCAATAAAATAATACCTCGGTCTACACTTGTAGCCCGCGCGCCTACTGGGCTCCTATACAACAAACGTGATTTTTTTTGCCGTTTTTTGCTTTATATTAATAACGAACAGGGCCCTATTTCACCAAGTCGACATTTATCAGTGACATATGTCAGCAATTTTTATAGTCTTTTTTACTTTAATAAGGGACAATAAACAGTGTATAATATTTACAAGTCGACAATTGTCACGCAAACTTGACTCAGCTCCAATCTCATATCAAGAATTACTGACAAATCTACAAATATGTCGACTTGTAAAAAATATCCCTGTTTCACAACATACCTGTCCCTTATTAAAGTAACGACAATTGTAAAATTAACCGACATATGTCGGTGACAAATGTCGACTTGGTGAAATAGGGCCCAGGTAGACAGTTGAAATTTTCACAAATTATGTGTTTTTGTTGCCGCTATAACAACAAATACTAAAAACAGAATACAATGAATATTTAAGGGGAGCTCCCATACAACAAACGTGATTTTTTGCTGTTTTTCGTTCGGAACCTTTCGTACGCGAGTCTGACTCGCACTTGGTCTTTTTTTTTTAAACATATCCTTATATCTCTTAGAATGCTGATTAGATCAGTTGGGTGTGTATGGCGATCTGAATCTTCTTTATTCACTCCCTGGATAGTCATCACCAGATCACAGCTAGGTCCATCTTTGGCGAAGAACCAAGGCTTCAAAGTTACCTCGTTTATATAAAAACCGCCTGGTGTCTTTAATGAAGTGACCGCCACTGTATAACTTTACGTCGTCCAACAAGAAACAAGATACAACTTGTGTGATCTGATCAATCATGATTGATGTGGGTTGACAATTGCGTTAGTCGTCGAGTTCACTAAAGTGATTATTGGACAAAGTGGTATAATACAGGGTTATTTGTAAAAAACCAACAACCTCGCAGGTGTAGATTACCAACATCATAAACAACAACATTTGTTCTACGACTTTTATCATAACTACATTCACCAAAAATGAATTTTCATTTTTTTATTGTACTGTTCAACACTTTTTACGTCTATGGATAGCGGCGGGGCTCCGCGCGCCGCGCGTAGAGTTATGAACATCTACGAACGGTAAATAAAAATATATATTTATTTGTATGAAAATAAAATCTAACGAATTATCAAAAGTCGTAGGACAAATTAATGTTGTTGTTTATGATGTTGGTAATCTACTCCTGCGAGGTTGTTGGTGTTTCACAAATAACCCTGTATAGCCTGATGAATTGAAATGAGTATCTACCAACCTACGTAAATTGATTTTTCAGTTTTCTAGCCAGGTATTTTTTTAAGACTCAATAACAATTTGGTTTTTTCTATCTCTACAAAAGCTGTTCATAGTGACATAATAATATAATAGTAGTATTTTTAGTAACTAACCATACTTTTATGTGCTTATCTTGAGAGTTTATTAGTAAGAACTAGTTTTTGTGCTTTAATTCGAAGCTAAGGTCAGAAACAATGCTCAATTAAGTATTTTTTAAACAAAGAACATAAGATTTTCTTTTGGGGTAGAAATGCAGCAAAGTTTTCATCGCGTCTTTACGAGAAACAGCATTTGCGACCGTTTCATTTTGTTTGGCTCCTGGGGAAGTCTCGTTAAAAATTAAAAACTGTTTTTAAGCGTCTATTTGAGGCACTCGAGGACAAAAGGCTCCAATGAATGGTCCACATCCTTCTGCGCTTTTTATTATGTGTTGAGGGGAAATATCCGGTGGGGGGGTTTCGCTATTTTCTTCGTGCATTAAGAGGTCTTTCTTGGGAGTGCCTCTTAGTTAAATGCGGTTGAATTTACGAGTACTTAAAAGGGGTTTGAATTGAACCAGTGAGCCGGTGAGTCTGCTATATTTTGAACCTGACGCAAACATATACACAAGGTGTTTTTATTCACTCTCAAAATTTTGAGGATGTGTTCAGTCCATGAAACTGAACAGCTGTCTCTAAGAAATATAGGGTCAAAAAATAAAATAAAAAATTTACTTTCTATACAAATCAAAGAGATAACGCGATCTGCCTCTCTATTGTCTAATTTCAAAATCTATCGCAATCGTTTTCAGGATGAAACACATTGATGCTTCTTTTTGGCACAAATAAAAAAATTCCAAATAAATGTGTCGGATCCAACTGTCAAATGAAAGCGATTGCGATAGATTTTTCAATTAGACAATAGGGAACACGCATCAATTTTTTTTTGTATCAAAATCAAAAGTATAATGCGTGAGAAAGTCAACTGTAATATTTAAACTTTTCTCTTGAGTTTTATTCTCGTGATATAGTCACTTGAAGTTAGCACGCAGCAGCACCCGCCGAAAACGCTCTATATAAAACGGCCAACATGTGTGACGTCACTTATGACACGTTTCAGGCGCATTATTATGGAGTTAGCCAAGAATTTTCAAATATCTCCTTAAATATTACGTTAAAGTTCATATGTGTCATACAAAATATTATTTCTTATTCGATACTCTATCCGACTGTTGAGTGCATTATATCCGAAAATGAAAAAAAAATATCGTTATTTTCCCCTGTGTGATAAAACTAAAATTTTTTTTTTTTTTTTCTGTTCTATCTTGTTTTTATACGTGTCCTTAGCAATCAAGCTCAAATTTATCAAAATCGGTGACTTATGCATGTTCCCTATTATTAGCCCCCAGTTTAGTAATGGATATAATCAAAATTTTGTGGCGTATTTTGAAACATGTTTCATGGATAAAGTTGATTAGTTTCATGAATAAAATTACAGCCTGTATATAGCCGTTGTTGAACTCTCTGCAGTGCAGTTTATTTTGTAATAAGTATAACAAAATTGTTGATACCATTTCGGATTTTATGTAGCTGTAGCTCCGTATTTTCTGAACGGAAGCTTCATCGTATTTTTATATGGCTGTGTAAAATTTTATAAGTTTCATTCATGCAGCTTAGCTATCTAGTGACGAGTCAGTAAGCCCAATAGAGCTTAAAAATGTCACAGTTACTATAAGTACCATAGGTACATACCAGGATTACCAGGTAGGTACCTACATAATTATATTTAAGCAGAAAACAATAAATCATAAGAAGATTGGTCCCATTAGTAACCTTGGAACAATTACAAAGACATTGTACGCATTACCAGCAAGGCGCTTTATAATGGCCGCGCCACACGTCCCCGGTTGCTAGGATACCGCACGCTCCAGTCATTAGCGCTACAAAAGGACGCGTAGGTAACCATTATGTATTATAAATTATTATTCTTGTAAATCTAGCATTAATCTGAGCAGGGACTTAAAAGTTTGTTAAGAGGTTCTAATAAAATTTGGAAATTAACGTTTTGTAGTTGAACTGAAAACTTTATATATTTTTTTTTGTTTTAGAACTTTTCTGTTCTCACAAAATATGAACACGGGAAGAGACGTCCACTAACGAGAAACGCATGATTTTTACGAATGAGTATTATAAGAATAAGGTCATAATGAAATTTTGCATACACGTTGTCAGGGGTACAGAGAAGGACATAAAGTACCTTTTTTCCCGAAAAAAGTACTGTTCCCGAGGGATAGAGAAATAAGTTACCACGCAGACGAAGTCGCGGGCAGTCGCTAGTATATAATATAGGTATGAGATACTAACCATAATGTAACCGGAGCTCATTTGGTTGTCACAAGTAACTTCATGGATATTGTACGGTGCAACCGTCCATTTTTGCAGATCGGCAATTTATTTAGGTCGATGCAATTTACGTAATTTTTATTATTTCCACGACAGTACACGTTTCACCTACAGCACGGCGGACGCGTCCTCACTAGCAATTGTTTTCATATCATTTATCATTTAGTTTAGCAATCTATCAGTTATTTAATCAATTATCAAATCATATCAATTCTTTCTAATTACAAACTAAAGGTGTCTCATACAGATATAATTTAAACATTATCTATGTAAATTATATACAGTTGAGAGTTGGTTTAAGCGTTACAATGTATCATCTAAGGTTTAAACTAATCTTGAGGCCTTTCATAGGAGATTATGTAGATTAAAGCTCTATAAAGTGTTTGTATTTGACAAAATTCTAGGATTTATTAAAAGGTACAAAGATTAGGTACCTCAGATTGATGAATATAATAAATTGATATTTCTGACAGCACAAAAACATAATAGAATAGTGTATTGTATTAAAAGCTCCAGGGACTGATTCGGAAAAAAAATTGAAAAATCAAAAAATCAGAAATTTTAGTTTAAAAATTAACTACGCTATTTAATTTACTACCTAAGCCCAAATTGATTAAACTATTATTCCAGCCAGACATATTATCGTAACTTTCTAAATCAAAACAATAATTGAATTTATAGCATACATACCTATACATAATTAGAAATGATTGCGTTACATTTATTATCCTACGCCCTTCTTTTACCAGTAAATAATGCTTATTTTCCAAAGTACAAGGAAAATATTGTAAAGCAACATTTCTGTAAGCTGAGAAAATTAATCCATGGTAACAAAAAACATCGTGTTATGCTTACCTCACAAAACGTGTTAAATTAAATATTGTGTTACAAAATGTAATAAGGATTCTTATAATTTTAAGCTAAAGTAAAATATTCTTATTAAGGAAAGGAAACCGTTATCCTTACTAATATTATAAATGTGAAAGTCAGTTTGTTTGTTTGTTACGCCTTCACGTCTTAACTACTGAACCGATCAAATTTTGCATACACGTTGTCAGGTGTACAGAGAAGGACATAGGGTACCTTTCATCTAGAAAAAAAGTATTGTTCTCGAGGGATAGCAAAAACCTTTCCACGCAGACGAAGTCGCGGACGGCCGCTAGTTTGATAATATTTGTATACCTAGCATGGTAATAATTAAGTGGTAACACTATATTTTGTATCCAGTTTCACCATAGGTACTTTGGAGAGTGTGCGACGGAACCGCACGACCTTGTTCCTCCAGCCTCTTTCCGCCACTCCAAGGGTCCGTACCAAGCGCTTTGCCAATACATTTCTAAGGCGAACTGCTAAAGAATGGAATGCGCTGCCTGCTCATGTGTTCCCCGATAGTTACAACCTTGGTCTTTCTTCTGTCTTGAACTTTGATAAAAGACTTACGCCCGATTGCACTAAACTTAAGGATCGCCTAAGTCTTTTCCTAACTACAACACGACCAAATTAAAACGGGTCATAAACTTAGCCATCATGTAGCTGTCATTCGCCTAGTTATCTTGGTCGAGTTGTAGATAAGAAAAGACTTAGGCGCTTCTTAAGTTTAGTGCTTTTGCACCATTGTCCACTGCATATGACGTAGTCGAGAAAGTTTCCATAATGTTATAGGGATCGCACATGGTCTACAACAAAAACTTCTTAAATATCTTGCTTGCTCTTGCTAGTTATCTTTATTACACCCAATAATGTTACAATTTCAAACCATCTTTGCATTTAAACAGCACTCTACGGAATTAACAAGAAAACCGCCAAAGTTCACGATCTCGTCGGTTCGGGTGCGTGCTGTACGACCCTTTGTGGGGCAAAGTGGGAACGAACATGGGCCGAATCCCAATTCGCACTTGGGACTGTTCGGGTGGATGGAAAACTTTACTTTGATGAGATGATGTGATGTAGCTGGCATTGAAAGTTTACAGGCTATTGTTGTACCCTACACTGCTGAAAGAAAAGGGGTAACACGCCATGGGAATAGGTACATAGAGTGTTACTTCAATCCTACTTCCTTCCTACTAATATAATATTACTAGATTCTGCCCGCGACTTCGTCCGCGTGGACATCCGAGAAAATCCCTAGGAATCCTTTGACCGGTATAAATAGTATCCTATGTTTTAATCCAGGCTAATAAACTATCTATGTGTCAAATCTGTTCAGCCATTTTTGCGCGATTGAGAAACAAACATCCAAACCCACAAACTTTCACATTTAGGTATAATATTAAGTACCTAGGATTACCTAATGTGAAATTTAGTATGTTTGGATGTTTGTAGGAACGCTGTCGGCTGAATTGATTTGGGACACAGTTTTTTTTAATCACTAATAAAACGTAGGATAAGCAGACGAAGTCCCGGGTGGCTGATGGGTAATTACAATAAATGACAAAAGTACAGTACTGGCATACGCATATTAAGAATTTGTCAATATTTCTAATTTAAAATATTGTAATCGAATAAAAGACTTCATGTTGTAAAAAAAGATAAGTAAGTAAATAAATGAAGACGTGATTTTATGTATACAGGGCTATTGGTAAACCCCCAACAACCTCGCAGGAGTAGATAACAACATCATAAACAAACAACATTTGGGTTATAAATTTTCCGAAAACAGAAAAAAAACCGGACAAGTGCGAGTCGGACTCGCCCACCGAGGGTTCCATACAAAAGAGAATGGCCACTGAAGAATGGATTTTAGTTTCAAATTGTTTGAATTGATTGTACATTAGAGAACCTACCCTCATTCAGTTTAAACTCTAAATTCATTCTAAAAAACATCATTACTCTAGTTCGACCGAATCCTGTGAAAAATCCCAGCTCTCATCAAATTATAAGTTATCTTTACACATTTAAAGCACTACATTTATAGATTTTGCTTTGTCTTCCATTGAACACACATTTTACATTTGAAGTATCAAAACACACGAACTCTCGACGTAAAATCATCAAATAGATGATCAAAGACGGAGAGTCGATTTTTTTGTCTGTATTAGGAAAAGTCGTAGAACAAAATGTTGTTGTTACTGAAAGCTACTCTAAAACATAGTATTTTTTATGCCAATATTGTTACGAACACTAAAGACTATTTTTCTAATTTTCCCATCGCATGTTCGTTAATCTATTAGCCTGAATATTTATAGTATGCAGCCATAAATCTTCCAACGACGGCGATAAGCATTCGTTAAATTCAGTCCTTTTTCCTAAAATATATCACCGAGACAAAAAAAGAAACAAAAAAAAGATCTTTTAGCATAATCATTATTATCTACTTGTACTGTATTATTGTTTGTATAAAAATGTACCTATATCAACGAGTTGTTACATGTTTATGGTGATTTGACATATTCTTCATATCACAACTGTCAAATCATCTGTCAAGTAAGATACTCAGAACTTACCTTTACACTGTGTGTGAAACAGACCCTATAATAATGAAATAAAATACATCTAGATACCCGACCGACCCGCGGTCACACCGTTTTATCACACCAGTGTGACTACGACCAATCTAAGTCTAGATTAGCATCAACCATAGACTTAGAAAAATTTTCCCTGTGCTCAAGAAGACCAACAAAGCGTGGAAAAGAGAAGTTAACATCATACGGACACGGTCTATGTAAAAAAGAGACAAAGGATCAAGTGACATATGCCAACATTTTTTACAGTAAGAGCCCCTAGCGTCCCGCCTAGCAAATGAGCAATCACAGTTTGGCATCAACATAATTTTGATTCCGTACTCCGTGCTACAAAAAAAGTGTTTGGCGAAACAAACGCAGCAAAAAACCTTTTTAATTTCACCAAACCACAGAGCAAAAGTTCTAAAGCGCGAAGCATTTCTACAAATATAATTTATAAGAAAAAGTCACCCAAAATATATTCATGAGGTAGCCAGTGAGACAAAAAGAGCAAAAAGGTTCAACCGGGCCTTATAACCAACATACGTTTATTTCTTCTGTAAACGCACCTACTTTGTAACCCAATTGTATTCCGAGGGTATACCTTAACTACCTTCATTTGCCCGGTTGCCTAATTCTTTTAGGCTAACTCAGTTATTCATTTGTTTCTGATTTTTACAACAGGTGTAGTTGTTATGATTTGATTAAGTAAATTGTTATTTTCACAATACCTACAGTAACATATAGGTAGTCAAAATACCGTGCCAATATCCGTTTAATGATTTTTATTATTTCAATGTATATACGCGCGTAATCCTTACCGTGAGATCCCACTAAATGTTAATAAATGTTGACTAGTGGAAACGCACGGTTCATCATCATCATCATCATCATATCAGCCACACGACACCCACTGCTGGGTATAGGCCTCCCCTAAGGATCTCCACGACGATCGGTCCTGCGCTGCCTGCATCCACTGGCTTTCCGCGACCTTCACCAGATCGTCGGTCCACCTTGTCGGGGGCCTACCCACGGAGCGTCGTTCGGTGCGCGGTCGCCATTCCAGAACCTTTCTGCCCCAACGGCCATCGGTTCTTCTCGCTATGTGTCCCGCCCATTGCCACTTCAGCTGAGCAATCCTTCGAGCGATGTCGGTTACTTTAGTTCTCCTGCGGATCTCCTCGTTTCTGATTTGATCACGTAGGGAAACGCCGAGCATGGCTCTCTCCATTGCACGCTGAGCGACCTTGAGCCTCCTTATGAGACCCATAGTTAGCGGCCACGTTTCACTGCACGGACGGTTAAGAGTGAGTAATACACACAATGTCTTAGAGAGAGACACAAAAAAATATCAGGTCACTGGTTAGAGAAAATGTCACTATAACGTTTACAAAAATCAGCCTCAAAAAGATATTGGGTTATTATAATAAATTGCCAACATTTCATATTTTATGCGGAATAGTCATCTCAATAATATATTGCATAATTAATTCTTTTGGATTGTAAATTGTTTATATGAATTCAATGCGCTATGGTTCTGAAGTTTTGTGGAAAACTAATTCTGTGATTACCTTTAAAACTTTGCTACAGTTTTAAAAGAAACCGTAAAAATTTCTTACAGAAGTTTTGAAATTTTAAATCGACGCCAACGCGATGAAGATTTGCTGTAAACCAAAGGGCAAATTTTATTATTTATAAAATCTTTTTTCGGCTTCGGTTGTGTAAAAAAAACTTTAGTAATGGTGAACACGTTTTAAACTTTTAGGTATCGCTTTTTAAAAAACAAAGAAATGGTAGGTAATAGTGTAAAGTCTAATGTAATTAATTTCTCGATTTGTTGGAGTTTCATTTGTAAATGTTTTTTTTATTATTTATTGAGCAGTCAACAAAAACATGTACTAACTAATACAATAAAAGGCTTAAAGTATTGATTTTAACTTTATGTACAGTTCTTAATTAAAGACAGACACGGCATACGACGTGGACAATTATTAAAGGCTAAGTTAAATTATAAAATTAAAAATTACTTGGGCAACTAAAATTATACAAAATTTAAGATAAGATAAGCGAGGGTTTACGTGGCTTTCTTACTACCAATGAGTTTAACCATTGCTTTATATTTTCTGGCACTCTGGTGAAAAATGACCAAAACACCTGATTCATTTGGTCGGGAGAGAATGTTATAATGTTTCTGAGTTCTGTTTAATGTAGAATGGTGACCCAGATTACTCTTTACTGATTTAGGAACGAAGATGTTAAATCTGCCAACGCGAGATAGTTTTTTTTTTGAAATTGAAATTAAATGAAATATGGAGACTGTAAAAAACGCACTTTTCCTAAACATCATTTTCTAATTGAAACTCAAATAACACATAATTTCTGTAATTAAATGAGGTTAAACAGAAAACACAAGCCGAGTACTACAGAAGAAAATAAGAAACAAGATTTGCCGAATAACGAAAGTTGTTACTGAAAACAATAACATTATTACATTCCCGGAAAACCTTTAACTAAATGTTCGGGGAAGAAAACTAGTTGGTAATGACTTTAGTTAATGCTCTATTGTTCCCCAGAAATGATCTAGAGCGAAAGGAACATCGAATTGCAATTAGAGGATTCAATGAAAAATGGTTGGGATTCCAACTATTTTTCAGACCCGAAATTTTCGGGATTAAGTTTTCATAATCCCGAGATTTTCGAGAGTGTTATAATTAAAAAAGTTACAAAATATACTGCGTGAAGCGAAACAATCAGTGCCAGTACTGAAAATAGAATTGCTTGCCTATAATTTTTAATGTAAAATACAAGAAAACCCGTAGCGGAATGCTGCTTGAATGAAATACAGGCAAGCAAGGAACACAGATTAACTCAGCGGGTTTGCGATGGTTTCTTGGAACAAAACTCCTTTTAGTTTGAACTAAAATGATAGACAAGCAAATCTCACTGGGTTATGTGGTAACAGTTAGTTTTCTTTGAACTAAAATGATAGACAAGCAAATCTCACTGGGTTATGTGGTAACAGTTAGTTTTCCCGTCTATCTAACACACAACACATTTTTCTCCGGGGTGGGGGGCACTAAGGCTGATCAGTAAGGCTGGTCTGACCCGGAGTAGTAGGTACCTAAAAGAAACACTGTGTGGTGATATACTTCAGTTTTGCTTCTACTGAACAAGAATGATGTAAGTATAAACATTCTTTAATCAAGATTGTTTTTTTTTCATATTTAGGAGAAATGAGACTTTTATTTATTTATTTGGAAAACAAACAGTAATTCATGAACATTGACTAATTAACAAGGTTATTCTTACAGACCTTCGATCATATGATCAAAGTTACAGACCAGTAGTTTCACTACTTTCCAAAATACAAGTAAAAGATTCATAACAGTGTACAAATGTAAAGTCAATTGGTTGAATAAAAATTTATGTACCTACCTAAAAAATTTAGAATTTAAACAAATTTAGCGCAAAATATGCAATAGGAATGAAAGGAAGCACTATTATTATCTGAGACTAATATGATTTTCCAAAAATTATGAAAGCTATAAAGCTGTGCAGAGTTTATTCTTTACGTGCTCTCAGCTTTATATTTTTTTAAGTTATTAGAGTTCGCTTCGTGCACGCCCCCTGTCAGTGGCTTGACAAATTGAGAAGACTAAAGTTAGTACGGAAACATAAATTACTGGAGGCCGAAAAGTTACACAATAAAAAAATCCATTTCCTTATTTTCGGTAAACAGTTCGACGTCTCGTTGACCGGACCCTAATTTTGTTTTATGTCGGTCGCTCGCGAGGTTTTACTTCGTTTAGGGTTTATTTGGATCGTGGATACTTATGCTTTGTTTAAAACAAAACCTTTTGTAACTATTGTTTCTCTTTTCATAAAAAAAAAACTTTCTATCTACCCAGAAGTAAGTTTCTAATTTTCAGCGATATATTTGAATATGAATGAATATGGATTCCGGAGGGAATTTTTAAGGAATGATTCTTGCCTTTCTTCATATCAAAGATCCGATCTATATGTATCTCGTTTTATTTTAATTTAATTTTATTTATTAGGAAACTCAACAGCTTTTTTACCGACTTCAAAAGGAGGGAGGTACTCAATTCAACCAGTTTTTTTTTTGTTTTTTGTATGTACACCGATTACTCGAAGACGGCTGAACCGATTGAAATGATTCAAACGGTATTAGATCAGGTTCGTTTCCAAGTTGGTCCCATTTTTATAAATTTAGAAATCGGTTCAGTACTTTTCAGGAAAACCTGAAAATACTGTCGTTTTCGTTACCATTTTGTGAACTTATACAGATGATCGACCATATCTTCTTTTTTTAAGTACCGATTTAGATGATTCTTTTTTTGTTTTAAAGAGAATAGAGATGATACTATTTTTATTCATTGTTATTGGAACTTGGAACTTATTGGAATTTCAAAGATACACAAGGAAACTCCTCAAAATCAAATAGGAACCGTGTAGTGATTACACTAAAAAGAATGAAATCAAAAATTGTTTAAAAACAAAAAACCGACTTCAAAAAACTTGAAAATAAAAACAAAAACAGCTTCAAAATTAAATACCTCTAAAAAGCAAGAAATAATTTTCAAATCACTAGATACCTGTCTACGCATATCACTGTAATAAAACACGTCTAATGAAGTCGGGTGGGGCTCTTAGAAAAAAAAAAGAAGTTGTCCTCCAGCCCCACCCGACTTCAATAGACGTGTTTTATTACAGTGATATGCGTAGGTATCTAGTGATTTGAAAATTATTTCTTGCTTTTTAGAGGTATTTAATTTTGAAGCTGTTTTTGTTTTTAAACATTTTTTTTACTACAATCATGCATAAAATATAAACTTAAAAGTTACACTTAGCCAATAAAAGAGTTTCACCGCATGTATCCACCGTTATCGAAAATCTTGATAACCTTAGACTAGATTTTTTACTCAAAGTAAGACCTGATAGGTATCTTCTTTTTGACACTTCCAAGATAGCTAAAACCTACTTGATAGTTCCAGAAAGCAAACAAACCATTCAATCAATACAAAGCGATCCCCCCAGGAGCTCAATCGGCATAGCTTTATCTGTTTTTCCACTTTCGCTACCTCAAATCACTCCGACACACTTTGGTCGTTAAGAAACATGTCGCCGCTCGCCGTCGCTTGCCGCGCAACATTATTTATGTCGCCTCGCGACGTCTCCCGAGACATGACTTATAACGTGCGTCGCTGTTTGTTGGGAACATCTCTCGGTAGGAAGGAAACATATTTTTCACATTTTGGGAACGCTTGATGTGCTAATATATCATGATTCGTGTGGTGGCCTCGCAATACAGTGTGGCAAGAATAGGGATGCTTAGAAACACTATCGATAAATTCGTTTGATTTCAAAAGTTTTCATACGATATACCCTATGTCAAGGTTCTCCACGATGATTAGTTCTGCGCTGCCCGCATCCAGCTGCTTCCCGCGACCTTATTGCGTCGTCTAGTTCGCAATTACCATTTAAAAAGAATAATGGTTTTTCATGTTCAGTTTCGTCCACGCGGACGAAGTCGCGGACATCAGCTAGTTACCGAATAAGTATCAAATTATATTTTACGCTATGTACGTCGTTGGTTGTGTATCTTTTTAAAGCACGATTAGGTACAGCAACTTTATGCATAGTAGCATTATTGCATCACTATACTACTCATTGTTCTTTCAAAAGTTGATACTCTAATTTTTAGGGTTCACAATCGACTTTTAAAACTAGCGATAGTGTTACATCACTAGTCTACTACATTCACTGCCTTGTGTATTTCCCTGTTTCTTATGATAAATGGAAAATATTACCTTGCGTGATGAACATTGTCCTTTGCATTAGGCCTTTTGAGAGAATTATCATACATACCATTTATTCTGGTTGAAATAATAAAAGAGAATTTACTTCTCTTTTCAATTCTTATATACCGCACCCTACACGCTGGTAGATGTGTATTAAAAAAAAGTGTATTTATGCCTTCTGTAGTAAAATCTTTTAATAGATTATTATCTATTCTGTGGTAAAATAATCAAAATTATTACGTTCCTTATAACAAAGTATAGATAAACAAACAGCTACCTACCTGTACGGTACTTAGAAAGTTATTCCGAAGCAAGAAACCCAAGTTTTCTCATCTTGACAATTTAAGTGTACTCAACGTGGAGTAAGTATATCGGAAAATTCGAAAGAGCTACATAATTTTGTATTATTATTATTATTATATAAGTTTCTTATATCTCATATTAATAAAGTCTTAAATACCATGTTTTCAGCAAATAAACTATTGACTATTACAAAACTGTATGTTTTGGATAATTTGACGCTCCTTAACTCTTTAATTTATTTTCTTATTTTTAAAGTATAAGGGTTGCACTTAAGCAAGTTTTTCACTCAGGCTTAAAAGCTTATTGATGTTTTTTTTCAATTGACTTCAGAAGGAATTTTTTCGAGTACGTTGAAAAAGATACTCAAATCCTCTTTAGCATTACCTTTATTATTGTCAATATATAAATTCAGTTGGTAACAAACTAATTCTGGTTGAAAGAAATGCTCTTTGCTGGAATAACAAAGGATTTGAAAAGGCGTTGTACGCATAGACGGTAGATAATGGAAAACGGCTGTCAGTCAGGTTAGGGTTGAGAAAACCAAGGTTTATTATTTTATAAAAATAAATGGCGTCCTTACTGTACTGGTGTAAGACGCCAACTATAAACCTTATAACAATTGGAAAACAAAAAATTAACAATAACGTGCCTTTTTTATTAGGGCTCGATTTTAATACTCAGATTTATCTCAAATTTAGAAAATACTATAATATTTAAAAAAAAATCAGTAACAAATTTAAATTCCTTATAGTCAACTAGCGGCCGCCCGCGGTTTCACCAGCGTGGTTCCCGTTCCCGTGGGAATATCGGGATAAAAAGTATTCTTTGTTTTAATCCAGGCTATCTACTATCTGTGTGCCAAATTTCAACCAAATCCGTTCAGTAGTTTTTGCGTGATTGAGGAACAAACATCCAAACATATAAACATCCAAACCCACAAACTTTCACATTTATAATATTAGTAGGATGATAATAAAGAATTTTTGATATTTGGCAGGCAAGTGGCAACCCTAGCAGTGCTTTGCTTGGGAAACTCGGCGATACAGTCTGATGGCGTTAGCATCGATATTGATGGTTTATTGTCGTGTCTTCGATAGGCTTAGTCCATCGCAGTGACGGGGCTTTGTTTTGGTGGAAAATTTATGTGTATATTTTTGGGCTGTCTTATATCTGAAAATGTAGGTATTTATTTGTCAAATCCTACTAATATTATAAATGTGAAAGTTTGTGGGTTTGGATGTTTAGATGTTTGGATGTTTGTTCCTCAATCACGCAAAAACTACTGAACGGATTTGGATGAAATTTGGCACACATATAGAAGATAGCCTAGATCAAAACATAGAATACTTTTTATCCCGATATTCCCACGGGAACGGGAACCACGCGGGTGGAACCGCGGGTGGCTGCTAGTCTTCAAATAAAAACATATAGAAAATCGTAACATACAAAATCAAAGTAAAGAAAAGTAATATGTAAATTAATTTACATAAAAGTAGACACTGTTTTAAAATAATAAAAAAGAAAAAATTTTGTGAAAATTTCAATATTTTTATTATATGAAGTAATCTTAAGCACAGTTTCAATAAATACATTTATTATTAGGGTTGTGCAACGGTTTTCATCTGGAGGGGAATTCAGCAAACAGAGCAATCGATTTGTACAAGATACCTAAGAGCAATTAATCGCAAAGCCACGATGCACATGACTTCAGGTCCAAGAAGTCATGTCCTGTCCTGTCCTGTCCTGTGTCAAGTCATTTCACAGTGTGTCCGCACGGCACAACAGTGTGCCCGCAAGCTAATAATGCAATTGCTTGCGCTTGAAATTCATACAAGCATGCATCTAAGCGTTACCGATATTGACTAAAAAGTAACAACAGAATCGGTTTGCATAGCTTATATAATAGCAGATGTTTTGAATTATATTGTTGGGGAAATATTGCTGACTAGATTAATGTTGTAAAAGCTGCAAAATATTTAACTGTTTAATCTTTTAAAAGTTTAATAAAATCAATATTATTTGTTACAAAATAATAAAAACTTGCGATTTTGAAGATTGTAACAAAACATCTCAGAAATTAATGTGGACAAAGACAGTTTAGTTAAACTCATAAAAAAAACTTGCATAGGTTTTTTAAAACGAAAATTGATATCTTTTCTAAAGATAGAATAAAATGTGCCACTTTTTACCTTAAACGAAGAATTATTTAATGGACAATAAGAAACCGAGGCAACATTGCCTAATGGCGATGCGATGACATGGATAACAATAACAAATTGTCTCTGTGACGAGGCAGGGCCTCTCGGGCCATTTGATTTATGAAAGGGCCAACAATGGCGGTGGACGAAGATTTTTGTTCAGAAATAAACTATTGAAATGGAACACGGATTTTCGTCAAACAAGTTTCGGTTTTATGAAAATTTTCGACCTAAGTTAGAGACGAGATGCTTTTTTGCTCGACTATAGTGAAGCAAAGAAACGCTATTAATGATTTTACGATAGTACAAAGACACTGTTCAGGTTAACAGACATCTGACACTCGTATTTAAGAACTTAAGTTTATATAGGTAAATAATTATTGTACTTTTGCATCAGAAATAGCACGTTTCAAGATTTTTAGCCTTTGGAAAACATAATTTGCTCAAAAGAAACTGAAAAAATATATCCTCACAGAAAATCACTGAAAATATAGATCTATTAGTTTTACTATTCTTAAGCATACAACACAGAAGTCTTTGTACTTAAGTACCTAATAAAATTTTGCGACATCCTTACTTTTTTTGGGTCGTGACGTGACGCTACAGGACGAGAAATGGATGATAGATGGTCATTCTTCCAGTAAGGATTTTGCGGATAAAAGTTGGCTGTGAATTGGTTGGCTGTTATCAAAGTAGTAAGCACTTATTGCATGCAACCTTTAGCAGATTTCGAGCAGTCAGTCAGACTTTCCACGACATGACAGTGAATCAAAGAGGTGTCAATTTGATGTTCTAATATGAATATAAGGTTCTTGGTTCTAACACAGAATATTTTAATTTAAATGTTATGTTATGTCATGAACTAGCAAATAATGTTTAAACATAAAACGGTGCAATGGAAAAAAGAGTGTTCCATTTCAATTATGTTTTCAATACGATTAAAGCTTCAGCGGGTAAAATGCTAAATCTCAACAAACGGAATCGGGCCGACAGCGGAAACGGTACGGGAGCGGAAGCGGCCCGGAGTTTGTCGAGATTTATTAATTACGCCCGGTGTGCCACTGGCCGTGACGGGTAATCACATTCTTTGAGGGTTCCGCGGGAAAAGCGAAATACCTAGGTATATTTTTAAGCATTTTAAGGTGGCGTTCCACCACATGAACCGCGAGATAGTAGGTGCTCGCTTATTTAAAGCCCACTATAGCACGGGGCATAATGAGTACCTACTAATAATTTATTCTGTGATAATGCCCCTGCGTGTGTTATTGAGGTTTTATACACTTTATCCACAAGTGTATAAAAGCTACACTAAATTGAGGAGGTTCTTGACTCTGAAAGGTAATCCTAATTTAGTTCTCGACTGATTTTAAGTTGTGCTAATGGTTTCTCCTTCCTTGGTAAGTAATCATTCTAAGAATACAATGTTTGGCTGTGTGGGACATACATGTGTCAGGAAATTGATTAATATTATGAACACGGCTTACACTTGACTGGTTTATATTAATCAAACTCTATATTACGCCAGCGTCATAAATCACTGATATCGTTGCATTTTCCATTTTTATTTTTCACTTTTAATTCTGATATTTTTTAGTCGCTGAATAATTTAAGAGTTTTTAGGATGAAATATTTATTTCAGCCGTTTCGAAAAATGATAAGAAATTGTTCATCTATCAAAACATTTCTGGTCAATATTATTGAAAATAAGTAAGGTTGTGACTTTGTGACAGAGAACTTAGGAGTGCTAGGACTGCGTATAATTTGAGACATTTTAACTATTTAGTTCCCGCAGTGGGGTGGTTCCACTCATGATAACTAGCAACTTTTAGCATGGGGCCAACTCTAATATCGCAAAAAAAAAGCTGTTAGATACAAAAGCGCAATACTTACTTGACCTTAATGTATGGAACAGCAGATTTTTTGCGTTAAGTATCAGAGTTGGCCTCACAGTAAAAGTTGCTTGTAATCATGAGTGGAACCACCCCACTGCGGGAACCAAATGATTAAAATTTCACGATGTAGATACCTTATTAGTTGAAAACACTAATAACTATTCTGTGTTATTTGTTTTAAAACACACAAAATTGAGCTACTTTTTAAGGCGAGGTCTACAGCTCACGGAGCCACTAGTTTATTAATTTCACAAAAACTTTTTACAAGTATTATATGGCATATACTGTATTATTAATTGGCGCTGGTCTCCCGAGGATACGTAGAAATAAACGCACTACTGTTGCGAAATTGTACTACAATAAATAAAATCGCAAGCCAGCGGTGCAACAAGAGGCGTCGCGCATGCATTTGCCCACGCTGTTGCGGTTGTAACTATTTCGGTGCAACGACTCGATGCAATTTATCGGAAAAAGTTTGTGACTTGGTACCGTGGCGGGCTCATTCATTCCACTATCGGTTTAAGTTACAAGAGAGAAGCGGTAAATCATGACGATGAATCATTGAAGAGAAAATCATGTTTCAAGATTTTTCCTTCAATGGAAACTTGATGATGATAATGACTAGTGTCGAGTTAGATAAGAAATTTTGAAGTTTCCAATTATCATAAAGATAATTTTCCATACGCATAATTCAATGTAAATAGAAACTTATTTTTTTGTACATAAATTACCTGTGCCAGCATTTGGTTCTAATTTTTACATTTCTAATTTTGGTTTTTTTTTAACTGTTCGTATTTTTGTGGGTTTATCTTAATAATAATAGAATAGTGGTATCAATAATATTTATAGTCTTATATGTTTATCGTATTTATAATATATTTATCTAATGCATATATTTATAGTTTAATATTCATTAAGTATATTTTATTCAATTTTTTATTTTTATTTTTATTTTTGAGAGTGAGGCTTCCCTTGGGTACTTTTTTTTTCTAAGTTTTTAAGTTCGTAAGTACCCTTTTGGTACTGATACAAAAAATAACCTTTTGATATCAAATGTATCTTGTCACGCTAATTCGAGCGCAAATTGTTAAACCGTTGGATAGTCGTAATTGGCCTACACAATTGTTAAATATGTTTGTAACTTTAAATGATATCGTGCTGTGTACTGTCCCTAATAAATAAAATAAAAAAAATAATCTAATATGGATTATTTCACAGATACAGTCATCATGATTCGTTTGACTCATTGATACACTCGACGTCAGAAAAATCGCACCTCTTCGAAAATAAGTTTTGGCCACCTGCTAGCTAACGTTTTATAGTGTAAATGTTGATATCTATTGAAAGTACATGAGCTTTCAATTAATAATTGTTTGATTTCATTAACACAACTTAAAGCGTTATTGCTTGCTCGACCATAAATGGGAAATAAAAAGGGTCAATTCAGTAAATGCGGGTAAATTCGCTATCAAGATGACGGATAAAACACACTTCAACAGTTCAATTGAAAAAAGAAATACCCAAGATGGATACTATTGCCCATGAAGTTCCTCAAATACCTACTGCATAAAAATGAGGCAATGCAATGTTGCTCGGAAACTGAATCTCAGTGATTAATTAATTCCGTTCGACAAGTATTCCAACAATTTCTAGAGACTGTTGGCTATGTCCAAATGAGTAGAAGTGTATAACAACACTTACCATTAAATAATATAGGATTAAATTAACTTTGAAGAAATGTTTTAAAATGTGCGATTTTTAAGACGCCGAGTGATTAATGAGTTTCTTCTAAAATTTGATTTTCCTTTTCTCCCCTTGGGCTACACGCTAACCGCTCGAATTCAAAAGGACAATACAACACTTGGGAAGTCAGAAGTTTATAATAAAGTGTGCCACCAAGTGCTGCTGTACGGGTCAGGTACGCTCCGGCCGCTCGCATCGCTCGCTTGCATCGCTCGCACGGCCGGTTTAGCTTGACTTATGGGACTTGTTTATTGTTACCTTGCAGTTATGAAAAGCTTTTGCATTTATGTAAATGTTGTTTTTAGGACCCTTCGTGCGAAGTATTTGCATTCCTTAGTTTTTATTGTATCATGATTCGTTAACTTCTTTTGCTATAAATATAATACCTACTTTAAAAAAATATTGTTGTTATAAAACGACATAGAAAAGTAATTATGTAGATTTATACTTTTGAGTACACGATATGTCATTAACATTATTTGTGAAATCTCTAGGGTTTCATTAGTTAACAATATGCAAGCATGAAATAATTTTTGATCGTATTTACTCGTGTTTAAAATTATGCACAAACAAATTGGATTTCACAAACAGCGGAAAATCCATTGATGAAAATAAAGCTGATAATACCAACTGGAGTACGAGGGTGGTTTGATAAGTCCATGACTTTGAAAAGAAGAAATACTTTTTGTTCATAATTTATTTTTGTGTCTTAAAAAGAAACTCTTTAAGGCATCTTTACACTACATTTTTTTCAAATTCGGCAAAAGATTATTACTTTTGGAAACAAAAAGCTCAAGCGAGTTCTAACTTTTCTTAATAACCCTGTCGACCCTCTCGGCGGCACTCATGACATCAAAACTCATCGAATGAAGATGCGAATCCTTCCTATTCTCTGGATTCAACCCCAGTGAGATATTTTCTCCTACCAAACATGAATAAATGTCTTGATAAATGTCTTGGCGGGCAAAGATTTTCATCAAGCCAAAATGTGATGTCTGAAATGGGCCCTCATTTCAGTTACCAGTTTTCAGGCGATGAAAAAAAAAAATAATGGGTTAAAGAGGTAGGAACTTCGTTGGACTGAATACGCAGAGCTACAATAAGATTATGTACAGAAATAAAACAAAATATTCCGAAAAAAAGTCTTTCTTCATTAAAAAGTCATGGACTTATCAATCCACCCTCGTATCATTTCATTTCATGAAGATAGTTGGTGCTTTCATAATAGACTTATGCTCGTTTGCACTAAGTCTTTCAACTAATCATAAGAAATGTTTATTTGTACACTAGCGGCCGCCCGCGACTTCGTCTGCGTGGAGAGGTTTTTTGCTATCCCTCGGGAACAATACTTTTTTTTCGGGATGAAAGGTACTCTATGTCCTTCTCTGTACCCCTGACAACGTGTATGCAAAATTTCATGACGATCGGTTCAGTAGTTGTGACGTGAAGGCGTAACAAACAAATAAACAAACAAACGGACTTTCGCATTTATAATATTAGTAAGGATACATCTGCCCCAGCTGTTTTTTGTTAAACAGCAGAAAGAGCGTAGTCAAGCAGAAAGAAAGTTACAGAAAAAATATAAAACCATCTTATAAAATACACACAGATATGATGGCCGTAACACTGATAATTTCATATTTTTTTAATAATTTAGTTCTCTAGATAATTTACAAGGTATATGATATTGATTTAATAATTTCGCTACAAAGCTAATAAATAAAGACATGCAAAGGAAAAACAAAACGATGGTTTCAAAACCCTCTTATAAGCAGGGACCGGAACCCCTTCGATTTTGATCTACGATATCTTGTATTCTCATGATGCTGTGATTATAATGTTTGCATATCGAATAGGATCTATTTATCGTATTTTGTTTTTAATTATTATTCTCAAAATACTAAAAACCTAAACGAACGAAGGGGTTTTTAAGCGCTTAATCCGGTCCCTGCTTATAAGTACAAAAAAAAACTCCTTATTGTCAAGAAAAGAGACCCAATTTCCCAAATTATTACTCGCCACTAAAATATGAATTAACGGCAATAATTAATTACGTCGTTGTAACACAACCGGGCCACGTTTCCATTATATCGGTCGGTAGTAATTCCGCTATCACTCCGACTATGACAAATGATCCTCATAAAAAAATAGAGACGGACAAAAGCCAAAATGTTTCCTCATTTGTATGGTTACTGTTTTGGAGATATATTAATCAAAATATATGACGTCGTTAATTTTGCTTTTCTATACGATAGATAGTTACGTTTTTTGATTATTCGATGTACTTAGACGATATTGGGACATGTCACGGCGGGACCCAAATCAAATTGAACTTACTTATATATCATTCTTGATAAACAACGAGTGCTATACATAAATGTACCTATAGACGTGTTTCGAACAACTGCATGCAACGTGTTCCTATTTAGACCCCTGTCGAAAACACACACGAAGTTTCCAAAGCAATTCCTAAAACGTGACACGGCGATATTTCTGTATTCCAAGATCGCTTCGACGTCGGATGAGCCTCGTCGATCGGGCACGACTTGGGCGGAATTTACATTACAGTTACGTCACCTGAAAGATCAGCAGTTCTGGGTTCTGAGCCATTCTGCTTAGTAAAGGTACATAATGTTAGCTATTCTGCTTTGTTAGGAACTTGTGTAAAAATATCCAGTATTCATTGATCCTGGAAGGTTACGGTTAGGAGTTAGGACTGCCAAATGTTTGTGTTAAACATGTAATTTGTGAGGGAGTGCGTACTTTTAGTTAAGTATTTACTATTTATTTTACAAAAAAATGGATTTAGATTTACAACTGTCCGTCATGATCATGAAACGGATTCCCATTACTGAATTCAAACCGGACAAGGCCGTACACAAAAATATATCTAATGATTTGTTTTAAAAAAATATTTCTCGTGATTAAAATATGTCAAAATTCATATTTTTTCAAGCCCGAACACTTTATGTTAATTCTAGAATTATAACTCTAGTACCTACCTGTTTTTAGAGTTTTGTGAATAAATTCTCAAACAACTTCGATGTTACTGTTCGAGTACAATTTTGGCTACACAAAATTATGTAAATTGCGTGCCTATATTAAAAGCACATTATGCGAGTAAAATAATTCTCCAAGTGTTCAAATTACATGTAAACAGCGGCGAGTAATTCAGGCGGGCGTTAATACGGCGATAACTTTATTCTTACCAAATTAAAATGGAGGCGATTAACGCCATGTTTGTTTAGGGGCGCTATCTATGAACGGCGAATTTACTTTGATGAACTTTGGGATGTAGGCAGTTTAATATTGTACGTGACCCCTGATGTTTGTTTCTCATTCATGCGGAAACAGGCTCTCTGTCATTGTTTATTGATACATTAAGTTAGTTAGCTCAGTAAAAGTAATAGTACAGTAGCCCGTAATACATTTAAATTACGAAAAAGGTTACCGCTCGCCGTTGTGATATAGTTATTTATTACAAAATTATAGATCCTTTAACCCAAGTTTTACAGATGGCAACCCGCCGTAACCTATATTTGTATATCTCCAAAAATGATATTTTTTTAGTTAGTACAAATATAGGTTACGGCGGGTTGCGATCTGTAAAACTTGGGTTAAAGCATCTATAATTTTGTAATACATAACTATATCACAACGGCGATCGGTAACCTTTTTGGTAATTTAAATGTATTACGGGCTACTGTAGTATAAAGAAAAACATTTGATAATGATTTGTTAAATAGTTAGCCGTATGGCGACCGACAGGGAAAAACTACTACAATTACAGGGAAAAATCTAAAACTACACATTTTTTATTAAATCATATAAAATGTCTTTATTTAAATACAACAAAAGTCATTGGGCATATTTGACCTGCTTGATGAAAGTCCGCGTACAGAAACCAAACCAATTATTTTAAATTGAAGAATTCAATCCCACTTTTCAAAATACTTAAGAATGTATTATTTTTTATGTTCCGACCGGCAGACAAAAGTTATTTCACAGTATGTGTGCGAGTATTTGTATGATGATTAAACTTTTGTTAATAAAACAGAAGTTTTTACTATCAGCATTGTAAAAATGTGTGGTGCAAGCATAATAAACGTTTGTATTGTCTATATTTATTTATTTTATTTTATTTATTATTGAAATGACATGATATAATGATAAAAAATTAAACATGGCCTGCAAGAATGCGATCCATATCACTGAGTAGCAGATACATTTATCTACATATCTAGCCCTGTTTCGTTTGTGTACGCCATACTGGTCAAACGTCCGAACAAAATGCCCATTGACCTTTGTAAGGAACCCTCGGTGGGTGAGCTCGACTCGCATTTGTCCGGTTTTTTTTCTATAGAGAACTTTTTGAACTAACGGGTTTTCGATATTACTTATAATGATGATTAATGATGTTCTTATTTCAATAATTTCGATCATTTACGATATGTACTACACTTAGTTTGTATCCATAAATGGTATTAGTTTTGTGTTGTCGACAGAACCATCGATAGTACTATCAATTTGATATTGTCAGTAATTGTTGACATTATAAGCATCTTTTTAGGGTTCCGTACCCAAAGGGTAAAACAGGACCCTATTACTAAGCCTCCGCTGTCCTCTATCTGTCTGTCTGTCACCAGGCTGTATCTCATGAACCGTGATAGCTAGACAGTTGAAATTTTCACAGATGATGTATTTCTGTTGCCGCTATAACAACATATTTATTTTATTATACTAAAAACAAAATAAAATAAATATTTAAGGGGGGCTCCCATACAACAAACGTGATTTTTTTGCTGTTATTTGCTCGATATTGATAACGACTACAGGTAGACAGTTGAAATTTTCACAAATCGTGTATTTCTATTTCTGCTGTAACAACATATGCTAAAATCAGAATAAAATAAATATTTAAGGGGGCTCCCATACAAAAAACGTGATTTTTTCCTGTTTTTTTGGTACGGAGCCCTTCGTGCACGAGTCCGACTCGCACTTGGCCGGTTTTTTTACTCCCAGAGCAGCAGCATAAATAAAAACATTGGTGGATAAAGTAAAAATAAAAATCCCACCAAAAACATTTTCATATAAAATGTTGCCAAGACGCACGCTCGCACTGTCAAAAAGTTATCAGACCTCATGTAGAGCCAAGCTTCTAACTCTACACGCCCTAACTTCACAAACTTTACACCTTACATACAACCAACACCTATTACGTCCCAACATAGACGTAACTCGATAATTATGGTCGCATGGTGTATTGAGTTCATGTGGCCTTCTTCCGGTTTCATCATCAGACCCTGGACTTCGTCTCCCGTCAAAGTACTTGTCAAGACGATTCTAAGCAGCCCCAAACTGGGTGGGGTTGTATGGTTTCTTTCATTACAGAGTTCTTGTAGCTTTCTTCCGGCTCAATCATCAGATCAGCTTAATGATACCATATTATTGCATTGCCTTCCAGTTCTGTCTCCAGCTCATCGGGAAGCTAGTGTAAAATAGCGTAGACATACAACCAAGAAAGCAACCTAAAATAATCAGTCTCCAAATGTAAGCGCTATACAGTAACGTTTAGACGTAAGAGATAAAGCGTTGATTTTTTTTCCTTAGACAGGAGTAAGGGATGAAAATGAGAACACCACAATTTCGGGACACTCTTTTTGGATAGCTGCCGGCTGCGATCGCGAGGTTCTCACGACTACTGCAATTAAAATTGCGGGCGTGATCGCAATCGGCGCGCAACCATTTCTTTATTTGAATTTAAATGCAATTATACAAATCACAATATTACGCTATATATCAAAGTATTTATGTCATATGTGTATTATTTTAAGCTTATTTACTTATTTTAACATTAGGTTTAGGTATTTGTTTGTATTTTAATTTCTTATAAGTTATAGCTTAAGGCCGTACACAGTATGCGTGTGTGAGTGAATGTGTGTATGCGTCGCCTACATTATCTAACAATAATGGATATAATTTCCATCGAAGTGATTGAAGAGCCATGAAAAAAGAGCTGCATGTAAATTCAATTACATTTAAAACCTGTACTAAACTTTCCATATGAAAGTAAGTTAATTGGCACTTGGCTTTTCCTTTGCACTTTTTCTGCCCTGATTTCTACCTTATTCTAACGATATAAGGTTCCATTTTAAAACACGTTTGGACTCTGTAAGGGTTAAGCTTCATATTCCTGAAGGATGTCACCCCTACTCGTTAATACGTCCCGTGGCGTACCATAATGCGCGGTAAAGCAGTAACTCATTACTGCCATCGTGATTAAAATTTATGACGTCATCTAAAGTAGCGTACATTAACCTCTAAGGGAAATAGTTTGTGAAAAGAACAGAAACATGTATTTACATTGAAGATCATTCTTTATCTATAGGTTTAAAAGCTCGGTTTGTAAGGTTAAATTTACAACTGAAAAGTTTAAATTGTCCACGAATATTCTGACATGTATGATGTGTCAGATTTGATAAAATTGCATACAATTTGATACTTGAGTCAAATTTTGACTTAAAATTTATGTCATTACAAATACAAATAACAAATATTACGGCCGTCGCTTGCCTGAATATGAGATGCATTTGCGTTATCATAGAAAACAAAAATAAGTTCCTAGAACCTACAATTTTATTACACCTACCTATTTTATTTGAAATTCAGTAGACTAGAACCACCCAGGAAAATAGTCTTCGAAAATAGCATTTTCAAAACAGTTTTCAATAAAAAAGTTGCACATAGAAATAATGTGTTGAAATGTTACTGTATTTTTGTTGCCACTGTGCCTTGATAAATTCACTAGGCTTTGTCAGCATCACAGAGCGAAGTGGAAGACATAACACTTTTATTTGTCATGGACCCCGACGCTGGGTTTACTCAAGCTTGTGTTGTTTACATTATAGAGTCATTTTAATTATCACCTCTTGAAATAATAGTAGATTGTTATACAAGACGCTAAAATGACCCATTGCATACGAGGTAGTTTTATTCCCGAGCTTTAGCGAGGGAATAAATAGAAACCGAGTTACAATGGGTTTTAGCGTCGTGTGTTACACTCTACTTTTCACTACGATTGCGAAAAAATAAAATCCAATATTAAATACCTATAGTTTATACTTCCGTAAACGAATCCACTCGTTTTTCTGTCCTCCACTTCATAAACTTTTCATACAGTATTTAAATAAATGATTTGTGCTTGACGGCAAAAGATTAAAGTTATTTCTATCCTATTACTTACTTACAGTCACACAATTCAATCAGTTTGGAATTAGAGAAATTTTTTAAAGATTTCGCGCCAGTGCCTTTTTTAATTTCTACTGTAGCAGCTAAGAAACACAATGCACGCATTTTAAACTAAAAGTCACAGAGTATAAATAAGTCTATGATTTCACCGAAGAGATCGCTGCTTTTAGTTCCATTTTCAAAAATCGAGCGAGTTTTTATTCGTAATTATGAATAAAGACTTTTTCGTTTTAGGAGGTTCATTGATAATAGACAAACATTAAAAAAGAAAAAACTTTATCCCCTAGGGGTATTTATGATATTTTATCCTGACTCTTGTACCTTACAATGACGGACTTTTTGAGTAAGAGGAGTGAAAAATAAATTAGGAAGCTTTGTCTCTGCAGATATTTTGTTCCCAACTTTTTTTTGTTCATTAATAGTACATTACTGACGCGGTCAATAATGACTGCATTGCGGGCAGCGCGATGATGATGGCCGATAGCGTAGCTTAGCGCAGGTCCAGGCCGTCACAGCGCGGTCAGCATTGCAGCCCTTGATGGCCAAGCTGAACACTGGCCAGCTTGGCCAGCAAGGGCTGCAATGATGACCAAGCTTAAAGGCCGAGAGCGTAGTTAAGCTCAGCTTGAGGCCATCATAGCGTGGCCAGCAGTGCAGTAATTGTGGACCAAGTCTTGTATAGTGCTTTACTCAAAAATGTCAAAAATGTAAAAAACAATAAAAAATGTCAAAAATGTCAAAAAAATACAAAAATGTCAAAAATGACGAATATGTCAAAAATTTTCATTTTGGTAATTTTGGTCATTTATGACATTTTAGACATTTCTGTCATTTTTGTAATTTTTGACATTTTTGTCATTTTTAAAATTTTTTAAATTTTTGACTTTTTTGTCATTTTTGTCATTTTTGAGTAAAGCACTACAAGACTTGGTCCAAAATGAAAAAAATGATTAAAATTACAAAGATTTTCAAAGGAAATTGCTGGTGGCTAAAACTCGACAATAATGAAATCCCATACAACTTTGTTGCGTCACCATCGGAGGAGCGCGGCGAGTAAGGGCGAGGCCCATTAGTGCGTTGCGCTGCATTGCGTCGTCGCAGCGTCGTCGCTGCGTCGTTTTCCATAATATGTTTTATAACATGCCCTACTAGACCGTTGCACTTGTATTCTGTGCCGTTGCGTCGTCGCGCGCGACGTTTCAACGGATCGACGGCCAAGAGACGAAGCGGGAGGGAGGGTGATGCGCTGCGTCGTCGCAGATCCGCTGCGACGACGCAACAAAAGAACACGTTTGTATCTATCCATTGCGAAGTGCGAAGGGTGAACTGAGATGCAGCTGCGACCGCGTGCATACCCTCTTGCGTTGCGTTGTCGCAGCGTCAACGCAACTCAGGTGTGGCATACAATGCGTTGTTCCGTTGCGAAGACGTGACGCAACGCAGCGCAACGCACTAATGGGGCCTCGCTCACAACAACGGCACAGAATACAAGTGGGAAAACATTTTCCCAAAACTTTACAATTATTTCAGTTTCAAGCATGCTCAGTACTGATTGCGAGCATATAAGGGTTGTCACGCGTGTAGATAATTGGCATCAAGAGCACACGCGTGCTCGTCGCCGTGTCGCGACGCGCACGTTTCAGTTGTCACGTCTCGTATACTTCACGTGTTACTATTCAAGAATCCTTACGAATTGCGTGTCACAACAATATTGTTGTTTTCAACTGACGACAACGTAAGGGGGAAAGGTTTTACATTTGTCATGTTTATTTTTTCTGAACAGTTGTTTACTGAAAGTACATTATTTTTTCTCAAGGTAGATTGATTCAGCTTTTTTGTAAATTGGTCCATTAAAAAAAATACAAATATTAACCCACTCCCATCACATTATCTCAAAAAAAAAAAACTTTTAAATACTTCTAAATTTTGAATTAGATCATCATCCAAATACATAAAATACGAGGTACACCAGCAAAAGCTTTTTTTTAATACCTATCTTTAGCTTCACAAGAACTTATTCTTAACTCGTCCAGTAGCCATATTAACTTACTGTACTTTACTAAGTACTAACAAAGCCGGAGGGAAGTAAATTAATTACTTATTTTCTAATTAAAAATCCCTTAGCCCTTTTTTTCGATACAAAGGTAACTTTTGTATTTAACCCTCAAGGCGCTTCGGAAGAGTTTTCTAATTGAATTTGTAATGTTTCAAAAAGAAAAGATGAATCAGAAATATTAGGTTACTAATTAAATCTTATCAGCACGCGTAAAATAGGTATTAAAAAAAAATAAGAATATTACGTTAAAGTCAGCATAATAAGCTTATGACTTGGATAGCAAAACTGTGTTCAACAATTTATTATGTAAACTTCTGAACTTTCATAACCGAATAAATGACGCTTTAAAGCTCTCCCCATTTGACAGCAAATAGTTTTCGTTATTAAATAATAGGTACTCAAAGCTTACATTCAAGTCGCGTTGACCGCGTCGTTACGGGCGGGTTCCGAACAAGCCATTAACGTGCTAATACGCAGCGTACGTACGTACGTTATATGACGTAATTACGCTGCGTTTTACTGCGGCCGCGTTTACGAGCGACGTCGTTTCGCGGCAATGGCGTCGCTGGTGGCGGTGGTATTTGTGAAACTGACGCGTTTTCTTACATTTTCCAGTTATGAACTCGAATTTGTATGTGGTTTGAAATGAAAGTCAAAGTTTATTTGTAAACCAAGGCCAATGTTACGGTTATATTATAGATACGGGGATATATACCAAAATATATTTTGGAAAATTAAGTGAAAAAAATGTTAGCATGTGAGCACTTGCAAATTACATTACCTTATAACGCTTAAGAAGTTAAAGATTAGTTAAACTAGAAAGAACTGCCAACTGCCAGGATTTCCCAATAAAAATTTGAATTTGCTTTGCAGTAAATACTCGGAACACCCAAAATATGAACACAATTTTGCCTCATTTAATCAACTCCGGCGCCAATTATGTGCTACGCAAAAACTAAAGCCAAAAAGCCTTTTGCTTCCTCAGAAAAACGAATGTGTTACTCCTTTATCAGACCCTTCTCGTTAACCGTCTTCGCACGTTCTCTATTGCTGGTGAAATAGCTTGCAGAGTTTAAGGGTACGCGCTAAACCGGCGATGGATGGGCGTTAACGTCAACTGTCGTCTAGTGCGGGGTAATGAGCGCTCTGCAGACGGACATATGTCACGTTTCCCACTGGTCGTTAAGTGGGCACTAAGTTTTTGTGATCATGGCTGAGAGTGTGCTGGGCATACGCAAGCGACGTAGGGTTAAAAACCATTAAGGACATTTTCACAATATAACAAGGATACTTTTTGCAAGGGATAAAAAATTTAACTAGCTGCAAAAGTTTGTTTTATTATAATTATGAAGTGAGTTCTAAAATCTGCAAGAATTTGGCGAGGTTGGAACGGCGTTACTGAAAGTTAGTATTTATGTTAGAGTAATGGTGGGCCAAAAATATTTTTGATATTCCCAAATGTTTGACCACTTTCTGATTAATTTTCTTTGTCACATTATTACGAACGCCATTTGTACACGAGTAATGAAATAATAACTGGTTACGAGTCAGTGGAAACCGTAACGAGCTTTGTTTTTAAATGTAAATGAAAATTTTTATGTACATTTTTAATTATCCACCGAGTAATTACATCAACTTATAAATTCTGTTATGAATTTTAAAATACATAGTAGGTGTTTATTATCTTGACGTTAATTCATATTAATATTTTAGTGTTTCATGTGTATGTGCTTTAATTTGACGCCTACAAACTTTAAACCAATTCCATTTATTTGATTGTAGCTGAATCTGTATTTCACCACAGGGAATAAAAATTTACAAACTTTAAAAGTTGATTACGAATTCTTTAAAACTTTAATAGGCTGTCCAATAATATTCTTTTAATTTACATCGCAATATGTTGAAATAATTTTTGATTTAAAAAAAAAACTAATTTTTGATAAAATCAAACTGTAAAAAATGAAACTCTTTATTTTGCAAAAGGCTGTAAAAAGATTCACACTGTGTAACGCTGAAATCAGTAGAAATCACTGACCTGTAAAAACATTTTTTCAGGTCAGTGGTGAAAATGTTTAATTCAGGGGGAAATAGCGATATACCCGTAATTATTATCTAATAAAAAAACACGACAATTTCAATATTCCTAAAACATTATGAAACTAGAGTTCGTCAAAACTTTTGTATAAATTCAAAGCAATTAAAAACTTCAGCATGGTATATTACAAGCAAATTGTTCTAATGAAATATTACGTATCAATAATTCACCAAGTTTGGACTTGTTTATCAAACAAGAAGTTTCTAAAGTGAGGGGCAGTTGTAAAAAGTGAGGGGCATGAAAAAAATAAAAACAGAAAATATACACGGTCTTCTTATTTTTACTTTTTTTAATAGGTAGAACCGTAGACAAATAATTTTATTTTTTAAATTATTTTTTTTACTTATTTTCAGGCTTTAAAAATAATGTATCGGACCTACCTGTAAAATATCTAATATTATGGTTTTTTCTCCGAGTATCCACCGGTCCACCGGCAGTCGGTATGGGGTCATCCATTAATCATGCTGGAAAGCGGGGAGTGGGTTCGGAAAAATCACGAAATACTTCTTCTACTTCATACAAAAAGCTGCTGATAGTAGGCGGTCATAATCACAAATTCGAAATAATGACAAGTAAAGCCTCAGCTTCAGGCCAAAAAAGCGGTAGAATAAAATCTTGAAAAAAATAATTATACTTTTCGTATTCCTAGTGATAGATCTGAAAGACGTTGCTTATTGATCTTAAAGGCAGTAAGTACTTACGTGATGGCAGGTGGGGGGTCGGCGTGCACCAAGCACGGTAGTACCACGTCGCCTCCTCGGCGCACGCTCGCCTCCCACTGACTGTGGGAGATCGCTCGGGGTGCTGACGCCACATTCATTGCTGGTAACAAAACATGTTTTTCAATCTCTTTTAACACTTATTGATAAGTGCAATGGAGAGAACCATCCTCGGCGTTTCCCTGCGTGATCGAATCAGTAATGAGGAGATCCGGATAGGAGAACTAAGTAACCGACATCGCCCTACTCCTGATGGCTGTGTGTGCCTCCTTAGTAGCCTCATACGGTTCCCTATGATTTTGCATAAAAAAAATTGTCCTAATATGACATAGCATAATATGATTTCGCCGAATATTATTTACGCATAATATTACTTAGTCATAACAGCTTAGGCATAATTTTTTTAAGCATAACTACTTTAAGCATAATCATATTTAAGCATAATATTCTTTAGCATAAATTTAAACACGCATAATGTTATTAACGCATATTATTAATAGACCTAACACTTATACGCAGAATAATTAACTCCTAAAACTTTATACATTATATAACATCTTATAATTATAATATTGCTCTGATGAAATTTGTAGGCGTTTTACATTGTAGGTAGAACGTAGCAATTTTTTATTTTTCAAAGACGACGGTGGACGTATCGTTAACTATTCTGGGTCTAACTATATTATTGCAAAGTTGTAATTTAATCATTTTATATTAAAAGTAAAGTGAATTATAGTTACCAATGCACACTTTTATTAGTAGAAGAGGAGGAACTAAATTAAATGTTAATGGTTTCATATATGAGAAAAATCGTGAAGTAAACAACAAATATTATTGGGTGTGTGAATTGAAAAGAAATAACAATTATAAATGTAACTGTCGACTTATTACGAAACTGAACAACGACCGACATGAAATTTTATCAAAAAGATTACAGAGTCACAACCATGAATCAAATGCTCTCAGAGAAAAGGTAAATTTTGTGTTTACATTTTATGAAATAATAAAATTATCGTGTGTATTAAAATCATGTTGGCGGCTTACGGGTGGCCCAAGGGCCACCCACGCCGCACCTTAACCTATTATTACTCTATATTACCCAAGTAAGATTGGTTATAATTAGTACTTTATTTTTGTTTCAGGTTCAAAATACCATGAGTAAAATAAAAGAAGATGCAAAATCAAATCCTAATAAAAAAATAATAAAAATCAAAAGATAATAATAATAAATAAATGTATTGGCGGCATATAATAATTTATAAATTTCATAATATTAATTAATAAATTTCATTAACCTTATATTTTTGTATAATACCTATGTTTTTTGCATGAAAATAAATGAAGTAAATTTATTCTTATTGTTTTTTTTAGTTTTATGACTAAATAATATTAGGCGAATAGACAATATGCCAAATAACATTATGCGAAAACAAATTAGTCTAAATGATAATTATGCTAATATAAATAGTATGCCTAAAAACAATTATGCCAAAGTATTATTATGACAAAAAAAAATATGCCGAACCTGTTATGCCAAATCAAATTAGGTATAAAAACATTATGCGAAAACAAGGGATCCCGCCTCATACGACACCCACGGGATGAGAGGGGGTAGTGCTATTTTAAGCCGGCACTTACACGCGGGCGCACTTTACAACGTTATAAAGCTGTCTTTTCGGCCAGAACAGAATTGTTAGTCAGGGGGGATTTGGATCTTTATTTACTGCTAAGCACTGACCCGTGACGTCAATGGCGGTGGGAGTGCTCCTCCTCCGCTCGCCCGTGAGCGGGTCCAGCACCGAGCACGAGTACTGCGCGCGTGAGTCCTCCGCCGTCACCGAGCGGACCATCAGCCGCCAGCCTTCGTCCACCAGGACTGTGTTGCCGGCTGGGAAACAAAAAAATATTATTAGAATTCTTTTGGCAGTATATTGACAACGCTTAGATCACCAGCATCAAAAGTTACCATAGAGACTAATAAATTACGCTTGTGAATTTTGATTAAAATAGTCAATGTTCGTTCATTTTAACTGGCAAATCTGCTAAGTGCCAGCAGTTAGTGATAAAAGAACAGCATTTGGTATTTTACTGTTAGGAATTGCCAAACTCTATGTACTACGGTACTAAAAAGGCTGAAGGCTGCACGCGACGCCAGCCAGGGCGTCACAGTACCTTAAATTGATTGATTTGAATGAGCCACTTGCCTATCACATCACATTACTACTCTATCTTTGTCTTACCCAGTCGGTCGGCGGCCGGCAGCACAGCATCGTCCCGGTACCAGGCGGCCACAGAGGCGTGCTCGCGCAGGCTGGCTGGCGCGACGCACGTCAGCAGCGCCGGCCCGCCCGCCTCGGCTGGTGTTGACGTCACACGCACTTGCCAGTCTTGCCAAACAACTGAGGGCAAAATAATTTTATAATAAGACCAAAATAGGGAAACCACTTTGTAATATCTTGACAGTGAGTTTTTTATTTGTGGAGCTCAATCTTCTCTTTAGCATTCTTAACCTAGGTTCAGGACAATGTTCTGTGGTTCAGGTTGAGATGAAGTCGAGAATGGAGTGAGCAGTTGTTTTATAATTCGATGATGTGATGTGACACGTGCTGTAAAACAATATAATAATCAAACATTCCAAATACTTCAATAGTTGTAGTCTCCAATTATTCTCAAGTCCATTACTAATGCTAATATTTTATGTAAATTGTGGCCAAATACCTCAATTCTAGACATATCTAACTAGATTGGTAGTATTCGAACATCAGTAACTTCCGTTGGCAACGGTCAGAGCAATTTATGCACTCGTCATTCCCAGGGGTCGGTTGCTTGGGAAATCGGAACTTTAGGCAGGTGCAGCGGAGCGCGAAGGGTTTTGATTTGATTGACGGTTCAGTTTGCTCTGCACCCAGCTACCAATAGACGAAGCTACGCAGCGACGGAAATAGTACTGCCCATAATTCCAAACATTCATGCGCTGAAATCGAGTTTCTTTCCTTGCAGATAAAAAAGGTGGAGCCAGTGGTTTGTTCAGCCCATGTGCTTTGATAAAATGTTAAATATGAGCTACAGGTAGAATAACTTCTTATGGGGTATTGTTACGAGTATATGGAGCGAATTGGCTTTGAGTAAAGTCGCCTGCCAAGTTGCCTTTCATGTTGCTCCCTGTAAATACTCCATGAAAAGGAACAAAAAATTTGGAAACATACCTAACTAAATAGATCTTTCCGTCAATTTTTATGTAGAAATCATAAAAGAAAGAATAAAATTTGGTTTTTGGTTTTAGTTAATTATTATGCATCCACTCGAAAACGATGGATCATTTTTCATATTTAGAAGTATTACATTGTATTGTTTAACTAGTAGCAAAAGCATGAGTATGGTCCTATCCTATTTAATTTACAAGGTAAATTGGTGTCTTTCTCTACTGTGGTCGAATTTGCATCTCAAAATGGAGATTGTAAGGGTAGGAAGCAAACCGTTTTGTTCTGTGTCCATATATTTATTGTGTGCACCGGGCTTGGGAAATGTCATTGTTGCACGTGATATATGGCGCTTCGGTTACATGTAAATATGAAACGATCTCCAGTACGGGGTCATAAATGCTGTTCAACATTGTCAGTTAATATACGTATAATATTGCGAATAATTTATGAAGCTATGGTTAGAATTTATAATTAGGAGTTAGGTAAACTCAACTTGATATTAAATTTTGCGTTCGAAGAATTAATTCCATAGTTCAATTGTTCAAAGATTTTCTTGTGTCAAAGGTCAAACCTATATTAGTTCAAAGATAAAAATAGGATAGTTTACATAAAGAAACTGCATTTGATGTTAGTAATGGTACACGTGGTATCCGCAAAAGCTTGTTTTGATTAAAATTTTGACTTATCAAACTTTATTAAAGTCGTAAATGTAGAAGCCCTCAAATATAGAGTTGAGGAATATCCATTCAACCATGTGTTGCAATATTCTTGATAATACTAAACCGCCTCAGGCAAAGCCACATCTTCCTTTACGACATTGCCTCGAAACGGTATGAAACGATATCGGTGCCCGAGGCGCCTCGTCTTGTGAAGAGCACGATACGATCCAGAATGTCAACCTATTTGTGCTAACTGGGCCGATTTTTTAACTTCCGAGTAAGGGCTTACTCAAACCTGAGCGGTATCTGCTACCGCCGTGGGTAGCTGTAATACCCGAGCGATATTCCGCGCGGTAATTTGTACTCTAAAAAGAACCTTTAAACCAGGCATACCTCACTATGAGATGAACCATGTTCTTCATTGCCAACACTAAGTAAAACATGAATGGGGATAATGTTAATGTAAACGCTGCTACCAATACCACAGAATATATACTCTAACTCAATACAGCAAAAGCAGAGCACAAATTAAACAACCTCCAGCAGTAATTCGAGCAGAAAACCAACGTTTGCCTTTTGCACTGCAAATAGCATTCTATTGGATGACGCTTTGCAGAATACTCTCAATAAGGAAATTGCAATTTATTGCTGGTTGAAAATTGGCGTTCAAATTCTGTTCCTGCAATATTCCAAGTTTGACTAACCTGTTTATGCGTTTGAAATAGATTTGAAGCGTTTTCATTATTACAATAATGATTAGTATTTGTACAACATAAGTCCGTGTTGCATTTTTCTTAGACAAACTTACAGGGATTTGAGCAAGTATTTGATGTTTTTTAAAGGTAGGTAAGTGGTATTGAAAACAGGTAAATAAGTACCTAGTTGTTTTGATTTCAGAGGAACTTGTCACCTGAATTCCGTCCCCTACTGCAAAATACCAACAATAAGTACCAAAATGTCACCAGAGGCCAAATCGTCTCGTTATTGGCCTCAAGTAGCCCCTCTCCAACCCCCCAGGGCTATTCATAAACGTCCATTATCGAAGTTAAATTTAACGGTACTCTGCGGGATTCCACTCCATTTTGGAACGTGCGCCCTTAATTACACGGATCCTTTTGCTTTGCTAACAAGAATATTAAATGCCTTTTATTTGTAGACACGATTTTGTGATGATTAAATGATTATTTTGATAATGCAATTGTCTGTGACTTTGCGTGGTGTATTTACAACCAAGACTTTCCTTAGTAGGTAGTCAGTTAAAGTAAACACAATAAAATTCAAAGTAATAAGGGGTACGTATCAAAATGTCTAAGGTTAGAATGTCTTAACTTAAAATGTCAAAGTTCAAAATGTCAAAAATTTTAATGTTTAACGATTAAAATGTCAAAAGTTCAAAATGTCAAAAACGAAAAAGTCAAACGGTCAGATAGTCCTAAATAAAAATGTCTAAGTTCAAATGATCAAAACTTAAAATATCTAATAGTCCAAATACGTATAATGATATATAGAATTTACTTATTTTCTTTCATTTAGGTACCTTATAATTAGGTTAAATAATAGCGTGTTAACCTCTGTGCCTCCGCTGCACATCACCATAGCCGCGCCACTCCCTGATTCAGTAGCCAGTCACTGATTCAGTAGCGGGCGAAGAAAATCCACCAATTGAGTTTGAAATAGATTTTTTTCTGGCGCTCCGCCGGCCGCTGCCGCGGCACGCTCGCTTCGCTCGCTCGGCTCGCGCGCTAAGTTCATGTCAACCTAACATGCTCGTCGCTACGCTCCTCGCACCTATCTCGTGACCTACGGTCTACGGTTTCTAAGTCCCAGTAGACTAGTTTAGACTCATTTCCGGCAGCTAAATTTGCTATAAAGCATTTCAGGCGAAACTCAAAGACACCTCCACAGACTCAATTAACCTCAAAGAAGGCGATTCGTTTTAAGATCCAACCCAATTCAAATAAATCATTGTGAACTTAGACTTAATGACCATTGATATTTTAACACGTCAAGTATTTGATACGTTTGATACTTTGAATTTTGTTATTTTGAAGTTAGACATAATGATTTTTGACATTTTAAACCATTTGAATTTTAATTTTTGACATTTTGAACTTTGCCATTTTAAGTATAGACATTTTAATTTTAGACATTCTGATACGTACCCGTAATAAGTAATTATAAGTAATTATAATTATAAGTAAATTTTATTATTTATAGTATTGGATTCATAAGTATAGTATATTTTAGAAAGTTCCCACTAGTAAACGTTTCGAAGTCTAAAACTGGATTAAATGTAACAGGTTCAGCCATTATGCACAACGAGATAGTGCTTGGCCTTCACCTCACCTGATGTTAAGAGACGATAAGGCCGAAGGTGGAAGCGCACTACACTCGGAATCCTCACCACTGAGGAACTGGCTATCTTACCTCTAACTGCCGAAATACATCAATTTTTAAATTAATCTTAAAATGGTGGTAGCTAGCCAGGCGGACTTTAAATAAGCCCTATATACCACCAACCAAAACAAGTGTAACTCCCTCCTGGGAATCTAACCCGGGACCTCCGCTTCTTACACGGGTGGGCGGACCACTAGACCACAAAGGTGGTTAGAATATTATTATGGCCAAAAAATATCAGTACTACAGTAACCTATTCTGCATTTCGAGCAGAAAAACCGTGTGTAGGTATACTAGCTGAAATGAGAATGACTCTTGTATGAAATTAATTTCAACTGTAGTTTTGAATAAATGAAGTACCTAAGCCCGCGTTCAGAACCTCAAGCCGTGCCCTCTTCTTCATTAAATTCAATCAAAATTCCTACTTCACCTGAAAACGCTTTTGAATATTTGAAACGGTTGGAGGAGGCTTTTGATGGGATAAGTCCAGCATTGTGGCCTTAATGGGTTCTGATGGACAGAAATGTCGACAACTTGGTTTAGGATGAGGCATTAATAATTTACTTTAAGTAAATGTGGGCGAGTGTAGACTTCGAGATGTGTCAGAGAGTAAGAGTCCCCGCAAACTACAGACCAAACTGTCGGACGATAGTTGGAATCAGTATGAAGAAAATATGCAAGTGCGTACACTAAAACCTACGGTGGGGGTGGAGTACAGATTCCTTTTTTTTATTCTAAAAGTCCCACCCGACTTCAATAGACGTGTTTTTATTATTACGAATATTATTTCTTGCTTTTTAGAGGTAGGTTTTTTGAAGTCGGTTTTTGGTTTTTTTAAACAATTTTTTATTTTTTTATTTTTAGTGTAGGTACCTTATAGGTAAATTATTTAGGTTGTAAAATCGGCTCAGCCAAACGTGAGATAATCGCGAAGAAACATACATACATACGGGTCAAACTGAGAACCTACTTTTTTAAGTCGGTTAAAGAACTACACAGATATCCCTCTTCCATCAAAAACATAAGTATCTTATTCAGTTCATAAAACAAAAAAGTAATACGACCATTATCATCGAGGTAATTCACACAAAATCATACTATTTTCGTGCTTTTTTCAAGATTACTTGAAAAGTACTGAACCGATTTCCAAATTTAAAAAAAATGGGACCAACAGAGTTTACCTAATGAACGTTTGAATTATTTCAATCGGTGCAGCCGTTTTTGAGTAATCGGTGGACAAAAAAATCAAATATACAGACGAACAGAGAACCTCCTCCTTTTCTTTGGAAGTCGGTTATAAAACGATTTGGTATCGGCCGATTCTTCATACAAAACCTATCGGGCCAACTATCGGCCGATAGAAAGTCTGTAGTCTGCGGGCATGCTTACACGTGCTGTCTATATGAATACCTATAACACTTTGATATTATTATTTTATTTATTTTATTTTATTTTTATTTTTATTTCTAGGAAGGCCAACAGCACCAAACAATAATAGGTAATGGGAATTGTATTAGATAGCCAATTAGAGGCCCTCACAAATAGTAATTAAAAAATATTAAATTAACACTTACGAACTAAAATTACACACGTTAAGAGCACTACTATCGCTTATACATCGCTAATATCGCTATTAATGGGAAAATATCTTATTGTAGAATTAACAAAAATTGAAAAAATGCCTAGCGATCGTATTTCTCGCACTGGTCGTACTTGTGTTGAAAAGGTCAAAATCAAAAGTTCTACACAGTTCATTGAATTTATCGCTAGCACGCCACATAAACTCATTCTGCCTGTAATTAGTATTGACAAGGGGCAAGAACAAAAGGGAGTTATTTCTGAGGGATTATACTGTTAATAGTTCAGATGATTGCAGCTTACACATTTCAGTGTTTTCGGAATACAAAAATGAATCTTTCAAGGAGTATCTACGTAAAAATAAATTACAAAAAATACTGTTAGGCAAGTATGAAATAATATAAGTATTATATTAATATCATAATTAATAACACATGGAAATAATGTCACTGAGCATCTCTAATACCAACATTAACTACGGCGACCATCAAACGCGAATTGGATTAGACTAACAAACAATTTATTCAGCAAAAGAATAACTTATAATGTGTCCTGCATTTTATAAAAGCGGATGTATTACTGCTTTCCGAAACTGGTCCTTATCCGCTTAATTATAAGGGAGGTTTGTCCATTTAGAGATTACTTTGAGCTTAAAAGGAATATTAAAGCGTAGCTTTTAGGTGGTCGCCCGTGATTACGGGGCGTTTTTGCGAAATTCGACCGTATCACTTGCATTAAAATTTTCATTTGCGTGAAAGCATTGGGGCGTGTATTTAAGTGATGATGCAGGTTCTATGATGACCAAATCATACTGCAGCATTTGTGATGTTTAAATATTTCACAAAAAGAATTTTGTTTCGCTATTTCAAACTGTAGCAATTACATAAGCAAGGGTAGAAAACTTTTACACATTTTTCGATTAGCAACCGCACAATATAGGTAGATCGAGTCAATGTTGCATTCGCAAATTCGCATGATTTGTTTTACGATGGTCGCAACGAGTTGTAGATGAAGGTTATCAATAAGATTTTATTAAAAAAGAGCTTTTCTTTTTTTAATTGCTTTCCAATCAGCAAGAAAACATCAATTAAAAGAAAAGCAGAGGGGCCAACACACTGGCTGGCCGTTATTTTGGCGAATCTTACAATTGCTCCCGAATTGCACTCTCTGAATCCAAATGGAGTTGTCACGGTGATAAACTGGCGGACAAATGGCGGCGTTCCGCGATACCGCCTGATTTATAAACACCCAGACTCGAAATCTTGTGGACTCAGTTTATGGGGTTATTGCTTTGTCGTTGCGCCTTGTTCGAGTTTGTTCTTGATAATGTCAACTTTAAGGAGTAAACAAAAGACAAGATCAAGCTTCATGTTCACCTCAATATGCTTAGCAGGTGTTACTATAATTTATTGCCTGCAAAGTAGTATAATTAATTTTACGTTCGATTTCTAATAAGAATATACGATTATTTTTATTAGATGGAAAATAATTTATCTTAAGTCATAATCTTATTCTTGTATTATGTTTAATAGTCCGTGAGCCCGCGACAGTATTGCCTACGTCATATGACATCACGATGAAATGCATGGAACACGGTCGGAAAAGTTGTGCTGAGCGAGGATCAGAAGATTATCGCAAATAAAATTGGCCGGAAGTTTGTAAAAATCTTCCACTTCCGGTCAAAATTTTAAGATTATATTTACGTCATGTAATATCAGTAAGAGACCCGTGTCATCATTTAGTTTTCAATCGTAGAGAGAGTAAATATAAGTCTGTCAGTTCTGAAATGACTAAAAAACAAAAATTTTAAGTTTAAGGTATTCCGGCCATTTCAGAACTGACAGACTTATGTTTACTCTCTCTACCATTGAAAACTAAATGATGACACGGGTCTCTTACTGATGCCACATGACGTAAATATAATCTTAAAATTTTGACCGGACGTGGAAGATTTGCTCAAGCTTTCGGCCAATTTTATTTGCGATAATCTTCTGATCCTCGCTCAGCACAACTTTTCCGACCGTGTGCCATGCATTTCATCGTGATGTCATATGACGTAGGCAATACTGTCGCGGGTTCACGGACTATAAAGTACCCAACCCAATCGTTTATTTGTTTAGATCATTAAAAAAAATTGTTAATCATGCATGAGGTACAAAAACAACATCTAGGGTCCACGTAGGTACACCATAATAAAACGAATGAGTCAAGCTCATAGTAAAAAGCCTGCAATTCTGAAATTTAGTTTGATGAAATTTCAAATTCAACGGAAATTTACTTCCGTACAATAAGGGAAATGATAATGTCACTCGAGGGTAGTTGTAAATTGCATCTAATTTAAGTATTGGCTCGGCGGGACGGCGAGCTTAATGCAGTCGTCCCCCAGAGTTATCGGCGGGACAGGACAGCCACGCCTCCTGGCTGCTACTACAGTTGATTTAATGCCGTCTCTGGTTGCCTAAAAGGTTGCAGAGTTAGGGAAACTTCGAAAGAAATGCTTTTGTTTAATCAAAGGTTATTGGGCAAGTAAGCTGAAAAGAATTGGTGTGAAAATCGGCGAGTTTTCGTAAATAGTCCAAGACGTCCAAGTACAGGATCTACTCTAATCAAATGAATTAAGGTAGTAGATTGCTGTTGAATACAAAATTGTAATTGGTGATACACACGGAGACACTTTTATATTAAAGCGTCACTACTTCTTTATTATCTCGGACATAATGCTAGTAAAACAGACTTCATAATTAGTCTCCATCCACGAATAGACAGCGAAACACCGACTGAATTAAAATAAATGGCCTCATTGTTGGATTCCAGCGCTCCAATTCACTATTGCCAACAAACTGCAGGTAATTGAATGGTCTGACTTCATCGAACAAACGACCGCCTCTGCCGCGGTCACACCGGTATTATCCAATCGCAGCTGATAGGCCAATGTTGCATGCATCAATTATAACATCTATTGCTCTTTAATGTAAATTTAAAAGTAAGGTAATGCCTCAAACTCGATAAAGTTATCTCGACAAGCTAAGTATCACGAAATTACCCATTTTTACACGACTGCCAAAGCAAAAAGAGTGTTATGTGTTCAGGGTTCATGTATGTTTGTGGGTATGTGAGTTTCTTTATTCCACCATAACTTCTAAATGTCTGAACTGATTTGAATAAATAGGGTATTGTTAGAATCCTTACAGCATCCCGAGTGACACTGGCTATATTTTTTTTTTGAAAAAATCAATGGCGACTTTACGACGCCATTTTCAAATGTGAAAAGATTTTTTTTTTCTTCTATTATTACAATATGGGCATCAAATGAAAGGCCTTGATGAGCACATTCCAAAACTATATAATATGACACTAAAATGTGTAAAATAAATATAAATAAATTAAAAAAATATTAAAAACACGACTGCCCTGCCAAAAACGAACTTAAAAGTTAAACAACAAGTGTCATTGCAGTCGGGGGACCTCAAGAAGAGGTCCTCAAGAAGAGGTCCCCCGACTGCAATGACACTTGTTGTTTAACTTTTAAGTTCGTTTTTGGCAGGGCAGTCGTGTTTTAATATTTTTTTTTCAGGTTGTTATTGGAATCTATTGCGTGAGTTGTTACGTATTATTGAAACGATTGGCTATTTGCCTCACGATATTAGAAAGATGGAAATGTTGCGGGATGTAACGATGTACGAATGCCTGGGTCGTAAGATAAACCATTATATTCAAAATTGTAAGAAAATACATTATATTACCGAACACACTGTAGAGCAGTGGCGAAGGGTCCATACAAGCCGATTCCCATCGGCTTACCTTTGGAAATCCCAGCCCACTAATCCACTATGCAGAACATAACAATTTTCATCATTTTTGTAGAGCGGCTTACCTTCGCCATAATTTCACCCCTCGCCACTGCTGTAGAGATAAGGAAATGTACATACTCAAATAGTTCAAAGTTTAACCCTGACCCAGATACATTATCAACAAACGCTTGTAAAATCTTTGATTTAACCCTGTATGTAGAATAAAGTAAACAAAACATTTTAATACACAGCCAGCATCAATTTATTCATTTCAGAATTTTTGATGATAAAGTTTTCCGTAAGTATCTACATCATGATGTAGATGGGCCCATCACAGGGAGGCCCATCAGGGTGCAGACGCATGGGACTGCCTGCTACTTACGAAGTTATTGTAACAGAATCATATTACTGCTTTATTATAATAACTCGTTTGGTAAATTAAATAATAATGTGCTCATTATGGAAAATAATTAAAGTTATCTATACCAGATAGAAAAACAAATAGTTATGGAAATAGTTATACATATCTCAAATAGGAATTAGGCAGAGTTTTCGATGAAAGCTCCCAGTTAAGGCAGCTTGACTTTTTCGGACCTTGACAAATTATATTCATTAACCTTCTTTATTAATCACTCTATCTATTGGAAAAAACCGCATGAAGATCTGTGTTGTAGTTTTCAAGTTTATCGCGAACAGACAGACAGACAGACGCGGTGGAGAACTTTGTTTTATAATATGTAGAGATAAATAGCTGCAAGCTTTAATAAACCGCCTAGAGCGGATTCACCTGTAGCCCGAATGTTCAGCCTGAGATGAGAGAGGGTAAATCAATTTGTTTCCCGCCCTCGTAGCAACGTGCGCCACAACTGGCCGATCGCTAACCAATTTATGAGGCTTAACATAACTGATATGTTTATTTCGGTGGGTTTCTTCTTATGAGAGCGTTTGTTTTTCTATTAAGGCTTTCCGGGAATATTTTATGTTGGTATCAGTTCATTCATTTTGATGATAATATATTTTTATTTGATGAATAACATAAGACATTTTGTAAAATGCCTTTTTTCTCCCTTTTTGAAGTATATACAGGAGAGTAAACGATTTCATAAAGACAGTTAGGTAAATATTTAGGTACATACAGCGAAACATACTTTCAGTCAGTCTAATTGTCTTATCTTTAATTAAATAAGTAATTATTTGGATGTTTTGAGAATCAAGGGCGAGCCAAAAGGGATATGTCAATGATTTAGTCAACATTAAAATAGTTAAAACATAAGTTTTAAATAAGTCTTTTATAAAAAAGAGGCATACATTTCCCACAAAGCAAAACAGTAGAAGTTATAAATAAGAAGATTGGTGATAGGTTGTTGATAAGCCATTTTTCAAACACGACCAACTATTTAACTGAAACATAATAGCAGAACAAACAATTTTCTATTCAATTAACGAAAAAAGTAGAATAAAAGAACCGCAACTACTAATTTAGCTAATTAGAGGAAAGTCTACTGAATTTCCAGCTTTTCACCGACTTCGCTGAAAGAAACAATATTCCTGGGGGCATTTGCGGTTACTTCAATTAATTTGTTACGAACTATAGATTGAAATTTCCGTAAAATACTGAGTGAAAAAGCTGCCCCTGAAATTGGAAGGAATTTTATACCCATTATGAAATTTGATTCGTTCTGAGTTATAAAAAAATATGAAAATTAATTACGAACTTATACGCCCGCCTGATTTATAAATTTTTAACATTTCCCTGAAGTCTTGGCACATATTTTGGCTCCACCTTATACACAGTTAATTTTTAAGTAAGTATATCTAAAAATAAAGCTGGGATTTAAGACCACGTTACTGAATGTGTATTTGAAAATATCGCAAAAAATAGCAAGCAAGAGACGCGTAGATGCATTCATTCTTTCCATAATTCATCGTGTAAGTCTGAGAATGAGATAACTTCAGAATTCAGTAAAATTTTGGGACAGAAACATACCTCAACATCAGAAATATTGAAACTTTTGACTACACTACACATAGGTACGTGATTAGTAAATGTAAGAGATACCGCTAGTAATATAATAATTAATAACCCTCTTATATGCATTAAGTATGTGGATTTATCACTAGGGATATAGAATATAATAAGGGAAATAGTCTACGTAGAATAAAGTTTTTGATTTACTTTAATCCTTGCTAATATTTTAAATGCGAAAGTCCGTTTGTTTGTTTGTTTATTTGTTTGTTTGTTTGTTACGCCTTCACGTCTTAACTACTGAACCGATCATTATGAAATTTTGCATACACGTTCTCAGGGGTACAGAGCAGGACGTAGGGTACTTTTCATCCAGAAAAAAGTACTGTTCGGGACGAAGGGGGAAGTTCGGGAAGACGCGGACGAAGTCGCGAGCGGTCGCAAGTTATTTCATAAATTTAATGTAGTATAAGCGACGATTGTGTAATTATGAAATAAATCTGTTTTAGTATTATATATGATAAACCATTAAATTTTAATAACAATAAAGCCCTTATTTATTGCTGATGAATAAGTCAACCCATTATGTTGAATTTCGAGTACTATGTTTGGTATAATAAATAACATATCCACTTCGAATTAATGAATATTGTGAACGAAATATTGCTAATTAAAATCCTGTTTGCTTAGCGGCACGGCATTTAATTATTCTGTCGAATAATAATTTGGGACTGGTATCAAAGGAACAAACGATTATGAAGTACCTACGTACATAAAATGAAAAATAACTCATTACTTTGGATAGCGACTGTTAGTACAGCTGGTGCAAAATAACTTGACCCATGTTTTAGTACCACGTGACTTGGGGAGGCGAAGGCAAAGTGAATTACAGATGGCGCTTAGTCTTTGGAACAATTGTCAGTTTGAGCTTATATTGTCTTGCTTGTGTATTACGTGATTTTACTTTCTTAGATTGTATTTTTTTCGGTTTTGCGGACAAACAATGTTTTCTATGCTAACTTTAGCTCATATAAAAGAAGAATTACGGAAAAGAAAAGCCAAAACAACAGGCAAGAAAGTTTATAGCAACTTACAAAAAATTGCTAACAAGCATTACATTTCTTTAAATTTCGTGTAAGATTTACAAGTAATCTTTTTATTTCAGATTAGAAGCATATGATTTAAATTTTAACAAAGCAACTGAGTGTGAATTTCCGTGTTTATAGTTGCCTGATGATGCCTTCTGTGCAATAGTAATTTCAGGTTTCTGTACTGGAATTTCTGTACCATCCAAAATTACACGAACCGTTTTATCATATTTATTTTATTATTCTAAGTTTCTTGAATGACTCTGGCATATAAAATTCTATTAATTCTCTGTTTGGCCCCAATATTGGGCTTATTCTATATTTGATATACCTATCAAATTCATCCAAGTTATAAATATGTTAGAAACTGCTGAGGTTGAAATATTAAAGAACAAAGCTGTTATAATTCAAATGTTGTTTTATTTTGGCGAAGCTTCATCAAATTCATGAAACATTCCTTTTGATTTATAATGTTTCTCAGGCTCAGCAAAAATCGAGGAAAAAGCATATTTTTTTTTGATATTTTTTTGCCCACTATTTTTTTTGTTACTGGGAAATCGATGAACTCCAATATTTTACAAGTTACATGCATAACAATGCGACATTTTCTCAGTATAAAATTAAAAAGTGCAATACTCCAAGAGATTCCCATATGTTTTGACAGTTTCTTTGAGGCGGCTCGGTACCAACGACAAGACGCCACCTATCAGGATAAAATTGCGCTTTTCCTCCCCAAAAAAAAATGTTTAGTACGCTGCAAGAAGCTTATACCTCCCTCCAATGGAGATTGCACCGCCATATGTCATAGTGAAGATTGAAAAAAGCTCCTTTAGTGACGTGACGGCTTATTGCAACCTCTTTCTTTAGTGTTACAATACGTGTTCGTTGTTCGTCGTTCGTTCGTTCGTGAGAAACGAAAACGTATTGTAAAACGAAAAGAAAGAGAAAGCAATACGCCCTGACGTCACTAAAGAGTCTTTTCAATCTTCAGTATGATACTAGGCGTGCAAACTCCATTGTGGTTTTAAGCTTCTTGGTACGCTGGTACGCACGAAACGAAAATTTTCTAAGTCTATGGTACGCAAGCCTATTGTCTATGGTTTGGTTCACGAGCTATAACTCGTTTATTTCTTTTTAATGTTTTATGTTTCTCAATACAAACAAGAGCTATTGTGAGTGGACAAATTGTTTTTAAAACTTTTATATGGTTATTGAAATAAAATTAATTAATTCTTTATTGCTGTAAATGTGGTCAGTACAAGATTGAAGTCATCAGCATAGACTTAGAAAATTTTTCGCTACGCTCAAGTAGACGGACAAAGGTGCGAGTGAGAAACCGTTTCTTACGGCTTATGCGATGTGCGAGAAAGAGTTGAAAAAAAATTACAGCAGTACCTAGTTTGACTTCATTTATCATCGTTTATCATCTTGGTGAAAAGCGTCCACACGATTATTTTGTTATTTTGATCGCGATCGGGTTGATTTGGCTTTTATAACAACATAAATCAATAATGGTGTCGTGTTCTGTGTTGAATTGTATTGTTACTTACGACAATAACCCAAAGAAATACTTATTTCACAGGTAAATATGATTGTACAAGTACCATTTTCATATTTCATATTTTAGTTGAATATATTTCCCAAACACACTTAAGTTATATACTAATATGATGCTATTAAACGCCTATCTCCTAAATAAAGGCTGATTTCTAAACATTATTAGTTAGATAACGATTGATAAGAAAAGATGACGTTAGATAAGACGGTTCTCACACTGGCGACGCGCGCGGTCGCGGGGCGCCCGCGCACAAACCGCATGAAAATCCGTGCAGTCGTTTTTGAGTTTATCACGAATAGACAGACAGACAGATGCGGTGGAAGACTTTGTTTTATAATATGTAGTAAGTTTGTTGGTTTTCACATAATATTGGAAATTTTTTGTTGTCAGTCCCAAGGTTTTACTGTGAAGCTGTCGTCACACCGTTTCTTGCCAAGTTACATTTTTATTCCTTTTTATTTTACGATTCGACATAGTTACGTCCGCTGACTCTACTATCGCCCCGAGTCGGCAAAACATCTTCTAGAAATCCAGACGCTGAGTCAGCGGCCGGAACCGATAAGCCCAGGTAGTTGGGTGCATGAGATGAAATTGTATTAGAATAAGAACTAGTCTTTAGCTGTCTTTTGTGACGAATAAACGTCCTAAAATATTAAAAATTGTATTTTTAAAAGATCCTCCGGCTCGCCCACGCTTTGACTGGCGCAGCCGGTAGGATTTCCGCGTCGCGAAAATACTCAACTTTAGTATCGCGCCGAACGTTTTCACGCGTTTTCCACGGAAATCCAACGAACCAAACAAATAAGTCGAGAACTTTATGTGGGTGCTCTACACGACGAGACCTCCGAAGGATCTACAGCTAAGACTCAACGAGTGATATGGGCAGTCTGTGAGTAGACCTAAAATCGCTTTTCCAGTCTTTTCCCAATCATTTTCACCTATAATAGTTATAAGTTTCTAGGAAGTGGTTAAAGTTATTTCCGACAATCGAAGTACTTTTAATTGTTTCTATTAGAGTAGATTTAAGTAAAGTTTAACTAAAGATTTTTACAAAAACAAACGTTATTTTTTTAAGAAAATTAAGAATCACCTAAAATAGTTTACGTAAAACATAATTTTTTTTACATCAAAAATAATTTTAGATTATATTTTAAATAATTAATACATTACTTGTTTTCTCTATTTTATTGCAAAATGGAAGGAATAGTGCAAATTCCCCGGGAAATGTCTAACATAATTCCTATATTTGACGGAGATGAAAAGTTATTAAATTTATTTATAAGAAAGTGCGAATATGTTATACAGTGTTGCCGTTTAGAAAATAACGAAATTCAGGATTTGTACGTTTTTCATGTAATCACATCTCGATTAACAGGGAAAGCGGCTAATCTTATTAGTGAACGACAAGATTTAGATACATGGCCCGCGTTAAAGATAGCGTTGGAACAACATTTCGGTGATCCACGTTCGGAAGAGTGTATAGCTATAGAATTGGAAACTATGAAAATTAACAGTGGCGAATCATATCTTGATTTTTGTAATAGAATTCAGTACGTAAAAAGCACTTTGATTGCCAAAGTGAATTTAATAAATGATCCGAGTTTACGCCGAAGTAAGACAACTATTTATGATAATATGTCAATGAATGTGTTTTTATTTAATTTACCTGAGGATCTCCTTCGCATTGTGCGACTAAAAGGATGCGATTCTCTTGAAAAGGCGCTTAGCATAGTACTTGAAGAAGTTAATTTCTTATACCAATATAATTCCAAAAATAAAATGCTGAAATCGCAAAATATTTTACAGTCAAAACCACAACTTATGAACCATAATCCATTTGTAGATAAATTTGGAATGAAACCATATTTTACTCCAGCTCACGTTCAACCACAACAGCAATTTAAGTTTGGAATTACACCAAATAGTAATCCTAATAATAATTTTAATCAGCAGCAAAATCAACCAAAATTTAAATTTGGTATTCCACCAAGTAAACAGATGAGATTACCTGCTTCACAACCGCAACAATTTAATTATAAATCGCAGTTGCCACAACAGTCATTTGGTTATAAGCCCCAGTTCAATCAGTTTGGGTATCGTCCCCAGCTAAATCAGAATCAGCCTCAATTCGGCTATAAACCAAATTTTAACCAAGGTCAACAGTTCGGATACCGACCAAACTTCAACCAAGGTCAACAGTTCGGTTACCGACCAAACTTCAACCAAGGTCAACAATTCGGTTACCAACCTCCACAAAGATTACCACCTCAACAATCTACTGACGTTAGCATGCGTACAGCTCCACCTGCAAAACCTCAAGGTTTTCGTATGAATGAACTTTATAATCTGAACGAATCTCAAGATATAGAACCTAATTACATGAATGATGAGTACGATGATAATATGTGTAACAATGAGTATGATGAGTACTTGGAAAACGTCGAATTGAACGAATGCGTCGTTGATCCAAATAGTCATGATGCCCCTGTCCAAAGTGTTGAAAATTTTCATATAGGTGCCTCAGACCAAAACCCGAGATAATAAATCTTAATTGTAATACATTAAAGTTACCTTACATCAATATTCCCGAGATAAATGCGAAACTAATGATAGACACCGGAAGTTCGCGATCTTTTATTAGTCCTAGAAAAGTGAACGAATATTATAATAACTATAAACAGTACGAACCTTTTGAAGTAATCAGCACACACGCCTCCAGCAAGCACGATGAAGTTATAGTTATACCATTATTCCCAACATTTAATAACCCTGAAACACACAAATTTTACATTTATGAAGTAGACAGTCATTATGATGGACTTATAGGAAGTGACCTACTAAAACAATTAGATGCTAAAATAGATATGAAAAGTCAAATACTTTTTAGAAATTCGTCGTCTATACCTATTATATACAATTACCCTACTACAATTAAATTAGCTCCGCGTTGCGAACAGAGAGTTAGATTGCCAACTAACGTAGAAAATGGTGAAGCTATAATGGATTATAAATTATTTTGTGATGGTGTGCGAATGCCAGCCGCCTTAGTAACTTGTAAAAATGGTTTTGCTACAACCATTATCCAAAACACCTTAGAAACAGAAATGACATTAACAGTTACCAGTCCATTTATTGTAACTAAATATAACGGTGAAAAGTGTGAACTTAATAAAATAGACCATAACAGTGACTTAGACGTTGACAAAATACTGACTGAAAATCTTGAAAAGCTACGTTTGGACCACATGAATTCAGAAGAAAAGGATCTTATTTCTAAACTTTGTCTAGAGTACAAAGACATTTTTCATTCCAATGAACTACCTTTAACTTTTACCAACGAGGTTAAACATCATATTCGAACACGTAACGAAGACCCTATCTATATACGTCCATATAGACAGCCACAAGCTATTAACGATGAAATAAACCAACAAGTAAATAAAATGCTAGAAAATAATATAGTTATCAATTCTCACTCACCCTGGAGTGCTCCTGTACATTTGGTTCCGAAGAAAGCAGATGCTAGTAATGAAAAGAAATACCGTTTAGTAGTTGACTATAGACGTCTTAACGAAATTACAATAGACGACAAGTACCCTCTCCCAAACATAACAGACTTATTTGACAAACTAGGACGCAGTTGTTACTTCTCTACTCTCGACTTGGCGAGCGGTTACCACCAAATAGAGGTAGCAGAAGAAGACAGACAAAAAACAGCATTCACAACAAACTCAGGACATTACGAATTCACCCGTATGCCGTTCGGGCTGAAGACAGCGCCGGCGACATTTCAAAGAACGATAGATAACGTGTTACGTGGCTTGCAAGGAATCCATTGTCTTGTGTATCTGGACGATATAATTGTATATTCTTCCAGTTTACAAGAGCATTTGACAAAATTAAGAACCGTATTTGACCGATTGAGACAAACCAATTTAAAAATCCAACTAGACAAGTCAGAATTTCTTAGGAAAGAGGTCTTATACCTCGGACATACGATTACTAATGACGGTTTGAAACCCAACAATGATAAGATCAAAGCTGTTTTAGATTATCCTTTGCCTCGTACAACTACAGAAATAAAAAGCTTCTTAGGACTCATTGGCTATTACCGCCGTTTCATAAAAGATTTTGCAAAAATTACCCAACCAATGACAGCACGATTAAAGAAAAAAGGTGTAAAACCCATTAATGATGAAAAATACATAGCTGCATTTCAGAAATGCAAAGAATTACTTGTGAACTCACCCTTACTTCAATACCCTGATCCTAGCAGACCGTATATACTGGCTACAGATGCTTCCGAGTTTGCTCTTGGTGCAGTCCTGTCCCAAGGCACGATCGGCAGCGACAAACCAGTTGCGTATGCGAGCCGCACGCTAAACGATGCCGAGACGCGTTACAGTGTCACTGAGAAGGAATTACTTGCCATAGTTTGGGCGGTAAAACACTTCCGTCCATACCTCTACGGTAACAAATTTACAATAGTTACCGATTACAAACCCCTCGCTTGGCTTAATACCTTGAAAGAAACAAACAGTAGACTCACCCGTTGGCGCTTACGACTATCTGAATATAATTTCGACATTGTTCACAAAAGTGGCAAACAAAATAGCAATGCCGATGCTCTTTCGCGTATAAAAACTAATGCTTTAGGTAATGAAGATAATATATCTACAAAAGTTAACGTTGATAAAGATGAAGACAGAAATAAATATATAGAAGAGCTTACTAAAGAAATAGTGAATTTAGGTAAAGAACAAAATCAACAAAAGGAAGCCATGTCCATTTCGGATTCCGATTCGGAAAAAACAGTAGTAATTTCAGATTCAGATTCAGAAAGAACGTTGTCCGGTAATGTTAAATCTCCTTATTCTATACCATGTCCTTCAAGTTCAACTTTGACAGCTTCAAGTAAATCAAATAGTAATACAGTTCATTCAGGAAAGGATACTGAGTCTCAAGGTATACCTATTCTGAATGAGGCCATAGACACCAAACCCAACCAGATTTTAGTATATACTTGGCTCATTGACAAATTAGCAGTAAAATACATATCCAGAGAAAGACAAAAGGTGTTAGAAGTACATTTGCCCGTAAATAGACCAGATCTTGTAAAACAGTTTCTTAAAGAATACATTCGAAATAACACAAAATATTTTATCTACTTTGAGGATGACAGACATAAGCGACAGTTTACTGAAATGGTAATATTCTTATTTAAAAAGGAACAAGTCCAATTTTTCGAATGCACTAAAAGAGTAGTATTTGTAGATAACGAATCAGAACAGAGAGATATAGTAGAAAAATATCACCTTGGCAAAACCTGCCACCGTGGCATAAAGGAAACCCTGACTCACATTAGACGTACTTACTTTTGGCATAATATGGAACAGACCATATCCAGTTTCATAAATTCTTGTGAAGCCTGTAGAAGGATGAAGTATGACCGAAAACCGCTAAAGCCTAAACTTCAACTGACACAAACGCAGACTAAACCACTACAAGAAATCTTTATTGACATATTCTCTATAGAATCACGCTATTATTTGACAATAATTGACGCATTTAGCAAGTTAGGACAAGCATTTGAACTTCCGAACCGATCAACTCCAGAAGTAACTAGGGCCCTTATCAAGTATTTCTCTTTCTATGGTGTTCCTCTTAAGATCAGCTCAGACCCAGGCTCAGAGTTTAACAATGCTCTCTTAAAAGAACTTCTTTCCCTATACAAAGTAGAACTTCACATTGGCACACCCAATAACCCCAATTCCATGGGACTCATTGAAAGGTTCCACTCAACAATAACCGAAATTTACAGACTTGCAAAGTACGAACAAAAATACACTGACGCTGCTTCCATAATGACTTACGCCGTTATGGCATACAACCATTCTATCCATTCTACCACTAACTTAACCCCATTTGAAGTTTTATTTGGACATACCGACTCTAGACATGCGTTCGATATGGACTTTGAAAAGGAGTACATGCAGCAATTGGTTAGGGAACATAAGAAAAGAACAAAATTTTTGTATAAACACATAACAAATCAGACGATCAAACGAAAACAGAATATTATAGAGAAAAGAGGTGGCGAAACAGAATTTGATATAAACCCTGGTGATACTATTTTTGCTAAAGACACTAATAAAAGAAGCAGTAAAGACAAAGCTCGTTACCATAAAGCTAAGGTTACAAACGAAGCAACTAGAAACATAGTACCCATACAAATTAGAAATCGCGATACAAAAGTTCCAATAAAGAATGTCAAACGACCTCCACAGGTGCGTCCGCGTCCTCCTGGTGGCGTCTATGACGATCCATCTCCAGGCACTTCAACTGCAGGAGTTGAATAGAAACCCTGGAATCCTGCTACTAAGAAATGGCGTTGCTGTACTTAGTAAAGACAAATGGATAATCGCAAAGGTGTTGGACTTCACGCCTATTAAAGAAGACCTGAAATTCAACATCGATCGGCTCTCCGAATTAGATAAGTTAATTAGAGATAAGTTTGAAACAAATTTTACGTATAATTTTGTAGATATAAGAAAGCAAGTAGATTATATTATTATATAAAATTAGCTACAGTCAACAAGTTAGAACAGATTGCGCCATCTATTAGAGTTAGACGTGGTCTAGTAGATCCACTTGGATCACTTATTAAATTCATTACCGGTAATCTTGACCATGATGATGCCATAAAATATAATAAATTGATAAAAGAAGTAAAAGACAAACAGAGTTCAAGTAACGAAAAATTTACGTTGATCACTGAAACTGTACAAGTTCTAACTAACTCTACATTAAAATTAAATAACAATTTAAATAAACTAAATAAAGAAATTATAAAAGTTGCCAAGAATATAAGTAGAGGTTTGAAAAGAGAACATTTTGAAGTTCAGATTTTAAATACATATAATTTACTTTTTCACAATTTTCAAGTAATCTATACTAAATTGAACGAAATTGAGACTAGTTTTGCGTTAAGTAGATTAGGTATTTTGCATCAATCTATAATAGAATCTAACAAGCTTTTAAGTGTTTTAAAAGATATTAGTAAGATAGAAAAGTTAGTATATACACCTAGTTTAGGAAATTTAGTTAAGATAGAGCAGAGCATTACTATAAAAGCTTATTTTATGGGATGTCAAATCACCTACCTGTTGGAAATACCTTTAATTGAGAAAGATACTTATATCTATTATAAACTGATTCCCTTACCTGTGTTATCCGGTAAATCCACCGTCGTCATTATACCCAAAAATCCTTACCTATTGGTGAAAGGGTCGAAGATCAGACTGCTCTATCAGCCCTGCCAGGAGATCGACGAGCTCAACTTCCTCTGCCCCAACGATGTAACGCACCAGTTCGTCCAGGACCCCTGCATCAACGACCTGATTACGTACGTTGAAAACGTGACGTCATGCACACAGATTCCAGTAGTTATAGAGAAAGTTAAAGTTCAGCCACTACAAACCAACAGATGGATACTCTACAGTAGAGATGAAGAGTTACTTACCAGCAGCTGTGACGGAGAAGCATCTCGTCAAAAGATTCAAGGAACCTTTATACTCACCCTGGATGACCCGGCCTGTGAAGTAAAGATCTCAGACATAATCCTGAAAATGCATCAGATCAATACAGAAAATATTACATATACTAAATTACCAATAATGAACTTACCTACAATATACTTACCTGATGAAGCAGCATCTTCGCAGCCTCTGGACCTGGAAGGTGTTGATCTTGAAGACCTGAAACTCCTATCGTTCGCCATTAAGAAGAGAACCAGTGAAAGAAGTGAATGTGAAAATATGGTCATTAAAGTGAAGTCTGTGAGCGTTTGGACTCTGATAGTTTATATTCTGATTTTTGTACTGCTCTGTTTCCTAGTTCATAAGTATCGTTTGAAATTGTTAAAATCATGTTTTCGAAGTTCTCTTAAAGAAGATAACTTCGAACTTAAGGAGGGAAGAGTTACGTCCGCTGACTCTACTATCGCCCCGAGTCGGCAAAACATCTTCTAGAAATCCAGACGCTGAGTCAGCGGCCGGAACCGATAAGCCCAGGTAGTTGGGTGCATGAGATGAAATTGTATTAGAATAAGAACTAGTCTTTAGCTGTCTTTTGTGACGAATAAACGTCCTAAAATATTAAAAATTGTATTTTTAAAAGATCCTCCGGCTCGCCCACGCTTTGACTACATATCGCAGCCGCTGCCCAACATTTATTTGTAAAAAAACTACTTAAACTTAAAGGCACGTTCCTTCCGGTCCTATAAAGCAAGCAAAACATTCGGAACAAGTTCCGATAGAGATCAAATGGTTGAGGGTTAATCTCTCCAGGGGGTCCATTCGGCCACTTCTGAGTAGCCATTAAGGCGTTGGGGCATCACGTTTGTGGATAACTTATTAAACTACTGTTTAATCGGATATGAAGGTTTTGAAAGGGAATCTTACTTAAGTGTCGGCATTCGCATATTGATCACGTTTTTGAGTTTAATATGAATAAATGGTAATTTTGTATTTTAACTCTTTAAAGCCCGGAAAATGAGTCACAATTTTCTTTCGTTTTCCGGCCGCATGCAGCCGCGCAGCATTGATGTGAAATTAATAATCGATCAAAAGCGAAATATATTGCGCCTGATAGGGATTCGATTAATTAACATTGGTTTTCAATAAATAGCATTAATTTTACCTTTAACTTGAAATGCAATTAAACATGCACGTTTTACTTACTTGTTAATTAATTTACAAGTCGTGGGTTCTTTGAGTCGTTTAAACAGGCCGCGCCGCGGTGGGTTAAATGTCGCATCGCGAAATAACTGCGGTTATTACCGACGACAGAAACGAGTGATTTCAATAACAATGGGGTCTTTTCCACCCCTAACCAAGCCTTTGTTTGTTTTAATTCATTATTATTTCATTATTATTATATGTAGATAGATAGATAATCATTTTATTTCTTGCTTCAGACACACACATTGTCATTCAATACAGTAGGTACATAATTTTACACGTATTAGCAACTAGACAAAAAAGAGAATCAATACAAACAAAAAACAGTAATCTATTCCCTAATAAAGATGTGTGTGTGCCGTAGCAGTACGCAAGGGTCGCAGCTCAGCGTCATATTCACTCGCATCGCAAGCAAATCGCTGATGTATGTATTTTTTTTTTGAAATTTTGTAAATATGTAGATGACATCTAAACTTTGTTATTGTAACTGTTCATCTTTACTCTAAGGTTCGAAATCGTTGTTGTTTAAGATTTTTAGACTATTTTCTGTATTATAACCAGCCTCCCCCCTTGTGAAATGTGAAAAATAGGGGGGAGAAACGACGCCCCTCCAACTAAAATTCTAGATATCATCTAGAATTTTAGATTCCGCGTCGTATTGTGATTCTCGACTCCTGACTGGACAAATCTCGAGCTGACATAATACAATTAAAAGAAAATTAACAAAATTAATTTTACTAAAAGAGGAATTTCAACGGGACTACTACCATAATGAACTCTCTTATTGTCAATCCAACATCAAGAGTGTCTGTGTTTAGTTCGTATGGTGAATGCAAAAGCGTTTGTTTTCAAAAATAGTGTTATTGTGCGTTGTACCTAGGTGTCCCTAAATGAACAATTTATATTGTTCCCCTATACTTCGAATGAAAGAGCCGACCACAGGTCGTTTACCCTATGATAATCCTAGGCTGAGAAATTACTAGTCTAGTTGACACATCTCAATACCAGTATTGACAACAGGCAGGTCATTAAAGTAGATTAAATAATCAAATGACACTTACCGAATGGAAATTCATAGTTACCACTAACTTCATCAACACTAAAAACTGACTCAGGATTAAATATTATTAGGTATCTATTTAGAATTATTCTCAACACTTTCGTCTTAAATTACAAGTCTGCACATAATTTTAAAACCTTCCGTCCCTCTCGGCCGTCCTGCCTCGAATCCCGAACTCTCGCCCCCGGCCTCGCTTCTGCATCCCTATCCCTACCACATTACCTACTTTCCGTTATTGTTCCCACGCAGTCTTTTCCACGAATTCAAAGATATTTGAATCTTAAGTTTGCACTTGTTAAATTTGGTCATTCAGATAAAATCCCCTCTGGTATAAGAGTTCTTGTTACTTAAATATTTAGGAGAGCCATTTGTGTCAAAAATGTTTTTATTTATTAACTTTTTTATTACCACTTTCCAATATTTTCAGCATAAGTTTACAAGTGGTGTCAATGTTTAATAATTTATGTATCCCATAGAATGTTTTGCTGGTCTGAACCATAGTCAAGGTAATGTACAGTATGTGTATAGTAAAAGGTAAGTTATTCAGTAAGGCAAAGTTGAAATATTTTCATTATATTTCCTTCATGGCGTCACATTATCTTTCTTTATTATTGATAAATTGTATTCAAAACAACTTTTTGTTTTTAATTTAAGTATGTACTTAATATCATTTTTATTTCAAACATTGTATGTAATTGTACATAAATATACTTATCTCTCAAAAAATAATCTATTCTTATCTGAAACAAAATCTATTTCTGATGAAGTTTTACTTATTTTCAATAAATAAGACAATTTTATTATAGTTCTAGTGAAGCAGGCAACATTATTAGTAATACTAGGTAGATTTAAGTGCAGTTTGCAGGTTAATGGGGCTATCGTCTTGAGTATTATCTTACTTTGTTACTTAATTAAATTTTCATTTCTATTTATACGTTCCAGTAGCTAGAGGTAAGATAGTCGGGTCCTCAGTGATGAGGTTTCCGGGAGTAGAGCGCTAAGCATTTCGTTGTGCATTAAAAAATGATAAAAAAAAAATGTTTTTCTTCAACCACCCAAATAAAAATCTCCAGCCGTCGATCCCAGTTCACAACAAAGCCAATACATGTAAAGTACACAAAGTAATACATCAGCTACACCAAAACAGTATCTCTCCAGTTGATATGAAGCCTTAACAAGAAAAATGTAAAGTTCGAAATTGGATACGCAGAAATATGTGTAATCTGATGCGCTGATTGTACACACCAAGTCGTCTAACAAACACGTTTACATTCAGTGAACTTTCTTCGCATTGTCAGCGCCAGGTTCCTCAGAGCTCTTAAGGGCCCTGTAGCACTATGTGGCGCCCTCATCTTCATTAAATTTATTGCTCGCTAAGTACATAATGTATCGAAATTTCACATGTACAGAAGCTAAGGTTTTATAGTTTATTTACAAACAATACCCTCATATAGAGTTCCTAGTAGTAGTAGTAGACACAAGTGCCTAATGTAGTCACTTTTTGCTTAGCTTCAATCTGTATTAATGTCAATTTTCGCTTCCAAAAAAATTAATAAAGAATAAGTATACTGTTGCTAGCGTCATTCACGCACTCCAAAAAACTATCTATATATATAAAATTCAAAGTCCTGACTGAGTGAGATATCAACGCACAGCCCAAACCGCTTAACCTAGAGACTTGAAATTTTGCACACAGATACCTTATACAGTGTAGGCATCCACTAAGGAAGGATTTTTGAAAATTCTATCCCTAAGGGGATGAAATAAGGGATGAAAGTTTGTATGAAAGTCCCTCAGTTTTGAAGCTACGATCTTCAAATTTTGTGTTTAGGTTGATGATTGAAAATAAACAAATACGTATCTCAGTGTTTTTCAAAATTCTACCTCCGAAGGGGTGAAAAGGGGGATGAAGTTGTGTTTGGAAGATAATCCTTTATTTTGGAAATAAAAATCGCTAAATTTGTAATTTAGGCTTACGGATGGAAATCTAACGCAACGTATATTGTTATTGGTGGAATTTCAACCCCTATGGGGATGAAATGGGGGTGCAATGGAGTAAATAAACCTAAAAATAGATATGGATGTCGTTATTGGGGTTTTCTGGGATGACGATTGTGAAAATGACATTTATTTTGAAGTCCAACACGGTGGACATGGTTTAATTCCTAAAGGGGTGAAAATGGGGTTCAAATTTTGTATGGAAAAAGCATATAAAATAGACAGTACAACTTTAAACTTCGTAGGAGCACGTCTAAAAATAAATAGACAAACATACAATTTGTGATTTTGAAAATCAACCCCTTAGGGGGTAAATGGGGTAAGTAAACTTAAAAATCGATATGGATGTCGTTTTTGAGGTTTTATGGGATGGTGATTGCGAAAATGACATTTATTTTGAAGTCCAACACGGTGGACATGATTTAACCCCTGAAGGGGAAAAACGAAGTTCAAATTTTGTGTGGAAAAAGAATATAAAATAGACATTACAACTTTAACATTCGTAGGTGCACGTCTAAAAAGAAATAGGCAGTAACATATTTTGATATTTTGAAAATCATCCCTTAGGGATAATATATAATGGGGTAAGTAAACATGAAAATCGATGTGGATGTCGTTTTTGAGGTTTTATGGGATGGTGATTGCGAAAATAACATTAATTTATAGTCCAACTCGGTGGACATAATTCAGGCCCAGGAGACGGGGACGGAAACGGAGACGGGACGGGGACGGGAACGGTAACTGGGAACGGGAACTGGAACTGGAACGGGAACGAGATACCTACTAATATCTCTGGACCCAATTCTGATTATTGTAAAAAACTAGCTTCCGCCCGCGACTTCGTCCGCGTGGATATTAGAGAAAATCCTTAGGGAACCTTCAACCAGGATCCGACCAGCCGTTTTTACGCGATTAGGCTGGTCCCCACCAAGCGAGCAGCCTCGTGCGAGGCCCGCCTCACGCGGTAAACGTCTTGCTTCGCGAGGCAGCGCGCTTGGTGGGGACCCGCCTAATCGCGTAAAAATGGCTGGTCGGATCCTGGTTAAAGGTTCCCTAAGGATTTTCTCTAATATCCACGCGGACGAAGTCGCGGGCGGAAGCTAGTCTTCCATATGTCATTTTTCGTAACGTATCAAAAATAATAATAAGATATTCACAATCCACCGCCTCCTGTACTGTACGTTACCGTACCAGCCCCCCTAGCCAAAGTAACATTTGCAAATTTTCGCTATCACTTCGCTTCGAAACATGTATGGATTTGACGTTTTAAAATTCGATTGTTAACGAAACCTTATGTCAATCCCATACATGTTTCGACAGCGAAGCGATAACGAAAATTAGTGAATGTTACTTTGGCTAGGCCCTCAGGCGTCATATCTGCACCGCAATCGAACCACATTTCCGGTTTCCCTATTTAGTTACCTTATGTTTATGCACAGCTAATATTTCGTGACGGCTCGCGAGACCAAAACCATACAGTTATGATATATTATCATACATAAGTCATCGTTTGTTCGTCTCTATAACAAACGTGACTTTGATGTCAGAATGGGTGCTGTTTTAGTTGTACCGAATAAACACGTTTTGACAGTAATTGATAAGCTGCTTCAACCGCGAATTAGCTGCCATAGGCAGGAGCACAGAATAGATATAAGTACTACCGTACAGAAAGGAAACTCTCCGCCCCGCCCCAGAATCAATTACCTCAACCCACCCCGCGTGTTCGTGTGCCGCATCGTGTGCTCATTCAATAGACTTCACGCACACAGTTGCGCGTGTGCAAAAACGTCACTGTGTAACGTCTGTGTAACAGGTAGTTGAAACGCGGTGCTTGTATGGTATGCCCGGGGTGTGGAAGAAGGTAACATTTACGTGAGTAGGTAGTTCATAATGGTTCGTATGACGTCGTAATCTACGATCGAGACAAAGTTAATTTCAAAGTTTCTATTTTCAGTCAGGTCACCGACTGTTAAAGATGAACTTTTCTTTGTTCATGACGAAAATATGAGCGTGTAGGTCATGTTTTTTTGGTTGGTGGCTTATTTCAAGTCCGCCTGGCTAGCTACCACCATCTTACCTAAATCTGACGCCGTGGCGTAACGACTTTTTTTGTGTGTTTCGGGTATGATAGCCAGAGTTCCTCAGTGTTGAGGATTCCGGTTGTGGTGCGCTTCCGCCTTCGGCTTTATTGTTACTTAATATCAGGTGAGATAAAGGCCAAGTACTATTCCATTGTACATAAAACAAATTGTATTCATGCCGTCCTGAAAAAACCGCCTTTCCTCTATCTGCCTGCAACGAATCCAACAATATTTTGGCGACATCGTGCGTAAAGATACCGATAACATAGAGCGGTTCATCGTAACAGGCAAGATAGAAGAAAAAAGACCGAGAGGCAGAAGCCCAAAACGGTGGTCAGACCAGGGCGTCCAAAAATTTGGATATGCCAGTGAACGTCGCACTGCATCAAGCCGAGGACCGCAACAGATGGAAACCTTGTGCGAGACGTCCTTGCATGGAGTCACGATCCTTAATCATGCGGGAACGACTAAGGAGAAGGAGGATTTATGCTGTGGTGCGTACTGACCGGCCTGCGTGCGCATGTCGCGGGAGACGATGGTGCCGTGGGCGTTGGTGGCGCGGCACCGGTATACCGCCGCGTGCACATCCTGCCGGTACTGGACTGCTGGGAACGGCAGGAAGACTAGTGTGCCGTTGTCCAGCACTTGTCTGCAACAAACAGGGAACTTGATTAGAGGTGGTGATAAACATCTTCTCACTCATACACTTGATACATTCGTGATTTCTATATATCATTAATGATTGACCACGACAATATCGGAAAGATTTCGAGGAGGGTGGAATTTGATGAATGTAGGGATTTCCGCTTTGCTATATTACTATAACTACTAGGCCGTGTTCCGCCAGTTAGAAGTTCCTTCCATAGTCCAGATTTCAGAAAAATTACCATATTTAAAAGTTCAACCGCTTCACCCATTTGTATCTTTAGCTCATCATCATATCATCAGGTACGACATATTTATTCTGTATTCGAATAACATTAGTGTAATATCAAAAGAGTCGTAGGTACAATAATTTTTTTCAATAAGTGTCTAACCTCACCCAGCTGCATATCCCCTGATATGCTGCTGGGTTAGGTTAGACTCTGACTCTGACTGATGAGATGAGTGAAATATTAATGAAAAAGAACCTCCTATTTTCGCCTTTTACCGTGAAACAGGATAATGTATGTTCCCCAGCTATTTAAATGGTGTAGCCCTTCAAAGGCGGCCTTTACGGTCGTGGTGGGTTTTATGGTTTCTACCGTTTCTACCCACACGTGCTAGTTGCTGCACGGTTACGAGTTAACGATCTGTACTTTATTATTAAGTACCTACTCCGTTTACGTACCTATCTATTAATATAAAAAATAAGTCTTCTTACTACCCGTTAGAAATTTCAAAACTGGGAAATAATAAAGCAAAGTCTTAGACCATATAAAACAGATACTAGAGCAAAGTAAACACGCAAAAACAAAAATGTTTTGAAAAAAAGAAATATACGTAGCTTACTTTCGCATACAATATAATTATGCAAGATGCACCGCCCGCCCGCCCGCAAACATAATATGCACATGCACACCACAAAATATCAGTGCACAATACCTGCATTTAGCAAGACAGCAAAACACCTTGCACCTTCATCAATTAGGCTACTCTGCCTAATTGGTGAAGGTGTATGCATATATTGTTTGCGGAAGTAATCTACATAAGTATGTTTCTTTTTTCAAAATGGTTTCGGACTTGATTTGGGACGCCAAGTGACGCCTGATTCAATAAAATAAAACAGAAATGATTAGAGTCTAAAAAGAAGAGTAGAATAAAGTAATAAATATGAAATTCTCTGAGATGCCTCCCAATTTGTGAACTTGTGGTAGATTCAGTAGCTAGTCTTGTTTTCTATTAACTTTAAACAATTTAATTCATTAATACTTATATTTTAATAATTATCCTGATTAGTCCTGATTTTAATAATTATACATTAATAATTATTAAAATCAGGACGTAGCTATAAAATAATTTGATAAACTTGAATACATTTTTGTAAAGTTCCGAGCGGGTCATTTCATAAAAATATGAGCAGCTTTGCTTTAGTCCTCCCGTGACCACGGCCCCTAGAAAGGTGTCAAAACGTCGAGAATGAAAAAAATCTAAAATAACCCCTGAATTAAATAAAATAGGTAGGTACGCGCTCTAATCCGTAGTGTTTTATTTCTAAGAAATTCTAATTAAAATTAAACAATTAACTTTAAGTATTTTCATAATTCCAACACTCGTACTGCCAGCTTCTAAAACTAAAATATTTTCGCACCCAAAAGCGTTTAAAGCCGGGACTTGGGCAAATATTTCAACCATTTTCCAAGAATATCACAGAAAATAAAAATCCTTATTCTGGCGTTGGGAAGCCGGCGCTAAAATATTCTTTCAATTCACAGTGAGCTGTGACCAATTCTCAGAAGTGCATGATATAAACCAGCCTATCCTATTTCACTTTTATTTCACCATTCAAAGAAAAAACCGGACAAGTGCAAGTTGGACTCGCCCACCGAGGGTTCCGTACAAACTTGTTGGTACTTAAATAAAGACTATATTACCATTGAAAATGGTTATCAAATGCAAATTGCCTGAGACGTATTTTTGGTCATAGTTCCGATCGAGATGGGAATAGTACCAAAAGTTGAGGAATTTATTGAGACACGTGTGAAAGTTTGAATTTTGAAATTTCGAAAAATTCGGGTTTTTTGGGGGGTGTTTGTTTACTAAATTGTAAATATTTCGAGGAAAAAACCGACTTAAGAAAAAATGAAAAAAAAGGTCCTAGGGTATTAGTTTAGCTACAAAGTAGCGATTTTTTTTGAAAATCGGTTTATAATTGTGTAGGTGGTCCCTTTAGATTTGGAATTGTAGAAAAATGGGTATTTCGGTATATAAAAAGTGATGTAGTTTCTATGATTATTGACCGATCGTCATGGTAAAGGTATTGAAAGATGCGGAAGCAGACGAGAAGTGCATTAGCTGGTTTTTGTGAATCGGTTAATAATATTTCAGCCGCGTCGAAGCAGTCAGGGGAACTTTTCGATCGAAAATCACAATCGATCGTAAAAATAAAAAGGTACCTAGTATACCTTAGAAAAATTATAGGATTTTGCTTTTGATTTGATTTAGTTTTTTCGTAAATTTTTGTATTCATTTTCAATGCTCCGATTCTTGCGGGAACTGCGAAATCTGTGAATTTTTTTATGATTTAATTACAAATGTATAGTTTTTTAATTTTTTTCCCTGTACTACATATAAGACGATATTACTTGCCTTTCATAGTTCTAGGGCAACGGGAAGTACCCTATGAATTTTGATTCCCTTGAGAGTGTCAAAATATGCATTTTTTGCGGTATAAATGGGCCATATATTTTTTACGTTAATTTAGAAATTTAATTTTTTTACAGCTTCAAGGGACCGTAGATTTGAGTATATAGTTTTAATTTCAACTCGATATCTCTACACTGAGAAAAACGGGCTACTTAAAATTGGCAAATTTGTAATGCACTGGCAGCCAGATACGTATAATGTGCTTTTCACATGAAATAAATAAGAGCCATACTTATAATGAGCCGACACCATGTCCAGTAAGTATGCGGCATAATGCCCTGTAAAGACAATGTAAACGAGTTACTTGTAATGAGGCCGAATCCTTAATACGTAAGCCGCATCATGAAATTACTGTGCCCGCACTGTTAACGTTTACGTATGCGGTTTAATGATGCCGCATATGTATTAACGGAGCAGCATACGTAATTTACTTAACCCGCAACAGGAAATATATATGCGCTATACGTACGAAGTTATACAGCCGCATTATTTCAGTATCCAGGCTCTTTACAACAGTAACTGGTTGCCAAATCATTGTACTGACTCCGTCTCATTAAGTAATGGTCCGGGTTACGTACATAATGTACGAGCAGGGTCGGAGATATGCCGATACATTTTACGTACACGGGATAATTAATAATGTCTCCGCCTACATAAACATTTACGTATCCTGGCTCATTTTACGAACTCCGTTTACTTACTGGCAGTGTTCGGTACATAGAATCTTTATGACGTCAGCCGCATCATGAAATTACTGTGGCGCACTCTTTACAGTTACGTATGCGGCTTAATGATTCTGCACGGAGCAGCATACGTAATTTACTTTACCCGTAACATGAAATATGTATGCGCTATACGTACGAAGTTATACAGTCGCATTATTTCAGTATCCAGGCTCTTTTTAACAGTAACTGGTTGCCAAATCATTGTACTGACTCTGTCTCATTAAGTAATGGTCCCGGTTACGTACATAATGTACAAGCAGGGTCGGAGATATGCCGATACATTTTACGTACACGGGATAATTAATAATGTCTCCGTCTACATCATCAGTTTTTATGTATCCTGGCTCATTTTACGAACTCCGTTTACTTACCGACTGTGTTTGGTACGTAGAATCGTTATGACGTCAGCCGCATCATTAAATTACTGTTGCGCACTCTTTACAGTTACGTATGCGGCTTAATGATTCTGCACGGAGCAGCATACGTAATTTACTTTACCCGTAACATGAAATATGTATGCGCTATACGTACGAATAGTTATACAGCTGCATTATTTCAGTATCCAGGCTCTTTATAACAGTAACTGGTTGGCAAATCATTGTACTGTCCCTGTCACATTAAGTAATGGTCCCGGTTACGTACATAATGTACGAGCAGGGTCGGAGGTATGCCGATACATTTTACGTACACGGAATAATTAATAATGTCTCCGTCTACATCATCAGTTTTTACGTATCCTGGCTCATTTTACGAACTCCGTTTACTTACCGACAGTGTTTGGTACGTAGAATCTTTATGACGTCAGCCGCATCATTAAATTACTGTTGCGCACTCTTTACAGTTACGTATGCGGCTTAATGATTCTGCACGGAGCAGCATACGTAATTTACTTTACCCGTAACATGAAATATGTATGCGCTATACGTACGAATAGTTATACAGCTGCATTATTTCAGTATCCAGGCTCTTTATAACAGTAACTGGTTGCCAAATCATTGTACTGTCCCTGTCACATTAAGTAATGGTCCCGGTTACGTACATAATGTACGAGCAGGGTCGGAGTTATGCCGATACATTTTACGTACACGGGATAATTAATAATGTCTCCGTCTACATCATCAGTTTTTACGTATCCTGGCTCATTTTACGAACTCCGTTTACTTACCGACTGTGTTTGGTACGTAGAATCTTTATGACGTCAGCCGCATCATGAAATTACTGTGGCGCATTCTTTACAGTTACGTATGCGGCTTAATGATTCTGCACGGAGCAGCATACGTAATTTACTTAACCCGTAACATAAAATATGTATGCGCCATACGTACGAATAGTTATACAGCTGCATTATTTCAGTATCCAGGCTCTTTATAACAGTAACTGGTTGCCAAATCATTGTACTGTCCCTGTCACATTAAGTAATGGTCCCGGTTACGTACATAATGTACGAGCAGGGTCGGAGGTATGCCGATACATTTTACGTACACGGGATAATTAATAAAGTATCCGTCTACATCATCAGTTTTTACGTATCCTGGCTCATTTTACGAACTCCGTTTACTTACTGACTGTTTTCGGTACGTAGAATCTTTATGACGTCAGCCGCATCATTAAATTACTGTGGCACACTCTTTACATTAACGTATGCGGTTTAATGATATTAAACCGATTTTTGTTTTTCGGCCGATTTCATTAAACTTGGTTTTTGGTATTATTTTAACAAGGAAATAACAAGGCAATGTTAAAAATAATAAAAATATCTAAGATGGCGGCCAACTTTTTTTGTTTTTGGGCCGATTTACATGAAACATGGTTTTCGGAATTATTTAAACGAGAAAACAGCAACGCAATGTTGAAAATATTGCAAAGTCCAATATGGCTGTTAACTTTTTTGTTTGTGAGCCGATTTCGATGAAACTCCGTCTTTTGGTACTATTTTTACAGAAAACAGTAACGCAATAATAAAAAAATAAAAAATAGATGGCAGCCCACAGTTTGTTTTTGGGCCGATTTTGATGAAACTCGATTTTTGATACTATTATACAAAAAAAACAGCTTGGGAAAAAAGGGATCGTTTTCGTGTTATTTGGTTAAAAAAACAAATAAAGAATTTGGCTGTCATCTTAGGTGTTTTAATATTTTAAACATTGCATTGCTGTTTACTTGTAAAATAGTACCTAAAACCAAGTTTCATCGAAATCAGCCAAGAAACAAAAAAGTTGGCCACCATCTTGGATTTTTTTATATTTTTAACATTGCGTTAATATTGCCTTGTTAAAATAACACCATAAACCAAGTTTCATCGAAATCGGCCCAGAAACAAAAAAGTTGGCCACAATCTTGGAATTTTTTATATTTTTAACATTGCGTTGTTATTGCCTTGTTAAAATAACACCATAAACCAAGTTATATCTAAATCGGCCGATAGACAAAAAAGTTGGTCGACATCTTAAATTTTTTTATATTTTTAACATTGCGTTGTTATTGCCTTGTTACATTAACACCATAAACTAAGTTTCATCGAAATCGGCCCAGAAACAAAAAAGTTGGCTGCCATCTTGGATTTTTTTATATTTTTAACATTGCGTTGTTATTGCCTTGTTAAAATAACACCATAAACCAAGTTTCATCGAAATCGGCCCAGAAACAAAAAAGTTGGCTGCCATCTTGGATTTTTTATATTTTTAACATTGCGTTGTTATTGCCTTGTTAAAATAAGACCATAAACCAAGTTTTATCGAAATCGGCCCAGAAACAAAAAAGTTGGCCGCCATCTTGGATTTTTTTATATTTTTAACATTGCGTTAATATTGCCTTGTTAAAATAACACCATAAACCAAGTTTCATCGAAATCGGCCCAGAAACAAAAAAGTTGGCCACAATCTTGGATTTTTTTATATTTTTAACATTGCGTTGTTATTGCCTTGTTAAAATAACACCATAAACCAAGTTATATCTAAATCGGCCGATAGACAAAAAAGTTGGTCGCCATCTTAATTTTTTTTATATTTTTAACATTGCGTTGTTATTGCCTTGTTAAAATAACACCATAAACCAAGTTTCATCGAAATCAGCCCAGAAACAAAAAAGTTGACTGCCATCTTGGATTTATTTATATTTTTAACATTGCGTTAATATTGCCTTGTTAAAATAACACCATAAACCAAGTTTTATCGAAATCAGCCCAGAAACAAAAAAGTTGGCCGCCATCTTGGATTTTTTATATTTTTAACATTGCGTTAATATTGCCTTGTTAAAATAACACCATGAACCAAGTTTCATCGAAATCGGCCCAGAAACAAAAAAGTTGCCCGCCATCTTGGATTTTTTTATATTTTTAACATTGCGTTGTTATTGCCTTGTTAAAATAACACCATAAACCAAGTTATATCTAAATCGGCCGATAGACAAAAAAGTTGGTCGCCATCTTAATTTTTTTATATTTTTAACATTGCGTTGTTATTGCCTTGTTAAAATAACACTATAAACCAAGTTTCATCGAAATCAGCCCAGAAACAAAAAAGTTGACTGCCATCTTGGATTTATTTATATTTTTAACAATGCGTTAATATTGCCTTGTTAAAATAACACCATAAACCAAGTTTTATCGAAATCAGCCCAGAAACAAAAAAGTTGGCCGCCATCTTGGATTTTTTATATTTTTAACATTGCGTTAATATTGCCTTGTTAAAATAACACCATGAACCAAGTTTCATCGAAATCGGCCCAGAAACAAAAAAGTTGCCCGCCATCTTGGATTTTTTTATATTTTTAACATTGCGTTGTTATTGCCTTGTGCAAATAACACCATAAACCAAGTTATATCTAAATCGGCCGATAGACAAAAAAGTTGGTCGCCATCTTATTTTTTTTTTATATTTTTAACATTGCGTTGTTATTGCCTTGTTAAAAAAACACCATAAACCAAGTTATATCTAAATCGGCCGATAGACAAAAAAGTTGGTCGCCATCTTAATTTTTTTTATATTTTTAACATTGCGTTGTTATTGCCTTGTTAAAATAACACCATAAACCAAGTTTTATCGAAATCAGCCCAGAAACAAAAAAGTTGGCCGCCATCTTAGATTTTTTATATTTTTAACATTGCGTTAATATTGCCTTGTTAAAATAACACCATGAACCAAGTTTCATCGAAATCGGCCCAGAAACAAAAAAGTTGCCTGCCATCTTGGATTTTTTTATATTTTTAACATTGCGTTAATATTGTCTTGTTAAAATAACACCATAAACCAAGTTTTGTCGAAATCAGCCCAGAAACAAAAAAGTTGGCCGCCATCTTGGATTTTTTATATTTTTAACATTGCGTTAATATTGCCCTGTTAAAATAACACCATAAACCAAGTTTCATCGAAATCGGCCCAGAAACAAAAAAGTTGGCCGCCATCTTGGATTTTTTTATATTTTTAACATTGCGTTAATATTGCCTTGTTAAAATAACACCATAAACCAAGTTTCATCGAAATCGGCCCAGAAACAAAAAAGTTGGCCACAATCTTGGATTTTTTTATATTTTTAACATTGCGTTGTTATTGCCTTTTTAAAATAACACCATAAACCAAGTTATATCTAAATCGGCCAATAGACAAAAAAGTTGGTCGCCATCTTAATTTTTTTTATATTTTTAACATTGCGTTGTTATTGCCTTGGTGTGGCGTGTAAATAGCCCACCATGAGGTGGCTTCCACCGGTATAATGTTTGAACCCGATGTCGGGTATGAGGTAACAAAGGTCGCCTAAACTACGCCCACTTACCTCCAGGATCATGAAGAGCAGTTCAGCATCGCGATGCTTGGCGCGCAATTACGGCGCTCTCAAAATAAATATTCCTGTTTTTCTTTTATTCACTTTTTCAAAAACAGCACAAATAAAATCCGTTCACAGGGAAAAAGTCACACATTGACAAGGGCGTTCTTTTTTCACCCAATGCAAGACCATAGATAAAGAACAAATGGCCAGCACATCTTGCGGGCATAGATGGCATGATCCCACAGAATAATGAGCGCAAAGGTTCCCAACGACACCTCATACACATTTCATTCATAAAATAATTACAGAATAAAAATAATCCTTATGTGCCTAACCATGCTCCCCGCCTTGGAAGTTCGCAGAAGTTTCAAAACATAAATAAATTACAAACATAATCATGGCAACATAACATAGCATGCACGCAGTTTATATTAAGGCTAACAGAATGGCCAAGCTTCATGGCTAAGTCCTAAACAAACTAAATTACAACTAAATATAAGATGCAGAAAATTATTTGACAACATCACAATATCAACATTTGACAACAATATGAGTAGGTATAAGATATAATTTTACAATAGGACGCTTAAAGATCCCGAAACTAGTTTTCACCGTCGCTACTCGAATAATTCCGCCCGACCCAGGATGAATCTCCGTAATTACACCTAAAGGCCAGTTCAAGGAAGTGGATACTCTGCACTGAAAGTACCACAAATTTCTCGGCAGTCATAATATTATTGACTACTCCAGAAGAAGGCGAGATTATTTTAATAAATCGGAGGACGTACACAACAATCCGTAAAAGTTTATCCCACCCGGATATACGCTGAGCCAATTCCATCAGAGCCGGGGGTTCACACTGAACCGTTGCAGTCAGCACAGTAACTTTGTGCTCAGGCAACTCGGCAGTTATGGTAGGTGAAAAGGCTTTCATAGGCCAATTTGACGGAGGGCTACGAATCCATGATGGGCCGTTCCACCATAAATCATGTGAAGCGAGTTGGGAGGGAAGCATCCCCCGGGAAAGACAATCACTTGGATTCTCACTTCCTGCCACATGATAAAAGTGTTCAGGAGGCAGATTCTCTTGACATTGAGCGACGCGGTTACTTACAAACACCGACCAACGATGCGGTGAAGAATGAATCCACGAAAGCGCAATAGTCGAATCAGAGAAAGCATACGTTCCCGCAATGGGTACACGCGCTTGATAAGACTCTTGAACTGTCCGTATTAGTTTGGACATCAAGACGGCAGCACATAATTCCAAACGTGCCAGTGTGGTCACTTTAGTGGGTGAAACCTTTGACTTCGCACAAAGTAATCTGACAGTAATATTGCCCACGGAGTCAGTGGTGTGTAAATATAAGACACAACCATAACCGTTCATACTCGCATCACAAAACGCCACAATAAGTACCGTACGATCGTTAAAGACACCTATATGACGTGGGATTTTCAAAAATGAGATGAGAGGAAATTCCTGCATAAGCGCCGAGAATTTTCGTATAACACTCTCAGGGGGAGAATCATCCCAATCTATGTTGCATAACCATAGCTCTTTAATAAGCAGCTTGGCGTACAAAATTACAGGGGCCATCAAACCGAGGACATCAAACAAACGAGCAACCACAGAGAGTATATTCCGTTTTGTACATTTCTCTTGGACGTAAGCAGTCGTAAAGAAGAAGTTGTCATCGGCTGGTTCCCACGAAAGGCCTAACACCTTCAAGGTATGGTTAGAACCATCATTCAAATCCACTGCACTGCGGTGGGAGTCGGGAAGGTTTTCCAGGACTACATGAGCATTACTTGTCCATTTGACCAGGTCAAAGGCACCGGCCTTGAACAGCGAGATTAATTCTCGAGACAGACGCACGGCGCTGACTTCATCCGCAATAGAATAAACTAGATCATCCATGTACAACCTAGACTCTGCCACCTCAGCAGCTTCCGGGTAATGTGATCTCATGTCATCAGCCAGCTGACGAACAGTTCGCATTGCTAAGTATGGGCTTGATTTGAGACCAAAGGGGACCCGATTAAATTGAAAGGTTCGTATGACTTCGTTCTCCGAAAAACGAAATAAAATCCTAATATATTTACGGTGTTCATACGGAACCAAAATCTGTAAATACATCTGTTTAACATCAGCAGTCATAGCGACTGGGAAAAGACGAAAGCCAAGCAAAAGCAGAAATAAATCGGCTTGCAAATTAGGGCCAATATGAAGGACATCATTTAGTGACAACCCTGTATGCGTTCTCGCACTAGCATCGAGCACGATCCGAGGCATGGGCTTACTCGGATGGGTGACAGCGTGATGCGGGATGTAGTATCCTTCCTCCGTCACCTCGGATTCAGGAACTTCAGACAAATAGCCCTTTTCAATATATTCACCGATAACACTATTATATTTATCTCGTAAATGTGGTGACTGTTTAAATCTCCGCTCCAAAGCCATAAATCGCCTTTGGGCAGCAGTGCGAGAGTTACCCAATTCCTTCGGGTTCTTGCAGAATGGTAAAGCAACCGAGTACCTACCACCCTCCCCCCGGGTGACCGACGAAACAAACAAATTTTCACATTCCGTCTCCTCCGGACTCAAAAACTTCATGTTAGGTAATTCTTCTAATTGCCAAAACTTCTGCACCATATCATTAAGTGAAAGTGCGCAGAGCGACGTAGAAGTATTAATAAGAACATCACTTGGGAAATCACCCATCAGCACGTAACCGAACGCGGTCAGCAAAGCAGGAGGCGCACTGGTACCAGATATGACCCTATTTCCTAAATAAATGTATGGAAACAGCTGAGCACCCAGAACGACATCCACCGACCCGGGAACGTTCCATGTCAGATCGGCGAGGGGAATCCCTTTCAAATAACCCATATCACCCGTGTCCACATAATAAGCAGGCAGCTGATCGGTGATACAGTCGATCACTAAAGCATGTATAGTGTACTTATTATCCGTATAAACACGGGACTCAATATCCAAATAAACGTATCCTAAAATCGGCTGAGACGCTAAACCAATTCCTTTGACAAAAGAGTTACTCAGTGGAATTATTGGTAAATTAAGCGATTTACAACAGTCCATAGTAATTAAATTATTTTGCGAACCGTTGTCTATCAAACAGCGGATAATTCTCCTATTATTGCAATTTTTTATTTTAGCATAAACTTGAGCTGTCGATAGTAAAATCGTAGAGTTTGGTCTCACTTCCGCACTTAAAGACAAGGAAGGGGTAGCCGGGGTACCTAAAATAGTCGGGGTACCCGAACTAGGTGGGGTACCCAAACTAACTGGAGTACCCAAAACCGAAGGGGTCCCCATAATAGATGGGGTACCCGATGGGGTGTTCAAAACACACGGGTTTGATCCTACGCCGGGTGCGGAGAGAGGCGACGCTGTCGGCAGCGAGGCGACGGACGGCACCGACGACGGTAAATAAGGCAACGACCCTTCAATGGTAGGTACTTGCGACGTATGAGCGTAAGTATTTTTCCGACCATTATTACTCTTGGTATCGAAGTGTAAGAGGGTATGATGACGTTTTTTGCATAATTCGCAAACAACCGTCGACCTACATGACGTTACGGTATGCGACCCACTAAGACAACTTACGCAACCCTGTTTCGATTTAATAAAATCAAATCGGGCCTGGGGTGATCTCAAACTTTTAAACTGTGAACAAGCATTAATTGAATGATCACTTTTATTGCAAAAAATACACGACTTCCCCGACGTGTCATTACTCGCGACAAACGACTTGTAAGTATTAGGACGGGCTGCCGCGGTCACGACCGACGATGACGCTTTATTAACACCACCGCTCGAAGACCGTGACGAGTATGAAACATTAGACCGTTCTAAGATTTTAACTTGATCTTGCACGAAAGAGATTAATTCGCTATAAGAAGGAATGTCCTTATGACGCACAGATAATTCGAACGCTTGAACAGTTTGAACATCGATCTTCCTTAGAGCACAATGCAAAAGTATAAAATCGGTCACATCACTAATATTCAGTTGTTTTAAGGCCAACACAGACGCTGAATATTTTTCAATAAAATAATCAAGACTAGCTGCCGTATTCGAACAACTTTTCGCATCGAGAATATTGTTAAGATAAAGTGTACCTAATGCACGGACATCTTGATATTTATTCACCAAGCTATCCCAAATAATATTATAGGTTTCACCCGAGGGTACAATACCCGCGGTAGCCTTAAGCGCGCCGTGAGTTAATTTCCCTACTAAATACTGCACGCGTTGCGAGTCAGACAGCTGTGTGTTATTGTGAATGTTGGACTTAAAAGATTCGTAAAATTTAGGCCAGTTTTCCGTTTTGCCGTCGAAGCTCGGCAGTTCAATCGAAGGAAGCTTAATGGTGCATCCAGGATTATGATCGCCGGAACTATTCGATGACGACGGCACAATTGATTGCGACGACTGAATAATGTTATTTCGAACGCGTTTTACAACAAAGTACAAATCTTCAAAAGCAGTCAAAGGCTGATAGTCAGGCAGAAATTTCGAATCCAACGTAAGCTTGCGGTCATTTATGTCATCAATTATAGACTCAAATTGCCTTCGCATTTCATCGATTATTTCAGACTGAGCCATGAAAGTCTCGTTATTTCGGGACGCAAAATTCGATACATTGTTCGCAAATCTATAAAGATCATTCATCCGCGAAAAAAGACGTTCCTTTTTTGCTATTAATAAGGTAAGCTGTTTATCAGGTAGTTCAATGACGGAATCAACCGAATCATCACTTGATTTCAACATTTTTATAAAGAAATTACGCTATTTAAATGCGAAAATAAATTAAAAGTAATGATGCTATTTCAATGCGAAAATAAATTAAATGAAATCACACGCTATTATAATGCGAAAATAAAATACTTAAATGAAATTACGCTATTACAATGCGAAATTAAACTAAAATAAATCACCCGCTATTTCAATGCGGGAATACCCTAAAAGAAATCACGCTATTACAATGCGAGATTTAAATTCGAGTAAAAATAATTTTATTCCGTAAAATTTTGTATCAATTACAAAATGGCGGAGTATGGCGGTAAGTACGTAGCAAATTCGCGAATTTTACCAATTAATACGTAATCATCTAGCGAACATCCAACGTACCAAAAAACTTAAAAGCTGGAGCATGGTATCCGCTCAAAGGACCAAAAGATGGAGTGACGTGTAAATAGCCCACCATGAGGTGGCTTCCACCGGTATAATGTTTGAACCCGATGTCGGGTATGAGGTAACAAAGGTCGCCTAAACTACGCCCACTTACCTCCAGGATCATGAAGAGCAGTTCAGCATCGCGATGCTTGGCGCGCAATTACGGCGCTCTCCAAATATTCCTGTTTTATTCACTTTTTCAAAAACAGCACAAATAAAATCCGTTCACAGGGAAAAAGTCACACATTGACAAGGGCGTTCTTTTTTCACCCAATGCAAGACCATAGATAAAGAACAAATGGCCAGCACATCTTGCGGGCATAGATGGCATGATCCCACAGAATAATGAGCGCAAAGGTTCCCAATGACACCTCATACACATTTCATTCATAAAATAATTACAGAATAAAAATAATCCTTATGTGCCTAACCATGCCTTGTTAAAATAACACCATAAACCAAGTTTCATCGAAATCAGCCCAGAAACAAAAAAGTTGGCCGCCATCTTGGATTTTTTATATTCTAAACATTGCGTTAATATTGCCTTGTTAAAATAACACCATGAACCAAGTTTCATCGAAATCGGCCCAGAAACAAAAAAGTTGCCCGCCATCTTGGATTTTTTATATTTTTAACATTGCGTTGTTATTGCCTTGTTAAAATAAAACCATAAACCAAGTTATATCTAAATCGGCCGATAGACAAAAAAGTTGGTCGCCATCTTAATTTTTTTTATATTTTTAACATTGCGTTGTTATTGCCTTGTTAAAATAACACCATAAACCAAGTTTCATCGAAATCAGCCCAGAAACAAAAAAGTTGACTGCCATCTTGGATTTATTTATATTTTTAACATTGCGTTAATATTGCCTTGTTAAAATAACACCATAAACCAAGTTTTATCGAAATCAGCCCAGAAACAAAAAAGTTGGCCGCCATCTTGGATTTTTTATATTTTTAACATTGCGTTAATATTGCCTTGATAAAATAACACCATGAACCAAGTTTCATCGAAATCGGCCCAGAAACAAAAAAGTTGCCCGCCATCTTCGATTTTTTTATATTTTTAACATTGCGTTGTTATTGCCTTGTTAAAATAACACCATAAACCAAGTTATATCTAAATCGGCCGATAGACAAAAAAGTTGGTCGCCATCTTATTTTTTTTATATTTTTAACATTGCGTTGTTATTGCCTTGTTAAAATAACACCATAAACCAAGTTATATCTAAATCGGCCGATAGACAAAAAAGTTGGTCGCCATCTTAATTTTTTTTTTATTTTTAACATTGCGTTGTTATTGCCTTGTTAAAATAACACCATAAACCAAGTTTTATCGAAATCAGCCCAGAAACAAAAAAGTTGGCCGCCATCTTGGATTTTTAATATTTTTAACATTGCGTTAATATTGCCTTGTTAAAATAACACCATGAACCAAGTTTCATCTAAATCGGCCCAGAAACAAAAAAGTTGCCTGCCATCTTGGATTTTTTTTATTTTTAACATTGCGTTAATATTGTCTTGTTAAAATAACACCATAAACCAAGTTTTATCGAAATCAGCCCAGAAACAAAAAAGTTGGCCGCCATCTTGGATTTTTTATATTTTTAACATTGCGTTAATATTGCCTTGTTAAAATAACACCATAAACCAAGTTTTATCGAAATCAGCCCAGAAACAAAAAAGTTGGCCGCCATCTTGGATTTTTATATTTTTAACATTGCGTTAATATTGCCTTGTTAAAATAACACCATAAACCAAGTTTCATCGAAATCGGCCCAGAAACAAGAAAATTGGCCGCCATCTTGGATTTTCCAATATTTTGAACATTGCGTTATTATATCCTTGTCAAAATAGAACTATGAACGGAGTTTCATCGCAATCGGCTCAAAAACCAAAAAGTTGGCCGCCATCTTGGATTTTTTATATTTTTAACATTGCGTTGTTATTGCCTTGTTAAAATAACACCAAAAACCGGGTTTCATCGAAATCGGCCTACAAACAAAAAAGTTGACTGCCATTATGGATTTTTCAATATTTTCAACATTGCGTTGCTGTTTTCTCGTTAAATTAGTTCCATAAACCGTGTTTCATAGTAATCGGCCCACAAACAAGAAAATTGGCCGCCATTTTGGATTTTCCAATATTTTGAACATTGCGTTATTATATCCTTGTCAAAATAGAACTATGAACGGAGTTTCATCGAAATCGGCTCAAAAACCAAAAAGTTGGCCGCCATCTTGGATTTTCCAATATTTTGAACATTGCGTTATTATTTCCTTGTCAAAATAGAACTATGAACGGAGTTTCATCGAAATCGGCTCAAAAACTAAAAAGTTGGCCGCCATCTTGGATTTTTCATATTTTTAACATTGCGTTGTTATTGCCTTGTTAAAATAACACTATAAACCAAGTTTAATCAAAATCGACCAAAAAACAAAAAAGTTGGCCGCCATCTTGGATTTTTTTATATTTTTAACATTGCGTTGCTGTTTTCTTGTCAAAATTGTATCATAAACCGAGTTTCATCGAAATCGGCCCAAAAACAAAAAAGTTGGCCGCAATCTTGAATTTTTATATTTGTGTCATTGCGTTGCTGTTTTCTTGTCATAATTGTACCAAAAAACAAGTTTCATCGAAATCGGCTTACAAACAAAAAAGTAGGCTGCCATAATGGATTTTTCAATATTTTCAACATTGAGTTGCTGTTTTCTTGTCGAAATAGTACCAAAAAGCGAGTTTCATCAAAATCGGCCCACAAACAAAAAGTTGCCGCCATAACGGATTTTTCACTATTTTTAACATTGCGTTGCTGTTTTCTCGCTAAAATAGTTCCGAAAACCGTGTTTCATGGAAATCGGCCCACAAACAAGAAAATTGGCCGCCATCTTAGATTTTTCAATATTTTGAACATTGCGTTATTATTTCCTTGTCAAAATAGTACTATGAACGGAATTTCATCGAAATCGGCTCATAAACCACCAACTTGGCCGCTATCTTGGATATTTTTATATTTTTAACATTGCGTTGCTGTTTTCTTGTCAAATAGTATAAAAAATCGAGTTTCATCGAAATCGGCCCACAAACAAAAAAGTTGGCCGCCATCTTGAATTTTTTATATTTTTAACATTGCGTTGTTATTGCCTTGTTAAAATAACACCATTAACGAAGTTTCATCGAAATCGGCCGAAAAACAAAAAAGTTGGTCGCCATCTTGGATTTTTTATAATTTTATTATTGCGTTGCTGTTTCCTTGTCAAAATAGTAACAAAAACCGAGTTTCATCAAAATCGGCACACAAACAAAAAGTTAGCCGCCGTATTGGTTTATAACATTCTTAGTAGATATGTAGTTATATACCTACCTCGAATATAGATGTCCCGAAACACTTTCAATAGTCGCATTAGTTAAAAAGATATTCTGGCACCGGAAAAAACAGAGCCGCTATACTTAACTGTAGTGGCATACATTATACTGCAAGCCTTATACTTAAAATAAGTAACGAGCTACATTATAAATAACGCGGCTATTTATAATGAATCTGCTTACTTATTACCTAAAGAACGTCGTACCTACTGCGCATTTTACGCAAATTTGGGGTTGCCATCACAATTAAAGTTATGTTGTTTGGTGGTCATTCATTAGCTACTTCATAAGTTTATTAACCATGTTTGTGTTTGCTCTTTTTTTAGAACTAAGTGGGCAACCACTTTAGTTGTGTAAAAATATAAGCGAAACAAAATTAGTCTGTAAGATGCATCGGCTACTTTCTAACCTTACAATTTTGCATTATATTAGCCGAACGCTGTATTTATTTTGGATTACAAGAATCGATCGAAGATAAGTTACAGATAGGACATGACAGGCAGCCGCGCGTAGTAAGATTATAAAAAGTATCGAATCATCTAATAAGATTTAGTTAAATTATTTTCTGTCCTGCACTTGACTTAATTTGATTTTTTCTTGAGATAAGTTGATACTTGTCTTTGTGTGAAAAACAACTAATAAGCACACGAATCAAGAGAAAAATCGATGTAAATGTTATAACAAGAAATTCCACTTTTTGTTGAAAATCTGCGTGTTTTTAAGCACAGCTACCGCATTTTCATTTTGCTCATCTGGCAACACTGAAGCAAGCAGAGAGCGGCCGGCCGGCGCGGGCGGCAGTGATGCCAACTTGGGGGATTTTCCCCTAGATTTAGGGGGGGCAAGTGTCAAAAGGGGATTTTTTAGGGGCAGGAATATTTCAGGGTTTTTTTTAGGGGCTTCAAACAAAACCTTCGTACAATAGGAAATTCCATGTGAGTACTCGGATTTCATTGATTCAAAACTTTACAAACACGCAGCCTGTGAATTAGTAATTAGAAGCAGAGATTTGAGTTTGAGTTTGATTCTATAATACGAACCTTAATATGCAAGCGTTTTATTTGATTAGTCACGACCTACTTTATAATAAGAATTTAAACTTGGGGGTTTTTAGGGGAATTTTGAAAATTTCTTGGGGGAAGATTTTGGCAGTGGTTGGCAACACTGGCGGGCGGCCATTTGTGACAGCAGAGTTAGCACTCATTGCAGCGTTTTGAGACGCTTTTGTTTTCTTAGTTTTATACCTAGGTACAAAACTTGTTTAAGAGTGAGTATCGTGAATACAGTTATTTCGAAAAAACACTCGAGAACTTTTTTAAAATGCCGTCTTGTGCTTTTTATCTGTGCAGTGCAAATACAACATTTCACGTGTAAGTATTATTTAGAGTTTTCTCCATAGACTTATTATTATTATCATTGGTTTTCTCGTAGGTTTTTAAACGTGTTTGGCAAAGCATTTGTTTTATTGAAAAATCTGCATAATACTAATGACAAACAAGTTGAACAATGAAAAACCTTATCCATTGCTTGTTGGCTAAAGTCGTAAACTATAATGAAGAGACAGAAATTTTTTCTTATTGAAAACCGGGGGAGGAGAAAATATTTTCTTTTCTGTCGATCTTTTAAATCTATTTTTTTTTACATTTGAGCTCTAGCTTGTTTATTAGAGCATTCATACCTTAGAGCATTCAACCAAAGAATGCTGTACAAGATTCCACCACTCCATTATGTAATACCTAATTAAAGTATAAAACATTAGATCATGAACATCTTAGAACACGTAGACAACTAGAAAATTTGAACATGTACTTAGGCAATAACAAGTAGGTAGGTACGGTCGAGTCCATTAATATGTTGGCACTTTTGACAGTTCGTCAACCTTTATCCGCTCAGGCGATGGCACCGCGCGATAATTATGCCTTTGTAATAAAAGTCAATATCCTGCCAAACGTGCCAACATATTAATGAACTCGACTGTATCTACACGTAAGTACTTGTTGTATGGTTACCTACATAACAAGTTTGTGTTTGCATTTTTCAGTCAACCTTATTTAACTAAATTGAAACTGCCATTCTGCAAAACGATGAAGAATAAAAAAAAATATTCCAAAAATAGAATACTATAAAAATTGGCCACAACATCTTAAAGCGACCGGTGTCAATGTAAGTACGTACTTGTTTTTATACATCTTGTATTTAGGTAAAATATGAAAATGTTAACATAAAAACGTTTTCTTTGTGTTTTCTCTTGGAACTCTGCTGTGTACTTAATAATAAACCTTTAAATTATTATTCTAGAACCTTGAAATTAAGAACGCTGAGCTAAACAACTCAAAAAACTTAAACGCTGTATTGTACGCACAGACCATACAACAAGTACTGTGATTGTACGGGACATCGGATCGGTGATAATGAAAAAATATTCACAGATTTATTAAACTGCAGCTAATAACACTGTGAGTTATCATAACATTATTTTTTTACATTGTAATCATAACATTACACAACCTCGAAGTCATCTGATCCACGCCAACTATCACAGATGCCTGGCGCCTGGAATATCTGGGAAGTGGTGGGCAAATAATAATTACTAGTCAAATTCGAGTCGGGCTCGCACCGCGAAGGTACCAGTTAAGTATACCGGGTGTAGCAAGACACTTAACGAAGCCGAGGTCTACGTATTCTGCCCATCATCAGAACCATTTCTGTTTAAAATTATTGCAGGGAAACGATTTTAATGTTTGGTGTTAAAAAGCATTACCACACAAGGTAACTTTATAAAAGACCGCGCCTGCGAGTGAATGCTACAGAGCTGCGTGCGGCCGAGTTGAAAAGCAACGTTTGCGTGCTCATGAAATACATTGAGTGATAATATTTTGAAGCCATTGTTTGTTACGAAATACATAATATTTTGATAAATGTTTCTTTCTAAATGTTTCAAACATTAGGAAATAACGAATAAAATAAGATTTCATATTTTGAAAAAAAAAATTTTGACTTGACCTTCAATAACTTCGTAGCTATTGGTTTCCCAGGTATAGTCTAAAAGACAAAAATGAACCTGATGATGGGCGGAATGCGTGGACTTCGGCTTCGTTGAGTGTCTTGTTACACCCGTTTTGTTAATAGTGCCTTCCCTCAAGGGAAAAAAAATGCGCTTGATGAAACTAGCGGCATAGTTTAGTATGTTGTTAGGCATGGTATTCTGACTAAAAAACCATCGGGAGACAGTTCTTAACGGGGGGGGAGGGGGTTCATAACGGGTTATGACGTCATAAAAGTTGCTGTTGCCGCTTTCAGAATATGGCGTATACAACAGAAAGTATGTAATTTATAAGCTTGTGTGGGGTGTCATAAAAAGCAAAATTAAATGCGCTACAGTGTGGTTTTTCCTTTTGACCTTGTAAATGCTACATTTGCGAGAAATTTAAAGTTTTATTTTAAACATTGTAAATTTTGTAGGTACCTATCCGTCTAATATGACATGGTGAATGAGACAAACTTTGGTTAAATCATGAAAAAAATATAACAATAACCGATTAAAGTAAAAAGAACGAAAGTTTTTATAGGATTTTTTTATTACCTCGTAAGTCCTAGCGCACTTCATAAAGTACAAATTGACGCTAGTATTTCAGACCTGACAATTGAATTCTATAGCAAGACGTAACTACCTAATGTACTACGTAGAGTACAAATTCTAATCTCCCGTTTTCGACGAAGTTTTTTCTAGAATGGTAATATCGAGACAGCCATTTACTTCTGTAATCTATGGCCAACCTTGCCACCTTAAACCAGTACTGTCAACTGCCACTGTCAGTGTCATTTCTTTGAAAATGTCCACGCAGTCGGTTTCCAGGCCGATACGAGGTAAGTATAAGTAAATCCAGCTATATTAACGTAATCTTATGTTTATTTCATTGTTTTTAATTTAAAAGAGTAAATTTAAATAGTAATTAATACAAATAAAACAAAATTTAGTTGATAACTCCATATCACCCAAGTTAGATGATTGGTTGAAATAACTTGTACTGCATACAGTACGTTAAGTATTTCTTCCAATTTCATTTGGTATGTTAGATATTTACTTTTATTTATATACTTGTTACATTTCAGCTTTTGATGATGAGCATATTGCAAAACTTTTAAACAATTTCATTCACGATGATTTTGGTGGTGAAAAGGTGTTCATACCTGAATAAATCATCATCATTTACTCAGATGAAGACAAAAATGTTCAAGAAATCTAAATCAGGATATCTACTTAAATTAAGTTTATTAATCGACAGTGGGACTGTTAACTTTGTTAACTAACCGTACATACTTTTATATTTTAATTTTCTCTCTTTTAGTCTTACACCGATGTGTGTAAGTGAGCTTAAGAATTAAGGCTAAATTGTTAATAGTACTGTTTTTTACAAGTATTTTTATGAAAATTAGTTAATTATTGTTTATGTTTGATAGAAGATATGATTTTGTTGATAATAATAATAACTTTTAAATAAAAATGAAAAATGAATTTTGTTGTTTTCGTATTCAAAAACTATCAAAACCTAGTGTGCATCGTTCTGGCAGCGCCACGGTCTCCGATTTGCGTGAAAAAAATTCACCATGTAGGCCGACTTTTTCCCAGTCGGGAAAAAATACGTTTGATTTTTTCCCTCCACTGGATCCGAAGATATACGAGGTTTTTTGTGGCGCTGCCAGAACGACGTCGTTCTGACAGCGCCACGGCTATATCTCATTAATTACAAATGCTAGAATAAATCCGATTACATACAGATTTTTGGCTTTTTTTTCCATTTCACACAAGCTAACATGTATATGAATGTACATAACCCGTGAATGTCAACAGATTCAGGAGTAATCGTGGGTCATTTGTGGCGCTGCCAGAACGACGTCGTTCTGGCAGCGTCACGGCTGTATCTCAGCAATTCGTTTTTTTTCCTGGAAACGGTGTGGGTATATATTTAATACCTTCGTCATAAGGCACGGCAAAAAACGAATTTCTACATTTCATCGTGGATTAAGGATTTTATAGGCTTTGAGAAATTCTAACCTCAAAAAAATTTTTTTTCGCTCTAACGCCTTTAATTGATGTATTAAATAACATTCGCGCATTCCCTTATCTTCCTATAAAGGGAAAAAAATAAACCACCATCGCAGCATTAGCCGTTCCAGAGAAATCATAGGTTTAGATTTGGTTCATACATTAGGCATCGTTCCCGCAGCGCCACACCCAGTACACCATGATCCAGGGCACCTGTCGCCAAACTGAGTATGCCAATATTTAGTACCACCATAGCGAACACGGAAAAAAATCTGATAACGTGTATAACACAGCTACTTTCCGAGAAATAAGCCATTGATTCAATATGCCATACAATTGGTACATTCGAGTAGAAAAGTTTTAAATTGCTTTTTAGTTTAGCATTTTAAGTATCGGATCCGGTGCCCAAAACCATTTTTTACTATACACGGTGTTTGGTAATAGCCTTATAAAGCCGAATATGGTACATTTAAATATTTTGTTTATTAATTTTTGTATAAAAAAACAGCTGATTTTTTTTCGCGATTTCAGTGTTGGTCCCATAGTAAAAGTTGTTCAGTTTGATGGCCTCTATCTACAATATTCGGCTTTATAAGACTATATTACCAAACACCCTGTAAAGATAAACTAAACGATCGTTCAGACAATGCTTGATAAGCTTGTAAACGGTAACTGTAACTGCTCAAACATCGCTTCTAGACTATAAGAAAGGCTTGCAGAAACATTTTTATTATAACGGTTAAACCGGTTTTATCGAATAATTGCGTTCCGGTGCGGAACGAAATAGAAGCGATACTTTAAACCTAAATAAACCGGTTTATTCCTTGGTCATCGCCCGGGCAGTCATATCATAGGGGATTCTCAGAAATCGTCAAAAAATCATTAGGGTCAATTCAAGTTGGGAGAGCGCAGCGAATTTTGGTACTTCGAAATTTTCTAAAAAATGCTAAAGACAATATGGATGATAAATTTTACAAAATGCGCCCCACGTTTTTAGGTTTAAAATTTCTGTAGGTAGGGTTATAAATGTGTACAGAAGAATTTATATTTTTCTTTTTAGTCCGTTTTAATGTTTTAATCCAATTTTTTTTTGTAATAATTTAGTCTGTTTTAAAAACGTGTTTTTTTAAAAAGATTTTTATATTTTTTTTAAAGAAGAAATAAAGAAAATTTCGAAGTACGAAAATTCGCTGCGCTCTCCCAACTTGAATTGACCCTTATGATTTTTTGACGATTTCTGAGAAACCCCTATGATATGACTGCCCGGGCGATGACCTAGGAATAAACCGGTTTATTTAGGTTTAAAGTATCGCTTCTATTTCGTTCCGCACCCGAACGCAATTTTTCGATAAAACCGGTTTAACCGTTATAATAAAAATGTTTCTGCAAGCCTTTCTTATAGTCTAGAAGCGATGTTTGAGCAGTTACAGTTACCGTTTACAAGCTTATCAAGCATTGTCTGAACGATCGTTTAGTTTATCTTTACAGGGTGTTTGGTAATATAGTCTTATAAAGCCGAATATTGTAGATAGAGGCCATCAAACTGAACAACTTTTACTATGGGACCAACTCTGAAATCGCGAAAAAAATCAGCTGTTTCATACAAAATTTAATAAACAAAATATTTAAATGTACCATATTCGGCTTTATAAGGCTATTACCAAACACCGTGTATAGTAAAAAATGGTTTTGGGCACCGGATCCGATACTTAAAATGCTAAAATAAAAAGCAATTTAAAACTTTTCTACTCGAATGTACCAATTGTATGGCATATTGAATCAATGGCTTATTTCTCGGAAAGTAGCTGTGTTATACACGTTATCAGACGTCATTTTTTTCCGTGTTCGCTATGGTGGTACTAAATATTGGCATACTCAGTTTGGCGACAGGTGCCCTGGATCATGGTGTACTGGGTGTGGCGCTGCGGGAACGATGCCTAATGTATGAACCAAATCTAAACCTATGATTTCTCTGGAACGGCTAATGCTGCGATGGTGGTTTATTTTTTTCCCTTTATAGGAAGATAAGGGAATGCGCGAATGTTATTTAATACATCAATTAAAGGCGTTAGAGCGAAAAAAAAATTTTTTTGAGGTTAGAATTTCTCGAAGCCTATAAAATTCTTAATCCACGATGAAATGTAGAAATTCGTTTTTTGCCGTGCCTTATGACGAAGGTATTAAATATATACCCACACCGTTTCCAGGAAAAAAAACGAATTGCTGAGATACAGCCGTGGCGCTGCCAGAACGACGTCGTTCTGGCAGCGCCACAAATGACCCACGATTACTCCTGAATCTGTTGACATTCACGGGTGGATGTTAGCTTGTGTGAAATGGAAAAAAAAGCCAAAAATCTGTATGTAATCGGATTTATTCTAGCATTTGTAATTAATGAGATATAGCCGTGGCGCTGCCAGAACGACGTCGTTCTGGCAGCGCCACAAAAAACCTCGTATATCTTCGGATCCAGTGGAGGGAAAAAATCAAACGTATGTTTCCCGACTGGGAAAAAGTCGGCCTACATGGTGATTTTTTTTCACGTAAATCGGAGACCGTGGCGCTGCCAGAACGATGGACACCAAAACCTAACATACTAAATTTAGTACAAAATATTTTTACTTTTTGCTTCAAAATATAGTCTGGAGCATATCAAACATACCAAAAAACATAAACAACCAGGTTCCACATCTAAATTCGCAGAAAATGAAACTTTTCTGTCTCGGTCTGAAGCACTAATTTTAGTTTGTACTTCATACAGTACGTCAGGTCGTTGGAACTACACATTTCAAAAACACAGGACTTACGACGATAGAACTTAAAATTCTCGCAAACTATGGTATTTACAAGATCAAATGAAATCAATCAATGTAAATGGTCAAATGTAAACGTGTAGGTATTTACTTACCTACCTTGTAAAAAAAAATTTTTTTATTTTTTTTTATGATTTGACCAATGTTTGTCACATTAATCATAAACGCCACTAATTGTAAACACCTCAATACACTGTTGTAAAATATTTGTCGGATAGGTAGGTACTATGGGCAACAGCGTTGATTAACCAGTTAGCAACAAAATTCGCGTGCAAGCGATTTTAACCTTAGCAGTGGTTAAGCGACGCTGTTGCCTATAGTTCCTACACAATTTACAATGTTTAAAATAAAACTTAAAATTTCTCGCAAACAGTAGATTTACATGGTCAAATGTAAAAACAATATTGTACCACATTTAATATCATTTTTTTTTTCATTTTTTTTTTTTCATTTCAATTTTAATTTTTAATTTCATTTCATTCACTTTGACGTTTGACAGCTCGACTGCTGTCATCTCAATCTGCCCTTGATGCGCTTCCTCTTGTTAACTCATCCCACCATACACATTTATGTGGTTTACGTGTGTATTACAGGTATTGTCTAAAGAAACATTAGTCTGGCTGAAAAATGAAATATCATGGAAATCTGGAAACCATGGAAATCTGTTGAAGAAAAGTGGGCAGAAACTGCCTAAACCGCATCCAATGTGGAAAAAGTGATATAGTGGATTACTTCAAGGATTTCCCAGCCTTGAAACAATCACAAGGCTATACCTTGGTAAGCATATACCGCAGTCCGCAGCCTTATCTTTGTAGTTTTTTTTATAAAAACGTACGCAATGACATATAAATGACAAAAGTTACTTATTCTTTTTTCAGCTAATGAACGATTTCAGTCGTCTGTATCTAGGAATGGAAAACAAATTATTTTCCTCTATCACCCTCAAAAAAGGGAGAAATTATAAAATATTATGCTTCATCAAAATTGCGAAAAAATAGAGACACGAGAACAAAAATAGCAAATATAATTGCACTGATTGACGGTAAGAATTTTTTCTCAAATATTAGTTCTTATTATTAAACCTTGATAGAAATAACTATACCTTGGTAAGCATATACCGCAGTCCGCAGCCTTATTTTTTTTTTTTTTTTACATAATCTTTGTGGTTTTTCTATAAAAACGTACGCAATGACATATAAATGACAAAAGTTACTTATTCTTTTTTCAGCTAATGAAGGATTTCAGTGGTCTGTATCCAGGAATGAAAAACAAATTATTTTCCTCTATCACCCTCAAAAAAGGGAGAAATTATAAAATATTATGCTTCATTAAAATTGCGAAAAAATAGAGACACGAGAACAAAAATAGCAAATAATTGCACTGATTAACGGTAAGATTTTTTTCTCAAATATTAGTTCTTACTATTAAACCTTGATAGAAATAACTTTACCTTGGTTAGCATATTATATCGCAGTCCGCAGCCTTATTTTTTACATAATCTTTGTAGTTTTTCTATAAAAACGTACGCAATGACATATAAATGACAAAAGTTACTTATTCTTTTTTCAGCTAATGAACGATTTCAGTCGTCTGTATCTAGGAATGGAAAACAAATTATTTTCCTCTATCACCCTCAAAAAAGGGAGAAATTATAAAATATTATGCTTCATCAAAATTGCGAAAAAATAGAGACACGAGAACAAAAATAGCAAATATAATTGCACTGATTGACGGTAAGAATTTTTTCTCAAATATTAGTTCTTATTATTAAACCTTGATAGAAATAACTATACCTTAGTAAGCATATACCGCAGTCCACAGCCTTATTTTTTACATAATCTTTGTAGTTTTTCTATAAAAACGTACGCAATGACATATAAATGACAAAAGTTACTTATTCTTTTTTCAGCCAATGAACGATTTCAGTCGTCTGTATCTAGGAATGGAAAACAAATTATTTTCCTCTATCACCCTCAAAAAAGGGAGAAATTATAAAATATTATGCTTCATCAAAATTGCGAAAAAATAGAGACACGAGAACAAAAATAGCAAATATAATTGCACTGATTGACGGTAAGAATTTTTTCTCAAATATTAGTTCTTATTATTAAATAGTTCAGGAAAGGAATGCTCAAAAAAGGGTATAGAGGGAAAGGCGTGGAACACAATTTTTGACTTCGTAACTTTGTTTGGACCTGTTAGGAGGTGAACATATCAAAAGTCCCCGCCCGTAGCCCCTATGCCGGGGGGGAGGGGGAGTTTTGAAGGTCCCATTTTTCGGTTTTTCACATATATCTCGAAAACTATACATTCCAGCGACATGAGTTTTTTCACAAAATGAATGCTGGTTAAATTTGCTACATGTTTAATTCAGTATTTTTTTTGATATCTTGTATAGTTTTCGAGATATTCACTATTAAAGTCTGTAATTTTATCTTTAATATATAAAAGAAGAAACTGATTGGTGACTGACATATCAACGCATAGCCCAAACCGCTGGGTCTAGAGACTCCAAATTTGGCACATAGGTTTCTAATGAGGTCTAGGGATGCACAAAGAAAGGATTTTTCAAAACTCACCCCCTAAAGGGTGAAACGGGGGTCCAAAGTTTGTATGAAAGTCCGTCAGTTTCGAAGCTAGGATCTTCAAATTTTGTGATTAGGCTGACGATAAAAAATTAATATATACGTGTCCCAGCGTTTTTGAAAATTTTACTCCCGAAGGGATGAAAAGGGGGATGAAGTTGTGTATAGAAAATCCTTCATTTTCGAAGTAAAAATAGCTAAATTTATAATTTTAGCATATGGATGCAAATCTAACTCGACGTATATCGTTATTGTTAGTATTTCAGCCATTATGCGGATGAAATGGGGGCGAATAAAACATCAATCAAAAAATATTATTTTTCCTAAATTACAGATATTCAGGAGCGGATATCTCAAAAACTATACAAGATATCGAAAATTTTTCCATTATAAATCTTGTCTCAAATTTAATCAGCTTTTATTTTATAAAAGAACTCATGTCGCTGGAATGCATAGTTTTCAAGATATATCTGAAAAACCGAAAAATGGGACATTCAAACACCCCCCTCCCCCCCGGCATAGGGGCTACGGTCGGGGACTTTTGATATGTTCTCCTCCTAACTGGTCCCAACAAAGTTACGAAGTCAAAAATTGTGTTCCAATCATTTCCCTCTACACCTTTTCATTTACTGGGCTATAAACCTTGATAGAAATAACTATACCTTGGTAAGCATATACCGCAGTCCGCAGCCTTATTTTTTACATAATCTTTGTGGTTTTTCTATAAAAACGTACGCAATGACATATAAATGACAAAAGTTACTTATTCTTTTTTCAGCTAATAAAGGATTTCAGTGGTCTGTATCCAGGAATGAAAAACAAATTATTTTCCTCTATCACCCTCAAAAAAGGGAGAAATTATGAAATATTATGCTTCATTAAAATTGCGAAAAAATAGAGACACGAGAACAAAAATAGCAAATATAATTGCACGGCATTGCATATGATTGACGGTAAGAATTTTTTCTCAAATATTAGTTCTTATTATTAAACCTTAATAAAAATAAGTATTAAAAAATTAACCGAAACTTTTTTCTTTGAATACAGAAGATAAACCAGAGAAATCCTGCAATATTGCTTTGATGTTGCTGGCTTATGTCATCAACATTTCACTTGCACGGAATGCGACGGCTATATATCGCAAGCTGCTTCTGAATCCGACGTATCCAACAAGATCATTCAAAGAAAGCATAATGTTTCACGGGTACGCCAATTTGACGACCATGTAATTCTAGAATAGTATGATTAATTAAGCTTGTTGTGGTTTTTTTGTAACTAAGTATGTCTCAATTTTTGCGATTGAAAATAAATAATATGAATCTTTTATGTCTATTTCCTTTTAAGCATGTTAAGCTATAAAACTTGTACAGGGTTTGAGAACGGAATTTCTTCTGTTAATAACCTTGTAAAAGTTAAAAAATAAAAAATGTTGTATCATGGCTGTGTACACTAAATGTATAATGTATCGTGAAGTATGATTTTATCTAAATTACCAATTATTATATGCTTTTCACTTACAGGTCTTACTTCTTCCACTTACACTTTGGTGCTATATCGGTGCAGCTGTTAAGTTTGCTTTAAAATTATTTTGCATAATAATAATAATAGCCGCACTAATATCGTACAAGTTCAACATAAGTAGATAAAGCCTGACCAGAGTTTAAAAAAACCCTGCAATGAGGACGCGACCTTTGTGATTTATTTATACGTAACTATTGCCAGTAAAAGAAATTAAATGTGAAAAATGCCGCATGCCGGTTTTTAAAACATCTGGTCAGCTTTAAAATGATACATCATTCTTTATCGTACCCGCACCAATATTTATAAGTAGATATCTACGTAACCAGTGCAGGTTTTACTACAAAGAAGCATAATGTTGTATAAAACTTATTAACTGTTATAGTAGAGGTATGAACGGGAAGTCGAAGCGTGGGCAGACCGCCATTCCTAAGATGTCAGGGCCTACCTCAACCAGATACGCCGCAACAAGGACGACATAGGAAAACCATGGGAGAAGCATATCTCCAGCATTGGACAAATATATATGCTGAGAAGACAAATAGAAGGTATGATACTAGTGTGGGACAATAAGGCACCATACCATTCACCATACGTATGTACATAGATGGACGGCTATTAGACATACTTTATTTTTAGGGTTCCGTGCCTCAAAAAAAGGAAAAACGGAAACTTAAAAATCAATTGTGTCTAATTAGACTCACGCCCGAGTACATGCGATACTGTTGCGGGTATAAGGCATGATGCACTATTGCACTACGTGTTACGTATTGCACACTATGCCTTACGATAATTGCACCTGTATTTTCCTTATGTTGGCATGGTACAGTCAGTGTCATTCATATACATAAATACAGCCATTGAGTCAAAATATGTAAACACCAACCTTATTGTCAGTGACATAGAGGTGTGTAGATATTTTTGAGCTCTTGTTAACGTATATATATTTATGACGCTGGCCGTACATACATAGGTGTTCAGATAATTATTTTGAATATTAACCAATCAAAGTCAATTAAATTTTGTAAATATGGTCTAGAAAGTAATACCTAGGTCTGTGGTATTTTCATATTTTCATTAAAAACTCCCTGCAATATTTAAACTATACATTTTTACGAAAATGTAATAAACTATAGACCTAGATATTAGTTTCTCGATCGTGTCTACAAAATTTCATTGAATTTGGTTAATATTCATACTAATTATCTGAACACCTTTGTATGTACCATGCCAGCATAAGGAAAATACAGGTGCGAGTATCGTAAGGCATGGTGTGCCATACGTAACACGTATAGTGCACCATGTCTTACTATACCCGCAGCAGTATCGTACGTACGCTGGCGTGTTACATAAGTATGGTTCACCGTGCTTTACTGTTCCCGCACCAGTATCGTACGTATGCTGCCGTAGTATATACGCACGGTTCATCATGCCTTACTGTACCGGCAACGGTACCTTACCTCTACTACGACAGTTAATACGTCTGGCACATCATGCTTTACTGTGCCTGCCACAGTATCCTACCTATGCCGCCATGGTGCACACGTATGGCGCACCATGATTGACTGTGTCCGCCATAGTATCGTAAGTATGCCGCCGTGGTGCAAACGTATGGCTCACCATGCTTGACTGTGCCCGCTACAGTATCATACGTATGCCACCATGGTGCACACGTATGGTGCACCATGATTTACTGTGCCCGCCACAGTATCGTACGTACGCCGCCGCGGTGCACACGTATGGCTCACCATTATTTACTGTGCCCGCTACAGTATCGTACGGTTGTCGCCGTGGTACACACGTACGACTCACCGTGCTTTACTGTGTCTGCCACAGTATCGTACGTATGCCGCCGCGGTGCACACGTATGGCTCACCATTATTTACTGTGCCAGCTACAGTATCGTACATATGCCGTCGCGGTACACACGTACGGCTCACCGTGCTTTACTGTGTCTGCCACAGTATCGTACGTATGCCACCGCGGTGCACACGTATGGCTCACCATTATTTACTGTGCCCGCTACAGTATCATACGTATGCCGTCGCGGTACACACGTACGGCTCACCGTGCTTTACTGTGTCTGCCACAGTATCGTACGTATGCCGCCGCGGTGCACACGTATGGCTCACCATTATTTACTGTGCCCGCTACAGTATCATACGTATGCCGTCGCGGTACACACGTACGGCTCACCGTGCTTTACTGTGTCTGCCACAGTATCGTACGTATGCCGCCGCGGTGCACACGTATGGCTCACCATTATTTACTGTGCCGGCTACAGTATCGTACATATGCCGTCGCGGTACACACGTACGGCTCACCGTGCTTTACTGTGTCTGCCACAGTATCGTACGTATGCCACCGCGGTGCACACGTATGGCTCACCATTATTTACTGTGCCCGCTACAGTATCATACGTATGCCGTCGCGGTACACACGTACGGCTCACCGTGCTTTACTGTGTCTGCCACAGTATCGTACGTATGCCGCCGCGGTGCACACGTATGGCTCACCATTATTTACTGTGCCCGCTACAGTATCGTTCATATGCCGTCGCGGTACACACGTACGGCTCACCGTGCTTTACTGTGTCTGCCACAGTATCGTACGTATGCCGCCGCGGTGGACACGTATGGCTCACCATTATTTACTGTGCCCGCTACAGTATCGTACGTATGTCGCCGTGGTACACACGTACGGCTCACCGTGCTTTACTGAGCCCGCTACAGTATCGTACGTATGCCGCCGCGGTGCACACGTATGGCTCACCATTATTTACTGTGCCCGCTGCAGTATCGAACGTATGCCGCCGTGGTACACACGTACGGCTCACCGTGCTTTACTGTGTCTGCCACAGTATTGTACGTATGCCGCCGCGGTGCACACGTATAGCTCACCATTATTTACTGTGCCCGCTACAGTAACGTACGTAAGCCGCAGTCGTAGTTTCAGGAGTATTCAGTGCGACTTGCGCACTACGTATGTACGTAGCCGGATGTCGGGCTACGTACGTACGTACAAAAATCGACCACTCGTAAATTACGTAACCCGCTCCATGATGAGCGTCAGTATGCCGACTACGTATGACTGACTACTTACGCGTAATGTAGCGGGTTACACACGTCATAGTGGTCGATTTTTATCCTTATTTTACGTAGTGCGGCAGAGGAAATTTTTCTCAGTGTACGCGTTCTTGAGATAAAGGGTCTTGACAGACAGACGGACAACAAAGTGATCCTTTAAGGGTTCCGTTTTTTCCATTTGAGGTACGGAACCCTAAAAAGGTTATATTTGACCTCCCAAGCCCAACTTGCGTAGTCGCTAATGTAATTACAATCGCCCTGTCATTCCTCGTTCCAGAGTTGATTCGAGCATGGAAAATTGTGTTATTACGTCCCGAGAAATAACGAAAGGTGTGAAAATTATGACATTTGATTTTTGGGTTTCTGTATAAGTGCGAGTCTGGTGAAATTATTTCTTTGTTACAAAATAGCTTTAAAATTGCTGAAAGTCAAATTTTCAAAAGACTCTTAATTTCTTTTGTTCTTTGATTTGATCTAATACCACATTTTAGTTAATTGTAAAAAACACTTTAGCGATATTTTGCTGTTTTTACCGTGTAAATAATGTTGTGTTGTTGTTGTCGACTTAGACCTATAGTTAAAACCAAAACCTAACCATGTCAAAAGAAATCTAATTTTCCTTTTTACAATTTCATAAGTTCGGTATATGATCGACAGCTCTGAAAACTTTTTACTATACATTGCGAGTGGATGTAATTGGTACTGTGGGTGGCCAGGGGCCCTATTTTTGAATCACTCGGCTGGCGTCGAGCGCTCGTTTCTACTGATTTTCGTTCGACATCTCCATACATTTGAGTCAAATGTCGAACGAAAATCAGTAGAAAAGAGCGCTCGATTGGAGACGAGTGATTCAAAAATAGGGCCCCAGATCTCGGGGGCAGCAGGGGCGCAGTGAAAGGTGAGTCGTTGCATATTTCAGGGGCACCAATTAGCCCTGGTTATTCCCAAAGTGCTGAAAATTCCCAAAGTTGGCCAGCACAGCTCAAAAATCGTAGCAATACTTAAATTGCACACTGTTTTTACAAATTTTCCAATATTTCTTATGACCTAACTAAATCAAAATTCTATCCATTTACTTATTAAAATGACTTAAAGATTCAAGACATTTGTGTTGTAGGTATTGATATTGAAACATTGCAGATAAATATATATTTTTTAATACAAAATAGTATACACACAATGTTTGTAAAAATTATAAATCCTTGCATATATTATAGTGATGGAAATTGCCTAAAAGAAAATGGTAGTACAAAACCATCTGATTTATATTCTAAATCTCTCTGAAATACTAACATACTTAATTCTTAATCCACCTAAATGTTGTGTGTTAGTATGAATAAGTAAAATCCCCACGGTTTTACCCGACACACCGCAAATGAACAGACATGTTTTCTTATTTATTAAACCAATTTGGGTGGAGGTAACTGAATAATCTACACGTCAGAGTTGAATTAAAACCATGTCTGGTGTGAGCAAGGGAAGGTGAAAATGTCGTTACAATGGGACGCCAAAATAATTCCACATGACAGAGTGCGAGGTGTGGCCGCCGTGCTGCGCATACTAAAGACATAATTCATCTGCTGTGGGTATTAACTTATTCTGTTAAGCCCTCTAACAGATTTTCAAAATGTAATTTAGTTCGGGGTGGATGTCATTCCTTCATAAAGATAAGAAGTTACATGAGCCCATTGACAATTTGACATCTCGTAAGAAAAAACCACTTGACATTACAAAATGAACTAAGCTCAGTGAGCTGTAGATAGCGTGTATTGTATGTGTTGTTTAAATTTTACTAACACACCGTATCTTGCGCTTTGCCGCCCACCCCACAGTATGTCTAGCCCCTTTTATGTGATTATATATTTTTTTTCAATTAAAAAAAAACACTAGTTTTCTTACTTTAACCGATCCTTTGTTGTTAATCTGCAGATTACCTAGTAAAATTAAAGAAATGAAATATCCATTTTGCACTTTAACGGAATCTGCACTCTGACTGGTTGACGCACTTTAAATCTTGACGTTTTGCATAACAGGCAAAATATGGTTGATTTAAATCTAGATGTTTACATAAACATTTATATCACAAAATCCCAATAGTCATAAATTGAAAAAGGTGAAATAAAGAAAACAAAAAAAAAATTGACCTCGCACTAGTTTCCACGAACGACTTAGCAAAAGTCAAAACAATCAACCGTTACAACATCTAAAATCTGCTATTAAGTTAACAAACCGAGACAAAACAACGGATATCCGAATGGGATGAAAGTTTCCGAACACTCTCCTAGATTGCTTAGTTGGGGTCGAAATGTTTGCACCTTCGCAGACCTTCGAAATTAGCTCGCGACCCTGGCTCGGTTAACGATAATGCGAGCGTTGGGTATTGAAATATTCACTGAGATGTAGCTGGTAGCGATATAATCATATTGTTTAGGTCAATGAACTTCTTAGTCTAGATGGTCTAGCCATCTTCGAGGTTTTGAGTCTTTCTACCATGGGCTGATTAATTCATAAACATTACAATTTGTAATTTACTACCATAATTAGGATACATTGCGGTGTCTGTGAGTAGTTTATTTTCTAGTTTTATATTGGCGACGCAATGAACACCAAACTTGGACGAATTAACCACTGGACACGTAACGTAAGAAAAATGTATGAAATCACGTTCAACCAATTTTTGCGGGGTGAGGGGGGATTACATTGTCAAATAATGACAATATTATAGGGTGATTTAGCCGGGGTAAAGTACCGGGATTTAGTAAGGGGTAAAGGCGAATATGGCTGTCATTTCGCGTCCAGTGGTTAATTCGTCCAAGACACCAAACGATCGTTCTTATTTATACGGTAATGTTTATAAAAAAACTAGCTAGAGATTCAGTAATGCCACAGAATACATAATAGAAACTAGGTAGAGAGTTTGGATTATTATTATTATTATTATTTTATAGTTGCACTGATAATATAATAGTTAATGTATGACAGATTTACTCATGGTTATGATTCAGTTTTTTTTTAATAATTAAGTGCTACTAAACTTAGTTCCGTTCAGTGTTTTACCATGTAGACTGGAAACATAAATCTTGGCTGCTTTTTACCATTTCCAAGTAAATGCCACCAATAACTTGTTATCCTAATTACATCAATCACTTATCCTTAATCTTCATTCCCGTCAAAATTAGGTCAACTTGTTTTCAATTCATAAAGAGCTTCTCATTATAAAAGATGCTTTGAGTTCGTTATGTGGGGGAAATGGGAAAAAGTGATTTTCCGCGGAGGCTCCGCCGCGGTCGGTAATGGCGTAGGGCGGCTGCGACGCCCAATCAGAGACAATTTCCTACCGACAGAATTTTAGTTTTAGTTATTGACAAACACTACAGTTATGGGGCATTTACACGGGTTGATTTTCCTGTCGATTTTCTGGTCGATTTTAGTCACTTTTTATCGACAATCGCTTGTATAGTCGAATCACCCCCTCATTGAAATTAGGTTTGCGGTTCGGTTTTATGCAATTGTCGTTGTGTAAATACACATTAGTTGTTACCGCTCAGACACGACTTTGCGACGCGCACGTTCTGCGTTTTGCAAATTGGCAACCACTGAGTGCTGTCTCACTGTCAGCCCTCTCACTAGTCATCGCGACCGCGCAGTGGTTGCCGATCTGCTAGACGCACGCGTCCTGCAGATAGCACGCGTGAGGACATAGCGTAGCTGAGCGGTTAAATGGTATTAGGAACTGCTTGGTAACTGTAATATAGACCAATTTAGTCTGAGATTTTATGTACGAATGTCTGTGTGTGCGTGCACGAAAAAAAAGTTGAAAAAATAGCCTATACAATAAATACCTTACAGACTTACATTACAGTAGGTACATAATTTATTTGATAACACGTAATAACGATGATGTTCAATATTTTTAAAAATAGAGAAGTTACCTACAGACAGTTTTTTCTGGAACCCAAAGACGAAATCAACTTCAAAGAAATCTCATACTATTCCTTTGATCACAGAAATGAAATAACTTGCTATAAAATATTTGATCACTCAGGACCAATTACGGAAAATATTTTATGCCAATAAATTCAACCAACAGTTTTTTAGGTCACAATAATGGTTAATTCGTTTGTAGTCGTTTTATTCGACTGTATTTTATCATAATAGGTAACGATTTAACAAAATAAAATCTAAAAATACAATATTTCAAAATGCGTGCATAACTTTTATATCGATTAAAATATATTTTAGCTAACCAATAAATAAAACATAATATATTATTAAAATATGACGTAGCCTTGATAAAAATATATTCCATGATTTGTGGTCTCTTTGATGATCATTAAAAGGAAGAAACCAAGGACTCGAACTGAGCGTTTTATTATCCGTACACCTACCGCAAGAGAGTGTATAAGGTAATTGAAAGACAAGTAAAATGGAACTTCTCATAGAGAGACAGTAAAATCCAATTTACAATGGGTCCACACGGTAGTCTATGCGGCTTATCCTCTTTATCCATCCATTAAGAAGACCCATGCCCCAGCAGTAAGGAGAAAATGGTGATGATGATGATGAAAATTCAGTTGTATCAAAGCAAAAGCCATGAAAATGAGCGTTGGAAAATTTCTCGCCAAGAGGCGGCGGCTGGCTACCCCACTGGAATGTTTGTATATTAATTGAGGTAAAACTCGTTTCGTGTTTTAATTAACAAGTAATTTGTTCCAGTTAAGAGCCGAGAGAAACGTCCACTACTTTGAACGGTTTGAAAGATTAAGCGAATGGACGTGAAGGAATTTATAATTATCTTTCATTTTTCTTGCTGGTTAAATTAATTTTTTGTGCCTTATCGCTAAGTGAAATAAATGGGAGTGCTTTTTAATAAAATTACTTAACGTGTTATTAAAAAAAAAATATATATAAATCGGAATATTCTCTTGATGTAAAGGGTAAAAATTTTATCACTGAAATTTTACTATTGTCACGTTTTGTTTGATAGGTAATTTTTATGAAGTGAGTAAGGATAATAATAATGTGATTTCCTGACCGAAAGTGGCGCCCTCATAGGTTTTTATTTAATAAGTTGTAAATAGAAAAGGATTTTAATAAAAATTCTTGGAATTTAGTCATTATATAAGGTCCTTCTTAAATGGTGCACATAATTTTAAGGGTCAATGTACTCATGCATACAAACAACTTTTACTATGGTACCTAGAATGAAATCGCGAAAAAAAAATCAGCTGTTCCATACATTTTGATCTATTCCATTTTAAATTTTCTATGGAACAGCAGATTTTTTTTCGCGATTGCATTCTAGGTACCATAGTAAAAGTTGTTTGTATGCATGAGTACATTGACCCCTTAAAATTATGTGCACTATTTAAGAAGGACCTTATATAGTCTTGACTATGAGCCCTAAAAATACTAGTATTTTAGAAGGTATCACTACATTCCCTCGCAGTCATTCGAAGAAATACCACATTTAGCAGTTTTGCTGTCTATTCCTAGCAGTGACTACGAGGAAATGTAATGATATCGTCTAAAAATTCTAGACTATGGCCTTCAAAATTCTAGGAGAAGTTTTATTAAAATTGTGTATTAGAATTAAAATTTTAATAAAATTCACCGCAGCGCTAATTTCGGTCAGGAAAGCGCCATTTTAAATTAACGAGCTTACCAAAGTCAGTAGCAACAACCGATATGATTGATATCCCTGACCGAGTAAAATTATTGCTTATGCAGTACTTACCTTCCCCTTCTTACAACAAAGGGTCTCTAGTGTGAAACGAACGACAAGTACCTTACCTACCTATGGATTTACCTGCCCAATTAGAAAAATATTCAACATCCAAAATACCTTCCAAACCTCAGATTGTTTCCCACTCTTACATCGAAGCCGTATCCATTGGTGGGCTAGCCGAATGTAATTCATCTCCACGGGGAAATCTCCCGACATACCTTTCCCTGATGTTTTTAACGAAACCTATTTCTAAAAGATATCGCATTCGCTTGGTTGCAAGGATATAAGAGATTTGAGTTACATGATAACAATTTAATGAAAAAAAAGAAGATGGATTTGTGGTAACTGATGTATTTTAGACAAATAAAATGAGTCAGCATTTATGTCCGTTCAATCGATTGGGGTAAGGTAATAAATAATTATTTCCGTAAAAGGAAAAATAACTATATATACGAAATTCATTAACCCTATTATTATGTCACTGGGGATTTCCCGAAAGTGCAGTAATGTGCACACCTTATTGGTTGAATGCTCTAAGGTTCACACGGACGAAATCGCGGGCAAAAACTAGTTATCAATGAGCTCTGAATCTGAAAAAGAGAAGGTCAGATCACAACTAATATAATATGAATCCCTTCCGGATGACTTCGTCATTTTCTTGAAATTGTCACTTTCCATATAAGATCCATAGAAATCAGCGAAAATTTTTCTATGTCTATGATAAGATCAAAGGCGACCCTTTGATCTTATCATAACCATATAATGACATTTTGAGTAAAACGATACAACATTTGTACTGTCTGTAGACAGACTATCCGTAGAATAAAATATAAAATAAAATAGTTATAAAATACAATATAAATGAGCAATAATTGTTGCTGTTTGTCCTTATGTTCATATTTCACTTAAATAATTCTTACTTAGATTATTGATTAATATAACATTATCCCTTGAGAACCATTGGCAAGGTAAACAGAAAAAAAAACTTCCGTCGTCCATTTGTTTCGAATCGATTATGTAATTTGTTGGATAGTCGTAATTGGCCTTTAGAATAATGTTTTTAAATTGTAATTTAGATTGTAAGTGAGCTGTGTACTATCCCTAATAAAATAAAAATAAAAAAAAATAAAATAAATAGAAATGACAAACTTCATGAAATAATGTAGCAAGTACGCATCGCTTTAAATGCAGAATATTCAATTTCTCTTAGAAGTGGGCAGTGTAATCAAGTAAATCGCTAAAATAATAAATTAACCATGTCACTTAAAAATAAAAGTTAGTTAAATGTCTTCAAGTCAAGATTATATTTAGCTTCACCAAACTTTGACCCAAACAAACTTCGGTTCTATATTTCAGTCATCCTATTGCAAATTAACTCTCATTCAATAATTACAAAGTTCCAAATCTCTTTGGAGCAAACACTCTAAACTTGAGTTACTGGAACCCCTAAAATCTCTAGTTAACTGCACCCTTGTAAGCCTAGCGGCCTCCGCGCAACTTTTGACATAAATTTTTGTCATTCACCTTCTCATTAAGGCAGTAATGTAATTTCGCGAGGATAAAAGGCTTTGTGGGATGCCTCGGCCCTCGAAATGGGCAGTCACCTGTTTCGGATAATACTGTATTCTGTTGCGAGATGAGTATTAAAACCTCCTTTATTTTTGACTTCAAAATATGAAGCTCGTCGGTAAATGGTATTAGCTATACATTATTTCTGCGTACACACAGAAGATTAATTAACTAAACTGAGGGACTGTATAAAGGTGCAGTCCAAATGCGAAGATAACTACATTGTATATATAAATGACTGATTGTCTTTCTTATTGCTTAACCCTTACCTCTAGGACCATAAGTCCTAGATTTTTTTTTATAATTAAAATGAATAATCATGAAACACATCGAATAAGTTTTTTTTTATGTAAATCTTATTAAGTTTCTTGAAAGGAATCCATTAAAAGGACATAGGCCAACCGGCTGTTCATTTATCAACCATCTAAGCTCAGCTCAGATGACGAGGGTCAAGATCGCTGTCTGCGCGTCAGGCTCACCTGTCACAGTCGACCTACTTCAGAACGATCTGCTCTTGTATTCAAACATTTCACACTCATGTAGTTAGTTCATTTTAGAAGCAACAGATTTCATAATGACGTGTTCAAATGAAAACGGAAATTGGTCGGGAAAGCTTCCTTGACTAAAAATTACTCGTAATTGACATATTCTATTCATGTCGGATATTTGAAACGTTAAATTACTTCCGGTAGTTCCCATTTGTTCTATAGAACTGATGGCACCGGGACAAAATAAGACTATTCTGTGCAATTTTATCCATAGAACTGCATACTTGCGTTTCTACTCTGATTTAATTTTTTCCAAAAGAGTTCCTAGTCTCAACACAGTTCTATGCATAAACACGTTAAATGAAGTAGGCAGGTAATTAAATTCAAGTGGCTAGTTTGATAATCATCAAGGAGTCCTGTTATCTTGTTCTATAGAAAAAATTGAGAAAACTAGTTACTAAATGTTCTTTAGAACAATTGAGAATATTTTTTTGTTTTTTTTTGTCCCGGTGACGTCAGTTCTATAGAACGAAATGCGAACTACATTATTTTCCAGTACAGCTTGAAGTTTTGTTTACTTACTTAAGTTACGCAAGAGTAATACACGTGTTCAGTTAACCCGTTATCTAAGCGCTCGTTAGATATGGCTATCCACCTGGAAACCAGGATAGAAAAATAATTATTGTCTTTTATTCAGGTACCTTACAGATTTATCTTAGCAAATCGTGGCACAAGTTATGAAGAAAGGCGTTTTCGTTATGACAGTGATAAAAATTAGTGCTTAAGTTTGTCTGCCAGAGCTCTAAGTGGTAGAAGATTTCAGGGGTGACTAATGGGGTCAGGGGTAGGGCCGGCAACAGGCTAATCAACTAATTAAATTAATATGAATTAAATACTAAAATCATTTTTTGTAGTTGTTTAATTTGGCTTCCTACCAAAAGTACTAAACCGGGTTCGATCCCCGGCTGGGTCGATGTAGAAAATGAACTTTTCAATATTGTCTCAGGTCTGGGTGTGTGTCATACCACCGTTATTTCTGATTTCCATAACACAAGTGCTATAGATACTTACTTTGGAATTGGAGCAATGTATGTGATGTTGTCAAATATTTATTTATTTATTATTTATTTATTTCATTTAGCTCCAAATGCGTGCTTGTTTCTTTGTGTTAAAATCATATTACCTACTACAAAATTCTATGATTGATTAATATGAAAATTATTTTCAGGGTCTCCCTAGTATAGTACTTCAAACATAAACATCGTTAAAACGTCAATCAAATACGGCTTTACAGTACATTAATAATCGTGTTTGGTAACTGCTGTGTGCGTTGTGGCGTTTTAACGACTGTTGGATAACTTATTAATTCACTCGTAATATTTCAAATCGATTTGGTTTGACAACAATAATATTTAATTCATGAAATCCTACGCAGACACATAATAAGGTATAACATGAACTTACTGAAAAATTAAAAATACCTATCTATCTAGTAAGCAGGTTTCATAATACCTTAACAATTATTTTGATGGTAGGTATCTTTCTTATCATCGTTGTTTTTTAATAAATGAAGAAAGCTTGAAAAATTTCTTAATTTTTTTAACTTTTATTTCTACTGTTTTTGTAACAGTAATAAGATCACTGGTTGACACTGTTCAAAAACAAGGAAGGAGCAGTTCATTAAAAACTGATTTTAAGATCGTTGGCTGAGAAATTAGACATCCCTTACATACAGAAAGGTAACTATGTTATTTCGAGTTCATGTTTTATTCTATTTACAATCAGTGTAAAGTGAAAAAGTGTCAAGTCACATACAAAGTGTGATCGCTGTGATCTCACAAGACAGACCGTTGGTAAATTTTTGCGGGCCACTGCTCAAAGGCATCGTCGTTAGGAACCTCTCGGAAGATCCCGAAGGAGTTTGTACGGGATTACGGCTTGTTAGCTGTATATAGCGCGGTTTTGACTCACGTGGTTTTAATGATGACACTCTTGTATTTTTTTGAGGATTTCCTTCCAAAAAGTGGATGGAAAGTGATGGCCTATTGAAGTTGGTTTATTCTTGTCAGTAGGTATCAGTCAGCATATTTATGCATACTAAATATAGTTTTATTGATGATGGATGAGGGACCATTGAGGGATTTAGACTTTGGTGTTGTACCACAGAATAGATAATAGTAGGTTGTACGAACAAATCATTTAGTAAAAACTTTGACTTACCATAAAAGGGAAAATGACAGGAACCCAATATTTTCAGACCCACGAAGGCTTAGCCTGCCATTAAGTGAATATTAGAATTTGAATACTCTAATAAAGCCTAATAAAATATGTAATGGTAAGTTTTACCATTAAGGCAAGGAATCAAAATTTTAATGGTAACCTCAGAAAAACCAAACTTTATGAAATGCTATTTAAACGATTATCCTACTAAGGCAACACAGCCTGAAGGACATTGAGAGTGACAGTAACTTTATATACCCTTCTATGCAATAATCTTGGTCCTATGCCTTTTTATGTTGGCTTCCTTGAAAAAACTATTTTCGTGATTGGTCTTCAGAGGGGCCAATATAAGGAAACTAAACCATACAAAACGCGTTTTTTTCTGCAAAATGCCGTTTTTTTCACGATAAGAAGAATTTATACAATCGTGTTTTTCTAATTATTACTGGCCTCTCTCGGAACATTTAAGATTGAAAAGCCGCCACTAATATTAATGACCTTTAAATCTCATAAAGTCCTAATTGGGAAAGCTAAGTAGGTATTAAAAAAACAAGAATTGTGGTTCGTTACGTAGTCAACAGCTTTATTGACTATTGAGGATCTAAAATTAATATAAATCATTAAATTAAAAGGTAGTCGGAAAAATATAATGAAGTATTTGAATTATGGTCCGTAACTAAAAAAAACATCATCGTGATCTAAAAGAAAACTTTATGGACAAAGTAAAAAAATGCATTGTTAATCTTATTCAATGTGACAGTGATTCAACAATTTTCATACGCGCTAATTTGAACGATAAGAGCAAAACCGTTACGTTGTCATTTTGGTTAAAATGTTTGGTTTAGCTTTAGAATTATCATTTATATTATCCAAGATTGGCATCTTAGGCTCCCTAGGCATAGCTTTCTACAGTTCAATATTAAAGCGAGTATTTTTCTGTACGGGTACGATTTAGATTTAGCTTTAAATTTTTTGAAAATTAGCGCGATTGTGTCGCGATGCATTTGAAAATCATCTTCTTTTATTAACGACACAGTTTTTACACAAAACCTAGCTAACATTATTATTATTACAACATTTCTTGTCAGAAAAATCTAGTTGTAAAAGGGCGCTCTTTTAGTCAACCTTGAATCACACTTTATTAATCACAACCCTTTTCTACCAGAGTTTTCTTAATTGTAACATCAAAGACTTTTGTAGAATTTAATAGTACTAAGCAATAAAACACACCACCCAGCAAACTGTCAACCAGTTAGATCGCCGACAAAGATTTATGTCGAGAAAAAGGAAATTTCGGTCAAAAGACTGTTAGCCGGCGCTGACGCGGCCAGACGTCGGCCCACTACAAAGGGACGTCTAGTCGCGTCCGACGGCTCTTGTTTTTCATTAGGTAGTTTATTTATTTTGAAGTTTTGTTTTTGCGACGTCAGAGTTTATTTTTGAGTGAGCTTGTCATACCCGTAATGTTGAAATATCTACTAATTATGGTTTTTATACAGGAAGTATCAAGCGGCAAACCACCACTCGCTGCATTTTAGTCATTTTGTAGCATTTGGCTTTGTAGGCAGTCTGATCATAATAGAAAAATAACTAGCGGCTCCCCTCGCTTCGCTTCGGTTCTTTCCTTTTTTGCCAAATGCGACCTTCCAACAACACCTAAAAAGAAAACAAATACCTTACAGTCGTCACCCATTCGCTCCAAAAGTCTGTTTCCTTCCCGTTCGAGTCCCGTCCGGCCCGTCATCGGTGTAAGAAACACTCTTGAATTTATTTTCAGACGCGCTAACTAAGATATTCATTAAAATAGTATGCATGGTGTAAAAGGTTACGAATAAAACACTCTAAAATTAGAATATGTTTGTGTTAGGTACCTTTATGAGTGAAATGGGAAGTAATTCGGTTTTTATTACATTATCATTGTGTTATCTTTTAAGTTGAATGTAAAGTAATTCGCTTTAATTACATATTAAAAAGATATTTAAATAAGTAGATTAACAGTAGAATTTATCAAAGGGTACTCGTAGATAAATCTACTGTTAGGTTTTATGTGAACGAATGAGTAGGTAACTTATTCTAATAATAAAGATTTGGTTTTGCCTTTATTGACCGAGCGAGCACGAAGTGCGAGCGAAGCGTCTCTGCTTCAGCTTGGGCAAAAATTCTTTCGTATGTCTGTATGTTCTCTTCTACAGGTCGCATTTCTCAACCGATTCTCGTGAAAATCTGTGAGCAGGTTCGAAAATTATATGGATTTTTTTTGTCAAGCCAGATTTTTTTAATTTTTTCAAAATGGCGGAGATATGTAAAAAAAAACAGGTTTTTCGGCTTTCCAGCGCTGTCTGTTCTCCTCTACAGGTCGCATTTCTCAAGCGATTCTCGTGAAATTTTGTGAGCAGGTTTGAAAGTGATATAGAATTTTTTTGTCACGCCACTTTTTTGATTTTTTTCGAAATGGCGGAGATATGTAAAAAAAACCTATTGCAGTCCAGCTTTCCGGCTCTGTCTTTTCTCCTCTACAGATCGCATCTCTTAACCGAATTTCGTGAAATTTTGTGGGCAAGTTCGAAAATCATATAGATTTTTTCAAGTTGAGACAGTTTTTCTAAATTTTTCGTAACGGCGGAGATACAGGGTCATTTTTGGACCCCTTTTCAAACTTTGTCAGGTCATTCTATAACAGCAGTACAATCAATTTATGAAGTAAAACAAACATATTTTTTTTACATTTTTACTCCAAACTTTTCCCTACACAAATTAAAATTGTTGTCACCGTTTGCGCGTCGCACGGTCGACCCGCGCGAGCCCCCCTCCCGCCACTCGCCTTCCCCCGCTCGCGTCCCGTTCGTGACGGTGAGCGTGCGCGCCTAGATTTTTAGGATATAAAAAGTGGTTGAAAACTGTGAATTTAAAAAGAAATAATTTATAATTATCTCACCTAATTTTTTTTTATTACTTCCTTGAACTATTATTTAATTTTGTAAAGGGGTCGCAAAATTACCCTGTATGTAAGAAAAATGTATTTCAGTCCGGCTTTCTGACGCTGGATGTTCTCCTCTAAACCGATTCTCGTGAAATTTTGTGAGCCGGTTCGAAAATAATATAGATTTTTTTGTCACGCCAGTTTTTGGAAATTTTTCAAAATGACGGAGAAATGTTAAAAATACATATTTCAGTCCGGCTTTCCAGAGCTGTCTGTTTTCCTCTACATTTCTCAATCGATTCTCGTAAAATTTTGTAAGCAGGTTTGAAAATTGTATAGATTTCTTATGTCAAGCCAATTTTTCATTTTTTTTCTAAATGGCGGAGATAATGTAAAAAAATCAAATTTCAGTCCGTATTTCCAGCGCTGGCTGTTCTTCTCTACAGGTCGCATTTCTCAACCGATCTCGGTGAAATTTTGTGAGCAGGTTCGATAATTATATATAACTGTTCAGTCAAGCCAATTTTTCAAAATTTATAAAAAAAATACTCACCCATTTTGAAAAATGATCAAAATTAGAAGCACCATCTAGCTGCAATACTCACGTACCTACTGTGTGCTTTGAAAACTTCATGGCGACATTTTATTTTATTTTTTCGCGAGGTCTACAGCTCACGGAGCCACTAGTATTAAACAAGATTAAGAAACCAACACTCGAGAACTGGTAGTATGGCTTAGACCTTCGCCTGACCCGAAAAGGATGAATACCACAACTACTACATAAAAGAAAAGGATATTATCATATTATTACATGGTATTATCACAAAAAATGTTTTGCGACCGGTTGACATGGAGCGGAAATTGCGGTCGTAGTACAGAGCACACTACGAAATGCACGTAGCGCACTACGAAAGTTACGTAGCGCACTACGGAAGCCACGTAACGCACTACAGAAGTCACGTAGCGCACTCTACAAGAAAACTCAACTCCCAAAAATTAAGCTTACGTCCTAGTATAGTCTAGTTGTAAAATAAGTTTATTGAGTAAGTACTTATTAAAAAACATTCAAGCAGTAATATTATTTTTTTAAGAAAATAGGTAAACATTTCATAGACGTTGCCTTACATTTATTATATAAGACATCCCTTATGAAGATAAATGAATTGATTTTATTTTTATTTTTATTTTATTTTATTTGTCTTAGGAAGACCAACAGCCTATATTACATAAAATATGATAAGAAAATAGCAACAGATGGCCAATTATAGGTCCTCAAAATAGTTATATAATATCAAATTATTACCTACACCTTATAAGAATCATAGAAAAAGGAACCGATTAATTTCTTGCAATTTACTTAGAAGATTAAACTTAAACTAACGCACAAAAACAGAACAAAACATTAATAACTTGACTGCAGTAACTAGTCTAAATTATAGGAATACAATGATTATCAAGAAAAAAACTGCCTACTCAACGCATTCCTCGCCGCATTAACGCTAGTATTAAACAGATCGAGATCTAGAGCAATACTCAATCGGTTAAAGCTATCGCTGGCACGCCATATAAATTCATTTTGCCTGTAGTTCGTATGAGCTAGGGGGAGGGATAAAATTGAATTATTTCTTAGGGTCTTTGAGGGTACCCTCAGCGAAATCTGCGCCAAAAGCTCAGGACAGTCAATCGAGCTGGATGCAATTTTGAATAGAAATAGAATGTCATTGATGTCACGACGCAGAGCAAGTGGTAATAGATGATGCTTTCTACAGAGCTCGTAGTAATCCCTAGAAATTAATTTTAAGTAAATTAATTTACAGGGATTAAATCTGTCTTTTGAAAGGAAAAGCCTTTTCTCTTCATTATGAGACGGCTTTGCGCTGCATTTAAAATTTATTTTTAATCAACTTCTGCACTATTTCTTTATGACGACTTTAATGAAGTTATTATACATTAGCGGCCGCCCGCTGTTTCACCCGCGTGGTTCCCATTCCCGTGGGAATATCGGGATAAAAAGTATCCTATATTTTAATCTAGGCTATCTACTATCTGTGTGCCAAATTCCAACCAAATCCGTTCAGTAGTTTATGCGTGATTGAGGAACAAACATCCAAACATCTAAACATCTAAACATCCAAACCCACAAACTTTTACATTTATAATATTAAGTACCTAGGATTTTACGATATTTTATGCGTTACAACCAACGCGTAACAAAAGACGAAAAATAATGTTGTCTTGCCTAAAACTAATTGCATTTAGCACAATCCTGACGCATTCATTGACTATTTGCTCACAATTATGTTTTAACTAGCAGCCGCCCGCGGTTTCACCCGCGTGGTTCCCGTTCCCGTGAGAATATCGCGATAAAAAGTATTCTATGTTTAATCTAGGCTATCTACTATCTGAGTGCCAAATTTCAACCAAATCCATTTAGTAGTTTTTGCGTGATTGAGGAACAGACATCTAAACATCCAAACCCACAAACTTTCACATTTATAATATTAGTAGGATTACACCATAAGTATTTATTTTGTCTCTTATACCACATTTTGGTACAACTCGCGCAAAATATCTAGACCCGTAATTTTAGTACCCCGTGACTTGCGTAGTAGTAATTTTAGGTACCTACACGACGCAACTTTCAACTTTAAAAAAAAAATTGTTCTTTTATTATTCCAATAATGGGCATTAAACGAAAGGTTCTGATAATCACATTCCAAAACTATATGATTCGTCACTAAAATATGTGAATTAAAACAAAAATATATTTAAAACACGACTTATAAAATATTAAAAACACGACTACCTCGCCAAAAAATTAACGCTTTTTAACGAAATGCCAAAGGTCGCTAAAAGATCCTACGGATCTGAAATTAAGATATATTATGTATATTTTTTTATCCAGACACGTATTGAACCAGAAACACGATTTAATGATATTGGCTCAATACATTTTAATTTCGAAAATATCTCTTAAAAATTCTTAAGTTTAAAATTATTTAGAAACAACATTAGGTATTCAAGTGTACAATACCGCAGATAATGGACAACATTTCATTTTGAGAAAGTACTAAAATTAGAAAACCATTTCGAAATTTTAGTGTTCTAAGCTCATATGTTTCTTTTCAGAATTTTTAGTTCAGTATTTTTTACGTTATTTAAAAAAATCTAAAATCTAGTCCAAATTGGGAATGTCAGGAAGTTTGAGTTGAGTCTATTTGTCTTGTATTTATATTATCTGTGCATTCATTAAAAAATAAAATCCGTTGTCATAATAAATCATAGTGACAGAATGTCATTCAAGCGTATTTATCAGACTAGTAAAATGTAGAAATTTATAAAATATTCTAGTGAAAAACTTAAAAGAAAGTCATAGCATTGTTTGGGATACTTATGCGTTACCAGTGAAATTATGTCTTGTGTGATTAAAGGCTATAAATCTCGCACAGGAAGAAATGAAAATAATCAATCAACATTATGATTTCATCGGTAAGTTTATATTATTTTAGATGTTTTTATGTAGTGTAAATAGCTTGAAACTATTATAATATACTAATAATTTGTGCAAATAGCCGTTTGTGTCCAGTTCTTTGCTGATTTTGCAAATATCAGATTTTTTATTACATGTCCTAGGTAGAGGTTATATTATTTTGCCTAGTGATGTGCATTTCTATATCGATATTTGTTTTATTGTACTTTCTTACTTTATATTTGATGGGAACAAAAAGTAGGAAACCATCATATGGCTTGGCACATCTTTTTTTATGTACTTAAATAAATAATCACGTAATTTACATTTGAAAACTCAAATCAGTTGTAACATAATGTTTTGTATGTAGGTACTACTACAAGCTCAATTTCTTTGTTTTAGGCGCCACCGTTATCCAACAAAACACAAAACGTAACACGTCAGGAGAGCCTGCGAGCTATCGACATGAAGCAATTACCTATTTATAGTTTGCAGTGACAACTAGAAAGAGTTAAAAAAGTGAACGCCTTAAAATAATAAACACTGATATTTTTAACGTATTCTTTTAATTTCCTTGACTAGTTTCCGCTAGGTTAAAAACTATGTGTGTACTTTTTATCCAAAATGAGTTCAGCCTTTTTTTCGTGATTGATTAAGAAACAAATACTTAGTTCAAATTAGTTTTTGTCGATTTTTTACATTTTATATAGGATAGTTCTAAAAAGTAAAAAGATGTGTAATCAACGAAATAATACTTACGACCTCCATATAGTTAAATAATAAAAAAACAGTGGGTGTTTGTCATTGTCACGTTTTGTTTGTTGATGAATTGTTACTTGTTTTCAACGTTGTTGAGAAATATTATTTTCATGTTATTCTCTCTGATTTTTTACTGAATATAAAGCGCACATCTAGCAGCTCGTGTTTAATTAAAATATTGTTTGTAAAATGACTAGCAAAGGAAACGCAAATGTGGAAATTTGTCAATCGAATTTTTCGAAATTTTTGCAAAATGTCTGAGATATGTAAAAAAATATATTTCGTCCAGATTTCCGGCGCTGTTTGTTCTCCTCTATAGGTCGCATTTCTCAACCGATTCTCGTGAAATTTTGTGAGCAGGTTCGAAAATTATATATAATTTTTAATCGGGCCAGTTTTTGAAATATTGGATATATTTAAAAAAACTGGCCTTAAAAAATAAATTTATCCCGCATTTGGAAAAAAAATCAAAATTAGAAGTGCTATCTAGCTGCGAATATAAAAAAAAGCTGAAAATATTTATATAAGCTGACGACATTTAAACGTCGACTTTCTCAAAATGAAAATGTTGTATAGACAACATAATATATCGACATCACTTACAGATATCCCATGCCACATCACTATCGAAATCATGGTGTCATATTGTCACAGATAAGATCAGAATTGATTTTTTTTGGCAAAAGCTACACATTTCAACTTCCTGACAATGTACTTACGCTCTTCTAGAATGAGTAAGATTTCAAACAGTTATTTAATATACAAAAAAACAGTTAAAAGTTTAAATAAAAAATACATGTCCCCTAATTTTGTATCTACTTTCATTGTACAAAGTGAAAACGACATATTATATTTTTGAAAGGTTGTCCATTGTGGTATCTGTACCCTTAGCACGAACAGCTATCGAGAAAAATAACGCGCGTAAAATTACTCGATAGAAAATTCTCTATGGAAAATTTAATTTCGCTATTCGGCGATAGATGGCGCTTTACCAATTTTTCATACAAAATTGCACTATCGAGTAATTTTACGCGCGTTATTTTTCTCGATAGCTGTTCGTGCTAAGGGTACAGATCTATTTATTATGTGTGAACCCGAACGTATTGGGAAATAAATAAAACCAAAAAGGGTTCTGTTCTAAGCTGGTTTATTTGCACTCAACCTCAAAAGTCCTTATGATCTACACAAAGCAAAACCATAGCGCGATGTATTTGGCTACAGCGCCATCTATTGATGATCTAGGGGAACTATAATTTTAATATGGACATTAATGATCTATGCAAGGCAAAACCATACCGCGATGCACACGGGTACAGCGCTATCTATTGTTAAGTTAAGAACTAATAATTTGTACTGGCGTAAACATGCCGCCCACCAAGGACATAATTGAAGGAATGTCCTTCTTAAACACAAAGACAAAAAGATAAAGCCTAATAAAATTTGGACTAAACTTATGCTAAAACAAAATTCATTCTTAAAAACGGTAAAATTTTATAAATAACAATAATTTTGTGTTTTCCGAAAAAAGGTAAAAATATAAATTTTAACAAGTGTAAATCGTAACAGATGTAAATATAGAACTCTAAAAATTTTAACAATGAACTATAAAATCTTAAACTTAAACAGTGTAGAAATAAAATAATATCCTTAAAAACTAAATAATAAAACAACTATGATTCAAATTTAAAATATTCTATGAAACAATTTTATTGATCTGAGTCTGCAATAGGCAGTATGCATAATTTTGAAGTTGGTCTTTTAAAAGTAGATGATTTCGTGCGCAATGTGACTACACGGGTTATGTTATCATCACCTGGGTGTTTTTGCTCGACCCGACCTAATAACCAACGACTTGGCGGCAAGTCGTCCTCTTTAATTACGACAACGTCACCGATTTTTGGTTCAGGCACTTGAGATGACCACTTGTATCTGTTCATGAGAGTAGCAAGGTACTCCTGAGACCATCGTCTCCAAAACGACTGTACCATCCTCTGAACAAATTGCCATCGAGTCAAGGTATTGACGTTAGAGTTTTCATAACTGTGGTCTGGTACTTGTACTAAAGGTTCTCCGATCAAAAAATGTGCGGGAGTTAACGGAAGAGGCTCGGCTGGATCCTCGGAGTAGATAACGCTCATAGGACGCGAGTTCAAGCAGGCCTCTACTTGAAAAAGGAGTGTACTCAATTCCTCATAGGTGAGTGTACTGTCACCTATGACACGCTTAAGGTGAAATTTTGTCGATTTCACCCCTGCCTCCCAAAGTCCGCCAAAGTTGGGGCTGTGGGGAGGAATGAAATGACATTCAGTTCCGTTGACTTCGAGATGTTCTGCTACTGACGGCTGAATGGATGTTAATTGCTGCAATTCTCTAGATGCGCCTACAAATGTTGTTCCATTGTCGCTCCAGAGCTTAGCGCAGTGACCACGTCTGGACACAAAACGTCGAAAGGCGGCCAAGAATGCTTGAGTGGTCATATCACTCACCACTTCAAGGTGAATTGCACGCGTGGACATGCAAACAAACAGGCACAAGTACCCTTTGTAAGAGTGATGTCCGCGACCTTTGGTTGTCCTTATATTGATGGGACCCGCGTAGTCAACGCCGCTGTGCAAAAATGGTCGCGTTGGAGAGCAACGACTTGTTGGCAGCGAACCCATCAGTTGATTTTTCGTGCAGGCAGAATGTCTTACACAGGTTACGCAACGACGAACATGTTTTTTGATTAAGTTTCTAGCGCTTATGATCCAATAGGCTGTTCTTAGATAGTTAGTCATCAGCAGCAGACCTCCGTGTAGGGTTTTAATGTGAGCATCTGCTATAATCAGGTAAGTAAGATGACTAGAATTTGGTAAAACTATTGGGTGTTTGGTTTGTTCATCAATCTGTGACTTTTCAATTCTACCTCGAACTCGCATAATACCTTTGTTGTCAATAAAAGGGCTAAGTGATGTTAGCTTACTTGATCTCTTCTGTAAATAACCTTTGTCTAATAATTGTGTATATTCTAATGTAAATATTTCTTTTTGTGTCTTTTTAATACAACATTCTAACGCTGATTCAATTTCATGCTTTTGTAAATATTTTGTCCTTTTTGTACTGTTGTTCTTTAAAAATCTACGACAATATGCAATAACTCTTAGTAATTTTTGCAGTGACGAAAATTTCTTGAAAATTGAATCATTCGATTCTTCAGGAACTGTCACAAAATGAACCTTTGCGGATGCTTCCAGATCAACGTTCAAATTGTTTGGTCTTTTGTAGGTTATATCTTTGTCCTTGAGAAATGATGGTCCGGAAAACCATAATTCATGATTGACATTCGTCAATCATGAATGCTGGGCTGGGTAAAAGTCCTCTCGAAGCACAATCCGCAGGATTTTCGTTAGTGGAAACATGAAACCATTGTGGCGATCCTATCAAATTTAGAATAGTTGAGGTCCTGTTAGCCACAAAAGTTTTCCACTTACTAGGGTGGTTATTTAGCCACGCCAAGACGATTGTAGAATCCGTCCATGCCCGTCCTTGGTGGGCGGCATGTTTACGCCAGTACAAATTATTAGTTCTTAACTTAACAATAGATGGCGCTGTACCCGTGTGCATCGCGGTATGGTTTTGCCTTGCATAGATCATTAATGTCCATATTAAAATTATAGTTCCCCTAGATCATCAATAGATGGCGCTGTAGTAGGGATGTTCGATCCGGGTACTTTGTATCGATATTCTGGATCGCAATGGATCGTAATCCATTGTATCGATCCATGGATCGATCCATTAAAATTGATACGATTTTTTGGATCGATCCAGTATCGAATTAAATATTTTAGAAATTTCGAATTTTTAATCACACTTTATTATAAACATGATATTAAGTACCTAATGTACTGTCAGCAAAGCTATGAGCTGAACACCTTAAGGTTCATTTCTAGATTGAGTAGTCTGTTTTGTCTTGTATTTACCCAAAAGTCACAAAAGCATATTTTGTATAAAAACAATGGAGACAGGTAAAGATAAAGATTTAACAACAGATTTATTTTCAAACTGTTTAGGTCATATCTTTGCTGACTGTACTTGTCCATCAGCCATTTTTAATGTCCCCACTGCTGGGGCACAGGCTTTCCTTATGGGTGGATAAGGAGGACGGGCCATAACTCAACACGCTGGCCTAAAGCAGATTGGTGAGTGTTAACGACTGCAAATTCAGCCGGGACCAACGATTTAACGTGCCTTCCGAAGCACGGAGGAACTCGAGATAATAAATTTTTGGTCACCCATCCCATGACCAACCCTTGAAAACGTTGCTTAACTTCCGCAATCTCTGGACCAGACGCTAAATTGGTGGGTGTTAACGACTGCAAATGCATTCGGGACCAACGGTTTAATGTGCCTTCCGAAGCACGGAGGAACTCGAGATAATAAATTTTTGGTCACCCATCCCATGACAAACCCTTGAGAACGTTGCTTAACTTCCGCAATCTCTGGACCAGGCGCTAAACCACTGCGCCACCGAGCTCCTCAGAGATTAATTAAAAATTACTAATGTACTTAGTAATTAAGATGAATAAATAATGAAAAATATTAGAAAAAATCGGCTCACCCGTAGCAACTTAGACGGGATTCGAACCCGCACCCTTAGGAATCCGGCCCAATGCACTACCAATTATGCTACCAAGCCGCTGAGGGATGTGGCGAAATTTTCTAATACTTTCCACGCTTCCGCTGAAGATCAGCGCCATCTCACCAATGTGAAGAGAACTACTTCGACATTCGGTTGTAGCACCTTTGCAAGTGCCAGACAATCAATTAAGGTGAAACAGTACAATTTTAAACTTTTAGATTTTTGCATTCACAATGCTATTTTTATATTAAGATGAATAAATAATGAAAAATTTTTCTAATATTTTTCATTATTTATTCATTATTTATTCATCTTAATATAAAAATAGCATTGTGAATGCAAAAATCTAAAAGTTTAGTACTTAGTAATGTTAAATAATTAATAAAATATTTTTAATTTTGCTAATATTTAAATTTTATTTTATAGTACGCAAAAACAAAATTTAAAGTTGCTGATTGTCAAAGTGAACAAAACGTTTTTGACGAAGTAAAATTGTTCTCAAACTTAACAGAAAGCAATATAATAGTTATGACGAATTCAAATTCGTCAAAAATACCATCAATGGTACCTTGAAATATGATATGGCAACAATCGATAAGAGATTTTTTTATAAAAAAAATATGGATCTGTTCGCCTGCTATACTATAGTATACAAAGGAAAAGATCAAGTTCAAATATTCTCTAAGTAATTACTACGATAAATAGGTACTTAATACGATTTTTTCGATCCGATCCTCTATGTATGTGTATCGATCCGCCAAAGGATCGAATGCTATTGTATCGATACAAAAATCGAGTGGATCGTAACGCATTGTATCGATCCACGCAAGTATCGGATCGGATCGAACATCCCTACGCTGTAGCCAAATACATCGCGCTATGGTTTTGCTTTGTGTAGATCATCAGCACACATCAGTGTACAGCGCCATCTATTGTTAAGTTAAGAACTAATAATTTGTACTGGCGTAAACATCAAGTAAAGATTGCTTTAAGTAATATGTATCACAAATATTCACAATCGTGTAGAAGCATTTCTCTTTAATCACTTTATTTGTTATTTATTTAACTTTATTTATTATATCACACAGGAAATACTATTACCGCACAAAATGTTCACCTATATCTATCTATCTACCACTACATAATAAATTTAGTCCTTTAGCAAAGGCTTATGATCAAACCAATTGTAACGTGGCGTGTGATGTATAATGTTTGCTCATGTTTAAAAAAGTGTGTATATATAATATACATATTATGTATATGTGTGTACTTATCTGTATGAATGGATCTCTAAAAAGAATAAATGTAAATGTATTGTGTAATGAATAAATATAAAAGACGCTGTTAGGCATAAACTTTCTTTAATAAGTGTAAGATTGTAAAATTGAAAATAAAAAATTAAATATTTTTAGTAAGTACCTATAGTTCAGTAAAATTACGGGAGCTAGTATGACGAAATAGAAATAATTTGCAATAGCGGTCTTTCTTCTTTTGATCGTTAGATTAAATGGCTAGCTGTCATTTTGTAAAGGAATCCAACTAATTTTCACTAATTTTTTTTTTACTTTATTGACCAAAATATTAATTTATTTAATGGCTTTAGCAAAATTGGTAATTACATACTTTCTTTACTTTTTGCTTGATTTGGAACTATAATTTGATTGTGAATGTAAATCCAACAAAAAAAGTTACAACTACGCTGTATTTTTTTGTATTCGTAAATTTAGTTGGATTCGTTTATATTAGTGTTTTATAATCACATCAAAGTCAGATTGCAAAATTACAGCTTATTACCATTTAATGTTTTGCGAACCCGTAATTTTACTGAACTACTATAAATTGAAAACTGTTTGTATTTCTTTTTTAGTGAATATTGTTTTTATTATATTGTGATCTTGTTTGGGGTGGAGGGTTGGTAACCTGAGACACAGGAATCTTCCTAGTTCAGGTATCAGCCCGCCACAGTCTTTGATTGTACCACTCTATCTTGTACAAACTGTATGCACATCTGTATGTATCTATGATTGTGGTGTAAAAATAAACATTATTATTGTTATTGTTTATTATTGTTTACTTTATTTGCTACATACAAATTGGTTTAGTAATTTTTGCGCCAAATATGTCAAATCAGTCTCGTTCCCGCGCGCGTCGTTTTCTCATTGCTATTTTGGTTCAGTCGCATAACGCCTTAAAACCCCGCCGCAATCCGCGAAGTTGTTTAATTTACATAATTGTCCACGTTTTAAGCGTCGGTTTTAATGTATCGTGTCGGGTCAGCCGCAACACAGCTCACCCCTATTTTCACGAGCCGCAAACCTTTCCCGTAACTAAATGGATTCCGCACGATTTTTACGAAACAAGATTAAGAAACGAGTTTTTCGTCATTCCGGCTCACTTCAAAGATACCCGTCGAAGAATTAAGTTGAAAGATTAAAGTCGTCGGATCTTTCCTTTGAAGAACAAATTTGAGTGCTCGCCTTTGAAATTACTCTAAATTGTTTTTAATTATTGGTTAGTTTTGAACAATTACTGTAAGTGAATTTCTGAAAGTTTTAATTGACCGAGTAAGCGCGAAGCGTGAGCAAAGCGACTTCGTTTCAGTTTCAGTTCTTTAATTAATATATGATTTATGTTTCGATTGAGATTTACGATTATTTTTCAAAATGGCGGAGATATGGGGAAACATTATATTTCAACAATTTTTTTTTTCAAAAATTTTACAAACGCGAGACCTACAGCTCTATAACAGAGCCAATAGTATTATAATTAATACGTTTTTTTAAATACCATAAAATATTATTACACTTACTAAACTACGTACTTTTGTAACTACAGTACCTAAAAGCAAACATTATACAAATTATACGATTTGGAAAATAAAACACAAAGTATATCTTATTATTATACATGTTCTGACTTCAAAAGTCTAGCATAATAACTTCGACATAGTTGTGGCATCACCTTAGTTGTATGTTGACACGTTTCTGCTATGAAGTTGTAACACTTTACGACCGGTCATCCTTTCACTCGACATGATCGTCAAAAGCAAACGTGTCTCGTTGTATAGTGAATACATGAATTTTTAATGAAAGTTATGTTCTTTATTTATTTTACTATCCGAAAAAAAACTTTAAGAAACACTTCTAAAACTGTTAAACTCTCCCTTTCGTCCCAGTAGGAATAACACAAAGAAGTACGGTGGCAGTTGCACGTATCGGATTAAAATTTTCGGAGAAAACCTTCGTAAGTACATGCGTAAATAAAACAGAGGTAATACACATGTATTTTCTTTGTCTTGACAAAGAAAGTTTAACAACTACCACGAGCTATATACAGACAACCAATTTGAATTATTTTAATCTGAAAATCTAATGTGAGATCGAATAAATAAATACAAAAGTTATAGTTTAAAGATGAAATTCATTATAAGTTGTTGTAAAACGATAAACGACAAACTATTAAATATAAAAGGTTAAGATCTACTCATTGATTGATGGTCCAAAGTACCCTCGCCTTCGTGTAACACAACTATCACGGTTTCCAGAGATAAAAAAATACAAATCAAAACCAAACAAAGCAAACCCCCTCGCTAGTTATACGCACAATGGGGGTGCTCCCGGGCTGCCCCGGCGTGCGTCGAGTTTCCGTTGTCCCGCTATAAATCTACGTCGGTTGACGTTCTATTCATCTGGCGACTGTCATTAGATACTAGGATATGATGACATCTCTTGGTTCATGATATTCAAATTACATTATGTAGGTAGGTAGGACAGGTAGGTAAACAAATTGTGCGGCACACACTCCAAAAATTGCTCTCAAATATCCCACTGACCAAATGAAAATTAAGATAAATGGCGGCGTACCTAGTTGTTAACTACAATGTTTGGAGTTGCATAAACCAAAAACTACCTGTATCGTTTACCTTTGTCGCTACCGTCAAATACAATTGAATACTGGCTCACCTCTAAACAGTTTTTAAACCTGCTTTTTTAATGTTAATAGCAAATACACCTCCAGTTATGAATAGCAGCAACGTCTGGATTTAAGCTCCAAAAACCCTTGTTCTGTTGTAGTCGTGTGAACGAGGCTGCACCGTGGGCCATGGCTAAACCCGACGCGCATATTCATGAGGAACAACAAGAGCTCAGCGCGCCACCTGCCGGGGACACTGGGCTATTACGGATCACGGTTTTGGGGAGGAAATATTTATATTGAATTAGATTTTGCCAAATATTAGCCATGTATTTTATAATATTAGCCTATGTCCAGTTTTAAATTATGTTAACTAGGTATTGCCAAACATTAAAAGATTGGAATTGTAATTATGATGATGATGGATAGTGTAGCATAAACAATACACAAACAAAACATGCTCCTTATTGTAAAGAACGCTTACATATTATATATGTAACATCATTACACACTGTGTAGCATTATACTCAGAACCTATTTATTTAATTTACTTTAATTCTGTAGTATTACTTTTTAAGAGTCATAAAATAGTATAGACTGTAACTAGATAAACAATAAAAGACTAAAATATTATGGGAATGAAATAAAAGTCACATTCCTTTTCACATGGGTTTCAGTGATTTACGTCACAACCTGGCTTCACAGAATGGCACAATTTGTGGCAATTTGCCGAGCGAAAACCTTTTTGGCAATCGCTCTATAAAATGATTGCAGAATCGTGTTTTTTGAATTTCATTTTACTGTATCATGTTTTGCAATAGGTATATTTGGAGCAAGAACTTTTCAGAATTTTGTTGACCCTTAGATAAATTTACTTGAGAACTAACAGGATATAATAATAAGATAGTATATTATTATTGTAAGACAAATAAAGTATTAATTTATCGCAAACCTTAAACATCGAATGAACCAAAATCTTGTTTTACGTATCAATACGTAAAACAAGATTAAAGTATAAAATGAAGAATGTCAACTTCTTATACTTAGTCAGTTTCAGAGTCAGATATGAAAGGTTATGAAAAAAACATGCAACATAGTTGAAAATTTATAATGAATATTTTTCCAGACCCTATTCTAGTCAAGAAACGTGAAGAACCTATTTGCCCGTTTTCCCCCTACTCCGGATACATGAGTATGATTCAGAACCGCCGCATAATAGGGAATTGTCATAATCCGTGTACTAAATATATGCACACAATCTCGACATGTTTGTCTGTTTGCACCGGGGTTTCGGCTATGTGTGTGAACGGAAACTTGCAACCATTGTACGGAAAGGACGGACATACTGTAATATAAGTTTTCAAAACACTTGCTCGTAAAGTGAGCCTTAATACATCGCTTTTAGGGCCATAAACCGAGCTATAACAAACACCGTGCAATATAAAACACTAGTTTGTTATAGAATTATCCCTACAAAGTTAAATTAGTACTTTACTGCAAGTTCTATGCGATTAAACAGAGCATTCTCAATTTAACCGGGAAATACAGTTTAGTTTAAGGGATATTTACCATTGTTATCAGTTATTTTATGCCGCAATATTATTTACAATAAATAAACGTGGCGTAAGTCCTTAATTAAGTCAAACAAATATGAATTATTATCAAATTATTCATTATTCACAATATTTTGTTTAAAATATTAAAATATTTGCATTTTATCACTTAAAATGCAGTTTTGAAGTAGTCTGTATGCTCACTCACCCCTTTGTTCGCAAAATATTCTTTCATTGGGCGTGTGAAAAAAAAACCTGCGCGCCTTTTCCCATAATTTTCATATATTGTTTTTTTCGTACTTGTTGTTGTGTGGTTAATTACTTTGTTTTTTCCTCGTAAATTATAATTTAGTTTTATAAAGATTTTTTTTTAGATTTTGGCACTTATTGATTAACGGACATTTCCGAAAAATCTTAGCAAAGTTACCTATTCTAATAATCATTGTAGAGCGTGATTAACTATGCGTGTTTCGTCTCTCTCTACTTTTAAAACTGCGCCTAATTTTCTGTAAATATTGTTGCGATATTACGATCTTTTAATCTCGTCAACTTATACACTAAACCAAGTATATAACGTGAGGTCGGTCGTAGAGGGTGCTCAGAGCGCTAATTGGTCTTACCCTAATGAGCAGGTGGAAATATAATTGAGATGTTAATTATGTACCGCCTGCCAACTAAAAGGCAGTCTATAGCAGTTGATGATGCAGCTCCAAATATTTACTAAGCTTTGGAGGATTAGGGATGAAGTTAAATACTGACTTATCGCAAACCTTTATTAGAGGACAGACGACTTCAAAAGACGTTTTTTAATATAAGACATCAGTATTCGTACCTTTTAATAAATATGCATATTTGATTATTTCTTGCTTTTTAGAGCTGTTAATTTTTAAAGCTATTTTGTATTTCTTTAAAGGAGGTTTTGTTTTTTAAAACAGCTTTTTGTGTAATTAACTTTTGTTTATTTTAAAATATAGGTATCTACTTTTAAAACAAACAAAAGTTTTTATTTTATTTATTTAACATTGTTACAACAGCATTTCCAGAGCATTTACGCAGGTATAATGTTATACAGTACATAAGCCAATTACGGAAACATCACTTTTATTTAATTTAATATTGTTACGGCAAACCTGAAATTTATTTTGTTATAAAACATACATTAAAGCAGCCAAGCCGCAAAAAGGTCCCTAAAGCCTGCCACGCATAGTCACGTGTTACGAACATTGAAATGAAACTTTTTGCAATAGTAACGATTCTATAAAGAACACCAAAGATTTTCGTTTATTCGTAGCTCATTGATGGATCAAAATTTGTTTACACTTCGAAAAGAATGGCATCATAAATTATCCATATTTATCTTCGAGATTTTGAAGTCGTATATAGAATATTATTTGTAAACAATGTTTTCGCATAATGCTTTTGGGCTAGACTAGTTTTGTTAGGGTTTTGTTTCCGGTTTCTTTTTATAGTCACCGACTTATTAATTACTCAATTCGAACATAAAAGTCTTAATTCAACAACGTTTATTAACTTAGCTTTTATAGGTATAGTTCCACTATCTTCAAATTACAGAACTGCATATTTCATAATAATGTTGATTGGTTTCATTTAAAAAGAAATAACGACTACGTTACTAGTGATAGATATTTTCACAGCTACTTTTTTCCCGACGTTTCGACCCAGTTGCATCGGTCTTAGTCACGGGCTGACAGCGGTAAATATTAGTAACTTACGCGTTTAATTACTGTCAACGTGAAAGTTTACAATGTTGTTTTAAGTTGAAAAGAAAATGAGCCTTAATAATTTACAAAAAAAGGAGATAGGAACAATGTGTAATTAACATTTTTTATTCAATGTATCTGATCTCGATGTGATCTTTTGTGTAAAAAAAGCTTTTTAAAAAAGCAAAACCTCCTTCAAAAATCTTAAAAAAACAACTATAAAAAGCAAGAAATAATGTTCAAATGGATTAATTAAAACACGTCTATTGAATTGTGAGAAAAATTGTAAGAATCATATAAACAAAAAAGTAATGGTTGAAAATCCGTTTGACTTCATATAAAATGGTAACGAAAACGACAGTATTTTCAAGATTACTCGAAAACTGATGAACTGATTTCAAAATTTCAAAAAATTGGACCAACTTGGGTACAAACCTCATGTTATAACTTCAATTTGTATCATTGAATCATTTCAATCGGTTCAGCCGTCTTCGAGTAATCGGTGTACATACATAGTAAAAAAAATATATACGCGACGAATCGTAAACCTCCTCCTTTTCAAATTTTTGAAGTCGGTTAAAAAGTTATCATCATAGATTTCACATGTATTATAACATTATTATCTTATATTTCTTTCTTATAGTGCTTTGGAACTTATGTATGTACTTATATATTTTCAGTAACATTAACCTTTTATTTCTATCTTACTTTATTGTCACTCTGAGACTAAACAGCACAACATAGTGATATCATTATTGTTCAACAACGTGTTTGTTCTCGGGAAATATTGTCGCTGGGGTGTTATTGGAGCGTAAGTACCGTAGTACACTTGCAAATAAAAATGCGTAGCTTAACGGTTACTTAGTGGGTGCAATCACTGCAAATACTTGTATTTATGTAGGTACTTACAAAAAAAGCTAAAATCACTTTTATCTAAAATGATTTGTGAATAAAGGGGTGAATTCTCTGGGAAATAAACTGAGTATGTTGCTATAAACCCTCGTAACAATATTCTAAATTAAGTTCGTATTTTGTAAAACCAATCTAATTACACTCAGGATACGGTCGAAAATCATAAAACTTCAGGCTTGGTGCGGTTTGCAACAGGGTAAGTATTTTAACCCAGCCGTGAATTAAGGAGATGGTACATATAAGGCTTCGGTCACATTGGAACGTTTGGGAGATACGCGAATGCTAGTAACACAAAATCGTTTTTAGTATTTTTATCAAAATAAAAAATAAAATCCTCGTTAGTATCAGTGAAAAGTGTTTAATTCCAATATAGTACTTATAACGGAAGCCCTTTAGCAGTCAATTAATTTTTTTCATGTCGAGACCCTTAGAGGGCCGGCTAGCAGCCGACTGGTTATGTGAGTACGTAAGTGTACTTAAGATTTTCGTGAGTTCGAAAATCTTAGATGTGAATATTTTCGTAGATATTTTTTCAAATCTAGCTAAGCACTTTTCCGAATATTAATCAATAAATCAAATCAATCAATCAAAATTGTTTATATGCAAATAATCAAATGTAATACTCTGTGTAAAAAGTATCGGGAATATGTCAATAAAAAGACCCGCGTAAAAGAGGTCGTTCTAATTTGTTTACTGCATGTTGGTAGCACTGTACGCGCGCAAAATTTGAGCGGGATCTGTCATTTAATTTGTTTTAAACTACACTTTTTGTTGGTGATAGTTTTGAGTCCTCGGCGATTTTGATGATAATGCACCATCACACACAGCCATTATAGTGAAAGAGTTTTTAGCGAAAAATTCAACAAAAGTTCTCGACTAAGCACCGTATTCACCTGATATGGCTCCGTCTGACTTTTTTTTATTTCCCAAGTTAAAATTAACTTCGAGGAAAACGTTTTGAGTCGATAGAAGCCATAAAAGAAAATTCGCTGAATGAGCTAAAGGCCATACCGCAAATAGCCTATGAAAAATGTATGGAAGACTGGGTGAAGCAGTGAAGATGTTGTATTGCAAGCGATGGGGCTTACTTTGAAGGCGATAAAATAAATTTAGATTAATAATTTGTATTTTTTGTTTTATTGACAAATTCCCGATACTTAGTACACAGAATGTATTCTCTCCGCGTTGTGACGGCTGTTACCCTTTTATATGTAGATCGTACCTTATTTTGTGCAAATGTGGCTAAGGCTTAAATATAGGAATCCCGCGTAAAACGAACGGTGGAACCGCGTTATGGTCTTTTTTCACCGAGTTGCTTCAACATTCAATAACTAAAATTTCAAGTCACCGTTATGTAATATTGCCATGAGCTTTCACGTTCAACTTTCTGACATACAAAGTAATTTTTAGAATATAGGGTATGCACTATTGTATGCACTATGGCATGTCACTGTGGAATGGAAGCGCAAAAAGAAAGGAACCGCACACGGTCAACGTGCGCTATTGAACGCCTTGAGGCATCCCCCAGGTGAAAGTGAAAGGGAACGAGAAGCGATCGTATGAAGACACACCTGTCCTGACACCCAATATGAAATCAATGCAGAAAGTAGCAGTTTTAATTAGTTTTTAGGTTGTATTGTGTAATTATATTTTTTGCCCTTTGTGGAACATGTAGTAAATTAGGACTTATTAACTATAATAATTATAATAGTAGAACTCATCAAAGGATGTGGTAATTATTACCACATCCTTTCCTATGAGTTCTACAAAAAAATAATCTTTTAAAGAAATAGAAAATGCCCATATAGTTAACAGATAGTAAAGTTATCTTCATTTTATTATGAATCACATCTTTCATCATTTTTGGTAACTACACAAAAATTACAACAGTGAAAAAAACCAAACATACCTAGTTTATTCACTTCTCAAGCTTACGCGCTCACTAGACATGAAATAAAACACTTTTTAACGGATAATACTACGGATACTTCTACTACTACGGAACTAGCGCGGTTTTATTGAAGGGTAGGCTCACGAGTAGCTGCAGTCCCCCGTGACCACGGCAGCTGCAAAGTGCCGAAACGTTGGCAAAATCAAAAATCAAACCAAATACTAACTAATTACTAAAGTACTTTTAATAAAACCGCGTTAGTATCCGTTAAAAAGTGTTTTATTTCATACCTAGTTTATTTTCAGAGTTTTATGACACCCGACCCGACTCCATCTTTAGTTCCCATTTACCGCCCAAGAGGCCAATCCGAGCTGAAAAACTTTCTATCGAGCCTTTGAAGGATCTCATCGGAATATTAAGTTCTTACTAACTGGCAACAACTTCGAAATTTCAACACGTTTTAAGGCTCTTGAGGGCTGTTGCAACTAAACTGACAAACTTGATACGTCAAACGATGACTTACAAAATGATAGTCTTGTATTTCTAATTTTAAAAGTAGGTAGGTACATCTAGATATCGTTGGGAAATATATCGGTAAACCCGAGCGAAGCGACTTTTTGCTTCAGCTTGGGCGAAAATTCTTTCGTATGTCTATCCACTGGATGTCCATCCTGTTTACCATTCTCCTAAAAAAAACACGTTTGTTGTATTTATTTCTTAAAGTGAATATACAACTAATATTCTGTATCTGTATATTTGGGCCCCCCTTAAATATGCTGTTTGTAGTATTCGTTGTTATAGCGGCAACAGAAATACATCATCTGTGAAAATTTCAACGGTCTAGCTATCAGGGTTCATGAGATACAGCCCGATACAGACATACAGTGGTGTCTTAGTAATATAATATGGTCCCGTTTTTACCCTTTGGGTACGGAACCCTAAAATAAAAAGAATGGAGAGACTTTCAGTAGAATACTTCAACCTCCTGCATGACGATTGCCTACATTGAGTTGATCGAGTTGAAAGAGTTAAGTATTTTTTTTAACTCGACACTTTATTTTATAACAAGGTTACGCGAACATAAGCTAAATAAATTAATATTTCAAAGGTTGAGTTCATCGCAACTTTACACACTTTTTGCTAGCTAGATTAATGATATAGCTGCCTGATGCAATTAAGCGAAGTAACGAAGTTAATATTAATAATACTCCTGAACAGATTTTTGTTTCTAATAAGCTTCTAATTAAGTTTATGAAACTCAAAGTTTACAACTCTGCAATTATGACATAGAACAATAATAAACTTGGTCCATAATTAAGAACTCAATGAGTTCGCACTTCTTTTTAACTGACTTCAAAAAAGAGGAGGTTCTCAAGTCATCGGTATTTTTTTTAATTTTTTTTATGTATGTTTTAACATAACTTCGTCAATTGTGAAACGATTTTAAAAATTCTTTTTTTATCCTAAAGAACATAGTTTGTGTGTAGTCCCATAAAATGTTTACCGAGATCTGGCCAGTTGTTTTTTTCATAATACTGGAAAATATCAATTACTTAGCTTGCCATCGCACGAGTTTTTACGGAATTTCGGACATAACATCTTTGTTTGTGAACCGATTTAGATGATTATTTTTTTGTTTGAAAGAGTATACTTCAAGAGTGGTCGCATATTAATTTCATCGGTATTGAACTTTGAACTTCGAAGATGTAAAAGGGAACTCCTTGAAGTCAAATAGTATATGTAAAGTAATTTAGATTTTGGTAGGTTTATGACAATCCAAAACAAACCAAACCATGGTCTGCGATGCAAAGTTCTGAACTAGACTTGGACTATAAAGACACAACTATAAAGGAACTACTCAAAAACAAACAGCGTAAACTTGGAAATTGAGTTATGGGCATTGTCTTATTGAAAATATTATATAAAGTTAAAAAATATCGCTTGTTTACATCCTACCTACCACTAAAAAGTTGAAACTAAAAAAGCATTTAAAAAAAAGAAAAACCTCCTTCAAAAAACCTGAAAACAAAAACAGCTTCAAAATTAAATACCTATAAAAACCAAGAAATAATATTCAATTAATTAGTTACGCATATCATTATAATAAAATACGTCTAGTGAAGTCGGGTGGGGCTTTTAGAAATAGAAAAAACCGGCCCTGTGCGAGTCGGACTCGCGCACGAAGGGTTCCGTACCAAAAAATCAGCAAAAAATCACGTTTGTTGTATGAGAGCCCCCCTTAAATATTTATTTTATTCTGTTTTTAGTATTTTTTGTTATAGCGGCAACAGAAATACATGATCTGTGAAAATTTCAACTGTCTAGCTATCACGGTTCATGAGATACAGCCTGGTGTGGTGACAGACAGACAGACAGACAGACGGACAGCGGAGGCTTAGTAATAGGGTCCCGTTTTTACCCTTTGGGTACGGAACCCTAAAAAGAAGTTGTTTTCCAGCCCCACCCGACTTCAATAGACGTATTTTATTATAATGATATGCGTAACTAATTAATTGAATATTATTTGTTGGTTTTTAGAGGTATTTAATTTTGAAGCTGTTTTTGTTTTCAGGTTTTTTGAAGGAGGTTTTTCTTTTTTATGAATATAGAATAGTTTTGATTTTTTAGTAAGTACCTACCTTTCTTCTTAATTGATCTTTCTATTTAGTTTCTTTTGACATTCACAAGACGTGACGGGCGGCGTAGACTTTCTGAGAAGAAATAATAATAATAATAATAATATAATAATCATTTAATTCTCACCATAATCCTTACAATTTAACATAAATGTACTTAAATAAGTTTAGCAGTAGGATTTCTCAGATTATGGTGGACTGATACCTGAACTAGGTAGTACCTGTATCTCAGGTTACCAGCCCCCACCTCCTCGTAAGAAGTATTACTAAAGTGCTAAGTAAACACTAAAAAGAGAATTAAAAAACAAATATTTTCAATTAATACTAGGTAGGTACAGTAATTATTCTTTTTTTTTTTTTTTTTTGGTGTTAGTAAAACTTAACTTATAATCATTAATATCTACATGTGAAGTAGTGTGCATTTTATTTGAAGTAAGTGTACGTTTCGTGTAGGTAGGAGTACATTATTCGCGTGGGTATGCGCTTAGGTGGATGTGTGTGCATGAACGCGCGCTCGTGTATTTTTGTGTGCAACAGGCTTGGAACAGGTTATGGTTCAAGTTAGAGGAGATAGTTATTGTATAAAATATTAAGATGAATAAATAATGAAAAAATATTAGAAAAAATCGACTCACCCGTAGCAACTCAGACGGGATCTTAATATAAAAATAGCATTGTGAATGCAAAAAACGAAAAGTTTACAAAAGTATAAAATATTGTTAAGTTTCAATTTTTAGAAGGTTCTCAGTAGCATCGTAGTTGAGTTCTAGTAGAATATTAAGCATAACTTGTTTCAGAGCATGTCTATTCATCTTATAAATTTTATTTTTATCGTTTATGCGTTTATAAAGAAATGTACCCATATTAATTAGCTGTCTTTTGGCAAAAGCTGTTTTGAAATAACGAGTAGGTAATCGAATACGTCGTTGGTCTTGGGGTATTAATGTGATATCAGTGTGTTTGTGATGTCTTAGAACAGTGCTATATATGTACAGTTGTCTTACAGTCAGCAAAGAGCTTTCTTTATGTAGTGTTTCTGTGGGATATCTACGTGGTTTGTGCAGCATGACTTTTATTACGGCCCTTTGAGCTCTTTCCAATTCAATCAGATGAGTAGCACATGCCCCTCCCCATACTGGAATACAGTAGGTCAAAATTGTTTGGCACAGTGAAATGTACACTCTTCGCACTAGTTCTTTGTCAGCTGCGTCACGGAGGTTTCTGAATATAGGAAGGAGTTTTCTAACCCTTTTACTAAGAGCTGTTATATGTGGTTGCCAATTTAGATTTTTGTCAATAGTAATACCAAGGTATTTATGAGTGTCTGTTTGTTCTAGCGAAATGCAGTCACAGTCTGTACGAACATTGCATGTAGACTTATGGGCTTTTATTTTGAACTGTGGGGGTGGGTCTGATGTTCTGTTGACTCGAAAACAAATATATTTTGATTTTGCTGCATTTAGAGTCAATAAGTTGTCATCAAACCATTTCCCGACCTCCTCAATTCCTCTTTCTGCAAATCCTTGGACTTGTGACCACGTTTCTCCTCCAAAGATTATTGCAGTATCGTCTGCGAAGGCTAAAATGGTTCCGTTCTCTAACTGTAACCTACAGAGCTCGTTTGCATAAATAAGAAAGAGGGTAGGACCAATCGTACTTCCCTGCGGAATTCCATAGTTGTTAAATGAGATATCACTGAATGAATTGTCAACTTTAACAATTTGGCTTCTATCACGAAGGTAGTCACGGAACCATTGCAGCACAATTCCCCGAATACCGAGATTCTCCATTCTTACCAGAAGTATTGGAATGGACACGGTGTCAAACGCCTTCTTAAGATCAATAAATACTCCAACACATCTTTGACTCATGTCAAGATACTCTGATACCTGAGCAGTGAGAGATGCAACTGCATCTTCAGTGCTTTTATTTTTCCGGAAACCAAATTGTGTACTAGCAAGTAGTTGTTGGTTTTCTAAATAGTTTGTTAGTCTTGTGTTCATCACTTTCTCGATTATTTTGCTAACTATACTAAGCAGTGAAATAGGACGGTAGTTCGAGGCCAGCTTTTTGTCACCACTTTTGTGTACCGGCACTACTACTGCTTGTTTGAATATTTTTGGAAATATTCCAGTCGACATACTCAGGTTACATAAGTGAGCTATCATAAATTTCTGAACAGAAACGTATAAATGGTTCCCACAAACAATCAAGTTTTAAGTTCATAATTATTTAGTTTTAGTTCTTTCACTAATACCCCCTGAGAATGAAATTACAATATGGCGGAGTGTTGTAATACAGCACTAAAACAAATGCACTGTTGTGAAAGCATTTGTTTCAGAGTTTTGTAATCGAGTTATAAGTGTGAAACAGAATCATTGAATAACAAAGCTATGTTGCTTGTGTATTAATACTTATTTTATATTTAAAATTAATAAACATTGGCCACTGTAAACACTTATACCTTATACCGCTACTAATATTTTAGCAATTTCAATGTATATTAATTAACTTTGTAATTTTATTAGTGTTGTTATTTTGTTTTGGTAAAAAAGTGAACCGGTGTAATGAAACTTAATCGTAAATTGATACTCGTACCAAGATGGTTATAAAGATGAAAATAAATGTTCATACATGAGTTCAAATTAGGATTAAATCGGTACACTGACACCAAATTGTTATAAACAATTTTAGAGTCATTTGAATCATTTGAGTATTCTTAAATTTGAGATTAACAATGCTATTTTTATACAATACTAAATAATATACTAGAAAAAATTCGATCGCACTTTGCAGTTGTCAAAATATCTGAAAAGAGAATGTCGAGGTTAATTCCTCACATTGATGAAATAACGCTAGCTTGCAACGTAAAGAGTTGGATATACTAGAAGAAATTCGACGATGCCAAAAAATTCTTTGTTCTGTGATGCCACTAGTGACTCGGTAGCTCAGCGGTCAGAGCATTGGACCGAATATCCAAAGGTCACGAGTTCGATTCCCGTCCGAGAATTGATCTGATGCAAGTCGATTTTTTTCTTATATATTATTTAGTAATAAAATTAATTTGAGTAGTTTTATTGAGTTTTAATTTTTAAAAATGTATAAAACGTATGCATCTACCTACCCAGAGTCAGTAATTAAATCTGCGATTTTATTTATAAACCAATTATAGCATATAAGTTAAATGGCACTCATCGTGAACGTGTTCCAATTTCAAAATAAACTTGTTATCCAAATTCGCACGTGCATTAGCCCAGGAACACACTCTCAAAATCAGAGTGATCGATAAAATGCTATATTCGGAGCTGCGACGAAACTATTCGCTTTCGGATTAAAACGAGATGTTGATTTGAGATACGTCGCCCTTAGAGCATACTTCGCCGGTAGAACGATCGTCTCGATTTTTTAAGAGCCAGATCGGAGAAATAAAATCATGTGATTTGTTACAAGGATTATTACAAGAAGAACCTCATGTATTTTTATTATTATTATTATTTTTATATCAATTATTGTGTAGTTACACGGCTAACTTTTTTATATTGTATACTATGTCGGAGGCTCTAAATAAACAAATTTATATGTTACAGATAGCTGTTGGTGAAATATTTATTTGCTAAATGCGTGATAGTGCCTCAAATAATGTCATCCAAAATTACCTATATTATTCGTGAAGATATGAATGTGTTATTGTATCGGAAAATTATTAAAAAAAAGACTAAAATAAGTTTAACAAAAATCCCTCGACTAAAAGTGATGTAGGTACTATACATAGGTACTTTATCTACCTATTCATAAATTACAAACGCAAGAAAAATCCGTTGGGGCTGCCATTACCTGCCCTCAAATTAACAAATATTTTTCAGTTATAGTTACTTTAGAAAAATGGTAATGGCAGCCCCCGACGGATTTTTCTTGCGTTTGTAATTTATGAATAGGTAGATAAAGTATGTATAGTACCTACATCACTTTTAGTCGAGGGATTTTTGTAAAACTTATTTTAGTCTTTTTAAATAAAGAGTAACATTTTTAACCGTCGTGGGTTTTTTCAAAATTTTTAATTTTGCCATTTTATTTTAAACTTTTTAAAGAATTCATACGTTATCTACTCTAAAAACCGCATCTAAATTGGTCAAACCATTCGGAAAATGATTACTACAGCGCCCCCTAGCGGCTGAACACCATAACACCAAGAACCATCGCCGACAAACTACAAAACTATTACAGAAAACCGCATCCAAATTGGTCAAACCGCTTTGGAAATAAATGAGAAAATGACAACTGCAGCGCCCCCTAGCGGTTAAACACCATAACATCTATCTGAGAACCATCGCCGATAACCTATAAACCCATTACAGAAAACCACATCGAAATCAGTTGAGTAGTTTTAGAGAACTTCTCAAGCGCGACTTATCTGGTTGCTGCAGCGCCCCCTGGTGGTCTACCACCATGTAACATATCTAAGAACCTGCTCTGAAATGAAACCTTTTGATTGCAAAAAACCGCATTGAAATCGGCCTAGTAGTTTCCAAGGAAAATGGTAATAGACAAACTTGACTTATCTGGTTGCTGCAGAGCCCCCTGGTGGTCTACCACTATGAAACATGTCTAAGAACCTGCTCTGAAATGAAACCTTTTGAATACAAAAAACTGCATCGAAATCGGCTTAGTAGTTTCCGAGGAAAATGGTAACAGACAAACACACAAACAAATAAACAAACAAACAAACGCACAACCTCTAACCCCAAACGCATATACCGCCTCCGTTCCGTTCCGTCCGTCGTGGGTAAAAAACAGGGATAAGGGTAAATATTGGTGATTATTTCTCACGTTTATTTCATAGAAAATCTGTTATTTTTTTTAATTAACCAGAATTGATATAGCGTCTCCTGCAACTACCTAGTAGGTACACACCGAATATTGAGTTTCGCCAACATCGCATAATATCTTATGCCAAACCGGCCGATAGAGCCACGGGTCCTGTTTATAACGGAGGCTTTACCGGCTTACCGCGACCGGAAATACCGGGTGAGTTACCGCCCTTATTGTTCCCGTTATACGGATTATTTATGGTGGCAACATTTTGCTGCTTCCATGATTTTATAAAAAATGCTTTTAAGAACGATTCGATAATCTCTTATGAATTATTTGAGCATTAATGAAGTTGAGAAATACTGCGAAAGTAATATCCAAATATTTTGTATTTCTTTAAAACACCATCACTAAAAAAATAAAAACACAATTAGCTTCAAAATTAAATACCTCTAAAAAGCAAAAAAAAAATTTCAAATCATTAGATACGCATATCATTGTAAAAAAAATCACGTCTATTGAAGTCGGGTGGGGCTGGAGGACAACTTATTTATTCTAAGAGCCCCACCTGACTTCATAAGACGTGATTTATTTATTACAATGATATGCGTATCTAATGATTAGAAAATTATTTTTTGCTTTTTAGAAGTATTTAATTTTGAAGCTAATTGTGTTTTTATTTTCAGGTTTTTGCTTTTTTTTTGTTTTTCTTTTTTTTTCTTTTTTTTTTTGTGTAAGTAGGTACCTTCTGTATTAGGTAGTTTTACCTTTTTATGGGTATGTATATTATGTAAATGTAAGCGATGATGTTATGTATTTTTTTATATTTCATACTTTTCCGTGGTATAATACCACTAAAAACTCAATTTCTACTTTTTGTGTTGTTTGTTGTTAAGGAGTTCCGCTGTTCCTTCGCAGTTCAAGTCTAGTCCAAAACGTCCTTGACCATAGTTAGATACCTCATTTGCTTAAAATTGTCATAATCCTAGCAATATTTCAATCAATATACATTTTCTATTTGATTTTGAGGAGTTCCCTTGTATATCTTTAAAATTCAAGGTCCAATAACAATGAAATCAAAATGGTATCATCACTAAAGTATCCTCTTTCAAACAATAAAAGTACCATCTAAATCGGTACATAAACAAAAAAGATATGGTCGATCATCCGTATAAGTTCATAAAATGGTGACAGTATTTTCAAGTTTTCCTGAAAAATACTCAACCGATTTCAAAATTTCAAAAAATGGGACCAATTTGGGAACAAACCTGATCTAATAACGTTTGAATGATTTCAATCGGTTCAGCCGTCTTCGAGTAATCGGCGGACATACATAAAAAAAACATACATACAGCCGAACAGAGAACCTCCTCTTTTTTGGAAGTCGGTTAAAAATATATGAGTAAATATGTCAATTCACATTAAAGATTTGTTAATATTGACTCACAGGCATCACAACTCGTGTGTTTTTTTGTGCTGCTGCGAAATAATAGCTAAATTCTACAAATCGTGAAGAATCTACTAACTAAACTAAACTACAGCGTCCTTCTTATAGTATTTTTATTGGAAAACATTCTACTTATTAATACAGCAACAAAAAGTATAAATTTCAGATTCAGCATCGAAACCGCAGCGAGACTACGATGGAATCTTTTATCAGTTCGCAGCGAGAATCAGACTTTAAAATAACAAAATCGAATAATAATGTCGGCGAGTTGAGTTTCGGATACAGTGGTTACAATGATACAAACTTTAGAAAGTGTGTATGCTTTTATTTTATAAAAATAAATAATTTTCTAAGGCAAAGTTTATAGAAATACTTTTTGGATATTTTTGTTAAGAGTCCGTACACATTTTGCTGCTGGCTGCCGCTCTCTCGCTCGCACATTCATGTTTTCTCAAGATTTCTTAAATCTAAGTGCGGTATTTAAAAATGTGTCTCGGCTTCTTTTCGCAATATAAGATTACGGACGTTTCAACATATATTTCAGTTTCGAGTTCCTGAAGTACAAAAAAAATATCGTTTTTGCCAGTTAAATAACCGTTAGAAACGATAACTTTTTGTAGTTTTAAGATTTATGTGGAGTAAAGCCACATAAATCTTGTTTTAATGTATTTTTTTAATTGAGACCATGTAACTCCAATTATTATTGTATCAAAATAAATAGTTACAAATTTACAAAAATTATGACAAAATTAACCATCCTCACTCCAAGTTTAGTCTTATCCTAAGTCTGGTAGTCATCCCATCATCTAACCAACGCGCCCAGTGCGCCCCGGTCGCCCCTATTCAAACCACCTGATACATATTTCATGCGCCCCGCGAATCCGCCGCCAAACGCCGTATAATTTTAAAGATAAAGGTTACACTGTTTATGAAGTTCTAAGAAGACGATACTATAACAATACTGAGAGTTCCATGCAAAACAATATTTACTTTCGTCCACTTGTGACAATCCAATCCTCGATTGCCTCAAAATTATGTCATTTTATTTCAACGGAAAGAAGGTTTGCCGTATATTTTTTATCAGGCACTTCTATATAGTACTAATAGAAATATAGTACATGACAGTATACCTTCGCCTAGTGACGATTTTTTTTTTCTTTATTACTAGTATTTCTTAGATTTACTACTATAAATCTGCTTTTAATATTCTAAAACAACTGTAATGTAGGAACGTTGGAATTAAAATTTAGTATGAAATTTAAACTTTTCTTTAAACAATTTTGACTAAACAGCTTTAATTTTAATAGTTTAATAACCTATTACTAATGTAGATTTGATTTATTCATTGATTTAATGAATAAATAATAATATTCATGTTGTAAACTATATTGAATTCCACTGATCTCTCCAGCTGTTACTCGCTTGTTCCGCTAGGTGGCGCATGTATGATTCCACGCTCGAGAAATAACTAAAACAACAGATTATAAACTCATATTTATCACAATAAAATAATATATACTAAAACTAAATATTTTAATTATTTATATTTGGTTATTTATAAACAATTAACATTTTATCGAAAACGTAAAAATAAAAGGTACTTAAAGTGTTTCTACTTACCACCAGAGGGAGTATGAGTAATTTGTACTACCAAATAATTCGAAAATACTTTGTAATATTGTGTCTATCACAATAAAATTATGCATAATAAAATTCAATGCTTCTTTAATTTTTAGTTAACATATTATAAAAGGATTAAACTTTATTAAAACCATACCTAGATTATTTAGAAATGTGTGCTACTCGTCACCAGGTCGCGGTTATAGGTTGTGTTCGTGATATAGAGATGGCGGTAGTTTGTATAGCAATCAGAGCCACTTAAGGAATTATTTGGAACTATTTTCTTGCTTACTTTTTTGTTACAAAGATTTACAGAATGGGAGTACGTTGGATATTGTATAGATGGCGCTTTGATGAAAACCCAATAAAAATTATACAATTGGTTTGGTTGAATCAATTTATTATCCTCTTGTATTACAAATGCATCAGGAACGAGTAAAATAATACACTTAAAAAAGACTACAATAATTTACAGACAAAGAGTTACTTGGAAAATCATAGTAATATGATTTTTCAAACAATGGAAACTAGTAATCTGTTTTCTTCATTTTTCTTCAGTCCTTTCTGTCATTTTCATATGGTTTTCTGATCAGGAGTGACTCTCCTCATTGTTGATGATGTGTAGATAGCATTGATGTTTCCAGACCATCATTACAAGCCATAAAGGGAATGGTACTCTGAAACATCAAAATGAAGGAGTATAGAAATTGACAATTATTTCAATTTTAAATTTTTCTTTAAAATACTACTTAAATCTGAGTATGTTTTGGTTCTATTTTAACACACTAATGGTACTAATGATAAGTAAACTGGTTTGAGCAGAATCTGTTACTTAATCAGTTCACAATAACAAAAATCAAGTTTTGAGATTTTCACCGATGATCAATATTACTATTTTTCAAAAAGTTAATTGTTATTATGCTTTAAATGTTGAAAGCTTATGATATTTGTATATACTACATTAATACATTAAATCAACATAAGAATTGTCTTAAAAGATTCTTTAGTTTTTGAGTATTTCTCAAAAATAAAATTTTTGATGATAAAAACATTGAAAATTTAAGTCATCTTAGAAATGCTTAGAACTTTTCTAATTGATAATCAATTTCTAATGTTGAAGCTAATCTGATCTATACAAAGTGTCCTTATTATATTGATGTGTAAATTATTTCTTAAAATGCATGAAAATATTATTAAAAATAGGTTAGAAAAATGACTAAAAATTGTCATTTTTTAACAAAGACACTTTTGAATGGATAAGAAATTACAGTACAAAATACTAATTTATTACCTGTTTTATTGTTGAAGCATCATAAATGTGATTAATTCTGTTATGGAGTATCAAATCCTTGTAGGTAAATATTTTCAAACTGTAGTTTTCACAAAACACTTGCATATTTTTCCTGAAACGTATAGAAACCTTGCTTTAGTACATAAAACCAACAAACAAACGTTAAAATGATACACTTTATTAAAGAATTTATGTAACTTAGTCAATTAAATGTATTTTGTTATTATTTTGTATTATCACAGAACATATGGTAAAAATTTGTTGTATAGAAAACTTACTTTTAGGATGAAAGATATGTTTTATTTATTTAATCGATGCTCCAATTTGTAAAGGTTTATGTTAAAATAAAATATTATAGGTAAAATACGTATTGAGTTAGAAAAGCCAAGTCGACATTGAACCCTGTCCAGTATTTAATGGAGGTCAGTATTGACAATAGACAAAATTTCGGTCTTACCATTCGAATTAAGGCTGTCAAAATTTGATATGGTATCTATGAAATACGTTACGTAAATAATATTTTAAAGAAAATTACCAATACTTTGTTTTAAATGCATACAATTGATATTGTATCATAATATAAGTCATCTCATACAAATTGCAACTGATGGAAAACGATTTGGACTGTCGAATGGAAGCGAATGCTTTGCAAAATAGCAATCTCCAATCTATGGATACTAGTAAAGTACGTTGAAAACAATATTTTATGTTTTTTTATTGTTTCAATAAGTAAAAAGTATAATGTAGTGAAAAAAATAATATAATAATTATTTTAAGAATATGATTGGCAACCCTACGTGTCAAAGTATTTGTTCTGTTTTTTTTAGAGACCAGCAAATTAGTCTTGCCATTCACTCACATCTGCCTAGAATATGTAAATGTTGCTCGCTTTTTACTGATTACAACGATTTGGGGAAATTTATGAACTTTGGTACTAATATTGTTGAAAGTTCAAATGATGATAAATTTTAAAAATTGGGTGTAAATTGATAAAAAAAAGGATAATTATAGTTAATATTGTCCTAATGAACACATTGTATAATGAAAGAGGACTGTCGAGTAAAGATTAAATTACTTATTTACAAAATAACGGAAATAGGGAAAATGAAATAAAAAATAAGGGTTTTCAAAAGTTGTGTAGTGTCACTCTATTATTTATGTATTTATCCATATATTATTTTAATATTTATTCATGTATTTAAGTTTTTTTATATTTGTAATTTTTTATTTTGCCTTTTCTATTAGATAGAGCTTTGAAATTGTCGGACATTGTTCGGGATCTAGTTTAAAAGCATTTTTGTTGTATTTTTGTCTTAGTTCCTGGATTTGAAATGCAATAATTTAGCCACTAGGAATTTATTTATTATAAAATAAATAATTCACTGTAGGGTAAAAGTATGGGAACACTGAGCATTGTTGGGAAAAATCGTGAGAACAATGGGGGAATCCCCTGGGAGTACGATAGAGAAATAACGGTTTTTATGTTCTAGAAGATTCGGTGGGTTTGAGTATTTATAGGACTACCGATCGTTGCTCTAGGTCAGTTTAATTTTAACCTCCGAGAAGTAATAATGCTGGAATTACTGCATAAACGTGTTTAGAAGTAATATTATTTTATTAGTGGAATTAATGTTTAAAAATCGCGTTTTAAGGACAGCCCTTGTCCATAAGTTTTTATTGTCGTTTTTAAATATTTTACGTATAGAAATAACTCGTATTTTGTAGGTAGGTAAATTCATTGATTTTATGGTAAGCAATTTATTATTATATTTGTTCAAAATTTTGTTTTGAAATTGTATGCTGGTCTGTGTTTTGATGGAATGTCTGGGGGTGATTGGCAATTCTGGCCAGATTGTCATGATGCCTTGGATGGTTCCTGAAGTTTGTGCAGAATAACTGCTCTGTGCTGGTCTGGAAATGTCTCTCTTTTGAAAAAATGACGTTTTCCTTGATGTTAGAGATGGATTTTCTGTACAAGGTTTTAGTGTCAAAATACCGAGCAGATTCAGTTAAAATCAAAACTTCGAGTAACTTTTGTTTGAATTAATTTTTGTTTCTCATAAAGCTAGAAATTGCTTATTATAAAGTAGGTAGAGAGAGAGCTTGACTTCGCGGTCTCGACAAAATCGACGATATTTTGTTTTAGAAGACAAGTTTTGAGCTCTTCGCGTCGCGAAAAGTGTTTTCTATTTTAGTTTGTGCGGTTCGCGAATAGAAAAGTGTTTTGGTTTTTATTTTGTAATCAATTCAGGTGACGGAAATTTGGATCGCGATGATTCCGTTCGTAGCATCTCCAAATAAAGCCTGAATTTCGTGTCGCGTGTGTATAGTGAAAAACTAGCCAATTTTCTAGAAAATTGCCTGAAACATAAATTTTTCATATTTAATGTCAAAAATATCGTTTATTACATGTTGTTGTAAAAAGCGAAAGGAAATCATTAAAAAATTACCTAATGCTTGGTTAATTTATTTTTTTGAAGAAATGAGATTTATTCAGGCTGTTTCTAGATAATAGCAAAAGTGAATTTCAGTGGTTTTCAGCAGCTGGGAAATTATTTATTTACCAATAAATAATTCGGGGTAAGTGTAGTATGTAAGATTAGGATATGATCGATTTTTGGACAAAATCTCTGTTCATTTTCTCTTTAAAATTTTATTGCAACGCAATAAATACAATTTTACAGTATGATATTAATCTTGGTATTGATTGTCCAGAAATCTGTTCATATAATACTAGGGAAATTTTTAGGGCTTATTCAAAGTTGTGTGTGTTATGTTTTATGCTTTGCGACTAATTTTTCAGACTCTTTAAATTTCATAAATTAAAATTTGTGCTGGAGAAAATTTTAACTAGAGAGTGTTATTCCATGTCTAAATTATTTAAATAGTCATCATTAAACTGAAATAGTGCTATTTTGGAAGATCCATTTCTCAATAACTACAAATTTTAAAGTTTCATAATGAGAATTCCCGCTGTGCTATTTTACTTCTTAAAATCTATTTTTTTGGAGCTTTGTATGAATTTGTTGTCGCTGTTTTTATGCAAATAATTTCTTTATATCTAGTATAAGCTAGAATAATTGCTAGTAATTTGAAATAATCAAATTTGAGAATAAGCGATAGCCGTTCATACAAGACTTATTTTCTTAAAATGTGATTTATTTTGCTTTTATTATTATAATATTTATGCAAATATAGTCACATACACCATACATTACTCATGCACATATAAAGTAATATATTTTGTGGGCATTAATGGATTCGAGTTTGGTCGATCAACTTGGTCGAAGAAGTTCAGGAATTACATCTTGAATTTCATTTTTCTGAGTTGATTGGAGGGTGTAATACTGTTAAACTCATATGATTAGCTTTCTTTTATATAGTATTTACTATAATAATTATCAGAAAGTTGAAACGGCTAACTTTGAGTTTGACGGATTTCATCGCTTTAAATTCATATTTTTATAAAATATGATTTATTTTGCTTTTATTATTATAATATTTGTGCAGATATTTTATTACACATATCACACTATTCATATACACTCCTAACAATACATATAGTGTAGACTTGAGTGGATTCAGTATTTGGTCATTCGACTGAAGCCGATGAAATCTCAAGTTGAGGTAATGAATTGTTGTATAGTTTCTGTAATCAGGTGCTATTGGACCTGCTGGTTGGCACTTAATTACAGAAATGAGGTAATGCTGAGCTGCCATAATTTATAATAATAATATTTAACTTATTGAAGTCTATCTGGGTCTATGGTCCAAATATGATTTTAATGCATCAGTTGTTTTATTTTAGGGTTCCTTGAATGGTTTCCTAGTTCAGTTACGATGTGTGCTTATCTCATCGCTAAGTAAATCTTTTGTGTTTATTTTAGTTATGTGGTACATAGTATCAGTTAATACTAGGGCCATTGAACGATAATCAATTTGATTGTTTGTCAAGGGTTTTGGTGTTCTCAACAATTTGATTAGTAAGAGTCTAATATTTATGAGATGTGGAGGTTTACCTAAAGGCAAAACTCTGGGTTAGGTTGACCGACCACCAGAATACCTGTGTAAACTGACATAATCATATTCTATTCTAGGACTGTTACTAAACAAAGGACTAGGCCAAGATATTCTGTTGAATTTCTAGGCTTTAGAAACTGTTCAGTTATAGTTTTGCTTTGCGTTGCCTTTAATCAAGCCAAGTCCCTTGGGATAAAAGACAAACAAAGTAACTCATCCCCACCCCGTGTCAATTTTATATTGAAACCATATTTGGATTAATATTCCTATGACTAATTTTATTAGTGATGGCTAAGCTCATAACAGCGGTATTGGTTTGAGTAAAAAGTGAATATTACTCATAGAGTATTATTTATCTCTGACAAAACCTTGTCTATTCTTATCCCTACCGTTCCTTTGAGAATGCCTGATTTATATTTGAAATATAATATAAATATTTATTTTGTTCAATAATGGTTTGAACAACATTTCCAGTTTGACTGTATGCTCTCTCATATACTGCAATTGCTGTGTGTCATACAGATTAATTCTTCACATAAATACATCAACACTTACAACAGTGGTTTGAGTCAAATCACTTTAATTTACTTTATCATTCTCTGTTGAGCATTAGCTTGATGTATGTTGAGTCTTAGCCAGTAGTTAAATTCTTTGGATACTGAGAAATCTCAGTGGAGGAATTTAATGAATGCTTCGCAGTGACTGCATGCTTATGTTTAACCGAGAAGTTACACAATACAAATCTTATTCTGACTGACGGTTGAGTGCACTACGATTAAGTAGATTGTATTCTTGTCTTTCATCACTAACGATGAAATTGACCTGAAGATTACATTTTGAACAATCTTGGTAGCGCAGACTCCTTTCTGTTCAGATGAGATATCACTAAAACCTCGTCTGTTCGCAGCTTGGCACACCAACACTTGTAGTTCCTTGGATACGTTCTGTATAGTTCTATCTAAGGGCTACATAATCATTATCTGTATGACTACATAGTGGCAGTAAGATGGGACAACATCTTTTGGATTGGAAGTATTTTCATCCAAACATATTTATTTGAGAAATCAGATTTTCTCATTCCATCTAACCTATTCCATTTTGTATTTGATGCATCATGGTTAATGCTAAAAAATAACTTTTGTGCTTAATCGCACTGGCGTGGATTGGAGAGCCCTTGGGGATTGGTGGAAGATGGGCTACCAAAATCAAAGACTGATTTGGTCTGGTCTTTGATGTTGGTTATAATTTTCCTAATATCCTTTCATACTATCTACACTAAACAATACTTATACAAAATTACTTGTTATACTATTTATTTATTATTTATATGTATATTTATTAGTTATAAGATGTAAATTCTATGCAAGCGTTTCTGAAATCACTAATTTATTTTCTTTTAAACTTACCTTTAAAAGATTTTGGGTTGCTGAATTAATTTTACACAACGTAGAGGTCCTACTACTTAACGATCACTTTATGGCCATAAATTTAATTAAGTTTATTTTATCTTTAATAGATAAAGCTTTTACTTGGTTTCGATGACCAAGATTAGTTGGGTGTATTTATCCCTACTAATACACTCAGTGTCATGGTACGGATAACCCGTATGGTGCTTGTAAACTCCTATTGCCTGAGACCTGGATTTATGTCCCCGATAGGTAGCTAGGTATATAGGTACTTAGTTACATAGCTAGTTATATATCTAGTTAGATGGGGGGGGGTCCGTTACAATTGGTGCCGTGACCACAGATAAAAGGTTTCAAAAGTTTGAAGGAACTGGTGCTTCAGAGACGCTTGTTATGATAACAAACAAAAGTTATTTTTTTATTTTTGTGTTGCTTAACAGAACTGTGAAATAGTGGTGCAGATGTAGAATTTTTTTACTACACATGAGCGTTCAGATTTTACACTTTTATGTGAAAAAATAGATAATAAAGTAGAAAGTTAAATTACCTAATATGTAGCCGCACCCTGTTTTCATAGTTTTGCTTGCATTGTTTAATGGGAAGCGTTTAAATGAAAAATTTAGTCATTTCTTTAACAGCTGTGCGTTTAATAGTTCCTTTCTTTATTACATTTAGCATTTTAATAGTAATACTAATGAAACATTTATTTCTATTTCTTTCATTTCTTTACAGTTATTTTGTTTGTTTTATTTCGTGCTTTGTTTCTTTCTTGTGTATTTATTTAGCTTTCACTGCTTTATTTTTCCCACAAATAACTCTAGCATTGTTATATTTCTTCAATCTTCATCATATTTATCTTCTTGTTGTTTTGTGCCATTTATCAATTTTCTTCCTTGTTAGTGTGCAGAAAGTTAGGTAGCAATAATGCGTATAGAATAGGCTGAAAATAAAAACAAAATAGCTTTAATTTTACAAGAAATTTGCGGCGATTTGATAAGAAAAGTTTAGTACAGATAGCATTCGAATAATAATTAAAACGGACGAGAAACTTACTGCTGAAAACCTGAAATTTGTTTTATTAATTGTACTACGGTGTAGTACGTAGTTATTTACATAATTTTTAAATAATTAATAAAATAAACATTAACTTTTAGGTTACGAAAAAGTATTGTGTGATTGTGACAGATAAAGGTGAGGTGTTGACAGATAGGGTTGCATTCACTTTATCGTAAACTTTATCGATTCGATTATCGACTTTATTTGATTTCATTTTAAGTATACGAAATATTGTATTGAAATGCAAGGAATACTTTATTTCATATGACATTAACGATAAATTACAAAAAAATAAATACCAAATAACTGTTTTCTTAACGAAAATGATAGCTTTTTAGTTAGTTTTAGCACTTTTTTATCGATATTTAAGAATTAATGAAACAAGACTTTTTTGTTTTCTAGTGACTAATTTTATTGCTTTCTAAAAGTTTTAAATAAAAAAAAAATACAGATAAGAATAATTCCATTAAAAGATCAGACAAAATTAGAATCGATTAGTTGTTTTCATTGAATATTTTGACTATCGATTATTCGGTTAACAACTCTATTCGATAAACATAAATCGGAACTTAGAAATGTCAAAACACTATGAACGATTTTATTCTTTTCTAGAACAAAGCAAAGGTTGGTCATACTGCATTATCATTAAATTATTTTAATAGGTTTTCATACTAAGGTTTTGACTGAATCTACTTTTGCCAATAACCGAGATCAAGACCGAGGGCTTTGCTATGAGCTCTTATAGCAGGGCTTGTGAATCGTTTATTAAAATATTGTATTGAGCTGCCTTGATTTTTCGTACTATGACCTCAACGGATAGTATGAAAATAGGCCTTAAGCGGTCATGTTTGGGGCCTGCTTTTGAACGGAATGATTTCTTGTTTGTTGGCGAGAACTCAGTCGGGCCCTATTTCATAAATAAAATGAACCACAGATTAATTACTTATTTGCTCATAGACAATTTTATAGGTTTCAAATTGATTAATTTGTATGTAAATTTTATGTCCACGTGACACACGTGTGTGCACGCAGAGTCTGGTCACGGTGTATTAGGGCTTTATATGTATGCTTTTGCAGCAATAGTTAAGGGTCTACTACATGACATAAATTGACGGCTGTTTCCTTTATTAAGTTAGAAGTTCTGATCATTTATTCGGTAATAACTATGGTGTTTACGGTTATAGAAAGAGCTTTATTAAAACTAAATAGCGCTAACGATTATTTGGTTAAATGTTATGGAGGGGGCGTTTCTGTAAAATATTTAGCAGCATAAATATAATTTCTTAAATTTATTGACAATAACTACTGACAATATTATTTTAAACTGCAGATTACTGTTGGGGATTTAGGGGCGCTAATTAGCGGACGTTAGTTATGTTTAATATTTAATCTTTGGTTTTAGCAACTATGCGTCATATTAGATTTTCACTAGTGTAAATGAAGCTTAAATCTTGGTGTGAAAGAAGCTTAAATAAATATTTTTTTTACTACTCAATTTTTATGCTTAAACAAATAGTAGTTTGAATGCAGCCCGGGGTGTTAACTAATACTTTTGTCATTTTAACATTAGTACGTTTTAACCATAAAAACAAAAGAGGATAGAATTATTAATTCAATAACTAGGTATCGAAAGCGATATTTTGTTGAAATATATACTGTGATGACATCGATTTTACGTAATAAATCCGATGACTTAGCGATTGATCTGCTGGAATGCACCCGTATTGACTTGACATATGACAGATGAAAGTTTCATAAAAAGGTTGCAATTTCCGTTGTTTTGTTTTGAAAGAAAAGTTTTCTTTGCGATAAAATTAAACTAAAAAGGTACATTAGGTGATGTGTTTATATGAAAAATAAGCGAAAAATTGATCGTAGACCTATAGTTGTTCGTAATCAAAAGGTTTTTTTTTGTGATTTATTTGGAGTAAACTTAGTGACAATTTTCATTGCTTCGTTTATAAAAATAAATGGTTTTAAAGTAGGAATAATCTAAATATTGTGCTAACTAGTGCGTTGTATGGGTGTGTATGATAAGTGCCAAAAGTTTTATCATAGAAACAACAAATTTTGTGGGTTTTACTGAAGTTAGGAGATGTTTTTGTTAACTCAACTTTCAAGAAAAACAGCTGTTGTTTACAGGTATGAAAATGACTTATTATAACTAAATACAATTGTATTTTGATGTGTAGATGGTTTAGAACCTTAAGGTTTTATAACAGTAAATTTTTATCTTATCAATAGTCTTCAGTTTATAAAGAAAGAAGCTAGCACACCAAGGTTTATACAATACTTGATCATTATTTCAATGAGATGAATTAACAATTTTGATCAACATCAATTAAACTACAGATTTTGTCTTTAAGTTAACAATATGCCATTACAAAAGTTGTTATGATTCCATTAGTTTTATTGTATTTCAACTAACTTGACATAGTACTTAGGTAGAGAATAGCAACTTATAACTTTAAAACATTGAATTTGGAATGCTTACCTGCTAAAAGAAGTCTTAATAAATTGATATTAAAGTATTGAAACAGACTAAATAAATATAACTTAACGGTAACAATAACAGTGTTTTTCTTAGCGGCATAACTCTCTTTGTTAATATTTTTGGAACGGTGATAGAATGAGTTACATCGACCATAATCAAATACCATAATAAAAGCACGGTTTAGCTTAGTTTAGACTTGTAAACATTGTTGACCTGAGTAGTGTAGTGGTTACCTTGAGGGTAGTGACGGGTTCGATTCCTGAGTGAAGAAAGTTTTGGAATGATAAGTTTTAGTTTTGCAATCAGGATAAGGTATTAATGAGTTAAGTAAGAATTTAATTGAGAGATACTTAGATGTATAGAGTATTGGCTCGACGACGCTTTGTAAAATTGTCCAAGTATTTGGGGTTCATGTTGTACATAGATTTTCAGTTAAAATGTTTGTTTTTTTTATGTATCTTTCTCGGATAGGAGTTAGAATTTATACGGGTGTCTTTTGTTCACTCTCTGAATTATGAAAAGGTTGTTTGGAGTCGCGAACCGAGTATCCTTTGAGGTTTGGAGAGTGGGTTTAAGTACAGTCTGTATAAGTTCACGCTGACATAATAGTAAAAGATTTTTTTTACTTACTGACACAAATATCTTAGAAAAAAAATATATTGTTTTGTGAACATTTGATAAGAATTTATGTACAGTTAACAGCACATAAGGTTGCACAAGACTGTCATGAATATGTAATTTATTTAAACTTTAATAGTCTTGCATTTAAGAATAAAATTGATTGAATATCATTGTTCTTTCTTGGAAACCAGAGTAGCAAGCCGTTGATTGTAGCTCTGAACAGCATTTAACTCACTCATTGAAATATACTGACGAGGGATTACTTTGTTTATGTTAGTAATAATGCTAAAATTACTATTTTAAGTAATGAATAGTTTGCATTGGACAATAGCGCCTTCTTGCGGATATTTCTTTTCTTTCATTTTCTCTCTCTTCAAATTCTAGTACAAATTTAACTCGGTCTTACTTAGCTGTTATGTTTACATTATATGAAAATGAATATATTTTGTTGATTTATTATTCGTAGCGCCGCCATTATGCAGATTTTCTTAGAATTTGAGAATTTTATTGTGTAGACGAACGAGGTGAATTTCATATTGTTCAACTATTCTTTATTTGTCAATTTAGTTTATACAAATTATAGAATAAAAATGTCCTAGTGACTCGATGGTTCAGTGGTAGGAGCATTGAACGGGATGTCCGGAAATTGCGGGTTCGATTCTTGTTAATTTTTTTTTGCGGTATAAAATAGTGATACAAACTGAATAGCATTTTTACAGATATTTCATGGATAAAAATAAAAAATAAAATATCTCATATACCCTCTGTTATGTTTTCTTTTGTTCGCCTTAGTCGGTTAATATAGCCAAATTATTTTAGTTTATGGGTTTATACTCGTTACTTATTCTTAATTTTTTTATTTATTTTCAAGAGGTTAATGTTACATAAAAAAAAAATAGACGTCACCTAGCGGATTTTATGAGAACTATGTTGTAGGAAGATTTGGTTATATAGTGGTTGCGAACTTGTTTAGGTTATTGTTTTAAATAAATAGAGGGCGTGAATACGTATAGATAACAAAAGCGCCACCTGGCGGATTTAGTTGGAACTAAGTTGAGAAAGTATTTGAGTGTGTTATGGTTCTGAACAAGGTTAGTTCATTTCAAGTTAGATAGAGGGCGTGAGTATGGATAAATAAGAAGCGTCACCTAGCGGATTTTATTGGAACTAGGTTATAGAAAGTGTTTGGTTAAATTGTAATTATTTTTGGCGGACCTGTTTAGTTCACTACTAGTTGGATAGAGGGCGCTGTTAGTATACAAATTACATATTTAGCTTAAATATTTTATAGATTCATGTCAGATTTATAATTTTTTTTTTTTAATATGGTTGAAGTAAAAATTAAATTTTATAGGAGATTTAGGTATATATTTCAATTGGTTTTATTAAATTTTAGGGTTGTCAAAAATATTTTATTTTAATTTTGAAAAAAAAAAATGTAAAAATAAATAAATAAAATGTTTATATAAAAATAAAAATAAAATATATAAAATAAAATAGAAAAATAATTGTTATTATAAAAATAAATAAATAAAATGTTTTATAAAAAATAAAATTAAATAGGAAAATAATAATAATAAATAATGAAAAAATTGTTTTTAATAAAAAAAAATATTCAATAATAAAATTTTGGGTTTCTTAAATAAGAATAAAAAAATAAATAAATATAATGTTAATAAGAAAAAAAATTATAATAATTGTTTTATAAAAAAAAAAATATATAAATATAAAAAAAAAAATAGTACAGATAATTATAAAAAAAAAGAAAATAATAAAAATGTAAATAATAAAAAAAAAAGATATTAAAGAAAAATAATAATAAAATAAATAAAAATAAAATGTAGATAAATAATAATAATTAAATAAAAAATAAAAAGCTAATTAATTTGAAAAAAAAAATAGTAATATTAGTTTAAATGGTAGATAAAAATATTAATAATAATAATACTAAAATTAAATAAAAATAAAATGTAGATAGTTAAAAATAATAATAAAAAAAATGGTTAAAATAGATAAAAATGTAAATAATAAAAATAAAAAATATTAAAAATTGATATAAAAAAAAATAAAAAAAAAAAAATAGAGAAAACAAAGATTTGTACTTTAATTTATTTTCTTTCTCTCTCATATCTTACATATTATCAGTGAAAAGAAATATTAGAATTTTATAAAAATAATTAACAGGTTATTGGTATTGTTTATTTTAACGGATTTTATTAATAAGATTTTTCTTTTAAAATCTTGAGGCACAAACGCGTTCATGTTATAAGACTAAAAAAAAAAAAATTTTTTTTTTTTTCTTTTCAATATAGATATTTCAGTGTTGCGGTTTTGTTTCAGGAGTAATCTAAAGTGCATCGAGTTGGATGTGCGAATAATCTAGCTTGATAAGTTAGATAAATAAGAGAAAGTGACTCAGTCTATTGAAGATAGTGACTTAATTTAGTGAAGATAATTTAGTGAATTTATTGAATTTGGTTAATATAGTGAAGACAGTAACTTCCAAAAAAAATAAATTTTAAGTGAATATGATTAAACATTGGCAATTAAGCGATTATGCAACAATTAAGTGATTTGTATTTATAATTTTTTTTTTATATCTTCTGACTTTTACTTCTTACTATTCTTTTATTTCGGTTATTTGGATTTTAAATAACTATAAGTGAGTTTAGACAGTGAAAACTTATGGTGAAAGTGAACGTTATTTTTTTAAAGTGAAAGTGATTACAAATTTTATCAAAAATGCCTAAACAAAAATCTAAATCCAAGACAGTGGAGGCCAGGAAGTCCAGAATGACGACCCGTGGGGTTTCCACATCAGACTCTTCTCCGGTTTTGAAGAAAATCAACCCGTTACAATATATGAATCGCGTGGTTCAACGTGCAGTAAGCACAATTAACAGCAAAATTGCTGAAATTGAAAATAGAATTGCTGTTACTTCTACGCCCGTGGAATCTGAAGATATTTCTATACAAGGGGGCGCTACAAGCACACCAGTCTTAGTGCAGCCAGGACCTTCTACTCTATATTATCCTGTAGCACAGATGCCTTCTGAGAAACCTAAATTTCCATCGAAAAACAAACATCCCGTGACTTTTATTGAGGATTTAACTGCATATCTAAGAAAATCTGTACCAGGGGCAAATGATGTCATTGACACCATTATCGAATGTCTTGAAGGTGACGCTAGAAATTGGGGACGTCTATATAGAGAGAGGTGGATAACTTTTGAAGATTTTAAGAAGGATTTTTTGGAAAATTTTTGGGGTGAAGCAGAGCAAAGTGATTTAAGAAGGAGAATAGTTCAGAACTCTTGGGACGGAAAACAGTCCATGCTGAGCCATTTCATCACACTGTGTGGACAAGCGAAAATGTTAACTTATCCTATCCAGGAGAGACAACTAATAAGCGACATCATGTGTCATTATCCCAAAAATGTTCAGTACGCGTGGTCCACGTCTAATTATAGCTCCATACTTCAAGCCACTGAGTTTCTTCGCAAGTTAGACAATGTGAATAAACAAACAGACTTCAAATACGGAAGTAATACTCAATCAAATGTTGTGCAAAAGCCCACAACAGCCAACCAACATCATCAAGACAATAGAAACAATTTAAATCGGAAGAGGCAGTTCAACGAAAGGCCAGCGCGTCAAGTAGCAACAAACAAGACGGCGAATACAAACGTAGTTAATGTTGTAGATGTCCCTAATAATGATCTAAATGTAAATACTGAATCAACAAATTTAAACGAGTAGGGGTTGATGTAACACGCCTCGATGCATCAACATTTTTTTATAATGAGGCAGATTTAACTCCTGTTGCTTTAAAAATTATGCTAGGTCTCGGATGGGAACCTGGACAGACGTTAGGCACACGTGGAGATGGATTGCTTAAACCTATAGTTACCAAAGGTCAATGTGGTAAAGCAGGTTTAGGGTCTGATAATAATGATGATAATTTAAGCAATTTTGAATTACAGATAGTAAAAACGTTAAAAACTCAATCAGATTTGAATAAAGAATCATCAATTCAAACTGAAATAGTTTCTTCACTATTTGATGAAGAAGACAATATTACTGCGGACAAACTAGAAATGGTTAAATCTGAGGTTGAAGTAGAGATTTTTGATAAACGAGTAATATGTCTTGTTGATACGGGAAGCGATATAACGTGTATTTCAGAATCATTTTGGGAAACATTAAAGTCACAAGTAGGAAATAAATTGAATATGTTACCTGTTAAGCCAATACAAATTCGCGGGGCTGTTGGTCAAAAGAGTGCCAAAATTCAGCAAATGGTTTTATTACCAGTAAAATTTGGGGAAATTGAAAAGGAAATTAGATTTTTAATTGTACCTAAATTAGTCCATTCAGTAATATTAGGTTTCGATTGGCTTATAGCAAACAATACCAACATAAGATTGCAAACACCTCCAGTTGGGTTAATCATTAATCACAAAGGGCAAAGAGTATTAATTCCATTTATTGAATACGTATTTGAGGGACAAGAAGTTTCAGAAATTGCAAAAGTAGATAGTGATTTTGACTTCAATAAATATTTACAAGAAATTAAAACAGGTATTCCTCTTAAAGGAAATCAAGTCAATAAATTGAGACAAGTTTTAAGTAAACATGGTGATGTATTTACTAAACGTTTAGGTCGTGCAAACTGTTATGAGCATGTCATAAAAATGACAGATCATAGTCCAGTTATAAGACGTTCCTATCCTGTCCCATATGCTTATAGGTCACGTATGGAAGAAAAATTAACTGAAATGGTAGATATGGGGATAATTTCAAGAGGTTCAACACCTTATTGCAGTCCATTAACTTTTACATTAAAGCCAGATGGTTCAATTAGAGTTTTATTAGATGCACGTGAAATTAACAAATATATGGTGGCAGAATCAGAAGCCCCGCCGATGCAAATAGACGTTTTGAATTCATTTCATGGTGTTAATTACATTAGTATAATTGATCTTAATAATGCATACTTTCAAATTAAAATCTCTGAAGAAAGTAGGAAGTATACTGGGTTTACATTCAATGGGAAGTCCTATATGTACAATGTTCTTCCGCAAGGGCTTAAAACGTCAGTGGGGAGCTTCAGCAGAGCCATGGACCAGATACTAGGGCCGGAAGTTAGACATTTCTGCGTTAACTACTTAGATGACCTCGCTATTTTGACTCAGGGGACTTTAGAGGAACATTTAGAGCATATTGACATCATATTGAACAAATTAAAGTTAGCAGGGCTTACTTGCAATCTTGAAAAATGTAAATTCATTTGTAAAGAAGTAAAAATGCTAGGACACATTATTTCCACAGAAGGAATTAAAACAGATCCTGAGAAAATAGAATCTATAAAGAATTTTCCAGTTCCTAAGAAAATAAAACATTTAAGAGCGTTTTTAGGACTCTGTAATTATTATAGACGATTCATTCCTGATTATAATAGCATAATTCAACCTTTATGTAAGCTTTTGAAAAAAGACAAAGGCTGGACCTGGACTTCAGAAGCACAGGTAGCCTTTGAAGAATTGAAAAATAGATTTTTGAAAACGATAATGCTGCATCATCCAGATATGTCTAGGCCTTTCTATTTACAAACTGATAGTTCTGGAGTAGGTTTAGCAGGAGTCTTATTTCAATATGATGATGAAGGAGAAATGAAAATATTAGGATACTGTAGTAGAGCTTTGAGGGGCGCTGAATTAAGATGGACGGTTACTGAACAAGAGTTCTGGGCAATAATATATTGTCTAAGAAAGTTTGAGACTTATTTGAGGGGCGCCAAATTGATAATTAGGACGGATCACAAAGCATTGACCTTTGTTAGATCGTGGAAATTATACAATAGTCGTATAATTAGGTGGATACTTTTCCTTGAACAATTTGACTATAGCATTGAACATGTAAAAGGTAAAGACAACGTCGCTGTCGATGTTCTGTCTAGGTTTCCATCTGATTCAGCTATGATACAAGAAGATAGGGTATATTGTCCAGAGATTCATTATATGGAAACTAATAAAAATAAGACTTTAATAGCTGATTTAAAAAATATATCTAATTTTCAAGCTAGTGATAGTGAAGTTCAGTTGATTATGAATATTGTAAATAATACCTGTAGTAATAGTTCAAATGGTAAATTAGGTAAAATTGCTCAACGATGTTATATTAAGGATAATGTTTTATATTTTAAGATTGATTCAGATAAACATGTTATTTATTTGCCAACAAAATTGAGGGAAGAAACAATTCTTCAAATTCACAAAGAAATGGGTCATCAAGGGGCTTATAAGGTACTTAAATACCTTAAAGATAGATTTTATTGGATTGGAATGAACAAAACTGTGAAAACTTTACTAAGAACTTGTCACATTTGCCAGGTTTCTAAAAGTGACAATATAAAATATGTAGGGGAATGTAAGTCGATTGTAACAGAACAAGTAGGAGACATAGTAATGGCAGATTTGTATGGGCCTCTGCCTAAAGGTAGATTTGGAGCTGCATATATACTTGTAATCCAGGACTCATTTAGCAAGTTTGTTAAATTGTATGATTTAAAAAAGGCTACTTCACGAGCTGTAATTTCTAAACTAAAACAATTTGCTAGTATAATCAAGCCTAAAGTTGTTATGACAGATAATGGCAGTCAATTCTCATCTGATGGCTGGAAACAAGCTTTAAAGGACATAAATATAAAGCCTATTTACACTACAGTTAGAAACCCACGGCCTAATACCACAGAACGAGTTAATAAGGAATTAGGACGTTTATTTAGAACATATTGTCATAAAAACCATAAAAGTTGGGCAACAATCTTAAGCAGAATAGAATCTTTGTATAACAATACATTTCATGAAAGTACTGGGTATACCCCTAATGAAGTAGTTTATGGTACAAGCAACAGTATGTCATTTGACAATTGTCTGCCACAATTAAGTAACACAAAGAACATTGATGATGTTAGAGAACAAGTGAGACAAAATTTGAAAAATAATAGTGTCAAAAGACAAGTAAGATTTAATAGATCTCATCGTTTAATTGAATTCCACATAGGAGACTATGTAAAAATTCGTAAGGTTAACAAATCGGAAGCACAAAAGAATCTTACTAAAAAGTTTCAATTACTTTATGAAGGGCCTTATGTAGTTAGTGCTATTCCGTTCTCCAATGTCTATACTTTGATGGACCCTAAAACTAAACAGATAAGAGGTAATTTTAATACTATTCATTTAAATAAATATTATCAATAATGTTCACTTTCTGTTAGTTTTGTGTAGGATTAAGGAAATTTTGATTTATAATATTGCTAGTTATACTTAATTCTGTAGGTTATGTTTTTTTTTCTTAATTCTGTAGGTTATTCTTTTTTTTTTCTCATAATTCTGTAGGTTATGTTTTTATTATTTAATTTAGTAGGTTTTGTTTTATTAACTTAATCTTATAGGTAATACTTTATTACTTAATTTTGTTAGTTATATTTCAATTACTTAATTTGTATGTAAATCTTTATTACTAAACTATTTAACTTTGTAGTTTATATTTTTACTATTTAATTTCAAATGTTATATCTTTAGTAACTTAATTTCAAAGTTTCAATTCTTATTATTTAATTTTGTATTTTAAATCTTAATTACTATTAGTGGTTAAACTTTGTTCTATATATAGGTATATGATTATTTTACTGCTATTGGTAAATGTTAATTGTTGGTTCTTGTTGGAAATAATGTCTCATGTAAGAAAAGTACAAAAATACATATATTAGAATCTCATATGGTAAATATAAAGTAAACTAGATATCAGTGAAAATTGAAGGTTGTCCAAGTAAGAATTATAATCAAAATTGAGATTCAATCATTATTGATGTAACTAGTTTAAAATTAAGACAAATAGTTATAATTTATATAAAAAAAAAAAAAAAAAACTGGGGAATGAAGGGTCAGGGAAATGACTCGATCACATCTGTCGGAGTGTTTAAAAGGTTTTATCAACCTTTATTAAACATATTACACTTTGATCAGACTTTATGTGGTCTATAACTTCATTATTATTTTACGCTCTCACTCACTTATAATCTGTTAAACACAATTTCAACAGATGTGGTCGGTGGGGCGTAGGGTGGTCATTTCTGGGGGTAGGGGGGATACTCAGCATATATATATATATATATATATAATATTAATAAATAATAATAATAAAAATATTTAAAAAAAAAAAAATTTTTTTTTTTCATTTTTCCAATATATCTTCGTTCCTTTATCCTTTTTATATTTTACTATATTTTGCGGCAATTAATATATCTTGTATTGTTTCAGATATGTAATTTATAACTCCAGTTAATTTCGTTATATAATTAAGGGGCGATTGTGACAATCCAATCCTCGATTGCCTCAAAATTATGTCATTTTATTTCAACGGAAAGAAGGTTTGCCGTATATTTTTTATCAGGCACTTCTATATAGTACTAATAGAAATATAGTACATGACAGTATACCTTCGCCTAGTGACGATTTTTTTTTTTCTTTATTACTAGTATTTCTTAGATTTACTACTATAAATCTGCTTTTAATATTCTAAAACAACTGTAATGTAGGAACGTTGGAATTAAAATTTAGTATGAAATTTAAACTTTTCTTTAAACAATTTTGACTAAACAGCTTTAATTTTAATAGTTTAATAACCTATTACTAATGTAGATTTGATTTATTCATTGATTTAATGAATAAATAATAATATTCATGTTGTAAACTATATTGAATTCCACTGATCTCTCCAGCTGTTACTCGCTTGTTCCGCTAGGTGGCGCATGTATGATTCCACGCTCGAGAAATAACTAAAACAACAGATTATAAACTCATATTTATCACAATAAAATAATATATACTAAAACTAAATATTTTAATTATTTATATTTGGTTATTTATAAACAATTAACATTTTATCGAAAACGTAAAAATAAAAGGTACTTAAAGTGTTTCTACTTACCACCAGAGGGAGTATGAGTAATTTGTACTACCAAATAATTCGAAAATACTTTGTAATATTGTGTCTATCACAATAAAATTATGCATAATAAAATTCAATGCTTCTTTAATTTTTAGTTAACATATTATAAAAGGATTAAACTTTATTAAAACCATACCTAGATTATTTAGAAATGTGTGCTACTCGTCACCAGGTCGCGGTTATAGGTTGTGTTCGTGATATAGAGATGGCGGTAGTTTGTATAGCAATCAGAGCCACTTAAGGAATTATTTGGAACTATTTTCTTGCTTACTTTTTTGTTACAAAGATTTACAGAATGGGAGTACGTTGGATATTGTATAGATGGCGCTTTGATGAAAACCCAATAAAAATTATACAATTGGTTTGGTTGAATCAATTTATTATCCTCTTGTATTACAAATGCATCAGGAACGAGTAAAATAATACACTTAAAAAAGACTACAATAATTTACAGACAAAGAGTTACTTGGAAAATCATAGTAATATGATTTTTCAAACAATGGAAACTAGTAATCTGTTTTCTTCATTTTTCTTCAGTCCTTTCTGTCATTTTCATATGGTTTTCTGATCAGGAGTGACTCTCCTCATTGTTGATGATGTGTAGATAGCATTGATGTTTCCAGACCATCATTACAAGCCATAAAGGGAATGGTACTCTGAAACATCAAAATGAAGGAGTATAGAAATTGACAATTATTTCAATTTTAAATTTTTCTTTAAAATACTACTTAAATCTGAGTATGTTTTGGTTCTATTTTAACACACTAATGGTACTAATGATAAGTAAACTGGTTTGAGCAGAATCTGTTACTTAATCAGTTCACAATAACAAAAATCAAGTTTTGAGATTTTCACCGATGATCAATATTACTATTTTTCAAAAAGTTAATTGTTATTATGCTTTAAATGTTGAAAGCTTATGATATTTGTATATACTACATTAATACATTAAATCAACATAAGAATTGTCTTAAAAGATTCTTTAGTTTTTGAGTATTTCTCAAAAATAAAATTTTTGATGATAAAAACATTGAAAATTTAAGTCATCTTAGAAATGCTTAGAACTTTTCTAATTGATAATCAATTTCTAATGTTGAAGCTAATCTGATCTATACAAAGTGTCCTTATTATATTGATGTGTAAATTATTTCTTAAAATGCATGAAAATATTATTAAAAATAGGTTAGAAAAATGACTAAAAATTGTCATTTTTTAACAAAGACACTTTTGAATGGATAAGAAATTACAGTACAAAATACTAATTTATTACCTGTTTTATTGTTGAAGCATCATAAATGTGATTAATTCTGTTATGGAGTATCAAATCCTTGTAGGTAAATATTTTCAAACTGTAGTTTTCACAAAACACTTGCATATTTTTCCTGAAACGTATAGAAACCTTGCTTTAGTACATAAAACCAACAAACAAACGTTAAAATGATACACTTTATTAAAGAATTTATGTAACTTAGTCAATTAAATGTATTTTGTTATTATTTTGTATTATCACAGAACATATGGTAAAAATTTGTTGTATAGAAAACTTACTTTTAGGATGAAAGATATGTTTTATTTATTTAATCGATGCTCCAATTTGTAAAGGTTTATGTTAAAATAAAATATTATAGGTAAAATACGTATTGAGTTAGAAAAGCCAAGTCGACATTGAACCCTGTCCAGTATTTAATGGAGGTCAGTATTGACAATAGACAAAATTTCGGTCTTACCATTCGAATTAAGGCTGTCAAAATTTGATATGGTATCTATGAAATACGTTACGTAAATAATATTTTAAAGAAAATTACCAATACTTTGTTTTAAATGCATACAATTGATATTGTATCATAATATAAGTCATCTCATACAAATTGCAACTGATGGAAAACGATTTGGACTGTCGAATGGAAGCGAATGCTTTGCAAAATAGCAATCTCCAATCTATGGATACTAGTAAAGTACGTTGAAAACAATATTTTATGTTTTTTTATTGTTTCAATAAGTAAAAAGTATAATGTAGTGAAAAAAATAATATAATAATTATTTTAAGAATATGATTGGCAACCCTACGTGTCAAAGTATTTGTTCTGTTTTTTTTAGAGACCAGCAAATTAGTCTTGCCATTCACTCACATCTGCCTAGAATATGTAAATGTTGCTCGCTTTTTACTGATTACAACGATTTGGGGAAATTTATGAACTTTGGTACTAATATTGTTGAAAGTTCAAATGATGATAAATTTTAAAAATTGGGTGTAAATTGATAAAAAAAAGGATAATTATAGTTAATATTGTCCTAATGAACACATTGTATAATGAAAGAGGACTGTCGAGTAAAGATTAAATTACTTATTTACAAAATAACGGAAATAGGGAAAATGAAATAAAAAATAAGGGTTTTCAAAAGTTGTGTAGTGTCACTCTATTATTTATGTATTTATCCATATATTATTTTAATATTTATTCATGTATTTAAGTTTTTTTATATTTGTAATTTTTTATTTTGCCTTTTCTATTAGATAGAGCTTTGAAATTGTCGGACATTGTTCGGGATCTAGTTTAAAAGCATTTTTGTTGTATTTTTGTCTTAGTTCCTGGATTTGAAATGCAATAATTTAGCCACTAGGAATTTATTTATTATAAAATAAATAATTCACTGTAGGGTAAAAGTATGGGAACACTGAGCATTGTTGGGAAAAATCGTGAGAACAATGGGGGAATCCCCTGGGAGTACGATAGAGAAATAACGGTTTTTATGTTCTAGAAGATTCGGTGGGTTTGAGTATTTATAGGACTACCGATCGTTGCTCTAGGTCAGTTTAATTTTAACCTCCGAGAAGTAATAATGCTGGAATTACTGCATAAACGTGTTTAGAAGTAATATTATTTTATTAGTGGAATTAATGTTTAAAAATCGCGTTTTAAGGACAGCCCTTGTCCATAAGTTTTTATTGTCGTTTTTAAATATTTTACGTATAGAAATAACTCGTATTTTGTAGGTAGGTAAATTCATTGATTTTATGGTAAGCAATTTATTATTATATTTGTTCAAAATTTTGTTTTGAAATTGTATGCTGGTCTGTGTTTTGATGGAATGTCTGGGGGTGATTGGCAATTCTGGCCAGATTGTCATGATGCCTTGGATGGTTCCTGAAGTTTGTGCAGAATAACTGCTCTGTGCTGGTCTGGAAATGTCTCTCTTTTGAAAAAATGACGTTTTCCTTGATGTTAGAGATGGATTTTCTGTACAAGGTTTTAGTGTCAAAATACCGAGCAGATTCAGTTAAAATCAAAACTTCGAGTAACTTTTGTTTGAATTAATTTTTGTTTCTCATAAAGCTAGAAATTGCTTATTATAAAGTAGGTAGAGAGAGAGCTTGACTTCGCGGTCTCGACAAAATCGACGATATTTTGTTTTAGAAGACAAGTTTTGAGCTCTTCGCGTCGCGAAAAGTGTTTTCTATTTTAGTTTGTGCGGTTCGCGAATAGAAAAGTGTTTTGGTTTTTATTTTGTAATCAATTCAGGTGACGGAAATTTGGATCGCGATGATTCCGTTCGTAGCATCTCCAAATAAAGCCTGAATTTCGTGTCGCGTGTGTATAGTGAAAAACTAGCCAATTTTCTAGAAAATTGCCTGAAACATAAATTTTTCATATTTAATGTCAAAAATATCGTTTATTACATGTTGTTGTAAAAAGCGAAAGGAAATCATTAAAAAATTACCTAATGCTTGGTTAATTTATTTTTTTGAAGAAATGAGATTTATTCAGGCTGTTTCTAGATAATAGCAAAAGTGAATTTCAGTGGTTTTCAGCAGCTGGGAAATTATTTATTTACCAATAAATAATTCGGGGTAAGTGTAGTATGTAAGATTAGGATATGATCGATTTTTGGACAAAATCTCTGTTCATTTTCTCTTTAAAATTTTATTGCAACGCAATAAATACAATTTTACAGTATGATATTAATCTTGGTATTGATTGTCCAGAAATCTGTTCATATAATACTAGGGAAATTTTTAGGGCTTATTCAAAGTTGTGTGTGTTATGTTTTATGCTTTGCGACTAATTTTTCAGACTCTTTAAATTTCATAAATTAAAATTTGTGCTGGAGAAAATTTTAACTAGAGAGTGTTATTCCATGTCTAAATTATTTAAATAGTCATCATTAAACTGAAATAGTGCTATTTTGGAAGATCCATTTCTCAATAACTACAAATTTTAAAGTTTCATAATGAGAATTCCCGCTGTGCTATTTTACTTCTTAAAATCTATTTTTTTGGAGCTTTGTATGAATTTGTTGTCGCTGTTTTTATGCAAATAATTTCTTTATATCTAGTATAAGCTAGAATAATTGCTAGTAATTTGAAATAATCAAATTTGAGAATAAGCGATAGCCGTTCATACAAGACTTATTTTCTTAAAATGTGATTTATTTTGCTTTTATTATTATAATATTTATGCAAATATAGTCACATACACCATACATTACTCATGCACATATAAAGTAATATATTTTGTGGGCATTAATGGATTCGAGTTTGGTCGATCAACTTGGTCGAAGAAGTTCAGGAATTACATCTTGAATTTCATTTTTCTGAGTTGATTGGAGGGTGTAATACTGTTAAACTCATATGATTAGCTTTCTTTTATATAGTATTTACTATAATAATTATCAGAAAGTTGAAACGGCTAACTTTGAGTTTGACGGATTTCATCGCTTTAAATTCATATTTTTATAAAATATGATTTATTTTGCTTTTATTATTATAATATTTGTGCAGATATTTTATTACACATATCACACTATTCATATACACTCCTAACAATACATATAGTGTAGACTTGAGTGGATTCAGTATTTGGTCATTCGACTGAAGCCGATGAAATCTCAAGTTGAGGTAATGAATTGTTGTATAGTTTCTGTAATCAGGTGCTATTGGACCTGCTGGTTGGCACTTAATTACAGAAATGAGGTAATGCTGAGCTGCCATAATTTATAATAATAATATTTAACTTATTGAAGTCTATCTGGGTCTATGGTCCAAATATGATTTTAATGCATCAGTTGTTTTATTTTAGGGTTCCTTGAATGGTTTCCTAGTTCAGTTACGATGTGTGCTTATCTCATCGCTAAGTAAATCTTTTGTGTTTATTTTAGTTATGTGGTACATAGTATCAGTTAATACTAGGGCCATTGAACGATAATCAATTTGATTGTTTGTCAAGGGTTTTGGTGTTCTCAACAATTTGATTAGTAAGAGTCTAATATTTATGAGATGTGGAGGTTTACCTAAAGGCAAAACTCTGGGTTAGGTTGACCGACCACCAGAATACCTGTGTAAACTGACATAATCATATTCTATTCTAGGACTGTTACTAAACAAAGGACTAGGCCAAGATATTCTGTTGAATTTCTAGGCTTTAGAAACTGTTCAGTTATAGTTTTGCTTTGCGTTGCCTTTAATCAAGCCAAGTCCCTTGGGATAAAAGACAAACAAAGTAACTCATCCCCACCCCGTGTCAATTTTATATTGAAACCATATTTGGATTAATATTCCTATGACTAATTTTATTAGTGATGGCTAAGCTCATAACAGCGGTATTGGTTTGAGTAAAAAGTGAATATTACTCATAGAGTATTATTTATCTCTGACAAAACCTTGTCTATTCTTATCCCTACCGTTCCTTTGAGAATGCCTGATTTATATTTGAAATATAATATAAATATTTATTTTGTTCAATAATGGTTTGAACAACATTTCCAGTTTGACTGTATGCTCTCTCATATACTGCAATTGCTGTGTGTCATACAGATTAATTCTTCACATAAATACATCAACACTTACAACAGTGGTTTGAGTCAAATCACTTTAATTTACTTTATCATTCTCTGTTGAGCATTAGCTTGATGTATGTTGAGTCTTAGCCAGTAGTTAAATTCTTTGGATACTGAGAAATCTCAGTGGAGGAATTTAATGAATGCTTCGCAGTGACTGCATGCTTATGTTTAACCGAGAAGTTACACAATACAAATCTTATTCTGACTGACGGTTGAGTGCACTACGATTAAGTAGATTGTATTCTTGTCTTTCATCACTAACGATGAAATTGACCTGAAGATTACATTTTGAACAATCTTGGTAGCGCAGACTCCTTTCTGTTCAGATGAGATATCACTAAAACCTCGTCTGTTCGCAGCTTGGCACACCAACACTTGTAGTTCCTTGGATACGTTCTGTATAGTTCTATCTAAGGGCTACATAATCATTATCTGTATGACTACATAGTGGCAGTAAGATGGGACAACATCTTTTGGATTGGAAGTATTTTCATCCAAACATATTTATTTGAGAAATCAGATTTTCTCATTCCATCTAACCTATTCCATTTTGTATTTGATGCATCATGGTTAATGCTAAAAAATAACTTTTGTGCTTAATCGCACTGGCGTGGATTGGAGAGCCCTTGGGGATTGGTGGAAGATGGGCTACCAAAATCAAAGACTGATTTGGTCTGGTCTTTGATGTTGGTTATAATTTTCCTAATATCCTTTCATACTATCTACACTAAACAATACTTATACAAAATTACTTGTTATACTATTTATTTATTATTTATATGTATATTTATTAGTTATAAGATGTAAATTCTATGCAAGCGTTTCTGAAATCACTAATTTATTTTCTTTTAAACTTACCTTTAAAAGATTTTGGGTTGCTGAATTAATTTTACACAACGTAGAGGTCCTACTACTTAACGATCACTTTATGGCCATAAATTTAATTAAGTTTATTTTATCTTTAATAGATAAAGCTTTTACTTGGTTTCGATGACCAAGATTAGTTGGGTGTATTTATCCCTACTAATACACTCAGTGTCATGGTACGGATAACCCGTATGGTGCTTGTAAACTCCTATTGCCTGAGACCTGGATTTATGTCCCCGATAGGTAGCTAGGTATATAGGTACTTAGTTACATAGCTAGTTATATATCTAGTTAGATGGGGGGGGGTCCGTTACACACTATTCCTTTAAGGCTCCCTTACGCGAAATCATTTGTCTCTGTCTTTTTCTTTACGTGTAAAGAGTATGGAAAATAACCTCACTTCTGCACTTTTTCAATGTTTTTCGTTGTTTTTTCATCATTATCTTTAGCACAATTATCTTTCTTGAAAAAAAGTTATTTTAGCAACTGAACAGTACGTTAAAGTGTATTTTGATGTAGAATTCAATACGTTTCCGTTATTATTTACGCCAAAGATTTGGCCCGCGACAAGCGCTTTTGGTAATATTCAGATTTTTTTCTACAACCATCTGTTAGGGTTATACACAATTTTATGATTGTAGCAACTAGATAAACTCTTTAGCTTGTCGTATGATTTTTTTGGTGGCTACAAGTTTACGTTTTCTTTATAAAAAAATGGCCCGCGCAAACCATGTTTTCCTATTACCGCCCCTTAAATAAAATAGTTAGGAGGCAATACTATATTTTTGAGACTTTTTTGTGTTTTATCAGCAATGACTTTAATAATTATATGACCTTATCTGGCGTTATTGCTCGGGCACTAGATTTCTTTGTGTGTACATACGTTAAACTGTTTAATATCATTGTATTCACGTTTTGAAAAAATTAACAATCCTCTTATAGAACAAGCTGTAATCTAATGCCTAGTCAAGAGTTTAATATCTCCAATCCAATACGATAACAAAGCGGAACGTCTCTTATCGAATATGCGAGCGACGAAACCACTCGATGCGACTCGAAAACCTCGTTAAATCCCGCCAAAGACATCCCGATAGCAACTCGTAATCTAAAGTTGGCGACCATTTATACTTCGCTTCAAGGAAATCAGTTGAAGTCCATCAATATTTGAAAGAGTCTGGTAATATGCTTCAAACCGAGAATTTTATAAAATAACCTCAAGCCACCTGGGCCCCATATACAGTAGATTTGGAAAAGTTTGCATATAACGGCAACGCTTCATAAAGTTCGTGTAGATTTTGATAATGTCGTTTGAGTTTATTGGTTCGGAGGAAGTTTTGAGAGGTTCAACACACAAGTTGAAGCTGTCAATATTGACAGGATTGTTGACGATGCTATTTTGGGAAACAGAAGTTGAAGATATATTTTAACCAATTTCCCTGTCACGTTTTGTATTTTGTACTTTATAAAACGTTTACAAAGGAAAGGTTTAAAGCTTTGGTATGTTTTATATTTAGTTTTGTGCGGTCTTTTTATTTAGAATCTATGTTTGTGGACTATGCTACTATAATTATAAAGGATGTTTGGATGATTGTTACTCAATCTCGTAATACTGGCTAAGCTCACTGATGAGAAAAATATTTTACGCTTGATTCAGTTATTCTTTAAAGTAAATGTAAAAAAAAAACAATTTCTTCATAGGTACTTGTTTATACTTCTTTAATGTCATATCGACAAGCAAGTAAATTTATTTAACTCAAACCTCTACATTTAAGCCTCGATTACATACGCCGATTTAGCTTCCTTACTGGGGATCCAATTTCAGATGCCCCGAATTGGATCCGAGTTGGGGAATTTAAGGGTTGCCTCCCTAGCCAAGGCTATATAGGTAAGGCAAATTAAACTTTGATCATGCAGCCAAGTCTTCAGTCATATTTTTTTCTTTAGTTTGCATTTCTGCGGGTCTATTACTACGGGCACGTAATTTGGCAAGACAAAGATGAGACAAAAGATGCGTAGCAGCTACAAACACTAAACTCGTTGCATCTTTTGTCTCATCTTTGTTTTGCCAAGTTATATGCCGGTACCTATATCACATTATAAGTAGCCCCTAGATGATCAAGCATGGCTTGTCAATAATTTACATTACCACATACCACCACCACTACCATTTGAGTGCGTACCAAATTTTCAAGATGGGGGCCAACTTTTTGTTTTTGGCCTGATTTCGATGAAACTCGGTTTTTGGTACTATTTTGGCAAGAAAATAACAACTCAATTTTTCAAATAATAAAAATCCAAGATGGCGGCCATCTTTTTTGTTTGTGGGCTGATTTCGATGAAACTCAGTTTTTGCTACTATTTTGACAAGAAAATAACAACACAATTTTTCAACTACTAAAAATCCAAGATGGCGACCATCTTTTTTGCTTGTAGGCCGATTTCGATGGAACTCAGTTTTCGCTACTATGTTGACAAAAAAATAACAACACAATTTTTCAAATACAAAAAATCCAAGATGGCGGCCAACTTTTTTGTTTATGGGCCGATTTTAAAGAAACTCAGTTTTGTTACTACTTTGACGAAAAACTAACAATGAAATGTTGAAAATAATAATAAATTCAATATACCAGTCAACTCTTTTATTTATGGGCCGATTTCTCAATTTTTCGGTTTCGATGATGATGATTATTGTTACTATTTAAGTAGTTAGTAGGTACCAAAACCCAAGTTTTATTAAAATCGGACCACGAACAAAAAAATAGACCACCATCTTGGATTTTTAATATTTTTAACATTGCCTTGTGTTCCGTACTTTGAACAAGTTGTGTATAGTATTAACGCTAGTACAAATCATTTTCTTTTCTTTAATTCTTAATTTAAATTGAAACTGTATCGGCCACAATAACTGCAATCCTTCGTAAAACGAATCGCAGCGCTTTACTATAGACAGTGCTGCCATCAAGTACTCTAACGTCAGAATAGGAGAACTACCGTTCCGATCGCGAGCGCGCAGCGTGCGACACTACACCATAATTCATTAAAAATTAATAAAAACCAAATCAAATCCCAAAATCGAACTGTGAACTATTCCAAAACATAGCCAGTGCACGTCTAGAGAGAATTTGTGATCCATCAGCAACCAGCGACCACTCCTGGGGCCCCAGAGACGAGGACATACGAAGTCACCAGGTACGTGGTTGATACAGTTATTTCTCCAACACAAGTTTTTGGTCCATTCGAACCTGGATCATAATTAAATTCAAAATTAGATTTGTGCTGGTTATTCATACTAAAAACTATTTTTCGATAGTTTACTTTCTTCAATAAGCGCGGGGACCTACCGCCATTTTACGACTTTCATGCAACACTTTTATGCAATTAGCGTTATTATTTTTCGATAATACCATTGCGTACAGTGATTTTACATCGTATATTTGCGATATACAACGATACATTTATAAAAGTGATATTTTTCAATTTAGTTTAATATTATTTCGTGCGGTGTGCCATTACGCTAGGCGCCACGCAGTCGCGAATCCGTTTCAATCTCAATAAGGCTAGTTACACACAAAATATTTATAGTGTTTATGTATTACGCACATGACATTATTTCTTATTTAATTAGTATTTTCGTACTAGTTATTTATTGTTCCACTTAGTATTACGTACTAAGATTTTGCGAACTATTTAGCAATTTTGTATTTTCGTACAAAACTAAAACTTTATTAGGTTTTTAGTGGTTCTTGTATTTTCGTACAGTTCCCAAATTAGCGGTTCGTATTTTCGTACTTACCCATACAATATACATACATACCTATTAAGCGGAACCTGTATTTTCGTGCAGTTCCCATCTAGCGGTTAGTATTACGTACTCACCCATAGGTATATATCTATTTAGCAGTTCATGTATCTTCGTACTGAACTCACAATCAATCAATTTAAGTCTGCGACTATCCTAATTACATACGGTACACATTACCTACCTAAGCATACTTTACATACTTTTAATCTAATATAACTAGCCTACGAAACATTTACTTAAACTTACAAACTACATTTTACTTAAACTTCTGCACTACTACATTTACCTACCTAACTAAAACATACAATACAATAAACTATTTACAACTTAAAACTACGTTTATCTTATTCACCACAATGGAAGTTGAGCAATTAATTTTCGAGCGTGAACTCGCCCTTAATAATATCCAACGTATGGTAGATTGTATTGACAATGAAACAGAATTTCGAGTTCGCACTAAAGAGTTGAATAACGTTAAGAAGACATTTTTCGCAGTTCAATTAAAGATTGAAAAATTATTAGCAAAAGAATCGAAGTTCGATAAGGATGAACAGTTAAAAGTCCGTAATTCTTTTGATACTTTATACTACCAAGTTCAAGTTGTGTTGGATAATATGAAGGAAACTCAACGTAGACAGAGTGTCGCGAACATTAGTGTGTCACAACCCTGTCATGCTCACTGTACTGGCAGCGGGACAACAGCTGATTCGCATATTCGCTTACCTAAAATTTGTTTACAAACCTTTGACGGTAAAGTGACAGAATGGAATGCATATTACGATTTATTCAAATCTATTGTTCATGAAAACAAAACATTGACAAACGTCGAACGTTTTCGCTATTTGTTGTCGTCCTTAAGGGGTGAACCGTATAACCTTTTAAAAACTATTCAGATTACAGACAGTAATTACGAAGATGCTTTACAAATCTTATTAACTCGTTACGAAAATAAGCGAATTATTGCAACCAAGCATTTGGATAGAATATTGGATCTCGAGCCAATGTCAGATAAAAATATTGAACACGGTTTACGTAATATTATGAATACCTATGCCGAGAACTACTCTGCCTTACGGGCCTTAGGTATTAATATCTCTGATTGGAGTTTTATTCTTTTAAATATTTTATTACGTAAAATAACGCCAAATATTCGTAAGCGCTTCGAATTATCGTTACATTCGCCTAATGAAATTCCGCATCTTTCCGAATTACTCGATTTCCTTGAGAGGGAATTGGCGGCAACAGAAATCATGTCGGCGACCGCGCGCTCCAGCGCCGCGGCCGGCCCCACGGCACCGTCCGCGTCGCGCCCGCACGCCGCTGCTGGCGGCTCGGCCGGCTCGACGACACCTGCCTTTCCGTCGCGACACGCACAAGCCGCTCGTCGCGCACTATCTCGCACGCATTCAGATGCGCAGTATAATATAAATCGTAATAATAATAAGGAGTCTTATTTTAATCGTAATATGAGTTTTCATGCCGCAACTAAAGCTGATTATTTAAAGCAAATAAAATGTGCTTATTGCAAGGATAATTCTCATCCACTAAATAAATGCGACAAATTTCAAAAATTATGTTTACCGGAGCGTAATAAAATCATAACTGAAAACAAAGTTTGTAGCAATTGTTTATTCCTTGGTCATGAAACTAAGGACTGCAAATCGCGTCATAACTGTCGTATTTGCTCACAGCGGCATCACACTTCATTACATGAGGATGTGCCCGTGCAAAATGTTACTTTAAAAACAGAATGTTCCATTTCTTCCCCTGAGTTACACTCGGTAGCGGAACCTTCAGCGCCCCCACCGACACTCGGTGTTTCTGGGCCTACCAATAAAAATGATTGTACAGTTTTATTGACCACCGCGTTAGTTAACGTTCGTCCCACTGATTCTAAGCCCTTTACTCCGCGTTTAGTGCGCGTCCTTGTGGACCAAGGCTCTCAGGTCACCCTAATTAGTGAGTCGTGTGTTCAACGTCTCGGTTTACCACGTTATCATTCTAAAATGAGTACTACCATCACGGGCATCGGTGATAAGGGTGAACAGCCGCGTGGTTATGTTCTATGTGAAGTTACGCCTCACTTTAAACCGACACCTAGACTTTTTATTGAAGCTCTTATTTTACCTAAAATAACGAGTTATTTGCCGAACATTCCGGACTCTTTTGAGTTTATTCCGCATCTCAGAAATCTTCCTCTAGCGGACCCAGAACTACGCTCTGCCCGTCCCGTTGAACTTCTTTTGGGATCAGACTATACTGATAGCATTTTGCTTCACGACAATATCAAAGGCCCACAAGGTACTCCTGTGGCAATAAATAGTATATTTGGTTACCTTCTCAACGGTAAAATTTCTCATAGTCTTTCTGCACCTCAAGTGTGTATGAACCTTAGTACACGTCAACTTGACAAAACCATACAAAGGTTTTGGGACATCGAGTCAGTGCCTGACGATGAAAAACCCTTGACTAAGGACGAAGCCCTTTGTGAGTCCATTTTCGTGGAAACTCATAAACGCGCCGAAACTGGCAAATACATAGTTTCTCTTCCTTTCAAGAAGGATGCACCTCCTCTAGGTCAGTCTCGAGACATTGCGCTCTCACGTTTATACAAATTAGAAAAACGACTTTCTCATGATCCAGCTTTACGAGCGGATTACAATCAGTGTCTACAAGAGTATGTAGACTTGGGACACATGGAACCTGTTCCTACTCCTACGAACAGTGACACGCCTTCGTATTATATTCCTCATCACTGCGTGGTGAAAAAGTCAGCAGTCACCTCTAAAACTAGAGTGGTGTTTGACGCTTCATGCAAAACTACTTCTGGGCGTTCACTCAACGATAATCTTCTTATTGGTCAAAAATTGCATCAAGACATTACAGACGTTCTTTTAAAATTTCGACTTCATAAAATCGTTTTCACAGCGGACATCAAAATGATGTATCGTTTTATAGATATTTGTCAAGAACATCGTGATTTTCAACGAATCCTATGGCGATTCTCTCCCCATGATCCTGTTCAGGAATACCGCCTCTGCACAGTAACCTTCGGGGTTTCTTCTGCGCCATTTCTGGCCTTACGCACTCTTCGTCAGTTAGCTGTCGATGAAGCTGCTTCCTTCCCACATGCTTCGCAAGTACTTCTAAATGAAGTTGAATAAATAATGAAAAATATTAGAAAAAATCGGCTCACCCGTAGCAACTTAGACGGGATTCGAACCCGCACCCTTAGGATTCCGGCCCAATGCACTACCAATTATGCTACCAAGCCGCTGAGGGATGTGGCGAAATTTTCTAATACTTTCCACGCTTCCGCTGAAGATCAGCGCCATCCCACCAATGTGAAGAGAACTACTTCGACATTCGGTTGTAGCACCCTTGCAGGTGCCAGACAATCAATTAAGGTGAAACAGTACAATTTTAAACTTTTAGATTTTTGCATTCACAATGCTATTTTTATATTAAGATGAATAAATAATGAAAAATATTAGAAAAAATCGGCTCACCCGTAGCAACTTAGACGGGATTCGAACCCGCACCCTTAGGATTCCGGCCCAATGCACTACCAATTATGCTACCAAGCCGCTGAGGGATGTGGCGAAATTTTCTAATACTTTCCACGCTTCCGCTGAAGATCAGCGCCATCCCACCAATGTGAAGAGAACTACTTCGACATTCGGTTGTAGCACCCTTGCAGGTGCCAGACAATCAATTAAGGTGAAACAGTACAATTTTAAACTTTTAGATTTTTGCATTCACAATGCTATTTTTATATTAAGATGAATAAATAATGAAAAATATTAGAAAAAATCGGCTCACCCGTAGCAACTTAGACGGGATTCGAACCCGCACCCTTAGGATTCCGGCCCAATGCACTACCAATTATGCTACCAAGCCGCTGAGGGATGTGGCGAAATTTTCTAATACTTTCCACGCTTCCGCTGAAGATCAGCGCCATCCCACCAATGTGAAGAGAACTACTTCGACATTCGGTTGTAGCACCCTTGCAGGTGCCAGACAATCAATTAAGGTGAAACAGTACAATTTTAAACTTTTAGATTTTTGCATTCACAATGCTATTTTTATATTAAGATGAATAAGTGCTGAATCTGGCACCTGCAAGGGTGCTACAACCGAATGTCGAAGTAGTTCTCTTCACATTGGTGGGATGGCGCTGATCTTCAGCGGAAGCGTGGAAAGTATTAGAAAATTTCGCCACATCCCTCAGCGGCTTGGTAGCATAATTGGTAGTGCATTGGGCCGGAATCCTAAGGGTGCGGGTTCGAATCCCGTCTAAGTTGCTACGGGTGAGCCGATTTTTTCTAATATTTTTCATTATTTATTCATCTTAATATAAAAATAGCATTGTGAATGCAAAAATCTAAAAGTTTAAAATTGTACTGTTTCACCTTAATTGATTGTCTGGCACCTGCAAGGGTGCTACAACCGAATGTCGAAGTAGTTCTCTTCACATTGGTGGGATGGCGCTGATCTTCAGCGGAAGCGTGGAAAGTATTAGAAAATTTCGCCACATCCCTCAGCGGCTTGGTAGCATAATTGGTAGTGCATTGGGCCGGAATCCTAAGGGTGCGGGTTCGAATCCCGTCTAAGTTGCTACGGGTGAGCCGATTTTTTCTAATATTTTTCATTATTTATTCATCTTAATATAAAAATAGCATTGTGAATGCAAAAATCTAAAAGTTTAAAATTGTACTGTTTCACCTTAATTGATTGTCTGGCACCTGCAAGGGTGCTACAACCGAATGTCGAAGTAGTTCTCTTCACATTGGTGGGATGGCGCTGATCTTCAGCGGAAGCGTGGAAAGTATTAGAAAATTTCGCCACATCCCTCAGCGGCTTGGTAGCATAATTGGTAGTGCATTGGGCCGGAATCCTAAGGGTGCGGGTTCGAATCCCGTCTAAGTTGCTACGGGTGAGCCGATTTTTTCTAATATTTTTCATTATTTATTCATCTTAATATAAAAATAGCATTGTGAATGCAAAAATCTAAAAGTTTAAAATTGTACTGTTTCACCTTAATTGATTGTCTGGCACCTGCAAGGGTGCTACAACCGAATGTCGAAGTAGTTCTCTTCACATTGGTGGGATGGCGCTGATCTTCAGCGGAAGCGTGGAAAGTATTAGAAAATTTCGCCACATCCCTCAGCGGCTTGGTAGCATAATTGGTAGTGCATTGGGCCGGAATCCTAAGGGTGCGGGTTCGAATCCCGTCTAAGTTGCTACGGGTGAGCCGATTTTTTCTAATATTTTTCATTATTTATTCATCTTAATATAAAAATAGCATTGTGAATGCAAAAATCTAAAAGTTTTCTAAATGAAGTCTTCGTAGACGACATCGTCACGGGCTCAGACTGTATCGATAACGCTCTTGCTCTTCAACGCGAGCTTATTGACATTTGCAAAGCGGGTACGTTCGAACTCCGCAAATGGGCAAGCAACAGTCCTGAATTTTTATCATCTTTAAATCAAGACATCTCCAATCAAGATGATGCTCTTATTCTTTCAGCACTTGACAATGACGCTTCAGTCAAAGTGTTGGGATTAAAGTGGAATCCTATATCGGATACTTTTACCTATCAGACAGAGGTACCTACCCAAAAATGCACAAAACGCATTATGCTTGCAGAAATTTCTAAAATATACGACCCTTTGGGTTTTTTGAGCCCTATAACTTTGTTTGTCAAACATCTGATCCAACTCTTATGGCTTTCTGGTACTGATTGGGATGAATGTCCTCCTGATGGTATTCGTGGTCTTTGGTTTAGATTTGTAACAGAACTTCCACAATTACAAGACATTAAATTGTATCGTCCTGTGCTTCCATGTACTAATGATGTACAACTTCATGGCTTTTCAGACGCCTCTGAAAAGGCCTACGCTGCATGCGTATATCTACGAGTTGTTGACTCGGAAGGTGTTATTCACACTTCACTTCTTCTTGCGAAAACAAAGGTTGCACCTTTGAAACGCCTCAGTCTTCCTCGTTTGGAACTCTGTGGGGCTTTGCTTCTTTCGAAGCTTATACAAAAAATTCTCGGTGCTTACAGCACATTCTTATCGATTGACAAGGTATTTGCATGGAGTGATTCGTCTATCACCCTAGCTTGGCTACGCTGACCTCCTCATGAGTGGCGTACATACGTCTCTAATCGTATCACAGAGACCACCAACCGCGTGCCTGCCTCACAGTGGCATCACGTGCGTTCTGCAGACAACCCCGCGGACGTTGCGTCGCGTGGTGTTCTCCCATCCGAACTAGACCAACGACAGTGGTTCGACGGCCCCAACTGGCTCAGACTACCTGAATCTGATTGGCCTATTTCGAATGTAGACATTGACATAATCTCGACCGACGAGGAGCGTCGAAAGCATGTACTTGTGTCAAATGTTCAACCCGATATTCAATTATTCGAAAGATTTTCATCTTTATCTAAAATGTCCATCAGCCTTTTTATTTATCTAAAATGCTACGCATTATTTCATTGTGTTTTCGCTTTTTCCATAAATGCCGTAAGTCGAAAACTTATGAATCCTCTCAAATTACAGTCCGAAACTAAATTCACTCTCAACCGAGTTATCAGTCTTGTTCAACAAGAAAACTTTGCGGAAGATATGGTGCGTATCAAAAATGACGACGTGTGTACCAAACGTTTAAGAAAGCTTAAACCGTTTCTTGATGACGCCGGACTTCTCAGGGTCGGCGGCAGAATCAATCGTGCTAACGTTCCTTACGATGCAAAGCATCAAATTCTTTTACCCAAACGACATCATTTCACCAATCTTTTAATCGACTTTTATCATCTTACTAATTTGCACGTCGGTCCGCAAACGTTACAGTTTCTACTCGCCCAGAAATACTGGATACTTAGTGCTCGTGACGCAGTCCGTATGCGCACTCGCCGCTGCGTGCGCTGCTTCCGTACGCGCCCTGTCGCTCCACAGCCTTCGATGGCTCCACTTCCGGCCGCGAGAGTTCGTGCTTTTCGTCCATTTCTTCACGTTGCAACCGATTTTGCTGGGCATTTTTTCCTAAAATCAAATAAATTTCGTAACGCGAAAGTCTTCAAATGCTACGTGTGTGTTTTTGTATGCATGTCGACGAAAGCGACACACTTGGAACTCGTTCCAAACTTAACAACCGATTCTTTTCTAAATGCATTGCGCCGATTTATATCACGACGTGGCCTTTGCACTGATATTTACTCCGACTGTGGTCGAAACTTTGTTGGATGCGATCGTTACCTTTCCGATCTTTATGAGTTCTTGCGGAACGAAGATAATCAAAATATTATCAATAAACAGCTGACCAATTTAGCCGTTACTTGGCATTTTAACCCCCCCTATGCTTCTCATTTCGGAGGGATTTTCGAAGCAGCCGTGAAAAGTATGAAAACGCATCTTTTCCGTGTTATAGGTCAACTCACCCTATCTTACGATGAATTCAACACGCTTCTTTGCCAAATAGAAGCAGTTCTCAACTCGAGGCCACTTTTTGCTCAGAGTAATGATCCAGCAGATCCATTACCAATCACACCCGGACACTTCCTAATCGGGGAACCATTGACTTCTTTACCTGAATTTAACTTCACTGACGACAATACAAGTCGCCTTGTTCGTTGGCAAGTCTTGCAGCAAGCTGTCCAACATTTTTGGAAACGCTGGAGCGTTGAATATCTCCACCAACTTCAACAAAGAGGTAAATGGTTTCGTGATCACACTCACACACCCCTCCGTGAGGGATCAGTAGTCGTGTTAGTAGATAATACACTACCGCCACTGAAATGGCGCCTGGCGCGCGTGCATCAGCTGCATCCAGGTGCAGATGGTATTACTCGTGTTGTCACTGTACGCATTGGTAATACTCTTGCTAAACGACCTGTTGTTAAGGTCTGTCCGTTGCCCTTCGAGTAGGCGACTTTAGTTTACTTTCTTAGTTGTAAGCTAGGTTAGTAACTTATTCTTAGTTTCTTTCTTATTAAAATATGTATATTTTAAGGTCGGCGGCATGTTCCGTACTTTGAACAAGTTGTGTATAGTATTAACGCTAGCACAAATCATTTTCTTTTCTTTAATTCTTAATTTAAATTGAAACTGTATCGGCCACAATAACTGCAATCCTTCGTAAAACGAATCGCAGCGCTTTACTATAGACAGTGCTGCCATCAAGTACTCTAACGTCAGAATAGGAGAACTACCGTTCCGATCGCGAGCGCGCAGCGTGCGACACTACACCATAATTCATTAAAAATTAATAAAAACCAAATCAAATCCCAAAATCGAACTGTGAACTATTCCAAAACATAGCCAGTGCACGTCTAGAGAGAATTTGTGATCCATCAGCAACCAGCGACCACTCCTGGGGCCCCAGAGACGAGGACATACGAAGTCACCAGGTACGTGGTTGATACAGTTATTTCTCCAACACCTTGTTTTTTTTCTTGTCAAAATAGGACCAAAAACCGAGTTTTATCAAAATCGGCCCAAAAACAAAAAAGTTGACCGCCATCTTGGATTTTTAGTATTTAAAAAATTGTGTTGTTATTTTCATATTAAAATAGTACCAAAAACCGAGTTTCATCGAAATCAGCCCACAAAAAAAATGTTGGCCGCCATCTTGGATTTCTTAATATTTTCAATATTGCGTTGTTATTTTCCTGACAAAATAGGACCAAAAACCGAGTTTTATCGAAATCGGCCCAAAAACAAAAAAGTTGACCGCCATCTTAGATTTTTAGTATTTGAAAAATTGTGTTGTTATTTTCTGGTTAAAATAGTACAAAAACCGAATTTCATCGAAATCGGCCCACAAACAAAAATGTTGGCCGCCATCTTGGATTTTTAATATTTTCAACTTTTCGTTGTTATTTTTTGTCAAAATAGTAACAAAACCGAGTTTCATTGAAATCGACCCACAAACAATAAAGTTGACCACCATCTTTTTTATTACAGAGTTCTAGTGGCCTTTTTCCGTCCGGCTTCATCATCAAACCATTTCCTATCAAAGTACTCATCAAAACGGTAGGTTTTATGATTTTATGAGTTTTCACTATTAACGGAAATATATAAAGGTAGTTTACATTTCCGTTAATAGTGAAAACTCATTGTTTAATCTATGTACAATAATGTTACCCCGGTCACTCACATACGCGAAAAGGTTCGTACATTGTACGAATGTTTTCAATTTTGTATGGAAAATCATTCGCGAAGTCATTCGCGAAGGTCGTCCTACACATGTGGGTTTACGTATTCGCGAATGTGAGTTACCGGCATTATTGTCAAGTACTGGTGACAACCCTAATCAGTGAAATCATGTCCTAATTGGGGCATAGTGTGATCGCTACATCCAATTTGGGTTCCTAGATTGGATCCCCAGTAAGGAAGCTAAATCGGCGTATGTAATCGAGGCTCTAATAAATAATATGTGCAACAGAGACTATAACAAATACTACACAATAGTGAGAATACTCAGCTCCCCAGTGGCGCAGGATCTTTATAAAACAGAAAAGAGGAAGCTTCCTGAGGGAATGTTATCTTTGAAACGATTTCCATGTTGAATACTTCTATCAGTGAAAGCTATATTTTTAACCGACTTCAAAAATTTTGAAAGGAGGAGGTTCGTCGGGTATATTTTTTATGTATGTACACCGATTACTCGAAGACGACTTGCCTGAAAACCGATTACAATGATTTAAACGTTATAACATTGGATTTCTTTCCAAATTAATCTTATTTTTTGAAATTTTGAAATCTGTTCAGTAGTTTTCAGGAAATCTTAAAAATACAGTTGTTTTCGTTACCACTTTATATGAATTCAGAAGGATGTTAAACTATATTTTTTTTGTGAACTGATTTCAAATGATTGTTTTTTTTGTTTCAAAAAAGACACTTTAAGGATGTTACCATATTAATTTCATTAGCATTAGACTTTAGATTTTGAAAAAACACAAGGTAACTCTCCAAAATCAAATAGGTTAAAATATTGGTAGGTTTATGACAATCAAAATCAAGTTAGGTACTTATCTATTGTCAAGGACGTTCTGGACTATACCTGAACTGCGAAGACCCAAAGGAAGTTTTTAACAAAAAATAGTGCAAAATGTGGAAATTAAGTAACTATAGGTAGGGTTATACCATTGAAAAGTATGAAATATTAAAACGTTTTATAATGTCATCGCATACTTACCTACCATAGAAGTGGGGCATTTAAAATAAAAAATTACAATACCTACTTAAGAAAATGGCAGTATTATAAAATTAACAAATTACTTCCAGCCGTGCTCCAGCCTCAGCCGACTTCAATAGACGTTTTTAATTAATTAATTGGAAATTCATTTCTAGCTTTTTAGAGCTGTTTTTCTTGTCTAATATATTTTACTTTCAATTAATAATAACATCAATTTAATTAAAAAAATTGCCGTTTTTTAAATATAATAATGATGATGAAATCTCGCTGGGATGAATTATTTGTTGGAATATTTACATGTTGTGTTACTTATTTATAAGGCACTGCGAGAATTAGGATAATTTTATAATAACTGGCATTTTTACTATAATAATAATTACATAAAATGACGTCTTTTTTCAGGCAGCCTTCATCATCAAATATAAAGTGCACAAATGAAAAAACCGACTTCAAAAAACCTGCCTATAAAAAGCAAGAAATAATATTCAAATCATTAGATATGCATTATCATTGTTATAGTAAAAACACGTCTATTGAAGTTGGGTGGGGCAGGAGTACAACTTCTTATTTTACCATTGAAAATGGTTATCAGATGCAAATCGCCTGAGACGTATTTTTGGCCATATCTCCGAGGATTTTGAGAGAATTGAAATGAAAATAGTACCAAAAGTTGAGGAATTTATCGAGACACGTGTGAACGTTTGAATTTTGAAAATCTATCGGTAACTTTTTTTGGAATTTTGTGAAATTCCAAAAATTCCGGGTTTTTTGGAGGATGTTTGTTTGATTGGTTTGATTGTAAATATTTCGAAAAAAAAACTGACTTAAGAAAAAAAATTAAAAAAGGGTCCTAGGGTATTAGTTTAGCTATCAAATGGCGAAAAAATTTTGAAAATCGGTTTATAATTGTGACCTGTAGGTGGTCCCTTTAGATTTGGAATTGTAGAAAAACGGCTGTTTCCGTACATAAAAAGTGATGTAGCTTCTATGATCATTGACCGATCGTCATGGTAATAGTGTTAAAAGATGCAGAAGCAGACGAGAAGTGCATTCGTTGGAATTTTTAAAATTGGTTAATATTATTTCGGCCGCGTCGAGGCAGTCAGCGAGCGCTTTTGTGACACGAGGCGGAGCCGAGTGTCACAATCGTAAAAATAAATAGGTACTACCTAGTTCACTTTAAAAATATAATTGGACTTTGCATTTCATTTGATTTAGATTTTTCGTAAATTTTTGTGTTCATTTTCAATGCTCCGATTCTTGCGGGACTGTAAAATCTGTGAATTTTTTTATTCTAAAAGCCCCACCCGACTTCAATAGACGTGTTTTTACTATAACAATGATAATGCATATCTAATGATTTGAATATTATTATTTTCTTGCTTTTTAAAGGCAGGTTTTTTGATGTCGGTTTTATAAACAATTTTTTATTTTTAGTGAAGTACCTTCTGCTTTAGGTATATTATTTAGGTAGAAAAATCGACTCAGCCATAAACGTGAGATAATCGCGCAGAAACATACATACATACTGAGAACTTCCTTTTTTTAAAAGTCGGTTAAAAAGACTACACTAAAGTATCCCTTTTCCAACAAAAAAAAACATCTAATTCGGTTTATAAATAAGAAAGTCGTCAAGGTAGTTGATGCAAAATCAAAATCATAGTATTTTCAGGATTACTTGAAAACTGCCCGACCGATTTGAAAAAAATAAATAAATAGGACCATCTCGCAAGCAAACTCAATCGAATAAAAAAAGAATCATCAAAATCGATCCATAAATGAGGAAGACACGCGCGAACAACGATAAAAAAAAACATACAATCGAATTGAGAACCTCCTCCTTTTGTTGAAGTCGGTTAAAAATGAGTGAAATTAAGCTTGATTTTATCGACGGGAAAAATATATATTAAGAAAATCTGCAATTTTATGGTTTTTTTTAAGTTCTTGTTCACTACTGTGAACAAAACGTTATAACTTTGGAACTGTTAACGTTTTGATTTTTATTTAATCAATTATTGAAAAAAAATTTTTTTTTTATATTTTTCCTGTAAAATTAAACAAAAAATAAGTACTGAGTACATTTTTTTGTGGCAAGGCAAAACAATATGCGATGTTTTGACGTTAGTGCTTGAGTGCTTGATAAAACGCGAGGCTCTGAAGTTAGTCACTTCAGTTTACATTGTTAAATAATCAACTAACCTATAAAACTGTATCTGAGGTGTTGAGAATTTCTATAAATTGTAGAGGTGTGTCTCAATTTCGCAACTGCGTTGAAAAGTTTAAATAAGTTTGTGGCACATGAGACCTGCGCTTGTTGGGAACTTCGTACCAACTTGAAAGGCCGATGGGGGGTTGAAGGGGGAAGCGGGGGTCGAAACAGGATCTACGTGTTTTGTTGGCACTACAAGCCGCGTTGGAATTTTGCCCGTAGTCACATTTAGCTGTTCTTTTATTTACAAAAAATGTACTCTTGTACCTTTACCCTTACTTTTTTTTTACACTTGTAAACAAATGTTCCAGTTTCAGCTATTTTTGTAGGCAGCATTATGCAGTGGTGATTATAAAAATGTACTTACACTTTTTATTAGTTTCCAAACCCACATAAGATAGGGTTAGGTTGGGAATAATACTTATGTTTGCTTTCCTAACCTAACCCCCGTTTGGTCAGGTTCGGAATAAAGGGTATTTTTTCATATACTGAGGAAACTCTTTTGTGTTGGCAAAAAAATACCTCATGGTTCCTCATGTTCATCTAACCAAACGTCCTTGCAAGGAGTCATGATCCTCAACCATGAGGGAACGACTGAGGAGGAGGAGGTACCAAACTGTTATCGGTCTTCTAGAAGACTTACCTAAGTGATGGCACGTCATCGAGTTGTGCTCCATCCAGGGTCTGCCAGGCGAGCTGCGGCGCGGGGAAGCCGTGGGCTGCGCAGGAGGCGCTCGCACCGGTGTTGTTCGAGAACACCAGCTGCGGCGGCGGCTCCATCAGGAACACGGGCCCATGCTCCTGGCCCTCACCACCTGTACACCATAATGGGACGTTAGTGACAGTTTTTTGTTTAATTTATTTCGGCTCTTGGGCTTTGTTGTTTTGTTAGCCAGACTCTCATCAGTAGTTAAGGGTTAACAACAAAGCCATAAGTAAGTAAGTAGTAAGTAAGTAATTGTTCATTTGCGTGAATATGGTACATTGTGTTCTTAAGTTACTAATAACCAACATATTCTATCGTTGTGGATATACGATGTGCACAAATGTATATATTTATTTATTATTTATTAGCCATGACCATCAGCTATTTTAATGTCCCCACTGCTAGGGCACAGGCCTTTCTAAAGTCTGGAACGTGTGGTAGGAAAGTCAAAAGTACTTAATAATTAAGTTTATTTGAATAAAGCTTATTAGACTTTGACTTTGACTTCTATGGGTGGATAAAGAGGATGGGCCATAACCCACCACGCGGGCCCAATGCGGATTGGTGGGTGTTAACGACTGCAAATGCAGCCGGGGCTTAAAGTGCCTTCCGAAGCAGGGAAGAGCTGGTGATAGTAAATTTTTGTTCACCCATCCCGTGACCGACCCTTGCGAAAGTTGTTTTACTTCCGCTATCTCTGGGCCAGGCGCTATACCACTGCACCACCAAATTCCTCAACAAAACCGTACTAAATTTAATTTAAGGTAACATTAGTCTATCGTGTAAGTTGGATTTGAACTTGATTGCTTTTGTCATTGAAAATGGCTTTAGATCGCTGGGTACTAGGTCCCATTTGGAAGTTTAATGCGATACGGCGATTGTATGGAAGCTATTGGTAGTTCATAGATAAATAGCGTGTCAAAGGACGCAGATTGACGAGATCTATCAGATGGTGAAGGAATTTAGAAAAAAAATGAAATCCAAAAAAGTTATGGTCGAAAAACCGTTTTTTTTTATTTGGACCCGGATGTCTCAAGAACTAAGTCGAAATTTAAAAAAACGGTCCTAGGGTATTTATTTGGCTGTCGAAAGAGATCAAAATTTTGAAAATAAAAAAAATACGGGCTGTAGATGCGCCCTCAAGAAAGTACCTCAACGAGTGAGATGTGGCGCATCATGGTTATACAGTACTGTGGTATGGAAGTTGGATGTGTATAAGAGTTTATATTGTTTTATGTGGTCAAGTGGTGAATGTAGGTATGTAGTAATTTTTGGAATATTTTGAACATTTTTTCGATTTTTTTTTTATTTTTGGTTTTTGTTATTTCCTTATGCCTGAATTTCATTTTCAATGTCCCAGTAGTTCGTGCTATGCAGGGAATCTGTGCATTTTTAAGTAATTCTGTGATTGTGAATAGAAAAAAATATCAACATCATAGGAATCGTTCGAGAGATGACTCGTTCTTTTTAGATCAAGTTCTTCATTAGTTTTTCAAATCGCTCTTTTTAAGTACTATTTTTAGAGTTATGTTGTTTAATACCATTGATATTTGATGACATTCTCAAATTACCGTAATTACAATTCACCACAATGCAAGCCGTCTAATCCACGAAACATCAAACCGAGTTTTGTCAAATTAGACGCGAGTTAACCGGTTAACGCGGTTAGCGGGTCTGACAGATCAGCTCGAATATAATACGCGATTTGAATTTCAAACGTGAGCTAAACGGATCCGCTAACTAGGGCAATACTGTAGTTAAACTGACACGTTATGTCGCTGATTAGCGAGGATGAGCAAAGCTGCCAAAAGTCACTTTAAAAACCTTCGGGTTATGTAGAAAACAAAAATATGTGGTCAAAACCTGACTCAAGGTGATCGAAATAAAGTTATTTTGGAATTGATAAAACATGATAATGACATTTTAAATTAAATGGGACTCGCAAAAATACTACTATAACGCAGTTAAACTGTTGAAATTACATTATTCGATTGTGGATCAAAGGTTTTTTATTATTTAATGCATACTCGTGAACATTTGGCTGTATACCAATCTCCAGATTTAGATTATGCGACTTAATGTATTATTAAAGACAATTCGCAATAGGTACACACACAGTAATAACAATTAAAAGTAACTTTTGTAACTTAGTACCGAATATTCTTAGAAAATGTAGATCGTAATCTAACCCGAGACGAGTAATTCGATTTTATTTCATTTCATTTCATATAATATTTTACATAATATATTTAACATAATAATATAAGCATTTGAAAATTGGAAGTTTTTACTCAAGTCATTACTTACTCGTCTAATAGATACGAGTGTAGTCACGCTACTTGCTTCAGGGGCCCTCGCTCGAATGGCGTCGAGCGCTCGTTTCTACTGATTTTCGTTCGACAGCTCATACATTTGAGTTGATTTGTCGAACGAAAATCAGTAGAAACGAGCGCTCGACGCCAGGGCCCCTGGTGAGTGGAAATGGGACCGATATCGCTTGCTAATTGATCTCGCGCTAATTGGAGACTTTAGATTGTTTATTTCTGTTATCATTAATTTATTACTGATATTATCATGTTACATTTTATTTAATTAATTGGATAGGTTAATATTATTGGTATAATACGTGCTCATGTTACTCTGCTAATCCAGAAATTACCTTGATGAAGGCATCTTGGGATCACAATAATGTAAGTATAAAGTTCTAAGGCCGCCTACGCACTGACAGGTGTCTAGATACATCCTGATGGTTACTTGTCAGGATACACGGAGACCGCACTGGAAGGTGTGTTGCTAGGAGCCTTTGTCATACAACCTCGCACCTAAGTACGATATATGCTAGGATGTATCGTGCGTGGCGAGGCGCCTAGCGTGCAGTGCGGCCGGTTGCGAACATTCATGAACGTTCGTTTTACTTGGACAAATATCTTGGATCTAGGCACTTATCAAACCAGCTGTCGGTGCGTAGACGGCCTAAGAGTTCCGAGCGTCCAATTCATTGGATATGAAACACTTTTTAAGGATGAGAGCGCGTATATTTCAAAATGCATCGTCTACAAACTAGATTGCGACTGTGTGCTAGACTAGATTGCTACTTCTCTTTGTATGCCCTATGTAAGAACATCGGGCAAACAAAGAGAAATATAGGGACGCGCGTTTATGAACACGTAGGTAGCTGACATGAAGCATAGGCGCGATAACAAGTCTGCAGTGTGTGAACATGCTTCAAAGGGACCCAACCATTACTACATTAGATTGGTAAACCACAATCTTTGCCAAAGAACAAAGATGTAAGCACCATTCAGTTACCAGGTTATAAGCTGGCAGCTTCCTTTTGCAGAAATAAATCACGAGGAGGTGTAGCTATATATGTTAAAAATAATATAAATTTTAACTCTTTACATTGTATAGAGTCACTTAGCATGTACTTTAATATGGAATGTTGTGGTATATCTTTGCCAGAATTGAACTGCATTGTTATATGTGTATATAGAACCCCGGACTCAAACTTTAATATTTTTATAAAGTCATTAGAGTCACTATTGCAGAAAATTGTAATACGATCCCAACATGTAAAAAAGAAAGTAATTATAACAGGTGACTTTAATGTTAACATCCTTGAAAACAGTAAACAAACTGCAGTATTCAAAAATACTTTACTAAAATATAATTTAACTTTAACAATAAATGAGCCAACAAGAATAACTTTGCGATCAAAGACTTGTTTAGACAACATTATAACCAATTTTAAGAAATATTCTGCGAAAGTTTTACACCTTGGATTGTCGGATCACTCTGCCCAAACTATAAGTGTACCATGTAATCAAGGATTTGTCGAAAAATATTGGTTTCGGTATAGAAGGAACGTAGATAAACATATAACCTTTTTTCTTAAACATTTGTCTCAGTTGAGTTTTTCTGAAGTTTTTCAATGCCATGATGTTCAATCAGCTTATAGCACATTCATCGAATTATTTAAACTGATTTTTGATTTATGTATACCTAAAGAGAGATATAAAGTTACTTATAATAAAAAATCGAATTGGCAAACAAAAGGTATAAATAAGGCATGCAAGATTAAAAGAAAACTCTATTACAATATATTCCACAATAAAAAATCTTCTTATACGAACTACTATAAAAAATATTGTAAAATACTAAAATCAGTGATTCGTTCTGCAAAACAAAAATATAATATATCATTTATAAATAAAAGTAGTAATAAAAATAAAGCAACATGGAATTTAATAAAGAAGCAAACTACACCACAAAATACCTTTATGAGCACTATACAGAATCTGACTGAGGATGACGGTACAGATGTCTCAGATGTTTATAAAATTGCAAACATTTTTAATCAACACTTTGTTATGCCAGCGTCTGACACAAAAAATAATAAACCAAAAAAAAACATTTAACACGAATAGTTCGATCAAATCGCACTCCAAAACTCTCTTTCTAACTCCTGTAGATGAATACGAGCTCAAAAAAATTGTCATGAGTTTAAGTAATAAGCGGAGTTGTGGTTACGATGATATACCGGTTAAAGTTATTAAAAGTTCATTAGAAATTATAAGCAAACCTCTTGTATATATCCTTAACCTAATGATTAAATCTGGAACTTTTCCTCAAGAATTAAAGACAGCAAAAATCAAACCATTGTTCAAAAAAGGTAGTAAAAGTAGTAAAACTAATTACAGACCAATAGCTTTATTAACTTGTTTTTCCAAAATATTCGAAAAAAATATTTATCTTCGCCTTCTCAACTTTTTAAACAAGTATAATTTACTCGATAAAAACCAATTTGGTTTTCAGAAGCAAAAATGTACAACGCATGCAATAGGTATATAAAGTACTTAAGGAAATATGGGAATCATTAAACGATAAAACTACATGCATTGGTCTGTTTCTTGACATGTCCAGGGCATTCGACTGCGTAAGTCATGATATTCTTTTCCAGAAATTAGAAAACCTAGGTGTACGAGGTCTAGCTTTAAAACTTATTAAAAGTTACCTTACAGACAGAACAAAATTTACAGTAATTGATTCATATAATAAAAATAGTAAGACATTTGAAGAGATACAATCTAGTACTGAACATGTCACTTTGGGATTACCACAAGGTAGCATCCTTGGACCCCTTCTGTTTCTAGTATATGTGAATGAACTGCCAAATATCACTGAGAACCTAAGTGTCATGTTTGCAGACGATGCTACTATTTTTATTCCAGATAAATATAGAAATAAAACCACCTTTGAAAATCACATAAATAAAGTATTAGAAACTACTACTAGCTGGCTTAAATCTATAAACTTAAACATTAATTTATCCAAAACAAAATTTATCCAATTTAGAAATAATCGATCTCTTTCATACAATCTTGATATATCTGAAAATAGAACAAAAATAAATGAAGTAGACGAAATTAATTTTCTTGGTGTTACCATCGATGCTAACTTAAATTGGAAAGATCATATTTTAAAAATAAACCAAAAGATTGCCAGTTACTGTTATGCGCTTTCCATTCTAGCCGAAACAACATCGGTGGATGTAACCAGAGCTGCATATTTTGGTCAAGTTTATCCGCTGTTAATTTATGGCATTATATTCTGGGGAAATTCTGTAAACGTTGAGTTTAATATTTACTAACCCATGGATCTTTGTTGTCTGAATAAATGCATTTGAATTGAATTGTTGAGTCAACTTTCCTCTTACAAAAAAGGTGTTTACGAATTATTTATCATATGTATTCTGATGAAACACTGAGAAACATATTTAGGGAAAAAGGTTATTTAACGTTGACAAACATCTTTATTCTAGAATCTGTAATTTTTGTAAAACAAAATCCGAATTATTTTATTAATAAAATCACTTCCCGTCCCAATACCCGCAATAAATATAAACATGACCTATGCATACCAAGAATAAATAACCATTTATACCATAAAAGTGCCTTCAGCACGGGCATTAAAATATTTAATCATTTACCTGCAGATATTAAGGCTCTAGATTTACCAAAAATCAAACACGCACTTAAAAAATGGCTTATCAATAATGTATTTTACACTTTAGATGAGTACTACGCATCTAAACACTAATATATTTCGTATTTTATAGTTTTATGTATTAGTTTTAGTTTATAAGATAAATATTGCAAGCCCGTTATGGGTATACTGTTGTTACCTACTAATCTGCAATGTAACCTGCAAAAAATTGTACACAGTTTCAAGCAATAAATATATTGAATTGAATTGAATTGAATTGATTCATTCCCTGAATGAAACGCGAGGCTATTGAAATCACCAAATATCCCAATAGAGAAGATGGTTAGAACATACCTCCAACTTGGGACCCTATAATTCATCTCCTAAAATCCCATCCCAAATCACACACTGCAGGACCTAAAGATACAGTTAGTTTGTTTTGTAGATAGGGATCAAAATGGAGGTCGATACAACTTCTCTGAGTTTTTTTCCGCCTGTTATTGAGAGGCCTCCAGATTTGTGAACTGGTGATAGATTCAGTAGCTAGATCTTGTTTTTTAATGAACTTTAATCACTCATTCAATAATAATAATTAAAAACAGAACGCAGCTATAAAAAAATAATCAACTTGAATGCATTTTTATTAAAGATATTCTGAGCGAATAATTTCATAAAATTATGAGATGCCTTTTTGCTTTAGTCATTCCACGGCCCCTGAAAAGGTGTCGAAACGTCGGGAAATAACAACAGTCAATAAACCCAAACTCAATAATTGTAAAATAACACCTGAAGTAATAATATACCTACGCGCCGTAATCCGTAAAAAGTGTTTTATTTCTTATCACAGGTGTGTCATTATTCTTTCGTTTTTTTGTTATGCTTAAATATTCTAACAAACTATTCATTTCTTGATCCAGATAGAGCGTACAAAGCACCAATAAAAACAACAAACATAACTCTTATTACAAAGACTTAGGCGTCAAAATAGAGTCCATTGGATCCATTGGTAGGCGTTACGCGCTTAATTTTTAAGTTTATTTAAAAAAAATATTGTTAAGTGTTTATAGGTCCTTGGATTCATTAAAAAGGCTTATTTCGCTTTTTTTTTAAACGTGTAGTCTTCAGTGATTTTTTTTACGATGGCTTTGACAAAGATTTGCTTAGTTTAGGCGTAAAAAACCTGTGACTTAACGGTTTTAAGATAATTTGATCTCCTGGTTATCGGTAGTGCATTTTCGTGCCTTTATCTCTAGCTAATATTGGTTCTGTACGGAACAGCAAGAGATTGTAGAGTTGAATTTTAGTTTTTAAATCTCCTATTCCAAATCATTTTAAAATATAAGGACTCTGATCAGCAAATATTGTCATAGTACTGACCAGTAAAACTCAAGTTCCTATTTCACCTAGCGACTATTACAAAGGCAGTGAAACACGATACGACACTGCCCAGCGCAGACGCTTCAACAATTTCAGACTGCGCCTGGGATGATCCAATTTTGAGCGTGAATTCAGTCCATACCGAGTTGGCTTCCAGCAGGGTTAGTGCATACTGGATAAGGGTTTGATATCGAGTGTGGTGTGGATTTTTTCGCTTTATATTGGTTGGTAAGAAAAGAACATAGGGACAGTGACGCCAGTATATTATTTTCTCGGTTTTTAAATAAAATCTACGTAATGTAAAACCGTATAAAAAACCGTAAAAAAGTGTATTGGAAAAAATATCTATGTATTTCGTCTATGGACCTAATATTTCAGTGGTCATGTATGTTCCAACCCTAGTCCATTTAGCGCTCGATCGTGGCAGACAGTGACGAGGTCATCTCCGCCCTCGCATCCGCTTTTTAGTCTTCACTCTACGGCATAAAGCTCAAAATCGCTTAGCATAAACCAGAATAATTAAGTGCCAGCTTATCAAATTGTACCCGACTTGAAGAGGGAATGTTTCAAATGGAAATGAAAGAAAAAAAACGCTGTATTACTGCTGCAAAGTTTATGGTATCTAGCTCTAGATGAATATCACTAGTAGCTCTGTAGAACTGTAGATATCGTGTTTGTGATATTTTTGAACATTTTCCGAATGAATGAAATGCAAATGGCTGAATTATGATTTTCCCCATATCTCCGCCATTTTCAAAAAAATCTAAAAACTGAATCGACAACAAAATTCTATATGAGTATAGAAGCTGCTCACAAAATTTCACGAGTATCGGTTGAGAAATGCGACCTGTAGAAGAGAACAAACAGACAGCTGGACAGAGGGACAGCGGGACAGACATACAAAAGCATTTTTCCTAAGCTGAAGCAGAGACGCAGCTTTGCGCTCGAAAAGGAAAACGAAACGAAAAGATGTGGTTAAATGTATGTGCAAATAGTATGTAGAACTGGAAATTCAGTTTTTTTTTGTTTAAGTCGAAGGAAATGAAAATCACCAAATTGAAATCTCAAACGACCAATCTCGTAAAGAAGCTGAAAGAAAAAAAACAAGGCAGTATAAAGGCAAAGAGAGTTCTCGGAGAACTGATATTAATACTAGACTACAGATTTTAAACTTTGTTTCTAGGCTAAAGATCATTTTGAGACGGGCAACACAAGTAAACCTTCTAATTAAATCCGATATTAAATGTGTACTAAAAAGTTTTAATGATTAGCAATAAAACTAGAGGATACAGTGACCAATTTGGCAAAAGAGTATCTCGCTGCTGCTAGTTCTAAATAGGAAAAAAATAAGCTAAAGGCAAAACCAATAGGTAGTTATCTATAATGTTCTCATTTTATATTCCGCTCCACTAACAATTTCACAGCATGAGCTGTACAAAATGTTGAAAAAATCCTCCTATTGTTTTCCCCTCAAAAAGGCAACGTCCTGACCCAACGTTCGTGACAAGCGGATATGGAATAAAAGACACAAGTTTTACAAGCCTTTAATACTTTCTATCTTGCGTCTCTTTTGTTCAGTTTTCACGATTTCCTCTTAAAAAATGTCAGGCGGAGGGTTGCTACCTTTGTGAGGAACACAAAGGACCTAGTCCTATGCCAAATCGATCACTATTGAAAAACTCGTATGCTTATTGTTCACTGAGTTTACGCAATAACACAATATTGGAACTCGCTTGTTTAGTCAGAACATTTGAACCGAGAATAATAATGTGTTTTCGTAGGTTCGGCGAAGGAAAATAGTGCCAACTTACCTATTGATTATTTATCAACTAAAACTGTCAAGAACAATTTTACTATACCTAATAAGATAAATTTACGACACCTTGGTGCAGTGGCAGCGATATTGCCTCTTGGCATACCATGTTTGTGTGTGTTAAGACTTGAGAATAAACATTCATTATCGATAATAGCGGCTGCCTGCGACTTCGGCTGCGTGGACTTCTCCTTCTATCTCTCGAGAACAGTACTTTTTTCTGGATGAAAGATACCCTATGTCTCTTTTTATATCACTGAGAACGTTTACGCAAAATTTCATGATGATCGGTTGAGTAGTTTGAGACTAAAATGGTAGGTGTGATTCGTCCAGAATTTTCGTAGTTTCTACTAAATATAAGTTTTAACATTTATAAACGCACAAAGACCTATTATAACCGAATTGTTACAAAGAAATTTAAGCGCAAAAAAGCTTTATCCTGTGTCACCCTCGTCGCTTTGTACGGTGAGCTCGCTCAGTGCCTTTTGTGGGAAAATGTGTCAACTAAAAATAATAATTTGATGATAATGAAAAATTACCGTCTATTATCTAGATATTTTTGTCGTGTTTGAATTTAACCCTTGGTCGGCATTATATTATAGGGGATATCAGGATATCCCATTAGATTCTAATGATGGTCCAAATGTTATTACGCTATTATTTTAAAAGCAATGTTTGTAAAACTCTAAAATTCAAAATTGATAATAAATATGCTGAGAACATATCTATCTATATCTATCACTTTCGAGATATATTTCTTATATTTGTTTAATTGATTAATTTTCTATTAACATAAGATAATAATTTGAATAACAGATAGATACAAATATCGGATAGAGTATTTTACTTTTTAGAGCGCCATTTTCTTCTGTAAGATCGGTTAATTGAGTTTTAATTTACTAATATTGGTATTATTTTTATGCAACAGTACTTTTACTAAACTTAAAAGCCTGCTGTTTTATTTTGCTTTCCGTACGAAAAACTTGTACTAAATTATGTCCCAAAGTTTGCAGACGAAGTACCTATAGTTACTGAAATATTGTTTCTGCTCTTTTAAGGTTTTAGTACTTAGGAGGTTAAAAATAGTTTGATATTAAAACAATAGTTTTCGCAAAATTTGTTCATTAACATTTAGTGGAATTGTCGACAAAAAATAAGTTTTGCAGAGATTGTGCATAAAATCGTAACTGAAATGAAAGGTTTTGACGTTGTGATTTTTTTCTTTTAGTCAAGTGACTAAGTTTAATAAGTTGATCAGTTTTTGGGGTTTAAATCTTTATCGTGAATCAGTTTTCAAAGGAAATGGAATCAAAATTTTATCATAATATTTTTAACAGAGGTATTATGAAATATAGCAAACATACATTTTTAATTATGCTTTTTGAAACTATAGAGTTTGCCTCTTGTCTAGGGTGCCTAACATTTTGGTTCCTACTTGTCAAGTTAATAGTTATACAAAAATGGCTTTAATTATTCCCTTAACATTCACATGCCTACTCTGTATTGTATAATAATCACAAGTGAAATAAGAAACAAGCTTTTTTTATACTTAACACAGAAAATATTTAAAGCTCGTTATTTGCGAGCAGATCGCAAAAGTTTACCTGAAAATGGGGTTGGGCTGAAATTACTTGGAAGTGTACGTGTTGAAATGACTTTTACACGAATGGATTACAGAAGTTTGTGACGCATTTCAAAACTGCAAGTATTTTGAAAAGAATAATAAAAAATAACAACGGTGTAGATAAGCTTTTATATTTTATTTTGTTTTACTGAAATGAAATTATTGCTATAGTGAATCGGCCTCTTGGATATCAGCCCGTTGATTACGTGTCTGTTACTAACGATTCTCGATTGAAATCGATTGAAGGCGCAATTACATTGCTGGTTTAAGTAAGATAGTTGTCACATTGATTCTTAGCTAAAGCAGCATTGTAACTGCGATTTCTGTCAGAGTTGATTGCAACAAACTAACATAATCAGGGGGCAGGTTTTCGTAGCGTCAATTTCACTGCTACAGCAGCAACGCTGTGTTATATACCCATTACTGGTTTAATTCTTTGGAATCTGCTATCTAGCCTAGTGACTGAGCAATGGGTAGGACCGTGAACTAAGGACAGCCATTCCCGTATTCCTAAACTCCACATTTCGCAAGTACCATGCGCTACCCTATTACCCATTTTTCTCTGAAGCTCTAACATATTATGGTAAATACTGAAATTAAAAGTATAATATAATTGCATTATTAGATAACAGACTTCTCATAAGATCATTTTCCAAGGCTTGTAGCAATTACGCGCTGCCTATCCGATGTTTTAATATAACTTTCAGCTAGCCCAGCATTTTAGTAGATATTCTAGAGTGAATATTCTCCAACAAAAATAAATCCATTAGCACCACCACTCGTACTTAATATAGAGTATATTTTTACAATAATTTCGATAGCACAAACGAAAATGTCATTTTTTTTCACAAAATAAACAGACTCTCGCACAAATCCTATTACGATAAGTAAAACGTCTCGCGTGGGTTCGACTCAATTTACTTCCAAGGTAGAGATTATGTTTCTCTCTGTGGGTACCTAGTTCATCAAAATTCAATCATATTCGTCGCGGTTTCTTATGTTTTTATATTCCCAAAGAGATATTATCAAATACTTGTCAAAGCGTCTTTTGATTCCAAAAGTATTGATTTTTGATGAACGACAAACAATTGAATAATAAAACAAAAGCCAAACGCGCCTCATTTAAAAATCATTGAAAATATGAACGAAGAAACACCAACCGCTTAACAAAGCGAAAGCATCAAAAGACAATGTGAAGTGACTTTACAGCAAATATTAGCAATAATTATTTACGTTCCTATTAACTCAAAGTAAAATTTTTAAAGTTGAACGTGTACTGTTCACGAGATAACTGTCTTCATAAAACAACGTTAAAGTTAAATTGCATAACCTTAAAACATGAGTTCTATTTATTTTGTGTATTTCTGCAAAATCTCTCGTTTGCGAGCACTTGTCACCTCCGCTCGTACATTATATTCAAACGAAGGAAAACAAAAAGTAATAAAAGAAATCCTCTCAAATAATTCTACGAGTCTTTCTTTACACAATTCTTCATTTTCATTCAGTTTTACTCGAGCGACTTTTATCTCTAACTTTGGAGTTACACGGTTGGTTTTAGAATGGTAGCGTTACATTGACGTTTCGTTTAGCACACGCAAAACGCATTAGCATATAAACAGGCGGGAGACAACAACTCGAGTCTTTTGCCGCGTCCCGGCTAATGAAACCTGTTTGGAAGCTCATTACGTTTTAATAAAGTGTTTGCAGACTCATAATGCTTGATACTTGAAGCTTAGATATTAATAACGAGGCTTTATTAATGTTGATACTTTGAATGTTACGAATAAGTATGTTAGAGGTCTGGTATAAGGTTTCTACCTTCTGGAGTTATATTCGCAGTGTTTTTTTTAATATGACTCACTTTCTACACGCTGAAATTCAAATCATTTGGTTCCCGCAGTGGGGTGGTACCACTCATGATTACAAGCAACTTTTATATGGGGCCAACTCTGATATCGTGAAAAAAATCAGCTGTTCCATACAAAAGCACAATACCTACTCGACCTTATATACATACTAGCTGATGCCCGCGACTTCGTACGCGTGGACTTTATGACTCCAGCGTAGCATATAAATATGTACTAATGTAGTTACAGAAGATATTACTTGTAGCAGTGTTAAAAAATAAAAAAATGATTTTATTTTATTTTTTATATTAAAATGTAATATTGTAGACATAGTTTAAAAAATTCTTTATAAACTTTGTTTGGAGTCTTTCCTTCGGGAACCAATATGAAAAGACTTGAAGCGTTACTAACCCTGGAAAAGCCACATAATGTTTGCCATGCAAAAAAACAACCAGTCCTTAGATGGACACCAGCGGCTTCAAGCGTCTAACCCGTATTTAGGCAAGTTAGGCCCAAACTGTTACCGCCTTCACCACGTGGAGGTTGTTATTAAATATGCTAAACATCTTTAACCTGAGACCTCTTAGATTTCCACTTCAGATGATCTTCGATTTTTTGCACATAAATTAAACTTGGTTCTGCATCAGGTATTCCAGATCTTCGATTTTATACCTCAACAAAAAATGCTCATCAGGCTGAACAACTTTTGCAAAGATGTCATTTTTATATTTTGTATATTTTAGCTGGACCATTATGGTTCTGTATCAGGTGTTCCAGATCTTCGATTTTTGTACCTCAACAAAAACGCTCATCAGGCTGAATAACTTTTGCTAGGGTGTCATTTTTATATTTTGTATAGTTTAGCTGGATCATTATGGTTCTGCATCGGGTGTTCCAGATCATCGATATTTATCCCTCAACAAAAAATGCTCATCAGGCTGAACAACTTTTGCTAGGGTGTCATTTTATATTTTGTATAGTTTAGCTGGGTCATTATGGTTCTGCATCGGGTGTTCCAGATCTTCGATATTTATCCCTCAACAAAAAATGCTCATCAGGCTGAACAACTTTTGCTAGGGTGTCATTTTCATATTTTGTATAGTTTAGCTGGACCATTATGATTCTGCATCAGGTGTTCCAGATCTTCGATTTTTGTACCTCAACAAAAAATGCTCGTCAGGCTGAACAACTTTTGCAAGGGTGTCATTTTTATATTTTGTATAGTTTAGCTGGACCATTTTGATTCTGCATCAGGTGTTCCAGATCTTCGATTTTTAAACCTCAACAAAAAATGCTCATCAGGCTGAACAACTTTTGCTAAGGTGTCATTTTTATATTCCTTATAGTTAAGTTGGACCATTATGGTTATGCATCAGGTGTTCCATTTTCCAAAATCAATTATACCCTATGTTATTCCCAGGCTTAACAGCTATATAACAAAAAAAGTTTAATTCGAATACGTTCAGTATTTCCGGAGATTAGCGTGTTCAAACAGACAAACAAACAGACAAAGAGACACCTTTTTTTTTTCAAATTCTTACTCTATTAGTATGTCTCCATCGCCCCACATATTTTTTTTTGAAATATATGTCATGTACAGACACACTTTTTTTACTGTTTTATTATATGTAAGGATATTATATGTAAGGATATTATATGTAAGGATAAGGATTAATGTATAGAACAGCTGATTTTTTTTCGCTATATCAGAGTTGGCCCCATAGTAAAAGTTGCTTGTAATCATGAGTAGAACCAGCCCACTACGGGAACCAAATGATTAATTTTCACGATGTATAATAAATAATCGTAGCAAGAAAGGCTGTTAAAGAACCCTTTATTATCTTTTGTTTCTTTACCTTTTTTTTATACAGTGTGAATATTTACTTGATGTAAATACTAGTGGCTCCGTGAGCTGTAGACCTCGCGAAAAAATAAAATAAAATGTCGCCTTGAAGTTTTCAAAGCACACAGTAGGTACGTGAGTATTGCAGCTAGATGGTGCTTCTAATTTTGATCATTTTTCAAAATGGGTGAGTATTTTTTTTTATAAATTTGGAAAAATTGGTTCGACTGAACAGTTATATATAACTATCGAACCTACTCACAAAATTTCACCAGAATCTGTTGAAAAATGCGACTTGTAGAGGAGATCAAACAGCCGGAAAGCTGGAATGAAATATGGTTTTTTACATATCTCCCTCATTTTCACAAATTTCGAAAAACTGTCTCGACAAATTTTTTTTATATATTTATCGAACCTGCTCACAAAATTTCACCGAGATCGGTTGAGAAATGCGACCTGTAGAGGAGAACAGCCAGCGCTGGAAATACGGACTGAAATTTGATTTTTTTACATTGTCTCCGCCATTTAGAAAAAAAAATTAAAAACTGGCTTGACATAAGAAATCTATACAATTTTCAAACCTGCTTACAAAATTTTACGAGAATCGGTTGAGAAATGCTACCTGAAGAGGAAAACACACAGCCCTGGAAAGCCGGACTGAAATATGAATTTTTAACATTTCTCCGTCATTTTGAAAAATTTCCAAAAACTGGCGTGACAAAAAAAAACTATATTATTTTCGAACTGGCTCACAAAATTTCATAAGAATCGGTTGAGAAATGCGACCTGTAGAGGAGAACATCCAGCGTCAGAAAGCCGGACTGAAATACATTTTTCTTACATATCTCCGCCGTTACGAAAAATTTAGAAAAACTGTCTCAACTTGAAAAAATCTATATGATTTTCAAACCTGCCCACAAAATTTCACGAAATTCGGTTAAGAGATGCGACCTGTAGAGGAGAAAAGACAGAGCCGGAAAGCTGGACTGCAATAGGTTTTTTTACATATCTCCGCCATTTCGAAAAAAATCGAAAAAGTGGCGTGACAAAAAAATTCTATAGGTATCATTTTCAAACCTGCTCACAAAATTTCACGAGAATCGCTTGAGAAATGCGACCTGTAGAGGAGAACAGACAGCGGTGGAAAGCCGAAAAACCTGTTTTTTAACATATCTCCGCCATTTTGAAAAATTAAAAAAATCTGGCTCAACAAAAAAAAAATCCATATAATTTTCGAACCTGCTCACAAATTTTCACGAGAATCGGTTGAGAAATGCGACCTGTAGAAGAGAACATACAGACATACGAAATAATTTTTGCCCAAGCTGAAGCAGAGACGCTTCGCTCGCACTTCGTGCTCACTCGGTCAATGATTCTTTTTAGGTCATAAACGAATTTGCTGTCTGTCGCAATAATACCCTGACACTCTTATAAAAATCTGCGAATATTGAACCTCTTTTGCACCTATTTCTGGCGCCTTAATAAGAGTTGTGTCAGCATTAACGCCACCAAAGGACGGAGATTTTTCATCGGCAACCTGTCAATTAACATGTAAATTGGACCGCCCGGCCAGTTTGATGAGCTCCGACGACGCACAGACTAGCGATTAACAGTACCCTAAGCACGAACATCTATATATGTATGTATAGCAAAAATCGCGCGTAAAAGTACGCGATAAAGTGATTATCTATGATAAATTTCATTTCGGTATTTGGCGGTAGATTACTCTGTCGAATGTTTTGACGCGCGTTATTTTTCTCGACAGCTGTTCGTGCTAAGGGTACAGTACTTCTACTTGCAACAGTTGGATAGCATGTTAATTTTCTTTTCGGTGAATCACCAGCTTTTCAATACAATGTAGATAAATTAAAAAGCCAATAACAGATTCGCACAATTTGAGTTAATAATAAATGTTATAATCCACTTAGGTAAAGAATCGATCAATTCCTAGAAATTAAGAAGTTTAAATTTTTGTACACAATGAAATGTCTCAATCTTTGGTTAAAGAAAACTCATTAGAGTTTTCCACAGATGTCCCATACCGTTTGGCAACATAAAGATTTCAAAGTGTTTAACCCGTGATAGTACTGACGTTTGGTCTATTTTAAGGAAATGGAGCTCGGTGGCGCTGTGGTTTAGCGTCTGGCCCAGCGATTGCGGAGGTTAAGCAACTTTCGCAAGGGTCAGTCATGGGATGGGTGACCAAAAATTTATTATCTCGAGCTCCTCCGTGCATCGGGAGGCACGTTAAGCCGTTGGTCCCGGCTGCATCTACAGTCGTTAAAACCCACCAATCCGCATTAGGCCCGTATGTGGTGTAATCTCCTTATCCACCCATAAGGAAGGCCTGTGCCTCAGCAGTGGGGACATTAAAAATGGCTGTTGGACAAAGGTTTGATAAAAATGCAAGGGCTGAATTAGTCGCGTTACAAAGTGATTTGAAAATGGAACGTTCTATCCAAACAATGCACTGTGTTGCACATGCCAACTTACACGGCCTCTTACTATACTAGTAAATCCTAGTTGCCGAGCAGTATGATGTAAACAAAATTAACTAACAGCGAAATGGTAGTATCGCGTTGCCTACGCTGTGGGTATGTCAAGTATACTATACACTACACGCCAACAAACGGATTTGTGTAATAAAACAGTGAGTGGCTTAATTCGGACTCGGACGGCGGGTCCGTAGATTTAATTTGGCGTCTGATTCGATTTATAGACGTTTGCGATGGTAATCTGCGACCGACCGACGGGTACCGGCCTAATATGGATGGACGAAGGCTGCGGTTGAAATTAATGCATTGTTGTTGGAAAATTTTAAATAAAATAGTTGTTACTGGTTGATACGACTTTTGATAGATTTTTTCTAATATTTATGAGATTACGGTATTAATTATTGACGGAGCGAGCGCGAAGCTTTTCCGTTTCAGCTTGGGTAGGGGTCCGTTTAGTGCTTTCGTATGCCCGTCCGGCTGTCCGTCTGTTCTCCTCTACAGGTCGCATTTTCCAAAAGATTTTCGTAAATTTTAAGAAGTTTAAAGACGCAGAAGACATCTTCGGATATTACTTTTCAGAAAAGCTTATTACTCAGTCAGAGCTTACATTTTAAGAAAATAAAACTCAAAGTGTTATGTCATTATTTGTTGTGTATTTATTGTAATTTCATGTTATTTTTTTGCTGATATTTATTTTATGACAAAAGCATCTATATAGCTGTCAAATATGTATTTGATACGTATTTTTTTCACATTATCAGGAAAAGTGCTGCATTGTTAATATCAGTAAAAATAAATCTTTGAATTTTTCGAAACCATTTCGAACCTTAAAAAGCAAAACAACGCCATCTAGTTCGCTTTAGTTTAAAATTATACACAAAAGCTTTGACATTTACCACCGGCAATTCTGACGCTCAACCCCTCGTTTATAGGGTCGAAAATACCCCAGCTCTATTATAGTCCGAGAGCAGGTATAAAACGGACGCATCTTTTGTGCCGCGGGCCGACTACTCCCACTGGATTTTATGAAATAGACTTGGTACAAAAGCGGACCCGTCCTTTACTGTATTGTGAGGGAAAACTGCTGTTTTCAAAAACATATTTCTAGTTATTTCTGTATTAATAGAGCAAGTTTAATATTTTTATGTAACTGGCCTAGCTAGGTTCATTTCTGGCTTCAAGCTGCGGAGGTAAAATACATCTTTTGTGGGTTTATAGTTTGCATTTTTTCTACATTATTTTGTAATATGTAGGACTACTAGCGACTACAGGCGACTTCGTTTGCATGGTCAGTTATTTCTCTATCCCTCTGCAACAGTAGGTACTATTTTGGGATAAAAGGTACCCTTCTCTGTACCCCTGACAACGTGTTTGCAAAATTTCATGATGATCAGTTGAGTAGTTAAGACGTGAAGGCGTAACAAACAAGCTTACTTTCGGATTTATAATATTAGTAAGAATAAGTTTTTATTTATGTGTTCTTGTATTAAAAGTATTTATCATCATTAAGGCTTTCACCAAAAATCTCCACTTTAGCCGATAGTTAACTGATAGTTAAAATCACATTTGACTTCCATTGTTCATCATTATCGACATACTTACTTGATCAAAGACTTTCATCCCATTACATGACTCTGAAGATAGGGTCATTTTTCGAAGATCGTACGCAAAACTTACGGAAGGCCGAGTGATACTAAACTTTGATGATGAATTTTAAAACTATGTCTTACGTATTGTTTTAATTAGAAACCTTGCTGAAAATATTAATTTTTATAACCTACTTTTTACAAAAGACGTCTTCACTTATTTATCCTAACGAATCGTAAGAAAACCCAAGTCTTCCAAATATCTTTTGTTAGAGTGACTAGTTCCAATAATATACTTGGATAATAGTGTCCTGAAATAGCGGCACGAATGCTACAGTGGCGCCTCCATTGTGGTAACAAAGCCTTCGGGGCGGGCGGAAAACAAAATGGGGACCGAGACCGGACGGACAAACAAACTGAACTGACGCACTGTTTGGAACTGAATTATTTTGTTATTCTTCGTAGTATTTTAAAAAGAGGTTTCTTCTTTTTGTATTTAATTGAAGTATTTTGATTTTTGAACTGATTCTAGTTTTTACACGACTGCCCAAAGCAAAAAGAGTGTTATGTGTTCAGGGTTCATGTATGTTTGTGGGTATGTGAGTTTCTTTATTCCACCATAACTTCTAAATGCCTGAACTGATTTGGATAAATGGGGTATCGTTAGAATCCTTACAGCATTCCGAGTGACACTGGCTATATTTTTTTTAGAAAAAATCAATATGGCGACTGTACGACACCATTTTCAAATGTGAAAAAAAATTTTTTTCTTCTATTATTACAATATGGGCATCAAATGAAAGGCCTTGATGAGCACATTCCAAAACTATATAATATGTCACTAAAATGTGTGAAATAAAATTAAATAAATTTAAAAAATATTAAAAACACGACTGCCCTGCCAAAAACGAACTAAAAAGTTAAACAACAAGTGTCATTGCAGTCGGGGGACCTCTTTGATCAAAAATTGTTCCATAATAAGGTCCCCCGACTGCAATGACACTTGTTGTTTAACTTTTTAGTTCGTTTTTGGCAGGGCAGTCGTGTTTTTAATATTTTTTAAATTTATTTAATTTTTTTATGAAAATCTACAGTACTTCTGGACAACATTTTAGACATAATTTTGTACCTATCTGAAAACACAGACTCAGGTAAGAAGTTTCAATCTCTAGCAGTACGGATGATAAGATTTGAAGCCCATGCAAAAAACAAATATGTGTCCATAATGCAAATGTAAAAAATAAAGAAATGCTCAATAGTTTCTTTCTAAGGCGAGGAGGAGGAGTTCCTCTAAAGTCATATAACCATGAAAAAATTATCTATCTTGTACAAAAAAAATACTAAAACTATGGATTGGTTATAAATGGGAATTGTATGGGCCTCCTTACATTCAGTTTTGCTTTATGATTTTTCTTGACTTGTAGTGTTTTAAGGTTTATGAAAGTATGATACGAAGGAGCAGATATTTTTAGCACAAGTATTTTTAGACTTAAACTTTGAACCCCCATTTCACCCGTTTGTGGGTGGAATTTGCAAAAATCCTTTTTAAGTGGATGTTTACAGTGTATAAAAAAATCTATGAACAAAATTTCAAGTTAGGTCCAGTAGTTTGGGCTGGGCGTTGATATGTCAGTCATCCTTCATTTTTATAAAGAACTGGCCAATTTTTTGCGTGTTGGAATGGCGCACGAAGAGTTCCGTACCAAAAAACGGCAAAAAAATCACGTTTGTTGAGTGGGAGCCCTACTTAAATATTTTATTCTGTTTTTAGTATTTGTTGTTATAGCGGCAACAGAAATACATCATCTGTGAAAATTTCAACTGACTAGCTATCACGGTTCATGAGATACAGCCTGGTGACAGACAGACAGACAGATGGACAGTGGAGTCTTAGTAATTGGGTCCCGTTTTTACCCTTTGGGTACGGAACCCTAAAAAGAAGATATTGGAAATAGTAAATGTACTATTTTCAAAACTAATAGTTGACCAATAAATAATTTTCATAAATATCTGATTGATTTATTACCTACAAACAGAATAATTGTCATCAACATACAACACAAATTGCCGTGTTATACAAAATGGCGTCAGAAACGATGTTACGTTTGACCTATTTACATTGCTATTGATTAAATTAATTCCGGATTGCAACTAACTCGATGCATGTGTTCAGAATACCGGATAGTTTAGATAATTTACAGTGTAAACGAGTCTTAAGGCTATGATACAGCTTTGAATAAGTACAGTATTCTTGTATTTCAGAGATATGCTATGTATGGCCCTAGGGAACCTTTGACCAGAAAAAAATTAGCCTGTCACATTATGTTCATTCAGTTCTTTATCTGTCTACCAACCAAATATCATCATAATCCGTCCAGCCGATTAGGCGTGAAAAGGTGAGTTGAAAAAAGCAAACAGACACACATAGTACACACTTTCGCATTTATGCTAATTAGGTAAATACACCTTTACCAATGTCATAAAATTATGATTAGTTTTTACAGTTCTTTTGAAATTATATAACATAATACTCTGCTACGTTTTGTGTGTGACAAAATGTAACAACATAAAGTTTCGAGAGCTCACAATAAATTAACTTACATATGTATACAGTCCCTGATTAAAGTGACGCTGTTAAAATGACATTCAGAAAAGAATCGGTCTTGGTTCGATTTCGATAAAATTTGTGCTAAACACTCACGAACTATAATGTAACTTGTTAATGTTCATGTATTGTGATCTATGAAAGCTAAGAACATGAAACCTTTGACAGAAACTTACCCATGGCAAACAGGATGATGAGGGCCGATATTAGCCAGGAGCACATGGTGGCGGCGGGCTGTCACATCGCTTCACGTCACACACCACTCAACTACACTGGAACAAAATAATAGACTACTGTCACAGGAATAATAAACAAGAATTAAATGTTACATAAAACGTACTTATATCTAGTCTAAAGAGGGCTCCACACTCGCGCCGCGAAAGCCCGCGAAGGCCGCGAAGCGCGAGTGTGGAGGGTTTCGTGGCTTCGCGCTTCGCGGCGTTCCCCGTCCGGTGGCGGTTAAAAAAGGGCTCCACACTCGCGCCGCGAAAGCCCGCGAAGGCCGCGATACGCTAGTGTGGAGGGGTTCGCGGCTTCGCGTCGCGCTTCGCGGCTTCGCGTTCGCGCTTCGCGGCGTTCCCCGTCCGGTGGCGGTTTTTGGTCCGCGACAAAGGGCTTGCGAAGCGCAAACGCGAACCTCGCGAAAGCATCCACATCCGCGGCATGTTCGCAGTTGTGTGCGAGACGCAGTGACAAGCGGACGCTCTGCTATGACTCTGTATATGTATAATTAACCAATTAAAATAAGCAAGATATTTGCTAAAATATGCCCTGTTGTGATTGGGAATCACCTCCCATACGTACGGGTCATTTGCAACAATTTATTGTGGATGTTTAAAAAATCCCTAAGGAACCTTTGACCGAAATAAAATGAGATCTACATATGTAATATACAATGTGTTTTTTTGAACATTGATCAAACTTTGTGGTGCGGCTTAGATCATCAAACTGAAGAACTTTGTATATGGGACCAACTTCATCAGAGCAAAAAAAAATCAGCTGTTCCATACATTTTGGTCGAGTAGTTATTGATGTTTTCTATGGAACAGCTGAATATTTTATTGATCTGATGAAGTTGGTCCCATAGACAAAGTTCTTCAGTTTGATAATCTAAGCCGCTCCACAAAGTTTGATCAATGTTCAAAAAATCACACTGTATTTTAATCTAGGTTATTTAATTAACTTATTTAATAAACGAATTAGCTTATTTAATAAACGTGACAATTTGTCACCTGCCATGACAATTTTATATCCATTGCGTCAACCGATTAGAAAAAAGAACAAATTTCTCATAGCCACCCCGCAATGTAAACCAAATTGTCACGCTATTAAATGGCCCAGGTAGGGAATGCAATCCGGATAATCCGTAATCCGAAAAATCCGTATATCCGCACATTTTTACTAGACTTGCAAATCCGGATTTGAAAATCAAATTCGGATTTTTCGAATAATAAGAAATTGTTACAAAAAAAATTAAACAAGCAAGTTTCTCGGAAGTATTCCACTTACGAGTAGAGCAATCGAGCGAATAGCAAGTAAATATTGATAGCTGTGCTTTAAGTGGAATACTTTCGTTGTTATTCGCCCAATTGCTATTCACTCAGTTGCTTTAAGTGGAACACTTCGTTTCTCGCACTAGCTAGACGGTAGATGCTATTTACACGACTGCCCAAAAGGAGTGTATATGTGTTTAGGGTTCATGTATGTTTGTGGGTATGTGAGTTTTTTCTAGACAACGCCATTCACGCGTCTTGCTAGTGCCGTGTCTCAGGTCTGTCACATTAAGTCCCAAAAAGTTCGTTTGGTTGAACCAGCTCTCCTGGTGTTCCTGCCGATACAACTCTCCTTCTTCATCGTCAATTTCTGAGTGTACTTGCAGCGTCTCTAGATCGACCAGTGGGTCTACCGCGCAAGTGTCATTGGCATCGCTATCTGCTTCATTTGACAGATAAGTATGACACATTGCTACTTTTATACTTCGTATCACTTTCATTAGTGCGTGTGCTTCTTGTCGACTGGAAAATGTAAAATTACCATTATCTTCTATGCAAACTTCTTGGTTATTTTCACTGGCGCGCCTAGGGTCTCTTCTTCCCGTTGGCGTGGTGGCGTATAGTCTTCCGGATGGTGCGCGGGTGACACTCCTCCTAGCATCCTAATGAACGAGTGGCTAATACGGCGCGCCTCTCAATCTCTCAGGGCTTTATCACATTAAGTCCCAAAAAATAATTTGTATTTTTCAAATTCACATAAACTAAACAACATATTATGTTATCTAGTTTAATCATATTAATATATTATTCTTCATTTGTATGATTTTTATTTTTATTAGCGCTTTTACGACGTCTTATCGCGAGATTTTTCTAAGAGCCATAACATACTGGGACGCCATGGCGACATCGCCGGTGACGTGGCCATGGCTACCTCTGGCAACCTAGCGTAGCCAAATGAAGTTTCCGAATAAGTAGCCACTGTCCTACGTGCATAGAAGAGATCGCTATATTAATGTTATCTGCGTCATAAAATGAAAAAGAAGAAACCTAAAAAGTTATGGGTCCATCCTTTTATATCAGATCGAAGTCGAAGTGTTTTTTTTTTAAACTATATGCAGATTATGAAAATATCCTAAATAAAAATTGTTCAACTAATGTGAGAATATCAATAACATCTTTTGATGAATTATTAAACTTATGTAGAAATAAATTGATCGATCAGAATATTCTTTAGATGTAGTACTTATCCCAAAAACATGGACGGTTTTGAATCTCTGCAATAAATCGTTCTGTATCGAAACTCATTGTTTTCGCACAGTTCACGGGCGTCCGTTCTGGCGGCGACCAGGGGCCCTATTTTTGAATCGCTCGACTGGGGTCGAGCGCTCGTTTCTGCTGATTTTCGTTCGACATCACATACATTTGAGTTGATTTGTCGAACGAAAATCAGTAGAAACGAGCGCTCGACACCAGTCGATCGATTCAAAAATAGGGCCCCAGTTTGCCACTGAGTGAGGGAGGCATAACTTACTTCTATACAAAATACTGGCGACTTAGCTATGCGTCGCAGGTAGCCAGAGTATCCAGTTTCCGCGTAGGGGCCGGTCGATAGTGGCTACGCTTCCAAATTGGCGACGTTGCCAGTCGCCAGCCAAGTGTGTTATCTGCCATACATTTCAATACGAATTGTTTGGATACGTAGCCGGCGGCGTCGCCATGGCGTCTCAATGTGTTATGGCTCTAATGCTTCGGAATAGAACAACTGTGTGTTTGCAAGAGCGATTTTTTTTACCGTGCGATATTTTTGTCCCGTTCCACAGTCAGTCACATTGTGTTCTATTCGAAGCTTCGGAAATTACGCGCGATAAAACGTCGCAAAAGCGCTCATGCAAACGATCGCTTACGTCACCTACTCGCAAATCGCACGCGGATCATACACTATTTTAATTACATTTGAACAATAATAGGTAATATCATAATATTGTAGTATTTTATGACAAAAAATATTGGATTTGATTAATATTGTCCTTTTCATTGAATCCATTTACATAAATATAAGAGACATCATATTACTGAACTAATATGTACAGAAATGACTTATATTTATAAAAAAGAAAATATTTTTATAAAAAATCCGTAATATTTGGATAATCCGGATTTGACGAAATATCCGTTCTTAAAATCCGGATTTCGAAATATATACGGATTTGCATTCACTAGGCCCAGGCTGTAAGCCATCAGCGTGCCTGTCGGTCAATGGGCATTTTGTTCGAACGTTTTACATATGGCGTACACAAACGAAATAGGGCTAGATATGTATGTCGGAGCGTGAGCACTGTGCTGCTCAAGATTGTTGGCACCTCTAGCGCCATCTATTGAGTTTAGTCGTAACTATCAAGTCGGAAACGTCAAGTGGCTCACTTGGGTAAGGTCGATACAGCGAGTGTGTGGTCTGTGCAGGACGTGTGACAGTTGACCGGTTTGATGTTTGTCAGTTTGACAGTTGACAGTCTTGACGTTTCCGGAGGCGGGAAAATGTGGAGAGCGCGATCGGGGGGTAGTCGGGGTACATTCTGTTACCGGCAGCCGTAGTGAACGGTCGTTCATTTGAGTTCACCTCGCTGTGTCGAACTTGCCGCGTTTACCGACTTGAATCCGTGTGAATCTGTTCGATCATCCGTTATTTTGAGGTAACTCGATGTTGATTGTAAGAATAGAGGTTGTGTATTGTAAAGAAACTATTATTTCGTGCTCGGCGGTGAATAACCTTATCCTGACTCCGTCATCAGAAGCGGGATGCAATCCAAACGTCCCACGTGGTGAGAAAAGTGAATCAAACAATATGAAGTGTGATAACGAGACACGTGCAACGGAAAATCAATGTGATCGACGAAAAGTGGTGTCTATTGACCAAATCGCAATATTATTGCTTTGTTACAATACAAGCGATGCGTGTGCCTACTTTGAGTGCCAATGTTCGTTCCTGACTTTGACCCCGAGAGAAAAAAAAAGTTGACGTGCGTGCCTGGATCATAACGACGTAATGAAGCTATGGTGATGGATGACATGGTGTGATTTCAAGCAGCTGTTCATGCTAAGGTGAAGCATTCCAGTACATCGCACAGTACCGACTGATTCCAAGGATAACAGGTCATGTGATCGTTCCACTTTTTCTAGTGCTTGTTCTCATGTCAAACAACAACCAAATGCGCCTATGATTATCTGCTTCAGGTGCTTCACAACACAAGACAACAGCGGTGCAACAGGCAGCGGCAATAGTTGTGGAGCTGAGCAAAGCAACTAGCAGCGCAAGCGGTGATGCAGTGGCGACAGCGATGCAATGGCAATGGCGATGCTCTGTGGCGGGTGCTAGTGCAACATTACAAGCTGAGAGCATCCTGTTACTCGGCGCAGCCAGCATAGCGAATCTACAAGGTCACTTTATAGAGGTCAGTCGTTACAATTTTATTTTGATTTTATTTTACAACTGAAAAGTCACTAAGTATTTCTGTTGGTTATGATTATGACAAAGAAAACGATCCAGATTGAAGTCTTTATTTGTTTCAAAAGTAGGTTTTCAAGGGAAAGGAGTAAAAGGGCTAGGTGATTTGTTGTTGGTGACTTCATTCATTAGAAATTGTAGTTGAAATTTAGTGCAAAAATAAGGAAATAGAATAAAATCTTTCTTAGTAATGTCTTATTCTGTGGTAATGTAATGTTAGTACTTTTCTGTTGTAATGTAACCACTTTTCTGTTCGAATTCACTGCTAACAGTTGGTAGATGCATCAATGTTTCTGAACATGTTTACTGTTGGTGCAGTGTTACGGCAGTGTTGGTACAGTGTTGGTACAGTGTTGGTCCAGTGTTGGTACAGTGTTGGTACAGTGTTGGTACAGTGTTGGTACAGTGTTGGTACAGTGTTAATACAGTGTTGGTACAGTGTTGGTACAGTGTTGGTACAGTGTTTGTACAGTGTTGGTACAGTGTAAGTACACTGTTAGTACACTGTTAGTGCACTGTAAGTGCACTGTTAGTACACTGTTGGTACACTGTTAGTACACTGTTAGTACACTGTTAGTACACTGTTAGTACACTGTTAGTACACTGTTAGTACACTGTTGGTACACTGTTAGTACACTGTTAGTACACTGTTAGTACACTGTTAGTACACTGTTAGTACACTGTTAGTACACTGTTAGTACACTGTTAGTGCACTGTTAGTACACTGTTAGTACACTGTTAGTACACTGTTAGTGCACTGTTAGTACACTGTTAGTACACTGTTAGTACACTGTTAGTACACTGTTAGTACACTGTTAGTACACTGTTAGTACACTGTTAGCACACTGTTAGTACACTGTTAGTACACTGTTAGTACACTGTTAGTACACTGTTAGTACACTGTTAGTACACTGTTAGTACACTGTTAGTACACTGTTAGTACACTGTTAGTACACTGTTAGTACACTGTTAGTACACTGTTAGTACACTGTTAGTACACTGTTAGTGCACTGTTAGTACACTGTTAGTGCACTGTTAGTACACTGTTAGTACACTGTTAGTACACTGTTAGTACACTGTTAGTACACTGTTAGTACACTGTTAGTACACTGTTAGTACACTGTTAGTACACTGTTAGTACACTGTTAGTACACTGTTAGTACACTGTTAGTACACTGTTAGTACACTGTTAGTACACTGTTAGTACACTGTTAGTACACTGTTAGTACACTGTTAGTACACTGTTAGTACACTGTTAGTACACTGTTAGTACACTGTTAGTACACTGTTAGTACACTGTTAGTACACTGTTAGTACACTGTTAGTACACTGTTAGTACACTGTTAGTACACTGTTAGTACACTGTTAGTACACTGTTAGTACACTGTTAGTACACTGTTAGTACACTGTTAGTACACTGTTAGTACACTGTTAGTACACTGTTAGCACACTGTTAGTACACTGTTAGTACACTGTTAGTACACTGTTAGTACACTGTTAGTACACTGTTAGTACACTGTTAGTCATAGTGTGGTGAATTTGAGTAAGCAGCTGTTGCTATGTAGGAATATAAATTCAGTTTAGTCACTACTGTTCATAATCATGAAATTAATTTACTTCCTGATTTAACAAAGTTAGACCCGAAGTTCAAGGGGCCGGTTAAAGTCATAGAAATACTTGATAACGATCGTTATGTTTTAAAAGCCCTAAACTCAAAGCGTACTTACAAGTACGCACATGATAGGTTAAAAAAAAAGATGCCTGAGGGACAAGTACCTAATGACATTAGCGATTCGGAGTGTTCTGAAAATTTTGAGTCTTAACTGATTATTTTATTGTGTCCTCTTAAGTCATCTTGTTGTGTAAGATCACAGGGATGATCTTATGTGTGAGATCACAGGGATGATCAAATGTGTAAGAGCCACAGGGATGGTTCTGAGAAGTCACAGGGATGACTTAATTTATGAGCTACAGGGATAGCCGGACTAAAGTGGTACACAGTAAATTGATAATTCAATTGTTTGAAAGAAAAAAAAGGAAAAAAAAACAATTGGGTACTTGGCCCTCCAGCATATTTGGCTGTAAATTCTGTAAAAAGTTATCATTAGTTATTATGGTGATGATGGGGAATATGATGATGATGATGGTGGTGATGATAATGGTGATGATGGTGATGATGATGATAGTGATGATAGTAAACGAAGGGGCTGGACTTTCAACTAGTTTTAATTAGTTCAAACAATACTCATTTTTTGTGATTGTTTATTCAATAGTATGCAAGTCGCTCAGATTGGTTACATCTTTCGTGCATTCGTAGTCGTAGGCGTAAATCGGGCCTGATTTCCCGTCGCAGTGCGGCCACGCTTGTGAGTGGCGTGCGTTTAGCTCAAAGATGTAAGCGATCGCTGTTGAGTCGCCGGATAGAGGCGCTGTGTTGTGTAAGGGTACCGGATGGAGGTAGTCCTTGTTTTGGGTGATGACCGGATAGAGGTTGTCATTGGGTGCTGGATGGAAGCATCTGAATTGTAGAGTATTGCATACTACACTGATTACATAATCTCTTTAGTTTGATTTGGAAAGATTGGTCTGATGAGTTTTGTTGAATTTTTGGTGAATAGTTATTTTGATACGTTTACTTTCATCACTGTTATTTCATGAGGTACCTATGGATTTTGAGTAAGCAATGTTATGATTTTGAATAAAGTTGTGGTATTCAAATTGTGGTATTACAAGACCTGACCCTTTTGGTCAGGAAGGCCGAGCGTTTGAACATTTTACTGTTCAGGTATTATCTCCTTTTGCAGGATCTTCACCAGCAACCTCACACGAGGACGTGTGAAATGTCAAGATGGCCGTGTCGGAGCGTGAGCACTGTGCTGCTCAAGATTGTTGGCACCTCTAGCGCCATCTATTGAGTTTAGTCGTAACTATCAAGTCGGAAACGTCAAGTGGCTCACTTGGGTAAGGTCGATACAGCGAGTGTGTGGTCTGTGCAGGACGTGTGACAGTTGACCGGTTTGATGTTTGTCAGTTTGACAGTTGACAGTCTTGACGTTTCCGGAGGCGGGAAAATGTGGAGAGCGCGATCGGGGGGTAGTCGGGGTACATTCTGTTACCGGCAGCCGTAGTGAACGGTCGTTCATTTGAGTTCACCTCGCTGTGTCGAACTTGCCGCGTTTACCGACTTGAATCCGTGTGAATCTGTTCGATCATCCGTTATTTTGAGGTAACTCGATGTTGATTGTAAGAATAGAGGTTGTGTATTGTAAAGAAACTATTATTTCGTGCTCGGCGGTGAATAACCTTATCCTGACTCCGTCATGTAGATAAATGTATCTGCTACTTAGTGATATGGGTCGCATTCTTGCAGGCCATGTTTAATTTTTTATCATTATTTCATAACATTTTAATGTTTTTAATAGGGGAATATTGTATTACGACACAATGCACGCATCACAGAACATTATTGGATATCAAAATGTCATTAGTGTTAAAATCCAAAACCCACCAAGATTGCATTACACATCACTGAGAGCGAACGGAGTTTCAATGCATATGTTACGGGAACGGGACAGGAACGGGGCGGCGACCGACGTGCCGCCGACGGGGTTTTTCCCGTCCCGTGCACGCCACGTCCGGGCCCCGTTCCCTTCCCGTATACAGCGACCTAAAATCAGTTATATAATTACCTACTTGGTATAATAGTTGCCCACTCAGTATTTTAGTCATCCATTTAGATTATTTGTCACCCACATGTAGTCGCCAGTTTTAAGTATTTTTGTAATCCACTGTTTGTCGTTCGTTTAGTTATTTTGTAGCCCAAAAAATAAATTGCGGCCCGGTTTAGTATTTAAGTATCCCATTAACAGTCGCCTTTAATTATTTCCAGTCACCCAATCTATTAATTAGTTTTTTACCATCGTCACTCTAAAAAGTGCGTTTAATTCAACGCTAAGAGTGAATAATAATCGATTTTATTAACCGAGTGAATAAAAATAATTTGAATTTGGAACAAGCGCGCATCATGAATTATTTTAGTACAAAAAAGTACCTATACCTACTGGCTGCTATGGATAGAGCCAAAGTTACACAATAAAATTTAAAAAAAAAATATCCCGCCAAATTTAATTAGGTTCTTTTTAGTGTCAATTTAATTAGGTTCTTTTTAGTGTCTTATCTTTGGGTTCTTTTCCATCTATTAGAGGGAGATGTACGCGTGAAAGCACTAAACTTAAGAATCGCCTAAGTCTTTTCTTATCTACAACTTGAATAAGTTAACTTAGCGAATGACAGCTACATGACGGCTAAGTTTATGACACCGTTTTAATTTGGTCGTGTTGTAGTTAGGAAAAGACTTAGGCGATTCTTAAGTTTAGTGCAATCGGCCATGAATGTTCAGTCTATTCCATCATTCTGGTACGATATTCAGTCTGAATAAGTTCAAAGTCTATACAGACTGATGAAATGGACTGATCCCAGACTGATCATGCAATCTTTCTCTTAGCGTGGTTGTTTTATGTCATTGGAAAACTTCTAATTTCACGCATGGGTCGGTCATGGGATGGGTGACCAAAAATTTATTATCTCGAGCTTCTCCATGCCTCGGAAGGCACGTTAAGCCGTTGGTCCCGGCTGCATTTGCAGTCGTTAACACCCATCAATCCGCATTGGGCCCGCGCGATGGGTTATGGCCCACCCTCCCACCCATAAGGAAGGCCTGTGCCCCAGCCTGGTTTTGTTCCGATGGATTTGTGTCATCCACCATCGTCTTCTTCTCCTTTTCTTCTTTATTTGTTTTTTGGAATTTTTTAACGCATGATTGTAACACGCTAAACCACACAGCGTCAAATTAGCAGCAAAAGTAAACTCGTTCATTTCGGTCAAATCCGCGAACGCAAATGCGAAAGGTTGCGAGAAGGGTATTCGCGCCGTTTTCATGCGCGAACCGCGGCGCGCGAATCTGGAGGGCTATGTTTTTCGCGCCGTTTTCATGCGCGAACCGCGCCCGCGATTCGCGGCCGCGGTTCGCGGCGCGAGTGTGGAGCCCTCTTAACATGTTTGGAAAGATCGAACAACATTACCTTTTTTAAAGTTAATGACGCATGACAGCTACCAACAAAGTGTCATGAAATATTTCTAGACGTGTCAGTACAAATGAATAATGAAATGAATAAATAATAAGTGTAGGTAGCACTGTAAGGCACAATAGATTTGTTTCTTTGGTAACATATGCCGCGTTCAGAAAAATCTACAATGATTTGAATGCTGTAACAAGCTAACGTGCTTACGTTATAACATCACCTAATTTTTTTTTTATAAATTTAATATTTTGCTGCAGACCGTTTTCAGGTGTGGTTCTTCCTGGCACGACCATTGAAGATTTTTGCATATCTTTAGGCTTATATCTTTAGGATTTCATAACGGTATAAAATAGCTGAGAATAATTACTATTTTTTACACTTATTTTGAAATTTCGTACTTTCAAGATCATAGAACACGATACGAAAGTGATTCTTTTCAGCACGGCCTCCGTATCTCTATGAACTTTATAGTACAAAATTCCAAAATAGGTGTAAAAAATGGTAAATATTCGAAGCTATATTATACCGTTTTAAAATACCTGAACTGATAATAGTTTAAGCTTGGTCGTGCTACAAAGTGTTTCTTTCCAGCACGACCTTCATATCTTTATGATCCTTATAGTAAGAAACTCCTAAATAGGTGTAAAAAAAGTAAAAATTCTAAGCTATTTTATACCGTTTCGAAATGCAAGAATAACACGGAAGTCTACGTGGTCGTGTCAGGAAGCATTCTTTCCAGCTCGACCAGTGTATCTCTTAAATCTAGTAGGTAAAAATTTTCAAAACAGGGGTAATAAATAGTAGAAAATCCAAGCTATTTTTTACCACCTAAAGATATGAGGAAATCTTCAATGGTCGTGCTAGGAAGAACCACACGTTTTCAGGTTAATTATGTCAACTGGAAAAATCCAAGTGCGAAGGTAAATGCTTGTTCCAAATTTTAAATTAAGCCGAGTTTTCAAGAATATTATGCGAAAAAACACCTAAATCTAATTATTTCCCGGCTGTCTCTCGCGCTCACGGCGAAGTTTACGCATTCGTTTATTTCAAACGCAACAATATAGCGTTTCTTATTACTCTCTTCCGAGTTTGTATCACGCATTTTCCTTGCGACTTTTTAAGGGTGGTTTATGACATGAATTATTTATTTTCTTCCCTCCAAATGTTTTAAAACAACTTCAAGATTTTTCAAAACAGTTATGAAACTTTTATCTTTTTCAATAAAGTCAGCAGAATATTGGGTAAATAAAATACACAGTTTGAAATCGTCAAACATTTTAGAATTTTCAAATAATTGAAGATACAGTTTTGAACAACGATGTGCTGATAATGTTACACCTTTATATCTCTTAAAGGCCTACTCAAACCTGACCGGTATCCTGTACCGTTCCCGGTGGCGGTAACTTTATCCGACCGATATCCCAACCGGTATTTTGTATGGCATTACCGCAGCTGTTGCGGAGCTCCTTTGAATAGTGCGTTACCGCATACCCATCGGGGTATCGTTACCGCCCCACCACCGGTACAGAAAATCGGTCAGATTTGAGTAGACCATTACATAGTCGCATAGAACGTTACGATTAACGTTGAGTTAATAAGAAATCAACAAAAAAATGAAGTTCGCAATTCAATGTTTTCTTTCTCATAACCATGAACGTTTTATAACTTCGCGAGATCACATCGAACAATTACGATGTTGGCGGTGCCCCAGGATAATAAATCTGCGGAGAGTTTATGAAGTCGGTACCGCCACTTGACGGATGGCGGACACTTGGAGCGGCCATCTTGTTTTACGATATCTGACATTTTATGCACCACAGCCACAATAAAGTCTGTGTGTTTCAGACAGAAACCACTCTTGCTACAAAATGTTAGACAGAAAAGTCACTTGGAACAAATTGTGGTTTTCTGTGAACGCACACATAATAAACTTAGACATTGCGTATAGGCCAACACAGACTATCAGTACTGTAGAATTTACCTATTCACGCAAACAAACAAATGACGGTAAATAGCATTTTCGAATACAGCTAAAGCGATCGCTGTATTCGAAAACGCTATTTATTTACGATATTTTGAAGGATCTTTTGAAGGATCCTTCAAAAGACATACTTTTAATTTTATGCCAAATTGGCCACTTTTAGCTAAAATGGATTTTAAAACTTTCAGGAAATGAAAACTGTTGAAGAGTTATTCGAAAAATATTAGAGCGATTTTAGCTTTTTCAATACTGACTTGGTTTTCGAGTTGTAAAAATAAATGTGTTGGTAAACCATTCAAAAATAGGGCTCCTGGCCGAATTTGAAAATTTATCTGTCTTTTGTTTTGTGACGCTAGGAGCCGCTACAGACTGGTAGATACATAAAAATACTCTGTCTGTACGAGTACTAAATTCGGCGCAATGAAAATCCGACCTATTGCGAATCCGACCAACTGCGAATAATCCCAGAACTGACTATTAGCTCGGTTTGGCCTAAAATTGCACGTACATAATGTAATGTATGTGTGCGTGCATGAAAAGAGTTGATTTGTTGCGAGTGGCTCTTCTTTGTGCTACTTTTGAGCAACTTTGAGAGTCGTGAAATTATGAGATGGAATAACTGTCTACGTTTTGTTGAAAAAAAGCAAAAGGTGAGCTCTGCAAAGCAAGAAATAATGTTCAAATCAATATAGTTATGTAAAAGGCAGTATTTTCAGGAGCTCCTGAAAACCAATAAATAGATTTCAATATTTAAAAAAAGGTGGACAAACAGAAAAAAATAAGAAATCATCCTAATAAATAAGTGTTAAAATAGATATTTTCTGATAAATAAATATTCAACTTTGAAGCAATTTATTCAGACAGCAGTCTTTTCTTTTTGTTATTTTTTGTACTCTATTTGATATTGGAGTGCCTCTTACTTGAATTACACCGTGAGTTTATTAATTTGTAAAGCTAAAAGCTTTTCAAGGGAAAATGTGATAAAAAAATATTTAATATTTAAAGACAATAAGAAATTTCACGAGAAGATTATTTCATTATGTACAATACAATTTCACTGTGATTTCATCATTTATAATGTTTTTTTTGTACTTTATTAAATATGGTCGCAGAGGGTATTTTTTACAAAATCACTTGGATCCCTTTATCTTTGCTCTAAATTGACTAATTGTCTGCAACATGCCCCATATATTAAATTACGAAATTAATATCTTGACTGAAAAGTTCGGTAGCTTCTAGACGTCTGCCTGCCTAGCATGACCGATTTATATCGCGTGATATGGCATTTCATCGACACTCAACTGTCAAACTCTTTTGTCTTTTTGACAGTTGAACGTGATAAAACGCTATATCACGCGATATAAATCGGTCATGCTAGGCAGGCTGATTTCCTAACGATTGCTTTGCTAATAATTACATGAACATACCTTTTCTATTAATTTCTTATACTAATATATTTTGTTATCTTATACCCTTAACCGAGCAATTCTTTTTATATTTATTTATGTTACGGCTAATACCCGAAGTGCGGCTAAACCTAGTTTTAGCCGGCTAAAACTAGGTGTAGCCGATTTGCTCGCGGCTAATACTAGGTGTAGCCAGCTAAAACTAGGTCCAGCATGGGATATAAAAAAAGTTTTTTCTGTTGTCTGTTAAAAAAAAATAACCTCGAAATTTAAGGCTCACGCTCCGCTGCGCTGCGCGCTCGCCTTAAGAGGCATATTACATTTCGACTGTGATTTTTGCGTAAAATGGCCAATTTTTGCGTTATCGATCTCAGAAACAAAAACACATTAACACTTTTGACTTATTGAATGGTGCAGAGTAGCTATTGGAATAGTTCATAGTGGTCTCGCTTTTTTGAAAATTTGCTTAACTTTATAAATAAACCCGATATTGCAGAGAAAGATTTTCATAAAATGCGCGAAAGCACTTTTTTGAGCTCATGGATTGAACAACTGTGCTAAACAATTGAAATAAAAAAAATGAATGTTAGCTCTTATATAGTCGAATAGTTCATAGCGGCCTCGGAATTTTGAAATTATGTATAGAATATGAGAAAAAAAATCCTAATCAAAAAACATAAAACTACTAAAAAAGCTCAGAATTAACTGTGGATTTCTCCTAAATACATTATTATTATTACGTAAAAAATATATCATAATAATCTTTAGTTCATAAGAAAATCTAATTTCTTACTTTTATTTGTTGTTTGTACTTGTGTGGCTTTCTGTGTATGTTTAAAGTTGACTCTAAAAAAACGTTCACCAACTTTAATTTTCCTTTCTAACCCTTTAACTTTGCAGTGAGTCATCATATTACTTTTTGTCGCGGACACATATAAATGTATTTAGTAGACCCAAAGGTTTCTCTAGGTTGTATCGCTAAAATCCGTCAATATCGAAATTTCGACGAAAAAATGTGATAGGGCCCTTAAATTTCTAACCTAACCTGGGACCTACAGGAGTAAAGCAGATCGGTCACACCTAGTTTTAGCCAACAGCTATCGGCTACACATAGTTTTAGCCGGCTAAAACTAGGTTTAGCCGCACTTCGGGTATTAGCCGTAACCATTGTTACGGCTAATACCCGAAGCTAGCTGTTGGCTAAAACTAGGTGTAGCCGCTAGCTGTTGGCTAAAACTAGGTGTAGCCGATTTGCTCGCGGCTAATACTAGGTGTAGCCGGCTAAAACTAGGTCCAGCATGGGATATAAAGAAAGTTTTTTCTGTTGGCTGTTAAAAAAAAATAACCACGAAATTTGAAACTTAACCTCAAGATGTATGGAAAACAATATCATTCATTTCCGATGTGAGATTTAGCCAAACCTGCCTTACTCTTGTAGGTCAGGATAGGTTAGAAAATGTATTTATTTTTTTAACAAACAACAGAAATCTTTGGTTTACAGGAAGATTATTAATTTAGTTAAATTTTCACTCTAAAGAATGTGTTTTTTATTTTGACATTTACATACAGAATAAAAATACGCCGATTTGGTCGTACTGAGTTTCGGCGTTTGACTGTCCAAGTTAGTCTCTTCTAGGTTTGGCCAGAAATTCGTTAGTCAAAGGTTGACTATTGGTTTGGCCTTAGCATTCTTGTCAAACCTGAGGTTTGACTAGTAAAACCTAGGAGTGCCGGAGCTTCGGCATTTGACTAAATACATAAATGATTACACTAACCTTAGTGCTTACCTACTTACTTTTAAGGTTTTTATATTACCATTTTTAAGGTTTTTTTTACAATAATGATGATAGACGTCCCCATGGTGATTTAACTTGCTAATTGTTGAAGAATAATGGACAAAACATGAATATTAAACCGTCCATATTTCATGATTCAGTCGCAACAGGAAGTGATTAAAATGGCGCATCAAGTCGTACATTATCTTGTGAGGGTCGTAAATCATGGTGACGACTTTTTGAAGTTAAGCTAACGTTGAAAAATGGCTAACGTTTTGGCTTTACATTTTGAACCTAAAGAAGTGTAAAACATTCCATAATCTACATAATTATATCTGAGAATTGTCATGAATATTTCGATAAAAAATTGTTTTAAAAAAACAAAAAACCGACTTCAAAAACCTGCCTCTAAAAAGCAAGAAATAATATTCAAATCATTAGATACGCATTATCATTGTTATAACAACACGTCTATTGAAGTCGGGTGGGGCTGGAGTACAACTTCCTTTTTTATTCTAAAAGCCCCACCCGACTTCAATAGACGTGTTGTTATAACAATGATAATGCGTATCTAATGATTTGAATATTATTTCTTGCTTTTTAGAGGCAGGTTTTTGAAGTCGGTTTTTTGTTTTTTTAAAACAATTTTTTATTTTATTATTTTTAGTGTAAGTACCTTCTATATTAGGTATATTATTATAGGTATATTATTGGGTAGAAAAATCGGCTCAGCCAAACGTGAGATATTCGCGGAGAAACATACATTCATACAGGTCAAACTGAGAGAGAACCTTTTTTTTTGAAGTAGGTTAAAAAGACTACACTAAAAGTACCCCTTTCCCAACAAAAAAAACATCTAATTCGGTTCATAAATAACAAAGTCGTCATGTGAGTTGATGAAAATCATAGTATTTTCAGGATTTCTCGAAAACTACTGAACCGTTTTGAAAAAAAATTAAATGGGACCATCTCGCAAGAAAACTAAATCGAACAAAAAAAATATCATCAAAATCGGTTCATAAATGACGAAGATATGCGCGAACAACGATAAAAAAAAAAAAAACATACAATCGAATTGAGAACCTCCTCCTTTTTGTGAAGTCGGTTAAAAAGCAGGTATTAGAGTTAGTATTTAGTTAGTTAGTATTACTATGAGCCATGAAGCATGTTTTTTTATCGATTATTTGGTTAATTAAGTATAAATTCAAAATTCAAAAATAATTTATTCAGTCTAGGCTGTTACAAGCACTTGTGAATGTCATAGAAGCTACGCCATCGGTTCGCAAACCCTAAGCGGGAGACCTTGTAACGAGAAGAACCGGCAAGAAACTCGTCAAGGGCTGCTTTTTTCTCCCTGTATATTTCATACAGAGTCGTCAACATTGAAAAATGAGCTCCACATTTAAAGTGAGGTCATTTTCCATCACAATAATTAACAAAAGTTTGCACACAATGGGTAGGTAGGTTGAAATTAAATACCTACCACATATCGGATACGTAATGAGAGTAAATAACTTTAAATATATATAGCTTTCCTGACAATGGTCAGAGTCTGTTTCGGCTCTTAGACAGTGCCCAGAGGAGCAGGAGGGTAGTAATTTTATAATTAATGAATGAATAAGCTCAACAGCTTCGAGAATAGACGCGAGATTGCAAGCTTATCGGTTTTTTTATAAGATACATTTCGGCAAGTGTGCAGTGGAATTGCACAACCCTAATTCTGCCATCTCCCTTATACCATCGGACCACCAGACGAATCAGCGCCTTATAAAGAATAAAAAATACTATTAGGTACTATTTTTTACTATCATGTTTACAGAGATTTGTATCTATTATGCATTAACGATAATTAACAGTATTGAGTTTATCGCCAAGAATTATTTTTCCTATTTACTGCTTCGTGGCAATAAAAGGTGACCCCTACCTCGTGACCTCTGCCTATAATTAGGATGGATGTTCACTTGCGGGACGAAGGAGGGAAGTAAACTTACAGGCGATATATTTTTATTCGCGCTTTGTTTATTAGCTACTTACTCAGTCTGTTCAGAAGTTAATTAATTTATAGAAAACTTTCCATAGAAGTAAAACAAACAAACAACAAACTCGAACCCGCGCCCTAAGGAATCCAGGAAGGAATCCTTAGGAAGAGCATTGGGCAAGACTCCTATAGGTGCGGGTTCGAATCCCATCTGAGAAGCTGTAAGTGAGACTTTTTATAGTTTTTACATCATTATTTAACTTTATTTCCAACAAAGTTGATTTTAATTAAAAAGTTAGCTTTACTCGACGCTAGGATGTCATTTTATATTATAAATCGCTGTATAGATTAATGATCAAGATTTAAATCTTCATCCACTCACTAGTGACATGCGAGCACAATGACTTCAGGGTCAATAATTAGGATAAATGATCGCCGGTGAGACAATCCTAAGCTAATACGGACACATGCGCTGTTGACTTTGGAGCAGAAAAGGGAACTTGGTGATGCAATAATTCGACACTTGGACGTTTCGGTATGAATTTTTTTTTTATAACCAAGAAATGCGACATAATGAGTCTTTAATCGTAGGTATATGTTTTTTTCCTTCCTTCATCGTGGTCAAACTTAGTAATCAAACTGATTTGAGCACGAGGAATTTTGACATACTTCGTGGACAAACTTTAAATACTATTGAGTAACGATGAACATAATTATTATATTTTGTTCTTCCGCTGCCTACTTACTCGTACATCCTCCGATCTGTGTATATTTTAAAGACCAGGTACAAGTCATATGAAAAGTAATATGAGAAAAGTTTTCCTGCTTCAATCTGAAACACCTACGTAGAGGGTTTTACGTTGGCGTGAAAACATTACAATGCTATTTTTTATCTTATAAGTTGCCTTGTAAATTGAAACGGTCCTGAGTTGTAAACTACTTACTGATTTAGCTAATGTTATTGCCTTCGTTAGCTGTTTGTCAAGCAGATCGAATGCTTATGTAACAAGGCCTGCATATAATTATTCAGTAAGGCTTACCTTACCTTTATTAATAAGGTGGGATACATAGGTTCTCCAGGCTTCTAATTAGGGGGGTATTAAGACACACACACACACACATAATTATAAGTGAGTGCCTAGAGAGCAAGACAAAACAGCTCCATCTGCTGATAGAATATTCTGACCTCTAATTTGGGAGCGTGTGCTTTAAGGATGAGGAGATATAACTAATAATGGAATTATTGAAATGGAAAGACCCTTTATCATATATTAATACACTGAAAAAAAAGGTCTCTAATCAAGTTGAAATTTTGCTTGATTGGGTAAAATACAATTGAATTGATCATTGGGCATTCTAAAACAATCAACCGCAAATGATTGTAAAAATCAATTTGAAATGATTGAACGCTTATAAAGTGAAACATATTTAAAACAATAAACTTTCTTATTTAATTTTGGTGACGTCACCTTAGTAAACATGTATAATTATTAATTCTAATAAGCCAAAATGATTGAAGTATTTTGAATCATTTGCATTTATCTCAATTATAATGTTGCTTTATTGATGTAAATGTAGTTAATAATAAACCCTATTACTATATTAGCAACATTAATAAACAGTCTTTATTAAAATTATACTGCAGCATATTAAAACTAATCAATAACTTGTTTCAATAAATACTGACGTATTAAACGGAGATTTCGTCCTTATTTTTTTCAATCATACAGATTGCTGTTACTATGACGTATCTTGATTGATTTAAGTAATCTGTGTGATTGAGGCGCGCAAACTTGTCATGACTTGTCATACCCTTCTCATTCTCACTTCAGTCAGTTGGCCGGCATGCACGTCCATAGATAATCGTCCACGCGTCTCGTTTTAACTAAAGATTTTAATGTTGTAAACCTTAATAAACCTGTGAGTGATCTATTACAAAGTGTTAAGTTGCGCCCAAGAAAAAACAAATGGAGGAAGCAGGCGACCTACTCGAGGCATGGGGGCTCACAGAGTTGAAGCCCATATTTATCAGTAAGTATCTACTTTTCTTTTTGCTGCTTAGTTCCTCTTCAAGCTAATCACATTCAAATCACATTGTCGTAAGAATCAAATAACACCGGCGGGAAGGCGCGATGCGGGATTATCCTGCCCGGTAGATAGGTATGGTTTTGTAATGCTCGAGTTCTTGTGTACCTACCTAACAGTTGTTACACTAGTTCAAGCCCCGGAAAATGAGATAGTAGATATTCCATTGTTGGGCAGCCTCATGAGGCCACTTGGGGTTTGATGGATTAAACAACCTATGTACCTATGCAAATTCACAATTATTTATTCAATAGGTACCTAGTAATAAATAAATAGGACAACATTACCTACATAATTACACTGATCCAGATTGATCAAGTAAATAGGTCAGTAAGTACATAGGTAGGTAGGTAACTAAAGCGCTTGTGCTATTTATTTGTATATTTTGCGCTCATTTCATAAAACAAATTGAATATAAAGGAGGTAAAACGATCAAGTATCTTAATATTATGACACTTTTAATGTGGTGAATTATTATCTATTTGAAAAAATGTTAGGAAAGTTTAAAATACATTTGACCATTAATTAACCAAATAGGTTGTAAAAACAAAAAATTCGATTAGTTACTATTTTTTTAACTTGAGACCATTTCTTTTGTTACAGAAAATGCGATAAATTTGCATGCCCTGGCTGCCCTCTCGCTAGACGATATTAAGGAATTAATACCTCAATTGGGGCCCAGAGCTCTCTTTACAAGGTGCTGGAAAAAGTGGCACACGGAATACCCTACAAGCAGTACTCTAAATTTATCTGCAGATCTAAATTACAACGTTACCCTTAGTGTAAGTTCACCGAACCTTCTGAGTAGCAAACATTTAATAAATAGTACCTTCTTTTCATGACTGAACAAAAAAAGCATTGAACTGTTCGTCTATTTGTCTTCCTGTGCTGTCCGTAAGCCATGCTAGTTTTAGGATGAAAGAAGGGGGAGATCATGCTATATGGCTCTCTCCTGCTTCTAACTTTCTTATAAATATAATCCTCTATCCTGTAAGGGGAAGCCAAAAGCAAAATACTTAAAGGGTATTGATTGACACTACTATAGTTCTTATTCATGACTGCTTATTTCTTGCTTTTTTTAAATTGAGTTAATAAAGTAACACCACAGTTTAGTCTTTAGTTTCTTAGACTTGACAACCTTGTTAGCAAAAGGTCACTTGGTCACCATGATGAATTCTGCAATGGGTTTGATTCCCAGCTGGACAGATATTTAAATGATGAGTTTAGATATTACTGGTCTGGATGTTTACGTACCTGTATGTTTCAGGATATCAATATTGAGACAGAATCAGAAACTACGGATATTATTTTGGACTGCACAGCTACCGCTTGGCTGCCATTTACATCTACAGTATCAGCTACATCTACAGTGCCTGTGCTGCCAAGCGCTTCTCCAACAAAGTTAAACATAATTGTGGAAAATGTGAGTTTTTAATCTAATCTTATTTAATCAGTGCATAGTGTAACGGGGTCCAAACTACATCTTTTGGGACCCAAGCCAACCTCAACTGCCCATGCTGCACCATGCCGAATAACAAACGAGATTCGGACGATCGGCTAACCCGCACTAAACCAGGGGTTCAAGTCTGCTAATGTTAACGTCATAATCGTGTTTCAATAGTGTTTGAATGGTAATGTTTTTTTGACACAGTTCTTGTTTCTTAAAACTGAAACACAATCTGGTTCGGTTTTGGGTTACCATTCAAACAAGATTGAAACACGATTTTGACGTTAACAATAGACACAAACAATAGCAGACTTGACTTGACCCCCGGCACGGTGGATTTCCAACAGAAGTCATTGAGGCATAGAACATTGGAGGAGGCCTGCATTAAGTCAGTGTAGACATCTTATGGCTGTAGTGTTAATTAAAAGCATTACTAGGTATTAAGTTTTCAAAATTATTTTTTAAGTTTTGAAATTGAATTTGAAATGCTATTTTTATAATAATGCTAAATAATATAATAGAAAAAAATCTACTCGTCACCAAATCATTCCCGTCTGGTGGCAAGTAGATTTTTTTCTAGTTGTATTATTACAAAATTAAATATTATTTTAATAAGCTAAATAAAATTATTTATCTACACCCATGCCTTGAATCCTCGATAAAGGGTTCTTGAAACGGTTAGCTTACACCAACATTACAATATCCGAGCGAGACGGTGCGTCGCGCTGCGCCGCGCGCCCACACGCGAAGTGTTACATTATGAAATTCAGTACAACATTATAACACTCGTTCGGATGATATAATGAAAAGGAGGAGAAACATAACCCTTTATAGAGGATTCTATCATGGGTGTAGATTAAGTATTTTATCTACACCCATGCTTTAAATCCTCTGTAAAAGGTTTTGCAACGGTTAGCTTACTGCCACCATTACAGTATCCGAGCGGGAGGAGGACCTGCTGCGCCGCAGGCCCACGCGCTATGCGTTGCATTATGAAATTCAGTACAACATTTTAACACTCTTGCGGAAGACATAATGACGAGGAAGGGGAGGAAAGTCAAAGTCATAGACAAAGTCAAAGTCAAAATCTTTATAGAGGAGACATATCATGGGTGTTTTTAATCCATGTATTTAAATATTATTTGTTTCCCAAAAAAAATAAAAAAATGGGTGTAGATAAAGTCTTGTATGCAACTGTACATGATGAGGTATTATAGTACAGTTGCATAAATAACTAGTATGCAACTGTACATTAGGTATTAAAACACTCTTGTGATACTATTATCACATTCGTGTTTTAATACCCTTTACTATAGTACAGTTGCATAAATAACTATTAATGAGGATTGGAATTTATATTATGAACTAGTAGTATGGGAACTTAATTTATGATCCAGTCTGTACTGTAGTAAGTAGTAACAAACAAACATAGAATTGAACTTCTTTTTTTTTTCAGAATTTATACATGTTACTAAAAGAAAATTTTGAAACAAATGGACTATTGAAATACGTGGGTTCTGCACTAGACAACGAATATGACAGAAACCTTTTAGCTTCCACAATCTGCAAGGACATTCTAAAGGAGCTGAAAAACTTAAAGGTGACTAGTGCTATTTATAATAATTGGAGCAAAGAAATAAAGGAGATTTTTCCATATGAAAGGATAACCACGTATTACATCCCACCCTGTATCACTGCCCAGGGAATTACCCACCAAGCAAGAGGTAAACTCGTTAGTCAGCTTTCGAATATGAGAAGAAAATATCTAAAGCTTGGAGTATTGAATATCAAAGAAAAAATCAAGAATAATTCTCTTAATCTAGATTCTGGAACACCACCACGGCGAAACACAAAAATAGTATTTTTGGGTTTCGCCGTGGAACTACTAAAACGTCCCTTGGCAGTAAAATATATTTCTCATACAATCTCATCTTTTGTACACGTCGCAGAATGGCAATTTACGACAGGGTACAAAAGAAGAGTTATTAAGTAATGTATATTTTTTACTATCAAGGGACGTTTTGGAGGTTCTGCCAAAGCAGTCTGTTTTGAAGAGGTTCGTTTAGAGATATAATAATTATATGTGAGATATTTAGTATAAGCCAAGACTGATTATATTTCATACGATACACGACTGTTATTAAAAAAAGTCGTAGCATAAAGTCAGATTCTCATTATGTCATTCGAGTTTTTAAATAGCAGATCAAAAGAGATAAAAATTAACTGAATGTACATATCCACTTTTTTACTTCCAATAATTATTGTTTAATGTGTGAATAAAATGTTGATATTTTTTAAGCGCGCTACTCAAAGCCTGCAAGCAGTGGCCCTGTTAGCAGGGCTAATATCGGATAAAACTGAGTACCTAGTCAGCTTTAGAGTGCTTACAAAGAAACAGTTCTCGGGTGCAGGCGAGTCTGCTCGGGTCGGTACCAATCGGTGCAGGTATAATATTCTCATGTTATCATAATATGAGCTCACTTATAAAGAAATATGTAGGTCCAAATTTGTTTCTTTATAATTGAGCGCACTGGAATTCGTCTGCACCGGAAACCTGTTTCTTTATGTACGTACCCATAGAATCTGATATGTGACATTATGCGATCTGTAATGCTAAGCATGAATATCGAAACACGTGTAAGTATATTGTGTTGATATAGCGGTTTATCGACACTCAACTGTCAAAATCCATTGTTTTTCGACAGCTAAACGCGATAAATCGCTATATTATATCGCGTTTCGGTGGTCATGCTAAAGGGCCTGACTTGCCGCAAAATACTGTTCAACAAGTGTGGTTTAAATGTATGTACAATATTGTTTGAAAAAGACAGCATTACATTTAATTAGTGTCTAAAATATTCTAAATTAAACAGTGTTGTATAATCTTTTATGGTATGGCCGTAATGCTTGCGTAGGTAGTATGAAGATTTTTATATAAAATATCCTTTGAATTATTGTCAAAATGTAAGATTTTTTTGTAAATTTTTTGATACTTCGAATAAAACAAAATATGTCACATTTACCTGATTCTTTTATTTCAGTAACACTAATGAACGGTTCAAATTATCTACGTTATTATGTACCAAATTCGGTATTTAAAATTAAATCATACAAAATGAATGTTATTCTGTTTTGGAAGTTTGGATTGTTCATTTTTGCTATTAAGTTGTGTGTTTGTTGCTATTGAATTGTTTGTTAGGTGCTCAAGGAAAAGTTATTTTCACAGAGGCGTTTGTCCTGGATCTGCGCTTACCGGATGATGAGACACGTAGGTGACGCTGTTACCTGCGGGGCTCATGCATCCGGTAAATGCGTATACGCTGGACAAACGCGTCTAAGTATGAAAATAACTTTTTCCTTGAGTACCTAATAAACAATTCAATAGCAACAAACAAACAACTTAATAGCAACAAACATACAACTCATTTGCATCAAACAAACAACATAATAGCATGAAACAAACAACTTAATAGCAACAAACAAACAGCATAATAGCAATAAATAAACAACTGAATATATCAAACAAACAACTTAATAGTACCAAACAAACCACCTGATAGCAACTTAATAGTAAATATTTAGATCCACACTTTTAATTGGTTAGTTTCAATAAGCTACATTACCTATACAAAGACGTACTTCCTAGAATCAATTAATTATAATTGTAAAATGTATCATCTGACCTGGTAAGATCAATCAAGTAACTTGTCGTCACAATCAGCTAACACGTTGAAATCAATCATGTGGCTTGTTAACATTAGTCAAGCGCTTTTACAAATCAACATTTTGCATAATTAGCAGATACAAGAGACCTAAACGAGATGTTCAAGCACAAGTTAATATAAATCAAGTTACTTATTCAAAATAATCACGTGCTTTTATAAAGCGACTATTTATACTTATTAACGCCTTGCGACTGGCGCAAAAAGTGATCAAGTTCTTATTAAAATTAACAAAAATCATAGCGACATCAAAAAAGTAATCTTACTACGGCCAACCAACTGTGCTTTATTACTGTAATCGTGCAACTTTGTGCGCTCGTATGTAAATAAGTTGCATGTATGACGGTGATACTTTTTTGATACATATTATCAATTATTTTTTTCAGTGTACATACCTACACTGTGGTTTGTAAATGTACATAGAAGGTAATTTGTAGAGGATTGATCAGACTGAAACCAATCTTGAGTTTGTTAAACGTATTCAAATAGGCGTATTCGAAGCTGATGTAATAAAATAATTTTCAGTAGTAATTACTGTGCCTACAATGTTTATCAAAACCAGAGAAATAGAATCTTACGTTGGTACAATAAAAAAAATCAAAACCTTTTGAAATTTTTGAGGGAAGGACGACAATGATGCATTTGTAAGGATAGATTATGACGACAAATATTGATGATCATAATATTGATTATGGTGTTTGTAATATACATTATTTATCTAACTTGGACGAAAATAATTCGTCCAAGTTATCTAAGTAACAACAGCATTTTTTTCACAACGGGATAGTTCTTAGTCTTCACCTCACCAGAATCCGGAATCCTCATCACTGAGGAATTGGCTTTCTTACCTCTAACTGCCAGAACACAATAATTCAAAAATTGTTGCTTTAGCGGCATACTTAGGTAAGATAGTGGTAGCTAGCCAGACGGACTTGAAATAAGCTCTACCACCAACCAAACCCTGTACAAATTGTTTACGGCGGCATTAGGTACCTACCTACCACAATCTGGCGAATTAGCCTAATATTCTACTATAATATTAACACACATTTTACTATGCCTAGAACTAGAACTATGTGGCAACAATTCCTTTTACTGGAAAATCTAACATTACGAAATCACAATTCAAGAAAGGATTATTTATTAAATTATTAATTCCATTTTCATCTGATTCAAAATTCTGGTGAGAAAATTTACATCGCCAATGTTAATGAGTTTAGTAATTAGCATAGATTAAATCAATAATTCATTGAATAAAATATTCAGAAATTAACATTCAATATACCTACTAAACGCAATAGGTAAGATGTTTAGAGGAACTAAAATTAAATGTCAATACTGGAAACAATAACTACGATGGTATTTGGTTGAGGATTAAATTGTTGAATGTTTTTAATTACCGTAGTTAGTGCAACTTTTAACTCTATTCCTATGTGAGTAAAGTGTTGTCAGACAGCTAGTTGTAAGGGAGAAGCGCTGTAATTTGAAGCAGTACCGTAATTGGTTGAGGAGCTGTGTCGACTGACAATTGGAGGGTTCAGTGGACATCGCAGGGCTGCCAAGTGAACATAATGAAAAAAAGCACAAGAATAATAAATTATCTTAATCCAAGTTAATCCGAGTTTTCCAATAATATTATGATAGGAACTTAGTGTAGGTAGCAATAATTATTGTCCATCAGCCTTTTTTGATGTCCCCACTGCTGGGGCACAGGCCTTCCTTATGGGTGGTAAGGAGGATGGGCCATAACCCACCACGCGGGCCCAGTGCGGATTGGTGGGTGTTAACGACTGCAAATGCAGCCGGGACCAACGGCTTAACGTGCCTTCCGAAGCACGGAGGAGCTCGAGATAATAAATTTTTGGTCACCCATCCCATGACCGACCCTTGCGAACGTTGCTTAACTTCCGCAATCGCTGGGCCAGGCGCTAAACCACTGCGCCACCGAGCTCCTCAATAATTATTGCTACATGACAAATATAATCTTTCTTTGAAGTAAGTATATAGTTTGATCCAAAGATTTAAATCTTTGATTATACCTCGACGTCAGAAAAACCGCACCTCTTCGGCACTAAGTTTAGACTTGGCCATCTGCTATTGCTAGCTAACGCTTTATTGTGTAAATGTTGATATCTATTGAAAGTACATTTAATGAGCTTTCTTTTAATAAGTGTTTGATTTATTTAACATAACAGTTACCATAATTAAACGATTAAAGCGTTATTGCTAGCGCCACCACAAAAGGGAAATAAAAGGGGTCAATTCAGGAAATGCGGGTAAATTCGCTATCGAGATGATGGAGAAAACACATTTCAACAGTTCAATTAAAAAAACGAATACCCAAGATGGATACTATTGCCCATGAAGTTATTCAAATATTGCAAAAAAATTAGGCAATGTAATGTGCTCGGAAACTCAATCTCAGTAATTGATTCCGTTCGACGAGTATTCCAACGGTTTCTAAAGACTGTTGGCTATGTCCGAAGGGGAAGAAGTATATAATAACACTTATCATTAAACTAGCTTCTGCCCGCGACTTCGTCCGCGTGGATATTAGAGAAAATCCTCAGGGAACCTGAACCAACCAGGTTCCGTCCAGCCATTTTTACGCGATTAGGCGAATCCCCATCAAGCGCGCTGCGTCGCAAGGCAAGACCTTTGCCTCGTGTGGCGAGCCTCGTATGAGGCTTCCCGTTCCGTTCCCGTTCTGTTCCCTTTCCGTTCCCGTTCCCGTCTGGTTCCCGACCCTTTCCCGTCCCTTTCTCGTCCCGTTCCCATTCCGTTCCCTTTCGGTTCCCGTTCAGTTTCCTTTCCGTTCTCGTCTAGTTCCCGTCCCATTCCCGTTCCGTTCCCGTTCTCGTCCCCGTTCCCGTGCCTGTTCCCGTTCCCGTTTCCATTCCCGTCCCATTCCCGTTCCGATCCCGTTCCGATCCCGTTCCGTTCCCTTTCCGTTCCCTTTCCGTTCCCTTTCCGTTCCCTTTCCGTTCCCGTTCCCGTTCCCGTTCCCGTTCCCCTTCCCGTTCCCGTTCCCGTTCCCGTTCCCGTTCTCGTTCCCGTTCCCGTTCCCGTTCCCGTTCCCGTTCCCGTTCCCGTTCCCGTTCCCGTTCCCGTTCCCGTTCCCGTTCCCGTTCCCGTTCCCGTTCCCGTTCCCGTTCCCGTTCCCGTTCCCGTTCCCGTTCCCGTTCCCGTTCCCGTTCCCGTTCCCGTTCCCGTTCCCGTCCCCGTCCTTGTTCCCGTTCCCGTCCCCGTCCTTGTTCCCGTTCCCATCCCCTGGATGTGCATGTCCAGGTCCAGGTTCATGATGTTTCATGTCCACCGCGTTGGACTTCAAAATAAATCTCATTTTTGCAATCACCATCCCATAAAACTTCAAGAACGACATCCATATCGATTTTTATGTTTACTCACTCCATTTACCCCCTAAGGAGTTGATTTTCAAAATCACAAAATATATGTTTGCCTATTTATTTTTAGACGTGCTCCTACGAAGTTTAAAGTTGTACCTAATGTCTATTTTATATTATTTTTCCATACAAAATTTGAACCCCATTTTGACCCCTTTAGGGGTTAAACCATGTCCACCGTGTTGGACTTAAAAATAAATGTATTTTTAAACTTTTAGATTTTTGCATTCACAATGCTATTTTTATATTAAGATGAATAAATAATGAAAAATATTAGAAAAAATCGGCTCACCCGTAGCAACTTAGACGGGATTCGAACCCGCACCCTTAGGAATCCGGCCCAATGCACTACCAATTATGCTACCAAGCCGCTGAGGGATGTGGCGAAATTTTCTAATACTTTCCACGCTTCCGCTGAAGATCAGCGCCATCTCACCAATGTGAAGAGAACTACTTCGACATTCGGTTGTAGCACCTATTGCAGGTGCCAGACAATCAATTAAGGTGAAACAGTACAATTTTAAACTTTTAGATTTTTGCATTCACAATGCTATTTTTATATTAAGATGAATAAATAATGAAAAATATTAGAAAAAATCGGCTCACCCGTAGCAACACCCTTAGGAATCCGGCCCAATGCACTACCAATTATGCTACCAAGCCGCTGAGGGATGTGGCGAAATTTTCTAATACTTTCCACGCTTCCGCTGAAGATCAGCGCCATCTCACCAATGTGAAGAGAACTACTTCGACATTCGGTTGTAGCACCTATTGCAGGTGCCAGACAATCAATTAAGGTGAAACAGTACAATTTTAAACTTTTAGATTTTTGCATTCACAATGCTATTTTTATATTAAGATGAATAAATAATGAAAAATATTAGAAAAAATCGGCTCACCCGTAGCAACTTAGACGGGATTCGAACCCGCACCCTTAGGAATCCGGCCCAATGCACTACCAATTATGCTACCAAGCCGCTGAGGGATGTGGCGAAATTTTCTAATACTTTCCACGCTTCCGCTGAAGATCAGCGCCATCTCACCAATGTGAAGAGAACTACTTCGACATTCGGTTGTAGCACCTATTGCAGGTGCCAGACAATCAATTAAGGTGAAACAGTACAATTTTAAACTTTTAGATTTTTGCATTCACAATGCTATTTTTATATTAAGATGAATAAATAATGAAAAATATTAGAAAAAATCGGCTCACCCGTAGCAACTTAGACGGGATTCGAACCCGCACCCTTAGGAATCCGGCCCAATGCACTACCAATTATGCTACCAAGCCGCTGAGGGATGTGGCGAAATTTTCTAATACTTTCCACGCTTCCGCTGAAGATCAGCGCCATCTCACCAATGTGAAGAGAACTACTTCGACATTCGGTTGTAGCACCTATTGCAGGTGCCAGACAATCAATTAAGGTGAAACAGTACAATTTTAAACTTTTAGATTTTTGCATTCACAATGCTATTTTTATATTAAGATGAATAAATAATGAAAAATATTAGAAAAAATCGGCTCACCCGTAGCAACTTAGACGGGATTCGAACCCGCACCCTTAGGAATCCGGCCCAATGCACTACCAATTATGCTACCAAGCCGCTGAGGGATGTGGCGAAATTTTCTAATACTTTCCACGCTTCCGCTGAAGATCAGCGCCATCTCACCAATGTGAAGAGAACTACTTCGACATTCGGTTGTAGCACCTATTGCAGGTGCCAGACAATCAATTAAGGTGAATGCAAAAATCTAAAAGTTTAAAATTGTACTGTTTCACCTTAATTGATTGTCTGGCACCTGCAATAGGTGCTACAACCGAATGTCGAAGTAGTTCTCTTCACATTGGTGAGATGGCGCTGATCTTCAGCGGAAGCGTGGAAAGTATTAGAAAATTTCGCCACATCCCTCAGCGGCTTGGTAGCATAATTGGTAGTGCATTGGGCCGGATTCCTAAGGGTGCGGGTTCGAATCCCGTCTAAGTTGCTACGGGTGAGCCGATTTTTTCTAATATTTTTCATTATTTATTCATCTTAATATAAAAATAGCATTGTGAATGCAAAAATCTAAAAGTTTAAAATTGTACTGTTTCACCTTAATTGATTGTCTGGCACCTGCAATAGGTGCTACAACCGAATGTCGAAGTAGTTCTCTTCACATTGGTGAGATGGCGCTGATCTTCAGCGGAAGCGTGGAAAGTATTAGAAAATTTCGCCACATCCCTCAGCGGCTTGGTAGCATAATTGGTAGTGCATTGGGCCGGATTCCTAAGGGTGCGGGTTCGAATCCCGTCTAAGTTGCTACGGGTGAGCCGATTTTTTCTAATATTTTTCATTATTTATTCATCTTAATATAAAAATAGCATTGTGAATGCAAAAATCTAAAAGTTTAAAATTGTACTGTTTCACCTTAATTGATTGTCTGGCACCTGCAATAGGTGCTACAACCGAATGTCGAAGTAGTTCTCTTCACATTGGTGAGATGGCGCTGATCTTCAGCGGAAGCGTGGAAAGTATTAGAAAATTTCGCCACATCCCTCAGCGGCTTGGTAGCATAATTGGTAGTGCATTGGGCCGGATTCCTAAGGGTGCGGGTTCGAATCCCGTCTAAGTTGCTACGGGTGAGCCGATTTTTTCTAATATTTTTCATTATTTATTCATCTTAATATAAAAATAGCATTGTGAATGCAAAAATCTAAAAGTTTAAAATTGTACTGTTTCACCTTAATTGATTGTCTGGCACCTGCAATAGGTGCTACAACCGAATGTCGAAGTAGTTCTCTTCACATTGGTGAGATGGCGCTGATCTTCAGCGGAAGCGTGGAAAGTATTAGAAAATTTCGCCACATCCCTCAGCGGCTTGGTAGCATAATTGGTAGTGCATTGGGCCGGATTCCTAAGGGTGCGGGTTCGAATCCCGTCTAAGTTGCTACGGGTGAGCCGATTTTTTCTAATATTTTTCATTATTTATTCATCTAAATGTATTTTTTGCAATCGTCATCCCAGAATACCCCAATAACGACATCTATATCGATTTTTATGTTTACTTACCCCACTTACCCCCTAAGGGGTTGATTTTCAAAATAACAAAGTACCTATATATTTGCCTATTTATTTTTAGACGTGCTCCTACGAAGTTTAAAGTTGTAATGTCTATTTTATATTATTTTTCTATCCAAAATTTTAACCCCATTTTCACCCCTTTAGGGGTTAAATCATGTCCACCGTGTTGGACTTCAAAATAAATGTCATTTTTGCAATCGTCATCCCACAAAACCTCGATAACGACATCCATATCTATTTTTAGGTATTTTACCCCTTTTCACCACCATTTTATCCCCATAGGGGTTAAAATACTAACAAAAATAATATACGGTCGTTAGATTTCCATCCATATTCCTAAATTATAAATTAAGCGATTTTGACTTCGAAAATGAAGAATTTTCTTCTATACACAACTTCATCCTCCTTTTCACCCCTTCGGAGGTAGAATTTTGAAAAACGCTGAGACACGTATTTATTAATTTTCAATCGTCAGCCTAAATACAAAATTTTGAGATCCTAGCTTCAAAACTGAGGGACTTTCATACAAAATTTCATCCCTTTTTTCATCCCCTAGGGATGGAATTTTCAAAAATCCTTAATTAGTGGATACTTATACTGTATAAGTATCTGTGTGCAAAATTTCAAGTCTCTAAGTCCAGTGGTTTGGGCTGTGCGTTGATTTGTCAGTCATTTTGGGCTTTTTTTGCCTCATTTACTACCTAAAGGGTTTATTTTCGGAAAACCACGAAACACGTGTTTACTTATTTGTCTTTTGAAGTACTCCTACGAAGTTTTAAGTCGAAATGTCTATTTTTTTTTTCCATACAAACTGAATTTCCAAAAATCCTTTCTTAGTGGATGCCTACACTGTATAATAGTAGTTTATGAAACTGACACATAAAGAGGGGTATTAAAACACGAGTGTGTGTTTAAAAACCGAGCCGTAGGCGAGGTTTTTAATAGTATCACACGAGTGTTTTAATACCTAGTTATGTGCAGTTTCATACACTACTTTATCTACACTCATACATTTGGGATTGAACCTACTAAATAAACGATCAACGTTAGAAAAGAGAGAGAGACTTTGTTTGTATTAGCAAGGTACCTACCTACCTTGTAATAAGTCAATTCCTTAGCTGCATCTAAACTAAAATATCGGGCAGAGTAAATATTTTTTCACATTTTAAAGCAAGAATAAAAAACCTACAAAATTCAGTAAGTATAATAAAATGTAAAAATTGAAATCAAAACTTTATCGGAAATGCTTGGCGCGCATTCCATTAGAAAAATAAGATCAGTGCATTTCAACAAAAGAACTAATCGCACTAAAGTCATCGATTACCATAGAGTTCATTTTAATCATGAAAAATATGTGGGAAAATATCGTTGTTTTTTTTTAATGTTACGGCACTGCCTTCTTTTTGGATTTGCCCTGTATCGTAATGAGAAAAAAAGTTATTTTATGATGCAGTTGACTGCATCGTAATGAGTTTATTTTTTAATTTTACCTATCCACGAAAATAAAGTACGTATTTATATTACCTTTTTTGAATTCATATTTGGAACATTACGTTGTGAGTGTAGATAAAGTATCTTTGTACAAAATTTCAAGTCTCTAGACCCAGCGGTTTGGGCTATGCGTTGATATGTCAGTCACCCCTTCATTTTTATATAAGAGATTATATGGGATTAAATTAACTTTGAAGAAAAGGTGCGGTTTTTCTGACGCCGAGTGTAGTAGACCACAATATGTGAATACAATGGTTAAAATCCGACTAATATTATAAAAATGTGAAAGGGCTTTGGGTAAATTTGGCGTCTTTCTCAAATGTTGCGGCCACTCTTGGAAGTTATTTATTTCGAAAGAACAGTTGTATATTTGGATGCTTAATGTTTGAATGCTTGTAAAACGACTGCCCGGATCTGAATAAAACAATTGATACCTACACAGAAAGTTGAACGTTCACCCCTAGAGCTAGTATTCTAGGACTCGCTCGGCGTCGCCATTTCATTTTTTCTTTTTTCACGCCATCTCCGTCGTTTGACCTACGCAACCAACAGTCGTCCTTATTGGACTCTATGCTTATACGTTAAAGCTTATTTTCCTACATTTTCCGAGCTGATAAATAATAGAAATGTCTGGCGTTGCAGAGCCCTAGGTATCAATTATGCAGCCTTAACAGGAGATGCGGACTCCACAATAAAAGATCGATAAAATTATGAAGCGTTGGAATTGCATTTCGCCTGCTTGAAGCTGTTCCGTCTTTTTGAAATGTCTTGACTAAATAATCTTTAAATATTTATTACCAAATGAGCAATCTAGTAACGAATATACATATATATAAAATAATTATTATTAAAATTTTCCATAAGAAACTTTACCTTACTATATTCTTAGCAAAGGCCATTAAAACTTGTTATGTTATATATTTTTACTTTACCTGAGGCCACTACTCGCGAAGGTACGTTTACCCTCATCAGCCACCGTCTGTCAAAGTCGACATTCATTTTATTCAATTTAGGCTTTGCCGGCTCTTCTGAAAGTCAAATGAGGTCGCGGAATAAGCGGCGCGGAGGAGGCGAGCTTGGCGAAGGAATGAGGAGTCGCCATTTTTTTGATTCACTTGAATTAACACGTGAATTCTGATGTGTGTCGTATTTTTGCGCGCTGATTGTATAGCTTGGATTTCGAAATAAAAGTATGTTTACATTTATGATGAAAAGTCCCTGAGAAATCGCATCATTTTGGAGGTGTTTTCAAAGATTTGTAACATTTTTTGTGGGTCTCTTGTATGTGAAGTGGGATTTTTCTTTCACTTGATCATAAATGCCTAAACCGTTATACAGGGTTCTACAGAGTGTTCCAGTTTGTATATGATTTTTTTATGGGAAAATTTAAATGTGTCAAATAAGGTTTACTGATAAATACCTAGGTATATTGGTAATCCGTGACTTTCAAAATAAATGCACAACTATCTTCATCATGCGAACGAAGTGGCGGGCAAAAGCTAGTGCCTTATCTATACATGTAAAACTCTAAATTGATTGATTGATTCATTCATTGTTGGGATAAGCGTGGAGCCCTAACGGCTGATGGTAGAGACACCATTTTTGGAGGGTAGATACCTTTCATGATGTAGATGAGCACTAAGAAAGGATTTTAAAAAATTCCCGTTATACAGGGTGCTACAGGTTGTTTAAGTTTGTATGAGAATTTGTATAGGGTTGAAGTAGAGACACCATTTTTGGAGGGTAGATACCTTTCATGGTGTAGGTGAGCACTAAAAAAGGATTTTAGAAAATTACCGTTATACAGGGTGCTACAGGTTGCTTAAGTTTGTATGAGAATTTGTATAGGGTTGAAGTAGAGACACCGTCTTTGGAGGGTAGATACCTTTCATAGTGTAGGTAAGCACTAAGAAAGGGTTTTGTGAAATTTCCGTTATACAGGGTGCTACAGGGATGTTTCAGTTTGTATGGAAATTTGTATAAGGCTGAAGGTAGAAACACCATTTTTGGAGGGTAGATACCTTTCATAATGTAGATGAGCTCTAAGAAAGGATTTTAGAAAATTCCTGTTATACAGGTTGCTACAGGGTGTTCCAGTTTGTATAGAGATAGAGACACCATTTTTGGGGGGTAAATACATTTTATGGTGTAGGTAAGCACTTTGAAAGGGTTTTGTAAAATTTTCGTTATACAGGGTGCTACAGGTTGTTCAAGTTTGTATGAGAATTTGTATGGGGCTGAAGGTAGAAACACCATTTTTGGAGGGTAGATTCCTATTATAATGTATGTGAGCACTACGAAAAGGGTTTTGGAAAATTCCCGTTATACAGGGTGCTACAGAGTGTTCCAGTTTGTACATGAATTTTTATGAGGAAATTTAAATGTGTGAAATGAGGTCTACAGATAAATACCTAAGTCTACTGGCAATCCGCGACTTTCAAAATAAATGCAAAACTATCTTAATCACGTGAACGAAGTCGCGGGCAAAAGCTAGTTAGAAATAAATTGCTCAATTTGACCGGATTACCGTCGTTTATTTAAAAATTTGTTTGTAATTATTCAAAAAGCCTACAGGTAAAAGAAAAAACTTTACACTATCTCCCATTCAAGACGTCTTATCGGCTTTTCCTGAAAGTTTATATTGATTTCTGTTTACTTCATGATAAACTACGAATAGCGTTTCAAACAAAGACGTAAACGGGTTTTAATTGTCATGATAGTAGTGGAAATTGGATTTAAATGGTTTTCATTACATTCTTGTTAAACATTTTTTATAAGGTTTATCAATTCATATCGACTGGTAAAATTATGAAAAAAAGATATTTATAGATTATTCTGCGGGTAATCTGCATTCTACAAAAAACAAAATTAAAAAATAAATAAATAATTGACTGCCCTGCCAAAAACGAACTATAAAAATTTAACAACAAGTGTCATTGCAGTCGGGGGACCTTTTTATAATGGTACAATTTTTGATCAAAGAGGTCCCGCAACTGCAATGACACTTGTTGTTTAACTTTTTAGTTCGTTTTTGGCACGGCAGTCGTGTTTTTAATATTTTTTTATCTTTATTTCACACATTTTAGTGACATATTATATAGTTTTGGAATATGCTCATCAAGGCCTTTTATTTGATGCCCATATTGAAATAATAGAAGTTTTTTTTTACATTTGAAAATGGCGTAGTACAGTCACCATATTGAGTTTTTCTAAAAAAATATAGCCAGTGTCACTTGGGATTCTAACGATACCCTATTTATCCAAATCAGTTCAGGCATTTAGAAGTTATGGTGGAATAAAGAAACTCACATACCGACAAACATACATGAAGCCTAAACACATATACACTCCTTTTTGGGCAGTCGTGTAAAAAAAAGAATAATACTGTCGTTTTTTTACAATATATCTATATAGTTATATTATATAGTTAAAGTCTTCAAAGCAAAACATTTTCACTATTGAATCCAAAATTTTGGCACTAGCTTATACATTCATTAATTTGTTTTAAGCTTAGTAATTAACATTAATATTTCAACAATCTCTATCTCAAGTAATAAAAGCGGGCGTTCAAAACTTCTTCATTATTTACGCTACGCAAGTTTTCACGGCCCGTTGGCTACGACGCTACGCTCGCCGTCCGTAGCCGTTGCTACGACGCTATGCCACTCGTAGTCGCTACGCCGTAGTCTGCGAATATACATCGGTTTCTTTGAACGATTTATTTATTTATCATTACCAATATTTGCGAGAGTTTTATTTATTTCTCTGAAAACCAAGCTTATTTTGCGATTCTTTTGTCTAATGTGGTTTTTATTTGAATAAAGACAAAACTGTATTCAACGATATGCAAAAATTAAGGTTAATGTAGAAATAATTGGCAGTAGATATAAAGCATCTGAAATGATTATATACTCTAGTTTTGACAAGCGACCCCCCTCGCTTCGTTTTGGTGTAGTGTGGAATTTGACACCAAGTATTATACATTAATTCTTACTCTTGAATCACTCTATCTATTAAAAAAAACTACATCAAAATCAATTGCGTAATTTTAAAGATCTAAGCATACATACATAGGGACAGATAGCGGCAAACCACTTTGTTTTATACTATGAAGTGATATTATACAATTCACTTAAAAAACTCTATAAAGTGAAAATCTAAATAATCTGTATTCAAATAAGCCTTTCGAATATCGTCAATATTTTTTCCTCATCTCCTGCTCTGTCAAGGGATTCTCTTTCAAAAGTGGACAGTTGTTAGAAAAAGGACCTTTCTCGTTACGTCGTGGCTCATCTAGCAAGTTGGTGGTACATGTGGCAGGTTCGTGTCGCATCTAGATACGGCTGACAGCGACCGCCGACGAAGACGCATTAGCGCGATACCATCTAATGCGCCCTTTATGCCGAGCTTTTTATTATGACGTTGTTTATTTTTGGTCGAACTTATCTGTGTGAGTTTATCGTAACGCATTGTGGTCGAGATTTTGGAGTGGTTTTGGAAGTATTTTTTCAACAAAATCGAAATAGTTTCAGTGGGTGTGCTACAGGCGTAGATCATTCCCAATAAAATCGAATTACACTAAATCTACTTGGTAAAGTACCTATAGTTTTTTTTTCTCGATCCCATGCCTAGTAGCTTCAGTTTAGAATATCGGGTTCAGTATTTTAACAATTAAAGTTTGCACATTTCGTTTCATCATCAATAAACTAAATACAGTGTTCCAAAGATGCACGGTCTTTATATTTCACAGACATTACTGAATGAAAAGTCCTCTGTAGACAATAAACTCTGTAAACTAAGTGATGTAATCGTATTTAAGTTTGCACCGTACAAACGCATATTCCAGCTATGTACACATCATCACAGCGGCCAGTCTAACATGGGATTGTGGTATGAAATTTATGAATCGGTATGTTCCAACAGCCAGTAGTAAGCAGCTTACGCGTGACGTACGCAGCATAACAAATGTGAGCACATGCGGTCTCTCTGCGTGTGTGTGTTGTCCAACCTATCTATGCATTTAACTGTAAACTCTCGTTTGACCAAAAAATAAAAAAAACGATTAAAGAAGAAAATTTATTAACTTACTGAACAAAGCTATATATTAAAGGTGTAAAAACAAATTAAAAAATAATAATCAGCAAAAAAATTTTTTCAACAGAAGATATATTGAAAAATATTGAAATTTAAATTTGGGGTATCTCTGAAATCGAAAAAATATTGGATTTCTTTACATACTTATTCTAACTAATACATAAGTACGTATACAGAAAGTATTTTAGCCCGAGGAAATATTCACAGAGAGATATAAGCGATTTTCATATTTAGGTAAAAATACCTAACTTCTCGTAACAAAATTTATTGGATTATTGTTCATCTGTAATCTGTATTACCTAACTTCATCACATGTCAAATTTCATAGACGGGAGAATTATTCGGGTTGCATAAGCCCCGTTGATTGGACTAATTTCAAATAAATAAAGAAAGGATCAAAGTATTGTACAAAGGCTAAATTGCTTAGTATAGTGCATGCATATCAAGTTCAATGACAGTAACTTTGGTTTTGCGAAATAAAGCACACCCAAATGAATAATTATTATGTTTGTCACTAATCTGGGCTGCAAAGAAATTTTGAGAGTGAATGGAGGAGATCTAGATCTCAATACACACCGAACTGACCTGGGCCTCGATTCCGCTATTTTACAACAAATTGCTATGTCGCAGACACGCCATTGATTTGCTTACGCCATTGGTCTAAAAACGGTATTCTACTAATTTTGAGAAAAACGCCGTCAGCATATTGCTGGCATGTCGTTGGCATCGCATCAGCTCGAATTCAAACCACAAAGAACACAGAGTAGATTTTATAAGAGTGGCCACACAAAGACGGATTTCCATTTCGGAACTCCGTACATCTTTTTAACCGACTTCAAAAAAGGAGGTGGTTCTCAAGTCGACGGTATTTTTGGGGTAAAAAAATATACGAAAGAAAAGTAGCAATATATCACATTCATCTGTGAACTGAAACCGGGTGCTAGGTGGTTTTTAATTAGATAATCAGCCTGCCGAACGCAGCTAATCCATACAAAACCTATGGACCTATAGGTGCCGGCATATAACTTGGCGAGACAAAGATGAGACAAAACATGCGCCGAGTTTAATGTTTGTAGCGAGTTTAATGTACTGCGCATCTCTTGTCTCGTTTTTATCTTGCCAAGTTACGGGCCGGGAAGTATACCACACACATGTGGATTTTTTCGTACGGAATTTTCATATATTATTTTTAATATTTTACATATTATTGTACTTACTTTTCGCTGATCCTGCATTTATTCGTCATTCGTCGATTGCTTTTTTCGACGGAGTGGGGATAAGGATAAGTTCGTGCATGTGCTCTTGTGAGCGACCAATAGCGGACGACCCTCTCTCGCCGCCCGCGCCCCTCACCGCAACGCATGTCCAAAATACGCGTTCAGCGCAATCCCCACCCGATTTCAAGATATATGCCTCGTACTGTACAGAAAAGACACTCCCCGCCCTGCCCCAGGATCAATTACCTCACCCCACCTCGCGAGTTCGTATGCCGAATTGTATGCTAATTTGGTCGTGTGTCAACTCTCATGCACGGCGTGAACGCGCGATATTTATTTTGATAATTCAAATCAAATATGTTCTTTGTTTATTGTTTTCAAAATAAGGATTTTGATAACGATAAACAATAAATTTATAAATGTAATATTGTAGTACTAATATTATAAATGCGAAAGTCCGTTTGTTTGTTTTATTTTTATTTGAGAGCCATTTATTACAGAGAATAACAATGGAACTAGCACACCTGGGCTAGTTTATTGCACAAAAATTTGGAAAAAGTATTTTCTTAAGTTATTGCTCATTCATGACAAAAGAACAATACGGGTCATTAGCACACCTGCGCAACCTTGGGATTCAAAATTCAATACACAATAAGCCAGGTAATTAAGTGAGCATATAGTCACAAGTAAGAGCACGTCTGCAAAGTACGGGGAATATGAGTGAGTAGACTGAAAAGTTCTCGTACTGTGTACACCGCCTTAGCACAGTTTAACGAATTCTTACTGTGGCCTTAGCGTTTATCTCTGACCAATCACTGTTAAAAAATTGTGTGAGTGAGATAGCGCTCTACTAACTCGTTTCCGTGAACAGACTATAGGTATAGTTCGGATCACGAAAAAAAGTACTTTGTGATCACGAAAGATGACCACAAACGGCGCCCATCTTCACATCATAACTCATAAAAGAAAAGACCTACGGACAAAATAATATTTTATATATTTAGATAAAATTACTAGATACTTATATCTATTTGTATATGAAATATTATTCTATCTTTAGTCTTTTTTCATGAGTCATATGATGCGAAGATGGGCGCCATTTGTGGTCATCTTTCGTGATTCGCACTATACTAGCGGCGTCAATACATTTATTTTTATTACTCGTAAGCCAAGTCAGTATTCGAATAAAAAGGTAAGATTCATTTTTTTTTAATAATATTTTTGTTTATATAAAGAATATTTCAAAAAGACAAATAAATATAATAAAGAAACAAAATACACATTTTCAGTGATTTTAATTTCATGTCAGTAGTTCCGCAACGATTTCCAGAGGCGCTAGTGGTAGTGGCCTTTCAAATTACTTTACTCTGTGGTAATCAACCATTCATAGGTATTTAATTTTTGTCAAAGTAGGAAATAATCACCAATTTAATTTGTATTTTTCAATTCTGTTATTCTATTTGCTAAGAAAATACAGATTTACCGTTTTTTGGGCTATAAAAGTATCCCAAAATATGAACGTCGAAGACAATGGCAAGAAGCTATGCGATCAGCGATGCAATAATCTCACGACAATCCTCACGGAATATAATCAACTTCATAGGTTTGTTTCACATAATCTCCTTAATATTTTTGTGACTTGTGGATAATAGAATTTTGTGACACCATACTGTGCTTTTGTAACGCGTTCAAGTGCCCCCTTTTCTTTCTGTGAAATGCTCAAAAGTTGATGGATAACCTCAATCATACAATACACTCGCTTCAACATTCTTTTTCTATTTACAGGATTACCATAAACAGTCAAGCCATAAGTTGTGCTCTCAGTGTTTGCTTGGACTCGATAAAGTGATGTGACTCAAAGAAGACTGAGGGCCAAGCACGGTGATTTACTGAGACATTTGAGTAAATTTGATGCAGATGCAACAATATCCGTCTCAGTGAATGTTCCTGATGATTAATGGAAGTTAAAATTGCTGATAAGTTGAAATTGGAACTCAAAATGCAACAGTGTCCAATGCAGTGTGCCTTTTTTCAGTCGGAACTTCGATCAAGAATACTCTAAATGTCTAGTCAGAGTCTCAACAATGGTACCTCAAAATCCAGAGTCCCACTTACAAACTGGGCGCTTATTTTGTACAAAGTAAGTTTTATAAAAGACGTGATTTTGAATAAAATAAGCTTATTTTGTACAAAATAAGTGATATAAAACCTAAGTTTTACAAAATAAGCTCCCGCTGAACGCTGGGACGAGGGATGCTATGTCGATGTGCTGTTTTAGTTCATGAAGCGTTATCTAGGATATTTTTGATCAAAGAGTGAACCAAGAAGTCAGACAGTCATTCTGAGTGGTGCCTATTTGCCTTTATTAGCTAAATGACTTTATACATTTTGTTACTAAGTTACTGAAATAAAATAAACTTTTAATTTATCATTGAGGTTTTATTTCCTTGTAGGTAGGTAAGTACTCAAATAGCTCCTATACAAATAGTATAGATTTAGTTAGTCTAAATGAAGCCTGTAAAATTTCCTATTTTCAATATTTAAGTTATTTTCCCTTCGAGGCACAGTTTTGGTACACCCTGACTAAATTTAAACACATTCAACGGAAACCGGAGCAGTAAGAAGAGTTCTCGTAGTGACATCATCACAAGGAAATCCAGCTGGATCAAAGAAGGGCGCAGTTTGTTGAAACAGCTATGGGTAGAATTCGCCAATATTAAGGTGATTCCCTGACCGAAAGTGGGGTTTAATAATTTCTATAATAATAATTTTTATAATAAAAATATTTAATAAGTTGTTAATGACATTATTAAACCCCACTTTCGGTCAGGGAATCACCTTAATATTGGCGAATTCCACCGCATTTTGATAAAACTTTTCGTGGAGTTTTTAGAGCGCATAGTATTTATTAGCATAGTATTTTTAGAAGTTATCACTACATTCCCTCGCAGTCATGTGTAGAGGTAGATAGCAAATGTGTCAAAAACGGCCACTTTTAGCAGTTTTGCTATGTACTTCTAGCAGTGACTATGAGGAAGTGTAATGATACCGTCTAAAAAATAATATACTAGACTATGGGACCTAAAAATTCCATGAGTAGTTTTTATTAAAGTTGTGTATTAGAATTACTATATTAAATAAAATTCACCGCGGCGCCGGCGCCACTTTCGGTCAGGAAAGCGCCTTAAATTAACAGGGTTGTTGAGCGCCTTAAATAAACGGAGATATGATTTCCGCGATATCTTTGACTACGGATTAACTGAGGTGGAACATTTTTATAAACTCTGTGTCCGGCAAAACAACCATAAGGGTCGATATTCCGTCTCAGTAAAGCTCTCGCTCGACAGCATTGTAGCCTCTCGTACTCGTACCGACGCTGTTCCTCCCTGTAGGCCAATTCTAAATACCTCCCATTATTAAATGTGATACGGCATTGTTGTTTCATATCACTTTTACCTGGAGAAAGTAAGAGAAAACGTATTGCTGCACAATTGCTTCTCGATGGCCAATTTTGACAGATGGCGACGATGCCAACGCTATCGGCGCAAACGTCAAATAGGAGGAGAATACATATTTATGTGGCCGTGCTGGCGCTATCGTGACGCCATTGGTTAATAGAATCCCGAATTGTATCGATAGCGGCTACCCAGCCGCTGGGTAGCCGCTATTCAACTCTCAAAACAGGAGCAGAATACCAAAAGTGACATTTTATGCTATTGCCATGCTGACGACGTGCAATTGAACTACATTACATTTAGCGGAATTGAGGCCCAGATCAAAATTCTTAGAGAAGACTCTGATCCTTAGAGTTCTCAGTTTAGGATTTCCATACATTTTAATGCGTTTTTTGCGGTATTTTTTAACATATCCTTACATCTCATTAATAATCAGATCAGTTAGGTGTGTAGAGCGATCTGGATCTCCTCGTCCACAGTTTGGGCAATCCCTGACAGAGAACCAATGCTTCAAGGATACCTCGTTTGTATGAAAACAACGTGGTGACCCGGGGGGTAATCACGTAATTTTGTTGCAATCAACTCTGACAGAAATCACAGTTACATCGCTGCTTTAGAAAGAACCAATGTGACAACTATCTTAACTAAAGCAGCAATGTAACTGCGCTTTCAATCGAGAATTGTTAGCAACAGCTTTACGTAATCAAGGTACCGGTTTCTTTGCGGCCCAGTGCATTAGGTACATCTTAATTATTGTAAGTTGAACGTAACATTGTTTACAAAATTTTCTATTTCGCATTTTGATTTCTCAAAATCCTTAAGTCTTCGATATTGTATGTGACATAAGTGCCATAAATTCCCAATGAATAAGTAAAACACTAGTTCAATCATTATTCGGCTGATATGTGTGACTATAGACGAGAGTAGCAAATGCCTTTTAGTGCTAGCTCAAAACCTGTATTCACAGTGTGTACACAGGTTAATGTACTACACACTAGATGACAAAAGTCTGGCGACAGGTGCCTCTAGAGAAATGGTGCAACGTCAATTGACATCGCATAACTTCGACTGCTCCGCTGAACACCTGAACTGTGCCCCTGGCGGCAAAACGAGTAAATTTTGCATGATCCATAGTGGTTCACACCTTCTTTAATCATATTAATAATTTCGTTTTATTACTAAGGTTGGAACACATGAGATCATTCGTAGAATAAGATCATTTATCTTCTAATAACAAATTAATATAGTTCTACTTACGCTTGATTCTTGAAGAACACTTTAAACAAGAGCAGATAGTTTTCTTAGAGTAAACTGGCAAGAATTTAAAAGGCACATTTGTTTTCTTAACCTACTTACACATTTAAAAGCTGTGTCACGTGCTGGGGTATTCAACCAGGGCTAATAAAGAATACCTTCAATAACATCGCAAGTAAAAAACTATTTTTAATTAGACTTTAAATAAAGCCGTTTATAATTTGCTAAAGTATTTTACCATTGAAAATGGTTATCAGATGCAAATCGCCTGAGACGTATTTTTGACCATATCTCTGAGCATTTTGGGAGGATCGAAATAAAAATAGTACCAAAAGTTGAGGAATTTATCGAGACACGTGTGAATATTTGAATTTTGAAAATCTGCTGGAAACTTTTGTTGGAATTTTGCGAAATTCCAAAAATTCTGGGTTTTTTGGGGGATGTTTGTTTACTAAATTGTAAATATTTCGGAAAAAAACCGACTTAAGAAAAAATTATTAAAAGGGTCCTAGGGTATTAGTTTAGCTATGAAATGGTGCTATAATTTGAAAATCGGTTTATAATTGTGACCTGTAGGTGGTCCCTTTAGATTTGGAATTGTAGAAAAACGACTGTTTCCGTATATAAAAAGTGATGTAGCTTCTATGATTATTGACCGATCGTCATGGTAATAGTGTTAAAAGATGCAGAAGCGGACGAGAAGTACATTCGTTGAAATTTCGAAAATTGGTTTCTATTATTTCGGCCGTGTCGAGGCAGTCAGCGGGCGCTTTTGTGACACGAGGCGGAGCCGAGTGTCACAATCGTAAAAATAAATAGGTACTACCTAGGTAACTTTAAAAATATAATATGACTTTGCATTTGATTTGATTTTGGTTTTTCGTAAATTTTTGTGTTCATTTTCAATGCTCTGATTCTTGCGGGGACTCTAAAATCTGTGATTTTTTTTATTCAAAAGTCTCGTATTATCAAACTATCGAGTATATCGAAAATTAGACACAAACTTAAATGAGCAACGAAGCCACGTGGCGTGACGCGTGATAGTAAAATGTTTATGGCGCGATCGACCACCCCTCGTTACCAGATTAATCATTAAATCAAATTTATGACCATCGACTAATGCATCAAATAAATTATCTGTTTTGTTTACTACACTGCAAAAGAAGGAAAATTGTGTAGGTATCTATTGTTTTGTTTTACTCTATTTACTGTTTGTGTATGTTCCTTTTATTTATTTGTTTAAGAAATACTTGGAGAATTTTTTTATGAAATAATATACTAATAGAATTAAGTAATTTGCAATCGTCGCAGCAGCATTATTCAATAGTTATCAGAAAAAAACATAAGTAAGTATAACTATTAATCTCTAACTTCCTTAACTTCATAATAATTACAAATAAATTTCTCACCTTTTGCGAAGAAAACTTTCGTCGATGAACCGTTTAACTGTCAAAGCGGATTGTTAACATTAACCTAAGATGTCAAAGTAATTAGTATGGTCAGCTGAACCCAGGGTAAACACGGTCATCAGCTGACAGCTCCCTAGGGACCATTACCCCCACTTACAATTCCAACTAGGGGTTTCAACCCAGCAATAATTAACACAACACTTAAGAAGGCTTTAACCTCTCACGTACGTACCTATTTGGGTTTTTCGCGTTTCTTTCGCACGAGGGGTGAATTAGGTTTGAGGGAGAAGGACGGGTAGAGCGGGAGGAGCGCCGTACACCCGCCGGCGGTGGCGGCGCGAGGCTGACTAAATCTGTGCTGTTCTCAAGGCAGGTCAGGTCAGACGTAGGGTGCGCGCAGATCAGAGGTAGCTCCTGTCAATGTTCAAGCATCGTTTTTCATGGAACAGCGACGTGTACGTTTAAAAATGGTAGTAGTGACATATAAAACACCTTTCTTGCCGCTTGTTCCAGTGCTACAAGATGCTTTTTGATGTTTGCGTGAATTTTGGGATTATAAAAGTATTTAATTATTAAAAGGATTGTCAAGCAATCGGTCTCCATACAAACGGTGATAACGTTTCACACCCTCTAACTAAACCTTAACCTATGCAACCTAGCAATGAATTCTTGGTAGGTATGTTTTTGAAATGCTTTAAAACGGGGGCAGTGCGTTTTGATATTTAAAAATTCTATACCTAATAGATTTGTAAATATTTGCATTTTAGTTATTTCACACAAAACAAAAAAAGTGCAAATATTTTCAAATCTACAATAAATATAAACAATCAACAGCCCTAGTTTTTTGGCATTTTAAAAACATACTAAAATTCATTGATGTGGGTTAAGGTTTAGGGAGTGGGACACGTTGTCGCCGTTTGTATGGAGACCACTTGCTTGATAATCCTCTTAAAAAGTTTCTGTTCCCACCTGAAATCAACAATTAACTCAGCGGACGCCCTATCAATTCTCTCTAATGATTTTTATGCACAAATTACTTTAACATTATAACGTAAGTATGTTATGTAATTTTCATAGGTGATCCTTAACTTTTTAAATTAGCGCATGATGTGGTGTGGCTGTCTATTAGAGTTGCATGAACTAAAAACTAATATTAGTTGTATTGTATCGTAATCTTGTTAACTCTGTTGACGGTCCAAATAAATAAATAAATAAAAATTAAATTATTTCAGTATTTGTGATGGTTGTTAAAAGGTTAATCAACAGGATTCGACGAAGTGCTCGGTTTTTGTTTAATTTAACTCAATTTTATTGTCCCTATGAATGCGTCCTTACCCAGCATCCCACTCATACAGAGCCGCACGACCGCACGCAAGCGCACACTCCACATCCTTCCTACAAACGAAACGATACATGTTTGCGTCACTTCTGCCTGTAGGTGTACACCGGCTTGTTTGTGTTGGATACCCTGAAAATGGCTGCCGGCTCTCTACGCATGCGTGTTACTGCCAACTTGAGGAAACAGCTGACAAACGCTTTTGTTAAGAATTTTGTACTTTATGTTTATGGTTATAAAGTGTTGTTAACTTTTTGGGATGGTAAATGCTAATGTTCTTTTAAAGAACACGCCGCGCTTTTGAAGTTTGGACTTGGGAAAGGTAAGGACACTTGGAGAAGGGAGCGTGTTATGAATTAGAATAAGTGCTCATATCCCTTTGATACAAAGCAACCTGCGATGCCACCAGAACATGTCCGACGACATGTTTATACTCGTTAGAATTTTGACAAGCTTTGTTTTGAATCCTTTAGCATAACCAGTAAAGGGTGCGTGGACTTTGAAATAAAGTTGAAGTAAATGAAAAGTATTTTATTTGTTTGAACTTAATAAATTAAATTATATCTCATTGTGACTTATAGGTATCGAAAAGCAAAGAGCCTATTACGAAAAATCATCGCGATAAACGTACGATGTTCGTCCCACTCCGTGGCACTATTGACTCAGTAATAAGGTTCAATAACAATTAAATTGAACGACGAATTGTCTGACTATCGTGATTATTTATTGTAATAGGCCCTCAGTTTCTAAAAGCAGTAACATAAAATGTGTTGTAGTAACATACTACATAGTCAGTAGAAAAAGAAAAAAATAAAGAAAATAAATAAATAAAAAATAAAATAAAATAAATCTTTATTTCTTCTCTCACATACACCTACGTACATTATACAGGGTAATTTTGCGACCCCTTTACAAAATCAAATAATAGTTCAAGGAAGTAATAAAAAAAAATCGGTGAGATAATTATAAATTATTTCTTTTTAAATTCACCATTTTCAACCACTTTTTATATCCTAAAAATCTAGGCGCGCAGTTTGCTATACCATCATTATTAACAGATCCGGGCACCTGGCAGATTTTCAGTGGTGGGGGTGGGAGTGGTTGAGCAACAAAGGGGCTGAAAAAGCGATTGAAGATATACAATTTACAGAGCTCTGGATTTGGTGTGGTATAATAGCAAGCCAATCATGTACCTAAATCGAATATAACATTGCCAGGCATTTTGACTGGTAGAAAAGTAGTGCCAGGTGGCATCAAAGGTGCGCAAAAAAGTGGTCAAGTTTGATGCCGCCTGGCACTAATTTTCCACCAGTCAAAATGCCTGGCAATGTTATATTCGATTTAGATACATGATTGGCTTATACCACACCAAATCCAGAGCTCTGTAAATTGTATACCTTCAATCGCTTTTTCTCAACCACTCCCACCCCCACTATTGAAAATCTGCCAGGTGTCCGGATCTGTTAACAATGATAGTATGGCAAACTAACTAGAGGGATTTCGTCGCTCTGTAAATTGTCCACCTATTTCTGGGGCCAGCTTTTAGTAAACAACATAAAAACAAGATCATAAAGCGTTGGTCAGTGGGAATGTAAAATTTTATCTGTGACCTCTCGCCGGCCGAAAGGCATTATCGTTCGATAGCTCTTACCACGAACAAACGAGGGAGCTAATTTAAAAAAAGTTTTTGCAGAAGTTCATAGATTTAACACTGAAAATAATAATTATCTGTCGTACGAGAAAATAAATATTCAAAGTTATTCGCAATACTTGGGGGCTACTCAAATGACCACTTTTCTATTCGTTCGCTAACTAAAAAATTAGCCAAAAATTCTAAAATAACGTGTCGTAGGCTTGTCATTTCCATACAATACAACAATATCTGTGATTTACATAAACTTGCAACGTATGGTTTGATCGTCTAACCATCAGTATTATTTATTCTTATGAGCCATCTGCAGTTTGAATCAAATTTAATACTCCAAAAACTTTTTGGTATTTTTTAGTTAAATTTATATGTAGGTATCTAAACAAATTAAACAGCAGTACTAACGGGGACATTTAATTTCCCAACGTATAAGTAACTTTACAGATGCTGTGCTTTATTTAATTTTCGCGGAAAACTTAGAAATAAATATACCTTTCCTAATTGTCCGACCATGCTCTGTTTGTTATACTTTGTTCTATTTTTATAGAACTGGTTGAATTTAAAAAAAAAATCTTTGGTAGTGATGACAAACAATGCGACCGTGCAGGTTACTGGTGGTGGCGGTGCAATGGCGGCTTAACAATCTGCTCTTTGTAGTACCTCTTCCATAGAAGTGGAACAAAAAATTACCTAGTTTACTAATTCTTTGCTTGATTGCCTAGTATGTTTATTTTCTTACTAGCGGCCGCCCGCGACTTCGTCTGCGTGGAAACGTCTTTTGTTATCCCTCGGGAACTATACTTTTTTACCCTATGTCCTTCTCTGTACCCCTGACAACGTGTATGCAAAATTTCATGATGATCGGTTCAGTAGTTAAGACGTGAAGGCGTAACAAACAAACAAACAAACGGACTTTCGCATTTATAATATTAGTAAGGATTTCGAGTAAACAAATCAGTTGACGATTGACGTGAATAGTGACCAGGAATGACTAGTTAGTTAACTATTCATGATAAACTTACATCTTCACACTAGAATAGTTCATAATTTTTCCAAAAAACGGTCTCTGGCTGAGTAGTAAACTACTAACAGCCTGAAAGCACCTCATAGGCTATTATTACCCCGAACACACAGTAATAGCTCGTGTTTGTGCGTAATTGACACGTTAGGAGTCGCGCGGGAGTCGTCTGGCGCGCCGTGTGGACGGCCCTTTATGCTACTCTGTTTTAATTTGAAAACATTGACAATGAGTAGGTATTGTTGCTAGACTCATTACATTATCATTAATGATTGATAATCGTAAGTTTTGTAACATTTAATAGTAAAATATTTTTATCTAAAAGCAAAAAAATATTGTTTTGTTCTTTAAAAATAGTTTGTCTAACTCAGTTCAATATATGTAAGTACATATTCTAGCAAGACAAACATCGGATATCGAATCATTTCTGTGGTTACAAAGAATAATAATTTCAGTTGTAAAGCCACTATTTAGATAGTGAAATATGTTCCCTGTGGTGACATAAATAAGGCGAGAGTTCAGCCTCTGGCCATATTCGTAACAACAAAAACGTATTTACGTATACCAATCGAGATATGAAAAAGACGCAGCTATGCATATATTTGTTTAAAAGTTGTTGAAAACGAGAAAGATATAAAAAGAAATGTACCTACGTTTAACGCAAAATAGGAATGGTTAAGTAAAAATCAAAAAAAATTGTAAATGACGTAATTATTATTTACGTTCCGCAAAGCAAATCAGATAAAATAAACTGTTAAAATAATGCCTAACAAAAACAGTTCTGAAATGTAAATAATGTATAAATTCATTCTCATCCCTCCATTTGAAGCCATTTCCATTTATTGGTTTTCTTTATTTCTCACATGAACTGGAACACACTTTAACCTGGAAAATTGATTAAATAATTACAATGCGATTTTTTTATTGCACAACGAGGTAGTGCTTGGCCTTTATCTCACCTGATGTTAAGTGACGGTAAGGCCTAAGGTGGAAGCGCACTACACTCGGAATCCTCACCACTGAGGAACTGGCTATCTTACCTCTAACTGTCCGGCAGCACTCGGCAGCAGCCACAATAATTTATAATAAGCAGCAAAAAAAATTATATTATTTTTTAACCTGCTTACAAAATTTCACGAGAATCAGTTAAGAAATGCGACCTGTAGAGGAGAACATACAGCGCTGGAAAGCCGAACTGAAATCGGCTTTTTTAACATATCTCTGTCATTTTCAAAAAATTCTAAGAAGAAGCCAGCTTGACAAAAAAAATGTACATTATTTTCGAACCTGCTTACAAAATTTTAAGAGAATCGGTTGAAAAATGCGACCTGTAGAGGAAAACACGCAGAGCTGAAAAGCGGACTGAAATCTGTTTTTTTAACATATCTCCGCCATTTAAAAAAAAAACAAGAAACTGGTTCGACAAAAAAATTATATATATTTTTTGAACCTGCTCACAAAATTTCACAAGAATCGGTTGAGAAATGCTACCTGCGGGCTGGAACAGACAGCCGGACATACGACAGAATTTTTGCCGAAGCTGAAGCAGAGACGCTTCGCTCACACTTCGTGCTCGCTCGGTCAATAAAAAGAGTTACAGGGTGACATCAATGTAGAGGTGGAGGTAGAAGCGAAGGGCGGCGCGCGGCGTGGGAGCTAGTCACATGATGGTCACAAGGTGCTACCACGTGCTATTAAAGCCATTCCGGCGGTGCTTCGCTTGTGGTAAAACAAAATTTGAATTGCGAATTCATTGTACCTGATTTCGAAATTCTCTTTTTACCATTGAAAATGGTTTTCAAATGCAAATCGCCTGAGACGTATTTTTGGCCATATCTCCGAGGATTTTGAGAGGATCGAAATAAAAATAGTACCAAAAGTTGAGGAATTTATCAAGACATATGTGAACGTTTGAATTTTGAAAATCTACTAGTAACTTTTTTTGGAATTTTGTAAAATTCCAAAAATTCCGTGTTTTTTGGGGGGTGTTTATTTACTAAATTGTAAATATTTCAGAAAAAAAACTGACTTAAGAAAAAATGAAAAAAAAAAGGTCCTAGGGTATTAGTTTAGCTACCAAATGGAAAAATAATTTTGAAAATCGGTTAATAATTGTGACCTGTATAGGTGGTCCCTTTAGATTTGGATTTGTAGAAAAACGGCTGTTTCCGTACATAAAAAGTGATGTAGCTTCTATGATTATTGAGCGATCGTCATGGTAATAGTGTTAAAAGATGCAGAAGCAGACGAGAAGTGCATTCGTTGGAATTTTGCAAATCGCTTAATAATCTTTCGGCTGCGTCGAGGCAGTCAGCGGGCGCTTTTGTGGCACGAGGCGGAGCCGAGTGTCACAATCGTAAAGATAAATAGCTAGGTAACTTTAAAAATATAATAGGACTTTGCATTTGATTTGATTTTGGTTTTTCGTAAATTTTTGTGTTCATTTTCAATGCTCCGATTCTTACGGGGACTGTAAAATCTGTGAATTTTTAGCTTCGGTAGTGGCTTCGGTGAAATCATGTAATTTTCCCTTTGGCAAATGCTAAACTCTTTTTAATACAAAACTTTTTATTTGTTCTGCGTGAATACAATTTTTCCATGTTCTGTGCCAGTGGGGTTGGCAACGCAAAGCTAACTGTAGATGTCGCTGCGTACGCTTGTTCCTAAGACAGTAGACGTCCAGAACAAATCTATGGAAAAATTGGTATTTATTTTGTGGTATTTTTTTTACCGAAAAAGTCCCATTGACCCAAAATTGATATAAAAGACTATTCTACAATGCAAATGCCAGAATTTAAAGCCAAATTATGACGTTTTTATTGTTACAGAAATTATCATTTTTTTCTATATATCCAGATTTTTTGCAAATTTGTAAGTGCCAACATTTTTAAAACCTTAGGTACACAGAATTTAATCAAAGCTAAAAAAAACGTTTTTTTTTAAGTAAAAGTCCTTTGTTTTCATAGCTCTCGTGGAACAAGCGTACGCAACAAGAAGCTTATGGCAGTTACAAATAAGATAGCCAGTCCCCAGTGATGGGGATTCCGGGTGCAGTGCGCTTACACTTTCGGCCTTATCGGCACTGTTTGAGGGAGGTACCTATAATATAAGCTTCTTGGTACGCAAACGCTAGTTTTTTTACATTCTCTTTGGTACGCAACGCCATTTTGACAGTTGCCTTCCTCATTGGAAAACATATTTCGAAGTTTGAATTTCGATTTAACTCTTGAAGACAGTAAATAATTTAATAAAATGGCTAAAATACTTATTTAAATATATTGAAGCTTTATTTTTTCAGTTTCTTATTGTCTTTAAAATACTAAAGTAGTTTACCAAGTTACATTTCTTTTACTACAGAAAATAACATTCTCTGAGTTATTTTAAAAGAAATCGAGTTCAAAAAGCTAGCGGTTCGGTCGGTATCTTATTTTTATCGCTAATGAAATCTCCGCGTTTTGGCGTCGCGTCGCGTCGCGTCTGGGCATTGAGTGCTGACTTGTGAACCTTCAGTCCGTTTGTTGGACCACCGCCAGATCGGCTGTTAATGCACGTTCGATGTTCCACAAATGTATTAGGAGATATATTTGTTGAAGTTGGAATAATGAAAATATATTAGGAATTAATTGGGGCCTAAGATAGCAATATGGGTTGGTGAAATTAGTATTATATTTTAAATATTTTTTAACTTTCATTAAGTATACTTCTGTTATTATAATATTTTTAATTTTCATTTAGTGTACTTCTGTACATATTTTTTTATAAAGTACATTTTGTACTTCAAATATTCAGTAAGTTATTATAGTTTAGGAGATAGCACATTGATTTCAACAGCTAAATACACAATGACCCAACCACGGAACAGTGGATAAATAACGATACTAATAAAAACGAACGATCCGCTATAAATAGGCCAGTAAAATCTATCAAAATGCGATGAAAAGCTGCATTTTTGGTTTGTTATTTGGACCCCTTAGGGGGGTGTAAAACTACGTCTTGCAAGCAAAAAAAGTTGTGCTACCTGCGTAATACGAGAAAAACTGCAAAAAAGCTATTTTGCAGTTCAATTATAAAACTATGGGCTATTGACATTAGTTGCTGCTATCATTTTGAAAATATATTAAATTTGAAACAATAAAAGCCAAACTACAGCTCCGTACGTCTAATAGTTTTTAAGATATTATGATGTTTGAAAAAATGCGTTGCAAATGCTTGGAAAAATTTTCAAAATTTAAAATTTTACTGGCCTAAAAAGATTGCCTTCAGAAAATATAATTAATTAAAAATTATAATAGGGAATGAAATAATTACATTAGACTCATCGGTAATTTGTTTTTAATTCTCATTATATTTACAAATTTCACAAACACTGATGATGTACGTTTACTTATTTTAAAACAAACAATATGATTTAGATGTACAAAAAGTACAACACAAGTTTTCAACATAAGTTGAAGTATAATAAAATCCAAAAAGTGTATAAAATCAATGTATAACCTTATAATTGAGCTTTAATAGCTATAAAAAGGCTGTTTCTACAGATTTTTCATTTTATTTGTGGGTCTAGTGAAAATCTTAGTTAAATATTTATTTCATGTCAGACGGATTCAATTTAGTGACATGGTTATTGCGACAATACTGAAACTTATAAAACTGAATTAAGTATATCTGTTACGGCTAATACCCGAAGTGCGGCTAAACCTTGTTCTAGCCGGCTAAAACTAGGTGTAGCCGATAGCTGTTGGCTAAAACTAGGTGTAACCGATCTGCTTTACTCCTGTAGGTCCCGGGTTAGGTTAGAAATTTAAGGCGAGCGCGAAGCGCAGCGGAGCGTGAGCCTTAAATTTCGAGGTTATTTTTTTGACAGACAACAGAAAAAACTTTCTTTATATCCCATGCTGCACCTAGTTTTAGCCGGCTACACCTAGTATCAGCCGCGAGCAAATCGGCTACACCTAATTTTAGCCAACAGCTAGCGGCTACACCTAGTTTTAGCCGGCTAAAACTAGGTTTAGCCGCACTTCGGGTATTAGCCGTAACATATCTACCGACAAACCATTTCTACTATTATGTTTTCAACAGTCCATCAAAATATTACTAGTTGGGAACTGCTGACCATTAGCCATTTTTATGTCGCCACTACTTTACAGCCGAACCTACCTTATGGGTGGATAAGGAGGATGGACCATAGCCCACCACGTGGGTCTAATGCGGATCGTTAACGACTGCAAATTTAGCCGGAACCAATGGCTTAACGTGCCTTCCGAAGCACGGAGGAGATCGAGATAATACATTTTTGGTCACCCCTCCCATGACCGACCCCTGCGAAAGTTGCTTAACTTCCGCAATTGCTGGGCTAGGCGCTAAACTACTGCGTCATTTAGCTCCTCAAATGGGCATTGATAGTAATTGAAAATTTCGTAATAATTATTCTGAAATAGGCCAAAAACACCAAGGCAGCAAAAAATGCCTAAACATTTTCATTCCACTTTCTCACGAAATTATTTTTTGTTGCAGAAGTAGCAGTGAAATTGAACCCGTGTGACACAAAAAGTTTCTAAACATTATTTAACAAAGTGGGATATGGTTTGCTCAATTTACAGTGAAACCAGAATATGGACTTTATTTATTTTACATAAATTGGTATGACCGATATTGTAATTCAAATAAATTATCATTTGTTTGACTTTTTACAAAATTTCACAAACAAATCTAAAGTAGGATTAAGAATACGATAATTTACCATTAATTGTGCCTTATTAAAAATTAAATAGTCAATGCGAGTTTTTTGAAATTTTTAAGTTTTGGCACTTTCGAGTGAAATCATAAGTTGATCAGAAAGTCATGTATTTAAATTATCAAGACTTTTGATCAATACAATTGCAATGAATTAGATTACTTAATCTAGATAACGTTACGCGTTTTGTTTAAAATTTTGTCACTTTATACAATAGGCCGAAACGACATTCCAAAATGTACAAAACCCATAAAAATATTTACAATTACTTTGTTAAACAATAAATTATCTAGTTAACATTTGTAATAGTTTTACTTTGCATATCGCAGTCTTTATTGTCATTATATTATTTTAAACGTGTATCGTGAAGTCCCTCCTCTCTTGCTCCTGTCGCTGTTGATACCTGAAACACAACATATTGTTGAATAGCGCCATCTATGCAACGTCAGAGGTACTGTGCAAGCTTTTACTCAAAATCTCTAAAAGCATGCTAAAAGCTTAGTTGCTGCCCTTAGCTGCCCGGAGAAGGTAAGAAATATTATTCTGCTGCAGACAGATGGCGCAAGTAGTTTTGATTATGATATTTTAGGTTGTTTTTATTTCTGTAATGCTGCTTGTTTGGATAAGACAAGCAATAAAATAAAAAAAGAAGTTGATTTCTGTGAGTGATTTTCTTTATGTAAATGGGAAATGAAAATAATTTATGAAGTCTATTTATGGAAGTCAACAACAAGAGTGTATTAGACATGGGCGCCGCGTTAAAAAATTGCGGCGGCGCGGCACCGGCGGCGTGGATTTTTTTAAAAGCTTAATTGACATGAATAGGTAGATGACTTTAGAGGACGCTGCATGATACAATTTAGCACTTAACGTTTATTAGAAGTCTGTAAAATGCAGAAACGCCACACCTGATTTAAAGTAAAACTCAAAGACCAGATTTAATATTCCAAAAATACCCGGACGTACGAAATTAGTACTACTTAAGCAACTAAACAGCAACAGGGCAGCAAGGCATGCCGAAATCACAAAAAAACTTGAAAACAAGCCATATGCTTAAAAGCTCTCCCGATGTTTAAAATTCTTTCACCCTTGAAGGTAGAGGCCTAAGCCCTAAGGCACAGTATTATAAATAAGACTGTGCCTAATGCATGTAACAGGACAGGCGGTTCTGTTGTGGGACACTCTTGAAGAACTAATAAATCTCACTGATTTCTGCCTGAGCCACATCTGCAAGTTGGTTATGAGGGTTATTAAATTACAAATCGTATCACTCGCGGGTTTGACGACTTCCAACTTTCAACCAACTTCTTGAATAAGCTGAGTTCCGAAAAGACTGGTACTGAACTCAGTACCAGTCTTTCGGAACTCAGCTTATATCTATTTGAGTAAGTACAACAGTTTGCCGATCATGTGGTTCTTGTAGCTGAGACTTTGAAAGACCTGTACCTGCACAGTTTTCCCCTGACAGGGTTTCTCATGTGTGTCCCAGGACACACTTAGCCTTCCCGGCTGGACGAACAGACTTCACGGACTTATATGCCGTGGTTGGAAAATCACGGTAGTGCGCGCAACGATTCCCGTGGCCCCACCAGTTGCCAATGCTACTTTGAGTAATTTGTAGTCAGATGACGTAGAATGGTTCGATAAAGCATTGTTCCAAGACGATTCAAAAGGACATTGACTGATTTTAGAGAATATGGCCCACACTGTGGTATGGTAGGTTCCACTGACCTTCAGCCATCTCCCGAAGTTGGGACATGCATGCATAAAGCATTTTACAGTCGTAAAAAAAACATACAGAATACTGAGGAGAATATGCCATTTTACTATGAAAGCCTTCACTTCGATCAAGGCATGGGGTGTGCTGCAGTTTCTCTAAAGATGCCAAGTGATGTTGCGGTCCTTATATAAAAAACAATACTTCGGTTAAAATTACTTAGAATTCAAAACCAGAGTAAGTACAATTCCTATACTATCGCGACAAGAATAAGTTTTTCCTCTGAAACTATTTACCACTGCGTTATTTTAAAGTTTCTGTATCCGGACGGGAAAAGAACTGTGAAATACTTAACACGCCTTCGGTTTGCTGATGTTTAAGTTCTTGCGTGATCTTGAAGAACTTGAACACAGCGCTCAAACATTAAGCAGTCCTTTACAAGGAGCCAAGACATATCTATTGGGAACACAACACTCGAAGTTGATGACCATTACGTATATGTGCTAGGTATGACAAACACACTCCAGTTCCATAAGTCCATCTTCTTAGAAAAAGTGATCTTCGTTGAATACGGCCCAAGAATACAGCCTATACAGGGCAGCATCATTTGGTAAGTTACGGAAATAACGAGTCGTCAAAAAACTGACATAAACTTTCGACATTACAGTTCGTTTTTGACCAAAATTCCACGCCGCTCGGGAGAGACGGCGGCGGCGGCGGCGTGCCGGTAACTTAAGGCGGCGTCGCGCCGGCGCGGCGCCCATGTCTAGAGTGTATGTAGGATTTACAAAATACTATCAATATTAGATCCATCCAGCTGAAATTACAGTTGTTAAAGCCCACGAGTCCACACTGGGCCCACGTGACCCATACCTTGATGAACTTGAAAGTCAAAGTCAAAGTCAAATAAGCTTTATTCAAATAAACTTAATTATTAAGTACTTTTGAATCGTCTATATTTTCCTACCACCCGTTCCAGACTTTTTTAGCTGACAAGAAGAACGGGCGCAAGAAACTTCAGCTCGGGTTTCCGGTTTAGTAAGATGACGGAGCTATCACATTATAGCAGACGTAATCGGTGAATGACGTCACAAGAACGATAAACAGGTTGTCCCAAAACTTTGCCACTCTGAGGGAAAGTACCTTAAATATTGAAAATGGGAAATTTTACTGAAAGGAGACTTTATTTTGTTTTTAAAAATAATTGGAACTGCATTCAAAGATTTTTGAAAAATCACTTGCCTTAACCAGGAATCGAACCTACCAAAAACGATTTCTTTTTATTAATGTTTACCATACTACTCGAAAGGGTTACTTGTAAGAATATTTTTTCTTAAGTAACACAGCATCTTAAACAAAAGGAAGACCATGAAATTTAACATTTAAATTATTACGGATTGTATCAATTTGTATAGAATCGCATGCGGTTAAAAAAAAATACGAATGCAGTTCCGTTTCTTTTTAAAAATAAAATGAAGTCTTCTTTCAGAAAAATTTTCTATCTTCAATATTTAAGGTACCTACTTTGCCTCCATGTGTAAGTAAACGTTTTCACCGCTCTCCAGGAAACCGCGGCCGCGCCTTATTGTTTGCATTGGCCTAGTTTTAAACCACGCCAACTGCCGTGCGCTGCTAGCGCGAATCCAAATACATAAATGCAGTAGGTACACAAATACCTATTTTTTTTGTGTAATATTTTATGACTGTTAAATGTGGTCGGATTTCTATTAGCGTGATTGTTAAGGCGGCCATAGAAAACGTTCTGTGACGTCAGCTCAGTTACCGCTATATTACGGCTGCTATCATCTTAAGAAATCTTAGGAAAACTTTAGGAAAGTCTGTGGAAAGTATCGGTTCGGGTAGTGACCTGGAGGTGGGCGTGTGGTGGCGGCGCGGGCGGCGGCGCGCCTTGTCGTGGCGCGGCGCCGCGCAGCGCGCCTCCGCCGCCGACGCCGACTCCGCGCTCGAGTCCGTCACCGGGCGGAACACCTCGTCTGGATAACACATAATACAATAGCAATAGCACAAATTAGAGAGACTAACAGAAGTTAAGCTTAGTACTACAGGCACTCGAGCATCGCACACACACAAAGACAGCTCTCACCGCTGCGTCACGTAAGTACCTACTCGATCTGGGTTGAGATTGGTTTGACAGTGTCGGTCAGAGCTTATGTGTGCGTTGTATGAGCGCGCGAGTGTTAAGCTTAACTGAACTCCCTTTATATTGTGATAATAGTTCGGTGTAAACAGTATAATTTGGCGCAAAGTATTTAGTAACACCTCTTTCGCTATTGAACAGCTTATAGAAACCGATCCCCGTCAAATTTCGATCTTTTTTCTCCCACGCGTCAACACGGGACACACCATATAAAAAGAAAGTTACTGGTTAGTTACTTAGGTAGGTATAGGTTTATACTAATCTTTATTTTTAATTAGCCAGTACCTGTGTACATTTAATTGAAATCGCAGTTTCGAAACGACTCGTGTCGTGATTCATCCTATCTAATCGATTTTAAGAGCTTTTTCCTTTCTATCCCCACTCTAGGATAGGCTGATGCCTTAAAGGAGAGGTTGTAAGGTCGATCGCCAGAGATAACAGATTTGCACCCAATGTCTTACTTATGCATTTTTTTCTTGATGAATATTTGGTGGGTTATATAACGGTTATACGGTCAAAATGTCGAGTTCTTTCTTAATCATAAATTTCTGCTAGGTTGATCTCCTTAAGAATGGACACCCCTGCTTCAAAGTGTATTTGTGACTAAAAGTATCATCAAGAAAATTTCACACCCTCTATACGCGTTTGTATCTTATTCACATTAGTTACGAGAGCGCTACGCCGTAGCATGTTGTAGTCTTCTATACTACGAACATTATGCTACGGTTGACCAGGACTTTGATTCGACTTATTATAGTTGATGTTCGGCGTTTCCCTGCGTGATCGAATCAGAAATGAGGAGATCCGCAGGAGAACTAAAGTAACCGACATCGCTCGAAGGATTGCTCAGCTGAAGTGGCAGTAGGCTGGACACATAGCGAGAAGAACCGATGGCCGTTGGGACAGAAAGGTTCTGGAATGGCGACCGCGCACCGGACGACGCTCCGTGGGTAGGCCCCCGACAAGAGGGACTGACGTGAGGGTGAAGGTCGCGGTGCGCCGCTGGATGCGGGCAGCGCCGGACCGATCATCGTGGAGATCCTTGGAATAGGCTTATACCCAGCAGTGGGTGTCGTGCGGCTGAGATGATGATGATTATAGTTTAGCGAAGTGTATCAGATTTACCTTTAGAGGGCGCTATCGGCATCCTGTAGGAGGCACTGCTGGAGTTGCACTCGGCGCAGGGCGACCCGCTGGAGTCCGAGTCTGATTCGGAGCGGCGCACCATCAGCGTCATGGCGCGGGACAACGTGTATTCGTCTGTTGAAGTAGAGGATATAAGTTAATAACTGGGTAAATTGACTATGGTAAGATGAGGTTTACATAAAATTTTTGCTAGCACTATCTTGGTAGTGCATTATTGACGAGGTCAGGAGTAGTTAATTAAGTACTACAAACTTGCTAGCGAGGCACCAAAAACAGTTAAATTTTTCGCTCGCTGCCCACCCACCAGTGTTGCACCACCACGTCTTAGGGTATCAGCTGCGTTAAGCGGCACACGCGCGCGGGTCGTCAAAGATTAAAGCTTACTCATGCACTGCAAGCATCTGTCCGTCAGAAAACCTTGCCTAAACTACTCGGGTTTAGGCACGGTTTTCAGCCATGTCTACGTCCGGTTGTCAATTAAGTAAGGGGCACACACTATGAAGGTATTTGTTCACGACACCGTTTTGGGCACGGAGTGCTCCGTGTCTACGTCTATGACCGGTGCGTAGTCGAGTATTGCAGTCAATCACGGCTTGTTAACGAGGCTGAGTGTACGCACGGCACGGTCTCGTCTCGTGTACGACCAAGAAAAAATATCAGGTCGCGCTTCAGCCGGGTACAAGACCCGTACATACCGTGCTAGTCGGCCCGATATACAAACCATCTCGTTAACAAGGGCCGCCTTTTAACCGTCTCTGTGGTATGGAGGTTTTGTTTGGTAGGTGGTTATTTCAAGTCCGCTTGGCTAGCTATCACCATCTTACCTAAGTCTGACGCCATAACAACAATTTAAAAATAGTTGTTCCGGCAGTAGAGGTAAGATAGCCAGTTCCTCTGTAATGAAGATTCCGGGTGTAGTGCGCTTTCATCTTCGGCTTTATCGTTACTTAACATCAGGTGAGGTGAACGCCAAGCACTATCCCGTTGTGCGTAAAAAAGAGGCCTTACCAGTGTTGACGGGCGAGCGGTGCTTGTGCGGCGGCGCGGCGGCCAGCTCCGGCTCGGCGCGCGCGAAGGTCCGCAGCGTGCCGCCCGACAGGGACGCGCTCGTGCCGCCCGCGCGCCCCGCGCCCTCCGCGCCCGCGCCCGCGCCCGTCGCGCCGCCCGACATGCTGAACGTCGCGTACGGACTGATCTCGTACATTTCTGTCAATAGTGTTTGCTGCTTAAGGCGCTAAGAAGGGTCAAATCCCAATATTCAATTCAAATTATTGAAAGACTAGCGGCCGCCCGCGACTTCGTCTGCGTAGAAACTTTTTTGCTATCCCTCGGGAACAATACATTTTTTCGGGATGAAAGGTACCCTATGTCCTTCTCTGTACCCCTGACAACGTGTATGCAAAATTTCATGATGATCGGTTCAGTAGTTAAGACGTGAAGGCGTAACAAACAAATAAACAAACAAACAAACGGACTTTCGCATTTATAATATTAGTAAGGATTACGCGCGTGAAGCTATCATGGAAAAAATATATAATGTACTTGGAATAATACACAATAGATTTAATTGAAAGCATTTGTAAAAATTTTACCACCTTTGATGTAAAAAAATATTCCGTGGACCCTGTTTCTGGTCCTATTTGCAAAATTTCTCGGAAACAGAACATTCGTTAATGTTAAAACCAACACATAAAAATCGGCGATGTTAATACCTTCAGTCTTAATTGAACAGATTTTTTTTAACTAACTTGAAAACGAAGAAATTTAATAAAAACATGTAAAAATTGTGAATTCGGTGCTAGTTCTCAACGCAACCGCCGCGTTGGAACGCGCACTGATTTGAACCCAAAGTGAGTAGAGTTACGTTCGATTTCACACCATCACGGATCGACCCGCTCGGATTGAGGCATGTTAAAGCCTTTAAGTTTTTCCGTGAACTCATTTCTCATAATCTAGTACGCTAAGTATTATTTTAAGTCGAAAATGAAAAATATATATCACTAGGGACCACCCGCGACTTCGTCTGCGTGGTAAGTTTTTGGCTATCCCTCGGGAAAAGTACTTTTTTCTGGGTGAAGGCTTTGTTCTTTTTTGTACCATGATTTCTGATCATGATGATCGGTTCAGTAGTTAAGCTTCGTCCATGTAGTTAAGACGTGAAGGCGTAATAAACAAACAAACAAATGGACTTTCGCATTTCTAATATAAACATTTTTTCGTCGAAATTTCGATTTTGACGGATTTTAGCGATACAACCTAGAGAAACCTTTGGGTCTACTAAATACATTTATATGTGTCCACGACAAAAAGTAATATGATGATTCACTGGACAGTTAAAGGGTTAGAAAGGAAAATAAAAGTTGGTGAACGATTTCTTAGAGTCAACTTTGAACATACAAAGAAAGACAAACAAGTACAAACAACAAATAAAAGTATGAAATTTGATGTTTTTATGAAGTAAAGATTATTATGATATAATTTTTACGTAATAATAATAATTTATCTAGGAGAAATCCACAGTTTATTCTGAGCGTTTTCAGTAGTTTTATGGTTTTTGATTGGAATTTTTTTTCACATATTCTATAAGACGGAGTCAGGATAAGGTTATTCACCGCCCAGCACGAAATAATAGTTTCTTTACAATACACAACCTCTATTCTTACAATCAACATCGAGTTACCTCAAAATAACGGATGATCGAACAGATTCACACGGATTCAAGTCGGTAAACGCGGCAAGTTCGACACAGCGAGGTGAACTCAAAATGAACGACCGTTCACTACGGCTGCCGGTAACAGAATGTACCCCGACTACCCCCCGATCGCGCTCTCCACATTTTCCCGCCTCCGGAAACGTCAAGACTGTCAACTGTCAAACTGACAAACATCAAACCTGTCAACTGTCACACGTCCTGCACAGACCACACACTCGCTGTATCGACCTTACCCAAGTGAGCCACTTGACGTTTCCGACTTGATAGTTACGACTAAACTCAATAGATGGCGCTAGAGGTGCCAACAATCTTGAGCAGCACAGTGCTCACGCTCCGACACGGCCATCTTGACATTTCACACGTCCTCGTGTGAGGTTGCTGGTGAAGATCCTGCAAAAGGAGATAATACCTGAACAGTAAAATGTTCAAACGCTCGGCCTTCCTGACCAAAAGGGTCAGGTCTTGTAATACCACAATTTGTATACCACAACTTTATTCAAAATCATAACATTGCTTACTCAAAATCCATAGGTACCTCATGAAATAACAGTGATGAAAGTAAACGTATCAAAATAACTATTCACCAAAAATTCAACAAAACTCATCAGACCAATCTTTCCAAATCAAACTAAAGAGATTATGTAATCAGTGTAGTATGCAATACTCTACAATTCAGATACACCCAATGACAACCTCTATCCGGTCATCACCCAAAACAAGGGCTACCTCCATCCGGTACCCTTACACAACACAGCGCCTCTATCCGGCGACTCAACAGCGATCGCTTGCATCTTTGAGCTAAACGCACGCCACTCACAAGAGTGGCCGCACTGCGACGGGAAATCAGGCCCGATTTACGCCTACGACTACGAATGCACGAAAGATGTAACCAATCTGAGCGACTTGCATACTATTGAATAAACAATCACAAAAAATTAGTATTGTTTGAACTAATTAAAACTAGTTGAAGGTCCAGCCCCTTCGTTTACTATCATCACTATCATCATCATCACCACCATCATCACCATAATAACTAATGATAACTTTTTACAGCCAAATATGCTGGAGGGCCAAGTACCCAATTGTTTTTTTTTTTTTCAAACAATTGAATTATCAATTTACTGTGTACCACTTTAGTCCGGCTATCCCTGTAGCTCATAAATTAAGTCATCCCTGTGACTCCTCAGAACCATCCCTGTGACTCCTCAGAACCATCCCTGTGGCTCTTACACATTTGATCATCCCTGTGATCTCACACATAAGATCATCCCTGTGATCTTACTCAACAAGATGACTTAAGAGGACACAATAAAATAATCAGTTAAGACTCAAAATTTTCAGAACACTCCGAATCGCTGATGTCATTAGGTACTTGTCCCTCAGGCATCTTTTTTTTTAACCTATCATGTGCGTACTTGTAAGTACGCTTTGAGTTTAGGGCTTTTAAAACATAACGATCGTTATCAAGTATTTCTATGACTTTAACCGGCCCCTTGAACTTCGGGTCTAACTTTGTTAAATCAGGAAGTAAATTAATTTCATGATTATGAACAGTAGTGACTAAACTGAATTTATATTCCTACATAGCAACAGCTGCTTACTCAAATTCACCACACTATGACTAACAGTGTACTAACAGTGTACTAACAGTGTACTAACAGTGTACTAACAGTGTACTAACAGTGTACTGACAGCGCACTGACAGCGCACTAACAGCGCACTGACAGTGTACTGACAGTGTACTGACAGTGTACTGACAGCGCACTGACAGCGCACTGACAGCGCACTAACAGTGTACTGACAGTGTACTAACAGTGTACTAACAGTGTACTAACAGTGTACTAACAGTGTACTAACAGTGTACTAACAGTGTACTAACAGTGTACTAACAGTGTACTAACAGTGCCGTAACACTGCACCAACAGTAAACATGTTCAGAAACATTGATGCATCTACCAACTGTTAGCAGTGAATTCGAACAGAAAAGTGGTTACATTACAACAGAAAAGTACTAACATTACATTACCACAGAATAAGACATTACTAAGAAAGATTTTATTCTATTTCCTTATTTTTGCACTAAATTTCAACTACAATTTCTAATGAATGAAGTCACCAACAACAAATCACCTAGCCCTTTTACTCTTTAGTTTGACTCCTTTCCCTTGAAAACCTACTTTTGAAACAAATAAAAACTTTAATCTGGATCGTTTTCTTTGTCATAATCATAACCAACAGAAATACTTAGTGACTTTTCAGTTGTAAAATAAAATCAAAATAAAATTGTAACGACTGACCTCTATAAAGTGACCTTGTAGATTCGCTATGCTGGCTGCGCCGAGTAACAGGATGCTCTCAGCTTGTAATGCTGCACTAGCACCCGCCACAGAGCATCGCCATTACCATTGCATCGCTGTCGCCACTGCATCACCGCTTGCGCTGCTAGTTGCTTTGCTCAGCTCCACAACTATTGCCGCTGCCTGTTGCACCGCTGTTGTCTTGTGTTGTGAAGCACCTGAAGCAGATAATCATAGGCGCATTTGGTTGTTGTTTGACATGAGAACAAGCACTAGAAAAAGTGGAACGATCACATGACCTGTTATCCTTGGAATCAGTCGGTACTGTGCGATGTACTGGAATGCTACACCTTAGCATGAACAGCTGCTTGAAATCACACCATGTCATCCATCACCATAGCTTCATTACGTCGTTATGATCCAGGCACGCACGTCAACATTTTTTTTCTCTCGGGGTCGAAGTCAGGAACGAACATTGGCACTCAAAGTAAGCACACGCATCGCTTGTATTGTAACAAAGCAATAATATTGCGATTTGGGCAATAGACGCCACTTTTCGTCGATCACATTGATTTTCCGTTGCACGTGTCTCGTTATCACACTTCATATCGTTTGATTCACTTTTCTCACCACGTGGGACGTTTGGATTGCATCCCGCTTCTGAAGACGGAGTCAGGATAAGGTTATTCACCGCCGAGCACGAAAAAATAGTTTCTTTACAATACACAACCTCTATTCTTACAATCAACATCGAGTTACCTCAAAATAACGGATGATCGAACAGATTCACACGGATTCAAGTCGGTAAACGCGGCAAGTTCGACACAGCGAGGTGAACTCAAAATGAACGACCGTTCACTACGGCTGCCGGTAACAGAATGTACCCCGACTACCCCCCGATCGCGCTCTCCACATTTTCCCGCCTCCGGAAACGTCAAGACTGTCAACTGTCAAACTGACAAACATCAAACCTGTCAACTGTCACACGTCCTGCACAGACCACACACTCGCTGTATCGACCTTACCCAAGTGAGCCACTTGACGTTTCCGACTTGATAGTTACGACTAAACTCAATAGATGGCGCTAGAGGTGCCAACAATCTTGAGCAGCACAGTGCTCACGCTCCGACATATACATAATTTCAAAATTCCGAGGCCGCTATGAACTATTCGACTATATAAGAGATAACATTAAATTTTTTTCATTTCAATTGTTTAGCACAGTTGTTCAATCCATGAGCTCAAAAAAGTGCCTTCGCGCATTTTATGAAAATCTTTCTCTGCAATTTCGGGTTTAATTATAAAGTTAAGCAAATTTTCAAAAAAGCGAGGCCGCTATGAACTATTCCAATAGCTGTTCTGCACCATTCCATAAGTCAAAAGTGTCAATGTATTTTTGTTTCTGAGATCGATAACGCCAAAATTGGGCATTTTACGCAAAAATGACAGTCGAAATGTAATATGCCTCTTAATTGACTAAATCGGTGTGTCCGATTGGTTTATCGAGGCCAGTCATTTCATATAGCATATTCTCATTTTATTCTTGCACGTACTAACTCTTCCTATCTCACCTTGATGTTCCTTTTTGTTGCTGATGGGATGCTTGATCGGCGAGGACGTGTACACTTGCTGGCAGTTGCGCCGGTTGTCGCGCTTCTCCACGGACTTGTCCTCTTCCTCCGAGATGTCGCCTTGCTCGTAGCCTTTCCTTAAGCACGACCTTGACGAGCTGGAAAATACAAGTACCTAAGTATGTTATATAATTTAAATATTGCTCTAAAATATTTATGTTCTAGGTGTGCCCTCGGTTGAAGCAAGAAAATTTTTGAAAGAAAATTTGTAAACTAACTTTTTTCAGAACATAAAAAATACGCCATCAGCCATTTTTGACGTCCCCACTGCTGGGGCACAGGCCTTCCTTATGGGTGGTAAGGAGGATGGGCCATAACCCACCACGCGGGCCCAATGCGGATTGGTGGGTGTTATCGACTGCAAATGCAGCCGGGACCAACGGCTTAACGTGCCTTCCGAAGCACGGAGGAGCTCAAGATAATAAACTTTTGGTCACCCATCCCATGACCAACCCTTGCGAACGTTGCTTAACTTCTGCCATCGCTGGGCCAGGCGCTAAACCATTGCGCCACCGAGCTCCTCATACGCAATTTATGTAAAATTCGCAAACAAAGTAAAGAGCACATTTCAGTACTAGTTGAAATATTGCAGCGCGTGTATGCACAAACATTTTTATTTTTTATTTTTATTTTTATTTATTTGTTTTCGCATATAAACATCGAGAGGCTTATTTGTATTCACAAAATATAGATTTTGATAACATTTTTGAATCGGAAGAAATAATTTTGGCATAGTTAAAAAAATGCTATTATACTTAGAAAACAACAAAAAAAATCGCTAACAATATAAAAAAGGAAATCTTAAGAAATGGCGGTCATTTGGCAGTTATAATTCACAGAATGGACGTTGAAGATAAACTAGAGAATATGATTATCTTTCTTTCTTAACTAATTATAGTTCATAATGAAACTAACTTTAAAACTGTATGTACCATGTAAACTTTGTGGTAGAAAATAAATATTTTTTCATTTTAATTTCATAAGGATTAGTGGCCACCTCAGAGTTTATCAAGACACCCGCCTGTAAGGCCTTTAACTTGGCTTAACGACTGTTATCAGATGACAACAGTCGGGACTGACGGTTTAACGTGCCCGGACGGCACGGAAGTGTCCAGTTGCTATGCCACATAACCTAGCATCGCTCAACAAACGTGATCGAGTACAATCAGTCTGTCAAGCTCCGACATCCCCATCAGCCATTTTTGATGTCCCCGTTGCTGGGACACAAGTCTTAATTTTCGGTGGATAAGGGGGATGGGCCATAACCCATCACGCGGGCCCAATGCGGATTGGTGGGTTTTAACGACTGCAAATACACCCGGGACCGACGGCTTAACGTGCATTCCGAAGCACGGAGAAGCTCGAGATAATATTTTTTTGGTCACCCATCCCATGACCGACTCTTGCGAAACTTGTTTAACCTCCGCAATCGCTGAGCCAGGCGCTAAACCAGTGCGCCATCGAGCTCCAACATGAGAATGTAATAATATACCTCCGCCTGTACGCCAGCACGGCGAGCAGTAGCAGCGCGGCGAGCAGAGCGGCGCCCGCGCCCGCCAGCAGCGCGCGGCCGCCGCCCGGCGCGCCACCCGCGCCGCCGCGCGGCGGGAACTGTGCTGGCGCTGGGATGCGCTCTGTGCACAACATTTTATTTTATCTATCGTAGTTGTACGCGTTTAATTCCTGTCATTTTAGTTAAGTACTGTGCACAACAAGTCACATTATATTATTATTATTATAATAGCCTTTTATTTTCCTTAATAAAAAATATACATTTTATTTCAATTAGAATTTGATAATAATTATTATGTGATTAAATTGTATGCTTTACTAATATTAATTGATTTTAATTCAAAAAAATAAAGAATTAAAAAAAATCATTAAAATTAAATAATTAAAATTGTTTTAATAAAATTAATAAAAATTAAAAAAAAAACAATTAGAATTAAATAAATAAATTAAAATAGAATATTAAGGACCCCTCATCGGGTAAAGGCCTCCTCCATTCCACTCCAAGTCTTCCTGTCTTTTGCTTTCGTTTCCCAGTCCTTACCGGCCACTTCAATTATCTCATCCAACCATCGCTTTTTTGTTCTACCTCTCTTTCTTTTGTGCGGTGGTCCTTTCCATGTGGTTACTCTGTATGTCCATTTATCTTTGTCCATTCGTGCAATATGACCAGCCCACTTCCACTTCAGCTTTTTATAATGTTTTAAGACATCGATTACATTTGTGATTTTTCTTATGTCTGTGTTCCTTTTTCTGTCCTTTCTTTTTATATTTAATATGTATACACATTATATTATTACTCATTTATTTTTTTACTGGTGGCCCGCGACTTCATCATCTTGGACAGTTTTTTTTGCTGTCCCTCGGGAACTGTTATTTTTTCTGGATGAAAGGTACCCTGTGTCCTTTTCTGTACCTCTGACAAGTCTGACAACGTGTATGCAAAATTTCATGATGATCGATTGAGGGCGACATAGATTAGAGCTTCCTCATGCACTGCAAGCATCTCTCCGTCAGAAAACCAGCAATCTATATTCCCGCGCCGTGTACCCGCGGCGGGATCCCGCCTAACGCAGCGGACGCAATTAAACGTGAAGGCGTAACAAACAAACAGACTTTCGCATTTATAATAGTAAGGATCAATTAAAAAAAATGCATTCTATGGAGACTAGCTCATTTTTTTTCAGAAAAGATTTAGCACTGCCTTTACTCTGTTACTGTAAAGTAATGTAGGTGAACATTACAACCCAGTCATTATAAAATATTAATACAAATATTCGAAAACACCTTACCGCCGTCCTCAGTGAGCGTCGCAAAGTAGTAGTTCCCGAGCGTAGTGCCCGCGGCGCTGTTCGCCACCACCTTCAGATGGTACCAGGTCGCCGGCGCCAGCGCGCACAGCGCGGCGGGCGCGGCCGGCGGCGCCGTCACCGACCGCCAGACAGACTCCTCGAAACCTCGCACTGATACCACGAACGGGAATAGCGGGCAGCCGTTGCTGTCCCAGGTGAGGAGGTTTAGGTTGACGCACGTGCTGTTTGATGATATGAGAGCTTTCTCTGATGATGCTCTGGACGCTGGAATAAGAGATGTAAGACTTCAACTCAAAACTCAACTCAACCATCTCTGTGGTCTAGTGGTTCGCCGACCCGTGTAAGACGCAGGGGTTCGATTCCCAGGGGGGTACAATTTGTACTCGGTTTGGCTGGTGGTAGGGCTTGTTTTAAGTCCGCCTGGCTAGCTACCATCATCTTACTTAAGTCTGACGCCATAATAACAATTACAAATTGTTGTGTTCTGACAGTTAGAGGTAAAATAACCAGGGGCCTAATAGGGAATATGCATAAGTCACCGATTTTGATAAATTTGAGCTTGATCGCTGCGGACACTTATAAAAACATGATGGAACAGGAAAAAAAATAAAAAAAATGTATTGTTTTAGTTTTATCACACGATGAAATCAGGGAAAAATAACAATTTTTTTTTTCATTTTCGGATATAATGCACTTTACAGTCAGATAGAATATCGAATAAGAAACAATATTTTGTATGACACATATGTACTTAAACGCAAAATTTAGGGAGATAATTGAAGATTATTGGCTAACTCCATATTAAACGCGCCGAAACACACCTGAAACGTGATGTGTGACGTCACCATTTTGTATGGAGCGTTTTCGGCGGGTGCTGCTGCGCGCTAACTTCAAGTAACTATATCACGAGAAAAAAACGCAAGAGAAAAGTTTTATTATTACAGTTAATTTTCTCACGCATTATACTTTTGATTAAGATTAAAAAAAAAATTGATGCATATTCCCTATTGTCTAATTCAAAAAACTATCGCAATCGCTTTCGTTTGACAGATGGATGTGACACATTGCTGCATTTCTTTGGTAAGTTTTTATTTGTGCCAAAAAGAAGCTTCAATGTGTTACATCCTAAAAGCGATTGCGATAGATTTTTAAATTAGACAATAGAAAGGCGGTTCCTCAGTAATGAGGATTCCGGGTGTAGTGCGCTTTCACCTTCGGCCTTATCGTAAAAAAACGTAAGGTATAGAGAGTATGTAAATCTAACGTGGGGCTCATTAACCTAACTTTAGGGTAAGTTAATGAGCCACGTTGATTATATCAAAATACTTACGTCCTCCCTTAGTGGAGACGAGCAGCTCGTCGCTGGGCGGCGAGGTGCCCACAGCGTTGTAGGCGAGCAGCCTCACTTTGTACACGGTGCCGCACGCTAGCCGCTCCAGCGTGTGCCCTCTTGAGTCCGCTGGCAATCGGGTCGTCACCCACATACCAGAGTCAGCGCGGCTGTGCTCGATTGTGTAGCCTGGAAGATTTTTGAGTTCAATAGGGAATATGCATAAGTCACCGATTTTCCTAAAATTGAGCTTGATCGCTGCGGACACTTGTAAAAACATGATGGAACAGAAAAAAATTAAAAAAAAATGATTATTTTCGTTTTATCACACGATGAAATCAGGGGAAAATAACGATTTTTTTTTCGTTTTCGGATATAATGCACTTTACAGTCAGATAGAATATCGAAAAAGAAATAATATTTTGTATGACACATATGTACTTAAACGCAAAATTTAGGGAGATAATTGAAGATTATTGGCTAACTCCATATTAAACGCGCCTGAAACACACCGAAACGTGATGTGTGACGTCACCGTTTTGTATAGAGCGTTTTCGGCGGGAGCTGATGCGTGCTAACTTCAAGTAACTATATTACGAGAAAAAAACGCAAGAGACAAGTTTCAATATTACAGTTGATTTTCTCACGCATTATACTATTGATTTTGATAAAAAACAAATTTGATGCATATTCCCTATTTGTGACCGTGTTGCTAGAACTTTACGTCCATTACAAAAATGAGTCTGAGTATCGGTAATTTTGAAATTTACAAAAGCCCTAATTACCTATAAATCAAATAGGCAAAATAGTGAAGTCGGTGTCGCTATGGCTCATCCTATTCACTTCTTTTAAAGCCTTGCCTCAGCAATGAGGACATCAAAATGGCTAATGTTAATGAAGCAAGTGACGAATAAGACCGTGACAACTTTTAAGTCTTGACTGTCACAATTTCAATATACCTGAAATTGTGGCAGTCAAGACTTGAAACTTGCCCATCAGCCATTTTTAATGTCCCCAGTGCAGGGGCACAGGCCTACCTTGTGGGTGGATAAGGAGGGTTGGCCATAACCCACCACGCGGGCCTAGTGTGGATTGGTGGGTGCAACGACTGCAAATGCAGCCGGGACCAACTGCTTAACGTGCCTTCGGAAGCACGGAGGAGCTCGACTAAATTATTGGTCACCCATCCCATGACCGACCCTTGTGAAAGTTGTTTAATCTCCGCAATCGCAGGGTCAGGCGCTAAACCACTGAGCCATCGAGCTCCTCTGGAAACTATGTAGTGTCATTACCTTTGACGCTGTATCCTAGAGGCGCGTCCCAGGCGAGGTGCAGGCGCGCGGGCGCGGCGGCGGTGAGGCGCAGGTGCGGGCGCGGCGGCGGCAGCAGCGCCCACACCTCCCACGTGGCGCGCTCCGAGCCGTACGGGTTGCGCACCGTGCACGTGTAGTTGTCTGATACGCTGCGGTCTACATCTGAGGTGGTATTGTTTTATTGAGAATTTGACTGAATATATTACTTTTCCCTATATCCGCGGATGAATAATTCATTTTTAAGTTTATGTGTCGGCTTGGAACCTTCTGGACATACCTACTTCAGAATCGACGGACAGTTTGGAGAAATGAATCGTTCATGTCACAGTCATTTCCCTGCAAAGCGAACTCATGGAAGCCACGTCGAATCACATGAAGTAGCGGGTGCAACTGTCACATCAAGGCAGGGTTGCCACCCGTCCCGATTTTGCCGGGACAGTCCCGATTTCGATGATATTGTCCCGTGTCCCGACGATCCATCAGTTTTGTCCCGATTTTTGATGATAACGATCAAAATCATAGTGTAGATGAAAATGGGTCCAAATATTTGAAAGAATAAAGGACAACAAGTTAGATGCCTTATTTTGCGTTGTAGTATCCCTTCAAATGCTTATGTTGAACGAGTATTTACCCATATGACGCTTGATCTAAAGTCAGAAATCGTTGCTCTGGTAGATTAAATCAGAATTGCAAAAGACATGCCTCATTCGGAATTTGTAAGTAAATATAAAAATGACGCGAAATTGATGAGAGGCCCGTAGCAATACAAAATATACATGGAAACATAGTCAAAATAAAAATGAAACTAAAATCAAGAGTACCTTTTTTCCCTCCAGCTAGGTAGTTCTCATACCTCTTACTTTGCTGACCCGCCCGCCGTTTGCTTCTATTGATTTTGAGTATTTTAATTACAAACATCCATACATTCAACATGTCCTTCATTTACCAGTTACCAGTCTATACAGTAGTAGTTTTACTGCCAGTTTTAATGTTTTCAACGTATACATTTAGAAAATAGACCAAAAAATTTTTCGCGGCTCGCGCTTCGTGCTCGCCGCCGCCCTTGTCCCGATTTTTATGGTCCTAAAGGTGGCAACCCTATATTTAGGATTCCAGAATTTTGGAAGGATCAACCTCGCCTCTGGTTTTCGCAGCTGGAACCAGCATTCTCACTTCAGATACAAAGTGACGAGTACAAATCCAGTATCTACAATGCTGAATCATCAGTCTCATAAGGAGACTCAAGGTGACCTAGCGTGCAATGGAGAGAGCTATGCTCGGCGTTTCCCTGCGTGATCGTATTAGAAACAAGGAGACCCGCAGGAGAACTAAAGTAACCGACATCGCTCAAAGGATTGCTCAGCTGAAGTGGCAGTGGGCTGGACACATAGCGAGAAGAACCAACGGCTGTTGGGGCGGAAAGGTTCTGGAATGGCGACCGCGCACTGGACGACGCTCCGTGGGTGTTGGCAAGTGGATCGACGAACTAGTGAAGGTCGCGGGAAGCCGCTGGATGCGGGCAGCGCAGGACCGATCGTCGTGGAGATCTTTGGGGAAATCCTATACCCAGCAGTGGATGTCGTGCGGCTGATATGATATGGTGATGAAGATTATAATTGTAAAATCAGACTTAGATTTGTGTAGCGCAACTAATACGACGAGTAAGTGTGCACTCACTGAGTATGACGAGGTATTCTCCGTCGATGAGGAAGCGCGGGTCGGCGGCGAGTAGCGGCGCGGGGCGGCGGCGCGCCCAGGCCCGCGCGGCGCCCGCGCCCGCCGCGCCGCACCGCAGCCGCACCGCGCGCCCCGCGCCCGCACGCACCACGCGCGCGAACGACCAGATCTGAGCCGGCGCTGACAATGCAATGCTTTATTTTGGGTCGGTCCCACTATTTCCATTGAGAATCACATTAATGGTAATATAGTGGCACTAACTTTTACGCCTTATGGACGTCATCGGTAAATTCTTAAATCGGTAGTCATAGTGGGACTGTTTTAAGAAAAAAATGAAGTCTCAGTATTACCATGCAATGGGTAATGGGAATTGTGGGACCGACCTCTTATTTTTAACCGACTTCAAAAATTTGTTTATGTCAAATTGCACTGTTTAATATTCCTAAAAATGAGTAGTTCTGTGGTGGTTGTGGACTAGCAATCTTATCGCTTCAAGTGGCTTGTATTCAGTGGTTGATAAAATTGGCAATGCAGAAAAAAATACTTGTCCAACTTGTATGTTCTTTTGAAATCAATGACAATATTTAATACCAAAAATAAAATTATGCCCCTTGATCCTTTCCTTGTAAATAACTTATATAATAACTTTTTGATTCAAGCAGTCCGTACCTCTAGCGCTGGGCTTCCTGGCGACGACGGCGCTCATCTCGCCCTCGCCGGCGGCGGCGGCGGCGGTCACCCAGAACTCGTACAGCGTGTGCTCGCGCAGCCCGCGCACCTCCGCGTGCAGCTCCGCCTGCCCACTCGCTGGCACTACCAGCTGCGACTGCTGCCCCGCCCTGAGAGACCAACATGCCTTAATAAGATCGCTTGCGAACAACAAGCTCGACCGAATGATCGATATTGAATGTGCGATAGGAACATAATCGTGATCCCATTTCGAAAAAAATGAGGGATGATAAAAGACTGTCGGCTCGATAGATGGTGTTGATAAAAAAGTAAGTGTCAACTGTAGAAAACGTAGGAAAGCCGTTTGTTTTTCAAAGCCAATTTTGAGACTTCACTTGACCATCAACGCTATCAGTGAGGCAAATTGTTACTTACTTTTGGATGTCACTTTGAAAAGCCCTCATTACCAGATGGATCACTACCTTCTCCACCAAAAATTAACGTAAGGGGTAAATTGAGTTCTGTGGTTAGGATGTAAGGTGAAAGTGAAAGTGAAAGTGAAAGTGAAATATATTTTATTTAAATAAGCTCACATAATAAGCATTTTTAAATCGTCAATTCTTTTACCCTACCACCCATTATGACGTCTTTTAACTGACAAGAAAAATGGGCGCAAAAAACTTGTCAGCATTATCAATCAGATGGAACGATATTTACAAATATGTATATCGTTTCCAGACTTTATATTAACAAAGATTAACAAATAAATAACATTATTGAATTAGCTCATTTCTTAATGAGTTTCAAATTTCTTAATCAATTTACAGATTTTAAGCTAAATTCAAAGTTTGAACTTGTTATTCAGTCTAGGATAAAAATAAAAGAAAAACATACAATTCAATATGCATTAAGATAGGTAGTCAGAAGCAGACCCATTCCCACTGGCAGCACCAGTTCCCGAACATGACGCATGAACCAGCCATCTCTTCGCTCAACCATATTTGAGGGAACGTAACGACCCGCCTCATACGACACCACCGCAGAAATGATTAAAGAGAGCATGACATACTAAGACTACCTATGTTAAGGCATCGAATTGAAAATTTATATCCAAAAGCTTTTCATAGGTCTTTCACTAAACTACTGACTATAGAAAGTAAAAATATTGCAATTAAATAAATCAAAACAAGGTAAGCTATTAAGAATTATATTTTTTGAGTAAGAAGTGCCATACATACAGACAATATAAAACAGATCTTTTATATACGAGTTATACGACGCCCTTAATACAAGCAGACAGAAGCAGACCCATTCCCACTGGCAGCACCCGTTCACGAGCATGACGCATGAACCAGCCATCGCTTCGCTCAACCATATTTGAGGGAACGTAACGACCCGCCTCACACGACACCACCGCAGAAATGTTTGAAGTGAGCATGACATACTAAAGCTACCCATATTAAGTCGTCGAGTCAGGAAGCCAGAAGTACGTTTTTAAGTAGGTAGGATACTTCTCACAATTTTATACTTAGAAAAGAAAATCACGATTCGAGTTTAATTAAAGGACTTTTATCTAGACCTATGAAAGAATTCCGGACTTGTTCTAATCAATACTGAGGTATTAGAGTAATAATTAACAATACAAAAGCTATGCCCATGCCTTTTTATCCTTCAAATAATCGTCAACAGTGTAATAACCTTTACTCATTAAATTGGATTTAACAGTATTTTTAAATTTTTCCAAGGGCAGTTCTGTGACTTGTTCTGGTATCTTATTATAAAAGGTAATACATCTACACAAAAAAGAGCTTCCGGTTTTATGCAGTCTGCGCCTTGGAACAGCAAGTTTGTTCTTGTTTCTTGTATTGAGTTTATGAACATTACTATTTTTTACAAAGCTATCTAAATTTTTCTTTACATACATTATATTTTCATAGATGTATTGGGAAGCTACCGTTAATATTTTAATTTCTTTAAATAGGTCACGAAGAGTATCTCTAGACCGTAAGTTGTATATAGCGCGCACTGCCCTTTTTTGTAAGATGAATATGTTATTAATATTAGCAGCTGAGCCCCACAACAACAAACCGTAGGTCAAAATACTATGAAAATAACTGAAGTAAACGGTGTAGTGACTCATACATATAGTTATATTAAATATCAGTGAAATCACAAAGCGAATACGCGAAGAAATGTAGGATCAGTCAACATAAAGTTCAAAATGTAAGTAAACTAGTGTAATGTAATGTCTCATTTTTGGCGTGTCATCATCTAGACCAGGAATTCCTAAGGTGGTCGATATCGAACTCTTGGGGTTGTTGAACGAATAAATGAATAATATCAATTTATTTATTACACTTGATATTTGATAGGATTTTTAAATTAATCTGGCTATGGGGGTCTGAGACTCATTTTGAAAAAGGGGTCTCTTGCCCAAAATAGTTTGGGAATCCCTGACCTTGACGTTAATTTTGTATCAAGATAAATTATTGGAAACACAATTCACGACAGTAAAATTTCTACGACTGCTGCTAATACAAGTTCCACAAATGTACAAGTACTGAGGTGTGGCTCGGTGGAAGTACTTCCCTTTTAGCTGAATATTTGATAGTTTTTACAGGAGTACATAAGGATTCTACACGGTGCATGTAGCTTGCGCACGTTGAGGCGCGGGTCACTTGCGTGGGGGACAATGCTATGGAGCTGGATCCGCTTTACGTGTTTCCACGGAGAACGTAACCTGTGGAAGTGCTCAACTTGCGCGGGCTACTAGCACCCTAAGGTTATACTCATACCTCTGTGGCCTGGTATAGACAGTGTAATGCTTGATATTGCCGTTCTGCTGTTCAGGTGCAAGCCAGCTCACGATCACCGACTCTTCAGAGTTAGCCAGCGCCTTGATGTCTGCGGGAGGGCCTGGAACTAAACACTGAAAGGTTACGATTCGGTAAAACTGATGATATCAACTGTGCTGTCTTTATAGTTGCGCCGTACGGAATTTGATCATCACAGCAAGATAGGTAAGGTAGAGATGCGATCGTTGAGGAAAATATGTAGACAAATTGAATGATAGAGTGAGCAATGATGTGATTCGTGAAAGGTGTGGTCTTAAAATGATATAGGTAGTGACAAGAATTGAGAAAGAAATACTCCGGTAGTTTGGTCACTTAGAGAGGATAAATGAAAGGCGAATCATGAAAGAGACGTATTGTGCGAATGTAAAAGGAACGATTTTGCAGCGGGCGTCCCAAAACAAATAGAGCGGACCAAATAGAGGTTTTAATAAAAACCGCTGGTGTACGCAGTGAAAAAAACCGCAGGGCATGTATGAAAAGATTGATGGATGTAAATGAAGCGAAAGAAGTGTGCAAGGATCGTAGCAGGTGGCGATCTATAGTCTCTGGCCTACCCCTATAGGAAACCGGTGTGAGTGTATGTGTCACCGGCAATGTATTAAACGCAGGCATTGTATACAATGCCTGGCCCTTTTAGGCAATGTATGAAATAGAATGAATATTATTGTCTATTTCACACAATATCCTAGGCATTCTATACAATGCCTAGGCATTGTATACAATTCCTGCTGGTCCACCGGCAATGTGTAAAATAAAAAAAATTTGATCGAGGGGGGCTCAAAGGGAGGGCTCGAGGGGGCTCGAGAGGGGCTCAAGGGGGGCTCGAGGGGGGGCTCGAGGGGGTCTCGAGGAGGTGCTCGAGGGGAGGGCTCGAGGGGGGGCTCAAGGGGGGCTCGAGGGGGTGCTCGAGGAGGGGCTCGAGGGGAGGGCTTGAGAGGGGGCTCGAGGGGGGCTTGAGGGGACTCGAGGGGGGATCGAGGGGGCTTGAGGGGGCTCGGAGGGGGGCTCGAGGGGAGCTCGGGGGGCGCTCGGGGGGCTTGAGGGGGGCTCAGGGGGACTCAGGGGGGCTCGAGGGGGGATCGGGGGGCTCGAGGGCGGCTTATTGAGTTTGGAACCGAACCTGCTTTACTCCTGTAGGTCCCGGGTTAGGTTAGAAATTTAAGGCGAGCGCGTAGCGCAGCGGAGCGTGAGCCTTAAATTTCGAGGTTATTTTTTTTATAACAGACAACAGAAATAAACTTATTTTACACATTGCCGGTGGACCACCAGGCATTGTACACAATGCCTAGGCAATGTATAAAATGAATATCATTTCATACATTGCCTGATCGTTTCAGGCATTGTATACAATGCCGGAGAATACACATTGCCGGTAACATATGTATGTATTCGGTTCAGTAGTGGAGTACTGATTGATAACGTTGGTACGTACTGTCTTCGTGCGTGGTGCAGTAGACGGGGTCGGAGGGCGGGCCGGCGCCGGCGGCGGTGCGCGCGCGCACGGAGATCGAGTAGTTGGCGGCGCGCCGCAGCGACGGCAGCACCGCCTCCATGCCGCCCGCACGCCGCGTCTCCGGGGGACCGTCCAGGTCGTCTACCACCTGCGAATCAGTTTTGATGTGACCATCAGTCATTTTTGATGTCCCCACTGCTGGAGCACAGGCTTTCCTTATGGGTGGATAAGGAAGATGGGCCACGCGGGCCCAATGCGGATTGGTGGGTGTAAACGACTGAAAATACATCCGAGACCAATGGCTTTTTTTTATTATTTATTTATTTATTCAGACAAGATCCATATTTGTTAGTAACAATAATCCCTAAAAAAACTATGTTAGTATTTTATAACTAATTTAGACATTGTAGATTGCGCCATATGCCACATTAAAGGGCAAACATGTTGCCTATTAGCAATGACCCTCAGAATAGTGTTGGTGCTGCCCTTCACTCTGTTTAACAAGGAAACCATTTTTTTGCGCATAACTGTTGAGAAACTGTCCGTGTACGCTTCAGCGAACATGGCAGATGCACTACAAAAGCGAGGCAGCCCCAGCAGCACTCTGAAAGCATTATTATACTGCACTTTCAGAGCATTGAGCGATTTCATTGTGTACTTAACCCAAAGACTGCAAGAGTATAGCGACGTGCAGTATGCTTTAAAAAGTGATATTTTGACCGCGTCCGTACTCCGTGCAAATGCGATACGATAATACATTTTTGGTCACCCATCCCATGACCGACCCTTGGGAAACTTGCTTAACCTTCGCGATCGCTGGGCCAGGCGCTAAACCACTGTGCCATCGAGCTCCTCAAGTTTTGATGTAAATCTGACTTATACATAAGATACGGAATTATTATCAAACATTAAGGGGAGTACAACCGAGGAGTTCGAGTTTCAGTTCATATCGAATAAACGACAAAACAGTACAATGGAAACCATTAACTAACAGATTAATTAAGCCAAAATAACAGATTTTTAACGTTAATTCAATCCTGATATTGTGAGCTCGATCCCATCGCGATTTTCAAAGTCTAAAAACTCAGAAGATGGAAATGGAAAGTCGAAGGTTAACATTTAGGAGTAATGTCTCAAAAGTATTAAAAGTATCATGGCTATAGTCCGGCAACTTCGTGCGCGACCGTCCCGCGGGGTGACAGACGGTGGCGGGGACGAGGTAGCGCGGGCGGGGGGTGGGGGGAGGGGAGGCAGATGCACGAGTTTCTCTTCCCCGTCCCCGCCCCCGCCACCATCTGTCACCCCGCGGGACGGTCGCGCACGAAGTTGCCGGTCTATAAATTTCTCATGTTTCCAAAATGTCAATAGTTCTCTCTAGGCTGTTTCAGCGGAATTCTGTTACTGAATTTATCGAGTAATAAACTATATTTTTTTTACTTTCAAGTCGCGTATTTCTCAAAAGTCAGAGACGTTTCGACCAACCAAGTACCTCGTAAAGCAGCTCGTATCCGAGCAGCACGCCCCCGCGCGTGACTGGCGGCGGCGGCTCCCACCACACGCGCACCGACTGCGCCGACATCGGCTCGCAGCGCACGCGCTCCGGCGCCGCCTCCGGTACTGCACGCAATCAATAAAATGAAAGGTGTCTCCAAGGCAAATGCGTTTCATCGTAGATCGCACTGTGACGCCATAAAAGAAATATAATAGAAATATTTTAACTTTACTTTACTGAATGTACTGTTTACTACACACATACCGTATGTAACTTTGACTATGGTTCAACCCAACAAAACACTTTATAAGGGTTCCATAAATTATTACATATTGACGCCACTTGTAAACTTATGCTGAATATTGAAAAGTGGTATTAAAAATGTTAATAAATAAGAGCATTTGTGACACAAATAGCTCTAAATATTTGCTTAGTATCAGGAAACATTGTGTTATTGAGACATTTATCTTTGGGTTTGACATGTAGAGTGCAATTTGAGGATTTTAATTGCTTTAGAATTCTTGGAAGGTTGTGAGAAACAAATGACCACGGGAAAGAAATTACTAAAGTGGTAGGGATGACAAGAGGCGCGAGCAAAGCGTGGTTTGGAAGGGATTCGGAGCGAGGTGACGGAGTGAGACGGTTGTGAAATTATGTGTAGTAATTTCCTGATTAGAGAGTTAAGATCAATTATTACAGAATAGTCTCAGACAGATGTCATAGAAAACACTGAGTTGTTGTTTAGTGCAGAACGAGTAAATGGTAATAGGTTACAAGTTCCCTTCCGGTAAGTTTCATTTAATTACATTAGCCTACTTAATGGTCTGCCTATCGTTGATTCTAGCGCTGAGGTGTGTCTAAATATATTAGGTTGGCTTTCTAGCTTGTCTAGAATTGCCATGTCGAAGACTAGGAGTAATAGATGATCAGCTAGTTGGCTGGTTCCTCATTCGAAGAATAGGGAGCGATTACATCGTTCAAATAGGGATATATTCTAGGAATACTTCACAATAACACTTATGATTGAACACAATCATTACCTACCACATACACCTCCAAGACTTTACATTGACGCACTCTTGGTGTTGGTTTGACGATAAGAGAGATCATTATATAGCAGTCCCTTTGTAATTCCACCTTTAGTAATATTATTTTGTTATTAATTGTATTATGCCAGCTGGAGATTTGTCCAGTCCGGTGTCGAGAATCACAATACGACGCGGTATCTAAGAATCTAGATGATATCTAGATTTTTAGTTGGAGGGGCGTCGTTTCTTCCCCCCATTTTTCACACATCACAAGGGGGGGAGGCTGGTTATAATACAGAAAATAGTTTTAAAATCTTAAACGACAACGATGCATTTTCAAATATTAAATTCATCATTCATTTACCACATTAGCACTAATTATTATTTAATCAATAACAATCATAATATTATGAAGTTAAGAAAATGAATACCTAATCGTATTAGTGAAGAAACATTTATTGATTAGCCATATTTTGGTAAATTTTATTTATAGAAGTTAAAACTGTCTCATAGTCAAGCTCGTTATAGAACAATGAAAAAAAACTTAAGTTGTGTTAATTCCAAATGTTGTTAAATATTCGATTGAAAGTTCTGTAAAATGCATTGCAAAAGAAAAAAAAACACCACGCCGCTCGGCTGTTAGCCATTGTTTAAGAAATCGGACTGCGTGATCTTTCGTAACTAATTATTTCATCAAGTATCGACTATACTACGATAACAATAACCTTATCTTGAGTCTAACTAGTGACTACCTAATATGGCTGTCACCTATGAGTACGTTGTGTTAGCTAGCTATAATTATTTAGTCCCAAGGAATATAAAATGTTTTACACATCCGTGAATTTATCTATTTGCAGTTTGTTTTCTAACTAACTAACGATAGTAAATAACTTTATGAACACCCAAGCTAACTAATAAACTAATCTCACTCACTATTATATTAATTCAGTTTCGTCTTCTATTAGGTATTAATTTGGGTACTTATAGGTATGTACTTTGCAAGTGCTGAATAATCCCGCGAGAGTAGAGTAAGAATTCACTCTCGCGCAACAATCTCTTGACCAACTGAACCAGGTACTTATTATATTTTTTTGACAAAATCGTTTCCTTTCTTCCTTCACGTGAACTGGCGTAGTAGGGCTAGAAGTTGTTAATAATTTCGGTCGAAGCTTAGGCGTTGTAAAAATACCATTTAGTTTTCTACTCAATGCCATCCTTAACCATAAAAGGTGAAATCCAACTTAGGGCTCCAGAGCCCACAACTGAAAGCAATAAACCTCGGAACAATATGTCTTAGAAATTATTTTGAGAAAAAACAATACAAGTTTATGTCATTGTCTCGGCCCTCCGTTCATGCCACACGTGTGGCAGACTTGATCTTGTCGGTGTGTGTAACTCGCACTACTTACACCCAACCCATAGCCATACATAACGCCTTTGTTGACTGTTGCTATCTATTTGTCTAGTAACTGCTTACGTGTTAAATAACGATTCCTATTTCTTCTATTGTCAGACAGAATTCTCATTACGAAATACTTTTCTAATGTTATATGTAGTTGGGTGCAGTGTTACAATTATGTTTTTTCTTTATTAGAATAACCATGTACATTTTACATTAAAATCGATAATACATTAGAAATAATAGTAAACATCATGAGATTTGAAGTGATTGACAACTTGATAAAAAAAGGGAAGATGCGTTTGGAATTTCTGCATTTTCCTGACTCAATTTTAATTTTGTCAGACACAATTTCTGACAAAATTAAAATCAATTTGAGTGCCAATGTTTGAGGGGGGTTTAAATGATATTGATGTAAAACTGTTTTCCTAGGTTTCATTTTATGTGTTAAAATTGTCGAAAACTCTCATCTAATGAGTTAATTGATACTTATATTATTTTATTTTTAATAATAACCTACAAAAATTACCTATTATCATACCAACAATCATAACATTATTTTTTATTACCTATTCCATATTATACATCTGCAAAAACGTGGAGCATCTGTGAACTGTTTCCTGATTGTGGTAACAACGGCGTGGCGGGCTTCGGAGATGAGAGGTGTCAGAGCAAAAGAAAAAAAAAATAAGTTAAGTGTTTACTATACATAATTATTATTCACACTTGAGTTTAAAGTCCAAGCGTTTTACAATATTGTTCCAGATTGACGATTGAGTAAATATTTATAATCACTTTACATCTCATGTGAGTAAATTTTATAATCACTTTAAATCTAATGTGAAGCTCTCAAGTTTTATGAAAGAGTTTATTGCTTATCGTTAATCAACTACCGGTAAGTGCCATTACGGCAGATCGGCTACGTGATTAGCGGGTTCGAGTCCCGAGTGAGAGTATATAATTACAAGAAAAAAAAAACTTTAAAGCATCACATGTACTAAGCACAAGCATACGCAGTAAGTAAAGTCAACAAAGTTATGATCTTAACAGTTGAAAATAAATCGCTTGAAAGGATGAGATAAGTAAAAGTTCATCTTTACCTTCCCCCATTGTCTTTATACAAAAGATGTTTTGGGACTTTGGGTAAATGCAAGACAATACAGACTACCTACTAATACCTTACCTACTAAAATGCTATGCTATGCTAATGACTAGGATTATTTTCAATTATGAATGAATAAAATTATGAATAAGACATTAACAAGAACTTGATTAAGTAATTGTATATAAATAAATAATAGGTCGAGTTCCATAAAAATATAATAAAAGATTAAATATTAATTAATGTAGATCAGTAATTATTATAAAATTATCAATACAACAGTTGTAGGTTATGTGGGTATTATAATTTCTCAGTTAGTTTCCTATGACAATTCCAGCCGCACGAGAGCCGGGACAATATTATGACAGTCCGTCCGTTCGCAAACAACGGGTGGTTAGTGCAGTTCCTGAGGCAGATTGCGTCTTCATCTTGAAGACAGATAAGTACAATTTGCATGCATGAGAATCATTATTATTAAAGTATTACGAACTAGTCCCTTCAATGGAATGTCTGTTAGGAAATTGTCGCGCGAGTCGATTGGACAGTTTAGAAATTCAAAATCTTGAAGTCCAAATTACAACAATTCTTAAAATTTATAAAACTTTGAATTAAATTTTAAAATGTAAAATCATATTATTATTTTATGCATCAATAATGATACAAATATTTATATGAGAGATCACAAACATAATGTTTCATCATAATTGATCTAATTGCGGTATTTTTATAAATATTGTTCTACGAGTGTTGACATAGCTTGTCTAAATTTTCTTAAGTGAAATATTAACGTGATATTATACTATTAGCTCAGGAACATCAAATACATTTATTAATTTTATGAGGAAGAAATCCGGTTAGGTAAGGTCTATAAATCAATGTGAAACTATAATAGGAAAAAAATTGACAAATGTATAATGGGGATACAGCTATGAATAAGTACAATAGATGCACTGGCATAGATTGATGATAAATTGAAAGTTTAATCTTAGGGGTCTATCCAAACCTTATGATGAATCTTGCAAACGAAGGAAAAGTATATAATACGTTTTGTTAAGACATTTTAATTAATAATTAAGGAAAGAGATTAGAGGGCATTTATTAATAACAAAACTAGACGTTTAAAATTACAATCTTTAAAACTTCTAAAGTAACAATAGAATAATTACTGAAGAATAGAACTTTACTTTAGAATCTTTACATCATCTAATCTATGACCTTGATAATAAAATACTGTACTTCAGGTGCTAACGACACCTTTGTTTGCAATATCAAACGAAAATATAAACTACATTGCTGACAGAGTAATATGACTTATCGATGATTACAGGAGAAGATTGTGGGTACCAAGTTGCAAATAATTTTCGATTCCATATTTTTAAATATCAAAAGGGTTCATGATCCGTTCAATGCGTTGGTAGACGCAATAGTAATTATTATGTATAATTAATTACGGCAGACCTTACAAAATGCAACGAGATAACATTTTATAATTTGCAAAATCTCAAAACTTACTCGATTAATAAGGGAGATAAAAAAAAACCGGCCAAGTGCGAGTCGGACTCGCGCACGAAGGGTTCCGTACCAAAAAACAGCAAAAAATCACGTTTGTTGTATGGGAGCCCTTCTTAAATATTTATTTTGTTCTGTTTTTAGCATATGTTGTTATAGCAGCAATAGAAATACACGATCTGTGAAAATTTCAACTGTCTACCTGTAGTCGTTATCAAGTCGTTATCAATATGGAGCAAAAAACGGCAAAAAAAACATGTTTGTTGTATGGGAGCTCCCCTTAAATATTTATTTTATTCTGTTTTTAGTATTTATTGTTATAGCGGCAACAGAAATACATCATCTGTGAAAATTTCAACTGTCTAGCTATCACGATTCATGAGATACAGCCTGGTGGCAGACAGACAGACAGACGGACAGACAGACGGACAGCGGAGGCTTAGTAATAGGGTCCCGTTTTTACCCTTTGGGTACGGAACCCTAAAAAGGTAACACACTAGAAATAAAAAAATCTATTATTCACCCATACTTAGTCAATAATAATAATCTAAGTAGAGTACCTACCTAAATGCTATCCGGGACTACGGTATCATTTTGGATGAAGAATTTTCATTTAATGACCTACCTTGACAAGGTAGTTGAAAGGTCATTAAACTATTTAGGTTTTAATAAGAGAATTGGAAAAGAATTCAGGAATTCAATCACAAAAAAATACTATACCTTACTTTTGTTCGGTCCATACTAGACTTAGTGTCCACAATTTAGAGCCCCACATTTGATGTTTAATAAAACAAATGTATGGTTATGTAACGATTGACATTTATTTCAAAAGACTCCTTTTATGCGACACAGATGGCGCTAGTAGTTACCTACAAAAAAAAAATATTTTGCTATGTACAGACCTCACATGTTAGACATCTGAAAGATGAGCGAGTTCAAGCGCAAATATAATATATGATTTCAAAATGTTTTGCCAAAATATGCGGTTGCCACTGAAAAAGGGGTTAAATATGCAAATGCAGGTTATGTAACGATTGACATTTATTTCAAAAGACTCCTTTTATGCGACACAGATGGCGCTAGTAGTTACCTACAAAAAAAAATATTTTGCTATGTACAGACCTAATTATAAAAGCGACAGCCGGAGGATCCAAAAAAAATCAAAGTTGAATTTAAAATAAATTTATTATAATAAAAATTACAATTTAAATTGCGTGACAATTGTTCGATGCTAGATACAAAAGTGAATATTATAATGACGAAACTCCGTCCGGTGTCGGGGCGTCAGGTTATGCTGCGTCGGCACCTCGTGATCGGTCGTTTCCATGCGACCTAATAACTAGGTAAACTGCTGTCAGCGGTTCGTATGGTAGAGCGATACGTAACACCTCCCCCCGCAGATCAGCGACTATTGGAAACCCTTGTTTGAGATGGTCGCTGAGATGGTTCTGGGATCCATCTTTTTATCTTGTTGGTTCATGGCTTTCAGGTCCGGAATTGCATAAATGGCATCGGGGACGTCATCGCTGCTTCCTTTGGAGTTATTTCTCGTATCAGTGCTTCGGTTTCGTAGCCGTCTAATTGCTACGACGGTTATGATTGCTACGATGCTTATTAATAGTATGACGTAGATCGGGATCGTAGTATGATATAAGGATAGATCGTCGACTTGTTCCAGATGAATCGGAGTCTGCGTGGAGATCTTCGTATTGATGGAATGGAGATTTTTCAGGTCAACCGTGTTTAGGATGAATCCTGGATGATCTTGGGGCCTCGACTCGTCATACGGAGGCATTTCCATAATCTTCACTGCATGTCCTTCGATCCGCTCGTTAGTGTTAGCTATAGTGAACTCCGGCGTCTTCAGATAACAGTTGAATGGGATGACAACGAGATAACTTCCTTGTAGCGTTTTGTATAATTCTTGACCACAGGTTATCTTGATTTTGGTGGGCTTAGGAAGACATAGCGTGTAGTGTCGGTCATCGAGTTGTTCGAGTGCTTCTTTCTTAAGTGATACTGAAGTTGGCTTACAGGATTCATGAAGTTGCTGTTCGCTTATGAGATGCTGGATGCAGTCGGGATCACTCTGGATTTTGAACTGGGATTGTGCCTCGCAGAGAAACCAGGAATTTACCTTCGGGCATTCAGCCTCCATGTACATATAATCTGTCCTAGAGGTTGCTATGTAAGGTAAGGGAGGTATTAGGATTTTATTATTTTTGTTAGGGATGATGGCTAATTTGTACAGGTCAAAATTGAATGGGAAGGCAATCGGCACTTTAATAACTATAGTTATCTGATTATCTACGTAAAAATAACCTAACTTAACTATGTCGTAGAAATCTCTATACTCTACGTCAAGGACCTCATCTTTTGAATATAATGTCCTTAGTTTACTTAATATATTTTTAACTTCTACAATACTTATAATGAAATGGGGTGTACTCGATGTACGAATAAAACCTAATGTAATTTCTAACTTATATAATTCTTGAGATAAATCCTCAACATTATCTCCTAAGATGACAAGATGCTGCGCCAGATGGGCATATTTAATTAGATCACTATCTTTGCTACTGTCACTATCCATGATAACTTTAAGAACCTGATTTATCTTATCCTGATTTTTAGCTAAATTATCTATTGCTTTAGTGCTGTGAAGGATCCAATCTTTGTTAAGAGTTATATGATTATTGATCTCGGTTTCTAGCTTTTGTTCATTATTTTGTAGTGTTTTAATTGCGTTATTATATTTGATAGCGTCAGTATAATCGAGGTTACCAGAAATTGATTTTATTACAGATCCGAGTCCGTCGATGAGACCTCTCTTACTACGGTTCGGTTTAAAACTTAATAATTGCTCCGATATTTTATCTAATTTTGTACGCAAATGCTCGACATGTGGATCATAGAGAAATAGTGTTTTATTATTTAACTGGGGTCTTATTTCATTTAATTGTGTTATAGCTAGATTTATTTGATTTGATATATTTTCCAGGTCAATATAGTTTAAGAAGGAGTGATAGTGGGATACGATCTTCGTGGGTCCTAGTCTGAAGGGCAGGATTCCTGGTCCGTCGTCCAATGAGTCAATCGTTACATCCTGTCCTCTGGTCAGTTGAAGCAGGATCGGTAATAGAAGTGTCCTGTAACAATGTCGGGTCTTTAGGGCTTCTTTTCAACCGGGATTTGGCAACAGGGCCACGTTTCTTTTTTGTATATATATGAATAGGGAGGTCGGCAAGGACAGTATCCTGAGTATATCGTGGGGCTAGTTTCTGTCTATTGGCTAAAGGATTTCGAATAAAAACTTGTTGGTCTGGGACATAATCTTTTTCAGGTTCACGGTCTTTATTTCTATTTTCAGTTAGTTCGGTTCTGTTATGTAAAGCTGTCTCGTTAATTATGTCGTATACGTTAGTCATTCGTTTTTTATGTTCTAGTAAGTATTGTTGTAGTAAGTGTTCGGATAAGTCAATGTCAAGAGGGTCACGTGGGTCAAAGTGTCCTGTTATTAAGTCTATAGGTCTGCATTTAGTGAAGCTGTGAATGGAGCTATTGTATGCAAGTAAAGCGTATGGCATTAGATTAATAACTGGTTCATTATTTTTCTCTAATTTTAAAATTCTAAGATGTTCCAGAATAGTTGAGTGAAACCTCTCAACTATGCCATTATCATTTGGTGTATGAGCAAGGATCTTATGATGCTGGATTCTGTGGAGCCGTGTAAACTCAGAGAATAGCTGGTTTGAGAATTCGGGACCTTGGTCTGTAATTATAGTCATAGGGACACCATGGTGAGTACAAAATTTTAGTAATGACTGAACGACACTTAAAGCTGTGCCATCTCTGAGATAATACGCTTGAGCGTACTTTGAGAAGGCATCAACTAAAGAAAGATACTTTTCATTTTGTACCGTGAAAAGGTCAAGATGAAGTATCTCAAATGGTTTGCTAGGAGGGGGTACTATAGAAAATCTTTGTTTAATGGGGTGTCGATCATATTTTGCGCGACCACAGACGGTGCATTCGTTAATATATTTTGTTATATGCTCTTTCATTTTAGGCCAATAGAATTTAGATGATAAAGCTAGGAAACATTCACTAATACCACGATGGTTGGTTTTACCTTCATGATATTTTTGTATGATTTCTTGTTGGCGTAAATATTCTTTTATATTTTCTAATTCGACTTTAGTTAAGATCAATTTCATAGCGGAGCTTTTAAATTTACTTTGTATTATCGGAATTATTTTGTACATAGCTAGAGGAGGATGAATGATCAAACCAGTCTGAACTTTTGGGTTCACATATTCCTTAACAGCCTGGATAACATCTTCTTCAAGGTTAGATTCTGATATTTGGATAGTCGTTCTGGTATGTGTCTCAAAGGGCTTTGTCACTGTCGGTCGTTTTTTTATGTCTCCTACTACAACAAAACATATCTGTCTATTGAATTTATTAAGTGGGTCGTCTGAAATAGGGATCTCGAGGATGGGATTTTCAGCGCTGGTGTGAGCTGTTGCTGTACTGGATCCGTTTAATGATGGTGGTCTCTCAGAAGGATTGACCAAGATGGAACTGGTATCTTCATTATTGACCTCAATACGGGATAAGGCGTCAGCGTTGGTGTTATGCTTGCCCTGTTTATAAACTGTAGTGAAATTATACTCGCTTAATTTTAATTTCCAGCGTGTTAGTCTAGAATTAGGGTCTTTAAAATTCATAACCCATTGCAATGGTCTATGATACTGATCATGACTATCTTGAATTTTCTACCGAATAAGTATGGCCGAAAGTATTTCGCAGCCCATACTATAGCCAAAAGCTCTTTTTCAATAGTACAGTATTTAATTTCACTAGAGTTTAAAGTTCGTGACGCGTAGGCAATCGGTTTATCACTGCCTATCGTGCCCTGGGAAAGTACAGCACCAATCGCATAATTCGACGCGTCTGTAGTTAGTATAAAGTCCTTTTCAAAGTCAGGATATTGCAGGATTGGGTCATTCGTCAAAAGTTTTTTACAGATCTCGAAACAGTTTATGTAGTCTACGTCATTATATGTTATTTTAGAGCCCTTTTTTAAACAGTGAGTCATAGGTTTAGTAATTTTAGCAAAATCAGGTATAAACTTCCTGTAGTAGCCTAGTAATCCCAGGAAACGTTTTATTTCAGTAGCTGATTTTGGAAGGGGAAACTTCTCTATAGCCGAGATTTTGTCAGGATTAGGTTTTACGCCGTCTTTGCTGATGATGTGACCAAGGTAAGCCGTTTCTAATTTTAAGAATTCGGACTTATCCATTTGGATCTTGAAGTTCGATTCTCTTAGCCTGTCAAAAACCTTTTCTAAATTAACCATGTGCTCTTGTAGGGAAACACTGAAAACTATGATATCGTCTAGATATACTAAGCATATTACGTTTTGCAGATCTCTAAGGACATTGTCCATAACACGTTGAAAAGTGGACGGGGAATTTTTAAGTCCCATGGGCATTCTTAAAAATTCAAAATGCCCATGTTCTACGTTGAAGGCTGTTTTCTGGACATCGTCAGGGTTCATTTCCACCTGATAGAAGCCACTAGCAAGATCTAAAGTGGTGAAGTAGTGACAGTTACCAAGTTTATCCAGGACATCAGAAATATTCGGAATAGGGTATTTGTCATCAATGGTTTTTTCATTGACTTTTCTAAAGTCTACGACGATACGCCATTTGGTTTTTCCTGACGCATCCGCCTTCTTTGGAACTACCCAGATAGGTGAGCTCCAGGCTGATTGGGAAGGTCGTATTATGCCCTGATCTAACATTTTAGTAATTTGGTCCTGTACCTCTTGTCTATGGATGAAAGGATATCTATAAGTTTTAGTGTAAACCGGGATCTCATCGGTGGTACGTATACTATGTTTTATTTTATTTGTGAAGGTCAAAGGTTCACCTTCGATGTAAAAGACATCTGCATAACGAGCACAAAGGATTTCTAAATTAACACGTTCTTCAGGATTCAAATGGTCTGTGCGAAGACGGGATAAAACTTGGGATACGCGATCGGGTGGTGGTTCGGTACTCATGCAATTGATATTAAATACTTCTGCACTAACGGGCCTATCCATTGAAAATATAATATCGTGTCTAGTGGGATTACTAACTTCTACAAAGCAGCGATTATTTTCAACGTTAGTTACGCAATAGTTTATATGACAATTAGAAATAGTTTGTTCTGAAACATACGCATCGCCATCTTGTAAATTCACTGGTATTCGGAGTAACTTAGATGAATTCGCGGGAATCATCTCCTCGTAAAGATTGCAATTACGAGAATCATACATAAGTAACGGAATTTCGGACTGTCTTGTAGTTAACACTTTATTTTTTAAATCAATACTAGATTCCAATTTTTCAAGTAAGTCATAGCCAATCAAACCGTCAAAGTAATCATGAAATTTGTAAATGAATAAAGTTATATCATTGCTTTCGTTAAACTCAGTAAAACAAGGTAAAGTTATAGAATAATCGTTGCGCGTAGTTGCATGGATATTAGTTACTTCGAAAGGTTCGTAGTTACATGGTATATGAGAAAAATACTTTTCTACAGCCATCGGACTAATAAAAGATTGATTGGCACCTGTATCTATTAAAAACTTAAGTGGCGGATTAGTTATTTGAATATAGGGCAGTTGACGTTGCGTATGTAAATTAATTTCTATTTTGGCTTTTCTGATTTCGCCTTGATCTGAAAATCCTCATTATTGTCTGTAGCGTTTGCGTCACAAGTCTCGTCCAACGGGGGCTGGTTTTCGGGATAGCAAGGATAGTAATAGTTCTCAGTAAGGTCGGTTTGTTCGTAATAGTCTTGTTCGTACTGGTTATAATCGTAATAGTCATAGTCATAATAGGGTTGGTACTGCTCTGTCGGATCGTAAAATTCGTTAAAATTCATCTCTCGCGACTTAAAATAGTTGGATGGGGGTGGATTCCCGAATTTCGTCCAATCGTGGGGTGTACGAGGTTGGAAAGGCTTAGCTACGTAATGACTAACGCCACTCATAGGTGAAGGCGCGGCATTCGCATTGTTATAGCTAAAACCTGGATTTTTGGGTGGCAATCTAAAAACGTTACTTTGGGGTCTGTAATTAGGTGGGGGTGCAGCGAACATTTGTTGAGTGCGCGTTGGACCACTAAAATGAGGCGGTTGGGGCTTCCAACTCGGCATTGGCCTCTGCGGTGGTTGTACATTAAACGGTCTAGAGGGTCCAGGGGGCATATTAAATGGCCTTGACGGACCGGGCATATTAAATGGCTTTGGAGGGTTAAAACCGAATGATCGAGGGGGTAACGCTAACGGTACTGACGGTGGCAAGCTGTAAGGTAACTTTGGTAAGTTATTATATGAAGACGTGGACTGCAACTTTCTTTCAGGAAGGTGATCGTTACGCTGCTGTAAGTATAATGTATTTACCTCGTCATTGACATATTCCAGAGCGTCCTCAATGGTGTCGGGTCGCATACATCGTATACGAGCTCCTAAGGGGTCGCGGAGACCACGCAGGTAAGACCTAAGGGTTAACTTTTTATACAAGGTTCGCTTCGCCTCAATTGTAGTTGGTACTGTTTCGTGTAAATTAACGTACGTCATTATTATACTGAATAGATTTTGGCACTGTTCATAAAATTCTTGGGGTGATGCTGAACCTTGTGTAAGAAGTGACAAATCGTTGTAAAGCGAGGCCTCGTCGCGCTGGTCTGCAAAGTTATTAATAAGGGCGCTACGTATTCCTGACCAATTTCCGGGAACTCCGTTGGAATTTATTGTACGGGCCGCGGGGCCTGTTATCTTATTTAATATACCGTTAATTACAGCTAAATTACCGAGTTCGTGAACCGGATCACTAGTCATATATTGTTTTACTATCTCATCGCAAAGATGAATAAATCGCGTGAGCACAGCGGAGTTTCCGTCGAAGTCCGGGACTAGCCTAAGGACCTTGTAAATTTGTTCTACGCGAGCGTCCGCCATTTTATCACAATCGTTAGTTTCTGGCGTTTCAATAATTGTCTCTAGATTTCTACGCGAATCTAATTCTAACAGCCTATTCGTTTTACTAACTCTAAGTGACCGAGATTGCCGTGGATGGAAAATCTTGGATAATTATTATAAGAACACTAGGAATAAAAAAAGGAGAGCAACTCTAGTAGATCTAGGTACTCACATACGCATCTTTGATTTCTCTGGCGATCGATTTCTTGTATCTCCTCCGGACTGCAGCTTCCGTAGATTCTGGACCGCCGTTAGGCCGTGCTTGATTCACTGACTCTACTTTACAGCGATCCTACCGACTGCGCCAATTATAAAAGCGACAGCCGGAGGATCCAAAAAAAATCAAAGTTGAATTTAAAATAAATTTATTATAATAAAAATTACAATTTAAATTGCGTGACAATTGTTCGATGCTAGATACAAAAGTGAATATTATAATGACGAAACTCCGTCCGGTGTCGGGGCGTCAGGTTATGCTGCGTCGGCACCTCGTGATCGGTCGTTTCCATGCGACCTAATAACTAGGTAAACTGCTGTCAGCGGTTCGTATGGTAGAGCGATACGTAACAACCTCACATGTTAGACATCTGAAAGATGAGCGAGTTCAAGCGCAAATATAATATATGATTTCAAAATGTTTTGCCAAAATATGCGGTTGCCACTGAAAAAGGGGTTAAATATGCAAATGCACATGCAATGATATGTATTTGCATATAATCCGGTCTCTACTTATTACAAACCTTGACAGATTAAAGTTATGACCTGAATATGACCTACCATCCATGGTACGTGCCGCCTTGTCGGCATCAGCATAACCATGCAAATTACAATCACTTTTAATATAAACTAGACAATATTTTTCTAAATTTTGTAGGTATTTAAACAACCAATATAAGTGTTTCCAATGAGTTTCATTGACAGTAGTCAGTATAATACATTTACATGTATTATACTGACTCAAATAAATAATGCTATAAGAAACACCTGGTTTGGTCAACGCAGATAAATACAACAAACTTCTTTTAATTGCGGATAAGGAAAAGTTTCATTTCTGTGATCATTTAAACCTTTTCTGATTTTAGGTCAGGTTCCATAGGAATATCTGAAGTTTACTTTGACTTATATTAATTCTAGTTAAAATATTGTTTACTAATTGCTTTGGTCAATAGTAATAAAAACTTTTTTTAACGCTTACATTCATGCCGAGGCATTGGGATGACTGACCTAAACCCTTTATTTTAGTTAGAAATAGAAGTAGTAGAACGAAAAATTAAATTGTATTACACAAAATACTACAAGAAAATCTACACATTATTTATACCACCATGTACTAAACCAAGCTATAAAGTTGTGGTAATGTAGAAAAAGGTATTAGACCTACATTAATACCTTTCGAATAAAATGCATCGTCTAGACTAATCTGTTTTGTTGTTTTATGTAAATAATGACGTATAATCATCTGATAAAGTTACTATTAATAAGTTATTATATTATTTGACAAAGAATAATTCTAAAACAATTATTTAAATTACTCTAGCAGTTATTTATATATTTTGACCTAATATATAATTGATACCGTTCAGGAAATAATAAGCAGTAGCTTGTGACTTTCTTATAATAAAATAATTATAGTTAACTATATTATTTCACAAATTGATAATTATCTGCAGAGTATTTTGGGGATATTATCTTCTTTGAAACAAAATAAGAATAGTCTGATAAAGTTAGAAATTGTAATATCGAAAGGTTATCTATAGGGAAGATGACTAAAGCATATTTTTAATAATTCCAAACATTAATTCCTCTATTTTTATTTTTAATCAAGGACAATCTTATCATGTGTTAATTGATATTGTTATACTCTTCAGTTACAGTGAGTTCAGTGAGGTATACCTTATTGGAGAAGCATCTGATAAATTAAATGTCTGAAATATATAAAAAGGCATTACTTTACTTGTTTAATAATAAGTTTATTAAATATTTACAACCACCGTTGTAATTGAACTACAAGACAATAAATTTAACTTCTGTGATATCACAGTCAAAAATTAAATATAGTGATTAGCATTCCAATATCCAAACAACAATAACCATTGAATGATTCTACTAATAAATCTATAATCTGAAATAATTTTAAAAGAAAGGATGATTGAAATGACTACTGACGTGTGTCGTATCTCTACGCAGTTTGAAAACAAATAGCGTGGCGCTACTTGATTAGTAACAAAACAAGCATAACACGCTTGTATAACCATTTCTTAGCAAAACAGCACTTCCCTTTACCAAATGCCTTTTACCTTATCAAAAAAAAATCATTTTCTCAAGCAATGCAATCAAAAGAATTCGAAGCCATTGTAAAAATATTGATCTAAGGTATTACTGATATGCAATTTTAACTTGAATTTAGATTTCAAACGTATCTAAGAGAACGATACGAGAAATTAGAATAAATAAACTGTACCTGTCTCAACGAGTCCTATTGTGAAAATCAATCGCTTCATCTTTACGCGTCTTATTTTCAGAGGGGGGAATGTGACGCCATAAAAGAAATATAATAGAAATATTTTAACTTTACTTTACTGAATGTACTGTTTACTACACACATACCGTATGTAACTTTGACTATGGTTCAACCCAACAAAACACTTTATAAGGGTTCCATAAATTATTACATATTGACGCCACTTGTAAACTTATGCTGAATATTGAAAAGTGGTATTAAAAATGTTAATAAATAAGAGCATTTGTGACACAAATAGCTCTAAATATTTGCTTAGTATCAGGAAACATTGTGTTATTGAGACATTTATCTTTGGGTTTGACATGTAGAGTGCAATTTGAGGATTTTAATTGCTTTAGAATTCTTGGAAGGTTGTGAGAAACAAATGACCACGGGAAAGAAATTACTAAAGTGGTAGGGATGACAAGAGGCGCGAGCAAAGCGTGGTTTGGAAGGGATTCGGAGCGAGGTGACGGAGTGAGACGGTTGTGAAATTATGTGTAGTAATTTCCTGATTAGAGAGTTAAGATCAATTATTACAGAATAGTCTCAGACAGATGTCATAGAAAACACTGAGTTGTTGTTTAGTGCAGAACGAGTAAATGGTAATAGGTTACAAGTTCCCTTCCGGTAAGTTTCATTTAATTACATTAGCCTACTTAATGGTCTGCCTATCGTTGATTCTAGCGCTGAGGTGTGTCTAAATATATTAGGTTGGCTTTCTAGCTTGTCTAGAATTGCCATGTCGAAGACTAGGAGTAATAGATGATCAGCTAGTTGGCTGGTTCCTCATTCGAAGAATAGGGAGCGATTACATCGTTCAAATAGGGATATATTCTAGGAATACTTCACAATAACACTTATGATTGAACACAATCATTACCTACCACATACACCTCCAAGACTTTACATTGACGCACTCTTGGTGTTGGTTTGACGATAAGAGAGATCATTATATAGCAGTCCCTTTGTAATTCCACCTTTAGTAATATTATTTTGTTATTAATTGTATTATGCCAGCTGGAGATTTGTCCAGTCCGGTGTCGAGAATCACAATACGACGCGGTATCTAAGAATCTAGATGATATCTAGATTTTTAGTTGGAGGGGCGTCGTTTCTTCCCCCCATTTTTCACACATCACAAGGGGGGGAGGCTGGTTATAATACAGAAAATAGTTTTAAAATCTTAAACGACAACGATTCCGAACCTTAGAGTAATAATGAACCGTTACAGCACCATCGCTTAACATCAGGCGTGATAGCAGGCAAGCACACATACACATACAAGTTTTCGCATTTATAATATTAGTAAATACATCCTGTATTTGTATTTCGTACAATTTTGCAATACCTTTATGTTTTATATATGTATACATATATATTTGTGCTGCAGTTTCTGAGTCTTCATTAATTTATTCATCCACTTATTGATACGTATTTTATTTTACAATTCACTGATTACAAATGGCTCACTTGATACGGTTTTATAGCTTTTTCTTAAAGTATTTATATTTTGTTTTACTTACAGTATAAGTATAATTAATTACTTAGTATAAATTTACAGTCTGTTACTTAAGTTCAAGGGTGATTGGCTTCTGTTATGTTTCTTTTTAAGTTTTTGATGCTTTCCGTAGCAACCTTTAAGTAAGGCAACACTTACCTTGTATAATAATTTTTAAGTTACATATTTGCGTGTGAAGTGTATGACCTTGTTGGTTGTTCTAATAAATAAAATAAAAAAATCGCTTGCCATAAATGTCATAAAAAGCACTCTAAATAGAATATCGTTTGTGCGAGAAGTGAAAGCAACAGGCCTTTTATTTGATTGTCATGATCAACTTCTCCCGAATTGAATTTTATGTCTATTAAACTTGCTAGCTACTTTAATATACTTTTTAGTTACTTTAATATGAAAATTTTCTTTTACTCGACTTCGGACACCTAATGGTATTTGACGCAATACCTCAGAATAAAAAGAACGCAATATCAATTTATTTGTCTCCAGCGGGATCGATTCAGCTGAAAGAATATGTTCTAGATTCACACAAAGTGATCTTGTAATCAAGGTATAAGTGAGATTTGTGGATTACGATACCATATCATGATACCGAAAGAAGAATTTGATTGAACCAGGCGTCACTTGGTGGAAGTCCCAAGAACAGTTAGATCGTGCGTAAACCAACACCGAATGCTGTCGGGAGGAGTAGTTGCTCATTCGGTGTTGGTTTACGCACGATCTAACTCCTGAGGATGCTCCGGATTGAGGCGAAACACGTGTAGAGTAGTCTAATTGATGAAGGTGCAAGGTTTGTTGCTGTCTTGATAAATGCAGGTATTGTGCACTGATATTTTATGGTGTGCATGTGCATTTTTTTTGTAGGTGGGCGGGCGGTGAATCTTGCATATATTTTTTGCAGAAGTAAGCTACATATTATAAGTATTTCTTTTTTACAACCGAAAGAAGAAGCCTTCATAACCCAAAGTGGTTCGTGCTACTCACAGCTTACCTCCTTCAAGCGTGGTGGCGGTGAGCGGCGCGGCGGGCGGGCCGGGGCCCACCGCGTTGAAGGCGCGCACCTTCACCTCATAGTGCGCGTGAGTGCGCAAAGCAGCCAGTTGCACCTGATTGGCTCCCCACCCCGCGGCTGTTATCGCTTGAGTGGCATTCTCCGAATCCGCAGAACCTGCCTCTCTCCAAGTTACTACGTAACCGAGGAGTTCGCCGTTCCAGGACTCTTGGGGAGGCGCCTGTGAAAATGAATCCATGAGAATTGTATTATAGGCCGACCGGTTAAATGAGTCCTTGCCTGCGTGGCACAGAGGCGCGAGGGGAGACGACAACGGGGGTCGTGAGAGGTGCGGGCGGCAGGCGTTCGTCGCCCGTCGCCCACATCGCCCCCGTTCTCCCCTCGCGCCTCTGTGCCCCGCAGGCAAGGACTCATTTAACCGGTCTGCCTATAAGTGTGATTTGGATGGATTTCGGCGTCAATCTATAGAAATAGCTAACCTGCCATTTGACAAGCAGTTCTCCTGGTGCAATCGCTTGTAATTGAACATTATGCGGTGGTTCCGATGGCGCTGGAACAATAAGTACAATGTTTTCAGTTGACATCATACGTTTAGTTGGTAAGTACTCATAGTTTTATGAAGCTCTTCACTTTTTGTATTTTAAATAAATGTAAGTAATAATCTATTTTGTTTTTGTGCTTGGAAATGTAGATTCAGTCAGAAGAGGAGATAGAAGAGTTCGATGGCGCAGTAGTCTAGCGCCTGGCCCTGCGATTGCGGAGGTTAAGCAACTTTCGCAAGGGTCGGTCATGGGATAGGTGACCAAAAATGTTTATCTTGAGCTCCTCCGTGCTTCGGAGGGCACGTTAAGCCGTTGGTCCCAGGTGCATTTACAGTCGTTAACACCCACCAATCCACATTGGGCTCGCGTGGTGGGTTTTAGCCCGTCCTTCTTATCCACCCATAAGGAAGGCCTGTGCTCCAGCAGTGGGGACATTAAAATGGCTGATGGATGGATTGATGGATGAATGTGAATGATCCGTCAGTTAGTTTACAAAGTGTTGTTTCCGTAATTGGCTTATGTATTGTATAATTATACCGGCCTTAAAGCTCTGTAAATGCTGTGGTAACAATGTTAAATAAATAAAATAAAAAAAAAAAAAAAAAAAATACCTTCTTCGAGCGTCTGCAGTATGACGGCGTCGGAGTAGTCGCTGTCGCCTATGGCGTTGGCGGCGGCGAGGCGCAGCGCATAAGCGGTGGCGGGGCGCAAGCCTTCCACACGGTACTCCAGCGTCACCTCCGACTCGTCTGAGGACTCCTGTCTGGAGTAAACCGTACTATTACAGTTGCGAATACTAGGCAAAGTGACAATCACAATGATATTATAGTCAAATACGCTAATCCACAAATATCCTTTAACCGCTATCCGCTAAGGTGCCAAGTGGACTACAGGTACATATATCGAGGTGTTGAGGTACTTATACGAAAATGCCACCATGTCGGTCCGAGTACAGAATCAGAGCACAAATTCTATCCAACTGCAGCGAGGTGTGAGTCAGGGAGATGTTATTTCTCCGAAACTGTTCACAGCTGCGTTGGAGGATATCTTTAAACTCTTAGACCGGAAAGGACTCTGCATCAACAGGCCAGTACCTAATATACCTTCGTTTTACCGATGATATAGTTCTTATGGGTAAGACCTTGGAAGACCTGAACACAATGCTCGAAAATCTCCGTAGTGCTTCCTAAAGAGTGGGTCTTAAGATGAACATTGATAAGACGAAAACCATGCTGAATACCTATGTTGTGCCCACTCCAGTTCATGTTGAGAATACTACACTTGAAGTTGTTGACCATTACCTAGAACAGGCAGTCCAGTTAGGTTAGTCCAACTTCACGAAAGAGATCTCTCGTCGAATTCAACTCGGATGGGCAGCATTCGGGTGATTCGGGAAGCTTCGAAAAATCTTCGCGTCCGATTTACCTTAGTGTATCAATATGATAGTCTATGACCTGACCAGTTGGCCTTTGGGGTGGAAAGGTTCTGGAGTGCAACACCGGACACCGGATGACGTTCCGTGGGCAGGCCCCCGACAAGGTGGACCGACGATCTGGTGAAGGTCTGGTGAAATCCTTTTCTTCAGGTTTCATTCCAGTAGGCATTTCATAATGCCTACTGGATTTGGTCCCAATCACTGTATAAAGCTGTAACTTGCGTTAGACTGCAATAAATGATTTTTGATATTGATTTTTTTTAATCCTTGAGAGAGGCTCATACCCAGCAGTCGGTATCGTCCGGCTGATATGATGATGATGATCCGCTATCTCAAATAAGTATCCGAATGTCTATCTTTTCTTACCTTTGTATGACTCTATCGGCAAGCACATCTCTAGTGGGTGCATCAGTCCAGTCGTCGTGCGGATGAGGCGCGGGCGCGGGCGCGCGGTGCCCGACCACGCGGTACTGCAGGCGGTAGGCGCGCACGCGTGCGTTGCCGTCGTACCCGCGACGCCACGATATTACAGCACCACGTGCTTCACGCCGGATTATCTGTAGTCCGCGCGGCGCTTCTGGGAATTCTGGAAACGAATAACAAATCCTGAGGGTATGGTATGCTTTAGCTTTGTTATTTGTTAGCTAGAAAAGTCACTTCCGTACTTACTACTTCAGTGCATAATCAAAATGCATGTTAGTTCAATGACTTTAGAAAAGAAGTAGAGTAGACTGGACTTAATATGACTTGAATGATAACCCATAGTTAACAATATAAACGGAATATCAACAGATTAGTGTCTGACCTAATATCCTGAGGCCACAGTGTCGATGCCTACTACAGCTTCAGCAGAAATTATCACCATAGGAAGTCCAAATTTTTTTGTAAGAGTAGTATACCTTATTAAACTTCAAATAAGATTTCTGAAATTACTAGTTGACAAAAAAACTAAAAATAAGTGTAAGCAAAACTACATGGAATTATTTAAAATATGTAACGTTTTCCCAGCGAGCTTGAAACACAAATATTTATTAATTACAAATCAACATGGCAATCAAACGCACAACCTAGCACTTATCAATCACAACCACGAGACAAGGTCAATAACCGCGGGCAAGTTTGAGGTACCTAGGGTGAATAATTATTATGGTGATAGAACTATTAAAAAACGTCTACCCTATTTACTGAATGGCCGCCAGCGGATATAAGACACGAGCCAGTTAAAAATAAATTCAAAAAATTGTTAAAGAAGCACATGCTTCAAAACTTAATTTAAGCCTAGTCTAGATTAAACTGATCCCACAGTCAAACCGACTAGTTGGTTTTGTGGGACTATTTTGTAACCCCATATTGTACCCTCTTTGTTTATAATAAATAAATAATAAAAAAATATCATCACATCTATACACCGTCATTTTATAGTCATTTTAATTAACTTCAGGGAGTGCTCTACTAATGAAAATAATCATTTTTGCCAAAGAAACATGGGTCGAAAGACGACAAAAATTTTGGACTTGCCCATACAAATACAATGTTTTAGCTGTCTAGTTAGTATGGGAGGACCAAAATTTTTTGTCGTTTTTTGATCCATGTTTCTTGGGCAAAAATGTTTAGTTTCATTGGTACAACACACCCTTAAGTTAATTAAAACGACTACAAAATGACGGTGTATAGAGTTGACTTTACTTCTGTCGTATAGCGAATCCACCGTAAAGCGAATCCACCGTAAAACAAATCTTTCTTAAAGCGAATCTGTCCTAAAACGAATCTGTCCTAAAGCGAACAAAGGAAATAATCATTTCAGTAGCAATTCTAAAGTAAAGTAATGTGTTACCTTGGACGGCCAAGTAGATGAGCAGCTCGTCTCGGCCGTACGCGTTCTCGGCGCGGCACCGGTACACGCCCGAGTCGTGCCGCTCGGCGTGCGCGATGTTCAGCTGCGAGCTCACGCCGCTGTCTGAACGCTTCTCTGATACTGATACCCTGAACATAAAGTCAATTGCATAACAAACATTGCAAGTTAAATTCATGTTTATACGTACACAACAAATAAAACAGCGGCCGGTTTTTATAGTTTCCGAGGGGTAGCAAAAACACTTTTCACGCAGACGAAGTCGCGGACGGCCACTAGTCCTCACTAATATCCTCACTTCCTCACTTAATGTTATAAATGCGAAAGTCTGTTTGTTTGTTTGTTTGTTACGCCTTCACGTCTTAACTACTGAACCGATCATCATGAAATTTTGCATACACGTTGTCAGGGGTACAGAGAAGGACATAGGGTACCTTTCATCCCGAAATCAAGTAATGTTCCCGAGGGAAAACTAAAAAACTTTCCACGCAGACGAAGTTGTGGGCGGTCGCTAGTAATTTAATGAACGCACCGGTAAGTGGTAAGCTCGACCCTCTTCATGTTGTGCGTCCACTGCAGCTGTATGGGCGCGTCGCCGCGCGCGTCGCACTGCAGCGTCGCCTGCGCGGTCCGCTTCACCGTCATGTTGCGCGACGAGAACTCGAAGTGGGCCGGCTCTACGGGGTACGAGATATGTAGCCAAATATAATTCTCATGACAAACAACAGTGTCAGCGAGTCAGTTGATACATAATTATTATGAATACAATAATTGTATAATGAGGACAGCGAATAAAAATAAATGAGACAGTCTAAAGGCGGAAACATACAAAATTCTGTTGTGTTGTGTTGTGTACCGACAGAAACGTATCGGTTTCATACGTTTAAAATGGATAGAAACACATAATTACAGTGTATTGTGTCGACACAACACACTGTAATTATGTCTTTCTAACCATACTAAATGTACGAAACCGAAAGTGTAGGAAAGGAAGGTAGTGAACCCCCACAGTAAATCCTCAGTAGACGAAACTTTACAGTACGATAAAGTATCATAAATGAAACGTATTATTTAAATTATCCAAAATCTTTTTTTTGTTTTTGTATATTTGTATATTGGTTTTGGTTCATACTTCAGTACATTCCTGCAAAGTTTCATCGACAGAGGATTTAATATTGCGGTCTCCATACAAAAGATAGCTTTATTTCCTATACTAATACCATCTAATACGCTTCTGTCGCACTTCTGTCGTGACAAAATAAAGTGTCGGCACCTTGAAGTAGATAAATAAAACTCCATCACTGGTTTTTTCAGAAAAATACAAATAAACAAATTGGAAAACCACGAAACGCAAAACATTCATTTGAAAAGAAAATTAGTGGCAATGAGATGTTCTGTTTTCCTTTCTTACCATTGACAGATATCGTGATGACCTTGGACAGTCCACGGCCTATTCCATTTTCAGCTCGGCACATGTACTGACCCTCGTGGTGATGAGCTGCTGGGGCTATGCTCAATGAACCGTTTGCCAGTACTGAGAACTGGAGATCCATATTGGAGACTGGTCGAAAATCCACACCTGACCCTGAAATATTTTAAAGTAGATTTTGGGCTTTATTAGGCTCGTGTAATCCCGACATTTTTTTATAATTTTTATGCACCTGATGTTAAGTGACAATAAAGCCGAAGGTGGAAGTGCATTGCACCCGGGATCCTCATCACTGAGGAACTGGCTATCTTACCTCTAACTGCAGGAACACTACAGTTTTTAGGGTTCCGTACCCAAAGGGTAAAAACGGGACCCTATTACTAAGCCTCCGCTGTCCGTCTGTCTGTCTGTCTGTCACCAGGCTGTATCTCATGAACCGTGATAGCTAGACAGTTGAAATTTTCACGGATGATGTATTTCTGTTGCCGCTATAACAACAAATACTAAAAACAGAATAAAATAAATATTTAAGGGCCCTCCCATACAGCAAACATGATTAAAGCTTACGGAAAACTATAAAATTGTGCCATTGAACGTTAAAGCATGTTGGAAGAACCGAATAATTAAGAAACAACATTTGTGGGTATTTACCATGTCCTTTCAGCCAGGCAATCCTGGGTTCGGGGTAGCCTTTAGTAGCGCAATGGGCCATAATCTGGGTTCCTAGTAATGCTGAAACGTCTTGAGGTTCAAACACCCAAGACGGTGCCACTGAAAACAAAACAAAATAAAGTTGAGAAACATAAACCAATAGATAGATAAATAGAACACTGATGTGTTAGAGAAAAATTCCAATTTGAAATAAAAGTACCTTTAACTGCCAGTCTTGCCGTGTGATTAACTTCTGCAGCGGAGTTACTTGCCACACAGGTATATTCTCCACTATGCTTAGATGTCACGTGTGAGAAGATCAGAAAACTGAATTCGTCCAGCGATTTCTCTTGCACCTGGAATGTATCATCTACATAATTAAGTCGTTCATTTAGCCCAGAAAATATATAAAATCAGGAAATAGTTTATAATGCACCTGCAAGTTGGAAGGAATATGCTGTCCATCCTTTAGCCAGGAGAAGTAAACGGGTTTGTCGCCTGAAGTTATCCCACAGAGGACTTGGACAGAACTGCCTTCTACCAAGTCGGTTGGGAATGAAAATCCAGCAATTTTTGGTGGATCTGCAAACATTCATAATTGAAAAAAACTGTTTGTTTTACGAAAATAAACAATATCTTTAAAACTTCAATAATTTTGTCAAATGTTTTCTATTTCCTTTATTTTAATGCATTGTCCGTTAATAATTTAAAGAGAGATCACAGGTGGAGAGATTTAATGTGTTTCGCAAGTAAAGGTACAGAATGCAATATTTAAGTGCGATCATCATTGTCAGCCACACGATGCCTACTACAAGACATCTCCTTCTCCCTTTAGAGTCACTGCTGCTAAGTATTGGGTAGGTGAACGCAGTCTTCTAACTTCATAAGACGCTGCTGCCGTCCGTCATGGCTCCCGTAGTACCTTAATAAGACACCCACGGGATGAGAGGGGTAGTGCTATTTTAGGCCGGTCACTGCTGCGCTAAGTATTGGGTTGGTGAACGCAGTCTTCTAACTTCATAAGACGCTGCTGCCGTCCGTCATGGCTCCCGTAGTACCATAAATGTACACCCATGGGACGAGAAGGGTCACTACGCCCGTCACTGTGACATGCTTACTTCTAACGAATATCTGTATGTCCTTCTGCGCGTAGTGTCCGGAGGGCGCGGTGACGCGGCAGGCGTAGAGGCCGGCGTCGGCGGGCTCGGCCGGCCACAGCAGCAGCTCGCCGCCGCCGCCCGCCAGCGCGCGCCCGCCGCCCGCCGCCGCCACGTCCGACCCGCCGCGCTGCCACCGGATCTCACTGGAAACCCATCATCGCTAACGTTATCATTTTTTAGACAACTGGGACACAGGTAAATTGGAAGGTGTTAACGACAGCAAATACTGATGGAACCAATGGCTTATCATGCTTTCTGAACACGGAGGATTACAAGATTCAAAATTTTTTGGTCTGATGACCGACACTAGCGATAACGTAGTTGCTTTTTCTTCGTCTTATCGTATGAGGATTAGTAGCCACCTCTAGTGTAAGTTTATCAAGCCGCCTGTTAGGCCTCTGACATAGCTCGACTGTTGTCACATGACAACAGCCGGGACCAACGGTTAAACGTGCCATCTGAAGCACGGGAGCGCTTGTAATGCCACTTAACGTTCACCTATCCGACACCTGGCCGGACCGAGCGTTGCTTAACAAACGTGATCGAGTGCAATAGTCTGTCAAGCTTCAACCCTGGTTGCTTAACCTCTGTAATCGCAGGCAGAAGACGCAAAGTCACTGCAACATTCTGTTTTCATGACATGGACATTGATTATTATTTCTGTGACACATCAACACATTATTTATTTTACTCTGCAAAGTATACACCATGTCCATACTGTTATTTTGCTTTGATTGATGTTCATTCACATTTTTTGAAATTCAACACAAACATAATAGAGGTAAGTATAACGCATTTCGACAACAGTTAAGGTCTTAAAGCATACAGAACGTTGAGGTATTAAATTAATCAGGGCAATAATTAATTTAGATGACTGCTGATATCCAGGAGTGTAAGAGTGAAAACAATAAATCAAAGGTATGAGTCTGAAGTTTCACAGACAAAACGTAATAAAACGAAACTCATAATTTTACTAGGCAAATGCACCTCCATCAACCTGATTGGAAATCCGGCGTACGGGCAGTAGATGGTCGTGTTGACGCCGGCCACCACGCGGATCGGTCCCACGTTTCTGATGGACGGAGGGCCTGGAAAATACATTATTTTTTATCAGGTTCTGGAATAAGGTAATAGAATGTTATCAATAAAGTGAAAAACTTTCTTCTTGCCAAATGCCCTTTGTTCAAAAAAGTTTGTATCATAGACATTTGATGTAATGCTGATCTATTTTTCCGGTCTTGGTCGCTTGTCCACCACTCACCGTATACGTTGAGCCTGGTGGAGTGTTCGACGGCACCCCTGGCGTTGTGCGCGCGGCAGGTGTACCGCCCGCCGTCCTCCGGCCGCACCGACGTGATGTTCAGGTAGCTCACCACATCGCCATTAGCGTTCATGAACTGTGTCACCGATCTGAATAAAAAGGGATCATGTAAAAAATAAGGGTATTTTTGGGCACGCTTGTCACATAAAGAAATGAAAAATAATTTGCAATTAGGGTTGTTAATTTTTTATATTACTTTATGACCGCGTTTGAAAATCGATGTCGTGAAATTCGACGGGGTATACCGTCGATTTGATAACCTTTCGATGATTTAACCTGTCGATACTATGATCATCAATGTTGCGACATTCGATGTGGCGTGCCATCGCTTTGACAGCCGTTCGGCGGCCGGCGCACCGTTTTCGCTGTCGCGGCGTTGGATGTAGCAAATTTCGATATAATGTAGGAAGCCCGTTTTTTGTGTGGTTAAGTTTTTTAAAACTTATTCTAGGAGCCCCTTTAAATTGCTGTGTCAGAAAAAGGGCGACTAAGTATTTAAGTTCTTTCTATGTAAAACACCTGTATACATTTAGTGCGCAATAAAAGTTTTGTAAGTTTGTGTAAGAAATACGGGCGTCATAAATATTTTTTTTTTTTGATCGTGAAACCAAGAATTTGAAACATAACTGATCATGCATTTGGTAAGTAAGGGCTTAGTAAGATTACCTCTGAGGCGTATTAAGTTCCTCCACGGCTTGTCCATCCAGGAGCCAAGTGAATCTCGGTGGAGGAGATCCTGAGGCGGCGCAGTGTAAGGCCAGAGCTGGCCCCGGGTGGAGCGCCTGCTCGATGAACGTGTAGTGCAGCTCGGGAGCCGTATCTGCAATGGAATAACGATAATTGTGGCATTATTGTGGTGCTAGGAATCACGGGCCTTGAACATAAAACGTTATTGATGATGACGTAACGAAAAATACTGTACTATGGGCGACCTCTGCTGAATTCTAATAATACGTAATAGGGTATTAATAAAGTCCAATGATATTTTTTGCTTTTGTAACAAATGATATTGCATTCTAAAAAACAAACAAACGCGAAAGCAACCTAATAAAAACGTGTTAAAAACAGAAAAGATTGGAAGAGTCACACAGCACCAGTTTCGTAATTTAATTACGGTTTGCATGAAGTAGTATTTATTAAGGGAATATTAAAACTGTTCAGAGAAAAAAAATTTGCAAGGCAAACTTTCAGCGCTTCCGAGCACGTTTTACAGTATCAGGCGTGCCCGTCAGAATACTATCTGCGTGATGGATGGATCCCTAATGGGAGTGTTTCGATAAATCAAAAGCGTCAAAACAAAATCCAATCAACGCTCTCAGTTCAAGCGCTGTGAACAACACTAGAATGGCCATTTTCAATAATATTTTGGGATTAGGAAATTAATAAGTGCATCTTCGATATTTAGGTTTTGTCATAGGAATCGTCCTAATATAACGCGACTTTATTCGCGATCATCGCATAAGTTCGCGCGAATATTAGTCGTATGAATCCGCGATCAAACATACTGATGTCGAATATGTCCCCTAATTGGCATTCGCGCAATAATTGCGTCGCGTCATCGGTATGCTTTGGTCGCATCGTTAACTCATGCGATGATCGTTCGCGTTTTAGGACACATATTTCTTGTCATCGCGCGAACACGCGGTCGTCGCGTCGGTAAGGCTCTCCGCGCGCGGGGCGACATAGATTAGAGCTTACCTACTCATGCACTGGGCAAGCATCTGTCCGTCAAAAACCAGCAATCTACATTCCCGCTCCGTACCCGCGGCGGGATCCCGCTCAAGGCACCGGCAAGTAACTCGCGCGATGATCGCGTAGTCGCGTTCTGTTAGGACGATCCCTTAGGAATTATGAAATTACTAACTGATTTTCATAAGATTATTTTCATACTCATTCACAAACCTTGATTTAAACCTCGTCTGAATGTAGGTAATTGTAGAATGTAAGGCAGATAAAACTTTATTGTTTTTTCACTTTCATTCTGAATGGTTAAAATGAAATCATAATTATCTCAATGACTGCTCGTCAAATTAGTTCCCGCATCTCATAACTACTGCGGATTCACTGTCCTCGCGCCATATTTCCCATGGTGGCCCTAAACAGCAAGCGGATGTATGAGCATCGTTTATCACGAGACGGACCGTCCGGCTATTAACGAGCGAATATATTGCCCTCCGACGACACATCATGTGCGGGAGTAGTCGCCGACTTTGGGTCGACTCACTTTATGAGCACGCTGATGTATGGCGTGTCGTTATGCTGCGTAATAATTACAAGTTATACTGGCCAAAATGTTGGTTAGTTATCACTGGACATCGGATTTTATGCATTTGCATATTTGCATATAATTTGCATAGAGAGGTATGTATAGGGTCTTATTTAAGCTAGCCTCTATTTAAATCAATAGAAGTATTGGAAACAATGATCGTGGAATCGTTGGTGGAAACTCACCAACGTCCTCCCTAATTAAATGTCAGAAAAGATTAAAAAAAATGGACGCTATTTTGCGTAAAAACCCGAGTTTTGAAGGCATCACAAAAACTACGCAAAATTTCAAGAATAGTACGCTGTTTTTGTAACATCTTTAATTAAAATATATGTACTTATACAAATATTTTATTTTTGATTTTGCATTGTGCATATTTTGCGCCCTTTTTAGTGCATATTTACATGTGTGGCGTCTCTGCAAAGAAGTCACCACTCCTCTATGGTAGGTGGCAATAGAAGAAGAAAATTTAGTTCTGTCAATAGTTCAGTCGTCACCGAATTTTTATCATGAAAACGTCTACTATAGGAAACTAAATACCCAAATTTTATTCCTGCTAGTTTGTTATATGATCGGTGTTCATAATGTGTAAATAAGAAGTAAACGTGTATTCCACTACGCAAGCGGTGTTTCTAATATAACCCTATAATTGAAAGGACATCATATAGTTAGCACATCATTTTGCTCAACATCAGTGCGGGCGGCTCCCTAGCCCGCACACATACATATTTTGGCACTTTGTTAGTGCATAAAATCCGATGTCTATTTAGTTATCACTGGAGACGGTCGGTTTAGTTTAGTGACCTGTTTGTTCAATTCGTACTTGATTTTGATTGATGATTAAAATGACTTGATCTTGATTAAATAGACAGTTATCCGTTGCAACTTTACTCGAGAATGTATAGAAAAGAGAAAATGTTACAGATTAATACCTACGTCTCGTTTTTTACAAGCGCTCTGAAGTTAGTGGCTTCAGTTGTCATTGTCAAGTTGTCATTGTCATTGTCAAGTTGGTCGCATTGTACAAGGAATGTGATATAGCATGCTAAGTTTGGTTAACTTACCTCTCAAAGTATCTGGTTTGCTACCAATAGAATGTCTAAGTCGTAAATTTTACGTTGTTTTATAATGTTTTGTCTCCACAATACAATGTACGTGAAAAATATGACGATGGAAATGTCGCATACAGATTGTTGGAACATAAAGTAACATGAGTTTGTTGTTGAAAATACCTCCTTCATTTTAATACGGGACGGGACGCTGTCTGTTCTGTATGATGTATCCCACCTCTTTAATATTGCTAAAATAACTAATATACTTCGGATAATCCAGCTACCGCCGCTCTTCATGCTTTGTACCATCGGCTCCGTTTTTGGCTCGCTGCCCGTAACAGCGTTAACTCTCATGTAAACGATGCATCGTTTTGTCCGAAATATTCCGAATCTACACGAGACCCAGCGCTGATATTCGGTCTAATTGGGGCATAATTGCCGCGTGTTAATGGTACGCAATTTGGACTCGTCCCTTGTGGATTATTTAATTTAACACCTTAGGCTAAACGTTGTTTAAATATAGGACTAAAATAAGGAATATTATTTTCATTCTGATTAACAAGATAAGTGTATGTTTAACCGCCAAGTTTGACTGAAAATTTAGGCAAACATGGTAAGAATACCAACATATTCAGTTATAAAAGCTATATTTCGTTTTTTAGACATTTTTGAACCTTTACTTAAAGTTTTTAGATTTTTTTATTAAATCCCCTAGTTTCAAATTTGATTCGCAATGATTTAAAATTTGGGCTCTCAGTTCAGATGCACGGCAGTCATCAAGTCGTTATGGAAAATGTTTTTGACAATCTACGAATAAGTTCTTATAATTAAAAATAATATAATAATATGTAATTGATGTTTGAATCCATTGGTCTTAGCCGAAGGGTATGTGAAACAGATCAACCACCCATATTCCTTTGCGAGAGCTTCTTAAGTACTGGTGCTTGAAAGATCCCTTTATTGTGAATCATCCATAGAGCAGCCATCCCAAAGGCCCTGGTTATTCAATTAGGCTCTCTTTGATAGCTTAACTATCCGCCCTAAAACCTATCAGGGGCATTATTACCAAAATTATTGCTGCATAACGCCGAATACCCATTCAGCTGGAGATTTAGTGTTCAACGGCTGGATTCCCGCTACCGGCAGAGATTATATTGGGCGCCATTAATGTAATCCAGGTAGCCGTTATGTGGGATGAACCATAATATCTACGCGTCATGATAATATAAATACTCTTTGATGCATGGAAGTTATGAGAATCCTACATTAGTGATTAAAATGCCAAGTGTTATGCAACCATTACAGTCCTCGAGATAAGTAAAGTTTATAAGTAACTAGCGGCCGCCCGCGGTTTCACCCGCGTGGTTCCCGTTCCCGTCAGAATATAGGGATTAAAAGTATCCTATGTTTTAATCTAGGCTATCTACTATCTGTGTGCCGAATTTCAACCAAATCCGTTCAGTAGTTTTTGCGTGATTGAGGAACAAACATCCAAACATCCAAACCCACAAACTTTCCATTTATAATATTAGTAGGATTATCTGGCATTACTTCAATAAATTGTTTATTGTTACCTACATTGTTTGCCCAAAATACAGTGCACACAGTATGATCGAAGAGTCCACATAGTGGATAGGCCTCCGATCACTATTATTATCGTTCTGCAAACTTTTATAGGAAAGTTTATCAGATAATCTGGATGTAGGCTTTTTACTTTAAAATCTACCAGCGACAAAATGTCAGTGATGTTTTTTCACAAAGTACAGTTAACAGTTGAAACGAAATGCTATTTCGTTACAAAGGTTTCAAACTACTACTTTTTATTACGCTTTCGGCACAATACAACAAATTACTCGGCTATTTTAAGTACATAATATAAAGTGAAGTTGTAAAGCGACTCTAGCATAAAATTATATTAAGGTAGGTAAGTATCTACCTACGAAAATCGGTCACCGTGAAAGTAGTACATAAGTTGAGTAGTTAGAAGAACGTTTTTCAAAAGTCAATTTTATTTATTTTACTTATTTTTTTGTTGATATACAACGTACTTACCGCATGCTTTTAAAGTTGGTTAATGTATTAATTTGCAAGATCTTTATGAGAGTAGGTAACTAGGTACCATGGGCAACAGCCTCGCCCACGCTTAGAGTTAAAATCTCGTGCACGCCGCGCCGTCACAACCATACGTTTAGTTCGTGCAGGGCGATAATGTAGCTGATAACTGGTTAAGTGACACTGTTGCCCATAGTACCTACATTGATAGGTCATTAAATGGTATGTGTCAAATTAGTAAAGAGTAGGTTACTGTTCGGCATGTCCTGAATTGATTACAGAGGAGACGTGGTTCCGCATTTTCTTGAGTCTAAGGCACAAGAGAAAACATTTTTCATCGTTGATTGGAATTGGCATTATTACATTGCACTGTGTTGTACATTTATGTTTGCTTCTATTATTAATTTTTAGCTTACTTATTGTGAAAATGTATAACTACTGCATGCCGTTTTTAATCAGATACCTATACGAAAAGATACAAACCGTTCCTTTAATGATCTCAGGCGAAACGTACGCTTGCATAGCACCTTTGCCCTTACCGTCATCCGACGTCAGTTGAGTAATTCTATTGTACGAGGCAGAGTATTAGTAGGATAACAACGAATACAATCGTTGCCGCCTATGACTTGGTGATGACGTATATCGTGTCATAGTGGCGCACAGGGGTGTGTAAAGATTCCTCTGTCTTCAAGATCCTCACGCAACTTAATTGCCTTTTAACAATATTTCTGGGTAAATAAAATTATATTGACTAAAATCGCTCTCGCCTCTGACTTGGTGACGTGTATCGTGTCACAGTGGCGCGTGACGCATGGCCTGTCCGGTTATTGCAGCTGGCGTTAATCAATATCCGGGGCGCACATCCGGGCACTGCCCTCTGCATGCCTCTGCCACTGTTGTGCCAATCTACAGCTGCAGAGCTCTGCCAGTGGATCCGGTGGCTATTCATTCGCTGTTTATTGGAGAAAACTGATGCCAGTGATAGATTTCCAAATAAAACCCGTATTTAGGTCTCTACTGCCCCCAACATGGATATATCAATTTTATTTATGAGAAAAAGTTTATGTGTAAAAAACAGTTCAAAATTTTCACGTAAAATAAGATGAGACTTTTTGTTACATCAAAGGCATAAATTATACAAAAATATTTGTTGTTTATATTTATTTCTGTGTCAAGTGCCTTTCAATAGGATTATTATCAGTTGTTTATTTTTTCGATTGTAGCGCGTGCATTCGCTATCATGTGAATGCTCTTCGCGCGACAACGCGTGGCACCGCGCGTTCATATGAACTTAACCTTATTTACCATCGTTATGACAAAACTCTACAAAACGACTGAGTTGTTTACTGACAGAAGAGTATAAATTAAAACTGCACCACAAGCAACAGTAATACCGTTAATCCATTTGTCGGAAGCGGAGGCAATAAACTGGAGGTGCTTGTGGGTATTCAAATGAGCTGCTTTGCTTTTCTACTACTTTCATCTTTGTTCTTTACTTTTTCGATTATGCCGTCCTTTTCAATTTTGAAAATTGAGTTTTATTCAATCCTTGTTATCCTTACACAGACATAATTCAAATATTACATGAAACATGTTTTGTAAAAAGTATCAGAGATTCTCCAATGTCCAATCCTCCAATTAAACTCTAGGCCTCAAGAAAAAAAATAGATAAATAATCAAAAGGTATAAATAATTAATGATTATTTTGTTCTTGTTTAGTGTTTTGTTGGCATATTTATAAGCAAATTTAAGGACATTCCCCATTATTCGAATTCAAATTAGTATGTTATTCGCCGCAATTTCGGTAAATACATTACCTTGTACCCTCGTCGCATTCAGTGACGACGGAAAGCAATAAACCGGAGGTGGGTACACCTTAAATATTCAAATGAGTCTCCCTTTCTATTACTTCACCAGTTTTTCTACAAACGATGTAGAACCAACTTAGGGGATTACTTTTGACGGCCCGCTGGCTACGAGATCGTTTGCAAGCAATGAGGGCACTTAATGGACGAAAAAATCTGGCCACGGTGAGAATATTCAGAACAATATACACCTTAAAGTTAAATGGCTACGACACAGTATTGTTTGGGAAAGTTTGCAAAGAAAAATGTTTGGCCATCTCTCCTTTTCAATTAGTTTAACAAAAGGTGTTTGTGTGTACTGCAAAATGGCTTTCTTTACTCTGCAAGCTTTACATTCGAATTGCTGTGAAAACGGAATTATTGGAAACTTTGTGAAGAATGAAAAGAGTCTGCGTGATGGATATCAAATTGGTAATATTAAACTGAACTGGACAAAACAGGTAAAAAAGAACTACCCAAAAAATAAAACCTCTAAAAATAAGTTAGATCCCATTAATTCAACATTGAAAACACAAAATGGTTATATATTCTCTTTAACACGCCAGGTAGCAATAGTTACCTGGGACTTATTAGTGGTTAATTAACCATGCGAGTTGCCACCTTAAGGCTTGCATTAGGATCTAATAGCTAATGTGGCAAAAGTTACGAAAATGTATCAGAGCCTCCTACAATCCTTGGTCTAAAAGCACAGAGCTCGTGATCATCATGCTCTCAATTGTTGAAAAGCCTATCTTACAAAGAAAAATCTAAAATGTACCTAATAATTAGCGTGCTCGCTCGAGCAATAATGTACTTGACTAGAATTGTTTAATGAAAGTATGTAATTTATCGGGCGCTGCTGTGCCGCTGTTTACATCGCCTCTGTATTATTGTATAAATTAAAATTAGTTAAAGTCGATATAACGTTCAATCAATTGAAAGTATTAGAGAATTAGTTCAGTTATTTGTCAGGAAAGTGTAGTTCATCACAAAATTAATGAGAATCAGTGTGAAAATAGTGAAGGAAGATATATACAGTTCAGAGGTTATTCTGCTGAAGAATCACAAGAAGAGTCACAATACAACAAATACACAAGTTTACAGAACTACGGAAGACACAAAGGATATAACTTTTATGAAATTAAGGTCAGCCTAAAGAAATCTGTTAAAACATAACCTTAAATGGAAACAAAAATTTGCAAATCATAGATGATTATCACAATATTTTAAGAGTAGCGCCATCTGTGGCCCATCAGCGGCGGCGAGTAGAAAAACGGGTGAACAGCGAGTGATCAATACCTGCCATACATTAGTTCCCCTATTACCTACTAGAGGGCGCTCTCGGGTGATATTGAAATATTATTTAAAAAAATATGAAATTGGGTACTGATAAGAAAAACAAATAAATTATTATAGAAAACTATATTTATTAAGAAAAATATAAATACTATATCAAAAAGTTAAAAAGAGAATGAAAAAAATGGAAGAAGTATTAAATGTTCTCCGTAGTATTCAAGAGGAGTTAAACAAACAAAAAATAACAATACAAAAAAGTGGAGAGAAAGTAACAGAAAACGTAACAGAAAACATAAATAAAATACTTGATGAAAAATTCAAAACATGGGAAGAAAAGTATGAAAATCTTAAAGAAAAAGTAGAGTTACAGGAACAACGACTTAAACATTTGGAAAGAAAAGCGAGACAACGAAACCTTGTATTTTTTGGCTTGGAAGAGGCTGAAAAAGACTACTCATCGTTACAGAGCAATTTAATAAGATTTATCGACACATATTTCTCACTGAAAATGGATAAAACCGAAATACAATCTATCCGAAGACTCGGCAAAAAATCCGAAAGACCACGCCCAGTAGTAGTCACATTCACGACACATTATTTTATTTTTTATTTATAAGAAAGGCGTTACAAGAACAAATAAAGATCGAAAAAGACAAAGGAAATAAAGCTATAATCAAGTACGACAAACTAATCATATTGAAGAAAAAAACTGACTCTACACATAAAAGGAACTTGTCGATGTCACCTGAAACAAACTCAACTAGTCAAACTAATCACAAAACACAAGTTAATAAGAAAAATAAAATCATGCAGTCTCAAACGCTTTCGGGAAGATCAGCAAGCTTTTCTGAAGGAGCTTCTAAAACAGGCATGCTCCAATTCTTAGTTAATAAAAATGTAAACAAGAAAACTATGCAAAAGGAAAACAACACAGAAACATAGCAACCAGCGCCCCCCTCTACATTAAGCGCACCAAACAACAAAATCAACAACATTAAACCACATCTTCCAAGCCGGCTGGTCACCGTGGAAGATAATGACCAAAACCCTTTAAAGAAAAAGACAGATACAAAGCTCTATATCCTAACGTACAATGTGAAAACTCTTACGAAAAACTAATTGAATTACAAGACTCTATAAAACACGTAAAATATGATATAATTGGTCTATCGGAAGTAAGGAGAGTCGGAACAAAAATAGAAGAGTATGAAGACTTTATTCCATGTTATATAGGAGAGGGATGGAGCTGGCAAGGGACCGTGATAAATAGCATTCTTTGGAGGAGGCCTTCACCTGTGGAGGGGTTCTTGCAAATTAATAAATTTAATTTGTTATGCATGATTAATTTTATTATGAATTAAACATAAAAAAAAAACTATTATTATTACAAATTCAAATCTAAATCTAATTCAATTTTAATTAATGTAAATTTAATTAATTAACATTTATTTTGTTTATTTATTACATATAAATTGAATTGTTTTAAAACTATTATTATTAACATAGGAATTTAAAAATTATTATTTTAATCAATTATGTAAATTTATAGGTACCATGCATGCAATATTATAAAACAAAAAAATGCATGATGAGCTTTACTATAATATTGAATTATTGTTTTAAAACTATTAAGTACTTACTATTTACAAATGAATTACAAAATTATTATTTAGTCAATAGATCAATTTAATTTTTCAAATTAATGTGTTTAAATTATGTATCATGCATGCAATATTTTATTTTAATGTAAACTATGAATGAAATCTAATTTCTTAAGTATTAAAAATTAAACATTTTAAGCAACGAATATTGCAATGTAAAATATTTATGCAAGAAATAAAAGGCTTTTTTATTTTTATTTTTTATTTTTATTATGTAATTTATCATGGTAAAATGTAAAATCATGATAAAATAAAATCTCCCGTGATTCATATAAGCATGGTGACATATCGCATGCTTGGCTGCAAGGTATCCTTGAAGCGATATCACCTGGCGCTCGTTAGAGTCACTTAGGACGTCATTGAGCTTCTATCGGGCACTGCCTTTTGCTCGGAAGAAGCACATTTCCTCAGAGCTCTCCATGTTTATCAAGTACTTATATCTATTATCAAAGACTTCTATGTTGTATTCTAGTAAATAGATTATGCAGTATATACCTATTGTTGCGAAAATTGTGATAAGCTTGCAATATTTGTTAGTAAAACCATGCTATTGACCGAGTAAGCGCGTAGGGCGAGCGAAGCGTATCCATTCCAGCTTCGGCAAAAATGATTTCGTATATCTTTTTAGCTGTTCACCTCTACAAAATTTGGTAAGCAGGTTCGATAATTATATGAAATATTTAGTTAATTCAGTTTAGATAGGTATCAAAATTTTTCAAAAAGGCGGTGTTATGAAGGGAGATATTTTCAGTTCAAAATATTCCACACACCTTTTTTGTTACCCATATTAAGACGCATAAACTTCAAGGGGCCGGAGGTGTGAGGGGATGGAAAAAAATGAAAATAATTTCGTCACCTTAAATCACAAGGGAATATAATTTCAGCTTTTTGTGTCAAGAATTTTATTTTGTTTTAAAGTGCGCCGTGAACATTTATGGAGTGCAAAGTCATACTCGCGAAGTCTACAGCTCACAGAGGCACTCTAGTTTTATTTTTGTTAATTTAATAAATGGAACACCATTCATTTCATTTTTACTTCAGAGATCGAAAGCACGGTTAGTATTTACTTACCTTATCTGTAGCCGCTAGATTTGATAATCCAAAAGCTAATTTAATGTATAATTCTTCTATATAGAGCCATCTGGGCGTAACTCTATTTTTGTAACTTTTCAGGGGAGCCAAAAGAAAGTTTTGTTTTAATATCACATGACGAGTACTGTGTATTTTTTAAAAAAAGCTCTTGTTTAATATAATGCATATATCTACGCACACACGAATGCTCCTATGTATCGATTTAATGCTAGTTTTTAGCAGAAAACATAGTGTTTTTAGGTAAAGTCAGGTTTTACGCCTTTATCGCATCCAAAATTAAGACTCATAAGGACACAAAACAAATATACGCCATTGTGGTTCGAAAATTTCTGAAGTTACAGCGGCTTAATTATTTTATACGCCTTTATGCCTTTAGAAAACCACAGTTATATTATCTTATATCAGAATACATCTATATGCTTCGAAAATTCTCTGATAAAACTGACTTCTATAGCTGGACGTAATTATAAGATCAGTCTCTTTGGTTCTCATTTTTTAGACAGTCGTTTAAAAATCATTGGCGTATACTCAAAATAAGCCTATTTGCCTTAGCTGTTCCAACTATACCTATTATGTGTACCATAGTTATGCCTAAATGTCACTGAACAGAAGTGAGTTTGAAAGAGTGATTTAGTACTTTTTAACTAGCAAGCTTTCCAAATTTAATAAAAGTCGAAACTAATTACTGAATTGTGATGTGAGCATGTTTGCACGCACATGACATTTATTATCAGCATTTCCGTTGATCTTGAAGACACCACCCTTTCCATTATCAGGGTTCTAGTGAACACTGGCTTACAGAAAATTCTCTATGCTTTTGTCTATAGCTGGCACATGGGAGACGCTAAAGACTACAAGGCTAACCAACTTACTTATTGAGAAGGCAGATGTTGCCCTACAGCGATATCCATCCGCTCAACTAGTGGTTCCGGGAGATTTGAATGCCCATTACGAGGACTGGCTGTTTTCACTTATTAATGAAACGACCACGCTGGTCATGAAATACGTAAGCTAGCCTTGACGCCAGACATCACCCAGCTGGTCTAAGAAGCCACTAGAATACCAGACATTGACGGGCACACACCAAATTTCTTGGACCTTCTGCTGACATCAGACCCGGACCATTACTCGGTGTCGGTTTCACCTTTGGTAGCTCTGACCATTATGTGATGGAGTCGGTGTCGGTGTATTCTTCGCCCGACCCAAGCTCAAAAGGCTCCCGATGGATACGGGACGTTACAAGTCGGAAGATTGGGAAGAAATACGATGTCTTCTTGTGACTTATCCATGGCGGCAGGTATGTTTTTCTTCCAGCGATCCCTCAGCTTGCACGGATGCTGTGACCGTTCTGTTTCGTCAGGGTATGGAGTATTTTTATACCCTTCTCTAACATGCCTCTATCTAACAAAGTTCACCCTTGGTATTATGCCAAATATAGAGATGTAGTAGCGTCGAAACATGGGGCATATCTTGCATGGGTTGATGCTCGACCCTGTAAAGCTAGAAATATACGTGAAAAGAAGAAAGCCTTTAACAAAGCCACCAAGCACCGCATAGGGAAAACTTGTTTCTTAAAAAAATCTGGCAAAATCTGTCGATGTCAACTTCTGCTGTCCCTCAATGCCTCCTCTACGGAAACCAGACGGATCTTTGGCGCATACCGTCAAGGAAAAGGCAGATTTATTTGCCGATTGATTTGCCAAGTGTTCGCGTTTAGATCCTGCTAATGCTGTACCGTCGGGCTTACCAAGTTGTGGGATTATAATGATTTTAAATCCGCATCAGAAGTACAAAAAAAGCATTGCTTGATCCATGAATAAAGCCAGTGTTCTGGATAATATACCAGCCATAGTTATTAGGACTTGCACCCCTGAGCTAGCTCCGGTATTAACACGCCTGTACCAGATTGTCTATGGCAGTGTTTGTTTCCCAATTAAAGGTACACGAGGTTGCATCAAAGGGGTACGCGGAGCAATCTCTTATTAAACTAAGAATTGTATTAGCAAGGTTTTTTATTTTGTATATATCATTTTTGTGGGAACGAGGGGGAGGGTACAATAAGAACTAATGGGGAACCACTGGTCTATGGCAAAGGGACAAGTTCCAAAGCCATGGAAGTTGGCTAACGTGCAACCTGTGCCTAAAAAGGGTAGTCGCGCCGACCCTTCTAATTACATGACCATTTTGGGTTTCGTAAGATAATGGAACGTGTACTGAACCATAGGCTCATGTTGTATCTAAAAGCAAACGACCTACTCAGTGACCGACAATACGCGTTTCGCCAAAACTGGAGATCTTCTAGCATATGCCATCCATCAAATCCATCGAAAGGTAGGTATGGAGAGGCGCTCGCCGTTTCTTTTGACATCTCGAAAGCTTTTGACAGGGTGTAGCATTATAACCTTACTGACGAGCTTTCATCATACGGACTTCCCACCGGTTTGTGAGAGGAAGACTTCCTGAGAGATTGGTCGATTCGAGTTGTCATTGATGGATGCTCGTCCGATTAGTTGGCTATCAATGGCGGAGTCCCTCAGGGATCTGTACTCTACTCTCTGCAACGCTGTTCCTGCGGGTATTACCCGGTATTTTGGGGTACGCAGATGAGATAGCACCGTTGTAGAGAGCTATGCTCAAGCCGGTGTAGAAGGTCTAGTGTCTTAGGAAGGCAATGGCCAGACGCATGAACCTGTCATTGCAGGTAGTCTCCGAGTGGGGCGATGCTAATCTGGTCACTGGTCAGGTTCAATCCATCAACAACCCAGGTGTGTATGTACTCTGTTTTTTGCTAAAATTAGTGATTTCGACTTGGCTCCTATTTTCCGAGGTGTATCCGTGCTGATTACAAATCAACTAGAGCTTTTCGTAATGTCATTGACTCCAACACTCAATATTGGCTCATTCATTGAGAATAAAGCACAGTTGTCTAAAAAGTTTGACATTCTGGCATAGGTGAAAAAGTACTTCACGCCGGAACAGCTGCTCAATCTATACCAAGCGTAAGTTCGATAGCGGGGTACTTACTGCTCTCATCTTTTGGATGGCTCCGTCAAATGCCAGCTCCAGACGCTTGAATCCATTAAGCAGAGGGCCAAGAAGCTCATCGGCAATGACAATATTTTCTGTAATAAGCTCAAAATCCTCGAGCATTGAAGTAAGGTTGCAAGTTTATCGGTTTTTTATCGGAATGGCACAACCAAACTCTGCCATCTCCCTTCTTCCATCGGACAACCAGAAGACGTACGAGTCACGTTTTTGGTGGATATTCCAAAGACTCGCACTAAGCGTTTTGATTAAAATTTTATCATCCGTACCGCTAGAATGTGGAACTCCTTGAGTCTGTGTTTCCCGTTTATTTTGTAAAAAACCCTACAATTTTCACTAAATAACATCTCTTATAACCGGTAAAAAACGCCCATGCTGCGATCTTGTCAACAAATGGCAAAAAATAACAAAACAATGACTCTGTCCTTGTTACTCATCCAGCGTGTAAAGTATTCCCATCTCTTTTTCTCTTCATTACGTGCGAGCGATAAAGGCGTATGACGAAATATGTCTACACAGAATTACATGTGGGTCCAGCGTCATTTAGGCGTCATATGACATAGGTCTAGTTGACTGAATTAGGTAGTATAGTGTCCAAATGCCAAAACGACTGATGTGTAGTTAAGCTCACCTAGCTCGCACTACAGCATATACATAAGCCCTTATAGACTGATGTAATTTTATAACTATAGATCGTACAAAAAAACGGGTAAGATGCACTTGTAGCTAAAAAAAAACGTAGATTAATGGATCAAAAAACCTATTTTGGCCTTATCCAGACTTACGCCCAGATGGCTCTATATGGAAGAATTTAAACCACTTCAGAAGAAATACAGGAACTACCTATATTATTAGGGGTCTACTTGGAAAAGAGTTGCGATGATGATCGTCGTTTATGCCGAAGGTATTCTGTTAATTTAATCCTGTTTATATAAGGTGGTACCAAATAATCGGATGATATTGAAACAGGTGATAATGTTGCTTAAACTGAACAACATTCTCCAAGAAACATAGTTCGAAAAACGATTTTTTTTCCGCCTTTCCATGGTTAATCGCCCAGCTGACCAATACATTTTGTATGGGATTATGTTTTTTTGTTTTTCGACCTATGTTCTATTGAGAAATTTGTTTAGTTTAAGGAACACTATCACCTAATTTAGTATCATCACATCATTTGGTACCTTATATTTCTCTGAGCTCTCTTACCTCCCAGCCGCAGCTCGGCAGCCGCCTGCGCACTGTCCAGGTCCCTCTCTGCGAAGCACTGGTACATGCCGCGGTGCGCTCGCACCACCCCGTGCACGCGCAGGACCCTCTCCCCGCCCCCCACCGGCACCCCGTCGTGAAGCCACCTGACTCTCGCCTCACCACCTTCCACTGAGCAGTTGAAGGTCACTGAACTCCCAGAGTTTGCAATCTGTGAAGAAAATTCAAATTGACATACAAAACACTAATTGAGATTAATTAGCGCAGGACCGATCGTCGTGGAGATCCATGGGGGAGGCTTATACCAGGGCTGGCCAACAAGTCGATCGCGATCGACCAGTCGATCTTTGAAGACAGTACAGTCGGTCGCGAGAGACATAACAAAAAGTGCTTTGCTTGTGGTAGCAAAGTAAGTAGCAACAGAACGGTGCGGGAGGCGGGCAGCGGTTTTGTAGTGATAAATACCCCAAAAATTATACCTAGCAGTGGGTGTAGTGCGGCTGATATGATGATGATGAATTTTAGAAGATCCCCTTGAATGTAATATCTCTCATGCAAGACCTCATTTCCACGAATTTTAATTGGCAGTGAGTTGAGAGGGAAGATGAAGCCTAGAATTGCTCCCAAATAACTTACGAGAATCGATACAAATTTAGAATTATGCTTACCCTTATTTTCTCTAGTTTTAACCGAAAACATTACTAAAATTATTAAATTGATATTTCAAGTTTTATAACATGTGACATAATTACGTCTTCAGTGAAATATTTCATTATTTTTTAATGGTTTACCTATATAATGCAGAGACTGCCTCGTAATTTCTTAAAAACGTGAAAAAGAGCCAATCATCCAACATTATTGAATAGTGACAATTCGTAAAACGCAATGCGCAATTTAGGTGTGGACTTATTTTTTCTTTATTCTGATAAACGAAGGCTTTTTTATTTTATTTTTATTTATTGAGAAAATCAACAGCGATTTATAGACTATTACATGTAAAGTATACTTATAACAATACGTAAGGTCAATAATAGATTTCCCTTTTAAACATCCTTTCTTACATTATTATAAACTGCTTTTGAACTGATCTTCCGTTTGAAAAGCCCGGCTCTAACTAAAAGTATTAATACTGATTTTACAAATATGTTGGTAGGGTATTATCATGGTATCGCGTTTAAGATTTCTTCGTACTCTTGCTTGTGTCTAAATGTTTTTATTTCTTTTTCAATAACCAACGCCCACAACTAACTGGGCTGGGCACTAACTCCCAACAAACAAATTAACTCAATTACCCAACTGTCCGAAGTGGAAAAAGTCAAGTGTAAGTGACCATCTTCGCCGCCAAGACAATTCCCCGCTTCGATGCCATGAATAATTCAACGACGTCCCGTCACGACCTGTCCCCAAGTAAACTGGATTACGTCCCATTCCGCCCGATGCAAGTGTTCGGGCGGAACTTAGTTCATCTCTTTTGTCACGAGTTGATACTAAACTCATTACAGAACGTTTGCCCGTTCTAAATATAAACGCTCGGTTTGTTTTGAGTTCGGAATTTAATCACGGGATTAGGCCAATTTTCAAAATCAAAGTACAGTCTGCGAAGTTTGTTGTTCTCTCGTTGTTTGTTTCGAAGTTATAAAGTCATAGTAATTATGATTGGTTTATTTTGTAAATACCTCAGGCTCTAAGCTTCGTCCAAGGCTCTAAGTTAGTGAGTATTTTTCTATAATAGGTGTAGTTTAGGGTAATTTGGAAATCCTATGAAAAATAATTTTCTAATGAAATGTTTTGCTTTAAAAAGTTTTGTTCGACGTCTAAAAACTAATGTAATGTTCTTTCATAATTGGCACACATGACTCAGCTTATTTCCCAAAGAATACTAGTCAGTATTCCGTCGAGAGATACCCGGAATCACGGTTCGCGCCGTGTCACTGCGTCGCTCTGTGGCGTGAATACGTATTTTTCAATTTTTCCGACGCCTCAGATCTGTGTGCGGAATTTAACGGAGTGTCAATGAGCGCCAATAAGTTTGTATGTATTGCGAACATGTTAGCCTACATCGTGAATTTTAATGGCAGCCGTCTCTTTGAGTAGGTATTTAGAATTTGTAAGAGATAAAAAGATAGCAAGGTCTTGGTACTGACTCGTAGGGTTGAAAAACCGATAATCATACATTTAGCTGCTCTAAGTTTTTACTCATATTGTTATTCTACTGTCGTACTAATAGTGTTCGCGAGAACACCTTCGATAGCTTCTCCCGAGCAGTAAAAGGTCACCGATCCATTGTTTCTAACGGTAAAGTTCAAGCATAGCAATTCCTCATTAAGGGATGAACCACTTACCCTTGACGCCGACAACTTTGAGTCCAGCAATGTCCAACCGGAACTGAATCCAATAGCCACCACGTGCTCCGCTTTCAACGTCTGTCGCACTTAGATCTCACAAGCCTCACAACTCCAATTGTCTTTCATGAGAATAACACCAAAAACTTTATAATTTAAGTAAATTCCGTATTCCAAATAAAAATTGCTCCGAAAACTGCACGCAACGCGCGCCGTCGGCCGCCGAGATATGTGTGTGGTGGGTGGCAGGTCTCCACCGCCGCCGGGTCGCGGATTTCGCGGTTTACCCACATAATAAAGAAAAAACTATGCCTGAACATCCCCCCCCCTAACCAAGGTCCGCCTTGGTTCCTAAGAATCAGCAACAGGCAACCGACATAATTTAGAAATAGGCCGAAGCAAAGTACCGTTTTGCGTTCGAACCTCCGCGACCCTAACAATTCCATCTTTACCGGGAAGAAGTTTAACTAACCGACCGCGTTTCCATTGAAGAGGATTAGTATTATCTTCTTTGATCAAAACTAATTCGTCTAATTTAGGAGGTTCCGTAACCGTATTCCACTTATACCGCTGTTGCAAAGTGTGTAAATATTCCGTTTTCCACCGAGACCAGAAATGTTGAGACATTTTTTGAATCTGTTGATAGCGAGACAACCGATACAACTTAACTTCCTCATAAGGATATTCGGGTAATGCCACCAGAGGTTGGCCGATTAAAAAATGACCGGGTGTTAATACTTCAAGGTCCGCCGGATCCGTACTTAGAGGGCACAAGGGTCGTGAATTCATGACTGCCTCTACTTTATGAAAGAAAGTTGCCAGTTCTTCGAACGTCAACTTAGTCTCGCCCAACACGCGCCGAGCATGAGTTTTTGCCGATTTTACCGCTGCCTCAAATAAACCGCCTTGATTTGGACTAGATGGAGAGTTAAATAACCATTTAATATTTTGTTGAACCAATTTCCGTTCCAATTCCGAACTATTATCCCGTAAAAATGTGAATAATTCCTTAAGATACCTATTTGCACCGGTATAGTTAGTACCGCAGTCCGATCTGATTAATGAAGGAAGTCCGCGCCGAGAAACAAATCTTGTCAAAGCCGCAATGAAAGCTTCAACCGACAAATCCGAAATAATTTCTAAATGGGCCGCTTTCGTAGATAAGCATACAAAAATGCACAAGTAACATTTTTGAATTTTGGCATTCCGTAATGAATTAGATTTTATAAAATATGGTCCCGCAAAATCCGTAGCGGTTCCTGCAAAAGCTCGCACGCTATTAACCCTATCCCGAGGTAAATCCGCCATAAATGGTTGTGTACACCGAACCTTAGACCGATAACATTGAATACACCGAAATGTGACGCTTCTAGTAACTCGTCGTGCCGAAATTATCCAGTAGTTTTGATAGAGAATAGCTGCTAAAGTGTTAGCTCCGACATGACAGTGAATATTATGGAAGTGAGTAACTAACAATTTCGTAAAATGTCCATGACCAGGTAATAAAATCTGATGTCTTGCATTAAAAGACAAATCCGCAGCTCCGATCCGACCGCCGACACGTAAAATCCGATCTTTATCAATAAATAAATTTAGTCTAACCAATGATGATTTAATTTGTCTTTGATTTGACAAAGCCTCAATTTCGTCACTAAAATATTTATGTTGAACAGTCCGAATTAAAAATGAAATTGCATTTCTACGTTCACCGATAGAAATATTTCCGCTAAAACGTGATGATTTATTCCGACAATTATGAATGAACCTTCTAATATAAGCCGTAACATTAATTAATTTTTGAAATGAACTATATTTTTCGATTAACTCAAATTCCGAATTTAAAGTGCCTACATTAGCTACCTTTGCCTTAATTCCGGGTAACATTTCTTCGGGGAACTCTAAGTAATCCCGTGGCCAGGTTGATGGTGATTCACTCAACCACTGTGGCTGCCACCAAAGATGATGCTGCAGCAAGTCCGATGCCAAAGTACCGCGTGACGCTACATCCGCGCAATTCATGTCACTTGGGACATGTCTCCACCGAATTACAACAGGCTGCGATGTTATTTGTGACACCCGATTAGCTTCATATACCTGAAGGGTATGTACTGGTCGCCTGAGCCATGCCAAAACAATAGTGCTGTCACACCAACCAACGACATGATCAAATACAATGTGGTCTCTCATAGAGGAGACGACATGATTGATAAGTTTGGTGAGAAGCAAACTACCTTCCAATTCCAATTTTGGGATTGTTAATTTTTTCCTCAGTGAGGCTACTCGTGATTTAGAAATAAGTAGTCGCACGACAACATTTCCGTCCGATAACTCCGACCGAATGTAAACCGCTGCGGCGTAGCCCAGCGAGCTACCGTCACAAAAACCGTGTAGACTATATCGAGCAGATCCGTTTCCGTCAGGCTTCAAACACCGAGGGATCCGTATGTTACGTAAATTAGGTAAGTCCGAAACAATCATATGCCATTGCCGTTTAATATCGTCCGAAACCGGTGCGTCCCAATCAATTTTATTAGAATTGTCACTAGTACCGAGTAATTGTTGTAAAAGAATTTTAATTTTGAAAATGACCGGACAGATCCATCCTTCGGGATCGTACAAACGAGCCGATAAAGATAATATAGTACGACGCGTCACCGTTGACTCCGCAGTCAAATTAACATGATAAGTAAAACTATCCGAAATTGGATCCCATAAAATACCTAAAACTTTTATAAGTTCCGAATCGCTTGAGCCGTCGAAGCTTTTAGGGGTCTCTAAATGAGTAGATGGAAAACCGTCCAAAAGCTCCGGGACATTGGAAGACCACTTCCGCAATTTATAACCGGCCGTATCCATAAGTTTTATTAACTCATCGCGAAGTGCAATTGCATCGGAGAGTGTATCCGCACCGCCATTGAGATCATCCACGTAACTTTGTTTTAATAATAAATTCGCCGCCGATGGGAAATTCTCTTTTTCGTCCTGAGCAAGCTGATGCAAACACCGAATAGCTACGAAAGGACTAGATTTTAAACCGTAAGTATTAGTTGTCAACTCGAATATTTGTAAGGGTTCCGAAGGCGAAGATCGCCAGAAAATGAGCTGATATTTACGATCATCCGGATGTATCCAAGTTTGTCTAAACATCATTCGTACGTCAGTAGTAAAAACTATGCGTGGCCACCGAAAATTTAATAATATTTCCGATATATCTTTTTGTAATTTTTCACCCGAATATAAACAATCATTTAAACAAACGCCCGTACTACTGGCAACACTACCATCAAAAACAACCCGAATTTTACTTTTATCACCCGATTTTTTAAATACCCCATGATGGGCCAAAAAATAATGTTCTTCTTCTGAATTAAATTTTGAAACCGTCATATGCCGTAATTTTATATATTCCGCCATGAATTCTGTATATTTCAACCTAAACTCCGAGTCACGTTGCATACGTCTTTCAATCGACAAAAATCGTTTTAAAGCAGTCTGCCTAGAATCACCCAACCGCTGGTGATCCGGTATCAGCGGCAAGCGCACAGTATATTTCCCGTCTGCGCCGCGTGTAGTACTAGAACTGAACAAACGCTCGCATTCTATGTCCGCCGGACTAATAAATTTACATTGAGGTGGTTGTTCATAACGCCAAAACTTCTCTACCGCTTCCAATAATTGGATAGCCGAAACATTAGAAGCAAAGTTCATAGTATCCGAATTAATATCTTGACTTGGCCCGAAAACCGCAAAATCAAAAATAGTACTTAAGGCATAAGGCCCACCTGCGCCTAAATCAAGTTTCTCGCCGTTCAAGATTTGTCCTAAAATATCGCATCCGAAAATAATATCTATATGTCTCATGTGAGAAGAACCGTCATCCGAAATGTTTACATTTTTATTCGAAACATTTAATTTCTGAACTAAATAAGAAGTAGGTTTCTTTAAAACAACCGCCGTAACCGATAACAAAATATTTTTAGAATTAATTGGCCGAAAATGAATTTTAACAATATTGTTACTTTCACAAGTGTGAACACCGCCTATTCCCACAATAGGAACATTCGAGTAATGTCGCTTTAATCCCAAATTCGTTACCAAATCACTTTTAATTATGGATATTTGAGAACCAATATCCAGCAAACAACGGACCTGTTGAAAAGAATTTTGAGATGATTTTACTTCAATTATAACCGTTGGCAAAATTACATTATCGATTAATTTAGGTTGTGAAGCGACATTACATAACTGTAATTGCTATTCCGAAGTAGTACGCTGATGTCGTGTGTCCCTAGGGCTCGCACTCCGTATGTCCTGCTGCCCGTGCCGTGACCTTCTGGCATCCGTCGATAAATTATTATTACCGCCATTGTTGTTATCAATGCGCTCCGGCCGTTGATAACGCGAAGAAAATGAATCATAAGTAGGACGCGCATGCATACGACTTAATTGTTCCCGCACTTCCCTGGACTGGCGCTGCGCACACGCCGGCCGCGGCCCGCCGCCGCCGTGAAGTTAGAAAACCGGTTTGATGATTGAGAATGATAATGCGCAGGAGATTCACGCGAAATATGCATCGTGCAAATTAACTTGTTGTGGCCAATATTACCGCATTTATTGCATGGTACTTTACTAATACAAGACCCAGCATTATGTTGTCCGAAACATTTAAAACATAAACGTGAATCCTTAATGAAATCTTTACGACCGATATTAGTTAACTTGTTAAATTTAAAACACTCAAGTATAGTGTGCCCCGTAAACTGACAATATAAACAACGCTTCGTTGCTACGACGACGTTATCATCATGAGCATGAGTGCCTAACCCAGTACGTGCTACACGTTTCCCGCGATCCGAGTAGCTGTTATTGTTATTTCTATTTAATGAATCCGAAGCCGCCGTGTCTAACAATCGACATTCATTTTGCAAAAAGTCTATTAATTGATTGAAGCTAGGCAAAGTAGCCGTATTTCCGCCGTATTTATGTTCAAACCGTGACTTCATATCTAAAGGAAGTTTCGTGAGACTAATAAACAATAATAAATAACTCCACTCATTTATAGGAAAACCGAGATTATTCAATGCACGTGTAGATTCTAATAAAGCGTTAAGTATTTTTGTCCTAAGACCCGATATATTATTTAAACATGGCAAGTTTAAAATACGCGAAATATGAGAATCCGACAATAATCTTTTATTTTCGTATCTACTTTTAAGAATATCCATAGCCGTGTCTAATGACTCATCAACCATTGGTAAATGTTTTATCAAATCGCGAGGTTCCTTTTGAACATTAGAAAATAAATAATGAAACTTTTCCGTTTTAGAGATGTCTTTCCTACACATTACAAACGAATTAAACAAACTAATGAAACTAGTCCAACCGAATATGTCTCCATCATAAACTGACAAGCTTATTGTTGGCAAGCGAGCATTTTGCGCACTTTCCGTGGGTTGGTGTGTGCCGTCCAAGTTCGGATAGGCAGATGAAATTGCCTCCAATTGATAATAAATTTCTTCCGCGGTTTTAAATTGAGTATCAAATAAAATAATTTGTTTTTCATCCGTTACCGAGTTCAATATTGCTTCGTATGCCTCGCTCAACATCTTATACCTTTCTTCAATTTTACGCAACCGAGCCGATATTACACCCGTTGTTTGACTTTTATTGATGACGACTTCGTTAGTATTTACGAACCAATCGCACTGTATTTTAAATTTATTTTCTACGACCTTAGACGCCATTTTGAAATAGTGATACGGAACACGACGTGAACTTTACGAATTAAAATAACAACCGATGAAACCGAAACAAAAATAAATACCGATATTTTTATATTCTGAAGCTTACCGAAATTAATACGAAACAATAATCCGACGAGAGGGACCAAAATAATTATGTTCGCGAGAACACCTTCGATAGCTTCTCCCGAGCAGTAAAAGGTCACCGATCCATTGTTTCTAACGGTAAAGTTCAAGCATAGCAATTCCTCATTAAGGGATGAACCACTTACCCTTGACGCCGACAACTTTGAGTCCAGCAATGTCCAACCGGAACTGAATCCAATAGCCACCACGTGCTCCGCTTTCAACGTCTGTCGCACTTAGATCTCACAAGCCTCACAACTCCAATTGTCTTTCATGAGAATAACACCAAAAACTTTATAATTTAAGTAAATTCCGTATTCCAAATAAAAATTGCTCCGAAAACTGCACGCAACGCGCGCCGTCGGCCGCCGAGATATGTGTGTGGTGGGTGGCAGGTCTCCACCGCCGCCGGGTCGCGGATTTCGCGGTTTACCCACATAATAAAGAAAAAACTATGCCTGAACAAATAGTTAGTCTTTATTTTCTTTTTAGTACTAGTGTGCAGATTTGCTTGATGAATTAGAAATATCTTTTCCCCGGGGAAGTCATGAGCATAATTTATGGGCAGCTGTGGGGAACGACCAGTAGAACTCCGTGATCGGACCACTGGAAATAAAGGGGGAAATCATCTTTCCGGCCGGTCTACTTACTTGCAGTTGAGGCTGCACTGTAACCACCAGCCTCGATCGGGCTCTAAGCCTGGCATCCGTCCGCTGCTCCCCGTACTGGTTGTGGGCGCGGCACGTCCACTCGCCGCCGTCGGACGCCTGCGCGCGCCAGATGATCAGCACCTGCTCCGACACCAAGATCCTGATGCTGTTCGAGACGGGGCTCAAATGGCCGTTGCTGTGACGGAATTGCTGTGCCGTTGCTGTGGGGAAATCATCTTTCCAGCCAGCCTACTTACTTGCAGTTAAGGCTGCACTGTAACTACCAGCCTCGATCGGACTCTGAGCCTAGCATCCCTCCGCTACTCACCTACTCCGACACCTAGATCCTGATGCTGTTCGAGACAAGGCTCAAGTGACCGTACCAGCTGTGGAGAAATCGCCTTTCCAGCCTGTCTACTTACTTGTAGTTGAGGCTGCACTGTAACCACCAGCCTCGATCGGACTCTGAGCCTGGCATCCCTCCGCTGCTCCCCGTACTGGTTGTGGGCGTGGCACGTCCACACGCCGCCGTCGGATGCATGCGCGCGCCGGATGATCAGCACCTGCTCCGACACCGATATCCTGATGCTATTCGACCCGGGTCTCAAACGGCCGTTGCTATGACGGAACCAGCTGTGGGGAAATCATCTTTCCAGTTTGTCTACTTACTTGCAGTTGAGGCTGCACTGTAACCACCAGCCTCGATCGGACTCTGAGCCTGGCGTCCCTCCGCTGCTCCCCGTACTGGTTGTGGGCGCGGCACGTCCACACGCCGCCGTCGGACGCCTGCGCGCGCCTGATGATCAGCACCTGTTCCGACACCGAGATCCTGATGCTGTTCGAGACGGGGCTTAAACGGCCGTTGCTGTGACGGAACCAGCTGTGGAGAAAACGCCATCATTAAATATCCACGTAAATATTTTACAAAGAAAGCAAGGAAAGATGAAAAAAATGTTTATCCTTATACTTTCATCCTTCCTTCCTTTGAAAAATTCTGGACCAAATTGAGTTGATTATCACTTAAATAAACTGTATAAAATAATATTATTGTATCATTAATATCCTTAGTTTTTAAACCATTAAAAATAAGCCACTAAAACTATGTGAACATTGAGGTCATCGAAAAAACAGGAAACCAAATGGCACAAACGTTCATTCAGGTACCCCCATCTCCTTTGAAAGACTGCGCTTTAAAAATTATTACACATGGAGGAGTCTGGAATATCAAATGGATCATTTTCAAACGTAATAGAGATTTGTTTAATCTGCTACTTCTTTCGGGATGAAAGGTACCCTATGTCCTTCTCTGTACCCCTGACAACGTGTACCTGTGCTTTAATGATGATCGGTTGAGTAGTTAAGATGTCAAGGCGTAACAAACTAAAAAAACAAACTTACTTTCGTATTAATATCAGTAAAGATAAGGATTATCAACACAGTGTTGTTTGGCTTCATACAAAACAAGAGTTAGTAACCCACCTGTAAGTTGGTGACGGACTTCCAATAGCGCAGCAGACCAGCCTAACGTCACCTCCTTGGGGGACAACCTCGTCTTCTGATATAGCCAACATCCTGGGTGCCATACTTCCAGCAGGATCTGTGAAAACGTTATAGTGAATCAAGTGGAACTGATAAAGTCTAATACTAGAGGTATGGGTTCTTTGATGCGTACAATAACAGCGTATAAACACACATGCACGGAAGTTAATTCAAATATTGAAATATAGCAAGCTGGGAAGCTGCACTTATGTAAGTCAAGCACTCTGCGTTTATACGGGTCAAACTGTTTACTAATGACCTTATTTATAAACTGCTTTCAACGTTAAAAGCTATCTTGAGATCATACTAATTGAGATGTTGATTCTTATAAGAAGAGCATATCAAGTATGATCTCAAGCTAGCTCTCAACTTTGAGAGCAGTTTACGGGCCTAGGTCTATTGTATATGAAGAATAATAATATGGGATCATCAAAAAGCCTCCCCTATGTCTAGAGGTCCAGAACTTGATGGTTCATTATTAATTTCCCAGTGAAATCAAGGGTTTCAAAAGAATCTTCACAATAAGCACAAATTGATGTTTTAAGAATACAAGTATTAGCTTACGAAAAATCGTTTATAGGTATTAAACTAACGTGAGACACTAAGCATGGCAGCTTCACTCCTTCTCTTCTCCCCAGTCAGAGCATGCTGCGCTTCGCAAGAGTAGGAGCTGGAGTCCTCAGGCCTGGCGTCCCTAATCACCAGGATATCACCCCGGCTGCCTCCGATGATATATTGACCTCCTAGGAACAAGTATATATTAAGTTAAAGTTATACAGTGTGTTTATTTGAACAGTGAACAAATTTTGTAGTGTGGTTTAGACCATGGGTCGCAAAACTTTTTAGGAACTTGTAGTGTGGTTTAGAGACCATCAAACTGAACAACTTTGTCTATGGGACCAACTTAATCAGAGCAAAAAAATAATCATCTGTTCCATACATTTTGGTCGAGTAGATATTGATGTTTTCTATGGAACAGCTGAATATTTTTTTAGATCTGATTAAGTTGGTCCCATAGACAAATTTGTTCAGTTTGATGGTCTAAGCCATACCAAAAAAAAATTAATCAGAGCAAAAAAATTATCAGCTGTTCCATACATTTTAGTCGTGATATTGATGTTTTCTATGGCACAGCTGAATATTTTTTTGATTTGATCTGATTAAGTTGGTCCCATAAACAAACTGAACCACAGAATACATAATAGTACTGAACACAGTTTGATGGTCTAAGCCATACCATAAAATATGTTCACTGTTCAAAAATACACTGTATCAATAACATTTTTGGTCCTTCATATTAGTATAAATATTTTATCGAAGGAAGGTTCGATAAAATATCCAGACCATTTCATTCTGATAACTCAGATTAAAATATAAACGGTATTAAAATGAGCACTTGTGTTATGAGAGACTGACAAATCGACAAGTCGGTTTTGTCAGACTATGTTAAAAATGATATTTCAATATTTTAGAAATAATAATAATACAGACGATGATAAATATAAATCAGATAAAATAATCAATTGACCAACTCTTATTTGCTTTGCAAAATCTTTATTGCGATCAATTTTGTATCTCACAAAATGAAGACAGATTTTGCTGATTGAGAACACTCAAATAAGTTTAATTAAACTAGTGATAAGAATCTTCTTTGACTTAAGAGCTTAGAAAGAGATAGGAGATGAAGTCAAACAAATATCAGAGTGGGATGCCCCTCATGACTTTGAAATCAGGGGACGAATCCTCTCGAGCACTCTTCAAACTGCCAGAGGACTGAAGGCTGATTAATTATATTTGCTGAAACTGACGTAGTATTTACACACACTTGGATAGAGAAACGAGACTGTACATTGTTATAGTAACAGTTAAGATTAAATATTATTATTATTTGTAAATAGTCGTGCTAGATATATGTAGGTTCAAGAAAAGTACTTACGTCAATTTTTTTTCTCTCTAAAACGAAAGCAAAAGTTAACCATCCTACAACACTAAGAACATAATATTCTAATAAAAACGCTTCAATGTGTGGGTTTGAATAATATTAAAAGATGGCGAAATAAAAGCTCCTTGGAATAAAAGAACTCCTCAGGGATGATAGCTATTTTAAAAATAAACATTGAAACAAACGAATGCCTTTTTTAATCACGTTTAGTTCTCTTTATAACAATGTATTAGGTGGAACGATGGCATAAAAAGTAACGGTGTCTATTAAGAAGGAGGCTTTGGAGGATCATTCTGCAGTAAAGCAAAGATACGTCGGGCAATATGCTGGCAGTTTAATCTTGTTAATTTAATCTTCATTACTTGTAAACGTCAAGGGTTTTAGCTTGTCTTCATGTAAAATTTTAAATATGTTGACAAACATGAGATTTTGAAGTAAGGTAGATTATATTATTTTAAGCCCCCCTATTCTTGACGGGAATCAACGAGATCGAATTCACATCAGGATCAAATAAACGTCAAAAAACTCAGATTCTCGATCGCGTTCGGGAGCTGCATTTATGGAAACTAAGATTTTCGGAAAAAACATTCATACACCAAAACTTAAAAAAAAACATAACTGTCTGTATATACGAAAGAAAGTAGATTATAATTGGGTAGGATAAAAAAAGTGCAGTATTTGATGCTGCGACGCGATGACGCCGTGTATGTGGACACTTGCAAGTGCTTGCAACAATGCCGGCCATGCCTACGCACGGCGAACCGTAGATTTTTACGACGAAACGAAACCGTGTATAGACAATCGCCCTTAATCACCAAAACAAAAAACGATCGGCTAACCTTCCAATCCTTCCCGTACAAGACTTGTGTTGTTCCACAATTTGGTGGCGTATTTTGTTTGATTCCCCTGGGCCATTATGCTTGGTTCGTATGATTGCGGCCGCCCTGTCTGGGCGCTTCTGTGCGCGATCAGATAGCTTTCACTGCCGGCTTCCAATGAATTCTAAATGGCTGCGTGGACGATGTTGACTGATGGACGATAACGTTGTTGTCGAAACCATGAGACCAATTGAAATAAAAGAGTATGGTGATAACATAAAGCTGTGTGTATTATTTTTGAATTTGTTTTTTTTTATGATAGCTCCTCTTTTCTTCCTTGGTATAAAAATGGCCATTGTTAATTTTGACCTCACTATCAACTACATAATAATTACCTATTATTACAACACGAAATATAAGATATTTACCGAAATTGCCGATATTTTGTCACATTCTGAGAAAAAAATAACTATAATATGATTTAAATTTTTAACAATATCTTGATATTATATCGAATTACGACCATGACAGTCATCTATCAGTAAAATAAAGACGTCCTTTATTTTAGCTTTCTCAACATTAAAAAACCGGTCAAATGCGTATCGGGCCACGCACCGTATGGTTCCGTAGTTACTTTATACGATACCATATTTAAAATTAGTCTGCAAAAATAACATTGTTTTCACAGTGTTGGTATGAATGACAAAATTATATTTGCGGTTTTGGAAAACGTGCTATATCTCAAAAACTAATTATGATATCTCGTTCAAACCAATTTTTGTTGAAAGTGTTTATTAAGATCTACATCATATATTTTATATTGTTTTAAATTTCCATGGTTATTGACGTTAATAGAATAAACTATGTCGGGATTTACACCATGTACCTGTTTTTTTTTTTTTTTGTTAACGGAGGGTAGACCGATTCGTCTGCCAATAACATCTACCCGCACGCAACAATCGACAGTTCTTCCGTGATCATGGCGCATGCAACTGCGCCGAAATATCGGAGTCTCAAAAATAAACAGGTACATGGTGTAAATCCCGACATAGTTTATTCTATCATATATTTTTTTTTAGATTTTTCAATCTCTTATTTCAAAAGTTAGAGAGGGGGGGACACACATTTTACTACTTTGGCAGTGTTTATCTTTCAAACGGTTTTAGTTGCCTCACTTTTGACAGCGCGCTTTGTAGGGAATTATCGTTCTAGGTGTAATTATCCTAAGAAATAAACAAAGTAAATGCTAGTATGAAAAATGCAATTTGATGAAAATTCTCCATACAAATCGGCAATAGGGAATATGCATCAAATTTTTTTTTTATCAAAATCAATAGTATAATGCGTGAGAAAATCAACTGTAATATTGAAACTTGATTCTTGCGTTTTTTTCTCGTAATATAGTTACTTGAAGTTAGCACGCATCAGCTACCGCCGAAAACGCTCTATACAAAACGGTGACGTCACACATCACGTTTTGGTGTGTTTCGGGCGCGTTTAATATGGAGTTAGCCAATAATCTTCAATTATCTCCCTAAATTTTGCGTTTATGTAGATATGTGTCATACAAAATATTATTTCTTTTTCGATATTCTATCTGGCTGTAAAGTGCATTATATCCGAAAACGAAAAAAAAATATCGTTATTTTCCCCTGATTTCATCGTGTGATAAAACGATAATAATCATTTTTTTTTATTTTTCTTTCTGTTCCATCATGTTTTTACAAGTGTCCGCAGCGATCAAGCTCAATTTTAGGAAAATCGGTGACTTATGCATATTCCCTATTTCATAGGCAAAGACCTATTATTACCGTGGTAATACTGGTAATAAGTCAGCAGAGGCGTTTAGAATTACAGCTTAGCGGAACGTAGTTTAATATATAGTAATTCCCATTGAAACAAAATATTAAAACGAATCACTAAATCCCTAATTAATTTTACTACATACGTTAGTCTAGAAATAATATTTGTTTTCACCTCTCCAGCACGAAAAGGGTGCTTTTGGCGTGTAAAAACTCGCAGCAAAATCGATTTTTGCTGCGAGCGTGAGACAAAGTACTTTTTTAATTTCTAACACCAACTTTTAAATGAATAAAGAAAAAACAAATAAAGTGACACTTGTAAAATTGATATGTGAGAAAAGGATAGATAGAGTGCTTTATGGTGTCATACACGGATTAAAAAGTAAAAAAATAAAATGCACGGATATACCAAGGAGTTTTAAATAAGGATTGTTAAAAAATAAGGTTGATAATTCGAATTAAAGAGTATGGAGGTAATGAGGTCACATGTATGAAATAAGAAAAATTAATGAAATTTATTAACAAATTATATGTTTTATGATTATAAATAAATAAATAAGACGGAATATTAATGAATAAGAGAAAAACACAACGTAATGTAATCAAAACGACGGGAATCTACTTAACAGACTCTATGAATAAAATTTTTCAGCATTTTCAGTTTAATTTAATTATTTTTGTGATAAATTACAAAAATGAATGCCTCCAACGATGAAGATAGTTTCCTAACTCCAAAAGAGTTAAGTGAACAAGTTTCTAATGCTGAATTAAGCTTTTTTACCAGGAAAGTCACGTGAAAATTTTCTCGCTGGTCGAGGTGAAAAGTTGTAGGTTTTACACGAGACCAAAATGTTGTTCTGCCTCGTGCCTTTAAATCACTCACTGTGCTCAGTAGTCTATATTAGAATCACTCGCTACGCTCGTGATTCAATTCTAGACTACTTCGCTAGTTCGTGATTTAAAGTCGCCACTCGCAGCACAATTTGATTTTGGTCACTTGTATAACAAATAACTATTAATTACTTACATGCCTAGGAGACATTACTAGTCAGTGATTGCTTATTAAAAACAAAAATCTTTTGTCTGTTGATTATTCAAAACCATTATTTTTCATCAATTAAGGTATTGTACATTCTTGATCTTGAGAAAAAATGAAGTGCGTCCCTAAACAAAAGACTATCGAAAAGACAATTCTCTTTTTTTAAACTGTTTAATAAAGAGATTGTACTTCGCCAGTATGCAACCTATACGATCTAATTTGAGATCGAATGAATTTATATTTTCTTATAACATAAAAAGTACGGTAGGTACTTTATTATTTTCGTGTGAATATTATGCTTGGGAGAAGGGAAAGCAGGTGTGCATACTTTATGAGCTTTTATAGAAGTTATTGGTTACATTTTCAGTTTTATTGTTTTACAAATAACATTTTATAATATATACATGATATTTGTATGAAAAATATCAGTTCTTCAATAAGCCCTGAAGCAATCACCGGTCACATTTGTATCCCTAAAGTTTCAATTAACAGTCGATGTAACGAGCCAGCTTGTTTATGATTGTTCCTCCACTGACAGACGGATCACCAGGTTGGAACGATATAATGAAGTTCATCGCCCTTCATGTGTATAAGAGGAAACGGAAAGGGAGTGGAATATATTTTTAGCGTAAAAAATATAAATCAAAGGGTCTATAATATGTGGGGAACAGTGAATTTTATTTCTAGCTACATCGGGTTGGAATCATATATAAATAACAATAGTTAACTTGTGTTGAAGATAAAGGGGTTAGGCTCACATAATTAAAAACACTACATCATTATTTAAACCTGGATATATTTGGATAACCAACACTAAGCATGAGTTAGAAGATGAAACAAGAAACAACATCATTAACCTTGATAGTCACTATATTTTAATGTAACTTTTGTTATAACTAACACTTTAAACTGTATTATTATGAAACAACATATGAGACCTTATTATTCAAAGTGTACAATGATACTAACTGATATTCAATTAATTCCCAATAAAACATCACATTAATCATCATGTACAAATTATTAAACGTGACTTAAATCATTTTTAAACTTTAACACTAATAAAACAGCACATCAGATCTCATTGTTCATGCTGAACAATGATTCTTACCGACATTGCATGAATTGCCAAAAACAACACATTTTAAACATAATAATCACATGAACACACAATTCTAAACAAGATAAAACATCCTAGACCTTATTTATAAACCGTTATTCTACAATCAACCAAATAACTAGCACAGTTATACAATACTTATCTTTTAATTCGACGAAGCACAATATCAGACTGAGCTGTTACCCTCTTTCGATTTCACTTTTATTCATTCGTTGATGGCGGGAATTGCAACCGCTTCCCGCCATTCTTGCCTATAGTCAACATAACATCTTAATTATTAAAACAGCAACTGTAAATCATTAATTTTCAAGAAACTATGCATAACACATTTTAAAACGGACAGTAAGAATTATTGAAATAGTATTACGCCAATATATGAGCTTGATTACCTGTATAAATTTGACAAATAAACTTTGTTGCAAAACCAAATACACTTCCGTTAATTTACATACTCGTAATGTATTACTTTACATTTTTACACCACATTTTGATTACTTACTAAGCTTAAATATATTATTCGAATTAAATAATCATAAATCATATTAATTACACAATTATTTTGCCATTTTGGTCTGATTATGTCACGCCATGTTCATCAATTCGTCCATCCTGACATTTATTTGCGTCCCTGCAAATGAGAATTGGTTTGATAAGTATGTTCACTTTTTTATCAAGTCAAATGACAATCATAAAGTCAAGTGAAAACCACAAAAGTTAAATGAAAATCATAAAAGTCAAAAGAGAATCATAATAGTCAAATAAAAGTTATAGAAATCAAATGAGAATAATAGAAATTAAATAAGAATCATAGAAATGCCAATTTAATGAATCTTTAAGAGTGCATGCCCAAAAGTCAATCGTCACCCACCAAAGTGACGGCCCAGAGATCAATTTCCACGTGAGTAACGGCCCAGCCAGAGATAAATTGCCTCATGAGTAACGGCCCAGAGATCAATCGTCATATCGGTGACGGCCCAGAGAACAATCGTTAAGTGAGTGACGGCCCAGAGATCAGCCGTTACTTATTTCTTTCATTGATTGATTAATTACAGTGTCCAATAGACAATCGTCACCCAATTAACGGCCCAGACTTATCAGTCGTTACTAATTTATATCTAGAGAAAAGTCACAAAATAAATATTTTATATATGCCTTACTTGTTACAACTTCATTGACTCTGTTTATACAATATCTCTTGATCAATTGTTTTCCACTAATAAACTATCCATTTTCATGTTAAATAGCGTCATATCTATGCGTAACGTATACATTACGTATCTTGTGTATCACGTGAGCACAACCCATCTTTCACAACTTTTAGTACCTACTGTATGCTTGCAAATAAAATGAATTCGTATTCTACATATAATAAGCATATATTTAAAAGTATTTAAGTATATCAGTTGTCTAGCACCCATATTACAAGCTTTGCTTAGTTTGGGACTAGATGGAGTTGGTCCAAGCATTTATTTTTATTATTACTCTTATCAACTGCAATGTTCAATACTTAATTGAAGCCGAAATGAAGGCTTATAGATCAATCGCCACAGAAGTGATGACCATCTAGCATTGATACATCATTTGGTCCGAAGATAATTTAACACGGGATTGATAACTCAAATAAAAACCACCACTAGTGTCATCATGCAATAGAAATCAAGATGTCGTCGATAACAAGTTGTATTGGTTAAGCAGAATTGATTAAACAAAATAAATGTATAGCAGAGCAATACTGTAGCAAAATATATTCTAGTCGATATTATACGTATTCTATTTATCCTTTCAAGAGATCAATGGGTTCCTCTGTGCTACCTATATATTTACATATTATTCAGAAGAGTTAAACATCTGACGAAAACATTGGTCATTGCCTAAACATTTTCCAGTACATTTTACTTTTTCGATGCAAGTCGGTGTTATTTCACCATTGACACCTGATAGAAACAGATGTTTCACAATGTGTGTCAATCGATACTGCAATATAATTATTTACCACAATGCTATTTTTATAAATGTAATTTCTAAGACCACCTATCTATACTAATGTTAATATTATCACAAAACAAAATTATTGCTTGCACTTATTAACACTAGACTGTAAGAAGAAATAACGTTCTCGAGTCAAGAACTAGAACTACTACGACTAGACACGGGTGCTTTCTACTGGTATTCGAGAAATACACCTAACTTTGTTTAATAGTTTCACTACATTAATTCAAACCACATTAAACAACCTAATAAATGAGTAACTGCCCTCAAAATAGGCTTTGATAACGTTTATATTTTACTTTTTTTTTTGTTGTTTAAATTGACACAATGTTATATATGAAAAAACATACAAACACCACTATAAAAGCCGTTTCGGCTTTAACTGTGACGGAGGAGTTCAATTACAAGAATTTCGAGCATGAGTATTTTTTTTTTTTTTACTTATGATAATTTTACCTTTTAAGTAAAATTATATAAGACAAAAACAGAAATGACTGCTATTGAAACATATGAATCAAGAAGAATCTTAACTAAAAGACTTTCTTATCTGTTTATATAGGTATACATAACATAGGTAGTTTCATTACGTGAATTATTAGAAATTAATAATGATTTTTTAAGCTAATAAAAAGGTAAACTTGCGTACTTGCGTTGCGACATTCTTCGATATTGTCATTAGTTCACTAAAAGTATGCTAACAAAATAATTTAAGAAGTTTATGGGTCTACTTGAAAGTTGAGACATTCTAGGATCTAGAATGTCATCGCATACAACTTCAACTTTTTATTGTTACTACGTCATTTTCTTTAAAACTACTTCCATAGTGGGCTTAAACTCAAAGTAATTCGCATTTGGTATTTTACGTATACATATTGTAATTATTAATTTATATTTCTTTCTAATAATAATTATATTATTAATCAAATTACACACAAGATAATTTAATGATTAGTTCAATTGAGAAGAATACTATACCTTAGCGCTCTTTACATTGTGAGATTTGTAAGTTACCATGTAAAATGAAATGTGAACCCATTCTAAACTAATTAAAATAGCTTATTTGAATAAAAATATTTGAATTGAACTGATTCTGTTCTCTTAACAAAATATTCTATTAAACGAACTTATAACTCCATAGGTATCCATACTAAAAATAAATCAATAATTCTCCAACCAATGCTCAGTAACACATAACAAAACACATCAATCACCAATATATTCGGAATTTAAAAATAAGTCGCCTTCTAAATTTTTGTCAGTTCTCTCGGCTTCTGCCTTGATTTTACTATTGTTAAGTGAGGGCTAGAAGACACCTCTGTTATTGTCTTAAATGGTAATTTAAATGCATATAAATATTATTAATTCTGTTATGCAAAATGGTACTATTATTATTTGGAATAGAATCCAAAGTTAAATCAAGATAATTATCAAAGTTATCTGCTCAAAAGAAGCAGTGATTTTACACGCTAAATTAGCGGCTAATAATAGTGTCTTTTGTCAAGTAAAAACTATTGAATAATTTGATGATGTTTATTATGACATTTGATTCGTTACTTTAAATTGGCACTGTGCTCAATGTTAGTTCAAATGATACTTATAGTTGTAGTTTTCATAAGAACGTTCGGAATCAAAATAAATAATCAATTGGTTTTCTGTCACATTACCCCTATTTTCTACTAATGTCATCAAATAAATGTTTTCATTGATTCTGAATCAAAATTGTTCAATTCACTGATTACAATAACGATCACTAGTATCGGTTTTTAGGATTCTGTAGCCTAAAGGCAAAAACGGAACCTTTATAGATTCGTCATGTCTGTCTGTCTGTCCGTCCGTCCGTATGTTACAGCCACTTTATTCCGAAACTATTAGAATTACAGTGTTGAAACTTGATAGGTAGATGTGATATGTGAGGTAGATGATATGTAGACTGTGAACCACTTTACGATTTTTTCACAAAAATTAAAAAAAATATAGATTAAGGAAGGGGGCTGCTCCCCGGTGTCTATAGATAGGTCTTTAAAAATGACATTAAGGTTTTAAGACAATTTTTCTCAAAGTCAATCGTATGAAAGTTATACACTGCCAAAGTAGTAAAATGTCCCCTCTAACTTTTAAAATATAAAAGAGTGAAAAATAAAACATGTATGCTGTGGATCTTAATAAACACTTTTATCAAAAATTGGTTTGAACGAGATATGTTTAGTAGTTTTAGAGATATAGCATATTCTCCAAAACCGCAAACATAACTTTGTCATTTATGCAAACTATGAAAAACAAGTTATTTTTTTCAGATGAAAAATGATAGTGGTATTAAATAAGGCATGGCATATGGTAACTACGGAACTCTACTGCGCGTGGCCCGACACGCAATTGGCCGGTTTTTCTATATTGAAATTGAGTAAACTCAAATGCAAGTCGCATTATTAGAAAAGTTTTTTCACCAGTTACTTGGGCCAGGAGTTGCTTGTGGTTGTCTCAACATTAAGTTCAAGTTTTTCCAAAGAAGCTTACTATAATAATAAATTATAATACTCATATGTATGCCTATGCGTTGACTAACTAAATTCAACTCCTTTTGTTTTTTTTAACAATTTACAAAAGGTTTAACTTTGACTGCCTTAGCTGCAGACGCTGCAGCTCAAATATATTATAATGCAAGCAATATATAGAACTAAAACGTAATAAATAATATAGGTAATTATTTGTGAACAGTAATCGTTCAGATTTATAAAAATAAAACACCTTATTTTACTTTCACACAACACAAACAATCACAAAACTCACTCTCTTTTTCGAGAAGAACCGCTATATGCCAAATGAAAACAGTATTTAATAATTAATGTGAAAAGTAACTACTGTAAAAGACCCAATAAATCATCTATTTAATTTCAACAACCGTCTAATTCTATTATATAATATAAACTAGGTGTTATTGTAGAAGTTCTATTTTTCTGTTCATTATAATATTTTATTTTTAAATTGCTCGATCTGAACTATATAATATTATTATATAAAAAGGGAATACATGGAAGGTGATATTTCCATTTTTCTACATGAAAATCCCAACATTAATATCGAGGATGAATTTGAAACTAATGATTAAACTAACTTGCCCGGTAAATGAAATTCTATCACAATAACAATTTTACAAAGGATTAGTTTCTTTACTAAACTAATCTCCGTTTCTAATGCCATATTGTTAACAAAGCATGGTTGGATCTTACTTTTACTTTCCATCCCTGAAGAGTTGATCTAGGTGGCGTTGGCGTTGATGTTCGTAGCGTCCACCGCCACTGCGTCTTCAGCAGGTTGAGTAGTCCCATCGGCTTCTGCACCTTGAAATCACCACGACCTCCATCGATGTGTCACGAGAGGTCTTCATCTTCCTGATAGGACGGCGAGAACGTTTTGGCATCGTAGAGCATCCCACGCCTGAAAATTGTTGAAGATAAAGGGGTTAGGCTCACATAATTAAAAACACTACATCATTATTTAAACCTGGATATATTTGGATAACCAACACTAAGCATGAGTTAGAAGATGAAACAAGAAACAACATCATTAACCTTGATAGTCACTATATTTTAATGTAACTTTTGTAATAACTAACACTTTAAACTGTATTATTATGAAACAACATATGAGACCTTATTATTCAAAGTGTACAATGATACTAACTGATATTCAATTAATTCCCAATAAAACATCACATTAATCATCATGTACAAATTATTAAACGTGACTTAAATCATTTTTAAACTTTAACACTAATAAAACAGCACATCAGATCTCATTGTTCATGCTGAACAATGATTCTTACCGACATTGCATGAATTGCCAAAAACAACACATTTTAAACATAATAATCACATGAACACACAATTCTAAACAAGATAAAACATCCTAGACCTTATTTATAAACCGTTATTCTACAATCAACCAAATAACTAGCACAGTTATACAATACTTATCTTTTAATTCGACGAAGCACAATATCAGACTGAGCTGTTACCCTCTTTCGATTTCACTTTTATTCATTCGTTGATGGCGGGAATTGCAACCGCTTCCCGCCATTCTTGCCTATAGTCAACATAACATCTTAATTATTAAAACAGCAACTGTAAATCATTAATTTTCAAGAAACTATGCATAACACATTTTAAAACGGACAGTAAGAATTATTGAAATAGTATTACGCCAATATATGAGCTTGATTACCTGTATAAATTTGACAAATAAACTTTGTTGCAAAACCAAATACACTTCCGTTAATTTACATACTCGTAATGTATTACTTTACATTTTTACACCACATTTTGATTACTTACTAAGCTTAAATATATTATTCGAATTAAATAATCATAAATCATATTAATTACACAATTATTTTGCCATTTTGGTCTGATTATGTCACGCCATGTTCATCACTTGAAATAAAACACTTTTGACGGATCGTATCCCGGATTTAAGAAATATATACAGAGTGTCCCAAAACTTTGCCACATGGAGGGAAAGTACTTTAAATATTGAAGATAGGAAATTTTACTGAATTAAGACTTCGTTTTATTTTATTAAATAATGCGAACTGCATTCAAAGATTTTTTTTAATATCGCTTTCATTCATATACAAATTGATAGAATGCGCAATAACAAAAATTTAAATGTTATTTTTCATGGTCTTCCTTTTGTTTAAGACGCTGTGTTACTAAACAAAACAAAATTCTAATAACCCTTTCGATCGGTACCGTAAAAATAAAATATTGTTTTCTTTTTCTAATTTGGTGGGTTGGATTCCTGGTTAAGGAATGCGATTTTTGGAAAATCTTTGAATGCAGTTCCAATTATTTAAAAAATCATAATAAAGTCTTCTTTCAGTAAAATTTCCTATATTCAATATTTAAGGTACTTTCCCTCCGTGTGGCAAAGTTTTGGGACACCCTGTATATGATTCAAACCAAATACCAACTAATTACTAAAGTACTTTCCGTTAAAAAGTGTTTTATTTCATTGTCTAGTGAGCGTGTAAGCTTGAGAGGTAAATAGTTAAATAAAGTTATTAGTAACTGCTTGGTAAACAGGATTAAATTAAAAATCCATGTAAAATTTTATTAAAATTGTGTATTAGACCACAATTATTATTTAAAATTCACCGTGGCGCCACTTTCTAGTTTGTTGGTATTGTGTTTTTGTCAATGTGTAGAGTGCTTAAACTAACTAAAAGATAATAGATATGATTAGTTAGTTTTTCCATCTTCTCTATAATCATGTAGCAAACGGAACAAGTCCTTTTCAAATAAATACAAGCAAAAAAAAGTGAAATGCGACAAGTAGAACTGTAAACATTGGATACAGACTTTACAGCATGTGAGGTCGAGAAAACTTAAACTTTATGGTCACAAACTTTCGACGACACTCAACTTTATAGGATTTAAAGTTCAACTGCAGTTTATACACTTAGAGGAAAACGCTTCTTTGAATCTACGTCCGATTAACTTCAAAATACTTATGTGGTATTTACACGAGTGACTAAAGCCGCACGACTTTTGCCGCACGGCAAAAATCGACTGTGTGGCAATTCGGCCTAGGCCTCAGGTGACTGAACAAGCATATCTGATCCGATTGCCAAAACTATGCGAACTAAAATTACATATTGTTACCTATGTTGCTCCATCGACTACATAGACGACAGTTTATTGCAAGACGGACTTTGAGATGACGGGACGAAGCCGGCGTTACTCTAAGGGCGACAGTAATGCCATCACTGATGATTCACCTGCGATTCAATTTTACAAGCGACTTGCTAGGCGATTAAAGTCCATCGTCACGGGTGACTAAAATCGACCCATGTAAATATCCCATTACATTCCATAAGATGGCTTTCCAAACTTTATGGTACTTAGAGTTTCTCTTAATTACTGCTGCAGTCCATTAGAACCCCGCTTACCTCAGGAGGCGATTTGGAACAACCTTGTTCTTATCTTTGAGGAGCAGACGTCAGTGGCATTATCGACCGTGAACTTGAAGACAGGGTTAGCACCGACTGATTTTCAGTGCAAGTATGATTTAAAACAACTATTGTGCAACATTTAAATCCTACTAATATTATAAATGTGAAAGTTTGTGGGTTTGGATGTTTAGATATTTGTTCCTCAATCACGCAAAAACTACTGAACGGATTTTGTTGAAATTTGACACACATATAGAACATAGCCTAGATAAAAACATAGAATACTTTTTATCCAGATATTTTTACGGGAACGTGAACCACGCGGTTGAAACTGCGGGCGGCCGCTAGTTATACATAAATATGTTAGGCTCATCGCTTACAGAGCGAAATAACCGCTCACAACACGTTTTGTGGTCACTGCGAAAAATCTACAACACATAATTCGTGTTGTTGCTCTTCTAAATAAGATTAGGGGGACTTGTTTTCGAAATATAGCGCAATATTTTAACACAAAACACTATTTTTTGATGCATTTGTATAGGTAACAAAAAAAATTAATAAATACCTACCTTTAAACTTTTAGATTTTTGCATTCACAATGATATTTTTATATTAAGATGAATAAATAATGAAAAATATTAGAAAAAATCGACTCACCCGTAGCTCTTCCCGTCTGAGTTGCTACGGGTGAGTCGATTTTTTCTAATATTTTTCATTATTTATTCATCTAAATACCTACCTATCAAAATCTTCGTTTTAGTCTTGAGTTCATTTTATCTTTAACTATTTTCAACGTAGAACAAAGTGCATGGTTTTTTTAGATGTTGGTCTATCCACTAGTATCTTATTCACAGCCCTAAACTAAACGAGCGACGATATACATTTACGAGTTCGACATTTCCTTTTATGGATATTTGATGACACGACGTTTATAAGCCACCATAAAACAACCAGCCGACCGACAAATAGATATAAAAGTGTTTAGGGAACTCGCATCGCTTTTATAGCTTCTATATCATTAGCGGTTTGGTCATATTTCGTATGTGTCCACTTTGAACGTTTTACTTCAACACTTTATAGACGAACTCGTAAAAATGCAATTTCGTTACATCGTACCATACACCAAGATAGAAGATCAGACCCCCTAGCGTTTTAAAATTCTATTGTTAACGAAACCTTATGTCAATTCCATACATGTTTCGAAAGCGAAGCGATAACGAAAATTTGTAAATGTGACATTGGCTACAGGCTTTGAATTACGATGTCAGAAGTATTGAACTACTGAATAACAAGTGATTCAAGAGGAAGGTTTATACCATAATACATGGTGTCAAATTCCACACTAAACCGAAGCGAAGCGAAGGCGGGTCACTGGTTCTGTATGTATAAGGTGGAATTCACATTGTTTTCTTCTCCATCATACTTTAGCGGAACTTGGTGGAGTTGTGGAAGTATAAAGCTGCTCAAACTACCGGTAACCGGTATTAAATCGCGCGTCTGCTAATCTGCATAAACGACGGCAGACTCAAAGCATCAGGAGACGACGACGAATTAGAATCTAGAAGGAATAACCGGGATCATTATTTTCGCCGATTCCAAGCACCTCTGTAATCGAAAGCTGCACTTTCACTTCGGGACTTGGAGGACCTAAAGATAGACTTTTGAAGGAAAGATACTTATGAACATCTTCTCAGTATTTCTGGTACGTAGTACTTATTGTTTGGTCTGTGATTTCTAAGTACTCTAAGATTTTGGTGCAATAAAATTATTCCGAAAACTCTGATTGAATATCTATTTTCTACTGTCTGGAAATAATATTTGTTTAATTACTTACATGCCTAGGAGACATTACTAGTCAGTGATTGCTTATTAAAAACAAAAATCTTTTGTCTGTTGATTATTCAAAACCATTATTTTTCATCAATTAAAGTATTGTACATTCTTGATCTTGAGAAAAAATGAAGTGCGTCCCTAAACAAAAGACTATCGAAAAGACAATTCTCTTTTTTTAAACTGTTTAATAAAGAGATTGTACTTCGCCAACCTATACGATCTAATTTGAGATCGAATGAATTTATATTTTCTAATAACATAAAAAGTACGGTAGGTACTTTATTATTTTCGTGTGAATATTATGCTTGGGAGAAAGGAAAGCAGGTGTGCATAGTTTATGAGCTTTTATAGAAGTTATTGGTTACATTTTTCAGTTTTATTGTTTTACAAATAATATTTTATAATATACATGATATTTGTATGAAAAATATCCGTTCTTCAATAAGCCCTGAAGCAATCACCTGTCACATTTGTATCCCTAAAGTTTCAATTAACAGTCGATGTAACGAGCCAGCTTGTTTATGATTGTTCCTCCGCTGACAGACGAACCACCAGGGTGGAACGATATAATGAAGTTCATCACCCTTCATGTGTATAAGAGGAAACGTAAAGGGAGTGGAATATATTTTTAGCGTAAAAAATATAAATCAAAGGGTCTATAATATGTGGGGAACAGTGAATTTTATTTCTAGCTACATCGGGTTGGAATCATATATAAATAACAATAGTTAACTTGAAATAAAACACTTTTGACGGATCGTATCCCGGATTTAAGAAATATATACAGAGTGTCCCAAAACTTTGCCACATGGAGGTAAAGTACTTTAAATATTGAAGATAGGAAATTTTACTGAATGAAGACTTCGTTTTATTTTATTAAATAATGCGAACTGCATTCAAAGATTTTTTAAATATCGCTTTCATTCATATACAAATTGATAGAATACGCAATAACAAAAATTTTAATGTTATTTTTCATGGTCTTCCTTTTGTTTAAGACGATGTGATACTAAACAAAACAAAATTCTAATAAGGAACCCTTTCGATCGGTACCGTAAAAATAAAAGATTGTTTTCTTTTTCTAATTTGGTGGGTTAGATTCCTGGTTAAGGAATGCGATTTTTGGAAAATCTTTGAATGCAGTTCCAATTATTTAAAAAATCACAATAAAGTCTTCTTTCAGTAAAATTTCCTATATTCAATATTTAAGGTACTTTCCCTCCGTGTGGCAAAGTTTTGGGACACCCTGTATATGATTCAAACCAAATAACTAATTACTAAAGTACTTTCCGTTAAAAAGTGTTTTATTTCATTGTCTAGTGAGCGTGTAAGCTTGAGAGGTAAATAGTTAAATTAAGTTATTAGTAACTGCTTGGTAAACAGGATTAAATTAAAAATCCATGTAAAATTTTATTAAAATTGTGTATTAGACCACAATTATTATTCAAAATTCACCGTGGCGCCACTTTCTAGTTTGTTGGTATTGTGTTTTTGTCAATGTGTAGAGTGCTTAAACTAACTAAAAGATAACAGATATGATTAGTTAGAGTTTCCATCTTCTCTATAATCATGTAGCAAACGGAACAAGTCCTTTTCAAATAAATACAAGCAAAAAAAGTGAAATGCGACAAGTAGAACTGTAAACATTGGATACAGACTTTACAGCATGTGAGGTCGAGAAAACTTAAACTTTATGAACTTTTAGATTTTTGCATTCACAATGCTATTTTTATATTAAGATGCAACTTGATTATTGATATTCATAATGATGATTAGCAACTGCTACGGGTGAGCCGATTTTTTCTAATATTTTTCATTATTTATTCATCTTAAACTTTATGGTCACAAACTTTCGACGACACTCAACTTTATAGGATTTAAAGTTCAACTGCAGTTTATACACTTAGAGGAAAACGCTTCTTTGAATCTACGTCCGATTAACTTCAAAATACTTATGTGGTATTTACACGAGTGACTAAAGCCGCACGACTTTTGCCGCACGGCAAAAATCGACTGTGTGGCAATTCGGCCTAGGCCTCAGGTGACTGAACAAGCATATGATCCGATTGCCAAAACTATGCGAACTAAAATTACATATTGTTACCTATGTTGCTCCATCGACTACATAGACGACAGTTTATTGCAAGACGGACTTCGAGATGGGCTTTCGGGACGAAGCCGGCGTTACTCTAAGGGCGACAGTAATGCCATCACTGATGATTCACCTGCGATTCAATTTTACAAGCGACTTGCTAGGCGATTAAAGTCCATCGTCACGGGTGACTAAAATCGACCCATGTAAATATCCCATTACATTCCATAAGATGGCTTTCCAAACTTTATGGTACTTAGAGTTTCTCTTAATTACTGCTGCAGTCCATTAGAATCCCGCTTACCTCAGGAGGCGATTTGGAACAACCTTGTTCTTATCTTTGAGGAGCAGACGTCAGTGGCATTATCGACCGTGAACTTGAAGGCAGGGTTAGCACCGACTGATTTTCAGTGCAAGTATGATTTAAAACAACTATTGTGCAACATATAAATCCTACTAATATTATAAATGTGAAAGTTTGTGGGTTTGGATGTTTAGATGTTTGTTCCTTAATCACGAAAAAACGAATGAACGGGTTTTGTTGAAATTTGGCACAAAGATAGTAGATAGCCTAGATAAAAACATAGAATACTTTTTATCCCGATATTTTTACGGGAACGGGAACCACGCGGGTGAAACTGCGGGCGGCCGCTAGTTATACATAAATATGTTAGGCTCAAAGACCGAAATCGCTTACAGAGCGAAATAACCGCTCACAACACGTTGTGGTCACTGCGAAAAATCTACAACACATAATTCGTGTTGTTGCTCTTCTAAATAAGATTAGGGGGACTTGTTTTCGAAATATAGCGCAATATTTTAACACAAAACACTATTTTTTGATGCATTTGTATAGGTAACAAAAAAAATTAATAAATACCTACCTTTAAACTTTTAGATTTTTGCATTCACAATGATATTTTTATATTAAGATGAATAAATAATGAAAAATATTAGAAAAAATCGACTCACCCGTAGCTCTTCCCGTCTGAGTTGCTACGGGTGAGTCGATTTTTTCTAATATTTTTCATTATTTATTCATCTAAATACCTACCTATCAAAATCTTCGTTTTAGTCTTGAGTTCATTTTATCTTTAACTATTTTCAACGTAGAACAAAGTGCATGGTTTTTTTAGATGTTGGTCTATCCACTAGTATCTTATTCACAGCCCTAAACTAAACGAGCGACGATATACATTTACGAGTTCGACATTTCCTTTTATGGATATTTGATGACACGACGTTTATAAGCCACCATAAAACAACCAGCCGACCGACAAATAGATATAAAAGTGTTTAGGGAACTCGCATCGCTTTTATAGCTTCTATATCATTAGCGGTTTGGTCATATTTCGTATGTGTCCACTTTGAACGTTTTACTTCAACACTTTATAGACGAACTCGTAAAAATGCAATTTCGTTACATCGTACCATACACCAAGATAGAAGATCAGACCCCCTAGCGTTTTAAAATTCTATTGTTAACGAAACCTTATGTCAATTCCATACATGTTTCGAAAGCGAAGCGATAACGAAAATTTGTAAATGTGACATTGGCTACAGGCTTTGAATTACGATGTCAGAAGTATTGAACTACTGAATAACAAGTGATTCAAGAGGAAGGTTTATACCATAATACATGGTGTCAAATTCCACACTAAACCGAAGCGAAGCGAAGGCGGGTCACTGGTTCTGTATGTATAAGGTGGAATTCACATTGTTTTCTTCTCCATCATACTTTAGCGGAACTTGGTGGAGTTGTGGAAGTATAAAGCTGCTCAAACTACCGGTAACCGGTATTAAATCGCGCGTCTGCTAATCTGCATAAACGACGGCAGACTCAAAGCATCAGGAGACGACGACGAATTAGAATCTAGAAGGAATAACCGGGATCATTATTTTCGCCGATTCCAAGCACCTCTGTAATCGAAAGCTGCACTTTCACTTCGGGACTTGGAGGACCTAAAGATAGACTTTTGAAGGAAAGATACTTATGAACATCTTCTCAGTATTTCTGGTACGTAGTACTTATTGTTTGGTCTGTGATTTCTAAGTACTCTAAGATTTTGGTGCAATAAAATTATTCCGAAAACTCTGATTGAATATCTATTTTCTACTGTCTGGAAATAATATTTGTTTAATTACTTACATGCCTAGGAGACATTACTAGTCAGTGATTGCTTATTAAAAACAAAAATCTTTTGTCTGTTGATTATTCAAAACCATTATTTTTCATCAATTAAAGTATTGTACATTCTTGATCTTGAGAAAAAATGAAGTGCGTCCCTAAACAAAAGACTATCGAAAAGACAATTCTCTTTTTTTAAACTGTTTAATAAAGAGATTGTACTTCGCCAACCTATACGATCTAATTTGAGATCGAATGAATTTATATTTTCTAATAACATAAAAAGTACGGTAGGTACTTTATTATTTTCGTGTGAATATTATGCTTGGGAGAAAGGAAAGCAGGTGTGCATAGTTTATGAGCTTTTATAGAAGTTATTGGTTACATTTTTCAGTTTTATTGTTTTACAAATAATATTTTATAATATACATGATATTTGTATGAAAAATATCCGTTCTTCAATAAGCCCTGAAGCAATCACCTGTCACATTTGTATCCCTAAAGTTTCAATTAACAGTCGATGTAACGAGCCAGCTTGTTTATGATTGTTCCTCCGCTGACAGACGAACCACCAGGGTGGAACGATATAATCAAGTTCATCACCCTTCATGTGTATAAGAGGAAACGTAAAGGGAGTGGAATATATTTTTAGCGTAAAAAATATAAATCAAAGGGTCTATAATATGTGGGGAACAGTGAATTTTATTTCTAGCTACATCGGGTTGGAATCATATATAAATAACAATAGTTAACTTGAAATAAAACACTTTTGACGGATCGTATCCCGGATTTAAGAAATATATACAGAGTGTCCCAAAACTTTGCCACATGGAGGTAAAGTACTTTAAATATTGAAGATAGGAAATTTTACTGAATGAAGACTTCGTTTTATTTTATTAAATAATGCGAACTGCATTCAAAGATTTTTTAAATATCGCTTTCATTCATATACAAATTGATAGAATACGCAATAACAAAAATTTTAATGTTATTTTTCATGGTCTTCCTTTTGTTTAAGACGATGTGATACTAAACAAAACAAAATTCTAATAAGGAACCCTTTCGATCGGTACCGTAAAAATAAAAGATTGTTTTCTTTTTCTAATTTGGTGGGTTAGATTCCTGGTTAAGGAATGCGATTTTTGGAAAATCTTTGAATGCAGTTCCAATTATTTAAAAAATCACAATAAAGTCTTCTTTCAGTAAAATTTCCTATATTCAATATTTAAGGTACTTTCCCTCCGTGTGGCAAAGTTTTGGGACACCCTGTATATGATTCAAACCAAATAACTAATTACTAAAGTACTTTCCGTTAAAAAGTGTTTTATTTCATTGTCTAGTGAGCGTGTAAGCTTGAGAGGTAAATAGTTAAATTAAGTTATTAGTAACTGCTTGGTAAACAGGATTAAATTAAAAATCCATGTAAAATTTTATTAAAATTGTGTATTAGACCACAATTATTATTCAAAATTCACCGTGGCGCCACTTTCTAGTTTGTTGGTATTGTGTTTTTGTCAATGTGTAGAGTGCTTAAACTAACTAAAAGATAACAGATATGATTAGTTAGAGTTTCCATCTTCTCTATAATCATGTAGCAAACGGAACAAGTCCTTTTCAAATAAATACAAGCAAAAAAAGTGAAATGCGACAAGTAGAACTGTAAACATTGGATACAGACTTTACAGCATGTGAGGTCGAGAAAACTTAAACTTTATGAACTTTTAGATTTTTGCATTCACAATGCTATTTTTATATTAAGATGCAACTTGATTATTGATATTCATAATGATGATTAGCAACTGCTACGGGTGAGCCGATTTTTTCTAATATTTTTCATTATTTATTCATCTTAAACTTTATGGTCACAAACTTTCGACGACACTCAACTTTATAGGATTTAAAGTTCAACTGCAGTTTATACACTTAGAGGAAAACGCTTCTTTGAATCTACGTCCGATTAACTTCAAAATACTTATGTGGTATTTACACGAGTGACTAAAGCCGCACGACTTTTGCCGCACGGCAAAAATCGACTGTGTGGCAATTCGGCCTAGGCCTCAGGTGACTGAACAAGCATATGATCCGATTGCCAAAACTATGCGAACTAAAATTACATATTGTTACCTATGTTGCTCCATCGACTACATAGACGACAGTTTATTGCAAGACGGACTTCGAGATGGGCTTTCGGGACGAAGCCGGCGTTACTCTAAGGGCGACAGTAATGCCATCACTGATGATTCACCTGCGATTCAATTTTACAAGCGACTTGCTAGGCGATTAAAGTCCATCGTCACGGGTGACTAAAATCGACCCATGTAAATATCCCATTACATTCCATAAGATGGCTTTCCAAACTTTATGGTACTTAGAGTTTCTCTTAATTACTGCTGCAGTCCATTAGAATCCCGCTTACCTCAGGAGGCGATTTGGAACAACCTTGTTCTTATCTTTGAGGAGCAGACGTCAGTGGCATTATCGACCGTGAACTTGAAGGCAGGGTTAGCACCGCCTGATTTTCAGTGCAAGTATGATTTAAAACAACTATTGTGCAACATATAAATCCTACTAATATTATAAATGTGAAAGTTTGTGGGTTTGGATGTTTAGATGTTTGTTCCTTAATCACGAAAAAACGACTGAACGGGTTTTGTTGAAATTTGGCACAAAGATAGTAGATAGCCTAGATTAAAACATAGAATACTTTTTATCCCGATATTTTTACGGGAACGGGAACCACGCGGGTGAAACTGCGGGCGGCCGCTAGTTATACATAAATATGTTAGGCTCAAAGACCGAAATCGCTTACAGAGCGAAATAACCGCTCACAACACGTTGTGGTCACTGCGAAAAATCTACAACACATAATTCGTGTTGTTGCTCTTCTAAATAAGATTAGGGGGACTTGTTTTCGAAATATAGCGCAATATTTTAACACAAAACACTATTTTTTGATGCATTTGTATAGGTAACAAAAAAAAAAAAAATACCTACCGTTAAACTTTTAGATTTTTGCATTCACAATGATATTTTTATATTAAGATGAATAAATAATGAAAAATATTAGAAAAAATCGACTCACCCGTAGCTCTTCCCGTCTGAGTTGCTACGGGTGAGTCGATTTTTTCTAATATTTTTCATTATTTATTCATCTAAATACCTACCTATCAAAATCTTCGTTTTAGTCTTGAGTTCAATTTATCTTTAACTATTTTCAACGTAGAACAAAGTGCATGGTTTTTTTAGATGTTGGTCTATCCACTAGTATCTAATTCACAGCCCTAAACTAAACGAGCGACGATATACATTTACGAGTTCGACATTTCCTTTTATGGATATTTGATGACACGACGTTTATAAGCCACCATAAAACAACCAGGCGACCGACAAATAGATATAAAACTGTTTAGGGTACTCGCATCGCTTTTATAGCTTCTATATCATTAGCGGTCTGGTCATATTTCGTATGTGTCCACTTTGAACGTTTTACTTCAACACTTTATAGACGAACTCGTAAAAATGCAATTTAGTTACATCGTACCATACACCAAGATAGAAGATCAGACCCCTAGCCAAAGTAACATTCATAAATATTTTTTTTCATCATGCCTCGCTCCATTCCACACAAACATACACACGCACTCACACACACACGCACACACACACACACACACACTCACACACACACACACACACACACACACACACACACTCACACACACATACCTAAGCACTCACACTACACACGCAAATAAAAATTAAAATTAAAATTTCACTAATGTAATGTAATTGTCAACCAATCTGGGTTGTTCCGGCGTATTACAACTTGCACGTTTGTCAAAGTTAGTTTCTATAACCTTCCCAACCCAGATCGTATTAACGTAACATAGCCGCAATCTGCTTCATGTTAATTGAATTCAATTTTCTCCCAATATTTTCGCAATGTATAAATAGACTAGCTATTAATTATTGTCCTAACGACTTCGCGTGGTGGAGACCTGGTGACTTGTACTACAGGTCTTAGTTACCTACACAGGCACCAGCGATCCACAACCAAACTTATTTTGTCATATAATTAGCTTGTCCTGATTTTATGTATATATTTTGTTTGTGGTGAGAAATAAACGTCTTTATTATATTATTATATTACAAATTTTCGTTATCGCTTCGCTTTCGAAACATGTATGGAATTGACATAAGGTTTTGGTTAACAATAGAATTTTAAAACGTCAATTCCATATTTTTTTCGGAACAAAGCGATAGCGAAAATTTGTGAATGTGACATTGGCTACAGGCTTTGAATTAAGATGTCAGAAGTATTGAACTACTGAATAACAAGTGATTCAAGAGGAAGGTTTATACCATAATACACGGTGTCAAATTCCACACTAAACCGAAGCGAAGCGAAGGCGGGTCACTGGTTCTGTATGTATAAGGTGGAATTCACATTGTTTTCTTCTCCATCATACTTTAGCGGAACTTGGTGGAGTTGTGGAAGTATAAAGCTGCTCAAACTACCGGTAACCGGTATTAAATCGCGCGTCTGCTAATCTGCATAAACGACGGCAGACTCAAAGCATCAGGAGACGACGACGAATTAGAATCTAGAAGGAATAACCGGGATCATTATTTTCGCCGATTCCAAGCACCTCTGTAATCGAAAGCTGCACTTTCACTTTGGGACTTGGAGGACCTAAAGATAGACTTTTGAAGGAAAGATACTTAGAAACATCTTCTCAGTATTTCTGGTACGTAGTACTTATTGTTTGGTCTGTGATTTCTAAGTACTCTAAGATTTTGGTGCAATAAAATTATTCCGAAAACTCTGATTGAATACCTAATGAATTTACACCGGTCTTCCAAAATTGTAAAAAAAGCTGCATTTGGGAGCTGAGCTTACTAAGCCTCGAATGAAACTAAAAAAAGTTCCTTTAAACGAATTCCCAACTTAAAGTAACAACGTTTATCACTGTCTCCATCATACTAGTTCCAAACTTTGAGCGTTAAAACAGTTTCCTTCGCACCAAGAAGTTTTTGATTAATTAAATTTTTGTGTCGCATCCAGAACGTCCCGCGGTATCCGGTACAGCGGTAATTCCTTGCAACTGCATCAAAGGCGGACATTAAACTTGCATTAGCGGGGCTTAACTTTTATTGAAACTTTTAAATTTGAATCTTATCTTCGTCTGACGACAACTCGGAGAATTTCTGTCGCAACTTCATTGTGTTTACTTTTTTTGAACTTCCGTAAGCGTGAACTACGTTGAAGAAATATTGAAAATAACAATGGGATCTTCAGAAGAAAATTTCAGTTTTTCATGACGTGATTGTTGTTTATTTACTTTGATTTGTGTTGTTATGTTTAAACTAAGTCCATTGAAGTAGGTCTCAAACATGACGTAACAGACAGTAAAATAGTATTTGACTGTCTTTTTGTAACAGGCTCGTACTAAAGTTGAACAAGACAGTGGTAACTCAATTTTACCAAAAAAACAAAGTCATTGCGGGGCTAATCTTTATAATCGCACGGGATAAAAAGCTTTTGTGACAGAAAAATTAATTGCCTCTTACACCTAGGTATTTCTCAAAATTTTTCCTTTTCATGAAAGCATTAATTCCTTGCTAGGACTTTAATGCTTTTATATTCGGCTCCATTTCCGCTCCGGTGACCATTATGCGGGGAGATGAGCTGGCTGGCTATCTCCAGGATTCCCGGAAGCAATTCTACTGGAATTGCTTCCAAGAGACAGCCGCCTAGGTACTTACGCTACCTAGAGCATGAAGTGGAGTACAGTTCAATGTTTTCAAGAAGATTTAACTAAAAGTTTAAAGAGATAAACATGCAAACTGATTGTATGAAAACTTAAACAAATTAAAAAGAAAAACAATAGCTCTGTGGGAAGCATTTTGTGTAGGATTCCATTCAACTGACAAACATGGATGTTGACAAACAGGGAAATGGACGAATGGAGACTGACTAGACGAATATGCAATTGGACGAACAGTGCAGAAAACATTCAGTTACCATTACTCCAGTTCCGGATTTGTCAATAGGCCATATATGCCGCGACCTAGGGGCAGCAAGGGCCTAGGGGGGCGGCAGATCAGCAACACTATTCACCCGCCCACGCGAGCGCATGCACACGTATGCAGTGCGTGCGATCGACAGACCACGAACGCCGATGCCGCAAGCCGTGCGATGCATGCATTGCTTGGCTGACGATGCATGTGTTCGACACTATAGTGTGACCGCCGCCGCCACCCTTTTAAAAAATCCAGGACTGTGGGGCATAGGGATCTATGAAATTTTGTCCAAACCATCATCGCCGTAAGGAGCGCGCCGCAACTAGGCTTCTCACAAGCGGAAAAGATATAGACATCTTTCGAGAATCCAACCATTTGTGTAGAATTTAAAAGAAAAATAAGCGGGATGAATTAAAATTAAGTTTGTCTTTCAAAAGAAATCTAAGTCATATTTGTGTTGACATTAATTGGGGAGGAAAAGCGCAATTTTATCCCGATAGGTGGCGTCTGGTCTTTGGTACCCGGCCGCCTCAAAGAAAGTGTCAAAAGATATGGGAATCTCTTGGAGTATTGCACTTTTTAATTTTATACTGAGAAAATGCCGCATTGTTATGCATGTAACTTGTAAAATATTGGAGTTCATCGATTTTCCAGTAACAAAAAAAATAGTGGGCAAAAAAATATGCTTTTCCCTCGATTTCCTCCTTTGCTGAGCCTGAGAAACATTATAAATCAAAAGGAATGTTTCATGAATTTGATGAAGCTTCGCCAAAATAAAACAACATTTGAATTATAACAGCTTTGTTCTTTAATATTTCAACCTCAGCAGTTTCTAACATATTTATAACTTGGATGAATTTGATAGGTATATCAAATATGGAATATGCCCAATATTGGGGCCAAACAGAGAATTAATAGAATTTTATATGCCAGAGTCATTCAAGAAACTTAGAATAATAAAATAAATATGATAAAACGGTTCGTGTAATTTTGGATGGTACAGAAATTCCAGTACAGAAACCTGAAATTACTATTGCACAGAAGGCATCATCAGGCAACTATAAACACGGAATTTCACACTCAGTTGCTTTGTTAAAATTTAAATCATATGCTTCTAATCTGAAATAAAAAGATTACTTGTAAATCTTACACGAAATTTAAAGAAATGTAATGCTTGTTAGCAATTTTTTGTAAGTTGCTATAAACTTTCTTGCCTGTTGTTTTGGCTTTTCTTTTCCGTAATTCTTCTTTTATATGAGCTAAAGTTAGCATAGAATACATTGTTTGTCCGCAAAACCGAAAAAAATACAATCTAAGAAAGTAAAATCACGTAATACACAGTCAAGACAATATTAGCTCAAACTGACAATTGTTCCAAAGACTGAGCGCCATCTGTAATTCACTTTGCCTTCGCCTCCCCATTGTTTGCCTCTGTCATCATAATAACTTTACCGACCACAGACCTAAATGTCGGGAGCTGAGAAAGAAAGGGGCGGCTGAAAACTACTCGGCCTAGGGGGGCCAAGACTGTAAATCCGTCACTGCATTCTTCTTACCATGCTGACGACGAGACCATAAAACTTTTACTACAATTTTAAAATAAGTAAAAAAAATATTGTTATTCGACTCAATTTAGCATTTTTTCGTTTTGATCCTAGTGTAGGGACATTGTATACGAAGTTGTGTGTCAGCGATTTTAAATGCTCGTGTGACCTGTGACGGAGGAGTCGTGAGCAGTACTGCGTATTGACCACAGGTTTTAGTTTTAGGATAACTTTTTATCCTCAAAGGTTGCTTAAGTTCCACGCGGACGACATCGCGTGCGGAAGATTGTATTAAATAAAAAAAGCTTTAAAAAAAAAAGAAAAACCGCCTTCAAAAAACCTGAAAACAAAAACAGCTTAAAAATTTAATACCTCTAAAAAGCAAGAAATAATATTCGAATCATTCTTTACACATATCAATATTAATAAAACACGTCTATTGAAGTCGGGTGGGGCTGGAGGACAACTTCATTTTTTTCTAAAAGCCCCACCCGACTTCATTAGACGTGTTTTATTAATATTGATATGTGTAACGAATGATTCGAATATTATTTCTTGCTTTTTAGAGGTATTAAATTTTTAAGCTGTTTTTGTTTTCAGGTTTTTTGAAGGCGGTTTTTCTTTTTTTTTAAAAGCTTTTTTATTTTCAACTTTTTAGTGGTAGGTATGTAATCGCAGCGTGTAAATATTTTTAAACTTTATATTATAACATTTTCAATGGTAAAATGCCCAAAACTCAATTTCCAAATTTACGCTGTTTGTTTTTGAGGAGTTCCGTTGTGTCTTCGTAGTCCAAGTCTAGTCCAGAACGTTGCATTGCAAACCATGATTTGGTTTGTTTTGGATTGCCATAAACTTACCAAAACCTAAATCACTTTACATATACTATTTAACTTTGAGGAGTTCCCTTGTGTATCTTCGAAGTTCGAAGTTCAATAACGATGAAATTAAATTGTGACCATTCTTGAAGTATACCCTTTCAAATAAAAAAAGAATCATCTAAATCGGTTCATAAACAAAGATGTTATGTCCGAAATTCCTTAAAAACTCGTGCGATGGCGAGCTAATTAATTGATATTTTTTAGGATTATGAGAAAACTACTGGCCAGATCTCTGAAAAAATTTTATGGGACCACACACAAACTATGTTCTTTGAGATAAAAAAAGAATTGTACAAATCGGGTAACAACTGACGAAGCTATGTTAAAACATACATTAAAAAAAAAAAATAAAAAAAAAAAATACCGTCGACTTGAGAACCTCCTCCTTTTTTTGAAGTCGGTTAAAAAAACAAAAATGCATCATTCAACTCGAATTCTAAAACATAAAAGGATTGAAATTTCAAAACGACATCGTTGCTGGCAGCGATATCTGCCGGTAACGGGTATTAATGATAACGGAAGAGTAGGATTGTTTGCAAATAATTTTAACTGGATTTATAATTTACACTGCACAGCCATCGTTTTGCTGTTATCTCATCAGTTAGAATTCATTAGTGATGTCATTGGTAAGCAAAAGAGAGAAATATGAAAATAATAGTTATTTGTTATACAAGTGACCAAAATCAAATTGTGCTGCGAGTGGCGACTTTAAATCACGAACTAGCGAAGTAGTCTAGAATGGGGAGGAAAAGCGCAATTTTATCCCGATAGGTGGCGTCTGGTCTTTGGTACCGGGCCGCCTCAAAGAAAGGGTCAAAACATATGGGAATCTCTTGGAGTATTGCACTTTTTAATTTTATACTGAGAAAATGCCGCATTGTTATGCATGTAACTTGTAAAATATTGGAGTTCATCGATTTCCCAGTAACAAAAAAAATTGTAGGCAAAAAATATCAAAAAAAATATGCTTTTTCCTCGATTTTTCTCCTTTGCTGAGCCTGAGAAACATTATAAATCAAAAGGAATGTTTCATGAATTTGATGAAGCTTCGCCAAAATAAAACAACATTCGAATTATAACAGCTTTGTTCTTTAATATTTCAACCTCAGCAGTTTCTAACATATTTATAACTTGGATGAATTTGATAGGTATATCAAATATGGAATAAGCCCAATATTGGGGCCAAACAGAGAATTAATAAAATTATATGCCAGAGTCATTCAAGAAACTTAGAATAATAAAATAAATATGATAAAACGGTTCGTGGAATTTTGGATGGTACAGAAATTCCAGTACAGAAACCTGAAATTACTATTGCACAGAAGGCATCATCAGGCAACTATAAACACGGAAATTCACACTCAGTTGCTTTGTTAAAATTTAAATCATATGCTTCTAATCTGAAATAAAAAGATTACTTGTAAATCTTACACGAAATTTAAAGAAATGTAATGCATGTTAGCAATTTTTTGTAAGTTGCTATAAACTTTCTTGCCTGTTGTTTTGGCTTTTCTTTTCCGTAATTCTTCTTTTATATGAGCTAAAGTTAGCATAGAATACATTGTTTGTCCGCAAAACCGAAAAAAATACAATCTAAGAAAGTAAAATCACGTAATACACAGTCAAGACAATATAAGCTCAAACTGACAATTGTTCCAAAGACTGAGCGCCATCTGTAATTCCCTTTGCCTTCGCCTCCCCATTGAATCACGAGCGTAGCGAGTGATTCTAATATAGACTACTGAGCACAGTGAGTGATTTAAAGGCACGAGGCAGAACAACATTTTGGTCTCGTGTAAAACATACAACTTTTCACCTCGACCAGCGAGAAAATTTTCACGTGACTTTCGTAAAAAAGCTTAATTCAGCATTCGAAACTTGTTCACTTAACTCTTTTGGAGTTAGGAAACTATCTTCATCGTTGGATGCATTCATTTTTGTAATTTATCACAAAAATAATTAAAACCTATGCTGAAAAATTTTATTCATCAAGTCAGTTAAGTAGATTTCCGTCGTTTTGATTACATTACGTTGTGTTTTTCTCTTATTCATTAATATTCCGTCTTATTTATTCATTTATAATCATAAAACATATAATTTGTTTATAAATTTCATTAATTTTTCTTATTTCATATTTGTTTCATACATGTGACCTCATTACCTCCATACTCTTTATTTCGAATTATCAACCTTATTTTTTAACAATCCTTATTTAAAACTCCTTGGTATATCCGTGCATTTTATTTTTTTACTTTTTAATCCGTGTATGACACCATAAAGCATTCTATCTATCCTTTTCTCACATATCAATTTCACAAGTGTCATCCTTGTCACTTTATTTGTTTTTTCTTTATTCATTTAAAAGTTGGTGTTAGAAATTTAAAAAGAACTTTGTCTCACGCTCGCAGCAAAAATCGATTTTGCTGCGAGTTTTTATGCGCCAAAAGCACCCTTTTCGTGCTGGAGAAGTGAAAAAAATATTATTGACCGAGCGAGCGAAGCGTCTCTGCTTCAGCTTGGGCAAAAATTCTTTCGTATGTCTGTATGTTCTCTTCTACAGGTCGCATTTCTCAACCGATTCTCGTGAAAATTTGTGAGCAGGTTCGAAAATTAGATAAATTTTTTTTGTCGAGCCAGATTTTTAAAATTTTTCAAAATGGCGGAGATATGTAAAAAAACAGGTTTCACGGCTTTCCAGCGCTGTCTGTTCTCCTCTACAGGTCGCATTTCTCAACCGATTCTCGTAAAATTTTGTGAGCAGGTTTGAAAATAATATAGAATTTTTTTGTCTCGCTACTTTTTCGATTTTTTTCAAAATGGCGGAGATATGTTAAAAAAAACATATTGCAGTCCAGCTTCCCGGCTCTGTATTTTCTCCTCTACAGGTCGCATTTCTCAACCGAATTTCGTGAAATTTTGTGGGCAGGTTTGAAAATCATATAGATTTTTTTAAGTTGAGACAGTTTTTCCAAATTTTTCGTAATGGCGCAGATATGTAAGAAAAATGTATTTCAGTCCGGCTTTTTGGCGCTGGATGTTCTCCTCTACCGGTCGCACTTCTCAACCGATTCTCGTCAAATTTTGTGAGGGTTCGAAAATTACATAGATTTTTTTTTGTCACGCCAGTTTTTTGAAATTTTTCATAATGACGGAGAAATGTAAAAAAACATATTTCAGTCCGACTTTCCAGCTGTCCATTTTCCTCTACAGGTCGCATTTCTCAACAGATTCTCGTGAAATTTTTTAACAGGTTCGATAATTATATCGATTTTTTTAATTAAGCCAGTTTTTCTAAATTTACCAAAAATCACCATTTCGAAAAATGATTAAAATTAGAAGCGCCGTCTAGCTGCGAACATACCTACCATATAATACCAAACAGCACGTACCTACTACGTGCTTTGAAAAGCTCGTGAACAGTGTGGGAAAAAGGGGTGGCGACATCTTTTAGATATTTTTTTTAACAACATACAAAATTTGAGCAACTTTTTAACGCGAGGTCTACAGCTCACGGAGCCACTAGTTTTAATAAGCAAGCTATTCGCTAATAATAATTTGTTGTTTACATCTCGATAACAGTTGTGAAACATCAATTCGTAAGTATGCTAAGCATTTATTAAGCCATGAATTTGCATAAAAATAACAAATTCACAATGTATTGCATTCGTTGCTAACGTGGGATCAGTTATGTGTCTACTTTGAGACCAGGGGGGTGATTTTGTAATTTTGTTGCAATCAACTCTGACAGAAATCGCAGTTACATTGCTGCTTTAGTTAGAACCAATGTGACAACTATCTTAACTAAAGCAGCAATACAACTGCGCTTTCAATCGATTTCAATCGAGAATTGTTAGCAACAGCTTTACGTAATCAAGGTAAAGGTGTTAATGTTTTGTTGGCAACACACCAGTCTTGGAACGTTTAATTTGTTGCAAATTCAACAAAATACTACATTTCTTAGCGTAGGGATGCTTAAAATACGATAATATTCATAGTTTCTTCATAACACAAGATATATGATCCGGTTCTATTACGGGGTTGTTTGATTAACATTCCCCCGTAATCCGTTAGCTTAAGTTGAGCAAATATCGCCGCCTGTTTGATCATCGTGTGACTCTCCATTTTTAACCTTAGTTCATGGCACGATTATTTATGAGTATTGTAACATGTATTAACACCAGCAACCCCCTCTATGGGGGGCTGAAGCAATGCCCCACCTATCTAGATTCTAGACATGATCTAGATTCTAGATGCTATCCGCATTGTTTTGTGGTATGCGTCCCAGACTCAAAAATACCTCCACTGGCATAATACAATTAAAAGCATATTAACAAAATTGATATTATTAAAAGAGCAGTTTCAAAAGGTACTGCTACATAATGATCTCTCTTATTGCCAACCCAACACCAAATCTGTGCCTGTGTGAAGTTTGTGTTTTGAATGAGTAAATGTTTGTTTCCAAACATAGAGTTATTGTAAGATGTACCTGATCTATTTCCCTGGATTAAACGATTATTATGTTTCCTAATCTTCGAATGAGGTACCAACTTACTAGTTGGTGATCTATTACTCCTAGCCTTCGACTTGGCATTTCTAGACAAGCTAAAAAGCCAACCTAATTTAGACACACCTCAGTGCTAGAATTAACAACAGGCAAATCATTAAGTAGACTAATGTTATTAAATGAAACATACCGAAAGGGAACTTATAGCTTAATATCACATGCTCCTTCAGCACTAAGCACTAAATATTTTCTATGACATCTGTCTGACACTTCCATCCTCCTCCGTAACCTCGCTCCGACTCCTCCAAACCACGCTTTGCTCTCGCGTCTCCTGTCATCCCTACCACTGTAGTCCTTTCTTTCCCATGGTCAATTGTTTCTCACAACCTTCCAAGAATTCTAAAGCAATTAAAATCCTCAAATTGCACTCTACACGTCAAACCCAAAGATAAATGTCTCATTGACACAATGTTTCCTGATACTAAACAAATATTGAGAGCTATTTGTGTCACAAATGCTCTTATTTATTAGCATTTTTAATACCACTTTTCAATATTCAGCATAAGTTTACAAGTGGAGTCAATATGTAATAATTTATGGAACCCTTGTAAAGTGTTTTGTTGGGTTGAACCATAGTCCAAGTTACGTACGGTATATGTATAATAAACAGTATTATTCAGTAAGGTAAAGTTGAAATATTTCCATTATATTTATTTTATGGCGTCACAATCCCCCCTCTGAAAATAAGACGCGTAAGAATGAAGCGATTGATTTTCACAATAGGACTCGTTGAGACAGGTACAGTTTATTTAAACTCATTTCTCGTATCATTCTCTTAGATACGTTAGTAATCTAAATTTAAGTTAAAATTGCAAATCCGTAATACCTACAGATCAATATTTTTACAATGGCTTTGAATTCTTTTGATTGCATTGCTTGAGAAAATATATATATTTTTTTTATAGTTGATGCACCTTTCCATCAAGAAAGAGATTAGATAAGGTAAAAAGCATTCGGTAAAAGGAAGTGCTGTTTTGCTAAGAAATGGTTATACAAGCGAGTTATGCTTGTTTTGTTAGGCGCTATTCGTTCTCAAACTGCGGTTTGCTGTTGGACGCTATGCAATTTTTTTGAGGTACGTATCTTATAGAGGTACGTATCTTTTAAGTAGTCATTTAAATCATCCTTTCTTTTAAAAGTATTTTCAATAATGACATTATTATAGATTTATTAGCAGAATCACTCAATGGTTATTGTTGTACGGATATTGGCGTGCTAATCACTATATTCAATTTATGTAAAATACAATCTGAACAGATTTACAGTTTTATTTTCTTTTTGATTGTGATTTCACAGAAATTTATTGTCTTGTAGTTTAATTACAACGGTGGTTGTAAATATTTTACTAAATTATTATTAAACAAGTAAAGTTATGCCTTTTTTATGTAGTGATGTGAGTGTAATTTATCTGATGCTTCTCCAATAAGGTATACCTTACTGTATACACTGTAACTGAAGAGTATAACTATATCAATTATCACACGATAAGATTCTCCTTGATTTTATAATGACAATAGAGGAATTAATGTTTTGAATTATTAAAATATGCTTTAGTCCTCTTACCTATAGATAACCTTTCGATATTACGAATTTCTAACTTTATCCGACTATTCTCATTTTGCTTCAAAGAAGATAATATATATATCCAAAATACTCTGCAGATAATTATTTACTTGTGAAATAATTTAGTTAACGATAATTATTTTATTATAAGAAAGTCTTATTATTTCCTGAACGGTCTCGATTATATATTAGGTCAAAATATATAATATATCAATAACTGCTATAGTAATTTAAATAATTGTTTTAGAATTATCCTATTGACAAATAAAATAATAACTTATTAATAGTAACTTAATCAGATGTTTATACGCTACTGCTTATTTATATAAAACAACAAACCAGACTTGTCTATCTAGACGATACATTTTATGAGAATGGTATTAATCTAGGTCTAATACCTGTTTCCTAATTACCACAACTTTATAACTTGGTTCAGTAAATGATGGTAAAAATAATGTGTAGATTTTCTTTTAGTATAAAAACAATAGAATTTTCATGTATTGGGCAAATAAATTGATATTCACGTACGTTTTACTACTCCTACTTCTAACTAAAATAAAAGGTTTAGGTCAGTCATCCCAATGCCTTGATATGAATGTAAAAATTAAAAGAGATTGTATTACTATTGACCAAAGCAATATGTAAACAATTTTTTTTTTAATTAGAATTAATATAAGTCAATGTAAACTTCAGATACTCCAATGAAATTTGATCTAAAATCAGAAAAGGTTTAAATGATCAGAGAAATGAAACTTTTCCTTATCAGCAATTAATAGGAAGTTTGTTGTATTTATCTGCGTTGACCAAACCAGGTATTTCTTATACCGTTATTTATTTGAGTCAGTAAATGTAAATGTATTATACTGACTACTGTTAACGAAACTCATTGGAAACACTTATATTGGTTGTTTAAATACCTACAAAATTAAGAAAAATATTGTCTAGTTTATAATAAAAGTGATTGTAATTTGAATGTTTTTTTTTATGCTGACAGGGCGGCACGTACTATGGATAGTAGGTCATATAACAGGTTATAATTTTAATCTGTCAAGGTATGTAATAAGTAGAGACCGGATTATACGCAAATACATATTATTGCATATGCATTTGCATATTTAACCCCTTTTCAGTGGCAGCGGCATATTTTGGCAAAACATTTTTAAATCATACCTATTTATTTACGCTTGATTCCGCTCATCTTTCAGATGTCAAACATGTCCAAACAATGGCGCTTTTGCTCAGTCACCTCAGTGGACGCAGAATAGTCCCTTCCACTTACAAAAATATATTAAGTGATTAGCGATCATCACGTACTTAGACGTATATATTTTTAAAGGTAAATTTCAACGTCAAATAAATTAGTGTAATTGATTTTTTTTCGCGAATAAGATATAATCTTGTCTCTATTAATAAGTACTGAATCTAAAAGCTAAGAACTGTAGCATTGTCAAGTACCGAAGTCAAGTACATGGCCCTATCTGAAGCTTGTTAAAAGAGCTAATTATTTAATGCCTTTAATGAATGAAATGGGTGTATTGAATTAAAGTATTCCCATAAGTTTAAATTTTAATAAACAAAGTTGTTCAAAATTATCTGCAAACCCATTATTTCACAAAAGAACAAAACATATAGATGTTCGTCATCATTTTGTCAGGGAATGTGTAGCAATCAATAATGTATAAATTTAATGTGTACCAACTTCCGATATGCCTATAGACTTATTAACAAAGTCTTTTTACTAATAAGCATTATAATTTCTTAGATTAATGGCCATCTCTGAAGTTTAAGTTTAATTGGCTTTGCATTGTTTGATTATTTTGTTAGGAGAGGATTTTAGTTTATAGGTCTGTGCATAGCAAAATATTATTTTTGTAGGTAACTACTAGCGCCTTCTGTGCCGTATAAAAGAAGGTTTTTGAAATAAATGTCAATCGTTACATAACCATACATTTGTTTTATTAAACATCAAATGTAGGGCTCCAAATTGTGCACACAAAGTCTAGTATGGACTGAACGAAAGTAAAGTTTTTTTTTTTTCGTGATTGTGCTTTTCTTTTCCAATTCTCTTATAAAAACCTAAATAGTTGTAATGACCTTTCAACTACCTTATCAAGGTAGGTCATTAAATGAAAATTGTTCATCCAAAATGATACCATAGACCCGGATAGCATTTACTCTGCTTAGAATATTATTATTGACTAGGTATGGGTGAATAATAGATTTTTGATTTCTAGTGTGTTACTTTTTTTTCTTATCTCCCTTATTAATCGAGTAATTTATGAGATTTTGCAAATTATAAAATGTTATCTCGTTACATTTTATAAGGTCTACCGTAATTAATTATTTATAATAATTACTATTGCGACTACCAACGCATTGAACGTATCATGAAACCTTTTGATATTTTAAAATATGGAATCGAAAATTATTTGCAACTTGGTACCCACAATCTTCTCCTGTGATTGTCGATAAGTCATATTACTCTGTCAGCACTGTAGTTTATATTGTCGTTTGATATTGCAAACAAATGTGTCGTTAGCACCTGACGCACAGTATTTTATTATCAAGGTCATAAATAAGATGATGTAAAGATTCTAAAGTAAAGTTCTATCCTTCAGTAATTATTCTATTGTTACTTTAGAAGTTTTAAAGATTGCCGTGTATTTCTTCCTCATGTCACTAAAATTAATATATATTTATTTGATGTTATTTAGCTAATAATATAATATACGTTAATATTTCACTTAAGAAAATTTAGACAAGCTATGTCAACACTCATAGAACGATATTTATAAAAATACCGCAAATAGATCAATTATGATGAAACACTATAACACTATGTTTGAGATCTCCCAAAATATATAAATATTTGTATCATTATTTATGCATAAAATAATGATACGATTTTATATCTATAAGTTTAATTCAAAGTTTTATAAATTTTAAGAATTATTGCAATTTGGACTTCAAAATTTTGAATTTCTAAACTGTTTAATCGACTCGCACGACAATCTCCTAACAGACATTTCATTGAAGGGACTAGTTCGTAATACTATAATAATAATGATTCTCATGCATGCAATTGTACTTATCTGTCTTCACGATGAAGACGCAATCTGCCTCAGAAACTGCACTAATCCATTGTTGCTCTGCGAACGGAGACGGACTGCCATAATATTTTCCCGGAACTTGTGCTGGAATTGTGATAGGAAACTAGCTAAGAAACTGTAATACCCACATTACTTACAACTTCTGTATTGTCAATACCAAGAGTAATGACTAATCTACATTAATTAATATTTAACCTTTTATATTTTTTTATATATAACTTAACCTATTATTTATTTACTCAATTACTCAATCAAAACCTTGTTAATGTCTTAATATTAATTTAATTTTGATGCATTCATAATTGAAAATAATTTTGTCATCAGCAAAGCTGAGTTGAACATGGTTCATTTCTAGATTGGCATTTACCCAAAAGTCACAAAAACATCTTTTGTACAAAGACAATGGAGGCAGGTAATAGACGAACTTTTAGTCATCTCATCCTTGCAAGCGATTTATTTTCAACTGTTAAGGTTATAACTTTGTTAACTGTACTTACTGAATGCCGCATATTTATAGTAATAATAGTATGCATGTGGTTTGAACATCTGATTTTTGCAATTATACACTCTCACTCGGGACTCGAACCCGCTAACTCACGTAGCTGATTTATCGCAATGGCACTTACCCGTCGAAATAAATAATCAAAGTTGTTTAACGATAAACAATAAGCTCTTTCATAAAACTTGAAGTTTCACATTAGATGTAAAGTGATTTTAAAAATTTAATCAATCGTTAAGCTGAAACAATATGGTAAAACTCTTGGGTTTTAAACTCAAGTTTGTATAATAATTATACTACTGTACACTTAACTTATTTTTTTTTTCTTCGCTCTGACACTCCTCATCTCCGAAGCCTGGCTGTTGAAGTCGCTACGGTACGAACTGAGACGAAGTTATCACCACAATCAGGAAACAGGTGATGGATGCTCCACGTTTTTGCAGATGTATAATATGGAATAGGTAATAAAAAATAATGTTATGATTGTTGAAATGATAATAGGTACCTTTTGTAGCTTATTTTTAAACATAAGTATCAATTAACTCATTAGATTAGAGTTTTCGACAATTTTAACACGTAAAATGAAACCTAGGAAAATTATTTTACATCAATATTATTTAAGCCCCCCTCAAACATTTTTTTCAAGTTGTCAATAACTTCAAATCTCATGATGTTTACTATTATTTCTATTGAATTATCGATCTTAATGCAAAATGTACATGGTCTTTCTAATAAAGCAAAATATAATTGAACCCTGCACTCAACTATAATATTTTGTAATAAGAATTCTGTCTGACAATAGAAGAAAAAGGAATCGTTATTTAACACAAGCAGTTACTAGACAAATAGATAGCAACGATCAACAAAGGCGTTATGGGCAAGAGGTTGGGTGTAGTGCGAGTAACACACATTGACAAAGTAAAGTCCGCCGCACGTGTGACACGAACGAAGGGCTGAGACAATGACATAAACTTGTATTGTTTTCCTCAAAATAATTTTTAAGGCATATTGTTCCGAAGTTTATAGCTTTCAGTTTTGGGGTCTGGAGCCGTTTACTATTGTTAGTTAGTTAGAAAAACAAACTGCAAATAGATAAATTCACGGACGTGTAAAACATTTTTTTATTCCTTGTGACTAAATAATTATAGCTAGCTAACACCGCGTACTCATAGGTGACAGCCATATTAGGTAGTCACTAGTTAGACTCAAGATAAAGTTATTGTTATCGTAGTATAGTCGATACTTGATGAAATAGCTAGTTTTTAAAGATCACGCTTTTCGAAACAGGTGACGCTATCGAAATAACTGGTTACGTTACGTTTCCCAAAATTAACGTAAAGACTCATGCCTAAATAAAAGCCATAAAGCTTTTGTATCTTATATAATTTGCTGCGTTTACCCAAGCCATTTTTTTTCACTTTTTACACATCTGTAAGTCCGACTTCTTAAACAATGGCTAACAGCCGAGCTGCGTGGTGTTTTTTTTTCTTTTGCAATGCATTTTACAGAACTTTCGATCGAATATTTTAACAACATTTGGAATTAACACAACTTAAGTTTCTACCGTTGTTCCAAAACGAGCTTGACTATGAGACAGTTTTAACTTCTATAAATAAAATTTACCAAAATATGGCTAATTAATAAATGTTTCTTCACTTATACGATTAGATATTCATTTTCTTAACTTCATGATATAATAATTATGATTGATTTAATAATTAGTTTTAATGTGGTGAATGAATGATGAATTTAATATTTGAAAATGCATTTCGCGTTTTGCATACGAGGTTGTTTGGCAAAATATGTTGTACTTACTGTATAACTTAGACATTGTATAAGTATTTTAGCAAAATAAATATAATGGTCTTAATTTAAACTATGTCAAAAAATAAAAACATATGTCAATTAGATTTAAATGTATTTTATTTTATTGCAATAACTTTTACCCATTAGTAAGGTATTTATAAAATGAATCTAATAAACACATTATTTGCACACGATCTCAATGAATAAAATATCGTAAATTTTTTCTCATCCTATTTAGGTGGGCATATTTTTAGCTGTGTTCGTTCATTGCTCGTACGTTGATCGATTTATATTTCATTAAACGAAAATCTTTCTTATACTTACCATTTGTTTTGTTAGGTCTCTGCCATTAAAATGACCACGTGTCTGTTTGATGGTAAGCCAAAAGTTTATACCTACAAAAGTTTGGTTCAGACCAAACTTTTGTATAAAAAGTGACCCTTTTTTGTAAACGGAACGAAGTTCTGAACAACATAGTAAGCATCTGGCTAACTGTTATATTTTTTTTAAAAGTGAGTTACGTTTTTAATAATTGATGTCCATTTCTGTCCTATCAAAATGTTGATTTAATCAATTATCGTTTATAAAGAAGTAATATAGCCCATATAATTGCATTTCGTTGTTGCTTTTAAATTTCCAACTGGGACGAAAATCAGCAGTACAGAAATAGAGCAAACAAATGAAAGGTTGAAAATTATTACATCTGGTATAGACTAGAACTTATTGATTTTACCACTACATATTTTCTTATTATAAAATCAAAATTTTATAAATACTGGTGTTCTATGGTCATAGCAACTACTTACTAAATATAATTTTTAGAGAGTGATCGTTACGTTATGGACCCCACGTTGTATTTTTTTTTACTCCAATTGCTATTGAAATATTTAATGACGGGATCCTGGTCACATGCGCCAAAATGTGACTCTCCATTTTTAACCTTAGTTCATGGCACGATTATTTATGAGTATTGTAACATGTATTAACACCAGCAACCCCCTCTATGGGGGGCTGAAGCAATGCCCCACCTATCTAGATTCTAGACATGATCTAGATTCTAGATGCTATCCGCATTGTTTTGTGGTATGCGTCCCAGACTCAAAAATACCTCCACTGGCATAATACAATTAAAAGCATATTAACAAAATTGATATTATTAAAAGAGCAGTTTCAAAAGGTACTGCTACATAATGATCTCTCTTATTGCCAACCCAACACCAAATCTGTGCCTGTGTGAAGTTTGTGTTTTGAATGAGTAAATGTTTGTTTCCAAACATAGAGTTATTGTAAGATGTACCTGATCTATTTCCCTGGATTAAACGATTATTATGTTTCCTAATCTTCGAATGAGGTACCAACTTACTAGTTGGTGATCTATTACTCCTAGCCTTCGACTTGGCATTTCTAGACAAGCTAAAAAGCCAACCTAATTTAGACACACCTCAGTGCTAGAATTAACAACAGGCAAATCATTAAGTAGACTAATGTTATTAAATGAAACATACCGAAAGGGAACTTATAGCTTAATATCACATGCTCCTTCAGCACTAAGCACTAAATATTTTCTATGACATCTGTCTGACACTTCCATCCTCCTCCGTAACCTCGCTCCGACTCCTCCAAACCACGCTTTGCTCTCGCGTCTCCTGTCATCCCTACCACTGTAGTCCTTTCTTTCCCATGGTCAATTGTTTCTCACAACCTTCCAAGAATTCTAAAGCAATTAAAATCCTCAAATTGCACTCTACACGTCAAACCCAAAGATAAATGTCTCATTGACACAATGTTTCCTGATACTAAACAAATATTGAGAGCTATTTGTGTCACAAATGCTCTTATTTATTAGCATTTTTAATACCACTTTTCAATATTCAGCATAAGTTTACAAGTGGAGTCAATATGTAATAATTTATGGAACCCTTGTAAAGTGTTTTGTTGGGTTGAACCATAGTCCAAGTTACGTACGGTATATGTATAATAAACAGTATTATTCAGTAAGGTAAAATTGAAATATTTCCATTATATTTATTTTATGGCGTCACAATCGTGATAGTTAAAATTGATTAATTTGAACTTCTCATCATGAAGAAGGAACTTTGAATTTGAGGTTTACAGAATACTGATTGATTTATAAATTATTTTGCAATATTTAATACAATTTAGGTGCATGATGATGGACACTATGTAACACGGAACGGTTTTGTACTTGCACTATATAAGTAACCTTAAGTTGTCTTTAAACTTAGTTCTACTGTTGTCTATTCTAGACTTTCTCAACATTTCCTAAGCGTTTTTCAAAATATACCAAAAAAAACTACGTGTTTCAAAGATACGAAAAGATACTAAACGAAAAATGTTCGTCACAATAAATAAAAGTTTGTTAGCACAAAACAAAACGTGGCAACTGACATTTTTTTACGAACAAGCCTAATTTAATTACCAAAATGTTATCGGGAAATGAAAATTCGGAAACGAAAACCGAAGACGAAATCGTCTAATCGTCGGAATAAGAGCTCGTAAAGAAAGCCCGTTGTTGCTGTCACCGACAGCCGGTTCGGAAAAATAATAATAATTATGCTCGAGTACGATGCTGTAAACGATTTAATTCATAAGATAATAAAATTGTATTTTGGTTCGCTGCTTCGATTCGATCAAGAGCCAGTAAAAATGAAATTACGGATAAAGTGGGACTTTCTTGCTTTCTTGCGTCAAAATTTATAATAAAGAATTAATCACATAGGTACACCGTTCTTTCATCGGACACTATATTTCTTCATTTTCTGGTTCCGAAGCTAATAATAGGTTGTTCAGTGCTTCGAGCAAAATTAATATCGATATATGAGATTCTTTCCTAAGCTGGCTGGCACTACTCCAGCCCAGTAATGTTTGAATTTCCGTTAATTGTGTGGCTTTTGGCACTGGCAAAATATATTTTATTAACAGATACATACTTTTACTTTTCATACCTAGTAACACGAAATGACAACTAAAACAAAGTGATTAAAAGTTATACATACATTTTATACATATTTTTAGACGTGACCGTACAAACGGCCTCAAAACAAATGAAAATGCCTTTAAGTAGGTTAGAAGAGAACGTGATCTATGAATTTATTGAAACTAAATATTTATTATGTAAAGGTCAAAGGTCAAAGTCAAATTGATATGACATTGACATAGTAGGGTGCATGCATTCCAGCAGACCGACCGCTAAGTCATCGGTCACCCACCACTAACATTTTAACCATTGCATAGTATTCTAGTACATTACAGCCAAGAACGGGAATATAGCAATGTAAATTGCTCCCCGCACAAGGCTTCTGTAGGTAGTGCTTTTCTCAAGAAATGCGAGGATATCGATTTAATAATAAGCCAAGCCAAGATTACAAGATTAGTAGTATTTTTATTAGTGAGTAGGGTTACAGTTTTTTACAATAAATAGCGTCAGCCGCCCCTCGGGCTTAGCTTTAGGGCGCCTTTCATAATTAGTTATGTCTATCAGCCTTTTTTGATGTCCCCACTGCTGGGGCACAGGCCTTCCTTATGGGTGGTAAGGAGGATGGGCCATAACCCACCACGCGGGCCAAGTGCGGATTGGTGGGTGTTAACGACTGCAAATGCAGCCGGGACCAACGGCTTAACGTGCCGTCCGAAGCACGGAGGAGCTCGAGATAATAAATTTTTGGTCACCCATCCCATGACCGACCCTTGCGAACCGTTGCTTAACTTCCGCAATCGCTGGGCCAGGCGCTAAACCACTGCGCCACCGAGCTCCTCAACAATTAGTTATACCAATCATTTTTGACGAACTGCAGTGCAGAATGTTCATTTTCCGTTCATGATGTTACATGATTATTGAGATTAGTAGATGAAACTGACTAAAAATCTCGCTGCGCGGCCGTTTTTTTTATTATTTATAGTCAGGCAAAATTACATGATTAGTGAATGGAACTGACAAAAATTAGTAGCATTAAATTCCTCATGAAAGCTATGCTCTTCCGAGTCAGCCACCAATGTTTCTAGCTATCCATGATGTTTTAATTCAACCACTTGGTGACACCGTCACTCTTGGTGTGGGGTTAATTGGTTGTACTGGCTAAACGCCATAGCACACCAGTCTCCACCACGATGGATGCTAACACCACTCCATCCTTGAATACTACCAAGTCTGTCACCAGACAGTCACGACGTGGTGCCTGACTCCTATACTGAACTGCCTTAGCTTGTCCGCACTGTCAATATCGGGTGAGTGCCGAGCCTCTGCCATCCAATAAAGAAACTTTCTTCTAGGCAAGCGCGGTCCATCCGGGGTCGCATCATCGCTTACCATCACGCGAGGCGATAGGGGTCAAGCGCTGACCTATCTATTATAAAAAAAACTCGCTAGCTCACCAGCCTCCACCGCGATGGGTGCCAACAAGATCCCATCCTTGAACCACTTGGTGACAGTCACGTGATCCCTGACTGCTGGAGGCAAGCTGCAGGTCAGCAGCGCCGCGCCGCCCGCCATGCCGTGGCTGGACTGCACCCGCACCTCCCAGGAGACGTCCATCACTGGAAAGAAGGTAAGGTGTTGTAGGCTTCTCATCTGTTAATTAGAGGGCATATCAGAATACAGCTTTTCAGCAGGGAACATAATATAAGAACTAACAGCATCAAAAACCCTAATTACCAAGTGGCGAGGGGTGAAATTATGGCGAAGGTAAGCCATTCTACAAAAATGTTATGTATGATCTGCACAATTAATCGGTGAGGTGGGATTTTTAAAAGGTCATTGGAAATCGGCTGGTAAGGACCCATCGCCACGGCTAATTACACTGATTATCAGTGTAACTGTATTTGAAGCAATGAGAAGAGAAATTAAATCTTACCGCACGAGTGATATAAATTGCGGGTGGAGTCACAACCTTATTTCCAAAGTAAACTCTATTAAGTAAATGACTACCATTAATGGTGGGGTGCAAACTTTCATAAGCAACGGAGACCACCCACGATCGAAATATCAAAGATTTATATTTTGTTTACGACACATCCACATTCCGCATTATCTCTGTTAAACAAATTATTTAACAGTGAAACACGCACTGATTACGTATTCTCGGCAAATGAAACAAAGCACAGGCACGTACTCGTACGTGTCACGCTGCGTGACAGTGACGAGACAAATTGTGACGTCGTTTATTAACTGACACTTCGAACACGTCGTCGTGTACTGTGCCGGTAGTGAATTAGAGACTAATTGGTAATAATTCTAAAACATAGCTACTTGTTTATTAACTTTATCCACCCATAAGGAACCCTGCGGCTTGCAGTGGTTTAGCGCTTGGCCCTGCAATTGCGGAGCTTAAACAACTTACGCAAGGGTCGTTCATGGGATGGGTGACCAAAATGTTATTATCTCGAGTTCCTCCGTATTTCAGCAACGCACATTAAGCTGTTCGTCCCGACTGAATTTTCAGTCGTTAACACCCACCAACCCACGTTGGGCCCGCATGGTGGGTTATGATGGCCCATCCTCCTTATCCACCCATAAGGAAGGCCTGTGCCCCAGCAGTGGGAACATTAAAATGGCTTTTTATTAGATTAGGAACACAGGTTTTAACGCGATTTTAACTAAAAAATAGGTGTTAGTATTGTGTGTGGCGGTAGTTGGAAAAACTGTTCGACGGTGGATGAAGATTCCACCGATGCAGAGGAGGAGGCGTAACACCGCAGCTCCAGTCAGCCCGTGACCACGGCCGATGCAACTCGGTCGAAACGTCGGGAAAAGGTAGGTGCTCAACACCTATTTTTTAGTTAAAATCGCGTTAAAACCTGTGTTCCTAATCTAATAAAATGCAACGCGAAAGTTTAAAAGTGTATATTAAAATGGCTGACGATGGCACTATTCATCTGGAGATAATTATAAAAAAATCACAGAGACATATTGTTGTTAAATTCTAAATATTGAGGAACATTGATTTTAGAATCCACGCGACAGGATCAGGTTTTTTTTGAGTATCAAGTACAGTCACGTCTAAAAATATGTATGCACTTTAGAACTTTGTCATTATGTTTTCATTTATTGGTCATTGAATTTTAGGGTTCCGTACCCAAAGGGTAAAAACGGGACCCTATTACTTAGCCTCCGCTGTCCGTCTGTCTGTCTGTCTGTCACCAGGCTGTATCTCATGAACCGTGATAGCTAGACAGTTGAAATTTACACAGATGATGTATGTGCCGCTATAACAACAAATAGTAAAAACAGAATAAAATAAATATTTAGGGGGGCTCCCATACAACAAACGTGATTTTTAACTGTTTTTTGGTACGGAACCCTTTGTGCGCGAGTCCGACTCGCACTTGGCTGGTTTTTGTTCAATAAATAATAGCAATTGAGTGAAAGAATTCTAAACTGTATGTATACATAAATATTTATAGACGTCTCTGTGTACTATCAAACACACACGGAAATTTTATGAAGTACTCGTATAAAATTACTAGCTTCCGCCCGACTTCATCCGCGTAGACAGTAGAAACATATAGTAACCAGTTTAAAATGACCCCTTTAATGTATAAAAGCTAGTACTACGGAGAGATCAAGCTGTTTCCCTGGTTCCACCCACCTGAATTTGATAAAACATAGCTTAGTTTTTAAGTTGGACCTCAACCTACTAAATTGTGAAAAATCCATCAAAATTCGTTTAGCGGTTTTTGCGTAATTCGCGCACAAATATTTAGAATTTACAGTTTTATTATATGTATGGATTACAATTTCAGTAGTACCTATAATGTTTTCTCGCAAATGTATTGAAAAACGTAGTATGGAACACGGTTGTTAAGGATTTTTAAAACTCGTGACGATTATAAACCCTTGCCTGCGGTTCGGGCTTATAAAACGTCAACTCGTTTTAAAAACCTCCTTACCAACCTTGTATCATAAACTACCATTTCGCAATCGTCATCCCAGAATACCCCAATAACGACATCCATATCTATTTTTTGGTATTTTTATCCTATTTTACCCCTATTTCATACCCATAGGGGTTGAAATACTACCATTTACAATTTGCGTTGCGTTATATTTCTATCCATAAGTCTAAATTATAAATTTAGCGATTTTTACTTCGAAAATGAAGAATTTTCTATACTCAACTCCATCCCCCTTTTCACCCCTTTAGGGGTAGAATTTTCAAAAAAGCTGAGATACGTAATATTGATTTTCAATCTTCAGCCTAAACACAAAATTTTAAGATCCTAACTTCGTAACTGAGGGACTTTCATACAAACTTTGATCCCCTTTTTTACCCCCTTAGGGGGTGAATTTTGAAAAATCTTCTCTTAGTGCACCCCTAGACCTAATAAGGAACCTATGTGCCAAATTTGGAGACTCTAGACTTAGCGGTTAGGGCTGTGCGTTGATATGTCAGTCACCAATCAGTTTCTTCTTTTTTGAAAAATCCTCTCTTAGTGCACCCCTAGACCTAATAAGGAACCTATGTGCCAAATTTGGAGACTCTAGACTTAGCGGTTAGGGCTGTGCGTTCATATGTGTGCGTTGATATGTCAGTCACCAATCAGTTTCTTCTTTTATATATTAAGATGAATTACAATTAACTATTGACGTTCTTAAAGCTGTTTCAAGCTTTTCAAAGGCTTCTTTGGTTTCCAATGTTTTACTAATTGCACCCAGTTAGAATACAAGTTTTTACCTATCTGCTCGGCAAGATATGTTTTCGGATTTTTAGTTGCAGTGTCTGAGAAACACGTACTTGTAACGGCGTGTATCACCTTATGTAATTTTAAAAATCCCAGAGGTAGAGCATACGTTCTGTAATAGATTTCATAATATTTAAAAATATGTAAAGAGGGTGCAATAACCGACAGCCGGTGCGGTACACAGTTTCCGAGTAATTAACTTTTGAGCGCGAGTGTGGCAAAAAACCGACTTTATATTATAATCCTGACCTATTTACTTAATGCTGGGAAATGTTAATTTGTTTTACTAAGGATAAGTAGGGTTTAATATTAATTAATTAGGTACTTAGTACAAAATACTTACGTGATATTGAAAAGATTCAATAACATTGAATTTGAAAATAGGGACGAAAATTTCGCAATAAGCACGTGGTAAGATTTTTTTTACAATGCAATCCGCTAAATAGGTGAATCTACAGGAAGATTTGTTGTACTTTGTTACGTTGTAAACGTACATGCTAATTTTATTCAAGTTTATGAGACTTATTTCTTATAAACTAATAATAAAGAAAACCATTTATTTTATCTTATTACAACTTCACAATACAATTTATAATTTTTCTTAACACAAACTTAACCTGTCGAAACATTAATAACATTAAATATAAATACTTTAACAAATCAAAGGAATATTTTCATTTTAGCACCCATTTTGTTTGCCGTCGCGTTTACGTTTTGTCTCTAGAACCGATGATCTGTTATTGATCCGCGGCGCAAGCGTTCCATTCAATCATTCTACGGACCGTTCGTTCGACTCACTGACACTCACTCTCATTCATTCCTTGGTCGACACAGTCGTAGCTGCAATTTGCCTTTTAATTTAAATACAAAAGAAAATAATATATCGGCATTCTTAAATTAGTGCAAAATCTTAATATATTCCGTGCCTATTCGGCCAATATAGTGAATTCGTGTTTTTGAAAACCCCAGATTGGGTAAGTGGTACTTGTATTTCGTAACAATTATAGTAGCAATTAGTTCGCTGGAAAAGTGTAATTTCTATTTAGTCACCTTTCTTTATTTTATTCTATTAGTGTTTGTTAATTATAAAACGTTTATCCATTTGTATCCATTGCAGTAATGTAAATTTGCGTAGTAACATCATAGCGTATGAAACTACCCACCTTATATAAAAAAAAATGTTTTACGTTAATTTAAATTTATTTTTTGATTGTAATCTCCGTATCCGATTGCGAACACCACGGCACAACAGCTCATAAAGGTACTATCCTAGTAGTTGCTGCCGTTGGTGATCGCACGGTATCTGGATGTGGGAATAACGCCTTTTGATGGCGCGTTCCAGGGTCCGAGGCACAGATTGTCCGAGGTCATCGCAACTTCATCCGAAGTACACCTTGGGCCGCGCTCCTGTTGTGCCCAGACACCGCTTACCTGCTTTCTATCTGCGCCCCGACATCGCCTAGCTGCGCCCCCTGTGAACCTGTTTTTTTCACCGAGGCGTCCGACACGGGAAGTACCTAACCGACTAACAGAGAAAAGCCAAGCTCCCCTTTTTAATTCTTTGGGCTTCACCCACGACCGCTCTGTACCGGTCTTTTAATCTCAATATAATATTATTTAATTTTTGTTCGCGTTTTCCTTCTTGTCCCATTTCCGGTACATTTAAGGTGAAAGGAGGTAAGAACGTAACAACTTAAATATAAATTATCTTCACAAAAATTAAGAAAGTATACAACTAGGCAATGATTTTATTTTCTTTTTATTAAAAAAAGGATTGAAGGAGGGTGTTTTTAATCTGTTATGATAACATCGTATAGATGAAATATAAATGTTTTCAATGAATTAATGAGTTTCCTTTCAGGTTGATCCACGAGTTGGCAGTACAGACACGTTTTTAATTTGTTACACGGCAAAGAAACTTGGGTCCCTTAGAAATGAATTATTCCATACTATACTGTCAATTAGCTTTTTAGTGTTGAATGGTGTCAGAAATCAAGAAAATATCGATAGAAATAAATATCAAAACTAAATAAGTATACAAAGATATTTACTACAACAATGGTGCATTGAGAAAAATATTGGACAACTACCTACTGCTTACCTGAAAGTTGCGCATCGAGAGATCGGTACAATAGATTTTATTTGATGCAACTTTAATATATGCAAGTGTTGGCAAAAGATAGATTTTTACTAAGACAGTGATATTTTAACTTGAAACGTCGAAGTTTATCTAGTATCGATAGTTGTTGACCATCAGCCATTTTTGGTGTCCCCACTGCTGGGGGGGATCCCTTGTTTTCGCATAATGTTTTTATACCTAATTTGATTTGGCATAACAGGTTCGGCATAATTTTTTTTGTCATAATAATACTTTGGCATAATTGTTTTTAGGCATACTATTTATATTAGCATAATTATCATTTAGACTAATTTGTTTTCGCATAATGTTATTTGGCATATTGTCTATTCGCCTAATATTATTTAGTCATAAAACTAAAACAAACAATAAGAATAAATTTACTTCATTTATTTTCATGCAAAAAACATAGGTATTATACAAAAATATAAGGTTAATGAAATTTATTAATTAATATTATGAAATTTATAAATTATTATATGCCGCCAATACATTTATTTATTTTTATTATCTTTTGATTTTTATTATTTTTTTATTAGGATTTGATTTTGCATCTTCTTTTATTTTACTCATGGTATTTTGAACCTGAAACACAAAAATAAAGTACTAATTATAACCAATCTTACTTGGGTAATATAGAGTAATAATAGGTTAAGGTGCGGCGTGGGTGGCCCTTGGGCCACCCGTAAGCCGCCAACATGATTGTAATACACACGATAATTATTTCATAAAATGTAAACACAAAATTTACCGTTTTCTGAGAGCATTTGGTTCATGGTTGTGACTCTGTAATTTTTTTGATAAAATTTCATGTCGGTCGTCGTTCAGTTTCGTAATAAGTCGACAGTTACATTTATAATTGTTATTTCTTCTCAATTCACACACCCAATAATATTTGTTGTTTACTTCACGATTTTTCTCATATATGAAACCATTAACATTTAATTTAGTTCCTCCTCTTTTACTAATAAAAGTGTGCATTGGTAACTATAATTAACTTTACTTTTAATATAAAATGATTAAATTACAACTTTGCAATAATATAGTTAGACCCAGAATAGTTAACGATACGTCCACCGTCGTCTTTGAAAAATAAAAAATTGCTACGTTCTACCTACAATGTAAAACGCCTACAAATTTCATCAGAGCAATATTATAATTATAAGATGTTATATAATGTATAAAGTTTTAGGAGTTAATTATTCTGCGTATAAGTGTTAGGTCTATTAAAAATATGCGTTAATAACATTATGCGTGTTTAAATTTATGCTAAAGAATATTATGCTTAAATATGATTATGCTTAAAGTAGTTATGCTTAAAAAAATTATGCCTAAGCTGTTATGACTAAGTAATATTATGCGTAAATAATATTCGGCGAAATCATATTATGCTATGTCATATTAGGACAAATTTTTTTATGCAAAATCATAGGGAACCCTGCTGGGGCACTGACCTTCCTTATGGGTGGGGTGGATAAGGAGGATGGGCGCCCACCACGCGGGCCCAATGCAGATTGGTGGGTGTTAACGACTGCAAATGCACCCGGGACCAACGGCTTAACGTGCCTTCCAAAGCACAGAGAAGCTCGAGATAATAAATTTTTGGTCACCCATCCCATGACCGACCCTTGCGAAACTTGCTTAACATCCGTAATCGCTGGGTCCAAAACCACTGCGCCATCGAGCTCCTCAGATTCGATAGTTGTTATGTGAAAATATAGGTATCACATCACTATTCCATTTTATTCCAGAATCGAGGTGCGCTATTTTAATTGGAATTGCGTACATTGATAAAATAATTAATTACCATGATTGGATTTTCAATAACAGAGACGCCGGATAAAAAAGTGATTGATTTATAATATTTTTGCATTAAATGTTTCAGGTATATTTAGGGCAAATTAATATTAATAATTTTATAAAATTAACTGAATGCATGTGGCGCGGTGCGATCAATCCGTATAGTTGAGCACGTACTTTTCAAAACTTGACTATTCCCTTTATTGTGTTGTGTATTGTTTTTTTGTACAAAAAGGAAAATGCATCAATTTTTTTTTAATCTTAATCAAAAGTATAATGCGTGAGAAAATTAACTGTAATATTAAAACTTTTCTTTTGATGAATTCTCGTGATATAGTTAATTGAAGTTAGCGCGCAGCAGCACCCGCCGAAAATTCTATGGAAAACGGTGACGTCATATATCACGTTTCAGGTGTGTTTCGGGCGCGTTTTATATGGAGTTAGCCAATAATCTTTAATTATCTCCCTAAATTTTGCGTTTAAGTACATATGTGTTGTACAAAATATTATTTCTTATTTTATATTCTATCTGACTGTAAAGTGTTATTATATCCGAAAATAAAAAAAAACTTTATTTTCCCCTGATTTCATCGTGTGATAAAACTAAAATTATTATTAACATTTTTTTTCTGTTGCATCATGTTTTTATAAGTGTCCGCAGCGATCAAGCTCAAATTCATCAAAATCGGTGACTTATGCATATTCCCTATTTGAGAAAATAGTATTTTAGGTAGGTATGTACCTATGTATTTAAGTTTTAACCCGAAATTTTGTTGCATTATTATAGACGAAAGAAAAGTCATTGCTTTGTACAGGATTAAAAAATTTAGCATTAATAGATTTTGGATAAATCCAAAATTTGAAATGGAATAATTCAGTCTTGAAGTCAAAATTTGTTATGTGCTCCCTTGATTACTCTAGGAATAGTCATGTTTTGATGACTGAAAAATGTGTGTTTTGCATACACTTATTATGTGTTTTGTTGTAAATTAGACTAAAATAGTTTTACCATTGAAAATGGTTATCAGATGCAAATCGCCTGAGACGTATTTTTGGCCATATCTCCGAGGATTTTGAGAGGATCGAGATGGAAATAGTACCAAAAGTTGAGGAATTTATCGAGACACGTATGACCTTTGAATTTTGAAAATCTACTGGGAACTTTTTTTGAAATTTTGCAAAATTCCAAATTTCCGGGTTTTTTGGGGGGTGTTTGTTTACTAAATTGTAAATATTTCGGAAAAAAACTGACTTAAGAAAAAATGAAAAAAAGTGTCCTAGGGTATTAGTTTAGCTACCAAATGGCGAAATAAGTTTGAAAATCGGTAAATAATTGTGACCTGTAGGTGGTCCCTTTAGATTTGGAATTCTAGAAAAACGGGTGTTTCCGTACATAAAAAGTTTTATAGCTTCTATGATTATTGACCGATTGTCATTATAATGGTGTTAAAAGATGCAGAAGCAGACGAGAAGTGCATTCGTTGGAATTTAAAAAATCGGGTAATAGTATTTCGGCTGCGTCGAGGCAGTCAGCGGGCGCTTTTGTGACACGAGGCGGAGCCGAGTGTCACAATCGTAAAAATAAATAGGTACTACCTAGGTAACTTTAAAAATATAATGAGATTTTGCATTTGATTTGATTTTGGTTTTTCGTAAATTTTTGTATTCATTTTCAATGCTCCGATTCTTGCGGGGACTGCAAAATCTGTGAATTTTTTAACTACTGGAGTAATCACAATTTGTGTTCCAAATGTTGTAAATGTGTAATAATTGTTGTAATATTTGATATTGGTGATATTATTATTATTAGTTTGAAGTGGAATAATCTAATTTTGACGCAAATATGTCTTTTATTTTTCTGGTGGAATTATCGGGATTTGATCCAATTTTATTTTAGCGGAGTATAAAATTCAATGTCACCAATCGAAAAAAAACAAAAGTCAATTTTGTCAAAAAGGGAATAGTCAAGTTTTGAAAAGTACAAATAAGTAACGTTGTAGATAGTTCACTAGCCGTTCACTAGACTACTAATAGCACTTTTGTTACACTCAATAAAAAATGTATCAAAATCGGTCCATTCGTTTGGGAGCTAGTTGCCTCAGACAGATGAAACTTCTAACACCCCTCTTTTTTGCGTCTGGGGTTAAAAGATATGCAATTTTACAAATATTATAAAAACCAGCCAAGTTGGACTCGCGCACGAAGGGTTCCGTGCCAAAAAACGGCAACGCGTTTGTTGTATGGGAGCAACCCTTAAATATTAATTTTATTATATTTTTAGTATTTATTATAGCGGCAACAGAAATACAATGTCTGTGAAAATTTCAACTGTCTAGCTATCACGGTTTATGAGATACAGCCTGGTGACAGACAGACAGACAGACGAACGGCGGAGTTTTAGTCCCGTTTTTACCCTTTCGGTACGGATTCCTAAAAATCATCAAAGTTTCGCAATAAATTCTACACTTGTTAACAAAGACTTCTATCACAGAATATTATAGGTAATAGTACTTCCATGTTGTATTTGAAAATCACGCCTTATCATGTCACGAAGATTCCCAAAACTTGCCCATCGTTTCCCACACAGGTGTCGCGAACGATGGCGGTGGCCAGGGAAATCATAGTCCATTCGTTCATTATTCACGGCTGCGGCGGGGAGCCCCCTGGAGTGCACTACCACGCTTTATTAGGTGCTTTATTTGACAGACACCCTAGTACCTAGTTTTGATTGTGGGATGACTTTACGAGAATAATATTAAATTCTTATTACATTTTTATAGTTCGATGGTGTTTTATATAATGTAAATCCAATATACCGTCTCTATCGAGCTCATTGTTATCTATCTTTCTGATGAAACTATTAATACATTTCATAAAGCGTTACTTGTCATAGTTCTTTTCTTTCTTAACGTATGAGGATTAGTTGTGACCTCTGGTTTTAAAGTATATCAAGCCGCCTGTAAGGACTTTTCGTAACGACTGTTATCAGATGACAACAGCTGAGACCGACGGTTTAACGTGCTCTCCGAAGCACAGAAGCGCTCAGTTGTAATGCCACTTAACGGTCTTCCATCCGACACGTGGCCAGACCGAGCATTATACTTATCAAACGTGATCGAGTACGATCAGTCTGTTAAGCTCCATCATGAGCCCTTCACTAGTACACTTTGCATTCATATACAATACAGGATATCCCAAAAACTATGCCACACGGAGGGAAAGTACCTTAAATATTGAAGATAGGAAATTTTACTTAAAGAAGACTTCATTTTGTTTTTAAAAACAATTGGAACTACATTCAAAGATATTTGAAAAATTGCCTGTCTTAACCAGGAATCGAACCCACCAAAAACGATTTTATTTATTTATTTATTTTCACGATACAATCAAAAGTGTACCAGTTCCGTTTCTTTTTAAAAATAAAATAAGGTCTTCATTTAGTAAAATTTCCTATATCTTTAATGTTTAAGGTACTTTCCCTCCATATGGCAAAGTTTTGGGACACCCTGTATAGATTTATTAAATAAATATTCCATAATTTACTGTGAAAGCAGTAAAGGTTAGTAACATAATTTACTTTAAACGAACCTAACCAAAACATTTACACATGCAAAACTTTTATCCAAACAATACTCGGTAACATTGTTTCCGCTGTCGCATTTGGGCATCGTCCGCCAGGGAAATCATGGTCCACGTCCGGCTTGTTCATTATTCACAAGATTAGCGGCACGCCCGCCAGGGGGCGCCACACCTCGTATTATGAGCCAACTTGTCTGTTTCAGTGCCTATTTCATTTGTTTCGCCAAACGTTCATTTTTTATTTCCCTGTCGCTTATCTGGATAGCCCACTTATTCGTGTAAAGGCATTTTAATTTCTTGGCGATCGTTGGTTGTTAGCGGTGCTTTAGGTGGTTTTGATAAACGCCATCTATCGAGCCTACGGTTTATTGTCATTCTGAAAAGCCCTCGTTGCTCCTATCTTTTGACTTTTAAAATAGAAACAGGGTATTTGATGAAATAAACGAAACGTGTAAATACTGATGGCACTATGCAAACTTAAAACATTTACGTAAAACGCAGAAATTCCCTCTTTTTTACCTTTCTTGACATACCTAGACTTACATACAAGCTTAGCAATCTGCCTCGTCCGCAATTCACGGCTCTTTTCCCCTCAAAACAATGGGCCCACGCTTTAGGGCCATTAAGGCCCACTTTCGCGAAGGGCTCTCGAGGGCCTTTTCCCCACTCGGGGACAAAAGATAAACTTATTTGATGAATCTGTCGATAAAGCTTAACACGTTAGCTTTGTCACGAGTGGTCAGGTTTCCTTTATCAAAGGATCGCAGATTGACAAGGGAACGAGAGTTATGACATTCGTTTTTGGATAGTAATAAGCGCCTGTAATGGTTTATATTGAATAGAAATAAGTATTTGACATTGACTAGTGTATTTTCTTTTGGGTTTTCATGTTTCAGAAGAAAAGACAATCTTTTTATTCAAATAGTTCAGTACCTAGCACGTTCAGCGCCAAGCTAAAAAATCCATGTTGGTTTTCAGGGGCCAATTTTGTTTCTTTATTTTAATATTTCTGACTTGTAACATATTTTTGTAGGTACCAAAAGTCCCATGCATAACCCAAAGGTACTGATCGATTTGTGGGGGCCAGCAGATTCTAACGCCATAGTAAAATGTATGAAAACGTGAATAATCACAGATACACTGGCCCTGGAGTAAGGGGTGGCAACGTATGTGTGTATACCTGAGGATACACTGGCCTTGGAATAAAGACACTGGGTGTATACTAAAAGATACAATGGCGTTGAACGTGCTAGATCATCTTGGGGCGTAACTTAAATTTCAGATTTACCTATCTCTACATATTCTTTATGCAATGTAAGCTTATAAATTTTAACCGGACGCAATCCAACATTATTTAAAATTAGAAAAACTACCTTCATGTTTTAATTAAATTAAATGGAATTAAATCTCTATACCAAAAGAAGAACAAAGCACAGTACACTTTCACTTTAATCACATTCCAAGTATACTGTAGTCTAAACCTCACCAACTTCGCACACGCACTAAAAAAGGTCTGTTCATCCTTGTCTTATTTAGTAAACAGTTTTTGACAGTTCTTATCAGTCTTTTAAACTTTAATCGTTATTTTATAAATTAGTTGTCTATTAAATTATATTTTCATTAATAATTATCAACTTTTTTAGTAATCTGTTTGTTGAAAACCATTTGTTGCATAGTAAAAATAATGATTTCAATACAGAGTTGAGGGAAGATATAACCAATTAGGACAAGTGTAGATAAAGTATAGATAAATACTCATATTATACTGTAGCTATATAATATGTACAAGTTTGTCTTGTTTCATGGCACAGCTAGTTTTCGTGTATACTCGCGGTCGTGAACCGAAGTGTGCGGTTGAGGGCTGTTCACGGCTACTTGAGCGGCAAAACGTCTGATCCAGCGGCAAAAATCACGAGGCTGCTTTACGCTTTGTGGTTGCTATTAGAAAGTAAAAGTTCAGTAGTGGATATCAAAGATTCAAAGGTAAATGAGTAGAAAAGTAAGTATTGGGCAATAATGATGAAGGTATCATTGTGAGGCTTGCATATTTTACTGCTAGTGAAAGATGCTGCAAGTACGAATAAGTAAAGTTCTTTAGTTACATTTTTTATTAGTTTTTACTAACTTACCCTCTCGGATCTAATATTAAGAAAAATAGAATCACCTAACGGTAAATCTAAATAAATAAAACAAATCGGGATTAATTACACCATTTTTAACTCAAACACGGCAAACAGATAGTTTATAGCCTGGATTATCATAGAATATTTTTTATACCGGGCAAAGGATCCCTAGGGATTTTTCCGATTATCCACGCGGATGGAATCACTGACGAAAGCTAGTTTAAATATTAAGATGAATAAATAATGAAAAATATTAGAAAAAATCGGCTCACCCGTAGCAACTTAGACGGGATCCGAACCCGCACCCTTAGGATTCCGGCCCAATGCACTACCAATTAAGCTACCAAGCCGCTGATGGATGTGGCGAAATTTTCTAATACTTTTTACGTTTCCGCTGAAGATCAGCGCCATCCCACCAATGTGAAGAGAACTACTTCGACATTCGGTTGTAGCACCCGCAATCAATTAAGGTGAAACAGTACAATTTTAAACTTTTAGATTTTTGCATTCACAATGCTATTTTTATATAAAGATGAATAAATAATGAAAAATATTAGAAAAAATCGGCTCACCCGTCTAAGTTGCTACAGGTGAGCCGATTTTTTCTAATATTTTTCATTATTTATTCATCTTAATATAAAAATAGCATTGTGAATGCAAAAATCTAAAAGTTTAGTTTAAGTATTATAAAAATAATCGTGAAAATAATGTTTGATCGAGATTACGGTCAAAGTTAGTAAAAGTTATCGAGTCATCAATTCCAACGGTATTTAATTACACAACTGCTGATATGGCTTCTTTGGAAATAATCGAGATCATAACTGAGCTAATTAACAATGTCTGCTGAGCGAAGATGAGCCGGATTGGATCCACAAACAAAATGAGAACAACCGATAACAAGAACACGTCAGCTATCTCCGGGAAGCGGGAATGGCCTACTTTAAAATATGCCATAACGATGTTTCAATACAGCGAGCATTATACTATTATCTTTGAAAGCCGTGCCATGAAACACTTTTCGGAACGCTGTTGTGTCTGATTTTTTTGCGGTAAAGCTTCTTGAGAAAATTGAATCATTTTTTTTGTTCCTGTTCAAACGTTTGACCTTATACATTTTTTTGTAAAATAATAAGAAAGGAATAAATTGATTTGTTGGAGACTATACTGCCAGGCAAATAATCGTCCTGCCTGCTGGTAGTACTAAATTATCAACAATACATTTTATATTCGGCTTGCTGACCCGCCCCGGCTTCGCACGGGTGGGGCGCCATCTATTAGTTATATTGCGATTTGGCGATTTAAAATGATGGAAAATACAAACATTGTTTATACTCTTACAATTTTCTGAGAATTTCCTTTTATACAAACCTTGTCCTGATGATAAGAAACAACAAAAATACTATCTAATTTGGTTCAGTCGATCCAAAGTTATGCGCTTACATACATTTCGCCGATTATTTTTTTTAGAATTTCTATGACCTAAAAGAGAAAAATCGTTTTCTACGTCATTCTGTATAATTTTTTGAAAATTTTCTTTTATATACAAACCTTGTCCTGATATCTAATTTGGTTCAGTCGTTCTAAAGTTATGCGATTACCTAGGTACATTTTGGCGATTCATTTTATTTATATAGTTGTCATCCTTTTAACGACCGTTACATACTTATTTAATTAAGTAACATTTATTTAATCCTATCCTACTAATATTATAAATGTGAAAGTTTGTGGGTTTGGATGTTTAGGTGTTTGAATGTTTGTTCCTCAATCACGTAAAAACTACTGAACGGATTTGGTTGAAATTTGGCACACATATAGTAGATAGCTTGGATTAAAACATAGAATACTTTTTATTCCAATATTCTTACGTAAACGGGAACCACGCGGGTGAAACTGCGGGCGGCCGCTAGTTAATCATAAATATAGTACACGTGTATACCAATACATTATTGGGAATTCTTTTTCAGCAAATAAACGGTTAAACGTCATCTATACGCCAATTGCGCAATAAACGAATTGTTCCAGCGTCGTTGGCCTCACGGAACCGTTCGACTCCGGCGCTTGGGCACTCCCTGATTCCATTAACGAACCTTTTTCGCGCCTCACAAAGAGGGATATTGCCGGCGGTCCAATCTCGGAGGTTTACTGCGGCCCTCCAACTCCTCTATAAAGAATCGTATTTGCATTTCAGCCGTTGAGGAGATTGATCCCGACTTACGCCTTTGAAAATGTCAATACGGCAGGTCAAGAGTCTTGCGACAAGCCGATGTAAACTTTATTGCTCTTAGAGAAGGTCGTATTTCACTCGGAGCGTAGCAAGTGATTTTCTGGCAATGTTGAGGAGGAACTGAATCATGTAATCGTGTTAGAAGTGGACCTCATTCGGTGGAGCAGTTTTCGGCGAATATAGGAGTGTTCCATTCTATAAGGTGGACGCCGGACTGAAAACTACGTCAGCAATATAGTTTTTCCGGGTGAATAGTGGCCATTCAATTGAAAATAAAGAATTTTATTATTGTAAGAGTAATTTTTTGGAGAAATACTAATCTGAAGACGGCTTCTTTACATTTCAAAGTACTTAAGACACTTCTGTAAGAACAAAATAAAATGTCACCAACACCCTACCAATTCTTGGCCACACAGCCAGCCAAAGCAAACAGCCTTTGCCAGGCGGCGCGCAATGATTACAAATGTCCTCGGAATGTTAACATTTCCAGTAAAAGAAGATACAAGCTGATTTCAATTTTTCCCGAAGGGCGTCGATTTGAAATTCGCGTCACAGCCGCGTCCCTTTAGCCGGCGGATTGAATATAAACACCCAGGTCACGTTCTGTGTCCCGACAAAGCGGGAAGGTGCCGTTTATTCATTTCTTTACTGGACGTTATCAGATAAATAAATAATGTTTCACGGCTTTTTCGGTTATTGCAGCGCGCTTGGAAATGTTGGTCACCTTACTTAACAAAAGTACTAGTTTGAAGGTGTTGCTTTTGAATATCAGCGCTATGAACCTACCAAGGCAGGACGTTTGCCGCATGCAGCAGGCCTCGCACGAGGCTGCTCGCTTGGTCACCCGCCTTATCACGTAAAACAGCTGATCAATTTTTAACTGTCAGCCTTAATACAAAATTTACAAAATTTGAAGATCCTAACTTCAAAACTGACGGACTTCTAACTTCAAAACTGACGGACTTTCATACAAATTTTCATCCCCTATTTTACCCCCTTAGGTGTAGAATTTCCAAAAACCTTTCTTAGTGGACGCCACACTGTACCAGCTATCTATGTACAAAATTTCAAGTCTCTAGGTTCAGCGGTTTTTGCTGTGCGTTGATATCTCAGTCAGTCTGGACTTTGAATTTTATATTTATACTAGCTGCCGCCCGCGACTTCGTCTGCATGGAAAGTTTTTTTGCTATCCCTCGGGGAAAAAATCTATTTTTCTGGATGAACCTATGACCTAACCGATGACGTATGTCCTTCTCTGTACCCCTGACAACGTGTATGTAAAATTTCATGATGATCGGTTCAGTAGTTAAGACGTGAAGGAGTAACAAACAAACAAACGGACTTTCGCATTTATAATATTAGTAAGGATATTTAAAAGTCTTATGAGTATTTTGCCTCAATTATATATTTAAAACGGAAATTAAAATTAATGTTCTTTTCTTTTCAAGTTAATCAAAAAGTCAACTTGAAACAAAGTGCTCAAAATATTCAGGATTTGAGACTTGACTACCCAAGTATTTAGTTAAGTGGTTAGTGTAACAAGGGACGGTAATGGGCTTACAGAGGAAAAGTGCTGTGATGCTTTGTTAGCGTCCCTACCTGTCCCAAAAAATGGAAGAATTTATTGGATATGTCTGCTATAGTATTTAAATGTTAGTTGTTATGAGAACTTTAACTAATCCTAATGTCTCGACTTTGAAAAACACGGTTCTTTTATAGAAATTTGGCTTGAACAATCAATTCCATTTTAGGAAATTTATAATTGCCACTTCCTTTTGGTACTTACTCAATTAACTGGTATATAAAAATGGGTCGTTTAAAATAATAGTGTGATAAATGATCAAACGAACAAATCAACAAAGACAGTTTATTTATGACGTGTATTAAATTCAGTCAGTGTGCAGCCTACCGCGGCCGCGCTATCCGCAGTGGCGATTTCAGTGATATATGAATAACACAAATAACGCATACATTTGAGCGCATTTTCTATGAAATATCGAGAGAATTCCAATTTACAGATGTTTGAAAATTCACATTGATATTTTATTGCATAGTTTTGAAAATGCAGCGGTACACGATACACAATGCACCTATTACCTGTCAATAGGTATTACCTTCTTTATATTTACTTAGGTACTTTTTCATTATTATTACAAAACATGCACAGACCATACAACAAGTAGTGAAAACATGGTAAATTGTTTAACCAATATGAAATCGACAATCATTAACAAATACATAAATTTGCTAATGGTTATTGAATTTGATACCTGTTAAACTAACAAAACATAGTAACATCATTATCCGAGATATTTACAACATTCGCCCATATTAATATTTGCCTGTTAAACAAAAACATAACGCAGCCTGCGGGTTGCAATCGCAGGGCAATGTTTACCGCAATTTATGTGCAACGAACATGTTAAAACGTCCCCTTGATTTATGGTTCGCCAAATTGGAGAATATTCTAGGCTACCCGACTCTTGGGCAGGTCTGGATGTGAAATTTATCGTGTTTTGTTTAATTGGCATCTCGCAGAGCTAGCCAATTTTAGCTAAGTCACAGACGTATTGTAATAAACATCTCAATGAATGAGATATCAAAAAGAGAGTGATAACTTACTTACACCATTGTAAAAGACAGTGCTTTTTCAGCCAAAGCATGCCAGATATTTACTGTTTACTCACATACTTCCACCCGCATGTCCCGCAACATTATATTCCCAATAGTGCTGGCAGCTCGGCATCGGTACACGATGACGAGGACATTGCTCTGATACTAGGCTGCCAAGAAAGCGTCTAGCCACAGTGCGCCTAGTATTTACCCCACTCACTCGCTTCCACCCGCATGTCCTGTGACAGTATAGTCCTGACGTGCTGGCAGCGCGGCAGCAGTTCATGATGGCGAGGACATTGCTCTGATACTGGGCTGCCAAGAAAGCGTCTAGCCAAAGCGCACCTGGTATTTTCTGTTAACTCACCTGCTTCAACCTGCATGTCCTGCGATAGTATAGTTCTGACGTGCTGGCAGTGCGGCAGCAGTGCATAATGGCGAAGACATTGCTCTGATACCGGGGTGCCAAGAAAGCTCTAGCCACAGCGTGCAGGTATTTACTGTCTACTCACTCGCTTCCACTCGCATGTCCCGCGACAGTATAGCCCCAACAGTGCTGGCAGCTCGGCATCTGTACACAGCAGCGTGGACATCGCTCCGGTACTGCACCGCAGAAAACGCGCCCAGCCACAGCGTGCCGTTGGGCAGAGCACCTCTGTGAACAAAACCTTTTGGTTAGGATAATAATCAAGTATATAACCACTGAAGTTTGGAAAGGAAATCTCATCATCATCATCATTCTATCATCGTCCTGGACATAGGCCTCGCCAAGTGCACACTACCGAGCACGATCCGCGGCTACTCTCATCCAGCTTTTACCAGCCACCTTGCAAAGATCGTCACTCCACCTTGTCTGAGAGCGTCCCACACTACTTTTGCAGATACGACTACACTCAAGAACTCGTTCGCCCCAGCGGCCATCGGTTCTACGCCTAATATGGCCGGCCCACTGCTACTACAGCTTACTAATCCGGTGGGCTATGTCGATCACCTTAGTTCTCTGTCGGATCACTTCGTTTCGGACCCGATCTCTTAGAAAAACTCTGGCTATAGCCCTTTTCATGGCTCGCTGCGCGACTTTGAATTTGTAAACCAGCCCTTTGTGACCCAGCCAACGAAGTGAAAAGTAAGTAATCGACTAAACAGATTGTTTCAGGTATCAAGTGGAATGATAAATAATATCACTAAATCTGTCTTTAAAGTTATAGAGAAGAACTAAGTACCAGTTAATGAAAATGTACTAATCACAAAACGCTTTATTTCATTGGGCCAGATTACTTTTCTCAAAGTAAATCATATTTTCAAACGTTTCAGTTAGAGTAATCTTCGTTAATCCCTTCATCAATTAGAGCTTCATAAAGACTTTGAAGTAAGCAGATCTGGCTTTCCAGTTAAACGTATTAAGGCTCGCGCACAAAGGGCTCACCAGAGCCAGCGAAGACATTACTCCAAATGATTTTTTGACTGAAGCAGTCACAAAAGATACTGCGCGATTAATCAAAGAAATACTTCGCTTTTATTTCTATTCAATGGCGTACCATTTTTGAATGCGAAATCGTTTTAATAGAATCCGGGATTGAATAAGATTAATGATGAACGATTTTTGGTTTGGAAACGAATAAAAATGGCTGTGAAAGAAAACATCGCAGTGAATGGAACTCGGACTACGGGTCGGAATTCATATCATTAATATTGGTCGATTTCCGAAAGATAACCGCCACCGGGTAATGGATCTACGGTCTCCGATTATATAACTTGAAGCAAACGAGAGGAAAATTTTTCGTTAAGCAAAACCATAGTCAAGCTACTGGTTTCTATAAAGCACTGAAATTCAACTTCAACCTTTCCTTCCACCCGTTGGATGCCTAGTGATAAGTGAGTGACCAAAAAATCGTGCTTTAAAAAGTACGAAACAAGAAAATATTCGAGTCCAAAATTCAATAAAAAAGAATAACCGTAGTGCATGCCACTTTGCCCTAGACACGCACGGTATGGGCTGGAGAAGTCCTCTAGTAGTAGGCGCCCTATTCAGTTTAATGTAACGTCACATAGCCTATCTTCATTGGAAGATAAAGACGCTTCTAACTATACCTCGTTGGTCAAATAATAATAAGTAATTTAGAAGTTCTGAGGGAACAGATGAACATACATTTTGGAGTAGAAAATTGGGTGAATGCAAGCAAAGCCACGGACAAAAGCTAACAACATATATTACGGCTTATACCCGAAGTGCGGCTAAACCTAGTTCTAGCCGGCTAAAACTAGGTGTAGCCGATAGCTGTTGGCTAAAACTAGGTTTACTCCTGTAGGTCCCGGGTTAGGTTAGAATCGAGAAGAATAGTTCGAGGTTATTATTTTTAACAGACAACAGAAAAAACTTTCTTTATATCCCATGCTGCACCTAGTTTTAGCTGGATAAACCTAGTATTAGCCGCGAGCAAATCGGCTACACCTAGTTTTAGCCAACAGCTAGCGGCTACACCTAGTTTTAGCTTTAGGCTAAAACTAGGTTTAGCCGCACTTCGGGTATTAGCCGTAACATATATATATTTGAAAAGTGCTCATTAATCCATTTCATTTGGTACCCAACATGGCATCATTAATTTTTTTTTTTAGTTCATGTCTTTAACTCCTCTAGAGGGTGCCATATTCAATTAGCCTATGTTCGTTGGACGATTGAGACGCTTCTAGCGATACATATTTGTCAAATTATAATAAGTAGTTTAGAAGTTCTGAGGGAACATATGAATTTACATACATACAGGTCAAAATCATATACCCTCCGTTCTGGCTTCGCCGTAGTCAGGTAAAAATTGGTTTTCTATGTCAATAATAATGTCTCGCTCAAATGGCAGTAAATTTTCCAAAAACTTTCAAACAATAGAGCAAGAACACACTTTAAATAATAGGTATTGCTAAGCGAAAACTTATAAAAGTAGTGTAAACCAGCCTTACTGACCAACAGCCACATGTTTGTGCCATTAATGAGAAGCATGTAGTTTGGAATATGCGGTCATTAAGCTCGCAATTTATCTGCGATCAGGCCAACAACGTGCGATGCCTGTTCCGGATGCCTGTCGGTGAATACGGCTTACTAGCCCCATGTCACGAGATGAAGCGGTAAAATGAAATTTACTTTGGCAATCATTATTATAATGGGCTGGTAGGGCTGGTTTTGCCATAATCTCTAGGCTTGGCAGGCGGATTGCAGATTCCAGTGTTAGCCCATTTTTAATCATTCGAAAACGTTACAGCCCATTTTTAGGATTTATAGATACTATTTTTGAGTCTTTAGTCTCACCGTCTCACGTTTGGTTTTAATCTATTCACCAATCGTCAGTTTCGACGAAGACATTCTACTTGTAACAATTGGGATATTTCACCAAAAACAGAACAGCTGCAGTATTTCAATTGCAACCGCCCAAACGGTGTAGCAAAGCAATACTAGACCGCCTGTGATTTATATACAACATTGGACATTCCGAAATATACATTTCCTGGATTGTATGTGTGAATAACTGAATTTATTTACGTCCAGCGAGAGGACCTTCTCAAAGCATTCGAATTTGATTGCTAGGATCACCATTTACATTAAAATACCGGGTCACTTTGTATTCACCATCCAAATTTTGAGGATGTGTTCAGTCCATGAAACTGAACAACCTTCTCTAAGGAACACATGGCCAAATATGTAAAAAAATCGACTATCCATACAAATCAAAGAGATAACGTCATCAATTTAGTATGGGATGACCAAATTTTGTGGCGAAATTCGACACATGTTTCTTAGAGAAAGTTGTTTAGTTTCATGGACTGGACACATCCTTGAAATTTGGTTTGGGAATTTGGACCTGACATAACGATTAGGATAACTACCACAGAATAGATAGTAGTACTAGCGTACACAGAAGTTGCACTCCGCAAAATCGTTTAAATAAATTGCGACTCTTGCTCCGACAAAGTAAAGTACAATTCAGGTCGCACAGAGCTCCCTTCGATCCAAAACATTCACTTAGTAGTTGCCTCTCTTTCTATCGCGGAGGTCTTATCTTTTTTGATGTATGAAATTTGTCCTCTCAGAGGACGCGCGTGGAGTGACAGAGCCCTGTAACTACTAACTGCGAAGTCATACTTTGTGACAATTTTAGCGGCTGTGGCAGAGACTATCGACACCATGTCGCACAATGTCAAAGATCTGACGCATACAGAAGCCATTACCTAATAAATGGACTTCAATAAAAGCCTATAAACAGCGCTCAGCTCTTCTGTTCTCTGTTTTATTGTGATCCGAAAATGTTGATACGTGTTCTGGATAGTAAAAAATACTAGTATCCAGTGCGGGTCACGAGCCAACATAAAAACTATTTTATGACAATGAAGCCATTTTTATTTATAACAATGAGGGCACGCAACTTTTCCATGAAGATATTGTTCGGTCAAAGGTTGCGTGAGAAATCAAGAATTTATGACAAATCTTTGTAACATTTGCTTAAATCCTCGCTTTTTTTGTAGACCAATTTAAACTCGAAGAACCAAGAATATCTATTTCCTCATACAGAGGTGGACAAAGCACATTTACTCAAAGCAGGTGTACTATCAAAAATATTCATGTTTAATTAAATTATGTTCTTTACGTTACTTAGTTTGCTGATTTGATTAGGTATAGTAGAAGAAAATAAGCTTCTATTCTATTATACCTTATTAATTAGTAGTTGCTGATTTGATAATAGTAGAAGAAAATAGCTTCGATTTTTATGCCTTAATTAGTAGTCAGTGATACGGGCGGCCATGATGCCTCCATTGCAGACGCCGCTCCTGAAACGTGTCAATATCCAGGCTCGACACAGGATAGCGAGTTTAGCGAGCTGACTTTTAATTAGATGCCGTGCACACGTTCATTACGTTAATTAAACGGCAAATATGAAGCGATTACGACCCTAATTACTGCTGTCTTGATGATGCGCCGTCACCGCTGCGACGTGACGTGACTAATTTGTTTAGCAGTTAGTAACAGACTGAAGATCTCACATAATTAACACAGGTGAATTATCTTCATATAAATGTAAGTTATATTGGAATGCAACTCATGCCAATTGGCAACTTTAGCTGATTAGGGTGGTCACGGAAACGTCGGGGAATCAAAAACAATAAATCGAAACTAAATAATTCTAAAACAAGACCTGAATTAATATTATACGCGCTGTAATCCGTAAAAAGTAATTTATTTCTAACTTGTGGCCGCTCGCGACTTCGTCTGCATGGACAGTCTGTTTGCTATCCCTCGGGAACTGTACGTTTTTTCTCGATGAAAATTACCTACCTTATGTCCTTTTATGTACCCCTGACAACGTGTATGAAAAATTGCATGATGATCGGTTCAGTAGTTAAGACGTGAAGGCGTAACAAACAAACAAACAAACGTACTGTCGCATTTATAATATTAGTAAGGATTACTTACTTTAATGTTTAAGTTAGCGTTAGCGTTCAAATGATTAGAAAGTTTGTCTTTTGAATAGGAGACAGACTTCAATTAAGTTTGATGTAGATATTCATTTCTGATTCTAGATGCTGAATAGATCCCTGATCCTTTATCATTACAATCTCGAACCCTTTCGTGTTTGTTTGTTTACAAACTATATCTTTTTATACCGGATAAATACGAGCGTCCCAGCATTCGTAGACGCCAATAAAGTTCCCTATATTATATCGTCAGTAAAAATGGAATCCATGGAAACCGAAACTGCTCAATAATCATCTATAATCTTATTCGTTTTCCCAGCGTCTGCAACAAAAATAAAATCTTGTCTTACATCGTAATCGTATGTCGCCGACATGAATTATTCAACGAAGGATATTGAATTATCTGGTCGCATCACTGTAGGCTGTATGGGGAATTTTCGGGTGCAGGAAGGAATATTTTTGTGTTTATTATCAAGGGTTCCGGAGGTTCTGACGAGGATATATTTGACGTAGGTATATTGGCAGTTATAAGTGACTAGCGACCGCTGGCGACTTCGTCTGCGTGGTCTGTTCTTTCTCTATCCCTCGGGAACACTACTTTTCTCGGGATGAAAGGTACCTTATGTCCTTCTCTGTACCCCTGATAACGTGTATGCAAAATTTAATGATGATCGGTTGATTAGTTAAGACGTGAAGGCGAAACAAACAAACAAACGGTCTTGCTTTTTTAAGTGTTATGCAACGCTGAATTTGTAATAATATTTTAGTTTCTGTAGTGTATATACCGGAGCACTTATATGAATAGGCTTCGTTATTAATAGAGAATTCCTTTTAGAAGAGATGTTAGAAACAAAATAGGTAGGTACGAACGAAGGTGGATTGATAAGTCCATGACTTTGTAATGAAGAAACACTTTTTTCGGAATATTTTGTTTTATATCTCTACATAATCTTACTAACTGTAGGTCTGCGTATTCAGTCTTTAACCCATTATTTCCCTTTCATCGCCTGAAAACTTTTGTTTTGATGTCATGAGTGATGACTTATCAATCCACCCTCGTAGTCTTTCTTCCCAGTTTATTGGTATTGGTATACTTTGAGTTACGTTTCTTCCAGGGCTCGTTATTACCAGATAGCCTTCATATTAATTTAAAGGCTAAATGATAACACGTCACCAACCTTAATAGCAATAAATTAACGCCCGGGTTTTGTGGCAAGCGCAGAGTTTACATAAATTCATCAAGGGTCGGTTCCACTCGGTCGGGCGGACGACGAGGGTCAAAACTAGCCTGTACTCCGCCCGAACAAATATTTGTACGGCCGAATCAAAAGTGGTGACGGTTAATGACTTTAACCGGCCGCCAGTTGATGGAATCGTTAATCACTAACCCTTTGGCGTTAATGAAAGGACGCCCATTTCTGACCTGTCAAAATGATGATTTTATCAATTATCACACGATAATTGATAAAATAATCATTTTGACAGGTCAGAAAATGGGCATTCTTCTTTCATTAACATACAGAAGTAAAATAGCTCCAAAATTGCATTTTTGCATCGGCAGTACATATACACCGTCATTTTGTAGTCGTTTTAATTAACTTAAAGGACTGCTCTACTAATGAAAATAATCATTTTTTCCAAAGAAACATGGGTCGAAAAGCGACAAAAATTTTGGACTTTCCCATACAAATACAATGTTTTAGCTGTCTAGTTAGTATGGGAGGACAACATTTTTTTGTCGTTTTTTGACCCATGTTTCTTGGGCAAAAATATTTAGTTTCATTAGTACAACACACCCTTAAGTTAATTAAAACGACTACAAAATGACGGTGTATAGAGAAAATTAATCATAAAGTTTGCCAATATGTTACAAACTAGAACGTATTGATTGTACAACTACATATTTTTCTGATTGATAAATAAAAAATCCATAGTTTCTACTTGGTTTCTACGGTCAATCAAATATTCAAATTCAAATATAATTTTGTTATCATTATACATGAATTTGTTTAAGAAGCAATTTGAGAGGTCAACGCTTCTATAGGAAGTGGTCATTGTTCTTTATGTGAAATATTTTATTTCGATTTCTTTTAGTATTTGAATCTGAATTATAGATTCTGAAGATTTAAGATATTTTATTTAACTTTATTTATCATCATTGTAATTTTAGCAAAACCTTCGCGATGAATTAAGATGCCTTCAGAGAAGCATAACTAAAATCCAAAAATCAATAAGTAAGTAAATACACAAAAAAGTTCAGCCTTTTTTCCAGAAAGTATTCTGTAAACAAACGCTATAACCAATCTGCGTCAAGATAACGGCATAATTAAAGACCTTTGTTTTCTCAAGAATCCGAAAACAAAACCCCGTGGCAACATTAACACGATAACACTTGAAACGGTCGCGTTAAGCGTTGACAAAATGCGGTGCACCTGTTACTGTCAGAAAAACAATCTCCGGTCGTCCGGCTCGTAGGACCATAAACCGTTAACGGACCCACCTTTGTCCAGATGGCGACCGCGCAATTCCTGCAGATCCTTCGGGAATAACCGGCCATTATGAACCGGGTAACTGTTGTGGATTTTTTCTTATGTACCTATCTTGGGCACGTAATGGAAGAAAGATACTTTTTGCTGAGTGAAAATTTTGGGGATAACGTCGCGCGTATTTAAGAATCGTAGATAGACCTTAAAGACGTGATGTACATTAATATACGTATTGCACCAGTAAAGTACCTTGAATTCATATGTATTCTTATATTAGCGTCATTGTTTATCCTTACTTCCTTACTAATATTATAAATGCCTAGGTCCGTTTGTTTGTTTGTTTGTTTGTTTGTTACGCCTTCACGTCTTAACTACTCAACCGATCATCATGAAATTTTCCATACATATTGTCAGGGGTACAGAAAAGGATATAGGGTACCTTTCGTCCAAAAAAATGTTTCGTTCCCGAGGGATAGTAAAAAAAACTCTCCACGCAGACGAAGTCGCGGGCAGCCGCTAGTTTATGATAATTGTGAAGAACTTGAGGGGAAGAATTGCTCCACGGCTTATAATTTTGGGTAACATATTAACGCGTAAGTATTTAAACCTTAAGTACCTTATCAAATTATCCCTAAAATCAATGAATCTACAAAAAACTCTTAAAAACAAATCTCTTACATTGAGGAGGAAATATATCTATCTTATTTTGGGATTTTTCGCGAAGTCCAACACAAAACTTTTATTGTGTTGTGTGCACACAAGTGCAGTTCCGCATACTCGCACACAAAACAACACTGTAATGACGACACTAACACGTGAAAAAGGAAACAAAAAATTGTCTACGGATGAGTCACAACTCACACATTGACACGTTTTCAACATAGTGGGCTGGGCTCAACTGTCGATGCAGCAATATAGATAAATTTCTGACTGCTTGCTTGCTTGCCTGCTTATGCTTATGATACTTATTCTTCATGTAGGATAATAAAGAAGATTCAAAAGTGGTTAATTATTAAGTTTATTTGAATAAAGTCATTTTGACTCTATGTAGAGCAAAAATACAAGGTATCAAATGATATGATGATACTTAAACAGGTGATAGTGTCACTTAAACTGCAGCCGCGTATAGTTCCGTACGGTTACAGTACGCGGTACGTTCCGGTACGGAAGCCTTTATTTGATTTAATAGGTATCTTACCAAGCAAGTAAAATGGTTGTTAAATGCCTGCCTAGTTACCAATAGAAAATAAATAAAAAAACCGGCCAAGTGCGAGTCGGACTCGCGCACGAAGGGTTCCGTACCAAAAAACGGCAAAAAATCTCGTTTGCTGCATGGGAGCCCCCCTTAAATATTTTATTTTATTCGGTTTTTAGTGTTTGTTGTTATAGCGGCAGCAGAAATACATCATCTGTGAAAATATGAATTGTCTAGCTATCACGGTTCATGAGATACAGCCTGGTGACAGACAGACAGACAGACGGACAGCGGAGGCTTAGTAATAGGGTACCGTTTTTACCCTTTGGGTACGGAACCCTAAAAAGCGCCCTTATCAATGCCTTTGTTCAATTCTTCTCATTGATCAACTTATATCACTTTAGTGTCAGCAAACGCCTTTTTGCAGCTAAACCACTGATTTTTTTAGCCTCACTCTGCCCTCTTATCTTATAGACTTCAAATAAAAGCTGAATGTGTAAATGCCGAATGGTAGCGACAAAGTATAATGTGGTATACTCACGTACAGCCATCGACGACGGCCTTTAATTTAACTTTTATTCGTTGGCCCTCGGGGAGTTAATTCCAGTTGTGAAATTTACTCTTGCATGAAATAGGTGCGGGCTCTGTGTTTACTTTGCCAGATAACTACAGGGAATATGGAAGCTTTTTTGTGGATAGCTCTGCGGGCGCAAAAGGGAATAGGGTATGGAAATTATTGGGTTCCTTAAGCCACACCGTCATTAGAGGCCGTTCAAAGTTGATTCGTCTCTTTACGCTAGTGTGTTATGTCTGATGGCCTCGTTATTTAACCGCTTATGTGTCTGGTGGTTTGGCTACTCATGTCTAGAAGACTAGCGAAGACTTGTGATTAGAAGCTCTGGAAAAGATTTATTGATTTAAATAATCAAATGAAATACTAATTAACAAGATACTTGACAAGATTAACAAAGAAAAAGATTATGATAATATTAGAAATTAAAATTTCATAAACAATGTATTGCTTCCATACTTAACTGAACTAAAGAAAAAACTGAAGAAAAATACTGTAAAATTTTGCACACGTTATATTTAAGAACTAAAAAATATTTGGAAATCAAAATTTTCTAAATGTTTTGAAGTACACTAGATACATTAAAAAACTTGTAGACAGGGGCAGTGATTGATAACTCCGAATATTTGTTTTCAGGCAGGTTTATTTGGTAAATTAAAGATCACGTATAATAGCAGTCAAGTACAGAACACAACATGGCGGAGGAGGATGAAAAAAAGCGGTCAAGCGCGAGCCGCACGAAAGCGCGCCAAATTCAAATAACTGTCAGATTATTAACTTTGTACTTTAACACCCTCCCTCAATGTTAATAATCCTAACATACAACGAAATTTAACAAATTTTATTTTGCCCAATGGCTTAGTTAAAACATCAGCTGGTTGTTCGTTTGTTCCAACATGCTTCAGTACAATTTTCTTCTCAAACACTTTCTCTCTGACAAATAAAACTTTAATGTCTATATTCTTTAGTTTGTGATGAAACTGGGGATTTTTACAAAGACTAATCACTGGCATATTGTCTTCAAATAGAACAACAGCTGCACAGGTACCAGACAAATTACAAAATAAATTACTAAGCCAACAGGCTTCGCTTGCAGCCATACTCAAGGCTATAAATTCTGATTCCGTTGATGACAGAGAAACAGTTGGTTGCTTTCTTGACACCCAGCAGACACTACAACCAAAAACTTTGAAAAAGTAACCCCCTGTAGACTTCCGGTCCACTCTGTCACCAGCCCAATCCGAATCAACGTATTCTACAATGACATCATCACTACTACTTACTCCTTTCTTAGTATATACTAAACACAAATTTAAAGTTCCTTTTATATAACGTAACACATGCTTTAAAGCGTTCCACAAATCCGTACTAGCACAGGTTTGGTATCTACTGAGAATGCTTATGGCAAGACAAATATCAGGTCTAGAGCATAACATTGCATACATCAATGATCCTATCAATTTTCTACATCTTGTCTCTAGGTTTACATTTTCAGACTTTTCTCTTTTTAAGACACTATGATCAAAATTCTCTTCCATAGGGGTCAATGCAGGATTACATTCCAACATATTAAATTCTTTTAAAACTCTTTCTAAATATGCCCTCTGACTAATGGTAACAGTTCCCTCCCTTAAATTTTGCACAATATTCATTCCTAAATAGTTTCTTATCATACCTAAATCCTTCATCTTAAAATTCTTATTTAACAAGACTTTCAATTTCTCTACTTCGCTTTGCAGAGTTGAACAAATTAACAGATCATCAATATACCTAATAATAAATAAGTTTTACAATTTTTTTCTACTTTAGTATACAGGCAATATTCAAAGTCGCTTCTAGTAAAACCTAAACCAGTCATTACATTATGAAATTTAACATTCCAATTTTTAGGAGAATCCTTTAACCCGTACAAAGCCTTTCTAAGTTTACACACTTGTCCCTTTTTAATATTACAGAACTCCTCAGGTAATTTAATGTAAAAGTCACCTACTATATCTCCATACAAAAAAGCACTACAAACATCTAGTTGAAAAATAGGAAGGTTATTTTCATTACAAAAAACTAAAAACAGTCTTACTGACGTTAGCCTTGCGACTGGACTATATATTTCAGAATAATCAACCTTTTGCTGAAAGCCTCTAGCTACTAGACGTGCTTTGTAGGAAATAACATTACCTTTTTCATCTTTTTTTCGCCTGAAAACCCATTTAGTGTCAATAACTTCACAGTCATTTGGTTTGCCAACATACTCCCAAGTATCATTCTCTTCTAGGGCTTGTAGTTCCTGAGCTATTGCAATCTTCCAGTACTCAGCGTCACTACTAGTCATGGCTTCAGAATAGGTGCTTGGATCATCATTGTTACTCAATACAGAAGATATCAAACCCAAATCATAGTCTTCCAAGTGACGTGGACGTTGAATTTCTCTTCTTGGTCTCAAATTATATTGCCTCCCTTCTTCCAGCATCACATCTCCTGTCACATCTCTTCGGTGTGGACTATCTTCAGCATTTTCAAACTGTTCCTGTTCCTTTTCCACTTCCTGGACCTCCTTCCTCTGGTTTCCATTTTCTTCTAAAACCTCTATGCTCTCTTCTTTCTCTAGGTCTTGTTCTTCAAATTCTTCATTTACATTTAAGCTTTCCCTTACTAATACAGATTCTTCTTTTCTTTCAGGTTCCGCAGGTAAGAAGATTACATCACGATGTATCTCCACTTTCTTCATAGCAGTTAATATCCTGTAACCCTTCACATTTTCATCGTATCCCATAAACTGTCCATATTTGTTCTTAGCATCCAGCTTCAGTCTCTTTTCTTTCGGAATAAGGACAGATACTCTTGTTCCAAAAACTCTCAAGTCTCGGATACACTCAAATTTCTTACCATAAAAGGCTTCATAAGGAGTTTTTCCTCTGACAGGACTAGGGCCAGTTCTGTTTAAGACATAAGCCGCCGTATTCAAGGCTTCTGCCCATAGATATTTAGGCATCCCTGTTATCATGGAACGAGCAGCTTCGACTAACGTTCGCATTTCTCTTTCAGCCCTTCCGTTCTGCTGTGGAGTGTACACGGTGCTCCTTTGATGGGATATACCTTTTTCTTCCAAAAAACTGCGTAAATTTTCATTAATGAATTCTAGCCCATTATCACTCCTAAGAACTTTCATTTTTGTACCGAGTTCTCTCTCACTCTTTGCGAGAAAGTTCTTGATATGTTGCTTAGCCTCATCTTTACCCTTCATGAAGAACACCTTCCGATAACCCGAGTGGTCGTCTTTCAACAGCAAAAAATACTTCGCTCCTCCGAGTGAAGCGGTGTCCATGGGACCACAAACGTCGGCATGGACTAAATCAAGTGGGTTACTAGCCCTCGAAGTGCTTGAGGGAAAGGGCAGACGATGTTGCTTGCCTGCCAAACATTCTTCACATGCCACAAAGTCATCAACAAAGTCCACTTGCATACGTGTCAATACTTCTTTCACATGAGCAATATTCTGATGACACAGTTTTTTATGCCATACACTCAGTTTTTCAACCCGTTTAGATAAATTTACCAGTCCAAAATTCTCCAAAACACAATTTTCATCTTCACAAATGTCAAAGTCTAACTTGTCACAAATGTCACGTTCGGATACACAAGATGCTAGGGAATGCGTTTTATTTTCACAACTCGAGGTGACCATAGACAGTTCAGATTGCGTTCCATTCAAAGAAAACAACATTCGGTACATTTTGTTGACACGTTTTGCTAGTACACGAACCTCACCTTTATTGTTCACAAATTCACAATATTGTTTGTTTGACACTAAAGAAATACCTTTGTCCAACACAGTTCCCACAGAAAACAGATTGAATTTCAGTCCTGGTACAAAAAGCACTCCACTGAGCACTGTTTTTATAAACTTTGACCCGTTCCACGCATACAGTTCAACAGTTCCATGCCCAATAACATCAAGAAGTTTACCATCACCCACAGTAACCTTCATCGAGCTTTTCACTAAGTCCAGTTCTTTAAACAACTCTTTCTTGCTACACATAATATGCTCACTGGCTCCCGTATCCATATACCAACAGTCCACTTGGTTATTATTTTGACTGTCACACATAAAAGCATTCACTTCAAGTTCTTTCTTAAGGTGCGTCCAGATATGTTCTTTTGCCCGTACCGTACCTCCGTTCCGATCGGCGTCGCGATCAAAGAACGCTAGTCTGGACGCATGTTCGGAACGGTGCGGAGGTACGCCGTTCCGTTCGCCGAACAGGTACGCCCCGATCCACCTCGAATCTCTCGCTCTTTTGCCCGTACCCGTATCTCTCGCTCTTGAGCGTCGCGAACAAAGAACGCTAGTCTGGACGCATGTTCGGAACGGTGCGGAGGTACGCCGTCTCGATCGCCGACAGGTACGCTCCGATCCATCGCGAGTCGGTTTTTTCGCCCCGTTCAAAGGAAAAACGGAACGGAGGAACGGTACGGCGCTAGTCTGGACGTGATCGCGGCGACGCCGACGTTCGGAGGTTGTAGTACAGTAGCCCGTAGTACATTTAAATTACGAAAAAGGTTAGGTACCGTTTGCCGTTGTGATATAGTTATTTATTATGAAATTATAGATACTTTAACCCAAGTTTTACAGATCGCAACTCGCCGTAACCTATATTTGTATATCTCCAAAAATGAGATTTTTTATTTTTCGAGGTTAATTACATGGTTTAGCTATTGTCGTGTTCTACAGCGCTATGTTTGATTGCCACTGATAATAGTTAGACTGTGAAAAGTAGCCATACACAGATTTAAGACCAGATGAAATGGATGGACTTTATCTGGTCTTAAATCTGTGTATGGCTACTTTTCAGTCTTATATCTATAATTTTGTAATAAATAACTATATCACAACGGCAAACGGTAACCTTTTTCGTAATTTAAATTTACTACGGGCTGCTGTACTATTGGATCGGAACGTTGATACGGAACGGAGGAACGGTACGGCGCTAGTCTGGACGTGATCGCGGTGACGCCGACGTTCGGAGGTTGTAGTACAGTAGCCCGTAGTACATTTAAATTACGAAAAAGGTTAAGTACCGTTTGCCGTTGTGATATAGTTATTTATTATGAAATTATAGATACTTTAACCCAAGTTTTACAGATCGCAACTCGCCGTAACCTATATTTGTATATCTCCAAAAATGAGATTTTTTATTTTTCGAGGTTAATTACATGGTTTAGCTATTGTCGTGTTCTACAGCGCTATGTTTGATTGCCACTGATAATAGTTAGACTGTGAAAAGTAGCCATACACAGATTTAAGACCAGATGAAATGGATGGACTTTATCTGGTCTTAAATCTGTGTATGGCTACTTTTCAGTCTTATATCTATAATTTTGTAATAAATAACTATATCACAACGGCAAACGGTAACCTTTTTCGTAATTTAAATTTACTACGGGCTGCTGTACTATTGGATCGGAACGTTGATACGGAACGGAGGTACGGTACGGCGCTAGTCTGGACGTGATCGCGGCGACGTTCGGCGGTTTGATCGGAACGGTGGTACGGAACGGAGGTACGGAACGGGCAAAAGTAGCGTCCAGACTTATTTGATCGGAACGCTGGTACGGAACGGAGGTACGGTGCGATCAAAAGAACATATCTGGACGCACCTTTATCTTCTCTAGCTTTTAACGACTTACAAAATGCCTTCAAATGACCTCTCTTCTTACAATAGTTGCAAATCCTAGTCTCTTTTCTCACTTTTTCTTTACAGTCCCTCGCAAAATGGCCTTCCTTACCACAAGTGTAACAGGTCAATTTAGGTTGCCTGCGTACACTGGCCAAAGCTACTTCTAACTGTTCTGACTGATCATTTCTCTCTTCTTCAATTTGCAATCTCGAGGTCAACTCATTTAGTGTTTGCTTTTCAATGGGGACGGACTCCCAAGCTGAGCGGAAATGTTTATACCTCTCCGGCAATGACATCAACACTTTTGTAATAATCATTTTCTCTGAAAGTGGTTCACCCGCTTGCTTTAACTTAGTGTTAATCTCTTCTAATTTTGACATAAAGGTCACTACCGAGTCATCACCGAACTGGAGCGTGAAGAACTTTTGTTGCAATAAATGTATGGACACTGCCGATTCCTTTTCATATACAGATTTCAACTTGCTCCACATGCCAGCAGCAGTAGTACATGACAGTAAATGTGTAAGCGGCGCTGCTTCCAGTCGTGTAACTATAAGCTCTTGTGCTCTTGCATCGTTGTGCAACCATGCTTTCGTCAGCTCAGGTTTTGTTTCATCTTGTGGTTGTTGATCTTGGCCACAAACGATATTGTACAGGCCTCTCCCTCGAAAGATCACCTCCATCTGGAACTTCCAAATCGCCCAGTTGTCCCCCCCGGTTAATTTCAAAACATGCTGCGTAGACTGCTCCATCACGCCTCACCTCACAAAGACGCCTCACTCGCCGCGCCGATACGATAACCTCCAAAATCTTCAATTCACCAGTTAGTCGACTCGAAATAACCGTTGCCACGGCCTGAAAACAGATTTTGGACTGGGCCCATAACCTGTAGACAGGGGCAGTGATTGATAACTCCGAATATTTGTTTTCAGGCAGGTTTATTTGGTAAATTAAAGATCACGTATAATAGCAGTCAAGTACAGAACACAACATGGCGGAGGAGGATGAAAAAAAGCGGTCAAGCGCGAGCCGCACGAAAGCGCGCCAAATTCAAATAACTGTCAGATTATTAACTTTGTACTTTAACAAAACTATTAACAGTATCTTGTATATTTATCTTTGGACAAAAAGGCAACAACTGAAGTTTCCAAACTTTACAGATGAGTTGACGACCAAAATGCTCCGGCGTCGGAGACGAAACAAACGCCTGACATACTTTTGCACAAACTCCGACTCCACTCTGCTCCAGAAAGCGGAAAAAGTTAAATCCCTTCACGGGTTATTTTTCAATTATATCATTGCAAGTTTCTTCATTACCTCCGCTTTAACTGAGAAGTTGATAATTGACTCCTTAAAATAATAAAGCAATTTAGTTTTGTTAACAGTTTTAAAACAAAGGAGTTTTCAAAACAAAGGGACAGTTTGAGCTTTTGTTTTTGACTTTGTTTGTTTTAGGATGCCTTTTACCAGTTAAGATTTAAAAATTTAGTCATAATCAGCAGATATTTTCCCTTTTACTTGTGGTTTTTCCTTACAATCTTATTGCTTTACAAATAAACTATTAAGTTTACTTAGAAAAAAAATTGTTTAGGAATAGGATGCTTTAAGACGTTAAAATGTAAAGAGTAATATTGCTAAGCAATATTTTTGGTTAAACTAAGTATGAACTTTATTCTACGTTAATTTGTACGGCAGTTACTGTAAATACTATATTTTAAATACGTTTTCTTAATAATATCCTCGATTAAAATACTAGCCATGTAGACAAATATTCAGTGCAAGAGCACTAAAAAGAAATAAATTGTACGGCATCCTTTGCCGGCTATTCTGGGGTGGAATAATTAATTCCTGCCTGCGTTAATTGCGCGCATTAAGCTAAGAAGTGGAAGAGTCTATTTGCTTCCCAGTAGTGATCCTGGCCCGTTGTGCTCAGCTACTTAAATATTAAGCTGGTCGAAGACAAAGGGCTCCAGATATACAAAGCAAGTAATTGTTGGAATGTTTTGCTAAAAGAACCTTTGTTTCATCCTTGAGAATGCCTACGTTGTCTTATTAATATCCAAATACGCACTCGCTCAAATACTTAGACAAAAATACTTTTCTTATAGAGCAACGTATTTCCATGACGACTTTCCATCGTGCAGATTATTTCTCCTTTTTATAACTAAGTACTTTATACTTAATTACAAATATTCGTATTTGCCCTTCCATATTACAAAACAAACTTTAGTTTGTTGCTTTGTTATACCAACAATTTAAATCCCGCCTCCACACATACTAAATTAACATAGTTTTCCTTTACTGCTCCCTCAGGACACATATAGTTACTCGGTACAGAAGACAGAAGTATCGGGCAAAATCTCGTTTTGTCAATGAAGTTTTACGGACAATAAACAGAGGCTCAGGGGCGATCGACCGCCGGATCCCGCCGAATCCTGCCGAATAGAGAAACTGAAAGTAATAAAAGTTTCGCGAACTGGCTAACGGGATTCGACAACGGTCCGAAGAATCTCTCAAACGTCAAATATTTGATGATCCCCAAACATTTAGACTTTTTGGACATAATTTAAAAGTTTTTTTAAACAGGTTGCCTTTTCCCTCTTTGTGGGAATATAATATTTGCTAAAAAGACATTAGTTTTATTAGGGAATTAAGTAATTTTAAGACATTTCGGCTACCTTTTACCACTTAATAATTCTAGTAGGTAGCCTTACGTGAACTATTGTTAAATCTTTTGTAAATATTATATGTATGTTAAGGTATAATTTAGGCAGTAAATAGCTATAATTTTCTTTATATCACACAAGGTGTTAAATAAAAAAAAAGAGCCAACAAAATATTTAGATATTTTGGTATACAGCTCTTTTACATTACACCGTTGCCCAGGTTTTCAATAAAAAGTGCTGTATTCGTAAAAAGGGTGCAAATAAACATTTAAAATATCCCGAGCCGTTATCCCCTCAAAATTGGTGTAATTCCAGAAAGTTCCCAGAGGATGTGGTAAGGTTTGTATTCGGATAATGTAATGATGCTGGACGCTAATCATGATTTGAAAATTATGAAAAAATATAAAAAAAATATGAAAAATATTCTGTCCGTTTGTGGAACTCACTTAAGCTAGGGTTTCCAAGGATGACGGTGCCGTCATATTACGGTCGTAATTTAGCGGCGTAGAAAAACAATACGGCGCGGTTTCGTCAGAAACGGTGTCGCCGCCCGTATAGTTTACATAGACAACGTTCAACACCGCTATATCACGCCCGTAATATGACGGCACCGCTATCCTAGGAAACCCTAATGGCTACAGAGGGTATTGTAAATTTGCCTTTGGCTTGCCTTTAATTTTTTCGGCATTCAACATGACTTTAGAATTTCTTTACTTCTTCGTATACCTAATACCATATTACTTTTTTTAATACTTTCTTTTATATCTAAGTCTTCTAAGTATTTCTGTTGTACTTCTAAAAAGGCGAGATCACTGCTTCATCCAGGACACATAAAAAAATAAGTCAAAATAAGTCCGGACAACTTTGACGCAACGCAAGCGAGAATCGCCAAGTTTTCCGATTAGGGCAGTCGACTGCAAACTATTGCACGTCGATTGATTCTTCATTGAGCTGCGAACAAAAATATAAACTTGAGCTCGACTCCTTCGCACCAGCTAAACTTTTATCGCGTAATAAATTTTGCTCCATCAATATAAATAAAAACTTTTCATTTATCGTTTATATTATAGTTGTTTTCATTTCAAACTTTTGTGAAATGAGTTGATGAAATGTGAGAATATTTAAAAATATATGGAAAGGTACAACTAACTTCTTCATGTCACTGTTTCAATCAAATAGTAAATATTATTCGGTTCTGTGCGTAGAGCAAGAAGGCAAGCAGCATCGTTTCAAATATTTGCGAAAAATTTAACAAAATCAACTAGTACCAAAGAATTAATTTTAAAAATTGGTGTCTGCTCTCAATTAAGTTGAGTACTAGCGGCCGCCCGCGACTTCGTCTGCGAGGAAAGTTTTCTAGCTTTTCCTCGGGAACAGTACTTATTTCTTCTATCCTTCTCTGTACCCCTGACAACTTGTATGTAAATATTCATGGTGATCTATTGAGTAGTATAGACGTGAAGGCGTAACAAACAAATAAACAAACAAACGAACTTTCCCATTTATATAACCTACTAGCAGCCGCCCGCGACTTCGTCTGCGTGGACAGTTTTTTGCTATCCCTCGGGAACTATACGTTTTTTCTGGATGAAAGATACTCTATGTCCTTTTCTGCACCCCTATCAACGTGTATTCAAAATTTCATGATGATCGGTTCAGTAGATACGACGTGAAGGCGTAACAAACAAACAAACAAATAAACAAACAAACGGACTTTCGCATTTATAATATTAGTAAGGAAGTAAGGATTATCAGCGCATTTTTCATCCACTCAAAGATCAAAATTCTGGTGCGATCGTGTTTTTTAAAGGTTGATTTCATGGAGTGTCGCATCGTTACTACAATATTGACCGTGCCAGTGATTCACTTGGTGATTCACTTTATTTTGCCAGCAAACAGCCGCGCTCAATCAGACCCGCTGTTTGTTTGTCCAGTTTGCGATACAGACGTGCTTACACACTTATAGCTTGTGTGAGCTCTGTGTGTCATCTCATCACCTTCGCTTTTTCTTATTTCGGTCGTTATCTTGTTTGCCTTTTTTTATTATATTGTTTTTATCTTTAGTAGGTTTTCCTCCTAATTCATCATCATCCATAAGTGAAGCCTGTGCCCCAGCTGCTGAGAAAGTAAAAAACTAGGCAAGTGTGAGTCGGACTCGCACACGAAGGGTTCCGTACCAAAAATGGAAAAAAAACTCGTTCGTTGTGTGGGAGCCCCTCTTAAATATTAGTTTTAATCTGTTTTTTAGTATTTGTTGTGATAGTGGCAACAGAAATAAATCTGTGAAATTACTGTCTAGCTATCACGGTTCATGAGATACAGCCTGGTGACAGACAGACAGATGGACAGCAGAGTCTTAGTAATAAGGTCCCGTTTTTTACCCTTTGAGTACGGAAACCCAATCATTGATTGTGAAGAAGTACCAATTTTTAAGTCATGATTTATTAACCGATTGTGGGTTTTCGCGAAGCAGAAAACTCATTTCGTAAAGACCAAAAACTTTAAGCTAGTTAAGCTACTATTGCAGCACCAGTCCTTAAAGTGTCACATTAAAACTACAAGTTTGAAAAGCGTTGGACGCCAGAAAACTTCCCCAAGATAAGGCTGTAAAACTTCTCACAACAATTTCTTGATTAGAACACTCCGCTTTAATTGAAATAGTTCGCCGTGACGATTTCTACCTCATTAGTTTAAACTATTAATATAACTACGATTAATATTCAACAAGTAATTAAAACAATTTATAAAGTTAAGCTATAACTTCTTCGATCATCTACCTGTCTTAGATACTTGCAAAAAACAATTAAATTGCAAAAAAAAAATTTCAATGCAATCATATTCTGTGTTCATAAAGAAAAGTATTTTCAAATTATGAAACTTATGATATGAACGTGAAATTTTATGTCATGCTCAGGTGGCGCCGTCATCATTAAGGTTACTGACATTGTTTGATAAACTTTATATTTTTATAGGTAATAATATAAAGTTAGTGTACAACAGCATAGTAATTAATATAAGTAATTTAAAAAAAAATACTTCAAATTAATTTGTTTTAGTAAAATAAGGTTTAAATTGTACAAATAGTCTGATGCGTGCAAAGCTAACTTAGGTATATTATGTTAGCCAGTATTATTTTAAATAGATGTATAAAATAATTGGGTTAGTAAACTTTTCCAAAACTGTTGTGAATTATATATGTTCTGGTAGCTTTTGGCTTTGGAGTCAGGAATAACCAATTGCGGAATTTTTATAATACTTCATTTTAATTAAAATAATAATTTAAAATTTAAATTTACAGCATAGTACAATAAATCACTATTACGGCTGTATGCGTAGATAGTGCTTTTGCTCAAATAAAAAAAAATGAAATGTTTAGCAATGGCAATGTCAACTAGTTGTCATGTCAGTCACAGTCAGCTAAAATAAATAAAATAACTATGAGTAAATTTGTAGATATACATATATTTACGTGATCATCACAAACGTATAAAGCTCTCTGAAGGCAATTCTTGTTTAATCCTGTGCACCACGTCTCTTTCGAAGGTATGGGAATTGTACAAAATTTGTTCTGCGGATGGTCACATCTATATTTCAAACAAAACGGAACAAAGCAGTGTAGGTACTTCATCGGCGTAATAAGTTGGATAATGGATTTCTTCAAGCTGATCCATTTCCCATAACTGAACAAGAAAAACACTAGAAAATCACAATAAATAAGCTGAAAAACAAACAACAACATTAGGTCGTGATTAATGATTACCAAAGAGTAAAATAATTGGATTACTCTTTGTCACTTTCTGTCAAATCTATCCTGTCAATCAGTTTTTTATCAGTAAATGCAAGGGAACTTCGTGTTCAGCCGTTCGTTTGATATTTTATCGCGATAATAATATAAAAAAATATATTTTGTTAACAAGGTAAAAAAAAAATCATAATATTATTTTCTTTATTTTTCAAACTTGTGCTATCAAAGAAAAATATAAAACAATTATCTTCGAAAAAGTTTACCAACCCAATTGTCTTTGACACTACTTTTGACACTAATGACATACATTTCATCCAATAACTAAATAGGATCGGATTGGAAGGTGTAGAAAGCTCTTTAGTGATATAATGTTACATTAGCAATAATGTAATCCGCTTTTGTTTGAGTAAGTGCTATTAATAATCATATCTCGCAGTTTCATGCGGAGATAATTCTTGGTGAAATCCGACCGACGCCATCGTAACTTTCTCACTTACTAGATGAAAATACCAGCCGTAGATCACATCATTTTGAGGGCAGAATATTATCATATTATTGATCGAAATAGTTTAGTTACTTGAGTTTAAGAGAGTATATATTCTGTGGTTAAAGATAGATTTATTAGTTGATTCACGCATCTGGAACCCACTTTTTTATAGTAAAAGATATAATTATAAAAATTAAAATAAGTAACAAAATATACTGTAGATAGTGCTGGCTGTGCGATAAATGGGGAGGCGAAGGCAAAGTGAATTACAGATGGCGCTTAGTCTTTGGAACAATTGTCAGTTTGAGCTTATATTGTCTTGACTGTGTATTACGTGATTTTACTTTCTTAGATTGTATTTTTTTCGGTTTTGCGGACAAACAATGTATTCTATGCTAACTTTAGCTCATATAAAAGAAGAATTAAGGAAAAGAAAAGCCAAAACAACAGGCAAGAAAGTTTATAGCAACTTACAAAAAGTTGCTAACAAGCATTACATTTCTTTAAATTTCGTGTAAGATTTACAAGTAATCTTTTTATTTCAGATTAGAAGCATATGATTTAAATTTTAACAAAGCAACTGAGTGTGAATTTCCGTGTTTATAGTTGCCTGATGATGCCTTCTGTGCAATAGTAATTTCAGGTTTCTGTACTGGAATTTCTGTACCATCCAAAATTACACGAACCGTTTTATCATATTTATTTTATTATTCTAAGTTTCTTGAATGACTCTGGCATATAAAGTTCTATTAATTCTCTGTTTGGAACCTATCAAATTCATCCAAGTTATAAATATGTTAGAAACTGCTGAGGTTGAAATATTAAAGAACAGAGCTGTTATAATTCAAATTTTGTTTTATTTTGGCGAAGCTTCATCAAATTCATGAAACATTCCTTTTGATTTATAATGTTTTTCAGGCTCAGCAAAGGAGAAAATCGAGGAAAAAGCATTTTTTTTTTGATATTTTTTTGCCCACTATTTTTTTTGTTACTGGGAAATCGATGAACTCCAATATTTTACAAGTTACATGCATAACAATGCGGCATTTTCTCAGTATAAAATTAAAAAGTGCAATACTCCTTTTTGCGATTCCCATATGTTTTGACAGTTTCTTTGAGGCGGCTCGGTACCAACGACAAGACGCCACCTATCGGGATAAAATTGCGCTTTTCCTCCCCATTAAATTTTATTTTTATAATAATTTCTTCATTATTACGATAGTATAGTATTATTTATTCTCTGATTTGTGTGCCACAAAAAAATATGAGTACGTTTTTTTTAGATTGGATTAATTTTATGTAAAAATATTTTGACTCGATGTTTGGAATATCCTTCCACAAAAATGGGAATTTCTATAGTAAGTACCTACCATCTATCAAGTAGGTAAATTTATTGACTAAGGCCGCGTTTCCACTTGCAAGAAAACTTCGCAAGAACTGTCTCACAGCTTGTCAGACAGTAGCTTATAAACGTTTGACAAATTGTCCCGCCAGTGCATTTTCTATTATGTTACTGTCTGTGGGACACTTCTGGCAGGTAAAAATGCGGCCTTAGCTAGAACTAATGAATTAGAGGCCCTTATAATGAATTTATATGGCAATAGCCAATAGTTGCAATAGTGATGAATGTGAAAATTATCAAAAGCGTCGGTGTCCGGTCGGATCGCCATCGATCCGGCACCTTTCACGCGCCGGCGAGCGCTCGTTAAAGCGACCGACGCGCTTTATTACATTTTGTTGAGCATCCTATACACTCAACACTTGACTTGGTACCTTATACACATGACAGCAAAGTTCAAAATTGGGATGGATTGATAAGTTTATAAAGTTACACTGTTTGTCCTATCAGCTCAAACGCTGTGTCGATAGGGTAACAAACAATCAGTAGCTTGATTTTAAATTTAATAAGTTTGATTTCTCGTCTACATTGAGTTGTAGTAGTAGTGAAGCTTAGATTATTTATGTCTAGATAGACAGTCAAAACTACGACAGCGTCGAAAAAAATATCACCCATCAGTTAGGTGACCAAAACACGCACACATTGTCAGTAGTGTGACCCGGCCATAGTTTTTATTACAATACTCTTTGGACGCGATGATGCTAAAACTGCACACCACCTTAAAAAAGTTGCCCTGTTTTGTTTAATACGTCAACAGCCTAAGACTTTATCTAGACATATAAATAATCTAAGTAGTGTAGTAGAATTTGGTTCAAAGTAGGTATCTTAGTATTTAGAAAGACGTTGACTTGACCAAGTCGTGTCAGGATTTGTTGTTCTTTTACAAAAGTTTCAGTCATATAAGTAAGTTAGTAGCTCGCTTTCGGCGGCTGATATTTTTTTTGTGACAATATCTATAAGTAATTTTAATACAAATAAGAGTTTTAGAAGTACTTATTATTAAATGAAAATTTAAAAAATTAGACTCGATGTTTACATCTAAGTATCTAATTTGGTCAAGAAATGCGCCCGCAGCACCATATATCCCCGCGCTATCCTCGATCCTCCGCAGATTCTCAATATTAATATATTATTATCACAAAATAGGGAGAGTACAGAAGTCAAGCTTAGTACTACATGCGCTCGAGTAACGCACACATAGACATTAGACACCTCACCGACACGGAATAACCGGTCTCAGACCAATCTCAAAACGAGTTCGAGCGCGTGACGACGCAATATCGTCGGCCGGTGAGAGCTGTCTATGTGTGTGCATTGCGCGCGTAGTAGGTGTATAAAGATTGACTTCTGTTCTCTCTATATTGTAATATTATTATCATAATACTATTCCCTTGAACCGTATTTCACCTCGGTAACAAGACCTTTCGCTCATTTCTCCTGTCATTTATATTGGCGGCGGCACATCTCCTTTATTTTATTTGCCTCCAGAGAAATTCTTTTTAAGCGATTTTCGAGTTGTACTAAGTGGCCCTCTTTGTGTTTTCTCTCTTTGCAAATAAACAGAATATAGATCAGTATTTTTGTTGAGTGCTCGCAATATGTACTGTTGTCACCTGGAAGGGGAGTATTTTAATAAAGTGTAATTTGCTTTTGTCAACAGCGAACGCTTTTGAAATTGGAAAGGTGTAAAAATAAGTTTTTCCTCTGAGTTTATTACGCAGTTGCTCTAACGAACCTTTTTTGTAGGAAGTATGTAGGTATAGGATCTTTCTTGTAGTTGAATTTTATTTATATCTGGTTTTTGTATTTAAAAACATCTTTTTTTTTCAACTTTATTCAAACGTAACTCAGTAGAGGCGGTTAATTGTTGGAAACAAAAATAAACAGTTTAGGGCTGAAATGGAAGGCTATGGAAATATCGAGTTAGCCTTTATTTTCCTCTAATCTTAACCCCCCAAAACTTGACCAAAGTGAGTATTCTCTAATAACAGACATTTCCAGAGACTGTTGATCGATCATTGCCGTCCCGTCGCGACAACACACCATACGTCATCGTAACGGATCGGGCTGTTGCTTATTATGTCCGTTTTGTTACTTGTCACGTTATGAAGTCTCGTAACTAAATGGAACGTACGAGAAATAATGTGATTTGTGAAACAGAGTGTTAGTAACAAAATAATACAAAAAACCAAGTGATTTAGTATCGACGTTGATTTTCGATTTCTTTAATTACTAATTCCTTTTTCGTTCATAGGTAAATCAAGACCAAAATAAATCAAAAGCAGTCCACTGGAGAATTATTTCAAAAAGGAAATCGCACCTTTAGAATTATATAGGCTTAATCCAAAATTTTTAGATTTTGACTTTAAATCATAGAATGACTTAAAAAGATCATACCTATCGAGTTTTATTAAAACAAAGGCATGTTTTCGCGTGAACGGGGCAACACGTATATTTCGGTCTCTTTCACGCCGCCCCTTCCCCCGCATGCGTTCAATCCGAGAGCGACGCAAGCAGTAGTGCGCCGGGAGTGTTTGTAATAGGTTGCTGCGTGTTTATTAAAGTGGAGACCTAATCTGAATTACGTCTGCATAATACTGAACATAAGGTTAGTAATTGTAACTATTTTTCAATTAAGTAAAGACCTATTGCGTGTCGAGTCTATCTTATACCAAAAAATATCCAATAAACTATGACTTATTACTCATTGAGTCACTCTCATACTGAAATAACATTACAAATAGAAGACCCAACAGTTATTTGGTCAGTGTTGTATTAAAAGTAATGTTTTAGTAGAGTATTATTCATACATTTGCCTCTTTTGTAATAAATGCGATCGCAATAGCACCGACTGTTTTAGAAATGGGTCTGTCATGTTATAAAAATGCTTTATAATCTTGATGACTTGTTTACTTGAAGAGGGCAGACTATATTTTAGAAAAAATATGTTTGAATCGGGTAAGTCTTCTTTTAATAAATTTGCCTTTGGTGACATCTCTAATAAAATAATCGTTTAAATTTTAGTTTAATGACATTTTTTTGGTTTGCAGGAAAATGTTGTTAGTAATAGTATTGCTTTCATCGCGGAAAGATCGACAATTAATGTTGAAGAAAAATCTGCCGAAGATAATATTTTAAATGTCAGTGTTTTTAAATTAAGTACATATTTTTTATATTACTTAAGAGCCATAATAATCAATATAACCATTCAAAATAATTTATAAATATTTTCAGAATAACATCAATAAAGAAAATGTACCCTCTCATCGTAATGAAATTATCGATGACACAGGCTTTTTAACCCCGATAGACCAAAGTCTGTCTGAGGTAGGTAATCTCTCTTTATTATTAACCTCTGTTTATCATTAATAAAATAAGGTGACAATATTATTAAGGTAGGTGATCGTGTACCTACATATTACCCATTTTTATTTAATTGCGATTTTTCAGAGTACGCCTATGAAAGAAAATGAATTATCACATAGTCCTTCGATAATAGAAAATTCTCCTGATAGATCCATTCCATGTCATACTGATAAGATGTTGCTTCCCGATAAATCAAGTGACGTAAGTTATGATACTTATCCATTTTGGTTTTTTGTTCATTTATTTCATCATAACATATTGAATAAATAATTCTATACTATTTTATTTTAGGTACAAATGATAAACAAAATCGTGGAATGTTGTGTTGAATCAGAACCAAAACATATTTCTCAGCAGATTATTCCATCAAGTGAACTAGAAAAACAACAGTCCAAGAAAACACGAGATTCATCATCAAGCACTAGTAGTTCTTCGAGAAGATCATCATCAACTTCCTCTTCTAGCTCGTCACACAAAAGATGCAACACGAACCCCGTCACAGATAGGCCATCTAGGTCTAAGTCAGCGGGTGAAGTTGCAGGTGAAGAACAACACCAGTCTAAGAAACCACGCGATCCGTCAACAAGCACCATTAGTACTTCTTCTTCCAGTAGATCTTCGTCAACTTCCTCTTCTAGTTCTTCGGACAAAAGAAATAAAACCAATCTCATCTTAGATGGGCCTTCGACGTCTAAATCAGTTAGTAAAGTTGCACGCAGAGCTAAAAAGAATTACCGTCAATCACCTATGAACTCAAATGAAAGCGATGTGGATTTAAGTGACTCGGATCCAACTTATCTCAGTCCCATCTTAGAAAGTCTACTTCATCAAGCTCTGATTCTTTACCTTCTAATGAAAACGTTAATAATATTAGTTCTATCCCAGAAGCGAATAAAACATCTAAAAAACGTAAACGGAATCCATCAAAATGGAAACAGAATATTGCTAAAAAGTTAAGGAATTCTGGAAAAGCTTACGTTTCACTTACTACTAAAAAGGAAGTATCTGCTCGATCTGTTAAGGGTCCTTGTAAATGTAAACTAAAATGTTACGATAATATAAATGATGCCGATAGAAATACATTGTTTCAAAGATATTGGTCAATAGGAAACATTGAGCTGCAGAGATCCTATATAAGATCTTGTATGATGGAAATAAAACCTAGATACAAGTATACAAATGCAGATAAACCCAGGTTACCTAATAACGCATTTTATTTTACGGTAAATAACGTCAAAATTCGTGTATGCAAAACATTTTTCATAAATACATTAGATATTTGTGATCGTCAAATCAGAACAGTTAAACAGAAAACCGATCCACAAGGTTTCATGAGTACAGACAATAGGGGAAAGCATTCGTCAAGAAAACCTATTGATCCTATACTAATTGAAAGCATAAAACAGCATATAAATTCAATTCCAAGGATAGAATCCCACTATTTAAGAGCGTCTACTTCAAGGGAGTATATCAGCGGTGATAAAACGATAACGGATATTTGGAAAGATTTTGATAAGATGCAAAAAGATCAAGGAAACCCTACTTGCGACTATTGGTTATATTATGACATTTTTAACAAAGAATTTAATATCAGTTTCTTTCAACCAAAAAAAGACAGATGCGACTTATGCTTAGATTTTGAGCTTGCTACACCGAACCGCAAAATAGAAATTAAAAACAAATATGAAGATCACCTGAAAGAAAAGAATTTATGCCGACAAGAAAAACGTTTAGACCGACAGAATATTAATGAGATAAACATTTGCGCAGTCTACGATTTGCAAGCTGTTATGCAGTGTCCGACCGGTGAAACTTCTTCTTTTTTTTATAAATCCAAACTAAATTGCCTGAATTTTACTATTGTGGAAATGCTGAAAAAAACTGAAACAGTTAAAAAGCGAAATAAAAATGAAGAAGATACAGAAAATGAAATAGGGGCGTATGGAAATGTTTATTGTTATTTCTGGGATGAAGTTCAAGGAAAAAGAGGTGCTAATGAGATCGGGTCATGTATTTTAGATTACCTAAGACGATTAAATGAGAAAAACCCAAATAAAAAACTGAACATCACATTTTACTCCGATAACTGCTGTGGGCAAAATAAAAATAAGTTTATCACAAGTTTATACTGTTACGCTGTCAATTGTTTCGAAAATATCCACACAATCACTCACAAATACTTAATAAAGGGTCACACCCAAAACGAGGGTGATAATGTTCACAGCCTAATTGAAAAGGAAATTAAGAAGAATAAAAAGTCCGGACCAATATACGCGCCGTACCAATATGTTACACTAATTAAGAATGCCCGTAAGAACGGTAAACCTTTTACTGTGATTGAGTTATCACACGACTTCTTTATAGATTTAAAAAATTTGCAAGAAAGTTGGGGATACAACTTTAACGAGGATGAGCATAAACACACTGTTCTATGGACAAATGTGAAGGTTCTGAAATTTTGTGAGATGGAGCCATTTGCATTTTATTATAAAACTTCTTATAACCAAAGTGAGTTTGCAATGGTCAATTTAAGAAATAAACGAAAAAAATGGCTAATGCTGAAGATATAACACTTACCAAAGCGTTTTCACAAAGACTAGAGTTAAGTGAGCATAAAAAAAAAGACTTGCGTGATCTCGTTAATAAAAACTTAATTCCTACTTATTATGCAAATTTTTATAATTCTATCTTTAATTAGTACATAAGTTTACGCTTACAAAAGTTTAACTTTGTTATAGCTTATATTTTTTTATTTTTGTTTGATTTTATTATTAAGTTCCTACATACAGACTGTCACAGAGGACTGACTAGAATTAAAAACATTTTTGAGATACTTTTAATGCGTAAGTATATTTGATTAGATTGTATTAAGTTTGTTGTCTAATAAATATTTTGATTAAACTGTAATTTGCAATATATTAAACCTTTATCTACAGTAAAAAGAACCTGTGCTATTTAAGTGCGTTTGAAATTCGGAATTATAGGTACTTATTCAAAAATAAAACAACAAGATAAGATTAAATGTCAGAATTAGAACGACCTAACTAAGAAAAGGTCTTTTTAAAAATATTAGGATTTAGACACATAGAGACCTTAAATACTACAGTTTAAAAAAAACTAATATAATAATTAAATATATAAATATATTTGTTTATTTTACTTTACATTATGTAGATAAATAATTATGGTATGATATTCAACTGTTAAAGCATATTTATTTTTAAACAATATTCAATTGTCATCCATTATCTTAAAAATGCCGTGACCTACGAATCTTTTTTGGCCGTTTTCCAAAAACTTGTCATTTTGAATAAGGTCTCTATAATTCTAAAGGTGCGAAATATGTGAGATATAAATGTACATACATAAGTTGCAAACACAAACATGATTTTAGCATTATGATAACTTGGATTGTGATTTCAAAATTACGTTTGACAATATAAATGTTACACAATTATTAAGTTAAATTTAACATCAAAGGACGCAACTTAATTAAATTTTGTTATTGGTGAGTAACGTGAAGCGAAATATTCTTGTTTCAGTTTTACTTTTAACTTTAATGTTCAGTACATTTCACCATTAATTAAAGAAATGTCCAGAAAGCTGTGAAGTTTGTATTTATTTAGTCTTATACTTATGTGGCTACGCATGTTATCCTTGCTTATTTTATAAACGCGATAGTAACTCTGTCTGTTACATTTTCACGTCTAGACAGCTGAACCAATTTTGACAAAATTAGGTACGGATGTAGATGAGAGCTTAGGGAAGGACATAGGCTATTTTTTATCTTATTGCTGGTACGAGGCTCCGTCCGCACGATATAACCTGTACTTAGTCCACTCGGGCTATAACCTGTACTTAGTCCACTCGGACTATAAACTGTACTTAGTCCACTCGCGCTATAACCTGTACTTAGTCCACTCGGACTATAAACTGTACTTAGTCCGCTCGGGCTATAACCTGTACTTAGTCCACTCAGGCTAAACTGTACCCACGGGCAAAGCTGCGGGCGGAAAGCTAATATAATATACAAGGTTCTTTTTAGTTGATTAAAAACCTCTCGTGGGGTTGATCAGACCATCATACTGAACAACTTTCATTATGAGACCAACCTCGAAAAAACTGCTGTTTCATACATTTCGATGGAGTAGGCATTGTACTTTTGTATTGAACAGTTGATACTTTTTTTTCGTGATTTCGAGGTCGATCCCATCATGAAAGTTGTTCAGTTTGATGGTCTGATCAACCCCACGAGAGGTTTTCAATGAACTAAAAATAACCTTGTATTTTAATTAATTACACGACTGCCCAAAAATTAGTGTATATGTGTTTAGGGTTCATGTATGTTTGTGGGTATGTGAGTTTCTTTATTCCACCATAACTTATAAATACCTGAACTGATTTGAATAAATGGGGTATCGTTAAAATCCTTAAGCATTCCAAGTGACACTGGCTATACTTTTTTTAGAAAAAATAAATATGGCGATTGTCGACGCCATTTTCAAATGTGAATATTTTTTCTTCTATTATTACAATATGGGCATCAACTGAAAGGCCTTGATGAGCACATTCCGAAACTATATAACATGTCACTAAAATGTGTGAAATAAAAATTCATAAATTTAAAAAAATATTAAAAAACATGACTGCCCTGCCAAAAACGAACTAAAAAGTTAAACAACTAGTGTAATACAGTCGGGGGACCTCTATGATTAAAAACTGTTCCATAAAAAGGTCCCTCGACTGCAATTACACTAGTTGTTTAACTTTTTAGTTCGTTTTTGGCAGGGCAGTAGTGTTTTTAATATTTTTTTAATTATAATTATAAGTTTATTTATAAAAATCGATCTATAAAATTTTAAGACGGTGCTCTTCACAGAACACGGAACTGTGTGCTCTCTAATGTATGTTTTAGTTTTTAAGTAAGTATTTTAATGGTATTATAATTTTATTAAATTGGTAATGGTGCTCTCCACAGATCACGGAATTGTGATAGTTTTTAAGTCCGATGATTAAGTAGTTTGTTTTCGCTCGAATTTGCTAGCAAGTAAGATCTAAAATGTATCTGATTAATGTAAAAATAACGATAGTAAAGATTGAACGAAATATTAATTAGTTAATTATTCGTTCTACCAAATCAAAAATACAATTAATCCAAGCGCGCGGAAGTCTTATAGATGTGTATTATTCGATCTAGTTTTATTATTTATTTGGCTTACTTAATCCGCAATTTTCCACAGCTATTTACAGGTATTTATTGGAAACGTAGTTTACCAACCAAGCTTCCAATAAAGGTTACACGAGAGGCAGTCACAAAACGCCTGTCATCGAATCGATAGTTTCGTCCGTTCCCGATAATTGTGCACACGCACCGATGGTCAACAATTTTCGCGTAAATCGTAAAAATGCGAACACTCATGACATAGTGATATTGGCGACAGTTACAGAACTCAAAATTGAATAATTGTTTGGTAAGCTCAAAAAGCTTTGATAACGCAATTCGAATAACGATAAGTAGCGCATTCTAGACATCAATAGGGAATATGCATCAATTTTTTTTTAATCTCAATCAAAAGTATAATGCGTGAGAAAGTTAACTGTAATTTTAAAACTTTTCTCTTGCGTTTTTTTCTCGTGATATAGTTACTTGAAGTTAGCGCGCAGCAGCACCCGGCGAAAACGCTCCATACAAAACGGTGACGTCACACATCACGTTTCAGGAGTGTTTCGGCGCGTTTAATATGGAGTTAGCCAATAATCTTCAATTATCTCCCTAAATTTTGCGTTTAAGTACATATGTGTCATACAAAATATTGTTTCTTATTCGATATTCTATCTGACTGTAAAGTGTATTATATCCGAAAATGAAAAATAAATATCGTTATTTTCCCCTGATTTCATCGTGTGATAAAACTAGGATTATTCATTTTTTTATTTTTTTTCCTGTTCCATCATGTTTTTATAAGTGTCCGCAGCGATCAAGCTCAAATTCATCAAAATCGGTGACTTATGCATATTCCCTATTGCTATCGTCATCGTTGGCAACCAAACATTTTTGATCTCAATCAAACTCGAATGTACTTTAGAAGGAACTAAAACTGTTGAATTTGAATCTGGATCCGTATTGAACAGCATAAAAAGTGCGATAATATTTTACGTGCAAGTTTTACGTTGATAAAATTACATTAAGGAAAAGTATTATGTGATCAATACGAGTGGGTGGTTTCATATTATATCTACTTGGTATAGGTTACCAAAATACAGTTCAAGTTTAGATTAAGTTGCGTCGAGTTTTATTTTGAAGGGCCTAGATAACATTGTGTGAACTCTTGTAATTATTCTGCATTTACCGGTTCACTATGTCGAACCGAAAGTTCTGGACACACGAACGTTATAATGCAATGGAATTCATAAATATCAAAGGACACAATTCCTCCCTCATTTCGTCAGAAGTTCACTGAACATTTCTGAACGATAAGAATGTGCAATACGAATGCTTTAAAAGTACCGTCCATTTTTTTTTTTTTTTAATTGAAATTAAAACTTTTTCTCTGTAACAGGAATCTGTTCTGCCGTCCTTTAACTAAAACCCCGTTAACCCTCAGATGGTCGATTTGGAGTTTTGAATGCAAAGTAATACAGTTTAAATTTCTCTATCTTTCTGTTTAGGATCAGTAGCTCTATCATTTATAGTTTTGGAGATATTAAAACGTTGTGTCCCGTTAAATGACAAAATATTCTACAAATCCTTAACTAAAAAATGACTATCCTACACTTCTTAGCTTAAAAAACGTTAAAGTACTGCGGCACTTGGGTCGGAGTTAGCCCTGTACCCAGTAACCCGCAGATAGTGTAGGGTAGGGGTTCTCAATTAAAGATGGAATTAGGCCCATACATTTAATTATTGCCAAAAACACTAGTGGACGCTTCGTGGTAGTCTAGTTGAGAGGGGTAGATGAAGGAACACTGGCCTGACAATCCGTAGCTGGTCTATATGGTAGGTATTTCGTAGGTAGGTGTTTCCAAGGTAGATAGCCTGCAGTTCCTCGGTGGATATGTCTCCTCAGTAGGATGAACTGAATCCGTACAATAAAATCCCCAGCGGGATTTCCTTTTTAACGTAGTTATTTTAATGGACGTTCGCGGAACGAGGGACACAGCCTCTGCGTACAACGTCTAAACCAGCTATGAAGTAGGGAAATCCGAGGATCACCGACGCGCGGCCAATCGGGCTGGTTCGGGTGTTGCAATAGCATTCTTTTGTTTTCTTTAGGGATGCGCGAGCGCAAAATGCCTAAACCATCGCGGCCAACGTACTTGTTGATTCCGTATGCATATAATTGTTGTTATTATTTTTAAGGAATGTCTTTAAGACAAAATGCTACAGTACCCCCGCACGAAGCAAAGGATTTTGCGTGCTTAGATGCAAAATCCGATTAATACTACTAAACCAGTCTTACTGTTTCTTTTTTTTTCTTTCAGAATAACCTATCATACTTCACGCATACATTAATCAAAGAACATAGTGTCATCAACTCATATTAATGGTTTGAGACCATAACAAACAGAGAACAATTATATTAGCTGATAATTGTGCTCAAACAGCAAGAATTTGTGTATTAAAGTTATAGAATGAAAATTTAATACGCAAGGTTTTTACATAAGTAGATTTAAATAGTCTATTTAATTAGCACTAGCTTAATTGAGTTAACTAGCTTATAATATTATTATGTGATTTAGAATAAATTTTATACTTTATAGTTAGTGAGTTTAATATCTTTGATGTGATAGGATCCTAGCGGTTTTCCAGACATATCAGCCAGATCATAAACAAGAGGTGATAGTTTACCAATGATTTTGCATTTTATAAATTTAGGAGCTAGTTTTTTACTGAAATATTTATCTTTATCGCTTTGGTAAAACGTCTTCCTCCAAACTACATCACCGACATTAAACTCAGCAGGTTTCCTACGCAAATTATATTGTTGACAATTCCTACTGTGAGCTTGCAATAAGGAAGCTTGAACTTTGTTAAAAATGTTAGACAATGTTCCGATGTTGTCAGCGTAAGAATCGCGCGGTTGAAAAACAACATGATCGTCGTTCTCAGTGTTGACATAGTAAGAGCCACAAGTAACCAGTTCGCGACCGTATACTAGAAAGGAAGGAGTATAACCTGTAACCTCATTTACAGAACTATTTATAGCGAATTGAATTTTGGGTACTAGTAGATCCCAAATTCGTTGATCATTAGATATAAACGATGATATAGCAGTCATAATAGTTTTATTATATCTCTCGACCGTGTTAACGTGTGGAGAGTATTTAGGGGTGAAGTGTAGTTTTGGAACCTTGTATTTATCGAACATTTGTCTTAGGGTAGCACTAACAAATTGTTTACCGTTATCAAGAATCACCGTAGAAGGAATACCATGTATCAAGAATACATGTTCCTCTATGATTCTTGTGACAATTTCAGCGGTAGCGCGCTTGATTGGAAATAGTAAGCAATACTTACTAAAACAACAAGTCACTACTAGAATGTAGGAGTTTTGCTTCCTAGTAGGCGTTAGGGGTCCTACGAGATCAACGCTTATTGTTTCAAAGGGTTTAGAGCATTGTTTCGGTCTTCCCATTTCACCAAGAGGTGCATGGTTCTGATGTTTATGCGCAATGCAAGTATCGCATGAAGTTATAAGTTTGACGACATCGGCATGCATTCCAGGCCAGTAGTATCTAAGACTTTTATTTTTATTTTATTTTATTTTATTAGGGATAGTACACAGCTCACTTACAATCTAAATTACCATTTAAAAACATTATTCTAAAGGCCAATTACGACTATCCAACAAATTACATAATCGATTCGAAACAAATGGACGACGGAAATTTTTTTTTCTGTTTACCTTGCCAATGGTTCTCAAGGGATAATGTTATATTAATCAATAATCTAAGTAAGAATTATTTAAGTGAAATATGAACATAAGGACAAACAACAACAATTATTGCTCATTTATATTGTATTTTATAACTATTATTTTGTGTTAATTTCTTAATATTAGTATTAATGTACTCAACCCACAACAATTTGGTTAGTCAAGCAAAGTATTTATTATGTAAGATTTTGTTTGATACAATTAATAAATCGCTTTTTGGAACCCAAGAAAGGGTCGACATTACCAAATTTATTATTGTAAAGTCTTGGTAATCGGCAAAACACAGAATTTTGTCCGTAGTTTGTAAATTTAAATGGGGGATTTAACAAATTAGTGTGCCTGGTTCGACGTCGAGGAGTATTAAAATACACAAGCTCAAGAAGCTCAGGGCAATCAAAACCGCCGCAGATGACGTCATACAGCAGCCCCATGTCCAGCACCTGCCGGCGCTCGGCTAGACTTGGCAGATTGTACGCGCGACAAATTTCGGCATACGACGCCCCGACTTGAAGTTTTCTACATTTGAAATTAAGATGCCGAGCAAATTTAGACGTTTAAAGGTCTTAAATATGCCAAAGTGACCAGCTGTAGGTTCTGAGTGGTTTTTAATAACTATTTCCTGTCTAGATTCTGAAGGAATCACTTCTTTCCACTCGAACTCTCTGTGCAAAGGATGTTTGGTTTGCATAAAGCGAAATAAGCGGTTATTCTTAACAGCATAGTTAGGGAATGATACAGGAGAATTTTGACATCCATGCCAAATGTTAAGATACCATTCATCACTAGTAGAGGGTGGTGTAGAATTATTAGATGTAGTGGGTTCAGTGTCAATGGCGGATAAAGGGTAAGCACGAGATAGTGCGTCAGGTATTACATTATCAACGCCACGACGGTGTTTTATGTCAAAATTAAAGGCAGATAGTCTTAGGCCCCACGTTGGGCGCCACTGCGGCACTTGGGTCGGAGTTAGCCCTGTACCCAGTAACCCGCAGATAGTGTAGGGTAGGGGTTCTCAATTAAAGATGGAATTAGGCCCATACATTTAATTATTGCCAAAAACACTAGTGGACGCTTCGTGGTAGTCTAGTTGAGAGGGGTAGATGAAGGAACACTGGCCTGACAATCCGTAGCTGGTCTATATGGTAGGTATTTCGTAGGTAGGTGTTTCCAAGGTAGATAGCCTGCAGTTCCTCGGTGGATATGTCTCCTCAGTAGGATGAACTGAATCCGTACAATAAAATCCCCAGCGGGATTTCCTTTTTAACGTAGTTATTTTAATGGACGTTCGCGGAACGAGGGACACAGCCTCTGCGTACAACGTCTAAACCAGCTATGAAGTAGGGAAATCCGAGGATCACCGACGCGCGGCCAATCGGGCTGGTTCGGGTGTTGCAATAGCATTCTTTTGTTTTCTTTAGGGATGCGCGAGCGCAAAATGCATAAACCATCGCGGCCAACGTACTTGTTGATTCCGTATGCATATAATTGTTGTTATTATTTTTAAGGAATGTCTTTAAGACAAAATGCTACAGTGCCTTTATCACTAAATTTACCAAATATTTATATATCATTTACTTAGCTTAAACTACGTGATTTGATTATACTTGATTACAAACACGCTAAGTGAGTATAACGTGTTTATAGTCAAGGACCAATTTTCATTGATAAACAAAAAAGCAATGCAATAAACTATTTACACTGAAAAACTAGTCTTAATTCTAGTTAAACTCCCTTAACGATAGTATAGTCAAGTATTCCATAACGCAGGTGTTGCTTCAAAATACTTCACTAGAAAATCTAATCCATGTTTCTTAACTAGAAACACGTTATTTGTTCTACCAAAACGATAACCATTGGGAAAATACTCTGAGAGACGCATCGCTTCGCAATGTCCAGTACAACTGAGAGAGTCGTTTGTAGTCATACTTATATTTTGTCAGCCATTGGAAACGTTAAAATTATGAGACGATGTGATGTGAAGATAGGTATAAGACACAGAATCAGAAAGCAAAAGAGCCTAAGGCTGGCCCCAGACCTACCGGTTTCATTTCTTTGCTTTGCTGTTCTACCTTGCTTGAAAGACCGCCGGCCAACCAGGGTAATTTTCAATCTATCGCATTTTGGGACTAGACCAAAGCAAGATAGCCATTAGCTTGGTGTTACCTATCAAATATTATCGCCTGGATTGCAAAGTAGGAAGCTTTTAGGATATATGCCACCCTGAACATGGACTCCGATCGTTAAAAATATATCGATCGCTTATTTATACAAGATGTTTGGTAATAAGCCTTATAATACTGAATATGGTAGATAGATAGGGACCATAAAACTGAACAACTTTTACGATGGGACCAAATCTGAAATCGCGAAAAAAAAATTGAGCTGTTTCATACATTTTGATAATTTCGTTATTAATTTTTGTATGAAACAGCAGTTTTTTTTTAAACTAAAACTTCGCATCGCAACCCGTACGACGATATTTGATAACACCAAACTAATGGCTATCTTGCCAATGTGGCCTGATCAAAATATGCGATAGATTGAAAATGAGCCTCTTGGCCGGCGGTCCATGGTAGAACAGCAAAGCAAAGAAATGAAACCGGTAGGTCTGGGGCCAGCCTAAGTGATTTTGGATTACCTTCTCCAGTTCGTACAGAAAACAATGCTGCAAATACAATGGCACATAACTACAATTATACAAATGATTTGACCGTTTTAGTCAATGAAAACCTGCCCAAATTAGTCCCAGATCAAGCACATGCCTTTGAGACTGTAGTTGATAGCGTGAATAATAATAACAAAGGAAATATTTTTTGGGAAGACGTTTCTTGCGAAGGAAAAAGACCACTAATGATACCACCTTTTTAAGCCCCGTGCCTCAACAAAACATAATCCAATAACATTATATTCTTTTTTCAGTTCTGTATACATCATGTATTAAAAAACCGTGTGACAGTGTTGCTGAAACTGAACAACACTCTCCATGAAACATAGGTCGAAAAACGAAAATAATTTTCATACTCCCATACAAAATGTATTGGTATGGAAAGGCAAAAGAAATTCGGTTCTAGACTTTTGTTCCTTGGAGAATGTTGTTCAGTTTTAGCAACTCTATCACTTGTTTCAGGATCTGACAGGGTTTTTTGATACATGATGTATTTGAAACTATTCTGAAACTATTCTTCGTTTTCTGAGAGTAAGACAGTTTTATTGAGTAATTAATTGGTTTAATTTATCTCAGTCAATATCCTGCATATTGTCAATAGTAATTTTCTTTTATTTAATGTGTTTTAAGGCACGGTTTTATAATTTCTATTCTACACTCATTGATTATATGGTATGAATGCACCATGAGCCATAGAGCACACACTGAGGCCGTGGACAGAACCTTAAAATATCTTAGAAACTCTTCTGCTCTCATCAGTGGAATTACCTTTGTATTTGCTAGAGATTTCCGACAGACTCTACCCATCATTAACAGAGGTACGTGAGCAGAATCATCAAAGCATTCTTGAAATCGTTTCCCTTATGGATTTCGATTGAAAATTTAAAATTACGGATGAATATAAGAGCTCATCTTCATGGAATTACAGATAGTAGTTTCCCACAACAACTGCTAGAACTTGAGGAAGGAATTTTTCCTACTCTAAAAAGTAGAAATTGTGAAATCTTTCTGGATGAGTCTCTAGGAAAAATAGTACCTACATGATTTAGAAATTTTAATAGATGCAGTATGCCCTGACATCGAGAATTTGCACGAAAAGGACTTTCATTTGTTGTGTTCTTGGGTATTAGTGTCACCTAGGAATGACACTGTTAACGAAATAAATAATCAAAAAATTTGATGAGTCCGTTGATTATTCAAAAAGTCCTTGGCCAAATAAAAAAATACACATCGATCGACACCGTCACTCTATTATCGTAGACGCAGTCTATTATCCAGACCAGAAGAAAAATTCGCTGAACCCTAGGACTGCCACCACACAAATTGACATTAAAAATCGGAATTCCAATCATACTTTGAGAAATTTAAGACCCCCGAGCATGTGCAATGGGACGAGGCTGCTTATTAAGGAATTAAAGGATAATTTAACTGTAGCGATAGCGACCATCATCAGCGGCCCAACAACTAGCTCATAACCAAGGATACCGATAATCCCAACTGCGGGGTTACTCAAATGGCCACTTTTCTATTCGTTCGCTAACTTAAAGCTTAAAAATAAGCAAATAAACGATCAAGTCACACGTCGCAAGTTTATGTAAATCACAGACATTGTTGTATTGTATGGAATTGGCAAGCCTGCGACACGTAATTTTGGAGTTTACTGCTTATTTTGAATTTTTAAGTTAAGTTTATCATGGGCAGTTTTTGAGATATTTAGATTTAAAAAATAACATCTGGGTAATTTTAATTTTTTTGCGATGTCGCTTCCAAAAAACTGTTTTATCTTAACTTTTCAATAAAATTTGATGTTTTCCTTTACTTACTTTTTTTGTATTAAATGCTTGACTATAAGGACGCTAATCAAAATCGAAGGAAGAGTTGCCTTTTTTTAGCTTAGTAAACAAGTGTATTTCTTAACAAATATTTTTTGTTTTATCGGTAATACTTAGCTTAAAAGAGTTTAAGAAGCTTTAGCCTCTTTTAACTAAGGTAAATAATATGTGAATACGAACAAAAATCTTTGCTATAATACAGTTAAATGACTTAGTAAGTTTATAGTTAAGCATTTCAGAGTAAATTTATAAAACAGTACTGACATCACAAATTTAATGATACTTAACTAAAATGACGCTAAGTGTAGGTTAGAGATCTTTTAGTACAGTATACTTAGTCAAAATATTTACATATTATCTTCGCTAAACAATAAAAAGACGTTTTTTTAATAATTAACAGTAAATACCCATACAGTATAAATCATAAATGATGCATGGAAATACATGTTACCTTTTTGCCTAACAGTCACTTATCTATCTATAATAGTTTCCTAGAAACAAAGATTTCCGCGTTTTTTGCGTTCTTTTCCGAAATTACTTTTTGGGTTTAACGTGGTTATAGTTAAAGGACGGCAGTGTTACAGTAACCTGAATCAAATAAATTGCTTTAAGTTGTAGCAAACATAAAATGTTGGAGAATAAACTGCGAAAAAATTGCCTTTGTTAAGTTCTGAAGGCGAATTAATTCTATATACTTACTACTTATTCTTTTTAATGGCTTATTTACTGCTGAGCGTCGTTGTTCCTTTTCACTAGGTAATTGAGTAGACATACATACGACTGATCTTTAGTAGTATTTTATTGGGTGCGTAAATTGAGTGAACTATCGAACTTTGTTTACAATCAGCTCAATAACTCAGCTTTGAAATCCACAAAAAGCTTGCTTCTGCTAGTTTGACATTAAATTATGATGAACAAAGAGCTAGATAATTTTTCTCACGTTGAAAATTTTGTTAATTTGTTGATAGTTCGTTCAAAAATCAACAATTTTGTACCAAGCGAAATACATTTGTTGTTAAATAATATCATTAGATACAACTGTATGTGATGGTGGTAGCAATCAGTAAATCGAATATTATTCTGTCATTAAACTGACAACCAAACTATATTGAGCGAAACACTGAATTTGATGTTAAGGACTATACTTACCGATTATTCAGTGCCTGTATTATGAATTTGCACAGTTACATTTACTATATTCAATAGTGACTATAGTAAGCAATTTTGTATGCAATTTGGCACAGCTACACTAAACTAAAAGTTGTCATACAAATGTCAACTACAGTCGATAGCGAGGATATTATAGTAAGCGTAAACTCATAATATGCCTACAGGTTAATATAACACTGGATACTAATGTTGATTTTGAGATAAAATTTAATAACAGCTCAATTGCTGCCAATGGTAGATAGAGCTGTTCACAGCATATTACCTACTAGGATAATAATCTGTTATGTAGGTACATCGTATGTCGATCTCGTTAACTTTGATTCCAAGTAGGTACACAACGTTAGATCACGTTAGATGTTGTATAGGCATGTACTTTTGTTAGTTATCATGAATTATAGAGCGAAAAATCTCTACAGTGCAAAAAAATATCATTTTTGAAACCACAAGTGATATTTCAGTTGGCTTTTTTGACTTTATAAAAAAAAATGGTAAGAAAAACCCCTATCCTCGTCTTGTCAGCACTATACGTGTCATAAGTGATTAGGGTAAGAAAGACAAACGACTGTGGACGTCGACGCTCATGATGGAGCGTATCCAGGTGGCTGGTACCCTATAAATATCACTTCGGTGGAACTTAAGAAAATGGTTGTTTAAATCATGAATAAGATCATGAATCTGTTGCCATCACTACCACAACATTAGGTACGTACCATGGGCAACAGCGTCGCTTAACCACTGCTAAAGTCAAAATCGCTTGCACGCCGCCACGTCACTGCATACGTTTAGTTCGTACAGGGGCGATACGCGCGCACACGAATTTTGTTGCAAACTGGTTAAGCGACGCTGTTGCCCATAGTACATCTTAAATTCGTTCCATCGCATCGTCGTTTTTCAAGGATTTCGGGTGTAGTACGTTTCAATTTCACTCTTTAAGATCTTCTTATTTAAGAATATATTCTTAGTGAATTGGAGTCGAGTGAATTGTAACATCGGTTTTCATGGTGTTGTCCAGATCGATCCCTGAATGGATCAATTTAGAAAACGAAGGAACTTCATAATGTCGATTTTAAGCTAAGCACTTCCGTTGTTGTTAAAGGCGATTTGATTAACGGCAAGGACGTAGCTCAACAGCGGTATTTCGATTTTTGTTAAAGCTATGACTTGCAAAATAAGCGTGAAGGTAGCGCAACTGTTACTTAGTGCGTTGCTACGTTAGTCTTGATTGAAAGTGGTGGCAGTACATTTTAAAGCAGTGGTGTTATTCAGAGAGTAGATTGCGCCTCGTACCTGGGCTGATGTCAGGCCGTCGCGGCTCGAGACAACGCCGGGTTATTACGTTAACGAAGACAAACTGTGGCCGCCATCACGCGAATATGAGCACAGGTTGGTTGGACCAAGTTAGGAACGGAAGCGACATATTCTCTTGAAAATGCTGTTTATAAGCTAAAACGAATTACTTTAACGTTTTGCATAATTTACTCTCAAAAGATTTAGATAGCATTACTTTGAATGAAATATTAATTTCTAATTTCTCTTTAATTCTTACTCAATAGTAGATAGTTAGTACATTTAGCTTTGCATTTATAATTAATTCTAGTTAATAAGTTACGTGGTAGTTAAAATTGAGTAATAGTCGGAACTTATATACTAACACAACTGGATGACGAAGGCGCAATAACCAGGCCCACTGGAAGAATTCAGGTGAGGCCTATGTCCAACAGAAATAGACCCAAAGAGACTCGTGATGATATTGATGATAATAATATCTTATAATATAAGTATATTATACTGGTAGAGTCGAGTTTGCCGTGTATGTGCCGGCCTAGAATAGCACTACCCCCTATCATCCCGTGGGTGTCGTAAAAGGCGACTAAGGGAGCATAGCCTTCAAGAGACGGGCAGCAGCGTCTCCAAAAAACCTCGGCCTACTGCGATCGCCAACCCGCCTGCCAAGCGTGGCGATTATGGCAAACCCCCCCTCATGCACAATGGATCAAAAAATTGGCCCCTAGTCCCCGGCAGCCCCGCTATTCCTAGCTACGGTAGCGGCTACGGTAACGGCGGGGCAGGGGGTGCTAAGAATCCCCGGGTGCGGCTCGGCTACCAAAAACGACGACAACTGCACCTGGCAACCTATAACACGCGCACACTAAGGACCGACGCGAAGTTAACTGAGTTGGAAGAAGTTATCAGCAAGGTACACTGGGACATTATCGGGTTATCTGAAGTCCGAAGAGCGGGAGAGGACTCGATAATCCTCAAATCCGGTAACTTGCTTTACTACCGGGAGGGCGACCAACAGTCCCAAGGTGGTGTCGGGTTCATCGTCCACAAGTCCCTTGTCAACAACGTGATTACCATCGGAAGTGTGTCGACCAGGGTGGCGTACCTTATACTCAGAATATCCAAACGGTGTTCGCTGAATGTTATACAGGTTTACGCACCAACCTCGACACACCAAGATGACGAAGTGGAGGCTATGTATGAGGAGATCTCTAAAGCCATGCATAGCTACAAAACCCACTATACTGTTGTGATGGGGGACTTCAATGCATAGTTGGGGAAACGATGCGGTGATGAGCTGAGAGTGGAACAATTTGGAGTTGGGCAACGGAATGACAGAGGCCAGATGCTGGCTGACTTTATGGAGAAGGAGAACCTCTTTATGATGAACTCCTTCTTCAGAAAACCGGAAAGCCAGAAGTGGACCTGGGTCAGTCCGGACGGTAAAGTCAGAAATGAGATAGATTTTATCATGTCGACGAAAAAGCAAATATTCAATGATGTCACTGTGATCAACGCTGTTAAGACGGGGAGCGATCACCGATTGGTACGTGGCACATTGAATATCAACCCAAAGCTGGAAAGATCTCGACTGATAACATCAACAATTCGACCATTGCCGGCCCATATTCAAAACCCCGAGAGCTTTCAACTCGAACTCCAAAACCGCTTCGAAGCCCTTGAGAACAGCATAGATGTGGACGATCTGAACAACATGGTGGTGGATACTGTCCGTACGGTAGGGTCCAAGCTCTTTAAGACCCGCCGTCCCAAAATAAAGAAACTCTCCGACCACACACTCCTACTCATGGATCAGAGACGTAAAATGAGGCTCCAGAGTTCAGTAGATGCTAATCGTTATCGGCAGCTTAATAGACAGATATCTAAGTCTTTGACGAGCGACCTTCGCCAATTTAATACGAATCGTATTAAAGAGGCCATCGAGCGGAATAAAGGCTCCAAAGTGTTCGCAAGAGATCTGTCTATTGGGCAAAGCCAGATGACGAAGCTGAAAACTGACGACGGACGCATCATTTCATCAAAGCCTGAAATCCTGAGGGAGATCGAGAGCTTCTATGGGCAGTTATATTCCACGCAGACACCTGTTGAAAGCAAGGCTAAAGACCCCAGAGCCAAGCTTACCCGACACTATACCGAAGATATCCCGGACGTCAGCCTGTTCGAGATTAGTGTGGCTCTCAAACAGCTGAAAAACAACAAGGCGGCGGGTGACGATGGAATCACTACAGAACTTCTGAGAGCGGGCGGTAAGCCGATACTCAAAGTCCTCCAGAAGCTCTTTAATTCCGTCATCGTCCAGGGCAGAACGCCAAAGACATGGAACATAAGTGAGGTGATCTTGTTCTTTAAAAAGGGTGACAAGTCCCTCTTAAAGAACTATAGACCCATCTCGCTTCTGAGTCATGTCTATAAGTTGTTTTCGAGAGTCCTTACGAATCGTCTCGCTCGCAAGTTCGACGACTTCCAACCTCCCGAACAAGCCGGGTTCCGAAAAGGCTTTAGCACCATAGACCACATCCATACGCTGCGGCAGGTTATACAGAAGACTGAGGAGTATAATGAGCCACTTTGCTTGGCGTTCGTGGACTATGAGAAAGCCTTTGATTCGATTGAAACCTGGGCGGTGCTGCAGTCTCTCCAAAGGTGCCAAGTGGACTATAGGTATATCGAGGTGTTGAGGTACTTATACCAAAATGCCACCATGACGATCCGAGTACAGAACCAGAACACAAATCCTATCCAACTGCAGTGTAGTGTATAGTATAATATAGGTAGTAAGTATGTACTCTTGTAACCAAATATAATATCGATCCTCTTGTATTTTAGAGCAGTAATAAACCATAGCTGAAACAATATACTTGTTTATTTAACACTCCCGGCTCCCATCCTTACATGGCGACCCTGCCATACGAGGCGGGTTGCCGGAGTTCGGTCGCGCGAGTCATGAACTATAATTTATGTTTTGTGGTACTCTCTTATTAAACTCAAAATGTGCCGGTCTAATATAGAAAAGGACGAAGTTTTTTTAAACCAAAATGCCCTTAGTTCCAATAGCCAGGAATATCACCTGTCGAATATCAGCATTGTTCTAGTGCTCATTTGCACTATGATAGCTATCGCGGGACTTTTCGGGCTGTATATGCTGTATAAAAGGTGCCACCAGGAATGGATCCGGAATGAGATGTGGGCACAATCCCTGCGGCGCTCATTTAGACGACCTACCCGTGAAGACCGTGGCTGTTACGAGTGTCAACACCGCCCAGTTCCAGGACTGCCAAGTACAAGTGAGTGAATAGTGAATTTAGTGAAATGCGATCAAAAGTGCACGACTTTCTTTTACATCGTATTCTGTGAATCGCAGCATGAACTTTAATTTTCCTTAATAAGAACTTTTTAATTTCACCTACTACTAGTGTTTTAGAATCATAAAAAATAAAGTATTTGCTTATTTTTGTAATGAGACAAATATAATAAACATACATAATATGTTGTAATAAAATACTTAAAAAGGTTTAAACCTATTGATTTGTGTAGATTTTTTTTTATATACTCTCTTTATACTATTAATCAATTGATGGCTGATGAAATAAAAGATATTTGTACCAAACTTAAGAATATAAAAGATAATTTAGTAAAGTTAAGTTACAGTAAGAGAACTAAAAGTACATTAGAACAGAAATTAAATGAGGCTATTATATTACGTAAGCGTTTTGAGGAATGCGTGTTATTAATTTTAGAGCAAATAGAAAAGAAACAAATAGAGAGTAAAGTTTTAAAAGACTTGCAGTCATTTTGCGATTTAATAAAAGAAACATACGAGCAAATAGAAAGTTTTTGTTCAAAAAGCTACGTTTCTGAGTGTACGGTCGGCGTTGAAAGTCAAAACACCATGGCAGCTTTTGATTTTAAAACTGCTGTGTCGCTGATCCCGGTGATGACTGGTGATGAGAGCGTCACCAAAAACCTTATCGATGCAATAGAGTTGTACAGCTCTACTCTCAATAATGAAGGTAAGAATATGCTCATACAATTTGTTTTAAAAACACGATTAAATGAAAGTGCCAAATTACGATTATCAACTTCGTATGATAATTGTGATTCATTAATTCAGGACATGCGAGTACATTTGCTTACTAAGAAATCGAGTACTTCCATTCATAACGAGTTAGTTATGATAAGACAAAACGGTAATTCTCTAGAAAACTATGGTAGAAAAATCGAAGAGTTATTCGTTAATTTAACGATATCGCAAGCTGACGGTAATCAAGACGCGTACAAAATATTAAGACCTTTGAATGAGAAGCTCGCTATCAAAAGCTTCACCGACGGTTTGCGGAATCGGCAACTTAGCACAATATTATCAGCGCGCAATTATTCATCACTGAAGGACACAATACGAGCGGTCAAGGACGAGGAAGCGTCATGCAGACACCAAAACTTGGAGCCTGCAGTGTACTTTGGAGGTTGCGGAAGGTCAAATTTCACTAACCAGTTCCGAGGTTCTAACAGAGGTAATTTTTCTAGGCGATTGGGATACCCTAACACGCAATTTTTGCAAGGTGGTAATACACGCGCGAAATTTTCTATAAATAGAACAAGAGGCCGAACTCCGAGTCAACCACGCGGAGGCAACAGTTATAGGCAATCTCGAACTTATCGCGGCGGCAGAAGTCGTACTTTTAATCGCGGTAATAATATGCATTACATGAATAATGACTTGAATGATTTAGAATCGGGCCATACATCCACCGAAAACTCGGTTCATAATGGAGATATGACAAATAAGGAACCCATGCAGTTTTTTCGATAATAATTATATATTAGCATGTGATTACAGTAGCTCAGTGGAATTGTTAGTCGAAGATTCCAAATATAATTTTCTAGTTGATTCTGGAGCATCGATGTCTGCACTGAAATACGAAACTGTACATAGATGGAATGTTCCATTGCATCAGGAGTGCATCTACATTAATGGTATAGGGGGCAAAGTACAATCAATCGGTTATGTTTATCTTACGCTTAACATAAATGGGCAGGTATTCGAACACAAGTTTTATGTGATCGATTACCTACCATGTAGGCAAGAGGCAATAATAGGTAGAGATTTTTTGCACAAGTATAAAGCTATTTTAGACTTCGAAAATAATACTTTGTCACTCAATTATAATAATAGTAATCGTATAGTAATTCCTATGCTTAGCGGATCTTTAGGTCAAAAGGGATTTCTAACTATTCCACCGAGATGCGAAAAATTTTTTGCTGTCGATAGTACCATCAATGAGGAGTGTGTTGTTTTACCAGGAGAGTTATGTCAGGGAGTTTTCATGGCTGGTAGTATAAACAAGCCAAAAAATGGTAAAATTAGTATTCAAATATTGAATACTCGGGAAACGGAAGTGAACCTTAATTACTTCCGACCGGAGGTACACAAGCTAACGGAATATGATATAAGTAATTTTGAAAATAGTGATATTAGTGGAGATAGGGTGCGTAATTTATTTTCTCATCTCAATTTAAATCATTTGAATAACGAAGAACGTGTATCCATAGAAAATATCTGTGCGAAATTTTCCGACGTATTTCATTTACCTAAGGATAAATTAACTACCTCTAATTTGTATGACCAAACAATACAATTAAAACCGAATGCGGAACCCGTATATGTAAAACAATATCGCTTACCATTCTCACAGCGTTCTGAAGTCGAAAAACAAATTCAGAAAATGATTTCAGATAACATAATTGAACCAGCGAAAAGTGAATGGTCTAGCCCTATTCTATTAGTACTTAAAAAATCGGACGATAATTCTAAGAAATGGAGGCTGGTAATTGATTTTCGTAAACTTAACGACAGAATATTAGACGATAAATTCCCGTTGCCGAACATAACTGACATTTTAGATTCACTATCGGGCGCAATGTATTTTTCTCAATTAGATTTATCTCAAGCATACTACCAAGCAAATTTAAGTCCCGAGAGTCGAAAGTACACAGCGTTCACAACCCCGTCAGGTCAATATCAAATGACACGTCTCCCTATGGGATTAAAAATCAGTTCAAGTTCTTTTTCACGACTTATGACAGTGGCTATGTCTGGTCTTACATAGTTACGACAAATTATTTATTTACTTAGACAATTTAATCTGTTTTGGCCGAAATTTGGATATGCATAATAAAAATTTAATTGATATTTTAACTAGACTTCGAAAAACTAACCTAAAATTAAATCCGAATAAATGCGACTTTTTAAGGAAAGAAATGCAATTTTTGGGTCATGTTATTTCCACCGAAGGTATAAAACCCGATCCGGAAAAAATTCATGTAGTTCAAAATTACCCAGTTCCTAAAAATGCTGATGAAACTAAAAGATTTGTAGCGTTTACTAATTTTTACAGGAAATTTATTCCTAACTTTGCAGAGAAAGCTTTACCTCTCAATAGGCTTTGACGCAAAAATGTAGATTTTAATTGGGACTCAGAATGTCAAAAATCTTTTTCTTCCCTTAAAAAGGCATTAATTACTCCACCGTTACTTCAATATCCAAATTTCGACAGCAAAAATACATTTATTTTGCAAACCGATGCTTCGGGTTTTGCAATAGGATCAGTATTGAGTAATAGCGATAACAAACCAGTAGCATTCGCAAGTCGTAACTTAAATAAAGCCGAAATTAGGTACCCAACTATCGAGAAGGAGCTATTGTCGATAGTATGGTCTGTTAAATATTTTAGGCCGTAGTTGTATGGTCGTAAATTTATAATAAGAACCGACCACAAACCTTTAATCTATTTATTTAATATGACGAACCCTTCCAGTCGCTTAACAAAATTTAGATTACTATTAGAAGAATATAATTATACTATAGAGTACGTAAAAGGGGCGTACAATGCAGCTGCAGATGCTTTGTCTCGCATCCGAATAACAAGTGAAGAACTGAAAGAGATGAACGAAAAGGTGATGTGTGTGTTAACCCGGGCACAGAGAAAACGATTGAATGACCAAAAGATTGAAAATGAAAGTGACAACCCTATGGTCGATAAGAGTACCTTAGACTCTAGGTCTGATCAGCCGAAGGTATTAGGTGCCCTTAAAAAACCAGAAGGTTGCGTGGAGCTAAGATTTGTGAGTGACGAGGAATGGAAAAATATAGAGAGTAATACACATGAAAAGTCTAATTTATTCGCTTATAATTCAAACAAACTTATTATTTATATTAATCCCTCTTTCCGATCATATTGCGCACAAGATGCCTTTGTGAGGAAACTGAGCGAAATGTGTAAACAATTAAATATAAATAGCGTGTGTATATTAAAGAATGAATTTAATCATGAAGAAATAAAAGAGTTAACTCAAATGATAAATGACAACCAAAATTGGTCCGGACCACTATTATATATTTTAAATGGTGTCTTACGAATAAGCGATAAAGATACACAACGCGTAATATTGAACGATTATCATATTTTGCCGACAAGCGGACACGCTGGCATTAGACGCATGATAAATAACATAAAACGTCGATTTTTCTGGCCAGGACTCGAAAAAGATGTAACCGATTTCGTAAATCGCTGTGACAAGTGTTTACGATAAAAACACTTTAAACATATAAAAGAACCCATGGTTCTTACGGATACCGGATATTCCGCCTTTGATAGAATATATTTAGATTTAGTAGGGCCCTTAAGTAAGAATAGTCATAATAATTCATATATACTCACACTACAGTGTGACTTAAGTAAGTATGTTGAAGCTTACGCTATGAAGAATAAGGATACTATTTCAGTAGCATCAACATTTGTTAATAATTTTATATTAAGATACGGGATACCTCGTCAAATAATATCTGATCGAGGCACCGAGTTTGTTTCTAACGTTATGAAGGAAGTATGCGATATTCTGAAAATTAAGCAAATTACATCCACTGCATATCACCACCAGTCGATAGGTAGCTTAGAAAACAGTCACAAAAATTTAATTTCATACCTTCGAATTCAAACAGATAACGAACCCCAAAATTGGAGTCATTGGTTACCTTTTTGGTGTTTTGGTTACAATACGACCGTACACACTGAAACCAAAAATACACCGTACGAACTCGTTTTTGGCAAACCCTGTAACTTACCCAGTAATTTATCATTCCAAATTGATCCGTTATATAATCATTACGACTATCCAAAACAGCTAAAATATAGACTACAGAAATCGCAATATGACGCAAGGCAAAATTTGATTTTGTTATGATAGCTATACAAATCCAATCACATATAATGTTGGTGATCTGATACTTCTTAGAAACGAGCAAAGTGTAAACAAACTTGATCCTCTGTACATTGGACCTTTCAAAGTTATTGAAGATTGTCAACCTAATCTTAAAATAGATTATAAAGGAAAGGAAATGTTAGTACATAAGAATAGAACTAGACCTTATAAGATGAATATATAAATATATTACAGAGTTATGTAATTTCTAGTCGTAAGGAATTATATTATAAAAGATGACGTCATCTCATCATACATAAATTACTCATATACTCAATTACATATAATACCTACATTATAATTTAAAAAAAAATATTGACTTATATTTTTTTTTCTTTTTAGCCGATGGGCATGTAGTGTATAGTATAATATAGGTAGTAAGTATGTACTCTTGTAACCAAATATAATATCGATCCTCTTGTATTTTAGAGCAGTAATAAACCATAGCTGAAACAATATACTTGTTTATTTAACACTCCCGGCTCCCATCCTTACAGCAGCGTGGTGTGAGACAGGGAGACGTTATTTCTCCGAAACTGTTCACAGCTGCGTTGGAGGACATCTTTAAGCTCTTGGACTGGAAAGAACTCGGCATCAACATTAATGGCGAGTACCTAACACACCTTCGTTTTGCCGATGATATAGTCCTTATGGCTGAGACCATGGAAGACCTGAACACAATGCTCGAAGATCTCCGTAGTGCTTCCCAAAGAGTGGGTCTTAGGATGAACATGGATAAGACGAAAATTATGTCAAATGCCCATGTTGTACCCTCTCCAGTTCATGTTGGGAACACTACACTTGAAGTTGTTGACCACTACGTATACCTAGGACAGGCAGTCCAGTTAGGTAGGTCCAACTTCGAGAAAGAGATCTCTCGTCAAATCCAACTCGGGTGGGCAGCATTCGGGAAGCTTCGAAAAATCTTCGCGTCCGACTTACCTCAGTGTCTCAAGACGAAAGTCTATGACCAGTGTGTGTTGCCAGTGATGACTTACGGCAGTGAAACGTGGCCGCTAACTATGGTTCTCATAAGGAGGCTCAAGGTCACTCAGCGTGCAATGGAGAGAGCCATGCTCGGCGTTTCTCTACGTGATCAAATCAGAAACGAGGAGATCCGCAGGAGAACTAAAGTAACCGACATCGCTCGAAGGATTGCTCAGCTGAAGTGGCAATGGGCGCGACACATAGCGAGAAGAACCGATGGCCGTTGGGGCAGAAAGGTTCTGGAATGGCGACCGCGCACCGGACGACGCTCCGTGGGTAGGCCCCCGACAAGGTGGACCGACGATCTGGTGGAGGTCGCGGAAAGCCAGTGGATGCAGGTAGCGCAGGACCGATCGTCGTGGAGATCCTTAGGGGAGGCCTATACCCAGCAGTGGGTGTCGTGTGGCTGATATGATGATGATGATACTGGTAGAGTGCGAAAAAAGCTGGTAAAGTTTGATGCTGCCTGGCACTACTTTTCCACCAGTCAAAATTCCTGGCAATGCTATATTCGATTTAGATACATAATTGGCTTGCCACTACACCAAATCCAGAGCTCTGTAAATTGTATACGTTCAATCGCTTTTCAGCCCCTTTATTGTTCAACCACTTCCACCCCACCACTAAAAATCTGTTAGGTGCCCGGATCTGTTAATAGTGATAGTATGGCTAACTAACTAGAAGGATTTCGTCGCTCTGTAAATTGTCCACCTATTTCCGGGGCCAGCTCTTAGTATATAAACGGAATGATTGGAGTGGTTAAAGACATAGAACGGAAAAAGTGGAGGTGGGCAGGACATATTGCCAGAATGAATCACAGCCGGTGGGTGAGAAGACTACTCGACCCCGCGCTAACACCCGCGGTAGAGGACGACCGCCCAAGAGATGGACGGATGACATCCGGCAGCAGGCTGGCATCATCTGGAATCTGGATGAGCGTGGCAGCAGACCGTCGAGAGTGGAGAGAGGAGGCCTATGTCCGAAGACGGACTCTACAAGGGCTGGAATAGAATAGATACTTCAATGTTAACTTTATAATTTTGTACCACGCCTGTGGTCAATCATTGGCCAAAACGACTAGAAAACAAATGATGCTCATACATCTTTCGAAATCACGTGGAGAATGAGGTGGTAAATAGTGATAAACGCGTTATTTATCGGCGTCGATGAGGGTCGCGATCGCGCGGCGTCTCGCTGGCTCCCGCGCTAACGAAGACGAACTGCGGTTGCCGCGAGAATATGAACTGCGTGGTGTGCCACAATTCATAGGAGGCGGCGGGTTACTTAGTAATTACTTTTATATTTTTGTGTTTCTTTAACAAGTACAGTACCTATAATAAAAATGAAAGATTTTTTATGACAAATAAGCAAGGGCTTGCCCGCTATCACACCTGATGGTAAATGATGATGCTATCTACGATGAAACGCGCTTGCCTAGAAGAAGATACCTACTCGCGACTTGAATGTCGCCAGATTATATCTAGGTTTCTTCTTTCAAATTTGACACAGTACTAAATTTCGCGAGAGATAAGTTCACATTTTCTCGCAATTTTCATAATTTATGAGTATGCTGTTAGTGCAATAAATATTGAATTCCAAAAACAAAAAAGTGATAAGGTTTAACAGTTTTTTCGTGATTTTCCGTAGTCAATTCACAATGGGTTTCTTTTAGGTAAATATGAAAAAAATTATAGCCGTTTTTTAGATACTTAAAAAGGTATAATTTGATGAAATTAACCATAGTAAAATATTTGAGGGACAGATAATATTTTGTACGTAAACGTTCCCCTTCCTCTTAATTTTCTTATTATCAACAGGTTCTAAAATGTATAACATCCATAATTAGAAAAATGTGAACAATCTCATCAAGCGGGCGAGCTTTCAACAAATTCACTGTATTAACAATATTAGGAAGCGGCGAGAGGTTGCAAAGTTATTAACATAACGAAGACAAACTGCGTCACACGAGGTAAAGATAAAGACTGTGGTCTAATACATGAGCGACGCCGTTTTATGACTTATTTTTTCGTGTTTTGCATGAACATAATTTGTTGTGTCCGCCATCCACGCCTTGGCTCGCCAATGCACCATCACACATCCTCACTCTGTCGACCGCTATGACAGACTGTCCGTGTCTAGTCTGTACCCAGACTAGACTACCGACTGTGACGTATGCACTCGAGACAAAGTCAGTACTGACATACAGCCAATACACTACAATATTCTCCTAAAATTACGAATATTTCCTTTTAGGTAAGTGATATGGAATATAAATACTTTGGCCATGTATAAGAATAAGTTGAAATCGAGCAGATATGGATGGCCGCTGGAAGTTGTGTTGTGTCTCCGCTCCGCACACTGATTATCTAAAAAGAAACTATTTAGCGACCGGTTGCATTTGACATACATTGCCACTTTTCTTTGGGTTATATTTTTTTAACTCAAAAATAAGTAGCAATGGATCACGATCATCTGTGTACTGCAACCAGTCGCTGGGTGGTTTTTAATTAGATAATCAGCCCGCCGGTTTATGACCTATCGAACAAAATGTACTTGCCCTTAACAGTTATTGACAATACAATAACTGTTAAGGGTAGGTACATTTTGTAAAGCTCGTAATTTGATATTCTATTGCTCGTTATATTTGAAAGACAGAATATATTTTGAAGGAACTCAATTAGAAAAATAAAACAGTAGCTTATAACATTTTTTAATACTTGATAGTAATCAAATCCAACTTATTTTTGGGGTCTTATTAAAACTAAAGACGATTTTATTATATTTTTGGCAATGTTATTACATAATAAAGAACAACAACCAGAAATATTATGTTTTTATTATTTTAGGGTAATGTTACTACTACACAAACTTCATATCGCTATTTGCTTGTCCCTTCGTTGGCTCTCCAGAATTCATATACATAATTTATCAATCATTTATTTTTATCGCCCAGAAACGCTGCGTCGCATCGTTAGTTGTGGCTCCTGATTCTTGCTAAATGATATATTCGTTCATAAAGAGCTTATTTGGCAGCGTTTCTATACGAGTAGTCGATATCACATAAAGACTTAATTATTACCAATCTTACTCAGTTTTTTTGTTAAGATAGTGACTTTGTAAATAATACTTTAGGTAGTTTACTCGTGATTAAAAAGACTAGACTGTGGATTTTTTCATTCTTTCTCTTTTTAAATCTTGGATTAATAAAGCTCTTTATTTATTTGTTTTATAAAAATACATGCAGGCTTACTTATATTATTTATTAAAAAAATACAGACTAGGAAATCCTGTTGGGCTCGATTCCTGTAGTCCACGGGTACATGGGTAAGAAAGTGAATTTACAAAACTCAATGAATCATTTACAAGAAAAAGTAAAGTATGTTCCCTTTGAGGGTATGCTCTCATCAATATTTAAGTGGCTTTACCTTCAGAGATCGCTTTGTCTCTCTCATGTATAAAAGTAATATAAAATGTATGTGCTACTCTAGATTATTAAAATGTCAGACAAGTTTCTCCACTTGACATGACCCGATTTTCTATTTATGCAAGTTAATTTACATTATATCTTTTAATTATTTTGAATTCCTAATCACGTTTGCCACAACTCTAATGGTCGCTTTAACTTCTGTTCAAAGAAAACTCCGAGCAACTTTGGAAACTATTTGAATACAAACTTCTTGTTCCACACGTGAGCCGGCCAGTTCGTTATTCATACCCGGGCGAACTAACATAATACCCGGGTGGAATTTCAACCCGGATCTCACAGGTCGTTAATCCCGCTGACCCTTCCGCATCATCGCTCTTGGTGAATTACCGGACGATTATTATTTAAAACGGCAACAATGGAAATGGCAATAAAATTGGAAGTAAGTAGTAGTATGAAAGATGATATCAATGAACTGAAGAAAATATTACTCAGCGTAAAGTAAAAGAGCAAAGCAATTTATATTGCTCTCTTTTAACTCAAATGGGTAAGAACCCCAAAAACTCACAGTCAAAAATCTTTGTTATCTTTCTGCAACCAATATAGAGCAACCTTCTTAATAACACACGGCCACAAAACTCTGTTTAACAAGTGTTTAACTTAGACACTGTTGGGATGCTGTCACTTTTTTGACAATATTGTTTGAAGTATCACACATTAAGCAGTGTCGAAATTAAACAGTGTTTTAAAATCTATTATGGTAAAGCCGTTAGAATTCAAATCATCAAAAACGGAAACGTTATTTTGGTAAGAATGTTACACTTACATGTAAATACTAATGAAATTAAACCTATGATGTTAAATTAACCAAAACTTTATTACGATCTTTACGAGCTACATGCATATTCATGGCCGGTTGCACTGGCAGCACTCAGGTTTAAGCCGAGAGTTTACGAGGCGTTAATCTGGCTGACCCCGCGTCACCGGCGGCGGTGAGTAACGCCCGGCTCCCAACGACGGTAAGCTTTGCTGGATGCCTGATTGATGATTTTCCAACCAACTGCCAGTGAAAAAGATAAGTCACTGACAAAAGGATTTTAGATGTAAATCGCTGCTGTTTGGGAATAAGGCAAGATTTTTATTAAATTGTGATAAGCACCTACCATTTTTCATGCAGCATCAATAGTATAATTTGCTCAGATATAAAATTTCAGTGTAATAGAAATCAGAAAAATGTTATGGTGATATTTTTTACCGTCCAGCGGTCACCCAGCGTGCGTTTCCTTACGTGATCGAATAAAACTGAGGAGATCCGTAGGAGAACTAAAGTAACCGCCATCGCTCGAAGGATTGCTCAGCTGAACCACAAAGAAAGCAAAAAATGGTTTTATTGTAAAAAATACAAGACTTTAGATAACAGATGCGATCACAATTATATAATTATAATAAAATAATCGAGATTTCCATTCCATATCAAAATAAGTCATTACATGAAACTTAATTGCTGTTTACGTTTAGAGGAAACTAGCGGCCGCCCGCGACTTCGTATGCGTGGACAGTTATTTCTCTATCCCTCGGGAACAGTTCCTTTTCTGTACCCCTGACAACGTGTGTGTAAAATTTCATGATGATCGGTTCAGTAGTTAAGACGTGAAGGCGTAACAAACAAACAAACGGACTTTCGCATTTATAATATTAGTAGGGATAAAGAGGTGTTAGTATATTTTGATATGCTTAATCGACACTTGAACATCCAAATCATCCATCGACCTATAAATCATTGCAGAGATGCTCATATTTTTTTATTAATAAGACTGTGAAGTAAGCATTCTTGATTATTTGTATGAAAATAACGTGGCGACCCGTTTCTTTATCCGCCGACCTGTCAAAATTTTGATTTTATCAATCCTCATGTATAGAAAAGTAATACAGCGCATAAAATAGCATTTTTATTTTTATTTATAAATTGCTAACTAAAATAAAAATCACCGTACAGAAATAGAGAAAAATAATCATTTAAAATTGATGCGAAAGTCCGTTTGTTTGTTACGCCTTCACGTCTTAACTACTGAACCTATCATCGTGAAATTTCGCATACACGTTGTCAGGGGTACAGAAAAGGACATAGGGTACCTTTCATCCGAAAATAGGTATGGTTCCCGAGGGATAGCAAAAAACTTTCCACGCAGACATAGTCGCGGGCGGCCGCTAGTATCAAAATAAACGTCATTGCATGAAACCTAATTGCTATTTACGTTTAGAGGAAACAAGAGGTGTTGGTATTTTTTGATATGCATCGACACTTGAACATTCAAATCATCCATCGACTTATAGGCTATTGCAGAGATGCTCATATAAATAACATGGCGACCAGTTTTCTTTGTCCGTAAGTTTAAATTTTCTAATTTCCAGTAAGTATCTAAGTAACATTTCGAAGTAAATCAATCAATCAATGACCAACCCTTTCACTAGTTCTAATTAAACAAGTCCACAAACCGTCCTTCACACATCCGAATCTAAAGTTTTAGGTTAACATCGAAATGTAACTACCCTCGTGAACTCGTCGGCCGCTCGCCGCAGCCTCGTCCGAGATTACCAGCCAACATTGTTTACTCGCAAATACCCCAAAGTTCACGATCAGGATTGCGAGCGATATTTGTTCAACAAAGCGAAGGATTTGATCCGTCGAGTGTTTGAGTTTTGATTTATTTAATGAGGTCCCATGTGAAGAGGTTTTAAGCATTTTAGTATGTTTACGTTTTTCGCAAGAAGCTTATACTTACCTGTTTTTCGAAATGATGGCATTTCAAAGTGACATCCTTACCTTAATATTATAAACGCGAAAGTTCGTTTGTTTGTTTGTTTTTACACCTTCACGCCTTAACTACTGAACCAATTATCATGAAATTTTGTATGCACGTTGTCAGGGGTACAGAAAAGGACATAGGGTGCATCCAGAAAAACGTACAGTTCCCGACGGAAAGCCAAAAAACTGTCCACGCAAACGAAGTCGCGGGCGGTCGCTAGTTTAAAAAATAAAAATAGTAACTATTTGCCTCACTAGATGGCGTTGATGGAAAGAAAAGTGTCAAAATTGGCTTTTAAAAGTAAACGGCCTGTCTCAAAGAGGAAAGTAAGCGCTCGCTGGCTGACATCTGCCCAAAGAGAAACATTTTTAGGGTGACATGAGATATCTTACCTACCTACCTCAGTCTTCGAAGCTTAGTATTAGTAATAAATTACATTGACACATACATTTTTATCAACGCCATCTGTCGAGCCTACAGTTTTTTGTCATTTTGAAAAGCCCTCAGTTGCTTGGTATGGGATAGGTTGGAATAGAACTCTCCTGCTTAAAAAAACACTTTTATTTCTATGTAATTAATTTGTTTTTCCAACCAGTAGATTGACCAGTGATTATTTTACTCGTTTCAATAAAATTACTTACAATGGGTAATTTAAAAAATTTCAATAAATTTCTACCATCCTTTGATTCACTTTAAATGTATACAATCCTATATCTTGTCCTGAACAAAGTACAGAATTACTCAAAAGCAGAACATCCAACAATACTTCAACGTTAGCACCTTTTTACAACAAAAAACGCGAGAGCAAAAACGGTGCGCTTTATTCGTTCCTTTTATCAGGACAAAAAAGACGAGACAAAAATTAATTGGCCTCCACGGCGATAAAGGATACCATTCATTCATTCAACGACCGAATGAAACAAAACTTGTTTAAGCGTGAGGAGAATTAATCTTGGAGGGGATTAGACGGATGACGGTAAAAGAGAATGTGTCAGACCGGTACAGTGATGGGATTCAAAACTTAATTCTATAATGAATGTAACAGTGCCATTTTAGGACGCGATTATTTATGGGTTAAGTTTTACCAACTGAAATGATATTAGTAGTATTTTTAATATTATTTTTTCAGCTCTAATGGATTATTCAGAAATAATAAAAAAATGTATTATTGATGAAAATTCTCTGTGAAAATGTAGAGCTCAAAAACTAAAACTTTTTTAAGATATTGTAGTTATCATTTTAGGATACCAGAAATCTTACGTATGAACAGAAATAACAAAAGGAAGGTAGTTAAATTTATATTCTTTATGGGACCCTTAAACAGATTTGACAGTAGGTTCCAAATGAAATCCAATGTTATTAGGCCCATGCTGGCGCAGCTTTCCTTCCAGGGGTTAATTTATGAGGATCATGTGCGCTCAACTAATTTACTAGCTGAAGGTTGGAAAAAAGGGACACTAAAATTATGGACAAAGGAGTTAGAAAGGAAAGTATTATCACAGAGTAAGAGTAGAAATAGAAATAGAAATAATTTTTATTCACTTTCTTATGACTAAAATAATAAAAATTATTGAAGCCCCCTATTAAGCAAAAAGATGCCTGTGCCAGGAGACTCCGCTCTATTTACTTATTTTCTATACACAGTCAAAGATTATCTAAATATTGTACTTAGTTAATTAAAAAATGAGAAAAAAAAACTCTTAATTTTATAGTGCTTTAAGGTTTAGAATAAATTAAAGGTAAGTACTTACTAATGTTAAAAAAAGAGTATAACAATATTAATTCAACAACACCGAAAACACCTCAGAAACTATTTAGAAAAGATGTTGTGGTGGTGCAAATGGTTTGAGCTAACACAAAACACACTAACAAGCTTTTAACAAGTCAACGAATACCAAATTCAAAACATCCCTCATACGAAAACAGTACCAATGACTGATTTTGATGCTTATTTGCATAAGGTTGTAGTTGAGGTAACTCAAGAGAAATTACACAACAATATCGCTATTGGTTCCCAGACCACTCTTAAAATCTTTTTCTAAAATTGTTCCATTTAAAAAAATATCAGTCCACACAAATTAAACGAAGCCCATAAAAATAGCTGATCACAAGGAAGAGAATGACCTTTTATTAAAACATCTGTTCATTTAATTTGCCAGTTGGTATCAACCCGGCAGCAAACGTGGCAGATCTCGCCCAATAGCCCGGCTTACGTCCCCGACTACAGATAGCACCCGCTCGTGCACACTCTTTTATTTCGCCGATGCCGATACTGTAAGTGCAAACACGAGTGTTACGAGAGATAATGCTTCTCTAACAATGTTTTACACAGTTCTTGTTAGTAAAAGAAATACGAGTTGAATTTATCTAACGATTTAGTTAGATTTATGTTCTAATGGATTTTGAAACCGTAATTGATTGGTAAACGATAATTAATTGTATATATGCTACTATCAGTGTGTGTATTTCAATGTTGACTTAACAGCAAACATCGAACTAAAATCTATGGAAGAAAATTGTTTAAAAAATATAATACCACTGGGTTAAAAAATTACAACCCGTCGGGCTAGCCAGTGTAGTCAAATGGTGAAAAAGACGCAAAGAAGACAGTAATAAGATGCAGAGATAACTAACGTATCATAAGATCAATATTTTTTTGTTTAAGTATAGAAAATATCTATATGAGTAGGTATACAGAATGTATACAGATTGTATACAGATTATGGTCGCTTTTATGCAACCAGTGTTCAGTCGCTTTGTACTCCATAATTAAATGCCAGAATTTTTCGTGGTGCTATTTTTTGGGCGTAATGCTTGTTCTATAATTTTAGTTCGCTGAATGTGAAGTTGTTTATTATTGACTAGATCTCTCGACTTACCTTAGTCCCGGTACATCGGTGACCGGTGCACCATCCTCCGTCATCCAGGATATGGTAGGAGACGGGGTCCCGTGCGCTGCGCACGACACCCTTGCACCCGTGCTGTTGGAGAAGGCCAACCGCGGGGGCGGCTCCATTAGGAACAACAACTGGGCCCAGGACCCGGACACTGGAAGAAACAGAGAAAGAGAGCAGGTGAGGAAACTTGGCTAAAGAACAACAACAAGAAGAAGATTGAGATGTGTTTTTTTAATGAGATGTTAACATTGTTGACCCGGGCTTGATTCCCAGGGGAGTTACAATTTTTATTCGGTTTGGTTGGTGGTAGGACTTATTCCAAGTCCGCCTATCTTGCTACCACCATCGTACCGAAGTCTGACGCCATAACAACAATTTAAAAATTGTTGTGTTCCGGCAGTTAGAGGTAAGATAGCCAGTTCCTCAGTGATGAGGATTCCGAATTCGGCCTTATCGTCACTTAACATCAGGTGAGGTGAAGACTAAGAATTATCCCGTTCTGCAAAAAAAAGTAGAGAATAAGTACTAGGTAAGTAATATAATTTTCACCTCTCCAGCACGAAAAGGGTGCTTTTGGCGCGTAAAAACTCGCAGCAAAATCGATTTTTGCTGCGAGCGTGAGACAAAATTCTTTTTTAATTTCTAACACCAACTTTTAAATGAATAAAGAAAAAACAAATAAAGTGACAAGGATGACACTTGTGAAATTGATATGTAAGAAAAGGATAGATAGAGTGCTTTATGGTGTCATACACGGATTAAAAAGTAAAAAAATAAAATGCACGGATATACCAAGGAGTTTTAAATAAGGATTGTTAAAAAATAAGGTTGATAATTCGAAATAAAGAGTATGGAGGTAATGAGGTCACATGTATGAAACAAATATGAAATAAGAAAAATTAATGAAATTTATAAACAAATTATATGTTTTATGATTATAAATGAATAAATAAGACGGAATATTAATGAATAAGAGAAAAACACAACGTAATGTAATCAAAACGACGGAAATCTACTTAACTGACTTTATGAATAAAATTTTTCAGCATAGGTTTTAATTATTTTTGTGATAAATTACAAAAATGAATGCATCCAACGATGAAGATAGTTTCCTAACTCCAAAAGAGTTAAGTGAACAAGTTTCTAATGCTGAATTAAGCTTTTTTACCAGGAAAGTCACGTGAAAATTTTCTCGCTGGTCGAGGTGAAAAGTTGTATGTTTTACACGAGACCAAAATGTTGTTCTGCCTCGTGCCTTTAAATCACTCACTGTGCTCAGTAGTCTATATTAGAATCACTCGCTACGCTCGTGATTCAATTCTAGACTACTTCGCTAGTTCGTGATTTAAAGTCGCCACTCGCAGCACAATTTGATTTTGGTCACTTGTATAACAAATAACTATTAATCTAAGGGAGGTAAAAAAACCAAACAGCGTCTCATATGAAGCTACATCTCGGCTTATTGGCGCTTACGATGCTACCAGGGAAATCGTATCACTCACGCGTTGGTAACTTTTACTCCATTTATAGTAGAATTCTGACGTTGCGATCGAAGACATTCTAATTTAATTCATTCGGAGCCCAAATAGCGGCGACAGTAACAAATAACAGGTGAACATTCAGTACCAGATTTCCATAAAGTTGATGAATATTCACGTTGCCATTTTTGGGTGCGCTTAAGCTGCTGAAGTAATAAGAATTTTCTCCAAGCACATTTTTTTGTGTACCTAACCGATAGGCTTGTTAATGTTGCCACGGTACTGATATGAAATTTTGTCTTTCAGACTTTAGAAGTAACAAGATTACAAGATTACATCTGATCTAATTTGACCCTAACACATACAGGAAAGTAATTGGGTGTCTTCTCAGATTACTTTTGAAGTAGTAACGTTAAAATATTATGTTTCTATTCCTCATTATTTATTGTTATACTTGATAGCCTAATGTACCTAGAAAATACGTCGTAATTTGAAGAAATAAGAAAATCATTACACCTACCGATCTTCTCAGCTTGTTTGGACGAACGATCTACCTCTCAAATCATGACTGTATAAATCAGTATATAGAGTATTTATTTTTTTAGAACTCATGCTAAATAGTTATGAACCTTATTTTGTGACGTAATGAGGATCAGTAACAGGTTTAAATCCTATAGTTTTATTGGTATGATATAAAAACATATTCATAGGTATGAAACTTAGTGAAAGATTTTTTGAAATCCGAAATAACAGTGTTTTAGCACGTTTTAGCTTGTATAATTTCTCAGGTTTAAGAGATATCGCAAAACTTTCTTCACAGTTAATCATGTGGTGGCAAAGCTTTCTGATAAGCCACTAAACAAAAATCGTTACTGATCCTCATTTACAAATCACACCTGGGGCCCAAGTGTGTAAATCGTGTTTCATCATCGTAATCGTGTTTCAATTGTGTTTTGGTTTTGGGTTTAAGAAAGGGTTAGGTGGCTATTGGTCCACTTGCTCCTGGTCTCTGGGTCCGGTAGCAAGTGGACCGTAGCCACCTAACCCTTAAGAAACAACAACTGTGTCAAAAAGCATTATAATTCAAACATTATTCGTGTATCAACACGATTATAACGTTAAGTGCGTTTGACACAAAAGTAGGTCCCGAACAAAAGTACCTATTCAAAATTTTCAAACACGAAACATGTCCCTACGTATCAAAAGGCGTTGAAGCAAAACAGATAATGCTCCTTATCATGAGGTGGTTTGAACACGATTTCCGTTGTTTCGGTTCAGTAATGCCGGCTTTATTAAAATTCCAGAAGGTCGCCGCTTTGTCAGCTCAACTCCCGCATTAATTGTCGGCAGGAGTAGCTCAACAATTCTGGAATCTGCTCTGAAACTTCGCTTTGAAGACACAGTGTCTGTCGTGACGTCTCGTCGAATATTGAATATCCTTTATTAGTATTGAATAGGTATCACAATTACGGTAATATCTTGTGAGAACTTGAGTTGAATATCACAATTACTGTAATGTCTCGTGAGAACTTGAGTCTGATATATAAATGATTAATGCTTCTTGTCACTTCATATTTCTACTTAAAAGATTATTTATCGTAATTTAGGACCTTTTTTCAGGTTTGAAATAACATAAATATTATGTGTACTTTAAGAAACTCGAAAACCTCATCTGACTCTGCCGTTATATACAGGCTGGAAAAAAAGACGGTAGTATGAGGGAAAGTACCCTAAATATTGATGATAGCAAAAATGAAACATCCTTTTATTGGACAAAATAAGTAAAACTGCATTTAAATAATTTTGATAAATTGCTTATCTCATCCGGGATTCAAACGGGATAGTTACAAAAAAAGATGTGTCTATTATCGGATTTTATCATGTTCTGTTCCCGGTTGAGGAAACCCATTTAACAAAAAAATTTGAATGTAGTTTCACTTACTTGTTAAACTATGGGAAATATAGGAATGTTTACTTTCAGTAAAATTTGCCATCATCAATTAATCCAACTACTGTCTTCATTCCATCCACCCTGTATAAAACTACTTATATTGAAAAGATTTAACAGATAGATTATTTTTAACCATTGTATATTTCTTGTCGTATATTCTTATCTTAGGTACAGAATATAATTTCAATAAAGAACCGAAAATGTATTTTGTGCAAAGTTGAAAGCAAACATAATCCAAACTGTGTAAACGAGTACAAATAAATACCACGTGTGTCATTCTCAGGGCTTAGTAAATATCGGTGTCAAAATAGCCAGGTGGAACCCAGAGTAAGTATGAAAGATACAATAACTGAAAAGAAGATGTAAAACCCATAAACGGTTGCTAGGATTTAGAGATTTGAGGCCGACTCGGATTATAAGACCTTGCGTTTACGTATTAACTATACATTTGGTAGAAGTGTCGCTTACCAAAACAAATCGCGGATTTCCGCACAGACACATAGTCATTAATTACGTACAGAAACGTACAGACAATCTCACAAACGGGTTACTGTCAGCAAATTCTAATGCATCAAAATAAGTGAAAGTCAGTGTTTTTATGTCTACCACAAATTGACTTATATTTTGTGGCGGTAATCACACTGCACCAGCGTTTCTACCTGAAAACTTTCATACTATGCCATATTATGTCGTTATTGCACTCGCCACCGCGCACGTGCGTCAATTGTGAATTCAGTGTAAAAAAGGTAACGGTACACTATCCGAGCGGAAAAACCGTTGTACCGCGGTAAACTAAGGGTGCTGTGGTTTTCCGCTCGAAGTACGACCGCCCTAACTATCAGAAAACCAACACTCATGTATTCGTTTATTTATTTGCAAGTCACAAGTTGAAATGGGTGTTACAAGATTGGTAGGTACAAGTGACGCCCTCCTAGGGCACAGCAAACATGAGCGGCAACTATCGCCTCTTATAAAATTAAATGAATTTCCTTTAGTAAATAGTATTCAAATCAACACATGCATATAAACTAACAGTGACAACTTAACTACTAATGCCAAAAAGTACTTTGATAACTAGTTTGATAATAATAATCTAATTAACATTCATTGACGTTAGTTTTAAATATATAATACCGTTCGAAATTCCAGAAACTTACTTACTTACTCCGGTGGCTCAGCGACCCAAAGTGTGTCTTGGCCTCCGATACTAGAGTTCACCATCTATCTCGATCTTTTGCTGTTTCGCGCCAGTCCCCAGCATCGAGATCACGTAGATGGGACTCCACCACGTCTCTCCATCGGTAGCCGGGGCGTCCGACCGGGCGTCGGCCAGTAGCTTGACCGAGATAGACTCTTTTGGCGCTCCTCTCCAATCCCATTCTTTCGACGTGATCAAGCCATCGGAGTCTGTGTGCCTTCGTTTCCCCAATGATATTAGGCCCAGCCAGCAGTTGATCTACTTCAGCGTTCTTTAAGATCCTCCAGCTATCATCAGCATCATGTTTCACCAGAAACTAAGGATAATTAAAACAGCCTGTGACGGACACTCTACATTTTAGTTCCACATAAGTTTAACAGGATCACAGGAGAAGCTTAGCACAGCTCAGAGCAGCCTTTATGAGCCTCCAAGCGATAAAAAGAGCATTTCGACGTATTAGAGGAGCGTAAAATATACGTTACGTCAGGTGCCTGCTTTATAGGTTATTCGGAGAAAATTACGCTGCCGATACACTACGGGGGCTTATACACGTTTATGCTGAGCTCGTGACTTTGCATTGAGATAATGTTCTGTTAAAAACATTAGCAAATATTACTTTTTTATGTGTGGAAAATATAAAAAGGCAATAAGAAAATATAAATTATACTTTTCTCATAAATACAAGATTGCAAGCTAAGTTTACTATGCCACATGAATATGAACTAAAACTAAAGTATCCATCTTTTATGGCTGTGTGTCTCTGCTAAGAATAAAATTAAATAGCTTTAAAAAAAAGTAGACACTTTTAATGCCTTACTTACAGCGTCATTTATTTACCCTATCCTTCTCATATCTTAAATACAAGATTAATATCATAATCGCATTTGTTTTCTCTCATATCACTCAGTAATCCACAAACATTATTCACCCCAACTATATAACACATTCGGCGAGGCTGAAATTGTTCACTCAAATGTTTGCTCACTTGATACTTGTCCAAGTTCATTAATAACGGAATAATCCGGAGTTAACCCTTTTTGGCCCAAACAAGGTCCTCGGAATTTCGGGACGCAAACGATATAACGCAAGTAAACACATACGAAAGCTATGAAACTATGAGCATTAGGGCCCGGTCCCATTGACAGCTATTAACTGAGATAGTGAACTATAGTTATTTGGCTAATAATCTACGTAGGTATTCGTCGATGAAAGTCATTTCAAACAATAACGTTGTCACATTGTCAAGCTATAAACTGAACATCTTTTCATATTATGAGCTAAATAGCTTTACTAATCGTGGTGGTAGCTTTAGTTGCTAATAATGTAACCGAATAATCCAGTTATAATTAATGACTAGCAGACTATTATACGAAGTGTTACAAAAAAAGCTGAATATAAGAGTAGATAAAGTACGAAACCGTTACTATTTTGAAATAAAAAACAACCCTAGTCCTAGATTGTGTTTTGCTTTTGCCCATTAATGGGATTGATTATCGAAAACAATAGACTATTTGCGTCTAGAGTTGAAACTTTGCAGTTTTTCATACAAATAAAAACCAAAATTTTGTATTGCCATTTCTGTCTTCCTTTAAGATAAGATCAAAATGCAGTTTAACTCTTCTTGAACTATAAAATAGCTGCTAACTACTATTTACTAGCTCTCAATGGAACCGCACCCTTAACAGTATGTTACAGTTTATGCCCAGCTAACCCCTAAATGACCATGACCTCATATCTTGCCCCTACTAGTAAACGACGACGCCTCTATATAAGTACCCGCATAATATATGAATAATAATCATGTATAGGTATAGTTTGTGAATAAAAAATTCAAAAAAATGTTGCAGATTCTACCCATTCAGATTCGAACAGATGTGCCCATGTATTTTCTTTCGAATATTTTTTTATAACATTTGATACATATAGGATTGGAGCAAAACCAGAAAATGCTGAAGAATACTTTATTTATTATAGCACGTCGTTAATCGTCCATCTTTTCTACTTCATACAGCTATCTTTCCTGGTGCTGGATTAACTTCAATCCTATATACAAAACAATATCATATATAACGACCAAAGTTACAAGCTTTTCTAATGAGATGAAACTAAATCAAAAGCAAGACTAATAGAAACCCAAAATATCCTCACATCTCAAGATATTATGTTCCTTGAAAGTGATATATAGTATGTGTCTAGTGATAAGGACGTGTATAAATTAACCGGCGGACGCTATCCGCCACTCATCAATAATTAATGAACCTGCTAATCTTATTGGTGCGTACTGGTAGACCGCATTTATGCCAAATGTATTTTATCAAAAGATTTTCTTTTTACCTCTTTAGAAGTCGTTATTTGTATCGAGTTTCTTGCATAGAATTACAGTAATTTTGAAACATAGCCCTAATTGAAAAAGAGTTTTGTTAGTTCTAGTTTAAAATAAAAAAACGGCCAAGTGCGTGTCGGGCCACGCGCAGTAGGGTTCCGTAGTTACCTTATACCATACCATATTGAATACCACATTCATTTATCGTCGTCAAAAATAACTTTGTTTTTCATAGTGTTTGTATGAATGACAAAGTTATATTTGCGGTTTTGGAAAATAAGCTATATCTCTAAAAGTTATCAATATATCTCGTTCAAACTAATTTTAGTTGAAAGTATTTATTAGGATCTACAGCATACATTTTTTTTAGATTTTTCACTCTTTTATTTCAAAAGTTAAAGGGGGGACACACATTTTACCACTTTGGAAGTGTCTATCTTTCAAACGGTTGACTTTGAGAAAAAATCGTTTGAGAAACCTCAATGTCATTTTTAAAGACCTATCTATAGACACCCCACACGTATAGGTTGGATGAAAAAATAAAATTCAGTTTCAGTTCCATGTATGGGGAGCCCCCCCTTAATCTTTTATTTTTTTTATTTTTATGTCAAAATCGTGAAGCGGTTCACAGAATACATCTACCTACAAAGTTTCAACTGTGTATACTTAATAGTTTCTGAATGAAGTGGCTGTGACATACGGACGGACAGACAGACAGACGGACAGACAGACAGACAGACAGACATGACGAATCTATAAGGGTTCCGTTTTTTGCCATTTTGGCTACGGAACCCTAAAAACAACAGTTTTATTGTATTTTATCAGTAAAAACACATTTTGAACTTTTAACTTTTATGTTATTTCGGAAAAGAACAACATTTCTTACGTAATTGTTGAGAATTTTAGCAGTACATACATATAACTAATAGGTATACTACCTTAAATCAACAAAATTCTTGGACTTGAGTTATGCTCTAATAAATGTCTGATACCAACAACAACACTAGACATTATAGGATGAATACGATACTTTCCGTGATACACTTTAGTATAGGATACGTGTTGTGTGAATCCCCTCTTAAACAAACGGCGAGAATCCCTCTTAAGTGTTCAGGTACCTGCACAAGTGATTTGGCTTCAACAAACAAGACGCGAAACCTCGTCACTTGATCTACCAAGTCTTTGAAATGCCAATAAGCAAACGAAACAAGTTTCTAAGGGGCAAATTGAAATTTATCAAGACGTCAACCTTCTATGGGTCCTGTATGCCCTCTACCATGAAACTCGTAAAGCAACAGACGTAAAATAAACGTTTCCCATTACTGCTGAGAGGCCCCGGAGCTGGAATTACCACTTAGTTAAGCAGTAATGTAAGTCGAAGTAACTATCACATCGTGTGCCGAGTTAGCAGAGAATTGCGAGGATGTCTTTAATAGGAGCGGTATTTCATGCTGGCAGAAGGCGAAAATGTACAGTTTAATTCAATGGAGCCAGTTATATGGGGGCCGACAGTAATCTAACCATGCGTAAATTGAATTTGATTAATGAAGACGAATATGTCCATTTGTGTGTTTAGTTCGGAATGACAAATTAGCTGAAATATATTTTGGGGTCATTTATTTATTTAAGCGTGTTATTTCAAATAAGTATTGGGTTTTCGTTAGTCAGGCAATTAATTTTCTGGAATATATAAATAGAATATAATTAAAAACGAGGCGAAAACATATTAGCCTGCTTTGATACCAAGAACTTAAAAGTAAAACGGTAAATATTTGGTTAATTATGGGGTACCTACTAGACATATTATTTGAAGTAAACACTTGACCTCTAACGTTTAACTCCGTCAAGTTAAAACATGAAAGCTAAGTGAGGGAAAGGTGATAATTCTGTACGTCCGAGCTTTTTTCCGCTTCGTCCTCGTTAAAGAATTCATAAGTGCTTTTAAGCTGCGCAGCTTGTCACTGCCCATGACTAAAGCTTTCAGTTACCACTTAAGCTTAACTTAAATGTGTCAACTAACTTGTCAGCACAAGTTGCCGGTGCCCGTTTCAAAAGGATTACTGAAACTGAATTTTAATGTACGCCTTTGTTTCGAGTCAGTACTTTAATTGAATGCAATTAAGAATTCATTGCGCTAACTTTAAAATTAATTTGCCTGTAATATTTCTAGCTAGACGTTTCCAAGATGTCAGCTTTAGTAACGAAAAGTTCTGAAATGTTTTAGGCGAAACTGGTATGTTATGTCTTCATTAAAATTATCTAAGTAGGATGTAATTATCTTATAAAGCATTCCCAAATAGCGGAGAAACGTAAGAGAAAGTTATTAAATTTCTATGTAACGACTCGTTAAAAGTGTTAAAAAAGTCAACAAAGCTAATACCTATTAAAAGATAAAAGTCAATATTTCTACATATTTAGGTTGTTTCCATGTATTGTTTTCATATGCAAATCTCTTCAAGTCACATTACCCATTTGAATGTGTGTGTATAATACACGTTGTAAAAAATCCTTTTCATGAATATTTTACATTCTCGCAAGATGCAATATTTATTACAAAGCAAAGGCGGTATGTCAATTTAGTGCAGTAATTTAAAGGGAAGGGAATGCATGCATACAAAGCAAGATAATAATTTGAGAAATTAAATATTTACCGAGTCTATTTAATTGTTGCCAGTAACAGAAAGAGGATTAATGAGTGTTGTACTCTAAGTATTTACTGAAAAACAAAATTGTAAATTGTTACTGCAGCAATACTTCAGACCTACTAAGCTTCGACTTGTTATAAGACATCCTTTATGTAAAGTTTCCTAATGTTGGTTTGAGTGAAATTAAGTCATCCAGGATTTTCTAGTATTTAATTTTCGTTAAGACACAATTACAAGAACTTTTTTGTCGTCAACCGAATACCTCACGTTCCTCGTAAACTGGTGTAACTGCTGAAACCCCATAAACGTCCAGGCAAGTGTTCGGCAGTAAAGTGTCGCGATACGACCATTAATCTAGTTACACCCTTCAACGTCAAAGTTATTGTACCGACTTAATTAATTTCCCTTCGAAACCTACAAATTTTTAAAGCAAATTACACTTTATTGCTTCTTATTAATATACTTTTTGCCTTAAACGCAAAGTTGGGATAACACTTACTTAATGCTTAAATACGGAATGCGATAATCTAAACGCTATGTGTTATGAAACAGACATTGATTGATAGAAAAAAAAACGCTATATAAATCTCTTGGAATATTTTCTCTCTTTGCTGGCAAAATTAGGCCACTAGCTAGAATATATTGAAAAATAAGTTTTTGAAACCTTTTTTGGACATCAACCGAATTCAACACTTAGTTTTTGCGTCTGAAAGGCCACCATCTTACTAGCATTATCATAACTTAACCTTTTTTACATGGAAATCTTATATCAAAATCTAAACTGAGCCGAAGTCGAAAACACATGGTCCGTCGAGCCGTATAGGAGTACATAAAAGTGAGTATTATAGTAGAGCAGATCATTGCAATTTGTGATAGAGCGTGTTTGTGACTCCTGAGTGTCGTTGGCAACCATGCAGGGAATTACATCGCTTTATGGCGAAAGAGGGTATTATGTGCCCCTAATACCTCTTTGCTGACAGTCAACGTGGAGATTATATCGCGTAGTGCGATTGGTGCTTAGTTTGAAAGCCTGTTGAGTGTTCACAATCGTTATAAGGTCTTATTAAGATATTGTTAAATATTTTAAATCATAGAAATTATTATTTTCTCTGTATGTGACAAAATATCGGCAATTACATACATGCATCGTAATTTTTTTTAATCTTTTGGTTCCCGCAGTGGGGTTGTTCCACTCATGATTACAAGCAACTTTTACTATGGGACCATAAGTATTGCGCTTTTGTATGGAACAGCTGTTTTTTTTTCGCTATATCAGAGTTACTCCATAGTAAAAGTTACATGAGTGGAACCATCCCACTGCGGGATGGTTCCACTCATGTAACACAAATGATTAAAATTTGAGCGTGTATTAAAAACAATATCATTCGATTCACAACATAGTTGATCTAATGAAAACCTAAACAGCTTTTAATTAGAAAGACTTTTATTTTCACTCTAAAATGGAAAGGATCAAAATCCAGATAATTATAATCATAAAAAAATAAGACATTATACGAGATTAGAGGTAATTTCAAATAAGATTACTTTTCATACTTATTGGACTGATTCAAAAATTAATTAATATTTTGATATTTTAGATAGATAGATAGATGAACACTTTATTGCACACACACACACATTATAAAACAACAATCACAAACTAAAACTTTAATCTATGGTGGGCAAAGGCGGCCTTATCGCTGGAAGCGATCTCTTACATGTATTTTACATATTATAACGATTACTTATGTATTTTTGTCTTTTAAATAAAATCTTTTTACGATGGTTTACCTACCGCCTTTTCTATTCTCCCTCTTAGAAGGCACATTTATGTATACTTCGAGAGTAAAATATTTTATTATTATTATAGTTAATGGTCCTGTGAGCTGGATTTCCATATAAAATTAGTCATAAAAAGGGTACTAACACCACATCGTGGATTATGAAAATCTCTTTGTTTCACAAACTCGTTGGTTTATATAAGGTTGGAATTTTAACATTTACTTTTTGCCGTTATTCTATATTGGAAATTTTAATTAAACTGTGTGCCAAGCCAGTCACGTTTGTTTTTACTGGAAATATTACATAATTAAACACATTTATAGTCACATAACAGAATACAGAACTATGTAGTTATAACTAGTTTCCGGCTGAGACTTTGTGCATGTGGAATTCTACTTTCCGTAAGATTAAAAAAAAACATTCTTATTGGAGGCCTACGTCATTAAGTTTATATTATGCCATTTTTTTCAATAAATCACCAACAATCTTTTAAAATGTGCATGATCATTATCCAGTATACATTTTTAGTACATCAACAAACTATTATCACTCAAAATTATTTATTCAGTCTAGTCTGTTACAAGCACTTGTGAATATTTAAAAATCCAATCGGTTCACAAACCTTATCGTCCTACGCGTACGCAAAAAAAACCGCAAATCGATGTACAGCAAAGCCCTTTGGTACACGTATACTTGAGGTAAAAACAAAGTTTTGGACCCGCAGTTCTTAAAAATTCTTCCCTTAGGAAAGGAGTTATGGCGTCTTCTTATTTTTGTATGGGAAAAAAAAATTTTTTTTTTAATCTATCGTGCATGGTATCGAATGAAAGGGCTTGCTGAGCCGGTTCTAAAAATATATCACATCATTATATTTCAGCCACTTGTCTTAAATTAAACCAAAAAACATTTTCAAAACATACCAAGTTTAGGCTCCTTCAGATCCGATTTGGTTGAACTGTTTCTTGTAAAATACACCTTAAGAGTTACATAATATCCTCATATCAAAGCACAAGAAAGTAATTTTGAAAATATCTAAATTTAGTATTTTTTTTTAATTTTTGCCCAAACTAACGTTTGTATGGGATTTTTGGAAATTGATTTTTGGTTTAATTTAAAACGAGTGCTGAAATGTAATTATGTGATATATTTTTAGAAACAGCACAGAAAGCCCTTTCATTCGATATCACATAAGATAGGTTTTAGAACAGTATTTTTTTTTTTATAAATATAATCACTTTGTGAAAGCTTTGAAATCATGAAAAAATTAAAAAAAATACTAAATATCAATATTTTCAAAATTTCTGTCTTGGGGTTAGATATGAGAATATTACATATCATTTGAGGTATATTTTATGAAAAATTATTCAACCATATTGTATCTGTAGGAGCCCAAACTTGGTATGTTTTAAAAATGTTTTTTGGTTTAATTTAAAACAAGTGACTGAAATATAACAATGTGATATATTTTCGGAACCGGCTCAGCAAGCCCTTTCATTCAATACCATACATGATAGGTTTTAGAACAAAAAAATTTTTTTTCTCATACAAAAAAAAAGATGACACCATAGCTCCTCCCCTCTCCTAAGGGAAGAATTTTTAAGAACTGCAGGTCTAAAATTTTGTTTTCACCTCAAGTATACGTGTACCAAACGGCTATACTGTACATCGATTTGCGGTATTCCATTGATTTTTAGCTCGTAGAACACCCACTATTATGTAACGAGAAGAACGGCAATAAACTTGTCAAGAGCAGATTTTTTTGTCCTGGACTTCAGACTTCAGACTGACTGTTTCAATATTAACTACTAGCTAGATAATGTGCAAAATTCACAAACGAATTATCAAAATGTGGTTTACCGACAGAAACAGAAGGTTTGATTATAAACAATCTGCGTCCCCGGGCAGCGATCCCAACTATAGAATTACAGAACGTTACTCCATAAAACAACGCACTAGTAAATTCCCTACTCACTAGTAACACGATAATGGTTTCGTATGAAAAAGGTTGGATGAAGTTGTCCAATGGGGAGGAAAAGCGCAATTTCATCCCGATAGGTGGCGTCTGGTCTTTGGTACCCGGCCGCCTCAAAGAAAGTGTCAAAACATATGGGAATCTTTTGGAGTATTGCACTTTTTAATTTTATACTGAGAAAATGCCGCATTGTTATGCATGTAACTTGTAAAATATTGGAGTTCATCGATTTCCCAGTAACAAAAAAAATAGTAGGCAAAAAAATATAAAAAAAAATATGCTTTTCCCTCGATTTTCTCCTTTGCTGAGCCTGAGAAACATTATAAATCAAAAGGAATGTTTCATGAATTTGATGAAGCTTCGCCAAAATAAAACAACATTTGAATTATAACAGCTTTGTTCTTTAATATTTCAACCTCAGCTGTTTCTAACATATTTATAACTTGGATGAATTTGATAGGTATATCAAATATGGAATAAGGCCAATATTGGGGCCAAACAGAGAATTAATAGAATTGTAAATGCCAGTCATTCAAGAAACTTAGAATAATAAAATAAATATGATAAAACGGTTCGTGTAATTTTGGATGGTACAGAAATTCCAGTACAGAAACCTGAAATTACTATTGCACAGAAGGCATCATCAGGCAACTATAAACACGGAAATTCACACTCAGTTGCTTTGTTAAAATTTAAATCATATGCTTCTAATCTGAAATAAAAAGATTACTTGTAAATCTTACACGAAATTTAAAGAAATGTAATGCTTGTTAGCAATTTTTTGTAAGTTGCTATAAACTTTCTTGCCTGTTGTTTTGGCTTTTCTTTTCCGTAATTCTTCTTTTATATGAGCTAAAGTTAGCATAGAATACATTGTTTGTCCGCAAAACCGAAAAAAATACAATCTAAGAAAGTAAAATCACGTAATACACAGTCAAGACAATATAAGCTCAAACTGACAATTGTTCCAAAACTGAAGCGCCATCTGTAATTCACTTTGCCTTCGCCTCCCCATTCCACCCGAATACGCAATAAGGGCGATTAAAATGAAGCATTTGATATTTTACTAATAAAAATAAATAAGATTTTTTTGTTTTCAAATGATTTAAGTATTTCTCAGATTTGTTACTAAAAGGGATATCGAATGACGCTTCGCGTTAAAGTAAAAATTCTTGTGTACTTTTAACTTTACTCTGAAGAAATCTATTTAATGGCAGGACGACAAAGTCAAAATGTCTATATTCAAATAAACTTAAAAATATATCGCCTATATTTTCCTACCAGCCGTTCCAGATTTGTTAATCAGCAATTTTGTCCTGCTATTACTTGTGAGAAATATTTTTCTACCAATTAATTATCTCATGTAATGTCGGATTTGTCAAATAACATGTTATTTCTGGGCCATAAATCGTAAATACAACTGCAGTGAAAAATTTAGGCGTTGTTACGATTCCCATTACGGTCGGTCATGCGTAATTAAAAGCGATGATTAGTGTCTGTGATTTGCTAATAGGCATGTTGACTATTTTTTTATTTTATGTTACATAAATTACCCCTCAAAAAAAAAAGGAAACATTTGTAAATGAATTATTTCGCTAGCATGAAAACTGCCCGAGATATCACAGTTTGAAATGCACAAAATTGGACTCACCCGAAAACGCTCCATACTAACGGCTACCAAGTTATGACGTCACGCCTTCCTACGTTGTATGCAACGCGTAGGAAATTTGTTCGGCAGCTATATTAAATATTGTGTTTATCAAAATGGTTTCTTTGACAAATTTGCTATAAATTTTACAGACTAACTAAATGTATTATTTATTTTAACAAATTTTATACTTTTTAAATGGACTTGTCCACCCAACTTTGAAGGGTCATACAACAAATAATACGCAATATATAAAACAAAGAGGTATACAAGCTACTCCAAGTTTGATATGTTTACGATTTTTGCTAGTATTTCGTTATTTTATTCATAAGTCAACATCCCTATTCGCTGCTGTACTAATGTTACCTATACAACTTGTGACTACGCTCTATCTGCGCATTAATATTTATAAAAAAAACATACAATTTACTTGTTTCGTTATTGCACTTCCAAGGAATGGAATTCACTTACTGCTCTTGAATCCTTACTAATATTATAAATGCGAAAGTCCGTTTGTTTGTTTGTTACGTCTTCACGTTATAACTACTGAACTGATCATCATGAAATTTTACATACACGTTGTCAGAGGGACAGAGAAGGACATAGGGTACCTTTCATTCCAAAAAAGTACTGTTCTCGAGGGATAGAAATTAAACTTTCTACGCAGACGAAGTCGCGGGCGGCCGTTAGTTTAAAATAAAGCAACTTGCAGCTAAGCTATTTCTGGATTCTCAGTTGACAAGTGAGTAATTTTATTATTGCATTTACATACAAATTCACATCACGTTAGACAAGAAAAATAATAAACCTGCATGTTATTGAAAAAAATTCTTGCCAAAGTTAAAAAACTATTTTCCGTTCATCGAATTATTTATTACATAACTACTGATTGAAAGAAAAACTTGTAAAAATAACCTTTTATAAGTTTTGTGTATTTTTAATAAAGTAAAATTTTTAATTTCCTGATTTTCGGGATTATGTATACATCCTTTTTAAATGCGCTTATAATTATAGGTACATACCAGTTGCGAAGGGTCCATACAAGGCGATTCTCATCGGCTTACCTTTAGAAATCCCACCCCAATGATCGACTATGCAGATCATATCATTTTTTATCATTTTTGTAGAGCGGCTAACCTTCGCCATAATATCACCCCTCGCCACTGGTACATACTATATTTATTTTATCGGAAGGAATACAGATTGTTAGTAATTTATTGAATAATGTATTTTATATCATAATTATTAGGTATGTATGTTTTTTATAAACGCACGTGAATCTATTTTTTTTTTAATTGTAAAAGTTTTTCAGTATCTCAATGGTCCGCAATATATTTTAAATGGCATTTAATGTTATACTTGATAAATGTTTAGACAGATATTCTATTTAAATACGCAATAAATGTAGTAAAGTTTCGCAGGAATTTAATTACGTCACCGGCCGCCAGAGGGCAGCGGCGCATCACTTCCGGCGCCGGAAGTCCTCGCCGGACTGAACGGATAATTTCTAAGGTTCTGTCAGTGAACTAAAAGTTCGCTGGGTTCTGTGAACTGACAGGTTAAATTAAAATTAGTGTTATTCATTACAGCAAAGGGGATGAAAGTGTACGATAAGAAATGTATATTTTTTATAAGTCATTAGTTCAACATAAAAAACTTATTCAGTTTAAAAAGATAAAATAAAGCCATTATTCACTTACAGAAAGCATTACCAGTTGAAAATACTAAATAAATATTATGTTTACCATTATTTATTTGTTGCAAAATAATTAAGTATGTTGTTATGGATCACCATAACAACATACTAAGGTAATAAAGTATCAACCTTACGTACTTATAAATAATGGGTTAGTTTGATCTCTCTCTAATATCTACATATAAATATAGTGCTATAATATCTCGACAAAACAAGAAGAAAAGAAAAGGTGTCTGAAATGTAACCCGCTGCAAAACTTTTCATATAAATTGAATATGTTTGATCATAAACGTCTGTAGATTTCACGGGAGCATTTCTTTTGGTACGATTCAGGCTTTTACTTTTTCATTCAAGCAATCATATTAATAATAAAAAATCTTGTTATAAAATATTCAGGAATTCATACAACGTGTTAATGAATGAACTCAAAATGGGAAAACCATTGTTTACAAACTAAACAACTTTTATTATGGGACCAACTCTGAAATCGCGACAAAAAAAAGTGTTTCACACAATAATAATCCCACACAAAAACAGTTTTATTGTATAGTGCTGCCAAGACTCCATAATATGACTTGCCCTGTCAAAAAGTTATGTGACCTCATGTAGAGCCAAGCTTATAACTCTACGCGCCCTAACTCTACAAGCCCTAACTTCAAAAACTCTCACCTTAGTCAAAATATGTGGCTTAGCCGTTTCGCTACATGGAAAAATTTATTCACTGTTCAACAATAATAGTTCTTGTAGTAACGAAACGGCCAAGCCACATATTTTGACAAGCCATATATTTTAACAGTGATTAACTAAGTCTTAAAAATAATTACTAAATATTTAAAGATTTTTCAGATACATAATATGTCTAATTTTTCAGACCTCAAGCATCAAAATTTGCGGAAGTCTCATACAAACTTCCATCCCGGTAAAAGTACCAAGTTTCATAATTTTTTTGTTGTTTGTGTATTAAAACTAGCTTACATACCAAATTTTTTGTTTTTTGCTTTCTAGGACTTCAGGAAGTACCCTAAGAATTTTGATGATTTTCAGTAAGTTTTTACGAAATCTGATCTGAGCGACAGATTCAACGCGTACAGAACGCATGTGCTCGCTTCTGTTTTTCTATACCACCTAGAGCACATGTCACACCATTTTTAAATAGCTCTAACCTACTTAAGATGTGCTCTCGAAGAAAGCTTCACTTTGCCACACTGCTCTTTGACATTATACATTCAAAAGCACCCGAATATCTGTATGACAAAATTAAATGGGCAAAGGATTATAACCAATACCGTACCAGAGCTGCCTCCTATATGATCCAGACACCCATACATAGAACTGCTGCTTTCCGTGGGTCTTTCAAATATGCAGCCTCGAAGTGTTGGAATAATTTGCCGCACCCGATTAGAAAACTGGAAACACGAAATGCCTTTAAAAATTGTTTCAAAGCATTTTTATTACAACAACAACAGGTACTTTAGGCTAATATTTATGATACTTAATCACTTACTTTTTTGGAATACAAGCAGATACTACGCTTCGAGGTGGCTTGGTTTTCTTTGTTATTATAGATATCACTTTTTATTTGTTACTTATTTGTTGTGATAACCTTGATGCTGTTTCGTGCAACCATGTTATTTAGATTGCATTTCTTGTATTTTTGTTTCAAAATGTGTTGTATATGTCACGCACGCACGTATACATAAGTGGTTTTTCATTCTTAAAATTTTCTTTTCTTGTATTGTAAAATGTAAAACTTTTCCATAACTTTTCTTTGCCAGTGACAGTGACACTAGTGACAGTGACAGACAGCTGCGACCATAGATAAATAGTGCGTCAGCTTTGACTGGTTTTCTTGTTTTTATAGAACAACTGCACACTTGCGTGGAAGGCAAAGGAGTTTCCACTCGCACAGCCATTCATTCTTAATATTATGGACTACGATCGGCTGTTTTTCATGTAGTGATAAGGTAGTGACAATTCGTCCAAGGGTAGTGATTAGGTAATGTTTACGTGCCTGATGTCATCACTGTGTTGGGCAGAATACCAGTGCAACAAGCCCCGCTTGCTGCTTATACTGAGTCCAGCACAGTTTTGACATCATACGACGGTGCACAATGTCAAAAAAAAAAAAGAGATTCATGTTTTTTTTTATGTCTAAGTACTTAAATGTAATACCTTGTGTACCGTTGGATGATGACAGAATAAATGAATTTCTTTCTTTCTTTCTTTCTTTAAATCTAGGTTTTTTTAGATATTAATAAAATCCAAAGTTTAAGAGCTATGCAATTGAAACTTTGTATGTTTAATCAGACTAAGTCTACTACAGACATCATATTCTCAGAATTTTGTGCTTCTGGTATAATCCAAACCCAAGTTATGAGGGTTAAACGGTTGGGGGGTTAAAGTCCAATTTCATATTTTTTTTGTTGCTTGTGTCCTATTACTAGCTTACATACCAAATTTCAGCTTTCTAGGACTTCAGGAAGTACCCTATGAATTTTGATGATCATGAGTGAGTGAGTGACGAAATCGGGTTTTTTTAGATATCAATAAAATCTATATTATAAAAGCTATGTAATTAAAACTTTATGTGTTCAATGAATCCACTACTGACATCACATTCCGAGAATTTTGTTTATCTAGTATACTACAAACCCAACATATGAGGGTTAAAAAAAACACGAGGCGCTTTGAGAAAAGGTAGGTAGTGCCCTTGCGCTTCGCTTCCTTGTCTTGGCGGGGGCACTACCGTGTCCCCAGATAAGGAAAGTATCAAAATGTATGAAACAGCTGCTTTTTTCACTATTTTGTAGATTTTTTAGTTAAAGATGTAACCTAAGATATTTTGCGAATTAGCGATAATTATTTTATGCTTTTTATGGTATGTTTTCTTATCTCTTTGACTTCGCAATCAGCTACAGTAATAGTTCACAATGCAAGGAACAACACAACGACATGCAGAGTGAGTTAGGTAGCATCGAGAATGCTATTAGCATTGCAAACGGGTGGCCTGATGCAAGGGAAATGCACGCGGCATACTCTATCTATACATAAGTACTAACTATATCAAACATTATGTAGAGTGCTTCAATCAAGAATACCCTATATATTATTATCCGGTCAGAGTCTCAAAAATGGCACCTCAAATCGCGTCCCACTTACAAACTCACAAAGTAAGTGATAAAAGATGTGTTTTTGTACAAAATAAGATTATTTTCTACAGAATAAGTGATATAAAATGTGAGTTTGTACAGAATAAGAGGTGATTAGTGTAATAGATAATCTCTCCATAGTATATAACTTTATAATTAACTTTGTAATGTATTTCATGGTCACATCACGAGGAGGAGGGTACTGGTGCACTGAGACACAAGCCTTGCTTAGTTCAGGTACCAGTTCTCTCGCAATCTTATATGTTAATACTTTTTAGCTGTACACTTAGAATTTATGTTCAAATTGTAGATTGTTGGAGAAAAGTAAATAAATATTATTATAATTTTTATTATTATGTACAAAATAAGCGCCAAGTTTGTAGTGGGACGCTATTTGAGGTGCCGTTTTTGGGTACTCGTGAAGCATTATCTAGGATATTCTTGATCTAAGGTAGAGTGACTTAAATTCCACGCAGTATCCGAAATAGCAGTATACAGTATAGTTCCGGATACTGCATGTATGTACTTCATTGTCATAACGCATAAATGCAAGTCAGTAAGGTGATGGTGGTAGCTAGCCTGGCAAGTTTATAATGAACTGCCTCTGTGGTCTACCAACCTGTGCATGATGCATGGGTCCCAAGTTCTTTGTAAATACCACCTTTGGCCTTAATAAATAAACATCAGGGGGCCAAGTCTGATAATGTTATCGTCAAAATCGTATGTCAATGGCAGTGGCGGATACAGAAAAAATTCAAAGGGGGGGCGCAAGGTAGGCGGGGCGCGCGGGGGGAGGAGGGGGGGATCTCCGAGAAGTTGAAATTTTTAAGTCTTCAAAAATTTGATAAAGGGGGTATCTATTCGTTGCGTATAATAATATTTTTTACATGTACTTAGGTATGTACTTACACCGATTACTCGAAGACGGCTGAACCGATTGAAATGATTTTTTATTATCACCTTTTATTAGGTTGCTTTCTCGTTTGTTTGTCCACAAAGTTTGCGAACGATTTTATACGAGCTTCCCGACGAGCTAGATACTTGAAACTTTGAACATAGGTCAGAACTGGAACATAATGCAATATTATAGTGCCATTGAGCTGATCTGATGATGGAGCCGGAAGAAGGCCACAGGAACTCTATGATGAAACCATACAACCCCATCGTGTTTGGGCTCGTTAGAATGGTCTTGACGAGTTCTCTAATAGGAGACGAGGTTCAGGGTCTGATGATGAAGCTGGTAGACCACGCCATAGGAACTCAATATTGAAACCGTGCAACCCCATCGAATTTGAATCGTCTTGACGAGTACTTTGTTGGGTAACAGTTTTCAGGGTCTGATGAAGCTGGATGAAGGACATAGGAACTCTTTAATAAAACCACGTATCCTATCGAGTTTGGGCTCGTTTGAACCGTCTGGACGAGTACTTTGTTGAGAAATAGTGTCCAGGGTATGATGATGGAGCCGGAAGAAGGCCACTGGAAATCTGTAATAAAACTATACAACCCCATCGAGGTTTGGCTCGTTTGAATCGTCTTGATGAGTAATCTTATGGGAAATAGTGTCCAAGGATCTAATGATGGAGCCGAAAGAAGGCCATAGGAACTTTATAATAAAACCATGCAACCCCATCGAGTTTGGGCTCGTTTGAATCGTCTTGACGAGTACTTTGTTAAGAATTAGTTTCCAGGGTCTGATGATGGAGCCGGAAGAAAGCCACCTGACCTCTGTAATAAAACAGTGCAACCCCATCGAGTTTGGGCTCGTTTGAATCGTCTTAACAAGTTGTTGTTAAATAGTTTCCGGGATCTGATGATGGAGCTGGAAGAAGGGCACAGGAACTCTTAATTAAAACCACGCTACCCCATCGAGTTTGGGCTCGTTTGAATCGTCTCAACGCGTACTTTGTTGGGAAATAGTTTCCAGGGTCTGATGATGGGGCTGGAAGAAGGCCACTGGAACTCTGTAATAAAATCATGCAACCCTATCAAGTTTGGGCTCGTTTGAATCGTCTTGACAAGTACTTTGTTGGGAAATAGTTTCCAGAGTCTGAAGTCTGATGAAGGAGCCGGAAGAAGGCCACAAGAACTCTATAATAAAACCATGCAAATGCAACCCCATCGAGTTTGGGCTCGTTTGAATCGTCTTGACGAGTGCTCCGATAGGAGATGGTATATTTTTAATCTAAGCTGGTTAACTAAAAAGCAGAAAATAATAATTTATTGAAAAAAAACCTTTTTAAAAGCAGGTTTTAAAAACGGACAAAAAACATTAAAACAGACTAAAAAGTTAAAAATAAAGTTCTCAGTAAATATTCATATTATAAAAAAATAACCCTATTGTACAGAAATATTAAACCTAAAAACGTGGGGCGCATGCTAAAGACAATTTTACAAAATGTGTATTGTCAAGAACGTTCTGGACTATTATATAGACTTGAACTGCGAAAGCCCAACGGAACTCCATAACAAAAAACAGCGCGGAATGTGGAAGTCAAGTTACCTACTAAGACTAGGTAATCTAGGTAGGTATGCCATTGAAAAATGTGAAATATTAAAACGTTTTAAGTATTTATAATATCATCGCTTACATATTACCTACCACAAAAAAGTTGAAAATAAAAAAGTTTGAAAAAAAACAAAATCTCCTTAAAAACAGCTCTGAAAAAGCGAGAAATAATTTTCCAATCAGTAAATTAAAAACGTCTAACGAAGTCGGGTGCGGCTTTTAGAATTAAAACAATCATTCCGACAAACTGAGAACCTTCACCTTTTTTGAAGTCAGTTAAAAAATTACAATACCTACTTGAGAAAACAACACTAAAAGCCTAAAAGTAACAAATTACCTCCAGCCCTTTTTTTGTTGATTTTTGCTAACAAAAATGGAGTCGATTATTTTTTTTCAATGTTAAGAAAACTATTTTTTTTTTAATAATGATAGTTGACTATCATGGCCATTATTCAATAAAATAGATTAATATTTTAAATCAAAGAAGCTAGGTCGTTCTCTGTTTGTGAAACAATATGGGCAATTTCATAGGTAAAGAAAGAATACAATGACGAGGACTAACAACATTCTACAAAGAAATGCTGCTTTTTCGTAAGCAGATGAAATAAAAAAAAATTCAAAGATCAAATGAAACAGATGTTCCACAGATGCGATGTTGTACAAAAATCCCCAACTTTTATTATCAATAAGGATTGCTGGCAAATTCTTTATCTATTGTTTTGTTTTATTGTTCTGATGGTTGCTGGCGTGGTTAATTCGTCCAAGTTGCTAGCCCGCCTGCCACCCGCGTCCCGCATTATTATTTTCTGTTTTTTGACTGTTTTAGACTGGTTAGTTAAGTGTACTAGCCGGAAACAAATTATTTTTATTTTCATCATTTATACTATGTGAGTGACGCGGGGCACGCATGGGGGGGGCGCGCGCCCCCTGCGCCCCCCCTGCGCCCCCCCTCTGTATCCGCCACTGGTCAATGGTGTTTCAATGTTAATGCTTTTTAACACAGTTCTTGTTTCTTAAACCCAAAACCAAAATACAGTGTTTCTGAAAGCCAACAGAAATACATTTTGTCCTTATTTTGGGTTTAAGAAACGAGAACTGTGTCAAAAAGCATCACCATTCAAACACCATTGACATACGATTTTGACGATAACATTAGCAGACTTGAGCCCCTGGTGTGATGAAGGCCAAGCACTGACCAGGGGGCTGATTACGTAAGTCAGTTGCTAACCATTCTCGGTTGAAAGCGCTATTACATTGCTGCTTTAAGTAAGATAGTTGTCACATAGCAATATAACTGCGATTTGTGGGTAGAAAACGCAGTTACATTGTTATGGGTAGAAAAAAAATTACTTTTCTAATATTATCGTTTCTCATTACTTTGTGGGTTCCCTAGGTTGAACTGCTGTAAGTTAAGTACACAGCAAAATACGCTACATGTATTTACATCCTTAAACACATGTAGTGTCAGTTCTTAGTCCCAGTGCTTCGTCGGATTACAGTAAGTTCTGCTTTGTGCGGTGTCCCACATCGAGGTATTTGCATCTCTTTCCCTCGCCACATGTTAACGTAACAGGATGTTGGTGTCTTTGTCACTCGCGACATATAAACATAGCACTTCGGGGAATTAACGCAACCCTACGAGTTTACCCTAAATTTTCTTACGTAAAAGTTTTCACGGGAATTTTTCGCGTTAGTTCAGTTTCATTCACGTTGACTCTTTTAAAAATGTTGTCGCACTTTTTTAAATTCGTGTACTTAAGTATTACTTACAGCTTTTTAATTTTAATAATTATTTTTAAGCAATTTTATAAAATTCACTGAAGATTTCTTAAATTCATTATATCAATAGATTTACTTTTAAACGCACTTTACAACGATACCTCATTTATAAATTGTAGCACAATATTTAACAAATTTATCCTTTGTATTTTTTTAGAATGATGTTTTTTCTAAAAAGGCACTTGTATGCGATTACTAACAACTTGTGTCATCACTATCGTACCTACTTCACTTCTCATTATATAACAGATAAAATAATAAAAAAAATGTAAACAAAGAGCAATATTTTTATGAAATTTTATCTACTACAGCTTGTTAGTACTAATTTCAAACGACAATATAGTAACACTTTAGTTTTAACAATAGAGATTCTTCAAAATGGGGTTATATTGGTCAATAACTTCCAACTACCCATTATGAATTGACAAAGAACTCGATTCATATAAGCCTTTCTTTTAGTATCATAATTTAAATTTAATGCCCTCTGTATTTTTTTCCAGGATATTTTTAAAATTTTGCCAAGCCCCCAAGTATTTTTCTCGACGGGCTGGCATTAAAAGGCTTCGCTGGCATTATTACGGCGCATGAGAACAATTGCACACGCACAATGCAGCTACACCTGGAATAAATGCAGATGAGAATGTCTGCAGGATTAGTCTGGAGAAGGCTAAAGAAAAAGTGGAATGAACTGTCTGTGGTGATATTTTACAACAAAATAACTGTTTTTATGAAATATTCAAAATTTCCAGTGGTTATTGCGATGATAAATCCAGTCATCACTAAGATATACCTACCTATTAGATAAAACATTGAATACAATTATGTAAAAAATATTATTAAAATCAGAATCAACTACAAATTTTCAAAATGATTTGCAAAAAGCTAGGCTTTTTGTTCCCGCAATAACAAATAAAAATTATTAAAAAAAACATAAAAAGTAAGTATTACATTTTTAAACTTACGTACCAAAAACATTATACTAAAAATTATTTAAGTTCTTACCTCATAAATAAACAGGGAGTCGGAAGTTGGGTAACTTTTAATTAGTGCGCGCACAATAAACTAACGACTTTAGTTGAGCCCGATGTGTCGACACTTGGCGCGACTTTACTTAGTTTGGATCGAATTTTAATCTTACACTTAGTTATATTTTAGGATATTAAGATACCTAGTAAAATTATGTGAAGACAATTTTACTTAATCTGAATCTAAAGAAAAGTTTTAGAGAAGAGAAAAGGTACCTAAATAGATAAAAAAATCTTATTCTCATGTAACACTGTATCTTAAAAAAATTGATCCGACAGTAAAGGAAAGAAAGCCTAAAGTTGGGTAAAGCAAAACAAGAAAGCGAAAAAGTAGAAATAATAGCTAACCCAAACTTACTTTGGAGTTAACTCACACCAAATAAAAAAAGTAAGACGGAGTCTTCCGAACAAAGCGGTGAGGCCAGTAAAACTACGCCTTGGCTGGGTACATACACAGTTCACACACACACGTGTAACGATATTACGCCTTGACTTTCTATATAAAACCCTGCCGCCCGGCCCCCGCCCTCCCCCTTGTACGCACACATGTACCATCAAAAAGCGGCCTCACTTCATTGTTCGCAACGCTCCATCTTACTTTTTTATTTGATCAGAGGGAGTTAAAAAATCATCTTTTTAAACTTTTAGATTTTTGCATTCACAATGCTATTTTTATATTATCCCGTCTAAGTTGCTACGGGTGAGCCGATTTTTTCTAATATTTTTCATTATTTATTCATCTTCATCTTTTTAATTTATACTTACAACCAGTTGTTATTGTTTAAACGAGTGCGTTTAACAGTTAAATTCGGGCGTCGCTTCGCCAACGCCACTGAGTAACTTGGGTCGTTTCCTCATCGGGCCGCGGGTTAATTAAAAGTTTCGGAATCCGCGGCTTCCTGTTTGCTTGCACTTGCGAAGAAAGTTATGAGATTTCATTTTTCAGTTTGCCAAAACACCTACTTATGATGGCAGAGGAATTTTTATATAATAAAATATCATTTAAACATAAAATCGTTAAACTTGCAATTGCTACGAATTGCTACGGTTTGCTACGGGGCGTGGGTCTCGTAGCTCTTGGATGTGAAAAATACTTGTTGTGTTGTGACTAAAAATAAAAATATGAGTCCATTAATTAAACGATGTTAAAATTATAAAAAAAAATAAAGAATAAACTTCCACGAACGCAATATTTAACGCACCGTACTAATTACCGAGTTTTAATTAAAACAAAACTGGCAAAGTTCCGCTCGGTAAAGTTTCCATTGCATTGCCGCTCGGCGCCTGCGTTTAGCGTCGCACTGCATTTACGAGCGCGCATTATTACTAAAATAGTCCGTTTTACGGGGCGGGCACATGAAGCGTGGTACGGGGGCGTTAAACTACATAGTGAGATAATTTACAGCTTGTTGTTGTAAGTTAATAAAGAAATAACATTGACGTTCTCTATTGAAAGCATACTTTTGGAACAAAATTCAATAGTTTTGATAGTATAACGGACGTTATAGCTTAGGTACTGCCTACTGGTAACAGCAAATGCATAAACGTGCATGTCATATTGTTAAAAAAAATATGTAGTACTTATATACATTTTTATGAAGAAAATACATGTAGTTTTTGTTATATACAAGCACTTATCAATTTTGGAGAATTAGTTGTAGAAATGTTAGATTTAAAAAGTCCGCTTTATCAGAATAGGTACCTATCTAACAAAGGTGACACCTTTGCAAAAGGACGCATCCACAGTATCACTGATATATACCTATTCTGGATAAAACGGACTTTTTAAATGTATCATTTCTACAACTAATTCTCTAAAATTGATAAGTTCATATATGTAATATCATTCAAAGTATCAATAATGAATGACATAAGGGTTCTTATTTGCATTAATATTTCTATTTAAAAAAAAACACACAATTCTCTATGTTCATAAGAACTTGAACTGTGATATAATATTATGACCAAATATTTAGGTACACACGACGGCACTTTAGCCTATACATGTTAACCTTGAGACCATCTTTATTCCCAACGTGAATAAATCTGTTTTTGGAGTTCAACTGTGTAACTTGATTGATGTGATGCCGTGCCGTCTGTACATAAAGTAGCAAAAGCCACAAACAATGCTTGTCGGTACTTGGTGGGCAAGTCCCCAAATAAGCTAAAACAAACGAGCAAGTTAAACAATACATAATGACTGTGGCAACAACTAACTTTAACATTAACTTCATTAGTTGAAAGTCCTATTTGATTAGAATAAGCTATTATTATACGAACAGTTGACAACTCGCAATTTAATCGCTTGAACAATATACAGTAACTGAAGCACTTGTATTATTTGAAATATAAATCTATACATATAAAACGCTAAATTGATTGATTGATTCATTCATTGTTGGGATAAGCGTGGAGCCCTAACGGCTGAAGGTAGAGACACCATTTTTGGAGGGTAGATAGGTACCTTTCATGGTGTAGGTGAGCACTAAGAAAGAATTTTAGAAAATTCCCGTTATACAGGGTGCTACAGGTTGTTTAAGTTTGTATGAGAATTTGTATAGGGTTGAAGTAGAGACACCATTTTTGGAGGGTAGATACCTTTCATGGTGTAGGTGAGCACTAAGAAAGGATTTTAGAAAATTCCCGTTATACAGGGTGCTACAGGTTGTTTAAGTTTGTATGAGAATTTGTATAGGGTCTAAGTAGAGACACCATTTTTGGAGGGTAGATACCTTTCATGGTGTAGGTCAGCACTAAGAAAGCGTTTTGTAAAATTCCCGTTGCAACAGGATGTTCCAGTTTGAATAGGGATTTATTTAGGGCTGAAGGTAGAGGCACAATTTTTGGAGGGTATACCTTTCATGGCGTAGGTGAGCACTAAGAAAGCATTTAGGAAAATTCCCGTTATACAGGGTGCTACAGGGTGTTCCAGTTTGTATGGGGATTTGTATGGGGCTGAACCATTTTTGCTGGTAGAGATACCATTTTTGGAGGGTAGATTCCTTTCATTGTGTAGGTAAGCACTAAAACAGGGTTTTGGAAAATTCCCGTTATACGGGGTGCTACCGAGTGTTCCAGTTTGTACATGATTTTTTTATGGCAAAATTTAAATGTGTGAATAAGGTTTACTGATAAATACCTAGGTATATTGGTAATCCGTGACTTTCAAAATAATAGTTGTGCATTTATTTTTAATCACGTGAACGAAGTCGCGGGCAAAAGCTAGTTGTAATATAAAAACGTGAAGTGATTTCATTATCTCCCATGTATGTCACTCGATACATACCCCTTCGCTCTTCGCATAAGCTCATTGAGCATGGGGATGCTTGCTGCATCATATGCACGCTCGAACCGTCTCAGTTGGAGCACGCACGTTTAATTTGCATGTCCTCGCGACGGCTCGAAGGCTCTCCGCGACAGACTTTGACGCGGCCAATGTGTTGGGGTTAATGTTGCATTAAAAATAATGTACAAAACTGTAGTCTCATACATGGCCTGTGATGCTCGAGACTGCACTATAAGCTGCATTTTTTTTATTTACAAGGTGGCTCAAAACTTTTCCGCACTGAGGGAAATTACCATAGGCAACAGCGTCGCTTAACCACTCCTAAGGTTAAAATCGCTTGCACGTCGCGCCCGTCACAGCAATTCGTGCGCACACGAATTTTGTGGGTTACCTACGCCATATCGAATACCAAATGATCGAAAATCAAAATATCGAACACTATACATTGAACGGTCAAAACATCGAACGTTCAAAACATCGAATTTACAAATAATCGAACGATCAAAATATCGAGTGGTTAAAATATCGAACGCTCAATACATCGAATGATTAATTTGCCCCCCCCCCCCAAATTATTGTCGTATACATAAGCAATTTACTGAAAATTCAAGCTTATGATCCCCTCGCAAAATAGCAATTGTTTTTTAAAAACACAAACTCAGTGACAAATAGTATTTGTAGTTTTGGTGATGAAATAAGTTAAAAACGGTCGTCGTTTTGTTTTTCGTCGAGAAAAGCCATAAATTCAAAATAATTGTGTTCTCTAAAAGTTTGCATTATGTTAAAACTGACCCTAGTTGAGTCAAAGAAAACAGAAGCAGGTATAGTCACGTCTAAAAATATGTATACCTACTGGTTAGAACAAAGGTCTCCAAACTACGGTCCGCAGGCCAGCTCCACCAGATTGTAACAAAATACTGTAATTTACATTAGGTTGGTTTGGTACGATGAGCTAGCTATAGATCCAGGCACTTGGGACTTCGTGGAGGAGTTAGTCTGGCGCTTAGGCAAAAAGTTTGGCGACCCATGGCATGGGTTAGGACTTTGTCACTTTGTTGTAGTTGCCATTTGTCATTAATTTCTGTTCCAAAAAGTAATAGATTTTAGAGTGACATAGTTCTTAACATATTATTTATAGATGTTATGGATATTCGATCTGCAGCATTGGTAATTTTATGATCTTCCATCAGGGATGATCATAAAATTATGTCAGTGAGTGCGTTCATGAGACAGCCGGGTGTGGGCTTCCACTCCGTTGGCTGTGAAGGACCCTAATGTTGGACAAACCACCCCAACCAGTGAACCGACAGAGTAATTGCGTTATTGGACATGACATAGTTTAAACAAAAGTGGTAAAAAAGCGTATACTAGTCGAAATTGATGTTATTATTTTTTACTAATTTGGTACAGATAGCTAATTAAAATTTGACAATATTTAACGTAACTTGTACTATTTAAATAACCCTATTATAAGTTTTAACAGTATTGTACATTTTAATCTAAGAAACAAATCATTAAGAGAACTATGTTTTAAGCTTTGATAGTACCTACTAGTATACTTACCTACAACTTGGAGACGACGATACGACTAGTGGCTTCGTGAGCTAATATCCAATAGTTTAGTCACAGGAAATATTTTTAATTACTTGGAATTATTTGATAGTTTCAAAATACTCCTACGAACTAGTGTCACCAATGTTTTAATCGTCTCCAGGTTGTATAAGATACTCTCGTCAAAATGTAATCTAAGATCAGTGGAGTATTTGTTATATCTAGGAACATATTGCTTCATATTACCAGCGCCATAAGACTGGTACACATACACACATTCGATAAGGAGCGCAAGCAAATGAAGCATATACACTAAGGTAATAGTGAGAGTCAGAAGTAGGGCGCGACTAGCTCCAACAAGAACCCCCATCTCTAATTAAATCCACCGAGTCAGCGTGTTGCGGCGGAATTAAAAACTGCCGCCGTACAGCCGTGTCGTCCTAATGAGTCGCGGTCCAAGGCGCTATCCCTGAGTCGGTAGAGATTGTAGAGATATAATCTTTTATGTCTCCAAAAGTCTATTTGTAATTATTATGGTCGGCTAACAACAGAGTGATTCGACTATCGTCTCGCCATACCAGTATAAGAAGTTAGTTATGTCATTGACAGAAACATGATAGCTTAAACTTTTCTCGATAGAAAAAAACTGAAAAGTGATCTCCAATTTTGTAGTTTGTCAATGCTGTGCCAATTCAATCATTAATAAACCTATAATCTTAAAACTAATAAAAAGAAACCTTAGCTAGTTCTCTAGCTTTTGATTGTGTGTTTTCCAAATTAAGAAATAGTTTATTAGATTTCAATTAAAAACGATAATGTTTGGAATAATATAAAAATTTCTTCCAGCGTTTTATGCCCCCTTAAGATAACACAGTTATGTAGTAGTATAGGCTTGATTATCATAATTAATGTATTTTTTTATCACGCATCAATTGATGTCATCAAAGACTTAACCTAATTACAATGCATATTCACATCTTAAGCAATAAAAAGATTTTCACTTATTACCTGAATATTCACAGAATATTTATTTCATCATTAAATTATCATTTCAGAAATTTCGACTTGTCTGAACTACGCTAACTTAGCGCAATACTAAAAAAACTCGTATTTACAAACGTTACTATGAGGTCTCACAGTACACATTATACGTAAAACGAACGAACAAACCACAGAGCTCTATTTTAACGCAGTGCGTTCGCCTATGCAAGGGTCATTTGAGTATTGTTTTTGAATACGTGTAAAACTATTTTCAACTCTACCGGTTCGAGCATCAGCTCCTCAAAACGAGATGCATCCGTAATGAACACCCGATGTGTGGCACTCCACAATAATTTTAATTATCTATTCAACACATATTTTTACCAGGAATTTCCCCTGACGCGTCATCGTCATCTTTCAACGAACGAGTATTTTTTGCACTTTTTAAAGCGTATATTTAATTAGTGGTATTCGGTCTTGTTATGTTAGTTAATAACATAACAAGGCCAAAACTCGAAATATGCAACACAGAGGCAATGATTTTGATGTCAATTTGTAGATAATATTTCTGTGTATTGATATTTATAATGCAAAAAAATTGCACATGAATTTACAACTTCTTGAGATATGTAAGAAAAACTAAAATAAAACACACGCGTTTTGGATTAAAATTTACAATAGCAATTTTGAATGTGATACCTGACCTCGAAAAGTGTAAAACCGATTTTCACGTCCCCAAAAGTTTACTTTTATACGAATCACCTCACAACGAATGCTCGTTTATGACTTAACTAGCCCGCGACTTCGTCCGCATGAACATTCGCTATGGAAGATTTGATCGAGATAAAAAGTATCCATGTTTTACCACCGGCTATAACTAAACATTAAACATTCACATTAATGTTTGCATGCTGTTTTTATGGTATGGTTGAATAGGCAGATCTTTTAAAGACCGCCAGTGTACCATAATCGAATGAATGATATTCTATTCCATTCTATTCTATGGTTTTATTTACCGCATTTACCCCTAAGGGGTTAATTATCCAAAAAATCACAAATACGTGTTGCTTTTAAAAGTTGTTAGTTTTTAAAAGTACTCCTACGAAGTTTCACGTCAAAATGTCTATTTAATATTATCTTTTCATACAAAACATGAACTCCATTTTACTCCTTTAGTGGTTGAAACATGGCTACTGTGTTGGATTTAAAAATAAATGCCATTTTCGCAATCAACATCCCATAAAACCTCAAAAACGACACCCATATCGATCTTGGGCTTTTTTACCCCATTTACCCCCTAAAGGGTTGAGTTTCGGAAAACCACGAAACACGTGTTTGCTTATTTGTATTTAGAAGTTCTCATACGAAGTTTCAAGTTGAAATGTCTATTTAATTTTTCTTTTCCATACAAACTTTGTACCCCCATTTCAAACCTTTAGGAGTGGAATTTCCAAAAATCCCTTCTTAGTGGGTGTTAACATTGTATAAAGTATCTATGTGCGAAATTTCAAGTCTCTAGGTTCAATGGTTTGGGCTTTCCATACAAACTTTTTACCCCCATTTCAACCCTTTAGGGGTGGAATTTCTTAAAATCCCTACTGTAACGAAACATAAATATTGTCTATAACTCTATAGCTGAATCATACGTCAAAGTGAGCTGTCACTGTCAAGTTGACAGTGACAGCTAATGTCAAGGTGGCGCGGAGATTTTTGCAAGGAAGCTTATTGTACAAGAACGATCTCTTTTATTATTGAATAAGGAATTACTTTAAAATACTATCTAAAGACAGGTAATGTGTTGAAATACTGTGAACCATAATTATGTGAAATACAACTCTTGTTATTACGTTGATTGAACCGTTGTTTTTAATTAAACATCCCTTCCGAGATACGAAGCTTATAGCTAGGTTACATCTCAGAAGTGGGATCACATTATAAACAAATTGTTTATATAGATAGACCCGCCCATAAGCTCGACTAAAATAGCAACTGATTGCAACTAACTAGCTAGGCAGTCAACGTATTAACGAGTACCTAAATTGTGAAGGTCAATGTATCAAGTAAGTACTTGAAAATGGAGTATTGTCTAAGAATGTAGAATGGGTCAGACAGGTAATTAGAATGCTTTGCGATGACTGGAAAAACAAATAGGTAATAGAATTATGCTCTTTGTGGGTCCAAGTAATAATGGAATGGAACCTATCAAGCAGTATAGATGATGATTTTGTCAAATACTTGTCAAAAACTTTGAATTTACTATCTGTACCTAATGTATAAGAATAGGTACCTGTTTTCAAGAGATGTTATAAATAAAGTGTCCCATCCAATGCTGATGCTGACTAAATTATATTAAATAGTATAGTAGTAACACCGTGTGATATGCTGACCCGACCATTGACAAGACTGCTGAGGTAAACGAATGAATTCCCCACATATTTACAATGATCATATAATGAATTTTGCCTCATTTATAGTTTTCTTTTGAGCTGATGATACATGCTTGCCTCACCTACATGGGTAAGTGATATACGGTGAAAGAATGCCAAGTAAGTACCAAATGGTTGATTGGTAACATTACAGTTTTAGTAAGTACTATCATCATACACATTTAAAGGATATGATAACCTGGTGAGTATTAATTGAAATCATCTAGGTGTTAAACAATGAGAAAGATAAAAATCTTTTATGCCTATAACAGTAAGTACAGGTTTCATAAGTGACAAAATACACTGATATTATATGTTTACCAGAAAACTTTATGTGCATTACTTACCTACATTAATTATGAAGAAGGTAAAAAAAAAAAATTGTTTGATTGATCATTTTAATACAGAAATTCAATACAAGAGTTGCATAGTGACTGATTGAAGTTTAAAGAAGACAGACTTTCACTTTAAAATGTTAACTAGTCAACGCCCAGAAAACAAGACATTAGATTTTCTATTGCTGTCCAGATGCCAGCGACTGCTCAGGCATTGATGAATTAATGGATAATGATTTCAAATAATCAATATAATAGTATATTGAATATTCCAATTTGCTAAAAATATATGTATTAAAGTGTAATAGTCCAGTTGGAGTTTTAACACAATTAATTATTTTAAGATTGCCGTGTCCTGTGTCAGAGTCTATGTCGATACAAACAGAAACCAGCTGTAATGTAAGTACAACATGGATAATGGAATGGATGTTTTGGAATTTGAAGTCACACAAAAATCTTAGTCAAGTGTAAGTACACTTCTTGCAATAAGTTCATATTTAGTGATTTTGAAGACTTTGGTTAAGTAGTATGATTATTTAGAGAAATGTTTACACCTAATATGATGTGAATAAATAACATTTTATTTTGTTGTTTCGTTAGAATAGTTAAGCTCTGCCTAAAGTTTCAGGGACCTGGGGTTCGAATCCTAGTGATATTATGTGTTTGAGTGTTAAACTGAGACATTTTTTTTTACTTTATGTTACCTACATAAATGTTGTTCAGTGACCACATTATAGATGGAGTCTTATGTTTTGATCTTAAATATTTCAAGAAAATCTGTGCAATGTATTGTTTCTATTACCTAATTGTAATCCTGCTCCGGAGGTCCTAACTTCTGAGGCAGAGTTCATCACATCTCAATGTTTGAACATTATAAGCTCAAAGTTCACATTACTTATAGGGTATTAGATTGAAATTACATATCTTTATTATAGAAAGACCTTAGTATAAAATATGTAAAAAGACAAATTTATTACTATTATCTCTTGGAATGAATTGGTTTCTGAAATTTCAGAAACAAGCAAAGTGAAACATTGACTTATATTGTGATGCAGTTCTATTGTGACTAGTGGGACATTTAACCTCAGAATTTGGTTAACTCTGAATTATGACTAGATTATTATAAGTCTTACAACAGTGAAATTTTGCATAAAACATAGCTAAGGCTATAATCCTTTAAAGTAAAGCCAAACAATCAATATTCTCAATGATAAAATATTGGTTAAATTGTGACTGGTAGGACAGAATTAGAATAGCTTTTTACCTACTGCACTAGCCATAAAATAGTTAAGTTTATAAAAGTGATTAATAATTTATATTACATTCTATATTTTAGCTTATTATTATGAATCTAATTTATGTATGTATGTGCAGTATGAACTTTTAACTACACATTGTGTTAAAATACAGACAATAAGAGAAATTCAATATTGATAGTTTTCCCCTTGTGTGTGAGAATGAAACGACTATAAATACCTCTTATTGAAATGGAAAATTAAGACACTGTTTTTAAGTTACAGAAAATGAGTGAAAGAGAGCGATCGAGCCTGGAACGTACATAGAGTACGACTGCGATGTGCGGAAACAAGATCTACAATTACGATAGCAACGATCTCGAAGTGACGCTGCAGCGTATGACAGACATCAACTAGGCCGAGGCCGTAATCGAAGCATGAGAAGCAGCTGGCTGATCTGGGCTGCCTGGTGTGAGTGACCGCATACCCTCCCGACGCAAAATAGGCGCACGCGACGCGAAAGACTTACGCTTAGCGAACACGAAAGAATTCTTTCTCAGAAAAGAAAGTGACTTTTAAAACATGAATCTAGGTATGTAAAATATTGGTAAAGTAAGCAGTGAGTCTATATCATGGCTTCAAACATGCGCAGATTGGGTTAGAGGCAATTTTAATAAACCAGCGGTAGGTTACTTATTAATAGGTAGTTATAGTAATGCCGTACTGCCACGCACCTAGAAAAAAAAATAGTTTCACCACAAGAAAATGTATGCTTGGGATTTAAGGGGCCGTACGACGTCGATGTAGATTATAGTACCTACTCAGTTAAGTGATTGACAGAAACATGTTAGCTAGAACTTTTATTGACAAAAAAAAACAAAGTAAATGTGAATCAATTTATAAGACTTATTAAAAATAAAAAAAGAATACTCGAGTCTTTTTCATCATCCGCGTTAGTACCGTGATGGCCGCGACTGAGCTCTGTCCAACCAAAACTGCTCGAGAATCCCTATGAGATCATAATATCAATGTGTCTGACTGCGACTGCTACGTACTTTGTGACAATAACTAGGTGGGTTAGGTACGAGGAATTTAGACTGAACCCCAAAGTACGTATCTTGTGACTGGAATCTTTCGAGAAACAGATTTAATATTTTAAAACTGTTAGGTACATCTTAAGATGAATAAATAATGAAAAATATTAGAAATAAAATGGCTGTGACATACAGACGGACAGACAGACATGACGAATCTATAAGGGTTCCGTTTTTTGCCAGTTTGGCTACGGAACCCTAAAAATCGGCTCACCCGTAGCAACTTAGACGGGACGACTGTTACATCTTGTATGAGTCGTCTAGTTGTTTAAAAAGAATTACAAATTAAAGAAACTGAGGAATACCTAGTCGAAAATACAGTAATGCTACGTGCTGTTGCTAAAGCTAAATTACCGTGGCTAAAGGGTGTAACCAGGATTAGTATTACTTACTTCAGGTTTGCTCCTGAGCTGAGTGATTGTATTACGAAAAAAATACTGGAAGTGCTTCAGCAGCTTCAGTCAGTTTCATACTATAATATCTATAGAACAATGTTTTTGAAATGTAGGTACGGTCGGAGGCACGCTGGGCAGTTTCGATCAATTTAGAACTTAAATACGAAGACATTAAGGTTCTAAATAAACAGGAGATTTTTGTCAGTTTTGTATATCCTGACTTGCTACTGACTGTACTACATTATTCTTGTAATTTATTCTAAAAAAATACCATACACAAAAAAAAAAGTAAGAACTGATTAATTGTAATGATATATAGGTAGAAAGTTTTATACTAAATACAGTCTTGGTAGGGTTTGATAATGAAATCCTAACCGTACCCTACCTACCCTAGCTGATACTAGACTTTCTTAAATAATCCTCACCCTTAGAAGACGTTGAGATATATAGAGTATTCAGGATCCGATTTAATGAATGATTAGGATATGGTCCTAAAAGGCAATAATCATAAAACACTCGATACTTTCAAAGAGTATGTAAGTATTGTAGGACACTCGTTTAAATTAGGAAATGCGCAAAATACGAAACTGTTGTGGCTGGTATTAAAATATTATATCCATGATAGTTACGCTTTGACAACGCTCTGCTTGCTCTTCAAAAAAAAAATATATATATATGATGATGATAGCGACAACAACTATTATATGGAATACCTAACACTACCTTCTGTTACAAGAATGATAAAAGTGTTATTTTCAATAAAAGAATGATGATGAGTGATGACGATAGCAATGACAACTAATGAACACACTACCTACTGTTACTTGATAGGAGAATGATATAAAAGTGATATTATAAGTTATGAGAATGAAGATGTTAGCGATAACAAATAATTAGTGAATGACTACTGTAATTTGTTACAATATAGAGAGTTCCTAGATTGATTGCTTTGATTTTGTATTAGTTACATTAATAAATATGATGGCTTTGTGATGTTCTGGATGGTTGACACGGTCGTGATATCAAAGTAACTGAAAATCCATAACTAACGATGAGGGGTCAGCTGCAGAACAAATGGTAACATGATCAATACCTAACTGGAAGGCGAAGGTGGCTCTAGTTGAAGGGTGAAGTCTTCGATGCAGTCTAGGATAATTGAATGACTGGAATGCGAAAGTGACCCTACTTGTAGCGTGAAGTCCTCGATGCAGTCTAGGGCAAGTGAGACTGGAAGGCGAGGGTGGCACTACTTGTAGGGTGAAGTTTTCGATGCAGTCTAGGATAAGTGAATGACTGGAAGGCGAAGGTGACCCTACTTGTGGCGTGAAGTCCTCGATGCAGTCTAGGGCAAGTGAGACTGGAAGGCGAGGGTGGCACTACTTGTAGGGTGAAGTCTTCGATGCAGTCTAGGATAAGTGATAGAGGGGTGTTCGAGTCACAGAGGGCAGGAGCTCACGGAAGTCTCGAGCACCGCAACCGTGGCCGTGGCGCTGTGAAGGAAGTAGCACGTCACTCCCGGTTATAGTTAAGTGAGAGATGGGTGTTCGAGTCACAGAGGGCAGGAGCTCACGGAAGTCTCGAGCACCGCAACCGAGGCCGTGGCGTTGTGAAGGAAGAGCACGTCACTCCCGGTTATAGTTAAGTGAGAGATGGGTGTTCGAGTCACAGAGGGCTGGAGCTCACGGAAGTCTCGAGCACCGCAACCGAGGCCGTGGCGTTGTGAAGGAAGAGCACGTCACTCCCGGTTATAGTTAAGTGAGAGATGGGTGTTCGAGTCACAGAGGGCTGGAGCTCACGGAAGTCTCGAGCACCGCAACCGTGGCCGTGGCGCTGTGAAGGAAGTAGCACGTCACTCCCGGTTATAGTTAAGTGATAGAGGGGTGTTCGAGTCACAGAGGGCAGGAGCTCACGGAAGTCTCGAAGCACCGCAACCGTGGCCGTGGCGTTGTGAAGGAAGAGCACGTCACTCCCGGTTATAGTTAAGTGATAGAGGGGTGTTAGAGTCACAGAGGGCAGGAGCTCACGGAAGTCTCGAAGCACCGCAGCTGTGGTGGTGTTGTTGTTAAGGAAGAAGCGCTCACCAGTCTCACCACCCGGCTATAGATTAAGTAAGTAGGTAGGAAAGAAAAGAAATTAACACTTCGATGTAAGCGCCTGTTTCACATGTTCTGATTTATTTTTATTTTGTTAACTTCATAGATAATTTTGTTAAAAACCTCACTCCATTCTGAGACAGACACTAATAGAATAAGTAAGTACGTAACTTGAATTGACTGACATTGTTGCCTCATTAAGTTATTATAATTAAGTAAGTAGTAATTGAACGATGACCACTGTGTCCGTGATAGACTAATCCACCAACTTCCTTTGTTTTATAAATGGAAAGAATTGTTTGTAACTTAATTGGAACAAAGTTTATTTGTAACGATAAGAACCTACAAAGTGACAGTAATTTAAAGTCTCAAATCCTAAGCACGGGAATGAACGCTACAAACCCAGAGTGGAGTCACACCGCTCATTATACTCTGGTGTCGGCGGCTGAGACTTGTGACGTCACGGCAATGCGAGCTTTAGCAGTAGGTAGGTACTCATTCATTATCTTCAAACTTTGATTGTGAATATCTCTGTAAACTTTGGTGATTGTTGACAAATTTCAAAGGGTTTTACTTGTAAAAAGGACTGCCATAATAAATTACTTACTCACTCCTGAACATAATTAAAATTGAATGGACTAGTCTATTGTAGAATAACAAAACCAGTCTCTCACAATGCAGGTCATATTATCATATTGTTGTTATCGTCATCCTAGTTAAGAGTACCTATTGTGATGAGAAAATAAATTTATTTATTCATTATTTATTCATTTATTCATATTGTAGAATAGGTAATCAATCACACACACCTTAGTTATAATACTTTCTTACATGTGAAAACTTGATTAGTGAGTGACTAATGTAAAATGACTAACTATTGTTATTAAGCATTATAAGAATACTTAGCTGTACATAAGTTTTTCCAAGAAATAAAAATAAAATAATAATTAGGAATTTTGGATTACCGATATGAAAATAATCTATAGGTTACATAAGAACTTTAGAAAATTACTTAACAATTATAAAGTTGATGTATCAATAATCAGAATTGAAATAAAAAGGATTTTGTGTACCTACTTAATGTTTTCAACGAGTTATATGCCATTATGCTGTTTTAATTTTCTTTTTAACCGACTTCAAAAAAAAAAAGATAAGGTTCTCAGTTCGTCGGAATATTTGTTTTTAAAATAACACTATGTATTATAGCTTTTAGAGATGGGTACTTTACTCGATACTTTAGCATATTGGTATAGATTTACTGTTATTTATTATTAAATGCGAAAACGAAGGGACTCGTTCTTGAAGGATGGCCGACTGTAACGAAACATAAATATTGTCTATAACTCTATAGCTGAATCATACGTCAAAGTGAGCTGTCACTGTCAAGTTGACAGTGACAGCTAATGTCAAGGTGGCGCGGAGATTTTTGCAAGGAAGCTTATTGTACAAGAACGATCTCTTTTATTATTGAATAAGGAATTACTTTAAAATACTATCTAAAGACAGGTAATGTGTTGAAATACTGTGAACCATAATTATGTGAAATACAACTCTTGTTATTACGTTGATTGAACCGTTGTTTTTAATTAAACATCCCTTCCGAGATACGAAGCTTATAGCTAGGTTACACTTCTTAGTGGGTGTTTACATTGTATAAAGTATCTATGTGCAAAATTTCAAGTCTCTAGGTTCAGTGGTTTGGGCTAGGCAATAGTCTGTCAGTCACCCCTTCACTTTTGTTTAGGAGATAAGTTGAAAGTTTACACAAATGTTTTTTTTACTTGATGTAATCACCTATGCTACTTATTATTTAAGCTTTCTAATATATATTTTTTATAACTGTAGAAAGTTTGAAATGACTCTAGATCCGGTGAAATCAATATTTTATCGGCATGCTCATCTAAAAAAAAAGTCAAATTTAAAACGGCGGCCATTCCATCAGGAGAGGGGATAGACCCCAACATGTGGGTGTTTTTTGTAGATAAAATTAGTGCAAAACCAAACACACCTGTATTTTGTGAATCGAGGGTAAATAAAAACCAATTTTTCATTTCGCAACCTAATAGGCGTCTACATTCAACCAAAAACTATAGGTATATATTGCTACGAGTACTACTTGGTACTCGTAACAATGTCGATAGTCAAAGTAAAATTGCTTTATTCAAATAAACTTAATAATTAAACATTTTTGAATCGCCTATATTTTCCTTGCACCCAATAAATTACAAGTTTAAATTAGACCATATTTTTTATGATTTCATATCGTTACAGAAATACCACATAGGAACAAATCCCTAGAATTTTGAAAATTCTGTACCTACCTTTCTAATTTCGCAAAATTAATAACGTTCAATCACAAAAAAATGACTGTAATTTACGCTAGCTTTTCTAAGCTGCTTAAGCTTACAAATTGTGGTACAGAAGCCAAGTTTTAATAAAGCTCGGAGGGAAATTTTCTAAGTCACCCGAGAACATTCTCAAGGTAAAAATCTGTTCAGGATTAGGGTGTGAAAAAATCATTCTTAGCTTCATTAAAATTGTTATCGCGTCAGGGATTTGCCTAAAATAGATTGTGGCTTCACGAAAATGAGTTTTGTTATGCCAAGGTAAATCCTAAAGGTAAATTATTTTCCATTATTATGTCACAAATTACTTCGCCATCTTATTGAGTAACGAAATTTTAATCTATTATAGATGTAACACAAAAATAATTTTCACCTTTAGATAGAAAGATAATAAATAACTCAGTATGAAATCCTCCTTCTTAGTCGTTCACTCTTGACAGAGTGGTCGTGGTTGATGACGATGCATTTTCATTGTGTTGCAGTTCTCAGCGTCTCGGGAACTCTGGACTATGGAGGTTTGTGTCGCAGCTTTGATGAGGTCTGTCCAACGCGTAGGTGATCGACCGCGTGACCGATTGCCCTCTACCTGCCCCTGGACAGCGAGTCGTTCCATGGATCTTTCGTTTCGAACAACGTGTCCGAAATATTTGAGAATTTGTATTTGCACAGTCGACGATAATCTCTGTTTGATTTTTAGTTCTTCCAGTATCGAAACGTTGGTCCTAAGCGCTGTCCTGGGGATCCGCAGCAGTCACCGCCAGCACCACATTTCAAGTGCATCGATTTTGTGTCGATCTTTGAGGCGAACCGTCCAAGTTTCTGCGCCATAAAGAAAGATCGGGAAGACTAAGCTTCTCATTAGGCGGACTTTCGTGGCTTTGGTGACGTTACGGTTGCACCAGACTCTATTCAGTTTGTTGACGGCAGATCATGTGATAGCACATCTCCTTCGAATCTCGTCTTCACATCCTCCAGAGTTTGTAATAGTGGAACCGAGGTACACATAAGATTGGACAACCTCACCATGAAATACTTATTAAGATTCAATTTACGTGTAATTTGTTTTTTAGTTATTTTACAAAGAAAAATCTCGAGAACCACAAGCTTTTGATACCATTTTCGAAAAAGCTTGTAATTTAATTAATATAACGCTACAAAAGGATTCCAGCAAATTTACATGACAGATTTTATCATGTTCCGTGGAATTTATAGAAATTCTGTACAAGTAAGACGACATTTACACCGCCCGATTATAGTAGACAAATGAATTTTAAGTACCTTGTAAAAAATGAAAACATGTCAATTTATGCTAAGTATTTCGATATTATGCAATACGCTCTTCGTATTATTGTTCTGAGGTTTCATTTACGCGCTGTATTGAAAATAGATAGTTATCTCCCAGTAAGGAAGTGTCCATATTCACAGGCGACGCAGTAAGCTGTTTAAGCTGTATGCGGCTGGTACTAACCACCGACGCACGAATGTCTCAGAGTTGATACCTGAGATGCAATGGATAAGATTCAGGCGATCTATGAAATCAATTAATTCAGTGATAGTAAATCCTTCAAAGTTTTTACAACGGTGAAATACGTATTACCATTTTAAAAGAAATCTATAATATTTTAACTTTTACTAATAATATTTCTAAATGATGTTCATGAAAATAACATTAACAAAGCATCGAACCCAATAAATTATAGGTTAATCATGTTTAATCCCTCAATCGAAAAGGTATTTACGGAACGTTAAAATGTGTTTGTTTAATTTTAAAATGTTACCACAGAATAGATATAAGTACTACCGTACAGAAAGGAAATTCTCCGTCCCGCCTCACAATCAATTACCTCACCCCACTGGCGGGCGCCCACCGCGCGAGTTCGTGTGCCGATCCGTGTGCTCATTCTAGCAGCAGCTCTAGACTTCACGCACACAGTTGCGCGTGTGCAAAAACGTCACTATGTAGCTTCTGTGTAATAGGTAGTTGAAATGCGACGCTTGTATGGAGTGCCCGGGGTGTGATGTTACGTTATTATGACAAATATGTTACTTTTTTGATAAGAAAGCTGCAATCAGTGGCCGGTATCTAAAAAACTATTTTTATACAGAAAGAAGTGCCATTCCACAGCGTCATTAAACAGTAATAATTCATACAAAAACAACAACTTTATTAAATAATTGTTATTCCTACGAACATAAAAAGCAGTGGAGTAGCCGTAATTGCAAAAAGCACAATCGCAGAATGATATTTCACCTGTCAGCTGTCCGCGGCAGCGCTGTGCTGCGAATAATTTAAATTGTATTTTATTGTGCGAGTTAATAGCCTTACTGTAGCCGCTTTGTTTACATCATTGGCTTTTGTTCGTTGCTACTCTGCATTTCTAGAAAACTTAAGAGGTTGCTTACAGCTGATTTTGCAGCTCGAATTGGAGCTGTCTTAATTTGCAAAGAAACTCTCCTTATAGGAAGCCACAGATCCTCAGGATAGTGTTTTGTTTCTTTCAATAGAGTTGCCAGAGTCTGAATGTGTCTCAGGCCATTGGTGATTCGTCACGTCAAGTCATTTTAAGGCATAATGCATATGCCTTAAAATGCCTTGATGTGACATTCATATGGATGGAGTAAAAAATGCAACACACGTGGTTAAAAAATTAAAAGCTAAAAACCGTATTAAAATCAGACAAGTGGTTTTCGAGATAAATGGTAACATTGGTTTGCACACACAATATTCTCTCACCCTAAACGCATATACCGTCTCCGTTCCGTCATCGTGGGTAAAAAAGGAGAACACCGAAATTGGTTATGTATATAGTACGCATAGCTGAAATTGTGACTCATAAAAAAAAGAAACGATGAAATTAATGTTTGAGGAATATCGTTTAATGGGTGGTCAGGATAACGTAGTTTTATAATTTGTAAGTTTTAATTTTTGCAAAGGCATTTGTAATGCCGTTAATTAATGTAAAAGCGGCCAAATCTTTGATCCCAAACAAAATGCCTAGCAGTCTAATATAGCTCTCAGGTAAACCCTCCCTTTGAACAAAGTGTATTTAGCCAACCCTTAGACTAACGAAGCTTTAATTATTTTCTTTGTATTTCGGACATGTTATGTCCTATTTGAAATTATACTCGCAGAGCGTAATAGAGATTATACAACATTAATAATATTCTTCAAGCAAGAAAGATTCGTTGTACTTTTGATGCGATAAAGTTGGTGGTTATTGGTCAATTTTAATTTAAATATGGTTTGAATAAAAATTTATAATTTAATATTCATGTATAAACGGGATCTGTAGTCGGTGGGTTTGCGGCGAGTCGCGACCATTGTTCGGAATCAGCCGGCTCTGACAGCTCGTTTGAATTTAATCTGTGCCATCGGCTTGGTTGCACGCCAACTACGCGCTATCGAACCTTCTCATTTCGCAAACTCTTTTTGTGGTGTCGAAAACGTATGGTATGTTATAGACGGAGTGCAATGGTGTAATATAGTGGGCAAAAATATATCTCTCAGTTATAGGACAAACGCCGCAGAGGCATCACAGAATACATAATGGTACAAGTACAGAAGGGACACTCCGCAAGATCATTGAAGTAAATAGCGACTCTTACTCCGACTCAATAAACTGCAATTCAGGTCGCTCCCTTCCCCACAGTTATATTCACCTAGAAGTTGCTCTGTTTCTATCAGCCCGCTGCATTGGCCCAACCGGTCGAGCCCGCCGCGTACTTATAGCACATGAGTATAAAGTTTACTCATGTGCTTATAGCTTCATAGGTACGTAAACTACGGAGTGTCACTGGTTTAAAGGCGTGTCGTGACATCGACGCCAGTTCAGCTGTAGCACCGGAGACGCTGACGAGGAATGGGTGGGTTTTAACAATGGCGATAAAACTTAAAAAATATAACAGGGAGAGAAAAATTGGGAATTAAAATCCTGAATTAGATTTAGACTATAGGTACATTACAAAAACTGCTACATTAAAGACCTATATGCAAATTACTAGGAGTAAAAACAAAAAATTAAGGAATATTTTGTGTCAGTGAGTGTGTAGGCATTTTAGATGATGCATCAACAGCATCTTGTATTAATACAAAAGAGATAAGTACTCGTATTAATGATTATTTTAATTTTTCACACAGCTTCTAAGCAGGATATTAATCAACAAAGCCATTTGGAATTATTAGTAAAATCAAACTTTGAAATTGATTAATATTCAGAGCGGTGGTGTCTGAATATTAATCCATTTCCAAAATGCACATAGCTTAAACCAATATGACTTTTGTTGCAGACGTCATATCCGAACTCCGTGTCGACTTAGAGAGTTCGACATCGGAATTGCTAATCGGTGTGCCACCTGAAGTTAGAGGCAATAAACTTGGGGCAGACTAGCTCACACAAAGGAATAGTTCCACAAAACATCGAGAACTCAAACGTACTTGGCACCTAACGCAATTCAACCTGCAAATTGTACACAGTATATGGCAATAAAATATATTCTATTCTATTCATATTGGTAATTCAACTCGGAATATTGCGTTGATTTCAGAATCAGTCTTAGGCCCGTATTTATAAACCGCTCTTAACGTTGGGAGCTATCTTGAGTTCGTACCTACTTGAGATGCTCTTCTTATAGGAACAGAATCTCAGGTATGATCTCAAGATAGCTCTCAACGTTAAGAGCGATTTGTACGTACCGGTGATTCTCCAGAATATGTGCTATGTTTTTTGTTTTAAATGCTCTCTAAACCAAGCGGTAATGGTGACCGTACAATGTAGAGATGCAGATTACTCGTGCAGTGCATCATCTTTTATGACATCAATTTATTTTATATATATTAAGGTCCTACAGATAATAATCTGTACGACAAAGGTACGACATTACCCGGGTAATGTATGAAATAAGCAATAATATTCATTCTATTTCATACATTGCCTGGAAGGCACAGGCATTATATACAATACCGGATTATACACATTGCCGGCAACATTAACACGTAATTATAACAAACTTGAAAAAGACTTTCACAGGACTTCAACTAGGTATTTTAGTTGTGTTTACGTGAATCGGGTTACCGAAAGTGCAATATATATGCGGCGAGACCACGGCCTGAATGTTTGATGGGGGCCGAATACGGCGAACGTTTGTTTATGAATGGGCTGTGTTACGGTACGGTGTCGTTACACGTTTGCCTTTATGCCGACCTGAAAGTCTGTCAAATATTTATTGTTTAGCAAAGTGATTTTAGTTGATGGAAATTATAAAGCTATTTTTTGCAGAAACGAGAAGCGTGTAGCGGTAATTAAAGGTATCCTAAATCTCCAAACTACTCGGATAGGTAAGTGCAAAGAATTATATTCCTTTGAGTGCAATGCAATCCAGAGAAGTGGTAATTAATTAAATTATCCGTCTTTTTATGTGATACTGTGAAATGGAAAAGTGATATTGTTTGAGTCAAAGTTTCGCAAAATACAAATTAGTTACTAAGGTACTTATTACTTTTCTTGCTATCGTATCACTAACTATAGTTTTTGATAATTCGGAAATGATCGACAGTGGTACAAATTTCCCGTTGCATATGGCGGATTGTGTCCCAAATTTGCGGTTGGGATTGCAAAATTAATGCAACCGGCTGCCCTGCATGTTCTATGTGAAAGCTGTCCGACGGTTTTGTAGATAGAACATAATACGGGCATTTTTTTTTCAATAAACCATGTTTAAATGATTGCTTTGGGCAATGCTCTTTTTGGGTAACATAAATCTTTAAAATCGTCGGTTTAGTTATGAAGTGAGAACTGAGAGTCAAAGTCATCTAGAAATTCCAGGTAATTGGAAAGACGTATTTGTTAGATCAATGAATTGATATAATCAGAATTTGAATAGTAATTTTTCGGCCAAAAACTGGATAAGATTTGGGTATTTGAGAAACTTAGTTAAGCCTTCTGGCTTAAATCCATGTAAATAAATTAAGATTAACGGTAGGCCTGTCGAGGCTTAAAGTACTGTCCCAATAATAGTTTCATTTTATATCTCGAAGGATTATTCAATATTGTGTTTTTTACACTCTATGTTTGTTTGTAGGCATTCGGCATTACATCCTATTTTCCAGTTGGCAAAGGATATTCAAATATTGCGGCAGCCGGTTCCCGCTCCTGAATAGTGCAAGCGGTTGTTTGCACGTGCCTTGTTTTATTGAGCCTTTGCCCCTCAATGTGGGTCAAACAGATACATTGTGACATTTGGCCCACGAGCGACGTGTTCTCGCCTGCTTTAATAATTTGTTCCTTTGGACCTGAAAACATTGTTCTATTAATCTCTATTGTCTACTGACAAATGCATTGGATTAGGATATGAACTTCAGGGTAAACAACTGGTTAACATTATATTTACAATTTCAAATCCAACTAAACAAATTAATGGCATCACTACATACTACTACTAGTAGTTTCCAATTTTGGACTTCGCGTTTTCAGGATAGGTAGCATCACGCTCTAAAGGCCTACGCACACGCGAGAGTGAGTACAGACGAGCGGAAAGCAATTAGAGCAAGCGGAACGTGTAATGAGTGACGCCGACGGACGCTGCGGGCGAGAGAGGGGGAAGGATATGGGGAAGGGCGGTACACTCATTGTGAAATTACCGCGCTCGGCTGGCTGTGAGTACTGCACTATGCAGTTGTTTGTTCTGTTGCCGCGAAAATTGTGCATCATAAATGTGGGTGGAAAAGTTTGAAAGGGCGTAGAGTAATGTGTTCTATGTGTTGATGGTCAAACTCTTATGAACTTTTATAAAACCTACTAAGGTATGAGATTTTGCATTTGAAACTAGACTTTGAAATGCAATCTCAATTTTATTATTTCCAATTAATCAAAAAAATATTTAAATGTCCATTTCTTTTCCCGATTACAATATACCTAATGTGAATGAAAGGCAAACAATGGACATAATAAACACTTGCCCTTTGCTGGTTGCCTGAACATTGTTTAAATTCTTCGATCGTGTAGGTAGATGATCAAAACAATTCCATTAAATTACTACTTAACAGTTGAAGTTTATTCACCTTTCCAATACTCTTAATCCAATCCATCAGTCCTCTCGTCACGTCAGCCAAAACTCCCGAAACAAAAGATTAGCGTAGAATTCCACAGGCATTATTCGTCAGAGTTCACAGTTAATCCGATGTAATGAGGTCCCGGCACTGGTAATCCTCCATTAATGGCTCCCGACCTGTTTGGTCAGTAACGAGGATTGAAGAATGGATCGGAATCGAAACCTATACTGTCTTATTCAGAGATGTTTCACAAAACTGGGGTGCAAGACTGTTCTAACAAAACCTGGTTTAATGCTTGTAAACCAATCACAATGCACCTTTTAATCCTTAAACGGTGGGACTAAACGTTAAACTGTCACTTTGAATACGATTTGCGCTAAAATGGCGTTAGTCCGCAGTCTAACGCCATGTTAACTTTGGCCCTAGTTTAACGAACGCACTCTGAATAAGACAGACAGTGTTTAGTAGGCAGTATTTTTACCATTGAAAATGGTTATCAGATGCAAATCGCCTAAGACGTATTTTTGCCCATATCTCCGAGGATTTTGGGAGAATTGAGATGAAAATAGTACTAAAAGTTGAGGAATTTATCAAGACATGTGTGAACGTTTGAATTTTGAAAATCTACTGGTAATTTTTTTTGGAATTTTGTAATATTCCAAAAATTCCGGGTTTTTGTTTACTAAATTGTAAATATTTCGGAACAAAAACCGACTTAAGCAAAAATGAAAAAAAGGGTCCTAGGGTATTAGTTTAGCTACCAAATGGCAACATAAATTTGAAAATGGGTTAATAATTGTGACCTGTAGGTGGTCCCTTTAGATTTGGAATTGTAGAAAAACGGGTGTTTCCGTACATAAAAAGTGATGTAGCTTCTATGATTATTGAGCGATCGTCATGGTAATAGTGTTAAAAGATGCAGAAGCAGTCGAGAAGTGCATTCGTTGGAATTTTGAAAATCGTTTAATAATATTTCGGCTGCTTCGAGGCAGTCAGCGGGCGCTTTTGTGACACGAGGCGGAGCCGAGTGTCACAATCGTAAAGATAAATAGGTACTACCTAGGTACTTACTTTAAAAATATAATAGGACTTTGTTTTTGATTTGATTTTGGTTTTTCGAAAATTTTTGTGTTCATTTTCAATGCTCTGATTCTTACGGGGACTGTAAAATCTGTGAATTTTTTATCCACAAAGGGATATTGCTTGACCTTCACCTTATCTGATGTTAAGTGACGGTAAGGCTGAATGTGTAAGCGCACTACACCCGCTATCCCCACCACTGAGGAACTGGCTATCTTATCAACTTTAACTGCTGGAATACAACAATTTTTAAATTGTTGTAATGGCGTCAGACTTAGGTAAGATAGTGTCAGCTAGCTAGGTGGACTTGAAATAAGCCCACCAACCAAACCGAGTACAAATGTGCGGTATATTTGTTCTCGGTTTGGTTAGTGGTGATCCAACAGTATTTTATCAGGGGCCTATTTCATAAAAGAATGGTAAAATTACAGTAGTAGTTTATTGGGGTAGAATTATGTTTCATAATAAATTGGAAACATAAAGCTACCCCAGTAGCAACTGTTGTAAATTGTAGTAAATTTACCATTCTTTTATGAAATAGGCTCCTGATATAATACTGTTGGATCACAGTATTTACCATGCGTGTAGGGTTCACCGTAGATTTATGTATAGAACAATATGTTGAGACAATTCCTGTAAGTTTCCCCTTGCAGTGTGCTATCCAACAGTATTTGGATGGAGTAGACTGCAGCTCTTGTAAAGCAATTAGAGCCACTCAAACGGCGTAATGGCAGCGCGAGGGCCACTGATAATGGCCGGGCAACTTCTACTCGTTTGCGGAATCCCTCCTTTTTTATGAGTTGCATGTAGGACAATGGGGGGCTTAATGGATATAGGAAAATAATTTTCAGTCAAAGATAAATAATAGTGTTGTATTTTTGTTGTTTTGTCAACTCTATCTAATAGCAGTATTCTAATGCTATCAAAAACTAACTTTCGACTGTAATTAATTTAAGGGTAGGTGTGCAAAGACACCAGAGTTTGCATTGATGGACAGTTTTCGACAGTAATAGTGTTGAAACGATCTGGTGACGTTACGGAATTCTTTGGTTATACTCAAGAAACTTATATTAATATTAGATTCTTGGTTATACGAATAATAATACAACACAACCACATGAAATGAGTAAGGTAAAACCAAACGTTTACATGTTGATTTTTATTAGCGACAAACATAAAAGCAGCTATTTATGAAGAACATTATCAAAGTTTGGATTTTGAGAGAAATGCTCTGTTGAGAGTGTCGTCACTTCCATGTCAGTTCGCAGCAGCAGTGCCATCTGTTCTCGGCTGGCACCACTCCAGCGCCCCGTTCCACTTTCACAAGACATATTTTTTTCTCCAGACAGCTGACTGTCTATTGAGGTTAGTTTTCTTTTGTAGAGAAATTAATGAGTAGGTAATTTCAACTTAGGTTAACTTAGGTGGCTCCATATACACGGTTATTTTTAAAGTATATCTAAAAATGAAAAGGGGTGTTCAGACCACGTTAATGAACAACTTTTACTATGGGGCCAACCACGAAACTGCGAAAAAAAAGCAGCTGTTCCATAGAAAAGTACAACATCGACTCGACTATAATGTATGGAACAGCTGATTTTTTTTCACGATTTCGTGGTTGGCCCCATTAGATCACAGCTAGGTCAATCCTTGGCGGAGAACCAAGGCTTCAAAGTTACCTCGTTTGTATGAAGATCGAATGGTGTCTTTAATTATGTGACCGCCACTGCCCCAAAACCCACTATTAACACAAGTTCCACACAAAATGAAACTGTACTTATATTCGTATATTTTCATTTCCACGGCAGGCTTTATTTGGTTAAGCAAATGATTCACAAATAAAAAGTTATCCAAAAGTTTACTTTGTAACACAATAAATATGGTTCCCTCTTCATATGAATGTTGGAAATTAAAACAAACATAAGCTCCATTATGGGATCTCAGCTCCTATAACAAAGGTGGTTAAGAGAGTTTTGACAAAAGAACCTCCAAGTTCCACAATAATATTAAAACTTTAAGCCTTGCTTAAACTTGAGTTAATTGTTTCACGTGGCGTTGATTTATCGTGGCAGACTCATTTGCGTAATAATGTCATCAATAATGAACTATGAGTTCCGGAGACTAGATACCTTATTCATGAAGGTACAGATTACAGAAATTTAAATCAGGGTGTTAAAAAAGTTTTTCGCGCTGTCACTTGTTTATGGTCTCAGACAATGGAGGCTGGCGTGATTAAAGTTTAAGTTATTAAATATTGCAAAAAGGATTACAATGAAAATTACTTCTAAGAATCTTATCATAAAACACTCTTTATCGCATTTCGAATAAAGGAAGATCATAATAGAGAATTTAAATATATTGTAGACTCCAATGTCACACTTAAAAATACAATTAACAATTAAATAAGAGTTAAGGATTTTGACGTAACTGTGTTTAGGTTTAGCTGTTATTGTTGATTTTTTTTGCATTTAAATATTTATTAGCATTTACTCTTACTTGTTTTATTATAATCTCTCATTTCCATAAAAACTGGAGGCTATTTCATAAAAAATTGCGGTGTCTGTGAGTAATTATTTTCTAGTTTCGAATGCGTCGCCACGCAATGAACACCAACACTAGTTTTCATTTACTGAGGTGAAATGTACATATTATTATGAAACAGGGCCCTGTGGGTTATCCAATCGTGGCGTATAAAAAGACGTAGAGTTTCTTTATAAGTGAATTATATTGTTATTAAATCTCCAGTGCTGACAAGCATACACAATAATTGATTTTATTATACGAGTAGATAAAAATAAACTTAGTAAAAAGTTGTGAAATAAAGTTGCATTCTATCTAAACATTCTTATCTTATGCATTACAACAACCTAACAAAATGATTGTTTCTCCTCATTCAAACTCAATTGAGGTTCAAAAGTGACATAAACGCTTCTCGACAGTTTTAAAGCTCGTCTCAACCAAGCGGCTTATTAAAAAGTTAGAAGCTCAATGGAGAGGCGTCAGTCGCGTCCCGCGCGGGACCAACGCTTGATTTATATTGCGTTACCTTTAGTATAAAGCTTTGTACAGACAATGTGCTCATTCCGCCATCCCCGTTCTACCACCAGTCGTCCAGACGCAAGGCGGGATTTCAGCCCTATTTGGTTGACATTCCAAGCATGCGACAGAAGCGCTTGTCATCTTCCATTTTAATGTGCACAGCCAAGAAGTGGAATTCGCTGCTTGCGTCTGTATTCCCGCAACAACCCAGTGATATTTAAAGCCCAAGTGAAAAGTTTTCTTTTGGACAAACTCGCTCTATCTTCGACCTCTTCTTAGCTTTATAGTTTCTGAATGTGGCCAAGAGCAAGCCCACTTAATATAAAAAATGTGATAACGATATCGCAGAGAATAACACTTCCAAATGAATATGAGTACTACCTGGTTAATGGTTAACGAGATCATTTATTCCGTCTCTAAGTAAGATAGAAATTTGATAACAGTTTACCTACGTAATGTTATATCATTTACTAGATTTTGGCTCTATTTTTTATTGAAGACCCTGTCTATTTGTTTTGACATTTGACTGATTATTTCCTCCATGCTTTCGTGATGCCTTTCGTTAAGTCAGGAATACGACAAAACCGGAACAAATCATTAATCATACTGTGTGAGGTAACGAAATATTTAAATTGAAGCATTTCTAGATGCAAATGAAGAGAAATACCAGGAAACTTATCCAAACAATTTCGCAAGAACATTTAATAAAAAACAGGGAAAAAAATAGTTTACATGTCTTACAAATAATGTGTTCTTATTTTTAGTATCCTACCGTTTGTATGAAGTCAATCCACTGTGGGTCGGACGTATACAGATCCTCAGTGTGTACAAGGCCTACTACACGCAGCAGCCTCCTGCATAATGCTTCTTCGTTACGGAGTGGGAACACTTGGTTACGGTGTAAATAAGGGCCAAATTTAGACGCCATTTTCTATTAGTCAATCTTCATGTAATTATTAATGTTTATGTACCTATGAGAATAAAATTATGTTAGGAATTATACTTTTATATACTTAGGTTAATAAAAGTAGTTGGTACCTACACAAACTTTGACATCTAACTGTCGTAGGCTCGTTGAAATGGGCCGATCGAGATCTGCCTGAAAATATAACTCATGCTACTAAACGCTACTCGTTTCACACACTCGTCACTGCACACGGGGACAGAATTTTCTTACTCTAAAATAATAAAAAACAATGAAAATACGTTGAGAAGAATGACGGCGTCCAAACCGCCCGTAGATTAATGCTCTAAGGCCTGGGCACATCACGATATTCACGATACGCCGACATGTCGCGATTCGGCCGATTATTTAATGATGTACCAAATATAAAGTTGGGCATATCGAATCGGAAGCAACCCTATTCATCGATTTGCCCAACTGTCACTTGGCCACATACAGTTATGGCAGAGTGTATCGTAATCCAGTTCAGTTTCACGACGCTGGTGGCGCTGTTTGTGCTCTATCGTGCGAGAAAGGTGACAGCGTCACAATAAAATGAAAACTGTGATAAATAATAAAACCAAGTGGTTTTAAGGTTTCCTACTAACACAAAATTTAAAAAGTCGTAGGATTCTGACTGAATTTAGGTAAATAAAAAGCACCTAAACTTAATGTCTTGTGCTAATTATAACATAAAACAATAAATTTTAACTATTTTTTACTTTTTTATGTCTAAAGTAGCCTACATAAATAGATTTGCCCAAGCATGGCCTGCAAAATCGCTGAGCGATAAGTGGTAGCTAATATTTGTCGAATAAAGATAGATTTTTTTTTTATATTTAAGTTTAGTCGTATTCGTTAAAATAAATTAATTTTGGCTCAAGTCTTACTTACCGAAATCACTCGTTATATTTGCTATAACAATAATAATATTTTGGTGTCACGCTTACCTGAAACAAAAAGGATTTTCGTGTTAAAAATACTTTAGTGTGGAAATTTAACTTAAATGAAGTAATACAATCTTAGGGTACGTTCAGATGACAAGCGTTCAACGCGCGTTGAACGCGAGTTAATTTCTTGTATAGTGTTCACATATGGAGCGCGTGAACTGAGCGACCCTAAAATACGTCTATCCGCGTCAAAAGCGCGTGCTCATACTGCTCATCTGAACGGCAACGTAGAAAACCAATGATCTCTAAGCGCGCGTTGACGCGCGCTGACAACAGACAAGCGCTAGCTTAGTTTTAGTTTGACTGAACTTCAAATCAGGTAAAATCACATTTGACTAAGAACTTTGGTCAAAACCACTTTGACTACAAAAATCGGTCGAAACCAGTGGTTTTGACCGGTTTTGAATTTTGATTGTAACAATATTTTTTTAAAGATTTTGTAGTTTTACTCTAAAGTGTCTAAGCATTTCGTATACTATTTCATTAGCTTTTACTGATCGTACATTTTGTTGCTGTAATTATGATCGCTATTGTATTGTTGCGTAACAAAACAATACATCAATAAATTCAATCTAACACTGACAAAGCATTAATTACACTAATTAGAGTACCAATGATAATTAATACATTGTCATTGATACTGTAATACTAATTATGGTTCGCTGCAAGCAAGACTTTGATATCAAACGGTTTAATATATTGTTTGTTGCCAACACGACACAGCCAGAAATACCCATGTTATTTGATAATTTTATGTGACAGTTTTGCTTTCGATATTGTAGTCGTATTCTGTTATAACTTAAATAATGAATACCTAGTATCTAGTCCTAAAACTGAATTATTCATACAAATGTACCATTTTATGCTCAATAGAATCGACGACCTTTCACTGTTTTCAGATTTTAGGGTGTCTTAGGTGTCAGAAAAGATGTTGTACCTATTCAAAGTTTTTAAATATAGGTAAGTACTAGAACTAAATTCTTCAAAACAACGACAAGAGCAATTTAAAAATAATTGATTTAACAATAATTGAAACAATTACTAAATTTGGCCTAAAAATAATTAAAAAAACAACAAATAAAATTGCTTAAAAATACTCACAACAGTTGGTTGTAACTATTTTATTAAATATATTAAAATAGCGCCGTTTTTGTATACTTCTGTGGCCATAGCAAGTAGAACTCATAATGCAATTCATTATATTTAATTCTCAGTGAGCACCAATTCATAGAATTTCATGGGAAATCGTCTATAAACAGGAAAACAACATCCAATATCAGAGGCAAACAAAGAATGGAAGCGGCACGTTTCCTTTTATCGCAAACGTCAATTTGAAAGGAATTAAATTATTCCGGGAGATCTGCGCGAGATTTGAACATTCCTGAGTGCTTTATTATTTATGGAGGCTTGAGTGGGGCTGATAATTGTTGTCAAGTTGAGTCACGCGCTGGTGGGTCGGACGAAGACGATCGGAGCCGCTTTATGATGCATGATCACGATTCTTTTTTCAGAGATCAAGATGGGGAAAAATATTTTTCTGTCTTTAGCAAAGGTTCCATTCTGAATTCAATGATTCGAATCTTCGATTTTTATAATTAACTAGCGGCCGCCTGACTTCGTCTGCTTGGAAAAGTTTTTTTTATCCCTCGGGAACAATACTTTTTTCGGGATAAAAGGTAAGTACTGACAAAGAATATAAAAGTTTAATGATGATCGGTTCAGTAGTTAAAACTTACGTTAATAAACAAACAAAGAAACAAATGAACTTCCGCATTTATATTGGTAAGGATTGCAAACAAAAGTATTTATATATTTAATATTTAATTTTGTGAGTACTTATAGTCTTATGAACAATGTTACATGAGGTTTGTCAAATATTGTAGTAACTAAATCATTTAATTTAACAAGAAAACTAATGAAAACAACTAATATTTAGTTTTAAATTTCCATGGTTATTAACGTTAATATCGGAGTCTCAAAAATAAACAGGTACATGGTGTAAATCCCGACATAGTTTATTCTATTAACTAATATTTATACTAGCTAATTTGATTAAGATATCGAACTGCAAGACAGTAAGTCAAATTTAATCAATAAGGTTATTTAATATTATGTATCGTGAATATTGGTCTTGCTGCAACACAACTCAATTACTTATATCAAATTAATAGAATCGTGCATGATAAAACATTTCGGCGAGTAGGTAAGTATTTCTCATTTTTATTTCACGAGATCTGTCGTTATGGGGATGCACTGCACGTCATCCCCCCCTCCAAGTATGGAGATAACAGACTCGCTAATAAAAATTTCTACTTTCGCTAATTATTTTAAAATTATTTTTCTTTTGAATTAAAGCCGTATGTTTACATAATTAATAATGGCCGAAAAATATGTTTAGGTAAAAACGTGTTAACGATTTTTTTTTACCGACTCTTTTAGAATATAAGTAAATACGTTTTAAGCTGATTCAACCCCTTTGAGTCAATAATAAAACACATTTTTAATAAATTTTGTCCTCGGGTCTGGAATTATATTGTATTTGATTTTTTAAATGCATTAACTTTTACTTTTACTTGGAATAAGAACAATGATTTTATTAAAGCTGATAATAGAATAAATGATGAAAAACGTAAAACTAAATAAAGAATTTTATCCAATGTAAAAATATAGCCCAATTTTCAACTTTATGCGTTAATAAATCGACTTTGAAACCGTCTCGATAAACGCCCTTGAAGGTCAACTCATCTGACGAGCCAACTCAAACACGAGGGGATGATTATTGCTAAGTGTACCTTAGTTAAAACTTGTACGGGGAACAAAGCTTTACGGAAATTAATTAAATTTGCCAAGTTCAATTTAATTTAAATTTTGACTTTATTTGGTTGTTATTTGTTTTAGATTAATAATTTTAATCAAAGCAAATGCGTTGTTTTACCTTGCATAATCACCAAAACACGATATATCGGGTCATTTTAAACTTACCATCCAAATTTAAAGGATGTGTCCAGTCCATAAAGTACTTAGAAACTTTATCAAAGAAACACCCGACCCAACTTCAATAGACGTTATTATAACGATGATAATGCGTATCTAATGATTTGAATATTATTTCTTGCTTTTTAGAGGCAGGTTTTTTGAAGTAGTTTTTTTGTTTTTTTTTAACATTTTTTTTATTTTTAGTGTAAGTACCTTGTATTAGGCAGTGTAGATATATTATTAGGTAGAAAAATCGGCTCAGCCAAACGTGAGATAATCGCAGAGAAACATACATACATACAGGTCAAACTGAGAACCTTATTTTTTTGAAGTCGGTTAAAAAGACTACACTAAAGGTATCCCTTTTCCAACACAAAAAAGTTCATCTAATTCGGTTCATAAATAATAAAGTCGTCAAGGTAGTTAATGCAAAATCATAGTATTTTCAGGATTACTTGAAAACTACTGAACTGATTTAAAAAAATATAATTGGACCATCTCGCAAGAATACTCAATCGAACAAAAAAATAATCATCAAAATCGGTCCATAAATGACGAAGATACGCGCGAATAACGATAAAAAAGTACCTGTACAATCGAATTGAGAACCTCCTCCTTTTGATGAAGTCAGTTCATAACTCAGAAAAATAAGAAACGGGATTAATTTTATTTCAACAATAACGTTTTTTCATCAAAGCTATTGAAAGTAAACACCTCTTTTAAAATGGATAGAACAATGTTCAATGATTACGTGACGTGATAGAAGCGGCGTATGGCCGAACCGTTTTTGTGTTTGTTTTAAAATCGCTTCAGAGCGAAGCTTTTCATGACCATCCGTACGGCTGGATTAATTTCCTTATTCATTTGAACAGCTGGACACATTTTTAGAGCGAGCATTTTGAATTGTGAGATATCCATTGTAATAAGTTTATGAATGGGTAGCTCGAATGGATATTGACAGTTATATTAATATCCTGATAGATTTATTTTACATAATTTATTTATCCATGCCATAATTGTAATTTTCACAACAGACTGTGGTCTAGTGGTTCACCCACACATGTAAGACACAGGTCCCGGGTTCGATTCTCAGTAAGGGGGTACAATTTTGTACTCGATTTGGTTGGTGGTAAGGCTTATTTCAAGTCCGCCTGGCTGGCTACCACCATCTTACCTAAGTCTGAAGCTATAACAACAATAAAAATAGGACTAAAAACATTAAAACGGACTAAAATGCAAAAAAATAAATTCTTCTGTAAATATTTGTAACTTTACCTACAGAAAGTTTAAACCTAAAAACGTGGGGCGCATTTTGTAAAATTTATCATCCATAGTGTCTTTAGCATGCGCCCCACGTTTTTAGGTTTAAAATTTCTGTAGGTAAAGTTATAAATATTTACAAAATAATTTATTTTTTACTTTTTAGTCCGTTTTAATGTTTTTAGTCCTATTTTTTGTAATAATTTAGTCCGTTTTAAAAACGTGTTTTTAAAAAAGTTTTTTTTTCAGTAAATTATTATTTTCTGCTTTTTAGTTAACAAGCTAGGACTAAAAAAATATACCATCTCCTATGGGAGCACTCGCCAAGACGATTCAAACGAGCCCAAACTCGATGGGGTTGCATGGTTTTATTAAGTACAGAGTTCCTGTGTCCTTCTTCCGGCTCCATCATCAGTCCCTGGAAACTATTTCCCAACAAAGAACTCGTCAAGACGATTCAAACGAGCCCAAACTCGATTGAATTGCATGGTTTTATTATAGTGTTCCTATGGCCTTCCTCCGGCTCCATCATCAGATCCTCAGACACTATTACTCAACAAAGTACTCGTCAAGATGATTCAAACGAGCCCAATCTCAATGGGGTAGCGTGGTTTTATTAAAGAGTTCCTCTGTCCTTGTTCCGGCACCATCAGCAGACCCTGGAAACTATTTCCCAACAAAGAACTCGTCAGGACGGTTCAAACGAGCCCAAACTTGATGGAGTTGCATGGTTTTATTACAGAGTTCCTATGGCCTTCCTCCGGCTCCATCATCAGATCCTCAGACACTATTTCTCAACAAAGTACTCGTCATGACGATTAAACGACGACGCAAAAAACCGCATCGAAATCGGCTTAGTAGTTTCCGAGGAAAATGGTAACAAACAAACAAACAGACAAACACACAAACAAACAAACAAACGCACAACCTCTAACCCCAAACGCATATACCGCCTCCGTTCCGTTCCGTCCGTTGTGGGTAAAAATGATTGTGTTCCGGCAGTTAGAGGCAAGATTCTCAGTGGTGAGGATTCCGTGTGTAGTGCGCTTCCACTTTCGGCCTTATTGTCACTATATCAGGTGAGGTGAAGGCCAAGCACTATCCCGTCGTGGATAAAAAAAGTTCTTATTTCCTTTACGACCATTAATGAATAGGTTGCAATTTCAACGCACAGTGACTATGACCGCTACAAATACAAAAAAATATATATTATATTTTTGATACCAGCAACTCCAGAAACCAGAGGGGTCCTACTACGAAAAAAGAACCCCGAAAATCGGACGTTATTTGTCATTCTATTTACCTAATTTTGGAGCTTATTCATTGTAAGCTGCAGCGCGTGTCAAAACAGTGACTAACACAATATCAATAGGCTTGTTTGCTAAGAATCTTTACGTCCATCAAAACATATTTGATTTCATTCAAAGCTACATTCCCATAGACACTACATAACCCCCAATGACTTACTCGCTGTCAACCAACATATCTGGCTGCTACTCTAGATTATGCCATAAGTGTAATTAATTACCCGCACATCCGCATCGCCCGGTCCGGTTACGACCCGGGTAGTGTTGTGTCCGTATATCGATAGTGTGCTCGATACGAAAAGCAGTATTGGATCTTAAAAGTAGCAAAGAAAGGCAAGTTATAAAATCTTAATAAAAATATATTAAGTCTTTTTTAAAAATTAGATTTTAACATACTTTTTTTAATAGTTAAAAAAATAATTTTGATAATCGGTTCACAATTCGAGGAGATATCGAGGAACATACATTAAAAAAACAGTTGAATTGATAACGTGCTCCTTTTTTTGAAGTCGGTTAATAAAAGTTAAGTCAAGTTAAAAAGTCTTTAAGAAGAACGTAGATTTAGAATGGTAATAAGAATGCAAATTTAAACGACGACATTACGATTTCTCGTTTATAATCATACTCCAGTATCAAACGCTAGCAATTGAATTTCAGGAACATCAAAAAGCTGCGTTACAGGGTCGTTCGCTACCGTCAAAGGCATCCCCTCCAAAACCCAAACTATTAATTACATGTAACGCAATATCACCCCTTTCCCGTAAGAACCTCTCGTTACCACCCAAATCACAAAATATACGCACACATAGATATTTCGTACAGGTAATCTCAGTCCAAGACAGCCTATATTCAGTACTGTTCTGTTTCCTAGCACAAAACAAATGCCGCTAAAGTTACCGAATAGAGCCAGCCTATACAAGGTTATTTTTAGTTAATACAAAACCGCTCGTGGGGTTGATCAGACCATCAAACTGAACAACTTTCATTATGGGAACAACTTTGAAATCGCAAAAAAAAAGATCAGCTGTTTCATTCATTTCGACGGAGGAAACTTGTATAAGTAGGTTTGACGACCGAAACGCGATATAATACATCAATTTATATTTATCCTTTGGTAAACAATATTCGATGGCGCAGTGATTTAGAGCCTGGCCCAGTGATTGCGAAGGTTAAGCTACTTTCGCAAGGGTTGGTCATGGGATAGGTGACCAAAAATTTATCATCTCGAGCTCCTTCGTGCTTCGAAAGTCACGCTAAGCCGTTGGTACCGAATGCATTTGCAGTCACCCATCAATCCACATCCTTATCCATCCATAAGGAAGGCCTGTCTCCCAGCAGTGAGGACATTATAAATGGCTGATGGTCATCAGTCAAGAACAATACTAAGACGACCCTTGCCTATGTAAACTTACTGCGTTGAAATAGAACTCTTGTGATTGGCTTGTGTGATTGGGAGTTGGGACGCTGTGCGACCGCGGGCACTATGAGACATCAATAGTAATATTTGTGAATATGAACACACAGGCATTTTTGTCCCCGAGTATCGGGACAAACGGAGGGAATGACGCGGTTATGATAATGATGGGACATTGAAAGTTATATCCTCACTCAGCGAGAAACGACTCACTCATCAGCGAGGAATGGCTTCCTCTATAAGGCAATATTTTAACCTTACTATTTTGATGTATCCTTTGAGTAATGTATAGATTGTATAGTGTTGCATTACAAAAGTTTATGCTACATATACAACAAATTAGGCAAGCTCGCAAGCAAGCAAAATTATTTATACTTATAATTATTTAACGAATAACATGCAGTTTTATATTGAAAATAGTATAAACCTAAAATTTATTTGCTAGTTATCAATGCCCTTTAATAGGCATATATTAACTGTGTATACTAGAGGTTCAATATTCTCATAACTGTGAATTACATTCCGACATCTCTGAAAAGTATGTCCAATCTGGGATTTGCGGGATAGCACCAAGCAACGTACTAGGTATAACAATATAAAAAAATCATATGTTCTTAGTATTACTTAATGTATTAGAAAAATATAATACAAATGATGACATAGATAGATTGATTGTACTAATTAATTTAGCCCCGTTTCCATTAACCGTTATGGTGAATCCAAAAAACTGATTTGTTTCACCAATGTTTGGTCTCATTACATGCTAATAATAGTTTGCCTTATTCATCATACTCGTATTTCATCCTCATACTCAGAGTATCGTTTGTAACGGGCGTGGTACAGTGACGAATTAGGTACTAAATAATGGATGCTGTGTGAAGAATTGATAATACAAAAATACTGTTTTGGAACACAAATAATCAGTACACCCTTAGAATAATAGAAGCCGTGTCCTCGTATACAAACTGAGGCAGCTAATACTATGTGACAACGCGACCCAGCCGAGGCGATTGTAGTGTAGGCGATTGGATCCTGGATGTCATCTGGTTCAGGAAGTTGCGACTTTCGATGGAGTGTTCCTGCCGTTCGGAGGAGTGATAGGTTCTTTTGAGCTAGCACCGGCGCAAGTAATTATCCACCTACCTTGAGTCTTTCTCCGTATTATTTAGCTCACAGCAGTTGTATTCCTTCAGGGTGAGCGATGTGGTAGGCCCTATAAGATGGTTCACGAACAGAAGTCCAACTGGCAATCTCACGCACTCGATTGTTTGGAAAACGATTACTCGTATATAGATGCTAGCACACAGGATAAATACATATTATGATTTTGGAATCACACACTCCGAATTTTATGGTTTTTTGATAATTTTCAACACGTCATGCGTCACGGAAGCGACAACTTTTCTAGTGTGTCTCGCCAGCCAATCAGCGGACGGGATTGGTGGATATGCCACAGAATACATAATAGTCTTGGACGAATTGATAATAGTACGATATGCTACTAATGAGCCTTGCGTTTACTGTTGCAGCAAACGACCACTCACATAGGCAGCGGGAATATTTTAATTTCGAATTTTAGCTTAAATTGAAAGTTAGAAAGTTAGATTTGAACGATTAGTGAACATACTAAGCCAAAATGGCTTAGTTTTCAGATTTATATCCTTCATACGTTACCTAATCGTAACTAAAATCCAATAATATAGTAAATAATCTTCTAAATGTAAGGAAATTGAAACTGTTTTGTAACTGGTAATGATTAGGTAATAATGGAGAATAAAAATCTGAAAACGGAGCCATTTTGGCTGTTTTAGTTGCCTCACTTTTGACAGCGCGCTTTGTAGAGAACTATCGTTCAATAATAATTATAAGTGTTATTATTCTAAAAGGCGTACTCATGAAAACTAAAAGAAAAAGAAAATGTTTCTCAACTGATATCTAGATAAAGCAATGGACAGCAACATAATGCAAAGCAGTTGAAAGGGTCTAATTTAATTACGAAAGCAAACAGAAGTTTCATCAATTAGAACAATTCATTGTTGACAAAGGGCCGTGGTCGTGTGCCGAACTGAAAATATTCCATTGTACGCCAAAACATGATAGAGTTTTAATTGATTCCGTTTAGAAGTTTGACATTGGGTTTTAATGTAGGGGAGGTGAGATCAACCCGTGTGACATCACAAGATATTCGTAATTTACAGATAATTAATTATACTTATATTTTAGAGTAATAAATTAAATTCATCAATGTAATTAATAAAAAAAATATTGTGTCTCATTTTCCGGACCTTATGGCAAAATAATAAGCATTTTAAAAATATACAGTACCCATAAATGATCATAAATCATAAATCATAAAAACATTTATTTGCTTCAAACACGGTATGAAAGGTGGTACAGATTAATAAGGTGCACATGTTTCGCCATCAATAGAAATAGCATGCAAATATACAAGTAAAATTAATTAAAAATAAAATGTCAATTCACAAAAATAAGAAAATATGTCAAGAAATATCAAATTCGAATTATTAAATTAATTAAAAAACATTAGAAATATTGTCAGAAAATACGCTTTTTATAAATACCTACATTGCATGTCATATTTTACTGTCAACTTTGTCTAAAAAAGATTTCATGTCATAAAAATTATTTTCAGTCAGCCATTTGAATAATTTATTTTTAAACATGTTAATATTTAGCATTTTAATATCTTTAGGAATCTTGTTATAGATTGTTACACACATGCATAAACAACTTTTCAGATATTTAGCTGACTTTGGTCGATCATTAAAAATCATTCTATGCGGGTCTCTTAGTCTGAAGTTATTATTTTTTTTGAACAATCCTAAATTTTTATGGACAAACACAGCAACTTCATAAACGTAAAGCGAAGGTAGTGGTAATAATCCAAGACTTTTGAATAGCGGTTTACAGGATTGGTCAGGTAAAATTCCACATATAGCCCTGATGCACTTCTTTTGAGCAACAAAAACCCTATTTCTATCCGTACTGTTGCCCCATAATAAAATACCGTAGCGTAGGATTGATTCTATGTATGCACGATAGCATAAAATAGCCGTTTTTTTGTTGGTTGCATCCCTTATTCGCTTAAGGGCAACTTTTTAACTTTAAAACAAATCTATTTATTCTATTGCATAAGTTATCTATGTGCAATTTCCAATTAAGGCCCTCGTCTATAATTACACCTAAAAATTTTAAGTGTTTTACTTTGGTTATCTGCTTTACATTTAAATTAAAATTATATTGTTAATGCTTTGATTTATTAAATTGGATATAATATGATTTGTCAATATTTATTTTTAAATTATTTGCATTAAGCCATTTAATTATCATGTCAATAGTATTCTTGATGTCAGATTCGTGAAGTCGTAAAGAGTCTTTGTTTTTAACATTTTTGACGTCATTAGATGTAACAATTATAGCGATATCGTCAGCATATAAAGTACATTTATGATTTGTTACCTCTGTTATGTCGTTTATGTAAATGAGGAATAAGATAGGTCCTAGTACGCTTCCCTGTGGGACACCAGAAACATTTTCTCTAAATTCAGATGATACGCACCTCATTTCGTTATTAATAATTTTATTGACGACAACTTTTTGTTGCCGTCCTCTTAGATAAGACGCTATCCACAATAATGTTGGTCGATGTTAGCTCTATTTTCATTATCATTCGAGCTAAGATATATTAATTTGATTAATTCGATTAACGTAAGTAAAACAAATACTTAAGTATTTTGAAAAAAGAAATATATGTAGCTTACTTCCGCAAACAATATATGCAAGATGCACCGCCCGCCCGCCCGCAATAATATGCACATGCACACCACAAAATATCAGTGCACAATACCTGCATTTAGCAAGACAGCAACACACCTTGCACCTTCACCAATTAGGCTACTCTACACGTGTTTCGCCCCAACCCGGGGCGCTGTTGCTCATTCGGTGTTGGTTTACGCAAGATCTAACTCCTGAGGATGCCCCGGGTTGGGGCGAAACACGTGTAGAGTAGCCTAATTGGTGAAGGTGCAAGGTGTGTTGCTGTCTTGCTAAATGCAGGTATTGTGCACTGATATTTTGTGGTGTGCATGTGCATATTATTGCGGGCGGGCGGGCGGTGCATCTTGCATATATTGTTTGCGGAAGTAAGCTACATATATTTCTTTTTTCAAAATGGTTTGGGACTTCCGCCAAGTGACGCCTGATTCAATCAAATAAATACTTAAGTTATGTACATGTCCGATGTTACGTAATGCGTCTAATTTTATTATGCTTAACTATTACAGTTTTTGTTCTCACACAGATTAATGATTGGCATAATGGTATTTTATAATAGAGAAGCATTACGTCACAGATATAAGCTGCGATCTGTGCTCGTGACACTGAACCGCGGCTGAGATGGATGACGTCATAGTTTCATTGCCTCCACTCTGAGCATCAATCATGGCCGGCGTCAGACGCCCACCACCGTTGTGATATTACACCTACTTAATTAAGTTTAGTCGGACTATTGTCGAATTTAATTACTTTGAGTTTTTGAGGAGTTACTTAAGCACAGCTTTGAAGCGAGCAATTTTTATTTGCTTTTTGAGTATTGTTAATTAATAGTACGAGCATTGTCATGAGCAGAGTCTACTCTGTGAGAGTTGGCGTGCGCACTAAAACATCTCTAAAGTTTTCATTTGGTCCAGATCGTTTATCATCAGAATCCAGCGACCGGACCGGACACAATATCTGTCCGGTGGTAGATTGTTAGAAATTAATTTAAACGACATAATAACTGTGAGTATGATCTATATTGCTGTTCAGGCTTAATATTTCATCATTTATTATTTTTTCTGTCTAGTTCGTCTTTGTGTTTTAATCTAAAAGTAGCCCGCAAGCAGCGTAAAGTTTGCCAATAGTTGTATCTTCTAAATTATGTAGGTTTCATATGTGTAGGCAGAGAACACTAGAATTTACATTAGAAATATTACATTACAAAATATCTGCTTAAAGGTTTTTCTTAGTTTCAGTAGCTCTTAATAAAACTTCAATAGATTTACAAAACATCACAATGTCAGAAATGACAAAGAGATTTTGAACTTAAAATATTATTTTGATATGGGTGAAACTAATTTTATTTGCATCGTATATGTCACGTCTCATTTTTATTTCCAAGAGTCGGATATTGCCGTTCATGTAGACCCCCCCCCCCGGCGAAATTTTGCGAACACTCTGAATGCCGGCCCTTGACCACACGCGTCACGACTGATGTACAGGCAGTAGGTTCGTGTATACACAGCTGAAATACTATTGGTACTATGTCAGAAGCAAAATCGTAGCTTCTGTTATTAATACATATTATTAACCAAGATCCTTTTGCAGTCCGGTTATCACCATTATTTTCAATGAATCATTTTAGAATGTGTTAAGTGGTTAGTGTTCTAAACAATTTCTTTCAGAACTCTTGAATATAATACACACTTCTTTCATGACAATGAATAGGTTGTTATGTTCTTTGATAACGAAATGATCTTGATATCGTGTCTCTCAAATGAATTTAAGACGAGTAATTTATTATAAATCGTATTCCAAAAACTTTATAACGTGCAACAAAATAACAAATAAAAATTTTAATCAACATGAGCTACCGTTCACGTTGTGCGCTGTGGCAGGTAGGTACAACCGCCCGAAATTCCCGCCCGCCCGAATTCCGCAGGGATGCCACAAAAACAAATTTAAAGTTAAACAGTACCACGACGTTATATCAGGGAGTGGCTGTACTACTCACGGAAAATCACGGAAAAACAGATATATACTGTTTTTCTGAGGCTCCTAGTTTGATACCCGGCTAGGTCAATTCAGAAATAGTACATTGTTCACCGAGAGGAGAAAGAGACCGATTACCGTCGAGGGTGTCGTTTAAAACACCCGAGATCGGGAATCGCACTTTCTCTCTAGTGATACATAGTGCTTTATACTACACCTACGAGGAAAATAAAAAACTAAATCTTTACTAATTTATTGAAATTGTTGCAGTTAGTGAAGCTTAATGTAACACTTTTTCCATTGCAAAAAATCGTCATAAGTTTTATTATATTTTTTAATTGATTTCTGTGGTAAAAGGTTATTAATCAGTATTTTTGCTGTTTCCTTAAACTGCGGCGGAGTTTAAAAATCTTCATCATCACTATCACTACTTATCATTTTGATAGTTTTATTTTACTTTCTACGAAAACTGAATCCTCAAACAACACACAAATTGAAAATGGCGCCAATGGCGTCTGCAATTTTCACATGTTCTTTTTTCAAATTGTTTATCCTGCCGCCGCAGGGTTGCACTGCCAGCCCGACACCATCCGACACACAGCTAGTGGCCAGTGTCATTTTGCGAACTTGGAGATTAAAACTCACTGTAAAAACTTTTTGGCTTTTGATATTTAGGTTACCGGCGCATAGTCTTTCCCAAAATTAAAAAAGAAAAACCACGTAAGAAATGGATTTTCTTACACTTTTCTCTCCCGCTCAGATGCGTTTTCTCCCCGCATATTTGTTCGATATGCAATGACGTACTTTCTACCGTAAATTTGATAAAGTATCAAGGTACTTTCCGAGCAGGTGTAGTATAAACAAGTCAGAGACAAAAAGTATACATTACCACCGTTTGTGTTTGATTTCCATTACACGAGAGTTTTTTTAGTTTCTATACTTACTTTGGAATCGGAGCAATGTTAGTGATGTTATTAAATTTTTATTTTTATTTTCGCAAACGCGCTTATATACCTATATAGAGCGAGCAATAATTGCTGACAGTGGAGACCCACAGTGCTAATACCGCGCAGCCGGAATGCGGTCTCGCATTTCAACGCGCCCTGTTCAGGCAATCTGCAAACTGCAGCCGGATCCAGGCTATAGGAGACAGCGACGATAAGCATTTAAAAATTGATGGTTTTGTAACTACATACAGGTGACTACAGTCTACATTATTACAGCACATGAGTAAAAAGAATTACAGTCTACAGTATTGCAGTGCAGACGATCCACGGAGTATTTGACGACCTCTCCGTGGTCGATCCCCGATTGGGTCAATTTAGAAAATTAACGTCTCTATATTAGCTCAGCCCCCTACTCAAATGGCCAACTTTCTATTCGTTTGAACGCTACGCGTACTTTCAAAGCTTAAATATGGGCAATGGATGATTAAAACACGTGTCGCAAACTTATGTTAATCATAGAGTTCGACGTATTGTATGGAATTGTCAAGCTTCCGGCACGTAATTTTATAGTATACTGCTTATTTTAAAGTTTTAATAGTAAGCGTAGCGTTCAAATGAATAGAATGTTGGCCATTTGAGTAGAAGGGCAGGTCTGGGTGTTTGTAGTTCTACCGTTGTGTCTGATTTCCATAATACAAGTGCTTTAGCTACTTACTTTGGAATCGTAACAATGTTTGTGATTCTGTCTTATATTACCCGTGCTTCAAATCTTCTATTAAAGTTTCTGAAACGATAAGCTTATATATCAGCCAAACGAGTGTTAATGTTGTACTAAATTTCATAATGCAACTCCTTTGAAATTATGGTTAATCTGACACTGGTTGTTTTAATGTTGGCAATAAGCTAAATGTTTCCTAACCTTGTAGATAGGATTCATACCATGGGTGTAGTGTAGATAAAGTCTTGTATGCAACTTGTATATAATTAGGTATTGAAATACTCATATGATAATATTCTACAACATTTGCATACATAACTATTATTTATTGCAAATTTAGTATTTTAATGGTTTTACAGATACAAAAGCAAGAACTTCATAGAAGAACCTACAACTAACTATTGTGATTGCGCCAATCTGGACATCCTTAAGCTATAACTATGATCTAGTAGTCAGCCGTTTGTGCATAAAATCGCTACACTCCTATGACTTGCACTACTCCAGCGCAGTACAATGGCACTCATGACGCGGAGTGATGCGCGTACGTGTCTCGTTCCAGTAAATGTTCCAGGAATGTTGCAGTCGCTTCTGACAAATTTAAAACACTCCGTTTTGTTTCAGGTTTCGGCATGTTACAAAAAATACATTAGAATTACGTGAGCCTACGGGACGGGCAGTTACAAATTGCAAAGGGACTTAACAAAACTTTTTACCGCTTGTAAGCTTAATTTTAGTCCTACAAAAAGAAATGAACGTTTATCTTTTTACAAACAAGCTTATTACTAAGTTGTATAGCGTTGTTTTGCTATACTTTCGCAATATAACCGTTGTCAAACTTAAGTATGTCAATAAACTTAAAACAAAGAGAAACTGGCGGCGTGTCACGTGTCACATCAGAAAAAAAATGTAACTAATCACTTGATAGAATATAGGAGATAAATAATTTATCAGTTTTCCTCTTTGATGGCGAACTTAATTTATAAATATTGTTAAGATGACAATATTAAAATATTACACCTTCACTCAACCTGACCATGACCACAGCGGCGGCACTCCCTGTAGGTGTGAGCTTGGCGCCAGTCTGGCGGCGGCTACGTCACGTGCGTCACGACTTGTGATAGGGTTGGCTATTAGATATTAACGCAAGGAAATAATAAAACGAAAGTTTGATGAAGTCAATTTGTATTGATTTTATATTAATTTAAATGCTAATACATTACAATTATATGGATCAATAGCTAATATGATTTCTTGATTTGTTATTTTTATTAAAATACTCGTATCAACTTCTGCAATTACTTATACATTTCCAAGATTTCCGCGCGTACAGTTTTTACGGATTACCGCTTTTATATTGGTATTAATTCTTTAGAATTATTTTGTTTAATTATCTTAATTAGTTTAATTTAGGTTTAATTAGTTTGGTTTTAATTTAATTAATTAATTACTAAATAAATGTGTATTAGGCCCTGCGCTGCCTTGAGCGGGACACGCGTGCGGGGCGACATAGATTACAGCTTACTCATGAACTGCGCAAGCATCTGGGACCCTATTTTTGAATCGCTCGATTGGCGTCGAGCGCTCGTTTCTACTGATTTTCGTTCGACATATGGCTCTATTTCGAACGTTTGAGCCATATGTCGAACGAAAATCAGTAGAAACGAGCGCTCGACGCCAGCCGAGCGATTCAAAAATAGGGCCCCTGTCCGTCAAAAACCAGCAATATTCCCGCGCCGTATACCCGCATTGCTTTATATTAAAAGGAGCAGAAAGTCCCTCTTTATTCTCATACATAATTATTGTAGCTACTTGAATTCAATAACATTTTAAGTACCTACTTATTTATTTTATTTTGTGTAGTATAAAGCACTATGTTTCACTCGGAAGAAAGTGCAATTACCACATCACCCCTCAATGTACAAATACTATTATTGAGAAATGCAATAATATGCCCTGCATTGTATTGTACGGAAAGCAAATTACATTGCCTGAATGCTGAATGATTAAAGCCCTCGCATGCGGCTCGACACATATCACTTTAGTTTGTCGTTCTTGCCTGTAATGTTATGTACTATTGCGCGGTGCGAGCGAACTAGGCAAGCCTGATAGCGCGTGACTCCGCGGAGGAGATTCCTCGCCCCGATGGCGTCGCGGCACCCCCGCGCTCGCCCGGCGCACTCACACATAGCCGCGAGCACTTTTACAGCACCCATGCGCAAGTGTCGCTTCTTTTTACGTTAGTATATATTTTCTTTGCCATGACATAATTTCAACTTCAATACTGCCAAATGGTATCGACGCAGTTACATAATTTGGGTATCTTAATTAAATCCAATAGGTAGGTATATAATTAGATTAAATTCAATTCAATTCAATTCAATTCAATCATTTATTTGTGTTAAACATGGTTTTACAAAGATGGTACTTATAAGTTAGGGAGATCTCACATTTAGCCAACATTTGCCATACCTACAAATAATTTTAGGTACATAAATTAAGCTTAGGTCTAGAGCAGCTACTTTAAGTCTAATTAAGAATCTAATACATTTATTTAACATTTTAGATATTCGTCAATCGAGTAAAAGGTATTTCGAATCAACCATTTCCTTAGAGTCATCTTGAACTTATCAAATGGGAGCACTTTTATAGATTCTGGTATCTTGTTGTAGATTTTTATGGACATTGAGTAACAATTTCTATTAAAACACACAGTTCGCGGTGTAATATCTAATACCAGTCTATGAGGATTTCTAGTGTTCCTTATATAGTAGTCCTTTGCTTCAATGAAAAATCCGTAGTTAAGTTTGACGAACTTTGCTATCTCAAGTATGTATATAGAAGGCAGCGTCAATATGCCCAATGAGACGAAACAAGGTCGGCATGATGTATCCGGTGTTACACCACATAGAGAACGAACGCACCGTTTCTGAGTCAAGAATACCTTTTTAGCATCTACACTGTTTCCCCAAACTATGATGCCATACCTCAACAACGACTCAACGTATGCGAAGTAAGCTGTGAGAGCGGTCTCTCTACTAGCAATTTTCGTTAGTTTGTAAAGAGCATAAGAAAAACTATTTACTTTCTTTCGAATCACCTCTGATTGTGACTTCCAATTTAATTCTGCATCCAGAAGAATACCTAAAAATTTTACTTGGTAACTGCTTTTAAGTAATTTACCATTATAATTTATTTCTACATGTCTATTTTTTAAATTATTAAAATTAATTAAATAGAATATGAATATTCTAGGATCTGATGATGTAGCTTAGCTATATTGACATTAAATTACAGTGGTAGGTATTTGTCTTGGACGAATCCGCTCGCTCCCACTAGTACACCCGGCTAGTTCAACCGTTGAACTAGTGCAAATTTTTTATCTCAGTAGTTCACCTGTCTATAAGAGTTGAACTACTGCAACTAAGTGGTTGATCAGTTCCGCTGAATCGAACCATGTTAATTAAAATACACGATTACTTAATTGTTATTTTTTACACACTTATACCCTTTTTTTTACAATTCATATGTCACGGAAAAATGTTCAATCAAACAGAATTTATGTTTAAATCAAATTTTATATTAAGTTCCAGAGGGACAGAAAACTAATGGCCCGAATAGGGACCAAATGAAGGTATATTATAACATCCAATTTCGTCAATCACATAACCATGAAATTGATTTTTTTTTTAACCAAAGACGTGGAAGAATCTGAATCTGTTAACATTGATCGTTCATCCTACTTCCTACTAATATTATAAATGTGAAAGTTTGTGGGTTTGGATGTTTAGATGTTTGGATATTTGTTCCTCAATCACGCAAAAACTACTGAACGGATTTGGTTGGTTAGAATATCGGGATAAAAAGTATTATATTTTTTAATCTAGGCTATTTACTATCTGTGTGCCTAATTTCAAGCAAATCCGTTCAGCAGTTTTTGCGTGATTGAGGAACAAACATCCAAACATCTAAACATCCTAACCCACAAACTTTCACATTTATAATATTAGTAGGATTAGTAGGATTTAACCGCCTCTGTCGTGGTCTAATGGTTCGCCCACCAGTGTAAGACTCAGGAGTTCCGGGTTCGATTCCCAGGGGGGGTACAATTTGTATTCAGTTTGGTTGGTGGTAGGCAAGAATCTTATATTCATATTCTAGAGTCATATATAAGGTTCTTGGTGGTAGGGCTTGTTTCAAGTGTTCTTGGCTAGATACCACAATCTTACTTAGGTAAGATGGTGGTATCTAGCAAGAACACAAGTCAATTCAAAAACAACTAAGTCTGACACCATAACAGCAATTTAATAATTGTTGTTTTTATTATCACGATCGCTTGGTCGATTAGGTTCGAGTATAATAGTGGTAATAGTAATAACCTCGTGCTTGTTTTTTGATTTGTTTACATAATGACTGAAATATTAAAAAAAAAACTGAATTGACAAAATACTAAGTATGTGGGTATCGAACGTACTCACACAATTTCACGAGATTCGCTTGAGAAATGCGATTTGTAGAGGACAGACGCACGAAAGCATTTTTACCGAAACTAAAACGAAGAGGCTTCGCGCTCGCTCAGTCAATTAGGTTCGGGTATACTAGTGGCTCTGTGATCTGTAAACCTAGCGCTTGTTACATTTTTGATCATTTTTCGAAATGGCTAAAATATGTCGAAGATTATGCAAAAACAGCAAAAACTAAGATTAAATCTAAAAAGAAAATAAATGTTTCAAATTGCAAGAAGAAATGGGTGCCTCCATTAATCGTGTGGCTATTTGTAAAAGGCTACAGTTACGTAGAAATGTCGGTAAAAAATTACAATGAACTGTGAACCGTCGCCGGTACCTGCTCGTCCTCACACGAGCTTGCTGACTCCGGTGACAAACCGCCCTCTCCCGCGGAGACAATTATCGGGAACTCTGCGGTGCGGGGGGATAGGGGGGAGGGTAATATTCTTCCGTTCGAGACCCATTCCGGCAGTGATACCTACATTATTCATTTCGAATCCTTTCTGAGGCGCGGTCGCCACGAATGCGGCTTTCGACCTTTTTGTAATTTTTTCTCTGCCGAGTCCATAAGTCACCGGTGACTTTGCGCTGGGCTCTGTAAAAAAACGATGGCGGTGCAAAATCGTTATCGGATATTGGAGTGTTCCTTGTTAATTTATCGCGGCTTTATGTTGAAATTGGATGTTGTAAATCGTAATAACGTGATTATCGGCCGTTCGCTGGTACTTGCTGACAAACGTTTTCCTGTAAAATGGACTTTATTTTTCTCTACTATTTTTACTGGGTACTAACTACATACTTAAATGATTTGCTGAAAGGTCTGGATCAAGTAGAAAATTGTTTTCTAGAATTTTCAGGCTAATACCTACACAGAAGTGAATGGTTTTTAAATACGTCATCTCATTTTATTAATATTTTTATAATTTGCCGAAACACCCAAAATCATGTCTAAATAAATACAAATAAAAAACAAAGCCACCTGTAATGGAACACAAATCTTCCATTTCTTTAGATGTTTTTTTAATATCTGCTGAAGCAGCTTTTTCTCAGCTTGAGAGCCAAATTGCTTATCAAATGGAAACCCTCGTGTGTGACTTAACAAACATTACTTATAAGGTGCACCTCCCCCGAGCGTTATTAACGAAGCCTTCGCCATCTTTAGGCAATAAACCAAGATTAGAGTCATTGTGGGAGAACGATGTTAATAACGCCGTGGTATGGAGATATGGGGTGGGATGGGAATGTTGTTAATGGAGGAGCTTGATGGCACAGTGGGTTAGCACATTACCCTACGCTTCGGAAGTTCAGCAACTTTCGCATGGGATGGGTGACCAATAATGTATTGTATCTCGATCTCGTGCTCCTCCTTTCTTCAATAGGCACGTTAAACTGTTGCCTCTAAATTCGCAGTTGTTAACCACTACTGATCCACTTTGGGCTCACATGTTGGTTATGGCCCAGCCTCTAATTAAACTTTAGGAAAAGCCTGTGCCCGCCCAGTAGAGGGAACTTTAAAATCTTTGCTCATTATAAAATGCAGCGAAGAACGGAGGTTTTTTTAATAAAATTATTTAATAACTAGTCCAAATTTTATGATTCGCATTCTAATAATATAGATTTTAAGTACATAGTACTTTATGATTTTGTTTGATATAAAATAACTTTGTACGTTAAAACCAGGCATGAACACAAAATACTCAGCCTAGCCGCAAGCATATTTTTATACCTTTTATGGTTTTGCAGGCCTCTGTAAGCCAGATCATACCTTTGTTAAATCTAGACAATATAATACCGTAGCGAGTAACATACTGTTAATATCCGACTTCAAACAAATATACAGAGCAGAGGATATCTGAGAGAAACCAATCTACAGTAATGTAATATATTTACCTAGTAAGTACTATAAAAATATATAAAGTGCACTTCTCGACTGCAATAGGATCCACATAATTATTGAAGCCTTATCAAGTTTAGTTCCGCAGCATTCGCTGTGAAGAAAAGAAGGCTTTAACTGATATTGAAACGCCAAGGTTAGCATACTTTCATTATTTTCTCTAGTGTGATGTCTTATGGACTGCTATTGTGAAGCTCAGCAGCCAGTATTGAAAATATAATCACCAGTTTTATACAAGAAACTAGCTTCCGCCCGCGACTTCGTCTAAGGTTCCCTAAGGATTTTCTCTAATATTCACGCGGACGAAGTCGCGGGCGGAAGCTAGTTTATTACAACAGTCAGAATTGGGCCCACATATATTAGTAGATATCCCGTTCCCGTTCCCGTTCCCGTTCCCGTTCCCGTTCCCGTTCCCGTTCCCGTTCCCGTTCCCGTTCCCGTTCCCGTTCCCGTTCCCGTTCCCGTTCCCGTTCCCGTTCCCGTTCCCGTTCCCGTTCCCGTTCCCGTTCCCGTTCCCGTTCCCGTTCCCGTTCCCGTTCCCGTTCCCGTTCCCGTTCCCGTTCCCGTTCCCGTTCCCGTTCCCGTTCCCGTTCCCGTTCCCGTTCCCGTTCCCGTTCCCGTTCCCGTTCCCGTTCCCGTTCCCGTTCCCGTTCCCGTTCCCGTTCCCGTTCCCGTTCCCGTTCCCGTTCCCGTTCCCGTTCCCGTTCCCGTTCCCGTTCCCGTTCCCGTTCCCGTTCCCGTTCCCGTTCCCGTTCCCGTTCCCGTTCCCGTTCCCGTTCCCGTTCCCGTTCCCGTTCCCGTTCCCGTTCCCGTTCCCGTTCCCGTTCCCGTTCCCGTTCCCGTTCCCGTTCCCGTTCCCGTTCCCGTTCCCGTTCCCGTTCCCGTTCCCGTTCCCGTTCCCGTTCCCGTTCCCGTTCCCGTTCCCGTTCCCGTTCCCGTTCCCGTTCCCGTTCCCGTTCCCGTTCCCGTTCCCGTTCCCGTTCCCGTTCCCGTTCCCGTTCCCGTTCCCGTTCCCGTTCCCGTTCCCGTTCCCGTTCCCGTTCCCGTTCCCGTTCCCGTTCCCGTTCCCGTTCCCGTTCCCGTTCCCGTTCCCGTTCCCGTTCCCGTTCCCGTTCCCGTTCCCGTTCCCGTTCCCGTTCCCGTTCCCGTTCCCGTTCCCGTTCCCGTTCCCGTTCCCGTTCCCGTTCCCGTTCCCGTTCCCGTTCCCGTTCCCGTTCCCGTTCCCGTTCCCGTTCCCGTTCCCGTTCCCGTTCCCGTTCCCGTTCCCGTTCCCGTTCCCGTTCCCGTTCCCGTTCCCGTTCCCGTTCCCGTTCCCGTTCCCGTTCCCGTTCCCGTTCCCGTTCCCGTTCCCGTTCCCGTTCCCGTTCCCGTTCCCGTTCCCGTTCCCGTTCCCGTTCCCGTTCCCGTTCCCGTTCCCGTTCCCGTTCCCGTTCCCGTTCCCGTTCGCGTTCCTGTTCCCGTCCCCTGGGGCAGAATCATGTCCACCGTGTTGGACTTCAAAATAAATGTCATTTTCGCAATCACCATCCCACAAAACCTTAAAAACGACATCCACATCGATTTTCATGTTTACTTATCCCATTTACCCCCTAAGGGATGATTTTCAAAACAATAAAATATGTGTTTGCCTTTTTATTATTAGACGTACTCTCACGAATTTTAAAGTTGTAATGTCTATTTTATATTATTTTACCATACAAAATTTGAACCCCACTTTTAACCTTTTAGAGGTTAAATCATGTCCACCACGTTGGACTTCAAAATAAATGTGATTTTTGCAATCACCATCTCATAAAATCTCAAGAACGACATCCATATCGATTTATATATTTACTTACCCCATTTAGCCACTAAGGGGTTGATTTTCAAAATCACAAAATATATGTTTCTCTATTTATTTTTAGACGTGCTCCTACGAAGATTAAAGTTGTAATGTCTGTTTTATATTCTTTTTCCATACAAAAATTGAACCCTATTTTCACCCTTTTAGGGGTTAAATCATGTTCACCGTGTTGAACTTATGTCATTTTCGCAATCGTCATCCCAGAAAACCCCAATAACGATATCCATATCTATTTTTAGGTTTATTTTCCCCATTTCACCCCCATTTCATCCCCATAGGGGTTGAAATACGGCCAATAACAATATACGTTGCGTTAGATTTCCATCTATAAGCCTTAATTATAAATTTAGCGATTTTTACTTCGAAAATGATGGATTTTCTTCTAAACACAACTTCATCCCCCTTCATTCCCCTTCGGGGGTAGAATTTTGAAAAATGCTGAGACACTTATTTAATAATTTTCAATCATCAGCTTAAATACAAAATTTGAATATCCTGGCTTCAAAACTGAGGGACTTTCATACAAACTTTCATTCCTTATTTCATCCCCTTAGGGATGCAATTTTCAAAAATCCTTCCTTAGTGGATGCCTACACTGTATAAGGTATCTGTTTTTTTTTTAAATTTCAAGCCTCTAGGTTCAGCGGTTTGAGCTGTGCGTTGATATCTCAGTCAGTCAGTCAGTCAGTCAGTCAGGACTTTGAATTTTATATATATATGTCGCATAGGGTCATGATTACGGATGCTTTAGTGTCATGAGTCCGTACTCATGACCACTCTGAAGTTGGACCGGAACGCAAGCGCCACTTAGTGGCGCTGTGCAGAGTCTAGGAGCTGTGGCGTGAGCGGACGGGCGGACTCACTTTCGTTCCGGCAGTCGCTGCGTGCACAAGTCTCCTGGGAACTGTACCGCGATCGGTCGTAATAATTTAATCTATTTGAAATACAGTGTGATTAATAATTTTGCTCAATAGTAAACTTTATTATTTTAAATTCAGTTTTTATTTCTGTCCGTATACACGCCCAAGTATGTCTGAACAAGATCCTGACACCGTTCCGGCGTTATCAGATGTGGGACATGAGCGGACAGAAATATCTCGGAACGATAATCAATGGCGTGACTTGTTTGAAAGACAAAACAATAATATGCAAGAGTTGATTAAAGTTTTATCGGCGTCAAGCTCGTCCAGTAATCGTAGTGCTTTAGTGTTACCGGAGTTCAACCCTGACAAGGCAGAGGTGGATGCAAGGTCATGGTGCGCGACCGCTGACCTTTGCTTCGCCGACAACCCACTGCAAGGAGGACAGCTCATCGTGGTGATAAGCAAGGCGCTCAAAGGATCGGCATCGGCATGGCTGGCGCAGGTGTCATATCCTGGCATGACCTGGTCGGAGTTTAAGGATTTATTCATCGCTAGGTTTGTCTGTACAGAGACAAATGCAGGTACCCTCATTATTTTTTCTAACGACAAACCGAAAGAAAGTGAATCATTGTCAGCTTATGCAAGCCGCCTTATTTCCTTGTTAATGACTCGCTGGAAGGATGCTACTAAAGAGCAGATCGCGGTATCGACAGTTCTAGCCCATATTGCTCAGTACGATTCTCGCTTGCAACTCCTTGCTTTTACTACAGAAATATCGTCACGACAGCAACTACAGAAAGAATTGCAAGCTTTTACATTTCTCAAGCGTAAATCTGTAACTTCAAACGAGTCTAAAGCTGTTCATGACTATAAACGACCGAAACTTTCTGCATCAACTGTTCTAAAATGTTTCCACTGTGGCAAGATTGGCCACAGACAATCGGAATGTCGACAGAAGGAGAAGGACTTCAAGCCTCGTCTACCATCTGCACACACGTCTTCGCCGGCACCACAACAACCTACACCCAAATCAAGCTCAATCGTGTGCTTCAAGTGTGGAGAGAAAGGACACGTCGCTAGCAGTTGCCCAAGCCGCGCCGGGACCTCCAGCAAAGTGCAGACCGAGCGTCGCGTTGACTTGTGTGTGGTCCAGCCTCCATCAGGAACACTTGAACATTCTGGTGAGTCGTTTTGCTTTCATTATGACTCTGGTGCTGAGTGTTCGTTAATTAAGGAAAGTGTAGCCACCAAATTTAAGGGAAAACGATTTAATAATGTTATTTCGCTAATAGGGATAGGACAAGGCAATATAAAATCAACTGAGCAAGTTTTATGTAGTGTGAATATAAACGGTAACTCACTAGAGATCTTGTTACATGTTTTGCCAGATTTTTACATGCGCAGTGAAATTATGATCGGCCGTGAAATTTTAGGTCAGGGCTTTTATTTATTTATTTTATTTAAATATCTTTATTGTACAATACTAAATGGTACAAGAGGCGGACTTAATGCTAGTAGCATTCTCTACCAGTCAACCTTTGGGACAAAACGATATTCGCGAATGCGGTACAGGATATATATATATATTTAATATACCTATATAAACATCTACACAATAATATAATATGCCCATAATATACCTACATACAATATAATTACAAAAATATAGACTACATACATACATATAATAATATATAATATTATAAGGAAAAAGAGTAAAACATGAGCATTTTAAAACAAGCACATTAAAACAAGAGCTTTTCTGTGAACATGACGGCTACTGCATTTTCTTTAGTGAAAGCTAGCGTAGTTAATAATTGCGTTGTTACAAATACCCCTCCTAGTCTTGAAAAAATTGAAACTGACTTACTTGAACAAGACAGATTGAAACTTTTAGAGATTTTAGAACATTTTTTATTTTTTTTCACAACTGGAATGCCAACTACACGTGTTACTACCGGTGAACTTGAAATAAGGCTTAAAGATCCGAATCGTACGGTACAGCGACGACCTTATAGACTTTCCGCGGAAGAGCGCAAATCGATGCGTGACAGAGTTGATGAGCTTTTACATGCAAATATTATTAGACCAAGTTGTTCTCCCTTTGCTAGCCCAGTTCTGCTGGTGAAAAAGGTTGATAATTCGTATAGAATGTGTATCGATTATAGAGAGCTGAATGATAATACTATTCCGGATAGATACCCCCTTCCCTTAATTCAGGATCAGATTTCTCGTCTTTACGGTGCTAATTATTTTACAAAGCTTGACTGTGCTAGTGGCTTTCATTTGATTCCTGTCAGTCCCGACTCTATTGAACGTACGGCCTTCATAACACCTGATGGCCAGTACGAATACCTTGCTATGCCTTTTGGGTTACGCAATGCTATTTCAGTTTTTCAAAGAGCCATTGTTAATGCCCTGGGTGATCTTGCACATGATTATGTAATTGTGTATGTCGATGACATTTTAATTATCTCGAAAGATGTAGTGCAGGGCCTTGAACGACTGAATACCGTTCTTGAAGTGCTTACCAAAGCTGGCTTCTCCCTTAACCTAAAAAAATGCTCCTTTCTCAAAACGAAGGTTGAGTTTCTGGGTTATGAGGTAGAAAAAGGCGAAATCAGACCTAACAAACGAAAAATAGAAGCACTAACTGCACTACCTCCTCCCGAATCTGTGACTCAGTTAAGGCAATTTATAGGGCTGGCGACCTATTTTCGTCAATTCGTTCCGCAATTTTCTTGCCTCATGGCACCACTCTATAAATTAACTTCACTGAAGGGTACCTTCAGTTGGAAAGCGGAGCATGAAGAGATACGTCAAAAAGTAATTTCTATTTTGACAAATGATCCCGTTCTAATGATTTTTGACCCTGAGCATCCGATAGAGTTGCATACCGATGCGAGTTCGGAAGGATACGGGGCTATCCTTCTCCAGACAGTTGACAAGAAGCGCCATGTTATAGCTTATTTCAGCAAGCGCACCTCTCCCACTGAGGCGAAGTACCACTCCTATGAATTGGAGACGCTTGCAGTAGTGAACGCTATCAAACACTTCCGACAATATTTACATGGTCGCAAATTTCGAGTCGTAACCGACTGTAATTCCCTTAAAGCCTCCCGCAATAAAACTGATTTGTCGCCAAGAGTTCACAGATGGTGGGCTTATCTGCAATCCTTTGATTTTGATGTCGATTACAGACAAGGTAAACTCATGTCTCACGCAGATTTTCTCTCGCGTAATCCATTGCCCATGGAATTCAGTCAGAAACCCCATATTAAGCGAGTTGAACCAAAGCAAGTAAATTTCACTGAGCTTTCTACTAACTGGCTTCTTGCAGAGCAGCAGCGCGATTCTGAGATTACTAAAATTGTTGAGGACTTAAATAATGGGACGGTGGATAGGGATATCGCAAATACTTATGTACTTCGCTCTGGAGTGTTGCACCGGAAGATACAACGGAATGGTAGAACAAAATGTCTCCCAATTGTCCCGCATGCTTTGAAGTGGTCCGTTATCAATAATATTCACGAGTCCATAGTCCATCTTGGATATGAGAAGACCCTTGAGAAAGTATACGATTATTATTGGTTCGAGAGCATGTCACGGTACGTTAAAAAGTTTGTGGACAATTGTGTGACATGCAAAGTTGCTAAATCACATTCCGGTAAGGTCCAAGCGGAGTTGCACCCTATTCCAAAAGTGACATCACCATGGCATACAATCCATATTGATGCCACTGGAAAACTTAGCGGAAAGAATGATTGTAAAGAGTACGCGTTTGTTCTAATCGATGCTTTTACAAAATTCGTTTTACTCTATCACACTAAAAATATTGATACAAAGAGCAGTATTCAGGCCGTCAATAATAGCGTTGCCCTCTTTGGTGCTCCGTCACGTATAATCGGTGACCAAGGTAGATGCTTCGCCAGCAAAGAGTTTCGCGAGTTTTGTGAAAGCAAGAATATTGAGCTCCATTTAATTGCAACGGGTTCATCTCGCGCAAATGGGCAAGTTGAGCGAGTAATGGGTGTACTAAAGTCCATGCTTACCGCGGTAGAGACTAGCGACAAATCATGGCAGGACTCTTTAGGAGAAGTTCAATTAGCTCTTAATTGCACCGTTAATAGAGTTACTAAATTTTCGCCTCTTGAGTTAATGATAGGTAAAGTAGCTAGACTTTTATCCTTGATGGCTAGCGATGTAGAAGTAGAGGTAGATTTAGAGGAAATTAGGGAAAAAGCTGCAGAAGAGATAGAAAAATCAGCTCAGTATAATAAAAAAAGATTTGATAGTACTAAGGCAAAACTTAACAAGTTCTCTGTGGGTGACTTCGTTCTGATTGAAAACGAGGAGCGCAATCAGACAAAGTTGGATCCTAAGTTCAGGGGACCGTTTAAAGTAATAGAAATACTTGATAACGATCGTTATGTTTTAAAAGCCCTGAGCTAAAAAGCGTACTTACAAGTATGCTCATGATAGGTTAAGAAAAATGCCTGAGGGACAAGTACCTAATGATATCAGCGATTCGGACTGTTCTATAAATTTAGAGTCTTAATTGTTTTTTTTTTTTAATATGTCCTCTTAAGTCAATTTTGTTGTGTAAGATCACAGGGATGATCTTATGTGTGAGATCACAGGGATGATCTAATGTGTAAGAGCCACAGGGATGGTTCTTAGAAGTCACAGGGATGACTTAATTTATGAGCTACAGGGATAGCCGGACTAAAGGGGTATACAGTAAATTGATAATTTAATTGTTTGCAAAAAAAAAAACCAAAAGCAATTGGGTACTTGGTCCTCAAGCATATTTGGCTGTAAGTTCTGTTTAAAGTTATCTTTAGTTATTGCGATGAGTGACATAGAATATTTCCTGAAAATTGATTAATTGATTATTATGTAGTCGCTATTAGGGTGACTAAGATGTAGGTAAGGTGTGTGTGTTACAATAGTAGTTTAACATTATATTTCCCTGTTTCATAGATTGTAATCATATCATAATATAGAGACGGGTACCTAATTGGTTGTGATAATGTCTAGGTGAAGACCATTTTTGTAATGATTGTTAAATCAAAGTTTAAAAAAAAATTGAAAAAAAAAAACACGACTTAGAAATTACCTAAGTGTTATTTAATTAAGTTTTGTTACAATATAATGTTCTGATTAAACTTAATAACTAAAGTTATTAAAGATCTTGATATAAACTTGAGCTTTCTTTTAATCAGTGAAGATGAAGCTGGGTCAGGAAAGACCGAACGTGAGTGATTCTGTGCGTGGTCTCCATTGTTTCAGATAACCACACGAGGACGCGTGACACGTAGGATGGCCGTGTCGCATAGGGTCATGATTACGGATGCTTTAGTGTCATGAGTCCGTACTCATGACCACTCTGAAGTTGGACCGGAACGCAAGCGCCACCTAGTGGCGCTGTGCAGAGTCTAGGAGCTGTGGCGTGAGCGGACGGGGCGGACTCACTTTCGTTCCGGCAGTCGCTGCGTGCACAAGTCTCCTGGGAACTGTACCGCGATCGGTCGTAATAATTTAATCTATTTTGAAATACAGTGTGATTAATAATTTTGCTCAATAGTAAACTTTATTATTTTAAATTCAGTTTTTATTTCTGTCCGTATACACGCCCAAGTATGTCTGAACAAGATCCTGACACCGTTCCGGCGTTATATAGATAAAGATAAACTTGCCGTTCCAAGATTTAAGGCTTGCAAAAACTAGAGGTTCATTTATGGGGAAAGGCCTATGCCTTTCCCCATCAATCACTTGTTGTGGAACTTTATTAATAAAGGCTATCCTTTATTAATAAAGTTCCACAACAAGTGATTGATCTTCCTTTGCATGAATTTAAAAACCATATTAAAAAGACGCTCATTACAAAAAGCTTCTAAGCTAAAAACTGTAAATCACAGAATATATAAATAAGCAATGATTACATAAATAGCATCATCAAACAAATTACATACTACATAATATTAAGTATAGGTATGATATAAACCGTGACCGCGTGACGATAACTATCAGTCCATTAATGACAATGGGAGATATCGTCGATCAATCACCATGGTCTGTGACAGGTCAAACAAAAGCTAAGTTCGCTCTCTTGTTCTTATATACTGGCTTATAAGAACGATAACGACGTAGGTGACTACTACAAGGTCGTACAGAAAGATCCATCGAACATCATCTTTTCCTGTTCTTAACCAAGTTTAGGGTAGTCCTTCGGAAAAGTGTTCTCCGTGTAATTTCCATGGAATTTTTGAAATCACTAAATTCACGTGAATTACACAAAAATTTTGAAAGAATATGCAAATTCAAATATCATATAAAAATTCACCACGTAGCGGATTTATACTTTTGCTAAAAAAAAATATAGAAAATTTGCGGATCATGGAAATTACAGTAAAGACCACGGAAATTACCCAGCAGATAAAATTTTGCTAAACATCACGTCAAATATGAAATTAAGCTCAAATAAAAGTTATTTGGGGTAGTATTAAGAACTACATTGCAGTTGGATCGCAATTCCCGGGCACAAATTCCTAGCTCGGCAGGGGATACGACGATCGTGACCTGTCTTCCTCATCATTGGTGACCACACTGGATAGCAGCAAGGTATACCACCCCTCATGAATGAAGATTGGAGTCACCCTTCAAGGTCCACGATCAGCATCTAATGAAACTTAGCCCTGCAGCAGCAACTCGGAGACTAGCGGACGACGGCGACACGGCAGTCCACAGCCAGATGATAATGCGACCTACACCGGTGTAGCAGTTATGCATACGAAGATCGATATGCATCATATCGGAAGACTGGAGTGAACCTGGCTTAGGTACGAGTATTATAAGAAAAGCAAAAGCAAATCAAGTAGTTGAGTAACGAAGAAATGCAGGATCGGCGAAAGCCAAGCTTATCCGACACAATACCAAAGATATTCAGGACATCAGCCTGTACGAGATTAGTATGGCCCTCAAACAGCTAAAAAACAACAAAGCGGTGGTGGGTGACGTTGGAATCACTAGAGAACTTCTTAAGCTGACGGTAAGCCGATACTCAGTCTTCTAAAAGCTTTTCAAGACTGTCATCGTCGAGGGCAAAACGCCAAAGGCATGGTACATAAGTAACGTAATTCTGTTCTTTAAAAGGACCCTCTTGATGAATAACAGACTCATCTCACTTCTGAGCCATGTTTATTAGATGTTTTCGAGAGTCATTACGAAAAGTCATGCTCGCAGGATCAGTGCCTTCTAACCTTCTAAACAAGTCGGGTTCTAATAAGGCTTTAGCACCAAAGACCACATCCAATATACGTTGCGACAGGATGTATAAGAGCGAGGAGTCTAATCTCCCACTCTGCTTACCGTTCTCTCGTCGAATTCAACTCGGGTGTCGGATGGGCAGCATTCGGGAAGCTTACTTCAGTGTCTCAAAACGACAATCCGACCAGTGTGTCTTGCCAACTTGCCAGTGATGACTTATGGCAGTGAAACGTGGTCACTAACTATGGGTCTCATGAGGCTTATGGTCATCCAGCGTGCAATGGATAGAGCCTTGTTTGGCGTCAGAAATGAAGAGATCTGTGGGAGAACTTAAGTAACCGACATCGCTTGAAGGATTGCATAGCTGAAGTGGCAGTGGGCGGAACACATAGCGAGAAGGACCGGTGGCTCTGGAATAGTGACCCAGCAACGGACGCCCACCCCCTGACTAAGTAGACTGACGATCTGGTGAAGGTTGGAGGAAGGTTTCTGCTGGATGCAGGCAGCGCAGTGTCGATCTTTGTGGAGGTCTTAGGGAAGGCCTACATCCAGCAGTGGGTGTCGTGCGGCTGATATGATGAACCAAAAATGAAACAAGGTAATTTCCATGGGTTTTACGTAATTTCCATGGTGTTTTATACATGGAAATTACACCATGGAAATCACCAAAACCATGAATGTTAAAATTCCTCGGCATTCAAAAGATGTAACCTGCTAGTTTGTTACTGGTTATACACATTTACACCTCAAAACCGGTTTACCAAAAATAGTACAATAATATTGAAAAAATGTGACATGGGATACCTGAGAAATGGAAACCAAATTTTTTTAAATCGAAGAACTTATTCTTGTACCGAAAGTGCGGGAAACAGTAACACTGCCACCTCACCTGTCAGTAGCGGCGTAACTGTCGATTCGAAAACATCAATAACGATTCATCTGCGCCTAGCCAGTCCTGAGCAATAGCCAAATAGCAAAATTCAAGGGGGCGCAGCAAAAATCTAGCTAGGCGTGTGACATACTTACTTAGGTCTATAAAATCTAAAGTTTACCTCCGATAGGATTTAAAATTTGATCAGTATATAAAGTGATTTGTCTATTTTAAATGTGATTGAAAACTGATTAAAAACGTGGGTGGTTTCTAAAATATCCGCGATTGCTCAGAAGTCGGCGCCCGTGTGACATGTAAAAACGTGCAAAATTAACCAGATTTGAGGTATTGGGTGAGTTACTCGTATCTACGTAGTTTTTAACCAGTTAAATCTATATGACACGATGCTTAATGAAATGTAGAAACGATGTAATAGTGGTTATAATCATAATTATTTATTTTTATGGGAGATATGAGTCTGTGACACACAAAAATTGCTCTCCCAAGAACTACCCTTTATTTATTTGGGATAGGTGTTATAATATGTCCTTCTCATTGTAATTACTTCCTGTAGCCCTTCATCTCGTTATTCACCACCCTAACATTCTTTTTCTTCTTCGTGTCGATGATTCCGGTAAATAAGAGACAACGCGATTCGGGTTGTCTGTTGCCTCCGTCAGGTCATTCATGGTAGCGGCCATAGAATAGGGCACTCCAGCAGATGCTTAATTTAAGCATCTGCTCACAACCAATTATTATTTGTGAGGGCTCTCCGCATTCGCATTATGAACTCTCCACATACTCCCATTTATGCAGATAATGCCTACAGCGGCAGCGGCCAATGTCATTCCTTTATGTTCTGTGGTCTTCTTCTTCTTCTCTATTCTTCAACGTACCATGACCTTTCCTTTCATATCAACATTATTTATATCTCTTCTCATAACATGTTCAAAAGTTTGCGACTGCCGACTGAGATCTTCGCAAAACACTAAATAAAATTAATAGCAACTATAAACGATGATCTAGCAAAAAAATGTATAATTAAAGGACCTCTTTGATGTCGCGACTTCAAAAAGAAGGAAGGCGTATTTGCCAAAGGTCATCGCATTGGATAATTTGTAATCTGCCCGTACCACCTCGTAAAGTTCAATCATAAAATTCTCGAAACTATGTTTTACATCGGGGACAAATGAAAAATTCCCGTCATTTTTCGCACTGACCCGCGTCCACCGATAAGGATGACGCTACAATGGAGCGCAGTTCATCTCTGTCGCACAATGCCGCCGTTGTAAATATAGGAATTCAGTACCTTATAGTCCGTAAGCCCGCGACAGTATTGCCTACGTCATATGACATCACCATGAAATGCATGGCATGCGGTCGGAAAAAATGGATCAGAAGATTATCGCAAATAAAATTGGCCGGAAGTTTAAGAAAATCCTTCACTTCCGGTCTTAATTTTAAGGTTATATTTTTTTTTCTTTATTTCATTTAGGGACTTTTACACAGAGTACGTCAGTCCCATTATACCCTAAGTACTTTATGACAAATCAAGCACGTGATTGCACCATGTCACATACAAGCCTGGCTGCATCCGATGCGGGATCCGCCAAAATACTTTGGAAAGCTCCCACATCAGATGCCTTCAGGTCTAAATGAAGAGTTAGTTGCCGTCTCTTCCTTTGGTAGGTTATATTTACGTCATGTGGCATCAGTACGAGACCCGTGACTACATTTAGTTTTCAAACGTAGAGAGAGTAAACATAAGTCTGTCAGTTCTGAAATGGCCGGAATACCTTTAACTTAAAATTTTTGTTTTTTGATCATTTCAGAACTGACAGATTTATGTTTACTCTCTCTACGATTGAAAACTAAATGTAGCCACGGGTCTCGTACTGATTTCACATGACGTAAATATAACCTACCAAAGGGAGAGACGGCAACTAACTCTTCATTTAGACCTGAAGGCATCTGATGTGGGAGCTTTCCAAAGTATTTTGGCGGATCCCGCATCGGATGCAGCCAGGCTTGTATGTGACATGGTGCAATCACGTGCTTGATTTGTCATAAAGTACTTAGGGTATAATGGGACTGACGTACTCTGTGTAAAAGTCCCTAAATGAAATAAAGAAAAAAAAATATAACCTTAAAATTAAGACCGGAAGTGAAGGATTTTCTTAAACTTCCGGCCAATTTTATTTGCGATAATCTTCTGATCCATTTTTTCCGACCGCATGCCATGCATTTCATGGTGATGTCATATAACGTAGGCAATACTGTCGCGGGCTTACGGACTATAAGGTACTGAATTCCTATATTTACAACGGCGGCATTGTGCGACAGAGATGAACTGCGCTCCATTGTAGCGTCATCCTTATCGGTGGACGCGGGTCTTAAAATAAAGACCGGAAGTGAAAGATTTTCTTAAACTTCCGGCCAATTTTATTTGCGATAATCTTCTGATCCTCGCTCAGCACATCTTTTCCGACCGTGTGCCATGCATATGACGTAGACAATACTGTCACGGGCTAACGGACTATTATTCATGAAAGAAAATAAGGACAAACTTGAAAGTGTTTATTTTATCGTCGGTGTTTATTGTCGAGTGTAGTGGAAACTTGGGGTTACTGTAAAGTTACTGAATCACTCGCACAGTTTGCATTTGAAAAGTAAACTAGTGGCTCTGTAGAGCTGCAGACCACGTGTTTGTAACATTTTTGTATTTTTTTCAAAATGGCTGAAAAATGATTTATCCCCATTTCTCCGCCATTTTGAACAATTTCAAAAAAAATAATCATCAAAAAAACATATAATTATGAAACATGCTCACAAAATTTCATGAGAATTGGTCAAGAAATGCAACCTGCCCTCGTTTTACAAGCTCTTAAAACCTGCCAGTTTTCTGACTGGCTATCAATGCATCTTTTTATTATCTATACAGCGAGAAAGAGATGCAACTATAGCAATTCATAAACCTGGCAAGTTTTAAGAGCTTGTAATACACCCCTTGTAGAGGAGAACAATTAATGGAAAGCCGGACATCCGGACGGACTTACGGAAGCTCGCGCTTTGCGCTTACTCGGTCCAAAATAACTGACCTGCAACATTGTGATAGAAACATTTTGTACTTAAAAGTGTAACTTTCACTTCGATCTGCACTGTAAATACCTAACACGCTTCTCATTCGCGTACAGATAAACAATAATTGCAATGAACTAAATGATCATGAAGCTGAGATACTATCTGTTGATTCTTTACGTCAGAATTTTGGAGTCCGGCCAAATCGCGCATTGGCCCATATAAGCCATTACCTACCTACCATTGTTACTAATTGCTTTTATAGCTGGACGCGACACCCGCTGGGGATACTGTCACCGACACATCAACCAACACAATCCCACTGACAATTGAACCTTATCCCAACACACTAAAATACATTTTAACTTTTTTGATGTTGAGGATTTTGTTGTTGGTACAATTAAAATATTCCCTTCTGCTTAATTTGACCGGTTGCGAATACGTTGTCTGAGATTCTATGGCTGGTTTACGGCATTTGGAATGGGAGGCGATATTTTAGGAAATGCACACGATAAAGGTTTTTTAATGTGGATATTTATATCCGCAATAAAAAACCTTTATCGTGTATTACAATTAACAAGTAAAACAAGTAAAAAATTACTTAATTAGTATACTTAATTAAGAAATTTTTAATCTTTAGATTAAAAATTACTTAATTTACGCTTCTTTCATGAAGATCTGAGAGCCCGAGAAAGCATAACTTGCTTATCACTAAAGTGGAATGTAAAAACATTAATGATGTGTCTCTCAAAAGAAGAAGTGTCGAACTTTCAGAATTCCTCTGCACCACCGCATACTACTAGATACAGATCCCGCCAGAGTCATATTGCCAGAAATTTCAAGACAGAATAGAATAGATACCGACTCTCAATTTCATTAAAAATCACAGTTCCATTACACCAAAAAGAGGCAATTTATCGCCCAAATTAAGAACGTCGGACGTGCGTCGAATTTTTCAATAGTTTAATTAAAAAGGAATGAGATATTACTTGGGGATGGTTAATTCCAGGTGATTTGTAGGCAATTTACTGACTTTTATTTCACAAGACCTTCTATTGTCAATTTTGGTAACGTCATTTTATGTCAGACTAATAATAATTGATTGAAGTCTGTCACCAAGATCGACTTTTTTACAAGCTTTTATTTAACTTACAAAGTATGTTTGTTCCGGTGGAATCTTGCAACTCAATTTTGAAGCAAATATCTTCAATCGATTGAGCTGGAATTTTGTATAAACGTTTAGTTTGGATGACATGCATGGTTAGCTGTGTGACGTCATTCTAAATCCAACATGGCGGAACATTCATAATGGAGGACAAGTAACTTTTATTGCTCTCCTCAATATGGGTATCAAATGAAAGGGCTTGCTGAGAATAATTCGAAAAATAAAGTGACGTCACTCTAAATCTAATATGGCGGAGAAAAGTGCAGTCGGCAATAAAAGCTCGCTCATCAAAAATTAATTTTTTGACAGAATCTTTTTTGTATTAAATTTTGGTGTTATTTCAAAAGTGGGAAAAAGGGGTGGCGACATCTTTTAGATTATTTTTTAAACAACATACAATTCGAGCTATTTTTTAACGCGAGGTCTACAGCTCACGGAGCCACTAGTCTACTCAGTTCTTAAATATTTCTTCATCCTGTGTTGATTAGGTACAGCAACTTATTTGTACTAATTTAAACAACTGCATTGGTACTTTACGTTTAGAATATGCATTATGTTGCATTTCATTTCATCTAGAGTGTCCACGTTCACGATTTGCTTTTAATTTTTGAGTGGTGGTGCCTCAAGGAACGCAGTCCGACACGCGTTGTGCCTAATTGCAAATTTCCCGTTTCGGCCCACCGTTATTTATCGGTGCCGAAATGAACACCCGCTGTAGGCCCATCGGATTCCTTATTGGTTTAATTAAGCCGGTCGGTATGCCGTTTGATTGCGAACACACCGGTTATGATTACGTGATTGGGTTTTTTCAGCCAACAAATTGTTATTACGGTTGCTTTTGATTTTGATTTTCATATCGGACCCATTTATGAAATTCTCTTTATTATTTCTCCTGATTAGCTTAAATTTTAATATTGAATTATTGCGTTTAAAATTTACTCTGTAGGTATAATAAACATTGATTAATAAAATTTAGGCTTGCCAGAAATATGTAGCTTAGGTATCAGGATACAGGAAATAGTATAGCTGTTAAACATCTGATTTTAACGATTAGCACAAATGGCCTCAATTTTTATAAATGGAAAACAATTTGGTTATTATCATAAACAGATAAAGTGGTTATCTGGAATTAGCCGTTGAAATTATACGTGCTAATGTGCTAATTCTATAACGAGGTATGGTCATCATCAAAAGTCGTTCAACACTTTAGTACTTTGTCATAGCTACTTTTTTGATTAATGTTCTAAACTGTGAAACGTCTGTCAAAAAATCTGCTATGACATACTAAAGTGTTAAGTGACTTCCGTTGCTGACTGTACAAGAAATTAATTTGTTGGTAGTGTTTGTATATCATGCGAAAGTAACTGTCTCTCTGTTATGTTTTCACGCCTAGATCACAGGACCTATTTTGACGAAATTTGGTACGGATTTGAATGGGATGTTGGGAAAGGTCATAGGCTACTTTTTATCCAACTTCTGGGCACGGGTCTCTGCCCGCATGATATAACCTGGTAGTCCACGCGAGCGAAGCTACGGCCGAAACCTAGTTTATTGTCCATCAGCCATTTTTAATGTCCCCACTGCTGGGGCACAGGCCTTCCTTATGCGTGGATAAGGAGGACGGGCCATAACACACCACGCGGGCCCAATGTGGATTAGTGGGTGTTAACGACTGCAAATGCAGCCGGGACCAATGACTTAACGTGCCTTCCGAAGCACGGAGGAGCTCCAGATAATACATTTTTGGTCACCCATCCAATGACCGACCCTGGCTAAGGTTGCTTAACCTCCGCAATTGCTGGGCCAGGCGCTAAACCACTGCACTACCGAGCTCCTCATTTTATATTATATTTCAGATAATATAAAATAATGTCTTCCTGAAAGTTTAGAACATCTGCATTCTGGTAGACTGTGGCTTTAGCTAAGGATCGAGGCAGTGATCCCTTTGACGCCCGCATTGGCACTACACTGCTGATTGGTTGATCCCTTTTGTGGCAACTCGTCGATATTGACTGATTGACTATGACGTAACTCGATGTGCCAAATATCAACCTGCGAAGGAAATGAAACCTTCTGACTGCAGAAACAAGGATGAATATATCAAAATAGTCAATTATAAATCGATCTAATTTAGGGCGTGTTGTCATATGGATAGACTATACAGTGCGAGGCACGTATCTTGAAATTTTTTCGACGGAGTGGGGATAAGTTCGCGCATGTGCTCTTGTGAGCGACCAATAGCGCGCGCCCATCTCTCGCCGCCTGCGCCCCTCACCGCTACGCATACCCATATTTCGTGTTTCGCGCAATCCCCACCCGATTTCAAGTTATATGCCTCGTACTGTACCTGCTAGGTATCTCCTTGAGACCACATTTCTCTACCCTTTCAAAATCGGTGATACTACTTCTTGACGTAAAGAGATCACTGGCATAGGGTCTAGGCTTAGATGACACCATCTCAGAATAAGGAATCCTTACCGTTAGATCTTAAAAATTTCGCCGCATTTGAAGTGGTAATCGTGGTAATTCACTCCAAGGGCCATTTCTAATTGACTATCACATTTCGATGCCACTTTCATGGCAGCGTTACTTGGTCAGTAAGGTATCATCGTAGGTTTGATGCTTCCTACCTCTGTGACAACTTCTTGTGTTAATCGCAGTCACTTAGGACACTTTAGTGGTTTGGGCACTTTGGCCCTTATGACCAATAGACTTGAATCGTACATCGATGGATAGGTCTTTTCAGTAGGAAAAAAGTTATTATGGGGTTACATTTGGATTTGTTGTCCGATTCGAGATATTGGCTTATAAAATATATGTTTTCAGTATCTCGGATAGTACAGTCATGAAAGTCGCTTAACGGCGGTGGGTCCATAGAATATCAGGAAAACATTTCAGGACAAGCGCCATAGGTACCTATTTGTGCTCTATGAGAATATACCTTTCTAACGATATACTATTTACCTATATATCTATTGGGTCCAGGACCAGAGTCCATACATTTGTGCCCATACCCCTTTATCTACGTTTATTTTTGATTTGATTTGATTTGATTTTGATTTATTCAGAAAACCAACAGCTCTATGTCAGGTACAAAACGAATTATTTCATATGGGTCTTAAATAACGCAATAATTATAGGTTTTCACAGGTACAACAATATTTCATTACAAAACAGATGTTACAGATATTGCGATACAGTACCTGCATAGATACTTTAATTCCCTTTGGCTGAAGTAAAATCCTTTGCGACCCGCGCCGTTTGGTGGGAATCGTACATAATAGTCTATGCCCATTATATTGAATATCTGCTTCAACAGTCACCCCTTACAAAATAGCCATACTAACTATAACAACCTATAGAATTTCCAATGTTGTAACAATGAGTGCACAAGCTTGGATCCCGCGGCCAATAAAGGCTGATCCTCACCGGCTTGCAGAGGCTCGGTAGGATTAACAGGGATCCGTCCGCAGGCAAGGGATCCTATTGTCTGAAAACTTGTGCAAAAGTTAAGCCGGATCTTTGCCCGCTATTTTCAGCTCCATTTTACTATGACGTTATATTAATTTTATCTCAATCTGGTCTCAGAGTGCGCAAAGTTATAATGTTTTTATTATATTATCTTAATCTGTTAGTAGTATAGGTTTGAAAGTACCTATCCCTTGGGAGGTTTTCTTTGCTATATCGGTTTGGTAGGCTTATAATGTGCTGTATGTATTTTGCAAAAAATATCAGAAATATTATTCTCGCAATTTAATAATAATGGCAGTTAGCCGCCATTTTTTATTTATAAGATTTATAACACCGAAAGTCTTAAATATAGGTTCTTGTTTTAGCATACTCTCTTTTGTTTTAATGCATATTGTACCGAATCTAATACCTACATATTTTCATTTCGTTTGAAGGCTGCCCATGACTCCAATATGACAACCGCTAATACGAATTTAATTAAAGCATATTGAGATACAAAGCGTATTCAATTACCCAATTACAGAGATCGTATTGATTTTGTTACTATGGCAATCTGTTGTGACGAGATATTTATGATACCCTCGAGAGTCAAATGGTTACTGAAATTTGAATACCGATAAAAAATCGATATCTATCATGTTTTATTACGAAAACGAACTTATCAGCTTAGAAATTGTCATAGAATTTAATAGCTAGTGGCTTCGTGAGCTGTGGACCGCGCGTTAAAAAGTAGCTCAAATTGTATGTTGTAAAAAATAATCTAAAATATGTCACTCCCACACTGCTCACGAGCTTTTCAAAGCACATAGTAGGTAGGTAAGTGCTGTTTGGTATGCGTGTTGTAATAATATATTAATGTATATCGTAAGAGGCAGTATGTTAAGTTTGAGCAATCTTTATGAGCAACATTAGTTAGTGATAGTTTAAGTGATAGATAAATCTATGATTTATAGTGGTCTAAGGTGGCATTTCCGTTGTAATATAAGCGACCGCGACCGCACGACCCACTGCGTTTACTAGGAATTTGTATGGAGCACTAAACAATGCAAGCGACCGCGACCCGCAACCAATTCATACTAAACAGTGGGTCGCGGTCGCTGTTGTGGTCGCGGGTTGCGGTTGCCAACATCGGAATACTACCTTTAGCTTTCTTACCAATATTGTCAGCTATTACCTTCACCGATTTTTAAAAGACAAATCATGAGCTCATAATGTGTTTATTTGTTATATCGTTTCAAATATCGTCGTATAACTCGTATATAAAAGATCTGTTTTATATTGTCTGCATTGTATGTATGGCACTTCTTACTCAAAAAATATAATTCTTAATAGCTTGCCTTGTTTTTATTTTATTTAATTGCAATATTTTTACTTTCTCTAGTCAGTAGTTTAATAAAAGACCTATGAAAAGCTTTTGGATATAAATTTTCAATTCGATGCCTTAACATGGGTAGTCTTAGTACTTATGTCATGCTCTCTATCATTTCTGCGGTGGTGTCGTATGAGGCGGGTCGTTACGTTCCCTCAAATATGGCAAATGCTGTGGCAAAAATTAATAGTGATTTGTCAAGATTAGCAACTTGGTGTGAGTGTAACTGCCTAGTCCTTAACCCAAAAAAGTCTAAATTTATGCTGATAGGTTCTAAAAATAAACTTAAAAAATTGGATGACATGAGCCTAAACATTCAATTGAATGGCGAAGGCATTATTCGCGTGGACAAGTGTAGGAATCTAGGACTAACTCTAGACAATCACTTAAACTTTGAGGACCATATCACTGAGTGTGTTCGCAGCTGTTTCTACCGCCTCAAACTACTTTATAGAATACGTCCATATTTACATGAGCAGCTTCGAATAACACTCTGTGAATCGCTCATACTCTCAAAACTCAATTATTGTGACACCGTTTATGGTCCACGTCTTCTAGCCAGGACATCTAAGCTTGTTCAACGCGTGCAAAATGCTTGTGCACGCTTTTGTTTCTATGTGCCACCTCGGACTCATGTGACCCCATTCCTTAATAGTGCTAACATATTGAAAATGGAGGCCCGTAGGAAGCTTCATCTTGCCACCTTAATGTTTGGTGTCCTCAAATCAGGAAAACCAATATATTTACTTAAGAAACTCACTTGGGCCCAAAGTTATACTGGCAATCCGATAAGAACTTGCAGAAACATCTTTGCGACACCAAGTAATCGCGGTACTTTGGCTTTTCGTGGGTCCTTCAGGTTCGCAGCCACGCGTTGCTGGAACGATCTTCCGCCGCCGGTGGTGCGTGACCTTAAATCAATAAACACATTCAAAAGATGCCTCAAGAAATATTTACTTTCGCTCCAGATTATACTTTAAAACAAAATACTATCCTCTTGTCTACTTACGAATAGGTTCTTCACGTCGTGTTGAAAGCATTGGATTCGCTGCGGACGCCAAGATGTTATTTTCCTTTTCTCCATTCTTTAAATGACCTTCCGTCCTTAAAAATCGGATAGCCAACGTGGATTTTATTTAACAACGTGGCATAGGCACCAACGTGGCACCTCATGGTCGGTCGTGCGTGACGTTGTAAACTTTTTCAGTTTAGGATATGTCAAAAGTGACAGTACAGTACAGACAGATATCGTGACATAAGCCTATTATCTATGACTTGTCTGTTCGGATACTGCATGGCACGGTGATGTATTTATTTATTTTTATTTATATTATCATTATTATTATTTCTGAATATGTGTACGATAAACGTTTCTCGAACAGGCCCTGTCAGAATACCAGCGCTGTTGCGGTGTGACGATCTCATGTCGTAACAGCTTAAGCTGAGGCAGGGTCCTGATTGGCCCGTCGCACAATTTAGCGTAGGTAATATTTGTATCGTCTGTGATTTGTATATTTTTGTTTGTTTTTTTTTATACTTGTTTAGAATAATGTTTTTCTGATTTATTTTTATGTTTTTTATATTATGTTCTTGTTGTGTGATGTGTGCTAATAAAAAAGTTTCATTTCATTTCATTTCATTTCAAATATGGTTGAGCGAAGCGATGGCTGGTTCATGCGTCATGCTCGTGAACGGGTGCTGCCAGTGGGAATGGGTCTGCTTCTGACTACCTATCTTAACGCATATTGAATTGTATGTTTTTCTTTTATTTTTATTTATTGTAACAGCCTAGACTGAATAACAAGTTCAAACTTTGAATTTAGCTTAAAATCTGTAAATTGATTAAGAAATTTGAAATTCATTAAGAAATGAGCTACTTCAATAATGTTATTTATTTGTTAACCTTTTTGTTAATTTAAAGTCTGGAAACGATATACATATTTGTAAATCATTCCATCTGATAAAACTGACAAGTTTTTTGCGCCCATTTTTCTTGTCAGCTAAAAGACGTCATAATGGGTGGTAGGGTAAAAGAATTGACGATTTAATAATGCTTATTATGTGAGCTTATTTAAATAAAATATATTTCAAATTCAATATCAATTTCAAACAAATCTTACTAGTTAATCCAGTATTGGTCACTCGATATAATGAAAGAGAATACACAAAACCAAAAAAAAATCGAAAAGCACTTAACCACTTAACCATTCACACGCGCTCCAACGATTTTAAAAATAAGCCGAGCATTCCAATCAGCATGACCTCTAATTACATTCGGGACGCGTCAAGCGCCGCGACCGCTGACAAAGCGGCTCTTTGTTGCCTCTTTGCATGCTGCAGCGCTGACATCGCTGGAAATTCTTTATTGGAAATGTGGCGCTGAATCGCCACTTGGAGCGTCTCGACTTCAAAGCTCACAATTTGGATTCGATTTGACTATAGATTCTAATGATTTCTAACTTTGGGGTGAAAATGATTATTGAATAAAATTTCAGTGGAATAAAGTATACCACTTAATTATATTTTAATCATTTTGTTGTACGTCTTGAAAAAAGCTATGCATTATCTCAAAAGATAATCACTGATGAGGGGCACGGAAAATTAAACGAGGGTCTTGTTGATGATGATGTATATTGTCAACTACTTACAATAGACAGTGATCCCCTCTGACTTCGCTCGAGAATGTCCCTCTGTAAACTTAATTCACATGGGTTAAATCACAGGTGAATTAAGTATATTATACGCAAACTTTAATCACCTGGGTGCATTAAAATTACTTCCAATAAACTTTATTTCCCTCATTCATGGCAAAGAGTAAATTTTACAGATTTAAATAGCTACTTACATCGTTATTAGATTAGAATGAACTACATTTGGCGTCAGAAAAACCGCACCTTTTCTTCAAAGTTAATTTAATCCCATATAATTTAATGATAAGTGTTATTTAATTACTTTGACAACCTCCGTGGTCGAGTGGTTCGCACGCCGGTTTTCAAGGCGTCACCATCTCTTGAGGTCCCGGGTTCGATCCCCGGCTGGGTCAATGTAGAAAAGGAACTTTTCAATATTGTCTCAGGTCTGGGTGTGTGTCATACCACCGTTGTTTCTGATTTCCATAACACAAGTGCTATAGCTACTTACTTTAGGATTGGAGCAATGTATGTGATGTTGCCAAATATCAAATATATATATACTTCTTCCCCTTCGGACATAGCCAACAGTCTTTAGAAACCATTGGAATACTCGTCGAACGGAATCAATTACTGAGATTGAGTTTCCGAGCACATTACATTGCCTAATTTTATTGCAATATTTGAATAACTTCATGGGCAATAGTATCCATCTTGGGTATTCGTTTTTTTAATTGAACTGTTGAAGTGTGTTTTCTCCATCATCTCGATAGCGAATTTACCCGCATTTCCTGAATTGACCCCTTTTATTTCCCTGTTGTGGTGGCGCTAGCAATAACGCTTTAATCGTTTAATTATGGTAACTGTTATGTTAAATAAATCAAACACTTATTAAAAGAAAGCTCATTAAATGTACTTTCAATAGATATCAACATTTATACAATAAAACGTTAGCTAGCAATAGCAGATGGCCAAGTCTAAACTTAGTGCCGAAGAGGTGCAGTTTTTCTGACGTCGAGTGTATATCGGGATTTACACAATGTAGCAGTTTATTTTTGAGACTAATCTAATACTAATCTAAGTAAATCCAGATATAGTTCATTCTAATAACGTTAATAACCACGAAAATTTAAAACAATACACTTACGTCGTTTTTACCGCAAGAAATTAATCGCATTTACATTTTGTTTATCAAAACACAGTTAATAATTTATAGGGTAGCGAAATCTAAGAGGATGCAGACTTACTGGTCGATTACAATTTTGACCAAAACGCTCTTAAAAAAATGTAGATCTTTGTTTTAGCAAATAAAAGTGGGGATCCCTTGTTTTCGCATAATGCTTTTATACCTCATTTGATTTGGCATAACGGATTTGGCATAATTTTTTTTGTCATAATAATACTTTGGCATGATTGTTTTTTGGCATACTATTTATGTAAGCATAATAATCATTTAGACTAATTTGTTTTCGCATAATGTAATTAGGCATATTGTATATTCGCCTAATATTATTTAGTCATAAAAATCAAAAACAATCAGAATAAATATTTTTACGTACTTATTTATTTTCTTGCAAAAGGGGTATGTATTAAAATGCCGAAAATTCATAACACATACGACAGAAATAACGACGCATAAAACACCTATTTTCAAAATACCGAAGATCTGATATATCGATATCCGATAAACCGTAACTTAAAAGATCAATTATTAAATGACCGATAGTTCAAAATCCCGAAAGTTAAAATGCCGATAATTCAAAATCCCGAAAGTCTGTTTAGGTCTGTTAGGTGCAACGACGAGCGAGCGTAGCGAGTGAGGAGGAGGTTAAGTTTCATTGCAACCTACAATGCACGAGCCGAGCGAGCAAAGCGAGCGTGCCGCGGCAGCGGCCGGCGAAGTGCCAGAACCGACCTGCTGGAATTTAACTCTCAATTAACCTTCAGTTTTTTAAGCTTCGGGATTTAGTATTTTAGTCAAAATGTCCTTTCGTGATTTTAAACGTACGCCAAACAACCGTTCGACCATTTGATTTTCGGTGTTTCGTCCATGGGGGGAGAATGAGTCCATGACCGAAAATGGAGGAGTGTCCGATTCACATCTCGGACCGCGTCACTACGCTGCGTTTACATCTGGCTAATGATAACCATCTTAACGTCATCAGTATATATGCACCTACATTAGATAAAGATGACGAAATTAAAGCAAAATTCGGTCTTTTCAACTTCGGCATTTTAAATACATACCCCTAGCCATGCATGAGACAAACAATATTTGTATTTATTTCAAGTGTAAAATTTTAGCAATAGCTTTTAAATGTGCACGTTTCGAAGTGTATTAATTTTTTTGTTTATAAAAATATGCGTTAATAACATTATGCGTATTTAAATTTATGCTAAAGAATATTATGCTTAAACATGATTATGCCTAAATTAGTTATGCCTAAAAAAATTATGCATAAGCTGTTATGACTAAGTAATATTATGCGTAAACATCATTCGGCGAAATCATATTATGCTATGACATATTATGGCTAAAAATTTTATGCAAATACATAGGGAACCATAAAAGTGACGTCAATCAATGCCCTCAGGACGACTTTGTCATTCTAGTTTTCAAATATACGAGTAATAAAGAGTGTTAGCTAATTTTTAGAAGTATTCCATACGAAACACTGGCCCTTTACTAAATAAATTAGCATTAGCATTCAAGCATGAAACGTAATTACTCCGTTAAAATCAGAGCTCTCATGAATACTGAAATTGGATTGAAATACCTGCAATACGCAAACTCTAACCGCAATATACGCCTTTATCAAATAGTGCGCCAATTAGACCTGCACTATTTACGTCCTCATCAAACCAGCACTTATGTGTTCTGTCCTAATGTGATGCATCGGCCGTACAGAAATGACACTCTCCGCCTCGCCCCAGAATCTATTACCTCACCCCACCTGCGAGTTTGTGTGCTGAATCGTGTGCTCGTTTAGTCGTGTTTGTCAACTGTCAAGTTATTTTGATGTTTAAAGCAATGCGTCGTAACTTTATTTACCAAAAAGGTCGAATCATGGATTGAACGCTGTACAGTACAAACTGCACGGTAGCCCTAGACTTACACAGTTGCGCGTTTACAAAAAAGTCATCTGACGTCATCATCTGTTTGTAATGGCGCGGTTGGATGGAGGTTCTGGGATATGGCATCGGCATCAGCCATACGCGGGCCCAAAGCGGATTGTTAGTTGTTAATGACTGCAAGTGTAGCTGGGACCAACGGCTTAACGTGCCTTTCGAGCACAGAGGAGTTCAAACAAAATAAATTTTTGGTCACCCATCCCATAACCGACTTTGCGAAAGTTGCATGACCTCCGCAATCGTAGGGCTAGGCGCTTAACCACTATTCCACTGAGTTCCTCAATGAGGAGTCCTCAGAAGTGAGAAAGTGAGACGAAAAACTTATCAATTCGATAGTAGTCCCAGAGGATATGAATGACGATGCTTACACCCGTTATTTGAATATCCTCGTGGTCCATACTTATTACGGATCGGGCCTCAATTAGTTCAGAATCAATATTTTGCTTGTTTGCCGAATATCAAATCGTTCATAACACATGCAGTTCGAATATCATCCTTATTCCAACGGAATAAGGTCGACATAAAGCGATATCTCATCTGCAATCACCAAGTTTAATGTATTCGACTCACGCAAACGTGTGGATCTGAATTTCAGCGCATACTCGCAATTATTATTGTAAGCTTTATTGATATTTGCATTCCGCAAAATTATTCAAATTTAATTTCTTTGTCCTTTTTGAACATTAAAATTGCGTTACTGACACAAAGCTCGCATAGCAAAAAAATATTATTGTAATCGTAATCAATTACGATTACAATAATATTTTTTTGCTATGCGAGCTATTATTCAATTTGGCTTCGACCAAACAAGTAAAAAAAATACGATACTGGGGTTATTCTCACCTGAATTATTCGGCTGCGCAAAATCAAAACACAGTAAGGCCCAGCCTCAAATTTATTTTTTTATTTTGTGTCCTGATTTGCCTAGTAACGCTCTACAAAATAGTCTGATCCTCGTAGCGCTACGTTGTCTAGAGCCTGAATTATTTAAAGAAGTTTAAACCTAGTAAGAGACAAAATAGCACAAAAAACCACATCAAAACACGGTATGTCTCAGAAACAAAATCAAAACACAGTATGAGACATAGATGTTACGGTGTCTTACTAGGTTTTGATTTTGTTTCTGTGACATACTTGGTTTTGGTTTTGTTTTACCGCCGAAATGCCGCGACCGTTACAATAGTAACACGCACACATTCAAATGTAAATGCGAACGGACATCCTGCGGCGAGCCCCAGTGTGCTTAGTTTGCTGTGAGATTTTGTCGCGAGCACGTTGTGATTTTGCGTCGAACCGGTACATACTGCATTTTAAACAAAGTATGAGTTCACAGTTTTATCGGTCAAAGAAGATGTTTTTAAAACTAGTTGACAGGTAAGACTTCAAAAATATTTCATTTTATATTTTGCCTTAAGCTTTTTATTGTAGCCCGCTCGTCTTAGGGCGAGGTTATGTTTCTTTCCGTAGTTTTAATTATTTCTATTACGTTGGTAATTTTACTGTAGTTAAATAAGAATTAGATGATTATTCAGAATAACAGGGTTTATGTAAGGGACAGCCTTTGCCCGTAAAGAATTCACGGGCAAAGGATGCAATTAATGTCCTGGAAGTAGAAATTTTTACGACTGGCCTAAAAAGAAGCGTAATGTTCGCCGTAATGCAGCTTCAGTCGATCCACTGAATGATTTTTGTTAAGTCCTGTTGTGATAGCAAAATTTGTGGCTGGCTCAATAAATCTTTTTATTTTAAACAAATTTCAGCGACTCTTTTTAGTACCTCGACTTTCTGGCTAAAAAATTCAACGTGACAACTTTGCCTGTCCTGAAAACAGAGCCACGAGGAGTGGCAAGTAATAAAAAAACAAATATTATAGACACTGTGTTAAGCGGGACCCGCGCGCGGGGCGATGTAGATTAGAGCTTACTCTGCACTGCGCAAACATCTGTCCGTCAAAAAACCAGCAATCTATATTCCCGCGCCGTGTACCCGCGACGGGATCCCGCTCAAGGCAGCGGACGGCCTAACAGACGGACATTTTGGTTTAATTTACCAACTAATGACAAATCTCCGGATTTAGGCAGCCACGAAGATGACATTATCGACAAATAAAGTTTTGATTTAATTAAATATAAAATACACTTTTTTTTTTATATATAAGTAGAAACCTTTTCGTAAAGGTACGAAAGTAGGATTACCTATTTCTTGTAAAGGTCTTAAAAGTTTGCTAAATTAATCCCTTAAAAGCATAACATATTGTCAGCATGTTGTTAGAATTTTAAATGGCTTCGGTTTAAGCAATCACCAGATATAATGAAATATAACGCCCAAAAAATCGTAAGTACTTACCAGAATTTAATCCCTATTTTAATATGAAACTATCACCAATAAACGTAAAGTTCGCTTACCTAAAAAAGGCAAGTATCTTCAGAATAATCGCTGAGCTACCCAAAAAGGCCACGCATGCACCAAATATGTACTCGCATTTTATTTAAAATTTTCACCCAAATATGATACACAATTTTATCCTAATAAATCATTGTTTACCCAAAAAATATAAATGAACGTTCTAAAGGTTTACCGATACTACTGTTAAATGTTTACTAAAGCCTATTTATACAAACTCAAGAGTAGGTGTGTCCATCAGCCATTTTTAATGTCCCCACTGCTGGGGCACAGGTCTTCCTTATGGGTGGATAAGGAGGACGGGCCATAACCCACCACGCGGGCCCAATGCGGATTGGTGGGTGTTAACGACTGCAAATGCAGCCGGGACCAAGGGCTTAACGTGCCTTCCGTAGCACGGAGGAGCTTGACATAATAAATTTCTGGTCACCCATCCCATGACCGACCCTTACGAACGTTGCTTAACCTCCGCAATCGCTGGGCCAGGCGCTAAATCACTGCGCCACAGGAGTAGGTAAGTACTTACCCAGAAAAGTGAATATTTTTATTTTTGTATCTACTAACTAGACTAAAATAATGATTTCAAACTAAAGAAAAACTCATATTTTAGCTATATTATTAACCGGGGCGTAGCGACGTGAACGTGAAGGGGGAAGTAGTCATATAAATGGCGGCATTTGGGACGCGGACAAAGTAGAGTCCGTTCTAGTCAGTTTTATTTATTCTTATGCCGCGAGACTCAACCAATTTGCCTTCAATATAATATACTTGGTTATATGCATACATTTTATGGCAAACGTAGTAATATATTTGGGTAGTAATGACACAAAACTTTGCTAGTAAAAATTTGGTGCACGCGTGGCCTTTTTGGGTTATGAAAAGTTTTTGTAGTGCAGGCATGACTTAAATAGCCCGAAAGATTTTGGTTCAGGTTTTATTTATTTGTACATATTATATTTTTTTGGATGAGGCTTTTTAGGGTAACGATTGTTTTTTTTTGGTGGTCATTAAATTTCATCCCATTTTAATCTTCTGTTTATGTTTCTATTAAAATAGCATTGTCTAGCCAGCTAAAAGGGAAAAAGGTAAAAAGTTGATTTAATATCCACAGAAACAGCAACTGTTAAGTAGCTAATCAAAAAGTCACTCAATAAAATGGTAAATAGAGAAAGATAATAATATTAAAAAAGGGCTCTTAAGGTGTCCGCAAGTGTAAGCTGCTAGTTACTAGATGTAAAGTTGATTGATAACTATTTAAAAACAAAACCAAAACCCAGTAACGTCTAGAATAGGAGATACTGTGTTTTGAGTTTGTTTTCGATCCGTTCCTAGTCAGCAGAAACAAGGATTTGTTCCTTAATAGGTCGAAATTTGTCAAATTCCTTATTCTTTTTAACGCTGAAGCGTTCAACAGAGGTTTTATGACAAAGTAATAAATCAAAAAAATCTGCCGAAAAATAACGCTTCGATTGATAACACTATAATACACTACCTATAATATGCTTAAGACAGGGCAAAAACACACTTCTGCTCGTCCTGTAAATTTTTTCAAAAGCGTCTTATTGTGTTTTAGTTTTGCGCAGCCGTATTATTTCTAGTAATAATAATTCAGTTGTTACTTACTCCCGACGAGATCGATTTCACATCATGATCGAATAAACGTCAAAAGTCTGTTATAGGTCTTGAAAACGGTTTCCATAGTATGATTTTGACGTTTATTCGATTCGAACTTGATCTCGATTGTGTCAGAAGTAATCTTATTATTAAGACCGGGGGGGGGTAGATCTGTCAATGCGCTCAGGTATTATCAACAAAAGAAGCTTCCTACTTCGCAACCCAGACCATGATATTTGATAACTCCAAGCTAATGGCTATTATACCAATTTGGTCTGGTACCAATATGCGATAGATTGAAAATTACCTGGCCGAGGCGGTCTAAGTCAGTAAAAAATAGTTTATGATTATGTATGTTTCATAACTCTTTTAAGTTTGATGTTCTCTTATGTATTATGTGGTTTAATATATAAAGATTTAAATAGAAGCTGTAAAGCAACAACCCAAGCTCACAGTTCAAGCCGCATAAAATTACCTTTCCAACTAACCTCGCAGCCATTGTAATGGAAATTAATCTCACTTTGTGCAAAACTTGTATGTTAATAATAGCACCAAAACACCGTGGAATGCAAATATTGGGGGTAATAGAATATTTAACTCATCCCGCGAACGCGTGCACGTGCAGGCATTGTGTGGGCTCGGTGATCGCTCGCATGCAAATCAGGCAGGAGATGCTGCTCACAGATTTGCACTCAACATTTCGTGAGTTCAAGTCGGGTAAGCGGCATCACATGGATAAGTTTTAATGTAAATACATTGTTGTCCATTTGGATGTCCACTAGCAACATTTTTTAATGTTTGTTATCATTAATGTAGTGTATCATTCATTCATATTATCATTTGAAGTCAGAACAAAATTGTATAATACTGGACAACTTTAACGGTTCTATATGAGAACCAAAATTTGCGTTGTTTTTGAAAAGCATTATGTGATTGGCATTAGGCAGTGAAGGTATCACTAGATATCATCAAGAAGAAGAGCAAGCAATATCAAGAGCAATTCTAAAAAATCAAGACTATCATTAATGGAAGACACTGCAATACTCACACAAAGATGTTAATATGCATTCAGCTAGTAACAGAAGTAATATTTGAAACCTTTATAAGAACAGAAAAGGATGTGTCTCTTTTGTCGCTAATTGACAGACACTGATATTGACGATTTCTATTTTAAATGTCGAGAGCAAACAGCTAATATTGGTGCATAAAACTCGGCCTCAAGCGATCTGGCAGAGATCATGATGAATAGGGGCCACTCAACCGACTCACTCGCAATCAAACCCGGATTACTGCCTTTGTTCAAATCTGGCCACTACCCCTACAAACAGGAATAGTTTAATATAGCGTTTTAGTGATTTATGAAGGATTCAAACATAATTTTAGATTCGATGAAAACAGTAGAACCTACTCAAAACAGAATTAATACAGGTGTACACAAAATATGGGTTAATATTGATTGGACTTTAGTGATGCAGGATAACTACAATTACATGATTATTTTATTTGCAAATACATCTTCCAACAACAACATTTATTAACAGTCGGTGAAGAAACCCACTTTTAACGAAACGTGCTAGGAAAATCTTATTTAAATGATGCAAATATTAAAATTTACAAGCGAATATCTTTTACACCCAAACCTAAATAGTTTCAGAGTTAGATTAGAGATGCTCGCTCGTTTGTGATAAAAAAAATGTCTGGAATATTAATGAGCAGATGCCAAGCGCTTCAGCAATCAAACTAGGATTTGATCCGTGCTGACTCCGCTTTGCTTTGTATAGAAATCGATATGAAATTCTTGAGGATTTGCGGATTGATGACGATTGTAAAGATGATTTACGGTTGAGGGTTTATCTATTGTTAAAGGGGTATTATTCTAGAGTTAATGTTTTAACTGTAAGTTACTCCACTTTTTTGATTATTGTTGGGTCGTATTTTATTGACTTTTCATATTGGAATCAAAATGTGTAACCTATGTCGGTTGACATAACACCGGAACCAAAAAATATCGCCAAGCCAAGTTATTTAACCAAAATTATAATTAACTAACTTATCTTTACTGCAAAAACATCAAATAAAGAACATTTTGCACTTCACTACAACTTGCATTCCACGAAATACGGAAACATCACGATGCTTGGTTAGTAGAGTAGGTACTTTCCCATACATTCCGAAAAGCTTTGACAAAACAATGGTAGCTTATGGGTTGCATGCACACACGTGCATGCCAGCAGAATGGTATGCTGCAACAATGCAGCTGCAGCCTGCATGCTCAAACACTATTGTGGTTACGACCTTTGGTAGGGAGAAACATGAATACATCTGCTTTATGGAATGAGGGCTTTTCAAAGTCACAATAAAAAAATAAAAATAGTAACTATTTGCCTTACTAGATGGCGTTGATGGAAAGAGATGAGTCAAAATTGGCTTTTAAAAATAAACGGCCTGTACTAAAGAGGAAAGTAAGCGCTCGCTGGCTGACATCAGCATCCAAAAGAAACATTTTAGGATTACATCTGCCTGCCTACATGAGTAGTATGAGTACTCTTCGAAGATTAGTAAAAAAATACATTGAAATATACATTTTTATCAACGCCGTCTATCAAGACTACACCTTTTTGTCATTTTGAAAAGCCCTCATTGTGAAAGGCTAAATAGGTAACTTAGCAATTTTAAGGAAAATATTTTTTCAGGACTGGACAAAAGATTTTTTTTATTGATTGACATTAGCAGAATTTCTTGACCAACTTGTTATTAGCTCAAGGGTAATAAGCATGATTTGTAATTACCAAAAAGATAAACGTATATTTACGAAGCACTCAAACAGCGTCGAAACAAAAGTTTAAGAGGAGTTTGAAATTCTGTACGACTCTTCTAATATTTAATTAAAAAAGTTCCTTAATCAATGATAAGTGATTTGAAACAGATGGAAAAGTGGCTATTGTGTTCAGTACGAAGCGCATTGATATTGTAACAATTATTTTCTAACTTATAAATCTTAATGAATAATTAAACATTACAGTCCATTGCATTTTCTATATTTTACACATGTTTGATGTAAACTGAACACTTTCTTTCTAAAATTAATTGAATATTAGAATACGATACAAATTTGTAAACAGTGTTGCGTTTTACCACATATGTGCTCATTTTAGATTCATGTAGTCAAATATTTCGATCAACATCGTCAGCGCTTGTTCTATACACTGGTGGTATAGGGCTAACGTCATTAATATTCCACCGAGGATCCCCGGTGACACAGCCTGCAAATGTGTCATTATAACCCGTTGGCCCAGAGGTAGTTAGTATATGGTAATAACACTTTATTTTTAATGTATATGTCATGTATTATAAGGTTAAATGCAATCACTAGAGTTAAGAATTGTATGAAATCCTCTTACTAATAGGATTATCATTCAATGCGATTGCTCTGTGTACGAGGAATTGTATTGCAATATTCAAAACGCGCGTGAAATTGTATGTTTCATTTAATTTATAAATTTGCAAGTTTTTTTGGATAATACCCAGTGGTGAAGGGTCCATACAACCCGATTACGCTACAGAACGCGTTCATTTCACCATTGCTGCTACCTCACGAGTCTCACGACCCACTTCTTCCTACTGCGCTCCCTGTGTTTGTTACCCTAAATAAGAGAGCTCAATCTAATACGATACATACTCTCATAACGACATTTCTTTAGCTTATTAAATTGCGTAATACTGTTGTTACGCTAGTATAACGAGACAGGACCTCTCGTTTTACTTATTCATAACATTATCACATTGCTCCGATCGACGTTATAACGAGATCTGCTAATTCGTCCCAAGAGCTTACTGAGAGCGGTCGTCTCGTTTGCTAGAATTGCGCATTGACAAGTCAAATTTATTGGAGCTACCCGGCGAGCAGTTATCACGCTAGTGTGAAGCTAAATAAAAATGGAACTGCTCTTAAAAGTTTAATTTCTATCAGCTGGTTAAGTGATACTGTCTTAAGAAGTTTTATGCTAATGTGCAAATTAACGTAATGAACAAGACGATTATACTTTTGCTCGCTGAATTTAATTGAAAATCTACTGCTATAGAATTAAACTCAATCTTAATAAGATAATAACTTTTCGGTTTTAATAAATCTGTGAGATCTTATAAATATTTTGTACAGATTGACAGATCTTATACAAAATTTGTCATAATAAAGCAAGATAACTTTACTAAGCAAGGGATAATTATAACGGTATTATACAAAGCAAAAAGGGTAGGTAAACATTCGACAACGGGCATTGAAAACATTTCAACGGCCGTCAATCCTTAATCCGCTAAAGTACGGAAAGTCCTACTCTTTCACTGCATCATAAAGCCGAAAAACAAACCATGCAAATGTGGGAATCATCCCTGTTCCAAAATATCCTTATTTCTACACATATCACTAGAAAGTATGCTACACCTTAAGCTATGACATACTGTCGATACAGATTATCCACAAGCGAAACAGAAAAACGGTGATACAGAATAAAACCAAATAAATTATGCATCATACCATGACAACATTAAATATATTTTTTTAATCGTATAAAACTGCCTGTATTGTGATAAATAAACGAATAATAAAAGACTCGATTAAAACTCATCTCCCGAAAGCGCAAGGAAATGATGCATCTTTTGAAGCACCTTTTGTGTCCCACCACCTGCAGTATTTTAAAGACCTGATGGAGGCATAAAACACTGCAACTCAAGTTGCTTCATATTTGTCCAAACGAGTGTGTATTATCATTACAACATGCAACATGCTCGTGAACGGGTGCTGCCAGTGGGAATGGGTCTGCTTCTGTCTGCTTGTATTAAGGGCGTCGTATAACTCGTATATAAAAGATCTGTTTTATATTGTCTGTATGTATGGCACTTCTTACTCAAAAAATATAATTCTTAATAGCTTACCTTGTTTTGATTTATTTAATTGCAATATTTTTACTTTCTATAGTCAGTAGTTTAGTGAAAGACCTATGAAAAGCTTTTGGATATAAATTTTCAATTCGATGCCTTAACATAGGTAGTCTTAGTATGTCATGCTCTCTTTAATCATTTCTGCGGTGGTGTCGTATGAGGCGGGTCGTTACGTTCCCTCAAATATGGTTGAGCGAAGAGATGGCTGGTTCATGCGTCATGTTCGGGAACTGGTGCTGCCAGTGGGAATGGGTCTGCTTCTGACTACCTATCTTAATGCATATTGAATTGTATGTTTTTCTTTTATTTTTATCCTAGACTGAATAACAAGTTCAAACTTTGAATTTAGCTTAAAATCTGTAAATTGATTAAGAAATTTGAAACTCATTAAGAAATGAGCTAATTCAATAATGTTATTTATTTGTTAATCTTTGTTAATATAAAGTCTGGAAACAATATACATATTTGTAAATATCGTTCCATCTGATTGATAAAGCTGACAAGTTTTTTGCGCCCATTTTTCTTGTCAGTTAAAAGACGTCATAATGGGTGGTAGGGTAAAAGAAATGACGATTTAAAAATGCTTATTATGTGAGCTTATTTAAATATAATATATTTCACTTTCACTTTCACTTTCACAACTACAAAGCGCTGTCTAGATAGTTTATTTGATCTTTATACAGGTACTAGAGGAGAATGTTGACTAAATAGGGCATACTAGCACTACATTGTTCAGTCAATCTTATACTACGAATAAGTCAGTCGGTCTCGTGTGGGTATCGTCGTTGCATTTGCCTTCGGTAACTTTATACTAAACTGACAGCCCGATATGGCGGCTATCAGGGGAATTATGAAGTTTGGGATTGTTGACAAATTCCATTGCTTGCTCGCTTTATATACGAACAACGGACTTAATTGTAGCAAACCTAGTAATGAAGACAGAGTTGAGTGTCGCTGTCTTAGACTTCGTCTGTCTAGCACTGAAATGAACTACTAACTGACTATAAAACTAACTTTCGGTGATAGATACTACATCTATCAATACCACATAGACTGCTTTAGTTTTTGTACAATATTAAACCCTCGTCTTATACTTTACAAAGGCATACTTTAATATTGTGTTTTTATAATATTCGTAAGGCTCTCAAAATTTTACAGTGTCCTCCTAAAATATTTCAAAATGGATGCGTGCCTCTAAAAGCGGATATCACAAAGATTCAATTCCAAGTTGGGCTGGCTGTGCAAGTCGCGTAATCCGGCGACTTAGCGACAAAATCCGAAGAAGCCTTAAGCGTCGTTTGCCCCGGACAAGAGAGCAAAGCCCCTCGTTGGGAAGCGCGTCACGGGACCCGGAATTTATAATTAATCCTACAAATGAGAGAATCACGCCTCGGATAATTATTTTAAGATATTCAGATTGTTGTCGAGTCAAAAGTACCTAGCTACGCTGCATAGCAATGAAACTGTAAATCTCACAGCGCTTTTAATGGCGTTTTATTGTTTAATACGTTTTGTAGCTTAAATAATATCTCAAAATATTTGGGCTATGCTTACTGTTTGTGCGATAAAAGGCGAGAAAAGGCTTGTTAATTGTATATTTGTATGGAAAAGGAAAAGGAAAATGAAAAACATGGAGACCAATTAAAAATTAACACTCGAATCGAAAGCGTTAACACTTAAAGTATATTTCATTATGCGTACGTTGTAGAGGTCGAATATTTATTTGGACTTGGGACTGTTGAATAAATCATTATTATTTTTTGTATAGAGGCCTTTGATATAGAGCTATCAGGGATGACCTCAAGGCATTGTGCATTTCAACTGTAACACCATCGTCATATTTTAATTGAATCAATGCAAAATTGTATCACGAACAATTATAAGAGAGGCATATAAGGGCTGCCGTGAATCCATATTATGTATCTTTATAACATTGTAATTCCTCTTTAGACTCATTTCCAATCATGAAAATTAAAATAAAAGCGACTTATGTTAAATGAAGTAATTAAAATAAATTGAAAGTCAGCTAGGTAGATATTAAGTTAAATATTATCTAAAAGGCTTTGTTTCCGACGTCAAAGGCAATTGATAATAACATTCAGGAGTTCGATATTTGGCTGAAGTAGCTTCTTAAATTGGCTTTGAGGTTATAAAAAATAGGTAATAAAAAACAAATTGATGATTGATGACCTCCGTGGTCGAGTAGTTTGTACGCCGGTTTTTAAGTATCACCATCTCTGAGGTCCCGGGTTCGATCCCCGGCTGTATCAATTTAGAAAGTGAACTTTTCTATCGACCGTTGTCTCTGAATTCCATAACACAAGTGCTATAGCTACTTACTTTCGAATTAAAGGAATGTTTGTGATGTTGCCTAATATTTGTATTTATGTTTCACATCATTTTTTTTAGTTCAATTATAAAATAGCTTTTCAAATTTATATTAATTTATTACTAAGGCAGGTTTACAGAGTTGTTTTGATGATGTAATTTGTAATTATCTATCTGTTAATATTATAAGTATTTTGCCATTTCAAGAAGCTGTTAGCTTTCTTAACATTAAATAAATAAACAATCTGGTACCTACTACCAAACACACTGACTACGCAAATATCACAAAGCAAGTCTCACGAGTGTTTCTGAATCTCGCAAATGTTGTTCGCAGAAGGGAAATGTGAGCGACCACAACGCGACAGCTCACCAAATGTCTGCGAACGCGTTCTGCGCCACCATTGTTACAGAATGTCAAATTACTCGCTGGATTTACATAGGGTATTATAGATTTAGATGAATGAGCTTGAACTTTGCAACATAATGTGCTGTATTGTTAGATTTCTGAACTGCTTAGTCAGAATACTCAAGAAATCACACGTAGATTGATAAAGCACTTGCGTCTCGTAATAGCTTAGCTTGTGCTTGTAACTTTCAGACTTTGTCACTTTTTCAAATACTCATAGTTTTTATGGCTTTATCTATATTATCGCCATTAATCTTAATTTCTACTTAGCTACTTTGTGCCTGTGGCCGTGCTACGTTATCTGGCTGGATCATTCAACATAATCTAAATGTCTCATCTCCATTTCTGAAAATACCACACCCCTTTTACACAAACTAACTTGAATCGCACCCCTTACGTACTTTGTGCTTGAAACAACCACTCATATCTTAAATACTAGTCTCAAAATATGAAGCAGCTGTATTTATATTTTTTAACTAGTCATAGAATGTCGGTAAAAGTAAAAAAAAGGCGTAGTTTATGACACACAGATCTAAGTCTGTCACGCTAGGTACCTGTCAAAGGCTTGCCGTTTGTCCTGGCCAGCCGGTGGTGACATGATTTATCGAGTGGTGTCCACGCACAAATATTGGCCCACCCTGATTGAGTTTAACTTTTCACAGTTTCATTTCATTAGGGGTATGTTGACATTGGCACATCTAATATTTGTGAACGTCGTAAATACGGCTACCTTATGACGTGTTAATATATACCTAACCTACTCTTGAAAGTCGTCAAAGTTTAATCTGGGTATGTTTAATTGTAACCGAGCTAAACAGCGTGAAATTTTAATCATTTGGTTCCCGCCGTGGGGTGGTTCCACTCATGATTACAAGCAACTTTTACTATGGGGCCAACTCTCCTGCTCGCAAAAAATGTAGCTGTTCCATACAAAAGTGCAGTACCTACTCGACCTTAATGTATGGAACAGCAGATTTTTTTTTGCGAGCAGGAGAGTTGGCCCCATAGTAAAAGTTGCTTGTAATTATGAGTGGAACCACCACGCGGGAACCAAATGATTGAAATTTCAGCGTGTATAAAGCACAATAATAGTAGCACAATAATTATTATAACTAAATTTTTACTATCTGTCTTGTTTACTATAGTCGTTGTATCGCGGCAATGGTTGATAAAACATATCTATATACCGGTGTTTTAACAAAAATCACTGTACCTTTATTATTATTAGGCTATGAAATGGCTAGGCTATGAAATGCATCTTTTTAGTTAGCTAAGAAATGAAAACAACTCATGTTTATGTCCTATGTGTCAGTAATAGTCAGTATGTATGTAAACATGTGGAGTAATATCTTTTGTTACACAAGGGACGTAAGTGAGCTATTACAGAACAAGATCCAATTTGGCGCCCGTGCGAGCGCAGCTCGCAAAGGGCGCTAATGGATCGAGTGCACCCGAGATATTTAGACGCCCGAGCGAGCGAAGTGAGCGAGGGCGAATATAGTTCGAGGGTGTAATAGCTACTTACAACCGAGGTAAGCATACTACTTTACATCATTCATGCGAGGTAAATTTAATAAAAATAAAAATGAAAATAAAAATAAAAATCAATATCAAAATCAAAATCCAAGGAGTTTTGCATAGCTTGAACGGAAATGAAATGCCGCCATATTTATTGTTTTTTTTTCAGTAAAAAGTTTCCACCGTTTATAATATAAGAAAAGAGATTGGTTCACTAAGGAGTTTGACATAGCTTGAATTGTAAAGTTACTTTACAGTTAAAGCATTCACCCATGCTTGAATTGTAAAGTGATTTGAAAATGGAACGTTCTATCTAAACAATGCACTGTGTTGCACATGCCAACTTACACGGCCTCTTACTATACTAGTAAATCCTAGTTGCCGAGCAGTATGATGTAAACTACTATTACATCATACTGCTCGGCAACTAGGATTTACTAGTATAGTAAGAGGCCGTGTAAGTTGGCATGTGCAACACAGTGCATTGTTTAGATAGAACGTTCCATTTTCAAATCACTTTACAATTCAAGCATGGGTGAATGCTTTAACTGTAAAGTAACTTTACAATTCAAGCTATGTCAAACTCCTTAGTGAACCAATCTCATTTCTTATATTATAAACTGTGGAAACTTTTTACTGAAAAAAAAACAATAAATATGGCGGCATTTCATTTCCGTTCAAGCTATGCAAAACTCCTTGGATTTTGATTTTGATTTTGACTTTGACTTTGACTTTGACTTTGACTTTGATTTTGATTTTGATTTTGATTTTGATTTTGATTTTGATTTTGATTTTGATTTTGATTTTGATTTTGATTTTGATTTTGATTTTGATTTTGATTTTGATTTTGATTTTGATTTTGATTTTGATTTTGATTTTGATTTTGATTTTGATTTTGATTTTGATTTTGATTTTGATTTTGATTTTGATTTTGATTTTGATTTTGATTTTGATTTTGATTTTGATTTTGATTTTGATTTTGATTTTGATTTTGATTTTGATTTTGATTTTGATTTTGATTTTGATTTTGATTTTGATTTTGATTTTGATTTTGATTTTGATTTTGATTTTGATTTTGATTTTGATTTTGATTTTGATTTTGATTTTGATTTTGATTTTGATTTTGATTTTGATTTTGATTTTGATTTTGATTTTGATTTTGATTTTGATTTTGATTTTGATTTTGATTTTCGATTTTCGATTTTCGAATTTCGAATTTCGAATTTCGATTTTCGATTTTCGATTTTCGATTTTGATTTTGATTTTGTTTTTTTTTTTTTTTTTATTTTTTTTACTTTTTTTTTTTTTTTTTTTTTTTTTTTTTATTAAATTTACCTCGCATGAATGATGTAAAGTAGTATGCTTACCTCAGTTGTAAGTAGCTATTACACCCTCGAACTATATTCGCCCTCGCTCGCTTCGCTCGCTCGGGCGTCTAAATATCTCGGGTGCACTCGATCCATTACGCCCTTTGCGAGCTGCGCTCGCACGGGCGCCAAATTGGATCTTGTTCTGTAATAGCTCACTTACGTCCCTTGTGTAACAAACTACTATTTCTATCTATATATTTCACCTCTCTGCCACACTCAGTTATTTGGTCTGCCCAATCAATGGAAACAGCACTGTCGTTGATTAATCTACCTATACAAATACAAACATATACACCTACAGAACAAATAAAAAAACTTTGTTTTGTGCATACACCTCCGCTACTATTACCAGATACTGGTCGTAGAGTTGACGAACTTTCGATAGGTATTTGAACATGAACATCAGCCATACTGTCGATTGGACAATTCGGTAGCCTAGCTAGTTGTATCAGTGTGACATCAATAGCATGAGGGCCAAATACTTTTTATGGAGTTTTCTTAAACATTATGTTTGCAAATGAGTTTCAAAACATTAATACTGAAGTAAAAAATATTAACGGTTACTTTTTTGCTATTAAAATTCTGTATAAAGTGATGCACTTCACAGTTTTTAATTTGCATATGAAACAAAAAGCCAGCGGCCATGCCAAGTCTGGACTCAAAATCCTTTTTAAATTTGTGGCCTGTCAGGGCTACCACCACTATTAGGAAAATTGGGAAATATTATATCAATTTAAAAAATAACCTATGTAAACCTAGAGCTATACTGGCTTAGAAATAACGTTATTGAGAAATAGTTTTAGATGGTATAGGTTTTTTGACCATTTTCAATGCTGAAAATATAATCTAATCTATAAAAAAAAGAATCATCTAAATCGGTTCATAAAAAGAAGTTATGGCCGAACATCTTTATAAGCTCATAGTGAAATCAAAATAACGAGAGTATTTTCAGGATTTCCTAAAAGCTTTTAAAACGATTTCAAAATTCCAAAAAATGGGACTTACTTGGGAACAAACCTAATGTAATTACGTTAGAATCATTTCAATTGGTTCAGCCGTCTTCGAGTAATCGGTGGACATACATAAAAATATACATACAGACGAACAGAAAATCTCCTACTTTTTTGAAATCGGTTAAAAAGTATGCACATTTGGTCCATTGCCTGCTGAGAAATTAAAATTATGAACCTCTAACAAAAGTCAAAATATCCACTTTAAAGAACTAGCAGCCCTACTCATGATGCATGTAATTAAAAAGTGTGGCAATGTAACGTGCATCAACCAACTTAGCTTAACCTGTTACAAAAAGAAATGTCGCCGCTTTTACATAAGGTGGAGAGGTCTTGATTATAGCAGAAGGGGGAGGTTACATAAGGGGGAAAATCAGGAATACCGATGAAACCACAGCTTTGATATAACATGCTAACTGATGGACGTATGATTCGAACGGAGTGCTCGGATTAAAATTTACAGATATTAGTATCTATTGGTATTGGTGTTTTTTACAGTTTGATAACACAATAATAACACGATAAATAATGGTACAAGTGTGGCATCTATATAAAAGATAACTTTTTGAATTTTTCATTGAAAATGGAACGTTTCAGTTGAAAGTTACACACGAGAACTCCTTAAAATCAAATAGCATAGGTATATGTATAATGATTGAGATAATGGTAGTTTTATGAGGATCCAAAACATATGTAACAACCACTAGTGAGTCGTAACATTATAAATATCTTGTTAACATAAGCCCGGTCCGTCACAAAATCGATTTTAATATTAAAAGCTTATATTCGCGGCGACTCGCCTGGGGTGGTATAAAACGACACATTCGAAATAATGCGCTCAAAGTTGTAAGGAAAATTGCTTTAAAAACTATTAAGTTGGCGTTCCTCTATAGCAATGTTATTATTATAACATTTTATGTTGTTTTAGATAAATTTTATAAACATGTTAAACGCCATTTTGAGAATCTATAAAGCACAGACCATACAATACAACAATACTACAACAATAATAAAGATAGTTAAAAACACAGCAAATGTACGGTTTGAAGAGTCGATAATGTTAATATGCAACTTTATACTAAATAGTGACAGCTTGCCGATCTGTCGTCAACAATATTGTGTGCCGAGTTAAATAAAATACCTTTATTATTTTCAAATCATTAATGTGCACAAGGGTTATTATGTTTCTATGCTTTTAGAACAGTTGATCAACAGCGTTGCTGTGTTATTATTTCATCATCATCATCATCATATCAGCCACACGACACCCACTGCTGGGTATAGGCCTCCCCTAAGGATCTCCACGACGATCGGTCCTGCGCTGCCTGCATCCACTGGCTTTCCGCGACCTTCACCAGATCGTCGGTCCACCTTGTCGGGGGCCTACCCACGGAGCGTCGTCCGGTGCGCGGTCGCCATTCCAGAACCTTTCTGCCCCAACGGCCATCGGTTCTTCTCGCTATGTGTCCCGCCCATTGCCACTTCAGCTGAGCAATCCTTCGAGCGATGTCGGTTACTTTAGTTCTCCTGCGGATCTCCTCGTTTCTGATTTGATCACGTAGGGAAACGCCGAGCATGGCTCTCTCCATTGCACGCTGAGCGACCTTGAGCCTCCTTATGAGACCCATAGTTAGCGGCCACGTTTCACTGCCGTAAGTCATCACTGGCAACACACACTGTTCATAGACTTTCGTCTTGAGACACTGAGGTAAGTCGGACGCGAAGATTTTTCGAAGCTTCCCGAATGCTGCCCACCCGAGTTGGATTCGGCGAGAGATCTCTTTCTCGAAGTTGGACCTACCTAACTGGACTGCCTGTCCTAGGTATACGTAATGGTCAACAACTTCAAGTGTAGTGTTCCCAACATGAACTGGAGAGGGTACAACATGGGCATTTGACATAATTTTCGTCTTTTCCATGTTCATCCTAAGACCCACTCTTTGGGAAGCACTACGGAGATCTTCGAGCATTGTGTTCAGGTCTTCCATGGTCTCAGCCATAAGGACTATATCATCGGCAAAACGAAGGTGTGTTAGGTACTCGCCATTAATGTTGATGCCGAGTCCTTTCCAGTCCAAGAGCTTAAAGATGTCCTCCAACGCAGCTGTGAACAGTTTCGGAGAAATAACGTCTCCCTGTCTCACACCACGCTGCAGTTGGATAGGATTTGTGTTCTGGTTCTGTACTCGGATCGTCATGGTGGCATTTTGGTATAAGTACCTCAACACCTCGATATACCTATAGTCCACTTGGCACCTTTGGAGAGACTGCAGCACCGCCCAGGTTTCAATCGAATCAAAGGCTTTCTCATAGTCCACGAACGCCAAGCAAAGTGGCTCATTATACTCCTCGGTCTTCTGTATAACCTGCCGCAGCGTATGGATGTGGTCTATGGTGCTAAAGCCTTTTCGGAACCCGGCTTGTTCGGGAGGTTGGAAGTCGTCGAACTTGCGAGCGAGACGATTCGTAAGGACTCTCGAAAACAACTTATAGACATGACTCAGAAGCGAGATGGGTCTATAGTTCTTTAAGAGGGACTTGTCACCCTTTTTAAAGAACAAGATCACCTCACTTATGTTCCATGTCTTTGGCGTTCTGCCCTGGACGATGACGGAATTAAAGAGCTTCTGGAGGACTTTGAGTATCGGCTTACCGCCCGCTCTCAGAAGTTCTGTAGTGATTCCATCGTCACCCGCCGCCTTGTTGTTTTTCAGCTGTTTGAGAGCCATACTAATCTCGTACAGGCTGACGTCCGGGATTGTTATTTACCGTATTGATTATGTACCGTTTGTGTTATTATTTACCGTATTGAATTTAACTCCGTTTGCCATTTTGGAATTCAAAAGTAGGTACCTATAATGTAGTAATTTGCTTTACTATATGGAAATTATTAGCAGTAGCAATGAACTAAAATATTCCTGTATTCCCGTTGTCCCCATGATTTTGTCTCCATCATGGGGATAATGGAACGTCATATACAGGGTAATTTTGCGACCCCTTTACAAAATCAAATACAGTTCAAGGAAGTAATAAAAAAAAAATTGGTGAGATAATTATAAATTATTTCTTTTTAAATTCACAGTTTTCAACCACTTTTTATATCCTAAAAATCTAGGCGCGCACGCTCACCGTCACGAACGGGACGCGAGCGGGGGAAGGCGAGTGGCGGGAGGGGGGCTCGCGCGGGTCGACCGTGCGACGCGCAAACGGTGACAACAATTTCAATTTGTGTAGGGAAAAGTTTGGGTTAAAAATGTAAAAAAAAAAAATGTTTTACTTCATAAATTGATTGTACTGCTGTTATAGAATGACCTGACAAAGTTTGAAAAGGGGTCCAAAAATGACTCTGTATTTCCTTAATTGTTGTAAAGAAGTTATTTTTTTTACTGAATACAAAATGTTCAAATACATTATTCTTGCAACCACGAAATAGTTACTGCACGTTTAGCGGTTACTTAAGATAAATGTGTGCTTTAAGTTGCCAGCTATCGTCCAATTGTCACCTCGTTTCTGATTTATAACTATTCGTAGGCAGTTCGCCGCTTAATATTCTGATGGCGTACACCCATATAAGGATTGTGAAGATTAATGGCTTATAAGTTCAAGTTTGTAATACATGACTTTACTCGTTTCCACTTTGGCTTCCGTTAATAATGATCTTAGTTATGATTAAAGTTGTTGATTTGAAATTTCAGAAGTTGCCAAAATAGCCTAGTAAAATAGTCAGTTACCTACTAAAAGAGATGTCCCAGCGTTGCCCCAGTTTCATTTTATTTAATTACTTTCATAATTAAAAAATGATAATTACATTTTATTTAGGTATAGTATCAGTCAAGAAATGTTTTATATTTAGAAAAACAATTATTACAAAAACATTAAGTTATTTTCTGAAGTATTTTGTGAAAAAAATGTGAAAAATAGTACTCTAATGATAAAAAATTGTGATTTAAAAGCGTTTTAACTTAAAAATCCCACTTTTTAATGCAGAAAATAATTATCAATCTTATTCTAGAGTAAAATACCTACTCTGACATACTACTTTGATTAAGACGCGATAGACTTTCATTTTTTGAGAATGGTAGGGCAAATGGGACATGTCCTTTGTTTAATTGTTTATTCTTTTATGAGTAGTTATAATTTAAACTAGGTATGTACCTATGCTTTACTCATTGATATAAATGAAGGTATTTATTTTCGCTTAGGCTATGACCTACCATCTTTAATATTAATAGAGTACCCAAAATCGAGTGTCAAAGCGAATTTTTCACTTTAGCAAATAATATTTTTGAGCCGCGGAACAAGATAAAACTATCGAATAAGGCGGTCTAATATAATTCAACCCTTATTTGTCATCGTGTGGATTTTTTTGTTGGAGTTTTGCTTGTAATTTATCTTTTGTTCCAACTGTCCGTGTTGGGATTGTGAAAATGAATGCGTTGAAACTAAAATCAAACTGTGAAATAGGTTTGTTTCCGATAATTGGTAACGAATGCTTTTAGGTCACCGTATTAGCATAGAAATGGTTTTGCATACATTACACCTAAAATTTCCTTACATAGATAAGTACCATATTACGTTTTCCTAACAAATATTTTTGCAAGAAGTGGGCTTTATTCGTAAAATTAATATCCACAAATAAGATAATTTAAGATAATAATTGTGAATGCCTAATATCTAAAAATTCAATAATAATAACTTATTTTTCTATCCCGCGGGAGCAGTACTTTTTTCTAGATAAAATGTTATTTTCTGTACCCACAAAGTGTATAAAAAATCATAATGATTACTTGGGCAGTTAAGACGTAAAGTCGTTACATATAAACACACAAACTCACTTTCACATTTAGAGTTAGAATTATATTTAAGTGACAACTACAGTTTAATTATTTAACATCACTTAGCGTACTTGTTAACGTAGTTAACGTCAAAATCAGAGATGAAAATAGGCGGCGCGCCCGCAAATTGTGGCTGATTGCGGCGACCTGCGGTTCATTCGTTTGCCAAATTTTATCAGTATACAAGAATTTTAATAATATTATGTGTATGACTTTCATAGCAATAATATATTGATTATCTTCGGAATTCTTAAATCCTTTAACAGTACCACAACTAATATCGGCTCATTTTGAACTTACCATGCAAATTTCAAGGATGTGTCTAGTCTATGAAACTAAACAACTTTATCTAAGAAACATGTGTTGAATTTCGCTACAAAATTTTGGTCATCCCATACCAACTTGATCACGTGATCTCTTTGATTTGTATGGATAGTCGATTTACATATTTGGCCATGTGTTACTTAGAGAAAGTTGTTCTGGTTCACGGACTGAACACATCCTTTTTTTATACCGGAGAAAACGCCTTTATGCGCTTCCCCGCTCGCAGATGAGCGGGAGGGGGGCATGTGGGACTCGCCAGGAGGGGACCGCAACATTCAGCGTTGCGGCTCCCTCCACGACTGCCTCCCGTGATCCCACCCAGCCGAATGGCTCGATGGGATCTAGGGAGGAGGGAATACCCACTAAAAACTCCGGCACTTGCCCTCGCGCCGCCGGTTGGCCCTGAGGGTCCCCTGTGGCAGTCGCCTCATTAGACCCGGCGGCGGCCCGGTTTTCCGGGCCCCCTCGCGGTTGGGAGATGGCCGAGCAAGTGTAGCCATCTCCCCAGACAGTTAAGACCGTGCAAGGCAGGCGATGGGTCACCCCCATCGCCCGCTTGGCCTCGATTAGGGGGCAATGAGGTTCGCGTAGCGACGCCTCTTTACCCCCGTCCGTCTGCAGCGGAAAACAGCCGCCTGAGCATCCTCTTCGCGTTCTCTCTCCGCTGTCTCCTTCTGGAGGACGACATCCTCACAGAAGGAGACTACCGCTTGACTGAACACATGCTAAAAATTTGGATGGTGAATACAAAATGACCCGGTATAATATATTGTGATAGTATCCAATCTACTTATTGAATCTATTTGAATTGGATGGATTTTCATTCTATCTGTCCAATTATATCGTAACCAACGATATGTCAAATCAAGTTTAGATACGTTACCCGCGCTCCACAATGGCAAGACGAAAGTCAGGTAATTGCCCGACTTTCAATTAGTCAGGCACAGGCTCGTGACACGTAAACACACACCACTCTCGTCAGTCAGACACTAAAAAACCGTGACATCCTTATCAAAAATCCCTTCCCGCGTCTTTAAACGATGTGCAAATTATACAGCAACAGTCAGAGATCGGAAAAATGTTTCATTTCATACGTAAGTACTGTATTTAACCGTAAAATGTATTTTCGTATTTTGTATTACTCTAATCGGGCATATTTTTACAAAGAGCGAGCATTGCGACTGTCACTCCTATGATCGCGCCAATGAGCATGCAGCGTATCAGACGAAACTTATGATGTCTGTTTATCTCTTTCTAACGACAAGTATTCCGTATGGTGGCGTTCATTTTTGTCCATCTCTCGACATAATATGTAAATGTGTGTATCTGCAGCCTACCTGTCGCTGTTTTAAATTGCATGATGTTGGCGCATGACGCATCTAAACTTGTTTTGACATATCGTTGATCGTAACATCACTATCAGTACGAGTAAAGTCACGAAGTATTTTTTTACGTGTTCAAAATTTTTGAAAGAATACAAAAAGTCTACAAAGTACCTACAATGTATATGTAAATAAGTTGCGTCATCTTTATTCACCGGTACCTATAAAATCTGGAAATAAAATAAACATTGAATACAAATATGACTAGCTGCGTGCCGCGAAATCGTTCATCAATTCTGATTTATAGCTCGGACGAGGCGCGACACACCTGAGCAAACCAGCCCAAACTTTTGCTTACAAATATAAACTGTACTGCTATTTAATAAAAATAATAATAACGATGATTTATTTCAGGCTATTAATACTCAGGATATTAAATATATGTAATTCCATTATTAAAATATGTAGACCTAGTTTTACAAAGTTAAAAAAGAAACGCCATATAATTTTACACAAAAATATACACTAGTGGCTCCGTGAGCTGTAGACCTCGCGTTAAAAAGTAGTTTTCAAATTGTATGTTGTTTACTCTGTGCTTCTTCAAAATATTATATTTTCAAAACATTGTTTGGCCTTCAAGAAATCAATGTTTTATAACTATTACGATAAGTAGAAAAATTAAGCCATTCTAGAAAATCTGCAATTGACTTTCTATAAATTTCTTTTTAGTTTTTGCTGACTTGTACAGGGTGTTTTATTAATATCACCATCATACAAAACGCTTATAACTTTTATACCTCCCTATTCTTAAAACGTCAGTGCTTAGTCATTTCGCAAGGAGGGGTTGTAGGCAAAGTGGCAGGTACTCAGCCCTGTGTCCTGCGGTGGGCTCTACGCTTGGCCCATTTGGTAATTATCAAGCTCTCCACATTGTCCGCACCGTACATGCTCTTTGTAACAGGCTTCAGTAATTTCACCTTGAAAGTGAAAGTGAAATATATTTTATTTAAATAAGCTCACATAATAAGTGTAGGAATACCTACTTTGCGTCTCACTGAAAGAGCGCACCCTAGCTACATGCGCGCGGACCGGTTACCTCAGCCGCCGCGCGTCTCACCTCCTCGAGCCTGCGCATGCGACGCCGCCCGGCCGGCGAGCCCGCTTTCGCTCGGTCACTGCAACCAGTCGTGATCCCTCTCCCACGGCGAATGCACGCCCGTTTGCGCTCCGCCCGGTGCTCGCGTATTCCAAATTTTCATATCACGTTGACTATTTTACGCTTTCCTAATCTTTTGATCTTTCTTTCTTATTTCTCTGTGTCCAAAACTGTCTTTCGTGTTCGTTCCTTCTACTCTTGTCGTGTATCTGTCTTTATTTGTAATATAAACCGTTTGATCGTAGCCTACCGTTTTATTTCAAACTCCGCATCGACCGTAGGCCTGTTAGCAGTAGGAATAGCGATCCCTATACATACCTATAGATAGGTGGACGCGTACCCGCGCCACAGTGGTGACCCGTATTGAAGATTGAACACAATAAAAATGCCAAAAGACGACGCGAGTGGACCGTCCGATCTACAGCCAGGCGAAAATATTCCGGGAAGAAATAATGTGCCAGGAGGAAGAGATTGCGACGTTTTCCGCGTTGGCGTGAGAGTGCCGCCATTTTGGTCAGACGAACCCGAGCTATGGTTTGCTCAGCTGGAAGGTCAGTTTATTCTTTCTAATATTACGCAAGATTCTACGAAATTTTATCATGTTTTATCAAACCTGGATCCATGTTACGCTAGTCATGTGAAAGATGTAATCCGTGCACCGCCGAGTGAGGGAAAATATTTAAAGCTTAAAGAAGAGCTTATTAAGCGATTGAGTGCTTCTAAGGAAAAAAAGCTTAAACAATTATTTATGCATGAAGAGATGGGCGATCGCAAGCCGTCGCAATTCTTACGCCATCTTAGAAATCTAGCCGGACCAAACGTGGCGGACGACATTTTGTGCACGTTATGGACAGGTCGCTTGCCACATGCTTTGCAAACGGTAGTAGCTTTGCAATCGAGACTACCGCTGGATGACATTGCAGAATTAGCAGATAGGGTTCATGAAATAGCTACCCCATTACCACTTCACAACGTAGCAAGCACTTCATCTGCACCGCAAGCACAGACAGCTTTTGACGCATTAAATACCCAGATTTGTGAGCTTACAAAACAAGTTGCTAAACTGACCTCTCATGTACACAGGCGCTCCCGCTCCCGCTCCCGCTCTGGATCCAGGCACCGTTTTGGAGGCAGCCGCCAACGCAGTCAATCCGGCAATCGGCTACCCCCCGATGGGCACCCCCATTGCTGGTATCATTATAATTTCGGTGTGAAAGCACGTAAGTGTAATCAGCCATGCACATTTACATCGGAAAACTCCAAGGGCAGTCGGAAGTAGCGGCCAACGCCTGCCCAACATCAACAGGCCGTCTATTTATTACTGATCGATCGACAAAAATGCAGTTCCTTGTTGATACAGGATCTGACTTATGTGTTTTTCCTCGTTCAGCTATCAGGACGCCCTGCATTCAGACAAAATACGACTTATCTGCTGCTAATGGTACAACCATTCACACCTATGGAACTTTACAGCTACACCTTAACCTGGGATTAAGACGCGACTTCTCATGGAATTTTACCATCGCTGACGTTTCTAAACCAATAATAGGGGTAGATTTTTTGAGCTTTTACAATCTTCTTGTTGATTGCAGAAACCAAAGACTGATTGATGGGACTACTTCACTATCTGTTACTGTGCCGCGCCAAAAAGTACCTGAGGACATCGCATCCATCAAGACCGTCTCTGGAGAGGGCGAGTATCATGACATTCTGCGCGAGTTTCCGGAGATCACAAGACCAGCAGGTACTGTCCGAACTGTTAATCATAACACCGTCCATTATATAAAAACGACACCAGGTCCTCCAGTATCATGCAGACCACGCCGCTTAGATCCCGTGCGCCTTAAAATTGCAAAGAAGGAGTTTGACGACATGCTGGGGAATGGTACTGCTCGTCGTTCAGATAGCCCCTGGTCGTCAGCACTGCACCTCGTCAAAAAGAAGGACGATGGTTGGAGACCCTGTGGGGACTACCGAGCACTCAATGCGCGCACAGTTCCAGATCGTTACCCAGTCCGTCACATCCATGATTTCACTCACCAGCTAGCAGGAAGTACAGTCTTTTCTACCATTGATCTAGTCAAGGCTTATAACCAAATACCAGTACATCAAGAAGATATCAAGAAGACCGCCATCACCACACCGTTTGGGCTGTATGAATTCCCATACATGGCGTTCGGTTTAAGGAATGCAGCCCAAACTTTCCAACGGTTTGTCGATGAAATACTACAAGGTTTGGAAAGCTTCGCATATGGGTACATAGACGATATTTTGGTCTTCTCTCCTTCTAGAAGTAAACATCAAGAAGATTTACGGCAGGTTTTTGACCGTCTAAAGAAGTACGGTGTTTTAGTCAACACAAGTAAGTGTGTCTTTGGCCAGCAACAATTAAAATTCCTTGGCTACGAGGTGTCTGCAGCCGGCCTTCGTCCTCTAGAAGATAAGGTCCAGGCCATTCAAGAGTACCCCACACCAAAGACGGTGAAAGAACTTCGAAGGTTTCTGGGTATAGTAAATTTTTACCGTCGATTTGTTCCAAAGGCAGCCCAACTTCAAGCCCCACTGCACACACTTCTTAGAGGCCCAAAAGTTAAAGGTGCGCAGCCGATTTCTTGGAACGCCGAGTTACTACAAGCATTCGAAAACTGTAAGGCATCTCTGTCAAGCGCTGTTCTCTTAGCTTATCCTGACCCAACTGCTGATCTTCGTATTGCAACTGATGCTTCTGACGTTGCCATTGGGGCCGTTTTGCAACAAGAAAGGAATGGTAATTTGGAACCCTTAGCTTTCTACTCACATAAACTCAACCCAGCACAAGTTAAATATAGCCCGTACGATCGAGAACTCTTAGCCATTTACGAGGCAGTCAAGTATTTTAGACACATGATAGAAGCCAAATTTTTTTCCATTCATACCGATCACAAACCTCTGACGTACGCTTTTACAAAGTCGAAAGAACACTGCTCACCTCGTCAGTACAGGTACCTCGATTTTATAAGTCAATTTACAACCGACATTAGATACATACCTGGCAAGGAGAATATTGTCGCTGACGGTTTGTCCAGAATCGAGGAAGTCAAGAAAGCCATAGACTACGAAGCACTTGCACAGCAGCAAGAGAGTGACGAGGAGCTACAGGCTTTACTGAAAAACGGATCCACGCTGAAACTGAAAAAGGTACGCTTACCGGATACGGACGTGGAAGTCTATTGTGACACATCGAACAACATCACACGCCCCTATGTCACACCAGCTATGAGAAGGCAAGTTTTCGATATGCTTCACAGTTTGAGTCATCCTGGGAAAGCAGCTACGGTGCGACTGGTTACACAGAGATTCGTATGGCCAGGGATACGCAAAAACTGTAGAGAGTGGGCAAGAGAGTGCTTACCATGCCAAAGCACAAAAGTTACCCGTCATACTTCTGCTCCATTATCCTCATTCCTTACCCCCACGTCGAGGTTTTCCCACTGCCACCTCGACATAATCGGCCCTTTGCCACAATCTTCTGATTTCAGGTACTGCCTCACCGCAATCGACAGATTTACTCGATGGTCTGAGGCGTACCCCATCAGCGACATCACCGCAGAGACCTGCGCGACCGCCTTTGTGTCTGGGTGGATCGCCAGGTTCGGCTGTCCTGTCAGGATCACTACTGACCAGGGCCGCCAGTTCGAGTCACACCTCTTCAACGCCATTTCATCCATGGTGGGTGCGCGACACTTGCGCACAACCGCCTACCATCCCGCTGCAAACGGCATCGTGGAGAGGCTTCACCGGCAACTCAAGGCATCCATTATGTGCCATGCAACCTCAAGATGGTCAGAAGTTCTACCTCTGGTGCTACTTGGCATCCGCAGCGCGTGGAAGACGGACATCCAGGCATCGTCGGCGGAGCTGGTCTATGGCGAACCTCTACGTTTACCCGGCCAGTTCTTCGATCCTACAGATGACCACAAAACAGCCGACATCACTGATCTCGCCGCACGTCTACAAAGTCACATGGCCAAGCTTTCTCCAAAACCCACTTCATGGCATAGAAAAGGTCCATTCTACGTACCTCACAAACTCGTAGATGCACCTTTTGTTTTCTTGAGGCAGGATTTCGTCCGAAGACCTCTAGAACCACCGTATGCTGGGCCTTACAAAGTTGTAGAACGTCACCACAAGTTCTACAAACTAGACATACGAGGTAAACATGTGACTGTCAGCATAGATCGCCTGAAGCCAGCCTATGTAGCCCAAGAAGCAGATGACTTACCTGATCGTCCAGCATCACCGTCGCCTGCTGCATCACCAACACCTGAGGTCCAACCTGAGAAGACTACGAGGAGTGGAAGGAAGGTGCGTTTCACAGACCGTTATCGCCCGCAGTAGCGGTCTCGGTGGGGGAGTACTGTAGGAATACCTACTTTGCGTCTCACTGAAAGAGCGCACCCTAGCTACATGCGCGCGGACCGGTTACCTCAGCCGCCGCGCGTCTCACCTCCTCGAGCCTGCGCATGCGACGCCGCCCGGCCGGCGAGCCCGCTTTCGCTCGGTCACTGCAACCAGTCGTGATCCCTCTCCCACGGCGAATGCACGCCCGTTTGCGCTCCGCCCGGTGCTCGCGTATTCCAAATTTTCATATCACGTTGACTATTTTACGCTTTCCTAATCTTTTGATCTTTCTTTCTTATTTCTCTGTGTCCAAAACTGTCTTTCGTGTTCGTTCCTTCTACTCTTGTCGTGTATCTGTCTTTATTTGTAATATAAACCGTTTGATCGTAGCCTACCGTTTTATTTCAAACTCCGCATCGACCGTAGGCCTGTTAGCAGTAGGAATAGCGATCCCTATACATACCTATAGATAGGTGGACGCGTACCCGCGCCACATAAGCATTTTTAAATCGTTTATTTTTTTCTTTCATCGCCTGAAAACTGTGATAACGAAATGAGGGCTGATTTTAGTTACCACCTTTTGGCATAATGAAAATCTTTGCCCGCCAAGACATGTTTGGGTAGGAGAATAAATCTCAACGGGCTAAATTTAGCGAATAGGAACAAGGATTCGCATCTTCATTCGATGAGTTTTGATGTGGTGAGTGCCGCCGAGAGGGTCGACAGGGTCATTAAGAAAAGTTAGACTTCGCTTGAGCTTTTTGTTTCAAAAAGTAATAATCTTTTGCCGTAGTTGAAAAAAATGTAGTGTAAACATTCTTCTTTTTTTTAGGATACAAAAATAAATTATGAAAAAAAGTACTTCTTCTTTTCAAAGTCATGGACTTATCAAACCACCCTAGTAGACCTTACCAGAAAGACACGTGATTTGGTTACATTGCTGTTAATGTTTCACATGTTGCTGACGTCCCTGGTCCTAAGCGAACATTGTACAACGAATCGCCTCTCATCCGCGCGTATCTCTGGGTAGGATCTTATTTTCATGTAAATTGATGATTGTGATGTTGATGATTATGTAGATTGGTGATATACACTTTTGTACCATTAAAATAAAATAATTTTACTTTTTAGGGTTCCGTAGCCTAAAGGCAAAAAACGGAACCCTTATCGATTCGCCATGTCTGTCCGTCCGTCCGGTATGTCAAAACCACTTTATTCCGAAACTATTGCAGTAGATCTTAATAATCAGTTTCAACAAAAAATGGTTTAAACGTTTTAGTAGTTTTAGAGATATACCACATTTTCCAAAACCGCAATTATAACTTTGTCATTTATAAAAACTATACTTATGAAAAACAAAGTTATTTATGCAGATGAAAAATTATAGTGGTATTAAATAAGGTATGGTATGTGGTAACTACGGAACCCTACTGCGCGTGGCCCGACACGCACTTGGCCGGTTTTTTTATACATAAAATGCCAATTCGTCAGATGTCCGCCTCAAATGGATCCCAATCAAGCGATTTCATTAACGTTTATAGAAAACGCCGGCGCCGCTTTGCGCTAATTTGTTTCCTTATTAAAAAAATATTTCCGCGCGATTGATTCTGATAAATTTCCTCGTCTCTAACGGAAAAGCCTTAAAAGCTTTGCGACGTTGGCGTAATTCAATTTAATCTGTTTGTTTTTTTTTAGTTTATATAAAAACCAATTAAATAATTATTTGCTGTTTGTGACAGAAACAAAATCTGCGATAATTCGCAATTTATTTTTTAACTCGGGCGTTAATGTGCTTTTAGTACAAGGCTTTGTTGACATTTTGATAAATTGGTTGACGTGAAAGCGTAACAAACAAACATACTTCACATTTATAATATTAGTAAGGATTGCACGGTCAAAACGCTCACCGCCAAACACTTACGCCATCATACTAGGGCTCAAGGGCTTATATTACCATGCTTAAAGGATCTGTAACTTTCAAGATTTGCTTAATTTTTTTTCCCCCCTGATTCCCCACTGCTCAACTATGTGCAGTTGGGCAGTCTAGTTGAGCAGTGGGGAAAAGGGACAAAAACTATACTTTTTCATATCTTCATATCTTTGGTCTTCCTCTAGCGATAACTTAAAGGCGTGAAATATGCCTATTTTTAAAGACAAAAAAAATAAATAAATTTAAAAAATATTAAAAACACGACTGCCCTGCCAAAAACGAACTAAAAAGTTAAACAACAAGTGTCATTGCAGTCGGGGGATCTTATTATGGAACAATTTTTGATCGAAGAGGTCCCCCGACTGCAATGACACTTGTTGTTTAACTTTTTAGTTCGTTTTTGGCAGGGCAGTCGTGTTTTTGATTAATATTTTTTTTATTTATTTATTTTTATTTCACACATTTTAGTGACATATTATATAGTTTTGGAATGTGTTTATCAAGGCCTTTCATTTGATGCCCATATTGTAATAATAGAAGAAAAAAAATTTTTTTTTCACATTTGAAAAAGGCGTCGTAAAGTCTCCATATTGTAAAAAAGATATAGTTAGTGTCACTCGGGATGCTGTAAAGATTCTAACGATACCCCATTTATCCAAATCAGTTCAGGCATTTAGAAGTTATGGTGGAATAAAGAAACTCACATACCCACAAACATACATTAACCCTGAACACATATACACTCTTTTTGCTTTGGGCAGTCGTGTAAAAAATACCCACATGTTGGGGTCCATCCATATCCTATCCTTCTGGAATGACCGCCGTTTTAAATTTAACATTGTATTTTAGAAGGCCCTTCCAAAAAATATTGATTTCTCCAAAACTAGAAGTCCTACTAAGATATAAAAAATACTACATATTAAGTAGAAAAAACCTTCAACTTTAAAAGTTGTAAAAATTACTAATTAGTTTTTATTTATAACCAAAGAAATAGTAAATTCTGTGACAATGCCTAAGGCCACTATTACATTATCATATATTTCTCATTTATATATGATTTCATTTCTGTCAGAATCACTACTGGAGCGAAGAATATGATCCTACTTGTACGCTCGCTGTCAAATAGGATCCCATAACTATGATCATAGACAATATGAATCACATTTAAATATTAAACAGTCATATTTTCTTCATATATAAATGACTCATACATATTATATTATCCTATTTCTATGATAGTCTAATAGCACTCTTAAAAAATAACAAAATGTGACAAAACTTCAATACGAAGAAATTTAAATAAAAAAAAATGTAATACCTATAGTAATGTAATAGAGCTATGGAGTTTCTAAACTTGCAGTTATAATTTGAAATTCGAATGTAAAGAGGCATCTGCAGCCAAGATCACTCGAACGAATTCATGGAGTCAACGGCTAAAGCAGAATTCCATAGGTACGACAAAAAATTCGAACACGTAACACTTAAATGTTGTTTATTCATACGAGTGTTATGCAAAACAAAGTGTTGATCGATAACAAGGTGGCAATCGGCACGTACGCCCGATTTGAAGCCCATTATTACGGAACACGTACGAGCAAATTGCAATTATCGAAAACGATTCCCTTTTAAATTCGACTGTTTACGTACTTTTAAAGACAGTTCTTATTTAGGTAATTCCGATATTGTAAAAATAAACAAGCATTTTTTTGTTTTATTTAATGTAAAAAGACTCACCGAGAGCGGCCAGCACGAGAAAGACTGCGACGACTCGACGCGCCATTCCGCCTACCAACAAGCATATAAATTGTAAAAAAATATACATAGCATATAACTAAACGATGACGTCAGATATAAAGATAATATGAATAATAACATAGGTACCATGGGCAACAGCGTCGCTTAACTGCTCCTGCTCCCCTAGCATAGACCGACGAAACACGATATTATATCGTGTGAAATAGCGGTTTGTCCACCCTACTGTGATAGCTAAACGTGATAAAAATCACTTTATCATATCGTGTTACTCGTGGTCATGCTAGGCAGGCAAGGTTAAATATAAAATAAAATAAAAATCGCTTGCACACCCGTGCCGTCACAATATACGTTTAGTTCGTGCAGGGGCGATACGCGCGCACACGAATTTTGTTGCCAACTGGTTAAGCAACGCTGTTGCCCATAGTACCTTACAGTACATCCCATATCGAAAGTAGCACCCTCATTTTTCAAAATGGCTGAAATATGTTTTCATTTTTCAAAATTTTTCGATTCTAATAGCTCTGTGGGTGTTTGATTCCCGGTTGGGTTAGTTTAGAAAATGATTTTTTCCATATTGTTTTAGGTGGTCTGTCTTACTTCAAAATCGGTACAAGTGTTCCGAGCTTACTCAACTTAGGCCCACTGTTCACGGCGGCGTAGGTTCATAGACGCGTATTCGTCATTATACGCTTGGTGTACGCTTTCTTGCAGCTTACAAAACTATGAAACTCTGTCGACGGAGCGGCAGCGTCGCTGCATACAGGCTGCGTGACGCCTGCCGTACCGAATGTTATACTCCGGGGCGTACATCGAGTGAGCGCAAGTGTTTCTTTTTGTATAAATGGCGGCAACGATCGCGAAATATGTTGAAAAATTAAAGAAAGGTTGTTTGAAAAATAAGTAGTTTTACTCATTCTATAGAATGAATGAAATACACTATCACCTTCTAATAATTCCCTTGCCGCTACTAACAATCTACAGTGGATATTTTTTCTATATATGTATGCGCCCAATATATTCTCGTCGTCTTCGGCGACTTCGAATATAGTAATAAGTCAAAATGACCCTTTGTCTTCCAACGGCATTGTACAAATCATTGAAAACGTACGCGTGCAATACGCCGCGTGGACAGATTTCAGTACGCTGTGCTGCACAAGCTGCACGGCGTATTTTGAAGCGTCTATGACGCTACGCCGCCGCGCCGTCGCCAGTGGGCCTTATACTTAAATCAATGAAACGTCCAATAAGCTACTTCACTGCAAGAACTCCAAAAACCAAAGCAAGGTAGGCACCACATTTATCTTAACCTGATAGAAAAATCGTAAAAGTGTATTTTTACCACAACTTGTGTTGGTAATATTGAATCAACTCGCTTCTTAAGCGAATATCGACCTAATGTAGTAGTGATACGTTGTATAATCGAACATGGTCGATTCCCCGTGAGAATATTGCTGGATCTGCGGTGCGATTTGCGAAGCCATTTGAATACTTTAAAATTTTATAGGCGACTCCTTTTCGCTGTTACAGTCACTCTTACATTATCACTGCTGGTTCTGCTATTTCTTAGTTTATTTTTTAATTGGCTACCTACATTTATTACTGATAGTATGCCAGGAGTTAATAAAAACGTATATATTTGTAGAAATAAATTATCGTTCTTGATTCTTGCGGTACTGTTGTTAACTGTTTATGTAATATTATCCTATAAATTTTAGGAACTTAATAATTTGACCCTAAAAAATCAAGTACCTGGATGAGATTTGAAAACTCTGATTTTTTTAATAGAACTTGTTGGTTTTCATAAAACAGCAATATAGAAACAAAACGATTTTCATGTGAACGCCAAGGGAATAGGTAGGTACATATTTCCAAAAAATTGCTTACAATAATGTTACATTTCACTCCGTCTGTAGTAGATCTATGTTCTTTGCTGGAGTGGCTCAACACATAACACGCAGACTGTATTTGCGTTATTTGTTTTGGTATGTAAACAATAATTGTATTATTCAAAATTCTGACTCCTCAAACTAGATTTTTCAAACTAAATTATCAAAATATGAAACTAACAAACAGGTTATTTAATAATCGCAGTGGAGTTTAAACAGCAACCATGTTTGCGGAAAGTTTTAATTGCGCGAATCTGATTAAACCGAATCATGTTCCGCCATTTTGATATCTGAATCATCTGAATGCAAACTAGGGAGATAGCCGCTTCAGTAATGAGGTTGTGGCGCTATCACATTAATTATAAACATTTCGGATTGGTAGAAGGGAATATCAACTTTAGTATAATCTACATATTCATATCAGAAAAGGTTTTGAATTTCAAAACGGTTGGGTTTTGTGATATTCTAACTTAGGTACTTATTTGTGTTCAATATTAATCAAGACTGCTTTTATAACATATTATTAAAAAATCCTATTTTGAAATTTGCAATGCGCACGTATGAAGCCTTTTAAAAAACTTCTAAGTGTCATAACAGATTTAAATTAAAAAAAAAACATTCTTTCAGTACACATTGAATATACGAGTATATATCTTGTTCATTTTTTCCTGACAACTCATTGCAACTGCTTTACTACTACCGCAAAACAATAACAAGTATCAAATACCAAATTCTCGATCCTTTTGAACTTAGAAAAACACGAATATATTTAAACAATATAATTTGCCTGTTGTTCTTGTAAAGTTCGATATTATCGAACATTATAAGAACAACAGGCAAATAAAAAATATCATAAAAAGTAAAGTATTTTATTTACGTACTTATCAGTCTCAAAATATTAATACAAAGTTTTCTTTATATCTAAATCACATATATTGTTTTAACTACGCAAAAGAATTACTTAACTGTCCATTGCTTTGTTTTTTAAAGTAAAACACTAAAATTTTATAACTTTTAAAACTCTAACCAACTATATAAAACTTCTACAAACTTTTAAAAACAAAGAAACTCAAAAACTTAAAAAAATACTTTCGAGATTACATTAAAGTAACTTACGTCTTTTATCTAGAACTGCAGCGACCGATCCCAATGCTGGGCAACATTCCTCAACATATTTAAAAAAATCATCAACACAAAAGTTCGCTCGTATTATTTTCCGCGACGACTACGGTTCGCTACGGCGTAGACGCGACCGCGCGCGTAGCACCCACCCGTCCGAATGCCGTAGTCATACCGTAGCTACGGCTCCTGCAGCCACAGAGTAAAAAGAATTTCAGAAAGCGACATGCAGTTGGACCATTGCCTAGCTGGATTTTCCCAAACTAATAATTTTCGAGTAACTTTGTTAGCTTACCTATCTCATAACGCATTCCCATCGCAGTTGAATATAAGGCTATGTTCCACGGAGATCAGCGGACTATTGTTTTATTCCTATTGTGCGAGTTACGATTAATAATTAAATAAGCTCTGTAGGCTTGTCACTGTGGAATTGTCACTGTATAATTGGATATAACGGATTGTGATAGAAACGTTGCGTCAAAACTAATTAACATTTTCGTTATTGTAGTATCGTTAATTATCAAATTAATTAATCATGCGGTATTGTCGGGGCTTCATTATGAATATCAATTAACGATAAATAATAATTATATTACCTAGTACCTCATTAATACTAACAAGGGAACCAATGTGAGATAATGAAGATAATTACCTCGTAATAATGTTACCAATGTTACTTTAGTTGATGCTAATAATACGCATGCACTAAAATATGCCACACATGGTGCATTTAAATGTTAATTTTAATGTACTTAACTAGTTAGTATGGAAAAAAATAAAAAATAGGTAAGATTATAATGAATTATTTCTTTTTAAATTCACAGTTTTCAGCAACTATTTATATACTAAAAATCTAGGCGCGCACGCTCACCCTCGCGCACGGGACGTGAGCGGGGGAAAGGCGGGTGGCGGGAGGGGACTCGCGCGAGTCGACCTGTGCGATACGCAAACAGTGACAACAATTTCAACTTGTGTAGGAAAAAGTTTGGGGTAAAAATGTAAAACAAAAAAAATACTTCATAAATTGATTGTAATGCTGTTATAGAATGACCTGACAAAATTTGAAAAGGTGTCCAAAAATTACCCTGTATTAAATATTAAAAATAAATAATTATTCAAATGTTTTGAAAGTGTTGTCATAAAATTTTTGCAGTGTAGCTTTTGAAAGTATTAACAATAGCAGATATATTAGTAACTAGCGACCCGCCCTCGCTTCGCTTCGGTGTAGTGTGGAATTTGACACCATGTTTAATACATATAAACCTTCCTCTTGAATCACTCTACTTACTAAAAAAACCGCATCAAAATCCTTTGCGTAGTTTTAAAGATTTAAGTATACATAGGGACAGAGAAAGCGACTTTGTTTTATAGGTACTATGTAGTGATTAGGTTTTTCGTATATTATCCCTCTTTAATGCAATTATTTTTACACCAGTCTGTAGGTAGCCTAAGCCACAAGCACCATTGATGATGGAATACTTTTCAAGTAACATCTTCATAAGTTATTTCAGTCTGAAGAAGCGGCGAGTAGATAAGGCGGCGATCGGCGCTAATCCGGCGGGAGATAAACGCCGCCGCCGACAGAACTTACGCCGAACGGCAACACGTGCGTCGCAAAGATTGTCACTTCTTTACGTAGAAGTGACATCCAGTTTGCTAAGTTATAGACCTTAGGTCAGCTTCGTCTTCAACTCCTGTATTTTATATATTTTTAACCGACTTCAAAAAAGGAGGTTCTCAATTCGATTGTATATTTTTCTTATCGTTGTTAGTGCATATCTTCGTCATTAATGGACCGATTTTGATGATTCTTATTAGAATAAACTATGTCGGGATTGTTGTTGGGATGTTTATTTTTGAGTCTCCGATATTTCGACATAGTTTATTCTAATAACATCAACCATGGAAATTTAAAACAATATATTGATGATTCTTTTTTGTTTGATTGAGTTTTTTTGCCTTTTTTTTCAAATCAGTTCAGTAGTTCTTAAGTAGGTAATTCACCTTGACGACTTTGTTGATGATTTCTTGGAAAAGGTATACCTTCAGTGTATTCCTTTTAATTTCATTAACATTGGACCTTGGACTTCGAAGATATCCAAGAGAACTTCTCAAATTTATATAGGAAATGTATAGTGATTGAGATATTGACATGTTTAAAACTGAGCTATGGTCTGAGACGTTCTGGAATAGACTTGGACTACGGAGCAAACCGCGTGAATTTGGAAATTGAGTTATACATTAACTTAAAAAATATTACACGCTCTTACCTCAAAAAGTGGAAAATAAAAAAGCTTTTAAAAAAAAAGCAAAACCTCCTTCAAAAACCTAAAAGTAAAAACAGCTTCAAAATCAAATAACTCTAAAAAGCAAGAAATAATATTAAAACTACCAATATAAGCATTTCATTTTTAATAAAAAAAAACGTCTAATGAAGTCAGGTGGGGATTTTAGAAAAAAAAAAGTTGTCCTCCATCCAGCCCCACACGACTTCAATAGAAGTTTTTTATTAAAATTGAAATGCGTTGACAATTGACTTTTATAGAATTTCATTAAGTACAAAACTTTATTTAGATAGTCTAACCTAATGACCTCACTAACGTCGCTGATCTATGGCCTCTTCGGCGGTAAGTTTTATCAGACGGCGCAGTCGACCGCCGCCAAGCGATCCAACTTCTGCACTTATTTTATGAACCGATGCCTTTGTCGCTATCCAGACAAATGAGATGGCTCTTGCTGTACAATACTTCACATCAAATAAATAGTAGTTGACTACACGACAAGGGTAAACATTAACACGTGTTTCGCAAATTGTAGGAAGGAATTTTTGTTGTACGACGTACTTATAAATTCCTTGTTGTAGGCACATAACGTGGTTTCCCAGGATTTAAGCTTTATACAATACATTTTAGCGTGTCCCGCCAACTAACGACAATTGTTTACTATGAAGTATGTTATCAAAGAAAAAAATATCTCATTAAATGCAATATGTTTGTAGTATTTGGCGAAGACAACTTTAGTGTGTAAATAGTACATTATGATACAAGTTAGCTTAGGTTGTCATTGCACACAAGGCTGTGGGTTGCAACTCAGCCGAGTGTGCAATAAGTAAGAGCTCACGAGTTTCATACAACGTTTTTCAACACATTTGCGAGGAAAAAACACACAGTAAATTACCACACAGCAACAAATGGACAAAAACAAAATATGATAATCATGATAGGAAAAGGCGCGTAGGTTTTTTTTTGTTATTTTCACTCGTCCAGTGCAAGAACATTTTGCGTACAAAGGGGTTAGTGAGCATACAGCCTCTTGAAAATTATAAATTTAAGTGATAAAATGAAAACATATTAATATTTTATGAAAAATACTGTAAATTATGAATAATTTGATAATAATAAATATTTGTTTGACTTAATTGAGGACTTACACATTTATTTATTCCAAAAATGAATATGAATTTTCAACGGCATAAAACTTCTTTGTTGTTACTAAAAAAACAACTGTATTACCCGGATAAATTGGGAATGCTTTCTGTTTACTCGTAAAGAACTCGAAGTAAGGTACCTATTTAACTTTGTAGGGATAATTCTATAACAAACTAGTGTTTTATATATTACTAGCTTCTGCCCGCGACTTCGTCCGCGTGGATATTAGACGAAATCCTTTTAAGGAACCTTCAACCAGGATCCGGCCAGTCATTTTTACGCGATTTGGCGAGTCCCCATCAAGCGCGCTGCCTCGCGAGGCAAGACATTTGCCGCGTGTGGCGGGCCTCGCACAAGGCTTCCAGTTCCCGTTCCCGTTCCCGCTCCCGTTCCCGTTCCCCGTTCCCGTTCCGTTCCCGTCCCGTTTGCGTTCCCGTCCCGTAACCGTCCCGTACCCCTTCCGTTTCCGTTTCCGTTCCCGTTCCCATCCCGTTCCTGTCGGGTTCCCATCCTGTTCTCGTTTCCGTTCCCGTCCCGTTATATTCCCGTTCCGTTCCCGTTTCGTTCCCGTTCCGTTCACGTTTCGTTCCCGTTCCCATTCCCGTTCCGTTCCCGCTGCGTTCCCGTCCCGTAAACGTCCCCTAACCGTCCCGTACGCCTTACGTTCCCGTTCTTGTTCCCGTTCCGTTCCCGTCCGGTTCTTGTTCCCGTTCCCGTTCCCATCCTGTTCTATTCCCGTTCCGTTCCCGTTTCATTCCAGTTTCGTTCCCGTTCCGTTCCCGTTACGTTCCTGTTTCATTCCCGTTTCATTCCGTTCCCGTTCGATCCCGTCCCGTACTCGTCCCGTACCCCTTCCGTTCCCGTTCCCGTACCCGTCCCGTTCTAGTTCCCGTTACTGTCTCGTTCCCGCTGTAGTTCCTGTTCCGCTCCGCTCCGCTTCGTTCCATTCCGTTCCGTTCCGGTCCGGTCCGGTCCGGTCCGGTCCGGTCCGGTCCGGTCCGGTCCGGTCCGTTCCGTTCCGTTCCGTTCCCGTTCCCTTGCACGTGCCCGTTCCGGTTCCCGTTCCCGTTCCCTGGATGTGCATGTCCAGGTACAGGTCCATATGTGTCATGTCCACCGCGTTGGACTTCAAAATAAATCTCATTTTCGCAAACACCATCCCATAAAACCTCAAGAACGACATCCATATCGACTTTTATGTTACTCACCCCACTTACCCTCTAAGGGGTTGATTTTCAAAATCCTAAAATATATATTTAGACGTGCTCCTACGAATTTTAAAGTTGTAATTTCGATTTTGTATTCTTTTTCCATACAAAATTTAAACCCCATTTTTACTTCACCCCTTTCATGTCCACCGTGTTGAACTTCAAAATAAATGTAATTTTTGCAATCGTCATCCCAGAAAACCCCAATAACGACATCTATATCGATTTTTATGTTTACTCACCCCATTTACCCCCTAAGGGGTTGATTTTCAAAATAACAAAATATATATTGGCCTATTTATTTTTACATGTGCTCCTACGAAGTTTAAAGTTGTAATGTCTATTTTATATTATTTTTCCACACAGAATTTGGACCCCATTTTCACCCCTTTAGGGGTTAAATCATGTCCACCGTGTTGGACTTCAAAATAAATGTCATTTTTGCAATCGTCATCCCAGAAAACCCCAATAACGACATCTATATCGATTTTTATATTTACTCACCCCATTCACCCCCTAAGGGGTTGATTTTCAGAATAACAAAATATATATTTGCCTATTTATTTTTAGATGTGCTCCTAAGAAGTTTAAAGTTGTAATGTCTATTTTATATTATTTTTCCATACAAAATTTGGACCCCATTTTCACCCCTTTAGGGGTTAAATCATGTCCACCGTGGTTGGACTTCAAAATAAATGTCATTTTTGCAATCGTCATCCCACAAAACCCCGATAACGACATCCATATCTATTTTTAGGTTTTTTTAACCCTTTTCACCCCCATTTCATCCCCTTTGGAGTTGAAATCCTAAAAAAAACATTATAAATACGTTGCTTTAGATTTCTATCCATAAGCCTAAATTATAAATTTAGCGATTTTTACTTCGAAAATGAAGGATTTTCTTTAATACACAACTTCATCCCCCTTTTGACCCCTTCGGGGGTAGAATTTTGAAAAACGCTGAGACCCGTATTTATTAATTTTCAATCGTCAGCCTAAACACAAAATTTGAAGATTCTAGCTTAAAAACTGAGGGACTTTCATACAAACTTTCATCCCTTATTTCATCCCCTTAGGGATGGAATTTTCAAAAATCCTTCCTTAGTGGATGCCTACACTGTATAAAGTATCTGTGTGCAAAATTTCAAGTCTCTAGGTCCAGCGGTTTGGGCTGTGCGTTGATAGATCAGTCAGTCAGTCAGTCAATCAGTCAGTCAGTCATTCAGTCATTCAGTTTACGATTTTATATATTAAGATTGCACGCGTTTGTTATAGCTCGGTTTATGGCCCTAAAAGCGATGTATTAGGGCTCACTTTACGTTGCTCGTAAAGTGAGCCCTAATACATCGCTTGAAAAATAAATTATATACTTACACACTAAAGTTGTACTTATTGTTTGTACTATAAACATATTGTATTTAATGAGATAGGCACTAAGGTTACGAGCGAGACACCCCCAACACAAGTAATCCATGACTTTCTGGGGGGTCTCACCTCAAACTATTTTCTGTATTTGGGAAATAAAAACTATTTTTATTTTATTTTTATTTTAATGAGATAATTTTGCTTTGATAGTTCAAATACATAAACATCTATGCGTTGTTAAAATCAATTTCATTAATTATTATGAATGACGCTTCGAAAGTTCTCGTATAAAATACGGAGTTCAAAACTGGAGTAAACCGTCTGTAACGTGTAATATTGGCGCGGTGGCATTGGAAGGCCCAATACGAAAACAGAATCACTAACGAACTAATTTCGTCGTTCCATATTTGTACTCGATTTTGAACCTTAAATTTGAGAGAGTAATAATGTCACGGAGTGGGACGAACATCGTTCGATTATCGTGATGCTTTTTTGTAATAGGCCCTCGGGTGGCGTCGCATAATGCCGCTGCCGGTTGTTTACCGAGCCTCCTCGATGCTCGCACACACGGGGAACGCTGAATATTCATGGCATGTGAGTGCTGGAAGCATGGTCATAGTGACAGCGGGAGACAGTTATAGTGGTTGGAATTAAATGCTCCAATGGACGCCTCACGAAGTTTCAAAAATATTTCTTTATATGAACCGCCAATCCACTATCTCCATTTTTCCATTTGACAACCAGACGTACCAATCAGGTACGTCTGGTTGTCAATTTTTTTTGTTGGATATTCCAACCACCGTTTTTTGTTGGATATTCCAAAAACTCAGCGTTTTGCTTTAAATTTTATCATCTGTACTGCAAGAGAGTGGAACTCCTTACCCGAGTCTGTGTTTCCCGATAGGTACAATCTGGGGGGCTTCAAGTCGCAGATGAATAGGTATCTTCTAGGCAAGCGCGTTTCATCGTCGATAGCATCATCGCTTACCATCAGGCGTGATAGCGGGCAAGCGCTTGCCTATCATTAAAACACCTTTACCTATAACATATCTCTATGAAAATATAATAAAAAAGTTATAAGGAGCACGAAGCTATTTCACAATCACAACTTTTATTATTATGTAGGGTTATCCTTCTAAAGAACACTTATAATAAAATAAGAACACATAAATACCTTTAACATCCTTTACTTTCACAGAACTTGGACACTGTACACAGTAGTTTCACTTTTCAAATTGCTGCGTCGACGGTTGGAACAGAATGAATCCGATTCTACCGTAACTCTCTACTTATATAGCTCTAGTGTTGCCAACAATAAATTATTGCCAGTAGAATAAATAACTCATATTCGGAAAATAGCGTTAACGTTATCGTTAAAAATAGCGAAAACGCCAAAAACTAGTGTTATAAATGGCAAAACCTAACAATCGACCATCCTGACCTCGTGCATGTCCCCATGCACGCGACCTCTCCATTGCACGCGACCAGGATGTCGTACCTAACAATCGGCCGACTTGTTCCAACCTCGAGACAACCTCCAAATAGAATAGAATAGAATTAGTTTAGAAGTAGCCACAGAGGCAGAGGCAAATACATATTTAGACATGACAGTTTTATTGCAATTTTATCCTAAAATTATGAAATATATTTTAAAGGTAACAATATCAAATTAAAAGTTACATTGTTAAGATATACTGTTATGAGCAATTTAATTAAATCAAATTAATTATTTATTTATGAATGCAGATCGACCTATATTTTATCTCGATGGTATAAGGATATATCAATCTAAAATCTCATTCACTCATGTACCACAAAGATTCCTTTTCTCGTGATACATAAGCTGTAATCTATTTATGAATGAGATCAACTCATATCACCTCCAAACTTCTTATGAGGGTGTATCAGTCTGAAATCTCATTCACTGATGTACCTCTAAGATTTCTATCTCATAAAAGTACATAAGCTAAAATCTATTTATAAATGAGATCAACTCATATCACCTCCATACTTCTCATGAGGGTGTATCAGTCTGAAATCTCATTCACTGATGTACCTCCAAGATTTCTATCTCATGAAAGTACATAAGCTATAATCTATTTATGAATGAGATCAACTCATATCACCTCCATACTTGTCATGAAGGTGTATCAGTCTAAAATCTCATTCACACTCATTCCATATAAGCTAATCACTTCTATTTGCATATTCAAACATCATCAGCATCATAAATACCATAAACATAGAAACATTAGTTAGGGCTTATTTGCACTTAAAGATTTCCTAAACCTAATACTCTTGTAATAATTAATATCAATCATTAAATAGGAACCATTTGCAAAAACACAATTATCGATACAATGGATGTTTTAACTCACTGATTTCCCAACGCCTCGACACCCTTTCGGGGGCCGTGATCACGGGAGGACTAAAGCAAAAGGCCATCGCTATAACCTATATCCAAAAACCATCCATCAGTGACATCGAGGAGCCATCAGTGGCGCCATCCATCGGCACCATCCAGAAACTTCAGTCAGCACTATCCAAAAGCCATCGGTCAGTGCCCCATCCAGAAGCCATCCGTCAGCACTCAGCGCCACCCAAAAGCCATCGGTCAGTGCCTTCCAGAAGCCATCGGTCAGCGCCATCCAGAAGCACACAAGTCTTCTGAAATTAAACACAAAAGCGACAGCAACCCCTTTCAAGTATTATCTTAAGACTATGAAATAAAAATACCTTGGAACATTTCAAATCGTAACTTTCAATACATTATCAAATGAAACCTTATATGTGTAAATCCTACTATCATAACCCTATAGTGAACCAAACTTTCCCCAATGCTAAAGTAAACAGAACTGTGGACATACATTTATTTATATTCAGTGTCAAGATCCAGTTAACACTTAGTTACTTCAATAACAGGTAAATTTACCCGCGACTCTGATCAGTTATTCAAGGAACTTGATTTGTTACCACTTACTAAACATCTTTATGTGTATGTGTAATGTTGTATAATGAGCCACCGAATGACTAAGTACTTAATATAAAATCATTTAAGATTAAATCATATAACTGACTGTATAAGTATAATTACAATAGTGTGAAACATTAATTCTCGAACATGAAATACTAATGTCAATAATGTGAAATATAAGATCAAGCAAGACCACTTGATAGTTGCAGACCATTATTTTAAAAAGCTTAGTGTGAGTTGCACCAAAACGCTGTCAAAGTCACGGCCATCGTCAAATGATAATGGTACCCACTGTGACGTCAAACATATCAAAGGACATCACGCCGGCTGGCAACCTTTCCTTGGCTAACTTGTGCTCAACCGGTAGGTACTCTAACAAGCCTGTCACCGCTACAGTTAGGTGGTACAACTCAGCCTTAGCATATTACCGCCGACTTGTCCGTATATCTGGGAGGAAGGCAGTTTTTTTTTTTTTATAAACATCCTCATTTGTTTGGACTGTCTATTAGTATGTACTCACGTAGAACCCAGTTAAGTCGCAAAACGATGTCATCATTAGTATATAATCACAATACCAAAAGCTATAAAAAGGTTAAAAAGTGTTTCTATTCAATGAGGGAATATTTTGAATGTAAAAATGCATAATAATTTGACATGTTAATTATTGACTATGTTATTTTTATTATTTTATCTTATGACATTAAAATCTCTTGTCATTATGTAGGTAGGTACTTAATAACTTTGCAACTTAGAATTAGACTTCCGAAATGATTAATTTTAATATGAATGACATGTGCTTAAAGCTCCCTTCATTCTGCTTGCCTGAAACTGGTGTCGTGTAGCGGATATTACTTATTTTAAGATCTTTATGTATGTGTAGGTACCATGTTACTTGCAGAATAAATATTTCTTATTATTCTTTTCTTATTCTTATATGGATAATTTGGTAGGCCCTGTATTTGTATGCATACCAGCGGACAATAATTAATGTACCTACCTAATCCACCTTGCTTTTGCGACCACGCACGTTTTTACTTTTAATTATAATGTTCTCATGTAAGTGACAATGTTGATGTATTTATGAGAATAAAGTTTTTTTAACCTAACCTAACAGCTAGTGCATAAAGCAGTAGATACGGCGGCAAATCCTGGCAGCCAGCACAGCGCCTAGGAAATCCCGTCCTCCCACTATTAAACTTGTGATTTGTTATCAATCACTGATCATGATCAACTTATATGCTCGTCAAAAATGTTCAACGTATCAAAGATGTAAATTATTTTATATAAAATACTAATTTATACCTAGTCACATGTCACATAATGTGACACAAACATGGTGTATTATCTACCATTGATTAGTTCAAATTAGTTAGGGTGCAGTGAGCAACTATGAAACACCAAAAATTCTGAGTCTCATATTTCTCTCATTTTTGAAGACAAGGATTTCATTAACATGAAAGGAGTCTACTTAATTAGGTATAATATAGCATTTATAGTTTCACTAATAAATATATATGTACATAACCAATAAGAAGACCTTTTAAAAAAAATAGTTGCATTGTGTTCACCTAGGTGTACACAATGTAACACCCTGTGTCCAACAATGATACACTGTTATTAATATTGTCTTAAGTGTATTTAGTGTGGTTATTGGAACATGTAAATGATAAAAACCGTTAAATTGTAATCAATAAAGGTTCTGTCCAGAGTATTACACTTTATTCAGACTTTTGATTTGTCTTAGGTACGATTATTTTGTTACTTAACGATTGAGGTTTTTTTTTTAAATCATAGTTATACCTATAAATAGGTTATAATGAATTACAATCAATATTTACTCATAAAACCAGCGCCACCTTAATAACATTTTATTAATAGAAAATGATTATGTACCGTTTTTTTTTTTAATGTTTAGGTATAAATATTCACTAAATTTGTGTGAAATCATAACTAATGAATAAACCACTTGATAAACCACATGACATGGTTACACTAAACAAAGTTAAATATAAAACTAAACTAAACAGCGTTTCATTGTGTCCACCCTTGAGCTGTTATTGTTGGACACCGGGGTGACTCCGAGGACACCTCAAACATATCGTTCAAAATCGAATAATTTAATAGGTGATCTAGTCCTCATGAATCCATCATATATGTACAATACAATGCAATGTCATACGGAGAAAAAGGGATTTATTTATAGTATTTAACTGAGAAATCAAATACAACTGAAAAAATAATCTGTACACTATCAGACAGCATCGCGATTCAAAAATATGGCAATGTTTCACTGTGTCCGACCGTTTCAACGTTAGACACTTAACCGTACCCTGTACCTATGCGTTAACATGATTGAAACCATACTTAGTTGTTTGTCTGTTAATTTCCCAAATAAAATAAAATAAATACCATTGTACAGAATAGGTACCAAATAGCGTTAGGACCTTAACCTTGGACTTATTACAGTGATGGAGAGGAGAATAGAAACTCAAAACATAATGCTTCAAAGAAACTTTGATCTAGCGTTATCATCATTTGGCACGAATTAGCGTGTCGAATGCTACCAAGGGCAAGGAGTAAGCCCTGGCCACGGTCGTGGCTGCGCCCAAGAGACTCATTCAGTAACTTGCGCACCACGCTACTAGAAAGTCACCCTGATCAAGCGCTACGCGCAAGTAACCAACCCCAGCATCTCCCTGTATACACATCTATGTTAGCTTACGTAAATCACGGCATAATAAATAAATATTCATATATGTACGTACTTTTATAGGCATTTATGTGGCAAAATTAAAATATTCGTCAAGAGTTATCAGAGTTGCCCTGGCTTAGCATAAAGCGTAAATCAAACTATGTCACCATTTTAATAAAATAATTATACTCTCAGTTTAGAGAGAAATTCAAATTCAGTAACAATGAAGCACTTTAGGAAAGAGAATGGTTCGATTAAGGCTTTTGACGAAAAGTTCTGTAAAATGTGTTTTTACAGAAAAGTACAATTAAATTTAAGATTAAAATATGTCAATGGTCTCTTCACCGGAAAGTAAAAGTTGTCTTAGCACATATTATTCAAAACATGGCACAATACCAGCAGTACGTGTCCACCGTTTGCCAAAGAGTATGTAACACCTCAAAAGTGTAAACAGTAGGTAATTATTAAGCAAGTTGAGAGTGTAAATAATTTATTTATTTAGGGAAAAGAGAAAAAAATTCAAATTAACTTCTATTACTAATAAGTCGCGATATCCGCAATGTTAAAGAAAGAATGTAGTATACTTGTTAATTTTAAGATAATATTTGCATGTTAATGGTTGAATAGGCAGATCTTTAAATAAGTACTATAAGACCTCCAGTGTACCCTAATCAAATGCAAATAAATTCTATTCTATTCTAAGAGTACTATTTTTTTTGTTTTTTTGTTTTGGGGCAACTTTATTACCTTAATTATATTAAATGTTCACGCAAAGCCCCCGTATAAACTGAACCATTCCCTTTTAATGAATTATCAAAATTATTAAACATTTGTAAAAAGTAGGGTTACTTTCAATCTCGTAACTCATAAAATAGTAAGATGCAATGTTACTTCTGACCTTTAAACGATTTGAAGAGGATACCTCAGCATTCCATCCTCGATCTCGTTTCTTCACCTTCATCTTCTTCATCCTCGACTTCGTTTCGACATGCTGCCGCAGCTTGTGGGTAGTTAGTCTCGTTCCAATGAGTATTAAACAGAAAATAATGCAAATTTTAGAATAAATAAAGCCATGAGTACCTACGTATCAATTTAGCTTTGTTTTATCTCAAACACTAAATTTACTGGAATAGTTGGGAATGACTTTGAACTTTAACTTCAATTATGGAGAAAATTTCATATTGACTGATAATAAATTAACAGTTTTCCAATGGAAACTGGATACTACAAAATTAGAACAAAGGAAACCCATTTTTTTTTATCATGCAACGTGAGTGATAGTAATTCACGATTTTCACGATTAAATACAGCAGGATCAAATCATTTATCGCACTACACGCCAATTCTATCGAGGAGTGGCCCCGACCAAGTACCAACGCAGTGCCTTTATTACCCTACCCGCCAATTCTGTCGGGGAGTAGCCCCGACCAAGGATTAGCGAGCAGCGCTTTCATTACCCTACCCACCAATGCTATCAGGGAGTGGCCCTGACCAAGCATTAACGAGCAGCGTTTGAGGGTGGTGTAGAACAGAGTGTGAAGTATGCACTGTCGAAGTGTAGCCTCGACCAAGTGCAATGAGTGTGAAGTGAGTAGGATCAAATCATTTATCGCACTACCCGCCAATTCTATCGGGGAGTAGCCCCGACCAAGGATTAGCGAGCAGCGCTTTCATTACCCTACCCACCAATGCTATCAGAGAGTGGCCCTGACCAAGCATTAGCGAGCAGCGCTAGGGGCTGGTGTAGATCAATCAGAGTATTGTTTGCGAGTGAAAAAAAGTTGCACGGCCGAAGGGTTGCCTCGGCCACGTGCGGTGAATGTGAAGTATGTAAGCACGACCGGAGAGTAGCCCCGGCCACGTGCAATGAGTGTAAAGTGTGTAAGCACGACCGAAGTGTTGCCTCGACCACGTGCAATGAATGTGCAGTATGATAGCACGACCGAAGAGTTGCCTCGGCCACGTGCCATGAGATGAGTGTAAAGTATGTTAAAGCACGGCCGAAGAGCCTTGGCCACATGCAATGACAATTTTGTTTTTACTGCGTTCAATATTGGATCCCACTTCTGAATTGTAGGGTTATCCTTCTAAAGAACACTTATAATAAAATAAGAACACATAAATACCTTTAACATCCTTTACTTTCACAGAACTTGGACACTGTACACAGTAGTTTCACTTTTCAAATTGCTGCGTCGACGGTTGGAACAGAATGAATCCGATTCTACCGTAACTCTCTACTTATATAGCTCTAGTGTTGCCAATAATAAATTATTGCCAGTAGAATAAATAACTCATATTCGGAAAATAGCGTTAACGTTATCGTTAAAAATAGCGAAAACGCCAAAAACTAGTGTTATAAATGGCAAAACCTAACAATTAGCTGTATATTTTGGCATCATCGCTATTCGCTTTATATGACACCATCTAATCCATCTCGCAATCGGTATCATCTTTATTGTTCACTGTGACCGCGATCTATTTCGCCGCTACCCGCCACCAGTGACACCACACCTCGCGACCCGCCGCGCGATCGGTGATTCTTGGGATCATCTCGTCAGGGCCCCCGTGTGATCGCGCCGTTATTGTTTCACCGCGACAACGATCTCGTTCAATGACGCATATGCTTTTTACCTCTCCAGCACGAAAGGGGCGCTTTTGGCACGTAAAAACTCGCAGGAAAAACGATTTTTGCTGGCATCGAGCCTTTAAATTACTCACTGTACTAAGTAGTCTTTGTTAGAATCATTCACTGAGTTCTTGATTTAAAGTCAGCACTCGCAGCACAAACTATGGTTCCTTGTATAACAAATGACTATTATTAAAAGTGAATAGTAAAAGCTAATTTTAAAAGTTACAAATTTACGAACAATTTATAACAATCTTAATTTGTCTTAAATCAAAAGTACCTATTTACATCCTCTTTTCATTTCATGTATGAAATAAAATTAGTTATTTTTTGTAAACAGTGCATTGACAACGTGTTTGATTGACAATAAGAAATACACCTATCGATTTTATTGTTTTGTCCCGATATTTACTACAAATTAATTATGAAACTTTCAGTTATGTTTTACAAATAGTTCATGTTCAGTTCGGTCAGTAAAGTTCATGTTCAGTTTACTTTATTTGTTAAATGAAATTTAATTAAATTAAGACTGTCTTTTTCCGTTGTTTCCACTTTATTAATCCCCTGAACTAGTGCAAAGCGGTTTAAACTATAGTCCAGGCGGAATCTTATTAACAAACTTGCTAAATCCTCGCCCAACTGCGCGTCACTCGATGGGTAAACAATGCTCAGCCACAGCCTAAGCGAAAGCAGATGACTTGTTTCATTCCACTTGATCTAATTTATTTTCGGCCACATATCATATTACTTATTACATTCTTATTGCCACAAAATTATTACGTAATACGATCTAAAAACTGAAAAAAAAATGGAATCATCAGGCCTATTAGATAAAAAACAATCGCGATAAGCGGACGATGTTCGTACCACCCCGTGACACTATTAACTATCGAATAAGGAAGTATATTGAACGACTAATTGCATCCAATGGTCCTTGCGTCCATCAAGATTATTTTTATGTAATAGGCCTGTAGAATCAGAAAAAATATTTTAAAGCTCTATAAAAACATACTGAAAGTATACCAAAGGCAAAATCTATTTGTTTATTTATTTTATTGTTTTTCGCCACTACAGATTCTTCTACAGTTTCAATTTTCTTTTCCTTTCCTCTTTCGTATTTTTTCATAATTTTGACAACTTTTAGTGTATGGCATTCACGGCATTTGTTTATAAACTTAATCTTGATTGACTGCTATGCACCTTATTAGTCTGTGCCGCATTCGTGGCAATTGTCCCTCCCTCTCGCTCTCATCCAAATTTAACCAAGTTCCCCTCCCCCCATTCCCTTACCAGGGGCTGAATAGTTGGAGGAGGTGTTCCAGCATTAATTGATAACACCAAACACCCAGGCGGCTTGTACAATTCACAGGGCTTATAGACAACAAAGTAAAATCGACGTTTCAATAACATAGTTTATGTCTTAAAAAAAATACAGTCTGTACGAAAACTAAAAACTGTTTAGTCGGAAACATTTTTAGAAAATTCATGTTTTTTAGTTTTTTTTGTCTTTTAAAATACTCACCCTCTTTCCTAAAATAAAATATTTCTTTCTTTTTCTGTTATGATTCAGTAGAACTGATTTTGTAATCTAGAGATATTGTAATTAACTAAAATAAGTAATCATGTGTAACAATTTGTTACATTATTTGATCAGCAGGTTAACTTTTGCAATGTTTGTTCGGTTTATGTTAGCTAATTCACTGTTTAATTTTAAATAATCCAACATTTACCAAACGTCATTTATTGTTATACCTAGCTTGTGCCAAATTCTAATGGAAAAACCTTGAAAAAATATCTCTTTTTTAAATAGTTACAATAAATCCGAATATTTACGGTAAAAACTGACCAACCAACATACGGGCTTTTACAATAAAATAGATTCTTATGGCAAGCACAAGAGACTTTCTGACTGACATTAGCAAATCTTATCATTTATGAGAAAAACCCAGAACTTGTAGTTCTTCGCCGTATAAGTTCAGTTCGTCTGAAATCTGGAAACTGAACAAACTATCCACAAATGTGAGTTTGAGCGTCGGTTAGTGGTGATTAATGCACTGGCTGCTGGGCTGATATTGATGGCTTTGTAATTGCCCACTTGTTCGACCTACCTACCTGCTATCTTGGTGCTATTATTAACAAGAGATTAAATAACACATTATGCAGCAGCGGCGAGTGACTGACGAAACGTGTAGAACATAATACGACCTCAAACGGTTCTTTTCAGACCCGATATCTATTTTTGTTTCACTGAGACGTGTGCGGCTGCAACACCTATACGAGTTTTTTAAACGGTCTTGTTTGATTGTAATTTTCTTGTATTATTATACAGTCGAGAGGAGCTCGATGGTGCAGAGGAGCTCGATGCCGCAGTGGTTTATCGCCTAGCCCAGCAATTGCGGAGGTCAAGCAAGTTTCCCAAGGTTCGGTCATGGGATGGATGACCAAAAATTTATTACCTCGCGCTTCTCCGTGCTTTGGAAGGCTCAATTAGCCGTTGGTGCTGGCTGCATTTGCCACCCACTAATCCGCATTGGGCCTGCGTGGGTTATGGCTCATCCTCCTTGTCCATCTATAAGGAAGGCATGTGCCCCGGCAGACATTAAAAAGTGCTGATGTTGAAATCATTGCTCTCTAAATAAAGGTAAATTCATTAAGTGTACACAGAACAATACTTACTATGGATTTGAAAACTAATTACAATACGTTTTCAATCACAATAGGTGCAATCATTGATATGCTTCTGCTGTGGACCTATAATTACAAGATGTTCTGGTGTTGATATACTTCTAAACGCCTTCTGAGAGAAATTCCGTTCATAACCAGAAATGTTCAGGCAAAAAAAACACAACAGAATGTTTTTCCTAAAAATGTACCAAAAAACAAAAGTATACCCTTAGGCAATATTAAATTACCACAAGGTGTAAATCCACAGAGAGAGACTGCAATAAAGAAGGCGCTGACCGCGCCACACGCACGGACCGAGGGCAATTTGTTTGTCCCCTTTGATCGGGCCCTGGCGGCGGGAAACAGATCCTATCTCATTTACCGAGATAATTCAATTGAAGTAAATTAATTTCTTTTGCTGTGTTCTAGGATAATATCAATAGGGAATATGCATCAATTTTTTTTATCAAAATCGAAATAAAATGCGTGAGAAAATCAACTGTAATATTAAAACTTTTTTCTTGCGTTTTTTTCTCGTGATATAGTTACTTGAAGTTAGCACACAGCAGCAACCGCCGAAAACGCTCCATACAAAACAGACATGATATATGACGTCACATATCACGTTTCAGGTGCGCTTTTACTATGGAGTTAGCCAAGAATTTTCAATTATTTTCAATTATCTCCCTAAATTTTGCGTTTAAGTACATATGTGTCATACGATAAATTATTTCTTATTCGATATTCTATCTGACTGTTAAGTTCATTATATTCGAAAGTAAAAAAAATCGTTATTTTTTCCTGATTTCATCGTGTGATGAAACTAAAATAATACATTATTATTTTTTATTTTCCTGTTCCATCATGTTTTTATACGTGTCCGAAGCGATCAAGCTCAAATTTATCAAAATCGGTGACTTATGCATATTCCCTATTCAGTTTTGTTCACAAAATTATAGAAAACTTGATATTTTGAATTGTTACGGTCTTATGCTCTACTGAGTCTACTGTAAGCCCTCTTACGCACTAGCGGTCAACCGCAGGGGTGGCCAGGCCAACCGTGCGGTTCCATTTCAATATGAAATTTCATGGCAGTTTCTTAACTGTAACTGCGTACAATCACGACTGGTTGCATATTAAAATAGAAAAACCTCCTCTTCAAACCTAGCAGTAAACTATAAAATTACGTGCCTTAAGCTTGACAATTCCATACAATACATCGAAGTCTGTGATTTACATAAGTTTGCAACATATTGTGATTTAATTATCAATTGCTCATATTTAAGCTTTAAAAGTAAGCGTAGCGTTAAAACGAATAGAAAATTTGCCATTTCAGTAGGGGGGCTAGTTAAATTTATATAATAAAAAAATATTATTTAAATTTATACAATGCATGAAGATGCAGGAAGCCGCAAGAGAACTATATGGTTGCTGCAGCGTCACTTGGTGGTCTATCACCATGAAACATGTCTCAGAACCTGCTCTGAAATGAAACTTTTTGAATGTAAAAACTGAATCGAAATCGGCTCGAGGGGTGCTCTAGGGTGGGCTCGAGGGGGGCTCGAGTGGGGCTCGAGGGTGGCTCGAGGGGGCTCGGGGGGGCATGAGGGAGCTCGGGGGGGCTCGAGGCGGACTCGAGGGGGGCTCAAGGGGGGCTCAAGGGGGCTCGAGGGAGGGCTCGAGGGGGCTCGAGGGAGGGTTCGAGGGGGGGCTTGGGGGGTCTCGTGGGGGCTCGAGGGGGCTCGAGGTGGTTTGAGGTGGGCTCGGGGTGGCTCGGGGGGGGCTAGAGGGGGGGCTCTTGGGGGGGCTCGAGGGCGGCTTATTGAGTTTGAAACCGAACCTGCTTTACTCCTGTAGGTCCCGGGTTAGGTTAGAAATTTAAGGCGAGCGCGTAGCGCAGCGGAGCGTGAGCCTTAAATTTCGAGGTTATTTTTTATAACAGACAACAGAAATAAACTTATTTAACACATTGCCGGTGGACCACCAGGCATTGTATACAATGCCTAGGCAATTTATAAAATGAATATCATTTCATACATTGCCTGGGGCCGTATTATGACCTCTTATTTCCAGTCAGTTTTCTGACTGGCTATCAATCTATCTCTTTTTTTGCTATACGACGAGAAAGAGATGTCACTACAGCAATTTATAAACCTGGCAGGATTTAAGAGGTTGTAATACGGGGGCTGATCGTTTCAGGCATTGTATACAATGCCGGAGAATACACATTGCCGGTAACATATATATTATATGATATTATATGAATTATAATTTTCTCATAGGTCTTTTCCTAATGAGTTATGATGCGAAGATGGGCACCATTTGTGGTCATCTTTCGTGATACGAACTCTACCAACTACAAAAGCCCAAATAATATTGCCTTTTGTTTTGCCTGCCAGTTTGAATGTGTGAGTGGAAAGTCTTATCAAATATTCTTAAACATTTACCTCCCTGTAAGCCACTCAGATCAGTAACTCGGTAAGGGCGTAAACAAATCGGATCTACTTTAGTGGTTGTTACTCAATAAATTTAATTATCTCGTGGGAGGTATCGTAATCTTTAGGCGAAGGATTTAATGAATCGGTGCGTATCTCATTTGGAGCAGTATCCAAATATTTGTGGAGCGTCACGCCCGCCGCCCCACCCGACGAGGAAATCAGCAAAACATTCGCTTGTTTTGAGTGCATCTTGAGACATGACGGAAATAACCTTACCTAAACGAGTATTAAATTCGAATCTTAGGAAAAACTTATTCGTATTTTAGGTACTTACATTTTTTTTATCTCGCCTTAGACTTCATTATCTCGGGAAAAACAAGAAACTAAACCTTTTGTCATAGAAAAATCCTATGCTTTTGTTCTTTTGCTTTCTTATTATACGTCTTCCTTCATTCCTAATGCAGTAGCATGGACTTAAGATTAATTTAAATTATTAGGGATCGTCCTAATAGAATGCGACTACGCGATCATCGCTAGTCGCGCGAATTTTAGCCGTACGAATCCGCGATGTGCGGATTCGTACTGCGTGTTCCGTCGATGTGCGGGAGTGCCAGTGCCATTGGGGGTTGGAAATTAAGTCAGTTGCACTGCCTAGAACCGGTCTTTGTCTTTAGGTGATGCTGTATCAGGTAACTCGTTCTGGAGGGTAGCGGGATCCGAAGCACGGTGCCAGCCGTTGGCCGACCGCAGGTAGTAGGGGGCCCGACTTGCGCGCTAGCCACGTGTCAAAGGCTGCCCCGCCCACGCGAAAAATCCCGTAATGCTCCACCGTGCCAGTTGGCGACTGGACGGGAGGACCCGGTGGAGGGTTATCGGGGGGGTTCGGGCGTCCCCGCAATCTCCAAACGAGTTCCCCCTCGGATCAGCTGAGCCGAAAAGTACTAATATGGGTTAAATGAGCAGTGCCTCGACTGTTTTTATCCTATCCCCCACAAATCACTATAATTTATAATGTCAAAGCAAAGAAAGAAGAACAAGATTAAACAACGGCGGCACTTCCTCCCACTAAAAGTGCACCTCACTAATATCCGAGGTATGCACTCAAATCTCGATCCGGTCCATCACCACCTCGAGACCGAAAAGCCGCACCTATTCTTCTTAATGGAAACGCAGATAGCAACACCATCGGATGCGGCGTACCTCAACTACCCTGGCTACACTCTTGAACATAAGTTCAAAAAACATGCAGGGGTCTGTGTGTACGTCCGCGATGACTTATGCTGTAGGCGTCTCCGGTGCTTTGAGAAGTCAGGGTTTTCTGTGCTGTGGCTCCTGGTGGACACTGGGGTAGAAAAATCGATCTACGTCGGTGTCTACCGGTCGCACAGCGGTGACCAGGAGACAACTGAGCTCATTGAACACCTCATTGAGACGACGGACGCTGCACTTCAGCGATATCCAACGGCGGAGCTTGTTTTTCTGGGGGACTTCAACGCCCACTTTCTGGTATGGGAACAACCACAAGGAGTGGCTGTTCCCATACCAGAAAACTGACCATGCCGGGAGAGAGGCGCGAAGGTTTGCCTTAGCGCTAGATCTCACTCAGCTGGTGGATCAAGCAACGCGGATACCAGATATCGCTGACCATACACCCAACTGCCTCGACTTGCTGCTGACAACTGATCTACACAGACATTCGGTATCGGTCTCAGCTCCCCTAGGTACATCCGATCACTGTGTGGTGAAATCCGTATCGAACCACTCGCCTCCGGATGACAGTCCAAAGGGCACGAGACGAGTTTGGCGTTACGAGTCGGCAGATTGGGACGAGATGCGTACCTTCTTTGCATCTTACCCGTGGCGACAAGTATGCTTCTCTTCAGGAGACCCCTCCTGCTCTGCTGATGTGGTTGCTGATGTGATTCGGCAGGGAATGGAATATTTCATTCCATTCTCCGACATACCGCTCGATCACAAAGCCCTACCATGGTACAATGCAGACTGTGCTCGTGCTGAAGCTCGTAAGCAGTCTGCATACCAAGCCTGGGTGCAAGCTCGCGATCGCAAGGTTCGAGTGCGAAGAGTCCGCGCCAAAAAGAGAGCATTTAATTTAGCCGCAAAATCTTGCAAAAGGGTGTTGCGTAAAGCTAGGTTCGACCATGTCAGCCGCATAGGGGCGAAACTCGCATCCTATCCACCGGGTAGTAAGCGATTCTGGTCCTTGTCGAAGTCGGTCGAATCTAACTTCTGCCGTCCCACATTGCCTCTCATGCAGAAGCCCGATGGGACGCTGGCTCACTCCGCAGTTGAGAAGGCGAATCTATTTGCCACTCTGTTTGCGAGTAATTCGCGTCTGGATACTGGCTCTACACAACCACCAACACTACCTCGCTGTAATTCTTCGATGCAGGAGATTACAATACACAACAAAGAGGGACCTCTTTGTTGACGTCTAGATTAAGTAGAGTCCTACTTAATCTAGACGTGAATAAGGCCAGTGGTCCTGATGGCATACCAGCAAGAGTACTGAGGTGTTGTGCGCCTGAGTTGTCACCTGTACTGACGCGTCTGTACCGCCTTTCCCTTCTGTCCAAAACCGTACCGAAGTCTTGGAAGCTTGCCAATGTGCAACCAGTACCTAAAAAGGGTAGTCGTGCCGACCCTGCCAATTACCGACCAATCGCCATCACTTCCATACTGTGTAAAGTTATGGAGAGAGTACTGAACGGTAAGCTGCTCACTTACCTAGAGGATAACGATCTCCTCAGTGATCGTCAATGTGGCTTTCGCCGAGGTCGATCAACTGGGGATCTTCTTGTGTATGTGACGCACTGCTGGGGCGAGGCCATTGAGAAACACGGCGAAGCACTTGCTGTTTCGCTTGACATCTCAAAGGCTTTTGACAGGGTTTGGCACGCAAGTCTGCTGAGCAAGCTTCCAGCGTACGGAATCCCTGCTGGCTTTTGTAGCTGGGTAGCCGACTTCTTGAGTGAACGGTCGATCAGAGTAGTCATTGACGGCTGCTCCTCTGACCTCATGGCGATTGATGCCGGAGTTCCTCAGGGGTCGGTGCTCTCTGCGACGCTTTTCCTGCTACACATCAATGACCTACTAATATCGGACATTGTTGGCTATGCGGTCGACAGTACCGTCATGGAGAGATATCTGTCCAGCGCGAATACCGGTGGAGATGAGATAAAAATAATGAGAGAGGCCATGATTGAGCGATTAAACTTGACGTTAAGTCTCGTCTCCCAATGGGGTGATGAAAATCTCGTCAGCTTCAATCCAAAAAACACAGGCATGTCTGTTCACCGCGAAAAGGAGTCCATTTACCTTAACTCCTACTTTCCGTGGTACATCTATTCAAGTAACCGATTCTCTCCAGCTTCTTGGCATGGAGTTATCTTCTGATCTCAACTTCGGCACCTCCATCGAGTCCAAGGCTCAAACTGCAGCTAGGAAGCTGAGCGTCCTAAATAAAGTCAAGCGGTACTTTACGTCTGGGCAGCTTTTAACCCTCTATAAAGCTCAAGTCCGGTCTTGCATGGAGTACTGCTGCCACCTATGGGATGGCTCGGCGAAATATCAACTTGCTGCACTGGACTCGGTGGAACGCAGAGCCAAGAGATTAATAGGCGATGAAGAACTGGTAGCAGCTAAGCTTAACAGTTTAGCTCACCGCCGAAAAGTTGCTTGCCTATCGGTCTTTTATAGATTGTACTTCGGTGAGTGTGCTCAAGAACTGCATGAACTCATTCCACCTTCTCCTTTCTACCATCGGACATCCAGACGCACTGCAGGTTACCACCCGTTCTTAGTTGATATACCTTTTCTGCGTACCAAACGCTACTCATCATATTTCATAATGCGCACAGCTATGGAATGGAATTCCCTGCCGGCGTCTGTGTTTCCGAGCGCATACAACCTGACTCTATTCAAGGCCAGAGTGAATAAGCACCTTCTGGGCAAGCTCACTCCATCGTAGACCCTGTCTTTGCTTTCTGGGCAAGACTGGGGTCAAGAGCAAACCCATTCAATATTAAAAAAAAAGATCAAATATAGGTACTTGACTGGTGTCGAATAGGTGACCTAATTGGCATTCACGCGATGCGCTCGCATGACTAAAATGTTTGAAATCTATTCGCGTGAACTAACTTTGTACGAATTCGCGATTAAACATACTAATGACGAATAGGTGACCTAATTTGCATTCGCGCGATAATCGCGTCACGTCATATCGGTACGCTATGTTCACGTTGTTAATTTTAGCCTAGGAAGTAGTGGCAAAAGGTCAAAATTTTTCATTAGATGAATTCACTTGGCGCATATTTAGCTTAGGTAAAACTGAGCTGATTTAGCCCGGTAGCCATCCTCCCCCCCTTGGCAGGTAGTGGGGGGTGATATTCAAAGTTTCACGCCGCCGCACTTCAGACAAAAAATCATATCTCCTTCAATATACCTATCATCTCGACTGTGGTATCATTTTATGATAAATTAGGGATAGGGGACTCATTTTTGAGACATTTCATGTACAGTTTCATAGAAAAAAGGTAAAATATAACGGATAGTATCAAAATCTCTTTGCTATTTTTTTTATTTAAGAGCCGGTATCTTCGAAAATACTAATTTTGTGCAAAGAAAAAAAATATTGTATTAAAGCAAATTTATCCAGCTTTTAAAAAATATATACTTTATATATAGGTATCGTACAATGTCTATCTGAAAAAATTGTTTTAAAAAACAAAAAACCGACTTCAAAAGCCTACGCTACCTCTAAAAAGCAAGAAATAATATTCAAATCACTAGATACGCATTATCATTGTAAATAAAACACGTCTATTGAAGTCGGGTGGGGCTGGAGAACAGCTTTTTTTTATTCTAAAAGCCCCACCCGACTTCAATATACGTGTTTTATTAACAATGATAATGCGTATCTAGTGATTTGAATATTATTTCTTGCTTTTTAGAGGTAGCGTAGGCTTTTGAAGTCGGTTTTTTGTTTTTTAAAACAATTTTTTATTTCATTCTTTTTAGTGTAAGTACATTCTGTATTAGATATGTTATCTAGGTAGAAAAATCGGTTTGACCAAACGTGAGATAATCGCGGACATACATGCATATGGGTCAAACTGATAACCTCCTTTTTTTGAAGTCAGTTACAAACCCTATAAAATGTCAAAAATACTTTTCTAAAATCCGCATCAAAATCAATTCAGCCATACACGAGATAATCGCGGACAAACATTCATGAATACATAAGGATCAAGTGGGGTCAGAACCTCCTTTTTTGAAGTCGGTTAAAACACCAAAACGTTCTCCTAAATCTAATAAATACTTTTCTGAAAACCGCAATAAAATCGGTTCAGCCGAACGCGAGATCATCGCGGACAAATATACATACACTAGCCGCTGCCCGCGACTTCGTACGCATGGCACTAGCACTTGTTTACCTATGGTTTTTTTGTGGCACTTCGTCCGCGTGGTAATCGGTTACCGTTGTCAAAAGCAGCCTATGTTCCCAAACAAACTTACATCCCATTTCACCCCTTAAGAGATGAACTTTGTAAAACGCTGAATTACGTATACCATAAATTGTGAAGAAGAGCACTAATGTCAAGTTTCAAGTAAATCTCATACCTACGCTGAAAGACATAATGCATTATTTCTATTATGAAGTCTGAAATCTAAAATCGCGAAAATAAAACAGCTGTTTCATACATTTTGATATTTTAGTTATGAATTTTTGTATGAAAGTTATGAAACTGCTTTTTTTTTCGCGATTTCAAAGTTTGTCCCATAGCAAAAGTTGTTCAGTTTGATGGATCTACCATATTCGGGATTAGGGGTTATTTTGTAACAAGTTGTATGCACCTGGAATACAATGTTATCCTGTTAAATGGTTCCCTAAGGATTTTCTCTAATATCCACGCGGACGAAGTCGCGGCCGGTAGCTAGTTTATTACAATAATCAGAATTGGGTCCAGAGATATTAATATCCCGTTCCCATTTCCTTACTCTTTTGAAAATAAATGACATTTTCGCAATCACCATCCCATAAAACCTCAAGAACGACATTCACATCGATTTTCATTTTTAATTACCTCATTTACCCCTTAAGGAATAATTTTCAAATTAACAAAATGTGTGTTTGCCTATTTATTTTTAGACGTGCTCCAACGAATCCTAAAGTTGTAATGTCTATTTTATATTATTTTCCATACAAAATTTGACCCCATTTTCACCCCCTTAGGGGTTAAATCATGTCAACGTTGTTGAACTTCAAAATAAATGTTATTTTCGCAATCACCATCACATAAAACCTCAAGAATGACATCCATATCGATTTTCATTTTTACTTACCCCATTTACCCCCTAAGGGGTGAATTTTCAAAATCACAAAATATATGTTTGCCTATATTTATATTTAGACGTGCTTCTACGAAGTTTGTAGTTGTAATGTCTATTTTATATTAATTTTCCATACAAAATTTGAACCCCTTTTTCAACCCTTTAGGGGTTAAATCATGTCTACCGTGTGAGACTTCAAAATAAATGTCATTTTCGCAATCGTCATCCCAAAAAACCTCAATAACGACATCCATATCTTTTTTTTTGTATTTTTACCATTTCACCCCTATTTCTTCCCCATAGGTGTTGAAATACTACCTAAAACAATTTACGTTTTGTTAAATGTCGATTCATAAGCCTAAATTATAAATTTAGGGATTTTTACTTCAAAAATGAAGGATTTTTTATACAAAACTCCATCCCCCTTTTCACCCCTTCAGGGGCAGAATTTTCAAAAAAGCTGAGATTCGTATAAATCAATTTTCAATCTTCAGCCTAAACACAAAATTTGAAAATGCTAGCTTCACAACTGAGGGACTTTCATTCAAACTTTGGACCCCCGTTTCACACCCTTAAGGGGTCAGTTTTGAAAAATCCTTTCTTTAGTGCACCCCTAACCCTCATAAGGAACCTGTGTGCCAAATTTGGAGTCTCTAGACCCAGCGGTTTGGGCTATGCGTTGATATGTCAGTCAGTTTCTTCTTTTATATATTAGGACTAGCTTCTGCCCGCGACTTCGTCCGCGTGGATGTTAGAGAAAATCCTAAGAGAACCTTCAACCAGGATCTGACCAGTCATTTTTACGTTTCCCGTTTCGGTTCCGGTTCCCGTTCCCGTTCTGTTCCCGTCCGTTCCCGTCCCTTTCCTGTCCCGTTCCCGTACCCCTTCCGTTGCCATACCCGTTCCCGTACCGTTACCGTCCCGTTATCGTTCCCGTTCCCGTACCGTTCTCGTCCCGTTCCGTTCCCATTTAATTCCCGTTCCATTCCCGTTCCCATTCCATTCCCGTTCCGTTCCCATTCCGTCCCGTTCCGTTCCCATCCCGTACCCCTTCCATTCCCGTTCCCATTCCGTTCCCGTTCCGTTCCCATTCCGTCCCGTTCCGTTCCCGTCCCGTACCCCATCCGTTCCCATTTCCGTTCCCGTCCCGTTCTCGTTCCCGTTCCCGTTCGCATCCCGTTCTCGTCCCGTTCCGTTCCCGTATCGCTCCCGTTCCGTTCCCGTTCCTTCCCCCTCTGTTCCCGTCCCGTTCCCGTGCCGTTCCTTTCCCGTTCCCGTCCCGTTTTGTTCCCTTTCCGTTCCCGTTTCATTCGCGATCCCCTCCCGTTCCTTCTCCGTTCCGTTCCGTTCCGTTCCGTTCCGTTCCGTTCCGTTCCGTTCCGTTCCGTTCCGTTCCGTTCCGTTCCGTTCCGTTCCGTTCCGTTCCGTTCCGTTCCGTTCCGTTCCGTTCCGTCCCGTTCTCGTCCTGTTCCCGTTCCCGTTCCAGTTCCCGTGCCCGTGCCCTTGCCCGTTCCCGTTCCCGTTCCCGTTCCCTGGATGTGCATGTCCAGGTCCAGGTCCATGATGTGTCATGTCCACCGTGTTGGACTTCAAAATAAATGTCATTTTTGCAATCACCATCCCATGAAACCTCAAGAACGACATCCAAATCGATTTTCATGTTTACTTACCCCATTTACACCCTGAGGGATGATTTTGAAAAAAAACAAAATATGTGTTTGCCTATTTATTTTTAGATGAGCTCCTACGAAGTTCAAAGTTGTAATGTCTATTTTATATTATATTTCCATACAAAATTGGAACCCCATTTATTTATTTGTTTATATTTATATAGGGGTTAAATCATGTCCACCGTGTCAGACTTCAAAATAAATCTCATTTTCGCAATCACCATCCCAAAAAACCTCAAAAACGACATCCACATCGATTTTTATGTTTACTTACCCCTATTTACCCCCTAAGGCAACCCCTTAGGGGGTAATTTTCAAAATCACAAAATATATGTTTGTTTATTTATTTTTAGACGTGCTCCTACGAAGTTTGAAGTTGTAATATCCATTTAATATTTTTTTCCATACAAAATTTGAACCCCATTTTCACCCCTTTAGGGGTTAAATCATGTCCACCGTGTTAGACTTTCAAATAAATGTCATTTTTGCAATCGTCATCCCAGAAAACCCCAATAACGACATCCATGTCTATTTTTAGGTTTTTTTACCCCTTTTCACCCCCATTTCATCCCCGTAGGGGTTGAAATACTAACAATAACAATATACGTTGCATCCCATCCATAAGCCTAAATTATATATTTAGCAATTGTTACTTCGAAAATAAAGGAATTTCTTTAATTCACAACTTCATCCCCCTTTTGACCCCTTCGGGGGTAGAATTTTGAAAAACGCCGAGTCCCGTCTTTATTAATTTTCAATCGTCAGCCTTAACACAAAATTTGATGATCCTAGCTTCAAAACTGAGGGACTTTCATACAAACTTTCATCCCTTATTTCATCCCCTTAGGGATAGAATTTTCTTAAATCCTTCCTTAGTTGATGCCTACACTGTATAAGGTATCTGTGTGCAAAATTTCAAGTTTCTAAGTCCAGCGGTTTGGGCTGTGCGTTGATAGATCAGTCATTCAGTTTACGATTTAATATATACTAGCTTCCGCCCGCGACTTCGTCCGCGTGGATATTAGAGAAAATCCTTAGGGAACCTTCAACCAGGATCCGACCAACCGTTTTATACGCGATTAGGCGGGTCCCCACCAAGCGCGCTGCCTCGCGAGGCAAAACATTTGCGACGTGTGACAGGCCTCGCACGAGGCTGCGCGCTTGGTGGGGACCCGCGTAATCGCGTATAAAACGGTTGGTCGGATCCTGGTTGAAGGTTCCCTAAGGATTTTCTCTAATATCCACGCGGACGAAGTCGCGGGCGGAAGCTAGTTTATTACAATAATCAGAATTAGGTCCAGAGATATTAAGAGTATCACGTTCCCGTTTCTTTACTCTTTCCCGTTTCCGTCCCCGCCCCCGTTCCCGTTCCTGTTCCCGTGTCCGTCCCCGTCCCCTTGGGCTGAATCATGTCCACCGTGTTGGACTTCAAAACAAATGTCATTTTCGCATTCCTCATCCCATAAAACCTCAAGAACGACATCCACATCGGCTTTCATGTTTACTTACCCCATTTACCCCCTAACGGATGATTTTCAAAATAAGAAAATATGTGTTTGCCTATTTATTTTTAGACATGCTCCTACGAATTTTTAAGCTGTAAACTATGTAATGTCTATTTTATATTATTTTTCCATATATAATTTGTACCCCATTTTCACCCCTTTAGCGGTTAAATTGGACTTCAAAATTAATGTCATTTTCGCAATCACCATCCCATAAAACCTCAAGAACGACATCCATATCGATTTCTACGTTTACTTAGCCCATTTACCCCCTAAGGGGTTGATTTTCAAAACCACAAAATATATGTTTGCCTATTTATTTTAAGACATGCTCCTACGAAGTTTTAAGTTGTAATGTCTATTTTATATTGTTTTCAATACCAAATTTAAATCCAATTTTCACCCCTTTAGGGGTTAAATCATGTCGACCGTGTTGGACTTCAAAATAAATGTCATTTTCGCAATCTTCATCCCAGAAAACCCCAATAACGACATCCATATCGATTTTTAGGTTTATTTACCCCATTGCACCCCCATTTCATCACCATGGGGGTTGAAATTATACCAATACAATATGCGTTGCGTTAGATTTCCATCCATAAGCCTAAATTACAAATCTAGCGATTTCTACTTCAAAAATGAAGGATTATCTTCTAAACACAACTTCATCCCCCTTTTCACCCCTTTGGGGGTAGAATTTTGAAAAACGCTGAGACACGTATTTATTTATTTTCAATCATCAGCCTAAACACAAAATTTGAAGATCCTAGCTTCAAAACTGAGGGACTTTCATACAAACTTTCATCCCTTATTTCATCCCCTTAGGGATGGAATTTTCAAAAATCCTTCCTTAGTGGATGCTTACACTGTATAAAGTATCTGTGTGCAAAATTTCAAGTCTCTAGGTTCAGCGGTTTGGGCTGTGCGTTGATATCTCACTCAGTCAGGACTTTGAATTTTATATATATAGATTAAGATACTGGTCAAACCGAGAACCTCCTTTTTGAAGTCGGTTAAAATACCAAAACCTTCTCCTAACTGTAACAAATACATTTCTGAAAGCCGCAACAAAGTCGGTTCAGTTCAACGCGAGATAATCGCGGACAAACATACATACATACCGGTCAAACTGAGAACTTCCTTTTTTGAAGTCGGTTAAAATACCAAAACCTTCTCCTAAATGTAAGAAATACTTTTCTGAAAACCGCATCAAAATCGGTTCAGCCAAACGCGAGATAATCGCGGACAAACATACAAACATACAAACATACAAACATACATACATACATACATACAGGTCAAACTGAGAACCTCCTTTTTTTGAAGTCGGTTAAAAAAATCGAACATGGTATGCGACGGTGTTTCCCAACGTTTCCAAGAGCCAGTATTAGATGTTTTATTTCATGCAAAATGTATAGAACACAAACTTAACTCTGTAGCAAGCATAAAGAAATTCATTTTTGAGTCATTTAATTTTATAGACATTGAAAAAAAAAATATTTCTAAAAGTATCAAAAAATGTTTTGCTATTATTTTTATTCAACAGTCAGTATCTTTGAAAATACTAATTTTGTGCAGAGAAAAAAAATTTTGACTTAAAGTTCACTTATTCAGCTTTAAAAATATGTGTACTTTAAATATAGTTATCTTACAATGTCTCTCTGAAAAAAATCGAACACAGTATGTGACAGTGTTGCCAAGAATTGCCAACTGCAAATATAAGTTGGTTTTTTCATACAAAATGTATAGAATACAAACTTAACTTTGGTATATTTTGTCGCTTATGTTCTTACGGTCTTACAATCTCTCTCAACTATCCTACAGTCTAATACATACTTAGATCTTTTTGTGGAAGTCATAACGACTATAGAAAAAATTAGAAATACGTGCTCTCAGTACGAGCAAGTCATAAAACGACGACGCGACGTGGCGTCAAAAGATTAGATCTCAAAACGACCCAGGTAGGAAAATATTCTACCAAATTAAGTCTAAAGTGCAAATAATGTTTAAATTATAATTATTAGGTACCCCAAGGACCTAGGCATATAAATATATCGTAAAAATGAAACTATTGTTGCATTAAGTATTTTTATAAGGTACACTTTTGAGCTGAAAAAAATGATTAACAGGCTTATTTTCATACAAACGAGGTAACTTTAAAGCTTTGGTTCTCCGCTCAGGATTAAACGAGATATTATCTGATGATGGCAGTTTAAAGAATGGATGGCGGAGACTTATAATGCTAAAGAAATCGAACGGATTAGATAAGTCATTTAGCTCAGGGTTGAACTTAAAAAAATATCAAGTAAAAATTTTTAAGTCTGGAAAATGTAACACTCAACACTCTAGACGGTCTTTAGTGTAAACGACTCTTCTGATCCGTTGGGTTTCTTTGCGATCTGTGCCTTCTCCATTCACTCTTTAAATTGCCATCATCACATAATACCCCGTTTAATCTTGGGCGGAGAACCAAAGCTTTAAAATTACCTTGTTTGTATGAAATAGGGCTGTTGTTCCATTTTTCTGCTCACGAGTGTATAAAAATACTCAATGCAACAGTAGTTTTATCTTTACGATATATTTATTATGATTTAAACACTTTTTGCACTGTAAACTTAATATGGTAGGATAGGACGTTTTCCTACCTCATCGTTTTGAGCTGATCTTTTGACGCCACGTCGCGTCGACGTCGTTTTGTGACTTCCTCATTCTGAGATCAAGTCTGTCTATTTTTTTCAATTGTCGTTATGATTTCCACAAAAAAATTTAAGTATAAATTAGACTGTACGATAGCTGAGAGAGACTATACGACCGTAGAAACATAAACATCAATTGGCCGCAAAGTTAAGTTTGTACTCTATACAATTTGTATGAAAAACCAACTTAACTTGAAATTAAAGACGTTTGGAAACACCTTCGCATACAATGTTCGATTTTTGTCAGATAGATATTGTATGATAACTATATATAAGTTTGTATGTATTTAAAGCTGAATAAATGTACTTTAAGATAGTATTTTTTTCCTTTGCATAAAATTTGAATTTTCAAAGATACCAACTGTTGAATAAAAAAAATAGCAAACTGATTTTGATAATGTCGTCAATATAGTAAAATATATCACTTTTTTTCTATGAAACTGTACATTAAATGTCTCAAAAATGGCTTCCTCATCTTTGATTTATCACATTATGATACCATACTTAAGGTGGTAGGTATATTGAAGGAGATATTTTTTTTTTCTGACGTGCGGCGGCACGAAACTTTGAATGCCACCCCCCCTTACCTGCCAAGGGGGGGCGGATGGCTACCGGGCTAAATCAGCTTTTCTATTGTCTATTTTCAAAATTTATCGCAATCGCTTTCAAGATGTAACACATTGATGCTTCTTTTTGGCATAAATAAAAACTTACCAAAGAAATGCAGCAATGTGTCACATCCATCTGTCAAATGAAAGCGATTGCGATAGATTTTTAAAATTAGACAATTAGCCCCCTGATCAGTTTTACCTAAGCTACATATGTGCCAAGTGAATTCATCTAATGACAAATTTTGACCTCGCCATACATGAGTGCCACTACTGACCTAACTACCTATATTTACGCGATGATCGTTCGCGTCGTATTAGGAGTTATAGGATTACACATTTATTGTCATCGCGCGAACACGCGATGGTCACGCCGCTTACTCGCGCGATAATCTAGTATTCGCGTTCTATTAGCACGATCCCTACAGCTTTTAGTTCGCAGTTCTCAGTTAGTTTCATGTGACGTCACATTCCAGTACGCGCTCGTGCCGACACTGCGCCGAGTCGCCAGCCAACATAATTGCTGCCCGTTGTTTGCATACGCAATGCAGGTTTCATTTAAATTTAGATGCACTATGCATACAAAAGAACAAAAGCATGCTCCCACATGCTTTAGACAGAAGCAATTTTTCTTGGTATGTACTCTTGAAATTGAGGGAGAAAAGAAATTGCATGCATTTCTTAGTTTTTTACTTACTTTAATTTTAGTTTTTTTGGGAGTTTAATCTTTGCTTTTGTTTTGTTACACCAACAACAGAGAATCGATAAAATACGTTTAAAAACGTGTTCTTTAAAACAATGCGATTAATACATTCATATTATCCAGCATGATCTTATAAAAAGCGCAGCATGATCTCAAACTTACCTACCACTACCACCTAATATAACAGCAAATATTAATACGTACGGAGTATTGAAATAAGCGTTGGTTCAACTCCTAATAGTAGGTATGAATGAAATGGTAGTTATATCAGGGCTCTATCACTCCGCGCGTAGGTATGAGAAAAGCACCTGGCGCTCAGCGCCCTCTGCGTGGACTAAATCGGCAGGGTTGTCCGTCGCGTCCTCCGAATATCTGTAGCGCGTTTTCACAGGGTCTTACGATTCCCGCGCTTTCATTTCCGCAAGCTGCAACCCTAACATAGGTCCGAAAAGATAGGATATATGCGATGAAAAGAGATGCAGATTCTAGGTGAATATAGCCTTTCGTAGTTAGCGCCGTAAAAGCTGAATTCGACTTTATTATGTTGAAATTAGAGATGCTTTTTATTTACATGGTTCAGCGGAGTGCATTTTCTGTACTTGTACTATTATTTATTCTGTGGTTATATATAAATGATAAAGTTTGGCTGCATGATGGAAACTGATCTGTAGGCTATCTTAACTAATACTGAGCTGGGCCATTCAAAATGGCGATGGATTAAAGTAACGCTCCGCCTGGCTTCATTCTAAAAAATATAACTGTCAACGTCAACAACAGGAGGTCAAGAATGGTATCAATTTCGGATTAATCCATAACTGGAATGGTGGAATTTATTACTGGTAAAAAATATCAACTTATTAAGCAGTTTAAAAAAAACTACCGCAAGGAAGTAAAATTTTTCAGGTTCCTTTGTTCACTACATTTCCTACAATTTGAGCCCGTGTAGTCTAGGTCCATTGGTTGCGGAGACACAGCTAGTCAAAGATATGTATTTTTTTCGCGAAATAAAAGAGTTGTTCGTTTCATTCGGAAGCGTTTTTAGGTCATTTGGATAATAGGTATTTCTGTAAATCTTACAAATTTTGCTACAATTTGCGTCTAACCCAAGTAGTCTAGGTCCATTGGTTGCGGAGACACAGCTAGTCAAAGATATGTATTTTTTTCGCGAAATAAAAGAGTTGTTCGTTTCATTCGGAAGCGTTTTTAGGTCATTTGGTTCATATTTCTGTAAATCTTACAAATTTTTGCTACAATTTGCGTCTAACCCAAGTCTAGGTCCGTTGGTTGCAGAGACACAGCTAGTCGAAGATAAGCCTTTCCTCTAAAAACTAGACACAATAATTACAATAAAAAGTAATACTACTGACTGTAACTGGGCTATCAACTGACTATATTGACTGTAAATCATCCGACAAGCAAATAAATAAAATAAAAATAAATACTGTACCTACAAATGGCTGCCAATTAAGAGCGTCCTTACTGAGTTAATTTACTGAGTCCTTCTTTCACTAACGAGTATAGCAATAGAACCGGAGCACTACAGATGCAATGAAAAGAGAGGCGTGCCTAACAGCACGGGTCGCGTCAATAGCGGCTGTGTAGAAGTTAATCTTCTCTGTATTTATGAGATCCTGGTACTTTAGTGATGTATTGTATTACGAAAATTAAGAAAAAGAGCTATTCAAAACAAAGAAGTTAAACCTTCTTTTCTCTTTTTCTGCTCACCTGTACTTTTGTCCTTTTGAGAATCTGTCCTTTTGAGAATCTGTCCTTATGAGAATAAAGGAGTGATTATACTCGTATTCTATTTGGTGTCGAGAGAGTTATTAACTACATCGTCTTGCCCACTGCAAGACGAAAATGACGACGTTTCAGAGATAAACTTACATTCAAATCTTTTTGTTTTAATCTAAGTGGATAAAGCGAAATAGGTTGACCCATGTTAGTAGTTGAATATTGGGCACTCTAGCCCACTACGTTCGCTCCGGCTTGCGCCTTCGCTCACTTCGTGAGCTTTAGTGCCCAATATTCAACTACTAATATTTCTGGTCAAGATTTTATATTATAATACATTGAGTTCCAGCCCTGTGGTAAGATTCTTTCACTAAATGTTGATGTCGGCTGAGAGAACCGTGGTAAGTATCTCTCTGCGAGCACCACCTAACTGTTCGGCTGGAAGCCCCATGGTAAGTAACTTCCTGCAAGCCCATGGTAAGATCATGCACCGAACAGACTCCTAACCGGTGTCGGCTGAGAGAACCGTGGCAAGTATCTCTCTGCGAGCCCGTGGTAAGATCACGCACCAAGCACCACCTAACTGTTCGGCTGGAAGCCCCATGGTAAGTAACTTCCTGCAAGCCCATGGTAAGATCATGCACCGAACAGACTCCTAACCGGTGTCGGCTGAGAGAACCGTGGCAAGTATCTCTCTGCGAGCCCGTGGTAAGATCACGCACCAAGCACCACCTAACTGTTCGGCTGGAAGCCCCATGGTAAGTAACTTCCTGCAAGCCCATGGTAAGATCATGCACCGAACAGACTCCTAACCGGTGTCGGCTGAGAGAACCGTGGTAAGTATCTCTCTGCGAGCCCGTGGTAAGATCATGCACCGAGCACCACCTAACTGTTCGGCTGGAAGCCCCATGGTAAGTAACTTCCTGCAACCCCATGGTAAGATCATGCACCGAACAGACTCCTAACTACGCACAAGTTTACTTTTCAATAGGCCTCAATAGTTAAATACGTATACAAGCCTTGTATATATTTAAAAACTTTTATACTTACAGAAATCACCTTTATTAAAAAAAACAATTTCGGATGTATAATTTCACTTTTACACAGAAATAAACCACTCACTTAACACACCATGCTGTTTTACCTCCATCACCTGGAAAGAAAAATATCAATAATTTAATTTGGGAACCAAAGAAAAAATCATACATGAATTAGGTGAGAACTTAACTTTTAATATGTAAAAAAACTTGTCAAAATAGGTAAGTACTAAACTTTCTCAACAATCAATATTTCTCTTTTACTAAATATTTATTTATAGAAATCATATAAGTAGGTAGGAGTTATAATTATTATCATACTCACATTATTGATGTCTTTACGATTTGGTTTTTTTGGTTTTCCCATGAGTTTCGTTTCTCTTAATTTGAAAAGACCTGAAAGATAAAAAAACAATACATTTATAAGTGTTATTTTGACAAAATCTGTAAGGTAATATTTTGTAATGGTTACAATTTTTTATCTATGAATAAGTACAAGTACAGCACAATTTTAATTAATCTTTTTCATTGTTTACTAAAGGGATTGTATTTTTTCCTAAGTTAATTTTAATAGGTAGATGTGTACTTTACTTAAAAAAAATGATATGGTATGGTATAGATACGCATAATAAGATAATTCATAATAAATCAGTTTAGTGATATTCAAGGAAAAAAAATACCTATATCATTTTTCGGTGACTTAGATAATGAAATAACTAGAAAATAATTTCACTGCAAAAAGGTACTCACATTATTCTTTTCCGACTTGGTTTTTCGATATTCTCTTGAGTTTATCTCCATTTGAAGAGACCTGAAGGATAATAAATAAGTACTTAATAAGTTTTATTTTGCAATAAATCAATATTTACAATGATTTCAAAAGGAAACGCTACTAATATAATTTAGTCTATGAATATTTGTAAGTTACTTGCTCTCAATGTTAGTCTATGAATACTATAAAATATAAAAAAAATAAGTCAAATACTATTTGCACAAGGCAATTTATTAAACTTTTCAACTAAAAAGTATAGTTTAAAAAGGAATTTAGTATAAATATACTTACATAGGTATTTTTTCCTCTTTCTTTAGATCCACATAATCCACTTTTCACATTTTTTTCTTACAAGTTGCTCAGGGGAGAGTACTTGATCACAACACTGTTCATGACAAATGGCAGAAGCGTGGGAACCATAGGTGGGAACGAAAATACAAGTGTGATGATAAGGGCTGCCACACATAAGTAGAATTGTCACATTTGATTCGATTCGATAGTTTTATGTTGAACAATAAAGGTAACTCGAAGCAAATAGGTACCATCTAATTTTGACCCCATTCGAGCTGTGTCAGTTTTTGTGTACCTACCTAACCCACAAGTTTATATTTAGACTACATAGCTATTTATTGTTCACAAAAACTGGATGAACAGTTGTTTCGTTTGTACCCAGCCCAGCTGAGTATGATCGAAGTCGAGCAAACTTTTTCCAAATATTCATCTACATCATATTCGAAATTATTATCCAACAATGTCGATTAATACCAACGCGCTCATGTAACAACCCTAACATTCAGAACTTGTGCAAGCTTTGCGCGATAGTTCGAATCAACGATTCTCAAAGTGTACCTACTTAAACAATGTGGGTTAAAAACGCTAAGATGTATTGAATAGGTTGTATTGATAATAACAAATATTTGTGTATCCTGATTACGGTACATTATTTCTAAAATGTATTTGAATACAACTAAATCTTTGGTTCACAAAAAAGAGATAACTATATGTTGTTCCTAATTATTATTTAAGCGTAATCAAGGTCCTGATCGTAAAGTCACACTTTGGAAAAACATTAAGAAATATTGTTTTTCATCATTTTGAATAAAAAGTTGATAATAATAAAGACACATTTTCATGTCGGTTACAACTACAACAAGTTCTGACATGACTTTGAGAACCTACGACGACTATGAAACGTAAGCATCGACGCTCACCTTGTGCAGTGGGTGATGATTATATTACAAAGTATTATATTAAAATATAATTCAATTTTATGTGAAATAATAAAAATGTCTCAAGACCAAATTTAACTCAAGCAATTTATTTTCAAGTACCATTTCCTTTTGTATCAATACAGTCGAGAATCGGTCAACAAAATATTGTGTAGTGACGTCGTTATTATCATTAACAAAAAAATGTTCCCAATATAATAGTTACGTTCGGATCTGCTTGTACCTATTTCTTTTTTTATGATAATTAAAATCATACATACTTTTGAATTTTGATTTGAAAATGTAAATTAATCCAGAAATGATAAAGCAAATATAAACGAATAAAAAAATATAGCTCAATAATGCGCATTTGACAGAAATAAACATATTTCACTACTAAAATTATGTACTTACCTAATAATTATTATTCTACAAAAACATAAATTAAAAAAAGATGGTATTTCTGTGTTTGGGGTTAGTTTTATACTTACCTTTGTTTTAATTAAGTTAAAGTGTACTTAGATGAATTATTTAATTAACATAAATCTACTTTAACGTTATTATACAACATGTTACAAAAATATCCCTAATGGCGAATATGGTAAATAGGGACCATCAAACTGAACAACTTTTACTATGGAACCAACTATGAAACCGCGAAAAAAAATCTGCTGTTCCATACAAAAATTACTAAATAAATATCAAAAAATATAAAACAGCTGATTTTTTAGCGATTTCGCAGTCTGTCCCATAGTAAAAGTTGTTCAGTTTGATGGTCCCTATCTACCATATTCGGCATTAGAGGTATTTTTGTAACACGTTGTATGATATAGTAAATAAATACCAAACTATTCATCAATAAACAATGGTTCTTATTTTTAGAGCCTAAAGAATAAAAAATGTTATGTCTTAATATTTTAAAGCATGGGTACTTAACCATTAAAAAAAGAACGTTTTTTAAATATTGTGTTACAAAAACACAATATAATTAAATTGAGAACGTCCTCTTTTTTTAAAGTCGGTTAATACTTATTAAACTTACGCTTGACCAACTTTTTTGATGAGTAAGTGCTATTTTCTATTTATAAAGCCCTACGAAGACGGAAATTACACTATTATTTGAGTGCGTTCTTCAATAGCTGGCCAGCAGTCTACAAATAAAAAAATGTTAGTAAGTATTTTTTATGGTCTTTTTTATTTTATTTATAAATTACTTTGTTCAAGGTTTTACAGGTAAAAAGCCGCATTTGTGTCTGTGTCTAAATAAATAAATATTTTTACAGGTCTGACTCGGAGTTCGAAGCGTCATCAGTGGTGTCTGCTGCATCACCACCGCCAAAGAAAGCTACCAAGAAACCGAGCAAGTGCAAGACGCCGACCACTACGAAGAAGTCGCGAGACTCGACGACGCCGACGCCACCACTTGATTTTGCTCGCAGCTCGGCGGCTGCGGGTGCGAGCGGATCCAAACGCAAAGCTTCGCCACCACCAGATTTTATCACAACTCACAGCCACAGGTACTTAATTTTTTTATTCATTGTGCAACATTGAAATTTAAAATACTTATTTTATTTTTTTTCTGTTCTAATCATGTGCAGTCTATATTCACTATTGAAACTTTACTGATTTAACACACTACTAGTTCCCACTCCCACCCATGACTTTGTTCGAGCGGTCTATTATAGAATTCATAAGTAAAGTAATCATTATACGGGAATACACAACAGGGATCAATATCTTATTTGTAGTTCTAGGCTTTGAACTATCTCTTTACCAATTTTCATCTAAATATGTTCAGTTGTTTTTTCGTCCCAACATCCAAACATACTAATACATACCTTACAGTACTTAATTATAACAATTTTTTTTTTATTACAGGTCAAAGAGACCGGACCTGTTTAACATCTTGCGGGCTGAGGAAGCCAGTTGCAGCGAGCCTAAACACCGCGGGGGCGGTGACGTAACATCGAGCTTCGCCAGCCGAGTATCGACAGGAACTTCTCGTCGCACACTGAAAACCAGCGGTGATTATTTTGTAGACCTCAAAGTCTACAAAACAATTGATTACGTGTCCAACGCTGCCGACGTTCGTTACAAAAAGGCATTGGTGACGGTCAAACTTCAGTGCGACGAGTCTTCGTCGACTTGGGAGGCGTTGCAAGGGTTCCTAGGTCGGGCTTGGACTCTGTTCGAAGGGTCGGAGCCCGTACATTATAGTGATAAAATTCATTTTAAGTCTTAATTTGATTTTTAAGTAGGTAGGTACCTACGTAATGAATTTTTCTTTATTTTTTTAGTCATAATTACGCTGTCAATGTTTACTACAAAACGACATTGGTGACGGTAAAACTTACTTACTTTCTTAGTTTTAAAATTAATATAAGTTTTATTTTTGAAGTAGGTACCTACCTAAATCATTTTTTCACCTTTTACTTTTATACTCTTTAAATTGTAATTATTTTAATACCTATTCATACTTATACTTTTAGTTTAAAGCAAAGTTTTGCTTTTAAAATATAAAAAAAGTATTCACGATACATATTCTTTTTTTTGTTTAAGTTTAATTTCAGAATCACTTACTATGCCTTTCTGTACCGCGTGTAACATATCTGTACAAAATAAATCATGGGTAGGTCATCTAAGAAGTAATTTTCATAAAAATAATAATCATACCATAAAAAATCGTAACTTCTGCCTTTCGTAATCGAATTTTAACGTACAAAATAATAGCGACTGATCAAATTCAGTCAGTTGATATTTTTTTTACTAAAATTCGTGATAAGTTAAAATCTCTTTTAGATGAGTACCTTATTAAACACACATGTGTCAAAGTGAATTTTGAATTTTTTGCTACATGCTACATATACAATTCAAAGACAATTCACAATCAGTTAAATCTTTTATCACCAAAAATAAAATATTGTATTTTAATTATGACTTTGAAAAACTGTTTTTTGAATCAGTAACGAACTTAAAAAAAAGTATCGAGGAATTCGAGCATTGTGATAGCGGATGGTCTTTTTTAAACAATTTATATATTGAGGTCAATCTCAACAAATATCAACCTCTAGGAGGCTCAAGTTTTATCAGTTTACCTAAATCAATTCAAGCTAAAAAAGCATGTTTAAATATTTTAAACAAGGATCAATATTGTTTTCTATGGTGTGTGACAGCTGCTTTGCATCCAGCTAAAAAACACCCAGAAAGGACATCGTCTTATCCAGATTTTCGCGAACTTTTTGACACACGCGGGATGTCATTCCCTGTTACTTTTCGCGATATAAAAACATTTGAAAAGAATAACTCAAACATAAAGTTTATAATTTATGGATTGAAAAACAATAAAACAATTGTAGGTCCTTTATATAAATCAGAATTTGACAAAAAAAGCAATCCAAAAATAATACATTTACTTTTTCTTGAAAATCAAAGTTCCTCTCATTATTGTCTTATTAAAGACTGTTCTAGACTTTTTCGAAGCCAAGTAACGTCTCATCACGGTAAAGTTTATTTTTGTGACTTGTGCTTATTATTTTTTAGTACTTTGGAAGAAGTAGATAACCATTTATGTGGAGGTGTTGCGACTATTCTACCGGATAAGGGTTCAGTAATACAATTTAAAAACTTTGATCGTAAACAAAATATGCCCTTTTGTATTTATGCTGATTTTGAATCAATGCTTCAAACTAATGATGCTAACTGTCCCTCTTCTAAAAACACGACTACGTTGCACCACCACGTGCCTGTAGCGTTTGCCTATTATATCGTTTGTAGCGACAACCCTGAGTATAATCGTTACGTATCATATCGAGGGCCTGATTGTGATAAGCGGTTTGTAGAATCAATTATTGAAGACGTACGTAAAATATATAAAAGAGTTAGCTCAACGGCTCCGATGATTTTTACTAGTGAGGACCAAACTGATTTTAACAAAGCAACTCATTGTCACATTTGTCAGAACTTTGTTTTTTCAGACAAAGTTCGAGATCACTGTCACATTACCGGTCGTTACCGCGGGGCCGCGCACCCATATTGTAATTTACAATATAAACGTCCTTCATTTGTTCCCATTTTTTTCCATAACCTAGCTGGTTATGATTGTCACTTATTTATAAAAGCCTTGGCTGAGGTTCCTGGCGACATAAAAATTATACCTAAAACTAAAGAAAACTATATTTCATTTACAAAGTTTGTGCCAGTTTCGAGAAATCAGTTTTATCAACTTCGATTTGTCGATTCATTTAAGTTTCTTGCAACAAGTTTAAGTAAATTATCAGATACTTTAAAGCCGGAAGATTTCAAATACCTAAACAGTCATTTCCCTAGTCAAGACAAATTTCAGTTGCTCACTCGCAAAGGTATTTATCCATACGAATATATGAACTCATGGGAACGGTATCAGGAAAATTGTCTTCCACCCAAAGAAAGTTTTTACAGTTCCCTTAATGATCAACATATCTCTGACGATGATTATAAACACGCACAATTAATATGGTCAAAATTTAAAATTTCTGATTTAGGAAGTTACACAGATTTATATTTGAAAACAGATGTGTTATTATTGGCAGACATATTTGAAAATTTTAGAAGGACTTGCAAACAACACTATCAGTTGGATCCAGCTTTTTATTTAACTGCGCCTAGTTTAGCATTCGATGCAATGTTGTTGAAAACAGGAATTCAATTGGAACTTATTAGCGATTTGTCTATGGTGCGGATGCTACAGAGTGGTATAAGGGGTGGTGTGTGCTTATGTTCGCATAGACATGCTAGAGCAAATAATTCTTACTTACCGAATTACAAACATTCAGAACCTACTTCCTTTATCGCTTATATCGATTGTAACAATTTATATGGGTTCAGTAGGTGTCAATATTTGCCATTTTCCGATTTTAGGTTCCTTAATCAAGATGAAATCCGCAAATTAGATATAACTAACGTAGCCACTGATGCAGATTATGGTTTTATATTAGAAGTAGATCTTGTTTATCCTAAAGATTTGCATAATTTACATAATGATCTACCGTTTTGTCCAGAAAAATTTATTCCACCTGGTGGGAAGAATTATAAATTAATTCCGAATTTATATGATAAATTCAATTATGTAATTCATTATATTCATTTACAGACTTGTATAAAACATGGTTGGATTTTAAAAAAAATTCATAGAGTAATCACTTTCAGACAAAGTCCGTATTTAAAACAATACATCGATTTGAATACAGCATTAAGACAAAATAGCTCTTCAGCTTTTGAGCAAGATTTTTTCAAACTCTTGAATAACAGCGTGTTTGGAAAAACTTTGGAAAATAATGAGAAGAGGGTTAGCGTTCATTTAGTCAATCAGTGGAACGACACTAACAATGTGACAAAAAAAAGAAAATGTGCACAAAAACTTATCGCTCGTCCAAATTTTCATAGTGCAACGGTTTTTACTGATAATTTAGTTGCAGTTCAATTAAACCCTGAACAAATAATTATGGACAAACCAATTTATATTGGTTTTACCGTTTTAGAACTTTCAAAAAGCCACATGTATGATTTTCATTATTCCACAATACAACCTTTTTACAACCATCGTGTACAGATGTGTTACACGGATACAGATAGTTTTGTATATCTTATTGAAACAAATGATTTTTATGATGATATAAAAAAAAAATTTTTGTCTTATTTTGATACTAGCAATTTTTGTGAAAATAATGAATATGATTTACCAATACAAAATAAAAAAGTTCCTGGCTTATTCAAAGACGAAATGGGGGGTAAAATCATATGTGAATTTGTAGGGCTTCGATCAAAATTATATTGCATTAAAACCGAAGACAAGATCATAAAAAAAGCAAAAGGCATTAAGAGAAACATTGTACGTGATTTTAATGTGTCTGATTATGAAAAAAAATACGAGGATGACATTGTTCGTAAGACAAATATTTTATTTAAATCAATAAAACATGAATTATATACATGTGCTGTTAAAAAAATTGCTCTATCTGCTAATGACGATAAGCGTGTCATATCCAAAGACAAAATTTCAACAAAAGCATGGGGGCACACTAGTATCTTCAACTTTTAACATATTTAAGAGTAATAATAATAATATTAAGTTTTTATCTAGGTAAGTTTGTACTTTATTTAGAAACGTGTTTGTTTTTGTTTGTTTAATAAACTTATTTGTATTGTCAATGTAGTGTACTCGTAAAGTAGTTCTGTAAAACCTAAAAAAATGTAATTTACTCGTAGTTACGGTAAATAAAATTATGTTTACATTTAAATAAAACTTTTGACTTGAAAATTGCTTTGTTTTATTTTGAAGAACCTAAATATTTATGAAATGAAGAAAATGTTACAACCATAAAGTCAAAATAAGGTACCTATTGAACTTTTTATATTATAGGCATTCACAATGCTATTTTATATTTTCAATTATATTAATAATCTTAATAAGGTACCTATATTAACTTTATGGTTATAACAAGTACAAACTTGAATAGTAATCTGAGCAGCTTATGCTTCAAACACCATACGTGTCACCAAAGATAAAAGCTGTATCTGTGTGCGCACGGTGTTACTGTAATATTAAACTTCTACTTGAATACGATAATATTATTTTGATGAACCTAACTTTTGTTCATTCTTGTATTGGTAAGCGCTCCGACAGCTTCTAGCTACTCGCTCCGAATATCATCAATAAAATTTGTGATTTAAAGATGGTAAGTTAATTGATCCTTAATTATTTTGTTCAATAAATCTTTATCCTACATCTGCATCCTATCTCAATTTTTTTTTGTTACAGACAACACAACATTCAGATGATGTCTCTACATGCCCCATTTTGGATACTGGAATTTTCATTGATTCCTTTCAACATGCACAAGATCCGCTAGAAGGATTCAGTGAGGAATTCTTTAAACCGCAAGCTCCTCAAAAATCAAAAACGAAGATTCAGGAACGAAAATTGAAGCATAAAAGAAGTCGTAACACGAGTGCAGTTTCGAAAAATTGTATTAAAAAACATCGTCCACTACATTCTTTCGTGATAAATAGTGCTCCACGCCAAGGTCTTCGTTTGATAAAGATTCAAGTGCTGGACTTAGAGAGTGATCAACTAGTGAGTGACTGTATACACGATGATAGTGTCTTACTAAGTTCACAGTATGTGGTAAAAGATGTCGGTGATGAAATTATGGAACAGACTGAAAAAATAGTTAGTAATATTTCAAAAAAAAATTGTAACTATAGTTATACTAATTGGTATTAATATAAGCTATTTGTTTAAAATAATAATTAATTAATTGTAATTTTCTAATTTCTAAGTGTGTATTTAACTTTAAAGGTAAATTAAATAATTCTATTTTTAAGATTGGTTTATCAATATAATAAATCAATTAATATTTCTAAAAAATATGGTAATTGTAACTAGGGAAGTAGTTATATTTTAATGTAATAAAGTTTTGATTTAAATACAATGTGTTTTTACTCAGTTTGACCAAAATTAGTTAGTTATCATGATGATATCATATCATTAAAGTGAAATCAAAAACATATTATATTTATTAATGATTTATTGAAAAACCTTTTACAATTCAATATTTCTTATACCAAATTAGAAAAAATCATAGATATAATTATCACAATACCACATCTTAAGACACAATACATTTTTTAATGCACACATTTTTTTATGATGAACACAATTCCAAACCTTGTTTCCTCTGTCATAGTAATCATTATGTAACTTTAAAAGTTTAGGACAACCCTTTTCACCTAATTCTATTATTTCACATTCCTGACATAACTCTTGAAGCCACATTATTTTATCCAATCCTTTAACTAATACTTTTTTACCAATTAAATAAGGAACCACAATTCGTTGAAATTCACGATAATCAATGAATCCTTCACTCCAAGTCAAGCCTCGGTTCCTTTCCAACCATCGCACTTGTTTTTGTTCTTCATTTGATAAAGTTTTAAAAGAACAAGGTGGTTTTATTAAAAACGTTTGAGTATAATCTTTAGTAGCGATTGCAAACTCTTTAACTATAAATTTATTTTTGAAATCTTTGAACCCTTGTAGATCCACGACTATTGTATCGATATTCATGATATTTTCTTTACAATGTTACTTAAAGGTTTGTATTCAAATATGCAATCGTTCAGAATCAAACAGTAAGCAGCGGTCTGATCAGGTATTTCTTGATCGGCTTCGATTTCAACTCGCACGTCAATTGATCCCTTTAACGCTTCGTGTTGACGAGAACAATTAATTACGAATAAGGGAGCCGTTTCTTTAAATTCTTTTATACTCATCAACGGTTCAGCTCGACGTCCGTGATAAGACTGTGGGAACCTAGCGTATTGCTCGTATATTAATGTATATTTGTTGTCAATGAAACTAATGTTCAGACTTTCATACGGATAATAAGAAGAATTTAGAAAAACTTTTACATCACGTATATGGCAATGGTCGAACTCTGCCATTGACATTGTTGCATTATGTTTACGGTTCGTCTGAAAAGCGATTACAACGAATCGTGGCTTCTCCATCTGTGAAGATGTTTTAACAGACCAAGTATGTTTACGTGTTTTGGGAAGTAATGGATACTCATATAAGTCCCAATTACGAAATGCAACTGTAATCGGCCGATCTTTTTCTAAATGCCTAAGCAAACTAATTCTTTCTCTATCTGAGACTTTGACATGAGGCACTCGCCAAACAATTTTATGTATTGTAATATCTTCCACAATTTCACCAGCATTTAATTTTAAGGCATTGAGATTTGTGTTACTTCTCAAAAGAACTAATTCATGTTTACAGTTCATTATAATTTTTTCATAATCTTCGGCAAAACCCAACACTTTATTGAGTGGTATACAGGTGGAAAATATTCCACTGCCATCAGTAGTTGTACCTGTTGGAGACCAACCCCAAACTCGTGCGCATTTAGATTCATTATCGTTCAACGACAGGTAAGATTTCATCGTTGTTGTAACGCCTGCATTTTTTATTCTATCTATTTCTACTCCATTTATTTCATAACGAATATCTTGAAATAAAAATAATGCGAGGTTATTTACAAAATGCACACTCGTTACTCGTTCTTTTTCTTTCGTATTCTTATACACATTTACTCTGCCCTCAATATACAAACTGCTGAGTGAAGGCAATATGTAGAGGTCTTGCTGATTTATCGGTATCCGTATTTCATCGTTCTTGTTGAAGCTTGTTACGTATGGTTTGTACGAATGATATTCAAAACTTTCGATACTGTTATCGTACGATGCAGGTTGAGTTACATTTAAAAAATTCATTTTATCAATCCTAGTGACTTCAAAAACTCCTTATTGCTTTTTGTCAATTTCTTTATTGATCGAAATGGTGCTCCCTTATGAGATGATCTTTTAAAACTGACTTGAGTTTGTGTAGTATGTAGGCTTTTATTGAAATTCAACATGTCTTTTTTAAGTGTAAATATAGCTGTACTTCTTCACCACGTAAGTTAATTTGATTATTATCAGCGTCTAATAATCTTATATTGATAGCACTTATTGAACTTTGATTAACGGGAAAATAAATTAAATTTTTTGGTATTTCAATGATTCTATAACCAGGTGGTACGTTTGGTACGAATTCATAAATTATATGGCTTGCTTTTCCATTCACAAATGATCCACTGATTACATCACATTCGATGCGCACGATAGTTGTTGATAAAATGCTTACAGGATATCTAGACTCTGTATTTATATTAGCCTTTATTGTTTCCATACCAAAACCTAAAATTTTACCTAGTGAGTCATTTTTATTGAAGTGAACTTCTTCTGAACAAAAAATACTTGTTTTTAATGTGTTGTTGTTTGCACTCATTCTCAATACAACATTTTTGATATTGCTATTAAGATAATCACAAATATCTTGAAGTTCATAAGATCCTTCTGGTATTTTTATAATGCCATCTTTACCATAATAAAATTTATTGTTTCTTTCATCTATATTAGAGATGGAATTAAAAGTTGAAAAATATAACAAACCACACTCATACTCTCCTTCTAATTGTATCGTAGGAGAGTAGTTTGTTATCAAAGACGCTCCTCTGCCAGTTATAGACACAGTGAAAGACATGTTCATACTGATAAATTTTATTATAATACTCTTAATAATAATAATAATAATAATAATAATAATAGTTTATTGATTTCACCACAAACAAGTTACAACAAATAATATACAATACAATTCAGAGAACTATAGTTATGCAGACAAAACTTGTATGTGGAGACTGGTGAACCATAGTAAGTAAAATACTTGTGTTACAGAACACCAGGTCTCCACCCTCAGATAACATCTCAGTAAAATAATAGTTACATTTCGAGTACGTTTTAAACCATAAGGAAAAATAAATAAAAATATTTTGATTACACCAAACTATTACATTTTTTATAATAGATATCTTCAGTCTCTTGATATGACAGCTTCATCAGCCAATTACAAATAATATTTTTGCACTCAAACCTATTTTTAGAATATATGCCAAGAAGTGAATTACTTTTATTATACAGTTTTGGACCTTGAGCACAGAAAAACCTATGTGCAAATACTCTATTAAAAGATTCAGTATGGCAAACCTGCCTTTGTCTACGACTAGTACTGGTGACTGTCAGTTCTTTTTTATATTCTATTTCTTTGTGCTGTTTTATAATGGTATTTAATATATATATAGTTGACGAACTGTTAGGACTTCGCTATCAGCATACAGTAGTACAGTTGGATATAAAAGAGGTTTGGCAAGGCAAATTTTTAGTATTAATCTTTGTGCCCTTTCAATCTTTATTAAATGAGTTTTCGCCGCTCCCCCCCAAACCGTTATACAATACGAAATTAATGACTGACATAGACAATTATAAATATCCTTTAAAGTTTTACCGTTCGCGACATGTTGTAGTTGTTTAAAAATGTATGTTAATTTTCTAACTTTTTGTGCAAGAGCTATTATGTGGTTCTGAAAGGTGAGGGTATTATCCAGCAGCACTCCAAGATACGTTATACTCTGCACCCGCTCTAGCACTGCACAAGAGCAGCTATTCAGAGTAGGTTGTGAACAGGTATGAGCAGTTAGCTGGAGATTCGAATTTAAATTTTGAATGCTGCGTATAGAAAAAAGCATATATTTAGTTTTCTTGATATTCAGAGTAAGATAATTAGAAACCAACCAGTGACATACAATATTAAAACCCGCTTGTGCTTTTGAGTAAACTTCTTCCCACGTATCCCCAAAGAAAGTCAGAGATGTATCATCAGCATATGCAATAATCTTACAATTTTCAAGTTTTAAGCTACAGAGTTCGTTTACATAACAGAGAAATAGTGTCGGCCCCAATACACTCCCCTGTGGCACACCATAGTTTATGGGAATATCTTCACTACAAACAATATAAATGTTGTTTCCAATAGTTCTTTAAAAAATTTAAACACAGATGACCACAAATTATAGTACCAAACTTTTGATACCGCACATAATTGTAAGTTATTGACATATTCCTTAAATAATGTATTAATTCTAATGGAGGTCTTAAATCACCAAAACTATCAAAATATTCACAGTAGTCATTTTGTTTAACATAGGCTACCCAATGTGTTCCTGGATTTTCAGAACTATCTAAATTTAATATAGCACACTCTATTTTTCTTGGTCTTGAGGGGAGTGAATCTCTCATAAATACTCCTCGAAAATAAGGAATGTCAGTTGCATGCTTTAAAATGTCTAGATTTGTGAGGGGACGTCTGGGTAGCCCTTTGTTTAGTTTTTTGAAGGATTCAAGTATAATCCAGCTCCTCTTTTAAGAGGCTTAATATACATCCCTTTTCCAAGAGCAACAGCTTCCATTGCCTTGTTATGACGTATGGATTCTTGTAGGTTTTTCTGAGCAACCTTGGAATCATTAACAGCTTTTGCTATGCCTGCGGCACCGCCAGCAAGTGAACCGAGGGCTGACAAACCAGCAAAAATTGGAATAAGGGGTAAAAAGCCTCCAGTTTTTGGAATAGGAATACATCGTGGTAAGCGTATTCCTTTTTTGTTTTTAAATAGTTTTTTTGCAGCAGCATATGCGAAATTTATAGCTGTGTGATTATCTTTAGATTTTAACTTCTTTATTTGAGATTGTATTTTTTTCACAATTTACATAAATGGACGTATTCCGGCACCAGCTTTAAGTTTTGCTTTCATTGCATTTTTTACTATCCATGACGCAATCTTTTCGCCTTTCCCTGCATCGCTCGACTTTAGTCTTTTCTTAGCCATATTCAAGAGTTCTAAATCAGCTTTATGTCGAACGCTCGAGTCTTTGTTATTGTAAGCAATGTCGTGGTACATACAAGCTTCATCTAATTTATTTATACCACGATCACCTCTCAGTAATCGCTTCTGGAGTTTAGTACCAGGACCACAAAATTGATAACCAGGGATATGTAGCTCAATTGGTAAATTATTAATAAAGTTATTTAAAATACCTCTACCCTTCTTCATGGATATTTTTTAAATGATCAATTTCCACCCAACACACAATTTATATTACAAAAGTAATGCACTCTTATCCACCCAACTGTTTTCTTCCTCACTGAGACCTAACCACTTCACAAAAAGCTTATTGCCTTTTCTTTTAATAACTTTTTCAATGAGATAAAGATCAGGAAATTTTGTTCTTTGCAACTCGTGTTCGTAGAATGAGCCTAAAATTAATTGTTTATGTTATTCTTGTAAAATATATGTAGGTGGGTTCGTATCGTTTACCTTAACTATATTAAATATTTCCGTCGACCAATTAGGTGTATAGCCTTTATAAAAATCACCCTTAAATTTGCTTATACGAACACTGTCGTTAATACAAAACTTAGGTTGTCTACTTGCACTAGATATCCGTGTTTGCATAATGTTAGATCTAACAACCATCTGGTTTACTTTATTTACATCAACAGGTTTGTATTTAGTAATACGATGAGTAGTATTATTATATTTTTCTACTACTGAATTCAAGTTGGGCCCAAGCCATTGGTAACAACCATATAAACTAAAGAGTTTATAAAGGTGACATTTGATTGTACGAATAACTCGTTCTACAATAGAAGCTTTTTTGACTGAGTACGTGGAATAGTGATTTATATTATACTTTCTTAACAATTTTTGAAAAACTTCATTATAAAATTCCTTCCCAAGGTCATTTTGCAAATTATTAGGTTTTCTTGATGAACAAGATAATATATCATGCATGATTGCTTTGGTAACATTATTTTTGTCTTTTGATTTTATGGGATTTACCCATACGTATTTTGATAGCGTATCGATTACAACCAAAACGTATTTGTATCCTTTGTTCAAATGTGAATATTTTTGAAAATCCATAAGGTCAGCTTGCCATAAATCATCCATTCTTTTTATGATAGTTCTTCGACGAGGAAAATTCCTTCTCGCTGCCTTGTGAATTTCATCAACTATGTTTTTTTTTACTCATTTTTTATTTAATTGAAGTTCAATCAAATTATCTACTTCTGCCTTTGAATAAAATAACTTTGTTAAACGGTTTGATGTTAAATTTTCTAAGTTTTTTAAATACAGTTTTATATCACTTTGAGCTTTTTTTATTTCATTTCTTAATTCTTGAACGGTTTTATCCACATAAGCTTTGTTCACTGCTTCATCGTCTTCGTTTGGTGATGGAAGACCTTTTAATTTAGACAATTTCAAATCGTAGTGACCCGTTTCCGATTTCACTAACGTATTGTTAAAAGTACCAACGAATTCTGATAACCGTAAACGTTTATGAACGTGATGACCAAACTTGTCTATATTCATCGCTGTCTAGATGAGTCGACCACTGAAAATGTACTGCGTAATTTTCCTGATGGAAGCTCTTTAAATTCTACAGTAGTTATGAGACCAGGGCCTGCAGTCTCGACATAGATAGCGATCGTAAAATTAACGAATTCGGTCGATATGTCAATTTAACAACTTATTTTCGATTTTTGCTAGTCTCTACAATCATAGCTACCGATAATTTTCGGTACCGTATCGATTACCACAGAGGAAAAAATCACTACGTGTCGGTACTCTCATTTTGACACTCAACCATTGACACATATTTTATATTATATTAGATTTAATATATGCTGTGGCACTGGGTTCTGTCTAGTCAGTGTTACAAGTAATAGTCATTTAATGTCCACCATTGCCCGGCCAAGCCAACACAAATACAATTTATATTGCATTGTTGCAATATGGCTGCAATTGGTGTCAATAGTATGGCCAACGATGCAGAATCCCAAATTTACATGAAAATGTTTTGACTTACCAAAAATATGTGGCTATAATTGCCGGGCCATACTTAAAATATTGCTTTAGTGGTATTGCTAGCAAAATTGCCGCCTGCCGGCCACAGGAAAACCGCTAAAAATTGCCGGAAAATACTTAGAAGCATCTTCACAATATTTATAATTAGTTTATTTTATACCTATCTCTCTAAAGAAGGAATGTTATAATTATTAACTTATGATGACTAAGACAAAAAAAAATTTTTTTTTGTTTTAACTAAAAAAGTCAAATGAGCGTATCTCTTTTTATCCCTTTACTAATCAAGTATCTATAGTGCGAATCACGAAAGATGACCACAAATGGTGCCCATCTTCGCATCATAACTCTTGGAAAAAGGACTTAAGACAAATAATATTTTTTATACATACATATATACACATTATATAATATTATATGAAATAATATTTTGTCTTAAGTCTTTTCTTCATAAGATATGATGCGAAGATGGGCGCCATTTGTGGTCATCTTTCGTGATTCGAACTATACCTATGTGCAGTGAAAAGTTTTTATCCTTATCCTTATCCTTATACTTATTCCTTATATTCCTTACTCTTTATTCCTTATATAATATTTATATTATTAAAATGTAAATAAGGCGTAAATAATTATTTTATTATGTTGTTTGAGTTTTTGCCAGTTAGTCAAAAAGTGTTTTTTTTTGTTTTATAGGTATTTAAGTTAATAATAATGTATAATAAACTATAACTTCAAAGAAAGTTGATGATATTTGCTATAAAACGTTTTTTATTTTACAACTCGTAACTTTTATAGAAGAGAAATTGCAATTTGAATAAGTTTTAAACGTCGGTGTAAGACAGTTGCATTTTCGCATATTTTTTAAATTTCCCTAAATCGGAGGGACAGTAATTCAATGGCCACACAATGATTTCGGTTATAGCAATAGCGGGGAAAATCGCTTGCCGTAACGATCGATAAGGCAAATGCAAGTCTCTACTATTACGTTATCGCACAAAATCGTAAAAATTTTAGTCGATAAGTTACCGAAAATTTTAAGTAATTGTGTGGCCATTGAATTGCCCTCCCTTTGATGAAGGGAAATTTAAATATAATGCTTATTAAAAAGCAACTACTTTATTTAACCAAAAATAAAAAAAAACATCTCTTATTATATTTTCTTAATTTATCATCTGATATAAAATTCCTTCTTTTATTATTACATGAATAACCACTAAAAATATGTATCTGAACTTGTGGACATTACTATAATTTTACTTGTAACACTGTGTCATAGCCAACGGTTATGGCGTTGTCATGCCAGCAGTCATATGTCAATGAAATCTGTTTTTACTTACGATTGATAACTAAAACTGTCAAGTGTATGGTGTTGATTTTTTAATAAATAAATTCATTAAAGAATAAAAAATCTCTATAATAGTGGCTTCAACTCAAAGGAGTAATAATTATTCGGTTTCGGGTTCGGTCCACTAGCTAGACGCAAGCTAAGCTGCTGTCTGCTGTGAGGAATATGCTGTAAGTACAAATACTTTTCTTTGAGTTTTCTTTGGATCTTTCAATATTTAATTATGTTTGTTATACCTTCTATACCAATGCATTTATGTTTAGTTTTACATAATATAGTATTGAGGTCAAAAATGTATTTTAAAATCTGCTCAACACGCGTCACACGGGTTTGGATGCTTGTGATTTCTTTGTTGTTTTCGATCTTTCATAGTCACATGTGATTTAGTTATTTACTTTTATGATCAATGCAATGAATTTGCTGATGTCCACTACTTACTTAAGTATTTAATTAATATGTCTCAATATTTTAATTTAAGAATCTATTTTTTCTAATTTAATTTATATTTTTTATTTCAGAGATTTAATCCAAGAATTCAAAGGCTCCCATGATAAATGAGGCTACGGAGACTGAGGCATCAATGGCGTTTGGCCCCTGCATGAACTAACCAGTATATCAGTGATGGCGTGGCATACAAGCGATTTTCAGCTCACTGGTAAAGCGGAAGTATTGTCGATAGTATCTATCCATGAAATAAAAGGATATGTTGTTAACAATAATAAATACCTCAAGTTATTTGATTGTACTCTTTTATTTGACTAAACTAGCTTAAATAATTGCAATTAGTGTCCAGTGTAGATACTCATAAAGTTGGATACGAGCGTTTACACTGTGCAACTGATGATCGTCCAGGCAGTAGTGTGTGATCTGTGAGGAATTCCGTCATCCTCCAAATCAACTGGATTTCGGTTATAGCGTCAGTTCTTCCCCATCTTCGACGCCACACCATAGTTTTCTTGACACTCGATAATAAGCGAATGCCATGCCAATTTGCTGCTGATGATGATGAACGAAGAGCGGTTAGTATCTAAAACAAACAGTAAAAAATAGAAAAACATGTAGTACATAAAAAAAAATCCAAATGTAATTTTAATTTAAAATAAGATGATGATGGTAAATTGCAAATTCTTACTGGGTAATATCATAAATGCGAAAGTCCGTTTGTTTGTTTGTTTATACGCCTTCACGTCTTAACTACTGAACCGATCCTCATGAAAGTTTACATACACATTGTCAGGGGTACAAGGAAAGACATAAGGAAGGTACTTATACCTTTTATTCCGAAAAAAACTATTGTTCAGAGAAATAACTGACCACGCAGACAAAGTTGCGGGTGGTTGCTAATATATTTTATTAATTTTAGCTCAAACAAAATAAAGATTTTACATTTCGAGTTTAAAATAATTACAGTTAGGTACCTACTCACTTGCGATTGTATAAGTAGAGAATGCCCAAGGCCGCTGTCTTTAAAGATAAGACCATATGGCCGCAACTCTTTGACGAGCTCAGCTCCATCAGCTCGGTGAGCATCTTCTTATCCACCCTATAAAGTCTGAGGAACTCGTCATCCTTTTAATGGGTTTGTTTTGATTATTGCGTCTATTCCTCGCCACGCTTCGACGCCTCACCATTTTAGCTCGATGCTTGAGAGCAACTAAATCCTACGCTAAATAGGCCTATGCCTTGCCATTTGTTGCTTTTTTAGATTTTATAAACACACAATAAACACCACAAAAGTAAATTATATTTTATAAGTCAGTGTCACAAAAACATTAAATGGCCGCCAAGTACCTGTAACGATGAATCGCAAAGTTTGCGGGCTGTCAAATTTCGCCGCAAACTAAACAGCTAAAATCGTTTGGGTGACAGTTGATATCAATACGCTATCGAAAATTATCGGTAGTTATGATGGTAGAGACTACCAAACATCGAAGAATAATTGTTCGTTGTTACTTATCGATCGAATTCGTTAACTTTACATAGAAATCTACGTCGAGACTGCAAGGGAATCGTTACGGCAAGCGTTTTTTTTCGCTATGGTTATCGATCGGTTAGTAACGATATTATCGCTAACTAATGTAGAGACTGCATGCCCAGCTTCATACAATTCTTCAACAATAGCAATGATTTCGTTACTTACCCCAGTGTTGCCCGCTGCCCATGATGCTAATAGTAATTTTAATCTTTCTACTAACTCGTTCGGGTCATCCCAGTAAACATAATCAGTATTTTCTTTTACTTCTTTCAAAAGTGGAATACCCTTTCCTTTTGGAATACTTTCCAGGCTTGTGGTAGCATTTCGAGAGAATTTGAACAAAGGCTTAATAACATTAGTGTATTTAAATCCCTTGTTGCTGTTTATTGGTTTTGATGAATCAAAGTTACGTCGATGTGCATTGGTTTCTATTAAAATCAATTTATAATCTTGTAAATCACCGTCCGTGACCACATCTAAATTTGGTCTTTTTTTGAACAATAGTTCTTTTAAACCTTTAGTTTTTTCCAAAGTCTTTGTTCAAATTCTCAAGATTTTTCCATCATCAAAAACGCGGGTTTTGCCAAGCAATAATTTTCCACGTTCATTTCTAACTCCAAATGGTATGTTAACAATTACTTCAGATGATGTAGACCACGACGATGACTGGTTTTTAACACTTGGTGATGAGGGAAATGATTTAAAAGATCCATCGCTCACGTTGAGGTTATCGGACGGTGGTACGATAAGAGTTTTGTTGTAACTTTTATCTAACTCGGAATCGGAATTATCTTCCTCTTCATTGATATATTCATTAAAATCTTCCTCAGAAGTACATGTCGTAAGATTGTCATCATTCTTAGTTTTTTTCATCATCGGTTCACGGTTTTCTTCCTTGAGATGCTTATCTTCATTTTTATTTGCTAACAAGGTAAGAGGATCTACAATGGGCTTAAATATTGTTTCCAGCGCCATATTATTTGCATTTTTTATATCTTTTATCATTTCAACTTTTCTTTTCACAGCTGCTGCGGATTTAACAATTTGTTCTTTGAGTTTCTTTTCCATTTTAAAACGATTCGCTCGCTCTCAAGTCTCAAATCAAAATGATTCATATGTCATTAGACATCTTATTTTGTATGTTAATCCATTACAACAAATGTGTCAAATGTAGACCTGTAGCATCCATTATTTTTCTCACAGTCCTTATTAATCACAAGATAGCTGAAGGGTTTCTTCCAAACAGTGGAACATAGTTCCCGAAATTGAGACCATGACATATCAGACCCTACATGTTCATCATATACATGTTTCAAATTAATGTCATCTTGCTTAAATAATATGAGTAGATTTTAATTGTCTCTTACTAATTGCTTAGGGATTTTTGTGTAAGTTTGATTAATATAAAAACAATCAATGTTCTTATGACGCCCCATTGCAAAATAATCTCTTACGTTGTTTTGATTTTCACAAGCAACATCATCAAAAATTATAATAGAATCTGATAAAGCTTCATGTGGACTCAAGATTTCACTGTTGTGATTGTATTTATGCAACGATGTACCAGGAACCATGTCTAACACTTTCTCCAAATATAAGTATTTAGCTTGGTATAAAGATTTTGAATAAACATACAGATTTCTAAAACGCAAACCATCTTTGTGTAACAATAAACTGATAACTAAATTTGTCTTTCCACAGTTTGATGGACCACAGACAATGCAGCGTATAGTGTTTGGTAATAAGTTACCATGTCGTTTAGCCACATTTGAAGGTGGGGGACATATACAGTCTAATTTTAATGATTCTTTTTGTTTTATGAATTTCATGTCAACGTTTGAATCTTACCGTAATGTTTCATGAATTTTATGAAAATGAGCATAATATGACTAGTCATTATATTTAAATAATCTCTTGTCTCATGTATCATCTACGCTACGCTTTGCTCGCTTTGTGAGCTAGAATACCCAATAGTAGTTGAATATTGGGCACTCTAGCTCACGAAGTGAGCGAAGGCGCAAGCCGGAGCGAACGGAGTGGGCCAGAGTGCCCAATATTCAACTACTCATGTTTTACTTATTGTTACTTGATGCTGTTATGTGAAACACTTATTAATGATGGAATCTAGGCGCATACGGTAGGCAATAATAAACAAAACACATTCTTACTTGCATAATGGTCTACATAAATAGTTATGTAGTATGAAATTATGTTTGCAAATGATATCTTCATATTGTAAACTATAACAATTCATGAAAGATAGCTTTTTCAAACTATTTTAATATTTACTTGAACCTAATAAACATTAGCATTTGCACTCCAGTTAAAGATATTAATTTTAAGCTTTTTTTGAAACCTGAGCTGTTCATAAAAAATATTATTTTTTTGAAAATAAGAAAAGTTATAATAATAATATTTCATGTAAAATAACTTGATTTACCAGCTCCAAGTGACAGCATATGAGGCTTTTACTGAGGCTTCGCCACTTGCCTGCCCGGGGGTTATTTAGGAGAGAAATTTAATTGCTCCGACCACCGCTGACCACACGCCAGCCTCCGACGACAATAATGGTGGTGCGAGTCATGAGAGGAAGCGGATAGGTAGTTAATTATATATATATGTACTAGCTTCCGCCCGCGACTTCGTCCGCGTGAATATTAGATTTATTCCCTAAGGCTTTCTCTAATATTCACGCGGACGAAGTCGCGGGCGGAAGCTAGTTTATTACAACAGTCAGAATTAGGTCCAGATATATTAGTAGATATCCCGTTCCCGTTCCCGTTCCCGTTCCCGTTCCCGTTCCCGTTCCCGTTCCCGTTCCCGTTCCCGTTCCCGTTCCCGTTCCCGTTCCCGTTCCCGTTCCATCCCATCCCCATCCCCTGGGGCTGAATCATGTCCACCGTGTTGGACTTCAAAATAAATGTAATTTTCGCAATCACCATCCCACAAAACCTCAAAAACGACATCCACATCGATTTTCATGTTTACTTATCCCATTTACCCCCTAAGGGATGATTTTCAAAACAATAAAATATGTGTTTGCCTTTTTATTATTAGACGTACTCTCACGATTTTTAAAGTTGTAATGTCTATTTTATATTATTTTACCATACAAAATATGAACCCCATTTTTAACCTTTTAGAGGTTTCATGTCCACCGCGTTGGACAGTTAGTTAGACAGTTTTTCAGATATATCTCGAAAACTATGCATTCCAGCGACATGAGTTTTTTTACAAAATAAAAGCTAATTAAATTTGAGACAAGATTTATTATGTAAAATTTTTCGATATCTTGTATAGTTTTTGAGATATCCGCTCCTAAATATCTGTAATTTAGGAAAAATAATATTTTTTGATTAATGATGATTCGCCCCATTTCATCCCCATAATGGTTGAAATACTAACAATAACGATATACGTCGAGTTAGATTTGCATCCATATGCCAAAATTATAAATTTAGCTTTTTTTACTTCGAAAATGAAGGATTTTCTATACACAACTTCATCCCCCTTTTCACCCCTTCGGGAGTAGAATTTTCAAAAACGCTGGGACACGTATATATTCATTTTTTATCGTCAGCCTAAACACAAAATCTGAAGATCCTAGCTTCGAAACTGACGGACTTTCATACAAACTTTGGACCCCCGTTTCACCTTTTAGGGGGTGAGTTTTGAAAAATCCTTTCTTAGTGCATCCCTAGACCTCATAAGGGACCTATGTGCCAAATTTGGAGTCTCTAGACCCAGCGGTTTGGGCTGTGCGTTGATATGTCAGTCACCAATCAGTTTCTTTTTTATCTATTAAGATAAAATTACAGACTTTGAATAGTGAATATCTCGAAAACTATACAAGATATAAAAAAAAAATACTGAATTTAACATGAAGCAAATTTAACCTTCTTTCATTTTGTGAAAAATTCATGTCGCTGGAATGTATAGTTTTCGAGATATTTGTGAAAAACCAAAAAATGGGACCTTCAAACCCGCCCTTCCCCCCCGGCATAGGGGCTACGGGCGGGGACTTTTGATATGTTCACCTCCTAACAGGTCCAAACAAAGTTACGAAGTCAAAAATTGTGTTCCACGTCTTTTAGTCAGGAGGCAAATATTTAATAAGTCGTCTCCTTCACGATTTTCGTCGGACTCTCTTCTATATACCTAAAACTGGTACGTATGTGTTCCTTGTGCTCTACAAAACACGAAACTGACGGTTTTAAGAGGAGAAAGTGGGGACACGCATAGCTATGACGTCACAAAGATGGCGCCGACCGTAACAAGTTTTTCTTCATTTCTCGAGTTTTATTGCATCAATTTCGTTGTTTGATATGTCTTTTGAAAGGTTTTATAATTGTCTATGATTGCTCTTTTGAAACCTACTAATTAGTTTTGTCGTTTTTGAAAAATTAACAAAAATATGATTTTTTTTCATAAACTTTTTATTATTTACAGTTTTAAACTAAATATAGAAAAAGATTTGTGTACCTAAGTTTGTAATTTTATAAAAAAAAATAAAGTGCGTTTTCATATCTTCTCAAAAATATAAACATCATTGTAGTGCAATAATAAACAAACAAGTTGTGACCAATTCTGTAAGGAGAGTACTCATATATTTTTTTTCATTTTCTTTTTATTTAATGAAATTTTCTTCATTTCTCGAGTTATACTTCATCAATTTCAATGTTTGACATGTCATTTGAAAGGTTATATAATTGTCTATGATTGTCTTATTGACAGCTACTAATTTAAGTTTGTTGTTTTTGAAATATTATCAAAAATATGTTTTTTTATACACTTTTTCTTATTTTCCGGTATAACTATAAATAAAGAGAAACATAAATGTGCCTAGGGCTACCATCCGTCCGGGTTTCCCCGGATTTGTCCTAGTTTGGAGGGCGTCCGGGGAGCGTCCGGGCGGGGTTCTAATTGTAGTCCGGGGAAAACCCGGACTATAATTAAAGTCCGGGTTATGGATCAAACTCCGCTCAAAAAAGTACCTACTATATTCATTCAGCGCACGTGCTACCGGGCGCCTCACTTCACTACGCACCCTGTAAAATTGTTTTTACTATAAACAAGCACCGCACATTCCGCAAAATATCGTTTTTTGTTTTACTATAAACAAACACCGCGCACCCCACAAATAATCGAGCTGCGCGGCCCATTTTTCCTTTTTACTATAAACAAGCACAGCGCACCCCGCACAATATCGCAATGCGTGGCCCATTTTTCCTTTTTACTATAAACAAGCACAGCGCACCCCGCACAATATCGCAATGCGTGGCCCATTTTTCCTTTTTACTATAAACAAGCACAGCGCACCCCGCACAATATCGCAATGCGTGGCCCATTTTTTTTGCTGTAAACAAGCGCACCCCGTAAAATATCGCGCTGCGCGGCAAATTTTTTTTTTGCTGTAAACAAGCACCGCGCACCCCGCGAAAATCACGCTGCGCGGCCTATTTTTCTCTTTTGCTATAAACAAGCACCGCGCAATACCCGCAAAAAAAGCGCTGCGCGGCCCATTTTTCTCTTTTATAATATACAAGCACTGCGCACCCCGCAAAAAATCGCGCTGCGCGGCCCATTTTTTTGGCTATAGACAAGCACCGCGCACCCCGCAAAAAATTAGCCGGCCGCCCCTGGCTGTTTAGGAATTTATTTTGGCCCGCTACGGTTTCAAAACTACTAAACCTGGACCCTAGCCCTCCACAAAATTGTGTTGGACACCCTAACTCTACATCATAACTAGTAAAACACACTATTTTGATGCGAAAAAAGGCTTAAAATTCAATTTTTATTCAGTCAAGTATTCGGAAAAATTTCTTTTTTTTCTAGCCAAAAGTGAATATAAAAAACGGCCAAGTGCGAGTCGGACTCACGCACGTAGGGTTCCGTACCAAAAAACGGCAAAAAATCACGTTTGTTGTATAGGAGCCCCCCTTAAATATTTATTTTATTCTGTTTTTAGTATTTGTTGTTATAGCGGAAACAGAAATACGTGATCTGTGAAAATTTCAACTGTCTAGCTATCACGGTTCACGAGAAACAGCCTGGTGACAGACAGACAGACAGCGGAGTCTTAGTAATAGGGTACCGTTTTTACCCTTTGGGTACGGAACCCAAAAAAATGAAATGTCCGGGGTCGAGACTCCAAAGTCCGGGGTTTTTAAGCTTCCGGTCCTGGGCGGCAGGTTTTAGAGATAGCAGCCCTAAATGTGCCTAAGTTTGTTAGTTCATTACAAAAAATAAAGTCCGTTTTATTACTTTGTCAGAAATATAAACATGATTGAAGTGCAATAATAAACAAACAAGTTGTGACCGATTCTGTAAAGAAAGTACTCATCTGATTTTTTTAAGTTCTTATTTATTTCATCAAGTTATTCTTCATTTCTAGAGTTCTACTGCATCAATTTTGTAGTTTGATATGCCATTTGAAAGTGTATGTAATTGCCTATGATTGTTCTTTTGAAAACTGCTTATTAGGTTTTGTTGTTTTTAAAATATTAACAAAAATATGATTCTTTTTCATACACTTTTTCTTATTTACCGGTATAACTAAATAAAGAGAAACATAAGTGTACCTAATTTTGTATGTTTTTAACAAAAAATAAAGTCTGTTTTATTGCCTTCTCAGAAAAATAAACATGGTTGTAGTGCAATAATAAACAAACAAGTTGTGACCAATTCTGTATAGAAAGTACTCATCTGATTTTACCGCCGTTTTCACTATTGATTTTGAAATGATAAGTATTTAAGAGCTGTGAAAAAGAAGCTGTGCTTTTTACAAATTACAGTATACATACACCGTCATTTTGTAGTCGTTTTAATTAATTTAAGGGTGTGTTGTACCAATGAAAATAAACATTTTTGCCCAAGAAACATTGGGTCGAAAAACGACAAAAAATTTTGGGTCTCCCATACTAAGTAGACAGCTAAAACATTTTATTAGTATGGGAAAGTCAAATTTTTTTGTCGTTTTTCGACCCATGTTTCTTTGGCAAAAATGTTTAGTTCCGTTAGTAGAACACTCCCTTAAGTTAATTAAAACGACTACAAAATGACGGTGTATAATATACGTTTACTTTTATATGTATTATAATATCACACATCAAGCAATTCAGATGTATTTGCTAAGCTATTATAAAAAACAATGTACAAAACCAAAGTATTATTTATTGTAATTACCTATAATAACAGTGCAAATAAAAACTATTCCCAATGTGTAGTGAAAATCACTTATTAAGTAGGGAAATGATGATTAAAACATAATTAATTCTTTTCCAATCCTATCATACGTTTTTGCTTTGAGCGTGCACAGTCGCATTTCGTCGTCCGGCAGTCTGTCTTACACTGGCACGATATGAGCTCGATATCTTGCAGACATATTGGATGGAGGTTTCAAGCTTGTGATGGGAATTAGGGAATTGTTATATAACCTCCAGCCACAGTTTTCTGGTAAGAGTAGGGTTTGGATCGGGATATTCGCAGTTTTCCAAATAAGTCTGGTAATTAGCTCTGTGTAGATGGTGCTTCTGACTTCTCTAGAAGGTGGTAATTACCACCGGTTTTCTCAAATGTTAAAAACCTAGACAAACTGAAATTACCAAGATATCAAGCTCATATCGTGCCAGTGTAAGACAGACTGCCTGATAATGAAATGCGACTGTGCACGCTCAAAGCAAAAACGTATATTGAAAGGAGTAGGTATGCCATATTAGAAAAGTAATATTTTAATCAGCATAACATTTTGGATGTTGATGAGTAGTATATGTTGCTTGCTATGCTCTGTTCACTAAACTCGATAATTCAATTATGTCAACATTATCTCATTCATTATTTCATTGTTATTTTCTATTTTGTACAATGTGATTTACGTAAAAATAAGTAATTTTCATTACACCTTGGGAATAGTTTTTATTTGCACTATTATTAAGATTACAATAATACTTTGTTTTGTACATTGTTTCTATAATAGCTTAGCTTATATTACTTCTATTCTAATTTACTGGATGTGTGATATTATAATATGAATATCCTACTAATCCTACTAATATTATAAATGTGAAAGTTTGTGGGTTTGGATGTTTGGATGTTTAGATGTTTGTTCCTCAATCAAGCAAAAACTACTGAACGGATTTGGTTGAAATTTGGCACACAGGTAGTAGATAACGTAGATTAAAACATAGAATACTTTTTATTCCGATATTTCCACGGGAACGGGAACCTCGCGGGTGAAACCGCGGGCGGCCGCTAGTATTATAAATGTGAAAGTTTGTGGGTTTGGATGTTTAGATGTTTGGATGTTTGTTCCTCAATCACGCAAAAACTACTGAACGGATTTGGTTGAAATTTGGCACACAGATATTAGATAGCCTAGATTAAAACATAAAATACTTTTTATCCCGATATTCCCACGGGAACGGGAACCACGCGGGTGAGACCGCGGGCGGCCGCGAGTATTAAATTATATTACATCTGATATTATAATAAAAAAGTAATTATTATTGCACTACAATCACCGTTATATTTCTGGAAAGGTAATAAAATAGACATTATTTTTGTTACACATAAACATACAAACTAAGACACACTTATGTTTCTCTTTATTTAGTTATACCGGTAAATAAGAAAGAGTGTATGAAAAAAAACATTTTTTTGTTAATATTTTAAAAACAACAATACTAAATTAGTAGGTTTCAATAGAATAATCATAGAACATTATATAACCTTTCAAATGACATATCAAACATTGAAATTGATGCAGTAGAACTCGATAAATGTAGAAAAACTTGATGAAATAAAGAAGAAATTGAAAAAACTAGATGAGTACTTTCCTTACAGAATTGGTAACAACTTGTTTGTTTATTATTGCACTACAATGATGTTTATATTTTTCTGAGAAGATATTAAAACAGACTTTATTTTTATTATAAACTTACTAACTAAGGTACACAAATGATTTTTTTAATTTAGCTTATACCTGTAACTAAGAAAAAAATTATGAAAAAAAATCATACTTTTGTTAATATTTCAAAAACGACAAGACTAAGTAGTAGGTTTTAAAAGAGCAATCATAGACAGTTATATAAGCTTTCAAATGACATATCAAACAACGAAATTGATGCAATAAAATTCGAGAAATGAAGAAAAACTTGTTACGGGCGGCCGCCATCTTTGTGACGTCACAGCTATGCGTGTCCCCACTTCCTCCTCTTAAAACCGTCAGTTTCGTGTTTCGTAGATCACAAGGAACACATACACACCAGTTTTAGGTATATAGAAGAGAGTCCGACGAAAAATCTCAAAATGCTTCGTCGCCACCTAACTATTTCCCTCTATACCTTTTTTTGAGCGTTAATTTCCTGAACTAAGTGAGAGAAATGAAAAACGCTCGCTCCGCTCATTTGGTTCGCGCGTTTTTGTTCGCATTTCTAACATAACGATTATACATACACGTTGTCAGTGGCACAGAAAAGGTTTAGGTCCTTTTCTGGAAATATAAACTAACTTTATTTCATACATTTTTAAACTTTCGCGTTGCATTTTTTAGATTAGGAACACAGGTTTTAAACGTCGGCAAAGATATTAAACACCTATGTTTAATAAAAACGGGTTTAAAACCTGCGTTCCTAATCTAAAAACTTTATTTTTCTTTTGAAATGTTAAATCTGAACAATGTCATGAATATCTTGCATTCAGGCTCCGACATTGCAATTTGTGGTTTGTTCTCACGTCACTGCGACGCGCCTCGGGCATATGATTTAAAATGCACACCGCGTGAATAACACAGTGCTGTGTCTTAAGTGATGAAAACGGCAAGCTGTTATTGTTGTATGTGTGTGTGTGTAACACAAAATTCTAAGTACACAACATTAAGGTCGTATGCGCAGTTTTAATAGATACCAAATAAAGCCTAATATTGGCCTCAACAAGCTCAAGCCATTTACACGGCCGTTATTCGCCGTGCGGCGAAAGTTGTGCGGCTGTAATCACCAATGTAATACCACATTAATAGCATTACCTCTAAACCAGCCATGACAAACATGCCCGCGGGCCGCATGCGGCCCTTACGTTTGACTGCTACCCGATCCAATTTTGAAAATGCGGCCTGACGCGGCCCGCAGCGTGTCGCAATAATATTTCAATTCAAAAAACAAAACTTTTCCTATCCAATGAGTTTTATTATTCTTTAAAGTAAGGTTTTGCGGCCCATTGATTCTACGGTCAATATGCATTACGCCCACCAATGATTTTGAGTTTGACATGGCGGCTCTAAACGCTCTACTCATGCAAAAAAAAAGCAAAATAAACACCTTTTTTAATAAATCACAAAAGATTGGGTAAAAAAACGGTGACAAGACAAAATAATAAACGTGACAAAAGAAAAACAAACTTGAAGATTTAAATCTTGATTGGAAATTTTCCTGCGAATGTTGTATGTTCTTTGCAAATCAAAGGAGCTTAACTTGGAAACGGCATAATATTTTGCTTCGTTCGTTATTGATACTTACAATATTGAATCTTTTGGTTGTCCGTATATTATTACCGTAACAAGTGAAGGGACATAGATGACATACGGACACAAGAGATCCGATATTATGACAGTATTCAGTATTTCCTTCTGAGATATGGAATCCTAAATATCACCTACACCTGCGAACATGTCGATCCTCATTCTCGTACATTTTAATACGACATGGACTATTTTGTCTCAGTCTTTTAATCCTACTAATATCCTAACTAATATTATAAATGCGAAAGTAAGTTTGTTTGTTTGTTCGTTACGTTATGCCTTCACACCTAAACTACTCAACCGATCATCATAAAATTTTGCATTCACGTTGTCAGGAGTATAGTTTTCTGGACCCAGAGATAGGGTACCTTTCGGATTACGGGTTACGGATTTTGATGAATTTTGGCACACATAGTTTATAACCTGGATTGAAACATAAAATACTTTATCTACACTCACAACGTAATGTTCCAAATATGAATTCAAAAAAGGTAATATAAATACGTACTTTATTTTCGTGGATAGGTAAAATTAAAAAATAAACTCATTACGATGCAGTCAACTGCATCATAAAATAACTTTTTTTCTCATTACGATACAGGGCAAATCCAAAAAGAAGGCAGTGCCGTAACATTAAAAAAACAACGATATTTTCCCACATATATTTCATGATTAAAATGTACTCTATGGTAATCGATGACTTTAGTGCGATTAGTTTGTTGAAATGCACTGATCAATTTTTTTTTTCTAATGGAATTCACGCCAAGTATTTCCGATAAAGTTTTGATTTCAATTTTTACATTTTGTTATACTTTCTGAATTTTGTAGGTTTTTTTATTCTTGCTTTAAAATGTGAAAATAAATTAACTCTGCCCGATATTTTAGTTAAGATGCAGCTAAGGAATTGACTTATTACAAGGTAGGTAGGTACCTTGCTAATACAAACAAAGTCTCTCTCTCTTTTCTAACATTGATCTTTTATTTAGTAGGTTCAATCCCAAATGTATGAGTGTAGATAAAGTAGTGTATGAAACTGCACATAACTAGGTATTAAAACACTCGTGTGATGCTATTAAAAACCTCGCCTACGGCTCGGTTTTTAAACACACACTCGTGTTTTAATACCCCTCTTTATGTGTCAGTTTCATAAACTACTATTTTAATCTAGTCAAAGGTTTTCTTGGGTCCTAGTGGACGAAGTCGTGGGCGGAAGCTAGTACACTGAGTTCGGAACACAAAGCGAAATTATAAAGTGCCATTTTCGGTCATTTAGCCTCCGGTCCCTTAATTGCTTTATGTCGGTGCGTCGATCAATGAGCGCTCGTGCGTAAATCGTGTATAAATTAAATTTGGCCAATGGCGCCAATGTAGTTAGTTACGAACTACCAGTAAACACAATATAATGGTTTTAAAATGAACATTATTATCGTTTATTGTTTTGTTTTTATTTGTGACATAACATCGGTGCAATGCCAAATTGTGGTTTTCATAAAATAAATCATTTACAAAGAGCTGTAATTTTGATATTATAATTCTGTATTACCAGGATCCAATTATTCTATTATCAACGAAATTGCAGTTGAAATAAAGCTAAATGTTACCTTTCGCTTCCTTCTTATGTTACTTATCACGTAACGTAACGTTACGGTATCGAGCGATTCGATTTATTATTAGTGGAATAGGGTGTTTGCATAATGATGGTCATTGGAATATAATTATTCACAGATTATGAGGTATGAACTACAATAATAATAAAAGATGATAACATTAGTGAATGAATTTTCGTACTTTATATTTTTATTCTTTAAAATTAAATGGTTAGAAGAGCTCAATGGCGCAGTGGTTTAGCGCCTGGCCCTGCAATTGTGGAGGTTAAGCAACTTTCGCAAGGGTCAGTCATGGGATGGGTGACTAAAGATTTGTTATCTCGAGCTTCTCCGTGCTCCGGAAGGCACGTTAAGCCGTTGGTCCCGGGTACATTGGCAGTCGTTAACACCCACCAATCTGCATTGGGCCCGCGTGGTGGGATATGGCCCATCCTCCTTATCCACCCATAAGGAAGGCCTGTGACCCAGCAGTGGGGACATTATGAAAATGGCTGATGTCAAATGGCTTTTCATTATGACTTAAATAAATTTGTTTCTGGTAACTATTATATCCTAATACATGATTAATGTGATCTTGTTTAATCAATTTGAGACAGCAAGCTGATGTGCTTCACAGGCCATAATCTCATTGGGTGTCAAAGGACGAGGGTGAAAGCCGCTGCTTGGGATTTTATTCCAGAATTATAACGTGGAGGGTTAACTGCATTACGGTTGGAGCACACTGTTCCTTTTGCAATCAACGAGCTTACGACATTTGATCCTAAAATGATTTGAACCTATAACTGCCCTTACAGCATGTTGCAAGTTCACGGAGCGTTAAAGGTTCGAAAAACATGTGCCTACTTTTAGACAAATAATTTGTAATTAAAATCGTAAATAAATATTATGTTGTTATTTTGTCACATAAATATAATATTTTTTTTATCAAAAACTTAACCAGCAGATTAATCAGAATCAGCAATCAGAGTACAAACAAATACCCCTTACCATGGGATCTCACTAGGAACATCAGATGAGGCTTAGTTAGCAGGTACCGCGATCTAGTGAGGTAAATTTAAACTTATGTTGGAATTATTTTAAATTTAACTCACTAGACGGCGGTACCTGCTTCGATTTGTTTTTGTAATATTCAAATACAAATAAAAAAGACATCAAACTTTTAAAATGTTTCTTAAAAAAAACACTAAATGCAAAAATGTTGTGAAACAGTAAAATGACGGGTTTTTTAGTAATATAATGAAACAACAGTAATAACGGTGAAACACTTTTACTTTCTTCACAGGAATACACCATGATTATTATTAACTAGGTTATAGCAACAATACGTTAGCAGTTTTCCCTAACTACTTCTCTTCACGACGGTTGGACAGTGACCGAGCCTGCAACTGACTTTCGTTGACCGTTCCGCCGCTTATCCCCACCACTTTACCTCCCCATTCCACTAAAAATGGCGGGAAAATGTGGCGGGAAACGGTGGAGCCAAGCGGCAGTGTTGCCAGGCTAATAAACGAAGATACTACTATTATCCTTTCAATTTCATTTGAAATCATAACAATATAATGAATTTATTACTACCCAACAACAAAACGTCACATTCGTCCATCCTGACGTCGTGCGTGTCCTCATGCACGGTCAAAATATCGTCACATTCGGCAGGTTGTGTGTTAAATTATATTGCATTAATTTGATATTTATAAAACGTTCAGAAATCTTATGTTATACAAAAAATTTAATCGTTTAATTTATTGTTTAATTTTAATTTTGTGAATTGATAAATGCTAAAAAGAGAATCTACTGAATCTACCACCATTTCACAAAATTGGGAGGCCCCTTCAAGAAAGAAATGGCGAAAGAAAACTTGGAGGGTTGTTGACCTCCGTCTTTTATATTTATTTATTTATTTGCAAAAGAAACTAATTGTATCATTAGATCCAGCAGTATGTGTTTGAGGCTATAACTTGTGAGTTATGGGGTCCCAAGTTGGCATGGAATTCCAACCATCACCTCAATTGAAATTAGGATATTTATTGATTTCAATTCAATACCCTCGCGGAATATTCTAGAAATAAATCTATATGTTCCATGATCCTGAAGCTATGACATTTATAATATAATAAGCCTGTAATATTTTATTACAAATATTAACTCTTAAACATCTTCAATTCTTAGAAACTCACAATAAAGCAAATTATCAATGATTTTAATACAAAGTTCAATTTTATTCAATTAGCAATAATTCATAAAAATGTAACCTCCTTTCTTTGCTTTGATACTACACAGTAACTGCAGTTCATAAACAACGTTCAACGGCTATACAATTTTGAGTCTTATTAAAAAGGAGAAAATAAAACCTACCACTTTATGGTTTGTTGTGGTATAAAATTTAAATTTACAGCTATACAATATTTTATTAAATTATTTATTCATTAACTACACACGTAAATCATATAATGACTATATTTATGTTGCAACAATCAATTTTGATGCATTATTATTTATTTACTTCATAATTTGCAGCAGGACTTAGGTCAGGTACCTACATAATATTTGATAGTATCTGTGTAACTTATAATATTTAATTTAGTTAAAACTACCTACTTTAACAGGTTCTAAATAAGATTTAAATATATTTGAAAAATCAATTCATAGAAATTCTGTTCTATTTCTAAGTTCAACCAGAAGATAATTATTGCAGCTGAAACCTATCATCTGTCGCAGCCCGTTGCCGTCGTGTCGTGCCACCAAAACTACTGTCAGCCAATAACGCAACCGTCGTTTCTACCATTCAGTCACCCAAAAATCTTCCGTAGCACATCCTTCAGATTGCTGCCGCCACCTAGCGTCCTCTTTAGCGCATTGGTATCTTGTTAGATGCCACATGTTACTGAAATAAATAAAACATAATCGACAGTAACCGTTCATATATCATAGTACAAATTTCAACCAAATGAACATCAGGGTCGAAAGGTAAATATTTGAATCTATCCATGAGAATTGGGATGATGACTAATGAAAAAAAATAACGAAATACTAATAAAATCGTAAACACATTAAACTTTTAGAGTAGCTTGTATACCTCTTGGTTTTGTAGGTATATTGCATATTATTTGCTTAATTTTATGACAGTTATGACCCTTCAAAGTTGGGTGGACAAGTCCATTTAAAAAGTATAAAATTTATTAAAGTAAATGATACTTTTAATTAGTCCGTAAAATGTATAGCAAATTTGTCTAAGGAACCATTTTGATAAACACAATATTTAATATAGCTGCCGAACAAATTTCCTATACTCAGGCGTGACGTCATAACTGAGTAAGTAAGTAAGATGGAGCGTTTTTGGGTGAGTCCATTTGTGTGCATCTCAAACTGATATCTCGGGCATAATTCTTTTACCAATGTTTCTTTTTTTTGAAAGGTAATTTATGTAACATAAAATAAAAATTGTCATCATGCCTATTGTTTGAGATAAGAACGACGTCATAAACTAATTTTGTGACATACAAATTCACACATACAAAACGATAGATATCTATTTAATAGCATTGTTCTGAAATTATAATAATATCAAAGTAATAATTAAAAATTTGCTTTCCTTATTTGATCATAATAAAAAAACGTTATTCCTATAGACAAAGTTTCTGCAACAATTAAAGCGTTTTAATATACTCTAAGTCAAATGTAATAATGAATACAAGGTGCTGGCACCAACATTGGACACTAGTCTATTTCAAATCAAAAAATACCTTGAAAATAAATAAATATTTAATTTTAAATAAGCAATACAATATACCTAGACATAACGACTAATGTTAGTTATGCATGCTTTCTTTTTCATTTTCATGTTTTGATTTATATACTTAATGCTCAAAACTTGCGAACTCTCATGGGCACACAAACCCTAGTGGTTTTGCTAGTGAGTAAATGTATAATAGAATCTGTATGTAATATGTCTTAAACAATGAATAAATAAAATAAAAAATAATGATAATAAATTTATTAATTTATCATGGTCTGAACTGAAGCTATTAAATTATTATGACAATTCAATCATTTTATATTTTACAATTTGTGGTTCTCAGACACTTAAGATAGGTATATAATGTGTTCAATTTTAATAATGGCTAATGTTGATACTCGGGGCTACCGTTTGCCACTATGTGGACACGACCTGCCAAAGCACTGATATTCCAGCCAGGGCTACCGTTATTCATCATGCGGACAAGGCCTGCCAAGACACTGATACTCAGTGCTACCGTTTGCTACTTGTAGACACGGCCTGCCAAAAGGCTGGCATTCAGGTCAGGACTACCCTTTGCCGCAATGTGTTCACGGCCTACCCAGCTAGGGCTACCGTTAGTCATCATGCGGACAAGGCCTGCCAAGACACTGATACTCAGGGCTACCGTTTGTTACTTGTAGACACGGCCTGCCAAAAGGCTGACATTCAGGTCAGGACTACCCTTTGCCGCCATGTGTTCACGGCCTACCAAGACTTAGATATATTCAGGCCAGAGCTATCAACTGAGGACACACATGGCCCATAGATGCGACACACTTGGCCGCTTAATCATTATACTTTAGGACACACATGGCCCATAGATGCGACACACTTGGCCGCTTAACCATTATACTTTAGGACACACATGGCCCATAGATGCGACACACTTGGCCGCTTACTAAGTACTACACTTTAGGACACACTTGGCCCTTAGACGCGACACACTTGGCCGCTTACTAAATAGTACACTTAAGGTCACACTTAGCCCGAGACGGGACACACTTGGCCGCTTACCAAGTACTACACTTAAGGACGCACTTAGCCCATATTTAATTGTAGCCAACACATTTGGTATGTACCTAACCTTGTATGACTCATTTTCTCCAACATCAATATTTTGTATTCCAGTAGCATTGAACTGCAGCCTACTAAACCAAGAGATAAATTACAGCTTTGTGTCTCACAGAAAACGCGGACTGCATGGAGTACTCATCTTTCGACAGAACTTTGTACATGTATAATTTAGTACTGATTGTTCGTGAAAATACCCCAATATATTTATTTAAGGGCCAGTGCATTAAACTAAACAACAACAACTTAAATAATGTTTTACAGATGACAATTTGATTACAAAATCAATAAAATTGCTTAACGTGGTCAAACAAGCGTATTATAGCCTTGTAAATTGAAGGCGTATCTAGCCTAATGAAAGTGTCTCTATCTAACCTTATGATCTGAAGGTGCATCTAGCTAGCCTAATGAAGGTGCTTCTAACCTTACAAACTGAAGGCGCGGCCAGTCTCGAAAGCCAAAGACATAAATTTTTATTCATATTAATATCGAAAGCTAAACCTTATTTGTAAGTCGGAGGCACGTTTAATAAAGATTAATAACTTTAACATGCATGTTTTTCTATTACTCTTTTGACGCCAATGAATGTAAATGACAAGTCTGCGCAACGACAACCACAATTTATGGTTACGTGCCATAGTACTAATATGTAGTACCAAATAGTACTAGTGCTAATAATACTAAGAATGCTAATAAAAATCTGAAAAGTTAATGTGTTTTCTTACCACATATTTCTAAGCATAAAATTATTAATTTTGTTCTTTTGTTTTCATATCCGTTAAGAAAGGGTTAAGACCTTTTCAGCTGACAGGTGCAATAAACTTAACAACTTTATCGGAAATCAGAAGTGACAATATTTACAAATATATTTCGTCGTAAATGTAATTAATTTTATTTAAAGTAAATAAATCGTATCTTGTAAACTAAAGGTACGTCTAGCTCTGTAAACTGCAGGCGCATCTAGCCAAACGGATGACGCCTCTAGCTAGCCAAACGGATGACGCCTCTAGCTAGCCAAACCGATGGCGCATCTAGCCAAACCAATGGTTCATCGAACAAAACCGATGGCGCATCGAGCCTTATCTTAAAAAAATAGTAAGAAACAAATCCACTTTAAAGAGTCGTACAACATTGGAAGCTATTTTCATAGAAAAAAATAATAAACTATTTAATATTTTAGAAAACTGTTATTCACAAAACCACAAAACCAGGAAGCTAGCTAAGGTTTCTTTTTTTATTTAGATTCAAGAGTAAAGATTTATTATTGGTTGGCACTTCAGTAATAAACTACAAGATTATAGAGGTCACTTTACGATATTAGAAAAAGTTTGAGCTATCACGTTTTTGTCAATCACAACCGAGTTCTATAATCTATTTTCTATAAACCAAGTAATACTATGTGAAATCTTTGTTCAAAAGAGTTAATTTGACGTTGTACGGCCCCCCAAATAAGGACAACTAAATTAAGAATTGAAATAGTCCGCTTACAAGAATCGCTAGAATTTTGCGAAATCTTATCATTTCAACGTCGTTAATCTCAAAAAATGGTTGCATTAATAATTTCTGTGGTTGAGCTATGATGGATCCATCTAGATGTCAACATTATTTTAATTTAAGACCTTTTTGTCATATAGGTAGGTACTACCTATACAAAATAATTAACATTATTTTCGTCACCAGGTTGGGTAATCGCTCGGAAGCAATATTTTAATATAACGAAATATTTTCAAATACTTAACTATCATTTGAAAGCGTTATAATATTTCTTGCAAAACTAAGAGGTTAGAACAATGTAAGTATTCCAAAGTAAACTTACATCATTTAGGGATACCTACATGAAAATTATAACCTCAATTGTACATTAGATCAAAATCGAAATTATATTATGCATTAATAAAAAAGTGATAAGTTTACAGTTTTAACTGAAAAGTCACTTCTTTAAAACAAAACTTAAATTAATTACCGTGCTTATATCGGCAAAAATTTTGTGAACGGCCTCCGAATAGAATAAGAATACTACCTTTGAACTAAAATAAAAACCGTATAACTACTACTATACTATAGCGTTATGGTACTTATTACCAAAACTTTTTCCAACGTCAACATAACTTAGTCACGTTTATGTTAGTATCATTATATACCGTGCCTAGGTGCCAATTCAGTGAGTATCATGTTAGCCGTTTTATTCTCCGTAGGTACCCGTGTATATTCCCAGGGTATAGTGTCAAAGACGAATTAACAACTAACGGCAATTACAAAGCTATGAAACATGAAAAACAAACTTAACAATTTCGTCTGAGATGAAAATACACAGTAAAATAGATACTAAAAATATACACAGTTCCTATTTTCATAATTTTTTTCCTGAGTTTAAACCACGAAAGTTACAGTTGGGCAGTAAAGATAAAAAATCTTTCATTTCACGACCTCGTTTTATACAATCATGAAAATTACTGTTCCAATGTCAATGCACATTTCATCATATTGACGTACTCACTTTTGAAGCATACAATTTGTTTAGTTTGATTAGAGGATCCGATAATAAACTGTTTTGATCATACACATTCCGTTTTCATATCTTGTTTTTTCACTCGCCAGACAGCCACACAACCGCTAGTCGTCCTACCCTCCCGTTGACTGCCTCGATATTGCCATACGCCCGTGTTGACATATGTCAAAGTCAATAAATCTACTAATAATTTCCAATTTAAAAATAATCTGTGAAAATAAAATACAAATTAAGCGGGTTACGCTAACAGACGGCCGTCCTGGTTTTGGAATGTCCCTATTCCAACCCGGCCATTCGAGTAGGTAGCCACAATAATATTGTGAGTATCTATATGATCTAAACTAACAACTATATTCACAACTAAAACCACCTAGTCTAGTTCGATAATCGTACGGAAATTACAGCTATTGTAATACTAATGAATTTCATTGTTTATCATTATTATTATTAATTTCATTGATTATTCTGTAATCTTATGGTGGAATAATAACTATTAAAACATAAAATTAAGTAAATACATAATAGTAGAAACAACAATGTTTTTGATTTCATTTTGAGAAAACTGTTAATATGTAACATATTACATGGCAAGATCATTCATAGATTTATCATTATTGCTTATACAAAAGCATTCAAAGTGAAAATTATTACAATTACATACATCTTATAACTTCCCATGTATGCAAATAAACTCATTGAAATATATAGGTACTTTAGAGATTACGGATCAAGAAACTATAAAGAGTAGGATACAGGAAATACATAGGTAGGTGATCCTCGGAAACATAATAATGACGATCCGCATGGATCATAACTATGGTTATACAAGATGTATCCTGTTGTCAGATCTTAAACAGTTTGTGAAGGTTCAGTTAGAGCATTAATTAGGTGCAAATGACATTGTAATATTAACGTTAGGTGCAAACGACAGAAACCTTATTGTTCTTCCAACAATGTGTCGCATTGTATAAACTACATAATTTTAAGATATATATTAAATATTTAAAAAAAGAGTTATTCAATTACAATATAAAATTATTGACAAAATATGACAATTGCATATTTTATAATCACACAATGACAGTTATGTAAACAATAGACATTTATAAGTGATTTGCTTTTTTTGATAAATGGAACTTGATTATTTACAATATATGTCTAATTCCCCAGCATCGCACAAAGTAAAGGAAATGCTTAGCAGAAAGTGTAGCTGCCGGAGTAAACTGTGTACTAAAAAAATGAGGGTAATTATAAAAAGCTTAGTAACTACAGAAAACAATAGGTATTTTTCCTTTCACCAAATCAGACTCTAAAATCATAAATGCTTATAACTTGTTTTTTTTTTGTTTTTACATAACAAAAACATTAGACTGTGTTCTGTCAGAGCGTAACAAGTGAAGAAGACTTATTTACAGTTACTATAAGTGAGCTTACTAAAGAGGTAGGTGAGGTTAATGTCATTTGCCTCACCGAAACATTTATTGTTCTTTCCTGTAAGAATTTGTTATAATTAGTTATAAAAGAAGTCAAACTTCATTAAATTGTAATGTCGGCAAACCTTTTCAATAAATAAATAAAGAATAATTCAGAACAACACCTTCATATACCCAACCATTAAGTTGCGGCAAACTGTTGTAGAGAGTAACAACGTAGGGATCGTTCATGTATATACTATTAAGAAATAGGACGCTTGAAATTCCGGTGGCCACTTTATACACTTTTGAATGATGTGCAGTAAATGTGCACTATAGTTAACATTTATAGAACTACTACAAAATGTAGGATTTCTTAATATGAATAGAATCTTTACTGATACGGCTGTCTATAAAACGAGATAAAAATATCATAGGCACTTTGCAGTGATTGGAACTTTAATAATTGTTGCTTGATAATATACAAACTATAAAACATAACTAGTCTTCTGTTTAATAGTAATAAAAATAAATAAATAAATAATAAGCTAAGTATATAACATAAGCATCTCGAAAAATATCTGGCTGGATTTAATCACCGAAAAGTAATATTAGAACGATTAAGTTACTGATCAAAACGTATGGGATATGAGTAAGGGAAACATAGAAACATTTAGAGAATTTATAAGTTCTCTATAATATAATGATGTACTTGGAAGACAAATTGCGGATATGGCCATCAGTCACTTTTGCAAGGCTATTCTGATATTTTCCATAAGTCAGAACAAAATAAATAAATAAGTTAAAAATAAAGGGCTAACTAAATGTGTCTGAAGGTGCTACATGAATAAAAGTCCTAAGTATCTAATATCTCGACTCACATTGTCAAATTAACCTTTTCATCTATACTTTACACTTAGAAAATATATCTCAATCACAGAAGCACAATAATATGCGTTATATTACAAAGTCTAACGATGTATGAAAAGCAGCATCGTAGAATATTATTAGAAACGTAACCAGTACAAATATTGAATTATTGAATCATTGAAATTCTAATAAAGGCTAAATAGAATTAGTAAAATAATAAATTTTCATGTAGTAATCCAAATGACATTCGCAATGAATTTAATACATTTAATAAATATTGACGAGTAAAATTATCTTGATAATGATTACTAAAGACGATGTTATAACTGATATACAATTTCACAGGTCGACAGATAAAAAAAGGGAGTTTACAACATAATGATGGGCCTTGAAAATACTTTACCTATGGGATATGATGGTATAACTAACCAAATGATAAAGGTAACGCTGTAGGGTTTATAGTCATCCCATTAGTACAAGTTATAGAATGTATATGTTCCCCAAGGTTATTTATTTCCCATCTCTATTTGATAGAGTATTCGGTCATTGAGCCACTGTACCGAAGTGGACCGAAGGAAGAGTTAGTAATTATAGACGATTACCCTAAAATCAGTACTCTCAGAAGTATTTTGAAATAGTACTTGCAGACAAGTTATATAACTTTTCTAATTCTAATACCTTTTTGAAATCAAGGATCCATAAAAAGATCCATAAAATTGGCTTACTTTCATCTTATTAAGAAAATCACGGAGAGTTTTAATATGAGGATGCATATTTTAAAGTAAAGTTATCTAAGGGACGATCGACAATGAGTGACGATCTCAAATATCTAAAAATAGGGGACATAAACTATTTGTCGGCGTACAGTATAAATAATGTGGGAGTACCACAAGGAAATGTATTAGGCCCTCCTACTTTTCTAATCTATATGAATGACTTTTTCTGACATAACAAAGCAGCAACGTATTCTTTTTGCCGATGGCACAACACTTATTATAAAAGGTTGTGAACTTGTGAGAATCTAAACTGAAAGAAGTCGCAATCACTATCCATGGCAGGTTATTAAATGGTTGAATAATAACAACCTAAAATAAATATAGATAAAACAAAATATATGACATTTAATTATAAACCATAATTTAAAGAAATAACTTCTACATTAATTATAATAACGAGAAAAGTTATGAAATAACCATGACAAAGTTCTTAGGTGTCATAATCGATGACGAGTGTGGTTGGAAAGTTTGATAGATTTGATGGTAAGCAAAATTGACAGACTCCTCTTTGGGTTAAGGTGAGTAAAAGAAACAGCATCCAAGACTGCAGCCTACCATGACTATGTAGCATTGGTGCTGCGTTATGGAATTATTTTATAGGATTACTCTGTTGGTGTGGATAAAACCTTTAAATTACAAAAGAGATGCATTAGATATGCATGCGAGGCCGGTGACTTGGATTCTAACAAGCCCTTATCCTGGGACCTTGGTATTCTTTTTCTACTATATCAGAATACGTATTTAGGAATTGGCAATTTCTGCAATATAAATGTAAATAAAGTTCTATTTATTGCTAAAATAACATTGCCAATCACCTTTATGCGACGAAAATTCAAATGTTGTGTATACCATCTCAAAGGTTAACATTGTATTAAAAATTTTTTTTTGGCAATACGTATTTATAATAAGTTGCCAGAAACCCTTAAGAACTTGTCATAACAAAATGGAGCAAAATACGTTGTTTCTGTTTATTACGGATAACGCAAACAACACACACCATGAACTTATAGTTCTGAGCAGTATGTGTTCATAAAAGATCCGATCATTATAATATGGTAGGTCTAGCTAGATACGTTAAAGGAAAACTTCATTATAGCTTCTGAACGGCTACTACCATAGACAATAGCTTTTGACAATAGCGCTGCGCTATGCTCCACTCCGCGTTCTTGCGTATGATACTGCCTGCACTTAGCGCATTGTTTTTTTTTCTACAGTCACAGATTTATATGTTCAATGCATGCAGTCTATCCACAGACTACCAAATGAGGATAAGTCTGCGTTTTATTAAATATTTTTTTTGTCTTTTGTGTTGTTTTTTCTTTTGTCATTTTATTTTACTTCTTATTTTATTATATAGCTACATAGCTACACAGTAAAATAATAGCTACAGCTACATTCTTGTAGCTCTTAAGATTCACTCAAATTAAGGATTTAAAATATAGTTGTTACAAGACAACATCTCTGATTTGGAAAGTTTTAAACGAAACACTTTACCACAGCTAATTATTTGGAACAATATTATGTGACAAGATTCCTAATCCAAAGATTCCCATCAATACGTTTGATTACCAAGTCCAGCTTGTACGGCCGTTTGGCCATCCTTCAGAAACAGTTGGATTCTAACAGATAAAAATGTACTCACTACTACCTATACAGTAAGTGATTTCTCAAATTATAAATTTTGTAGTTTATACCGAAATTACTAAATTTATACTGAAATTTTCTAATATTATTATTCTGACATTTTATTGTAGTATGAATCCTTTCGGAACGTTCAATCCGTTTCCCAAAACATCCGATCCAAAATCATAGTTTCCTAAAACAGTCGTTTGACTAAGTTTATTTCGATTTATTTATTATGTGTAACATGTAAGTTATAATTTTGTGAGAATTAATGAAATAATCAAGAAGTTACCACTTCTTAAGTTGATTTAAGTTTCTACACCAAAATAACAGTAGAATGTGAGGATTATAATTTCATATTACAAAACATCAACCGTATTGACCATATTCAGATAAATAAAGAATTTATGTTAAATTAAGATGATTATAAGGATATTCTAGTATTTCAACTATATCCTTATAAATCTCTTATTATTAGGTTTTTATTTATACAATATATTCGAAAATTATATTTGTGTCGTATACAAATGAGTGTGTTGTATACCTATGTCATTGTCATCACATGTCAACATGTGTTGTATAGATATTTAAGTCAAATAAACATTCACTTTTACCTATATATTAGGTAAAAGGATTAAAATAATAATTTATTATATGAGTGTGTCCTGATTTCACTTAAATAGGACATTTAGCTGTCAGAAAGAAACAAAGGTACCAATTGAAAATCAGCTTAGGGTCTCTTGAATTGAAAACTATTTCTAATGTTTTGTTTTCTTTCTTGAGATGTCTAACTTGAAACCCCTTTTTATTTTACTGAAGTTACTACTTACACATTCATATTTCTATTCAAAACAACCCAAATGTAAGCTTATAGTAAATGTCGCTAGACTTATCACTACATATGGTATTATATTTCACGATACATGCAAAGCACTACACAATAAGTAGTATCTTTGTTAATAAAGAGAATGAGCATGTAGCGGCATCTACCCTACCGCCGCACATACCAACACATGGTTGCAACAAGATTCATCACTATGTGACTAGTTGGCGCTAGTACCTCGTAGTATGGAGAAACAAATGGAGTAACCTACATTTCGCTAACGGAGTTATGTCAGCGAAGCAGCATATATACAACTGCCAACCATCGTCGGTTGTGGACCGCGATCCCCGGGCTAATACTACCCAGCCCGGAGGAAGATCTTCCACTTTGGCCTTCCTACTAATGGCTAACCTCCTCCATACCATACCATACTACCATACCATACAGCATCCGAACAAGCACTACACTTATAGTAGTAGATCTTTTTTTTCCATGTAATTAGTGGATCACTACAACAGACAGAATACTTCCTGTATAAATAGCGTGACCATTGACCACCACATTAAGTAGCTCATTTCACTGGTTGGATCACTGCATTAATCGATCTTTCAGCTCACCAAAGCCAACATCAGATGCTTCATAGAGGAAAACATTGTTAAAGTAGCTCATAAAGTGTTTTAACGTTACTAATCTTATAGAGATGTAAATCTGATTTTTATTTTATATATATATATATATATATATATATTTCTTAATTAGCATTGATCCTGTATAAACGGGTGATCACTACATTAAGCAGCATATCTCACTATGCGGATCACCACCTACATTAAGCAGCATATTTCCTGTATAAATAGAGTGATCACCACATCAAGTAGCATATTTCACAATATGAATCACTACGATAAGTAGCATATTTCACAATATGAATCACTACAATAAGTAGCATATTTCCTGTATCAATAATAAAAATAAAAATAATAAAATGTTTATTTATTTTCCCTTCACAAATAATAGAAGTTAAGTCTAGTGGCAACCAAGCTACCACAAAGGTTTCTATAGTTGTGAGAAACTGGGGCTCAAAATAGGTTTTAGAATAAAAATCTATGTTACAGTTCGTCAGGCCCACCCACAGACAATAGTTTTGCTTATAATTATGTAAGCTTGATACACCTAGTTCAAGACGGCAAAATTAAGCATAGTATCGCAGGTTAAACATGTAAACTAAATTGCAGCAGATAACCCAAAGCTTAATTTAAAATAGTATAAAAACAACATTTATTATTGCATTAAATTATGCTTACAAACTTATAAATGGAGTGATCACTACAGTCATTAAGTAGCATATTTCACAAGTGGATCACTACATTCAGTAGCATATTCCTTGTATAATTAGTATGATCACTACATTATGTAGCATATTACCTGTATAAATAGAGTGATCACTACATTAAGTAGGATATTTCACTATGTGGATCACTACATTGAGTAGCATATTTCCTTTATAAATAGAGTGATCACTACATTAAGTAGGATATTTCACTATGTGGATCACTACATTGAGTAGCATATTTCCTGTATAAATAGAGTGATCACTACATTAAGTAGGATATTTCACTATGTGGATCACTACATTGAGTAGCATATTTCCTGTATAAATAGAGTGATCACTACATTAAGTAGGATATTTCACTGGGTGGATCACTACATTCAGTAGCATATTTCCTGTATAGGCGGAGTGATCACTACATTAAGTAGGATATTTCACTGGGTGGATCACTACATTCAGTAGCATATTTCCTGTATAGGCGGAGTGATCACTACATTAAGTAGGATATTTCACTGGGTGGATAACTACATTCAGTAGCATATTTCCTGTATAGGCGGAGTGATCACTACGTTGAGTAGAGTAGTGTTTAGGCGCACTTGGTCCACTTCTCATTTGGTCCACTTGCCGAAAAACACCTCTTTCGCATTTGGTCCAATTCCCAGAATAGCCGTTTCGCATTTGGTCCATTTCGCGGAACGTCCATTTTGCATTTGGTCCATTTCGCGGAACGTATATTTCACTGGATGACTAGTAAAGAATACTATTAACATTAAGCCCGCCTTTTGTACCATTATATTGTACAATAAAGACAATTAAATCAATAAAAGTAAGAATTATAAGCAATAAAAGAAAGTAGTATCCCACCGAATAACTAATTTGGAAATTGTGAGAAAATGTCTTCAAAATAATTCCACAAGATAAGTTAATTCATGGTTAGAATTATACTTCCTGATATCTAATGTAGGTATTACCATTATGGATGAAATTAATCTGTTACTTTATGTTTACTTTCTCAAGAGGTAAATTTCATTAATAATTCTTTCATTAAAATTATTTTTTCTCTGTAATTTTGTATCCTACTTTAATTTCTGCTGAGGGAATATTTTCAAATTCTGAGCAGATACTAGTACTAACTCGTAGAATTAGATACTATTAGCAGTAAGTAGAACTTTAAAGTATTGTGCGAATCATGAAAAAATATATTTATAAAGCAATATCGCCTATAATAGTCTACAGCTACAAAGTTGTACAATTATTATCTATGTAGATTCTAATGTATGTACACCAGAAAATACTGTCATAATTACCGACAAGAAAACTTATAATTTTGTAGTCAACAAGTCAGTGGTTATTCCACTATAACACAGTGAGTTTTTGTAGTAAGCAATTGATAACCTACTAGTTTTATCTTAGAGGCATCTTAAGTAAGTTTTGTTTCACAGCAATGTAAAGGTTACAATTTCATGCACTAATACTTAGGCCGCAGACTAATAAGCGCTTACTCCTAACAAGTATTACAACTATTTTAAGAAGTTTTAAAGTTAAACTTTAAAGTCTTTCTTTATTATGTCGAAGGTAAATACTGGATTTTAACCATAGAAATTATAAGTTCTACAAATAACTCATGCATTTCTAAATTCAATGGGTTGTGTTGGCTTTAAATATTATATTTATGTGACTTTTCATATTGGGCAGCTCAATTTGAGCCAGCCTAAAGAAACTAGCTTAATTGTATTTAAGAAACATACCTGTGGGCCAAGATGTTGGTTCCCGCTTCTGAAATTATTGACGTACTCACTTTTGAAGCATACAATTTGTTTAGTTTGATTAGAGGATCCGATAATAAACTGTTTTGATCATACACATTCCGTTTTCATATCTTGTTTTTTCACTCGCCAGACAGCCACACAACCGCTAGTCGTCCTACCCTCCCGTTGACTGCCTCGATATTGCCATACGCCCGTGTTGACATATGTCAAAGTCAATAAATCTACTAATAATTTCCAATTTAAAAATAATCTGTGAAAATAAAATACAAATTAAGCGGGTTACGCTAACAATCATGGAGTGTAGTTTTATGTGCAGTGTATGCACGACCGAAGTGTAGCCTCGACCACGTGCAATAATTGTGAATAATGGTGTGTATGCACGGCCGAAGTGTAGCCTCGGCCACGTGCAATGATTGTCGAGTGTGTATGCACGATCGAAGTGAAGCCTCGACCACGTGCAATGAGTGAGTTGTGTATGCACGGCCGAAGTGTAGCCTCGGCCACGTGCAATGAGTGCGAGTTGTGTATGCATGGCAGTGCAAATTGTAAAAGTAAGAATCTCTTTAAATGCATTTTAAATTTGAAACTACCCAACTTAATTTCGTAATTTTAGCTCTGTTTAAAACGTTAGAAATCGTGAGCGTACATACCTTGGTTCTTCCACTGCTGACTTATAATGAAACAACAGTAATAACGGTGAAACACTTTTACTTTCTTCACAGGAATACACCATGATTATTATTAACTAGGTTATAGCAACAATACGTTAGCAGTTTTCCCTAACTACTTCTCTTCACGACGGTTGGACAGTGACCGAGCCTGCAACTGACTTTCGTTGACCGTTCCGCCGCTTATCCCCACCACTTTACCTCCCCATTCCACTAAAAATGGCGGGAAAATGTGGCGGGAAACGGTGGAGCCAAGCGGCAGTGTTGCCAGGCTAATAAACGAAGATACTACTATTATCCTTTCAATTTCATTTGAAATCATAACAATATAATGAATTTATTACTACCCAACAACAAAACGTCACAGTAAATTCAATAAAAATTGAGTGACACCTATCGGCAATAATTTGTACTAATAAGATTGTTTTGCATTTTGCGTTTCAAAGATTTTGACGTTTCTTTGAAGATTTGGTAAAGTTTGTTGCTATCTGTGCTAGGCATGCTGTGACGATAGCGGCGCCATCTAGCATTCTACAAGAAAAACATTTTAAATCGCCCTGATAGTCGCCTTACGACGGGCCATTTCTTTAGTATGAGATGAGGTATCTGCACTATAGTATTGTGTAATCTGTGCAACAGCACAGATTGAGTAACGACTCACTATAATATGGAAACCTCAAACCACACAAACCTATCATTGGTTGTAAAATCGTTACGTAGTAAACCGATGCACTACAAACCGGTCCGCATGCACCGCAAACTGGGAGCTATTGACCGGGTTCCGTTTTTTTCCTTTTGAGGCACGGAACCCTAAAAATGAGTGGTGTCAATGTCCATAACGACTATATTACACCAGCAAACAGAGTCCGTAGCATCATTATCGCGCAAAAACAAACAGACGAGGAAATAATTCCCCGCTGGCCCTAATTAAGCGCAGGACACACGGGCCGAGTCAACATTTGTTTAACCATCTCGTTTCAGCCTCCGTGCGTGGAAAAACAACCTGTTTTTATTTGTGAATTATTCACTTGCTATCTTATAAGTACGTGTACTAAAACGAATGTGAAAATAACTCTATTTTGTTTGTTTGTTACGTTTTCTCGTCTACATTTTAAATTAGTTTTGCATAGTATAGAGATAGATTAGGCCTTAGAAATGGAAAATTTTCCAACTAATAGAATATAAAAATATAAGGTAGTGGAAATGATATGTGATGATACTTCAACAGGTGATAGTGTTGCTTAAACTGAACAACTTTCTCCAAGAAACATAGGTCGAAAACGAATAAAAAATTCATACTTTCCCATATAAAATGTATTGGTCATCTGACCGACTTCATTCTACTTGGTTTAATGCTCTGTTTTTTTTTGTCGATTCATTTTGAATTTAAATTTTTTGAGCCATTTCTAAAAATGTTCAATAATGTCACACATGTGAGGTCTACAGCTCACAAAACCTTAGTTTGATAACTTTTTATGTGATTTAGATAATGTTTTAAATAAGACAATCTGGAACAGGTATAATTTACATTTCGTCGAGTCTAAATTTGAGATTAGCCTTTATGGCTTTTATACTCTATGCCAGCGGTCGTCAAATTGCGGCCTGATACTTATATTCGTGCGGCCCGCAGCATAGCAAATAATAGTCAACTAACTACCATAAATAACAGATTTTACGTTAACACTAACGTAGTTGATATAATAAATAACGACAAACGCCCTCAGTTAGTATGCGGCCCGGCAAGGATACCCACATTTCCTTAGGTGGCCCTTGGCCGAAAGAGTGTGACGACCGCTGCTCTATGCAGTCTACAACATTGTCGCAACCTTGTTGTATACCCCAAAAGTTAATTCAGTCTGTCACTTTCAAACTAAGATTAATTTAGTCGGTCCCAAACTAACTCAACTAATTACATTAATCATAATTCGGCCCGAGCTGAAGCGAAGTTCGTTTACATGAAAACTTAGTGAAGCGGAAATCTCAACGTGTAAATAAATATACTTCGGTAGTCCGTTGCGTAGAAATCGCCGACGCCCAAGTGTTAATTAGTTGTGCAAATGTCAGTTGTCATTATGACTATTAACAGATTATCTTATAGAAGGTGTTACAAAACAACTCGTAATGACGAATAGATAGGGATCATCAAACTAAACAACTTTTAATTACTATGGGAACAAGTCTAAAATCGCGAAATGAAAATCTTTATATGGGTTTTCTCCAACTCGACATAAGAGACACACGTGGGTCAATTTGGTGAAACTCAAAATTAGTATCACTTATTATTTCGTCATCTGAACACACCAAGATTTTAACGCGTGTTAACTACCTATAATGTCCAGTTATGGCCAATTAGTTAACAAAACTTTCTGTTAGAAAAAGCTAACATCTAAAACTTATTCAATAACTAGAATTATCGTCAAAATTACCAATGCGACATATTATCACAAAAATGTTGATTATAAAGTTATCACTTACCATAATTGTCTGAATTAAATTAAGACAGAAATAATTAAATATTTCAGAAGTATGAAGTATGTAATTAAAACTAATTCTTTTCCTTTACGCTTGGAAATATTTTTCACTCCTCTTGCTCTAAAAGTCCGTCATTGTAAGGTACAAGAGCCAGGATAAAATAGCAAAATTACCCCTAGGGGATAAAGTTTTTTCTTTTTTAATGTTTGTCTATTACCAATGAGCCTACTAAAACGAAAAAGTCTTTATTCATAATCACGAATAAAGACTCGCTCGACTTAATACTGTTTCTCATTTTTATTTTTGAAAATGGAACTAAAAGCAGCGATCTCTTCGGTGAAATCATAGACTTATTTATACTCTGTGATTTTAAGTTTGATCGTAGAATGCGTGCATTGTATTTCTTAGCTGCTACAGAAGAAATTTAGAAAGGCGCGAAATCTTTAGAATTTTTCTCTAATACCAAACTGATTGAATTGTGTGACTGTAAGTAAGTAATAGGAAAGAAATAATGTTAATCTTTTGCCGTCAAGCACAAATCATTTATTTAAATACTGTATGAAAAGTTTATTAAGTGGAGGAAAGAAAAACGAGTGGATTCGTTTACGTAAGTATAAACTAGGTATTAATTATTGTATTTTATTTTCTCGCCATCGTAGTGAAAAGTAGAGTGTAACACACGACGCTAAAACCCATTGTAACTCGGTTTCTATTTATTCCCTCGCTAAAGCTCGGGAATAAAACTACCTCGTATGCAATGGGTCATTTTAGCGTCTTGTATAACAATCTACTATTTACATATTGAGCACAAAATCTCACTACAATTTAAACCCCTTAACGATTGCAACAAAGATTTTGTAGTTTCGTTGTAATGAATATAATTATAATTATTGTACAGGTACATACATTGCGTTGGCTTTGACCGGCGGTGCGTGAAATCACCCATAATGCATGAATGAGTCGAGAATTTATGTGAATACGTCACACATAATAATGTTAGAATATAATAGAATAGAAAACGTTTATTAACAACATACAAGAAAACAGTATACATTGGAACGAGTCACAAACAAGAAAAGAAGGAATAAATGCTTAATAAAACGTAGAATTATTAAGTGTGCTGCTAATGGCCCCTGTCTCAGCAAAATTAACTTCTGGGTCATTCGTTGATGTTCAGAATGACCCAGAAGCACTGCTATTCTATTAGGTATACAGTGTCTGAGTAAAGTAACATAATCTAAAGGGGATGTACCTAAGTTTAACAACTATACGTTTTTAAATTATTTCCTTTTTCCGGCTTCCGACTATGCTTATATGTAACCTAAGCTTATAACTCGGAAGCATTCGGAAGCAGTTGGTTTTAACTGGTATAAATATTGTTCTGTAATATAAACAAAGAGACACGTTCCGTGGTATGAGACATTTATAAAATAACTAGCTTCCGCCCGCGACTTCGTCTGCGTGGAAAGGTTTTTTTGCTATCCCTCGGGAACTATACTTTTTTTCGAGATGAAAGGTACCCTATGTCCTTTTCGGTACCCCTGACAACGTGTATGAAAAATTTCATAATGATCGGTTCAGTAGTTAGGACGTGAAGGAGTAACAAACAAACAAACAAACGGACTTTCGCATTTATAATATTAGTAAGGATATGCAGGACTTCCCTATCACCATCTATCATCGAATAACTTGACATCAATTTTCAATTCATCAAAGCGGTAGTTTATATGTTCATACCCTTTGTCCTAAAATGAATGAAACAGATCAAACTGAAATATGCATTGGCACATCAGAGCGAGAGTGCAGAATCGATTGCACCCCGCAATCAATTTCATAACTCAGGGGTGTCAATCTGTTTTTTCTAAAGGGCCATTTATAAGATTAACGGCCGAATAATCTAAGGCTTCTTAGCAGAAAGTTTCAGTTAAATAAATAATAAAAATAAATAAAAATAAAAATAACTTTATTACTCAATTTCAATTTCACATAGTAATGAGACACCCCAGAGAGTAATACAATACTCGTGTTGGGGTTGACTCGCTCTTCCCAACACGACAAAACATAAATATTAACTTTAAGGTATCCTAAACTTTAAGGTAGAAGTTTCATAGAGCTTCTGTCGAATCTGACACCTTTTTTTAATTAAAGTTGGCCTTAACTTTTCGATAGGTTAAAATTTTTGGCCGTTAGGGTATGTCCTGGCCACTGACCTTCATTAAACAACGTATAAATAGAGGTCAATGGTCCTAGCCCACTAGGCCAGAAACAAAGTTAAAAACTCAAACATTAAGTTTCGCAAGGGTCGGTCATGGGATGAGTGATAAAAATGTATTATCTCGAGCTTCTCCGTGCCTCGGAAGGCACGTTAAGCCGTTGGTCTCGGGTGAATTTGCAGTCGTTAACACCCACCAATCCGCATTGGGCCCGCGTGGTGGGTTATGGCCCATCCTCCTTATCCACCCATACGGAAGGCTGTGCCCCAGCAATGGGGACATAAAAAATGGCTGATGGTCAAATGCCATCTAAAATCCTCACTGGACAAATTTCTGGTCGCGGGCCGTATTGAGATGGCTTGCGGGCCGTATCTTCGACACCCCTGTCTTATTTGACCGGGTCAAAGGTCACTCGATCGATGACACTAATTCACAATCTGTGTGATGATTAATGTGTAATGGGACATTTACATGGGTCGATTTTCCGAGTGACCTGCTCGGCAACTTTAGGTGACCGTAGATCGGCTTTGTAAAATGTGAATTATTCGACTTTGTGAATCCTACTAATATTATAAATGTGAAAGTTTGTGGGTTTGGATGTTTGGATGTTTAGATGTTTGGATGTTTGTTCCTCAATCACGCAAAAACTACTGAACGGATTTGGTTGAAATTTGGCACACAGATAGTAGATAGCCTAGATTAAAAAATAGGATACTTTTTATCCCGATATTCCCACGGGAACGGGAACCACGCGGATGAAACCGCGGGCGGCCGCTAGTAATTCATAAAATCCACGATTTTCTAGGAAATGATCTTGACAGACAGTCAGTCATGGTTATGTGTGTGTAGTGACTTATACGAGCTTTAGAATGGATTGAAAACTTCTCTATGATGTAGACGAATAAAAGTTTTTTTAAATGACTTCAAACAAAGGAAGAGGTTTTCAGTTCGGTTGAATTTTTACAAGTATGATGATTATATCTAAACGAATATAAGCGAAATAAATACGGCTAAGAATGACATCACTTTAGGTCGCTCGCTTATAAATTGAATTAGTTTTGGGATTAGATTTTACAAGCAATTGTCAATAAAAAGCGCTAATTGTCTAAATAGACCAGCAAGTCGCCTACCAACTGGACCCGTGTAAATACCACATTAGTAATCTTTTTTATTACGATATTTGCTACATTGAAAAATTGACAGACTTATATTTTCAATCTGTTTAAAAAAAATCATTTGAAGTATTTTTTAAATAACTTATATATCATTAACAGACAGATATTGCCCACGGAATCATAGAATTTGCACAAATATTTCCTAGAAACTGGCAATACATGAGTTTTAGAGCACAAAACAAAACGCATCAGGCTTTGATGAGCGTCCATTTTGTGGATTAAACCCCGGAGGTAGGTCCAGTATTAATATCCATGAATGATTGCAGTATTAATGCGAGTGGGCCGGGGCGGCCAATTATTGGAAAACGACCTACTGGATTTACTAGTAATTTGTGACTTAATATTTACCATGGAGATTTGCGGGTTCGATTTCAACAATTACGGAAGATTTTTTGAATGAATAGGTAGGTATTTCAAACATCTTATACGGAACGTGATCGAATCAGAAATGAGGAGATCCGCAGGTGAACTAAAGTAACCGTCATCGCTCGAAGGATTGCTCAGCTGAATTGGCAGTGAGCGGGACACATAGCAAGAAGAACCGATGGTCGTTGGGGCGGAAAGGTTCTTGAATGGCGACCGCGCACCGGATGACGCTCCGTGGATAGGCCCCGACAAGGTGGACCGACGATCTGGTGAAGGTCGCGGTGCGCCGCTGGATGCGGGCAGCGCAGGAACAATCGTCGTGGAGATCCTTAGGGGAGGCCTATACCCACCAGCGGGTGTCGTGCGACTGATATGATGATGATACGGAGCATGTTATAGGTCTAAAAAGGTACTAGATCTTCTAAGTAATCGTTACTGATAGTTGATACTCTGATCTGAAGGTATAAACGGTTGGCTAATTGGCTACCCTTGATTTCGTGCGTTTAATTAACAATACTGTCTTAGAAATTACATTAAGAGAATAAACATAAAACGTCAGAATATTAAACATTTTTTTCAGTAGATATCACTACTATGTTTTCAATGTAAACATATTTAATTGCTTGATCGATTTACTCGTAGTGTACCTTAAATTCAATATAACTAAGTTCGTGCTAAGAGCGAACTTTGAGCAACTTGGAGGAGCCAACTTGGGTGCTTGAACGATCAATTATTAAGTGAAAAATAATTAGGAGACACCGAAGTTAATGGAAACTTGGTTTAGTGGTGAACAATAAAAAAGTTCCAAGTTTTAAGAAATAAAAGAGGAATTACATCTAATTTTTCAAATACAGAATCCATGGCCACTAAAATGAAAACGTTCAATTAATTAATTAATAGCCAAAGACTTTTATGTTGAATTTGGTGAAATATGACAGTGTTTTTAACGTAAGTCATCTTTGACGCCTTATTTCGAGTAAAAAATATTGGTTTTAATTTTATACTTAACCGTGCAATATATAAAACTGTGGCCGCCAGCTATTTCGTCTGCGTGGAACGTTTTTTTTTTGCTATCCCTCAGGAACAATACTTTTTTTCAGGATGAAAGATACCCTTTATCTTTCTTTGTTTCCTGCCCTGGCAACGTGTATGTAAATTTCATGATGATCGGTTCAGTAGTTAAGACGTGAAGGCGTAACAGTAATTAGTAAGGATTAATTTCATTTGCTCAGAATCAGTACATTTTCTACATCTTTTGAGATGTTGTACATAGACGGGGCCCAGGTCCGGACAGCTCCTTTTTTAAAAAAAAAATAATAAGCGAAATAATCCAGCTTTTATTTCACCCGTAGTTTTAGACGGACACCACACTATCCAGAACAAGGCATCGTTCCATTTGATAGCCGGCAGTTAGCACTCCGATGGCTGGGCTGGGACCTCCCTCTCCCCTCCTAATCGTTTTGTATCAACTTCTGAATTACTTTTAATGTTACATCCGAGGGCCGCCGGTTTTATACAAGCGTACGTAGGTACAAGAACTTGTAATACAACTTGTTTAATTTCAAGAGGTGTTGGATTACACCCACGGATTTGACATTTGCTATGAAAGAACTTGAGCTGAGACACACTTTTCATGTTTAACCGGAATGGGAGAAGCTGGTATGTAATATTTTATTTTCTCGTACACTATTTAATTTATCACGGTTGGCTAATGTAATTTAATTCTGGCTTCTCCTTTATCAGACAGTGCCAAAAATAAAAAATAAATGATTGGAAAACCTAAATTATGGTTATGAATATTATTTAAGTTCCTCATAAAAGTTGAATATTAATTTAAAGTGAATATAAAGCACATACTTAAAAAAAAAATAAAAAAATTAACGGAGTTAAATATGTATGTAGGTAGGTACTACGAGTATTTTAGTTACGAGTATTGCGTGGGTTTCTGTTATTTAATTTTTTTTGAGATTTGAAATTACTCGATCGGTCACGTCTTTCTTAGTGACTCTGCGATTCCAAATTTTACAACGATCTCTGAGAATGAGAGTGTGATGATGATGCCTAGGTAAACATGAGGGTTGTTATCGCACATTCGAGTGATGATGAAGTCGGCGCGAGAGTCTCGCATGCTGCATTTGATTTTGATTTATTTTTTATTAGGGTTAATTTATTTAGAAATGCAGATGTTTTAGTTATACATATTACTTAGTTTACCTTTCAATAAAATAATATTGTCTATAAGAAAAGAATAATACAATATTTTGTTAAATTCATTAAATTCATTTTCAATGTACCAGAAGGTCGTGAAAGGCACGAGATCTGTGAATTTTTTCTTTTGGAAAGTTGTAGAACAAACGTTGCTGTTTATGATGTACATAATAAATGTACGTAATAGACTATAAAAATATTTTGATAGTTATCTATATGAACACAGAAAACTTATATTTTGTATGAACTACACAAAGTGCATAATCGCTTGACTGTGTAGCATATAATGCCATCCTCACACGTCTCTAGTTAGCTGCATATTCACATATCCCCGTTCGTTGGACTTAATCTCAATTTGATTCATAAATGTAGAGAGATGGTATCACCCTCATTTAGCCCCTTAACTAAAATGTTATTATCCAGCGAATAGAATTCGTATTCGTATTTATTAATGTTAATAAGTTTAAGTTTGATAGGTTTCAGTAAATAAGATGCGAATAATCTTTTTTATTTCAACTTGAATTCCAATGGGGAGGCGAAGGCAAAGTGAATTACAGATGGCGCTTCAGTCTTTGGACCCATTGTCAGTTTGAGCTTATATTGTCTTGACTGTGTATTACGTGATTTTACTTTCTTAGATTATATTTTTTTCGGTTTTGCGGACAAACAATGTATTCTATGCTAACTATAGCTCAGATAAAAGAATAATTACGGAAAAGAAAAGCCAAAACAACAGGCAAGAAAGTTTATAGCAACTTATAAAAAATTGCTAACAAGCACTACATTTCTTTAAATTTCGCGTAAGATTTACAAGTAATCTTTTTATTTCAGATTAGAAGCATATGATTTAATTTTTAACAAAGCAACTGAGTGTGAATTTCCGTGTTTATAGTTGCCTCATGATGCCTTTTGTGCAATAGTAATTTCAGGTTTCTGTACTGGAATTTCTGTACCATCCAAAATTACACGAACCGTTTATTCAAATTATTATTTATTTTATTATTCTAAGTTTCTTGAATGACTCTGGCATATAAAATTCTATTAATTCTCTGTTTGGCCCCAATATTGGGCTTATTCCATATTTGATATACCTATCAAATTCATCCAAGTTATAAATATGTTAGAAACTGCTGAGGTTGAAATATTAAAGAACAAAGCTGTTATAATTCAAATGTTGTTTTATTTTGGCGAAGCTTCATCAAATTCATGAAACATTCCTTTTGATTTATAATGTTTCTCAGGCTCAGCAAATGAGAAAATTAAGGGAAAAGCATCTTTTTTTTGATATTTTTTTGCGCAATATATTTTTTGTTACTGGAAAATCGATGAACTCCAATATTTTACAAGTTACATGCATAACAATGCGGCATTTTCTCAGTATAAAATAAAAAAGTGCAATACTCCAAGAGATTCCCATATGTTTTGACACTTTCTTTGAGGCGGCCGGGTACCAAAGACCACACGCCACCTATCGGGATAAAATTGCGCTTTTTCTCCCCATTCGAGGTAAAGATTTTGTATCTGCAGTTTTTACGAAGCACATACAAAGTCTAGGTATTTTGTCCATTATTTGAGACGGTGGCAACAACTCTATATAATTGCCAGTGGCTGTATGTATCCGAATGTCAATTTAAGCTTGTAACGTTTGCGATGCAGCTAAGAGGGGGTCAAGTCTGCTAATGTTAACGTTGAAATCCTGGTTCAATCAAATGGTGTTTGAATGGTAATGCTTTTTGACACAGTTCTTATTTCTTAAACCCAAAATCAAAACACATTGTGTTTCTTAAACCCAAAACGGAAACACAATGAGTCTCGATTTGGGTTTAAGAAACAAGATTCAAACACCATTTAACCACGATTTTGACGTTAATATTAGCAGACTTGACCAGGGGGTCAGCTTCATCGTAAACGTTGACATTCGGATACATACAGCCACTGGCAATTATTATAGAGTTGTTGCCACCGTCTCCATTCAAACACCATTGTACCACGATTTCGACGTCAACATTAGCAGAATGACCCCCAGGCCCGTTGCAACCGGATCGCACTATCCATTATTGTTATACTGTCCCAATTCTAATAATCTTTATACCTTGCAGCTTAGCAGTCACTTGTGAGTAGTAGCGAGCATTTTCATGATAAGTTGTGAATTTAAAATATCTCTTTTGATACTTCGTTTAATGGTCCAGTACTTTGTTTCGAATGATGCTGAAGCGACACACGCTGTGGCGAAAAAATGTCAGTGTGGTACGTTGGAGCGACAAATCTTTGGACCGAAATAGCTTGTACAACTATATAAAGAGTGTCCAGCTTAATTATTTTGTTCAGTAGGTATATATCCTGACCCTGATAGATTTGACATACCTAATAAAAAAGTTTTTTGTTTTTCATACGTAAACAATAACAACATTTAGTGTACCACCTTCTATCTATACAGTAGACCTCAAGTTCAATGCAGTTGCTAATGGTTAAAACAACTTCCCATAAGTTGTGGTGGGCTATACACGTCACATTAGGCCGAGTTCGTGAGTGCAACTGACAGAGGCCGATCATGCGTGTGCCCCCTCCATCCACCCTCCACCACACTGACCCCCACCATTGGGCTCACAAGCATTGCTCGAATGCGTAAAGGGAGGTGCACACTGAATGTGATGAGGCGACACATTGGTACGCTGGTGGTTGTTGAGCCATTTTACCGACGCTGAACCATAGTATGGCTGAACAAATAGGTCATGCCTAGAACGTCCTTTTTGATCAGGACTATTTTGACTACATTTTTACAAAAAAAATCTCCTAATTTAAAAAGATCGTTTCAGTTTCGTTTTAAATGTATTTTAAAATAGTTGAATAATTGTCACGGTTTCTTGCACGCGTGATAAACCGCTGAACCGATTTTCACAAATTTAGCTCATATTGTTGAGTAGCAGATACGACCAAAGGTCATTCGAGCTATAATGATATGCGATCACATACGCCACACACAGCACGCACAGTCTGTGCCAGCCTTAAATCTTGCAGGCCTGTGTAAATGGGTCGTAAATAATTGAATTAAGTGACGTTTGAATAATTATTGCCCGCATCGATCGGCCATTACTCAAATAAAGTATATTCACAGCTTTTGTGATTCGCCCGGGCTCCGAATCAGTGGACCGAATTCTGTCGATATTATAATTGGTTTATTCGTTAATCTTATTTCATTATTTACCATTAATATTATAATTAATAAAGTTTGCCTGTAAATAATAATAATTATAATACAGAGTTTATTTGCAAATGACATATAAGAATGATTCAAACACAACAAACAAGAAAACATACAATATAGGCGGCCTTATTGCCACATAGCAATTTGTTCCAAATATTAATTATGATTTATTAACATCCTATTAGAGTGCCAGTCAACATCATCGACAAAAAGGTGAAAAATATCTGGAAAACTATTTTCATTTACTATAACTACAAAATAAAATAAAAAAAAAACAAAGATTCCGACGAACTGAGAATGTCCTCCTTTTTTTGAAGTCAGTAAAAAAACATATTATTTTATAACATAACGAGAGCTTTAGATTATAAATAGTTTAGCTGACACTTTTATTATGTATATCTTTATATATTTACTTATAGATCAATTTCCTTATTCAGGGTGGAGCTTCAATATCCGAAATTATACGAACAATAGTGAGTCCAGACTGTCAGTTTGATTGATGTCATTAATATCGACGGGGGTGGCTAATTAGGACGACATGTCGGCTGTCCGGCTGCTGACAGGTACTAATGACCCCCCATGTAGGCCACGGGTTATGGAACGGACTCGCAGTAACTGTGGAGATGTATGAAGAAGATTTACTTTCGTATGACATACACGTCTTATAACGTTATAACCATAGACATAGAAAAATTTTCGCTGCGCTCAAGAAGACCAACAAAGCGTGGAAAAGAGAAGTTCATCATACGGACACGGTCTATGTAAAAAAGAGACAAAGGATCAAGTAACATGTGCCAACATTTTTTACAGTAAGAGCCTCTAGCGTCCCGCCTAGCAAATGAGCAATCACAGTTTATTTAAAAATATTCGTTAATCTTAATTAGAATTTAAAATTAACCTATCGTGGAGCCATGGTGTCTTGTGCTCTAAGTAATTGTGATGTGACAAAAAGAAATAATCCAAGTTATCACACTTTTCACAGGTAAATAAGATATTGCTACACATTTCTCTAAAACCAAATTTCGCTACATTTATTCGTTTATCGACGAAGAAAACAGTATGGAACATAGTTAATTAATTTCCTTTGCCATATATAGTCATATTTTATGAATCTAAGTCATATTTTACGTATCTCATATAAAATGTATGCATTCGTTTTCGGATCACCTGTTTATTGACATTGTTGTTCTTTGACATTCTATTTCTATGGTTATAACAAAAGACAAAAGATTGTTGTCACCCCAAACTGCTCTAGGTACATCATTTTTAATGCACACAGCAAGGAAGTGGAACTCCCTTCCTGCGTCTATACAACGTGTTACAAAATCCCTAATAATGCCGTATATTATTATGGTAGACTAGCGGCCGCCCGCGACTTCGTCTGCGTGGAAAGGTTTTTTGCTATCCCTCGGGAACAATATTTTTTTTCGGGATGAAAGGTACCCTATGTCCTTTTCTGTACCCCTGACAATGTGTATGCGAAATTTCATGTTTATCGGTTCAGTAGTAAAGACGTGAAGACGTAACAAACAAACAAAAGGACTTTCGCATTTATAATACTAGACTAGACTAGAGGCCGCCCGCGACTTCGTCTGCGTGAACAGTTTTTTTGCTATCCCTCGGGAACTGTACATTTTTTCTGGATGAAAGGTACTCTATGTCCTTTTCTGTACCCTTAACAACGCCTATGCAAAATTTCATGATGATCGGTTCTGTAGTTAAGACGTAAAGGCGTAACAAACAAACAAACAGACTTTCGCATTTATAATATTAGTAAGGATTATAGTAAGGATAGGGACCATCAAACTGATCAACTTTTACTATGGGACCAACTCTGAAATCGCGGAAAAAAACCGCTACTTCATACATTTTGATATTTTCGTAATAACAGAAAAAAAATCTGCTGTTTCACATAAAAAATAATATTTTTTAAATGAAACAGCTGTTTTATTTGCTTATTCATTATTTTTTATTTGTTTTATTTCACCATTATGTTAAGATTACAAAATTTCAAATCAATTGTGCAAAAAAAGTTAATTCAGGAACAAGTGGGATAACATAGCATAGCCCGATCATAAAAATTGTCATTTTTACTGTAAAAAATGATTGTCTCGTTTGCACCTTGAGTTTGAATATCTATCCCTTGAATTAAAACAAAAAAAAACTACGGAACTAAATGTGTAAGTACTAGTAAGATCTTTGAATATAAAAACTAGTTTAAAACTTATATTAAATTAGATGTAAAATCGGGTCTTAGGCAAAAAGCGACATCTAACATTTACCGTAGCGAACTTTACTACAGCTGTGAGAGAAGCGAAAACGCCACGAAAATTCAAACGTCCCTTCTCCCTTACGTAATGATTGTTAAGCGAACAGCTAGGGGGCTCTATGTCGAAGCAATTTTCCTCAACATGGTATTTTGACCAATTAATTAATAAACAAGACTATCTACGAATAATAAACAATATCTTTTTTCTCTCATTCACAAAAAAATCATTTGAGCCCAGCGAGCGGTCGGTTCCTTTCATCCACCTATTTCGTAATATAGCGCCATCTAGTCTATTTTGTTATAAAATTTCACAGGATATGACGTTGGAGTGGAGTGGAGGCTCCTCATTTCCACACATCCTTGCTTTTCGTTTTCTAACAGTTCGTTTTATCAATAAAAGATGGCGTATCTGATATTATTATTGTGTTTTTATGCGCACCATAAATAGTTAAAGAGCTATTGAAAATTACTGCAAGAGTTATCTCAAGGTCCTTCTCTCAATATGATAGAGTGTTTAGGGTGTACATGCGTCAGCACCTACTCCCAGCGCCAGGAAGTGGAACACCTGGCGTCAGCACGCTTCCAAACATGTAGCATTTCGAAGGGCTCTACAAGAATTATCTCAAGGTTCAAATTTGGCAATATGCTAGAGAATAGCACAAAAAAAATAAGACGGCAGTCAGACCGCAGTGTCATGGAACATGCCGAGTCAGCACGCCTCGTAAGTTGTATGAATTTCGAGGTCGGTACAAGAGTTATCTCAAGGCTGAAAATTTGTATACTGCTTAATTATTATGCATAATTTATGAAAATAACAGTCAGACCACAGTGTCATGGAACATAGGCAGTCAGCAGTCGCTCAAAGGGTGGAGTCCAAATAAGCTGTTTGGAGCTACAACGTGTTACGAAACAGGATTACACAGTTGAAACTTGGTAAGTAGATGTATTCTGTAAACCGCTCAACGATTTTTACACAAAAAAATAAAAAATAAAAAAAATTAAGGGGGGTTCCTCATACATGAAACTGAAACTGAAAAAATTTTTTTTCATCTAACCCATACGAGCTGGGTGTCTTCAGATAGCTCTTTAAAAATGACATTGAGGTTCCTAAAACAATTTTTGCTCAAAGTCAAGCGTTTGAATGGTATACACTTCCAAAATGGTAAAATGTGTTTTCCCCCCCTCGAACCTTCAAAATAAGAAAGTGAAAAATCTTAAAAAAATATATGCTGTAGATCTTACAAAATACTTTCAACGAAAATTGTTTTGAACGACATATAGCAAGCAGTTTCAGAGATATAGCACATTTTCCAAAACCGCAAATATAACTTTGTCATTCATACAAACACTATGAAAAACAAAGTTATTTTTGAAAACGTAAAATGTTAGTGGTATTCACTTTGGTATGGTATTAGAGCATTAATATCACCTTGAAAATTTCTCAAAAATACCCGGGATATTACAAAATATTTTCCGACTTACAAAATATTTCCCGACTCCGAGAACGATGTGTTTCCAGGGAATTCTCATTTATCGAGTCCCGGTAATGAAACCCTTATTTTATATTATTTAATAATAAATATACAACATGTTACAATAAAACCGGCCAAGTGCGTGTCGGACCACGCGCAAAAGGATTCCGTAGTTACCTTATACCATACCATAGCATAGTGAATACCACTAACATTTTACGTTTTCAAAAATAACTTTGTTTTTCATAGTGTTTGTATGAATGACAAACTTATATTTGCGGTTTTGGAAAATGTGCTATATCTCTGAAACTGCTCGCTATATCTCGTTCAAACCAATTTTCGTTGAAAGTGTTTTTTAAGATCTACAGCATATATTTTTTTAAGATTTTTCACTTTCTTATTTTGAAGGTTCGAGGGGGGGAAAACACATTTTACCATTTTGGAAGTGTATACCATTCAAATGCTTGACTTTGAGCAAAAACTGTTTTAGGAACCTCAATGTCATTTTTAAAGAGCTATCTGAAGACACCCAGCTCGTATGGGTTAGATGAAAAAAAATTTTTTCAGTTTCAGTTTCATGTATGAGGAACCCCCCTTAATTTTTTTTATTTTTTATTTTTTTGTGTAAAAATCGTTGAGCGGTTTACAGAATACATCTACTTACCAAGTTTCAACTGTGTAATCCTGTTTCGTAACACGTTGTAGCTCCAAACAGCTTATTTGGACTCCACCCTTTGAGCGACTGCTGACTGCCTATGTTCCATGACACTGTGGTCTGACTGTTATTTTCATAAATTATGCATAATAATTAAGCAGTATACAAATTTTCAGCCTTGAGATAACTCTTGTACTGACCTCGAAATTCATACAACTTACGAGGCGTGCTGACTCGGCATGTTCCATGACACTGCGGTCTGACTGCCGTCTTATTTTTTTTGTGCTATTCTCTAGCATATTGCCAAATTTGAACCTTGAGATAACTCTTGTAGAGCCCTTCGAAATGCTACATGTTTGGAAGCGTGCTGACGCCAGGTGTTCCACTTCCTGGCGCTGGGAGTAGGTGCTGACGCATGTACACCCTAAACACTCTATCATATTGAGAGAAGGACCTTGAGATAACTCTTGCAGTAATTTTCAATAGCTCTCTAAGTAAAACTTAATATATAGCGAAAAATTTTCTAAGTCTATGATGCGCACATATTTGCGCATATCGATAGGCGTAGAGCCCTATCGGCTGAAGGTAGAGACACCATTTTTGGAGGGTAGATAACTTTCATGGTGTAGGTCAGCACTAAGAAAGGGTTTTTTAAAATTTCCGTTTTTTACAGGGTGCTACAGACAGGGTGTTCCAGTATGTATGGGAATTTGTATAGGGCTGAAGATAGATACACCATTTTTGAAGGGTAGATTCCTTTTATTTTATTTTTTATGTGTTTTTTAGTAAATTTTGCCTACTTAGGTGCATTTTCGAGTAGCAGACAGAGTGATTTCTCAACTAGATGAAAGTTATTTACTCTCACAATTACCTATCCGATATGTAGTAGGTATTTAATTTCAACCTACCTACCCATTGTGTTGTGTGAAAATTTTTGTTAATTATTGTGATGGAAAATGACTTCACTTTAAATGTGGAGCTCATTTTTCAATGTTGACGACTCTGTATGAAATATACAGGGAGAAAAAAGCAGCACTTGAAGAGTTTCATGTCGGTTCTTCTTGTTACAAGGTCTCCCGCTTAGGGTTTGCGAACTAATGGCGTAGCTTCTATGACATTCACAAGTGCTTGTAACAGCTAGACTGAATAAATTATCTTTTAATTTTGAATTTTGAATTTTTTAATGTATGTAAGTACTAAGAAAGGGTTATGGAAAATTCCCGTTACATAGTATGCTACAGGGTGTTCCAGTATGTATGGGGATTGGGCTGAAAGTAGAGACACCATGTTTGGAGGGTAGATACCTTTCATGGTGTAAGTTAGCACTAAGAAATGGTTTTGGAAAATTCTCGTGATTCAGGGTGCTACAAGGTGTTTTCGTTTGTATGGGAATTTGTATAAGGCTATAGGTAGAGACACCATGTTTGGAGGGTAGATACCTTTCGTGGAGTAGGTGAGAACTAAGAAAGCATTTTGGAAAATTCCCGTTATACAGGATGCAACAGGATGTTCCAGTTTGTATGGGAATTTGTTTAGGGCTGAACAGTTTTTGCTGGTAGAGATACCATATTTGGAGGGTAGATACCTTTCATGGTGTAGGTGAGCACTAAGAAAGGGTTTTGAAAAAATCCCGTTAGACAGGTTGCTACAGTGTTCCAGTATGTACATATTTTTTTTTTGCAAATTTAAATGTATGAAAGGGTTAAGTCTGGATCATTTTATTATTTTTATTATTAGTCATTATAAAGTCTCCTGATACCGCTATAATATGGATGTCGATTTTCTATCCGCATCTGTTTTACCCAGAATAACGACATTTCAGCCACCGAAGAGTCCCTGATTAGTTGATATTGAACAATTGTATAAAGGCCAAGTTTTGAAACAAAGAAAATATTCCTGTTTCTATTAATACACAAAAAAACAGTCCCAAATGTGTAATATCTTTACAACAGCTGTGGTGGCGGGTCTTCTAAATAAAAGCAGGTTAAGAGACAATGGGGCGTTTATTAATATTAATTAAAAGTCTTACAAAACGATCGTGTGTGTGCTGCTAAGCGTTGGACGAAAAGAGGAGGCGGAAACGTCAAAAAGGCACAGACAATATTGTTATGTTTTTGCAACAGATTAGATACTACTACATCTCCCCCTTTTTTTTCAAAAAAAAAAACATTAACAATAAAAAAAAACTTATGTTATACACAATTACTAACTAATTATTTTAAGTTTAACTTGTTACATTATACTTCAAACTCCTCGGTTAGTTCTCCTCCGACTCTAACTCGCATTTTGCTGGTGCTCGTGGCGACTTTAATCATTCTGACGAGTTTTGCTGGTACTTGGAACGATGATAGGATTCGATAGAGTGTCTCTCGGTCGATACTATCGTATGCCTTCGTGAAGTCAACGAAAAGACAGTGAACGCTTTGGGCGAACTCCCATCGTTTCTCCATAATTTGTTTCAGAAGAAACATTTGGTCTACTGTACTCCTGTTTCTGCGAAATCCGCACTGATAGTCACCGAGTATTTTATCTGCGTACGGCTCTAGACGGGCGAGGAGAACGTACGAGAGCACCTTGTATGCAGTCGGAAGCAGTGCAATCCCCCTGTAGTTAGCACACTTCTTCCTACACCCTTTCTTATGTAACGGACAGATAATCCCTGTGTTCCATCGCATTGGTTGTTGTTCTTTCGACCAGACTTTACAAATTATTTCAAACAGTCGAAATTGCAGTGCCTCTCCCCCATATTTCCACAGCTCTCCCGGTATGCTATCAATTCCTGGAGACTTATGGTTCTTAAGTCGCATGATGGCCTTGCACACTTCTTCAAAGGTAGGCGGTTCCTCATGTTCATTGTCTTGGCTGGTGCTCAGATTTGCGAGTATTTCATTGGTCACCGGTGGGCAGTTGAGTAGTTCCTGGAAGTACCGACACCACATAGCGTTTTGTTCCTCAGGGTCTGAGACAAGATTTCCGTCTCCATCTTCAAGGAGTTGAGTAGCGGGTTGGTAAGCTTTTCGAGCTGTTCGGATTTCTTGGTAGAACTTTCGTGATTCGTTGGCTCTTATCAACGTTTCCACAGTAAAGTAGTGACCGGACTAAAGCAGGGAGACGCCTTATCGCCTATACTGTTTAACATCGCTCTCGAATACACTGTCCAAAAAGTTTTAATGACAGATGGGGGAGTAGAGTTGAACGGAAGGCACAAAATCATTGGTTACGCTGATGATCTTGCCATACTGGGGCAGTGCGAGAAAGAAGTGACCGACATGGCAGCGGTATTAGAAGAGGAAGGGAAACAGCTTGGTCTCAGAATCAGTCGTGAGAAGACAGAATACCTACATATGAAAAGATACAAAGATGTCAAAGCAAAGAGAAAAGATCTTGTTGTAAAAGGCACGACTTACAAAGGCGTTAGTAAATTTAAATATCTTGGATGTACGGTCACTGACACTAACCAAAGGGAGGAAGAAATCAGCATCCGTATAGTCAATGCGCTAAGATGCACTGCAGCCCTTCACAAACTACTGGTATCCAAGTTGATAAACAGAGCTACAAAAATCCGGATCTACAAAACGATCATTAGACCGATTTTAATGTATGGGTGTGAAACTTGGACGCTAACCTTGAGGGAGGAAAACCAACTCTTAGTCGCAGAACGAAAAATCTTACGAAAGATACTGGGACCAACAAGAGGCGATGACGGAGAGTGGAGGCAAAGGTTTAACCGGGAGGTAGAACAGCTGGTGTCCGAGCCGAACATCATTGGGGAAATAAAAGCTGCCCGACTTCGCTGGCTGGGGCACGTAGAGAGAATGGGTGAAGATCGAGCTGCTAAAAGAGCGTATCTTGGCCAACCATCTGGACGACGCCCAGTGGGTCGTCCAAGATACCGCTGGAAAGATGAAGTTGTCAAAGACCTGAAAGAGCTGGAGGTGCCCGACTGGTCTCACTTGGCACAAGACAGGAAGAAATGGCGTACTTTAATGTCGGAGGCCAAGATCCACTTCGGGTCGCTGAGCCAGCGTAGTAAGTAAGTAAGTTGTTACATTATAATATATATTTTTTTATTCATTTTAATGCAGAATTACTATTTTTGTAAACTAAATATATGTTACTTTAAATTACATTTCTTAAAAAATTTGTTACACAGAATTACTTTTTACTAAATTTAAACTAAACATTTTACATTAAGTGTACTTATAAACAATGATGGCTTGCTAAATAAATTATGTTAAACAAATAGAGACTTTCATTTTTATACAATGTCAAATGAAAACAAGAAAGACTCGAAGATACACCCTCAATCAGAATCAGAGCACGATATGGTATGATGAGCAGAAAAAATGCACGTGAAGAGCAGTCATATTATTATTGTGGTCGTATATGGTATGAAGTTCTTGTATAAACGACACCATTGTGACAATCTTTGATATCATAAGATCTAAAACCATTATAATTTACTATGGTACCTTTCCTCCATTCTTTACTACTAGGAAACTTTTTATACCATATACCCTGCCCTAAATGAAAACTTTTCCTATCACGAGCCCTTAAATTATAATGTTTTATGTTTCTATTTTTAGATTTCTCTAATTCTTTAGTCACACCATGATTCAGTTTACTTTTCAAATATTCAGTGGTAACTGGAAGAGTCCCCTTTAAGTTTCTATTCATCAACAATTGAGCAGGTGAGAAATTTGTTCCCGACACTGGACAACTTCTATATTTCAATAGTGAGATCCTATAATCAGTCTTATCGTGAAAAGATTTTTGAAGAATATTACGACTAATTTGCACACCCCTTTCAGCCATGCCATTAGACTGTGGGTACTTTGGACTTGAAAAAGTAAACTTGAAACCCCATTCATTAGCAAAGTTTCTACATTTTAACGAGTCAAAAGGAACATGATCTGAACCAATTTCTGATGGAACCCCAAAATTACAAAATATTTCAATAAGACTATTAATTATACACCGTTATTTTGTAGTCGTTTTAATTAGCTTAAGGATGTGTTGTACCAATGAAACTAAACATTTTTGCCCAAGAAACATGGGTCGAAAAACGACAAAAAATTTTGGATCTCCCATACTAACTAGACGGCTAAAACATTTTATTAGTATGGGAAAGTCAAATTTTTTTGTCGTTTTTCGACCCATGTTTCTTGGGCAAAAATGTTTAGTTCCATTAGTAGAACACTCCCTTAAGTTAATTAAAGCGACTACAAAATGACGGTGTAGAACTAGCAGACTTATCACTTATTTTTTTAATATCAAGCCATTTAGAAAAATAATCAAAAATTACAAGGTAACTTTTAGAATTAAAATCCATTATGTCTACTGCTAGCTATGAAAATGGCAAAGATGGAATATCATGACTCAACAAAGGTTCCTTCTTATTATTATTACTGTAAGTTTGACAAACAAAACATTTTCTAACAAATTCTTCTAAATGAAAATCCATTTTAGGCCAATAATATAAATTTCTAGCTAATTGCTTCATTTTAGTCATACCCAAATGACCTTCATGTAATTTCTTTATAATATTTAATCTTAAAGAAGTAGGTATTACTAGTCTGTGATTAAGGAACAATAAATTTTCATCGCTAACAATTTCAGACCTAAATTGAAAATAATACTTTAAATTGTCTGGCAAATTCTTTTTGTCAGGCCATCCATCCTTACAATATTCCAGCAATTTACACAATTCTATGTCTTTAGAAGTTTCTAAAATAAGTTCATTCTTTTGTTGCAAATTACACTGTAGATAAGATGCTAACCCTACACAGTGAATAACCTCATACATATAGGAATCATCTGAATTGTTTTCTTCTAAGTAAGAACGTGACAATAAATCAGCTATAAACATCAACTTACCCTTCAAATACTTATAATCAATGTTATATCTTAGTAACTTTAATTTCAAACGTTGTAACCTCGGAGAAGGAATTTCATGTAAACTCTTTTTTAATAAACTTTCAAGTGGTTTATGATCGTTTAAAATTGTAATTTTTCTACCATAAATAAAGTAATGAAATTTCTTGGTGGCCCATACCACACTTAACAATTCTTTTTCAATTTGTGAAAAATTTTTCTCCGCAGGAGTTAAACTTCGAGAAGCAAAACTTACAGGTTTACCACTTTGTAACAAACAACACCCAAGGCCATCTTTAGAAGCATCACATTGTATAGTGACATGCAACTTAGGGTCAAAATTTTGTAATATAGGTGCACTACTGACTTTTTTCTTAATGTTATTAAAGTCACTCTCATGGACAGGAGTCCACATAAACTCACAATCTTTCTTAAGTAGCTTTTGTAGGTTACTTGAAATGACAGCTAAATCGGGCAAAAATTTTCTAAGATAATTAACCATACCTAGGAATATCTGTAATTCTTTTTTATTACATGGACTTTTAATATTTAAAATAGCTTTTATTGGGTCAACTTGTATTCCCTTATCAGAAAAAATATGTCCAAAATATTTCACTTCGCTAAGTTTATACTGAAATTTATTTTTATTAAAACGAATACCACATTTTTCAGCTCTTTCAAAAACCTTTTTAAGAATGTCATCATGTTCAGCCTCACTACTGGCTGCAATAAGTAAATCATCACAGTACACAATCACACCAGGAATGTCACCGAATGTTTACTCGCTATACTTTTGAAAAATTTCAGGTGCAATTGATAAACCAAAAGGTAACCTTTTGAACTTGTAACATCCATAAATGGACTATTAAAAGTACAAAGGTCACTGGACGAATTAGAAAGTTTAATATTATAAAAACCATCGGAAAGGTCAACGACCGAAAAAATTGACTTATTAGAAAGCTTCGATACAATTTCATCGTATGTAGGTATCAAATGATACTCTCTCGTTAATACTTTATTAAGATCCTTAGGATCTAAGCAAATACGTAGTGACTTATCTTTCTTTTCCACTATTACAAGATTACTCACAAAACTAATTGGATGCTCAACCTTTTCAATAATATGGCTGCTCTCCAGGCTCTGCAATTTATCCGCAAGACGCTTCATCAGTGTCTGGGGCACGCGCCTGGGAGGCCTGACCACTGGCTGTGTTCCTGATTGAGTGTGCAACTCCAATTCCCTCTTGAATTCGCCAACACCCTGAAACAGTTTTTCATACTTTTTAACAATTTTGTCTTTATTAAGGTGGTCAATGCTAATATTATTTAATAATTTAAGTTTTATTAATGTGTCGAGTCCAAGTAAAGGTCTTACATTTTCTTTGGTTATTACAAATTCAGATTCAATATTAACTCCATTGTTATTATTTAATATTAATAATTTTCTTGTCCGTGATTGCTACCAAATGCCTCTAAAACAATGTTTGTCTCAGAAAAGTAAGGACTATCATCATTGACAATTTTCTTTAAGTCATTTAATGACAAGACATTCGCTTGAGCCCCTGTGTCACATTTGAAATCTACTCTTTTATTATTAATCTGTAGAGAGACGACCCACTCTTTAATTTTATTGCTGTTAATATTAGCATTATTAATGGAGTGACACAATTTTATCAGTCATAAATCATGAACATAATTCGACTCACAAACAGAACTATTATTATTATAAATGGAAGCATTATTGTCAATGGAATGAATTTGTTTTCTAATCTTACAACCAATCTTAAAGTGATTTAATTTTCCACAATTTGAGCAAGTTTTTCCAAAAGCTGGACAATTTCTTGGTCCATGCTCGGTGTTACATTTCTTACATTTATACATATTACTATTAAAACTTTTATTATTATGCAAATTATTACTTTTAAAACTGTTTTTATTATCTGCCCTATTGTTATTTGAATTATACTTAGCTCTATTCGATGATGGTGTACGTGACGGCTGGAATTGTCCGCTCGACCTTGCTCGGAGACTCTCAACTGGAACTGTCTGCTTTGCCATGATTCTGGAGTGCTATTTGGATAGTTCTGAAGACCTGCAGATGTCCACCGCTGCCTCAAGTGTTAAGTCCTTGACTGCCAAAAGTCTCTGCTGCACCTTTTTGTCTTGAATTCCAATAACAATTCTGTCTCTGATCATGCGCTCTTCTTGTTCTTTGTAGTCGCAGTTTTTAGCCAATTTTTTCAGTTCCGTGTAGAAGCAATCAAAAGTTTCACCATGTGCTTGATTTCTTAAGTTGAAGTTGTAGCTGTTTATTAATATATTCTGCTCCGGGGTGAAATGGGCATCGAAAATTGACAAAATATCTTCGAGCTTCTCGGTTTCTTCTTTCTTTAATACATTAAAGTATAATTCTTGGGCTTGCTCACCGATACAGTTGAGCAAAATGGCCGCTTTTCTGGCGTCAGCTAGCCGATCGTAACCCGCCGCTGTTAGAAAAATTTTAAATGCCTGCTTGAAGACTTTCCACTGAGAATGCAAATTCTCAATCTCATCCAGTTTCATAGGAGAGGGACGCCGGTACTCGATAGTGACCGCCGCCATAGCGTCTTCAATGGACATCAGGGGACGCTCTTCTTGATTTCTTGTGTCTATATATTTTCACTTACTTGTGGTTCTTTAAACGGCTGCGCCATGCGGTGGCGGGTCTTCCAAATAAAAGCAGGTTTAGAGACAATGGGGCGTTTATTAATATTAATTAAAAGTCTTACAAAACGATCGTGTGTGTGCTGCTAAGCGTTGGACGAAAAGAGGAGGCGGAAACGTCAAAAAGGCACAGACAATATTGTTATGTTTTTGTAACAGATTAGATACTACTACAACAGCAACATACTGAGGATCAAAGTTTTACGTCACAGTAATATTATCTGGATACCACTCGCGCCCTAGAGAGGCAAACTCGCCTCGAATCACATTTCAAACACAATAGCAAATTTACTAGAATACTTATTGAATATAGTACATTTTCTTGTCGCGTTCTCGCTTCAATGGCCTTGTGTGCGCGGGGCACGTGACATGAAATATTGGGGATATGGTTGAGAAGTATATTGAGTATCGATTAATGGTGACTTCAATAACATATTTCATAACATAAATTCCCTTACTAAATAAAAATTGTGTCTATGAAATGGATTTTGATTCTTATGATAACGCAATACCACTCATATTGAATAGAAGTTTTAATTTACGGCTTTTTAATAAGTAGGTTCCTATAAAAAACAAATGTTCTTTTGCACTTCCTAGGACTGACGGTGCCGTCATATTACGGCCGTAATTTAGCGACGAGGAGTAGATCGTTGTCGTTGTGGTTTCTGACGTTACGGTGTAGCCGTATTATTTACATAGACAACATCCAACGCCGCTATATTACCGCCGTAATATGACGGCACTGCTCTCCCAAGAAACCCTGGCTTAACGTTAATTAATCGCATATTTTTCTGGAGTTCTGGCTGACTGTACTATTGACAATCACTTTTGCTTTACCACTCCGTTAAAATCGTTTAATTCGTTCAGGGGCGATGAGCGCCGATATTTTCTGCAAAATGGTAAAGCACCTGAATCGCTGATCGTACGTACACCTACTTCAATACTTTTCGTCATTATTTATCGTTAAACACCTGTATATGGAACAAATTCTAACCTAAACAATAGTTCATCCGTAGTGGTTGAATACAAACACCGTTTCTGATGATTGATCAACATCAATCAAGCACCGTTGTTAGATTGTTCGCTAAATCAAACATCCACCTGCTACATGAGTACAGTAACATTTGTCATGTTTGCTGGACGATTGTGGCACTTAACTCTGGGAAATAAGGGTCACACATCATTTGAAATACTGCAGTTTAAATCCGAAGAGACACATGAGTGGCAACGTCACTCAGGTAGTTAACATGATGCTTCTAATCTAATTACACAATATACAATAAATTGTTCATAGAATTAATGTGACGTCACATAGCCTTCATTGGACGATAAAGACGCTTCTAACGATACCTCATTTGTCAAATTATAATAAGTAGTTTAGAAGTTCTGAAGGAACAGATGAATTTACATACATACATACAGGTCAAAATCATAAAGGTACCCTCCGTTTTGGCTTTACCGTAGTCGGGTAAAAAACAGAAACAGCTTCAACATCAAATACCCTTAGAGCATTCAACCATGAATTCTCTAAGTAAATACCTATGAAAGATAAAAGGCACATATTGTTAAGACACCTTAAACTTTTTTAAATATCATAGTCTTAAACAATAAGCTTGAACATAAACGTTAATCCTTATACAACTAACATAATTATTATTATGAAATTGTATCATCACTGATTTACATTATTTTTACCCGACTTCAAAAATTTAAAAGGAGGAGGTTATCTATTCGTCGCGTATAATATATAATATTTACGTACCTATGTACACCGATCACTCAAAACGCCAGACGAAAATAAACTTCATCCAGTTGGTGTCTTGTGGAGAAATCACCGCTTATCAGCATCCCGGGACTTTTTGTTACGCGCAAATTATTTAGCAGGCCCTATTCTTCATTGCAAAGCTTATTTAATACCTATAAGTACCTGTTTAGTGTTAATACCTAACTGTCTAGGGTAAAAGATGTCCATTGTGCCCTCTAAAGGTCTTTAAATTCCTTGATCGGGATGAAACGGCTAATAAACAACAAGGCCTGTTGATTGGGGTTCCCTGTCCCGTTCGATGGAGACGATTCGCAGAATCCAATTATATCGGTCCGTTTGCTCCGAGGTGCTGGTGCAGACAATGGCTACTCAGTATCCTCACTTCACCATTGATTTGGTTTATCATCATAGTTACGCTTCTGTGGCCTTATCGTATGACAGGGTTATTCTAAACTTACCATCCAAAAAACATGTCCCATCGCGCCTATGTCATTTGCCCCACCATTTTCAAAAAATGAAAGTCTATCGCGTCTTAATCAAAGTAGTATGTCAGAGTAGCTATTTTACTCTAGAATCAGATTGATAATTATTTTCTGCATTAAAAAGTGGGATTTTTAAGTTAAAACGCTTTTAAATCACATTTTTTTATCATTAGAGTACTATTTACTTACATTTTTTCACAAAATACTTCAGAAAACAACTTAATATTTTTGTAATTGTTTTTCTAAATACAAATCAATTCTTGATACCTAAATAAAATGTAATTAGCATTTTTTAATTATGAAAGTAATTAAATAAAATGAAACTGGGGCAACGCTGGGACATCTCCTTTCAAGGATGTGTTCAGTTCATGAAACTGAACAACTTTCTTAGTCTTCAGTTTCATGGACTAGACACATCCTTGTAATTTGGATTATGTTTAATAATACTAACGTTAGATACTGCAAGATAGTTTATCTGTCTCGTATTGTTGGAAATCTCGGCGAAGGTATTCTGTAGGTATTCTAATGCTGAACAATCGCTTTTCTCTCCTAATTATAAAAATATATTAGATTTTAATAGTGTACTGGATAAAATAACGCTGTAAAATAATTCTTTCATTCGAAATTTAAAAAACCGGTCAAGAGCGAGTTGGACTCGCGCACCATGTAGGTAGCATATTTTATGCAAATAAACTAGTGGCTCCGTGAGCTGTAGACCTCGCGATAAAAAGTAGCTCAAATTGTATGTTGTTTAAAAAATAATCTTAAAGATTTTAAACTTTTAGATTTTTGCATTCACAATGCTATTTTTATATTAAGATGAATAAATAATGAAAAATATTAGAAAAAATCGGCTCACCCGTAGCTACGGGTCTAAGTTGCTACGGGTGAGCCGATTTTTTCTAATATTTTTCATTATTTATTCATCTTAATCTTAAAGATGTCGCCACCACTTTTTCCCATAATATTCACGAGCTTTTCAAAGCACGTAGTAGGTACGTGCTGTTTGGTATTATTTGGTAGGTGGCCAGAGGTGGACTAACTCTGAAATCGCAAAAAAAATAATCAACTGTTTCATACATTTTACTATTTTCTGTATAATTTTTTGTATGAAACAACTGTTTTCTCTTCTAGATTTCAGAGTTGGTCAGTTTGATGGTCCCTATATACCATATTCAGTATTGGGGATTGTTTTGTAACACCTTGTATTTATATTTTAGAGATCTGTCTACTCTTGTTAAGTCAGTCAAGTGAGTACAGCTCACGAATATCTCCCGAAGGGTTTGTCAAAGAATGGAGACTGATTGTAGTAGCGGCATCACAAAAGCCTTTGATCCACATTACTACATTATATAACCGTAGAGTACGGATATGTCGGTAGACAATTCTGGTAATTCACTATGTTTTTTTTTTCAGTTTTAAAGAAACCATGATTACTTATAAACTTTGATGGCTAAGTCGTAGGACAACATGAAATTTCCGTATAAATAAAATTGAAGTGCCTACTTGAAAAGTGTCTTTCGACGATATCCATGACGATTTTCTGGCATCTGAGTAGTATAGTGTTTCAAATAGGACACTATAAATATTTCAACGACACTTCAAATAATGAACTATCTATCTACACAGCTTTCTTTAGTTCAAAAATAAGTAGGTACCTAGTTAAAAGCTGGAGTTGTTCTGGAATACTTTTAAAACATACATAGTAAAAGAAAACTATTCCTGCTTCAGTGACTATTAAGTCGCTCTAGATTTACCCATTCAAGCCAGACATTGTTGCTGTTCAAAACACATCTCAGTCAATTTACTGTGAATTTCAGCAGAACTCACCAAAAGTTCACAGCGGAGTTCCCAACATTGTTGAAAGTTGATTACGGTAAGTGTTGCGGGGCGCTGTCTCCTTCATAACGACCAACAATTGAATTTATCCTGCGGAGTGCCGGCTCCCTCGGGCGAACACTCCCGAGAGCATATCACATTCTCAAATTGTTCGTGTCAAGTATTTGTTTGTTAAAAAAACTGATTTTAAGCCAATTGTCAGGGACATTGCGTATCATCAAATCAGTGAAATGAAAAACGTTTACATGGCCAAAAGAATACCTTTGTGAGAACAGATTATTATATGCTGCATTAATCATAGTGGACATGTGTAAATTAATCCTAAAAGGAAAATAATGAAACTTTTAAGCAATCAAATTCATAAAAATCATTTTTGTGGGGTACAAATAATAATAAATACACGTCTTTTGTTGTTAGTGACGTTTTGAGGTCATTATATTGTATTGATACTTTCATTTGGTAGTACAAATAAAAATATTTTATTGCGAACTAAGTGTACATATAGTGTATTAGGTACATAGAATTAGTCGCTCTTTTCGGACACAGCAATTTTAAGGGAGCTCCCAGATTTAAGAAATAAGAGGAAAAAGTACTAAACTAAAACTTTAAATAAAATAAAATAGTTAAAAAAAGTTTGAGATCCAAGCATTCACAATTCACAATGCATAAAAACAAATATTTTTATTTATAACTAATATCCGTTATTTGGATATTAGTTATAAATAAAAATATTTGTTTTATACGTAATATCAGCGTAATTTACACTCTAATCTTCCGTTTGAAGTCGGATGCCCTTCAGGCGCAGTAAGAAGGCTGATGACAACAATCCAACTGAGCGCATTACGACAAATGAGTATTGTATAGAACGGCACAGAAGCACAAAAGCACGGGAGCACAGCAATATACGCCGGCGCCCCGGGCTCCGAGCGCCGTCTAATTGAATTCGTTGCAGTGAAACATATACCACCGTATTCCACAAGCGAAGGGCGGGTTGAAAATTAAATAATGGTCAAAGAATTCAGAAAGTACATTTCCCTCGTTACGTCCTGATAATCTTGGACGTAATAAAAGTCTTACCTGCTTAACATTATACAACTTTTTTTCTCAACCACTTCTCGTAGCAATAAATGAATTCATCCAATACTGGGGCTCTATTTCTTAGACAGGATAACTAACATTCATAGTGGATTACTTTGAAAATTAAACTAATCGTAAAAATATAAGGTTTTACAAGGATGTTAGCTGAAACCTATTATATTCTGTGCTGAAACTATTAAATTTAGTACCAGGAAAGTCCAGTTCTTGCCATCGATGCATTGCTAAATTTGTGGCGAAATATGTATGACGGAGTCAGGAGGCGAGCGAGGTGTCGTCAGCATAAGGTTATTCACCGCCGAGCACAAAATAATAGTTTCTTTACAATGCACAACCTCTATTCTTACAATCACCATCAAGTTAGCTAAAAATAACGGATGATCGAACAGATTCACACGGATTCAAGTCGGTAAACGCGGCAAGTTCGACACAGTGAGGCGAATTCAACTCACGACCGTTCACTACGGCTGCCAGTAACAGAATGTCCTTACAGACTACCCACAGATCACGCTCTTCACATTTTCCCGCCTCCGGAAACGTCAAGACTGTCAACTGTCAAACTGACAAACAACAAATCTGTCAACTGTCACACGTTAAACTGTCAACTGTCAAACTATGTCATTGACAATGACATCGCTCGCTGCACAGATTATACACTCGCTGTGTCGACCTTACCCAAGTAAGCCACTTGACGTTTCCGACTTGATAGTTACGACTAAACTCAATAGATGGCGCTAGGAGTTCCAATAATCACGGGCAGCACGGCGCTCACGCTCCGACACGGCCATCTTGACATTTCACACGTCCTCGTGTGAAGCAGTTGGTGGAATACCTGGAGACAAACAGCACCAAACAGTACACAACGTTTAACCACTCGGCCTTCCTGACCAAAGTTTAGGAAACTAGTCTCTTTCTTATTCCTTTACTCAATGATTACAATTTAATCAAAATGTTAACTTATCTTCTATCTGAAAATGCTCTGATCAATTTTAAAATTTTCTAAGTAGGTAGCTTTAAATCATTCCCAAGTACTCCAACTCGACATTCACAATAAATTAACAAACCAGTCAATAAACAACGTTTGCACATAGAGAAATGATAATAAGTCAAACAGCACCAAGTATTATCAAAATTGACAAGTTTCACCTTGACAATTTGTGCATCTGGCTTTTGAAGCCATCAATTCTATCAAACACAAGATAACCTGTACCTAATAGTGACTCAAGACAACCGCTATCCGGCGTCTGATAGTCAATTTCTGCAAGAAAAGACAACCGCCATCCGACGTCTGACAACGACTCAAGACAACCTCTATGCGGCGTCTGATAGTCAACTAGTACTTCAAGACAACCTCCATCCGGCGTCTGACAGTGACTCAAGACAACCTCTATCCGGCGTCTGATAGTCAACTAGCACTTCAAGACAACCTCCATCCGGCGTCTGACAGTGACTCAAGACAACCTCTATCTGGCGTCTGATAGTCAACTAACACTTCAAGACAACCTTTTTCCGGCGTCTAACAATGACTCAAGACAGCCTCTCTCCGGCGTCTGATAGTCAATTAACCCTTCAAGACAACCTGAAGGCATCAGGCGTCTGACAGGCATCACAACACTTAATTTGGTGTACTATCCTCAACCAATACTTCAGACAGCTAAGAATCATTAACACAGTGAGCATCAGTCAGTCATCATCACCACTATTATCACCATCACCTTCTTTACTATCATCATCATTATCAACATTATCATCGCCATCATCATCATAATCATCATCATCACATTCATCATCATCACATTCATCATCATCACTATCACATTCATCACCATCATCATCACTATCACCATCATCATCACTATCACCATCACCTTCATCAGCATCACCTTCATCATCATCAACGCTTGCCACTCAGTCCTGATTGCATTATAACTTTACAGTAACAAAAAAAGCAAAACTTTGATCTGATCACCTGATGGAAGCAGAGATCCTCGAGATATAGTGACGTCGTCGCCTACTTCTACCTCCTCGTCTCGCACGCCGTCGAAAACACGAGTCGCAGAGATGTGCCGTTTCACGCCGCTTGGTGATGAAGTCATTTCTATTGATACCACCATCACTGTCAGCACTCTATGCCTCTGGTACATCAGCTGAAACGGAGAAGAAAACACACAGTATGCGCTCCAAAATCTTGTTCACTCACATTTTTGAAGATCCAAACACTTTCCAGATAGTCAAACATAAACTTTGTTAAGTCAGAAACTAATTAATTTCATAATTATGAACACTAGTGACTAAACTGAATTCATATTCCTACATAGCAACAGCTGCTTACTCAAATTCACCACACTATGACTAAAAGTGTACTAACAGTGTACTAACAGTGTACTAACAGTGTACTAACAGTGTACTAACAGTGTACTAACAGTGTACTAACAGTGTACTAACAGTGTACTAACAGTGTACTAACAGTGGACTAACAGTGTACTAACAGTGTACTAACAGTGTACTAACAGAGTACTAACAGAGTACTAACAGTGTACTAACAGTGTACTAACAGTGTACTAACAGTGCACTAACAGTGTACTAACACTGTACTAACACTGTACTTACACTGTACTAACACTGTACTAACACTGTACCTACACTGTACCAACTCTGCAGTAACATTGCACCAACAGTAAACATATTCAGAAACATTGATGCATCTACCAACTGTTAGCAGTGAATTCGAACAGAAAAGTGCTAACATTACATTACCACAGAATATGACATTACTAAGAAAGATTTCATTCTATTTCCTTATTTTTGCATAACAACAATTTCTAATGAATGAAGTCACCAACAACAAATTATCTAGCCCCTTTTAATTTTAGTTTAATTTACTCCCATGAATACCTTTGAAACCTAATGAGAATTCAATCTGAACCGTTTTCTTTGTAATTTTCCTTATTTCTACACCAATCAATTAATTTTTCATAATAATCACAACCAATAGAAAAACTGAGTTACTTTTCAGTTTTAAAATAAAATCAAAAGAAAATCGTTACGACTGACCATTTTAAAGTGACCTTGTAGATTCGCCACGCTGAGCTGAGTAACAGGATGCTCTCGGGTTCACACCCGCCACTGCATTGCCACCGCCATTGCATCGCTGCCGCCATTGCATCGCTGCCGCCATTGCATCGCTGCCACCCTTGCATAGCTGCCGCCATTGCACCGCTGCCGCCATCACATCACCGCTTTCGCTGCTAGTTGCTTTTCTCAGCTCCACCACTGTTGCCGCTGCAGGTTGCACCTCTGTTGTCTGGTGAAGCACCTGAAGCAGATAGTCACAAGCGCGTTTGGTTGTTGTTTGACATGACAACAAGCACTAGAAAAAGTGGAACGATTACATGACCTGTTATCCTTGGAATCAGTCGGTACTGTGCGATGTCCCGGAATGCTACACCTTTGTATGAACAGCTGGTTGAAATCACCCCATGTCATCCATCACCATAGCTTCATTACGTCTTTATGAGCCAGGCACGCACGTCGACATCTTTTTCTCGGGGTCAAAGTCAGGAAGAAACATTGGCACTCGAAGAAGGCACACGCATCGCTTGTGACAAAGCAATAATATTGCGATTCGATCAATAGACGCCACTTTTCGTCGATCACATTGATTTTCTTTTGCACGTGCCTCATTATCACACCTCATATCGTTTGATTCACTTGATTCATTTTTTCACCACGATGGACGTTTGGATTGCATCCCGCTTCTGATGACGGAGTCAGGAGGCGAGCGAGGTGTCGTCAGCATAAGGTTATTCACCGCCGAGCACAAAATAATAGTTTCTTTACAATGCACAACCTCTATTCTTACAATCACCATCAAGTTAGCTAAAAATAACGGATGATCGAACAGATTCACACGGATTCAAGTCGGTAAACGCGGCAAGTTCGACACAGTGAGGCGAATTCAACTCACAACCGTTCACTACGGCTGCCAGTAACAGAATGTCCTTACAGACTACCCACAGATCACGCTCTTCACATTTTCCCGCCTCCGGAAACGTCAAGACTGTCAACTGTCAAACTGACAAACAACAAATCTGTCAACTGTCACACGTTAAACTGTCAACTGTCAAACTATGTCATTGACAATGACATCGCTCGCTGCACAGATTATACACTCGCTGTGTCGACCTTACCCAAGTAAGCCACTTGACGTTTCCGACTTGATAGTTACGACTAAACTCAATAGATGGCGCTAGGAGTTCCAATAATCACGGGCAGCACGGCGCTCACGCTCCGACATGTATAACGAAGTCGTTCACTTATTTCAAATATTTCTTTTATATCATCCGTATCGTTAGAGAGTGGAACTCCTTGCTTGTGTCTATGTTTTCTGATAGATACAATCTGGGGGCCTTCAAGTCACGAGTGAACAAGTTTCTTCTATGCAAGCACATTTCATCCTAGATTTCCAAAAGCTCCATATAAAATTCTAGATCATCATCGTCGAGATAGCGGTCAAGACTGGCCTATGATTAACAATTCTGTTCACTTTGTTTTTAAATCGAATTCATAGACAACTACATAAAACCGAAAGCATGATAAAACATACGTGTTCAATATCGCCCAGCTCTCAAGACGCGCGCCCAACTAACCCGATCTCCAGAACACCCGCCACTAATACCTTTGTATACTGTTTTACTGCAGTTATTCAGTATACACGCTCAACTACCGACTTTAAACTTTCCCTCTATTTCTCCGATCCCAGGGAATTTATTGAGCCGAACAGCAGATAATTTCATCGTTTAATTTATTACGGTCTTTTCTTCGGGTAGCGTTTTTAAATTTATAGCTTTGTACCTAGAGATTCGTAAATGGTTCCCTTTGTTATCCAAATTTATCACTACACCTTGGCCTGGCAAGCTCAGCTGTCATTGTTCCATTGTTGGAACCATGGTGTTTTACGTAACTAGAATTTTCTTTATAATATTAAAGATTTTTCCTATTCTGAATTCAGCAGCACCTTTAACACACAGGCGTCAGATATTAATAGCATCCATGTCCTACGTTTTTTTGAAAAGATACGTATGTTAATCTGATTGTTTCCATGATGGGGGTGGACGCGCGTAAGGGTTGAAAACGGAAAAAAAATTAATCGAGCGCGTCAGATTTTCAAAGGGGATGTTAAGTGAACCTAAAAGAAGGCTCTTATGTAATAATCTGACGATTTGGATGTGACCTAAACTCGCGGCCATTATTAGAATGTGCAAAAAAATCGCCATATTGAAATACTCGAGCGCGTCAGATTAAGATATATGGTTCATTTATATACCCTTAACGTGCTGTCTCATAATCTGACGGTTATCTGGAGGGATTTGCCTAACCTGACAATGAAAATATTTTTTTTTGTATTTTTTCAAATTTTTAACTTAACAAATTAAAGAGCTGAAAAAATAGCATGCCGACGATATTCTAATACATTTATACATTTTTGTAATGTATCTAACGTAAATTTGACAGTTTTTTGTAAATTAGTTTCACCACAAAACACACACTTTACATTAATGTCACTCATAGTAACTTTTTTTTAAATTTTAATTCACATAATAAACATCAAAATCGCAAAATAATTTCAGGCGTTACAAATACGTTGTAAAAAAAACCATCTGCGCGATCAGCTGTCATGGCGTCATGGCAACATTAGCGAAAGATTGAGAGAGGAATAGAAACGCGAGAAGGGGAATACCGGCATCACGTAGCTGCATGCATTAAACTTTATCGATTATTTTTCCTTACTTCGGCTTACGGAAATCGTCAGATTTTATATTATTTGTGAATGTTGAATTATTACCTTCAAAATAAAAAAAAATTAGCCACGCTCGAGAAAGTCGAGATGACGTTTTTTTTTTACAAGTTTGTAACCCACCTCCTTCTTATCGTCAATCGAAAATTGTCAGATTAGTGGAATATACACTTTTTAGCATATAACTAACTTACCCTACCTTAATCTGACGCGCTCGAGAATTTCAGATGATCAATTTTTTTTTACTAATCTGATCCTTTATTCTTGACGCGCGGCCACATATACGGGGCTAATACTTGGTGGAGGTATTTAATGGGGTACTAGGTTCCTTCCTGTATGTTAATCTGCCGCGCTTTAGTACCTAAATCCCAAAATCCCCTCTTGGGGTCCCCTACTATTAATTAAAGTAAACAATTTTAGTATTTTTTAGTGTCTCCGGTGCTATACCTATTATTAAGTTAAGGGTGAAGCTATTATAACCAACCACCCTAGTACAATGCGAATTGGTGGGTGTTAGCGATCGCGGCCGGGGAATTGAATTTCAGGATAATGTAACATAACATTCATTGGGATTATGGCCGAAAATTGTACTGCATGGAGACCCCTTCATCAAGTGACTTCATGCTGTCGCGACCCTCAGCCATGAGGATACGAGGAAGAAGAGAATATCATGTATCATAATAAATATGTCGTTGATCAAACTTAAATAATTTAATTTCAAGTCATTGTATGTTCATTTCGAGATTATGCTACGACAAAATTAGAGATGACTTTCTAGAACATTCGTACAGTCCAATTTTATTATTTATAGAAATTCTCATAGTCCAGTCGGCAGGTATATAAATAGGGGAGTTCATAGGAAAATTTACTTCAAGTATTCCAATATCTGAGGTAAATTTTCCTTTATAAATTACTGCTGCTTTCAAAGGCTCATTTATTTTCCAGTGAGTAAATAAAAGGTTACACATAATATCACCAATTCATTTTTCATCGCAATTCGTCATCGAGCTCAGTCAATCATTAATATTCGAAATCCAACGCTGGCATTTTTACAAAAGAAGTTTTACGGTTAACTATTTTTGTTCGTATCGACAATTTTTCGATATTATTGGGACTGGTGTTCCATGGGCAGAGAAATACGGGTTTATCGGAGCAGTGCTGTGCCAAAGGATAAACTGGTGCAATATCCGTTGCGTACAGCGCGACATTTTCGTACGATTCGTGCTGGCGATTTTTGACTTATTCTGTATGTACTAAAAGTCAAACTTTTTAATATTCTGTTTCTCACCGAAAATGCGTTAGTTTTGCTGATTGATTAGTCAATATCATTTTGTGAAGGTCACACATTTTTAGTCCTTTTTTAGTTCTACAAAAAAGTGATTGGTTACCTTACGTTCACAATCACAAGCTACGTAAAAAATAATGATAAAAAATATAATTGTTGGATTATTTAGTCATTTTATCATAAACCTTGCGAAAATATTTTATAAACCGAGTTAAGAAGTAGGTACCGTTAATAAGAGCTGTGACGAGACGTTCTTAAGACGTCAAGATAAATATTTCTATTTAGGCAAATTTGTTTGAGTGACAACAATGAATTCTCGGCGTCTCGTCAATTCTACTTCGTTGATGTCATATTTCAGTCAATACCTAATTTAATCTGGGCCCAAGGAGCGGATCAAAGTTTTAAATTAAGATCCGTCGTCTTTGATACATAGCCTTTTTGCTCTGTTCCCGTTTTGTCTTCGAGTCCTTTCATAACTTTAGGAACGGTTTCAATGGGCTCAATCTTCAGTTTTTTATAACTTTTTTCCCATCTTTAATTACTTCCATTGTTGGCAGACCTCATGGCTTTCCCGTTGACCGGGGAGGCAATATTTCCATGGAACCATTCCCAGGTTAATACGAATAAACATCGCCATCATCTTTCCGCTGTAACAAAGCAAATATTTCGCTGGTATTTTTTTCCCTTTGTTTGGCAGGTGTATTTGTTCATTTCGCAATTTCATTATCTTCCGTCCGCCTCCCACCGTCGAATATTTCTTTGTTATCAGTCAATTCAGTATTATTACTAACGATTATTTTTTAACTGTTTGTTCAGTTTGGGGCGCAGCTATTAGATTAAAAACAGCCATGAAATTTTATTCAGCATTTTTCATGTAGAAATGGAATGGCTCTCTATATTGCCTTTATGTCGAACAGCTTAAAAAGTTATTATCTATGTTATTGTGTTATGTTATTACTATTAATCAATTAATTGAATATGGACCAATACTGTGATTTATATTCATCTGCTTCAGAAGTTAAGGCTCAATTTTGATATCCGACAAGATACACTATCGTTACCAATAATTGGTCCTGTGCACTTCTGAGCAGAGTCTATAGACCTCCTTCTGCCGAAACCATAATAATGACTATGCAGTCCGATGAGGGGCTTACAGAAATTTGAATATTTATCGAAATAATTTATATTATGTAGTTCCAATTACACTAAAAAAATATTCTGTCTTATTTATCATAAATATCTGATGTGTCATTTTAACTTTTCTTCCTTATGAGAACCAAATTATTTGATCATGCAGTTTATTTATTTACTATCAACTTCTTATTTATTACCAAACCAGTGGATCCACCGCGCAAGTGCGCGCTATCGGCTTCATTTGACAGACTGATGAATGTGACACATTGCTGCTTTTCTTAAGTAAGCTTTAATTTGTGCCAAAAAGAAGCAGCAACGTGTCACATCCATCTGTCAAATGAACCCGATAGCGATGCTGTCGACACTTGCGCGGTGGACCCACTGTTTAAGGCTCCTACAGTCTTTAAGTGGCACTATCAATTTAGTTAATTTTATTGCCCGCTAAGTATGTAAATTTAAAATGTATCGAAAACTAGCGGCCGCCCGCGACTTCGTCTGCGTAAATAGTTTTTTTGCTATCCCTCGGGAATCGTACGTTTGTTCTAGATGAAAAGTACCCTATGTCCTTTTCCGCACCCCAACAACAACGTACAACGTGTATGCAAAATTTCATGATGATCAGTTCAGTAGTTCAAACGTGAAGGCGTAACAAACAAACAAACAAACGGACTTTTGCATTTATAATATTAATAGTAAGAATTCACATGTGCAGATTGAAGCTAAGATTCTATAGTTTAAATAAAAACAATATCCTCAGTAAATTATATGTACATAGTTCATTGTAGTAGTAGGTAGTAGGCAAAAGTGCCTATGATGGCCACTTTTTGCTCTTTTGCCTACTCCTATTATCTACAACTTACAGATTTTACTGAGGTTATTGTTTGTAAATAAACTATAGAATCTTATAGGGTATTTACTCGGAGTGACTAGGCAGGCGATTTTAGTCAATTAGTGTTTTTTATCGACAATCGTTTGTAAAATGGAATAGCAATCTTATTAAAATTAGGTACTTTATTTTACAAACTATCCTTTCTATCTATCTAATATTATAAATGCGAAAGTCCATTTGCTTGTTTGTTTATTTGTTTGTTACGCCTTCACGTCTTAACTACTCAACCGATAATCATGAAATTTTGCATACACGTTGTCAAGGGAACAGAGAAGGACATAGGGTACCTTTCATCCCGAAAAAAGATACTGTTCCCGAGGGATAGAGAAATAACTGTCCATGCAGACGAAGTCGCGGGCGGCCACTAGTTGTCGATAAAAAGCGCTAATTGATTAAAGTCGCCTACCAAGTTGCCTGCCAAGTCGTTCCATGTAAATACCCCATTAGCTTCAATCTGTACATGTGAATTTTCGATATATTATGTACTTAGCGAGCAATAAAAAATAAGATGAGGGAGCCACTTTGAGGTATATAGAGCCCTTAAACTAACTTGAAATAGGTAACATTCGCTGTTAAAAGAGATTACCATTAAATAATAAATAAATAAAATATAAACAGTAGGGAAAAAATATCAAGTAGATACACAATGTACCATATTCACGCAAATAAACTATTACTTACTTACTAACAATTTACAATGTATGTACATCGTCCGGAGCCACGGAAAATTTCATCTTGCAAGAGGAAATAAACGGGACAGAATGCACATTATTGCCGCTGTCTGCACAAAGAAGAAATAAAATGTAAACTGAAATATTTAAATTTCGCATCAACTGTTACCCTTTTATGCTCTCCCATTCTGTTTGTGACGGAAAATGAGTGAATGATATGTAAATACACATTACTACAAAGAGATGTGTAATGAAGTTGGTAATAATTCAATTTTTAAGATAATTTTTGCCCACCGCGGGCACAATGCGGATTGTTGGATGTTAACGATTGCAAATGCAGTCGGGACAAATGGCTTCTGAAGCAAGGAGGAGCTCGAAATAATAAATTTTTGGCATGATCGATCCTTGCGATACCACTGCACCGTCGAGCTCCTCAATCTAAATCTAAATTAACTATGATCAACCTAAGAACTGCTCGACGACGCTTGATCTGACATGGGAACAAGGCCGACATGTGCCAGTACAACAGTTTCGAGCACTATTTAGCACTCGCGCGCTCGAGCAACGCACACATAGACACCTCTCACCAACACACTGCGTAACCGGAATCTCAAACAAGTTCGAGTAGGGACGCAGCGGTTAGAGCTGTCTTTGTGTGTGTGCTATGCTCGAGCGCTCGTAGTACTAAGCTTAACTTCTGTTAGTCTCTCTACTTTGTGCCTTGAGGATCCTTGAGGATATATTTTGTTTCAAGGGTACCTTCGTAATTTAACCCTTCTCGTAATAAAACTACTAATAAAGGTGTTTTTTTTACTATAAGGCTTGTTTTCTTCTCAGAACATTCCTAGACAGTGGTCCGTGGAATTTTTCACATTCTGAAAATGGTCTGTGACTGCAAAAAGTTTTAGAAACACTGTTCTAAAGACACACTAATTATAGCGGGATTTATTTGAAATCCTGTATAGGTACATAATATTTTACCATACCTACAGTTGAAAAGAAATTTGACCACTATTATAACGTTTGCGTAGCTAAGAAAATGCAAATATGACACGATTTACGTCAAGGGAGTATAAAGGAAATCATAATTTGTATGAATTTACTACTTACATAGGTGATTTTGTTGAACCATAAGAAGGCTATGATTGAACTAATAACCCTTCTAGAACACCCCTTAAGAATACCATTACGTAGTTATATGAATTTAAAACCAAAACTGACGTGCAATATTTGACGACCTCCGTGGTCGAGTGGTTCGCACGCCGGTTTTCAAGGCGTCACCATCTCTTGAGGTCCCGGGTTCGATCCCCGGCTGGGTCAATGTAGAAAATGAACTTTTCAATATTGTCTCAGGTCTGGGTGTGTGTCATACCACCGTTGTTTCTGATTTCCATAACACAAGTGCTACAGCTACTTACTTTGGGATTGGAGCAGTATGTGATGTTGTCAAATAAAAAAAAATTGAAACGAATGTGGTATATCGGTGTTTGTTTGCTAAGTGCTGTAACAAACACCGAGTGTCATTCATAACTAACTATCCTTTGTCAGATTACTTGAAAAATTGTTGTTTTGGTTGCATGATCAGGATGTTACAGGCAATTCTCTAGAGGGTTCCAAGGAAAAATACCGTAAGTAAACAACCAATATATCTCTTATTTCTTATTTATGGTATTATAAATATTATGATTGTGCCTCCGGAAATTAAACGTCATGTTTATTGTACGTAATCTGTCAAGTTAACTCACAAAATGTTTCCTCGAATACGATTGATTACACAGAGCTAAGTACTATGGGCAACAGCGACGCTTAACCAGTTTGCAACAAAATTCGTGTGCGCGCGTATCGCCCCTACACGAACTAAACGTATGGTTGTGATGGCGCGGCGTGCAAGCGATTTTGACCTTAGCAGTGGTTAAGCGTCGCTGTTGCCCATGGTACATAGTTGGAAACCAATACACCTTTTTATTTACAACTAGCTGCCCCGCCCCGGTTGCGCCCTCTATTAGTTCTATTGCGATTTTTAAAATGACGGAAAAGAGTTTTTGACCGAGCGAGCACGAAGTGCGAGCGAAGCGTCTCTGCTTCAGCTTGGGCAAAAATTCTTTCGTATGTCTGTATGTTCTCTTCTACAGGTCGCATTTCTCAACCGATTCTCGTGAAAATTTGTGAGCAGGTTCGAAAGTTATATGGAATTTTTTTGTCGAGCCAGATTTTTTTAATTTTTCAAAATGGCGGAGAAATGTAAAAAAAACAGGTTTTTCGGCTTTCCAGCGCTGTCTGTTCTCCTCTACAGGTCGCATTTCTCAACCGATTTTCGTGAAATTTTGTGAGCAGGTTTAAAAATCATATAGATATTTTTTGTCACGCCAATTTTTCGATTTTTTTCAAAATGGCGGAGATATATAAAAAAAACATATTGCAGTCCACCTTTCCGGCTCTGTCTTTTCTCCTCTACAGGTCGCATTTCTTAACCGACTTTCGTGAAATTTTGTGGGCAGGTTTGAAAATCATATAGATTTTTACAAGTTGAGACAGTTTTTCAAAATTTTTCGTAATGGCGGAGATATGTAAGAAAAATATATTTCAGTCCGGCTTTCTGACGCTGGATGTTCTCCTCTACAGGTCGCATTTCTCAACCGATTCTCGTGAAATTTTGTGAGCAGGTTCAGAAATAAAATATATTTTTTTGTCACGCCAGTTTTTTGAATTTTTTTAAAATGACGGAGAAATGTTAAAAATACATATTTCAGTCCGGCTTTCCAGTGCTGTCTGTTTTCCTCTACAGGTCGCATTTCTCAACCGATTCTCGTAAAATTTTGTAAGCAGGTTTGAAAATTGTATAGATTTCTTATGTCAAGCCAATTTTTCATTTTTTTAAATGGCGTAGATAATGTAAAAAATTCAAATTTCAGTCCGTATTTCCGGCGCTGTCTGTTCTCCTCTACAGGTCGCATTTCTCAACTGATCTCGGTGAAATTTTGTGAGCAAGTTTGATAAATATATAGATTTTTTTTGTCGGGACAGTTTTTCGAAATTTCTTAAAACGACGGAGATATGTAAAAAACCATATTTCATTCCAGCTTTCCGGCTGTTTGATCTCCACTACAAGTCGCATTTCTCAACAGATTCTGGTGAAATTTTGTGAGTAGGTTCGATAATTAAATTATATATAACTGTTTAGTAAAGCCAATTTTTCCAAATTTATAAAAAAAATACTCACCCATTTTGAAAAATGATCAAAATTAGAAGCACCAACTAGCTGCAATACTCACGTACCTACTGTGTGTTTTATTTTATTTTTTCGCGAGGTCTACAGCTCACGGAGCCACTAGTTTTTAACGTCTTTCAGTACCTACTTACCATTTTTTGAAAAAAAAAATACAAACATTCTCCTGATAATAACAAACACAACAATTTTTTTTATAATGTTGGTGCAGTTTTATAGTTATGCGCTCACATAGGTAGGTAGGTACCTACATTTCTGCGATTTCATTTTAACCGACTTCAAAAAAAGGAGGAGGTTCTCAAGTCGACGGTATTTTTTTTTTATTTTTTTTTATGTATGTTATTTGTACAATTCTTTTTTTATCTTAAAAAACATAATTCGTGTGTGGTCCGATAAATTTTTTACAGAGATCTGGCCAGTAGTTAGTAGTAGTAGTAGTTTTTTCATAATCCTGAAAATATCAACTATTTAGCTCGCCATCGCACGAGTTTTTAACGAATTTCGGACATAACATCTTTGTTTATGAACCGATTTAGGTGATTCTTTTTTTGTTTGAAAGGGTATACTTCAAGAGTGGTCACAATTTAATTTCATCGTTATTGGATTTCGAACTTCGAAGATACACATGGGAACTCCTCAAACTCAAATAGTATATGTAAAGTGATTTAGGTTTTGGTAAGTTTATGGCAATCCAAAACAAACCAAATTATGGTTTGCAATGCAACGTTCTGGACTAGACTTGGACTACGAAGACACAACGGAACTCCTCAAAAACAAACAGCGTAAATTTGGAAATTGAGTTCTGGGCATTTTACCATTGAAAATATTATAATATGAAGTTAAAAAATATTTACACGCTGCGCTTACATACCTACCATTAAAAAGTTGAAAATAAAAAAACTTAAAAAAAAAAGAAAAACCGCCTTCAAAAAACTGAAAACAAAAACAGCTTAAAAATTAAATACCTCTAAAAAGCAAGAAATAAATTCGAATCATTCGTTACACATATCAATATTAATAAACACGTCTATTGAAGTCGGGTGGGGCTTTTAGGAAAAAATTAAGTTGTCCTCCAGCCCCACCGGCTTTTTTTTTTGTATTAATTATATTACAGCAGCAGCGTTCGGGAAGCTTCGAAAAATCTTCGTGTCCGACTTACCTCAGTGTCTCAAGACGAAAGTCTATGAACAGTGTGTGTTGCCAGTGATGACTTACGGCAGTGAAACGTGGTCGCTAACTATGGGTCTCATAAGGAAGCTCAAGGTCACCTAGCGTGCAATGGAAAGAGAGATGCTCGGCGTTTCCCTGCGTAATCGAATCAGAAACGAGGAGATCCGCAGGAGAACTAAAGTAACCGACATCGCTCGAAGGATTGCTCAGCTTAAGTAGCAATGGGCTCCATAGCCTTCTTTATTTCCAAGCCGTAAACATAAGTTTGGCAACGTCTGTTACTGTCAGTTCGTGGTCATGTCGTCGGCCAGTCTCCATACTAAATAAAAGTATGGGAATATTTCACTTTTAAGAGGTCGATATTTCTTTTCGTAATAATCGTGTGACGTTTAAAATATGAAAATAATTTAGTTCTTTTATTGAAATGCTTTGTATATTAAACAATAAGAAAAATATCAATGTTATTAACCAGGAAAAAATGCCTGTTAAAGATGTCATCTTTTTTGTTGATTTTCTTCAGCAGGGAGTTGATTAACACGTCCTCTAGCAATAAGTGATATATCATTAGAAAGGTCTTTTAAAGACAAATATTCGATTTTAATATACTTTCTATCAATTGTTAATACTTTTGGAGTTAAAAGTTATTAAAGTATAAAAGTGGTTCATTGTCTATGGGAGTTGATCTACCCCACCTCTAGCAATGAATGATGTATCATTGGAAAGGTTTTTATATGACAAATATTTGCTGCAAACATACTTTCTATTAATTGTTAGTATTTTCGGAGTTTTTAGTCTTTAATATTAAAAAAATTGGCCAAGTTCAGAGCGTTATAACTCTCAAAGTACTAATATTTGACGATTATTGTGATACAACAAAGTGTTTCAAATTTAAAAACCTTTTTAATCATGTAAGATTTATTGCTAGAGAAGGCTTAGATCAAAATGCTCATCGTACTAAGGCTGGCCCCAGACCTACCGGTTTCATTTCTTTGCTTTGCTGTTCTACCATGGACCGCCGGCCAAGAGGCTCATTTTCAATCTATCGCATATTTTGACCTGACCACATTGGCAAGATAGCCATTAGTTTGGTGTTATCAAATATCGTCGTCTGGGGTGCGATGAGAAGTTTTAGTTTTCGTTTTAAAAAAAACTGCTGTTTTATACAAAAATTAATAACGAAATTATCAAAATGTTTGAAACAGTTCATTTTTTTTCGCGATTTCAGATTTGGTCCCATAGTAAAAGTTGTTCAGTTTTAATATGGTCCCTATCTACCATATTCAGTTTTATAAGGCTTTACCAAACATCTTGTATAAATAAGCGATCGAGTTATTTTTAACGATCGGAGTCCATGTTCAGGGTGGCATATCTCCTAAAAGCTTCCTACTTCGCAATCCAGGCGATGATATTTGATAAAACCAAGCTAATGGCTATCTTGCCAATTTGGTCTAGTCCCAAAATGCGATAGATTGAAAATTACCCTGGTTGGCCGGCGGTCTTTCAAGCAAGGTAGCACAGCAAAGCAAAGAAACGGAACCGGTAGGTCTGGGGCCAGCCTAAAGGACCCCCGAAAAGTTAAGTTAAACCTTATGTCCTAATAAATTATTAATAATAATAAACATAAAATCTTTATTGAAATAATCTTACATCACAATTTACAGCTAGTTTAAATATAGATAATACAGGAAAAGCTAATAATAAATAATTATTAAAATAACACTATACTATGTGCTTGACCACATGCGATGTTGCCGTTCTGCTCAACTTCATGGCTTGGACAATATAGAAGGCTTTGGTGGGACACATAGCGAGAAGAACCGATGGGCGTTGGGGCGGAAAGGTTCTGGAATGGCAACCGCGTACTGGACGACGCTCCGTGGGTAGGCCCCCGACAAGGTGGACCGACGATCTGGTGAAGATTGCCGGAAGCCACTGGATGCGGGCAGCGTAGGACCGATCGTCGTGGAGATCCTTAAGGGGAGGCCTATACCCAGCAGTGGGTGTCGTGCGGCTGATATGATAAATTATATTACTATTTCACAAGGCTTTTCTTTTAATTGTGATATTAAGTAAAAGTAAGTGGTAATGAAATCTAATAAGTAGCATCCTGTATTCAAATATTTAAGTTTGGTACCTATTATTTATATATTGAGTATGTATTGTTTATTTTATTTAATAAAACCCTACAAAGATAGGTGAAGTTTTCAAAGCCCATGTTAAAAGTATGTTGTAAAAAATACATCCAAAATCGAAACTGTTACTGTTTACACAAAAAAGATTCGGCGTGTACCTAAAAGTATATCTTGTAAAAGAAATTTAATTTGTATTTTACAAGCGCTGCATCACCCCGCCTGGAAAATTAGCCGCACATTGAGCGGACGACGGCGCTTTTTATTCCTCGTAAATGGAGAATAATTCTTTGCCCATTCAAGGCTTCGTGATGCTATCGTTCTTTTGTGTAAATTATCTGGACTGGGTCTGTTCACCTCTTTTTTTGTTTTAAATTATATCTCGTTATTTTATTGTCTGTTTGTTTCGTTAACATTATTTGGAACATTAATTTTATCCTAAACTAACTTCCACCCACGACTTTGTCCGCGCAGACATTCGAAAAAACTCGAGAGGGGATCTGTAACGAGGATGAAAAGTATTGTATGTTTTGATTTTATCAAAATCCGATCAGCCGTTTATACGTGATAGGCGGATTAGTGGGGATCCGGCTAATCACGTAAAAACGGCTCAATTTCAGCATGGTCTTCTTTCAAGTCTCTAGGTCCAGACTGTTCGTTGATATAATATCACTCTGTCAGTTAATCAATCAGTCAGTACTTTATATAATTATGTAATTTTATATATGCATGTAACGTTTTGATCAAAAATGCCATATTTTATAATTTGTTTTGTAATTAAATTATCTATTTACCCCATTAAACCCAAACTAAAATATGGTAAAGTGTAAAAAAAAACAATATTGAGATGAAACTCAACGAGAAATGTCAACGTTTTAGAGTCGGATGGGAAAATCGTCGTCCAAATGAATGGCAGATATTTTAATACGTGATAATAAAATGTCCAAAACAACATCAATCAGAAAGCGAGATAATATTCATACAACTAATCAAAAGAGGTAATATAACCTTCCCCTGTTGTAATAAACAGTTTTCTCTCTTTATTAGTTCCGCCATTATCCCCGGGATGAAATAAACTGCCACAATGCGAGACTCATAATAAAGATAGCGACGAATATTCGGCCCGATGTTCGCGGCGAGTGCGCGCGGTATGCGGTACGTAATTGCGGACATTAATTCATCCGCCAGAGGGCGCTGATCAAGCGATATGCCGAATTGCCCAGTTCACTCTTTCATATTACTTTCCTGGGATATTTAGTGTTGTGGGCATTGTGCTTTATCAAAGAGAACTGTTATTGTATTCGTAGGTAGAGCCTACGTATAATAAACATTTTGAGATCATGCCACTAGGGATGCTAATTCTTTTTCTCATTTTCTGGTAAGTTTCTTTTTGTTTTACAACTCATTAATACTGCTGGGTAAATAGTTCAGGAAATGAACGCTCAAAAAAGGGTATAGAGGGAAAGGCGTGGAACACAATTTTTGACTTCGTAACTTTGTTTGGACCTGTTAGGAGGTGAACATATCAAAAGTCCCCGCCCGTAGCCCCTATGCCGGAGGGGAGAGGGAGTTTTGAAGATCCCATTTTTCAGTTTTTCACATATATCTCGAAAACTATACATTCCAGCTACATGAGTTTCTTTACAAAATTTCCTAAATTACAGATATTCAGGAGCGGATATCTCAAAAACTATACAAGATATCGAAAAATTTTCCATAATAAATCTTGTATCAAATTTCAAATTCAAATTTTCAATTCAAATTCAGCTTTTATTTTGTAAAAAAACTCATGTCGCTGGATTGCATAGTTTTCGAGATATATCTGAAAAACCGACCCTCCCCCCGGCATAGGGGCTACGAGCGGGGACTTTTGATATGTTCTCCTCCTAACTGGTCCAAACAAAGTTACGAAGTCAAAAATTGTGTTCTAATCATTTCCCTCTACACCTTTTCATTTACTGGGCTAAAAGTTTTACCTGGCGTGATTGTTAATAATGACGTTTTTAAAAGTGCTCAAATTGCACACATAAACATAACGTTACATATTAAGTGTCAATCCTATACTTAAAGTACTTTTACTAATACAGAGTTTTATCAGTTTGTATAATTTCGACGCTTTAACTGCAGAACCAATTTCGATTTTTGTTATTGAAATAAAATTCATAGTTCAAAATAATTCTAATATTTTGACACTTTGCTCAGTATCGATAGCTCCAGCCCCCACTTGAGTCTCGACCCTACCTCTTAGGGTATATTTGCGTAGTGGGCGCACGTCACCGGCTGTATTAGATTTCCTTTGCGTAACAGTATCCTATAGCTGGGCGTTTACGGTACACCTACGTGCTTAGTGAATAACACCCTTATTTGGTGCGATATTATTTTATTGCCATCTCTGAATTTGTATGTAACAGTATGCTCAGCGCTGTACTTATACAATATTCCGTTTAGTTACATATTTTCAGGTTACGTTGTAAGTTTTAATGAGTGAATAAAAATTAATAATGTGCACAGAGTACCTTGATACCTAGTGTTAAAGTAATAATTACAGAAAATTCTTCAAATCGTCTCCGAATCACGGAAAATCATAAGTTATTTCTAAGTTCATGCGATAAATATAACCAAATAGTAGGTATATTCACTGTAGGTCAGTTCAAATGCATCTTTATGAAATTCTTTTGTTGATAACAACCGTGGTGAAGTGAAGTTAATGGTCAGGTACCGGATGGAACTAGTATCAGGTTCAAATGAAAATTGGAACATTTTTTATATAAAATTATCTCTAAAGTTAGTTTACCTTTCTTAATATTTTAATTTGTTGAGAAAATCGCTCAACAGCCTTGCAGTTTCACAACTGACAAAAAATCCAATCAAAACTTCCTCTACGCTATTCACAGAGAGACTCCAACCGCTAAGATACGTACTCAGTGATTTTGTTATTCAAGAGGTAAGCTTAATTTAGAAGCAATCGATCGATCACACTCGTCGGTTTGCTCGCCTCAGTTTCCGTCTCATTTACTGTTTAAACTTTCTGTTCAAACAGGAACATATTCCTGCACAAAGGCGGGAATAATGAGGCTCGCGCTGTTACGAAATATTGTCTCGGATCGGTCTGCCATACGTCGGAAGAGGGGATAAGTTTAAGATTTGCTCTCAAATAATCTACCTGTTCGAGAAAGATAGTGTTACTGTGTTCTATATACGCTGAAATTTTGATCATTTGATTCCCGCAGTGGGGTGGTTTCGTTCTGCTCATGATAACAAGCAACTTTTATTATGGGGTCAACCCTAATATCGCTAAAAAAATCAGCTGTTCCATACATTAACGCCGAGGAATGATTAAAATTTCACGCTGCATAAAATGTATTTGATAAGAGAGTTTTAATTATTAACTGTAAAGGTGAATATGAATTTAAATTCAGAGTCATGACTTCGACAAAATGTTGAATGAAATGATTAGTTCTGAACTCCTATAAATGACAAATTCTTATCTTATGTACCATTACCCAAACAACAATGCAAACCATGTCATAGATAGGTATGTATCAAACAACAAACTTGCCTTCATTTTTCACGTCAAAGATTGCTCCACTTAGTCTACTTAGTGTCAAGACTTGGACCTCTATAATTAATGAATCACTGATATTGTAACTTTTAGTGCTTAGCTCTAGAAACTTGGCTCCAAAACTTTTGTTCTGGATAATACTTAAGGAACTTTTACCTACTACTGCTGTAAAAACGTTATTATTAATGTTAAAATTAACTTTGCCTGTGGTTTTGTCCGCATGGCATTCCTCTTCCAAATGATATAACTTTCTATATGAAATAATTATTAAAATCGGATGACTAAAATCAAATTATTGACCGACAAATTTATTTGTAGATTAAGTTTTTCGAAGTTTTCCAAAATGGCTGAGATATGGGGGTTGAAAACGTAAAAAAAAATTAAAGTGCGTGGTGAACATTTATTTAGTTTTAAGTTATGCATAGACAGACACAGAATCGAGGTCTACAGCTCATAGAACAAAGGTAGGTATACGAAGACGTCAGGAGCATCGTTCGAGCAATTATTACGTAGTTTGGGCTTAATGCAGCTGTTCTGTACAACTCGTAGGATAGGCCAAATAAACTATAATACCACTTGGTTTTTTTTCTATGCGGCTGCCCCCCGCTTTTTGAGGATCTTTGTAATTTTTTTTTAACACGTTTTTTCTTTTTTTCTTGGCTTCAATACCCAGACCGAAAGTGGCGCTGCGGTTACGTGCTCTAATTATTAATGTCTATTGTTTTAACATTGGAAATGTTTTTTCGATCGCATCTGTATAGGGCCCCTTTTTCGGCGAAAGTGGGACATGCCGATATTTCCGTTATTTCTAAGGCAATATAGTTAATTTAGATGTCAAAATATTTGTATTGACAAGATCTACAATGTTCACAAAAAATAAATTGAATTAGTCATATATTTCTCTTTTAAACTTAAAAAAATGGTCCAAAAGGGTCATTTTTTTGGAGTACCTAATGTACCCAACATCTAGTCTTATTTATTATTATTTTTACATAAAATCTGCATTTACTTATGGAGAAAGGTTATATCTCGGGATGCTTTTCGAATTGTGAAAAAATAATTATTATTTTAGGAGTTAAGACGACTTTAAACTGTAGGTTTGAGCGTCTCGGCGCGCGCATCTGGATTTCCATATTAGGAGTTTTCTTCGATAAATATAGTTATGGAATTCATTACATTTTTTTATTGTAATTCTGTTGTTTTGTAAATATTTACTGATTCGAAATAAATATTTTTTTATTTTAAAACGTGACGTTATGGTGCTGGTAATGTTGGTTGTAGCGAATAAGTCTTTTACGCTTTGTATCTATATCGGACTTTTCTTTAACTTGTAAGTATCTTGGAAGGAAATCATAAACAAATAAGATTTTTTGATCGCTAAGGTAGGTTATCCCTTTTTTACCAAAGTGCGACATTCGTATATTTCCGTTATTATACTAAGTCAATATAGCCGAGCTGGTCCTACATTTTCTTAGCCCCTCACCGTACCGAGACGCGTCTACTATGCTCTATACTTACCCGTGCACATTGTTTGAGTACAATATACCGCAACGCCGCGGTATGTGAATTGTCTCTTTGACGATGAAGCGAAAGGGTAATTTTTTGAACTTATAGCATAAAAACTTTTACCTCTTTATCAGTTGTTCGGTAAATAGCATGTCGTCTGAACGCAAGTATGAAAGGTGTCAAGTGAAAAAAAGTTACAATCATTATACCTATCGTTGGTATACGTATACAATTATTATAACGTAAAACAACCAAGTTAAATAAAAATAATTTATATTACCCATTCAAAGAATATCTACGATATCATTAATTTATGATTTTAATAACATTAGATACCAACCTACGTTTCTTTATGCAAAAAGTCGAGGACCGGGCGCTTTACACATGGCCGATAAAAAAAACTTGCGCATCTGTTTCTATTCTTTTGAATATTTTTTCTGACCACCGAGCGAAACAAAAGCACAGCATGGTGGGATTTCGTGATACCCAACCAACACTCTTTGTGTGTTTAGTTAAGCGCATAAACGAATCTTGAGCGAAATTTGAATAGGAAATAGGGTGAGGCCCGAGGCGAAGCCGAGGGCCTCAAACTAGTTAAGCTCCGGCCAAACTGACGCGAATTCCGCGCGAAATTCGCGAGTGCGATCACGTAACTCAAAGCGATAGCCATAGCCATAGCCATTGTCAAAGAAATTGCTATGGCTATGGCTATTGCTTTGAGTTACGTGATCAAAATCTGTCAAAATGAGCGACGCGCGCGATTCGCTCGCGTCGGTTTGGCCGGAGCTTTAGCTGGTTTTAAAATCTCACGGACCGGCATGTCTCTAGACATGGAAATCCTTCCGGATGACTTTGTCATTTTCTTAAACTTGACACTTTTTTTACTTGTCTTATTATTAACTCGGCTCTTTCTTAGTTGGTCTTTTTCTTAAACTTGTCACTTTCCTAACTCGTCTCATTTTTAACTCGGCTCTTTCTTAGTTGGTCTCTTTTGCAAAGTTGACACTTTCCTAACTCGTCTCATTTTTAACTTGGCTCTTTCTTTTTCGCTATTTTTCCTCTCTCCTTAGCCGTTGTCCACCAGATTATTTCACCTGGGTAAAGCACTTAGGTTTAACTGTTAATAAAAGCACAATAGTTTATTTACTATAAAAACAACAAACAAGATCGGGTTACGCATTAGAAAAATTCTTATCTTTTTCTCATACTTTAACAGCTTGGCCATATAGAGTTGAAATTAAATAAAATGGAACTAAAATTTTTCAGTTGGCAACCCTAGTTGGAGGGGAGACAAGTTGGGAAAGTCTGAAGTTTAAAAAAGAGACCAACTAAAAAAGAGCCCACCTAAAAAAGAGCCCAGTTAAAAATGAGACAAGTTAGGAAAGCGTCAAGTTTAAGAAAATGACGAAGTCGTCTAGGAAAGAGACCAAGTAAGAAAGAGCCCAGTTAAAAATGAGACAAGTTAGGAAAGTGACAATTTTAAGAAAATGACTAAGTCATCCGGAAGGATGGAAATGGAGTTTCTGTGTTACTCATCGATTCTAGTAGATAAAATAATAGACAGAGAAACAGGAAAACGTAAAATTGACAATAACAAACAAGTGGAGTGGTTCAAACTTAGAGCAAGACGGGCTTCAGCCGCGTTGCAGTTCAAAAATTCCGCTTCTTTTTTTTGACAGCTGGCTGTCGATAAGCTCACTCACTAAAAGTTGAAAAATCATTTCTAAAATTTGTACAGTTACGAGTTGTAAATAAATAATTGTCAATAGACTTACATAGTAGTGCAAAGTGTGGTGCATTGTTATCAAGCATATCGGGAACTTAATTACCCAAAAAAGTGATAATTAAACTCTCACACAGTGATAATCGTGTACATCTACCCTACTTTAAAAAAAAACAATACCTTAATCATCGGATTAATTAATTAATGCTACGCGGAAGTGATTACGAAACTGGACCCTACTACAGGTAACCGTGCACTAGGGCGCCTGCTGTGCTGTGACTGACGCAAGGGCTAACGATAAAAAATAATAAGCTATTTAAAGAGACAACAATATTAGTGGCGGCATCTATCCGCAGTCGTGTGACTCAATAACATCAATATCACTTGTTGCTTATCGTCGATCTATCGATCAACTTTGTTAAGTCGCCTCGTTGCTAGTGCCGTACCGTACCGTGGTGTGGCGCGCACTGTGTCAACAAAAAAGGAGTGTCAATTATTTAAAGTTTAATCTGATTATATTGAACAATTACAACATGATTAAATGTGGCGCTTGTGGAAAGTTCCTATCAACAACAGAAAAAGCTCGATGCTGTAAATGTAATATTGCATTCCACAAGGCTTGCGTGGCCATACCAAGTACGGCCTCTGTAAAAGATGATTGGATTTGTCGTGGGTGCAAGATTAAGGTCCCGAGGGTGGACACCACTTTAACGCCCGTCAGCGGTATGGCAGCCGAGAATCACGCCCCTGCCAGCCCTGCTCGTCCGGATGCAGTGGCCCACAACACCACCGAAGAACTTAAACTTGATTTTGCCCTCGAGGTTCGTTCTTTTAGAAATGAGCTTAAAGCTATCAGGGGTGAAGTACGTGAATGTCGTCTCGAAGTATCAGAGATTAAGGACGCATTAAACTCTTTCGACGTAAAGATCACCGAGATAGAAAATAGGGTATCGGCTTTAGAGACTAAGTACGAACTTTTGGCGCCTCCTAACATGAATTTCATTGAGGAAACGATCTCGGACCTGAAGTCACAATTAAACGACAGAGAACAGGAGCTCCTCGCCAATGACATCGAACTATCCGGCGTACCAGAGCAAAGCGGCGAAATCTTGCCAAATCTTGTAATGGTGCTGTCTTCAAAACTGGGAGTATCACTTGAAGAACGCGATGTCGTGCATGTGGAGCGAGTGGGATCTGTACGCCGCAATCGAGTGGAGGGGAAGGACGGCGACCTTGGCGCGCAGCGGCCGCGCGTTATTGCCATCCGGCTTGCGCGGCGCGCGACACGGGACCAGTTGTTGCGTGCGGCTCGCGTGCGCCGCAACCTCAACACCAAAGACATCGATGTGCCTGGGAAGCCGAATAACGTTTATATTAATGAGCGACTAAGCCGTCACTCTCGTCAATTGTTTTTCCTTGCTCGTCAGGCGGCTAAGAAGTATAGCTGGAGATACGTGTGGACTAGGGACGGTCAGGTTTTAGCTCGTAAGGAAGACGGGAACCGGGCTGTACTTATTCGCACTGAGAAAGATGTCGCAAAAATTTTTTAACTCACTATTGTTTGCTCTTTTCTTGTTTTGCCTTGATATTAGTTCCAATGCATTTATTTTTTTGTTTTAACCTTTATCTCACGGTTGCGCCAAATATCTTTTGCATTAAAATGAAGTGCAGGCATACTCATTTTACACCATTACACTATACCCATATATATTTAAAATGCCTATATTTATCTTATTTTTTTTATATTCCATGTAACATGTTGTTAATGATGTGCAATAATTTCCTTCACAAATCATTTTTAAATTATACAAATTTATTTTTACAGTTTTTGTCAATCAATTTTGAAAATATATTTACATTTTCTTTTATTTACTTTTACAACTTTTACTTTTTCATCCGACTGAATATGTACAATTTTAGCTCTTTTTTATTTTATTATACATGCAATTTTATTTTTACAATGATTTTTTGTATATACAAATGTTATTTTTTCATCCGATTGAATAATATGTTTTTAAATATTTACAATGTTTTCCTTTACAATCCATTTTTATATTATTTTGTTAATGGTTTTATATATACAGAGATGTATACTAAAATCATTTTCGCAAATTTATTAATAAAATTATTTATTTTTCATTTAATCCCTATTACTTTTATCCTATTTACAATGTTGTTAAATAACTACCATAATTTCCATCACAATTTATTTATACATTACTCGGTTTTTAGTTTATTATTTACAGTTTTATATAATCAATTCTACAAAATTATTATTTACATGAGTTTTTATACATACAATTCGACTTACCTATTTGAATTAAAAAATTGCCACCAGCAGATTATGGACATTATAATTTTAAAATTTATTTTGTTGACTTTGAAATCGAAAATTCATAACTTCTTCTCGAAATATATTACATTAATTTTAAGTACATTCATTGTCATCAGTTTTAATTTATGGCAACATAATATGTGTAGTTTACATGGTAACAATGACTAAGTCGAAAAATTTAATGTTGGCTTTTCACAATGCAGGCTCCTTAGGTACAAATCATGACGATTTCATAGATGTATTTAACAGGCATAATATCGACATAATGGCTGTGAATGAGACGTGGCTGCGACCAGGAGAGGAGGGGCGCGCTCCCGATGTGCCCGGCTATCGGCTGCGCCACACTCCGCGCCCGCGCAATGTGTGCTCGGGACGTGGAGGGGGTGTTGGCTTTTACCTCAAACGGGGTATTAGCGCGCGTAATTGGAGTGCGCCTGCAGATCCGAAATTTGACATGGTTGAGCAAATGTGGCTTATATTAAATATTAATGGGAAAAAAATTGCTATCGGCACGGCCTATAGACCACAGTGGTTGGATATACAAATATTCTTGGACGCAGTTACTTGTTCAGTTACTTCCTTAGGTGATATCGACCATTGTATTTTAATGGGAGATTTTAATGTGAATCTTCTGGCATGGGACAATAAAGCAAAAATAATAAGTGACGCTTTATCTTTTCTAGGACTGAAGCAATTGGTTATATCTCCCACTCATTTTACAAAAACTTCTGAGACCTTGATCGATCTTGTATGCTCCGATCTTAATTCGAAGCGGCTTACTGTCGAGGCGTTAGGTAGCAACTTATACGGTCATTCGGTAATAATAAGCGAATTTAATATAAAAAAAGAGAAAACTCAACCTTACATATTGCAGTACAGGCCGCTTAAGGAAATAAGTCTAAATCATTTTAATTCTGATTTAAAAAGGTTGAGTTGGAAGGCCTTGGCTGAGTTGTCCACAGTGGACGAAATGGTAGCTGCTCTTAGTGAGTATTTATTATTAGTGTTTGACACTCATGCACCTGTCAAGAGCTGCGTAATAAGAGATCCATCTCCGCCTTGGATAACCGAAAATATTAGGTTTATGATGGGCTTACGTGACGAGGCCTTGGCACAATGTAGAAAAAGTAAGTCAGTGTCAAAAAAAGAATCAAAAAAAGAATATTATAAACAATTGAAATCTCAAGTAATTTCATCTTTATTTAATGAAAAAGTAGCTTTCTTTAAACACAATATAAATAATAAAATAAATAATCCCAAACTTTTATGGAAAAACTTGAAAAATACAATTTTGCCAAAAAAACAAGATATCGAACTTCCATCTTATCTAAATGATGCAGATAAAATAAATAATCATTTCATTAATGTCCCGGGTAATCCGAACACGTCTATCTCTTGCTTGACTTTTTTTGAGTTTCATAGGTTGTGTGCGAGTACGTTTACTCTTATTCCGGTAGGTGAGGATGAGATATTGCGCACAATACTTAAACTTAAATCAAATGCTGTGGGCTGTGATGAGATATCTTTAAAAATGTTGGTTATGACCTTGCCACAGTCTCTGGAGTGTATTTGTGGTGTTATTAATTGCTCATTACTAACATCGAAATTTCCTGATCTATGGAAGACTGCAGTGGTGCGGCCGCTCCCAAAAATAAATAATCCTGTTAGCTTGAAAGATCTCCGCCCTATAAGTATACTGCCTTGTCTCTCCAAAGTTCTGGAAAGAATTGTTTGCGACCAGTTGACGAACTATTTAGAAAAAAATGACATTCTCCCATCATTACAATCTGGATTTAGGAAGAAGCGGAGCACAACTACCGCTCTAATTGATGTGACAGACAATATTTTGTCTGCTCAGGATGCAGGTATGTGCACATTGTTGGTGCTGCTCGATTACTCCCGCGCCTTTGACGCAATAAATGTGGATCTGCTTCTCTCCAAGATGTCCGCTTATGGTTTTGATCGCTGTGCGCTTTTTTGGTTTCATAGTTACCTTAGCAATCGACGTCAATCAGTAAGCGTACAACTTGCGAACGGGTCTAAGAGTGTTTCTACGCCATTACCAATTACACGAGGAGTGCCTCAGGGCTCCATTTTGGGGCCGATTCTTTTTAACCTTTACTGTGCGGACATTGTTCAATGCATACAGAAATGCAAATATCACATTTATGCTGACGACACTCAAATTTATATATCCTTTAAACCAAGTGATTACATAGCTGCCATTAAGGAACTAAACGAAGACCTAGACAGAATCGCTGCCTGGTCAAATACAAATAGCTTGTTGTTAAATCCTCTGAAAACAAAATATATGCTGTTTGGCACAAAAAAACAACTAAGCCAACTACCAAAAGATTTAAATGTAACTTTGAAGGGAGAAACAATAGAGCGTGTTACGTCAGCTCGTAATTTAGGTCTAAATCTTGATGAAAACTTGAGGTTTGAAGAACATATTGCGGGGTCAGTAAAAAATTGCTTTTATCGTCTCAAGATTTTATACAAGATACGACCATTCTTGTCAGAGGAGTTACGTGTGCAGTTGACTGAGTCGCTGGTCCTATCCAAGTTAAATTACGCAGATGCTGTATATGGCCCGCGTTTACTGGGTAGAACTGAGCGGCTCATTCAACGGGTACAAAATGCATGTGCTCGATTTTGTTTCTCCGTACCTGCTAGAGCTCACGTCACGCCATTCTTAAATGATAATAATATACTAAAAATGAAGTCGAGGCGAAAGCTACACCTGGCATGTCTGCTTTTTGGGGTAATAAAGTATCAGGAGCCATCATACCTATATCTTAAGCTTGGCTGGATCGGGAGGAAGTGTGAGAGAAGGCAGTGCTCACGGCAGTTGGCCACGCCTGCGCATAACTCTGCATCGTTTAGGGGCGCATTTCGTTATGCTGCCTCTAAAATATGGAACAATATCCCACCTCCCCTGAGACAAATCAATTCGATCCACACTTTTAAACTGCGCATGAAACATTTTCTTTTTAATGCACAGCGTGATATGGAATTATACAACATCAACATTTCGTTTATATAAGTGATAATAGTTTCTTGGTTGGCCTTAATATCTTTTATATATAATAGTACATATATACTTATATTTACATTAAACATACATATATTCGGATTTTATATACCTACTTACACCATACTTACACACCTTTATACTTATTATTTTAACAATAATTTTATGATTTGCACATTTTTTTTTTTCTCTTAACTTATTCGTTTGAGACATTCAGCTGTCAAAAACAAATAGGTGCCAATTGAAAATCAGCGTCGGGTCTCATCAACCCGACACATGCTGAATTGGCTTCCGAGTTTGGTGCAGCCGTGAGATCCGTTTTTACTTATGTTATGTTTTAGATTTATCTTAAAATCAATTTTTTTTTGCTTCACTTATGTACCTGCTGCATGTATCTTATTTTTCTCATGTCTGTGTCAAATAAATTTATTTTCTTTCTTCTTTCTTTCTTTCTTTCTTTCTTCGGAGTCTAGCGATGATTGTAAATTTTTAGTATAGAAGAAGTATTGGATAACCTATGTCGATATTTTAACAATAAATAAATGAATTTTTTAGAAAAATAACATAAAAAATAACGAATATCGTGCGAATATGTAGGTATATTCGTACTTGGAAGCTGTAGTAGGTACCTATGTAGTATAAAAGTATTGAATTGAAACCTCTGTAACCTAAAACCTTTGTATTTTCTAATAATAATTAAAATAAATGTTTTATTAAAAAAAAATATGCATGTTCGTACAACAAAGCTGTAGGTACCTAGTATGTAGGTAGTACCTATAGAAGTAGTATTGAAACGTCTTTATTTTCTATAACAATAAATTACTATAACATGTTTTGAAAAATATTATAATATTAATATTCCTTCCCATAAGTTAGTTTTCTGTTTTATTACTGAAGATCATTTCCAATGCCATTTGAAGGTCATGTGGTGCATGAGACCTGTGAATTTTTTAACACGTTTTTATTAGGTTGCTTTCTCGTTTGTTTGTTTGTTTGTCCACAAAGTTTGCGAACGATTTTATACTAGCATCCCGAGCTAGAGATTTGAAACTTTAAACATAGGTCAGAACTTAAAAACAATGCAATATTATGGTGTCATTGAGCTGATCTGATGATGAATCCGGAAGGAGGCCACAGGAACTCTATGATGAAACCATACAACCCCATCGTGTTTGGGCTCGTTAGAATCGTCTTGACGAGTACGCTAATGGGAGACGAGGTCCAGGGTCTGATGATGAAGCTGGAAGTCCATGCCATAGGAACTCAATATTGAAATCGTGCAACCCCATCGAGTTTGGGCTCGTTTGAATCGTCTTGACGAGTACTTTGTTGGGAAACAGTTTCCAGGATCTGATGATGGAGCCGGAAGAAGGCCACTGGAACTCGGTGATAAAACCATGCAACCACATCAAGTTTGGGCTCGTTTGAATCATCTTGACGAGTACTTTAATGGAAAATAGTTTCCGAGGATCTGATGATGGAGCCGGAGGTAAGCCATCCACTCTATAATAAAACCATGCAACCCATCGAGTTTTGGGCTCATTTGAATCGTCTTGACGAGTGCTTTGTTGGGAAATAGTTTCCAAGGTCTGATTAAGGAGCCGGAAGAAGGCCACTGGGACTCTGTAATAAAGCCATGCAACCCCATCGAGTTTGGGCTCGTTTGAATTGTCTTGAAGAGTGCTCCGATAGGAGATGAAATTTTTTTGTCTCAGCTGGTTAACTAAAAAGTAGAAAATAATAATTAACTGAAAAAAAATCTTTTTTAAAAACACGTTTTTAAAAGAGACTAAATTGTTTATGCAACTTACTTTCTTATGCAGTCTTCTTCTTATTCTTGATAATGTTTACTTTGTAACACCGGCCGCTTTGGCAAAACCAGCAGCTTTACCGTGGAGTCAATCCAGCGACCGTGTTCTCTCGTTTCTCCTTCTCTCTCTACCTGCGTAGGGGGCGCCGCGCGCTCCACGCGCCATAGTCACCGACCAACCGCCTGCCCGCGCGCTACTGAGTGTAACACAGAACAGGGAAGTAGACATTTTTTTCTTTGTCCTGTGGAGTGTAACGTTCGTTGGCGAGGACCGAATGTACTTACCTCTAATTAGGTATGTGTTTTCTTATAAAAAAGAAAATAGTCGGCAAGCTTAGGAAAGGCGAAAACATAATAATAAGCTTTTTGCAAAGCAGTAATCCTTCACATGTTACAATTCTCATACATAACATTTACAAAAACAGTACACATAATTAATAGAAAAACCTCATATGAAATAAGACAATTTTCTGCGCAAAAAAGACCACCCTAATACTAATCAGTAAGATAGAGGTCCGTTAGTTTTCCCTGTAATTCTCCCACATAAATTACAACGGTCGGAACAAACAGGGTCATTTTCCTATTTTCCAGAGAACGTATAACGAAACGAGGATAACCGCAAAAACCGACCGCATTAGCGCACGTGCCATCTCCTGTAATTATACCCACAAAAGAAAACCATTAGATACAAAGTAAACATTTTACGTCTAGACGCGATTCCCGCTGAATTACTGTATCTAAGACAATACGCCACCCCACCCGGTAAGGCTCCTTACACATTTCTTACCTTGTCATCAAAATGGAATATTTGCTATCATCAATCTCAATAAAATCAATCATTGTATATCATACCAAATGTAAAGTAAATAATATTAAGAAAAAACTGCACAAGAAATAAAGTACAAAGTAATCTATTGTAATTGAAATAAGAAATAAAAATGTAAGTTTTTGCCTAGCTAGCTCAGTTTGGGTGGCGATTCTTCTACGGCACCGAGGCGAGGATCCAAGATGAGCTTCTTGGTGATGAGGTCCGTCCAGATTTACAAATTTTTAGGGGAAGACAAGGAATTATTCAAAATGAGAACCACTCAATATGGCGACATAATCAACAACAACTTCAAAAGCTTCCTTTTTACGCAAATTACAATCGACGGGTTAGGAAACAATACATAAATAATTAGAAGTATGGCCAACATAATTACTTCGAATACATGAGCGCGATTGGCCCGTTTTACCACCGCGCGCTTTCGTACGATCTATTCCCCACTCATCCGGATGAGTTTTAATAAATATTGAAATACCTACAGCAATTTACCTTTTCATCCGAAGACTCGAAGGTATGCCCCACTCATCCGATTATTTTGCAAACGTAATATACTTAAAAATAAATAGGGTCGGCAAATCAAATTTATATAAAAAAATATATTAGTTGTTGGTTAAAATTAAATTTGTAGTAGCACGAAAAATAGTAAGTAGGTACGTAAGTTAAGTACCTAACGTATTTACATAATAATATTACCAACCGAGATATTTGCATGGAGGTTTAACTATATGTTTTATCATCTTTCATTTCTTGAAAGCATATAATTTACTCTCTTATGTTTAATTAGAGAAAATGAGAGTGCGTTCGCACACCCACATAAACACAACAGCTAGCGCACTTTTCAGAACACTGAATACCTAGTTGCTTAAATTGAAAAAAGCCATTACAAAGCTCCAATTAATCTTTCCAAAGCTTTTGAACCTTATCATATCCCTAAAAACGTATCACTATAAAGTCCAAAGGGCATTCAAAATAAAAATAGTCTCCCTTGTATAAAAGCCGTCGCACCGTCCGGCGTGACAGGCGTTTCTTCCCCGGCTCTGTCCGGGCGCGCTCGTCCGGCACCGATAACCGGACACCCCGTTATTGATGGCCCGACAGTTTTTATGATACCCTCACATTTCAACTGGAACACAAGATTGTGTGGCTTTTCATCTGTGCTATCGATAATGCTGCATGAAGTAGCTTCCATAAAATAACATCAAGAAAAACACTATCAGCAGAGAAACATAAAAACTCTTAAAAGCGTTCGTCAATGGACATTTTATATTTATTTCTTCAAATAACATAGTACCTACCTTTAAATAAATAAAAACTGTTTTACTCTTTGGTGGAGGCTGATAAATGATAAAAACGGTCTCTATATCCCATGAATGGCAGGAATTTACTTATCGTTGCACGTTAATGATTAAAGCGATCTTATCCTCGTTTAAGTGTCATAGTTCAAACTGTGCATGAAATATTTTTAAACTTAGGGACTTTAAGAGCACGCCCTCATGGAAGATGAGTAATCTCTTTTGCCAAGTCTCTTTGGGCGTGACAAGTCATTTCGTGGTTCTCTGTCCTAGCGCGCCCGCCCGCGGCAATGATAGCACACAAAATTGATGGAGGATGAAATCACGCGATCTTCGATATACCAACACCATTAACGGTTTCCTATAACCTATCTTCAGTAAGTGTTAGGTAATGGGCTATTTACATGGGCCGATTTTAGTCACCTGCGGCGGTCGACTTTAGTCACTTAGCAAGTCGCTCCCAAAAATGGCGTCTGTGTCGTCTATGTAGTTAATGGTGTAACCTATGGTAGTATGATTGTATGGTCTGTGAACCTAGGTAACAATACTAAGAATATGTAATAACGTAGTTCCAGTTTTGGCCACCGAATCACATAATTTTGGCTTTAGTCACCAATGTAAATACCACATAAACTATGGATCATATTAATAAGCAACTATAAGTAACTTTTATTTTCCGTCATGATGTTAGTTGGCCTATTTCTTATTGGGAATCTAATATTGAAAATGAAACAAATAGTGTACCGCTATACTTTTACCAAAAATACTATTCCAACAGAATCTTTTTACATAAATGTAAATGTTATATGATACACACCGCAAATTGTAGCTAAATATAGAGCAGAGCAGTATAAATAAAATTTTAATAGGGATCCTACTTTTGATCTTCCACTAACAATTTGGAAACTAACGTTAGAGTTTATTTCTTGCTTTATTGAAAATATTTATGTAACCCTGTTGAAAATGTTCTGTGTTATTTAAAACAATAAACAAAAGCTTTTCAACCGTCCAAAATTCAATTTGACCAGATCTGAAATACGAGTACAATATCCGACAAAATCGTTTTTAATGGCGTCCTATCGAATTGATTGGTCGTTCAACAATAGGAATTGCCAGAAGGCAATTATTGCCTTCTGGCATTGCTATTGTGAGGCTGCGCTGGCCAGTTGTTTGTCGACGACACACACGGTGCTAACGACTGACGGCCATGGCCGATGCGACTCACGAACTTCGGGCTAATTGCACACGTCGCTGAGACCTGACTTAGCTGCGAGATCATGGAACGGCAGTTAGAGGTAATAAGATCTCTTTGCCAGAACTAATAAAATCTGCTTTCCCTCTTTTAATTCAGTTTTTCATCTTAACCTATCAGGTACATGATAATGATAATGATAATTTCACTGTTGTCAGGTCACATGAAGCCACGTGAAGAATTTAATGAATCAGAGCTGAAACGCACTGGTGGCGGTTGACCGTGGCGCGTCGTCCCGTTGCGGCAAGCCGCACTTCAAATTTTATATGAAACCGCTTGATACCAACGCACTTGCGGCCAGCCGTCAACCGCTCCGGTTGTCTTGGAGCTGCGATGGGCGGCACTGGTTTAATGTAGCGGCGCGCCGCAAGTCCCCTTAAATGTAAGGGGCATTTCTACAGACGGGTATTTTTTTTTCTCAATTCGGTGGTTGAATTGAAATTTGGTTTTTATAAGTAATTTAATAACAAAGATTGAAGTTTATTCCATCCTGAATCTGAAAATTACAATGGCACCAGATATTGTGAAGTAGTTTATGAGAAAAGTTTAGCACCTAATTGAGAAAGCATCGAATTGAGAAAATGAATCACCGAATTTAGTAATGGCCCAGCGAATTTAGAAACGCTGTTACCTAATATAGAAATAATGTATGTGGAATGATCAAATATACAATTACCTAAAACGTTTTTGATTACTGATCGCTGGTCTAATAGACAGATGGTTAATTTTAGGTTTAACTGTCTATATTAATGTTTCTAAAATATAAATAAATATCAAAAGGGTTAACAAAATACTACTGAATTAGTGTAACAAATGACGATTTGTCATAAGTTAACAAACTTCTACATAACTAAAATGTTTACTTTTTAAAGTTATTACATAATAATAATAATATCTTAAAATATAGCATATTCATCTTCAGAATCAAAATCATTTACGTTCATTTAAAAAAAATAGTACCAGCCAGTGTGGGGGTAATCAAGCAAGGTCTCTATTTAATATTGGCTTTCCAAAAGCTGGCGTTTTCTAATAGGTCTGACAATTTGGATTTAAAATCACTAGTCTTATTGGGGATCTTTTTCATTTTAATATTTCTAGTTTTCACAGGTTCAAGATCTCTGGCTGATTTGTTCAAAGACCTGCTTGCTGTTGCCGATTTAATTATTCATCTACATGACAACATTTGTGCTTTATTACTTGAACCAGTAACTGTCTGTCTTTCGTGTACTCTGCAGATTACAATTCATTGATGCTTGTATGCTGCCCATGATGATTTTCTACAAACTTATGCAAACGATCTTCTTGACAGCAGCTAAGTTTTCTCATAGCTAGCTTTTTATTAGATAGTAGCGGCCGCCCGTGGATTTCACCCGCGTGGTTCCCGTTCCCGTGGGAATATCAGAATAAAAAGTATCCTATGTTTTAATCTAGGCTATCTACTATCTGTGTGCCAAATTCCAACTAAATCCGTTCTGTAGTTTATGCGTGTTTGAGGAACAAACATCCAAACATCTAAACATCCAAACCCACAAACTTTCACATTTATAATATTAGTAAGATAATTTGCATTCCAAACTACTTGATTGAATGTCCCACAAAATTCTATTTAGATATATGGATTTTTGAGATTTTTTGAGAGAAAGATCGAGCATTTTTTTGCTATGAGAAAACTAAGACGCTGTCATGAAGATTGTTTGCATAAGTCTGTAGAATGTCATCATGAGCATTCAGTCTTCTATGAATTGAAATCTGCAGATTACACGAAAGACAGCCAGTTTCCAAAAATATTCAAAGGTAAGTTAGATGTCAACAAAAATTCTTCAATATAAAAAATATTCAAGTAAAAAAACACCAACTTTTTCATGCAAAATAATTAAACCAACTGGTTAGCAACACAGCACAGAGACCAGAGAACCAGAGCCTGTAAATACTGGAAATATTGAAATGAAAAAGGTCCCGAACAAGAATAGTGATTTTAAATAAAAATTGTCGGTTTTAGATCTATCAGAAAATTATAGTTTTGGAAAGCTAAGATAAACATATAGAGACCTTGATTACCCCAACACTTGGTTGATACTAACTTTACTGAGATGACCGTAAAATGAATTTAATTCTGAAGATGAATATGCTATACTTTACGATATTATATTATTTACTTTTAAAAAAAGTGAATATTGAGATAACTTTATAGGAAAGCAAGAATTTAAGTGATCTCTTGTCTCTGATTGAATCGGATATTTTGTTATAAAGCTTGAAGTAAATATACATAATATGCCTTAATCATAGTTTTTGACAAGTGAAATCTCAATTCGATGTAATTTTTCTCAATTCGATGCCCCATTTTCCAAGGAATTGAGATCCACTGAATTGAGAAAATAACACAATTCATCAAATTAATTGTAAATGTTATAAATTAAAGCAATTTCTACGAAAAATACTGGAAGATGTCAATTAAAGATTCAATTAATTTAGCACAAATCTCATTAAATACCTCATAAATAAAATTTATGTCATCCACCGATTTGAGAAATGACCCGAACCCAAACCCACCGAATGACTTTGAACCTTCGAAAAATGCTCCTCAATGCAGCAGTCCTCCCGTCCACACTGCTTAGCTGCTCAGGCGCAGCTGCTGTGTGGCGGGAATCAGTAATGTGCGTTCGTACTGTACCTAGTTAGTGACTTAGGTAAGGAAAACTAAATTTCACCGAATTGAGGCACACACTTGCGACAAAATTAAAATGTGTTATTGTGTTAAAACCCAAGGATTCGCATTAAATATAATTAGACAGATGCCTTTATTATCTATCCCTTGTTCTGTGAATGCTGGAATTATAATGAACAAGTTATTATTTTAAGAGTTATGAAACAATAACGAACAAATTCTGGAAAGGCGACACGCCATTTTAAGCCAAATTCTGCCCGATTTCAAACTTTAGGATTTTTTTTTGGTGCTTTATAAATCCTGACAGTCTTTTGGATATGCTCTCCATCAGGCCAAGAGTCCTATTAATACGTGTGAATTTTTTCAAGTAATTTTATGATAGCAAATTAAGCAACAAAGGACAGTCACAAAAGGTTTTTTCACTCATTATAATCATAATAATATACTTATCGTCCTATAAGGCAACACCAAATATAGTTCAAAATCAATTTAGTTTATTTTTGATATTATTGCCGATACTCCGTACAAACAAATCGAATAGGTGGAAATTTTGTACAAAATAAACTCATAGATTTCCAAGCAAGTATCTCTTTTCTATCTCAAAGATTTGTGTCAAGGGCATAAGAATATAAGGGTTATATTTCATTAACATAAATAGGTAATCGTTCATTGTCAATACGAATACTTAATATTTTTATAACATTTCCCGGCAAATGCCACTAATTTATTCGTATTTTCTAGCTGTCTGAATAAAATGTCCCCCATTTATAAGGCTGTTTCTCACACGGCGCACTGTGTTAGAAAAGGTGTTCAGATTGTTACTTTGTTGAACTTATATCTGGAAAAACAATTAACCTTACATGGATTGATTTACTCGACTGAAATAAGGTGAAATAAGTTAAGAAATGTTTTATTTTCTTCCATCTGGCATTAAAAACGAGAAAATCTACTTTCTTCGTAGAAAAGGCCCCTTGAATCACAGTAGTTAGTATCATTCTCACTAAATGTATATATTTTTTTTCAATATTTATAATAACCTTCGCCATAATTTATGTAAAAATAGATCCTAACAAGTTTCACTAGCTCATAAACTATTACGAGTTACGAGTATTTATTCTGTGCTTATAATTTCAAATGCACAGAGATTTACATAATTCTCGGTTGCAACCTATCCTTGTCTAATATTGATATAATGTGTAAGTATCAGGAGGTATCGTCGGTAATTAAATCGTGCTTTTGATCATTAGTATGCGTAGCTGTAATCATGGCGATGTAATATTTTGATGTGCTAATTGTTATGTCTTTTTCTCTCTCTTATTGCCTTTTGGCTTAAGAAACAGTAAGTAATAAATAAACTCATGCGAATGACTCACCTTAATGACAACTCAAGGGGAAATAAATAAACACTTAACGTACAGTCTACAGCAAACTACAGTTTTATTGAAATACGGTTGATTCTATACAATACTAAACATCAAACGTTGTAATCGCAGATCTGCCAATTTACTCGGTGATTGGACACGAAGAAAAACGAAGCTATGAATCTAATCCTTTTCCCAAGGGGTTATTTTAAAAGGTTAAACTTAAAACTACTCGCAGAGCGTTATGTGGGTAAGAATTGCCTGCCCTCGAATATCAGAAATGTGGTAATTAATCTAACATAAATCTAGCTCGTAGGTTGGTACTCGAAGTACGGATAGCTGGATTCTTATACTTCGGTTAGTTTAAGGGTTAAAAAGATTTGAGAGTTAACTGGTACCTATTAGAATATCTCGCAGCGAGTCTGTTTAGTAGAGAAACGCTTCGATGGCTGCTTTCTATTAATTATGCCTCGGAGCCGTGGGTGAGAAACCAAAGTCCGGTTTATTTCAACTTTTTCCGCTTAACTGGGTTTGAATGGACGACAGAGCAGTGGTTGTCTCGTGGCTGGATACGTACGCCACTCTTCACCTGGAATGGTGTGCACAAAAACCATAATTTAACAACGTCGGCCTTAAATGGACTACAACTATTCCATGACGGGGGGGACCCTGCAGCGAATAGCAGAACTGAGGGAAATCTATTCTTGTATGTTCATTCTGACAATAAATATTACTGATCTCTGACTTTTCTGTTAAACTATCCCCTTCACAGCAGACTAATCTACTCATTTCGAATTGAGACATAGAAACATACCGTAGCTCTCAACTTACAAAGTCTCTTTTCACATGAAAAGAACTGAAATTGAAAGTAATAAATAGATAGAGACCCCTTGCAGTAAATACTAGATAATGGATAGCAATAAATTTTGATATACCTGCGGCTCCTTGATAACAATATATTTTATATGGTTTAGAATCCGGTCAATCAGTATTCCTCCTTCGATCGGATATTGAGGATATATCGAGCGAATTAGAACTCTTCTCGGCGGCTTTTATTAGCCAAAACCCTCTGTAAATAACGAATATGATGATAAAAATAAATTTCAAATTCTCACACTGCCAACAGCTGAATGTCTAGGAATTCACAAATAGGTACCTTGGCGAAATTCTATTGTGCCGACGAAAATTACAATGAATAGCTGCAAGATATTATTTAAATCAGGAACAATTACGAATCCAATAACTTTAACAGCGTTATAAAATCAAATTCCTTCCAACCGAAAAATTTTGTATCATATGAATGAATCACAGCTGATATTCGCTGCGTTCCAAGTCTCGCGCCATCACGACGCATTCCGACTTCCTACACTTGATCACTCGTCGATGCGCGTGGACTGGACTGACATCGCGCCGCCGAAAGCGACTTCAATCGGATCGGACTTCCCGCAAACACGGTCAAACAACCTACGACATTACGGACAAAAAAAAATACCATTTCAGTTCAAAAGCAGGCCTTAAACACGACTGCTTAAGGCCTGCTTTCACACTAACCTTTGGGATCTAGTATGAAAGGTAAACAATTGAATAAAAATCCTTGCGATAAGGGCTCATCGCAAAGGCCCCTGAAGTGGGCGAAGGACGACCATAAGAAATACGATCTTAATCTTTCTTTTTTTTTTTTTTTTTTTTATAAGTCGATGCCGCGAATTTTGAACGGACTTTTTACGGAAATAAGGAAAAGGACATGAGGCATACTGCCAAAAAATAAATTTTATCATTAATGGAAACAAACTACCAACAAAACTTCCCCTTTAAGGGAAATCGACAAAACAGCAAAAAAACCACGCTACAGTAGTCCCCCGCCACGCAAGAATTCACGCAGGGAATTCTCTGGACGCCCACGTCCAAACCACACTGCTCCATCGCCAAAACAAACCTACTTTGTAAAAAGCAATTCATAACAAGCCCAAGTAAATGCTTGTCACCCCTGACATCAATTTTAAAATTAAAAGAACCAAAACTTATACTGACTCGACTGTTGAGTTATACAAATGCCAAATTAAAAAAAAAAACTGATATAAAATATATAATAATTGACTCTACAGTTACATACTCAATCAAACTAACTAAAAAAAAAAAAATATTCCAGTAGAAAAATGTATGTGATCGTGTTGAGGTTGACCATATGTTATACTCTTTTCTGTAATTTCTTTACTAAAGCTCTCCCCTTTTAAATAAATCAAACCCGCGTGTCAGTTTTCACATTGCATCGGCTTGTCAGTCCTATTTTATTGTCCTGAAAAAATGCTTGATGGGCACTTGCTTCTTAAGCGAGCGATGTTGGACAAGCCCATGATCTTACCGTGTGATACTTGACAAGCCATGACTAACGAGACACGCTCGACTTCCCTGTACTACTTTAAAATAATTTTAAAAATTTAGACTGTCAATCGATGGAATAGACGTATCTTAATTTGTCTATGCCAACATTACTATTCATGACTATGGTAAAATTGCCAAAAAAATATCAACAACCCGACTACAAAATGTGTCGGCACCCTTACGATACAGATAGAATATGATAAATATGCCAATCTTTATATTTTTTTTTCTTAAATTACCTCAGTCTAATTCCCTTCAAGCCTCCAGGTAAGACTGACATAAAAGAAAAACATCAAACTAGAGAAACCCCAACACAAACACCCGGATCACATACACAATAAAGCAACCAAATAGATACGCGTAGTACGTAGTAAGATAGAGTAGATGGCGCTAGTGCTGCCTTGTAGTCGTTTGAATCCGCACTACAAGATAGACCGCGCAAGGCGTAAGTAAAATGGTATATCATTCAAGCACCACCCACGACCGTTTGAAATCCGCGCCGTAGGGTCGCACTGTAATGAAACCAGAGCCTATTAATCAGGTAAAATTGAAGAAAAATCGTACTATAGTATTTATGTTATGTAAAATGGTAGTTGGCGCTATAAATGCCCAATGGTCGTTTAAATCCGTACCACAGGGTAGCACCGTGACTACGTAATACGCGGACCCGATGTTAACTGGCGCTTTTACTCCCGTAAGTCGGCTCTTACGACACGCAGAGAGTGAAGTACTGCGGTGTGAGTATTCTTGCACCGCCCACACACGGTGTTTAAAGAAAAAGAAATAAAAATAAAAATGATAATATAATTTGTAGCGCAGCGCTTTCACGTTAAAATCATAAGGCACCGCACGACACTGGCAACACTGTTCGTACGAAACCTGACGAAACCCTAATCACTCCCCGCGTCTATGGATTTGAAGTCTTTCACGTGCCATTTGCCTATAAATTTACCCCTCTCGTCCTCTAGCTCATATACCAGGGGCGAAAGCTTCCTAACTACACGGCAACGCTCATATTTTGGTGCCAGTTTCGCAGCGAAGTATTTATTCGCGGCGCTCTGTTTATAAGTTCTTTTCCAGACGTAATCGCCAACGTCGAAAGACACATCTCGACGTTTTCGATTATAATATTTAATGTTACGACTGTGAGCCTTAATAAGTGATTCTTGGACTGTTTTATATATATCTTTGAGGTAACCTAATTTCGAGACATAAGCATCTCTAGGCGCGCAGACTAACTCATTGACATCTTTAAAATCATTATAAATTTTGCCGTCGGCTATAGCTTCGCGACCGTGAACTAGCATAAATGGCGTATAAGATGTGGATTCGTTCATCGAGGTGTTCATTGCGAATTGGATTTTATGTATATTAACGTCCCACGTCCTATGATCGTTGTCCACAAACGATGAGATCGCCGTAATCACGGTACGATTATAACGTTCGACTGGATTTACCTGAGGGCAGTATACTGGCCCCAGGTGTATCTGGGGTATGTTGTATTTTGTATAAAGCGCTTGCAACTCATGACTTACAAATTGTGAACCGTTATCTGAGATCACGGTTTGCGGAATGCCGTGAACTAAAAATACGTGATCTTCGAGACGCTGCGCAATAACCTTCCCTGTCGCTCTTCGCAACGGAAACAACATAACATATTTTGAAAAACAACAAACCACCACTAATAAATACGTGTTTTGCTGCCTCGATAACGGATAGGGTCCACATAAATCGATACTCAAACATTGAAAGGGGCGACAGCAGACTTTGGGTTCTCCCATAAAGCCTGGCGTTGCTTGCGAGCTATGTTTATAAGCGTTACAAGTAGAACACTTTTTAATGAATTCGGCTGTATCCTGGTACATACCAGGCCAAAAATATCTCAATTTTAAGCGTTGATAGGTTTTAGCGACGCCTAGGTGTGCCGCGGTAGGTTTAGAATGATTTTCCTGGATAATAGTTTCTCTCAGTTCTTTGGGCACTACCTCCTTCCATTGGAAATCTCCACTCAGTTTGTTGTTGGATTTAGTAAAACGATAAAGCCTACCATCTACGAGCTGAAAATTAGGACAAGCCCGCGGCTTTTCAGTACAACGTTTAATAATATTTAGATACCAAGGGTCTTCTATTTGTGATATATCTATAGACCCCACAGGCATAGATCGCGAGAGGGCGTCAGGTACAATATTTTGCGAACCACTGCGGTGTTCGATAGTAAAATTATATGGAGACAACCTACAACCCCATCTTGCCAACCGCCCGGCAGGACTTTTAAGATTTAAAAACAATTTCAAGCTTGCGTGATCCGTAATTATGCGGAACGGCCTGTCACTTTCCAGATACGGGTGGAAATGTTCAACAGTTAATACGACCGCCAATGCCTCGCGTTCGGTCGCGGAGTAATTGCGTTCGGCGGGCGCAAGAGAACGGCTAAAATACGCAACCGGGTGCTCCTCGCCATCGATCACCTGCGTAAGTGTACCTCCTATTCCGTAATTGGACGCGTCACAGTGAACGGTAAACTCTTTCGTGAAATCTGGACATGTTAAGACAGGAGCATTGGTCAGTGCTAACTTGAGGTCCGCGAATGCACGTTCTGCCTCCGGCGACCAGCTGAACGGAGGGGCACCCTTACGTGTTGACGTCAGCGCGTTTAACGGCCCCGCCCGGTTACTGAAATTTTTAATAAACCGCCTGTAGTAGGATGCCGTACCTAGGAAGCGTTTAACGTCCTTTCTGCAAGTAGGGGTGGGAAAATCTACTATCGCCCTCACCTTATCCGGGTCGGTGCGCAAGCCATATTCATCGACCACGTGCCCAAGATACTTTAGCTGCCTCCTAAAAAATTGGCATTTCCCTAGGTTAATAGTTAAGTTTGCATCTTTCAATTTATTATACACTTTCCGCAATAACTCCAGATGTTCCGTCAAAGTTGAGCTAGTTAATATAATGTCGTCCAAATAACAGCTTACATTATTCGCGAATTCAGGCCCCAAAATCCGGTCCATCAATCGCTGCTGAGTGGCCGGTGCTGATGTCAACCCAAAGCACATAACTTTAAAATGATACAGGCCGCGTGAAGGCACTGTGAATGCGGTCTTTTCACGGCTCTCGACGCCATCTAGCGGAATTTGCCAATAAGCCGATTTTAGATCTATTGTCGAGATGTATTTCGCGTTCTTTAGTTGGTCTAGTATATTAGTCACGTAAGGTAGAGGATAAGCATCGTGTTTAGAAACGGCATTGAGTTTTCGGCTATCCAAGCAAAAGCGAGTCGTTCCGTCTGCCTTCCGCACTAAAGTGACGGGATTATTCCAAGCACTGTTGCTAGGTTCCACCACATCTTCCGCCAGCATTTGATCTAGATGTTTGTTCAGTTCTGCCAACCTATCCGGAGACATCGGGTAGTAGCGCTGTTTAATTGGCGGATGATCACCTGTGTCTATTTTGTGCTTTACTAAGTGCGTCCTACCAAGCCCTTTTTTCTCATCTGAAATACTTTCAAACTCGCGAATAACCTTATTTGCCTGTTCGCGTTCGAACTCCGACAGTGACTCGAAATCGATCAAAATTTTGTCCGTCGTAGTTATCGCACTGACATGCTGATTACCCGGTAAGAACTCACTATCCTTCAACAGTGACAAAACATCTGGCGCTATTTGAAATTCTTTCCAAAAATTTATACCCAACAACAATTCAGTGGAGACTCCTGGAATTACGTAAAATTTTATAATAGCGGTCCGCTCGTCTACTGTGACTGGTAAAAACATATACCCAGTAACAGGTGAAGCTGAACCGTTAGCGGTTTTAATTATATCTAAATCGGTAGATTTGTGGAGAGTGCCCAAATCAGTAAAATATTTGATAGCGTTTCCGCCAATTATAGAAATTTCAGATCCCGAATCCAGCAAAGCTCTAAAATTTATATCATAAATGGTAATTTTTAAGTAGGGTCTGGTATCCCTATTTTGACATACGTGAGTCGGCGACGAGTGACATTGACACTGACGTTTGGAAATGGCACCTGACATTGACGTGTTATTTTTCCCATTTTCATAATAAAAATCTTTCAGGAATTTCAGCCAATGTGTCCACTCTTGCGCTGATGTTTTCGCCCACCGCCGCCGGCTCACGCCTGCGCGTTTTTTGGCGCAGATACAAGCTTATCGGTGGCCTTACGACAATTCAAACAAGTCCTCGCAGTTACATCTTTTTCGCCACATTTATAACAAACGACTCGGAAAGGCGCTTTACAACTCCTCAACGTATGCCCTGCCACCCTACAGCGCACGCAGAAGTCTGCATTCGGGGCCTGAACTGCGGCTACCTTTGGCGCCGGGCGGCTGTATCTGTAGCAGAGATCCGGAGCCAAAGAAGATGTGCTTGATTTCGGAGGATCAGCAAAGTTATTCGTCCTATCTTTAGCCATCTCAATAAGCCTGCATTTGCGTTTCAAATCAACCCAAGAGTCTGCTGGATACAGTGCTAGCTGAGAAGTGTAACAAGGCCTAATGTTATATAAGACAATATTTAATTTATCTTCCTCCGATAGTGGTTTAGATAAACGAATAAAATAATTTTGCATAATACTAAGGTAATTTACTATGCTTTCATCAGATCCCTGAGTGCGAGCCCTAATTTCCTGCATTAATCTATGGTCATAATCTGTAGGCAGATATTCTTCCAATAACAGGGACCTTAATTCGCCCCAATTATTTACTTCGGTATGATTGCCCCGGTACCAGCAAAGAGCTTCATCTGTAAAAAGTTCAGCGGCTGAATTGAACAGTCTGCTCTCAGAAATATTACGGGAGCGACAGAGTTCATCTAATCTCTGTAAAAAAGCCTTCACACATGTATTACCATTAAAACTAATCCCAAGTTTATGTATAGCCGAAGCGGACTCATTACTTTTCATCGCTTTGATAGGGCTGCCAGGAGGCGAGTGGTTTACATCACCGGCGGGCTCATCCAATACCTGTGCTGGTTGTATAGAGGGCTGTCTCTGCGACAATCCACTCTTGAAGTTATACATTATATTATCCAGTTTATGCAAGATACGGTCTAAATTTTCCCGCATACTATGCAGTTGATCATATGTGACCGTCGATTCAGCCGTAGGATTTAAGCGACTAAGCCTATGAAACAGGTGATGAGCTACCGCTTCCACCCGGTTCAGAGATTTGAGTGAGCACCCCGGCTTGGCAGCCCCCAATATCAAATTGTCTAAGTAAGCTAATTTATCCATAATTATAGCACATTCAGATACAATATCAAGGTCCACTTCAGCTATTTCATCTGATGGAAGCTCTCTGCTTAGTTTTCTTAACTGGGCTCGAAGATCTTTAACCTTACCCGCTGGCTCAACGCCCCGAATTTTAGCTTCATACTCCAACTCAACTTTATGTAATAAATGAAACTTTATAGGTCGCTCCTCCTCCATCTTGTAATGAGGAAGGAGAAGAGAAGAAAGTAAATATAGGTATATGGTATATTTAAGAAACTGGCAAGAAACTAGTGCAATTCAAGCCCACTTGAAGTCCCTACTAACTATGTACTATCTATTCACCAACTATGTTTAAAATTGAAATTGTCAAACTAAGTTAGTGGAAAAAAGTAAGTAGGTATATTTAATTTCAATTAACTAGTAATTAATTTACTTTCTAAATCTGAAAAGTGTATTGTTAAGCAATTCCAGCCAAAACAATACCCCTTTTTTACTATATTTAAGAAATCCTATATATTAACAAGCTGTTACTTTACTACCAATATTATTCTGTAAAGCAAGTGACCCTAAAAAGGTACCAATACTCAACTCTCAATGTAAAAAAAAATGAATTAATAAAGTCTTGTCTTTTAAATCAATGTATCAATTATTTTAAACACAGGCTATCCTCTGACAACCCTAAAAATACAGAGCTGATTTTCTAGTTAAAAAAAAAGAAGATTTTTATGTATCTGATATCCCACAAGCTAACAAAATTACAATTTGGCAATCCTTCTTGTAGAAAATGCATATACAGTCTTGGACAAATATAATGAATGAATAAATCTCAGTATTTTAACTCAATATAAAAACATAGGTAATGTAATAATCATGCCACTAAAATAACTCCACATCTCTGATATCCGCGGGTTTCCTGTTGAGCTTAATAAAGTTACTTGACCAACAAAAAAAAACAGAAACACAAAAATTGTAGTAAATAATTTATTTCAGGCAATCCTTATGTCTACATAGGTTCGGGCGCCAATTGTTATGTCTTTTTCTCTCTCTTATTGCCTTTTGGCTTAAGAAACAGTAAGTAATAAATAAACTCATGCGAATGACTCACCTTAATGACAACTCAAGGGGAAATAAATAAACACTTAACGTACAGTCTACAGCAAACTACAGTTTTATTGAAATACGGTTGATTCTATACAATACTAAACATCAAACGTTGTAATCGCAGATCTGCCAATTTACTCGGTAATTGGACACGAAGAAAAACGAAGCTATGAATCTAATCCTTTTCCCAAGGGGTTATTTTAAAAGGTTAAACTTAAAACTACTCGCAGAGCGTTATGTGGGTAAGAATTGCCTGCCCTCGAATATCAGAAATGTGGTAATTAATCTAACATAAATCTAGCTCGTAGGTTGGTACTCGAAGTACGGATAGCTGGATTCTTATACTTCGGTTAGTTTAAGGGTTAAAAAGATTTGAGAGTTAACTGGTACCTATTAGAATATCTCGCAGCGAGTCTGTTTAGTAGAGAAACGCTTCGATGGCTGCTTTCTATTAATTATGCCTCGGAGCCGTGGGTGAGAAACCAAAGTCCGGTTTATTTCAACTTTTTCCGCTTAACTGGGTTTGAATGGACGACAGAGCAGTGGTTGTCTCGTGGCTGGATACGTACGCCACTCTTCACCTGGAATGGTGTGCACAAAAACCATAATTTAACAACGTCGGCCTTAAATGGACTACAACTATTCCATGACGGGGGGGACCCTGCAGCGAATAGCAGAACTGAGGGAAATCTATTCTTGTATGTTCATTCTGACAATAAATATTACTGATCTCTGACTTTTCTGTTAAACTATCCCCTTCACAGCAGACTAATCTACTCAAATCGAATTGAGACATAGAAACATACCGTAGCTCTCAACTTACAAAGTCTCTTTTCACATGAAAAGAACTGAAATTGAAAGTAATAAATAGATAGAGACCCCTTGCAGTAAATACTAGATAATGGATAGCAATAAATTTTGATATACCTGCGGCTCCTTGATAACAATATATTTTATATGGTTTAGAATCCGGTCAATCAGTATTCCTCCTTCGATCGGATATCACGACACGAATTAGAACTCTTCTCGGCGGCTTTTATTAGCCAAAACCCTCTGTAAATAACGAATATGATGATAAAAATAAATTTCAAATTCTCACACTGCCAACAGCTGAATGTCTAGGAATTCACAAATAGGTACCTTGGCGAAATTCTATTGTGCCGACGAAAATTACAATGAATAGCTGCAAGATATTATTTAAATCAGGAACAATTACGAATCCAATAACTTTAACAGCGTTATAAAATCAAATTCCTTCCAACCGAAAAATTTTGTATCATATGAATGAATCACAGCTGATATTCGCTGCGTTCCAAGTCTCGCGCCATCACGACGCATTCCGACTTCCTACACTTGATCACTCGTCGATGCGCGTGGACTGGACTGACATCGCGCCGCCGAAAGCGACTTCAATCGGATCGGACTTCCCGCAAACACGGTCAAACAACCTACGACATTACGGACAAAAAAAAATACCATTTCAGTTCAAAAGCAGGCCTTAAACACGACTGCTTAAGGCCTGCTTTCACACTAACCTTTGGGATCTAGTATGAAAGGTAAACAATTGAATAAAAATCCTTGCGATAAGGGCTCATCGCAAAGGCCCCTGAAGTGGGCGAAGGACGACCATAAGAAATACGATCTTAATCTTTCTTTTTTTTTTTTTTTTTTTTTTATAAGTCGATGCCGCGAATTTTGAACGGACTTTTTACGGAAATAAGGAAAAGGACATGAGGCATACTGCCAAAAAATAAATTTTATCATTAATGGAAACAAACTACCAACAAAACTTCCCCTTTAAGGGAAATCGACAAAACAGCAAAAAAACCACGCTACAAAACGTTGGCAACGAGTGCTATCTACTATTTTAAGAGTACATTCAGCTTTTCCTTATTAGTGGCAGCTAAATTCCTGTCAAATTATTTAAAAAAAACAGCTTGTTAATCATAAAACTTGAATGAAACAGATCGTATTCCCCGGGCACTCATGATTGCACTGAAATAAGAAACTTATATTATTTTTGGAATGATATCGGTGGATACGATAAGCCAATGCAATGACAATTTGACTTAGACGAAATAAAGAAAGCTATAACTATTTGAAAACTTTGATATTCTAATCTAAATCAGTTATAAAGTGCCTTATTTCATTAATTATTATTATTTATCACAGATACAAATAATTTAAGGTAAAGTTAAAGATATTTCAAAAGCTATCTATATAAATAGACAGCTTCAAGTTATTATTAATACTACGGCATGTACTTAATGACATTAAGTTCTAAGTATTGACATTTGTATGTACTTAATTACATACTTAACTGTCTTTTACTCAAAAATGCTTGTAATAATATGGCCATTATTTTGACAACCTTCTTTGAACAAAGTCGAGGTTGCCGCGCTCCTCCGATGGTGACGCAACAAAGTTGTATGGGATTTCGTTATTGTCGAGTTTTAGCCACCAGCAATTTCCTTTGAGAATCCATTATTGTCGAGTTTTGTTTCAAACATAGTTCGTGAAAAAAGTACATTGTAGAACCCGCGCCGTTAATGAATGGGATTACACTCGTTGTGGTAAGCGCCGTGAGCCGCCATTTTCAATCCCATTCTTTATTTGCGCGGGTGTTGTATTGTTGTAGATGATGTTTTTGTATTTTTTTTTACTTTTTTACTATTTTTCATTTTTGATATTTTTGACTTTCTTGCCTTTTTAATTTTTTTGTCATTTTGGACCAAGTCTTGAATAGTGCTTTACTCAAAAATGACAAAAAAGTAAAAAATGACATAAATGTCAATAATGTCAAAAATGTCAAAAATGTCAAAAATGACAAAAATGACAAAAATGACAAAATTTCAAAAATTTTAAAAATTTCTAAAATGACAAAAATATCAAAAATACCAAAAATGTCAAAAATATCAAAAATGTCAAAATTATCAAAAAATTCAAAAATGATCATTTTGGTAATTTTTGACATTCTTGACATTTTTGTAATTTTTGACATTTTTGACATTTTTACTTTTTTGACATTTTTGAGTAAAGCACTATACAAGACTTGGTCCACAATGACTGCACTGCTGGCCACGCTATGATGGCCTCAAGCTGAGCTTAACTACGCTCTCGGCCTTCAAGCTTGGTCATCATTGCAGCCCTTGCTGTCCGCGCTATAAAGGCCTCGACCTCCGGTCTCGGCCTTTATTCCAGCTTGGCCATCAAGGACTGCAATGCTGACCGCGCTGTGACGGCCTGGACCTGCGCTAAGCTACGCTATCGGCCATCATCATCGCGCTGCCAGCAATGCAGTCATTATTGACCGCGTCAGTAATGTACTATTATTCGCTGAACAAAAATCCATCAATGTTTTATCTTAATGCTTCAAAAACAATAAAAACAAGCGTTGTTGAAACGAACTTTCTTAAAGTGGTAAAGTTTCTACATTAAGGAGTTTCACAGACTCTTTTTTAAAATAAACATTATAATTTTGCGAAAGTCTGAGAATTCTGCAGGAATATAAAATTAAACCATTTGAATTTTGTGTTTAAAACTACAGTTATCAGATGTATTACAAAGAAACAAATAAAATTTAATTATATATTATTAAGTTGATTAACTTAGGCCCGTATTTATAAACCGCTCTCAATACTGATCTCAAGAGCAATCTCAGCTGATACGCTCTCAAGATGTGAGCAGCATCTTAAATTGGATATTAATTAATAGTCAGATATCAAGAGCGTATCAAATGAGATCGATCTCGGCTCTTAAGATCAATCTTAAGAGCGGGATCTTAAGTTCACGGTGATTTTTATACAGTAACATGACACTTTTGAATTAAGATTGAATGATTAACGTTTCGTTTAAGCTGTGTAGAATAATTAGCTCAAATCACAAAAAATAATAATTTTATAATTGTACCTACTCTCATAAATTAGTGCAAAACATTTTAGGCAAGTGGTAAAATGTAATATTTATTTATATAATTCTTTATTTACACCAAATTTACACATAAATAAAATATCACTTTATTTTACTACGTCAGTTCAAGAAGACAGAATTCTTGGATTATGTATTCTATGGCTGTATGAGGCAAATGTGCCTTTGCCTTTTCTGTTTCATGATAAAAAAAAACGGAAAAATTTGGCGGGATATTATAATTGTTATTATGACTATACATTTCGTAATTTATATAATATCGTATTCAATATCATCATAATGATTAACATTCTTTATTAGATTTTGTAAATCTATCGTTTTATCCGCGTACATAGGTACAAACACATATCATTATGTAGCAGTTCAAAATAAAATAACACCCTCTCTTTTTGCGTCGCCCGCGCGCGCACGCTCTCAAGTCACGGTTTTGCAGCACTTGGCGAACAGGCTCTCAATCATCATCTCAAGAGTGATCTCAAGTGCAGAGTTTTGTTTATTAATATGAGTGATCTCAGTAGATACCACAAACTTAAACCTGTACTTAAGTATGATCTATTAATTAGAACAGCATCTCGAGTATGATCTCAAGATAGCTCTCAACGTTGAGAGCGGTTTATAAATACGGGCCCTAGTGATCTTGATACTTTACGATTATTAATGTACAAATAAGATTAATTTACACACACAGGTGTGTACTTTTTGAACGTTTTAAATATTATGAAAGGTAACAAAAATGGAAATCAGAATAGAATGAAACTAAAACGAGTAATAGTTATTTATCGTAAACTAGGCGATATTATAAAGTATCATAAATTTAACTTCCAAAATGACATTCTTTTATTTTAATAGCTTGCTATCGGTTTTTAACCGACTTCAAAAAAAAGGAGGAGGTTATTTATTTTACAATTAGTAGTAGTACTTTCTTTTTTACTTTAATTTATGTATATGTATGAATACAAATACATATTGAATTTCAATATGAAATGATTAATTTAGATCATAATTTCTGTTGCTCTATTCACATTAATTAAAGCGTTTAATAAGCGATGAACAATAACTAGCCGATTGTGCAATGATGGCCACCGATATGATGGCGCAATCAGGTGGCCATCAGGCTAGCCCGAGGAATGTGGCCACCGACTCGTGAAATTGCGTATTGTGGCCAGTGATAATGCCTTTCAGGTATTTTAATACTTAAAAATGTAATTTGTTTTGCTTAAACACATTGACTGTTTTTTTATTCACAACGAGATAGGGCTTGGCTTCCACTTCAGGTGAGTCCTACCACTAACCAAACCATGTACAAAATGTCCCCTCTCTCCTAGGAATCGAACCCTGGACCCTTACGTCTTACACAGGTGGCCGAACCACTAGACCACAGAGGTGGTAAAGGAATGATGCCATCTTGAAGTCCCATTTTCCCATGTCTTACCTCACAGAAACTTTTCATGATAAACTGCATAGTGGCAACCCTAGAACGAAATTGTGTGTTGCTTTTGCCCATTAATATATTTGTCAGTCTAGGGTTGTCATTTTGCATTTTTCCAAACAAATAGAAAAACAGAATGTCTCAGCCATGAGGCAGTTTATTTTCCGGGGTTATGTGCATAGTATACCCTATATCTACCACAATCTTACCAAACAGCCCGTACAACAAAAAGGAAAAAAATATTTATTTTAGTAACCTACCATTTTTCGGTTAATTATAATGGCGAATCCTCACGCAAATAACAAAATACTTGCTACAATACCGTCACGCTCATCGATTTTTCCTAAATTCATCTATCCTTTTTTATGCCTTTTTCAGTCACCGTTAACCCTTATTTAAAAAAGAAGGATAATATACCCCCGGTCCCATTTTAATGCGATATCTGTGTCGCTTTGTGTCGACCGGATCATGGCGTCGTGTTTACGCCATTTCCCGCCATTAGCCATTCTGTTTGGCAATTCAGCCCCTGCAGCGATCGGACGAGTAGGCTTTGCTTATTTCAGTTGGTGCTATAGAACCTGGATTATCTACTTGCAACCTACCTACCTATAATACCTGCTTGGACTCATGAAATGCGATAAATTGTCTTTCTAATATCAGCCGACACAAGTTCACACAACCCTGAAGGACGTTTCGTTCGAGTATCCCAATAAGTACGATGCAGAATGAACTCAATCGATCGAGTTGAGCGGAACTATTGTTTGCATTACATTAAATTTTCGATTCAGTTTGTAAGACAAAATCAAAAAGAATTTTCGATTCAGTTTGTAAGACAAAATCAAAAAGAATTTTCGATTCAGTTTGTAAGACAAAATCAAAAAGAATTTTCGATTCAGTTCAGCCCCAACACGTTGAGGAAGCCCAGCGTGCCATTGACTGTACCTTTTGCCGTTTCTCGCAGCATGACATATTGATAAAGAAGTGAAAACTCAAACCCTGAGTTGAGGCAGTCAACTGTAAATAATTGAACTATTACCTTCTTCTGAATCGGTATTCGAGTATTTTTTTGTAAATGAAATGCGACTTTCTTGTTTCATACAGTGTAAAATAAAAACAATAACATTTTAATATTGAAAGTATCATAATCATTATTGCGAGCACGGTCCCTTAGAAGTCACATAATACTTAAATAACTAAATGCAACTTGATAAATAAAATAAACTCAAGTAAGTATGTAGTAGGCTATCAACAACATATTAATTGCTAAGTTACCAACCCTTATTTTACTCATTACTTCCCAAGCCCAAAGAGCATACGCACATAATAATTATGATGTATATTCTATGATAGAGCTCCAAAACCTTAGCGACTACCTTCGTGCTTTAATTATGTGTGCGAAACACATAAATTACACTAAAACCCAACTAACGCAAACAATTCTCTCTCATAAGACTTATTTACAGCCTTCAACATAGTTGATTCCAACTCCAATTATTGAGCTTTTACCCGCTTTTAAGGGTAAAGTAAACAGTAATCGGCGGAGACAAACATAACGACTAACACAGCGGTCTGTGGAAAAAGCTAGGCTAATATTTATACAGAGAATAATAAATGTCTGGCAAATAACCTCAGTCATAACTCAGTCAACTAATATTTTATATCTAGGCGACTTGACTTAGATAAAGACGCCGACAAACATTCATCAATTTTCTATCGGAGGTATGGCAAATGTCATTTTGAATATAATTATTATTACAATTCAACATCAATAAAACTCCAGTTCTAGTATAGTCCGCTGACACTTTCGGTCTTATCGCCATTAAGGGCTGGTTTATACGGGGTCAGTGATGGACCCAGTGACTCGGAATTTTGGACTCAGTAACTGGGTACATGTTGACAAGATCGGCAGTAAGTCGTACTGTGCCCGAAAACAGAACAGGTCAGCTGGACTGACTTGCGAATGAGAAGTCAGCCCTGGACTGGGTTGAAACTAATGCCTACACGAGCCTAGTAGCAAGTCAGCGCTGGACTGGATTACTGTACTGCCATGTTACTGATCCCGTATAAACCAGGCAAAACATCAGGTGAGGTGAAAGCCAAGCTCTATCCCGTTGAGGATGAAAAAATTAAAAAAGTTAATGTCTTTTTCCGTGATATGACAGTAAAAGACACTAAAATCGCTAAAAACGTATATTGCTGCTCTAGATGTAATGTTATATAACTGGTACGCCGAAACAACGAAAGCCGCTGTCCATCCTACTTTTTAGGGTTTCGTACCCAAAGGGTAAAAACGGGACCCTATTACTAAGCCTCCGCTGTCCGTCTGTCTGTCTGTCTGTCACCAGGCTGTATCTCATGAACCGTGATAGCTAGACAGGTGAAATTTTCATAGATGATGTATTTCTGTTGCCGCTATAACAACAAATACTAAAAACAGAATAAAATAAATATTTAAGGGGGGCTCCCATACAACAAACGTGATTTTTTTTGCCGTTTTTTGCTCCATATTGATAACGACTACAGGTAGACAGTTGAAATTTTCACAGATCGTGTATTTCTATTTTTGCTATAACAATATATGCTAAAAACAAAATAAAATAAATATTTAAGGGGGGCTCCTATACAACAAACGTGATTTTTTGCTGTTTTTGGTACGGAACCCTTCGTGCGCGAGTCCGACTCGCACTTGGCCGGTTTTTACAAATGTGTACTCCAAACTGTCATTCTATCAAAAAAGAGCTTCCACAAAGTGCTCAAGTGTTTACTGACTTTAATTGTTGCTCTCTGTACAGCCATAGGTTTTATCTAGTGAAGCAAAAACTTTATCTTTTAAAACAGAGCCTGCATTTCCCTATAATCACAACAACCATCAATAGCCAAGATATCCTTTGAGTACAACATGTACTTATGCTAAATGCAACACACACGTAGAGCCCTTCGGGAACACCCGGCGATATTGGGAAGCCGGGTCAAGCACTCAAGAACATTAGCCGACGATAACCGCCGCAGATCTGCCACCCGATAACTACAACATATCGGGGAAATTGCCGACTATCTGACAAATTTATGATGAGGCTTAACGAAATTTGAGATATTAGAGAAGATCGGTATAGGCAATAATGACGTTTGAAATGTGGTAGTACTTCCAATACCTAATCAATTTTGTTGATAAACAATTACATTACTGATTAAACAAGATAACTGACCAATTTATGTTATTGAATTGAGTTGGTTAGAGCAAAAAATCATTTTGCAGTTTATGTTAACACACTACCTGTTACAAACTATGGCCATCGGGCCGAGCGTGTAAATACTTTTTTATTTCTCTGTGTTTTTTATCTTTACTTCTTCCCTTATTGATTTTTATCGGTCATCTGTCTACGGTTGCTTCGCTGTTTTTTCGCGTGTGTTTGGTTTGTGTTTATCTTTATTTAATATAATTTGTCCCTTACTTTGTGCCTTCTCATTTCCCCCTCCTTAACACTACCTGTCTACTACTCTAACACTAGTATTCAAAAACAATACCCAAAAGAATCTTCCACACAGCTCTATTTCACTGAGTTGAAATAGAGCTATGTGATTGATTTGTTTGTTTTAGGCAAGAAGCTTATACCTCCCTCCAATGGAGATTGCACGGCCCTATGTCATAGTGAAGATTGAAAAAAGTTCCTTAAGTGACGTGACGGCTTATTGCTACCTCTTTCTTTAGTGTTACAATACGTGTTCTTGTTCGTCGTTCGTTCGTTTGTGAGAAACGAAAACGTATTGTAAAACGAAAAGAAAGAGATAGCAATACGCCGTCACGTCACTAAAGGACCTTTTTTCAATCTTCACTATGACATATGGCCGTGCAATCTCCATTGGGAGTATAAGCTTCTTGGTTTTAGGCAAGAAGCTTATGTTTTAGGTAATAACATGTGATTGGTAGTTGGGTCTGTGCATCCGATGGCTCTGTGAGACATCATAGTAATGTCACAGAGTATACATATAATAAATAGTTGGTAATGTTTGTGAATACGGGTGGAAGTGTATATGAAAGTCTCACAACGAGCAATTTCATTCTCTTCAACTTTGTATTGCCTGAATCCTCGACGAAGGATGAGTTAATAATGAATCAAATAGAAGGGTCAAGCGCGTATTCTCGAGAGCGCAAGCAATCCAATTGCTTTGACTTTATGGACGACTAAATTCACGAATTCAATTAATTAACAATAAAGATACCTTTTTCTTAGAATTTAAAGTCTAGTTCTGTTATTTGTAACGAAACAGCTTGTAAAAACGTATGCGTAATATTTTTCCATCCATTTTTATTTAATTTTGGTCGGTGAATTGGCCACATAGAATTAATATAACACAAAGTACCTAAGATGGATTACATCTTTTTATAATATCGAAGTATTCCTATCTATTTATACAGAATACTCTACAGAATGTTTTTTTACTTTGTTTTTTTTTTCTATTTTGACCAATGTTTCTTTGAGAAAGTTTTTCAGTTTCATAGACTGAACATTTCACGGAAGTTTGCCACGTGTCTAAAACATCACCCTATAGATACAATCAGTTAAGTAGGTACTCACTAAGTTAGTTAAGTAGGTACTATTCCCATACACCTATGTGTCTGGGAATCCAATACAAGTGGCTGTCTCATACATCAGCGGCGGTGGGCAGCGATTTGTCTACGTCGAAGCCTCAGGAGCCTTTCCTGCGGGTATTTGTCAACAGCAACGAGGCCACGGGAAGGATTCAACGTCACGACTTAAAATTATTGTCTTGCTGATTGATTGCGTGCGTAGCGTAGGTAGAAATGCTTCTTTACTTTTTCTGAGATAGAGTTTTTATATATTTTATGGTTTGAAAAACGTAGCGTCTGTACCAGAAAAAAATCTTTTTCACATTCGTGTTTGTGTGATTTGTGCGTGTCTCATCTCAAGTGGGTTGCGTACTTGTTTATTTACATAATATTCAAGCTTATTAGTACTAAAAATATAAGATTGATTAGAGCCTAATTATTAATTCTGACTTCTGACCGCAGTCTATTGACTGCGGTCAGAAGTCAGAGAGAGAGAGAGAGTCTTGAGAGCAGTTTTGGACGTCTACTCACTTGCAGTCTTAGTGTTCTCGTTTTATTTTATTAATCGCTGTAGACGTTAACAATAGTGGCGTCAGTAGGGTGAAAAAAAATACGGCGTTTTGTGAACCAGAGATTTCCTTTGGTAGGATTGGTCCTTAGGACCCTAGGATGGATATAAGAAGTGGAGCCACCACGATTTTTGTAGTAATTTTTTTGAAGTTTTGGCTTTCAGACCAATCTCGATAAATGTATTAGTTAAGCTGCTATGCCCAGTTTGATATCATATTCGTATGAATTTAGGGACTGATTCCTCCCTACGCATCGGTCTTCAAATGAACTTGGACAAAACCAAGATTATGTTCAACGAACAAGTAATTCCAGGACCGATTGCAGTACAAGGTAGTCCTCTCGAAGTTGTTACGAAATATGTCTACCTTGGGCAAACATTGCAATTGGGTAGAAACAACTTCGAGGGAGAGGCCAACAGAAGGATACAGCTGGGCTGGGCAGCATATGGGAAACTTCGTCGAGTCTTTGAGTCGCCTATTCCACAGAATCTAAAGACGAAAGTCTTCAACCAGTGCGTCCTGCCTGTCATGACATACGGAGCCGAAACGTGGACACTCACTGTAGGGCTGGTTCACAAATTTAAAGTCGCGCAGCGAGCTATGGAAAGGGCTATGCTCGGAGTTTCTCTGAGAGATAGGGTCCGGAACGAGGTGATCCGACAAGAACTAAAGTCATCGACATAGCTCACCGGATTAGCAAGCAGTGGCAGTGGGCCGGCCATATTAGCCGTAGAACCGATGGCCGCTGGGGCAGACGAGTTCTTGAGTGGAGACCCCGAATGGGCAAACGTAGTGTAGGACGCCCTCAGACAAGGTGGAGCGACGATCTTCGCAAGGTGGCTGGCATAAACTGGATGAGTATAGCCGCGGATCGTGCTCAGTGGCGTGCACTCGGAGAGACCTATGTTCAGCAGTGGACGATAATAGGCTGATGATGATGAATTTAGGGTGTCGAATTAATTTTTGAATTCATATTTGTACGATTCAATTGTTAAACTATTAAAAAAAAATAAAAACAAAAATAAAATACTCGCTTGATTAAAGAAAAAAATTGCCATTAAATACACAAATTGGAATATTTGAAAAAGAAAAATACCTCGTAGGAGCTCTTATATCCTTTTATTTTTAAAATAGTAATAAAAGAAAATATTCTTGTTTTGGCTAATTAAAAAAAATTACTTCGTTACCGTTGTAAGGAAGTTATTATTTTTATTAAACATTAAAATTTTAAATATCAATTCGAAACTTGTTTGTGATAGGCTCAAATTGTAGCAAATTTAGTTAGCTTTATAAAAGTATGCAGTAGAAAACCTGAAAAACGCCTCCTTAAGGTACTTTTTTCGAAAATACTGAAACAAGTGCCACGTTTTTCCAGCAGTACAGGATTTCCAAGGGTTAAAACTTGGGTAGAACTACTCTCAAGGTACCTAACAACATCTGGAAAAAATCGTTGTTACATGCGCGCTTGTGATATTTGCCTTTTTTGTCGATATTGACTGCCATTTTTTGTTTTTCTAATAATTTACTGATATTTTTTAATGCTGCGTTATACTTTTTAAGTTTATTTCAAAACAGTTAAATAAAAGTGTTATAATATATATATATGTCTATTTATTACCTTTCATTTGATACCCATATTGTTATAATAAAAAATAATAATATTTCCATAGGTGTACGGCACGCGACAGAGAATTTGTTTTTCGCTATTTATTGTTAATAAAGAAATTTGTAAGTCATATTTTTTCAACTCTTCATTCTATAAGCTTTGTTATCGTTTTTTTGTTTGCAAATAAGAACATCATATATCACACTTAAAGTAAAAAAAATGTAGTTTAAAATATTGGTTATTGTGTAATGTTTAGGAAACTTCTTAATAAATTGCATTTTTTATACCAGAAATGAATTCTACGTTATTGATTTAACCGAAAATGATACCAAACTTGGCTTAGTATCTAAACTTAGGCAGTTATTAACCTCGGACTTCGTTAAGGCAGAATTCCCCCCTCCCCCTACCTGCTTGAAAAATTCAGGTGCCTCCACTTCGTAAACCCATTTTAGGAACCCAAGGATCAATCCTACCAAAGGAAATCTTTGGTTCATGGATAGCCGTATTCTTCGTTTTTTTGCCTCCTACGACTGGGGCTACAAAGAGAAAACCCGAGAAGCTTAACAAAACATTCGATCGCAGGTAGGTCCAATATCTATTCGAATACAAATGAACTTAAGCCAAGGTCACACACCCCTCTTCAGGCACCGGACACCGGAACCGGCGCCGCGCCGTATTTCGCCGTCAGCCGGAGGTGGGTGGTAATGGAGTCTCGTTTGTCCGCGTCGGCCCGCTGGCTTCTTGATGGGCTTCGCGGGTGGACTCACTCGAGAGGAACCTATCGATTCATGTTTCTTGCACGGTCCAGTTCTTTGTTATATATCACTGGAAACCATACTTATTGTAAATATTATTTTTAGCATTGTTATTTGTAACTTTTAAAAGTGTGGCATTACCTTTGCTAATTAGCTTCCACCCGCAATTTGGTCTACGTTTAAGCAAACCTCCTTCACTCGCTCAAGGTCGCACGATAAGCACCTACCGCTAGCCGTTCCGCCGGCGGAACAAGTGAGCAGAGGACCGTCACACGGCCGCCTGTGTAGTCACGCGGCATCTTACTGCCTGCGTAAATATTGCCTCTTTATAATAGTAACAATGTCGAATCGACATTACTGTGCCGTGTACGGATGTCAATATCAAAAAACCAATAAACAATTGTCGTTTTTCACATTATGATGTATGCTACGTAGTTCATTTAAAAGAAAATAACCCTAACGTTGCGTCGTCAGAAAAGGTAAGAGCACGCGATAGAAAGAGAGGCAACTACTAGGTACACTGTATAAACTGTACTGCAGGCCATTGCGCGACCTGAATTGCACTTTATTGTGTCGTAGCAGCTTCTGTACCTTGTACTACTATTTATTCTGTGGTTGAAGTCCTGTTTTGAAGAGAATTTACTTAGAGTAAGACGGGCTTGAAAAACGAAGCCTTTGTTGCTCGAAGAGAATTTAGATGGAAAAGATACCGTCACTCAGGAATGTGACACTTTTTAGAAATTAACACACTTGCAAACTTTGCCTCTTAAAATTTGTAGATAAACATCAAACTAAGTAAGTTAAGACTAAGACAATTTAACTTTGTCTTATTTTCTACCAAATCAATCCAGGATTCTTAAAAAATTTACTACCAACTGAAAAAAAAGCAGATTGACAAACTACCTTCCACTACAAAATATAATATAAAAATGGAACAAAAATAAGATTTCTTCTGAAATAGTACACAAGAAATCCAGAGCGATTCATCGAAGAAACCCTCAACCTAACAAAATATACCTTTTGAAATGTCACGGCTAGGAGCCGCTCGTGCGCTCACACCTTAAGGTGGGACAAATTCAATTTGTAAGTATTGAATGCGAGTGCCATAATGAAAACAGATTTTTCACAAATACCTTCCTGAGTAGAGTGAGGAACCGGTGGAGCGACTCTGGGTTTTGTTAAGTAAACCTTTTTAAAAAGATATCTCAGATTATTGAATCTTCTCTTTTTAATTTAACACAGCGAACAATTTTCTAAGTCTATGCATTCAGCTTATTGCTGCCTATTTATTACTTACACTTAATTAGTACCTAAACCTACACTAAATAACAACAAATACAATATTTTAATCAAAATACAATTACAACTTACAACTTAACTAACAAACCATTTATTACGTACACTTGTCACTCCTTTTCCATCTTATGCATAAACAACGACATTATTAAGTCTAACATGAAATCTTTAAGTATTTAATTATAAATAGGTATTAATCAACATATTCGTTCTAAAAAACAAAAAATGATACTTTTTTAATTAAACAAACTAACGACTTATACTTTTACTAGCTTCCGCCCGCGACTTCGTCCGCGTGGATATTAGAGAAAATCCTTAGGGAACCTTCAACCAGGATCCGACCAACCGTTTTATACGCGATTAGGCGGGTCCCCACCAAGCGCGCTGCCTCGCGAGGCAAAACATTTGCGACGTGTGACAGGCCTCGCACGAGGCTGCGCGCTTGGTGGGGACCCGCGTAATCGCGTATAAAACGGTTGGTCGGATCCTGGTTGAAGGTTCCCTAAGGATTTTCTCTAATATCCACGCGGACGAAGTCGCGGGCGGAAGCTAGTTTATTACAATAATCAGAATTAGGTCCAGAGATATTAAGAGTATCACGTTCCCGTTTCTTTACTCTTTCCCGTTTCCGTCCCCGCCCCCGTTCCCGTTCCTGTTCCCGTGTCCGTCCCCGTCCCCTTGGGCTGAATCATGTCCACCGTGTTGGACTTCAAAACAAATGTCATTTTCGCATTCCTCATCCCATAAAACCTCAAGAACGACATCCACATCGGCTTTCATGTTTACTTACCCCATTTACCCCCTAACGGATGATTTTCAAAATAAGAAAATATGTGTTTGCCTATTTATTTTTAGACATGCTCCTACGAATTTTTAAGCTGTAAAGTATGTAATGTCTATTTTATATTATTTTTCCATATATAATTTGTACCCCATTTTCACCCCTTTAGCGGTTAAATTGGACTTCAAAATTAATGTCATTTTCGCAATCACCATCCCATAAAACCTCAAGAACGACATCCATATCGATTTCTACGTTTACTTAGCCCATTTACCCCCTAAGGGGTTGATTTTCAAAACCACAAAATATATGTTTGCCTATTTATTTTAAGACATGCTCCTACGAAGTTTTAAGTTGTAATGTCTATTTTATATTGTTTTCAATACCAAATTTAAATCCAATTTTCACCCCTTTAGGGGTTAAATCATGTCGACCGTGTTGGACTTCAAAATAAATGTCATTTTCGCAATCTTCATCCCAGAAAACCCCAATAACGACATCCATATCGATTTTTAGGTTTATTTACCCCATTGCACCCCCATTTCATCACCATGGGGGTTGAAATTATACCAATACAATATGCGTTGCGTTAGATTTCCATCCATAAGCCTAAATTACAAATCTAGCGATTTCTACTTCAAAAATGAAGGATTATCTTCTAAACACAACTTCATCCCCCTTTTCACCCCTTTGGGGGTAGAATTTTGAAAAACGCTGAGACACGTATTTATTTATTTTCAATCATCAGCCTAAACACAAAATTTGAAGATCCTAGCTTCAAAACTGAGGGACTTTCATACAAACTTTCATCCCTTATTTCATCCCCTTAGGGATGGAATTTTCAAAAATCCTTCCTTAGTGGATGCCTACACTGTATAAAGTATCTGTGTGCAAAATTTCAAGTCTCTAGGTTCAGCGGTTTGGGCTGTGCGTTGATATCTCACTCAGTCAGGACTTTGAATTTTATATATATAGATTTTAATATAATATTCTAACTTTTTAATAAAGGAACAATCAGTATGGTGGGTAAAAAGAAAAAAAAATGTTTTAAAGTTAGTAGTCTTTTTTTTCTCCTAGATGTTGAAGTTTTGTTCCACATCCAAACAATGTATTAAAGTCTAGGTTATGAATTGTATATCATACTATTGTCATTATCCCGGTTTTGGAGACCTGGTGACCTGTAAAACGGGTTTATAACCTTAGTTCGGGCGCCAGTCTCCACAATACTTATCAAACACTTACTTTATACAATTTAACTATAAACGTATAGGTACGCGTTGTAATTTATTAAGGAGAAAATAAAGCATATTTTTATTATTATATATTATTATTATTTATTAGCTTAATCAAAAAGTTATCCATACTTTTCGACTTCATTTTTGTACTAAATCAGAGAAGTTATTTCAACAATATACGGAATCGAAGTCATCGGCAATCGTTTAGACGATATTTTTATTGTTAAAAAAACGTTGAAAGAAATGTTTACTAATAAAAATATAGTCTTTTTAGTTCATCTTTCAGTGATCTTTTAAGTAAGTACATAAGTTTTTCACTTCTTTTTGTTATTTTCCGTTTTTCACTTTGTTTGTTTTTTAGCATAAGTAATATTTTACTTATGGCTCTTCTTCTGATTAATTTTATATTTATTTCACCTTGAGTCAAATTCTGATCGCTTTGATTTAAATTATTGTCTACAATACCATGGTTACATTTTTAGTTTAAAAGATTGCGAATGAATTAATTTCACCGTGTAGTTTTAGGTTTGAATTATTTTAAAAATACACGAAATAGTGGTAAAAAAAAGTTATAATTCAATTTATGTCCTAAAAATATTTAAATTCGAAATACAATGTTCTTGTCAAACAAAAACTAAGAAAAGACCACAAAAAAAAGCCATCCCCAATAACAAAAAATGGTATCACTTTACTAAATCCATACAAAGAAATCTAATTATTAATAAAAATCCGAGCTCTTTCGCAAAGATCTCACGTCCGATCCCGCGCGTCCGACGGTTGTACGTCACGGACATAATATCCGCGAGTATCCGCACCACGGATATTAATATCCGGACGGCGAGCATCAATTTCGGACAAACGTTCGGAGCGCGTCAGAAACCGAATTTAAATATTCGCTTTAGAAATAGTGATTTGAAACATTATCTGTCTGTTTATCGATATTTTTTTATTAATTAGTCGATTTTAATTTAATTATGTTTTAACATTATAAAAACGGTGTTAATTTCCAGCTGTCTAGGTTTTTTTTACATAGGCAGCTTTTATTTCATCGGAGTATGTTTCAGCCTGCCGCCTAGCCATTTAAACAGTTGCCTAAATTACATTTATGTAACAGTTAGACAAACGAATTGGTTTTTAAAAGTTAAATTTTCTGTAATATGGCGCTGAAACAAACAATCAGTTGGTGTGTTCCACAATTCATAAAATGTTTTTCCAAGAAAATAATTAAATCTGAATTATGTTTTCTAAGGTTTTCTAATTATTTATTGAGATGCTATTCCTACTGCCTAAATAAGTTTAAGTTTTAAAGTGTCGATATATTTATTGCATACAAAACCATCGATAACTAATGCTTCGATAGTTGGACAACACTACTTTGACCTAGGATGATCGCGGGTAATGGCGCCTGCGAGCTCATTTCCCACCATTCTCTAAACAAATAGATTTTTCGGACGTCGTTGATTTGACACAAACTCTCGCAGTACCGTACAAAATGATGGTATGTATACAACGATGGAACGATCTCAGAAAATCACAGAATAAGCCGTGGCTCGGTCATTCATAGTAAATTATATTCAATCTAGCTTAGAACTTTATTAAAGTGGGTTCCTGTTTTAGGTAAATACGTATTAGCTAGAACGAGCTGTTTGTACGTAGGTAACCAAATCGAACTCAAAACAGATTTTAAGTAAGTACGGTCCACTAGCACCGCCAATACAATTTTTTTTATACATCTTTCATGTACATCAAGTTTCGACGACCTCCATGGTCGAGTGGTTTGCACGCCGGTTTTCAAGGCATCCCCATCTCTTGAGGTCCCGGGTTCGATCCCCGGCTGAGTCAATGTAGAAAATGAACTTTTCAATATTGTCTCAGGTCTGGGTGTTTGTCATACCACCGTTGTTTCTGATTTCCATAACACAAGTGCTATAGCTACTTACTTTGGAATTGGAGCAATGTATGTGATGTTGTGGCGTTATAAAAAAAACAACATGGCGGCTGTACGGTACTAATATACGTAGTGGAAAAAAAAAATGTTTTAGAATACTGCAATATGGGTGTCAAATTAAAGGGCTTATTGTGAGGATTTCAAAAAGGTATATTATGACCGTAATATATAATAACTAAAAAGATATAAATAAAAAAATAAATTATAAAAAATAAAAAACCAGCCTGCATAAAAAGCCAAGTCCACTGAAAAGATGGAAACAAGATTAAATATTAAAGGCAACATAATAACATGCAGTCGGAGGCATATAATTCAAATCGTTCATAACGTCACTTTCTTAATGCATGCCTCCGACTGCATGTTATTATGTTGCCTTTAATATTTAATCTTGTTTCCATCTTTTCAGTGGACTTGTCTTTTTATGCAGGCGGGTTTTTTTTAATATATATATATATATATTTTTTTTTAATATTGACCTGGTTTACGTATAATAAAAATTAATAAAATGGCAGCGCTAGTGGATAGCTATAAGCTCCCTAATAATAAATTTAACGCCGCTAAAAATAATATACTTATTAATGATAATAACTATGGAATGAATAAAATTAAAATTAATTAAAAATTGAAAAACGAAGCTGCATAATAATTGCAGAGCAAGAAACAATACTCTTTAAGCCGTCGGAGAGTATCCCGTTGCCTCCCTCGGGATATTAAAATACTGAAGCGTTTCTCACCCAAGTTAATTAAAGAGGAGTGTCGGACTCGATTACCAAATACCGAGAGATTTTGTTGGTGGCACAAAAGTAAAACGATACTCTAGCAATAAACACACCTGTGAACGCGCCGTAGAGAATACTTAGGCTCGTATTACAGAATCAAACTCAAACTCAAATCTCTGCTTGAGTACAGTTAGATAGGGATGGCGCTATATGCGATGAATAGCACCATCCCTTTCTAACTGTACTCAAGCAGCAAGCAGTGCTTGAGTCTCGTCCTATAATACGGACCTTAGTTTTTCAAAAGATTCATTGAAGCTTTATTTATATTGTTCAAAACTGAAATACAGCATTAGAATGACGCAAATGATTACCTACTTCTACCTCCACGATAATAATTATATAACGGGTGTAACAAGATCCTCAACGAAGCCGAAGTCCACGCATTCCGCCCATCATCAGGATCATCTTTGTTTTTAGACTATACCTGGGAAACCAATAGCTACGAAGTTATTGAAGGTCAAAATCATTTTTTTATGAAATATTATTTTATTCTTGATTTCCTAATTTTTGTCGTAAGAAACATTATCAAAATTTTATGTATTTCATAACAAACAATGGCTTTGAAACGACATTACTCTCTCAATGTATCTCATGAGCACGCACATAAACGTTGCCTTTCAACTCGGCCTCACGTAGGTAGCTGTGTAGCATACACTCGCAGGCGCGGTCATTTGTGCGCGGTATATTGCGTGGTAATGTATGCAATGCTTTTTTAACACCAAATATTAAAATCGTTTCTCAGCAATAATTTTATAAAGAAATGGTCCTGGTGATGGGCTTGTGCATTAGCACTTGCAATGGGTTAGTTTGAAAATGTAGTAAATTCTTTACTGTTGGTTAAACTTACGGTAATTCATTATCGAATAGTCCCAAAGCCCACATTAATTACTCATCGGTACAGAAGGTCAAAGTCAAAATGTCTTGATTCAAATAAACTTAACAATTAAGTATTTGTGAATCGTCTATATTTTCCTACTACCCGTTCCAGGGTAACACATGGGGTGTCTAATGTTCCAAAAACTATATAAAGTGTATAAGGTGGTAGGATTATTATGTTATAATTGAACGTATGCACACGCAAATTCAGTAATCCTCGGACGGGTGGAAGTAATCTCGAGTTGGCAGGCCCCGACTCTGCTCTCCGCCTTTGGCAATTTATCGACTGTCGATGGAATCGACTGCGGTACTGCAACCATTTTATTATCGACCAATTTGATACCTTTGTGTAGGTCAATCACTTTATTGGGTTATCTATACAGAGGTATTTATGTTAAAGGACAGACTAACTGACATTACAGCGCTGTTTTGGAATAAACTTTAAAAACCCCGTGATTTTATATGCAAAATTTTATAACACTTGTCGTAAATATTACTCTAAATAATAATATTATTGTAAAAGCCCGTATATTAGTATAACTTAGGTTTTACAAAAAATCTTAAGGTTTACCAACATAAGTTTGAATAACCGGCCAAGTGCGAGTCGGACTCGCGCACGAAGGGTTCCGTACCAAAAAACAGCAAAAAATCACGTTTGTTGTATGGGAGCCCCCCTTGAATATTAATTTTATTCTGTTTTTAGTATTTTCTGTTATAGCGGCAACAGAAAATATCAACTGTCTAGCTATCACGGTTCATGAGATACAGCCTGGTGACAGACAGACGAACAGACAGACAGACAGACGGACAGCGGAGGCTTAGTAATAGGCTCCCGTTTTTACCCTTTGGGTACGGAACCCTAAAAAGAGTAATTTTTTCGGGCTTTTACCAATTTGTTTAGCTCATGCAATTAGGTAGGAAAGTACTAGGTTCAACCAGTGACTTGATTTTGAAATAAAACCAGTGAATAAGCTAACATAACTTGATAATTGATTCATTACACTAATGGTAAGAATCACCATTAGTCAAACCTTGAATAGTTTAAATTAGTTTAATTTCGTTTATTTGTTATAGTATAAATAAGTAATAAATAGTTTTAAAACACTTTCAAAATTATCCTTTTACAGCATTTACTATGTTTCTGAGCTAAAACCTAAGATTTACCGAGTGAATGGTGGTAAAAGTACGAAATTGACGATGGTCACAGAAGAGTTTGTACTTCTACCAATAGGAGTTGGTAAATCTTAGGATTTCCTCCTTTTATATTATAAAACACCATTTGTTGACAAACATAGGTTACATTGACATTCGATGTATGTGGCTTTTAAGGCATTCAATCACTGATCTATCTATATCTGCATACAGAGCAGTTATGTTGCCCTGGTACTTTTGACTCCCGAACGAGTATGTAGCTCAACTGTCAGAGCATCGGACCGGACATCCAAAGGTCGCGGGTTCAATTCCCGTCCGAGAATTGATCTGGTGCGAGTTGTATTTTTTCTAGTAGGTATATTATTTAGTATTGTATTACTCCTTGTAGGTTATGTTGCCCTAGTAATTTTGACTGAACACCTATATAAAAAGCTCTAGTCCAGTAGGATCACGAGTTAGTGGTTTAGGTAGGTCCACGGGCCCGAAAGGTTAATATCCTATTAGCTTTGCTTTCTCCAGTCTTGTAGTTAACATGTCTAATGGTATGATTGCACACGGAATAGATCGCACACATCAACCACACAAACAGCGTGATTGCTTTGAGCTCGCTGCAGGTCGGTGAGACGCATGGGCCTGACGCGTGACAGACAACGCTGCGCTTTGATCAGGGTATCAGGCCTTTGAGGCCTGTTGTGCTTGATTTAATAATATTCAATGTAATAACGGTTACTGTAAGTCGATGGAACTATTGCTTTTTAGCAGTTATAGCAAGAGAGCTGTTAAGCGGAGGTGAAGTAACTAACAAGTGTCGGTCATGGGATGGGTGACCAAATATTTATTATTATGAGTTCCTACGTGCTTTGGAAAACACGTTAAGCCGTTGGTCCCGACTGCACCGGCACTCTTTTTAATATTGGGACTGCGTGGTGGGTTATGGCTTATCCTCCTTATACACTCATAAGGTGATGGCCTGTGCCGCAGCAGTAGGGACATTCAAAATGGCTCATGTCGAAGGACCAAGATGCAATATTTATAAAGTGTGTACCAACAGCAGATTACATGTTCAGAGGAAAGCAAGTACATAAAAGCCTATATGCCTTACCCGAAGTCCCATTCAGCAGTAATGAGCGCACTGTAATCACGCATCGAGCAGGCGGCGTGTGATTGCCCGCCCGCACGTGTGATTGGCGGTGGCCGTTGATTTGCGGCCGGCCGACACTCCGTCGCGCACTGTTTGCGACTAATCGACTATGAGCAGTGGTGATATTTTGTGACGGCTAATCCATTTGACCTAGTAATAATGACATTAGGTCGCATCGATGCTACAAATTATACTATATGGCACAATGACACGATGTAGTGTTGACTTACCGGCTACCTTAAGAGTCGAACATTTTAACACCTCATTCCTAAGGTCTAGAAGTCAAGGATACTGATCTATTTGATATTTTATCTCAAAATGTATTTCTCGAAGAGCCGTACCTATTCCAAAAATGTGAATGAAATAAAAGTTTTAAGTAGCCATTTACGGTGCGGCGCCGTGAAACGTTGCTACGTCGCGTAGTAGATTTGTTTGTCAATATTCAAAGATGACGGAAGTTATAGAGGTCGATCACAGTTTGACAGCTCTATTCGAGGAGCGTCCCTTATGGTGGTACAAAACATCAGAAGACTTCGTTAATATTAAACAAATATGGCACCGGCATGGTGAGATTCTACGGCGCGTGAAACGTTACGACGTCTCGCCGTGGAATTCAACGGTGCGCGTCGTAGATTTCCACGGCATGACATCATATTATGGTAATTTAATAGCTACATGTCCTTCGTATGCCTGACGAGAGGTTGGCTAAACGTGTGTTTTACGGTGAGCTTCAAGATGTCCAGCGCAAGCAAGCCGGGCAGCTCGTTCAGTATAATGAATTGGTTTGCGAGTCACATGTATGCGGGTGCACGAGAGGTCGGACCGTCGGACTAAAAGACGTACAACAGTCACCAAGGCCGAAATCTGCTGGGAAATTAAGATGATGATGAATCCAATCGCTAGTATCCAAGTATCACAAAGTAACACCACATTGTTTTGCAATACTTCAAGTACTAGGTACTGTGCTCCCATTTAAAATGTATGAAAACGTGTACCAAGGAGATCTTCGTAATCCGATTTGCAGAGTAATTAAGATTGTGGCCGCACGTTTACCGGTAAAATTTTATTTATTTTTATTTTACCAACAACGTGGTTAGCAGCGCTTTCAATAGGGATGTAAACTTTACTAGAGAAAATAACAATAAATCTTTTTTAAATTCCAATATGGGTACTATTCTCACAATAGTTATGTTATTATCGCAACAAACTTTATCACAATTTATTCGATGATCGTATAACATCACTAATGGGGTATTTACATGTGCGACTAAAGCCGCACAAATTTCGCGCACGGCCACAATTGAACGTGTAAATGATAATTCGGCCTAGGCCGCAGATGACTGAACAACATTATCTAATCCGGTGGCCAAAACTGGAACTTCATTATTACATATTTTTACCTAGATTACGCCATTAACTACATAGACGACAGCAGCGACGCCATCACCTGCTAGGTATTCAATTTTGGAAGCGACTTGGTAGCATGGGCGTAGAGAGGGTGGGATTTGGGAGTTAAACCCCCCCTCGAAATAAAGACTAACTGTAAAATCCCCCCCCCCCCTAAATCTGGCCCCAAACCCCACCCCCCAAAAAACTGGCCTGGCTACGCCTATGCTTGCTAGGTGACTAAAGTCAACCGTCACAGGTGACTAAAATTAACCCATGTAAATAGCCCATAAAGACGTCACAAACGATTAATCATTTAGCTTACTAAGTTACTCGTAATACTGGAAATAATACATCTACTAGAAACTCCGCTTTATATTATTACGACTGGCAACCCTAAGTCCAGCGCACTTCATCCGAATAAAATTACGTGGAGGGATAGTTTGCACCACGATATTGATCTGATATTAACGGACTAAATAAATTTTATTTTTTTAACTGCACCATTAAATAAAGTCATAAAAGTTTTATCGTTTGGTCACGACTTTGATGGATATTGCTGTCTTTCATCTTGACCTACTTATAAATAGATGGGAGACCGGATTTAATCTTTAAAAAAATATCAGTTCTGGGTTACTGACTGGATCTTTAAAATAAATCTACAATAAGTTTGTTTTTTTAAACATTGTTAATTTTATAAGAGGGTTGTAAACATATTAAGGTGTTTTGATGGCGATAAAATTACACTGATTCAAAGGTATAGATATAGCATAGCTTTAATCTCATGACATTGTTCACAAAAAATGCAAAAATAATAATTAGTCTGACAAACTTCGTCAACATAATTCGTCTGACATTAAACTTCGTCAACTAGAAAAGACCGTTTATAAAGAACTAGCTTCTGCCCGCGACTTCGTCCGCGTGGATATTAGAGAAAATCCTTAAGGAACCTTCAACCAAGATCCAACCAGCCATTTTTACGCGATTAGGCGGATCTCCACCAAGCGCGCTACCTCGCGAGGCAAAACATTTGCCGCGTGTGGCGGACTTCGCACGAGGCTTCCCGTTCCCGTTCCCGTTCCCGTTCCCGTTCCCGTTCCCGTTCCCGTTCCCGTTCCCGTTCCCGTTCCCGTTCCCGTTCCCGTTCCCGTTCCCGTTCCCGTTCCCGTTCCCGTTCCCGTTCCCGTTCCCGTTCCCGTTCCCGTTCCCGTTCCCGTTCCCGTTCCCGTTCCCGTTCCCGTTCCCGTTCCCGTTCCCGTTCCCGTTCCCGTTCCCGTTCCCGTTCCCGTTCCCGTTCCCGTTCCCGTTCCCGTTCCCGTTCCCGTTCCCGTTCCCGTTCCCGTTCCCGTTCCCGTTCCCGTTCCCGTTCCCGTTCCCGTTCCCGTTCCCGTTCCCGTTCCCGTTCCCGTTCCCGTTCCCGTTCCCGTTCCCGTTCCCGTTCCCGTCCCCGTTCCCGTTCCCGTTCCCGTTCCCGTTTCCGTCCCGTTCCCGTTCCCGTTCCCGTTCCCGTTCCCGCTCCCGCTCTCTCTCCCGAGCCCGCTCCCGCTCCCGTTCCCGTTCCCGGTCCCGGTCCCGTACCCGTCCCTTCCCCGTTCCCGTCCCTGTCCCCGTCCCTTGGATGTGCATGTCCAGGTCCAATCATGTCCACCGTGTAGGACTTCAAAATAAATGTCATTTTCGCAATCACCATCCCATGAAACCTCAAGAACGACATCCACATCGATTATCATCTTTACTTACGCCATCCCTAAGGGATGATTTTCAAAATAACAAAATATGTGTTTGCCTATTTATTTTTAGAAATACTCCTACGAATTTTAAAGTTGTAATATCTTTTTTATATTCTTTTTTCATTCAAAATTTGAATCCCATTTTCACCCTTTTAGGGGTTAAATCATGTCAACCGTGTTGAACTTCAAAATAAAACTCATTTTATTTTGAAGTCACTATCCCACAAAACCTCACGAACGATATCCATATCGATTTTTATGTTTACTCACCCCCATTTACCCCCTAAGGGGTTGATTTTCAAAATTACAAAATATATGTTTGCCTATTTATTTGTATATATACTCCTACGAAATTTAAAGTTGCTAGTCTATTTTATATTATTTTTCCATACAAAATTTAACTTCATTTTCACCTTTTTAGGGGTTAAAACATGTCCACCGTGTTGGACTTCAAAATAAATCTCATTTTCGCAATCACCATCCCATAAAACCTCGAAAATGACATCCATATCGATTTTTATGTTTACTCACCCCATTAAGCCCCTAAGGGGTTGATTTTCAAAATCACAAAATATATGTTTGCCTATTTAGTTTTAGACGTGCTCCTACGGAGTTGAAAGTTGTATTGTCTATTTTATATTATTTTTCCATACAAAATTTGAACCCCATTTTCACCCCTTTAGGGCTAAAATCATTTCCACCGTGTTGGACTTCAAAATAAATGACATTTTTGCAATCGTCATCCCAGAAAACCCCGATAACGATATCCATATCTATTTTTAGGTTTTTTATCCCTTTTCATCCCCATTTCATCCCCATAGGGGTTGAAATAATAACAAAAACAATATACGTTGCGTTAGATTTTCATCCATAAGCCTAAATTATAAATTTAGTAATTTTTACTTCGAAAATAAAGGATACACAACTTCATCCCCCTTTTGACCCCTTCGGGGGTAGAATTTTGAAAAACGCTGAGACCCGTATTTATTTATTTTCAATCGTTAGCCTAAACACAAAGTTTGAAGATTCTAGCTTCAAAACTGAGGGACTTTCATACAAACTTTCATCCCTTATTTCATCCCCTTAGGGATGGAATTTTCAAAAATCCTTCCTTAGTGGATGCCTACACTGTATAAAGTATCTGTGTGCAAAATTTCAAGTCTCTAGGTCCAGCGGTTTGGGCTGTGCGTTGATAGATCAGTCAGTCAGTCAGTCAGTCAGTCAGTCATTCAGTCATTCAGTTTACGATTTTATATATTAAGATGGACTGTTTCACCAGCTATTTTGTAATTAGGTACCGGTCTCCTCACTCCTGAAAAACGAATGCACTAGAAAGTATTCCTTCCACTGTATAATGCATTTGTTTTTGCCTTGCACGGTAGACTCCTCTACCGTGTGTATGTACTTATTCTCCTAAAAAGCTTTATTAATTTGCCAGCCACCTATAAGATTATAAAGCATTCGTATTCTGGATCACCAGTTTTCCACCAAGTCTCGTATATTACTATCCTCAGGAATTCACTACATCATCCTCGTGAAATAGGTTTGCCATCGCACCTTTTTGCCGAGTGACGGATGCCGCCTCCATTCAGAGGCCACTCACGCCGAGGGTTGGGCCTTGCTGAAATACTAATGAGATTTGGATCCACCCCACAGGCGGTATTGTTCAGTGTTGAACTAGTTGATATGACTAATAAATGACGTGGTTGAGTTTGAATGCCGATTCTAACTTTTCCATCTTCAAAGATGCAAGTCCGGAAGTAGATACTGTTGATTAATGCTCAAAAGCCTCGAGAATAGACGCAAGGTTGCAAGTTTATCGGTTTTTATTGGATATAATTCGGTGAGTGTGCAGCGGAATTGCACAACCTTATTTTGCAATCCCCCTTCTTCCATCGGACGACCAGACGTAAAAATCTGCGCCTCCGTTTTTTGGTGGATATTCCAAAGAATAAGCCCTTTGCTTATAATTGTATCATCCGTACCGTCCGTTAATCGTGCGTCATCGTAAATCGCATTATCGCTTACCATCAGGCGTGATAGCGGTCAATAATAAAAAATAGAACTTTATATATGGTGCCTAGGATCTGGATCTCAGGATTGTTCATGCGCAAACGCAAGAGCAGCCGTCCCAACACTAGCGGAGCGGGAAGCGGGGGCGGTGGCGGCGGGGTCCGGCAACCGCGTCACTTTTCTCCATCGAACGGCCATTGAACTTATTGCATCTATCATTGTATACGTACAGTCAGTTTGTTTTATTTCGCATCAAAACAAGGATGTTGGGGTATCTCTATTGTCTACCTATTAAGTCTATAACACAACCGTTTTTCTCGAGATTTGTTAGAATGAAATATTAATGTTGAATTTTTAAACTTTTTATTACAGACGTCTACTGATATTTTAGCTACAGGTGACAATTTCTATCAATAAAGTTACCTCCTACAAACAGATGGTATAGTTTATTACGATTATATCCCATTAATCCAGATCTTACTTCAGCAACACCGAAAAAGACAAAGAGATATTTTTCGTGTTTATTTCTGGCCATTAAACCTGTTTGACGCTGAAATGATTATCTCCTGAAGCAGCTTCTGAAATTCCTCAAGACATTATCTTTACGACGAGCTTTTTTTTATATTTTATTATCCACCACAGCAGATTAGAAATATTCAGGCCATCTCATACAGGCTGATTAAAATAGAAATTATTATTATTAAAATCTTAATTATTTGTGTGGCATTTAGCGATTAGGTAATTTGTAATGCTAGGAAGGAGTAAAAACAAATGATAACAAGAACAATAGAAAGTGCAACACGTGAAATTAGCATTTTTAGTTTTCTGGTGTTACAACACAGTTTCATCGTGAATAAAATGTTTGGCAACCTCACTAACTATAACTACTCTTCAGAAGTTAGTCTAAGTAATAATTCCAGTGCACTTTATTTCCTGGCGCTCCAAGATTTATCTTGAGCGGTTCTTCGCTCGTCACATGACACAATGAAACGGTTTAATTATCCGCCTTCGGTCAGGCGTCCGGGGCGGGCGGGGCGGGGCGCGGGGGCATGCAGCGCTCGGTGACCCGGAAACGATGCGGCCCCGGCCGGATATTAATTTCTCCAGTCGAACGTACGCCGCGGGACGCCACCTGATGGGCTAATTTAACATTGGAAACCTACTTTGGAACTCATCAAGTCTTCACATTTGAAGTCTTCACAATGATGAAGTCTGTAGTAAAGAGATGCCAAAACATAAATAAGTTATTTGTTAGCATAGACATATCATTGTTTGTTAGTGATAAAAATAGCTCTCCTCATTCATAACAGCAATGTCAGTTGACTTTACTGACTGTCAGTTGTTGGGTATAGTTATACTTGATTATAAAAACAAATAAAAATTATTCATCACGCCCGTTGCCGAGCGGAACAAATGCATAATGATACAAATACTTCCTATGCTATGAATTGACGCTTTAATGTATAGTTAGAATCACGAAAGATGACCACAAATGGCGCTCATCTTCGCGTCATAACTCATGAAAAAAAGACTTTAGACAAAATAATATTTCATATTCTTATAGATATATCGATATTATTTAAATATATGAAATCTTATTTTGTCAAAAGTATTTTCTTCATGAGTTATGACGCGAAGATGGACGCCAATTGTGGTCATCTTTCGTGATTCGAACTGTATCAATAGTATAAGCCAAATATCTTACAGTGGCATTATGCTCTATCAATGCGATGGAGCTTGTATATTTGTCCAATCAATTTGAAAAAATAAAGTTTTACGCAAGCTTTTCACGTTTTTCTTTGATTAAAGTAAATCCTTGGGTCAAACATCCTTTTGTGTTCCTCATAAACACGAAGTAGCCATGAACCTGCTGGCACTCTGCCTGCTGCGTGCCGCTGACGCAGATCCAGAAATACGTTGAAGCTCTGAAGAGGAAATATGTGCACTTACGCTCCGTTCGAGCTTGGCTAAGCGATTTAAGATTTTATAATTCCCAAAAAACTAAAAAATAAAATTAAGAATGGTTGATGCTTAACGAAATACTTAAAATCACATTAGAAATTAAGGTTAGGATAGTAAAAAGGACTATTTATGATGTGCGATCAATGTAAAACCCCCAACACGTCTATTTAATGTTCCCGGTATTATTTCAGTATTTTAACGTAAACTTTGCATAGCATTATTAACCTCGCATTTGTGATATTTTTAACACTTTTCGAAATGGTTGAAATAGGTATTGTATTTTTTTAGAAACATTTCGAAAACCTCAATTGACCAAAAAATTTATAAAATTATTATAGCTAACAAAATTACATGAGAATTGGTTGAGAAATGGATCTGTAGAGGAAAACAGAAGGGCAGCTGGACAGACAATATGAAAGCATTTTAACTTAACCTGAAGTAGAGACGCTTCGCTCACGTTTAAAAAGTGTAGTTAAACCTACTGAATTGGCCTTTGAAAATCGATAGAATATTTCACAGAAATAATGTATCCTGATTCTCATTATTCTATGAATAGAATCCTAAATGCGAACAAAATAAGACCCATTTAGTTTTTATTCGATTTTCTTTCGGCATTCTTTGTAATAGAACGGAATAGGATCTGTAAAGAACAACGATAATTTAATAACATCCAGAATATTATTATACAATTGAATCAGAACGACATTGTGTAGTGTTTGTCTAAAACAACAATTTTACAAAAGAGTCGACTAAATTGTATCGCTAACATTTACAAGATCTAAAAATAATAATTTTACTCTGAACACATCAAACAAGAAGATCTACGAAATACAAGAAGTTTTTTTATTTTAATTTAATAATACATAACTAAGTCTAGTGAAAAGATAATTATATTTGCCAACACCTCGTGAAACTGGAATTCCACGTAAAATTAATGAGAGTAACAACAACAAAATGTTTCACAGGAACGCATTTGTGTTCACGGGCGTTGGGAGGATAAAAAGGTTATTGTAAGGTTATTACCATACTGAGTGAATGCTCGACAAATTGTTCATCCTCCTAATGATGATTTGCTCTCTGCTGTGAAGTTGCGGCTGCTATTTATAACGACAACTTTGTTACTGGCAGATACAACTCCTATAAAGATATTGGATCCGATCCGACTTTATTCGTTTAATATCCCCATAACGTTTTGACAGGACTTGTATCCGATTTTGATGATATACTACTAATATCTTATTCTGTCATAATGTTTCTAATAGCAGCTACCGAGGCACTGATCTGATGCACTGGACTCGGTGAAACGCAGAGCCAAGAGATTAATAGGCGATGAAAAACTGGTAGCAGCTATGCTTCACAGTTTGGCTCACCGACAAAAAGTTGCTTGTCTATCGGTCTTTTATAGATTGTACTTCGGTGAGAGTGCTCAAGAGCTGCATGAGCTCATTCCACCTTTTGGTTGATATAACTTTTCTGCGTACCAAACGCTACTCGACATCATTTATAATGCGCACAGCTATGGAATAGAATTCCCTGCCAGCGTCTGTGTTTCCGAGCGCATATTACAACCTGACTCTATTCGAGGCCAGAGTGAATAAGCACCTTCTGGGCAAGCTCGCTTCATCGTAGACCCTGTCTTTGCTTTTGGGCTAGACAGGGGTCAAGAGCAAACCCATTAACTTAAAAAAAAACACTCTGGACGATTATCGTGACTGCGTCACGCAATTGCGTATGTTATTTTTCTAAAAGGCCTTCTGTTTTAGTCTGATGGACAGTCCGTTTTATAATATCACTGAAGAAGCTTCTTTCGCAAACGACTGAGGTTGGTATCACGGTGCACTATAAAGACAAGTACCTAGCATAGAATGTATGCTGGAATGTGAGGGTTTACTTTGGCGGCCATATTGCAGCAATCCGGATCGGGGCTGGATGAGGGTAGAGTATGTACACACATCATTAGTGGCCGGGATCTGGACGGGCACTTAAAGAATATTAAATAGGGCGCGTTTAGTTGTTGCTTACTACGATACGTTACTTGATAGTTCAGTAGTTTTTGGATACTTTATAAGTAGCTAGTATTGAAAATGTACCATTAGAGAAACATTTTGATATCTCTGTATCATCTGGATAACAATTCATACATTCATTTTGATAGAAATTAAAAACTGTCTACTTAACTTTCTTAGAGATTCTTCGTATTTTTTAGGGTCCCGTAGCCTAAATGGCAAAAAACGGAACCCTTATAGATTCGTCATGTCTGTCTGTCTGTCTGTCCGTCTGTCCGTCGGTATGTCACAGCCACTTTAGTCCAAAACTATTAGGATTACACTGTTGAAACATGGTTGGTAGATGTATTCTGTTAACCACTTAACGATTTTGACACAAAAATAAAAAAAACAAGATTGGAATTGAAACTGATTTTTTTTTTATTCAAACTAATACGTGAAGGGTGTCTATAGATAGGTCTTAAAAATTACATTGAGGTAACTAAGAATTTCTTTTCTCAAAGTCAACCGTTTGAAAAATATACACCGCCAAAGTGTCCCTTCATCCTTATCCTTACATAATTATAATAAAACAGTAGAAAAAGTATATTTCAAAAATAAATATCTGGGGCGATGGAGACTTAGTAATAGAGTAAGAATTTAAAAAAAAAGTGTGTTTGTTTGTCTGTTTGTTTGTCTGTTTGAACACGCTAATCTCCGGAAATAATGAACGGATTCGAATGAAACTTTTTTTGTTATAATATATTAGCTATTAAGCCTGGGCATAGTTTAGGGTATAATTAATTTTGGAAAATGGAACACCTGATGCCGTACCATAATGGTCCAGCTAAACTATACAAAATATAAAAATGTCACCTTAGCAAAAGTTGTTCAGCCTGATGAGCATTTTTTGTTGAGGTATAAAAATCGAAGATCTGAAACACCTGATGCAGTACCATAATGGTCCAGCTAAACTATACAAAATATAAAAATGACACCTTAGCAAAAGTTGTTCAGCCTGATGAGCATTTTTTGTTGAGGTATAAAAATCGAAGATCTGAAACACCTGATGCAGTACCATAATGGTCCAGCTAAACTATACAAAATATAAAAATGACACCTTAGCAAAAGTTGTTCAGCCTGATGAGCATTTTTTGTTGAGGTATAAAAATCGAAGATCTGAAACACCTGATGCAGTAACATAATGGTCCAGCTAAACTATAAAGAATATAAAAATGACGCTTTAACAAAAGTTGTTCAGCCTGATGAGCATTTTTTGTTGAGGTATAAAAATCAAAGATTTGAAACACCTGATGCAGTACAATAATGGTCCAGCTAAACTATACAAAATATAAAAATGACACCGTAGCAAAAGTTGTTCAGCCTGATGAGCATATTTATTGAGGTACAAAAATCGAAGATCTGAAACACCTGATGGAGTACCATAATGGTCCAGCTATACTATACAAAATATAAAAATGACACCTTAGCAAAAGTTGTTCAGCCTGATGAGCATTTTTGTTGAGGTATAAAAATCGAAGATCTGGAACACCTGATGCAGTACCATAATGGTCCAGCTAAACTATACAAAATATAAAAATGGCACCTGAGCAAAAGTTGTTCAGCCTGATGAGCATTTTTTGTTGAGGTATAAAAATTGGAGATCTGGAATACCTGATGCAGAACCAAGTTTAATTTATTTGCATACTAGCGGCCGCCCGCGACTTCGTCCGCGTGGATAGTGTTTTGTCTATCCCTCGGGAACAGTTCCTTTTTTCGGGATAAAAGGTACCCTATGTTTTTCTCTGCACACCTGACAACGTGTATGCAAAATTTCATGATGATCGGTTGAGTAGTTAAGACGTGAAGGCGTAACAAACAAACAAACGGACTTTCGCATTTATAATAATAGTAAGGATAAACATGTGTTTACAAAAAAATGAAGATCATCTGATGTGGAAATCTAAGAGATCAGGTTAAAGTAGTTTAGTATAATATAATAAATAACATAAGCTGGGAGTACCTCCACGTGGTGAAGGTGGTTTAGGTCTAATTTTTGATATCGACTTGCCTAAATAGGTAGGCCAGATGCTTGAAGCCGCTGGTGTCGATTTAAGGACTGGTTGTTTTTCGCATGGCCAACTTGGTGTGGCTTTTTCCAGGGTTAGTAACGCTTTAGGTTTTTTCATATTGGCTCCCGAAAAAAGACTTCGAACATTGTTTATAAAGATGTTTTTAAAATATGTTTACACTATTAAATATTCAAAAATAAAATAAAATAATTTATTAACTTTTAACATTATAACACTGTTACAACTATTATCTTAAGTAACTACATTAGTTCATATTTATATGCATATACACCGGCCGGAGTCATAAAGTCCACGCGTACGAAGTCGCGGGCATCAGCTAGTTTGTCTTATAAAATGTGCCGCTTTAACTTTTGAATTAAGAAAGTAAAAAATAAAACAATAAAATAAGCTGTAGACCTTAATAAAAACTTTTAACGAAAATTGGTTTGAACGAGATATAGCATTTACTTTTCGAGATATAGCACATTTTCCAAAACCGCAAATATAACTTTGTCATTCATACCAACACTGTGAAAACAAAGTTATTTTTGCAGACGAAAAATTATAGTGGTATTATGGTATGGTATAATAATAGGTAACTACGGAACCCTACGGCGCAAAGCCCGATACGCACTTGGCCGGTTTTTTTTATCCAAAAAAATATCAAATGTAATCTAAATATGAAGGCAAATATCATTTATATAATATGAAGACTTTTGTATAAGTAGTCTGTAAATGTTACAACATTTTATTCGCAGCTACGCAGCAAAAGCGGTGAAAACCCCATTCAGAGCTGGTGCTCAAAGCATCAAAACGTAAATGAAAAAAGTGTCATCTGGCGTATGGGTGTTGCGAGACGCGTCATTAGCGTGCTGAGTAAGCAGTAATTAAAACTAAGCCTGACAACAGCGTCCTCGTAATCTGCCCGAGTGTCTCCCATCTCCCTTTTTGCTGACAGGTGCTCAGGCAACAACAGTTTTAATGAAATTTGCTGGGTAATCCACATGTTTTGTGGAACTAAAGTTTTGTGTACATTGATGAAGGCGGCGAGTCCGAAAATTTTGTGTTTACCTTCAATCTGCTTGTTGGGAGTTTTTGTTGATGATGATACAAGGTTTGAGCGAGCCTACATAATAATATTAAATAAAAAAGTTACCGACCGACCTTGTCTAACTTAATACAACAGCAAATGAATTAAACATCAAAGAATTTGCACATCATTAACGGTTGCTACTCAACTACTTCAAACATTAAAGTGACTGATATACAGTCCTATCACAGAGAAGTCCCATCTCATCTCAACCGACCTTTCCCTTGTCCCTAGTTTGATTGGAACTTGATTGGAAATCATCCAGTTCACCCCACTCACAGTGCACGAATACAGGAATTCTATTCGGCTAATCGTGTCATAATGGTGTTTCATTCAATAGTAGAAATGCGATCGAAACACCATTGAGACACGATTGTATTGTTAACATTAGCAGAATCGAGACCCTGTTTAATTAGTCCTATAATTAACTGTTTGTGGCCCGATGACATTATCGATAGGCGACTGGGCACCTCACTAGCATTGGGCATTTCGATAATTGCATTACGAGAATTAGTTATTGGTCGTAACTCAATCATAATGTTACATTTCAGATTTCATCTCTATAATTGTCATTTCAATAGTCATTTCAATTTCGTTTCTGAATTGTTCAATAAGTATTTTCAAAAACAATTTGCTAATTTATAGAATTTCCGTAAGCTTACTTTCTTCCGTAACTTACTCATAGCGATATTTTAATTATGGTAAGTACATTTTAATCGGATTAAAAATGAAATCCTGCAATAATTTATTTATATATTTAATTTTATTTCTATTTATAAAAAAAACAAATGGAGGACTTAATGCTAAAAAGGCATTCTGTCTTAGTCAACCAGTGAGAGAGAGAGTGAGAATGCAAATGTACAAGCAATAATTGACCGAGCGAAGTGTCTCTGCTTCAGCTTGGGCAAAAATTCTTTCGTAAGTATATCCTTCCGAATTCCGGCTGTCCGATTCTCTTGAAACTTTGTCAACAGGTTTGACAATAATTATATAGATATTTTTTTCGAGCCCGTTTTTCGAAGTTTTTCAAAATGGCAGAGATGTTAGGTATAAAAAAAAGCATATTTAGCCGTTTCGAAAAATGATCAACAAAAGTTTTGTTAGCGGTGCAAAGCAAATTTTGTTTTTAGAAATCAAAACATTAATTTCTGACCAATATTCGAAATTTGAAAATAAATAAGGTTGTGACTTTGTTACAAAACCTAGGACTGCGTATAGATATTATTTGCACAGTATAGATATTTATTAGTTGAAAATAACTAATAGGTATCTATCAGTGTTATTTGTTTTAAAAAACATACAATTTGAACTACTTTTAACGCAAGGTCTATTACATTAAAATTCCAATTGGCATCCTTAGTAAAATTGGATACAATAAATAAACAGAAAACCATGACCTGATTAAACACAGGCTTTCACATTAAACTTCAGCAGTTAGGATCGGAACAAAAGTCGTCAACCGTGACGGAATATTGAGGCGCGGCGCTGCCAGAACTACGTTTACTATCAAACTTCAAACTATCCACTTTGACAAATTAACTTTGTGGTTACCAAACTAGATGAGAATGGGCCATTTCGAAAATGAAAGAGGAGAGCAAGATCTACGGGAACAGAGTAAAGAAGTTTATGAAGCTTAATGCTTTCGGCTAAAGCCTACTTTTGGTTCCTCAATTGATCCAATGAGTAGATAAGTATAATCAATGTTGGTTAGTAAGTAAAACTATTGTTATATTGCAGATTACAGCTAGTATACAAAAAGTAGGTATGTAATGAAAAGTATAGGTACTTTTTTGTTATCTAAAGTTCATTTACGGGGTATTTACAGGGACTAAAGCAGCACAACTTTCATCGCACGGCGAAAATCGACCCTGTAAATAGCAATTCGGCCTAAGCCGCAGGTAAATGAACAAAATTATCTGAACTGGTAGCCACAACTGGAACCACGTTATTACATATAGTTCCTAGATTACACCATCAACTAAATCGCCATCACCTACGATTCAATTTTGCAAGCGGCTTGCTAGATGACTGAAGTCGACCGGCACAGTACAGGTGACTAAAATTGACTATGTAAATAGCCCATTCATCATCATCATCATATCAACCATACGACACCCACTGCTGGGTATAGGCCTCCCCTAAGGATCTCCACGACGATCGGTCCTGCGCTGCCTGCATCCACTGGCTTTCCGCGACCTCCACCAGATCGTCGGTCCACCTTGTCGGGGGCCTACCCACGGAGCGTCGTCCGGTGCGCGGTCGCCATTCCAGAACCTTTCTGCCCCAACGGCCATCGGTTCTTCTCGCTATGTGTCCCGCCCATTGCCAATAGCCCATTATAACCATTAAATTATTTACTTAAATCTCATGGCTTTAATTATTGGTATGGGAGAATTTACTGTACCTATGTTATTATTAAAATTTTAGAGACAAAAGATCCAGATATATTTGAAACTCATTCGAAGTATCTTCATTAGGTAGGTAGTGTACAATACAAATAACGAACAGACATGAATGGCTTTCCTTGATAATTAATAAAACTAGCTTCTGCCCGTGATTTCGTCCACCTGGACATTCGGAAAATTTCCTTGGAGAACCTTTGGCTGGGATAAAAATCATCATTTTGTTTTCATCCATCCATCTATTTTTGCGAGATTGAGATTCAAACTTCATCTAACAAACATTCAAACTTTCACATTCATATTAATAATAGCTAAGTAAGTAGGATTAATCCGACAAACTACCCACTTAAGAGTGCAATAACAGTAACATTTATACGATTACCAGCATATTGTCGCCATCCATCCTTATTTTGAGATAAGCACTTTAAATCCTGGATGTGATCCAGGCGTAAAGGATTTGGCCGGGATCCGCGCCAGGACTGCACGCGCCAATCCTTTAATAAGGGGATTAATAACGGATCACATAATCGGGAAATCTGCTGATATAGGTTGAAAGTACCTACATGTCGTTTTATCGACCGAAACAAAGCGATTGACAATTTTAACAACTTAATGTAATAGTAGTAGTATCTTTCTTGAAATAAAACTACATATTGGCGTCGTTCCGGTTAGCAACGACATAACTAAATTGACAGGACTAAACTAAGTTTTGTTTTCCATCCTTTTTTTCTGTATCGAAAAGACAAGAACAGAATGCTAAAATTAAGTTTAGTCCTGTCAATTTAGTTAAGTCGTGCTAACCGAATCACGACACCAGTATCTTGTTTAAATAGAAGCATCATCAAACTAGCAATTGTTAATTAAAAATATATTTTTTCTTTCTTTTAATTTACCGCAGTATTACATTGTTATATTTAAGACTGCTTTTATTCTCAAAAATATGACAAAACTCGAGTAAATAGTTTCTAATGTCGGAGACACAATTGAAACACTCCAGAAATTCAAGTAGCACTTATAGAAGCCAGTCTGGCGACATAACGGCTATCCATGGAACCTCTCGAACCCATTGTATATCTAAAGTATTGAGACCGAAGATGTATGAAGCAACTGCGATATGAATAACGTCACTTTCAGGTTGGAGTACAAAAGGGACCGTACTTTTGCGTTTGTGATTATTGAACTGTGAATATCAGAGTTGAATGTTATGCTGAAAATTGCAAACTTGAATATGTATGATGGCAGAAGCCAACTAAAATATATCAGAAATAGACGGCGATAATAGAAAGAAAATATTTTTATTAGATGTTTGGAAAAAAACTTACAAAATGCTTTAAGTCCAGTTAAGGCTTTGAGTAGACTAGGAGGTTGTACCAGTTTTTTTTTAATATACGTGACTGTAATTGCATGCGCTATCAGTAGTGCATATCGTTACTATTTCTATGTAATCACTATTATATGTATACTATCTTTGCATTTGCTAAATAAATTTTAATACGGACTTGTCTAGATGTTTATTTAGTTCGAAAGGTATAATTCATTATACATATTAACTTCATAAGAAAAATGTGCGTAAAATCAACATAAAGTAGGTTACGATGATATTTTACGATTACATAACATTACCTACATCTTGTACACTAAATGTTAAAATCATTACCCATCCCTTGCTTCATCGTAGTCGGGTAAAGATATAAGCCTTGAGAGTATTTTTATCATTTGGGACTCAAAGGATAAAAATAGTCTTTTGGGCTTATATTATAATTATCCCAAGTTGTGGCTAGTGAAGATGTAACAAGTGAAAGGGTCGCGTCAATTATTCACGTAGCCACCCGACCTTGGTCAGATCTCTTACGGCAACTGTATGTGAGGAACAAGTTTAGTGGCAATCAGTTGAGGCAGCCTTGTAATAAAGAGCCGGTGGTCGGGGTAATGCAATCGAGTGGCTCGCAACTTTACTCAAAATAAAAGATACGAGGGAAGGGATGGATGTGATGAGGAAAAGATAGTTAGGGATACTACTACAGAATAGATAATAGTACTTACTACTTATAGGGATTTCTCTGACGCACCTCAGATATTCAATAAAATCCTTACTCATGCTATAAGTGCGAAAGTCCGTTTGTTTGTTTGTTACGCCATCTTCACGTCTGAACCGATTATCATGAAATTTTACATTCACGTTACCAGGGATACAGAGAAGTTAGGACATATAGTACTTATCTTTCATCCCGAAAAAAGTATTGTTCCCGAGAATCCCGAGGTAGAGCAAAAAACTTTTCACGCAGACGAAGTCGCGGGTGGCCACTAGTGTACCTATAGGTTAGCTAGAGGAATCACAAATCAAAGACAAAAGTTTCCTAGATTAGGGAAAAACTCGGCAACACAGAACACTTAGACGAATAATATTATACGTCCATACTCGACGTTTCCTTTACATGTAGTTTTGATAAAAGAAGTTCGTTCAAGATAGTTTTCCAAATTGTAATATTTTACTTTCTACAAAAGAAAGACTGATTTTGGACCGTCGGCCAACCAGGGTAATTTTCGATCTATCGCATAATTAGCACCAGACCAAATTCGCAAGAAAGCCATCAGCTTGGTGTTATCAAATATCATCATCTGGGTTGCGAAGTAGGAAGCTTATGGGAGATATGCCACCCTGAACATGGTCTCCCATCGCTAAGAAAATTTCGATCGCATATTTATATAAATGGTGAACAGGGTCGTGGGTGGCATCATTACCTGAACTATTAATGTTTTGTATTTTCATATCGCTCAAATAAGGAACGAGGATCACAAGAGCATATAATTATTTTATGTAAAATGTACTTACCTGGCCTGACCTCTTAGACGCTTCCTGAAAGCGACACAAGACTGTGGTTTTATATACGCCTGGGACCTGTTCTCACCCCCTGAATGTAATTACATGCCAATATGTAGTCGATTATTTTTTGGAAAAAAAGTCTCAATGTTTCTACCCTGGCCTCCTTCCTGAAAACTAACCAAGCCGATATCGAACATGTTTGTAATGATGCCACCTACGACCCTGTTCAACATTTATATCAATATTCGATCGATTATTTTTTGCAATTGGAGATCATTATATGGGAGGCAATTATGTTCAGGGTGGCATATCTCCCAGAAGCTTCCTTCTTCGCAACCCAGACGACAATATTTGATAACACCAAACTAATGGCTATCTTATCGTGGTCTGGTCCCAATATGCGATAGATTGAAAATGAGCTTCTTGGCCGACGGTCCATTTACTGTGCTGCGTCAACTGCGGGCGGGTATAGGTACAACTTTATTAGGTACCTAAATAGTAAACGCCGGAGGATACTGGAGTTTGATACTCTTTTATCACAAACAGTCTAATATTCTGCTTAAGAATACTGTAGTGTTGTAATGTTTTACAGCGCTGCGTCCCCTGAGGGTGGATAGGTTTAACTTTATTACAGGATAAAGAACTAAATCCTCTTTAGAGATCACAGAATTCTTTCTGAGTTGATTGTCGAGAGGCGCGGGATGCGATGGATCGGATCTTGTTAGTTTTATGCAGAAATCTTGAAACTACAACGCTGATATCTACTTGTAAAAATATCGTTTTAAATGAGGTTACGTAAGATTAGGTATTTCAAACTTAGTGTGAGTTGCACCAAAACGCTGTCAAAGTTAAAGTTATAGTAAAATGATAATGCTACCTATTTGTCACGTCAAACTTGTCAAAGGACATCATGCTGGCTGGCAACCTCTTTTTTTGGCTAACTTATGCTTAACCGGTACTATAACAAGCTTGTTATCGTTAAAGTTAGGTGGTGCAACTGAGCCTTAATGTATTTCAATTTTTGATTGTGATGAGATCATCACGAAAAAAGGTACATCCATGATATTATTAACTCGAACCTTGCATGTAGGTTCAATATCAAGTAAATTGTTATCGCTATTATTTTTTTGTAATAATCCTTCTAATATAAAATTTAGAGTAAAAATTCTGAATAAATAGATAAATACAATCTCTCAGCGAGTGTGTTTACTCACCGTAACTACTGATACTCAGATGGATAGGTATTCGTGAACTGTTGATGTTTGCCTAGCCTGGCTGATAAATCTCTACATAATAAGTTATAGTGTTTAAATAATGGCATATTTACAATGGTGCTTTTTAAAAAAAACTTGGCTTATCCAATTATAAATGAAAGCATTGAAAATGAGATTCTCTCCCAAATGCATGAATAATGGCAGAGCCTCGGGCTGTCTCTCCGGCGCAATACCAGGAGCATCGTTAAGTCAACTTCCAGAAAACTTCGGTCAAGTAGCCGTCCACTTCATAAAATATTAGCCCCCGGCCGAGGCACGAGCGAGTCACGAATAGCACCCGACAGAGGCAACTTTTGTTGCCTTACCTTCCGGGTACATTATAAGATTACGGGGCCTGTTTGCTGGACAGTTATTTTTACAGAAATTCTGTTCAATTTGTTAGTTAATGCCCTCAGAGGGTGAAACAGGCGCGTCACATTGAATTAGTTTCAACTACATAATTTAATTAAATAAATATAAAATGCTAAATGAGTTTTCGAACTTTTGCGAATCCGACCAAGTGCTAATCAAGTCAACTTTTCTTTCTGACTATCTTCCGGCAAAGTGAAAGCCCGACCTTTTGCGAATCCGATCAAGTGCTAATAATTCCATCCATCCATCAGCCATTTTTGATGTCCCCACTGCTGGGGCACAGGCCTTCCTTATGGGTGGTAAGGAGGATGGGCCATAACCCACCACGCGGGCCCAATGCGGATTGGTGGGTGTTAACGACTGCAAATGCAGCCGGGACCAACGGCTTAACGTGCCTTCCGAAGCACGGAGGAGCTCGAGATAATAAACTTTTGGTCACCCATCCCATGACCGACCCTTGCGAACGTTGCTTAACTTCCACAATCGCTGGGCCATGCGCTAAACCACTGCGCCACCGAGCTCCTCTAATAAGCTAATAATTGCAGTAAGTATTTCAATCTGGGACTTAGACGACCGTACATGCATTCCATCCAATGACTCAAAATGGTGGACAATATAGTTCTCATTTTCGTTATCGTTTTGTGTTTCAGTTTAACCTAATCATAGTCAAAAGTCAAAAATTGCTTTATTCAAACCATAAACTTAATATCCACGAAAATTTTTCTAAGTCTATGATTCAAACTTGCACTTTTCGTCTATATTTTCCTACCACCCGTTCCATAATATATAGATAGCAAAGAGGTAGAATCTCTTTGCCTATACCTTGCCATCAAAGTGTAACATAGAACGTACTGTAAGTTAGATGTAAGTTAAATAGTACAATATTTTTAATAATATACACCTCTCTGTCGTTACACCTAATTATTGAAAATGAAAATGAAAAATGAAAAAAATATTTATTTTCTACCACAAAGTTTACATGGTGCATACAGTTTTAAAGTTAGTTTCATTATGAACTATAATTAGTTATATAAAGTAATACTTTGTGGGAGACTGATGCCTAAACTAGACATATAAATGCCTGTATGTCAGGTCATCAGGTTCCCAACCTCTCGGACTAACTTAGTAAGATTATATGTATACATGTAGTTGAATACAAACTAACATTATGTTGTCATAAAAGAAACAGTGTACAATCCATGTTTTTAGTACAATTAACTGAAATGAAACATTATTTTCTTATGAGAGAAAAACAAAGTTATATCCATTTACGTAGCAGAACTTAATAACATAAAATTAATTAAATGGAACAGTAAGTATAGCATTAAAACATATTATAACGTAAATTAAAGGACATTATATGATTTGCATTAAAGAAGTAATGGTGTTGTTATACAAAGGACGATAGTTGGATGTCTAGGTTTTGAATGTTTGTTACTCAATCACGCAAAAACTGCTTAGAACAGATATTTTATTGAATCAAAACATAAAGCACTATTATACATACCATTAGCCATTAGAAAAATACAAACCTGTGCCGATTAAAAATCCTGATTGAGGCGTTGTCTTTTCTACTTGTGTAAAGTAAGCAATATTATACTCTTTTTATTTATTTAACACCTCATCAGACACATCTTCATTTTTACGAGCTTCGTAAAAAATAACGGCGTGCACGAAGATTGCTGTTGTCTCAGGATAACTTTATTATCAGCGTCTTTTCTCTCGGGGACACTAAAAGGTGTAATTTCCGAGCAATTAGCTAATGGTCGGTGCTGTAATATGGCAGAGAAAAGGAAAAAAACGGTGCCTACAATACACAATTATTTACCAAATAAAACCACAACATACTTTATAACCGCATTAGGAGTGATTGCTTCACGACTCTCAGGCTCTCAGCTTTATAACGTTTGGAGTAATATCGAACCTTAGAATAATAACACCTAGAAGCCGTGACTTCGTATGCAAAGTGAGGCAACTAATACTAAGCCAAAAAGGCTTATTTATATCCTTCATACGTTTTATAATCGTAACTAAAGTCCAATAATATGGTAACTAATCTCCTAAATGTAGGAAAGTTGAAACTCTTTTGTACTTATTCGGTATGATTAGGTAATAATGGAGAATAAAAATCTGAAAACGGAGCCATTTTGGCTGTTTAGTAGCCTCACACTGCGCTTTGTAGAGAACTATTGTTCTAGGCTTAGAGTAAGACGGGCTTCGTGACAAACGAAGCCTTTTGTTGCTCGAAGGTTCTAGGTGATAATATTTTAAGTATCGAAGTAAAAACTTTAACTTCAAAGTAAAAATCAGCGCGTACTCTAGCGTGGTGGTTACACATTACGTTGCCCGCAATTAATGTATGGGGTTTCATGATTTTTAAAACCTTACTTTCAACTTAAAAATTTGATAAGTACCTACCACTAATATTTTTTTCTATGACGAAAACCTATTTTTAGAAACAATAATGATTATATCAAATTGGTACAATAACTTTCGAGATAAGTTGGTTTACAGTCTCAAAAATTAGCTAAAAATTTGTTAAAAGATATTTTTATTACATTAATAATTGAATTTAAAACTACTAATAGGTAATTCTTCGTAAAAGGTACCATTTTTCAAACGTTTTAAAAACAAACAAAATTGAGAGCGTTGCGTTTAGGTAATCTGTATTGATCCTTATTCATAGCAGTTTATGCAAGCAACCACATCAATTCTTATATTATTACATTATAATTCAGATAGACACCGGTATATCAAAAACATTTATTTTTTTGAAGACGTTATTACGTATAGGTATACTTTTTGAAATAAATAGCTCCTAATACCTACAGCGAATTTTGTCAGTCTGGCTTGTATAATTCCCGCCTAATCAATAGAAAATTTGTCGTGTTAAAACAGAGCCGAATATTGAAAAATATTACAACTAAAATAAATATAAATTATTGTTGAAAAATATGGAGTAAAATTAAAGTAAATAAACCTCATCGCTCGTTACATACATCATCCAATTAGGCCTTCTCGTCCGACGTCGGCCGCCGAGTAGCTCGCCCGTCAAGTGACGTCGGATGCAAACGTCCGAGTTTTGATGATACGGCCAAATCAAGAATCGAAATGTATGTAGGTAGAGCTATGTTGATAAATGATAAATTGTCACTTGGTATTACGATTTTATTGATAACTTTTATTTTAGAAGTTAATAATATCATCTTGACTTGGCATCTCACATTCACATCAAAGTCAAAGTCAAATAAGCTTTATTCAAATAAACTTAATTATTAAGTACTTTTGAATCGTCTATATTTTCCTACCACCCGTTCCAGACTTTTTTAGCAGACAAGAAGAACGGGCGCAAGAAACTTATCAGCTGTAACAGCCATAAGTAACGATATTTACAAACTTGAATATATCGTTACCAGATAATTACAATACAACAGGGTGACAGGATTATTGGCAACAACATAGACTTATTATATTAATTCAACAAAGTACTTATTAGCAAGTTATGTGTTACATCATTTCCACGCATTTAGATCTTTAAGATAATCATCTACTTTATAATAACCTTTACCCATGAGCGTTTTTTTAACATGGTTTTTAAATTCATGCAAAGGAAGATCAATCACTTGTTGTGGAACTTTATTAATAAAGGCTATGCCTTTCCCCATAAATGAACCTCTAGTTTTTGCAAGCCTAAATCTTGGAACGGCAAGTTTATCTTTATTTCTTGTATTGAACTGGTGAATATTGCTGTTCTTAGCAAATGAATCATAGTGTTTCCTTACATAAACTAAATTATCATAAATATATTGGCCTGCCAAAGTTAATATTGATCCCTGTGGCACACCCATATTGATGGGGGCTCCAGTAGATTCAGTTCTATTAATCACTACTTTCTGAGTTCTATTGTACAAATACGATTTCATAAGACTAACTGATTTATCAGAGACACCATAATGTTCTAGCTTCTTTAATAGTGTTTGATGATCAACGCAATCGAATGTCTTAGAAAGGTCACAGAAAATGCCAATTACATCTTGTTTTTCTTCCCAAGCATCAAGAATATGTTTGAGAAGTGCAATTCCAGCATCAGTAGTACTTTTACCCTTGGAAAATCCAAACTGATTTTTATGAAGTATATTATTGTATGTGAAGTAATCTAATAATTGGGAATATATTTTTTTTTCAAATATTTTACTAAGTGCTGGTAGTATAGATATTGGCCTAAAGTTCGCTGGGTCACTTTTATCCCCAGATTTAAAAAGAGGAATCAATTTACTATTTTTCATTAGATCAGGAAAGACCCCTTCGTCAATACATTTGTTAAAAATAAAAGCCAAGTAAGGGGCTAGTATATCAATTATTGATTTAATAATGCTTGTTGATATGCCCCAAAGATCTTCTGTTTTTTTAACATTAATTGTTTTAAAATATTTAATGATATCTGTACTATTTATATATTTAAAGGAAAAACTTTCATTGCACTTATCAACACTAGACTCCAGAAGGGAGACAGCGATGTTGGGACAAGCACTAAGAGTACTGGTAGTTTCTACAGGTATTCTAGCAAAGAATTTTTCAAAAACTTTAGCGACCTCATTGTCAGATTCAAAAGTTTGATCACCAGTTTTTAAACAGAAGGAATTTATATTGGATTTTGATTTGCCCGTTTCTTTGTTAATAATATTCCAAGTAGCCTTAATTTTATTGTCTGCTAATTTAATTTTATTTGCAAAGTACTTGGACTTTGCTAAGATACAGACTTCTCTGAATGTTTGTGAATACTTCTTGACAAATTCAATGAAGTTAGGATCACTAAAAGTAGCTTTCTCTGCATAAAGTTCGTATAATTTCCTTCTGCTCTTATATATGCCGGGTGTGGCCCAGTCACTAAATTTCGTACTATCATTACATTTGATGACTTTTTGTTTAAAAGTTTTACTAAATTCAGTTTGAACTATGCTAAATAAATTATTATATAGGTTATTGGCTTCACATCTTTCACATCTTCACATAACTATATAAAACAAATAAAAAACAAAGAATCTTTTTCCTAGTTTTCCTTCCCCTTACAATGTTCAGAAAACATTAACAACATGTTCAACAAAAATATACAGAGAACACAAAATTGAAAATAGTGGAAATACAAAAAAAGATAATTATTTTCCCTTTCATGATAATCGTGTAAATGACTTAACGTCCATTGAGGCCTATTCACATAAGTCCTCGTCGAGGCTCTTAATCTTAATAATGCAACCATTATACACTCACCCCCCTGACTACATAACTATAATACAACGCACGCGCTTACATAACACGTTCACTTACATCGTACACCAAATTATACCATTTATTTTCTATAAAATGTTTTTCCTTGTACTGTGTTAAATTCTTTACCACTAATTGGCGCGTTTTTAGGGTTCCGTACCCAAAGGGTAAAAACGGGACCCTATTACTCCGCTGTCCGTCTGTCTGTCTGTCACCAGGCTGTATCTCAGGAACCGTGATAGCTAGACAGTTGAAATTTTCACAGTATTTCTGTTGTCGCTACAACAACAAATACTAAAAACGGAATAAAATTAATACTTAATGGGGGCTCCCATACAACAAACGTGTTTTTTTGCCGATTTTTGCTCGATATTAATAACGACAACAGCTAGACAGTTGAAATTTTCACATATAATGTATATCTGTTGCCGCTATAAGAACATAATTTATACTAAAAACAGAAGAAATAAATACCGTCTAAACGTTTTTTTTTGTACGGAACCCTTCGTGCGCGAGACCAACTCGCACTTGGCCTGTTTTTTATATACAACGGGATAGTGATAGCCTTCACCTTACCATGTTAGGTGACGACAAGGCCGAAGGTGAAAGCGCACTACACCCGGAATCCTCATCACTGAGGAACTGACTATCTTAACTCTATCTGTCGGATCACAACAACTTTTAAATTATTGTTATGGCGTCAGACTTAGGTAAGATGGTGGTAGCTAGCCAGGTGGACTTGAATTAAGCCCTTGAAATAACCAACCAAACCGAGTACACATGGTACTGGGAATCGAACCTAAGACCCAGCGTCTTACACGTCTAGGTGAACCACTAGACTACGTAATTTGGGTAGGTAGGAAAATACCTAATGTTATTCAGATCAGAACTTAGACAGAATAAAAACAAATATCTTTTTTCTTTTGATGAAATCTTTTAGCATGATTCAGTTTCAGTAAATCGCAAAGACATTTTTTCTGACAAAATAAAGCAATTCACTTTAATGAAAAAGAAAGCCCTTCAGAGATATCTGAACTAAAAGAACTAATGAAATTTCTGAAAATGAAGGTAGTTGTAGCATCAGCCCTAAAAGACAATGAATATACACAGGTTGGTCAAAAGTTCTGTTACTGAGTTTCTTTATCGATTACTGGCAATTAAAACAAATGAAAAGAAAAAATAAAAATGACATATTATTGACAGTTTTATAAGCTATAATTCCATACCACACGTATATCATATTTTGTTTATTTCACCATGGAATGGGGGTTGAAGGAGAATCGTGTCGCTGTAATTGCTCTGCACAAATGTGGGCAGCCACCGAATATGATTTTCAAGTTGCTACAAAAGTTGAAAATCAACAAGCAATTTATTTATCGCACTATCCATAGGTAGAGTAATAACTTGACCGTCGATGACCGAAAAAGATCAGGAAGACCACGCACCGTTCGGACACCAGCTGTGATCAAGGCAGTGAAGGCGAGAATCACGAGAAATCCCGTCCGGAAGCAAAAGTTATTGGCAATACAGATGACTGTGAAGAGAAGTTCCCTTAAAAAAATTATCAATGATGACCTTGGGCTTCACGCTTACCGTAGACGAAAGGGCCATCTGCTAAACGCACGATTGAAGGCTATGAGGTTAGCACGAAGTCGCGCTCTACTAAAGCAGTACGCACAAAACGGCCATCGAAAAATCTTGTTTACTGATGAAAAAATCTTCACAGTCGAAGAAAATTTTAACCGTCAAAATGATAGAGTATACGCTAAGAATAGTAAAGAAGCCAGCATGATTGCTCCAAGGGTCCAACGAGGTCACCACCCCTCATCAGTGATGATTTGGCTGGGGGTGTCCTATTCAGGGCTAAGTAAGGTTCATTTCTGTGAAAAAGGTGTGAAAACTGGCGCTAGAGTCTATCAAGATACCGTTCTGGAACCTGTTGTCAAACCCTTAAGCCACACTTTATTTCAAAACCAGCCATGGGTCTTCCAGCAGGACTCTGCCCCTGCGCACAAAGCAAAATCTACACAAGCATGGTTTCGGGCTAACAAAATTGATTTTATCGCGCAGGAAGAATGGCCATCCTCCAGCCCAGACTTAAATCCTCTGGATTATGCCATATGGCAACTTATTGAGGAGAAAGCATGTGCTAAGCCCCACATGAATCTCGACTCTCTTAAGCGCGCTATTCTCAAGGCAGTCGCAGAATTGGATATGGTGGTAGTTCGTGCTGCCATCGATGACTGGCCTCGTCGTCTAAAGGCGTGTATTCATGCCAGAGGCGGTCATTTCGAATAATTTTAATACATGATAATCTTAAATATTTGTGCTTTCATTTGGTATATAATTCATTGTAGCATTATTTCTAAATTTAGTATTATTCATGTTTTCCATAGTTACAGAACTTAGTAACCAACTAGGTACAAGTTCCGTTACAATTTTTCGACAAATTAAGTGCATACTAACTTAACTATTTTTTTCATGCGCTTAATTTAAATTTTAATACAGTACTTTCGCTTATTCTAGCGGCTAACTTTACCAACGTCTAAGTATCGAACGTATACTTCGATGGCTCTTCTTCTTTTCGATTAAAAGTTGACCCATTTGCCAGAACGCATTTACATACATTAATTTTAGGAGACGCTGCCTCGGAAGACTGAGGCATTCTGTAATAAGATTTCTGAGTATTCTACTGTTATGACACTTTAATAAGAATCTTATATCGATCTTTATACACTACGAAGTCTTAATAGCAGCAATTTGCCACGGTTACGTTAATTATTATTGCAAATTACAAATAGGTTAGAAGATAATTACTTTAATATTCTTTTATTTCATAATGTACTTACGCTATGAGGAAGGTTAAATGGACACAGTTCGTGTCCATTTTAAACTATTAAATGTGCAAGGGTAATTTTCTATATATAGGGTTATTCTATTCATCGCATAGGTATATTTTTTTATGTATCACCAATTACTTGAAGCCGGCTTGACTGATTGAAATAATTCAAACATCAGGTTTGTTCCTAAGTTAGTTCCATTTTTTTTAAATTTTTTAATTGGTTTAGAAACAGATAGAAAATACTATCGTTTTTTAGCTAAATTTTCAAAGGATCGTACTCGTAATCAACACTTCTATAAGCCCCCAAAGATTTGATCCAACCATTCCGTAATAAACAGCTAAAATGTTGGAATGGAATTTTTTATTGTAATGAAACAAAAAATATAAGCATTGTAGTATGAAACCTCCCCGAGTCGGGCACGGGTGTTGTTTTATGGTCATGCAGTGCGGCGGGCCGCGCCAACACATGTGAAGGCAGAAGGAATCCAACATAAACAAATTAGGAGCAAAATACTCGCAGCTCATTGGTCAATGCGCGCGGCTAGAGCTAGGCTGTATACTAGGCTACTGAAAGACATGCGCGTTCATATTCATATTCATTTATTCTATTTGAATTTGTAACAAAAGAAGATTGAGTAGAAGAGAAGAACCTAGATGCAACCTAGGTGTTGTATAGTTACTTTTCTAAATTGTGGTGTTTCCTAGATCTTAATTTGTTTTTTACCATCGCCACTCTAAAAAGTGCGTTTAATTCAACGATAAGAGTGAATAATAAGCGATATTATTCACCGAGTGAATAAAAATAATTTGAATTTGGAACAAGCGCGCATCATGAATTAGTACAAAAAAGTTCCTATACCTACTGGCTGCTATGGAGCTATTCCATAGAGCTATAGTTACCTAAAATTAAACGAAAAAAAAAATCCCGCCGAATTTAATTAGGTTCTTTTTAGTGTCAATTTAATTAGGTTCTTTTTAGTGTCTTTGGGTTCTTTTCCATCTATTAGAGGGAGATTGAATGTTCAGTCTATTCCATCAGTCTGGTACAATATTCAGCCTGAAAAGTTCAAAGTCTATACAGACTGATGAAATGGACTGATCCCAGACTGATCATGTAATCTTTCTCTTAGCGTGGTTGTTTTATGTCATTGGAAAACTTCTAATTTCACGCATGGGTCGGTCATGGGATGGGTGACCAAAAATGTATTATCTCGAGCTCCTCCGTGCCTCGGAAGGCAGGTTAAGCCGTTGGTCCCGGCTGCATTTGCAGTCGTTAACACCCATCAATCCGCATTGGGCCCGCGCGATGGGTTATGGCCCATTCCTCCCACCCATAAGGAAGGCCTGTGCCCCAGCAGTAGGGACATTAAAATAGCTGATGGTCAACTATAAATACTAAGTATAAAGTAGATACTGCTAGGTATTTGTTTTCTCGCAGTCAATGGTAAAAAGTAGAGTACACAACTCGTGAAAAAAAAATTTCATCTCGGTCCTTTGTATCCCTCGCTTCGCTCAGGATTCTACTTTTGAATCCCTCGCTACGCTCGGGATTCAACTCTAGAATCCTTCGCTACTCTCGGGATCCAACTTAGTCCCTCGAACTAAATTCCCTTTTTATTCACTTGTTGTATAATCTACTATTATTATACTACAGTATAATCTTAACATTACAAATTTTTCGTGGAATGGACTTTAGAACTACTAACAGAGATTAAATAAAATTGCAACATACGACTTGACAAAGTAATGTGTCATTTCGCATATGTGTCATTTTGCTATGTAATTTCGCGTATATGTTATTTTGCGTATATTGTGTCATTTCGCGTAATCAAAATGTGTCATAATGCGTAAAATTGGTAATTACTAGGTAGATAAATCTGTGACTTTGCAGCTATTGATTTATTTTTTAACATGTTTTTATTAGGTTGCTTTCGCGTTTGTTTGTTTGTGTTTCTCCACAAAGTTTGCAAACGATTTTATCCTAGCTTCCCTATGAGCTAGAGACTTGAAACTTTGAAGATATATGAGAATTGGAAGGCAATGCAATATTATGGTGTCATTGAGCTGATTTGATGATGAAGTCGGAAGAAGGCCACGGGAACTCTATGATGAAACCATACAACCCCATCGTGTTTGGGCTCGTTAGAATCGTCTTGACGAGTACTCTAATGGGAGACGAGGTCCAGGGTCTGATGATGAAGCCGAAAGGCCATGCCATAGGAACTCAATATTGAAACCGTGCAACCCCATCAAATTTGGGCTCGTTTGAATAGTCTTGACGAGTTCTTTGTTGGGAAATAGTTTCCAGGGTCTGATGATGAAGTCGGAGGAAGGACACAGGACCTCTTTAATAAATCCACGCTACCCCATCGAGATTGGGCTCGTTTGAATCGTCTTGACGAATCCTTTGTTGGGAAATAGTGTTCAGGGTCTGATGATGGAGCCGGAGGAAGGCCATAGAAACTCTATCATAAAACCATGCAACCTCATCGAGTTTGGGCTCATTTTTTGTCCTTAGTTTGCAGATTCGGACAGCGAAATTGTGTTTCTATGTTCTGGTTATTTTCATTAAAAAAATTCAAAATATTAAAATAATATTAAAATAATATTAAAAAAACACGACTGCCCTGCCAAAAACGAACTAAAAAGTTAAACAACAAGTGTCATTGCAGTCGGGGGACCTTATTATGGAACAATTTTTGATCAAAGAGGTCCCGCGACTGCAATGACACTTGTTGTTTAACTTTTTAGTTCGTTTTTGGCAGGGCTGTCGTGTTTTTTTAATATTTTTTTTTTATTTATTTTTACTCAAAAATGCTTGTAATATGGCCATTATTTTGACAACCTTCTTTGAACAAAGTCGAGGTTGCCGTGCTCCTCCGATGGTGATGCAACAAAGTTGTATGGGATTTCATTATTGTCGAGTTTTAGCCACCAGCAATTTCCTTTGAGAATCCATTATTGTCGAGTTTTGTTTCAAACATAGTTCGTGAAAAAAGTACATTGTACAACCCGCGCAGTTAATGAATGGGATTACACTCGTTGTGGTAAGCGCCGTGAGCCGCCATTTTCAATCCCATTCTTTATTTGCGCGGGTGTTGTATTGTTGTAGATGATGTTTTTGTATTTTTTTTACTTTTCTACTATTTTTCCTTTTTGATATTTTTGACTTTCTTGCCTTTTTTATTTTTTTATCATTTTGGACCAAGTCTTGTATAGTGCTTTACTCAAAAATGACAAAAAAGTAAAAAAAAACATAATGTCAATAATGTCAAAAATGTCAAAAATGTCAAAAATTTCAAAAATTTCAATAATTTCAAAAATATCAAAAATCAAAAATATCAAAAATGTCAAAATTATCAAAAAAAAAATGATCATTTTGGTCATTTTTGACATTTTTAAAATTTTTGACATTTTTGAAATTTTTGACTTTTTACTTTTTTGACATTTTTGAGTAAAGCACTATACAAGACTTGGTCTACAATGACTGCACTGCTGGCCACGCTATGATGGCCTCAAGCTGAGCTTAACTACGCTCTCTGCCTTCAAGCTTGGTCATCATTGCAGCCCTTGCTGTCCGCGCTATAAAGGCCTCGACCTCCGGTCTCGGCCTTTATTCCAGCTTGGCCATCAAGGGCCGCAATGCTGAACGCGCTGTGACGGCCTGGGGCCGTATTATGACCTCTTATTTCCAGGCAGTTTTCTGACTGACTATCAATCTATCTCTTTTATTTGCTATATGACGAGAAAGAGATGTTACTACAGCAATTTATAAACCTGGCAGGATTTAAGAGCTTGTAATACGGCCTCTGGACCTGCGCTAAGCTACGCTATCGGCCATCATCATCGCGCTGCCAGCAATGCAGTCATTATTGACCGCGTCAGTAATGTACTATTATTTTACACATTTTAGTGACATTATTATGTAGTTTTGGAATGTGCTCATCATGGCCTTTCATTTAATGCCCATATTATAATTATAGAAGATTTTTTTTCACATTTGAATATGGCGTCGCACAGGTGCAATATTTATTTTTTCTAAAAAAAATATAGCCAGTGTCACTCAGGATGCTGTAAGAATTCTAACAAAACCCCATTTATCCAAATCAGTTCAGGTATTTAGAAGTTGTGATGGAATAAAGAAACCCACATACCCACAAACATACATGAACCCTGAACACATATACACTCTTTTTGCTTTGGGCAGTTGTGTAAAAAATGTATACAAATTATCCTAGAAGTAATAAAATGCGATAAAAGAGGAAACCGTGAAACAAACATGGTACTAATAGAAAGTCAAGTCCAAACAAAATATTTCCATCTTTTAAATTCCACTTTGACAGTCGCTAATCTGATTTCCTGAACCAGAAATCAATAGATAGTTGGATAATACCACTTTTAATTAAACATTCTATCTTGTAATGTAAAGATGACCTTCTGATTACCAATGCCCTCGTACTAGTCCTCCGGCGGCGGGCCTCGAGCGCCATTTTAATTCAGTGTCCCGCCGTAACGCAGCCCAAATTTATGGCATTCGCGGCCGCTGCTTATTGTTACAGAAGTACCCGCTCTCCCGACACCTACCACCTTGCTGACGCACGCTCTTTTTAGCCCAAAGCTTGGGATTGAAATTTATGATAATAAGAATTGTGATTTATGGATTGGATCTTTGTATCCTGTTGGAAATAAAACTGTAGTCAGAGTAACTTTATTTTAAAATATCACTTTTGTTTCATCCACTTTCTATGTTAAGGATGTCAATCCTTCAATGATGCGATTAAAGAAAAGTAGGTTATAAATCTATATAACTTTAGTAAACATTTCCTGATCCGAATTAATCTGCTCCGCTAAAATAGTAATAACTTAAAATCGCTTTCATTTAACAGATGTATGTGACACATTGCTACTTCTTTTTCCTATTAGGAATGTAAGGCATCTCTGTGTAAAATTTCAAGTCTGTAGGTTCAACGGTTTGGACTGTGCGTTGATATCTCACTCAGTCAGTCAGTCAGTCAGTCAGTCAGCTGATGTTTCTCAGTATTTGAGTTTTTGCATAAGTAGTATCAGTTTTACTTACTCTTATGACTAAGTTTATATTAGAAAGAAAGAAAACACGTGATTGTTATGGATCTCTTTTCCTTATCATGCCTTCATTGACTTATTGCAAGCCGAGCATGTAATATTTCTTTTGACTTTATACATCTTATTGCAAGCAGATGTCATCACAAACAAGAATGGTCAATATTGGATGGATTTCCGAAGGGAGCGATAAACCCTTTTTTATTCGAAATTGTTTATGAATCCTTTTTGGGTTGTCCTACCCGGTATCTATTGAATCGGTGAACAGAAAATAATGGGATTTGATTTTCAGCATGGGGTCTATGTAAGTATGAAAAAAATCCTACATTTTTAGGTTTTTGAAGGCGGTTTTTCTTTTTATTTTAAAAAGCCTTTTTAATTTTCAACTTTTTTGTGGTATGTAAGCGTGTAATATTTTTTAACTTTAATTATTTTCAAAATGCCCATAACTCAATTTTCAAAGGAGTTCCGTTGTGCCATCATAGTCCAAGTCTAGTCCACATACATATCCTATTTGAGTTTGAGGAGTTCCCTTGAATTGAATATCTTTGAGATCCAAGGTTCAATGTCAATAAAATTAAAATAACGACACTTACGGTATCCCTTTTTTAACCGAATTAAAAAAAGGAGGAGGTTTTTAATTCAACTGTATTTTTTTATCGTTGTTCGCGCGTATTAGCCCCAGTCGTAGGAACCAAAAAAGCGAAGAATACGGCTATCCATGAACCAAAGATTTCCTTCGGTAGGATTGATCCTTGGGTTCCTAAGATGGGTTTACGAAGTGGAGCCACCTGGATTTATCAAGCAGGTGGGGGGAGGGGGGAATTCTGCCTTAACAAAGTCCGAGGTTAATAACTGCCTAAGTTTAGATACTAAGCCAATTTTGGTATCATTTTCAGATAAATCAATGACGTAGAATTCATTTCTGGTATAAAAATTGCAATTTATTAAGAAGTTTCCTAAACATTACACAATAACCAATATTTTCAACTACATTTTTTTTCTTTAAGTCACCGTAAATTTTAAACTGATGTTTTTATTTGCAAACAAAAAATACGTTAATAAAGCTTATAGAATGAAGGCTTGAAAAAATATAACTTACAATTTTTTTTATTAACAATTAATAGCGAAAAAAAATTTTACTGTCGCGTGCCGTCAATTTCTTTTACACCTATAGAAATATTTTTTTTTTATCATAACAATATGGGTATCAAATGAAAGGTAATAAATAGCCAATTCCAAATATATATACATTATAATACCTTTATGAAACTGTTTTGAAATAAACTTCAAAAGTATAACGCAGAATTAAAAAATATCAGTAAATTATTAGAGAAACCAAAAATGCCAGTCAGTACCGACAAAAAAAGACAAATATCACAAGCGCGCATGTAACTACGATTTTTTTCAGATATTGTTAGGTACCTACCTTGAGAGTAGTTTTACCCAAGTTTTAACCCTTGGAAACCCTGTACTGCTGGAAAAACTTGGCACTTGTTTCAGAATTTTCGAAAAAACTACCTTAAGAAAGCGTTTTTCAGGTATCTCCACTCTATCTTAATAATAAAATCGTAAACTGAATGACTGACTGACTGACTGACTGACTGACTGACTGACTGACTGACTGATCTATCAACGCACAGCCCAAACCGCTGGACCTAGAGACTTGAAATTTTGCACACAGATACTTTATACAGTGTAGGCATCCACTAAGGAAGGATTTTTGAAAATTCCATCCCTAAGGGGATGAAATAAGGGATGAAAGTTTGTATGAAAGTCCCTCAGTTTTGAAGCTAGAATCTTCAAATTTTGTGTTTAGGCTGACGATTGAAAATTAATAAATACGGGTCTCAGCGTTTTTCAAAATTCTACCCCCGAAGGGGTCAAAAGGGGGATGAAGTTGTGTATTAAAGAAAATCCTTTATTTTCGAAGTAAAAATCGCTAAATTTATAATGTAGGCTTATGGATAGAAATCTAAAGCAACATATATTGTTTCTGTTAGGATTTCAACTCCAAAGGGGATGAAATGGGAGTGAAAAGGGTTAAAAAAAACCTAAAAATAGATATGGATGTCGTTATCGGGGTTTTGTGGGATGATGATTGCAAAAATGACATTTATTTTGAAGTCCAACCACGGTGGACATGATTTAACCCCTAAAGGGGTGAAAATGGGGTCCAAATTTTGTATGGAAAAATAATATAAAATAGACATTACAACTTTAAACTTCGTAGGAGCACATCTAAAAATAAATAGGCAAATATATATTTTGTTATTTTGAAAATCAACCCCTTAGGGGGTAAATGGGGTGAGTAAACATAAAAATCGATATAGATGTCGTTATTGGGGTTTTCTGGGATGACGATTGCAAAAATGACATTTATTTTGAAGTCCAACACGGTGGACATGATTTAACCCCTAAAGGGGTAAAAATGGGGTTCAAATTTTGTATGGAAAAAGAATACAAAATCGAAATTACAACTTTAAAATTCGTAGGAGCACGTCTAAATATATATTTTGGGATTTTGAAAATCAACCCCTTAGAGGGTAAGTGGGTGAGTAACATAAAAATCGATATGGATGTCGTTTTTGAGGTTTTATGGGATGGTGATTGCGAAAATTAGATTTATTTTGAAGTCCAACGCGGTGGACATGACACATATGGACCTGGACCTGGACATGCACATCCAGGGAACGGGAACGGGAACCGGAACGGGCACGGGCACAGGAACGGAACGGAACGGACCGGAACGGAACGGAACGGGAACGAGACGGTAACAGGAACTAGAACGGGACGGGTACGGGAACGGGAACGGAAGGGGTACGGGACGAGTACGGGACGGGATCGGACGGGAACGGAACAGGAACGGAACGAAACGGGAATGAAACAGGAACGGAACGGGAACGAAACAGGAACGAAACTGGAATGAAACAGGAACGGAACGGGAATAGAACAGGATGGGAACGGGAACAAGAACCGGACGGGAACGGAACGGGAACAAGAACGGGAACGTAAGGCATACGGGACGGTTAGGGGACGTTTACGGGACGGGAACGCAGCGGGAACGGAACGGGAATGGGAACGGGAAAGAAACGTGAACGGAACGGGAACGGAACGGAAACGGAACGGGAATATAACGGGACGGGAACGGGATGGGAACGGGATGGGAACGGGAACGGAAACGGAAGGGGTACGGGACGGTTACGGGACGTTTACGGGACGGGAACGCAAACGGAACGGGAACGGGGAACGGGAAATGGAGCGGGAACGGAAACGGGAACTGGAAGCCTTGTGCGAGGCCCGCCACACGCGGCAAATGTCTTGCCTCGCGAGGCAGCGCGCTTGATGGGGACTCACCTAATCGCGTAAAAATGGCTGGCTGGATCCTGGTTAAAGGTTCCTTAAAAGGATTTCGTCTAATATCCACGCGGACGAAGTCGCGGGCAGAAGCTATCTCTTATATAAAAGTGAAGGGGTGACTGACATATCAACGCACAGCCCAAACCACTGGACCTAGAGACTTGAAATTTTGTACATATATACTTTACACAGTGTAGGCATCTACTAAGAAGGGATTTTTGGAAATTCCGCCCCTGAAGGGGTGAAACAAGGGTTCAAAGTTTGTATGGAAAAAAATATTAAATAGACATTTCGACTTGAAACTGTGTAGGAGTACTTCTTAAAACAAATAACCAAGCACGTGTTTCGTGGTTTTCCGAAAATCAACCCTTTATGGGGTCAATGGGGTAAAAAAGTCCGAAATCGATTGAAAAATCAACGCACAGCCCAAACCGCTAGAGCTAGAGACTTGAAATTATGTACAAAGATACTTTACACAGTGTAAGCATCCACTAAGAAAGGATTTTTGGAAATTCCGCCCCTAAAGGGGTGAAATGGGGGTTCAAAATTTGCACGGAAAAAAATATTAAATAGACATTTTGACTTGAAACTTCGTAGGAGTACTCTTTAAAACAAATAAGTAAGCACGTGTTTCGTGGTTTTCCGAAAATCAACCCTTTAGGTGGTAATTGGGGCAAAAAAATCCCAAAATGACTGACAAATCAACGCACAGCCTAAACTACTGGACCTAGAGACTTGAAATTTTGCACACAGATACCTTATATAGTGCAAGCATCGACTAAGGAAGGATTTTTGAAAATTCTATTCCTAAAGGTATAAAATAAGGGATGAAATTTTGTATGAAAGTCCCTCAGTATTGAAACTAGGATCTCCAAATTTTGTGTTTAGGCTGACGATTGAAAACTAATAAATACGTGTCTGAGCGTTTTTCTAAATTCTACCCACGAAGGGGTGAAAAAGTTGTGTATAGAAGAAATCCTTCATTTTCGAAGTAAAAATCGCTAAATTTATAATTTAGGCTTCTGGATGGAAATTTAACGCAACTCATATTGTTATTGTTTGTATTTTAACCCCTATGGGGATGAAATGGGGTAAATAAACCTAAAAATAGATATGGATGTCGTCATAGGGGTTTTCTAGGATGACGATTGCGAAAATGACATTTTCTTTTGAAGTCCAACACGGTGGACATGATTTAACCCCTAAAGGGGTGAAAATGGGGTTCAAAGTTTGTATGGAAAAAGAATATAAATTGACATGACAACTTCAAACTTCGTAGGGGCATGTCTCAAAGTAAATCGGCAAACATTTATTTTGTGATTTTGAAAATCAACCCCTTAGGGGGTAAATGGGTGAGTAAACATAAAAATCGATATGGATGTCGTTCTTGAGGTTTTATGGAATGGTGATTGCAAAAATGAGATTTATTTTGAAGTCCAATGCGGTGAACATGACACATCCTGGACCTGGACCTGGACATGCACATCCAGGGAACGGGAACGGGCACGGGAACGGCACGGGATGGAACGGGAATGGAACGGGAACGGAACGGGAACGGAACGGGAAAAGGGGACGGGAAAGCCCTTGGAGCGTTCCTGGCTGAGCTGGGCTGGCTGGAGTGATCCGGCCGCACATCCTCCGACGCAAAATAGGCACAATAGACGTCGAGTTGCGGAAACCGCCTGCACTGACACGAAGAAGAAGAAGGGGACGGGAACGGGTATGGGACGGGAACGGGTCGGAAGGTTCTCTAAGGATTTTCTCTAACATCCACGCGGACGAAGTCGCGGGCAGAAGCTAGTACTTTTATAAAGCTAACTAAATTTGCTAAAATTTGAGCCTATCACAAGCAAGTTTCGAATTGATATTTAAAATTTTAATATTTAATAAATATAATAACTTCCTTACAACGGTAACGAAGTTATTTTTTTTTTATTAGCCAAAACAAGAATATTTTATTTTATTATTATTTTAAAAATAAAAGGATAATAGACCTCCTACGAGGTATTTTTCTTTTTTCAATATTCCAATTTGTGTATTTAATGGCAATTTTTTTGTGTAATCAAGCGAGTATTTTATTTTTGTTTTTATTTTTTTTAAATAGTTTAACAATTGAATCGTACAAATTCATATTTGGATTCATATCCAAAAATGAATTCGACACCCTAAATTCATACGAATATGATATCAAACTGGGCATAGCAGCTTAACTAATACATCTATCGAGATTGGGCTGAAAGCCAAAACTTCAAAAATTTACTACAAAAATCGTGGTGGCTCCACTTCTTATATCCATCCTAGGGTCCTAAGGACCAATCCTACCAAAAGAAATCTCTGGTTCACAAAACGCCGTATTTGTCACCCTACTGACGCCACTATATCTTCGGCTACCTATGGACCGATTTTGATGATTTATTTTTTGTTCGATTGAGTTTTCTTGCCAGAGGGTATCTTTTTTTAAATCGGTTCAGTAGTTTCAAGTTATCCTGAAAATACTATGATTTTGCACCAACTGCCTTGACGACTTTGTTATTTATGAACCGAATTAGATATTTTTCTTGTGACGGAAAAAGGATACCTTTCTTGTAGTCTTTTTAACCAACTTCAAAAAAAAGAAGGTTATCAGTTTGACCTGTATGTATGTATGTTTCTCCGCGATTTTCTCACGTTTAGCTGAGCTGATTTTTTCTACCTAAAAATATACCTTTACTACCTAATACAGAAGGTTCTTACACTAAAAATAAAAAAACAAAAAAAACAGACTTTAAAAAACCTAAAAAAGCAAGAAATAATATTGAATTGAAGTCGGGTAGGGCTTGTAGAATAAAAAAGTAAGTTGTACTCCAGCCCCACCCGACTTTAATAGACGTTATTATAATAACAATGATAATGCGTATCTAATGATTGGAATATTATTAATTGTTTTTAGAGGCAGGTTTTTTGAAGTCGTTTTTTTTGTTTTTTAATCAATTTTTCGACAAAAAATCATCTAGTTTTGTTTGTAAATAGAATCCTCAAGGTAGTTAACCCAAAACAATAGTATTTTCAGGATAAGTTGAAAACTACTGTACCGATTTGAAAACAATTTTAAATTATAGGAAAATAAAACCATCTCCCATAAAAACTTAATTGAACAAAAAAAAGTCATCAAAATCGGTCCATAAATGACGAAGATATGCGCAAACAACGATAAAAAACATACAATCGAATTGAGAACCTCCTCCTTTTTTGAAGTCGGTTAAAATTTATATAAAAGAATCGGTTAATTAAGAAAGGGAACATGTCACCTTTTTTCCCATTTTGCAATTTTTATGGATTTCGATTCTCTAGGGCAAGACAGACATAACAGTCAAGAAACGGAATATGTCAGTACAATAGTTTAAAAATTATAGGGCACAACATTTTTACATGAAGGTATGCCCAACTAACAATTTTACGTCGTACAATGGTTGTACAAACGTTATCATATTACCACTGGTCGCAAAAGATAGGTCACACTAACGTTATAATAACGTTTGCTCAACGCGAAAAGGGCCCCATTTATACGACCTACATTGTTGTTTAATGGTCATACAAAAGTGACTCGTGTTTGTGGTTATGTTTCGAGATCTGAGTGCAAAATAAATCTATTACAAGGTATAATAAATGGTGAGTATTAATTAACTTTTATATCTTGCTAAATGTGTTTGTCTCTCATACCGTTTAGTTCGTCTGGGAATTAAAATTTTATGATAATATACCTATGTAAATACTATTCATATTTTCATGCCCCTTCGTAGTTTTGCGTTTAAAACATAAAAATTGTATTAATAAAATTATATTCAATTCTCAAAATGTCAGCCATGTTAATTTTGTCGCACACCAATCTCTATATGACGCTTTAAAGACAAAAAGTCATTTTAAGGTTATTTGAAGACCAATTAAGGCCGCCATTTTGTTAAACGTCATTTAAAAGTCCAAACATGACTCAAATGCGACTACAAGTCGTACAGAGGTTTAAGCTAAAACGTTAATATAACGTCGTATAATTTAGTCGTGCCGACGTTGCTATGACCAGTTTATTATGACATATTTGTCGCATGACTAAAAAGTTAAATTTAAGACGTCTATAGGACCTAGCAGTCATCTCATTACTATTATAAGACTGTTATCCGACTTAAAGTCGTACAAGTCAGGACTTATGCGACGTTTTTGCTTGTTGGGTAAGAAAAGGAATAAGTCGAATGACTTGTTCCTTTTCTTACTCAACCGATCATTATTCTAGTAGGATAACACTGATGGTCAAAACTGCAGACACATTGAACTTTATGGGTAGGTGGACTAAGATTTATAAGAGAGATGCAATTTCTGTTGAAATTCAATCTCAGCAGGTCCCGCGGAATCAAAAGCAACACTTTTTCGTGTCGTAATTCTTAGAATTCTAGGAAGGATGTGTAGTAGTAACTCGCCCATTTATCCAAAACCTTGCTCGAGTTAACCCATTTGATTAGATAAGGAACTGATCGGCTATTCCAACTCTACCAGAACATAAAGCATTATAATGGTCCTATGCCCATCAATATCAAAACAGTTGAAGATCTAAAACATATAGTTTGCAATATTTTCATCCCACACACAAGTATTTTTTGTGAACATAGTAGAAAACTGGCCCAACACGAGTGGAAATAATGAAAATTATGATGAATAAAGTAGAGTAGTATAATACTGGTCCTTATTTTTCCTTACTTCTTTGCGGTTGGTTAAGAAAAGGAACAAGTCAATGACTTTTAATTAAATATTACGTAAACTACACAGTATTATAATAGTACCAAAAAAACATTTAAAATTATGTATTTTAATGTAAATTATCTAATATAGTTAAAATACAAAGCAATTTCTATTTAACTGTTTTTTAAATTTGTTTTTTGTGTCTCCTGAAAAATTTACGTGCCATGACATGTTCCCCTTCTTAATTAACCGAATAGGAGTGTTCTTTCGTGTACAATTCCTATTAAGGTTACAAGAAAGTAAAAGCTAATACTAAATACTTTATAGCAACCATAGAAGAGAGTATTTGCTACTGGAAGATAATATCCGTTTAATTATCGTGATGGCTGGCGTGTTACGCTCGGTGCGTCAACAATCGCCAGGCTCGCCGTGAGGGTCGTAGCGGCTAATTTAGTACCCTCTGCCGGACGCACCGATGACGTTTGGAGAGCTCTCGTGACGACGAACGCCACTCTCACGTAAAGCAGCTTCCTCGTGCTAGAGCCATCGTTATGCACTTTGAGTACGTATGTACATACTGAAACTACTGAAATCTAGAGTGTATCGATATTTTTGTTGAGAAGAGTAGTCAGATATTATTGTCTGCACTGCCGTCATAATTATTAATGAACCGTTTATATGTTCACATATTGTTGAGATCATTTTATTACTTACAATATTTAACTAATATTTATGAACCCGTTTGTACGTTTAACGTCATCATATTTTTCTGGTAGGCTGAGAAAACTTATGTGGATCTTTAAAATTTTAAGACACGTGGCATACAAGAAAATACTGAACCAAATCTATGATGTCCTAGCCAAGTCAGTAATAACATACTGTATACCAATATGGGGTGGCGCATTGAAAACTAAATTTCTAGCAGTTGAGAGAGCTCAAAGAGCTCTACTAAGTAACGGTCATGCTATTCAAAAGGCGTCGTTTTCCTACTGCAACTTTGTACATGAACGCGGATCTTTTAACAGTAAGACAGCTGTACATTTTACACACTATTTTAAAGAAACACAGGTCTATAGGAAATAACACAGCTGCTACTATGAAAAGAAGAAAAGACAACGTTGCGATTACAAAGGAAACACGTACTAGTTTTGCAAAATGTCAATATCAATATCTATCATCTGTTCTGTACAATAAAATAAGTAAGAGTTAAAAAAAAACATTTTCTCAACAACGAGTGCAAAAAGTTTCTTACTACCTGGCTTAAGACTTTACATTATGACGCAACTGAAAGTCTCCTTAAAATTTTTCTTAACGTACATACTTGAAGCACACACACACACCCCCACACATAGGCACAGTCGTAGGTTTAAGTTAGTAGTATAATTTAATTTAAAAAATATAGATTAAGTTGCTTAAGTATTGTATCTTGTACCTTTACCTTATCTGTAATTGTTAAGTTTTTATATGCTAAGGATGAGCGGTTCTGTCTACTACAGGTGCCTAAGCACCTAAAAGGTGGAATCAATCACTGTTTTGTGTTTTAATTGTGAAGTTAAAGGAATAAAAATATTTTTGTTTTTTTTTTAAATATTATCGAGATTTTTTGTCAGCTTTATCTTTAAATGATTGGTCAAGCGACCGGCTCTTAGAATTCTTAAAGAAACCATTTTTCTTATCGCATCAACTGTAGGTATTTCTGAATTGCAATGTACCTACTCTTGTATTAACATTAATAGCGGTTTCCTTCTGTCCCTATTAGTCAACTCACATGATTAAATAATATAAATCTTAATTAATTGCATCGTTGTTTATTTTTACTTGTTCAACGTTTATAGCAGAGCTGGCTAGCTGTAAATGTGGCAATAGTTTTCCATCGTCTGCATATTGGCATTCGAAGCCGGTGACTTTATTGCGCCGGATCAGCCAACAGGCAGCTCTCGCGGGCCAACTGTCTGATGAAACAGATATTTGAATCGAACAATACTGCTGGCTTCATTGTTTCGGTTATTTACATTTTCGAGTTTGGATTTTCTTGAAAATAAAAATATTTTTTATTTAAAATAAAGATTTTGTTTAAATATTGCTGAAACCAAGTGGACTATGAAATTATTGCAGCTAACAAAACAGACATCATGTTCAAATGCAGGTTTTATAGGTACATATTAACGAACTCTTCGAAATCATAGACCGGAAAAATCCAATACCTCGAATAGTTCAGTAAATCATTTTACTTTAGCCCAACCATTGCAGTAAGTTCTCACGATTTTATAGTTATAGGTCCTCGAAACAAGTTCCAAGTAAGTAACCCAAAGTGTTTGAAAGTTTTCGGCCTTTCCAAAGTTTATTCAATCGCAAATCGGATGCTTCGGCTATTTCAATAATAACATATCTATCTGCAGATGCGTTCTCAGTGGTTATGAAAGCAGTCTAAGGACATAAAGGATGTTGTGTATGTTAGATACTATCGCACAACATATTTCGATTGAGCTTGTCCCTTTGTGGCGTCGCTTACACGCATTCAATTGCATCAGGGGCCTGGGGGGAGGGGGGCAAACAAGCTGTTTGTGCCGTTGTAGCGCGCTCGGGGCATGTTTACGCACACACCGAATGACTGAATAACCATCTTTTATGGACTGCTGCACTTTATTGCAAGTGTTAACTGTCTCTGCTCCGTGTTGGCTATTAAGAGACGTTGACATGATCTTTTCAACGGACCGCTTAACATAGGGACTGATAGCTCTTTCTATTTTGTAAACTTGCAAAGAAGAATCATAAAGATACTTTTGATAGAAAAATAAGGAGCCAATATTCAAATAAATTGAAATCCTGCTGTTTTCCCACACATAAAGAAACATAACTATAGATTTATGTTTGTATCTTTACTCAAAAATTCTTGTAATAATTGGTCATTATTCTGACAACCTTCTTTGAACAAAGTCGAGGTTGCCGCGCTCCTCCGATGGTAGGGCTGCAACTGCAATGCAGACCGCGCTGTGACGGCCTGGACCTGCGCTAAGCTCCGCTCGCGGCCATCATCATCGCTGCCAGCAACGCAGTCATTATATACCGCGGCAGTAATTTACTATTATGTGTGGGGAAAACAGCAGGCTTTCATTTTTTTGTAGAATGTTTGAAGTGAAGGTGTATGTGAAGAATGGAATACTCATTCCAAAGAGACAAAAACTACCTAATATCCTAAAATCCTTATAGTCCTACAGTTACTTTTTTATCGTACAATTTTCAAAGTGCACTCTTTCGTGTATTCATATTTGAGTTTGAGCGCAGATATCACCGCCTTGTATAGCATGGATTACCCCGTGTTTGCCGTGTGCTGGCTGGCCGGCCAAACCATTCACGCTCCAATGCCTCAATATAGCCTTAATAGTTAGACACTGCCAGTCTTTCCCTCACTACCCATGAGATTACTATTTTTCTAGCCTTGGGAAAAAGAGTTTAAATTTCTTGTGACTTTTTAAGGTCTTTTTCACTATGATTATAAGAGGGCTTACCCAGTAGAATAAATTTGGTTTTTAAGAATTTGTAGATAACGGACTACAGTTAGTGACAATCTAGTACGTAACGAGCAGATCTCACATTAAGCGCAACTATCAAAGGCATTGAAAATATTTTTTTTACTGTTTTATGCAACGAATAGAAACGATCGAACCTCTACCTATATTTTTGACATGCTTGTAGTATAGTTACGTTTTATTATAGAATTTTTCAGCAACGGTACTAACTTTAAGTATAACGTCCTAGTTTTACCTATCCTACCCGAGTCAGCTCCTCAGAAACAAAACAAAATACAATATTAAGATATTAAGGTGGAATGGCGTATTGCTACCGTGGCTTGTTTCTCGTCTACAGAACAAAAAATACCACAGAATGTCGGTTTCTGCATAAAGGAAACCTATTATCCTACCCATCATTTATTTTTGTTTAATTTTGACATAATTTTGTACCGAAGTTGGCTTCAGTACACTTTAAAACCAAATCCACTACATCAAATTCAAATATCGGGTCGTTTTGAACTTACCGTCCAAATTTTAAGAATGTGTCCATGAAACTAAACAACTTTCTGTAAGAAACATGTGTCAAATTTCGAAACAAAATTTTGGTCATCCCATACTAATTGATCACGTGATTTCTTTGATTTGTATGGAATGTCAATTTTAATTTTACATATTTTACCATGTGTTCCTTAGTGAAAGTTGTTCAGTTTCAAGGACTGAACACATCCTCAAAATTTGAATGGTATGTTAAAAATGACCCGATATAATCAGATTTTATTAATATTATTTAATTAAAAAACCTTTTTGAAAAAAGAAATATATGTAGCTTACTTCCGCAAACAATATATGCAAGATGCACCGCCCGCCCGCCCGCAATAATATGCACATGCACACCACAAAATATCAGTGCACAATACCTGCATTTAGCAAGACAGCAACACACCTTGCACCTTCACCAATTAGGCTACTCTACACGTGTTTCGCCCCAACCCGGGGCATCCTCAGGAGTTAGATCGTGCGTAAACCAACACCGAATGAGCAACATTGCCTTCCGACACCGTATTTATTCTCTTCCTCCCCACTCCGCACCGAGTGACTGACAGCGTTTGAAGAATGTTGCCAGTTTCAAATAAAAAGGAAAAAGGAAGGAAAAATGATTTTAATTTAAATTGTGTACAAATAAATTGATATACATTAAATAATGTGTTTTATTAATAAGATATTTAATTTTAAGAATTATTATTATTTGAGAAAATACGCAGCAATGGCGAGGAAGAGATGTCAAGTTGATTGTTAAGTATGGCTCCATCAACATTGTGTTTGATAATTTCTAGGTTTTCCAACACGTTCAGTCGTAGACCTTTACTACAAGTATGTAAAACCTCATAGGAATGGCCATCAAATAGTTGATGTCCGGTATTTAATAAATGTTTCGCGAAATGTGATCGTTCCGGGTGGCCATTCCTATAGGCAGAAATATGTTCTTTATAACGTATATCGAAACTACGGCCAGTTTGACCAACGTATACTGAATTACATTGGTTACATGTTAACTTATATATCCCCGACTTCCTGCCAACCTCCGTTTTTTCCTTGCCATTGCAAATAGCACGCCGGACGGTATTAGTAGTACGAAAAGCCACGTGAACGTCGTTATTTTTTAAGATTTTTGATATTTTATCTGATATTTTACCTACGTAAGCCATACTTGACTGATAATTTTGAATAACGCGCTCACGTGGCACCGCATATAAAAGCCCAGTCACCTGTTTGTTGATTTTACTCCTAACCATGTTATCTATCATCCGCGGGATCATAACCATTTGCAATGGCAATATTATAAATTGTATTTAACTCTCTACTATAGGCTTGGCCTGATAACGGTACCGTCATTAGACGATTAATATATGAATGAAAAGCAGCTAATTTATGTTGCCAAGGATGACAAGAAGTTGCGGGGATAACTACATCAGTATGTGTGGGTTTTCTATATATTTGAAAGTTATGGCGACAATGCTCCCGTGAGATAGTTAAATCCAAGAAATTTAACGAATCATTAACCTCAATTTCTAATTTGAATTTGATTTTTGGGTGTAAACTATTTAAATATTGAAAAAATGATTCTAACTCTTGTCTAGTACCTGTCCAGCATATAATAATATCGTCAACATAACGATAATAATAAAGAATGTTGTTATTGCCCACTATGTACCTATTCTCAAAATTGTCCATGAAGATCTCCGCCATCAAAGGTGATAACGGAGAACCCATGGCTAGCCCCTCCTCTTGTTTGTAAAACCCACCATTAAACTTAAAATAATTTTGTTGCATGCAAATATGTGTTAAGTTAATTATTTCATCTGCCTCCCCTGGATGAAGACCGAAGCGTTCTAAAATATTTGATAGTATATTTAAACTTTCTTGGTAAGGAACGTTTGTGAACAAACTCTCCACATCCAAGGAAAGCAGAAACGAGTTAGAAGGCAAAACAACATTCTTTATTTTCTCAATTAAATCTGATGTATTTTGAATACTATACTTAGGTGAGAAAGATGATTTATCTTTTATAATATTATTTAATCTTTTAGCCAACTCATATGCTGGACAACCTATATATGAAACAACAGGTCGCACGGGAACATTGTCTTTATGTATTTTAGGTAAACCATACAATACAGGGGCCTGTGGATTCATTGGGGCGATATAGCGAGATGAATACTCGTTTGGAAAAATAAATTTTGAATTACTAATATTTTCTTTGACCTCTGTGTTGTACTTTGTGGTTGGGTCCGAGCGCAAAGGAGTAAAGTCACCGCTGTTTATTACTTCCTGAACTTTATTTATATACTCTGATTGGTTTAAAATAACAATACTATTTCCTTTGTCTGCTTTTGTTACAACTTAATGATTATCATTGATTTTATTTTGCAACGACTTTACAGCTCGCAGCTCGGGCCCACCACAGTTAGAAGGTTGTATTTTCTTTAATTGATTAGTTACCAAACCCTTCACCAAGTTATCCTTCTTATTCATAATAACCGCCACCTCTGAGTCCACCGCCAAACCCTCCACCAATGACTTAGTTATTTTAGGGGTTATGTTATATTTGAGGCCTTTTTCCAAAAGCGAAGTCTCGCTTTGGGAAAACTGCACGTTAGTTAAGTTTTCTACCCGGGGATAAAAAGATGTTTGACCACCACCAGCATTATTGTTACTAATTCTACCCTATTGTTTGCGGAAGTAAGCTACATATATTTCTTTTTTCAAAATGGTTTGGGACTTCCGCCAAGTGACGCCTGATTCAATCAAATACTTAAAAAACCTTTCCAAAGTTCGTTTGTATGGTTATAGCACCCCCATTTTTTTAGCAGTGCTTAGTAAATTAATTCTGCACAGCGTTTCAAAAACAGCAGCCAGTATCCAACCCTTCTGTGCTTCCATTTAGCAGGTCCAAATCGCCGGGTACATATTGCGCCGGGCGCTCTCCCCGGGGCCGGGGCGCAGCGACATCAACCCAGCACGACCCGTTGTTCCCGTATTTGATATTGAGAGGTGTAGTTTTCCTCCAAACAAGGTTACATGGAAATTTGCCGCGTCGAAAGCGATAATAAAAGCTCTAGATTTTTTTTTTTTTTTTTAACTTTTCGATAGCGAGCGCTAGACGATTTTTTGTTTTTTTTTGGAAAATTTTATTCGGAAAACAAAGTTGTTGTGAAACTATATTATATCGCTAGGCTCCGCATTTTTCCATAGCTTTTCCTATAGCTATATCTATAGAAATATTTATAATGAAACACTACTGAATCAAATCGCAATAAAAGTGATGTTAATTACTTCGTTAACAGAAACAAAATGATATTTGAAATTTAATAATCAAATTATTATTTGTTAGACACTTAATTAATTTTGATTTATGATTTAACTTGATTTGATGTAGGTTTTTCAACATAGTATTTCATTACGTAAGAAGATTTTTTTATAAATAAAAACACGTTTTTAAAACGGGCTAAGAAGTATAAAACAATTTCTTCTGTAAAGATTTCCGTTTTAGGCAATTTTTTTTCAGTAAATTATTATTAATTATAGGCTTTTTAGTCAACGAGCTAAAATAAAAAAAATTCACAAACTCCTTTCAGAGTACTTACCAAGACAAATCAAAAGAGCCCAAAATCGATGGGGTTGTGTGATTTTATTATTGAGTTCCTGTAGCCTACTTCCGGCTCCATCATCACTCTTGAGAAATAGTACACTATTGCTCAACAGAGTACTCGTCTAGATGAATCAAAAGAGCCCAAACTCAACGGGGTTGCATGGTTTTATTACAGAGTTCTTGTGGCGTTCTTCCAGTTTCATCATCAGATTAGCTCTTTGACACCATAATACCTTTCAGTTATAACCTATGTTCAGATATCCTAGATATAGGTTCCTATGAGCAGCTCAGACGGGATATCCGTCTGAGCTGCTTCGGTTGAGTCGATTTTTCCTAGTATTTTTTCTATTATATTTATTACCTTAATATAAAAAAAATAGCAAAAAGACAAAAAATTCAATATGTTCAAAGTTTCAAATCTCTAGCTCATCGGAAAACTAATATAAAATAGTTTGCTACCTATTTATGGACAAGAAAGTTACCTAATAAATATATTTTTTGTGATTGTACGGATAGTGTTGGGTAGATTCAAATCTAATTTCACAACCTCAATAGTTTTTTCGTGCTGATACCTGCAATTTTAAATAAAATAAAACACTATATTTAATAATGATGTGTTTGTATCGAAGTTATACAGATTAGTTGTAAACTAATTGGTGCTGCCGGAGGGGCGCAAGTTCTCATATTACTTCCAAGTTCACTTCACTGAACTCCATCGGGTAAACTCGATATCTGCACTACGTACGTTGCAATCCACAGATGTTGTGAACTTTAAAGAAGATAATTTAAGTAGTTTTTCATTCACTTTTTTCTTTGTATCTCTAAAGACCTTCTGTAAAAATAAACAGGTTCTGGCCTAATTTAATTTTTTTTCTGACTTGTCTCATTACGTACTAGCCATCATTATTTTTCGAAGTCCTTTAAAATGGTACAGTTGGTCTCATCGGCTGTAACGGTCGATTTTAGTCATCTAGTAACTCGCTTCCAAAATTGAATCGCAGGTGATGGTGTCGCTGTTGTCTATGTATTTGATGGCGTAACCTAGGTAACAATATGTAATAACGTAGTTCCAGTTTTGGCCACCGGATCAGATAATTTTATTTAATTAGATTTTCGCCATGCAGCGAAAGTTATGTGGCTTCAGTCGCACACGTAAATACCCCACTATCTACTGAACTCATCACTTATTTAAGATAAAATGCAATAATAAGATCATTAGTTGATATCTGAGCAAACACGATTATTTTAGCTCTTGTGACTTATCCCGCGGTAAGTGCTCGTCGATGTTCGACGATTGATTGAGTTGAGTCCCTGCAGCGGAAGCAATCAGCCTGTGACATCACAATCACAACGCGTCCCGATAAACATCTTGCCAATATCCGCTTTATACTAATCTACCTGTTCACTGTAATATGTGTGTCAATAAATTATTTTCTATTCTATTCTAATATCTTTCAAACACAAAAGAAGTTTGCGAAAGTTATCAACTTGTGAAATTAAAGTTTAATATCATAGGATAAATACTTTTATTAATATCATAGAGTCCATCGATAAATATTTTATGTCCTCCAAATTATAAATTAAAGTTACAAAGTTGATGAGCACAATTTTACAGAGTTTTGTGAAAAGTTGATAACTTTCGCATGTCGTTTCTTTTGTGTTTGAAAGATATTACAATAAACAGGTAGATTAGTTTTAAACGGATATTGGCAAGATGCTTATCGGGGTGCGTAATAATATCCCGAGCTGAGATTGCGCCCGCTGTAGAGACTCAACTTAATCAGTCGTGGATTATAGTTCTATATCATAGGATGAATTTGATAATATTGACAAAGCTATTGCGAAAACAAAATTCGCAATTATAACTTTAATGTTAATTAAAGTAAGCGGTGCAGTAAATGCATCCGCGAACTAATCCACCGCACAAAGTTGCGATTTTCGTTAGAGATATCAGTGAGCACCGGCGGCTATCTGATCGGCCGGCAGTCACACCGAAACAGAAGTTTTCGTACAATAATTATTCACGTGTGGAACTGAATGGAGTAACTGCAATGGAAATGCTTTTGGCAAAATCGAGACAAAATTCACGCTGCAAATCTTCTATAAGCACTGGTCTTGTATTGAAATAGTAGCAATGTAATATACCTGAGATAATTAACAATTTGACGACTTCCGTGTACCGTGGCTAAGTGGTTTGTACACCGGTTTTCATGGTGTCATATTATTATGACCATATTGACCATAATTATCTGAGCTTCCGAGTTCGATCTCCGGTCGCAATGAATTAGTGTAATATAGTTGTTTCCGATTTTAATAATACAAGTATTTTTTTATCAATTTAATCTGAAATTAGAGCAATGTAACTATGAATGGACTCATAAACCAAAGTCGGGACCAAAAAAAAAACAGTCATACATTTATGATTATACTTTGGTTTATGAGTCCATTTGTGTCGGTAACTCATAAAAGGTTGCTCAAAATAAAAACATTGAAATTGTTTGATATTAGGAATACTAAATTTAAACCAGCAAAAATCAGTTATGCTCATTTGCTAAACGATCATCAACTACTGAAGCCTATATATTTTAATTGTGTACATAAAATATCAAAAAGAACTTATTATTTTGCGAGTAATAGAATAATTTAATTGAGTTATGTAAACAAAACATTCGTTTAACACAGATCATTAGAATGGTACTTCATGAAAATGTGCTCATTAGTAAAACAAGATGTCTGAAGGTAATTTTTCTTTGATAGCGTATAAATTTTGAATGTTCCTTGCGGGGCCGTCACGCAGGCCGTAAAGCAGCGGCCTTAATTAAAAAGGTAAAAGAGGCCATTTCGCTTCCTCGCAACGATGCTAACGACATCTGCAGACCAAATAACGCTTTATTTTCCGGAGTAAATGCTAAAATCTAATTTATAATGAAGCAATAACACCAAAAGACTGATTCGGTGACGAACTCGCGACAGTGTTGGTAACATGCAGTTGTCAACAGAGAGTTCATTTGAGACTTCACCTAAAACAAATTTCATAAAAATGCTACTAAAATAAATTCCTTCTACTTCTATAGTAACAAAGAAACGAATACGTGCATTATTCAACAAAGACTTCAACAAAAATTTCATCAAAACGGACAATTACGTCACAAAAAATAAACATTCAGAAAAATGCACGTTATAATTAACAAAGGTGCCCGGTACTCAAAGCAAACGTCATGCTCGTTCATAACACAAAGAACTTTGCGCGACAAAGAGTAGTCGCTATCGCTGCGCTCGCTCGCTGTGCTCGGAACGCTCGGCTTATCGTACCGTTTTTCTCCTCAATTGCAAGCCGGAATATTTGTTTCAAAATAAACAAGTTTCCTTTGACTATGAACAATGAGTAAAATTCTCAATAATAGTAAGCTTTTAGCATTAAGGTAATTAGTAATTACATTTCGAAAAAGCTTTAGGGCTAAACAAAGGCACGTACAAAGGCACGCAATTATCTGGCATTAATCAAGGCTTTTACTTTACTAAAATGGTTTTAATTGAGAAAACTTTTCAATATTAGGTATGAAATAATACGTGACTATCGTGGACGTTAACAATTTGGAAATGCGGGAAAATAAACTTATTAATGTAATTATAAAATCGTTATTTCTATAGAAAAAGGTTGTGTGGGATTTATAATAATCTGATTCATAAGATTAGTTTACTTTTGCAGTTTCGAAACAAATTTCAAATCTACGCTTTATGCTACGGCGTAGTTAAGGCAGTTGTATGACCAAAAGTGCCGCCTTCAAGGGTTTTTTTTATAAGTTATTCATAGAAAAAGAATTTAATAATATTTTACGTGGAATATTTAGGGCCCATGGTCTAGAAGGTATCACTACATGCCCTCGTAGTCATTCGAAGAAGTAGATAGCAAATGTGTCAAAAACGGCCACGTTTGGCAGTTTTGCTATCTACTAGCAGTGACTACGAGGGAATGTGACGATACCCGGTCTAAAGATACTAGACTGTGGGCCCTAAAAATTCCACGTAAAACATTATTAAAATTGTGTACTTATTAGAATTATTATAATATTAAATAACATTAACCGCGGCGCCAGGCTGCCACCTTAAGTGCTACGCCGTAGCACGTAGCACAGTTGAAACTACCGTAATGCTACGGCTCCACCTGCGTCTTAACGCATAGATGCGCATAGCTTAAGCGTTAATCTAAGCGTTACGCAGATGTGGCCAAGATTTAACGTGTTAATTTACAAACGACAGTACTAAATTTACATAACGCCTTAGCTAAAGCGTAGTTGAACATTACCATTAACGTTAACATTAACGCAGGTTAAGCAGTAGCATAAGAAAAACATTTATCATTGATGTCGTTTTCAAAGCTCATGTCATTAAATATTGACTTAAAACCCAGCAGTAGTAGAGACCTAAAGTACCAGTTTTTAAGCGACTTCAAAAATTTAGAAAGGAGGAGATTGACTATTTTCTTCGCATATATTTTTACCATTGAAAATGGTTCTCAAATGCAAATCGCCTGAGACGTATTTTTGGTCATAGTTCCGAGGATTTTAAAAGGATCGAGATGGGAATAGCACCAAAAGTTGAGGAATTTATTGAGACACGTGTGAACGTTTGAATTTTGAAAATCGGCTGGTAACTTTTTTTGAAATTTTGAAAAATGTTTGTTTACTAAATTGTGAATATTTCGAGAAAAAAACCGACTTAAGAAAAAATGAAAAAAAGGGTCATAGGGTATTAGTTTAGCTACAAAAAAGCGTTTTTTTTTTAAATCGGTTTATAATCACATTGTAGAAAAACGGGTATTTCGGTATATAAAAAGTGATGTAGTTTCTATGATTATTGACCGATCGTCATGGTAAAGGTATTAAAAGATGTGGAAGCAGACGAGAAGTTGATTTTTGTGAATCGGTTAATAATATTTCAGCCACGTCGAAGCAGTCAGGGGCACTTTTGTGACACGAGGCGCAGCCAAGTGGAACAAGGAAGAATCAGCTAATAAAAGTTCAAAGTCTAATTTAAATTCACTGAAGTGAGTTTCAAAGTGATTGATGTAGTTTCTAACAAAGTAAGCTTATTTCACTGTTTATTTCAGCATCACATTCACTATGGGTGATTGCTAAGATTTAATGTTTAATTTCATCTAATCTCAACAAATGGATAAAGAATTAAGGCGTTTCGGTGAAAGGTATGATGCAAAGTACGGTCGTCAACAAAATTAGCTTAACACTTTAGTGTTTTGTCAAAACAACTTTTTTGATTAATGTTCCGAACTTTAAGGTATCTTTAAAAAAAGTTGCTTAGACAAAGTTCTAAAGTGTTAAGCAACTTTCATTGCTGACTGTACCATATCTCGTGAATACCAATTTTTTTTCTGTAAGTTTTTGACACTTTTCCACTGTTTCAATAGAAATCCAAAAGCGTAACAACTATCAATGTAAGCCTGTAATAGCCAGTCCCAGCGTGGCCGCTATCGGCGGCGCCGGATAGGGATTAGATTTGCCGACCTCCGCTCGCGATAGTTTTTCTCTTCTCAATTGTTCGCTGGACTTTTTCCGTATAGCCTCCAGCAAGGGATCCTTTCAGTGATATATGCCTATGTGACATGTTTACGGTGGACAAGTTACGTAAAAAGTAGAAACTTGAGACAGTACGATGTTGTCATTTTGTTCAATACTACTTCATTATTATAAATGCAAAAGTTTGTGTGTGTTCTGTTCAATCTCTTCATATTTGAACGGCTGAACGGATTTAGATGAAGTTTGGCACATAGATAGTTTATAAGCTGAATTAAAACATAATACTTTTTATCTTGGTCAAAGGTTCCCTAGTGTCCACGCTTACGAAGTTGCGGGTGGTCGCTAGTTTCAAGAGAAATAAATAAAAAAATATCATAATAAAAACTTGTTGTTGTAAGTGCTAGTAAGCGCTTTGGTTAAAATATTGTATAAAAATATATTATACCTATATTTTTATTGACCGAGCGAGCACGAAGTGCAAGCGAAGCCCCTTTGCTTCAGCTTGGGCAAAAATTCTTTCGTATGTCTGGCTGTCTGTTCCCACCTACAGGTCGCATTTCACAACCGATTCTCGTGAAATTTTGTGAGCAGGTTCAAAAATTATACAGATTCCAGCTCTGCCTGTTCTCCTCTACAGGTCGTATTTCTCAACCGATTCTCGTGAGATTTTGTAAGCTGGTTTGAAAATGATGTAGATTTGTTTAGCTAAGCCAGTTTTTTTTATTTTTCAAAATGGCAGAGATATGTTAAAAAAACATATTTCAGTCCGGCTTTCCAGCGCTGTCTATTCTCCTCTACAGGTCGCATTTCTCAACCGATTCTCGTGAAATTTTGTGAGCACATTTGAAAATAGTATAGAATTTTTTGTCAAGCGAGTTTTTAATTTTTTTTAAATGGCGGAGATATGAAAAAAAAAACATATTTCAGTCCGGCTTTCCGGCGCTGTCTGTTCTCCTCTCTACAGGTCGCATTTTTCAACCGATCCCGGTGAAGTTTTGTGAGCATGTTTGATAAATATTTCGAATTTTGTTGTCGAGAAAGTTTTTTGAACTTTATTAAAATGACGGAGATTTGTAAAAAATCATATTTCAGTCCGGCTTTTCTCAACCGATTTTGGTTAAATTTTGTGAGCAGGTTCAATAACTATATATAACTGTTAACCAAGCCAGTTTTTTCCAAATTTATCTAAAAAAAATATTTACCCATTTGGAAAAATGATCAAAATTATAAGCACCATCTACTTAGCTGCGAATAGGCTCACGTACTCTATGCTTTGAAAACTTTATGGCGACAAATTATTTTTGTAAGTACAATTTGAGCCACTTTTTATCGCGAGGTCTACAGCTCGCGGAGCCACTTGTACATATTTGAAAGTGTGTGTGAGCCAACTAAATGTCATGCCCCAGTCAAATCTATTATGAAAACTTAAAAGTAAAGCGTTAAGGCTTCTCCAAACAGAACGCGTTTTAGCCTTTAGTGTGAGCTCCAGATAGGTACTGATGGCAATTACATGACTGATTATGAATTTGATTGTTATAGTAAGGGAAGCAAATACAATATCTTCGTTAATTTGACAAAGGGGTTATAGAGCCGTCTCAGGCGGTGTTGACGTGGCATTTGCATGTTAATCGGGACGGGATTAGCCTCCCCTCCCCCGCCCCCCTCCCTCCTTAGCAAAGCAAGTGATTGTGACAGATAAGCAAAGCCCTCCGATTCTATAGTGTAGTCACATAATTATCATTTAATACAACTGATTATAATTATGTAGGGTGATTTAGCGTGCCCACAGACAACAGACTTTCTATCGGCCGATAGTTGGTTTTTTCATGAAGATATAAATCGGGCGATCGTTGTAGCGTGCGCATGTGCATACTTCTTCATTCTGATTAAAGGCCTGACCCAACTACCGGCCGACAGTCTGATCAGTAGTTTGCGGGGACTCTTAAGATAACTTGACAGACCTATACTAAAGTTATCTAACTACACTCGACACTTTGACACTGACACAGGACACTCCACGCTCGATAACTGGACCCAGACATTGAACTCTCAACATGGCTCTCGAATTGTGACTACCACTTTCCACTTTTTCGAATCATTCGAAAGTGGAAAGTAGTAGTTAAAGTTGTGTTTATGCGTGAATAAACGTGAAATTTTTTAGACCCATGAAAAAAACAAAGAATAATTATTTGCTTTTTTCTTAAGTCTAGAATTGCACGTTTATTCATGCATTAATTACACGTGAGATACTATTATTTGCGAAAATAAGATAAAACATTTATTTTTATAAAATAAACAGCCGAACAAGTTTCTGTCATAGCTTTCATAGAAGGTAAAATCATTATTAAAATTATACTTGTCTAATTTTATTTCTGTCGTAATATTTTCTTTTCGTACATTATTTGCGTAGCGTCGAGCAGCCTGAGCTTACAAAGGCAATTACGTCGTGTTTTTTTATTATTTCATACATTATGTATCTATTTAATGAAGCAGTAAGCATTTTTAATATAATTGAGACTCGTATTAAACAGGACATTGCATTACTGAAAAATAAGCAACATCTACCAAATGTTATTTAAAAATAAACAAATTATTTATAATCAAAGTTCAATCTTTAGTATCTCCGTCTTTTGAATTACTTACTAACCGAGTCATTTAGAAATAATATTTGCAGATAAAATATATTCTAAGTAGGAAAGTTGAGTAAAATAGGCAGATACAACTGTTTCCATCTGCCCCCCTAGCATGACCACCGAAACATGATATTATATAGCAATTTACTGTCAAAAGACAATGGATTTTGACAGTTGGGTTTCGATAAAACTCTATATCATGCGATATATGTATATCGTGTTTCGTCGGTCATGCTGGGCTGGGGGGGCTGGTGCTGTACCTACTTAAATTATTCCATAATTTTACTCAAATTATTCCATAATTGTGTTTACAGTCGCCAAAAGTGAAGAAAGTGTTTCAATTACACAAGACAAAATGAAAAGCCCTCATATTTACGTAACACAATAAAACGTCTAACGTTTCATTTGCGCAAAGAAGACAGCCGCGGGTGCTCCCGACGTAAAGTGTATCTCCAAATATCTCGATTCAACTCCGACAAATAAAATAAACACTCGCCTCTCACAATCGCTTCGTATCGAAAAAGCCTGACGATGAAATGCTTGACAATACCCTAAAGGTTGTGTTGTCAATAGTGGAAAAAAGGTATTTCTGAGATTGTGCGACTGGAAAAATTCAACATTGACATGAGTTTAGTGTCAACATGTACTACAGAGAACTATTTTCAGTATATTTTTGGTACCTATATCAAAATGGAGCATAATAACTATAGTAAAGCTACCCAGCCGGCTGAACAGCGGTATGGTTGTTCGCTGTTAGTACCCTAGGCCTTCGGCCGTTTTCGAAACCAGTTTCAAGAGAGGAATCAAGAGTAGTTTATGAAACTGATGCATAATGAGGGGTATTAAAACATGAGTGTGTGTTTAAAAACCGAGCCGTAGGCGAGGTTTTTAATAGTATCACACGAGAGTTTTAATACCTAGTTATGTACAGTTTAGAACCGATGGCCGCTGGGGCAGACGAGTTCTTGAGTGGAGACCTCGAATGGGCAAACGTAGTGTGGGACGCCCTCAGACAAGGTGGAGCGACGATCTTCGCAAGGTGGCTGGCATAAACTGGATGAGTATAGCCGCGGATCGTGCTCAGTGGCATGCACTCGGAGAGGCTGATGATGATGATGATGTACAGTTTCATACACTACTTTATCTACTCTCATACAATTTGTGATTGAACCTACAAAATAAATATCAATGATAAAATGGGTATCTAAGTAGTTTTTCTACAGCACTTACCTAGGTTAAGTAAGACGTTTTTCCGTCGCCGCATCTAGAAAATATCGGGTGGAGTCATATTTTCACTCACTACACTCACTACTACGATATTTTTAAGCAAAAGTAAAAATTAAAATCTAAATATGGCGCGTATTAAATTAGAAAAATAAATAATGAGATGAGTGCATTCCAGAAGACAAATCGATCTACGCTAAATAAGTCATCGATCACCATAGAGTACATTTTAATCATGGAAAATATGTATGTGGGAAAATAGATTTTATTTTTAATGTCACGGCACTGCCTTATTCTTAGATTTGCCCTGTATCGTAATGGGAAAAAAGTTATTTTATAACATCGCTTAGTATAGCGAAGGTATGTTATAAAATAACTTTTTATTTTTTTTCGGTATTGCGTGTATAAAATTTGTCAATATAAATTCGTTTTGAAATTCATAATTCGAATTTTACGATATTAGAGTAGATAAAATTATTTTTCGAAACTGTTTTTAATTCACTTATAGCAGAGTATCGTTTGCCGAAATTCTATACAAAATAATTAAACAGCTTCTTGGTTCAGTAAGACATCTTTATTAGCCTCATATACAACAATCAGTGACATCAGCCAATGTGGCAGGTTACATTTTATCAAGAAGCTTATACCTCATTTTATCATGCATGACACTTGCTGGCCAGTACCAAGTAGTCCTCGACAGCTAGAACTCGCATCCTCCAACAGAAATTGGTTTGATTGGATGTGCCAACCGGCGAATTAAATAATTTGTGAAATTTTTGCAAATGCATGTATCTAGACCACGATGTACCTATTTATATTTCGGCGGCGGCGCACTAAGGTCGTTGACAAAATCAATGCAAACTTCTTGTCAAATGTCAAATTCTTTCTTAACTTCTTTATTAGCTACATGGTTTGTAACAAGAACCGAATTCTTAAAAGAGGCTATTGCACAAATATAGCGAGTTGAATCTCCTCTCAGCACACAATTTTACTAACACATTAAGTAATGTATGCCATTTTTAACTACATTTATCAAAATAAAATAACGAAAAGTGTGGATAGTAAATAACAACTAGCCTGATAAGACATATCGGAAAAGTAACAATGGGAGAGTTGTGCGGCCGCAACGCAACGGTCGCCGGGTGTTATAGTTGGCGTATTACTTGTACTATTGCTCGGCCGGCATTCATTAGGCCAGTGGGAATGGGTCTGCTTCTGTCTGCTTGTATTAAGGGCGTCGTATAACTCGTATATAAAAGATCTGTTTTATATTGTCTGTATGTATGGCACTTCTTACTCAAAAAATATAATTCTTAATAGCTTACCTTGTTTTGATTTATTTAATTGCAATATTTTTACTTTCTATAGTCAGTAGTTTAGTGAAAGACCTATGAAAAGCTTTTGGATATAAATTTTTAATTCGATGCCTTAACATAGGTAGTCTTAGTATGTCATGCTCTCTTTAATCATTTCTGCGATGGTGTCGTATGAGGCTCAAATATGGTTGAGCGAAGAGATGGCTGGTTCATGCGTCATGTTCGGGAACTGGTGCTGCCAGTGGGAATGGGTCTGCTTCTGACTACCTATCTTAATGCACATTGAATTGTATGTTTTTCTTTTATTTTTATTTATTGTAACAGCCTAGACTGAATAACAAGTTCAAACTTTGAATTTAGCTTAAAATCTGTAAATTGATTAAGAAATTTGAAACTCATTAAGAAATGAGCTAATTCAATAATGTTATTTATTTGTTAATCTTTGTTAATATAAAGTCTGGAAACGATATACATATTTGTAAATATCGTTCCATCTGATTGATAAAGCTGACAAGTTTTCTGCGCCCATTTTTCTTGTCAGTTAAAAGACGTCATAATGGGTGGTATGGTAAAAGAATTGACGATTTAAAAATGCTTATTATGTGAGCTTATTTAAATAAAATATATTTCACTTTCACTTCACTTCACTTCACTTTCACTTTCACTTTCACTTCACTTTAGGTGCAGCTGTGAATCAAGCCGATACCTCCCACAATAGCTACGACGATATGAACAATAATTGCTAGCACATCTCTACTACTACTACAGCTAACTTGAAAGCGGCTTATGAAAACAAAGTACAGCAGAACTGAAGGTTTGCTCTAACTAAACCATTTTGAATTTATCTGTAACCTCGTTTAAAGTTGAATCTATGGAGTTAATCAGCTAATCGTTTACGATCTAAACGGGCAGTTGAACCCAAAACTTCGGAACCAATATCCAAAGCGCCAGGTAGTCAAAATAAATTGCAGATACAATTTCAATTTACGACATCGCAGCGTCACGTCGCGACCCACGTAATGCCCAATACACTGCCGAGATAAAACTCCGGCGAATTTCTCAACTCGCCTGCCCTTAATGCGTTGAGATAAGGATCAATTTGGTGTGACCGCCCCGGGGTCCGGCGACCAGCGGACCGTGAAAGCGGATACGGGCGGAGAGCGCGCTCAATAGCTCGAATGTGCTTGGAAGATGTGCCAGGGACGGATTTGATCCTTGTAACTTTTATAAAAGTAATGTAACTAGATTTTTTAAATTGGCCTCTAAATAAGGTGCAAATCGTCTCATTCGAAATTGTATTTTTTGGTCCCATTTAACACAACAATGTTAAAATTGTAGCTATGGCGATGATATGTGTGATCAAACAAAAGTTGTTCAAATTGTATCTATCCCGATAGCAGTTGAACGAAGTTGTTCGTTGTTGGTTCTTTGATTTAGTCTCCTGCTTTAAAAGTTAATGCTCTCAACAGATTCGTCATCTTACAAATAAGAGTGCCTAAAAGGGTGAGGATTTGTAACGTGATAGGATTATCCCTTGGTGATAAGAGAACAAACTTGAGGCCGTATCTTTTTTTGTTATTTTCCCTTAAGTAGGTCCCTGCGCGACCGATCGCCGTAGCCGTGACTGGAACGGTTCAGTCGCAGAAAATATGACCTTTTATCCGACGGATTTATGATCGGATAATGTCGCAGCGCCCACTGGCCGACACTGGTTCGCGCCTTACAGCGGTAAATAGTAAAAAGGGGATGTTTTTACTGTAAATTATTTTTTTATTCTCTATTATAATTCATTTTACAATGGCTAGTACATACAATTTGACAAGATTAATCTTATTTTATTGATTTGAAAAAAAGTACAGACTATGTTTGTCGCAACAACAATTTCAGGATTTCCACGAATCGTATACCGAAATTGGTCTGTGCTATTGAAATTTTAGCGTTAGAAATCAAACACAACTGTGTCCGACGCCATCTAAGCGTAGTGGGAGGTAACCGCCTCTTTAGCCCGTCCCGGGTTCATATCCTGGTATTTTTTTCCCGTCTTGTTTGTTTTATTCTTATTCATGTATTTGTAATCGTTATTAAGTCACGTGATAATAGTACAAACAAGCTTTGCTTAGACTGGGACTAAACGAATTGTCCAAAATAATTATATATTTTTGAGAAGATTGATGACGCGCAAATCTAAGCAATTTTAGCTAGGGTCGGTATTATCTCGAGCTCGTTTATTCTTGTGAAGATACGTTAAACTGCATTTGCAGTCGTTAACATTTACCAATCCTCATTTTATATCGCACAAATTCCCAATCCATCCATAAAAGGACGGCTTGTGTCTCTCGAACACAAAAATTCACAGATTTTACAGTCCCCGCAAGAATCGGAGCATTGAAAATGAACACAAAAATTTACGAAAAACCTAAAATCAAATGCAAAGTCATATTATATTTTATTTTTACGATTGTGACACTCGGCTCCGCCTCGTGTCACAAAAGCGCCCGCTGAGTACCTCGCCGCAGCCGAAATAATATTAATCAATTTTCAAAATTCCAACGAATGCACTTCTCGTCTGCTTCTGCATCTTTTAACACTATTACCATGACGATCTGTCAATAATCATAGAACCTACATCACTTTTTATGTACGGAAACAGCCATTTTTCTACAATTCCAAATCTAAAGGGACCACCTACAGGTCACAATAATAAGCATATTTTAAAAATTATTTCGCCATTTGATAGCTAAACTAATACCCTAAAAGGGTCCTACCCTTTTTTTCATTTTTTCTTAAGTCTGTTTTTTTCCGAAATATTTACAATTTAGTAAACAAACATCCCCCAAAAAAACCCGGAATTTTAGGAATTTCGCAAAATTTCAAAAAAAGTTACCAGTAGATTTTCAAAATTCAAACGTTCACACGTGTTTCGATAAATTCCTCAACTTTTGGTACTATTTTCATTTCGATCCTTCCAAAATCCTCGGAGATATGGCTAAAAATACGTCTCAGGCGATTTGCATCTGATAACCATTTTCAATGGTAAAAAGTCTCGAACGGGCGCGGCAGGCGGTAGGAAAATACTAACAATTCAATAGCACTTAATTTCTAAGTTTATTTGAATAAATATTTCTTTATTTCGAGTTTGTCATTGAAGTAAGGATAATATAAAAAAAAAGACTGATGATGGTTAGGTATGCTATATTTATCCTACTTAATATTAAAAAAATGTGGAAGTTTCGGTGTTTAAATGGTTAGATGTTTGGGTGTTTACATCACTCAATCACGCAAAACGGCTGAACGGTTTTGGATTAAATTTGGCACACAGATAATTTATAGTCTGGATTAAAACAAATGATATTTTTGTCCCGGTCAGAAGTTCCATAGAGAATTTTCAATTGTCTACGTGGACGAAGTCGCGGGCGATAGCTACTTTTCCATATTATTGTTGTCAGAACAAAACGAGTTGACAATCTGAGAGCCTTCGCCAGTTAGCTAATTACGCCTCTGACCTATAATATTGTTTTGAATTAATTATAGCTCCAGCCCACTCAATTAAATAGCAAATTACTCCTTTCGCTTCTGTCTTTTGTAAAGAAACTGGGTTTACAATATACAAGAAATCTTAGATTTTGAATTAAGTACGATTAGAAAGGATTCAGATAACAGACAAGGTTTATAATTAAAGAATATTAGTAGGTATTTTAGTTGCTATTATTAAACTCATATTCTATTATTAAATTATGATGAACATTGATATCATATTAAAAATTACATCTCTTCAATTAAATAAATATGTATATTATTTTCAACCCCCGACGCAAAAGGGGGGTATTATAAGTTTGACGTGTGTGTGTGTATTTGTTTGTCTGTCTGAGGCAACGTAGCTTCCAAACGAATGGACCGATTTTGTTGCATTTTTTTTATCCTTATAACATGTCTTTCTGTATGTAATATTATGTTTTGTTAATTTTGTACGTACCTATTTCAAATATAAAATCATCAGATTTAAAGAAGCCTTCATTTTCACTGTAAATTCTAGTTGAAATATAATATGTAGGTCTTTTACCAATGATATTGCCGATTTGTATGAGGAATATAATAATAATAATAATCATTTTCATACTAGCATTTATTTTGTTCATTTAAGGGTGCACCGAGCGTCCACTAGCGCCGCCAATCAAGAAAAAATCATTACAACGAAATAACTATGTTTAACAAAATTCTGAAACATATAAAAACTAGTATTAGTTATAAACTATTTTTGTATGCGTAAAATTCTAATTTTAAATGCGTTCGTGTGGTTAAAATCTGGATTAACGCCTAAAGTGGCCACTTTAGGCGTTAATCCAGGTTTTAACTACACAAACACATTTAAACCAGGAAAAAAACGCATACAAAAATAGTTTATAACTATTACTAGTTTTTATATGTTTCAGAATTTTGTTAAACATAGTTATTTCGTTGTAATGATTTTTTCTTGATTGGCGGCGCTAGTGGACGCTCGGTGCACCCTTAACAATCTTATGCCGAGAAACATGGATTGAAATATAATGTTGCTAAGACAGCGGTCTTGGTATTCCGTAAGGGTAGAGTTCCGGAGAATGTACTACCAATTTGGCTATATAAATGACGAAGAGGATATGGAAAGGGAACGTCGGGCACTTGCAGTGCGCTGCAATATGCTCGCAAGGCGCTTCGCCAGATGTGCGGGAGACGGCAAAATTATGTTATTTAGGGCCTATTGCCAAACGTTTTATACTTGCCAACTGTGGTTGAAGTACACAAAACGATTTTTTAACATAATTAGAGTCCAATATAATGACGCCTTCCGCATTCTGATGAAGCTGCCGAGACATTGCAGCGCCAAGGGAATGTTTACCGAGGCAGGTGTTGCCGACTTCTTTACCATTCTCCGTTCGCGATCAGCATCGTTTTGGGAAAGAGTCCGTGAAAGCGACAATTCTATTCTTAAGAACATCAATAGTGATGTCGATAATGTGTTTTTTAGACACTGGTCTAAAATTCACAGAGTCGCGAATGACAGATTGACGTGATGAATAAATAATGAAAAATATTAGAAAAAATCGGCTCACCCGTAGCAACTTAGACGGGATCCCGTCTAAGTTGCTACGGGTGAGCCGATTTTTTCTAATATTTTTCATTATTTATTCATCTTAATATAAAAATAGCATTGTGAATGCAAAAATCTAAAAGTTTAGATTGACGTGAAGTAAATAATTTTAGTGTAGTTTAGTTTTGTATTTGGGTAAATTTTATATTTTAATTTAATGTATGGGTTTATTGCCTGAAATAAAGATATTATTATTATTATTATTAACAACCGTGAACATTAATGTAACAAAACGTTTATGTTTCTACAATGTTTGAACACTATGCTTACTTATTCCATTTACGATAAGTTTTGGCTATGTTACAACTCCTTCGGTCACCCTATTTTTTTGCTCACAAAAAAGAGTCACTTTCAAGATATTTTCTTAATATTAAGGAAGCTAAAATAAGGACTTAATTTCAGGACAATTTTAATGGTCATTATTCTATCTAATATCAAGATATTGTTAAATATTTTAAATCATAGAAGTTATTATTTTCTCTGTATGTGACAAAATACCGGCAATTTCATATGTTAGTTTAAAGGCTTAAAGTAGAGACACCCTCTTTAGGTGTGATTACAAGTAGAGCATGTGACGTTTGTGTCCATAAAGGTAACGTCCCACTATTCATACATTTTGTAGCACATCCCGCGGACGTCCGTAAGCCTAGCGGGCTCGTGAGTGGCATCTTTTGTGTATGCATTATTAATTAAGTAGCCCCCCCTCCATTTTCTTCATGAACTAAGCCGGCATTATTAAAGACAAAGCTTTTAAACGGATCACGTAGTTGCCTTTAGTCGGTGTTTAGAAATGCTCCAGCTGTAGAGACGCTTTTGGGAATATGTTATTCTTTGTATTTTGTTAGGATGATAAAATATTAAAGTTCTAAATAGGCACATTAATAAAATAAATAAAATAGAAATGAATTTAGCCTGAAAAGGCTAAATTACACCCATACTTTTAGATTACATTATATTAGATTATATTAAATTTAATTTTAATTAAACTTAACAATGAGCATTTAAAAATTTAATTTCAATATAGATTATATATTATCACATTAAAATGATCGTCAAAGATACAAAAATAGTCATACACTGTCCTTATTATTTTATTCCGGGTTTCACTTGCACGTTTCTCAAAGTTCGCCCTCGCATTCCTCATTATCGCGAAAAAATAATTAACCCTGTACGTACACGGCAAACATACTTGAGGCGCTACAACGCCATGGTAGGCCCATCAAGCCTCTAAACTCGTTTTGTTGTATTGTACCCTTAAAGTGTGGTGGTACATTAGACGTGGATTGTACATTAGACGTGGATTGCAAAATACACCATAGATCGGTTGGACAAATCTTACACACGAATATAACATTAGTGTTCAGTATATACCTATACCCTTAGTATGAACATCTATCGAGTAAAATAACGCGCGTAAAAAAACTCGAATCTATAATTTTGTAGTCAACAGTCACGATGGGACTGACATGTAAACAATTTACAAAAGTCCCTAAAATAAATATAGAAAAAAAAATGTATGAAAATGCATACAGCGCCACTACGTCTGTAAACGGAACTAAGATTTTAAAGGACGCCGAAACATTTTCGAGTAACCTTCAAATCAAGACCGAATTGTAAAAATACAACTTGTATGGAGATCGGTAGCACGAATCCACTTTTGACGTACTTACGGTAACGAGAAACTCGCAAGCTAGCTATCGACAACTTACTCACTGGTATTTTTTCAGCAAGAAATATTTCGAGCATCTTTGTATTATTTATTATTAAAATGTAAAAGGATATGTGTAGTAATAAAATAATTGTAACTATGAAATGTACGGTTTTGCCATAAGCTATATTAGCTAACTAGCGGCCGCCCGCAGTTTCACCCGCGTGGTTCCCGTTCCCGTGGGAATATCGGAATAAAAAGTATCCTTTGTTTTAATCTAGGCTATCTACTATTCAAATTCCAACCAAATCCGTTCAGTAGTTTTTGCGTGATAGAGGAACAAACATCCATACCCACAAACTTTCACATTTATAATAATGGACAACCTTTCAAAAATATAATATGTCGTTTTCACTTTGTGTAATGAAAGTAGATACAAAATTAGGGGACACGTATTTTTTATTTAAACTTTTAATAGTTTTTTTGTATATTAAATCACTGTTTGAAATCTTACTCATTCTAAAAGAGCGTAAGTACATTGTCAGGAAGTTGAAATGTGTAGCTTTTGCCAAAAAAAAATCAATTCTGATCTTATCTGTGACAATATGACACCATGATTTCGATAGTGATGTGGCATGGGATTTCTGTAAGTGATGTCGATAATAGACAAATTTTCATTTTGAGAAAGTCGACGTTTAAATGTCGTCAGCTTATATAAATATTTTCAGCTTTTTTTATATTCGCAGCTAGATAGCACTTCTATTTTGAAAATGTTTCCAAATTCGGGATAAATTTATTTTTTAAGGCCAGTTTTTTTAAATATATCCAATATTTCGAAAAACTGGCCCGATTAAAAATTCTATATAATTTTCGAACCTGCTCAGAAAATTTGCTCAGCCTGCTCAACAAACAAAACGTGACAGTGACAAACACCCACTGTTTTTTTTTTATTATTTAACTATATGGAGGTCGTAAGTATTATTTCGTTGATTACACATCTTTTCACTTTTTAGAATTACTATCCAATATAAAATATAAAAAATCGACAAAAACTAATTTAAACAAAGTATTTATTTGTTTCTTAATCAATCACAAAAAAAAGGCTGAACTCATTTTGGATAAAAAGCACACACATAGTTTATAACCTAGCGGAAACTAGTCAAGGAAATAAAAAGAACACGTTAAAAATATCAGTGTTTATTATTTTAAGGCGTTCACTTTTTTAACTCTTTCTAGTTGTCGCTGCAAACTATAAATAGGTAATTGCTTCATGTCGATAGCTCGCAGGCTCTCCTGACGTGTTACGTTTTGTGTTTTGTTGGATAACGGTGGCGCCTAAAACAAAGAAATTGAGCTTGTAGTAGTACCTACATACAAAACATTATGTTACAACTGATTTGAGTTTTCAAATGTAAATTACGTGATTATTATTTATTTACATAAAAGAAAGATGTGCCAAGCCATGTGATGGTTTTCTACTTTTTGTCCCCATCAAATATAAAGTAAGAAAGTACAATAAAACAAATATCGATATAGAAATGCACATCACTAGGCGAAATAATATAACCTCTACGACATGTAATAAAAAATCTGATATTTGCAAAATCAGCAAAGAACTGGACACAAACGACTATTTGCACAAATTATTAGTATATTATAATAGTTTCAAGCTATTTACACTTCATAAAAACATCTAAAACAATATAAACTTACCGATGAAATCATAATGTTTATTGATTATTTTCATTTCTTCCTGTGCGAGATTTATAGCCTTTAATCACACAAGACATCATTTCACTGGTAACGCATAAGTATCCCAGACAAAGCTATGACTTTCTTTTAAGTTTATTACAAGAATATTTTATAAATTTCTACATTTTACTAGTGTGATCAGAAATACGCTTGAATGACATTCTGTCACTATGATTTATTATGACAATAGATTTTATTTTTTAATGAACGCACAGATAATATAAATACAAGACAAATAGACTCAACTCAAACTTCCTGACATTCCGAATTTGGACTAGATTTTAGTTTTTTTTAAATAACGTAAAAAATACTGAACTAAAAATTCTGAAAAGAAAAATATGAGCTTAGAACACTAAAATCTCGAAATGGTTTTCTAATTTTAATACTTTCTCAAAATGAAATGTTGTCCATTATTAGTAGGATTAGGAAGTAGGATAGTAGGATTTTTTCGTGATTTCTCGATAGATGTTCGTGTAAAAGGTATAGATAGATATCTGTTGATATTCCGACCGATAAAGGGTAAGAAAGATGGCAGCACTATCTTGTAGCCAATCAGAATAAAGAAAATCACTCAACCCGGGTCAACCCTATTTACCATAGTAATCTTTCGTCGAGGTGATTCGCTTTAATTTTCCTTCGGATCCTGATAATCAGTCTGAAGCCCTCCCAGATGATTAAGGGGACACCGATGTCCTTGGAGTAATTGGCTTTTCACGGTGCCCAACTTTTGTACTAAGTTGAAATGTTGATTAGTAAGACCGACCGACGGCCAGTCTTCAAGAACTTTCCTACAATAACGAGTGTACTATTTGAGGGATCTCCCAAACTGGTTCTTTAAGTGGGTATTAGAATTGTATTGTCGCTTGGTAATTAAATGACAACTCTATAGCTTGGCGAGAACAAAAGCAATTATAATAAATACAAGCAAAATAATTAATACGTTTTTTTGTTCGTTGGTGATTCGAGAGATAACATGGTAGTTGTTGGGCTTTTGCCATGTGTCATCAATTAAAAGAGAACGGCTATTATCTGAATAAAAATGTTTTTATTTTATGTGTTTTATCTGTGCCGACTTTGTTAGTCAACGATGACGAAAATAAGTGATTCTTGAAATAAAGTACGCAGCAAACAGAAAAACAAATAAGCCAAAATAAAAATAAACATTTACAACATTTGTTACACAACAGCCTAGAAATCTTGGAATTTCCTTTATCTCTATGTGATCTCTATGTGTACACAAAACCATGTTGCTGCCATCACGCAAACAGAGCAATAAAAGCGTATCTATGGTAATGGATCCAGCCAACATTCGCATGACCCGACCCGATGCCATAACAATTAATACTAATATTCACGCAATTCCCGTCCCTTGTTGTTACTCAAAGCAGCCTGCAACATCAACATAAATACTTACACACGAAAATACACAAAACCAGTAATTGCTTACTTTAGAAATTTCTAAAAGACAGGGTCAATATTAAGTGTATGTAGGTATTACATCTACATTTTAAAAAATGTTTAAAGTTTTTAAAAATCTAGTAACTACTTACTGCTCAAGCGTCACCAAAAAATGTAATCGGAACTAAATATTCGGAACCAAAAATTTACAGATTTTACAGTCCCCGCAAGAATCGGAGCATTGAAAATGAATACAAAAATTTACGAAATACCAAAATCAAATCAAATGCAAAATCCTATTATATTTTTAAAGTTACTTAGTACCTATTTATTTTTACGATTCACAATAAGCGCCCGCTGACTGACTCGACGCAGCCGATATTATTAACCGATTTTCAAAATTCCAACGCATCCATTTCTCGTCTGCTTCTGCATCTTTTGACTTACCATGACGGTCTGTCAATAATCATAGAAACACCCGTTTTTCTCAATTCCAAATCTAAAGGGACTACCTACAGGTCACAATTATTAACAGAATTCAATTTTTTTTTTTTGCTATTTTGTAGCTAAACTTATACCCTAGGACTTTTATATATTTTTTTCTTAAGTCGGTTTTTTTCCGAAATATTTATAATTTAGTAAGCAATAACTCCTCCCCAAAAAACCAAAAAACCCTAAATTTGCAAAATTCCAAAAAAAGTTATTGCAGATTTACAAAATTCAAACATTCACACGTTTTTAGATAAATTCCTCAACTTTTAGTACTATTCCCATCTCGATCCTCCCAAAATTCTCGGAGATATGGCCAAAAATACGTCTCAGGCGATTTGCATCTGATAGTAACCATTTTCAATGGTAAAAAAATATTATAAAGAAGTGGCATTGCTGCTCTGCTAGTACTTAGTATCATGTTTTGCATACGAACTCCTTTCACAAACTTCATGATTGACGAAATCAGTTTCCACGAGGCTTGTGAAAAATAAATTAATGACACAGAAAAAGGTTTCATGAATAAAAAACGTAGCGTTTTTTGTTTAAAAAATGGTACAAATGGGTTGAACAGGACGCGAGCAGAGATTAATGCGCTGGAGTCAGTCGGCTCTTTACGGATGTCCTCGTTACGGACGAATGAACGGCGGCTTCATTTTTAACTGAAATGGTTTATTATAACGAATAATGAATGACACAGTATATTCAGAGCAAATATATATAAAAAAATGAGTGTGAGTTGAGAGAAAGCTCTATATTAAGTGGAGACAGAAAAGTCTCTAAGTTTTCAGTATAAAACAACTAATAGAGGATTAAGGCGGTATGACCGAAAGTGGCGCCGCGGTGAATTTTAATTAATATTGTAATTCTAATACAACATTTTAATAAAACTGTACGTGCAATTTTTAGGGTACATAGTCTGGTTATTTAAACGGTATCATTACATTCCCTCGTAGTCATTGTTAGAAGTAGATAGCAAAACTGCTAAAAGTGGCCATTTTTGACACATTTGCTATGTACTTCTACAAATGACTACGAGGGAATATAGTGATACCTTTTAAAAATACTAGACCATGGGCCCTAAAAATTCCACGTAAAGTTTTATTAAAATAATTTTCAATTAAGAACAAATTAAATAAAAACCCCTAACGGCGCCACTTTCGGTGGTTCTACCTTACCACCTTAAATTAAACTCTTACAGGCACAGAACAAAGAAAAATATTTTTATGAAAGTGCGTTGTTTAGTTTAAAATTTTAGTACTCCATTATTCAATCCACTTTATATTAATTACAAACCCAGCACGTTTTATAGCATCTCAGGTAAGTTTTATAATTTGTGTTTTCACGATATAATTCAACGCGATGCGAGGCTCATCCTCCACGCGCCGTAGCGGCTCACATGCTTAGTGAAACCGGGTCCAGACTTGTGTAGTGTAATGCGAGCCCTGTGTGGCATTACAGGTAACGTTCAAAACGCGCCGTTTATAATGATCCATCAGCTGTTGGTTTTTAGCGCGAATACAAAGGCTACGTTCTGCGAGCAGCTTATTTGCACGGCACCGCGACGTTTGAGAAGGTTGTGTAGCGTGGAGGTTAAAAGCAGGCACCAGCTATCGCGACTTTTCGATTCGGCATGTTGTAGTCACGATATTTTCATGATTCGCATGAGTTCGTACGCCGTCTACACTACATTACATTGCAAGGTGGGGGGTACCACGCTTTACGAGTCGTTTGCCGTGAACTGCACATGCTCAAGCTGATCACGCAATCTATAATAGAATAGATAGATTCTTTCTCAGGTATTTACACAAGTTACACGAGTCTAGATTCTGCCTAACATATACTATCAGCAGGAACAGTTTCGCGGCTTACCCGACTGCAGCGCGCACTGCTCGCGCAGATTATATTGCCGGTGTATTTCACTCGTGAAACCTCTTAATGAAGTAGAACCTCTTTGAGCATTAACATAAACTGTTCTTAAAGTTTGTAAATTATTCTACATTTTAACTCTGTTATATATCGCAGACTGGATTTAAGTATTTTCCAAAATGTTAGATTATCAAGTTAAGTAGTTATAAGATCTTAAAACCATTTCAACATAAATTGGATCAGAGATACTTATTCATCATTTCGTAAGAATCCCTGAACATAAAAAAGAAAGATAATCAAGATAGATAGCATTGCGTTCATTTTCTTAAAAGAAACAGAACGAAACATTGTTATAGAAGACATATTATTTTTTTATTATTTAAAAACGATTTTGTCGCTTGATTTAATTCTAATAATGGCCAACTTCAAGAAATTATTTGGTTAATCACGTCTCAACCGTTTTCCGCCCTTTCACGGAGTAATTATATCAATTTTAATCTGAGATTCGTTATTTTTAATAAGTATTAGAAAATTATTCCAGAAAAAAGGTGAATATCATAATGAATAAAGTTTTAAAATCATTACAAATTCATATTTGTAATATAAAGATTATGTATTTGTAATGATTAAAAAAACATATTTTTTAAGTAACTTAAAAAGAGATCAAAGAATAAAATTTTAATATTATGCATGTCATACTCTCACTCACTCTCACGCACTCTCACGAGCGCTCTTATGTGTATTGACGCAGCGCGAGGAAAGAGCTAAGCAGTGGTTTAAAATAACTGAACAAATGAGTAGAAAAATAACCAAATAAATTCCATGAATACTCAGGAAGTCAACTTATTTGCTTGATTATTTTGATTCGAACAGAGTAACGAAATCTAAATATAAAAACACATTGTAATAATATATTTGTTTACAATCAAATTAATTCAATTAAGAAACTTACTGACAGAACATTATCCAATTTCCAGATATCCAAATAATTTATGCACAAATTGTTTACTCCACATTGAACGAGAACGATTATAGACTATAATTTATATTTTTTTATTGGAATGCACTTTTTTTAAAGCTTATAATCACTAGAAGTTTTATAACAGCCATACACATCGCACATCTAGTTCTTTAATAGTAGTTTATGAAACTGACACATAAAGAGGGCCGTAGGCGAGGTTTTTAATAGTATCACACGAGTGTTTTAATACCTAGTTATGTGCAGTTTCATACACTACTTTATCTACACTCATACATTTGGGATTGAACCTACTAAATAAAAGATCAACGTTAGAAAAGAGAGAGAGAGACTTTGTTTGTATTAGCTAGGTACCTACCTTGTAATAAGTCGTTTCCTTGGGCAGAGTCCATTTTTTCACATTTTAAAGCAAGAATAAAAAACCTACAAATTTCAGTAAGTATAACAAAATGTAAAAACTTTAATTGAAATGCTGTAGAAATGGCGCGCATTCTATTAGAAAAAAAAAGAGATCAGTGCAATCGCACTAAGTCATCGATTACCATAGAGTGCATTTAAATCTTCGAGCAACAAAAGGCTTCGTTTGTCACGAAGGGAGAAGCCTTAGCGATATTACTCTATTCAAATTATTCTGGCATTTTTTGCGGGGGGGGGAAAATGCACACAAGAGCAGTTCCGCATACCCACATACAAAAACTACACTGTAATGACGACACTCACACATAAAAAATAAAACAAAACAGCAAAAATTTGTGTACGGATGAGTCACACATCAAAATATGACAGGTTTTTGACATAAAGGGCTGGGCTCAACTGTCGATGCAGCAATATCGATACGGAAAAAGGAATAAAGATTACAAACTCAATAATTTTACGATGGGGTGAATAACAACAAAGAGGTCATTTTTATACGCTCGAGCTTTATACAAAAAGCTCGAGAGTGTAGGTGATTGGGTTGGGACTAATGTGTACCCAGGGAAGTTGGGCTCAGGCTGCTGACACTGAACATCGCTCCATGACAGTACTGCCATCTGCACACCCAACAATTTGAATTTACAACAATCGGTGATCGCTCCCCGTCTTAACGTTGATCACAGTTACATCATTGAATAATTGCTTTTTTACCATCGCCACTCTAAAAAGTGCGTTTAATTCCACCATAAGAGTGAGTAATAAGCGATTTTAAGTTATACAGAGCGATGCTGAATCTTCGGCTACTATTCAGCTCTTAGCAGTGTTATTTGCTTTAATTTGAATATAGTTTATTTAACAGTACTACTTACGGTCAGTATTCAGCTTGGATAAGAATCGCATAAGTCTTTCCTAACTACAAATCGACCAAATTAAAACGGTGTCATGAACTTAGCTGTCATGCAGCTATCATGCGCCTAATTATCTTGCTCGAGAGACGGCCGTTAGTCCCTCGAACTAAATTCTCTTTTTATTCACTTGTTGTATAATCTACTATTTCGACATTTATTTCGCGATATCTGTCGCGATCACATCAGTGCAGAGCAAATCATGCAAAAATCTCGCAAATGAATTTGGCGCAGAATCAGGGCCAGATTGACCAACACTTTATCGACAAACATTATTTAACGGTAACATCACTAAGTTGCCCATCGGCGAGAACTCGGATTTATCTAGCGACAGATCTGAAATTTGTACGGACGAGCCATGGACTAGCAGACCCGATGTCACTGAACAAATTTGACAACTAATCAAGAATAAAATATACGAATTTAATGTTTAAATGTAAACAAATAGCAATAATACGATAAAAAATTACTTTTATGTGAAATGTAAAACCGTCTTTTTGTATACTTGATGTTCAAGATCTCTTTTAACAGCAAAAAACTCATGAATTCGACATTTTAAACAGAGCAGCGTTCACATGCGCGACTGGACTCGGTCTAGAAAGAAATCCGGGCGCAACTGGTTTTACTAACGCGTATGCCCATTTGGGCTTGTACTTCGGCAGAGGGGAAACGCTTCGTATGGCTTCTCTTTCTGTAGAAGCCCGTCTTACTCTAAGATTTAAATCAATGAAAATATGTGGGAAAATATCGTTGTTTTTTTTTAATGTTACGGCACTGGCTTCTTTTTGGATTTGCCCTGTATCGTAATGAGAAAAAAAGTTATTTTATGATGCAGTTGACTGCATCGTAATGAGTTTATTTTTTAATTTTACCTATCCACGAAAATAAAGTGCGTATTTATATTACCTTTTTTGAATTCATATTTGGAACATTACGTTGTGAGTGTAGATAAAGTCATAAATGCCATTTTCTTAATTTTACAGTAGAGCACATTAAATTTTTTTTTGTTATAACTGTGTTTATTGGTTTGGTGTGATATATGATTGCAAACTTTTATTACCATTGAAAATGGTTATCAGATGCAAATCGCCTGAGACGTATTTTTGGCCATATCTTCGAGGATTTTGGGAGGATCGAAATGAAAATAGTACCAAAAGTTGAGGAGTTTATCGAAACACGTGTAAACATTTGAATTTTGAAAATCTACTGGTAACTTTATTTGGAATTTTACGAAATTCCGAAAATTCCGGGTTTTTTGGGGGGTGTTTGTTTACTAATATGTAAATATTTCGGAAAAAAACCGACTTAAGAAAAAATGAAAAAAGGGTCCTAGAGTATTAGTTCAGCTATCAAATGGTGAAATTATTTTAAAAATCGGTTTATAATTGTGACCTGTAGGTGGTCCCTTTAAGGTGCGTCCAGATATGTTCTTTTGCCCGTACCGTACCTCCGTTCCGATCGGCGTCGCGATCAAAGAACGCTAGTCTGGACGCATGTTCGGAACGGTGCGGAGGTACGCCGTTCCGTTCGCCGAACAGGTACGCCCCGATCCACCTCGAATCTCTCGCTCTTTTGCCCGTACCCGTATCTCTCGCTCTTGAGCGTCGCGAACAAAGAACGCTAGTCTGGACGCATGTTCGGAACGGTGCGGAGGTACGCCGTCTCGATCGCCGACAGGTACGCTCCGATCCATCGCGAGTCGGTTTTTTCGCCACGTTCAAAGGAAAAACGGAACGGAGGAACGGTACGGCGCTAGTCTGGACGTGATCGCGGCGACGCCGACGTTCGGAGGTTGTAGTACAGTAGCCCATTTACATTTAAATTACGAAAAAGGTTAGGTACCGTTTGCCGTTGTGATATAGTTATTTATTATGAAATTATAGATACTTTAACCCAAGTTTTACAGATCGCAACTCGCCGTAACCTATATTTGTATATCTCCAAAAATGATTTTTTTTATTTTTCGAGGTTAATCACATGGTTTAGCTATTGTCGTGTTCTGCAGCGCTATGTTTGATTGCCACTGATAATAGTTAGACTGTGAAAAGTAGCCATACACAGATTTAAGACCAGATGAAATGGATGGACTTGTATGGCTACTTTTCATAGTCTTAATATTATCAGTGGCAATCAAACATAGCGCTGTACAACACGACAATAGCTAAACCATGTGATTAACCTCGAAAAATAAAAAATAATCATTTTTGGAGATATACAAATATAGGTTGCGGTGGGTTGCGATGTGTTAAAGTATCTATAATTTTGTAATAAATAACTATATCACAACAGCAAACGGTAACCTTTTTCGTAATTTAAATTTACTACGGGCTGCTGTACTATTGGATCGGAACGTTGATACGGAACGGAGGTACGGTACGGCGCTAGTCTGGACGTGATCGCGGCGACGTTCGGCGGTTTGATCGGAACGGTGGTACGGAACGGAGGTACGGAACGGGCAAAAGTAGCGTCCAGACTTATTTGATCGGAACGCTGGTACGGAACGGAGGTACGGTACGATCAAAAGAACATATCTGGACGCACCTTTAGATATGGAATTGTAGAAAAACGGCTGTTTCCGTACATAAAAAGTGATGATTATTGACCGATCGTCATGGTAATAGTGTTAAAAGATGCAGAAGCAGACGAGAAGTGCATTCGTTAGAATTTTAAAAATTGTTTAATATTATTTCGGCTTCGTCGAGGCAGTCAACGGGCGGTTTTGTCACAACACAATCGTAAAAGTAAATTGGTACTACCGAGGTATCTTTAAAAATATAAAAGGACTCTGCATTTGATTTGATTTTGGTTTTTCGTAAATTTTTGTGTTCTATTTCAATGCTCCGATTCTTGCGGGGACTGTAAAATCTGTGAATTTTTTACTTTGTTTATATAAACGATCTTCAAGCACTCAATAGATTCATATAAAAGGAAAGTTGTGGCATAGTTAACTCAATTTTAGATTTTTTGACATTAATGTGGTAAAATTTTACAGGATCTTTGATAATTTCTATGTTGCATAATTGTGCAGCCATTATAGGCTTACAGAGTATTCTTAAACAAAACCTGAACGAAATTATAAACTAAATAAAGAAGTTGAAAATCATCAGAAATGTTCAATACTAGCAAACTGTCATCAAAGCAATACAATAAATATAATAAAAAAAACACGAAACCATTGAATATTTTAACGGACCTTTTAACGGATCACGTTCAATCCGTTAAAAATATTTCAAATATCTGATATAAAAACGTGGGTTATTTGATTCATATATAATCTGCTCCCGACTCAGGCGCTTCCATAAAACTTACACTTTTTAATTTTACGACGACTGAAATGAAATCCCATAGCAATCCATTTGGGGGCGTGGGCCGCGTGCTCAAATAAAACCTAAAAAGAAACATTCATGTTTAAAAGCATTAAAAACAGTGATCCATTTTTATATTGTTTCCACATTTTGTATCTAAACATTCTCAACTAAATACAGTTGGACATTCGTTGTTGTTGTCTCTATAAGTTACATTAATATTTAACAAGTATATTTTATTAATAGTTTCGAGAAAAAGATCTGACGAAAAAACTGCCTCGATTCAGCTAAACCAATTTATTGCGCAAAATATTTTGCGATGCCCAAAAATGTTAAATGTTTGAATATTTCACCCTAAATAATTCTCAAATATTTTATTTAAGAGTACTTGATTCAGACAGTCATATCCTTTACGTTACAAGATAACAACTATCTAAAGCTCTTACGGCCGTTTGCACTGAACTTAAGAATCGCCTAAGTCTTTTTCTAAGTACAACTTGACCAAGATAATTAGGGACATGACAGCTAAATGCATGACACCGTTTTAATTTGGTCAAGTTGTAGTTAGGAAAAGACTTAGTGCAAACGGCCGTAATACTCTTAAATCCCATGTACTAAGTAATGTAATATTGTGTTACTTGACGTGATCGTCCGAGCACTCGCCTTACGCAGCTTACGTCGTAAGCGTGAGTCGTAATCGAACGCTTAATCTGCTGGAGACAGACGATGCGAAGCGAGCGATTAAGAGCTTAGCCGGATCGGCCGCTCGATCCTGTTTCGAAAGCTATGGTTACTAAGTAGAAAACAAAAGTTAGATCCTTCATTCTTTGCTTGTCATTATAAAGTTTCGCAACTGCAAAGTGACGTGAGCGAGTGTTATTCGCGGAATACCAGACCTTACAATAGACAATATTTCAAAATTTTTGTCCCGTGTTTTTATTTATTACTAGCAGCCGCCCGCGGTTTCACCCACAAGATTCCCGTTCCCGTGGGAATATCGGGATAAAAAGTATTCTATGTTTTAATCTAGGCTATCTACCTGTGTGCCAAATTTCAAGCAAATCCGTTCAGTAGTTTTTGCGTGATTGAGGAACAAACATCCAAACCCACAAACTTTCACATTTATAATATTAGTAGTGTTAATAATAGACGTAATTGTCGGCAACTGTTTATTTATGGTACTCTACAATGAAGTATAAAAAAGGTATTAAAAAGATATACAAAGGAGGTTGGCTTGATCGCCAACATGGCCCCCGACGGTGTGGACACTGAATTAGGAGGCGATTAATAGTGCGAGCTTCCTAACCGGTCGACGCAGGACACCCCCTTTCGTTGCCACGTCGACAACCCTAACTATGCCATCTTTACCGGGATATGTTGCAACAATCCGTCCTCTAGGCCAGCAACGCCTGGGTAGAGTCCCGTCCGCTATGCACACCAGATCTCCACTTTTAAGTGCCCGGGATTCGGGAGAGGCACGGCGTGGCACTAAAGTTGGCAGGTACTCTGCGACAAATCGTTGCCAAAAATGATCCGCCAACCGTTGGGACTTCTTCCATTGGGCTCGGCTAGACAGGTCGGTGTCGTCCAAAGTCCGGCTCTGTATGTCGTTCGAGGATGAGCCAATCAAAAACGTAAAAGGCGTTAGCGCCGTCTCAGAGTCTGGGTCTACCGACACATGTGTCAGCGGCCTGGAGTTAACAATAGCCTCAGCCTCTGCTAGTAAGGTCGCTAATACTTCCTCCCTAGGTGCTTTTTCTGCGAGGGTGACGACGAGAGCGCTCTTTATATTTCTCACCAGCCTCTCCCAGCATCCGCCCATGAATGGAGCCGAGGGGGGAATAAACTTCCATCGAATTTCTCTGGTATTAGCAAACTCGTAGATTTCGGGCAGGATTTTAGCGGCGCCAACAAACGCAGTCCCGTTGTCTGAGTAAATACAAGTAGGGCAACCACGTCGAGCGATGAAACGGCGCAAGGCCATAATGGCGGAGTCGGAGGATAGACTTTCGACGATTTCAAGATGGACTGCCCTAACTGTAAGGCAGGTAAACAATGCGATCCACCTCTTGGCTGTTTTTCTACCAATAGTGACATTTATCGGGCCAAAATAATCGAGCCCCACGTAGATGAAGGGTCGCTCATTGTGGGCCATCCGTACATCAGGCAAATCTCCGGTAGGCGGTGTAACGGGCTTCGCTTTCCATATTCGGCACGCTTGGCACCTCGCAGCAACCTGTCTGACGGTCGGTCTTAATCCAACGACGTGGAATCTTTGCCGTAATTCGTTTACAACGAGCTCATGATTGGCGTGTGCAAACCTGGTGTGATAAGAATGAATCAGCAGCTTGGTGATTTGGTGTTTACCATCCAGCACGATGGGACGAGACTCTATTACGCTGGACGCAGAGGTGCGACCAGATAACCGTAGGAGACCATCCTCGTCGATGAGAAGAGACAAATTCTTAAGCCTACTGTGGCTCGGAACGAGGCGTCCTGCGTTCACACACGTGAGTTCGTCGGAAAAGGAATCAAGTTGGACTCTCTTAAAGAGATTGACCTCCGCGGAATGCAGTTCATCGTGAGATAAAAGGAAATAATTACGATTGCAACAAAGTGAATTTGAAAGCAAATGGGAATTTTGAGGTAAAAGAGACCGAAACAATTTGGCTGCTTGGTAGACGCGAGCCGTTGCTCTTAACAAACGTAACCAATTACTAAACCGATGGTAGTCAACAACAGGCGGTAAAGAAGTAGGAGCGTCTACCAACAATACAACAGCTTCGGCAGCATTTTTATATTCGTCCAATACGGGCTGGACGATAGAAGTTGGTTCGCTGGGCCATGAATCCTCAGATTCGAGTAAAAAGGATGGTCCAGTGAACCAACGCGACCGAGTGGAGAACTCTCCAGTGTCACGCGTAGCGTCGTCTGCGACGTTTAAGCTCGTGGGAACATATCTCCAATTTTTTATATCTGAGAGTTCCGAAATTTCCCCCACACGAAAAGAAACAAAAGGCTTAAAAGAACAAGCGTCGCTACGCAGCCACTTGAGCACCGTTATGGAGTCGGACCACATAAATATTTTATCGGGTTTTCTTTTATGGGCCTCAGAAACATATGCAGCAAAGCGAGCCGCGATGAGAGCTGCCTGCAACTCTAATCGCGGTATTGTCGATGGCTTCAGAGGTGCGAGCCTGGCCTTGCCTCCAATTAAAGCTAGCTGCGTCGAACCATCAGTGTAAGTAAAACGCCAGTAGGCGGCACAGGCGTAGGCCAACTCGCTAGCGTCCGCAAAAACGTGAAGTTGAACTTCTAAAATAACCTTCGGTGCGGAGTAGCATCTGGGAATTGAACACTCGGCCAGACTCTTAAGTTCATGAAACCAGGACTTCCACTTATTAGTCAGTACCTCAGGTAGACTGTGGTCCCAGTCGAGTCCTAACTTCCAAGTCTTCTGAAAAATAATGCGGCCCTTTATTACTAGAGGAGTCATTAGACCGAGGGGGTCATACACTGACATAAGAAGGGACAAGACAGAGCGTTTAGTGTATATCTCAGGAAGACTTGGAATGGATTTTATGAAGCGCAAGGAATCGTCATTGACTAACCAGGTTAGTCCTAAAACGCGGGTTTGAGAAGGTGACGACGGTCCTAAGCCTACTTCTGCAGCATCAGTGGCACAAAGGTCAGGAGGTATTAAAGCCAAGGCCTCAGGTTTGTTAGAGACCCATGAGCGCATCTCAAACCCTGCTGCTTTATGAATAGTAACTATCTCCATGGCTAGGCGCGCTGCTTCCTCTGTACTATTGACGCTGCCGAGGTAGTCATCCATATAATGATCTTGTACTACGGCTTGTGCGGCCTCAGGATAAAGATGCTGAAAATCTGAAGCATTTTTGTTTTTGAGAAAGAGTGCCGTGCATGGACTTGATGTCGCTCCAAAAATCATGGAGGACATTCGATATTCCTGGAGAGGACGCTGAGGGCCGTCTCGCCAGAAAAAACGCTGGGCATCTCGATCCTGGGCTCTTATTTTTACTTGAGGGAACATTTCCCTAATATCTCCTGTGAGTGCGACTTGACCTTCCCTAAACCTCATTACTATAGCAAGCAAAGGCTGAAGTAAATCCGGACCTGATAGAAGCATTGAGTTCAGACTGACACCGTTGCACTTGGCAGCCGCGTCGTGGACGACGCGTAGCTTCTTTTTATGCGGGTGGACTACGCCGAAATGTGGTAAATACCAGGTGACTATACCTTGTGGAGGACCGGTGCATAGCTCGGCATAACTCTTATCTATCATGCCCTGCACATTTTGTTTATAAGAGGCTGCGTAAGCGGGGTCTTTTTTCATCTTTCGCTCCAGGCTAGAAAATCGGGACAAAGCGAGGCGTTTACTATCGGGGACATCCTTGATGTCGTTGCGCCATAAGAGTCCGACCTCAAACCTGCCGGAAGGTAAGCGCATAGCAGTTTCCTCCAAAATGTCTAAGGCGCGCCTGTCACTAGGGCTACAGTGAGGTTTCTTCTCTATGCCTATAGAATCTAACTTGTAGTAGTACTTTATGAGATCTCTCACTTTGATGTTGATGAAACTAGCGTCTGTGAATTTAGTGAGCCCTCCGATACAATTAATCTGTAATGGAACTCTCGATGTCTCATCACTATCAGCGAGTACGTCAGTCACCGACTTATCTACAAGAGTAGCAGAACTACCGTCATCTAACAGAGCGTACGTGTCCACGCTCCCTTTTGGTCCGGTTAACGTGACTGGAATGACCTTAAGAAGGGGCTTGGAAACGTCACTTGGTGCGGCGCTGTGTGCTACAATAGCGGACTGATTTGCGGTTGGGTGGACGGCCTGTGACTGTGAGGCAGGGAGTTCACAGACTTGATCAGAGATAGTTTGGACTTCAACCAGCGCTTCCGGTCGCGGTCTATGTAAAAGCGTATGATGCCGCCGATCGGATGCACAGGTTTCAGCCTTACACCTATTTTTGCAGTTCTTATACTGATGCGAGTCTTTTTTTAAACATCTACGACATACTTTATTGTCCAACACCCACTGCCAACGATCGTCCAAAGAGAGCGATTGAAAGTCTCCGCAATCGCTTATTTCGTGTCCGGACTTCGAACAATATTTACATGATAAAATCGAACTCTTTGGTTTGACAGGTGAGTCTGACAATGAGTACGGAAAAACTTTGTCTTTGAAAGGTGTGACAGGTTGACTTTGCATTTTGCCCGGTGACGGCTGACTTTTGGTGACAGGTGTTGACTCTGACATAATAACTCCAAATTGAATTTGTAAACATGCTTCATGTTCGAGAAAGTCGGCCAAAGTTTCTAATTTATGTTTGCCAGAGCCAATCCTTACGGATGCAAAGTCAGCCCATCTGGACCTTAAAAGAGGAGTCAACTTGCCTATGATGGAGTTAGCAAGCTCGGGAGATGCAAGATACTCCGGCTGGTTCAGAAGACGAATGACTTCCACGCAGTTACGGATGCGGCAAGCGAAGATGTTCAGTTCGCGGGTCGTTTCGTGTGTACCTAATTTAGGAAGAGCCCTTACGAGCGAAAGTTGATGCAGCACGATGACCTCCGGCTGAGCGAACCTATTCTCCAAGGCCTGCACGATCTGCTCCGGGTCGTCAGCAGCCACCAGTCTGATGGAGACTGCCTCACGAGCGGCGCCATGTAGCGCTGCGCTAAGCCTAGCTATATTATCGCTAGAAGAAAAGTGCGCTTTGGATTGGTCGTAGGATTTTTTAAAGAGAAGCCAATCCGCGGCGCGTCCGTCGAACTTCGAAATATCACAAACCTTTGTCGTCTTCTTACCCAAGCTTGTGATGGCGTTGGCCAGCTGAATAAATGGTGTACCTACATCTTCACTATGGCTTTTATTTTTGTAGCAACAACAATCATTATCTTTACGTGTGCCTAAGCCTATTTCTTGTGCGTGTGGTGTATATTCAGCTGGAGGAATTGAGCCCGTAGGAAGCGGGCCCGTCGTACGAGCTGGGGCCGGACGCACGCACGGCCCTGCGGCGGCATCGCCGTCGCCGTACTGAATCGCCGTGGCGGGTGCCGACCGCGGCGCCTCGTAATTAAGCCACGGTTGATCTTTCTCCCTATCAACCAACGAAAACGCTTTATTGTTTTGTTTAGAGCGAGTTGGAATATTATTAGAATGTGCTAACCATTTTTCCACACGCTGAGATCCTGAGCTGCTGTGCCTAGATACAGCTTCTATGGCGGCTAACTCCGCCTCAAGCTCCAAGTCAGCTACAGCACGCTCCCGCTCTGCCGCAACACGCTCCCGTTCAGCCGCAGCACGCTCCCGTTCAGTTGCCTCACGGTCGCGTTCAGCCTGAGCCTCTGCGAGGCGGCGAGCATGTTCAGCTTTGGCCGCAAGTATTTGGGCTTTAATTGTTTCATGCGAACGCGATGAGCGAGCACTTTTTGGTGCGGTGCTTACGGAAGTCACATTCTTCGGGGCGGAAAACCTCTCCTCATTTTGCAGGGCGCTGGACGGAGCCGACGCGCCGCCGAGCGCGGGCGCGCCGTATGTAGAGGCACCGTCTTCGGAAGCGCCAAAGATATGAGCATCTCGCCGAGGTGGCACTAAAGCTGCAGTCGATTTGCTGTGCGATCTTGTGATCGGCATTTTGTGGCATGGGTTGCTTATTTACCCTATTTTTATATTATTTTATTTTTTCACTCTGACACCAACATGTTAATAATAGACGTAATTGTCGGCGACTGTTTATTTATGGTACTTTACAATGAAGTATAAAAAAGGTATTATATTAAAATGATATACAAAGGAGGTTGGCTTGATCGCCAACAAGTAGGATTTAGAAATTACTGATGAAAACAAGAGACACGTATTTTTTTCTTTTCCAAATTTTTTATTTTAAGTCTTCATAATATTGATTTGAAAACTTATTCATTCTAAAAGAGCGTAAGTGCAGTTTGAAGGATTTCCAGCGGAATTTCCTTTGCCCATATGGGTTAAAAAATACACTTTGACGTCAACCTGTCTACCTAATCTATGGATGCTAATGACTATTGTTTGTTTATGTTTTGCTCGAGGTTGTTTTATTTTATTGTCGCTATTTATTAAAAATACTGTGATGAAATGCCCAAGCAAACACTGTTTTACTTGAAAAACCAAAGTCTACACGTTCACAGTGGTGTGTTGCTTTAAACTTTTATGGAAATTGAAATTAATGCTTATTAAACCAATTGAAACGTAAACAATATCTTTTTTCTTAAAATAAATGTTTCGCAGAAGGCTTCAGCTTCATCATGCTGCTGACATCATGAAGTCCACTTTGGTAAAGTTTGGCGACTGTCTGCTATTAAAAATTCTTCAGAAAGCTTTATATTATATTTTGAGAGATGTTATATTTAACTAAAATACTAATTCAAGTAAAAAATATCATGAAAACATTCAAAACATAACGAACAAAAGTGAAAAATATTTTGATACTTGACTTGACATAGACTTTGAATACATTGTAAACTTGACAGCGACAGTTGTTATGATTTTTTAAAGATAAAATCACACAACTTTTTACGCAAAAGAGTTTAATTTTCAATATTCCTTTATCTTGATGCTACAGGGTTTTTTTCCACATATTTCGTTAAATAATTGATAAAAACCCCCAAAAATTATGTACGGTATCAGAAATTCAAAAACCTCGAAATGGTTTTCGATTTAAGGTACCTTGTAAAAATGAAAACATTAGTCCATTGGTTCAAATATTATTGCATTACTATTCCGATTTCAAGTTGCCTGGACCGAAACTTTCCTCTGCTCGTGCAATAAATTATAGTTCTCTCGTACCTCCTTAGCAATATTGCAAAAAGTTAAAAAAAAATAGTTTGTCGAAATAAAAAAAAACTTATACCAAACATTATGTAAAGCAGGCTTAATTACAATATTTTTATTTATCTGTCAGAACGTAAATCCAAGGCCTAGACTTATTATAGGTGTATTATTGTTCCAAGGTCGTATTGTTTATACAAGCTACCATTTTGAATCCACGCTGTTTTCTCCTCGCTTACATTTCCGTGAAATTCATTCAGCTGTTTTCAGTTAACCGAAGTAAATTAGTTCCAACAAATTAGGTAAATACTGTCTTGTTTGCACACGGATGTTACTTCCTTATTTCCTTGGCTTAAAACTAGATGATATCAAAAATATTGTACAAAGCTTAGAGTAATCATATTATTATTGTGTCTCGTAAACATCAAAGAATTTTATGTTACAACAAAATTCAATTATCAAATTATTTCGCACTTAAAATAAAGTTTAAAAACAGGGATGTTTAACTATTTAACTATTATCAATGACGAGTATTTAAAATAGATTGAAAAGTATACATTATTAAAATAACTTATTAAACTAACTTCGTTTCACCATCCAGCAGGTACTTTCACTTTTTTATGCTAATTACGACGTCTCTTCTGAAATGAAAGCCTAACGTCAGTTTGCGAACAACCATTAAACGTTCCGCTGCGTATATTATAAGAATTACAGGGAAGTGCTAACAAAGTCCAACTTTAAAGGTCCCCAATTTGGGAACAGAAAAGGTCCCGTTCCGAGTCATAACAGCGGAGACTTGTCCCGCCCGCCCGCACTCTCAACACAACTTGTCCGAACTTGTTTGAAGGTTGCTAGCTTAGAGCATTAAACCAATGCTAGTTGACCACCACTCAGTTGACCTCTGTACAGATATTATATGAAACTTTTTTACGTCTTTTATTTCATATGGTGCGTAGCCTACTCTGCACAAGGGCAAATATTTATCTGTTAAGCATAAAAACTGTTCCCGAATCATAATTGTTTTATGTTTTTATTTATTAATTCAATCTTTTATTTGACTTCTAGCGATCGCCCGCGACTTTGTCTGCGTAGAAACTTTTTTACTGTACTTCGGACACAGTTTTACTTTTTCTTAGGTACCCTATGTCCTTCTTTGTACCCTGAGTACCTGTATTCATGATGATCGGTGAAGGCGTAACAAACAAATAAACAAACGGACTTTTGCATTTATAATACCAGTAAGGATAGTCCAAAAGTTATGTTACAAGAAGAAGGAATTTTCAATTACCAAAAAAGTCTTGAATAAGGGCTGATTGAAATAAATCAAACATCACATTGGAAGCGTGACGCCATTGCTGATGGCGGAAATTGCCGTGACGTCATTACTGCCCGCGGTGGCGACAACTTTTCTCATTTCCTTCGACTTCTACAGAGGACTGGTCTTCCCTTGTTTATGAACTGCGATAATTATGTTGATTTCGCTATTAAAACCGTCATTCCGAATAATTCAGCTTTTACATACACCGTAATTTTGAAGTTATTTCAATTAACTTAAGGGAGTGTTAGTTCTACCAATGACGAAACATTTTGGCCAAAGTAACATGGGTCGAAAAACGTCAAAAAATGTTGATCCTCCGTACTAACTAGACAGCTAAATCATTGTATTAGTATAGGAAAGTTAAAAAAAAGACGTTTTTCGACCCATGTTTCTTTTGCAAAAATGTTTAGTTCCCTAAAGTCAAAACCCAATTAATTAAAACGACTACAAAATGATGGTGGATAGTAAGCACAATTTGTTTAACCACGCAATTATGAACAGTAAATATGTACGTATGTCATAGGATTATTATCCTTTTTATTTTTTTTTATTTTTTTCACCCGAGAAAAATTTTTAGTTGTTTTTATTTGCTTTAATAACTATAAAAATGACGCCACATAAGCTATCTTGCACCATCAGTTCTAAATGACACTTTTATTACTCAAGGTTTAAATGAAACAAACGCTGATCGAAAGGAAATGGCAGAGAATTGCCCATTAGACGAAAATTTACGGGCGTTCACAAATAAGTTCGCTTTAATATTTTTCCAAGTTTTTTCATCGCGCTGGTGGTGATTGGGCCTGCATTAATCACAGAGAACGGCAAAGAAAAGTGACAAATGAAAACTCATAAAAGGTAATTCAGTTAGGGCGGGCGGGCGCACCTCACTAAATTACTTTTATTGGTGTTCATTGTTGGACCCTTGAAGCCTCGGGCGGAACGGGCCATGAAATCAGTACCCTCACTTGTAGTCATCAGTGTTATGTTTAAAGTGCTTGTGATAGGATAAAAACTTATTATTCAAACAATGATTTAGAAATTATACAGTGTTATTCTAAAAGATTTTTAAACACCTGTTTAACTGTCACTTTTTGACAATATTGTTTGAAAGAGACAGTATGTGTCTAAGTTAAACAGGTGTTTAAAAATCTTTTATAATAATATTTTGTTTTATAATAATATTTTACTTTAATCATACTAATAAATACGAATATTGTCTGGTATGATATTGTTTAGGATGCGTCTGTTTGTTAAATTTTCACACCTAAACCGCTTTACCAATTTTAATGAGTTTTTACTTATAGATTTGACCTTAAAGAAGGCATTCATTATTCCCAAAATTCTCACTGGAACCAATATGAAATCGGCTATGTCAAAATTGTACTATTTACAGTCTTAGCTAAAAATGTAAGGTACCTAGCCAATAATACAGTATATGTTACAAGAAATGTACTTAGTACGTAAGACCAATAGATTCCTTCTATATCTAATCAAGTTTTTCCCTTGAAAGTACCTAAAAAATTGGTCTTATAAATGCAAATGAGTTACTGAGTCAATCCTGAGTTATTACGTCACCCTCCTTCTCCCCCTTAACACGCCTCTTATTTATTACTAATTCTGATACAATCAATGTCTTCCGCTGTAATTTAATTTATCAGATCTCGTCGGTTGATTAATGGCGCTGTCCGCGCTGCTTAGGCAACAAAAAGTTGGAATTAGCTCAGACGTGCGTTTGCCCTGAGGTTATTCTCTGACGTCATCAGTTTGAATATTTTCAGTAGATAGATAGATGAAGTGATCGTAGCACTGAACCAAGCCATTAGAACTTTATTGTTATTAAATAAAAACGCTATCATGGATAATAACGTTTTACCGTTAAAAAAATTTTTGTTGTTTTGGTTTTTTTGGTTCCCCAATTTTCTTAAGTTTCTAAAACCGTGGAGGTGGATATTTTATTGTAAACCTATTAAAGTTTATTTCTTTTATTTTATATATGATTTTCCTTAATAAAGGGGGAATATTTTAGCTTAATATCCTGTTTAAAATTATACATACATATAACTCGACAAACTTTTAACTTGTAAAAAATAAGTAATGAAATAAAAGACACACATTTTTATCGCCAATCGGAAACATATGAAAAAGGAAACAAAAAAACTGTCTCGGTATATCATGCAATTCAATACCTGAGTGGAGTGGAGATAATCCTAGCATTTAATTTGTCAGCATCGCGGATAGAGAGGCCGATTCAATATCAGATGTTTGTGCTTTGTGCCTGGTGGGGGTGGGCTGGGGTGGTAATACTGAGGCTGATTATTAAGGACTGTAGATTATTGAGGCCCTTTGATAGACCTAGAGTAAACTTTTGTGGAAATCAACTAAATTAAACAGAATTTGTACTACCTATTTATGCAATGCAAAAACGATAATCAAAATCTGATATTCACACAAAATAGTATGGAAATAATATTTCTTTTCCAAACTTTTTTATTTACTAAAAAATATAAAAAAAAGCATTTTTTAATACCTATGTAATTGACCAATTTAGACAGAATTTGCTGCTGAATTATTTCAATAGCTTACATTACCTAGTAAGCTATTAAATTATATAAGTTAACTAATATTTTCAAAAAGATATCAAATTGATGCCAGAGCATTCCGAAAAAAATACTTTACATATAAACAGTTTGTTACATACAGCTACTATACATTGGCCCGTCATATCGAACATTAAAATCGCAAACTAACGGCTAGTTGGTTTTTTAATATGTTGTTAGGACCACTTCCAGTAGCGTAAATCCAAGTTTGCAGCTTCGAAAGACCTGTGCTAACTTTGCAGCACTCGGAAAACTGCGAAATTATCGCACTTTTTTTGGTATATTCAATATTGTAAGCCCTTAACTATGCGCTGAAAAAAAATTATTTACACGTTTTTAAAGAAGATAAAAATTGCTACAATTTGACATTCGTTTTAGCTCTGTAGGTTAAGCACAGAAAAACAGACGCGGCGGAGAACTTCGTTTTATAATATGTAGTGATTTACACATTAAAATTAATTCTATTCAATTTAATATTGCATAATAAACAATTTTCCGCTGATTGAAGGTTTTTGCTTATATTGTTGTGTTTCAGACAGTCTTAGTGTATTACTTTATCTGAGCATCAAATGGTGCGTTTGTGTTATGTATTTATTGGAACGCTGTCCCTGTTATTACCGGAGACGGGCGTTAGTGCTGCGACACAGTTTTATAACTTTTGCGGTTATTAACGTACAATGCTAAAATGTAACAATGTAACTTGTTCCAAATAAACTATTATTATTATTATTTTATCGGTTAAAAGCGTCGTACAATTCATCAGGGTTCATTTTTTGAAAAAATCTGATTTCTTAATATTTCTTTTACCTGATAACAAGAGAACTATAAATTGGTCGAAAGGCGTTTATCTTAATCTTAAATTAAAGCTAAATAACTGCTCTTTAACTTTATTTCCTAAGACTTGCCTCGTAGAATGAGTATTTTAGACGGTATTTTGTTCGAAAGACTAGCTTACTAAATTTTTTTTACTTTTTGGAAAAAATGGCCCATTTTGGAAGTGTTGTACCTCAATATATGACATACAGATCTAGGATTACGTTCAAATTGTAGGTAATTTTATCTTCTTTAAAAGTGTATTTAATGAGTTTGCCGTAAAATGCATTTTTTAGAAGTTGTAAGCCGAAAACTGAAAAAAGTGCGAAAATTTCGTTGTTTTTCGAGTACTGCAAAGTTAGCACAGGTCTTTCGAAGCTGCAAACTTGGATTTACGCTACTGGTAGTGGTCCTAACAACATATCAAAAACCAGAACTAGCCGTTAGTTTGCGATTTTAGCGATTTCTAGTGTTAGATATGACCGGCGTAACATTCAGGCAGTATTTCTTTAAATGCTTTCATAACGCTCGTAATAACAACAGCCTATTCTTAAAATATTAGGACAGTTTTACACAAATTCTCTAGATGCTCGGTGGTGCAGTGGTTTAGCACCTGGCCCTGCGATTGCGGAGGTTAAGCAAATATTGCAAGGGTCGGTCATGGGATGGATAACCAAAAAATATTATATTGAGCTCCTCCGTGCTTCGTATGGCACGTTAAGCCGTTGGTCCCAGCTGCATTTTGCAGTTGTCACCACCCACTAATCCGCATTAAACCCGCGTGGTGGGTTATGGCCCCTCCTCCTTATCTACCCATAAGGAAAGCCTGTGCCCCAACAGTGGGGACATTAAAATGGCTGTTGTTGAAGTCACGAGTTACAAATCCATCACGATAGACCCTTTAGTTGTGTCCCGGGAGTTGTGCCCCGACCTCCGACACAATGGGGTCTCCAATAGTTTCATCACTGGCGTTGTCAAATTAAAGCCCTTATCAGAGATTCGTGTACCCATTATCTCTTGTTAACCCTCTCCAAATAACATTATTTTATGTAGTAAGACACATGGGGATGATTTGAAAAGTAACGACAATAATCCTTTTATTGTAACTTCAATAATAAAGAAACCATATTACATAATTAGTAGTTACTAGCTTTTGCCCGTGACTTTCGCCCGAAAATCTCTAGGGGGAACCTTTGATCGGGATAAAAAGTATCCTTTGTTTTAAATTATTCGTGTGTCAATCCAAAGCCGTTTGTGTGTGAATGTGCGTATTAAGTTAATTTTTTGAGAAATTAATAATTATTATCTTCAACCTAATTTAAGTATTACCGATAGCATCTCTCACTTCAAATCCTTGTTTTCTTTCTACACAATATCAACGTTAAATAATTCACACACATTATTCAAAACAGCCTCGAACAATAAGTGTAAAGTCGTCGCAAATAACGCGCCGGTGCTGCTCGTCTCGGACGAGTACACACGACACGACTCGCTGCGATTGTCGCCGGCGGCACAACGTGCCGAACGCCTCGCCACCTCGCACATTACAATGAACACGTAACTTTACGCTCACAATTTAATTTGAGTTTCAAAATTAAATCTGTAATTTTCTCATGAGTCTCTCTTTCAAATGCCTTGTGAATTAAACTTGAATAAAATTAAGTGCTTACCTAGTTAATAAATTCAACTGTAAATGAAAAATAATTTAATTATTATTGCATGTGAAACGCATTTCACATTATTACGCTATGCTATATTTGTCATATGGTCTGTGGATATAGCACAGTGCCAGCGATTTGCTTAATCAATCTCAATACTTTAGTGACATTGGCAAGCCAATGACAATTGGGTTGGCAAACTTTTTCAAAACTGTTGTGAATTATATATTTTCTGGTAGCTTTTGGCTTTGGAGACAGGAATAACCAATTGCGGAATTTTTATAATACGTCATTTTAAATTAAATAATTATTTAAAATAAAATTTACAACATAGTACAATAAATCACTATTACGGCTGTATGAGTAATGCTTTTTCTCAAATAAAAAAAAGTTTGGCATTGGCAATGTCAACTAGTTGTCATGTTAGTCATAATCAGCTAAAATAAATAAAATAACTCTTTTGTAAGTTTGTAAATATTGTTATGTCTTTTTCTCTCTCTTATTGCCTTTTGGCTTAAGAAACAGTAAGTAATAAATAAACTCATGCGAATGACTCACCTTAATGACAACTCAAGGGAAAATAAATAAACACTTAACGTACAGTCAACAGCAAACTACAGTTTTATTGAAATATGGTTGATTCTATACAATAATAAACATCAAACGTTGTAATCGCAGATCTGCAAACTTACACGGTGATTTGCCACGAAGAAAAACGAAGCTATGAATCTAATCCTTTTCCCAAGGGGTTATTTTAAAAGGTTAAACTTAAAACTACTCGCAGAGCGTTATGTGGGTAAGAATTGCCTGCCCTCGGATATCAGAAATGTGGTAATTAATCTAACATAAATCTAGCTCGTAGGTTGGTACTCGAAGTACGGATAGCTGGATTCTTATACTTCGGTTAGTTTAAGGGTTAAAAAGATTTGAGAGTTAACTGGTACCTATTAGAATATCTCGCAGCGAGTCTGTTTAGTAGAGAAACGCTTCGATGGCTGCTTTCTATTAATTATGCCTCGGAGCCGTGGGTGAGAAACCAAAGTCCGGTTTCTTTCAACTTTTTCCGCTTAACTGAGGTTGAATGGACGACAGAGCAGTGGTGGACTCGTGGCTGGATACGTACGCCACTCTTCACCTGCGGCTCCTTGGTAACAATATATTTTATATGGTTTAGAATCCGGTCAATCAGTATTCCTCCTTCGATCGGATATCACGACACGAATTAGAACTCTTCTCGGCGGCTTTTATTAGCCAAAACCCTCTTGGCGAAATTCTATTGTGCCGACGAAAATTACAATGAATAGCTGCAAGATATTATTTAAATCAGGAACAATTACGAATCCAATAACTTTAACAGCGATATAAAATCAAATTCCTTCCAACCGAAAAATTTTGTATCATATGAATGAATCACAGCTGATATTCGCTGCGTTCCAAGTCTCGCGCCATCGCGACGCATTCCGACTTCCTACACTTGATCACTCATCGATGCGCGTGGACTGGACTGACATCGCGCCGCCGAAAGCGACTTCAATCGGATCGGACTTCCCGAAAACACGGTCAAACAACCTACGACATTACGGACAAAAAAAAATACCATTTCAGTTCAAAAGCAGGCCTTAAACAGGACTGCTTAAGGCCTGCTTTCACACTAACCTTTGGGATCCAGTATGAAAGGTAAACAATTGAATAGAAATCCTTGCGATAAGGGCTCATTGCAAAGGCCCCTGAAGTGGGCGAAGGACGACCATAAGAAATACGATCTTAATCTTTTTTCTTTTTTTTTTTTTTTTTTTTTTATAAGTCGATGCCGCGAATTTTCGAACGGACTTTTTACGGAAATAAGGAAAAGGACATGAGGCATACTGCCAAAAAATAAATTTTATCATTAATAGAAACAAACTACCAAAAAAACTTCCCCTTTAAGGGAAATCGACAAAACAGCAAAAAAACCACGCTACAGTAGTCCCCCGCCACGCAAGAATTCACGCAGGGAATTCTCTGGACGCCCACGTCCAAACCACACTGCTCCATCGCCAAAACAAACCTACTTTGTAAAAAGCAATTCATAACAAGCCCAAGTAAATGCTTGTCACCCCTGACATCAATTTTAAAATTAAAAGAACCAAAACTTATACTGACTCGACTGTTGAGTTATACAAATGCCAAATTAAAAAAAAACTGATATAAAATATATAATAATTGACTCTACAGTTACATACTCAAACTAACTAAAAAAAAAAATATTCCAGTAGAAAAATGTATGTGATCGTGTTGAGGTTGACCATATGTTATACTCTATTCTGTAATTTCTTTACTAAAGCTCTCCCCTTTTAAATAAATCAAACCCGCGTGTCAGTTTTCACATTGCATCGGCTTGTCAGTCCTATTTTATTGTCCTGAAAAAATGCTTGATGGGCACTTGCTTCTTAAGCGAGCGATGTTGGACAAGCCCATGATCTTACCGTGTGATACTTGACAAGCCATGACTAACGAGACACGCTCGACTTCCCTGTACTACTTTAAAATAATTTTAAAAATTTAGACTGTCAATCGATGGAATAGACGTATCTTAATTTGTCTATGCCAACATTACTATTCATGACTATGGTAAAATTGCCAAAAAAATATCAACAACCCGACTACAAAATGTGTCGGCACCCTTACGATACAGATAGAATATTTTTTTTTCTTAAATTACCTCAGTCTAATTCCCTTCACAGCAGACTAATCTACTCGAATCGAATTGAGACATAGAAACATACCGTAGCTCTCAACTTACAAAGTCTCTTTTCACATGAAAAGAACTGAAATTGAAAGTAATAAATAGATAGAGATCCCTTGCAGTAAATACTAGATAATGGATAGCAATAAATTTTGATATACCTGCTGCCTTGTAGTCGTTTGAATCCGCACTACAAGATAGACCGCGCAAGGCGTAAGTAAAATGGTATATCATTCAAACACCACCTACGACCGTTTGAAATCCGCGCCGTAGGGTAGCACTGTAATGAAACCAGAGCCTAATTCATCAGGTAAAATTGAAGAAAAATCGTACTATAGTATTTATGTTATGTAAAATGGTAGTTGGCGCTATAAATGCCCGATGGTCGTTTAAATCCGTACCACAGGGTAGCACCTAAATCCGTACCACAGAGTAGCACCCTAATGACAAGCAACCGAAGTCTATGTAGTACGCAGGTAAAGTAGGTAAGCTGCCCTTTGTGGTCGTTTGAAATCCGCACCACATAGGTAGCCCCCGGCTACGTAATACGCGGACAAGATGGTAAATGGCGCTTTTACTCCCGTAAGTCGGCTCTTACGACACGCAGAGAGTGAAGTACTGCGGTGTGAGTATTCTTGCACCGCCCACACACGGTGTTCTAAAGAAAGAGAAATAAAAATAAAAATGATAATATAATTTGTAGCGCAGCGCTTTCACGTTAAAATATAAGGCTAAAAGTACTATTTGTAAGCAACCGCACGACACTCACCCCCTGGCAACACTGTTCGTACGAAACCCTAATCACTCCCCGCGTCTATGGATTTGAAGTCTTTCACGTGCCATTTGCCTATAAATTTACCCCTCTCGTCCTCTAGCTCATAAACCAGGGGCGAAAGCTTCCTAACTACACGGCAACGCTCGTATTTTGGTGCCAGTTTCGCAGCGAAGTATTTATTCGCGGCGCTCTGTTTATAAGTTCTTTTCCAGACGTAATCGCCAACGTCGAAAGACACATCTCGACGTTTTCGATTATAATACTTAATGTTACGACTGTGAGCCTTAATAAGTGATTCTTGGACTGTTTTATATATGTCTTTGAGGTAACCTAATTTCGAGACATAAGCATCTCTAGGCGCGCAGACTAACTCATTGACATCTTTAAAATCATTATAAATTTTGCCGTCGGCTATAGCTTCGCGACCGTGAACTAGCATAAATGGCGTATAAGATGTGGATTCGTTCATCGAGGTGTTCATTGCGAATTGGATTCTATGTATATTAACGTCCCACGTCCTATGATCGTTCTCCACAAACGATGAGATCGCCGTAATCACGGTACGATTATAACGTTCGACTGGATTTACCTGAGGGCAGTATACTGGCCCCAGGTGTATCTGGGGTATGTTGTATTTTGTATAAAGCGCTTGCAACTCATGACTTACAAATTGTGAACCGTTATCTGAGATCACGGTTTGCGGAATGCCGTGAACTAAAAATACGTGATCTTCGAGACGCTGCGCAATAACCTTCCCTGTCGCTCTTCGCAACGGAAACAACATAACATATTTTGAAAAACAACAAACCACCACTAATAAATACGTGTTTTGCTGCCTCGATAACGGATAGGGTCCACATAAATCGATACTCAAACATTGAAAGGGGCGACAGCAGACTTTGGGTTCTCCCATAAAGCCTGGCGTTGCTTGCGAGCTATGTTTATAAGCGTTACAAGTAGAACACTTTTTAATGAATTCGGCTGTATCCTGGTACATACCAGGCCAAAAATATCTCAATTTTAAGCGTTGATAGGTTTTAGCGACGCCTAGGTGTGCCGCGGTAGGTTTAGAATGATTTTCCTGGATAATCGTCTCTCTCAGTTCCTTGGGCACTACCTCCTTCCATTGGAAATCTCCACTCAGTTTGTTGTTGGATTTAGTAAAACGATAAAGCCTACCATCTACGAGCTGAAAATTAGGACAAGCCCGCGGCTTTTCGGTACAACGTTTAATAATATTTAGATACCAAGGGTCTTCTATTTGTGATATATCTATAGACCCCACAGGCATAGATCGCGAGAGGGCGTCAGGTACAATATTTTGCGAACCACTGCGGTGTTCGATAGTAAAATTATATGGAGACAACCTACAACCCCATCTTGCCAACCGCCCGGCAGGACTTTTAAGATTTAAAAACCATTTCAAGCTTGCGTGATCTGTAATTATGCGGAACGGCCTGTCACTTTCCAGATACGGGCGGAAATGCTCAACAGTTAATACGACCGCCAATGCCTCGCGTTCGGTCGCGGAGTAATTGCGTTCGGCGGGCGCAAGAGAACGGCTAAAATACGCAACCGGGTGCTCCTCGCCATCGATCAACTGCGTAAGTGTACCTCCTATTCCGTAATTGGACGCGTCACAGTGAACGGTAAACTCTTTCGTGAAATCTGGACATGTTAAGACAGGAGCATTGGTCAGTGCTAACTTGAGGTCCGCGAATGCACGTTCTGCCTCCGGCGACCAGCTGAACGGAGGGGCACCCTTACGTGTTGACGTCAGCGCGTTTAACGGCCCCGCTCGGTTACTGAAATTTTTAATAAACCGTCTGTAGTAGGATGCCGTACCTAGGAAGCGTTTAACGTCCTTTCTGCAAGTAGGGGTGGGAAAATCTACTATCGCCCTCACCTTATCCGGGTCGGTGCGCAAGCCATATTCATCGACCACGTGCCCAAGATACTTTAGCTGCCTCCTAAAAAATTGGCATTTCCCTAGGTTAATAGTTAAGTTTGCATCTTTTAATTTATTATACACTTTCCGCAATAACTCCAGATGTTCCGTCAAAGTTGAGCTAGTTAATATAATGTCGTCCAAATAACAGCTTACATTATTCGCGAATTCAGGCCCCAAAATCCGGTCCATCAATCGCTGCTGAGTGGCCGGTGCTGATGTCAACCCAAAGCACATAACTTTAAAATGATACAGGCCGCGTGAAGGCACTGTGAATGCGGTCTTTTCACGGCTCTCGACGCCATCTAGCGGAATTTGCCAATAAGCCGATTTTAGATCTATTGAATAGAATAGAATAGAATAGAATATCATTTATTTGCATTTGATTAGGGTACACTGGAGGTCTTATAGTATTTAAAGGATCTGCCTATTCAACCATTAACAATAGCATGCAAATATTATCTTAAAATTAACAAGAAGGTATACTAAATTATTTCTTTAACATTTTACATTTCGGATATCGATATAGCAGTCAGATTATTATATCAATGTCACAATCAACAACAATTACAATACAAATGAAATAAATGTCAATAAGATTCAGAATAATAATTAATGTCAAACAGAATTAGAATAATATTCAATAAAATACTCAAAGCAAAAGCAATACGAACACACACACAAAAAGTAGACACTGACTGTTATTGATAAACATTATATGCCTTAACACTTGCTAGTCAAATATTCATTAGTACTATAAAACATTCTATCAAATAGCCATCTGTACATAGCAGTCTTAAACTTATTAAAAGGTAATTGTTTGATATTTTCTGGTATCTTATTGTAAATTTGCATACACATCCAAAAACATTCTTTCTGAAATCTTCTGCTTTTTGGAGTAACTATAGAGACCAATCTATTACCATTTCGTGTATTCCTTGGATATACATCCTTAGCTTGGTGGAAATAGTGCATATTCAGTTTAACAAATTTGGCGGCTTCAAGAATGTAGATGCAAGGTAATGGTAGAATTTTTAAACATTTAAACAGTGGTCTGCACGGTTCATCTGGCGCAGTACCACATATTGCCCTTACGCATTTTTTTTGAGCAATGAAAGCTTTGTTTATATCGCAGCTATTTCCCCATATGATTAGTCCATACCTAATAACTGATTCTACGTACGCAAAGTAGGCTGTAAGAGCAGTATTTCTTGTTGCTATTTTGGTCAGTTTATAAAGAGCGAACGTAAATCTATTAATTTTATTGGCCACAACTTCCACTTGCCTTTTCCAATCAAACTTTTGGTCAATTTCTATACCTAAGAATTTTGTTGTATTTGCATTATTAAGCATTTGTCCATTATAGTTAATATTTAGAACCTGACACTTATTAGAATTATTAAAATTTATTAAACTAGTTTTATTAATATTTATAACCAAATTATTGTTTTCAAGCCAATTTATAATCGATATAATAGTGTTATTAATGTCAATTTTATGTTCCTCTAGAGTCAATTTACTATCTGTCGTAACTATCACCGATATGTCATCGGCAAATAGAATGCATCGATGGTTAGTTACGTTTGGTAAATTATTGATGTAAACCAAGAATAAAAGTGGACCCAACACACTTCCTTGCGGAACCCCAAATCTGTTCTCTTTGAAATCGGATCTATACATTTGTGCAACATTATCGCTGTCTAATTTTGTGATTTCAACTGATTGTTTCCTGTTCCGTAAGTAAGTTTGGATCCATTTTAGTGCAACTCCCCTTATTCCACAATGTTCTAATTTAGCTAATAATTGATTATGACAAACAAAATCGAATGCTTTCGACATATCAAAGAAGAGAGCAGTTGTATATTTATTATTATTCAGAGCTAACATGCTCTCATTCACTAAATCAAAAACAGCATGTGTGGTTGATTTCTTTCTTTGGAAGCCGTACTGGTTGTGTTTTAATATCTGGTATTTGTCAAAGAAAGAAGTAAGCTTATCATGCATAACTTTTTCATAAATCTTTGAGAAAATGGATAAAAGCGTAATCGGTCGGTAGTTATCAATTTTTGATTTGTCGTCCTTTTTAAACAATGGTTTGACTATTGAAAATTTAAGCTTTTCGGGGAAGACTCCAGAGACCATTGAAAGGTTAATCAAATACGCTAAAACAGGACTTAATTCATCGCTACATGCTTTGATAACCTTTGTGCATATATTGTCATATCCTTCTGCATTCGTGTTGTTTAGAGAGCTAATAATTTTTTTCACATAATGTTCGTCAATAGGGGTTAAAAAAATAGAATTGTATAAAATGTCATTTGAGGATTTATCAGAATTATTACTATAATTATTATTATTGATTTTATTTGTTAGTCCAATAAAGTAATTATTAAATGTCAAAGCAATTTCGCTAGGATTATCAATAATTTTATTTTGATATTCAATTGAATTTATAAAATAATTTTGTTGTGAACTGCTATCTACTTCATTTTGTATTAATCTCCATGTAGCTTTGCAAGTATTTTTGCTACTAAGTACATATTTATCATTGCTTTGTTTTTTAGCTCGCAGTATATTTTTTTTTAACAATTTTGAATAAGTCTGGTATTTATTTTTAGCATGTATACTTCGTTTTTTGTAGTAATTTTGGCGTAGTATTCTATTACTAGCACAGCTTTTCCTAATACCTTTTGTAATCCATTTTAATTTAGGTCGTGTATTTAGTCTAACTCTACAAACGGGAAAACACAGTTTGTAGAGTAGGCAAAACCAGTCATAAAATTTATTAAATGAATCATTAGGATTTGTATCACTGTATACGTCTGAAAACGAGAGCTTTGCTAAATATGCTTTAAACTTTACGATATTTTCAGTAGAGTAGCATCTTTTATAATTATATATCACTTTTGGATTACTAGGTTTATTTTTCAATTTAACAACAAGTACCTGAGCTGTGTCATGATCAGACAAGTAGAGCGGGAGAGTTGAGCCAGTTGCACCTTTTACATTACTAAATATATGGTCAATACAGGATGTACCCCTAGTGGGTGTAGTTATGTGTTGCATTAAATTATTATTTTTTAATATGTCCATAAGATTCCTATTTACGTTATTATTAAGCAAAGTGTTAATATTGATGTCTCCTACGATAACTATTCTATACTTCGAATATTTATGTATATATTTATGCAATAAAAGTTCAAGTTTTTCAAAAAAGTACTCAAAATGTCTTTTCTTTGTAGCCGTTGAGGCACGATAAACACACAAAATTATTATGTTACACATCGGAACTACTATGCAGCAACCTTCAAAATGAAAATTAATCGTTATATTATCACATAAGCTAAGTTTCTTATAAGTAATTCCTTTTTTAACCATGATGCAGGACCCTCCCCTTTTTTTATTTCTTGAGAAATGGGCTGCAAGTTCATAATTTTGTATGTTTATATTTTTTTCTTCTCCACCCTTTACAAATGTTTCTGTGAAACAAAGAATGTCTGGAGAAAAATCACTTTTCAAATCTGAAATAGTTAATTCTATAAGCTCCTTTTTTGAAACAAGGCCTTGGATATTTTGATGAAAAATAACAAAGTTTGATTCTTTATTGGGAACGAAAACTTTTTTTTTTTCCTGTTCTGTAGAATTATTTTTATTTTCTAATATTTTTTTGGGTGGGAAGTAGTAAGGAATTGTACCTTTTCTTATTAAATTAAGTGTATTTGAATGTTTGGTGTCTGCATTTTTTAAACTGTAAGTGTTATTGTATTTTATTTTTTTTGACATTTGTAAACCATTTTTGATGTAGTCTTGATTGTATTTTAGGTAATCAATTTCTATATTTAGTTTAAGGCAAATCTTTTTTCTTGATGACATTTTTGTTAATTTATAGTAAGACAATAGTTGGTCAATATCTACAAAAGTACAATTATTATAATTCTTTACAATTAGATTTAATTTTGAGTTTAGTTTCTGAACGTTTAAATAACTATTTTGTTGCACACTTAACAAAAATATTTGTTTACATTTTTTCAAGTTATAAAGGATATTGTCGAGATGTATTTCGCGTTCTTTAGTTGGTCTAGTATATTAGTCACGTAAGGTAGAGGATAAGCATCGTGTTTAGAAACGGCATTGAGTTTTCGGCTATCCAAGCAAAAGCGAGTCGTTCCGTCCGCCTTTCGCACTAAAGTGACGGGATTATTCCAAGCACTGTTGCTAGGTTCCACCACATCGTCCGCCAGCATTTGATCTAGATGTTTATTCAGTTCTGCCAACCTATCCGGAGACATCGGGTAGTAGCGCTGTTTAATTGGCGGATGATCACCTGTGTCTATTTTGTGCTTTACTAAGTGCGTCCTACCAAGCCCTTTTTTCTCATCTGAAATACTTTCAAACTCGCGAATAACCTTATTTGCCTGTTCGCGTTCGAACTCCGACAGTGACTCGAAATCGATCAAAATTTTGTCCGTCGTAGTTATCGCACTGACATGCTGATTACCCGGTAAGAACTCACTATCCTTCAACAGTGACAAAACATCTGGCGCTATTTGAAATTCTTTCCAAAAATTTATACCCAACAACAATTCAGTGGAGACTCCTGGAATTACGTAAAATTTTATAATAGCGGTCCGCTCGTCTACTGTGACTGGTAAAAACATATACCCAGTAACAGGTGAAGCTGAACCGTTAGCGGTTTTAATTATATCTAAATCGGTAGATTTGTGGAGAGTGCCCAAATCAGTAAAATATTTGATAGCGTTTCCGCCAATTATAGAAATTTCAGATCCCGAATCCAGCAAAGCTCTAAAATTTATATCATAAATGGTAATTTTTAAGTAGGGTCTAGTATCCCTATTTTGACATACGTGAGTCGGCGACGAGTGACATTGACACTGACGTTTGGAAATGGCACCTGACATTGACGTGTTATTTTTTCCATTTTCATAATAAAAATCTTTCAGGAATTTCAGCCAATGTGTCCACTCTTGCGCTGATGTTTTCGCCCACCGCCGCCGGCTCACGCCTGCGCGTTTTTTGGCGCAGATACAAGCTTATCGGTGGCCTTACGACAATTCAAACAAGTCCTCGCAGTTACATCTTTTTCGCCACATTTATAACAAACGACTCGGAAAGGCGCTTTGCAACTCCTCAACGTATGCCCTGCCACCCTACAGCGCACGCAGAAGTCTGCATTCGGGGCCTGAACTGCGGCTACCTTTGGCGCCGGGCGGCTGTATCTGTAGCAGAGATCCGGAGCCAAAGAAGATGTGCTTGACTTCGGAGGATCAGCAAAGTTATTCGTCCTATCTTTAGCCATCTCAATAAGCCTGCATTTGCGTTTCAAATCAACCCAAGAGTCTGCTGGATACAGGGCCAACTGAGAAGTGTAACAAGGTCTAATGTTATATAAGACAATATTTAATTTATCTTCCTCCGATAGTGGTTTAGATAAACGAATAAAATAATTTTGCATAATACTACGGTAATTTACTATGCTTTCATCAGATCCCTGAGTGCGAGCCCTAATTTCCTGCATTAATCTATGGTCATAATCTGTAGGCAGATATTCTTCCAATAACAGGGACCTTAATTCGCCCCAATTATTTACTTCGGTATGATTGCCCCGGTACCAGCAAAGAGCTTCATCTGTAAAAAGTTCAGCGGCTGAATTGAACAGTCTGCTCTCAGAAATATTACGGGAGCGACAGAGTTCATCTAATCTCTGTAAGAAAGCCTTCACACATGTATTACCATTAAAACTAATCCCAAGTTTATGTATAGCCGAAGCGGACTCATTACTTTTCATCGCTTTGATAGGGCTGCCAGGAGGCGAGTGGTTTACATCACCGGCGGGCTCATCCAATACCTGTGCTGGTTGTATAGAGGGCTGTCTCTGCGACAATCCACTCTTGAAGTTATACATTATATTATCCAGTTTATGCAAGATACGGTCTAAATTTTCCCGCATACTATGCAGTTGATCATATGTGACCGTCGATTCAGCCGTAGGGTTTAAGCGACTAAGCCTATGAAACAGGTGATGAGCTACCGCTTCCACCCGGTTCAGAGATTTGAGTGAGCACCCCGGCTTGGCAGCCCCCAATATCAAATTGTCTAAGTAAGCTAATTTATCCTTAATTATAGCACATTCAGATACAATATCAAGGTCCACTTCAGCTATTTCATCTGATGGAAGCTCTCTGCTTAGTTTTCTTAACTGGGCTCGAAGATCTGTAACCTTACCCGCTGGTTCAGCGCCCCGAATTTTAGCTTCATACTCCAACTCATCTTTATGTAATAAATGAAACTTTATAGGTCGCTCCTCCTCCATCTTGTATTGAGGAAGGAGAAGAGAAGAAAGTAAATATAGGTATATGGTATATTTAAGAAACTGGCAAGAAACTAGTGCAATTCAAGCCCACTTGAAGTCCCTACTAACTATGTACTATCTATTCACCAACTATGTTTAAAATTGAAATTGTCAAACTAAGTTAGTGGAAAAAAGTAAGTAGGTATATTTAATTTCAATTAACTAGTAAGTAAGTTACTTTCTAAATCTGAAAAGTGTATTGTTAAGCAATTCCAGCCAAAACAATACCCCTTTTTTACTATATTGGAAATCCTATATATTAACAAGCTGTTACTTTACTACCAATATTATTCTGTAAAGCAAGAAGTAGGTACCAATACTCAACTCTCAATGTAACAAAAAAATGAATTAATAAAGTCTTGTCTTTTAAATCAATGTATCAATTATTTTAAACACAGGCTATCCTCTGACCACCCTAAAAATACAGAGCTGCTTTTCTAGTTAAAAAAGAAGATTTTTATGTATCTGATATCCCACAAGCTAACAAAATTACAATTTGGCAATCCTTCTTGTAGAAAATGCATATACAGTCTTGGAAAAATATAATGAATGAATAAATCTCAGTATTTTAACTCAATACAAAACCATAGGTAATGTAATAATCATGCAACTAAAATAACTCCACATCACTGATATCCCCGGGTTTCCTGTTAAGCTTAATAAAGTTACTTGACCAACAAAAAAAAAAACAGAAACACAAAAATTGTAGTAAATAATTTATTTCAGGCAATCCTTATGTCTACACAGGTTCGGGCGCCAATTGTTATGTCTTTTTCTCTCTCTTATTTCCTTTTGGCTTAAGAAACAGTAAGTAATAAATAAACTCATGCGAATGACTCACCTTAATGACAACTCAAGGGAAAATAAATAAACACTTAACGTACAGTCAACAGCAAACTACAGTTTTATTGAAATATGGTTGATTCTATACAATAATAAACATCAAACGTTGTAATCGCAGATCTGCAAACTTACACGGTGATTTGCCACGAAGAAAAACGAAGCTATGAATCTAATCCTTTTCCCAAGGGGTTATTTTAAAAGGTTAAACTTAAAACTACTCGCAGAGCGTTATGTGGGTAAGAATTGCCTGCCCTCGGATATCAGAAATGTGGTAATTAATCTAACATAAATCTAGCTCGTAGGTTGGTACTCGAAGTACGGATAGCTGGATTCTTATACTTCGGTTAGTTTAAGGGTTAAAAAGATTTGAGAGTTAACTGGTACCTATTAGAATATCTCGCAGCGAGTCTGTTTAGTAGAGAAACGCTTCGATGGCTGCTTTCTATTAATTATGCCTCGGAGCCGTGGGTGAGAAACCAAAGTCCGGTTTCTTTCAACTTTTTCCGCTTAACTGAGGTTGAATGGACGACAGAGCAGTGGTGGACTCGTGGCTGGATACGTACGCCACTCTTCACCTGCGGCTCCTTGGTAACAATATATTTTATATGGTTTAGAATCCGGTCAATCAGTATTCCTCCTTCGATCGGATATCACGACACGAATTAGAACTCTTCTCGGCGGCTTTTATTAGCCAAAACCCTCTTGGCGAAATTCTATTGTGCCGACGAAAATTACAATGAATAGCTGCAAGATATTATTTAAATCAGGAACAATTACGAATCCAATAACTTTAACAGCGATATAAAATCAAATTCCTTCCAACCGAAAAATTTTGTATCATATGAATGAATCACAGCTGATATTCGCTGCGTTCCAAGTCTCGCGCCATCGCGACGCATTCCGACTTCCTACACTTGATCACTCATCGATGCGCGTGGACTGGACTGACATCGCGCCGCCGAAAGCGACTTCAATCGGATCGGACTTCCCGAAAACACGGTCAAACAACCTACGACATTACGGACAAAAAAAAATACCATTTCAGTTCAAAAGCAGGCCTTAAACAGGACTGCTTAAGGCCTGCTTTCACACTAACCTTTGGGATCCAGTATGAAAGGTAAACAATTGAATAGAAATCCTTGCGATAAGGGCTCATTGCAAAGGCCCCTGAAGTGGGCGAAGGACGACCATAAGAAATACGATCTTAATCTTTTTTTCTTTTTTTTTTTTTTTTTTTTTATAAGTCGATGCCGCGAATTTTCGAACGGACTTTTTACGGAAATAAGGAAAAGGACATGAGGCATACTGCCAAAAAATAAATTTTATCATTAATAGAAACAAACTACCAAAAAAACTTCCCCTTTAAGGGAAATCGACAAAACAGCAAAAAAACCACGCTACAGTAGTCCCCCGCCACGCAAGAATTCACGCAGGGAATTCTCTGGACGCCCACGTCCAAACCACACTGCTCCATCGCCAAAACAAACCTACTTTGTAAAAAGCAATTCATAACAAGCCCAAGTAAATGCTTGTCACCCCTGACATCAATTTTAAAATTAAAAGAACCAAAACTTATACTGACTCGACTGTTGAGTTATACAAATGCCAAATTAAAAAAAAACTGATATAAAATATATAATAATTGACTCTACAGTTACATACTCAAACTAACTAAAAAAAAAAATATTCCAGTAGAAAAATGTATGTGATCGTGTTGAGGTTGACCATATGTTATACTCTATTCTGTAATTTCTTTACTAAAGCTCTCCCCTTTTAAATAAATCAAACCCGCGTGTCAGTTTTCACATTGCATCGGCTTGTCAGTCCTATTTTATTGTCCTGAAAAAATGCTTGATGGGCACTTGCTTCTTAAGCGAGCGATGTTGGACAAGCCCATGATCTTACCGTGTGATACTTGACAAGCCATGACTAACGAGACACGCTCGACTTCCCTGTACTACTTTAAAATAATTTTAAAAATTTAGACTGTCAATCGATGGAATAGACGTATCTTAATTTGTCTATGCCAACATTACTATTCATGACTATGGTAAAATTGCCAAAAAAATATCAACAACCCGACTACAAAATGTGTCGGCACCCTTACGATACAGATAGAATATTTTTTTTTCTTAAATTACCTCAGTCTAATTCCCTTCACAGCAGACTAATCTACTCGAATCGAATTGAGACATAGAAACATACCGTAGCTCTCAACTTACAAAGTCTCTTTTCACATGAAAAGAACTGAAATTGAAAGTAATAAATAGATAGAGATCCCTTGCAGTAAATACTAGATAATGGATAGCAATAAATTTTGATATACCTGCTGCCTTGTAGTCGTTTGAATCCGCACTACAAGATAGACCGCGCAAGGCGTAAGTAAAATGGTATATCATTCAAACACCACCTACGACCGTTTGAAATCCGCGCCGTAGGGTAGCACTGTAATGAAACCAGAGCCTAATTCATCAGGTAAAATTGAAGAAAAATCGTACTATAGTATTTATGTTATGTAAAATGGTAGTTGGCGCTATAAATGCCCGATGGTCGTTTAAATCCGTACCACAGGGTAGCACCTAAATCCGTACCACAGAGTAGCACCCTAATGACAAGCAACCGAAGTCTATGTAGTACGCAGGTAAAGTAGGTAAGCTGCCCTTTGTGGTCGTTTGAAATCCGCACCACATAGGTAGCCCCCGGCTACGTAATACGCGGACAAGATGGTAAATGGCGCTTTTACTCCCGTAAGTCGGCTCTTACGACACGCAGAGAGTGAAGTACTGCGGTGTGAGTATTCTTGCACCGCCCACACACGGTGTTCTAAAGAAAGAGAAATAAAAATAAAAATGATAATATAATTTGTAGCGCAGCGCTTTCACGTTAAAATATAAGGCTAAAAGTACTATTTGTAAGCAACCGCACGACACTCACCCCCTGGCAACACTGTTCGTACGAAACCCTAATCACTCCCCGCGTCTATGGATTTGAAGTCTTTCACGTGCCATTTGCCTATAAATTTACCCCTCTCGTCCTCTAGCTCATAAACCAGGGGCGAAAGCTTCCTAACTACACGGCAACGCTCGTATTTTGGTGCCAGTTTCGCAGCGAAGTATTTATTCGCGGCGCTCTGTTTATAAGTTCTTTTCCAGACGTAATCGCCAACGTCGAAAGACACATCTCGACGTTTTCGATTATAATACTTAATGTTACGACTGTGAGCCTTAATAAGTGATTCTTGGACTGTTTTATATATGTCTTTGAGGTAACCTAATTTCGAGACATAAGCATCTCTAGGCGCGCAGACTAACTCATTGACATCTTTAAAATCATTATAAATTTTGCCGTCGGCTATAGCTTCGCGACCGTGAACTAGCATAAATGGCGTATAAGATGTGGATTCGTTCATCGAGGTGTTCATTGCGAATTGGATTCTATGTATATTAACGTCCCACGTCCTATGATCGTTCTCCACAAACGATGAGATCGCCGTAATCACGGTACGATTATAACGTTCGACTGGATTTACCTGAGGGCAGTATACTGGCCCCAGGTGTATCTGGGGTATGTTGTATTTTGTATAAAGCGCTTGCAACTCATGACTTACAAATTGTGAACCGTTATCTGAGATCACGGTTTGCGGAATGCCGTGAACTAAAAATACGTGATCTTCGAGACGCTGCGCAATAACCTTCCCTGTCGCTCTTCGCAACGGAAACAACATAACATATTTTGAAAAACAACAAACCACCACTAATAAATACGTGTTTTGCTGCCTCGATAACGGATAGGGTCCACATAAATCGATACTCAAACATTGAAAGGGGCGACAGCAGACTTTGGGTTCTCCCATAAAGCCTGGCGTTGCTTGCGAGCTATGTTTATAAGCGTTACAAGTAGAACACTTTTTAATGAATTCGGCTGTATCCTGGTACATACCAGGCCAAAAATATCTCAATTTTAAGCGTTGATAGGTTTTAGCGACGCCTAGGTGTGCCGCGGTAGGTTTAGAATGATTTTCCTGGATAATCGTCTCTCTCAGTTCCTTGGGCACTACCTCCTTCCATTGGAAATCTCCACTCAGTTTGTTGTTGGATTTAGTAAAACGATAAAGCCTACCATCTACGAGCTGAAAATTAGGACAAGCCCGCGGCTTTTCGGTACAACGTTTAATAATATTTAGATACCAAGGGTCTTCTATTTGTGATATATCTATAGACCCCACAGGCATAGATCGCGAGAGGGCGTCAGGTACAATATTTTGCGAACCACTGCGGTGTTCGATAGTAAAATTATATGGAGACAACCTACAACCCCATCTTGCCAACCGCCCGGCAGGACTTTTAAGATTTAAAAACCATTTCAAGCTTGCGTGATCTGTAATTATGCGGAACGGCCTGTCACTTTCCAGATACGGGCGGAAATGCTCAACAGTTAATACGACCGCCAATGCCTCGCGTTCGGTCGCGGAGTAATTGCGTTCGGCGGGCGCAAGAGAACGGCTAAAATACGCAACCGGGTGCTCCTCGCCATCGATCAACTGCGTAAGTGTACCTCCTATTCCGTAATTGGACGCGTCACAGTGAACGGTAAACTCTTTCGTGAAATCTGGACATGTTAAGACAGGAGCATTGGTCAGTGCTAACTTGAGGTCCGCGAATGCACGTTCTGCCTCCGGCGACCAGCTGAACGGAGGGGCACCCTTACGTGTTGACGTCAGCGCGTTTAACGGCCCCGCTCGGTTACTGAAATTTTTAATAAACCGTCTGTAGTAGGATGCCGTACCTAGGAAGCGTTTAACGTCCTTTCTGCAAGTAGGGGTGGGAAAATCTACTATCGCCCTCACCTTATCCGGGTCGGTGCGCAAGCCATATTCATCGACCACGTGCCCAAGATACTTTAGCTGCCTCCTAAAAAATTGGCATTTCCCTAGGTTAATAGTTAAGTTTGCATCTTTTAATTTATTATACACTTTCCGCAATAACTCCAGATGTTCCGTCAAAGTTGAGCTAGTTAATATAATGTCGTCCAAATAACAGCTTACATTATTCGCGAATTCAGGCCCCAAAATCCGGTCCATCAATCGCTGCTGAGTGGCCGGTGCTGATGTCAACCCAAAGCACATAACTTTAAAATGATACAGGCCGCGTGAAGGCACTGTGAATGCGGTCTTTTCACGGCTCTCGACGCCATCTAGCGGAATTTGCCAATAAGCCGATTTTAGATCTATTGAATAGAATAGAATAGAATAGAATATCATTTATTTGCATTTGATTAGGGTACACTGGAGGTCTTATAGTATTTAAAGGATCTGCCTATTCAACCATTAACAATAGCATGCAAATATTATCTTAAAATTAACAAGAAGGTATACTAAATTATTTCTTTAACATTTTACATTTCGGATATCGATATAGCAGTCAGATTATTATATCAATGTCACAATCAACAACAATTACAATACAAATGAAATAAATGTCAATAAGATTCAGAATAATAATTAATGTCAAACAGAATTAGAATAATATTCAATAAAATACTCAAAGCAAAAGCAATACGAACACACACACAAAAAGTAGACACTGACTGTTATTGATAAACATTATATGCCTTAACACTTGCTAGTCAAATATTCATTAGTACTATAAAACATTCTATCAAATAGCCATCTGTACATAGCAGTCTTAAACTTATTAAAAGGTAATTGTTTGATATTTTCTGGTATCTTATTGTAAATTTGCATACACATCCAAAAACATTCTTTCTGAAATCTTCTGCTTTTTGGAGTAACTATAGAGACCAATCTATTACCATTTCGTGTATTCCTTGGATATACATCCTTAGCTTGGTGGAAATAGTGCATATTCAGTTTAACAAATTTGGCGGCTTCAAGAATGTAGATGCAAGGTAATGGTAGAATTTTTAAACATTTAAACAGTGGTCTGCACGGTTCATCTGGCGCAGTACCACATATTGCCCTTACGCATTTTTTTTGAGCAATGAAAGCTTTGTTTATATCGCAGCTATTTCCCCATATGATTAGTCCATACCTAATAACTGATTCTACGTACGCAAAGTAGGCTGTAAGAGCAGTATTTCTTGTTGCTATTTTGGTCAGTTTATAAAGAGCGAACGTAAATCTATTAATTTTATTGGCCACAACTTCCACTTGCCTTTTCCAATCAAACTTTTGGTCAATTTCTATACCTAAGAATTTTGTTGTATTTGCATTATTAAGCATTTGTCCATTATAGTTAATATTTAGAACCTGACACTTATTAGAATTATTAAAATTTATTAAACTAGTTTTATTAATATTTATAACCAAATTATTGTTTTCAAGCCAATTTATAATCGATATAATAGTGTTATTAATGTCAAAATTATGTTCCTCTAGAGTCAATTTACTATCTGTCGTAACTATCACCGATATGTCATCGGCAAATAGAATGCATCGATGGTTAGTTACGTTTGGTAAATTATTGATGTAAACCAAGAATAAAAGTGGACCCAACACACTTCCTTGCGGAACCCCAAATCTGTTCTCTTTGAAATCGGATCTATACATTTGTGCAACATTATCGCTGTCTAATTTTGTGATTTCAACTGATTGTTTCCTGTTCCGTAAGTAAGTTTGGATCCATTTTAGTGCAACTCCCCTTATTCCACAATGTTCTAATTTAGCTAATAATTGATTATGACAAACAAAATCGAATGCTTTCGACATATCAAAGAAGAGAGCAGTTGTATATTTATTATTATTCAGAGCTAACATGCTCTCATTCACTAAATCAAAAACAGCATGTGTGGTTGATTTCTTTCTTTGGAAGCCGTACTGGTTGTGTTTTAATATCTGGTATTTGTCAAAGAAAGAAGTAAGCTTATCATGCATAACTTTTTCATAAATCTTTGAGAAAATGGATAAAAGCGTAATCGGTCGGTAGTTATCAATTTTTGATTTGTCGTCCTTTTTAAACAATGGTTTGACTATTGAAAATTTAAGCTTTTCGGGGAAGACTCCAGAGACCATTGAAAGGTTAATCAAATACGCTAAAACAGGACTTAATTCATCGCTACATGCTTTGATAACCTTTGTGCATATATTGTCATATCCTTCTGCATTCGTGTTGTTTAGAGAGCTAATAATTTTTTTCACATAATGTTCGTCAATAGGGGTTAAAAAAATAGAATTGTATAAAATGTCATTTGAGGATTTATCAGAATTATTACTATAATTATTATTATTGATTTTATTTGTTAGTCCAATAAAGTAATTATTAAATGTCAAAGCAATTTCGCTAGGATTATCAATAATTTTATTTTGATATTCAATTGAATTTATAAAATAATTTTGTTGTGAACTGCTATCTACTTCATTTTGTATTAATCTCCATGTAGCTTTGCAAGTATTTTTGCTACTAAGTACATATTTATCATTGCTTTGTTTTTTAGCTCGCAGTATATTTTTTTTTAACAATTTTGAATAAGTCTGGTATTTATTTTTAGCATGTATACTTCGTTTTTTGTAGTAATTTTGGCGTAGTATTCTATTACTAGCACAGCTTTTCCTAATACCTTTTGTAATCCATTTTAATTTAGGTCGTGTATTTAGTCTAACTCTACAAACGGGAAAACACAGTTTGTAGAGTAGGCAAAACCAGTCATAAAATTTATTAAATGAATCATTAGGATTTGTATCACTGTATACGTCTGAAAACGAGAGCTTTGCTAAATATGCTTTAAACTTTACGATATTTTCAGTAGAGTAGCATCTTTTATAATTATATATCACTTTTGGATTACTAGGTTTATTTTTCAATTTAACAACAAGTACCTGAGCTGTGTCATGATCAGACAAGTAGAGCGGGAGAGTTGAGCCAGTTGCACCTTTTACATTACTAAATATATGGTCAATACAGGATGTACCCCTAGTGGGTGTAGTTATGTGTTGCATTAAATTATTATTTTTTAATATGTCCATAAGATTCCTATTTACGTTATTATTAAGCAAAGTGTTAATATTGATGTCTCCTACGATAACTATTCTATACTTCGAATATTTATGTATATATTTATGCAATAAAAGTTCAAGTTTTTCAAAAAAGTACTCAAAATGTCTTTTCTTTGTAGCCGTTGAGGCACGATAAACACACAAAATTATTATGTTACACATCGGAACTACTATGCAGCAACCTTCAAAATGAAAATTAATCGTTATATTATCACATAAGCTAAGTTTCTTATAAGTAATTCCTTTTTTAACCATGATGCAGGACCCTCCCCTTTTTTTATTTCTTGAGAAATGGGCTGCAAGTTCATAATTTTGTATGTTTATATTTTTTTCTTCTCCACCCTTTACAAATGTTTCTGTGAAACAAAGAATGTCTGGAGAAAAATCACTTTTCAAATCTGAAATAGTTAATTCTATAAGCTCCTTTTTTGAAACAAGGCCTTGGATATTTTGATGAAAAATAACAAAGTTTGATTCTTTATTGGGAACGAAAACTTTTTTTTTTTCCTGTTCTGTAGAATTATTTTTATTTTCTAATATTTTTTTGGGTGGGAAGTAGTAAGGAATTGTACCTTTTCTTATTAAATTAAGTGTATTTGAATGTTTGGTGTCTGCATTTTTTAAACTGTAAGTGTTATTGTATTTTATTTTTTTTGACATTTGTAAACCATTTTTGATGTAGTCTTGATTGTATTTTAGGTAATCAATTTCTATATTTAGTTTAAGGCAAATCTTTTTTCTTGATGACATTTTTGTTAATTTATAGTAAGACAATAGTTGGTCAATATCTACAAAAGTACAATTATTATAATTCTTTACAATTAGATTTAATTTTGAGTTTAGTTTCTGAACGTTTAAATAACTATTTTGTTGCACACTTAACAAAAATATTTGTTTACATTTTTTCAAGTTATAAAGGATATTGTCGAGATGTATTTCGCGTTCTTTAGTTGGTCTAGTATATTAGTCACGTAAGGTAGAGGATAAGCATCGTGTTTAGAAACGGCATTGAGTTTTCGGCTATCCAAGCAAAAGCGAGTCGTTCCGTCCGCCTTTCGCACTAAAGTGACGGGATTATTCCAAGCACTGTTGCTAGGTTCCACCACATCGTCCGCCAGCATTTGATCTAGATGTTTATTCAGTTCTGCCAACCTATCCGGAGACATCGGGTAGTAGCGCTGTTTAATTGGCGGATGATCACCTGTGTCTATTTTGTGCTTTACTAAGTGCGTCCTACCAAGCCCTTTTTTCTCATCTGAAATACTTTCAAACTCGCGAATAACCTTATTTGCCTGTTCGCGTTCGAACTCCGACAGTGACTCGAAATCGATCAAAATTTTGTCCGTCGTAGTTATCGCACTGACATGCTGATTACCCGGTAAGAACTCACTATCCTTCAACAGTGACAAAACATCTGGCGCTATTTGAAATTCTTTCCAAAAATTTATACCCAACAACAATTCAGTGGAGACTCCTGGAATTACGTAAAATTTTATAATAGCGGTCCGCTCGTCTACTGTGACTGGTAAAAACATATACCCAGTAACAGGTGAAGCTGAACCGTTAGCGGTTTTAATTATATCTAAATCGGTAGATTTGTGGAGAGTGCCCAAATCAGTAAAATATTTGATAGCGTTTCCGCCAATTATAGAAATTTCAGATCCCGAATCCAGCAAAGCTCTAAAATTTATATCATAAATGGTAATTTTTAAGTAGGGTCTAGTATCCCTATTTTGACATACGTGAGTCGGCGACGAGTGACATTGACACTGACGTTTGGAAATGGCACCTGACATTGACGTGTTATTTTTTCCATTTTCATAATAAAAATCTTTCAGGAATTTCAGCCAATGTGTCCACTCTTGCGCTGATGTTTTCGCCCACCGCCGCCGGCTCACGCCTGCGCGTTTTTTGGCGCAGATACAAGCTTATCGGTGGCCTTACGACAATTCAAACAAGTCCTCGCAGTTACATCTTTTTCGCCACATTTATAACAAACGACTCGGAAAGGCGCTTTGCAACTCCTCAACGTATGCCCTGCCACCCTACAGCGCACGCAGAAGTCTGCATTCGGGGCCTGAACTGCGGCTACCTTTGGCGCCGGGCGGCTGTATCTGTAGCAGAGATCCGGAGCCAAAGAAGATGTGCTTGACTTCGGAGGATCAGCAAAGTTATTCGTCCTATCTTTAGCCATCTCAATAAGCCTGCATTTGCGTTTCAAATCAACCCAAGAGTCTGCTGGATACAGGGCCAACTGAGAAGTGTAACAAGGTCTAATGTTATATAAGACAATATTTAATTTATCTTCCTCCGATAGTGGTTTAGATAAACGAATAAAATAATTTTGCATAATACTACGGTAATTTACTATGCTTTCATCAGATCCCTGAGTGCGAGCCCTAATTTCCTGCATTAATCTATGGTCATAATCTGTAGGCAGATATTCTTCCAATAACAGGGACCTTAATTCGCCCCAATTATTTACTTCGGTATGATTGCCCCGGTACCAGCAAAGAGCTTCATCTGTAAAAAGTTCAGCGGCTGAATTGAACAGTCTGCTCTCAGAAATATTACGGGAGCGACAGAGTTCATCTAATCTCTGTAAGAAAGCCTTCACACATGTATTACCATTAAAACTAATCCCAAGTTTATGTATAGCCGAAGCGGACTCATTACTTTTCATCGCTTTGATAGGGCTGCCAGGAGGCGAGTGGTTTACATCACCGGCGGGCTCATCCAATACCTGTGCTGGTTGTATAGAGGGCTGTCTCTGCGACAATCCACTCTTGAAGTTATACATTATATTATCCAGTTTATGCAAGATACGGTCTAAATTTTCCCGCATACTATGCAGTTGATCATATGTGACCGTCGATTCAGCCGTAGGGTTTAAGCGACTAAGCCTATGAAACAGGTGATGAGCTACCGCTTCCACCCGGTTCAGAGATTTGAGTGAGCACCCCGGCTTGGCAGCCCCCAATATCAAATTGTCTAAGTAAGCTAATTTATCCTTAATTATAGCACATTCAGATACAATATCAAGGTCCACTTCAGCTATTTCATCTGATGGAAGCTCTCTGCTTAGTTTTCTTAACTGGGCTCGAAGATCTGTAACCTTACCCGCTGGTTCAGCGCCCCGAATTTTAGCTTCATACTCCAACTCATCTTTATGTAATAAATGAAACTTTATAGGTCGCTCCTCCTCCATCTTGTATTGAGGAAGGAGAAGAGAAGAAAGTAAATATAGGTATATGGTATATTTAAGAAACTGGCAAGAAACTAGTGCAATTCAAGCCCACTTGAAGTCCCTACTAACTATGTACTATCTATTCACCAACTATGTTTAAAATTGAAATTGTCAAACTAAGTTAGTGGAAAAAAGTAAGTAGGTATATTTAATTTCAATTAACTAGTAAGTAAGTTACTTTCTAAATCTGAAAAGTGTATTGTTAAGCAATTCCAGCCAAAACAATACCCCTTTTTTACTATATTGGAAATCCTATATATTAACAAGCTGTTACTTTACTACCAATATTATTCTGTAAAGCAAGAAGTAGGTACCAATACTCAACTCTCAATGTAACAAAAAAATGAATTAATAAAGTCTTGTCTTTTAAATCAATGTATCAATTATTTTAAACACAGGCTATCCTCTGACCACCCTAAAAATACAGAGCTGCTTTTCTAGTTAAAAAAGAAGATTTTTATGTATCTGATATCCCACAAGCTAACAAAATTACAATTTGGCAATCCTTCTTGTAGAAAATGCATATACAGTCTTGGAAAAATATAATGAATGAATAAATCTCAGTATTTTAACTCAATACAAAACCATAGGTAATGTAATAATCATGCAACTAAAATAACTCCACATCACTGATATCCCCGGGTTTCCTGTTAAGCTTAATAAAGTTACTTGACCAACAAAAAAAAAAACAGAAACACAAAAATTGTAGTAAATAATTTATTTCAGGCAATCCTTATGTCTACACAGGTTCGGGCGCCAATTGTTATGTCTTTTTCTCTCTCTTATTTCCTTTTGGCTTAAGAAACAGTAAGTAATAAATAAACTCATGCGAATGACTCACCTTAATGACAACTCAAGGGAAAATAAATAAACACTTAACGTACAGTCAACAGCAAACTACAGTTTTATTGAAATATGGTTGATTCTATACAATAATAAACATCAAACGTTGTAATCGCAGATCTGCAAACTTACACGGTGATTTGCCACGAAGAAAAACGAAGCTATGAATCTAATCCTTTTCCCAAGGGGTTATTTTAAAAGGTTAAACTTAAAACTACTCGCAGAGCGTTATGTGGGTAAGAATTGCCTGCCCTCGGATATCAGAAATGTGGTAATTAATCTAACATAAATCTAGCTCGTAGGTTGGTACTCGAAGTACGGATAGCTGGATTCTTATACTTCGGTTAGTTTAAGGGTTAAAAAGATTTGAGAGTTAACTGGTACCTATTAGAATATCTCGCAGCGAGTCTGTTTAGTAGAGAAACGCTTCGATGGCTGCTTTCTATTAATTATGCCTCGGAGCCGTGGGTGAGAAACCAAAGTCCGGTTTCTTTCAACTTTTTCCGCTTAACTGAGGTTGAATGGACGACAGAGCAGTGGTGGACTCGTGGCTGGATACGTACGCCACTCTTCACCTGCGGCTCCTTGGTAACAATATATTTTATATGGTTTAGAATCCGGTCAATCAGTATTCCTCCTTCGATCGGATATCACGACACGAATTAGAACTCTTCTCGGCGGCTTTTATTAGCCAAAACCCTCTTGGCGAAATTCTATTGTGCCGACGAAAATTACAATGAATAGCTGCAAGATATTATTTAAATCAGGAACAATTACGAATCCAATAACTTTAACAGCGATATAAAATCAAATTCCTTCCAACCGAAAAATTTTGTATCATATGAATGAATCACAGCTGATATTCGCTGCGTTCCAAGTCTCGCGCCATCGCGACGCATTCCGACTTCCTACACTTGATCACTCATCGATGCGCGTGGACTGGACTGACATCGCGCCGCCGAAAGCGACTTCAATCGGATCGGACTTCCCGAAAACACGGTCAAACAACCTACGACATTACGGACAAAAAAAAATACCATTTCAGTTCAAAAGCAGGCCTTAAACAGGACTGCTTAAGGCCTGCTTTCACACTAACCTTTGGGATCCAGTATGAAAGGTAAACAATTGAATAGAAATCCTTGCGATAAGGGCTCATTGCAAAGGCCCCTGAAGTGGGCGAAGGACGACCATAAGAAATACGATCTTAATCTTTTTTTCTTTTTTTTTTTTTTTTTTTTATAAGTCGATGCCGCGAATTTTCGAACGGACTTTTTACGGGAATAAGGAAAAGGACATGAGGCATACTGCCAAAAAATAAATTTTATCATTAATAGAAACAAACTACCAAAAAAACTTCCCCTTTAAGGGAAATCGACAAAACAGCAAAAAAACCACGCTACAGTAGTCCCCCGCCACGCAAGAATTCACGCAGGGAATTCTCTGGACGCCCACGTCCAAACCACACTGCTCCATCGCCAAAACAAACCTACTTTGTAAAAAGCAATTCATAACAAGCCCAAGTAAATGCTTGTCACCCCTGACATCAATTTTAAAATTAAAAGAACCAAAACTTATACTGACTCGACTGTTGAGTTATACAAATGCCAAATTAAAAAAAAACTGATATAAAATATATAATAATTGACTCTACAGTTACATACTCAAACTAACTAAAAAAAAAAATATTCCAGTAGAAAAATGTATGTGATCGTGTTGAGGTTGACCATATGTTATACTCTATTCTGTAATTTCTTTACTAAAGCTCTCCCCTTTTAAATAAATCAAACCCGCGTGTCAGTTTTCACATTGCATCGGCTTGTCAGTCCTATTTTATTGTCCTGAAAAAATGCTTGATGGGCACTTTTATAAGTCGATGCCGCGAATTTTCGAACGGACTTTTTACGGAAATAAGGAAAAGGACATGAGGCATACTGCCAAAAAATAAATTTTATCATTAATGGAAACAAACTACCAAAAAAACTTCCCCTTTAAGGGAAATCGACAAAACAGCAAAAAAACCACGCTACAATATACAAAATAATATATTTACGTGATCAACACAAACGTATAAAGCTCTTCGAGGGCAATTCCTGTTTAATCCTCTGCACCACGTCTCTTTCAAAGGTATGGGAATTGTAAAAAAAATGTTCTGCGGATGGTCATAATCTATATGACGGCGCGTTTATGTTATTTTACGCATTTTTTGTAATTTCATGTTGTTTTTATTTGCTAATCAATAATAATTACAATTTAAAACAATAAAACATTGGTAAAACATTGTTAAGTTATAAAATCAAGTAAAATAATCAAAGAGGGGATTAACGTCCATGCGGGCTTGCGAGTGACGTCAGCGCCCGAACTTGTTTTGCTTGTTGTTGCGCTGTGGCGTGAGTGGGGTAGTAGTGGGGCGCGACCGGGCTTTATAAGCGGGCGGCGCTCGTATTGGGACACATTCGATCGTGAGCCGTGGCGCTGTACGTTCGCTCGTAATTCTGCATACCTCTTAATATAAATAGCGCTTTCTCCAACGCTCATGGATATGGTTGATTTATATGGTCAGCTCGGCACTCCGTCATATATTTCAAACAAAATGGAACAAAGCAGTGTAGGTACTTCATCGGCGTAATAAGCTGGATAATGGATTTCTTCAAGCTGATCCATTTCCCATAACTGAACAAGAAAAACACTAGAAAATCTCAATAAATAAGCTGATAAACAAACAACAACATTAGGTCGTGATTAATGTTTATGATTACAATTTGACACTTTCTGTGAAATCTGTCCTGTCAATCAGTTTTTTAATCAGTAAATGCAAGGGAACTTCGTGTTCAACCGTTCGTTTGATATTTTATCGTGATAATCATATAATAAAATATATTTGGTTAACAAGGTGTAATAAATAATCATAATATTATTTTCTTTATTCTTCAAACTTGTGCTATCAAAAAAAAATACTATGTACTTTCTTCGAAAAAGTTTACAAACCCAATTGCATAGCTAAGTGTGAACGTGTCCTACTCTACTAGCTCTATGGATAGCGATATTGTTGTGCCATGAGCTATAAATGCTATATACTTTTGTCTTTAATGACACCAATTTATAAAACAGTCTATTAGCCACCTGTTACCATCCTATTTAGAAAAAATGCTACTCAATTTACAACATGTTTCAAACAAATCCAATCTGCAGATTGTTTGAATAGAAGCTCTTTACAATAACCCACAAAATACATACAATCCTGCAAACTACAACATTGGAACTACTAAATGCGATGAATACGCTAGCTTGCTGCTACAGTAGAGTTGGTAACTGTCTGCGTTTCTGGTTTAGATATTATTATTACGCTTTTTTTATTTCAACAACAAAAAAATCCATAAATAAATAAATATTATTCACCATCACCATCACCACACAGTCCACACACATTGCTCCGTCCGATTACAAAATAAGTGGCTAAGTACATAGAAGACCACGTTGGTTCCACAAAACCCAACACTATGAAAATATTGAAAATATCGTTTTTCTAAATTAAACCAGCCGGGGAAAGAACTTGGGATCTCAGAGATGGTGACACCATAAAAACCGGTGTACATGTACAAGCCCACTCAACCACGAATATTGTTGACCATAATAATATGAGAGTGAAGTCATCATATTATCATCATCATATCAGTCGCACGACACCCACTGCTGGGTATAGGCCTCCCTCAAGGATGTCCATGTCGATCGGTCCTGCGTTGCCTGAATCCAGCGGCTTCCCGCGACCTTCACCAGATCTTCGGTCCACCTTGTCGGGGGCCTACCCACGGAGCGTCGTCTGGGGCGCGGTCGCCATTCCAGAACCTTTCCGCTCCAACGGCCATATCGGTTCTTCTCGTTATGTCCCAGCCCACTGCCACTTCAACTAAGCGATCCTTCGAGAGATATCGGTTACTTTAGTTTTCCTGCGGATCTCCTAATTTTTGATTCGATTACGCAGGGAAACGCCGAGCATGGCTCTCTCCATCGCACACTGGGTGACCTTGAGCCTCCTTGAGTGACCACGTTTCACTGCCGTAATTCATCACTGGCAACACACACTCTGGTCATATAGACTTTCGTCTTGAGACACTGAGCTAAATCGGACGCGAAGATTTTTCTAAGCTTCCCATCCGAGTTGGATTCGACGAGAGATCTCTTTCTCGAAGTTGGACTTACCTAACTGGACTACCTGTCCTAGGTATACGTAATGGTCAACTACTACAAGTGGTTCCCAACATGATTTATTAGTTTTTATTTATATTCGTATTTATTTATGTATAGCCAAGGCACATAAGACAATTTTTATCGCATTGCTTGTTTTAAATAGCTCTAAGCTTGATATCCACTTTAAAACGTAAGAATTTAATTACTGTCCCTTCTTCGTGAGTACCTATTTTAAATTATGCTGCTGGCAAAAGAGACTCGTCCACAAAATAATATTATTTTTGTTGAGTAAGTAGGTAAACTTAAGCTAAATAAAGTTTGCCCCTAAGCTTAGGTGTTACACTCAGAATTTATGGTTAATATTCTGGCAACGCAAGTTTTGTTAATATTGATAAAAAAAAATTGTCATCAACATAAATTATAAAAAAGACCTGAGTATTAATCCCTATATGATACCTTTAATATAATATTGACCCATGAAATTTACGTTTTGTATAGAGAATTTTTAACAAATTGCATTTTCCATACTAGCATATTCATTATTTATTTAACAACCGTGAACGCTATTGTAACAATACTTTTATAGACAAATCTTTGAACATTAAATTAACTTAGGCAACATAATTAAGCGAAAAAAATAAGTTTAAGCTAAGTTACAACGTGGGTCAATGGATAAAGTGGTCATTTTCACCAACAAAAAGAGAGTAACTTTTAAGATTTTTTTAATCATTTATTTTATTTTTTTATTAAATTACAACAATTAATTAATGCTGAGAAAACTTTAACTTAGCTGATAGTTGACGGCTATAGTCATAATTTGAAGTAATATCCAGCAACTGATAAATGATAAATATGTGTGAGTAAAAAAAACCAATTTCATAGGTAAGGACCCAATATTATCCTTATATTTAAAACATATTTAATTCTTGCCAGTAAATTGTTAGACAAGATTTTTGGCTACATTGCTTTTAAATGATGATTTATATTTCCAATTTAGTCATAAATAATCAAAGGAAATCTCATACATAAATATTTAAAAGCTTCGTCCGCTTTGCGACATCAATAAAATGCTAAACCCGAGTTTTATTGTGACCCAATAAATCGCAAAATGGAGATTTTTAAAGCTTCATTTAGAAGCTGCTTATGGAAAATTTTAATTAACCTAAAATTTATACCTACAGAAGAATGTTTATTTTTATTGATAACATTTACACTGAGTAAAATCTTATTTTGATTAAAAAAAGTGATTGAAACAAATCCTCTTGTATTGTATACTCGTCAATTTGGTCCCTGATAAATATTTTTATTTCAGCTTTAAGGTTGTCACAGAAAATTAGTTAAACGTTAACATTTAATTAGATTAGGAACACAGGTTTTAAACGCGTTTTTAAAGTAAACATAATTATGTAACTCGGTCGAAACGTCGGGAAAAGGTGGGTGTTCAACACCTATGTTTACTTTAAAAACGCGTTTAAAACCTGTATACAAATCTAATAAAATGCAACGCGAAAGTTTAAAAGTACCTATATGTAAACGTTCAAATTAGTAAATCATCAACTTTAGTATAGTTACAGTTTATAAGATGAGCTATAGTATCCAAAACAAACCCAATAATAGTGTTTTTTAATACTGATTATATCTTCTTCTTCTTCTTCTTGTCAGTGCAGGCGGTTTCCGCAACTCGACGTCTATAGCGCCTATTTTGCGTCGGAGGATGTGCGGCCGGATCACTCCAGCCAGCCCAGCTCAGCCAGGAACGCTCCAAGGGCTTTCACGTTCGTGATCGCTTCCTGGACGCTGCCCGGCGAACCGAGGTACCTCGCCCGGTAAGGGGCCACCCCTCTGCATTCCAGCAGAACATGGGCGACTGTTTCTTCTTCCTCCATGCATCCTCTGCATAGGGGACTGTCCGTGACACCTAAGTTAAAAAGATGTCTGTTAAATTGTCCATGACCAGTAATAGTACTGATTATATTCCAAAGTTATTATGAATTGAATTGCGGAAACAATAAACGTAATACGTAAACACATATTTTATTGTAATACGTAAGTAAATACATTATTGTTATGTTTCTTCGTGACCAAAATTAGCACGTTACACGATTACATAATATTGTTTGCTGCTGCTGTAACTACGTAGGTATTCGTACATCAACAAAATACTTGATTTCGACAGCAAGTAAATGGATCGAATATTACCTGACAAGGGAAAGTCGAATCTGGGAAAAATTCTGTATTCGTTTATATCTACGTATAAATTGTGTGTTCAATAAACTATACGTGTACTATAAATGGCGGTTTTTATACCGCTTCCGCTACAAGACTACCCATTCCGTATGTATTAACTTTCGACAATACTCTTTACCAATCCGATACACAAGGTGCAATACTTCTTAGAGTTACCATATAGTGCACCATCTAAAGTCACATAGCACATAAACCTGGAAATTGCTAACTTGCATTATTCACTTTCAACTTTATTATCAGCCTCCAGTTCCCTCCCTCGTTCTCCTTAGCTTTAATTACTTTCTATGCATAATTATCATTACGTGAGCTACAAAAACAATGCTTATTATTCCTTCCAGGACTTTAGCAAACAAAACAAAAAGTTGCGATCGGATTTTGAACAAAGAGAAACAAAAATATACTAAACTAAAAACACAAATAGGTACCTGTTTTTAAGTTGAAGCTATTCTTTATTTTTTGCGATGTAATAGTTTTTGTACTTGAAGATTTTTTATTTCAATAGGTAGGTACCTATTTCCGTTGCAATGTATTTAATAAAAAACTGGCCAAGTGCGAGACGGACTCGCGCACGAAGGGTTCCGTGCCAAAAAACGGCAAAAAAAATAACTTTATTTTATTCTGTTTTTAATATTTTTAGTAGTTATAGGGGCAGCAGAAATACATCATCTTTGAAAATTTCAACTGTCTTGCCATCATGGCTTATGAGATACAGCCTGGTGCCATACAAACAGATAGACAGACAGACGGACAGCGGAGTCTTAGTAATAGGGTCCCGTTTTTACCCTTTGGGTACGGAACCCTAAAAAGCATTTTGATTTTTATATAACCATTTACAATAGGACACTTCTTACATCTGTTAGTTAAAAATAATTTTAGCCATATGGAAGCGACGAGGCCCGATTAACAAACAGTATCAAGTATGTAGTTCTCCAAGTATCCTACTACACAGTACAAAGCAGGCAGGCGACCTTTCACATGTCCCCCCATCCCCCCTTCTCACGTACTTATTACATAACTGAAACGGATGCTGTACATTAACCGTTGTGCTCCGCATTGTCCGGAATGTTCCACTTAAACGGCAGCGAACAAATAAAAGTTCTGCTAACTTTAGAGTAAAGCACATAAAAGCTGCCTGGGACAAACTTTCTGCAGATAGTAACACCACACGAGGTAAAAATTCATATAAATAAAAATGTAAACATAATAAAGGCGTCAGTTAATATATACTTAAATACTAAACCTCGCAACGGTTTATTTTTAGTCATCATCATATCAGCCGCACAACACCCACTGCTGGGTATAGGCCTCCTCTAAGGATCTCCACGACGATCGGTTCTGCGCTGCCCGCATCCAGTGGCTTCCAGCAATCTTCACCAAATCGTCGGTCCACCTTGTCGGCGGCCTACCCACGGAGCGTCGTCCGGTGCGCGGTTGCCATTCCCGAACCTTTCCGCCCCAACGGCCATCGGTTCTTCTCGCTATGTGTCCCGCCCATTGCCACTTCAGCTGAGCAATCCTTCGAGCGATCCTGCGGATCTCCTCGTATCTGATTCGATCACGCAAGGAAATGCCGAGCATGGCTCTCTCCATTGCACGCTAGGTGACCTTGACCTTATTTTTAGTGCGACAAAATAACTAAACGGGCGACAAACTGTGGGTTAGGTACAAAAATATGTAAAACGGGCGACTACATGTGGGAGACAAATAATTTAAATGAGTGACAAAAATACTGAGCAGACGACTATTATACTGAGTAGGTAACTGTATAACTGATTTTTTAAGCTGCCCAACATGGTATTTTTGTCATCTCGATTAGTTTAATAGTCGCCTTTTTTTAAGTAAAATATTTAAAAAATGCCAAATTTGAAATGTTTTGTGTGCCCTAAGATTGTCGCCCAAGTAGTAATTTGGTCACCCGTTCTGAAAAAGTAGTTCTGCACTCAATTTGTATTTTAAAGTCATAACTTATTATTCAGAGAGAGAGAACGTAACTGTATTTCATTTTTTTTTTATTTATGTTGTTATGTTTTCACGTCTGAACTACTCAACAGAACATATACGTTGCCACGGGTACAGAGGACATAGGGTACTATTCATCCAGAAAAAAAGTATCTATAACTGTTCCCGAGGGATATCATAAAACGTTGAACGCAGACAAAGTCGTGGGCTATCGCTAGTCATACATACACATATTATAATCAACACATACATACAGCTGATATGTTTAATGCGCCTTCTTCTTGTCAGCTAAAGAAGTCGTGGTAGGAAAAATTACTTAATTTCTATGTTTAAAAAAAATTGAGTTTAGTTTAAGTTTAGATGTCACATGAAAAACAAATTTTATTTTCACAATGCATGTTGAAAAAAAACATAGCATCGTTGTCTTTTTTTTTCTAAAATTAGGTTTTTTAAAGAATATCTTTGAAAAATAAATGTTTTAATTAAATAAATCAATAATTAAACTAGATTTTAAATTTTTCGTTCTAAGTTCATAGAGGTACTTCAAAAAAACATAAACCGAATAAAGATTTCACCGTGCTCGTCTTTAAATGTTGCCAACTGTTGAAAAATTGGTATTCTATCAAAAAAGTTATGTGGGTTAAAAAATGATCAGAAAACTATAAAATGAAACCATAACTGTGTTATTCAGAGTGCGTTCGTTAAACTAGGGCCAAAGTTAACATGGCGTTAGACTGCGGACTAACGCCATTTTAGCGCAAATCGTATTCAGAGTGACAGTTTAACGTTTAGTCCCACCGTTTAAGGATTAAAAGGTGCATTGTGATTGGTTTACAAGCATTAAACCAAGTTTTGTTAAAACAGTCTTGCACCCCAGTTTTGTGAAACATCTCTGAATAAGACAGGAAGTATTTTATCTTTAACGGAAACTTCTTTAATAATTTTGATTTCTATACTCTTGAAAAAAACATGCTCCAGAAAAAAACACGTTTATTTCATGGTTTTTTTCACGTTTTTTTTTTATTTTTCGCAACACTAGTTGAGTTCAGATTTACTCATGATAAGAGAAGTAGAAATAAATAATTGTTCAACACATACATTATTTTTATTTGACGCTTGTGGACTCCTAATCCACAGGCCTAGTATCCATCTGGGGCGACATTTGTAATCGACCCGCTGTTCGTCTGTCTGTCTGTCTGTCACCAGGCTGTATCTCGTAAACCGTGATAGCTAGACAGTTGAAATTTTCACAGATGATGTATTTCTATTGCTGCTATAACAACAAAAACAGAATAAAATAAATATTTAAGGGGGGCTCCCAAACAACAAACGTGATATTATGCCGTTTTTTGGTACGCGAGTCCGACTCGCACTTGGCCGGTTTTTTTAAAGAAACTAACGAATCTGCCCTATTTAATATGATTTTCACTTCACAAGACTTCGACCATCAGTTTAAAGTCATTTGTATACAACAATAATAAATAGCTGCTAATGCATCTCTTATTTGAAAGTTAACATTGTAACTCAGGTGAGTTAAAGGCCAAGCACTATCCCGTCTTGCATAAAAAAAACTTTCTTTGCCTTTTTATAAAATAAAAACGAACGAATTAAATGTGACTGACTGAAATCATAATGATGATCAATAATCGAATAATCGTAGAGACATATAACTTGCTCACCATAATACCACCACTGAAGTGATAATGACACATTATTTTTGGTAAATGGCTGCAGGTTTTCCCAAAGTTTCTTGTTTCCTTGTTTAGTCTATGGTTCGGAAACAATAGACTATTTGACTAATTTTGGCAAACCATTTTAAATTATTCCTTATTACGTAATAAGCGCACCACATTGATATTTCAGGAAAAATCAAAGTATTTCATAAAAAAAATCAATGTTGTAGTTTAAAATTTTTAAACCGCGCCAAAAACGCTATGGCGCTGGACACGTGACTTGTTGACGTCACATGCCTGTAAACATTGTAATATCCATAGCCATTTGACAGCCATCAACCGCGGATCCTAAGTCTATGGTCGTGTCAAACGCCTGAAGCCATATTTATTTACAGGCATGTGACGTCATCAGTCATCTTAGAGCGTTTTCGCCACAGAAATGAATTCAAAAATTATTGCATTTTTCTAGGTGAAATTAATCAATTAATAGACTTAATTTAGTCCATATAATAGTTGAATATGTTTTTTTACGCCATTATCTGTTAGGTTAACCATAATTTGTAGTATATTTTCAATCTTGTCAAATTGTCTATTATCAAAGCAGTCATCTGGCCGCTGTATTAGCGAATTTTTTTCTTGTGTGATGCGTCCGCGCGCTACACGCGATGCTCTCATCTGCAGTGTAGCGCACAAACCTCTTACAAGAAAAACACATCTCTTCAGGAAAGCAAAGGAGTAATTACAATTAGAACTCACGGAAATAAAAAATCATATTTATGTGAATGACAAAGAAAATATGAAATAACTATTTAGTGGCCGTACGCGACTTCGTCCTCGTGGCATTGGGGAAATTTCCAGGAAATCTTTGAACAGGTTAAAAAAATCAATAAAAAATTAAAAAATATTAAAAACACGACTGCCCTGCCAAAACGAACTAAAAAGTTAAACAACAAATGTCATTGCAGTCGGGGGACCTTATCATGGAACAATTTTTGATCAAAGAGGTCCCCCGACTGCAATGACATTTGTTGTTTAACTTTTTAGTTCGTTTTGGCAGGGCAGTCGTGTTTTTAATATTTTTTAATTTATTTATTTTTATTTCACACATTTTAGTGACATATTATATAGTTTTGGAATGTGCTCATCAAGGCCTTTCATTTGATGCCCATATTGTAATAATATAAGAAAAAATAATTTTTTTCACATTTGAAAATGGCGTCGTACAGTCGCCATATTGATTTTTTCTAAAAAAAATATAGCCAATATCACTCGGGATGCTGTAAGGATTCTAACGATATCCCATTTATCCAAATCAGTTCAGGCATTTAGAAGTTATGGTGGAATAAAGAAACTCACATACCCACAAGCATACATGAACCCTGAACACATAACACTCTTTTTGCTTTGGGCAGTCGTGTAATAACACTCTTTTTGCTTTGGGCAGTCGTGTAAAAAGTATTCTATATTTTAATCCAAAACAAACTGAATTACTTATCGTCTACGACGTTCTGAACTAGAGGACTACAAATGAACAACGGAACTCCTGAGAATTTGTTTATCGAATAAAATTAATTAATTTCCAAATTGTATATTGTACACATGGAAAAATAAATACACGCTTACATACCACATGCAAGTTGAAAGCAGAAAACCTCCATCAAGTCTAAAAGACTTTGAAGGAGGATTTTATTTTTTCACGCCCGCCCAGCAACGTTCTAATTGCTGGTTTGTTCAGAAAAGAACACTTAACACTGTGTACGATTTATATTGAGGCTAAACTCACATCTCCGAAATAGTAATTGTCTAAATTGCATCTAAAAGCACAATTAAAATAGCGCTATAATACGAAAGTTCAGCCGGTGGGATATGAGGTTAGACTAAGCTTCTCATTACACGAAGTGGGTAATAAGCGTTATGGGATCGCCTGTATCGGGGTGGCTAATTTATTAGAAATAGCCTCGGGCTTCTAACTAGCGATCTCCATTATCGTGGCTGGTCGATTGTGGAAGCTAAGCAACTTGGAAATGGATATTATCGAGATGGGTGATCCAAAATTCAAAATGTTCTGTACAAAGTTCTTTCTTATCCCATACATAAATCCGGACAACTCACACTAATCATTTGGTCCCAAACTTAGCCTGTACAAATTTATAGTTACTTAAAAAATTGCTAAGTATGAAATTTGATGATTCGGGAACAAAATGCTTATGTTTTTTTTTAATTAATGGCTTTGCTCTTGACTTTAGTCTGGTCCGAAAGCAAAGACATGGTCTACGATGGAGCGAGCTTCCCCAGAAGGTCACTCTGGTCATGAATAGAGTCAGGTTTTATGCGCTTGTAAACACAGACGCCAGCAGGTAATTCCATTCCTTAGCTGTGCGCTTTATAAACGATGTTGAGTAGCGTTTGGTACGCATAAGAGGTACTTATATCATATCAACCAAGAACGGGGTGGTCATCACACAAACCAGGAACGCCATTACCAGGATTCTAACCCTGGAACTTTTGATAAGGCCCTAAAGATCACTACCATTGCATCAAGCGACCGTAACATTATGTCTATTTTAACAAAGTAGTTCGTAATGATACTCGTATTATTAAAACTACATAATTTTACAAACAATTTCTGTGGTGTTTGGGAGAAATATATTACCTCTAATTTGGTATTTTTTAGTTATTACATTGGGTATTACAATATTATTTAAATTTCTATATGATTTTGATCTACATATTACTGATTAGTCCAGATAAAAGTGATAGAACTGAGCAGGTAAACACATGGTAATTCAGGATTCGTCCATTTCGTTTTTGTACTATCGTGATAAGTCTCATACTGTAAAATGTCTCTTTTGGACTTAACAGGTTTTTCTCAAACACCACAGAGTTTTATGAAACATTGAGATTATCCTGCAAGCGAATAACACACAGCACCCGTCTTCCCAGCGCGAGCTGTATGAAGCACGCGTCTAATTCCCCGCCTAGAACACTATTGTTATTCTGAAGGAAGAGCCTTTCAGCCGAGCCATAATTCCAGCCCTACGGATGTGCTACCGGGAACTATACAACCGGCTTTCTTGCATAACTTCTGGTTTTATAAGAAATACTATTTTTAAATTCAATACCTGTCGCATTTCGTGTTTTTTATAATCTTTTTGTAAGGTAAAAAATGAATGATTGTAAATGCTTGTCATCCTTTCAATTTTCCATCCCTTCCCTATATACGCACTTGGACTATTGCCGTCCTTATCTCGGCAACTATATGAACGTCGATTTTTTTATGTACCTAGTTTTTTGGCTAGAACATTCTTCTTCTACAAACGCTCCTATACGCGAAAGACCAATATTCTATTGCGAGCCATCCTGAATGTAACTCTCTGTATCTGTGTTTATAAGAAATTTAGTGTATGTAAATACTGTGAAGTTATTCCTGCCGCCCATGCAGTCGGCAGGCGTTTGAACCTGCTGGAAGACACCAGTCACCAAGAAAGGTGCGTAATCCACTCCAGTTTTCCTTTACTGTCTATATCTATTTCATCGTCCTGAGTTGTACAAGTATTTGCAAGATCTAACACACAATTAACATTCATACCTACTTATGCGAATTTTCCACATCCCTTTATCGTACAGTTCACTCCATTATCAGATAGCAGCTTATTATTCCCGCACCCGTTGTCTAGGCAAAATTAGCTTTTTTCAGATATTACCGCCCAAATATTGGGCCGCACCTCCTTTGATTTCTTTATTTAAGTGTCTACAACATGTATGTACGCTATCTTATAATTACACTAGCACTTACTTTCAAGTTTCCTCTGTGAGCATCGTCGTAAGAAAAACCTATTCCAAGAAGCTTTAATTGTGCACACACCAACACACGCATACACACACATGACACACACACTCCATCTGGTTCGCTTCCTACTTACACATATTCTGGGTGTACTCGTAACATGAGCTACGCCACTCGGAGAATCATGTTTGCTTAACATTTGGAAATATTTTTGTAATCGCTAAAAAAGTTTGACGGAATGTTGCACTGAAACCTCTTGACCTATCAATAGTAGATTGTACAACAAGTGCATAAAACGCATCATTTTACCCGAGACGTATAAATCCACCCGAGCCGCAGGCGAGGGTGGATAGTCAAGTCGAGGGTAAAATGGGTTTTATGTACGAGTTATACACTCTGCTTTTCACTTCGATTGTGAGGAAATTAAACAACAATAGTGTAAAAATAAAAAAATAAAACAAATTTTAGTGACAAATTATATATTTTTGGAATGTGCTCATCAAGACCTTTCATTTGATACCCATATTCAAAAATTAAAAAAAAAAAATTTTTCTTTCTTAATTTTTTGTGACAAAATATATATTTTTGGAATGTCCTCATCAAGGCCTTTCATTTGATACCCATATTCAAAAATTGAAAAAAAAAAAATTTTTTTTATAAAAAAAAAATATAATTTTGGAATGTGCTTATCAAGGCATTTCATTTGATACCCATTTTCAAAAATTGAAAAAAAACTCATATTTTTGTAAAAAAAATATAATTTTGGAATGTGCTCATCGAGGCCTTTCATTTGATACCCATATAAAAAAAATAAAAAAAATATCAAGGCCTTTCAATAAAATTGATACCCATTTTCAAAAATAAAAAAAGTATTATAACACAACAAAAAATAAAGAAACAATGAAATAACAAGTTAATACAACGAAGTTAAATTGCGTGTGTGGCTGTTTACCTGACGACCTTTGTCTTAAAGTCTGAGACTTAGACGAAGATTTTACTTTATGCACTAGAGCATAAAAAGCGATTTTATGCAGCCTATACCCAACATAAAGACGAACTTTACGAGCATGAGAAGTGAAAATTATTTTATGTACATACGCGCTAATAAGATAACTGTCTAAAAAAATAAGGAACAGCAACAAACGAAATAAACACCGGATAAGTGAAATGTGGTTATACCTTTTCTAAAAATTCTAAAAACAATTAATTTTACAAATACAAACTGGCTGATTTCTGATTGTGTAAGATTTATGTTGGTACAAATTTCTAATACTTTTTACACATTGAAAACAAAATAGGTTTTTAAAAGCTTTACTTTGTTGATATAGAACAGCTTTTGATGTGTCCCTTCTAGGAACCGATTTCAACTGCTTGGTTACCTATTAAATGTGAAAGTTTGTGAGTTTGGATGATTGTGCCTCAATCACGCATTAACGGCTGAACAGAATTGGATGAAATTTGATACTATACAGATAGTTTATAGCCTGGATTAAAACAGGATACTTTTTATCCCGGTCAAAGGTTCCCTAGAGTTTTCCACGCGGACGAAGTTGCGGGCGGAAGTATTTTTTATGGTACTCATAAAAAATCTTTTTAAAAGGTGTATTGTTATAAATTATTATTAAGAAATTATGAAACAATGTTGTTCGCTAATCGTTCAAATCAAACTTTCTAACTTTCAACTTAAGCTAAAATTCGAAATTCAAATATTCCCGCTGCCTTGTGAATGGTTCTTTTGTTGCAGCAGTAACGCAACGCTCATTATAGGAGCATATCCATTTTTCCGCCCGCTGATTGGCTGGCGACACACACTAGACGTTTCGTCGGCATCCGTATCATAACGCTGCGTTGAAAATCAACAAAAAACCATAAAATTCGGAGTGTGTGATTCAAAATTCATAATAATTGCATTTATCCTTTGTGCTAGCATCTATATAATCGTTTTCCAAACATTCGAGTGCGTGAAAGTGCCAGTTTGGACTGCTGTTCTTGAACTACTTGGGCCCAACACCGTTCCTCTGAAGGAATACAACTGCTGAGAGCTGAAGAATACGGAGAAAGACTCAAGGTAAAATGGATAAATAGTAACCTTACTGCGAACACCACGAACCTATTATTTTTCTAAACGGCAATAAGATTCTATCGCAAGAAGCATTCTTTGAACCAGATGACAACAAGGGTCCCATTGTTTATATTTTTATTTTACTTTATTTTATTTATTATGGTATACTTACAGCTAAACATACACAACATTTAATTTATTGTCGCTTGTTACATAAGGGCATGTATGTAAGCCACTTACAAGTATACACAGCATTCTTAGAAAAGTAAACATAACTATATTAGAAACTATTTGAGAAAACTAAAACAAAAACAAATTAATATTGCAGGCTACATTACGTCTAGGAACTATGAGACTACCTACCTACTGACCAAAACAAGAATTTATTAGTACAGGAATATTTCGTTGCAGTCGTAGAACAGAGACGGTTCTGATTTTTTTACATTTTTTGTTTATTGCATAAATCGACATGTAATTATGTGTTTTGTTGATTGAAGACACTTTTTTGAAAAAAAGGTATTAAATGCCTGAGATATAGTCTAGAATAACGACGGATTTGATTCTATGAGCGTAGTACAACGCCAGATTAATGAATGCGTCCATGTTCGGCGGACGGCGCACGTCCCCCGCACCCCGCTCACCGCGGCGGATCACTAGTTTCGTTCTTGTTCTACGGGAAAGCGCACATGTCACTCGCAGCGAGGTTTAAAATAAACTTATTGCTTTACTGAGACTTTGCGTGTTGTTTGGTTATTATTTAAGATTTAATTTACTTATCCACAGTACAACGACAGTTTATCAAATCCGTCGTTGTCCTAGGGATCTAATATATATATTTTTTATTTTGATTTTTGTGTTAACTCGGTATAAAATAATATTAACGGTATTTATACGTGTCACAATACATCCTTGTTAGTCGTGTATATTTTTCTTAGAACATTGACGGAAAGTATCATCCGTCATGAACCAAAAAATCTAACTCCATACAATAAAGTCGGTTGATGTCATACGTCACATTATACTCCAGAGAACAACGACCGATGTGACTTTTTACGAAAACTATACATATTACGAATTTGTATTGTAAATCACATTGAAAAAGTCCTCATACATAACAACTTGTCCAAATTTCACATTTATTGAATTACTAGTTTTAAAAATATGGAGTAATATTCAATACAAAACCTTTGAAAGGCTCTCCTGTAAAATTGCTAAATTGCAGATCCGTCTTTGTTCTACGACTGCGACGATTTAATATAAGAATATTTATACTATAATCGTTTCGGCTGGATCGCGTTGTCACAAATGTTTTTAGCTCTGTTTACTTTTTACTTTGGTCTATTCCCGTTGTCCCCCACGCGAGATAACTTGGTACTTGGCTGTAACGCTCTGTCTTTTGTAGTAATAAAAATCACCACAAAAGCCTGTTGATTTCGTCCAAGTGCCTGGCCGAGTTTAACAAGCTTTTGTAGTCTCACTTTTTCAAAAAAAAAACTCCAATAACCTGTAGATTTCAGCCAGGTACTTGGCCGAAACGCTCTGGCTTTTGGAGTGAAAATTTTACTCCTGTAGGAAATGTAGTATGGTAAGGTATGGAGGTATGGAGTGAGGAGGCCACTAGTAGGAAGGCCAAAGTGGAAGATCTTCCTCCGGGCTAGGTGGTATTTGCCCGGGGACCGCGGTCCAACCGATGATGGTTGGAAGTAGTTAGGTGGCTGAGAAAACTCCGATAGCGAGGTGTAGGTTTCTCTATATATGCTCCATACTACGAGGTGCTATTCCTTACTAATCATTTGTGTTTATTCGACACTAGCGCCATCTAGTCACATGGTGATGAATCTGTGCGGCATTGTAGGTAGATGCCGCTACACTCCAAAAGCCAGAGTGTTTCGTCCATGTACCTGGCCGAAATCAACAAGCTTTTGTAATCTCGCGTCCCCTACTGGTGAATATCGGAAAATAAAATATTGACGGTCTATTCCCGTTGTCCACAACTAAGGGATATCAGGAAAAAATTTATAGAAAAAGACACGTTTTTCTCGATATCCTTCGATTGGGGATACCGTGGATAACGGAAAAGGCTTTAATTTTCATTATTCTGTCTCATTACCAACACAGTTTTCTAAATGGACTAACAATTTTCTTCCATTTCGTCCATTAACAAAAAAAATGGCAGCCACCCTGAAAGCGACACGTGCACAGTAGTTCCCTGAATAGCGCGCACTCACGTAAGTGAACCAGGAGAAATAAAATTACAGGTGTGTCTCTGCCCTACTTCATTACGCCACAGGAATTTATATAAAATTACCGCTGAAAGAACTCTCAATGCAGACAGTTTCTTCCGACAGTCCTTTCACGGCTAAGTGCTCTTAAATTTTCCCAGTAGATAGTAGAGACAATTTCTTAAGTGTCTGTGTAATAAAATCTTCCTATTCATGTCTATAGCTTTTAAAAGTGAAAGCCACATAATTTTGTTCTTTAGCATAATATAATTATTAATGAACGTTTGCTTACGGTATTTAACAACAGTTACCGCTTCAAATAGCAATAACGTAGCACACAAACGAGAAAGTTAACGTAGGTACGTACGTACGTAGGTACGTACTAACGTAGTTTAGTATATTTAATTATGTGGGAACTTAATTATGGCGCGGTTGTATTCATCAAGAGAACGTAATAACATCGTAGATGGAATGATATCTCAATAACGTTAATCCGGTGGGTACAATGAATTACTTTGAAAATGTAGCTTTTTGAGCCTTTACAAAGATGAAAAGTGAAAACAAGGTGAAAACCCTACATATTATAAAACCTTTTTGGTACGTACCTACATAGAATACTTGATGTTTAACTGACTTCAGAAAAAGGAGGAGGTTCTCTGTTCGTCTGTATGTTTGTCTTTTTTTCTTTTTTGTGTATGTTTGTTTTGTGTCACTCAAAAATAGCATAAATAAACACGGACTTTGCTAAAATTTGAGACAAACAAATAAACGAGAAACGTGTTAAAGTCTACCTCATATTTCCATAAAAGTACCCAAATTACTCAATTTAAAGCAATCATTTCTAAATAGAGAAAGTTCTTTGTCATCAAAGCCTGTCAAGTAAATTCAGTGTCTTCGAAACGCTACAAACTAATGACGGCCTTTTTGAAGCCTTCGCTCGTGTCGTGAACTCGTGAGGGGAAATTAATTTACGATTATTAAATTGATGCATTAAGTTATAGGTACTTTTAGTTCGCGGATGCAGAGATATAAATAAACAGGTTTTGCTATTGAGTGATGTTTTAACCATGCAATTTTTTCTATTGACGAAATAAATGAAAAAGGAAAATAACAAATTATTCAAATAAGCTCACATAATAAGCATTTCTAGATCGTCAATTCTTTTATCCTACCACCTATGACATGACGTCTTATGGACTCAAAAAACGTATCAGCTTTATCAGATGGAACGATATTTATAAATATATATATCGTTTCCAGACATTACATTCATATTTTATTTATTTATTTAGGACAACCAACAAAATAAGCGCTATTACATTCAATACAATAGAACGTATGCCAAAGGTTAATTAAAGCGCTATCGTACTTACAGGTTGCCACGGCATGCACTAAGATTAATCTATTAGTAAGTATGTTACACTTAACATAGATTAATAAATAAAAAACATTATTTAATTAGATCATTACTGAAAAACAGGGTTCAAACTAAATTCGAAATTCAGTTATTTATTTACAAAAACTGTTATAAAAAAATTCAATTCATACAATTCAATCAGGCTACCGCAAAACTAATTTCCAAAAAATAGAAAGTAACTTCGTATAGTATAAGTAAAATGATTTCAATTTATTTATTTGTCTAAGCTAAGCCACAGAATAATTAATAAGACTAGCGGATAAACCGTGAAAATCTTAACCCATATTATATTAGTGGCTCCGTGAGCTGTAGACCTCGCGTTAAAAAATAGCTCGAATTGTATGTTGTTTAAAAAATAATCTAAAAAATGTCGCCACCCCTTTTTCCCACACTGCTCACGAGCTTTTCGAAGCACATAGTGGGTTCGTGCTGTTTGGTATATTATTTGGTATGTATATTTGCAGCTAGATGGCACTTTTAATTTTTACCATTTTTCAAAATAGGTGATTTTTTGGAAAATTTCTAATAAATGGCTTGAATAAAAATTCTATATAATTATCGAAACTGCTCACAAAATTTCACGATAATCGGTTGAGAAATGCGACCTGTAGTGTAGGGGAAAACAGACAGCTGGAAAGTCGGACTGAAATATGATTTTTTACGTATCTCTGCCATTAAAAAAAATAAAAAAACTGGCGTGACAAAAAAATCTGTATTATTTACGAACCTGCTCACAAAATTTCACGAGAATCGGTTAAGAAATGCGACCTGTAGAGGAGAACATCCAGCGCCAGAAAGCCGGACTGATTTTTTTTTTATATCTCCGCCATTTCAAAAAATTTTGAAAAACTGGTTCTATTTAAAATAATCTATATCATTTTTGAACATGCCCACAAAATTTCACGGTAATCGGTTGAGAAATGCGACCTGTAGAGGTGAAAAGACAAAGCCGGAAAGCTGGACTAAAATATGTTTTTTTTTACATATCTCCGCCATTTTTGAAAAAATCAAAAAAGTGGCGTGACAAAAAAAATCTACATCATTTTCAAAACTGCTCACAAAATTTCACGAGAATCTGTTGAGAAATGCGACCTGTAGAGGAGAACAGACAGCGCTGGAAAGCCGTAAAATCTGTTTTTTTAACATATCTCCGCAATTTTGAAAAAATTTAAAAATCTTGCTCGACAAAAAAAATCTTTACAATTAACAAACATGCTCACAAAATTTTACAGGGATCGGTTGAGAAATGCGACCTGTAGAGGAGAACATACAGCGCCGGAAATCCGGACTGAAATATGCTTCTCTTTAATTATCTCCGCCATTTAAAAAAAAATTGAAAAACTGGCTTGACAAAAAAAATCTATGTAATTTTCAAATCTGCTTACACAATTTCACGAGAATCGGTTCAAAAATGCGACCTGTAGAGGAAAACAGAAAACACCGGAAAGCCGGACTGAAAAATGTTTTTTTAATATTTCTCCGTCATTTTGAAAAGTTTCAAAAAACTGGCGTGACAAAAAAATCTATATTATTTTTAAACATGCTCACAAAATTTCACGAGAATCGGTTGAGAAATGCGACCTGTAGAGGAGAACAGACAGCGCTGGAAAGTCGGACTGAAATCTGTTTTCTTAACATATCTCCGCCATTTTGAAAAATTTCAAAAAAACACCGGAAAGCCGGACTGAAAAATGTTTTTTTAATATTTCTCCGTCATTTTGAAAAGTTTCAAAAAACTGGCGTGACAAAAAATCTATATTATTTTTAAACAAGCTCACAAAATTTCACGAGAATCGGTTGAGAAATGCGACCTGTAGAGGAGAACAGACAGCGCTGGAAAGTCGGACTGAAATCTGTTTTCTTAACATATCTCCGCCATTTTGAAAAATTTCAAAAAACTTGCTAAACAAAAAAATATTGTACATCATTTTTAAACCTTCTTAAAAAATTTCACGAGAATCGGTTGAGAAATGCGACCTGTAGAGAAGAACAGACAGCGCTGGAAAGCCAGACTGAAATAAGTTTTTTTAACATATCTCCACCAATAAGAAAAATTTTAAAAAACTGGCGTGACAAAAAAATTCTATGTTATTTTTAAAACTGTTTACAAATTTTCACGAGAAGCGGTTGAGAAATGCGACCTGTAGAGGAGAACAGACAGCGCTGGAAAGTCGGACTGAAATCTGTTTTTTTAACATACCTCCGCTATTTTGAAAAATTTCAAAAAACTTGCAAAACAAAAAAAAAAATGCACATCATTTTAAAACCTTCTTACAAAATTTCACGAGAATCAGTTGAGAAATGCGACCTGTAGAGAAGAACAGGCAGAGCTGGAAAGCGGACTGCAATCTGTTTTTTTAACATATCTCCGCCATTTTACAGAAATTCAAAAAACTGGCTCGACAAAAATATTCTATATAATTTTCAAACCTACTCACAAAATTTCACAAGAATCGGTTGAGAAATGCAACCTGTAGGTTGGAACAGACAGCCGGACATACGAAAGAATTTTTGCCCAAGCTGAAGCAGAGACGCTTCGCTCGCACTTCGTGCTCGCTCGGTCAAAAATATTTAGTCAGATCGGATCGCATTAGTGCAATAACAATTATGCTTCATTTGATGTTTCCAAAATTATATTTATTGACTGAACAAGCCCGCGACGGACGCCTGCTACGAAATACTTTTCTATGAAACCGCGCGGTCGCCCGCTTAACGGTGTTAACGTTTTAGCCCTTAGAGGTCAATGACTTACGGTGCCCAGAGCTCAATAAATTACAGTATACCGACGAGATATTATTGAAGAATAAAAACTCATCAAATACCTAATGAAATATTGTGAAAAGAAGCCGTGTTCTACGCTATTATAAAATGATAGTTATGTAAAGCGAGCTGTTTGGTAAATCAGTGCAGTAACACAGCGTCATCTGGCGGCCGCGTCTACGAACACCGTTTCATTTTCTTTTCATCAAGGTATCTTCACGCCCGAGGGACGACGTCTCCTCGGCCCCCCACCACCCCCTCCTTTCATTTTGATAACGTTTCGCATTTCAGCTTTTTTAAGCCGGTTAGTGCTTCAGACTGAAAAGCGAAAAACTTTTATAACTCTACAGTTGCAACGAAACCGTTTCAACCGACGAAACGTGCATTCTATTCAATTTTACAAAAACGGATTTTTCTTTATTCTTCAAGCACTCGGAGCGAAATGTAACATCAAATTAGGAGTCATGTATATTAATGAAATGGAATTGACGTCGCCAACTTTATAATGCTCGGACTAACTATTCAATTTGTGTCTCGCAAATTGTCATCCCTTGTCAGGGTGTTGGCAAGTATTAAATCATATTACCCGCCCCCTGATTATGTAACTCTGTTGCCAACAATTGTCGTTAGTAATCGATTGATAGCATTTGAAATTAATGAAATATGAATGTTGTATTTATTAGAAAAGTGATATTATAGCACTGTGTTATCAACTGAAACTGACAAATTTCATTAATTTCAATCTATTTAAAACGGGAATAGTTAGCAATAGAGTTATGTAATCACGGACGGCCGCGGTTACTCGCCTCTAATCGCTGTAATTGTCAAGGAATTTTGATGAACAATTATCTGTATAGAACTGACGACGGTTACTACTGCTCTTGGTTAATAATTTAATGCCAAAGTCAAAGTTTTCATATCTCTGCTATTATGGGGGACTCTAATTGCAAATGACTGTGGGCCAAATGGCCACACAATCGTCCTTTTCATAATAATGTTTAACAAAAAATTATAACTATTGGCTCTGTAGAGCTGTAGACCTCATTTGTGACTTTTAGATTTTTTCTTCGATTTTTTCGATTCGGAATGACTGAAATATGATTTTCCACATATCTCCCGCATTTTGAAAATGTTACGCGAGTCGATTGAGAGAAATACGACCTAGACTATAATCAATTGTTTGCTACAAAATTAAATATTTGATGATTACTGAAAGGGTTTTAAATTTGTTTTCACAAATGATATTTGATTTACTTAAACAAATTGCTTAGATTTAATGAAATCAAGACACCTTCACAGTTATTAAGTAAAAAAGATTTTTTGTCTGTTTCTAAGTACGAAACGAGTTTCCAAAAGCTTTATTTATCACAAGTTTTAATTAGGTACTGTTTTTGTTTAATAAAATATCATTACTGATATGCACCCATTTATGAATGAACGCAGGTAATGTGACGCAACCTATTAGAAATGTCTCAAAATAATCTGAAATTGCATCTGTCTTTTTCAGACAGACTTATTTATCTATGAACCAAAACATTCTTTAGTGAACTTCAGATATCCTGCAGTGGACTATTTGTGCCTGGTTTTCAATCATCTATTGTGCGAGTCGGCGGCAACAGCGACGGCCGGCGTAGCGGGGTGGCGCGTCAGTCGGCGAGCTTTCGCGCGTATCAACGCTCGCTTCGCTCGCTCCGCGCTCCAACTCCGTGCTAAGTCTCGCGCGAACTTTCGACGCTTACGCGAGTTCTGATACTAGTTTCAATAGATTAATGACAATCTGAAGATGACGTTTTGTGGTTGTTACATTTTGTGAATAATTAAGGTTGTGTTTTATCGATGTTTCCAAGACGTAATGGGATTAAGCCTATTTAAATTAGGTGAGTCTTAAAATTAGTTTTTCAAATCTTTAAACTTTATTAAATATTTCAAAATAATTATGTTCTTTAAAGTATGAGTCTTACATAACTTTTTAACCTCTAAAGGCAGTCTCAAACTTCTAACAATTCAAAACCTGTCAAAATTAATGAGTCCTTTGTTACAAGGACAAGCTTTTAATGAAAAATATATTATGATCGTTAATTAATTACTCTAAAGCAAGACAATCGCTCTGAGGGATTAAAGCAAATGTAGTTCATGACCCGGATTAGTTCCATCTCAACCCTAATCCTCATTGTGTCGGTCTCCGCCGAATGACATGCGTAACATAGGGTTAGTTATTAAAATTGAACTGAGTACTTAATGTACCTACTAAAGTGTTAATTTTTTTCAAATAATTTGTTATATAAGATACGATGAGTTTCTGTTTCATTAATGTATTCTTGTACCCCGGTCACAATGATAAGCATTAAAAAAAGATAAAAAATAAAGTTATTATGGACACTTTCTAATTTTAAATAAAGAAATTTCATTTGATGTGCAATAGTGCGGCAAAAAATGAGTATACTCAAAAATAGGATTAATTAACATAAGTAATGTTGGAACTTTTTAGAGATATGAAACCTGTGAAAAGTTGAATGTTTCCGAAGGACGGGACATTTCTCTTGCTGAAGTTTGATTAAGTTTGACGCTAATTCATTCGAAGGAGGAGGGGAGCGGACTCTTTGACATTTTTAACGTCCACAGGTTTTGACCAATTTCATGAAATGAAGTTGAGAGCAAATGATGTAAGCTTGATAGACACTTATATCAATTTGATGTTTCGCTATAAAAACCTTAACTTAAAGCGTTTTAATTTAAAAAAAAACCTTTTCTTTTTAAGCCGTTTGGTAAACCTTTATGATCATAAAATTTTTGATAGCCAGTTTATTAAATTATTTCTTAGAAAAGGACTGGAAATTATGTTTATGTCTGCCTTGTAACATCTTACAATTTGTTGATAGTGTAAAATGTCATTCGATCATGATAAATCTAATCCTAATAAAAACTTCTTCCACTCAGTTCTGAATTCTCGATAATCTTATATCCCCCAAAACACAACATACCTAAACATTGTCAACGATATCCATTACAGATAATCAGTATTTTGGTTGTGGGTAATGGGTCGCTATTGTCCCTATACCGCCGCTCATTGTTACAGAACAATAGGTAAGACAAGGTTAAGTTTCAGATGTCCACGCAGTAGCTATTTCCTTACCTTAGTTTGATAAGGGTCGGAAACATGCAGGTTGTAATTTTAGTGGTGCACGCGTCTGGACGACGTTTTCTTACCTACGTTTATTATTAGAGAATATTGTCTCAAAAATTAAAAAAAATATTAAAAACACGACTGTCCTGCCAAAAACGAACTAAAAAGTTAAACAACAAGTGTCATTGCAGTCGGGGGACCTTATTATGGAACAATTTTTGATCAAAGAGGTCCCCCGACTGCAATGACACTTGTTGTTTAACTTTTTAGTTCGTTTTTGGCAGGGCAGTCGTGTTTTTAATATTTTTTTTAATTTATTTATTTTTATTTCACACATTTTAGTAACATATTATATAGTTTTGGAATGTGCTCATCAAGGTCTTTCATTTGATGCCCATATTGTAATAAAAGAAAAAAAATTTTTTTTTCACATTTGAAAATGGCGTCGTGCAGTCACTATATTGATTTTTTTTCTAAAAAAAATATAGCCAATATCACTCGGGATGCTGTAAGGATTCTAACGATACCCCATTTATCCAAATCAGTTCAGGCATTTAGAAGTTATGGTGGAATAAAGAAACTCACATACCCACAAACATACATGAACCCTGAACACATATACACTCTTTTTGCTTTGGGCAGTTGTGTAAAAAATAACGAAAATTGAATGCCAACTCTAGCCAAAACCAAAAGTAAACTCAAAAGTAGTGTAAACGCTTTGCATTTCAATAAAATCAAAAATTTAAAATAGTATACAAACTTAATGTAAAACCTGTATTTTACCATGTTTTGTAAATAAATTTATTATTATTATAAAGGTGTAGGATGATATGAAAAGAAATCATGATAAACTTTACTATTTCAGAATGTCACTATCAAAAAGCAGGAGAAATAACCCTAAATACCGCGGTGTAATAAAGAGAAATGCTTCCTCTTGCGTTGGAAATAAATTTTTAATAAAACGCTAGCCATTCTGTGTTCCTGAGAACATTAAGAAAAGCTCGGAGGCAGTAAATTTGAAACTTAAACCGCGCACACCGCAGTGATACCGCGACTCATAGAACGAACACTGTGGTATAGGTATAAGGTAGTAGTTGGACAAAGCGTTCGAGCTTTATTGCTCGCACTATGTTACATTGATAACTCCCTGCAGATGGTTCCTGTAGCTGATATCAGTCGAGTAGGCTTTGAAAACAACATTATTTATTTCTCTTTTATTTGCCTCGCTCGCAACAACGCGTAAGTGATTTTGTAAAAACTCGAATTTCCAATTTTCAAAGAACCTCTTAATAAGGTTATTAATAACTTATTATAAACTTATTATAAGTAACACATAACAATTATTATTTACAATTCTAATGATTGATAACGTATTACGTTTAAGGAGCCGTACAATGCTAAATACACATTTTTGAATAAAGATTTCACACAGCATTACTTGAGTTATCGGTCCCAAAAAAATAATGTAGAAAATAAATTACGGCCTCTTAAGGGTGCATGATAGGAAAACATGGTTTGCGCGGGCCATCCTTACTTCCTTACTAATATTATAAATGCGAAAGTCCGTTTGTTTGTTTGTTACGCCTTCACGTCTTAACTACTGAACCGATCATCATGAAATTTTGCATACACGTTTCCAGGGCTCTAGAAAAGGACGTAGGGCACCTTTCATCCAGAAAAAAACATATCGTTCCCGAGGGATGTCAAAAAAACTGTCCACGCAGACGAAGTCACGGGCGGTCGTTAGTATTTCCATATAGAAAACGTAAAGTTGCAGCCACAAAAACAAACAACAAGCTAAAGAGATTATTTAGTAGCTATAAGTATTAAATTGCGTATAAACCTCACAGATCATTGTAAAAAATAGAATTTCATCAAAAGCACTTGTCGCAGGTCATATTTTTGGCGTAAACAATAGCGGAAACGTATTATATTTTACATCAAAATACACTTTAAGGTACTGTGTAGTTGCTCCAATTACTTTTTTCCAAGAAAAATAATGATGAAAAACAACAAATAAAATTGCAAAAGTGCAGAAGTGAGGTTATTTTCCATAGGTACTCTTTACACGTAAAGAAAATGACAGAGACAAGTGATTCCGCATAACGGAGCCTTAAGCAATTTTATGTCAATCTAATTATACGGTCGATCTGTTCAGTTCTAAGTTTTTTTGCCACTCAAATATTAATACCACCTTTTTTGCATCACAAGTTGACAAGCAAAAAAATTATCTTATCAAGGATCACTGTGCAATATCGCAGCGACTATAGGACTGAAGGAGCACTCGCCCTTTGCTGCCTTCTGAAGTGTCCACGCCTCTCGTGAGGGGCGGGATAATGAAGTACCCACTCTGTGTAATATTAGGAGGACACACTTTGACGTTGTGTCCATCCTTGTAAATTTAATGAGGGACATATTATTAAAACTTGTTTGGAAAGGGTGACTAATTTAATACGCTTAATCCTGAATCATAATAAAGGCAATTAAACCTGAATTTCTTCTGTGATGAGGATTCCGGGTGTAGTGCGCTTCCACCTCTAGCCTTATCGTCACTTAACATCAGGTGAAGGCCAAGCACTATTTCGTTGTGCGTACAAAATCAACTAGCTTTTGCACGCATCTTCGTCCACGTGGACATTCGAAAAACCCTTTCACCGGGTAAAAAATGATTTGATTTTATTTGATTTTATTCTGAATTGATTTTATTGCTTTGATTTCATACCTTATTATTTTGATTTCATTTTTGATTTAATTTATTTTGATTTTATAGATTAGATCTTATTTTGATTTTATTTCGACTTTAATTTACTTTAAGCAGATACTACTATGAATTCAATTAGTAAAAAAAAATGGTACTTACCTCTATAATGAAATTGTAGCATCATTAATTTTACCTGCTTTTAAATTATTAATGAAATGTGTGATTGTTATTTGTATGGACACTGTCTGAAATAAAATGATTTTATTTTTTATTTAAAAAGTATTCTAAATCCGTTCATCTGTTCTTACGTGATTAAGTAACAACATTCAAATATACAAACATTCACATGTATAATATTAAAAGTAGTAGAATTAAAAAAGTGATTTTTTAATCAGCACACCGAATTTAGTTTAAGATCAGTAAAACTGCCCTACGACACTTTTAAAGTATTTGCTATTTTATATATGACAATGAATGGGTTCGTGAGAAAAAAATCTGTGATGGTAATCACATTAAATTATTACGATGTCAAAAACAATTACCCAAGCGTGAAAAGTACGCGTTGCATCCTTCACATCGCAAAAGAATTTCATAAAGCCCAAATTCCGTATACGGGAATAGAGCTCTGCAATTTACTGTACTGCATTTACAGCAGTATACTACACAATACTCTTTCGAGCAACATACTGCGCGAAACACACTAAGCGAGAAAATAAGAGAATTGCGTATTATTAAACTCATTCGTTTCAACTCGCAACAGAAATGTTTGGGAACTCGGTTCGAATAGGGCTTCCAGACGACACAGGAATTTTCTTGGCATGTAATGAATTTGAGCTAGCTGATCTGTCATATTTAAACCGAAAAACTGTTTTGTCAGGGATTTTCAAAATTCCAAGAAGCCAAAATAAGAAATAACGACACATATTATTATAATCCTCGTACTTTGAAAACTTCGTGAGCATAGTGTGGGTAAAAGGGGTGGCGACATCTTTTAGATTATTTTTAGACAACATACAATTTGAGCTACCTTTTAACACGAGGTTTACAGATCACGGAGCCACTAGTAATAAAAGAATCAAGAAATGCAACGTCAACTAAATAGTTCAAAATGTCAGGCAAAAATAAGTCAGGAAATCACATTATTTGATCTGGTAGCCCTAGGTTTGAGGCAAGTTTGGGACAAAAGCCCGATCCCCGCCGGCTGAGATAAGCCTCTCTTATCTCAGCCATCGGAAACACTTCCTGAGCTGTTATGTCACACTAAATAATAGTTTTTCTTTTCCGACCACTTTGGGGGATTAAATGGATATGTCTGATTTGATTTACGATTGAATGGATCTAACTTTTCATTGTTATTAGAGACCTTGATAAATTATGTGACTTTACGATTAAGCTTTATTTTTTTCAGTTTGTGCCCTTATTTTTGCATTATTAATAGCAATCAATCAATAAATATTCTTTTTGACTTCTTCAAAGGAAGGGTCGAAATCTGGCAGGAGAATATTTTTATATACGCCGAAAGATCCTTCCTGATCACACTGCTTAAAAATAAAAATGTCTACGAATTCACTTCTCAAGCTTACACGCTCACTAGACATGAAATAAAAGACTTTTTAACGGATACTAGCGCGGTTTTATTGAAAGTACTTTGGTAATTAGTTGGTATTTGGTTTGATTTTTGATTTTTCCGACGTTTCGGCACCTTTGCAGCTGCCGTGGTCACGGGGGACTGAAGCTACTCGTGAGCCTACCCTCAAGCGATGAATTGTTTAAGACGTTCAGAAATTAATATTTTACAATTTTATTTATCTTTTTAATTGGTTTAAGTTGATTTTGTGATTTAATTAATGCTAAAGAGAGAGAATCTACTGAAACTACCACCATTTCACAAAATTGGGAGGCCCCTCCAAGAAAGAAATGGCGAAATAAAACTTGGAGAGGAAAGCCGACCTCCGTCTTTTATATTTATTAATTTATTTGCAAAAGGAACTAACCGTATCATTAGATCTTGCAGTGTGTGTATGGGGCTTCAGCTTGTGAATGATGGGGTCCCAAGCTGGTGGAATTTTCCAACCATCATCTCTATTGAAATTAGGATATTTATTTATTTCGATAGCCTCGCGGAGCATTCTAGGAATAAATCTACGTTCCTTAGCAAGGATTTGGGGTTTGTCAAATCTAATGTAATGGTTGGGCCCCTCAAAGGCGTGATCACACACTGCAGACTTGTTATCGCGCCTATGTTTCATGTCAGCTACATGCTCTTTAACGCGGGTCCCTATACTTCTCTTTGTTTGCCCGATGTAGGAGAGCCCACAGTCACAATCTAGTTTGTAGACGCCTGCGGCTTGAAGGGGGATGTTACACTTGACAGGTCGTAAGAATTGGTTGATCTTCTTCGGCGGCTTGAAGTAAGTTTTGATTGACGCTCGCTTCAGAATGTTTCCAATCTTGTCAGTGACACCCTTCAAATAAGGTAGGATGGCAGGTTGACGCTCTACTGTGGCTGGTTTGTCGCGTTTTCTGTGACGAAGGCGTGGTACTTGCAACTTGTTTTTACGCAGTACTTGTTTGACGTGCTGAAGCTCAGCCGTCAGGTGTTGTTTGTCACAGATGCCGCGGGCTCTCTGAAACAAAGATTTCCCTACGGTAGCTAACTGTATAGGATGATGGTGAGAGTCACCATTGAGGTATCTGTCTGTATGGGTTGCTTTACGATACACTGTATGGCTCAAGGTTTGGTTCGGATTCCTGATAATGAGAATGTCTAGGAAAGCTAGTTTATTATCTGCCTCTAACTCCATAGTAAATTGTATGTTGGGGTTTATGGAGTTAAGATGGTTAAGAAAAGCAGGGTCACTGTCTCTAGGTAGTATTGTGAAAGTGTCATCTACGTACCGTTTTTAGAAGCGGGGAGTCACTGGTGCTGTGGCTAGTGCTTTCTCCTCAAAATCCTCCATGAAAATGTCAGCAACAATGGGGGATACAGGAGAGCCCATTGCTACGCCATCCACTTGCACGTAGAACTCCTCGTTCCATAACAGATAGCCAGATGTTAGGCATAATTCTAGTAGTTCTGCATATTCAATTGGCATGTTGTTATCAACTAGCTTTTTCCTGATGATATCAATGCAGTCCTGTACTGGTAAGACAGACTAGACATTCTCATTATCAGGAATCCGAACCAAACCTTGAGCCATACAGTGTATCGTAAAGCAACCCATACAGACAGATACCTCAATGGTGACTCTCACCATCATCCTATACAGTTAGCTACCGTAGGGAAATCTTTGTTTCAGAGAGCCCGCGGCATCTGTGACAAACAACACCTGACGGCTGAGCTTCAGCACGTCAAACAAGTACTGCGTAAAAACAAGTTGCAAGTACCACGCCTTCGTCACAGAAAACGCGACAAACCAGCCACAGTAGAGCGTCAACCTGCCATCCTACCTTATTTGAAGGGTGTCACTGACAAGATTGGAAACATTCTGAAGCGAGCGTCAATCAAAACTTACTTCAAGCCGCCGAAGAAGATCAACCAATTCTTACGACCTGTCAAGTGTAACATCCCCCTTCAAGCCGCAGGCGTCTACAAACTAGATTGTGACTGTGGGCTCTCCTACATCGGGCAAACAAAGAGAAGTATAGGGACCCGCGTTAAAGAGCATGTAGCTGACATGAAACATAGGCGCGATAACAAGTCTGCAGTGTGTGATCACGCCTTTGAGGGGCCCAACCATTACATTAGATTTGACAAACCCCAAATCCTTGCTAAGGAACGTAGATTTATTCCTAGAATGCTCCGCGAGGCTATCGAAATAAATAAATATCCTAATTTCAATAGAGATGATGGTTGGAAAATTCCACCAGCTTGGGACCCCATCATTCACAAGCTGAAGCCCCATACACACACTGCAAGATCTAATGATACGGTTAGTTCCTTTTGCAAATAAATTAATAAATATAAAAGACGGAGGTCGGCTTTCCTCTCCAAGTTTTATTTCGCCATTTCTTTCTTGGAGGGGCCTCCCAATTTTGTGAAATGGTGGTAGTTTCAGTAGATTCTCTCTCTTTAGCATTAATTAAATCACAAAATCAACTTAAACCAATTAAAAAGATAAATAAAATTGTAAAATATTAATTTCTGAACGTCTTAAACAATTCATCGCTTGAGGGTAGGCTCACGAGTAGCTTCAGTCCCCCGTGACCACGGCAGCTGCAAAGGTGCCGAAACGTCGGAAAAATCAAAAATCAAACCAAATACCAACTAATTACCAAAGTACTTTCAATAAAACCGCGCTAGTATCCGTTAAAAAGTCTTTTATTTCAATGTCTACGAAGCAGAATGCCTAAAATTCATGTCTAAAGAGCAATGTCTAGGTACTAAGTAAATTGTCTAAAACGCAGAATGACTCATAGTAGTTTACCTTAGGATGAAAAAGGCCTAAATTGCATACCGTCCATGTTGCAAATTGTACTAGTATAAACTTCTTTGTCTGTTTGAAATACGTACGTATTTTCATAGATGTTTAATCAAACAATTACTTACCACTTGAGTTTTGAGTGTCATCGATAGAGGAGTAATGTTTAGTTGAGAATAAAAGATATTATTAATTATCATAAAATTGTAGAGTTGGAAGGTAGTTTGTTGTGTCCTTGATTGTAGATTCATTTGCATAAGCCAAATAAAATTTGTTATCCAAAAGTCAAGCTGGTGGCTGGTCATATTAAAAAACAAAATTTCACGTAGCAATAAACTTTATAAGTTTTACTATCATGCCACTACACACGGCCATAAAAACGTCCAGTCTCCATGAGTGAGGGATAGAGCTGTGTAATTATTTTGCGACTGGCAGCGCTCCTCACGGCTTGCGCGTGAACTAAACCTACCGAAAACTTTACTGCTCGCCGGAAATTATTCATAGCTGTTGCTTGTTTGACAACCCCGTCTTCCGGTAAACTTTTGATTGTTGCCTAACTATTTAGGCAATTTATATTCATATAGGTACCTATCTGAGGCCTTACTCTGAGCTCTTATAGCAACATCAAAATGATGTTGTTATAGAGACAGAGCTATACATCGTGTAAAGCGTCATCTCAATCACAAGATCGCTTCGATATTACTTTTGACAATCATTAAAGGGGGCTGTTTAGTTTCTTTAGATAGGTATATGAATATAAATTAAATATTTGAAAGTTCTCTTTACAAATCTAAATGATCTGAAAAGGTTTCTCGGGCTATGTTGTCGTAGCCGCTTTGCATTTCTCGTGAATTTTGTTCATAGATTCTAGTGCGTAAAAACTTTATGTCTGACTCCATAATATTGATACGGTTAAGTTGTTCCAATCAATACAAAAAAAGAAAGAAAATAATTTATGTACCGCAACAGAAATGCAGACAAAAATTATAACCATTAGAGAAAATAATAAAACCATGTAAACTAAAAAACATTACAATAAAATTTTACGAGGGATTCCGTTAAAACCGTACTTTATTTGTACCTATGGTGTTCCACACAACACAACTCTTTATAAATGAATAAGTAATTATTTGAATAGTTTATTGATAAGTGATAATAAATGATTTTACAACAATCAGACACGCGACGAATGCCAATTATGAACTAAAAATAATTGCTTACATACAAAATTAATAAAATAAATTACATTTCTCGAGGGAAATTATGTTTTTCGTAAATTAATAATGAGTTTATACAAGTAAACTTTCACGTCTTTATGACACTCGCAACAATACATTGTTAGCAATTGCATGAAACTTTGGTCTGTAGTAAGACAGTAAGACAAACATTGCTTTACATTGCAGAAATTATCAAAAATACCGATGGGAAAAAAACTTATGTAGGTACTATATTTTAAGTGGCTTAATTGTACAAAAATAAAATGTTGCCGGTGAGGTTTTCAAAACACACAGTACATGCTGTTTGGTATATTATTTGGAGTATTCGCAGCTAGATGGTGCTTCTAATTCAGATCATTGTTCGAAATGGGTGAATATTTTTTAGATAAATTTGGAAAAACTGGCTCGACTAAACAATTTGAGATAATTATCGAGCCTGCTCACAAAACTTCACCAGAATCGGTTGAGAAATGCGACCTGTAGAGAAAAACAAACAGCCAAGCAAAAAGAAAGCCGGACTGAAATAATTTTTTCTGACATTTATCTCCGTCATTTTAATACATTTCGAAAAACTCTCTCGACATAAAAATTCTGTATATTTATCAAACCTGCTCAAAAAATTTCACTGGGATTGGTTGAGAAATGCAACCTGTAGAGGAGAACAGACAGCGCTGGAAAGCCGGACTGAAATAAGTTTTTTTTTTAATTATATTTTCGCCAATTTGAAAAATTTCAAGAAACAGGCATGCAAAAAAAATGTATTATTTTCAAACCTGCTCACAAAATTTCACGTGAATCAGTTGAAAAATGCGAGAAATCAGAACCTGTAGAGGAGAACAGACAGCGCTGGGAAAACAGACAGCGCTGGAAAGCCGGACTGAAATCCGTTTTTTCAACATATCACCGCCATTTTGAAAAATATTCTATTCCTTCAATTGTACTAGTATTTTGTTCAAATATCCTTTGAAGCTTTTAAACTGGACCTCACGCACCGATTGATTCCCAGTGATCTCCAATCCATTGTTATTGCATCCGTTGTTTGTCCCATCGCTACATTCAACTGGCTCGATTGCGCGGCATGATATCGTCACACAGACGAGGCGGCGGCACAGACCACAGCCACGATTGCCTAGATTTGGAATCGATTGTGCTTCAAATCCTTGGCAAATGACAATTTCATTGCAAAATAGATGCCTGTGCAATGCTTGTATTTATTACTTGCCTCCATGAAATTAGATTATTCCACGGATATATTATACTGCTGAAATAGATCCAGTACGATTAATAATAAAATAATAATAATAAATAATAAATTACTTCTTTACTTTGCCTTTTTGCGTTAGTCATCCCGTGACCTTGGCCCCTGGAAAGGTGTCGAAACTTTTGGATAATTGTTACTATATCACACCATACGGCTGTATGGACTTGCGTGAAAGGCTTGCGGAAAAGGATTGTGAATTTACACATAATTTCCATTTCACTTAGATTTTTCGAAAACCACGCAGATGGCTTCGCGGGTGGAAGCTTGAATTAGATAATTATTATTATTGTATTTACGGTGCAAATATTTAACACAAACTTTAAACCAGCGTGGGCTTATTGTGAAACCTTGCTTTATTCAAAGCTCTTCTCTGTAACGTTAAGCGTGTCTATAAATTAACTATTTCAAACTATAAATTCACAACTTGACTATGTACGAATTAAATTTAGTCCGTAATTTTGAGAAAATTAACTGTTCTTATTTAATTGGTACCGGTAATGTGATACTTTGGCGGGGGAGGAGGGGAGGGGGAAAGGCATGGAAACATTTATCAAATTATCCTAAATGGGGTCATCGAGATTTCAATTTACATTCAACATTCCATTTGTCTTCAATTCCCAGAGCTAAAGGCGTAACAAAAACACTTAAGTAGTTATTATTGCCGAAGGAATTGTTATCTCATGTCAATAAAATTATTCAATAAACTACCAATGGCAATGAAAGACTTACCAATGAAACAATTTAAATGTGCGTTGTATCGATTACTGACTGACAAGTGTTTTTATAGTGTTAAGGAATTTTTTGATTGCAAATTTTAAATATTATCAGACCATTTTTTATATATTTATATATATATATATATATATATATATATATATATATCCCGCAAACAATTGGCCGTCCCCTGAAGGCGAAAATGCATTTAACCTGGCGTCCACCTGCTTTTGGCGTCCGCATACCGGACGCCACTTTATTGGGCGGTGGCACTTAGGCCCTATTGATCCTAGCTAGCCATAGTACAAATATCGACGGAAGCCAAATATCGTATAAAATGGCTGCAAAAAAATATTGAAAAGTTCCCGAAGAAATCTCAGCGCAGGTGAGGCGCTGCTGCAGCGCGTATATCCACGCATGTATATCGAGGGGAATTTCTGACTACGAGTTCGCGTATTTGGCGTCCACAATTGCAACGTTGCCAGCTCACTCATTGAATCTATGACAATAGCTCAAATAATATTTACTGTAATTTAAACAATATACATCGTCTTCGGCCACGTACGCGCTGCGTAATATTCGGCGCTCGATTTAAGTCTTGTTTATAATTACTTAAACTTACAAATAAACTCAACTTTATTCATAAAAATAGATAACAATCCATACTAATAATATAAATGCGAAAGTTTTTCCGTCTGTTACCTCTTCACACATAGACTGCTGAACCGATTTAGATAAAGTTTAGTATGGAATATGGAGACAGTTTCGGACCCGAGAAAGAACATAGGATACTTTTGTCCCCAAAATCATCTCCTAAAGGGGCAAAAAGGAGGGTAGAAGTTTGTATAGGGAATCCATTTCCACTAAACCGATTTAATTAAATTTGGTATGAAGATAATGATGACATAGGGTAGTTTTAATCCACGAAATCATCCTCTAAAGGGTAGTTTTAATCCACGAAATCATCCTCTAAGGGGGTAAAAAGCGGTGGAAGTTTGTATAACCGCTATACCGATTGTGATGATATATTGGTATTTATCATTTAGTATCACCAAATCATCGTAAAGCTTTGTACGGACGCCCAATTGCTGTATACGGACGTTCAATAGCTAAATACGGACGCCCAATAGCTGTATACGGACGTTCAATAGCCATATACGGATGCCCAATAGCTGTATACGGACGCCCAACAGCCATATATACGGACGCCCAATAGCTGTATAAGGATGCCCAATAGCTGCATACGGACATTCAATAGCTAAATACGGACGCCGAATAGCTGTATACCGATGAGCAATAGCCATATAGGGACGCCCAATAGCTGTATACGGACGTTCAATAGCTATATACGGACGTTTAATAGCCTGGCGATCTTGATTCCAGGAATACGGTACTATTCGAGGCGGTACTATGTGGCTGCAAGCTAGGTACCAACTATAAGATGGTATGTGCACTGTTCCCAGTAGATTTTTCATTTTATTTTAATCACATCAGCAGCACGACACCCAGTGCTGGGTATAGGCTTCCCCTAAGGATCTCCACGACGATCAGTCCTGCGTTGCCCGCATCTAGTGGCTTCCCGCAACCTTCCTTCACCAGTTCATCGGCCCACCTTGTCAGGGGCCTACCCACGGAGCGTCGTCCGGTACGCGAACGCCATTTCAGAACCTTTCCGCCTCAACGGCCATCGGTTCTTCTCGCTATGTGTCCAGCCCACTGCCACTTCAACTGAGCAATCCTGCGAGCGATGTCGGTTACTTTAGTTCTTCTGTGGATCTCCTTATTTCTAATTCCTAACATGAACTGGAGCGGGCACGATATGGGCATTCGACATGATTTTCGTCTGTCCGTCTGGTCTGAGCATGAACATGGATAAGAATCCATGTTCATCCTCAGACCCACTCTTTGGAAACCATTGCGGAGATCTTAGAGCATTCTGTTCAGGTCATCCAAGGTCTCAGCCATAAGAACTATATCATCGGCAAAACTTTCCGGAACCAGTCTTGTTCGGGAGGTTGGAAGTGGTCAAACCAGCGAGCGAGACGATTCGTAAGAATTCTCGAAAAAGTCATGGCTCAGAAGTGAGATGGGTCTGTAGCTCTTCAAAGAACAAAATCGACTCACTTGTGTTCCATGCCTTCGGTGTTCCGCCCTCGACGATGACGGAATTGAAAAGCTTCTTGAGGACTTTAAGTATCGGCTTACCACCGGCTCTGACGTCCGGGATATCTTCAGTATAGTGTCGGGTAAGCTTGGATCTGGGGTTTTTAGCCATGCTTTCAACAGGTGTCTGCCTGGAATGTAACTGTCCATAGAAACTCTTGATCGCCCTCAGTATTTCAGGCTTCGATGAGATGATGCGTCCGTCGTCAGTTTTCAGCTACGTCATCTAGCTTTTCCCAATAGACAGATCTCTCGCGAACACATTGGAGCCTTTACTCCGCTCAATGACCTTTTTAATATGATTCGTATTTAAAGATCACTCATCAAAGACTTAGATATTTTTCTATTTAGTTGCCGATATCGATGAGCATCCACTGAGCTCTGGAGCCTCATTTCACGTCTCTGATCCATGAGTGAGCGGTTGGAGAGTTTCTTTAGCTTGGGCGGCGGGTCGTAAAGAACTTTGACCCTTCTATACGGACAGTATCCACCACCATATTGTTTAGATCGTCCCCATCTATGCTGTTCTCAAGGGCTTTGAAGCGGTTTTGGAGTTCAAGCTTTCGGGGGTTTAAATATGGGGTGGTAATAGTCGAAGCGTGGATTTTATCAGTCGAGATCGAGATCTTTTCAGGCTTATGTTGATTATTCAATGTGCCACGTACCAATCAGTGATCGCTCCCCATTATGACGGCGTTGATTACAGTGACATCATTGAATATTTTAACACGTTTTTATTAGGTTGCTTTCGCGTTTGTTTGTTTGTTTGTGTGTTTCTCCACAAAGTTTACGAACGATTTTATCTTAACTTCCCGATGAGCTAGAGACTTAAAACTTTGAACATAGACCAGCAGGCCTATTTTGTAACTCAAATGACAGGTTACAATGATCATCACTAATCTAAGTTGTAAGTACATTGCTGCTACAGTATAAAGCAATGTTATGACTCTACAAAAACCCAGCATGTACTTAAGTTGAGTTACAAAATAGGCCTACAGAACTGGAAGGCAATGCAATATTATGGTGTCATTGAGCTGATCTGATGATGAAGCCGGAAGAAGGCCACAGGAACTCTATGAAGAAACCATACAACCCCATCCTGTTTGGGCTCGTTAGAATCGTCTTGACGAGTACTCTAATGGGAGACGTGGTATAGGGTCTGATAATGAAGCCGAAAGGCCATGCCATAGGAACTCAATATTGAAACCGTGCAACCCAATCAAATTTGGGCTCGTTTGAATCGTCTTGACGAGTTCTTTGTTGGGAAATAGTTTCCAGGGTCTGATGATGGAGCCGGAGGAAGGACACAGGAACTCTTTAATAAAACCACGCCACCCCATCGAGATTGGGCTCGTTTGAATCGTCTTGACGAGTACTTTGTTGGGAAATAGTGTCCAGGGTCTGATGATGGAGCCGAAAGAAGGCCACTAGAACTCGGTAATAAAACCATGCAATCCTATCGAGTTTGGGCTCGTTTGAATCATCTTGACGAGTGCTTTAATGGGAAATAGTGTCCAAGGATCTGATAATGGAGCCGTAGGAAGGCCATTGAAACTTTATAATAAAACCATGCAACCTCATCGAGTTTGGGCTCGTTTAAATTGTCTTGACGAGTACTTTGTTGGGAAGTTTCCAGGGTCTGATGATAGAGCCGGAAGAAGGCCACTGGGACTCTGTATTAAAACCATGCAACCTTATCCATTTTGGGCTCGTTTGAATCGTCTTGACGAGTGCTCCGATAAGAGATGGTATATTTTATTAACATGTTTTTATTAGGTTGCTTTCGCGTTTGTTTGTTTGTTTGTTTGTGTTTCTCCACAAAATTTGCGAACGATTTTATCATAACTTCCCGATGAGCTAGAGACTTAAAACTTTGAACATAGGCCAGAACTGGAAGGCGATGCAATATAATGGTGTCATTGAGCTGATCTGATGATGAAGTCGGAAGAAGGCGACAGGAACTCTATGAAGAAACCATACAACCCCATCGTGTTTGGGCTCGTTAGAATCGTCTTGACGAGTACTCTAATGGGAGACGTGGTATAGGGTCTGATAATGAAGCCGAAAGGCCATGCCATAGGAACTCAATATTGAAACCGTGCAACCCCATCAAATTTGGGCTCGTTTGAATCGTCTTGACGAGTTCTTTGTTGGGAAATAGTTTCCAGGGTCTGATGATGGAGCCGGAGGAAGGACACAGGAACTCTTTAATAAAACCACGCCACCCCATCGAGATTGGGCTCGTTTGAATCGTCTTGACGAGTACTTTGTTGGGAAATAGTGTCCAGGGTCTGATGATGGAGCCGAAAGAAGGCCACTAGAACTCGGTAATAAAACCATGCAATCCTATCGAGTTTGGGCTCGTTTGAATCATCTTGACGAGTACTTTAATGGGTAATAGTGGCCGAAGATTTGATGATGGAGCCGGAGGAAGGCCATAGAAACTTTATAATAAAACCATGCAACCCCTTCGAGTTTGGGCTCGTTTGAATTGTCTTGATGAGTACTTTATTGGGAAGTTTCCATGGTCTGATGATAGAGCCGGAAGAAGGCCACTGGGACTCTGTATTAAAACCATGCAACCCCATCGAGTTTAGGCTCGTTTGAATCGTCTTGACGAGTGCTCCGATAAGAGATGGTATATTTTTAGTCTTAGCTCGTTAACTAAAAAGCAGAAAATAAAAATTTACTTAAAAAAAACTAAAGACACTATGGATGATAAATTTTACAAAATGCGCCCCACGTTTTTAGGTTTAAAATTTCTGTGGGGTTATAAATATTTAAAGAAAAATTTATTTTATACTTTTTAGTCTGTTTTTACTAGTCCGTTTTAATTTTTTAGTCCGACTTTTTTGCAATAAAAACGTGTTTTTTTTAGTCTTAGCTCGTTAACTAAAAAGCAGAAAACAAAAATTTACTAAAAATTTTTTTTTTAAAAACACCTTTTTATTACAAAAAAAGTCGGACTAAAAACATAAAAACGGACTAGTAAAAACAGACTAAAAAGTATAAAATATTTTTTTCTTTAAATATTTATGACCCTACAGAAATTTTAAACCTAAAAACGTGGGGCGCATGCTAAAGACACTATTGTAGCGTGGTTTTTTTGCTGTTTTGTCGATTTCCCTTAAAGGGGAAGTTTTGTTGGTAGTTTGTTTCCATTAATGATAAAATTTATTTTTTGGCAGTATGCCTCATGTCCTTTTCCTTATTTCCGTAAAAAGTCCGTTCAAAATTCGCGGCATCGACTTATAAAAAAAAAAAAAAAAAAAAAGAAAGATTAAGATCGTATTTCTTATGGTCGTCCTTCGCCCACTTCAGGGGCCTTTGCGATGAGCCCTTATCGCAAGGATTTTTATTCAATTGTTTACCTTTCATACTAGATCCCAAAGGTTAGTGTGAAAGCAGGCCTTAAGCAGTCGTGTTTAAGGCCTGCTTTTGAACTGAAATGGTATTTTTTTTTGTCCGTAATGTCGTAGGTTGTTTGACCGTGTTTGCGGGAAGTCCGATCCGATTGAAGTCGCTTTCGGCGGCGCGATGTCAGTCCAGTCCACGCGCATCGACGAGTGATCAAGTGTAGGAAGTCGGAATGCGTCGTGATGGCGCGAGACTTGGAACGCAGCGAATATCAGCTGTGATTCATTCATATGATACAAAATTTTTCGGTTGGAAGGAATTTGATTTTATAACGCTGTTAAAGTTATTGGATTCGTAATTGTTCCTGATTTAAATAATATCTTGCAGCTATTCATTGTAATTTTCGTCGGCACAATAGAATTTCGCCAAGGTACCTATTTGTGAATTCCTAGACATTCAGCTGTTGGCAGTGTGAGAATTTGAAATTTATTTTTATCATCATATTCGTTATTTACAGAGGGTTTTGGCTAATAAAAGCCGCCGAGAAGAGTTCTAATTCGTGTCGTGATATCCGATCGAAGGAGGAATACTGATTGACCGGATTCTAAACCATATAAAATATATTGTTATCAAGGAGCCGCAGGTATATCAAAATTTATTGCTATCCATTATCTAGTATTTACTGCAAGGGGTCTCTATCTATTTATTACTTTCAATTTCAGTTCTTTTCATGTGAAAAGAGACTTTGTAAGTTGAGAGCTACGGTATGTTTCTATGTCTCAATTCGATTCGAGTAGATTAGTCTGCTGTGAAGGGGATAGTTTAACAGAAAAGTCAGAGATCAGTAATATTTATTGTCAGAATGAACATACAAGAATAGATTTCCCTCAGTTCTGCTATTCGCTGCAGGGTCCCCCCCGTCATGGAATAGTTGTAGTCCATTTAAGGCCGACGTTGTTAAATTATGGTTTTTGTGCACACCATTCCAGGTGAAGAGTGGCGTACGTATCCAGCCACGAGACAACCACTGCTCTGTCGTCCATTCAAACCCAGTTAAGCGGAAAAAGTTGAAATAAACCGGACTTTGGTTTCTCACCCACGGCTCCGAGGCATAATTAATAGAAAGCAGCCATCGAAGCGTTTCTCTACTAAACAGACTCGCTGCGAGATATTCTAATAGGTACCAGTTAACTCTCAAATCTTTTTAACCCTTAAACTAACCGAAGTATAAGAATCCAGCTATCCGTACTTCGAGTACCAACCTACGAGCTAGATTTATGTTAGATTAATTACCACATTTCTGATATTCGAGGGCAGGCAATTCTTACCCACATAACGCTCTGCGAGTAGTTTTAAGTTTAACCTTTTAAAATAACCCCTTGGGAAAAAGATTAGATTCATAGCTTCGTTTTTCTTCGTGTCCAATCACCGAGTAAATTGGCAGATCTGCGATTACAACGTTTGATGTTTAGTATTGTATAGAATCAACCGTATTTCAATAAAACTGTAGTTTGCTGTAGACTGTACGTTAAGTGTTTATTTATTTCCCCTTGAGTTGTCATTAAGGTGAGTCATTCGCATGAGTTTATTTATTACTTACTGTTTCTTAAGCCAAAAGGCAATAAGAGAGAGAAAAAGACATAACAATTGTGGCGACCAAACAGGGACCTGATGAAAGCATAGTAAATTACCTTAGTATTATGCAAAATTATTTTATTCGTTTATCTAAACCACTATCGGAGGAAGATAAATTAAATATTGTCTTATATAACATTAGGCCTTGTTACACTTCTCAGCTAGCACTGTATCCAGCAGACTCTTGGGTTGATTTGAAACGCAAATGCAGGCTTATTGAGATGGCTAAAGATAGGACGAATAACTTTGCTGATCCTCCGAAATCAAGCACATCTTCTTTGGCTCCGGATCTCTGCTACAGATACAGCCGCCCGGCGCCAAAGGTAGCCGCAGTTCAGGCCCCGAATGCAGACTTCTGCGTGCGCTGTAGGGTGGCAGGGCATACGTTGAGGAGTTGCAAAGCGCCTTTCCGAGTCGTTTGTTATAAATGTGGCGAAAAAGATGTAACTGCGAGGACTTGTTTGAATTGTCGTAAGGCCACCGATAAGCTTGTATCTGCGCCAAAAAACGCGCAGGCGTGAGCCGGCGGCGGTGGGCGAAAACATCAGCGCAAGAGTGGACACATTGGCTGAAATTCCTGAAAGATTTTTATTATGAAAATGGGAAAAATAACACGTCAATGTCAGGTGCCATTTCCAAACGTCAGTGTCAATGTCACTCGTCGCCGACTCACGTATGTCAAAATAGGGATACCAGACCCTACTTAAAAATTACCATTTATGATATAAATTTTAGAGCTTTGCTGGATTCGGGATCTGAAATTTCTATAATTGGCGGAAACGCTATCAAATATTTTACTGATTTGGGCACTCTCCACAAATCTACCGATTTAGATATAATTAAAACCGCTAACGGTTCAGCTTCACCTGTTACTGGGTATATGTTTTTACCAGTCACAGTAGACGAGCGGACCGCTATTATAAAATTTTACGTAATTCCAGGAGTCTCCACTGAATTGTTGTTGGGTATAAATTTTTGGAAAGAATTTCAAATAGCGCCAGATGTTTTGTCACTGTTGAAGGATAGTGAGTTCTTACCGGGTAATCAGCATGTCAGTGCGATAACTACGACGGACAAAATTTTGATCGATTTCGAGTCACTGTCGGAGTTCGAACGCGAACAGGCAAATAAGGTTATTCGCGAGTTTGAAAGTATTTCAGATGAAAAAAAAGGGCTTGGTAGGACGCACTTAGTAACGCACAAAATAGACACAGGTGATCATCCGCCAATTAAACAGCGCTACTACCCGATGTCTCCGGATAGGTTGGCAGAACTGAACAAACATCTAGATCAAATGCTGGCGGAAGATGTGGTGGAACCTAGCAACAGTGCTTGGAATAATCCCGTCACTTTAGTGCGGAAGGCAGACGGAACGACTCGCTTTTGCTTGGATAGCCGAAAACTCAATGCCGTTTCTAAACACGATGCTTATCCTCTACCTTACGTGACTAATATACTAGACCAACTAAAGAACGCGAAATACATCTCGACAATAGATCTAAAATCGGCTTATTGGCAAATTCCGCTAGATGGCGTCGAGAGCCGTGAAAAGACCGCATTCACAGTGCCTTCACGCGGCCTGTATCATTTTAAAGTTATGTGCTTTGGGTTGACATCAGCACCGGCCACTCAGCAGCGATTGATGGACCGGATTTTGGGGCCTGAATTCGCGAATAATGTAAGCTGTTATTTGGACGACATTATATTAACTAGCTCAACTTTGACGGAACATCTGGAGTTATTGCGGAAAGTGTATAATAAATTGAAAGATGCAAACTTAACTATTAACCTAGGGAAATGCCAATTTTTTAGGAGGCAGCTAAAGTATCTTGGGCACGTGGTCGATGAATATGGCTTGCGCACCGACCCGGATAAGGTGAGGGCGATAGTAGATTTTCCCACCCCTACTTGCAGAAAGGACGTTAAACGCTTCCTAGGTACGGCATCCTACTACAGGCGGTTTATTAAAAATTTCAGTAACCGGGCGGGGCCGTTAAACGCGCTGACGTCAACACGTAAGGGTGCCCCTCCGTTCAGCTGGTCGCCGGAGGCAGAACGTGCATTCGCGGACCTCAAGTTAGCACTGACCAATGCTCCTGTCTTAACATGTCCAGATTTCACGAAAGAGTTTACCGTTCACTGTGACGCGTCCAATTACGGAATAGGAGGTACACTTACGCAGGTGATCGATGGCGAGGAGCACCCGGTTGCATATTTTAGCCGTTCTCTTGCGCCCGCCGAACGCAATTACTCCGCGACCGAACGCGAGGCATTGGCGGTCGTATTAACTGTTGAACATTTCCGCCCGTATCTGGAAAGTGACAGGCCGTTCCGCATAATTACGGATCACGCAAGCTTGAAATGGTTTTTAAATCTTAAAAGTCCTGCCGGGCGGTTGGCAAGATGGGGTTGTAGGTTGTCTCCATATAATTTTACTATCGAACACCGCAGTGGTTCGCAAAATATTGTACCTGACGCCCTCTCGCGATCTATGCCTGTGGGGTCTATAGATATATCACAAATAGAAGACCCTTGGTATCTAAATATTATTAAACGTTGTACTGAAAAGCCGCGGGCTTGTCCTAATTTTCAGCTCGTAGATGGTAGGCTTTATCGTTTTACTAAATCCAACAACAAACTGAGTGGAGATTTCCAATGGAAGGAGGTAGTGCCCAAAGAACTGAGAGAAACTATTATCCAGGAAAATCATTCTAAACCTACCGCGGCACACCTAGGCGTCGCTAAAACCTATCAACGCTTAAAATTGAGATATTTTTGGCCTGGTATGTACCAGGATACAGCCGAATTCATTAAAAAGTGTTCTACTTGTAACGCTTATAAACATAGCTCGCAAGCAACGCCAGGCTTTATGGGAGAACCCAAAGTCTGCTGTCGCCCCTTTCAATGTTTGAGTATCGATTTATGTGGACCCTATCCGTTATCGAGGCAGCAAAACACGTATTTATTAGTGGTGGTTTGTTGTTTTTCAAAATATGTTATGTTGTTTCCGTTGCGAAGAGCGACAGGGAAGGTTATTGCGCAGCGTCTCGAAGATCACGTATTTTTAGTTCACGGCATTCCGCAAACCGTGATCTCAGATAACGGTTCACAATTTGTAAGTCATGAGTTGCAAGCGCTTTATACAAAATACAACATACCCCAGATACTCCTGGGGCCAGTATACTGCCCTCAGGTAAATCCAGTCGAACGTTATAATCGTACCGTGATTACGGCGATCTCATCGTTTGTGGACAACGATCATAGGACGTGGGACGTTAATATACATAAAATCCAATTCGCAATGAACACCTCGATGAACGAATCCACATCTTATACGCCATTTATGCTAGTTCACGGTCGCGAAGCTATAGCCGACGGCAAAATTTATAATGATTTTAAAGATGTCAATGAGTTAGTCTGCGCGCCTAGAGATGCTTATGTCTCGAAATTAGGTTACCTCAAAGATATATATAAAACAGTCCAAGAATCACTTATTAAGGCTCACAGTCGTAACATTAAATATTATAATCGAAAACGTCGAGATGTGTCTTTCGACGTTGGCGATTACGTCTGGAAAAGAACTTATAAACAGAGCGCCGCGAATAAATACTTCGCTGCGAAACTGGCACCAAAATATGAGCGTTGCCGTGTAGTTAGGAAGCTTTCGCCCCTGGTATATGAGCTAGAGGACGAGAGGGGTAAATTTATAGGCAAATGGCACGTGAAAGACTTCAAATCCATAGACGCGGGGAGTGATTAGGGTTTCGTCAGGTTTCGTACGAACAGTGTTGCCAGTGTCGTGCGGTGCCTTATGATTTTAACGTGAAAGCGCTGCGCTACAAATTATATTATCATTTTTATTTTTATTTCTTTTTCTTTAAACACCGTGTGTGGGCGGTGCAAGAATACTCACACCGCAGTACTCCACTCTCTGCGTGTCGTAAGAGCCGACTTACGGGAGTAAAAGCGCCATTTACCATCTTGTCCGCGTATTACGTAGCCGGGGGCTACCTCTGTGGTGCGGATTTCAAACGGCCACAAAGGGCAGTTTACCTACTTTACCTGCGTACTACATAGACTTCGGTTGCTTGTCATTAGGGTGCTACTCTGTGGTACGGATTTAGGTGCTACCCTGTGGTACGGATTTAAACGACCATTGGGCATTTATAGCGCCAACTACCATTTTACATAACATAAATACTATAGTACGATTTTTCTTCAATTTTACCTGATGAATTAGGCTCTGGTTTCATTACAGTGCTACCCTACGGCGCGGATTTCAAACGGTCGTAGGTGGTGTTTGAATGATATACCATTTTACTTACGCCTTGCGCGGTCTATCTTGTAGTGCGGATTCAAACGACTACAAGGCAGCACTAGCGCCATCTACTCTATCTTACTACGTACTACGCGTATCTATTTGGTTGCTTTATTGTGTATGTGATCCGGGTGTTTGTGTTGGGGTTTCTCTAGTTTGATGTTTTTCTTTTATGTCAGTCTTACCTGGAGGCTTGAAGGGAATTAGACTGAGGTAATTTAAGAAAAAAAAATATAAAGATTGGCATATTTATCATATTCTATCTGTATCGTAAGGGTGCCGACACATTTTGTAGTCGGGTTGTTGATATTTTTTTGGCAATTTTACCATAGTCATGAATAGTAATGTTGGCATAGACAAATTAAGATACGTCTATTCCATCGATTGACAGTCTAAATTTTTAAAATTATTTTAAAGTAGTACAGGGAAGTCGAGCGTGTCTCGTTAGTCATGGCTTGTCAAGTATCACACGGTAAGATCATGGGCTTGTCCAACATCGCTCGCTTAAGAAGCAAGTGCCCATCAAGCATTTTTTCAGGACAATAAAATAGGACTGACAAGCCGATGCAATGTGAAAACTGACACGCGGGTTTGATTTATTTAAAAGGGGAGAGCTTTAGTAAAGAAATTACAGAAAAGAGTATAACATATGGTCAACCTCAACACGATCACATACATTTTTCTACTGGAATATTTTTTTTTTTTTAGTTAGTTTGATTGAGTATGTAACTGTAGAGTCAATTATTATATATTTTATATCAGTTTTTTTTTTAATTTGGCATTTGTATAACTCAACAGTCGAGTCAGTATAAGTTTTGGTTCTTTTAATTTTAAAATTGATGTCAGGGGTGACAAGCATTTACTTGGGCTTGTTATGAATTGCTTTTTACAAAGTAGGTTTGTTTTGGCGATGGAGCAGTGTGGTTTGGACGTGGGCGTCCAGAGAATTCCCTGCGTGAATTCTTGCGTGGCGGGGGACTACTGTAGCGTGGTTTTTTTGCTGTTTTGTCGATTTCCCTTAAAGGGGAAGTTTTGTTGGTAGTTTGTTTCCATTAATGATAAAATTTATTTTTTGGCAGTATGCCTCATGTCCTTTTCCTTATTTCCGTAAAAAGTCCGTTCAAAATTCGCGGCATCGACTTATAAAAAAAAAAAAAAAAAAAAAGAAAGATTAAGATCGTATTTCTTATGGTCGTCCTTCGCCCACTTCAGGGGCCTTTGCGATGAGCCCTTATCGCAAGGATTTTTATTCAATTGTTTACCTTTCATACTAGATCCCAAAGGTTAGTGTGAAAGCAGGCCTTAAGCAGTCGTGTTTAAGGCCTGCTTTTGAACTGAAATGGTATTTTTTTTTGTCCGTAATGTCGTAGGTTGTTTGACCGTGTTTGCGGGAAGTCCGATCCGATTGAAGTCGCTTTCGGCGGCGCGATGTCAGTCCAGTCCACGCGCATCGACGAGTGATCAAGTGTAGGAAGTCGGAATGCGTCGTGATGGCGCGAGACTTGGAACGCAGCGAATATCAGCTGTGATTCATTCATATGATACAAAATTTTTCGGTTGGAAGGAATTTGATTTTATAACGCTGTTAAAGTTATTGGATTCGTAATTGTTCCTGATTTAAATAATATCTTGCAGCTATTCATTGTAATTTTCGTCGGCACAATAGAATTTCGCCAAGGTACCTATTTGTGAATTCCTAGACATTCAGCTGTTGGCAGTGTGAGAATTTGAAATTTATTTTTATCATCATATTCGTTATTTACAGAGGGTTTTGGCTAATAAAAGCCGCCGAGAAGAGTTCTAATTCGTGTCGTGATATCCGATCGAAGGAGGAATACTGATTGACCGGATTCTAAACCATATAAAATATATTGTTATCAAGGAGCCGCAGGTATATCAAAATTTATTGCTATCCATTATCTAGTATTTACTGCAAGGGGTCTCTATCTATTTATTACTTTCAATTTCAGTTCTTTTCATGTGAAAAGAGACTTTGTAAGTTGAGAGCTACGGTATGTTTCTATGTCTCAATTCGATTCGAGTAGATTAGTCTGCTGTGAAGGGGATAGTTTAACAGAAAAGTCAGAGATCAGTAATATTTATTGTCAGAATGAACATACAAGAATAGATTTCCCTCAGTTCTGCTATTCGCTGCAGGGTCCCCCCCGTCATGGAATAGTTGTAGTCCATTTAAGGCCGACGTTGTTAAATTATGGTTTTTGTGCACACCATTCCAGGTGAAGAGTGGCGTACGTATCCAGCCACGAGACAACCACTGCTCTGTCGTCCATTCAAACCCAGTTAAGCGGAAAAAGTTGAAATAAACCGGACTTTGGTTTCTCACCCACGGCTCCGAGGCATAATTAATAGAAAGCAGCCATCGAAGCGTTTCTCTACTAAACAGACTCGCTGCGAGATATTCTAATAGGTACCAGTTAACTCTCAAATCTTTTTAACCCTTAAACTAACCGAAGTATAAGAATCCAGCTATCCGTACTTCGAGTACCAACCTACGAGCTAGATTTATGTTAGATTAATTACCACATTTCTGATATTCGAGGGCAGGCAATTCTTACCCACATAACGCTCTGCGAGTAGTTTTAAGTTTAACCTTTTAAAATAACCCCTTGGGAAAAAGATTAGATTCATAGCTTCGTTTTTCTTCGTGTCCAATCACCGAGTAAATTGGCAGATCTGCGATTACAACGTTTGATGTTTAGTATTGTATAGAATCAACCGTATTTCAATAAAACTGTAGTTTGCTGTAGACTGTACGTTAAGTGTTTATTTATTTCCCCTTGAGTTGTCATTAAGGTGAGTCATTCGCATGAGTTTATTTATTACTTACTGTTTCTTAAGCCAAAAGGCAATAAGAGAGAGAAAAAGACATAACACTATGGATGATAAATTTTACAAAAAATCGCCCCACGTTTTTAGGTTTAAAATTTCTGTAGGGTATAAATATTTATAGAAAAAATTTTGTAATAAAACGTGTTTTTAAAAAAGTTTTTTTCTTTTTTGTCGACATGATAAAATCTATCTCATTCTCTTTCTTCCCTTTTTTCATATTTTATTAAACTATCATTTTATTATATGTAAATATGGGTAGGTGTAGGTACACAATCTACCAAATTTATTAAAGTTCATTCAGTAAGTGTTGCGTGAAAGACGGACATACATTTACCATTCAATCCATTCATCTATGCTCATTGCAACACAACAGACTTTTTATTAAAAAATAATCGAATAAGGCAAGCACACTAGGTACTCGTATTTACATATTATAACATACGTAAGTACTTGTGTATGGTCTGTGCATATGGGGCATCCGTATATGTATAGACTTTACGAATATTGGAACAAATTAAATGTTGAAACTGGGTACTAGAGACAAGCGATAGGAAAAGAAAGAGATAATAAACCGAAAGCTGGCAACGTCGCACTCCTAAATATCGTCCATCCTGTGAGGACGTTAAATAATCGATGCCATGGGTAAATTACGATCAATATATCCAGGATGCCTATAATGTATCACCATGGTTAGGGGTTCAAAAATGTTGCAGCATGACTGCAAGACGAATATCGCGAAATAGAAAATTATCGGAAAATGACGTATCCCACGGAGCTGGAAATCAAAAAACTAAGCAATATTCATTTAGACATGTTAAAAAAAGTAAGGGGAACTGGGGGACGTCGTAATGATGCACCACGTGCATGACGCCAAAAAGATCGCTGGATGTAAATATATATATATATATATATATATATATATATATATTATGTTTTGGGTATTTATTTCAATTCGGTGACTTTTGGACATGTTTTAATTATTATTATTATTGTTTTTTATTTTATTTATGATTATTTTGCGACATTGTTAATTTATTACTAATCACGTCCCATCTCTAATTTGCATACCAATGTTATTTGGTTAAATGTGAGAAACGAAATCGATAAATGTTATAATCTTGTACTGAACATTTACAGCAATAAAGAATTATTTCACTATTTATTTTCATTAGACTACGCATTTGGTACCTAGTTATGTAAGTAAGTATAAAAAAATATATCTTAATTAAAGATCTCTAACTTTAAGTATCATTTTTATAACCTCAACAACAAATCAACGTATAAGTAATCTAGTAATTTCAAAGAAGATTAATTTTTTTGATTACCTTTATGAAAAAAAAAACTGTATAAAATAATTTACACAGTTTAATTATTTTCAACTTATTTAGCCGAACTTCTTTGAAACCTCGAACTCTCGAAGATAATTAATTGTTAGAAGAAACTTAACAGTATCATCATCAAATGTGTAAAAGAAACGTATTGTTTAAATTATCCAAATAAAAAAAACAACAGATGTGAGGTATTTTTACCTAAATTCTAATATAGTTGTTATCTTTTTTTTAGGAAAAAAATCTGCTTAATTATACTTTCTGCACCAAAAGTACTCATGTAAAGTATGAAAACAATATGTAAGTATAATATCCAAAAAAATATCAAAACTGAATACACAGAATTTTAATAAAATATGCTTTTTCGTGTAACTTGAACCGGAATGTCTCAGACGATTTTTTTTGCGGAAGGTTTTGTTTCATACTATATTACATTCCTGCAAAGTTTCATCGACTGAAGATTAAATTTTGGGGTCTCCATACAATAGATCGCTTCATTTCTACACTAACTGGTTAAGCGACGCTGTTGCCCATAGTGCATACAACTTCAACATTACGAGTTCCGCTACGACGCTGCTACGCGGCTACGGCTCGTAGCAACCTACTACGATGCTGTGGATGTAATGAATGATACTGTAGAAATTTCGATACTGTGGACGTTCTGATACAGTGGATATTTTGATACAGTAGACTTTTTGCGACCAAAGGGCTTACATGCTTCTATTATTGTCACCTTTTAGGTCGACTTAATTCACCTAGCAAGTCACATCCAAAATTAAATCGCTGGTGATGGCGTCGCTGTCGTCTATGTAGTTGATGGCGTAACCTAAGTAACAATATGTAATAAAATAACGTAGTTCCAGTTTCGGCCACCGGATCAGATAATTTTGATCAGTCACCAGCAGTCTAGGCCGAATTTCCATTGACTCGGTCGATTTTCGACAGTTTTTGCAGCAAAAGTTGTGCGGCTTTACTATTTAGATTGCGTGATTGGGTGTTAAAGTTTGATGTAATTTATCAAAAATAAATTTTATCAAATTTAATTTATACCTGAAACGTCTATTGAAAATGTGCCAGGGTGAAAGACAAATTTCAACTTTATTAACTTTGTGTCAAGATAACTTTGACTGAGATTGATTGAAAATGTAATCAGTTTTCGTTGTTGGTTGTTTTATTTAACACTGAATTTGAAATGGTTTATTAGGAAGCCAGAAGCTGAGAAATTACTTCAAGGCTTTTATATTCCTTTAGTAGTTGCTTTTTAAATTTTATTTGTTACTATTTATTGATTATGATTTTAATAAATAAGCAAAAACAAACTCAATGTAGCATAAAAAAATAAATGTGTTGTGAATACCAAAACTGATTTCAACTTGGCTATATTTGTGAAAAAACTAAACTAAAGCTTTGTCAGTCTTGTTGCAAAACTCAATCCAGTCAAGCAAAACTTAATTTCCATTCATCTTAGATAATATTATTGCGTAATGCCGCTCTAGTACATAGAGAGAGCCTTATTATCGAGCCAATAACATTAGCCGGTATTGCGTCTAATATAACAAAGGCCGGGCGTGCATCGGTGAACCCCCCCCCCCTCCCTACCGCCCCCCCACTCAGAGATCCGGGTGATAGTCGAGTGCCCCCCGGCGGTGAATTGATAGCGCGTCCATTGATATCACAACAACTAGCAATTAGAATGTTATTTGTAAAAACGGACGAGACTGACTTAAAGACAGCAACATCCTTTTTTTCAGTGATAGCAACTTTGAATGCAGCCCTAGAGTAAATTTAGTTTAATCGTTGGGCCTGTTTGTAGCAAAAACACCAAAATCCCATAGTAACGTCACTATTGGCTCCGTGCTCGCTTTTAGCGCCACCTAGCTTTTTGCAACTTTGCTGGCTCTGACCAAGAATTTTATATTTATATTATTGTGTTATTAATGTAAATTTCAAAATTACTGTGATTTGGGTGGACAAAGTGTTGTGAAATCATTTTTGGTCATTTAAATTAAAAATGGCAAGTAAGATCTATTTAAAAAGAGTGTTTTATTTTGGTTAAATCAGGGTTTGTTCAGTTCTTTTTTAGTTCTAAATTATTTAAAACAAGGGGATAAAGCTACTTTAATAATTTTATTAAGTGATAATAAACATATATACCTAATTGTTCCTGTATCGCTAGTAATAAATTAATTAATGGTTTTCAAACAGATGACAGAGCCTGCATTATTTCTACTTTTTGCCACCATAGCGCTGCGATCGATTATTAGACCTTCGCACCCAGCGAATACGAAATCAAAAATATAATTTTCCTCCATTTTTATAAAATTGTACGTTTTTATTGTCTCCGCATCTATATGACTTTAACTACACCAATGCTTTAAATCCTCTGTAAAAGGTTTTCTAACAGTTAGCTTACCACTAACATTATAACAACCATAGTGTCATAGTAACCATAATATCATCCGCTGGGAGCAGCCCTCCTTTTATTCGCTCGTAATGAAGTTATCGTACGTTTGTAGGTAAAAATAACAGACAAAAACTACCAACTACCTACCTATTTGTTCTTCAATAAAAAAAAATTACAAAGACCATAAACTTAGAAGTTGTAAGTATAATATTATAACCTTTATCAAAAACTTATTTTTCACAAAGTTCGAAACATTTCAAAACTCAGATTAATTAAGCCAAGAGTCAAAGTTTTAATAAAGCTTTGACCACTTTCTCAAGCTCATAAAACAAAACATTTAACTTAAACCTTACTGTTTCTGTAAAGAGACCAATAATGATTTTCACTCTGGCAACTTTAAGTGGGTCGTATCATATTTTATGGTTTTGTTCATTGACCTGATTTTTTTTTGTTTTGTTTGATTATCTGTCGCAAAAATATAATATTAAAAAGTCAAGATAAAATACAAATTTATTTATTGATGACTTAAAATCGGGAAATGTGTCTTTTTGTTACGTGCACAAAAGGTCGAAAATAATAAGTTAAACTTTTCATCATCATCATATCAGCCGCACGACACCCACTGCTGGGTATAGGCCTCCCCTAAGAATCTCCACGACGATCTGTCCTGCGCTGCTTGCATCCACTGGCTTCCCGCGACCTTCACCCTCACGTCGGTCCACCTTGTCGGGGGCCTACCCACGGAGCGTCGTCCGGTGCGTGGTCTCCATTCCAGAACCTTTCCGCCCCAACGGCCATCGGTTCTTCTCGCTAAACTAGTTAAACTTTTAAAGAAAGATAAATTATTGGAAATTAGCAAAACAAACCAGTAGCACCATCCAATTATTTTGTATCAAGATCGTTAAAACATTATTTTTATTTAAGCTTTTTACTCGTCTCTGGCCGGTTGCTATTTGAATAAAACAATAGCTATTTTAATTGAAACCTTTTGACCCGTTTGTTGATAGCCCTCCATTACAAAACTTGTGAACAGAAGAGACAACCTTTCTATTTACCCACCCACTTTTGATTGTTTTGAATAAATACTCGATGAAAACTTAGGTGCTTGAATGTCTTAGCTCCTGGGACCGCAATGTTGCTCAAAACAGGGGTCAATAAAACGAAATAGGAACATCATCATTCTTCATCATTCTATAAACAAAACTTGAATCACGAACTTAAACCGAAGCACTCACCTAGGGTCAGGTGGGGCAATTGCAAAGTCGGGGGAAATGTAATAACATGCTATGTCTTTAGCTACATTGTTTCCCAACCGGTGCTGCCATCTCTGATATAATGCCAGTACTACTTTAACTCAAAGCTCTACCAAACCAAACCACCTGTCAATACTGTTTTACCCCATTGAAATAAAAACCAAGGGTTCCGTACCATTTTGAAGTACGGAACTCTAAAATTGATAGCTACGCTGCGTAGCTCGTAGGCACTACGGCTGTTATCCCGTCATACGCCACGACAAACAAATTTCCACGTAAAGCGCTTTCAACTCCATTCGTCTCACAAAACTAGTGAGCGTGTTTAGGTGAGGCTTTATTTTATAGCAGCCGAAAAGCTATCCACGTGCGTGGTTAATATTTAAAAAGGGTGGGCCATCACACAATATTACTTAAATTATGTTAGTTCTTTTAATGAATTACTTACAATTATTATTTTATTAATAACATTAGTTTATGTTTGTTCGCAGAGGGTATGTGGCGGCTGGCTTTCTTGCTGCTTACAAGTAAGTACCTACTAAACAAACTTTTTTAATTCATTATTTTGATTTCAGATCACACAAACACGATACATATTAAACGTTTATAATCAATTCTTCCATTTTAGTGCCAGGAACTAATGATGTAGAATCAAAAACAAAATTTAATCTTTCAAGCACAATGAATGTCGTTAGCAAAAAGCCGAAATTTCCCATTTCGAATAAAGCTCTTTCTTCACATTTAATTTCGGAGATTGATTCAAACACAATGGCAGCTAGGAACGGAGGGCTTACAGGTAGGTAGGTATTGTATTAATTTAATTTCGTCAAGTTTCTGAGTAATGCTGTTTCTAAGGGAGGCAACAATTGAAATTTCGCTGACGGATTGACAACAAAGCGCGTAAGCGTGCGTAGCGAGCGCTTAATTACAGAGTACCGCCTCCGCTCCCCCCGCTCCCGCCTGCTGCCTGCGTCAATGGAGGAGTACGGAACTTGTCCGACAAACAACTGCCAACAAACTTCGCCGAATTACACATTTGAGGACGATTCGCCGGGATCGCCGCGACAACTCCACCGCTTTTTTAGGTCAAACGATTTTAAAAGTCCACTTGCTTGCTTAGAGTTTTAAGTGGCTTAAAGTTGCTCCGTGTTTGCGGAGCGCTCGCATCGCGGGACACATTCGGCATTTTTACTGAGGAACCCTTAATGAATCCCTAAAAGTTTGGCCGTTGTTTGTCTTTGTAGTTAGCGCTGTTGATATTGCTTGACGTGAGTAGAATAACCATGTCACATCTTTTAGGCTCTTCTCACAAAACACAATTCACTCTACAATTTGGTGGGTAACGTAACTTTGTTTTCATTAAAAAGCTTAAATAGGCGCTAAGTTATAGTGAATAAAGGTTTAGATTAACTTGCAAAATAAATAAATATTGAAATTGTTAAACGCTTGAAAGAACTGGAATATTTTTGTTTAATAGCCATGTGTTTAAGGTAGTTCTTATAATTTTTGTTTTACTTACATTTGTCACGACGCGCCGCTTTGTTCCGCATCGTACAGCGTTGAGTGTGTGGAACTTCTAACAGTGTGGATTATAAAAGCTGAGCTCTCATGACATCTGTAACCAGTAGGCTCCGTCACCTTAGGAGCTCTGACTGCATGCTGTGTGTGTCAGCAGGCCTGAGCGTGGCGGCGGGCGGCAGCGGCCTAGCGCGATTGGCACCACAGTTCGTGGCAGAGCCGCCGGCGCTGGTGCGGTACGCGGTGGCGAGCGGCGCGCGCCTGCGGTGCTCCGCTACCGGCGACCCGCCGCCCGTGCTCGCGTGGATAGCTGATGACAACGTGCCGATTGAAGACCGCCCCGGGATCAGGTGGGTAGCAACAAAGACACTTTTATGGCAGTTCTCTACTGATAAAAATTCAATAATTATTTCATGAGGATAGGTTACTACCTATCCTCATGAAATAATTATTGTTTTTTTTATTTTAGGCGTTCACAATGCTTTTTTACAATATAAGAAAAAATACTAAAAAAATCGAGTAACCCGTAGCATCTAAGTCGATTTTTTCTAATAGGTAGGAAGGAAATATCCTCATGAAATAATTATTAAGTTTTTAGATTGTTGGCATTAACAGTGCTATTTTAATAATATATTAGAAAAAATACTAGAAAAAATCGAGTAACCCGTAGCACCATTTTTCTAGTATTTTTTAATATGTAGGTATATTAATTATCTCATGAACTCAAAATTGTAAGCGATGTATTTCAAGGTGGGCTGCGGTTGAGGTGAGTTGAGTTTAGTTCGGGTTGAGGTCGGGTCGTGTGTTATCTTTTGAACGCAGCCTGAATTATAATATTTCCCATCATTTGACTAAAATTATCACCTAGTAGTCAAAGAACCTAACAAATCAAAGAAGGCTGCGGTCTAACGTGATGAGAAACCTAAAATAAATTTCACATTCAATTATTACAATAAAATTAATATATATCAAACTGACAATAGTATTCATATTATTTCCCGCAGTCCAATGCACCTTTTGTTGCAGTTTCAACTCAAATTCCAACACGAACGATACAAATAAAATACTTACCAATGGTAATTAGCGCATCCACAGTTGTATCTATCTAAATATTTCCAACAAAATTAATGGCGTCAATTTTTTGCTACAAAAATTAAACTCGATGAGAGCCATCATACTTTGTCCGCAGTAATTGTTCTCGAAGATAAACTGGCGTCATTAGTAGTCTTTCGAGACTGCGATGAAATTTCATCTTCCCCTTTATCATGGCAGTATTAGTAAATGGACTTTGAACGGAATATAGAAACGACTCACGTCTAGGCCCAACGATGTCCTTGTTTATACTAAGCTGATCAAAACACAGAGCTGCCCCGACACAAAGACATTCACTCCCTGTTTCCATTCAAAACTTTATTGACCGTCTGACCGAGCGAGCACGAAGTGCGAGCGAAGCATCTCTGCTTCAGCTTGGGCAAAGATTATTTCGTATGTCTGTATGTTCTCTTCCACAGGTCGCATTTCTCAACCGATTCTCGTTAAAATTTGTGAGCAGGTTTGAAAATTATATAGAATTTTTTTGTCGAGCCAGATTTTTTTAATTTTTCAAAATGGCGGAGATATGTTAAAAAACAGGTTTTGCGGCTTTCCAGCGCTGTCTGTTCTCCTCTTAGAGTAAGACGGGCTTCCGAAGCCTTTGTTGCTCGAAGGTTCTCCTCTACAGGTCGCATTTCTCAACCGATTCTCGTGAAATTTTGTGAACAGGTTTGAAAATAATATAGAATTTTTATGTCACGCCACTTTTTCGTTTTTTGTCAAAATGGCGGAGATATGTAAAAAAAACAAATTGCAGTCCAGCTTTCCGGCTCTGTCTTTTCTCCTCTACAGGTCGCATTTCTCACCCGAATATCGTGAAATTTTGTGGGCAGGTTCAAAAATCATATAGATTTTTTAAATTAAGACAGTTTTTCTAAATTTTTCGTAATGGCGGAGATATGTAAGAAAAATATATTTCGGTCCGGCTTTCTGGCGCTGGATGTTCTCCTCTACAGGTCGCATTTCTCAACCGATTCTCGTCAAATTTTGTGAGCAGGTTTGAAAATTACATAGAATTTTTTTGTCACGCCAGTTTTTTGAAATTTTTCATAATGACGGAGAAATGTAAAAAAAAACATATTTCAGTCCGACTTTTCAGCTGTCCATTTTCCTCTACAGGTCGCATTTTTCAACATATTTTCGTGAAATTTTGTGAGCAGGTTCGATGATTATATAGAATTTTTTAGTTTAGCCAGTTTATTTACCAAAAATCACCATTTCGGAAAATGTTTAAAATTAGAAGCGCCATCTAGCTGCGATTATACCTACCAAATAATACCAAACAGCACGCAGGTACCTACTACGTGCTTTGAAAAGCTCGTGAACAGTGTGGGGCAAAAGGGGTGGTGACATCTTTTAGATTATTTTTTAAAAAACATACAACTTGAGCTACTTTTTAACGCGAGGTCTACAGCTCACGGAGCCACTAGTCGTTAGAGAGTCTATAATCATATATTCACATTCCACAACTACACCAATTTATAAAGTAAGACACCTTATTGATTTTTAGATTTTAGGCATTCTTTTTTTTTATTAATATATTAAGGTAACTAGACCTTAGACGGGATCCCGTCTGAGGTGCTATGGGTGAGGCGATTCTTTCTAGTATTTGGAACGGGCTTCCTCTCTCGCGCAGGTCTAGCTTGCTTCCCTTTTGCTTGGATATGACACGGAAGGTTGTCCACAGACGAGTGTACAGTAATGGCACGCTGGAGGTGCTGCCGTCACCTGAGGCACGCGCGGGCGCACCCACCGTGCTGCGGTGCCGCGCGGCCAACGCACACGGCGTCGCGTTCTCCAGAGAAGTCACATTGCAACCAGGCGAGTATACCTCCTGACCTTCTGTTTTGAACCTTCAAATTGCAATAAAATCATTCGGCGTCTTTTGGGTTCAAGCTTCATCAGGAACTATAGTCGGTGACCCAGTCTCAGATCAGATTAAGAAACTGTTCACAAAGCCCTTATTATTTATCTTTTATTATAATGTATGTGTACAGTCATCTAATAAGTATTGAAATTACTTAAATATAATGAATTGAATAGTTCATAAAACAAGATTAATGTTTGTAATAAGTACCAACCAAAGTTAATATTGTAATGAGTAGTCTATTATATTGGGTTTAAGCCTGTAAAAATATTATGTTCGTGTGGACAATAAAATTAAGAAATAAATATATCTTTTCTAAAGCTTGCGTTAGGTGGTACCATCATTTGAACGGATCTAAGTTTCTGTAAAAATAATTTGTAAAACAGCATGTTTAGCATTTTTATTCAAGCTCAACAAGTTACAAATATATCCTCAAGTACAAACGCCAGATGCGACAAACCACACCACAACGTAACAAGTTTCAAAATGCATTCCGAATGCATTGAAATTGCTGATAAACTTGTGATGTTTTCCTGAGAGCGATTTCCCCCGCTGTAAAACTCGCTAAGTAAATTACCGTCGGGGGTAGTATCTCGGTATTCAAATTGGCAGTCGGCTACCGCAGCCAATCGGCCTCCGCCGCTGAACGGCCCTTATCCGGCAACTGTTACAAACTTTTCCCAGCACTGGTTGCTGCAGCACTAATGAACCGTACTCGCCTCGACTGTATCACTGTTATTTTAATTGGTTATTTGCTATAAAAACTCTGTGTTATTATTGAAAAATTGCATATTTGAGAGAACGTGACTTTCCTGGCGTAGTAAAAAACCATTTATTATCAGTAAACTTTGCACGTTTTTTATATTGTTGGAACGAACTACGAGTTCACAATTACGTAATGTTTCTTCACCCCAGTGACGAAGGGTCCATACAGGCCGATTCCCATCGGCTTACCTTTTAGAAATCCTACCACACCGATCTACTACAGATCATAACATTTTTAATCCCTGACGCAAAAAGAGAGGGGTGTTATAAGTTTAACGTGTCTATGGTATCGTAGCTCCTAAACGGATGAACCAATTTTCATTTAGTTTTTTTTCGTGTCATAGATAATTTTATCCCGAGTGTTCTTAGCTATGTTTCATGAAAATTTGTTCAGCCGTTTGAAGATCATCAGCTCCTTTCAAGTTGATGAGGGGATCTGACTCAATGATATAGGAAGTATATGGTAGGATAACCATGACCTGATCAGCCGTTTGAAAAGGGGATCTGACTACCTTTCATATGTCTTATCGATTCGAAATTTGGTACCGTGTTACTTCAATGAGATTGGAAGTATATGGTAAGGTAACCATGATTTGATCAGCCTTTTGAAGATCATCATCAGCATCATCTATAATAGTTGATGAAAGGATTCGACTACCTTCCATATGTCCTATCGATTCGAAATTTGGTACCGTGTTACTTCAACGCCGGTCATATCTAACACTAGAAATCGCTATAATCGCAAACTAACGGCTAGTTCTGGTTTTTTGATATGTTGTTAGGACCACTACCAGTAGCGTAAATCCAAGTTTGCAGCTTCGAAAGACCTGTGCTAACTTTGCAGTACTCGAAAAACCAAGAAATTTTCGCACTTTTTTCAGTTTTTGGCTTACAACTTCTAAAAAATGCATTTTACGGTAAACTCATTTTAAACACTTTTAAAGAAGATAAAATTACCTACAATTTGAACGTAACCCCAGATTTGTATGTCATATATATCTTGAGGTACAACACTTCCAAAATGGGCCATTTTTTCCAAAAAGTAAAAAATTTGTAGTAAGCTAGTCTTTCGAACAAAATACCGTCTAAAATACTCATTCTACGAGGCAAGTCTTAGGAAATGAAGTTGAAGAGCAGTTATTTAGCTTTAATTTAAGATTAAGATAAGATATTAGCCTTTGGACCAATTTATAGTTCTCTTGTTATCAGGTAAAAGAAATATTAAGAAAACAGTTTTTTTTTTTTAATTTACCCTGACGAATTGTACGACGAAAATAGTTTATTATATGTGATCGAAAACACAGCGTTGATTTGAAGACGCGTCATACAGATTCACCTTATCTCCCACTAATGTACAAAGATTTTTAAGTCACTCACCAATTTTCCAGACCAAACCTTGCTTACTCGTCTTCTTTCACCTTGCTAAGCTCTGTGGACAGTGACAGATGACAGTTGTCACCTGTCAGTATCATGACATAGCGTTTTTAAGATTTGCCGCGATAGCACGTGCAAAAGTTTTCTCATAACTAAAAATTGTCATAAAGTGCAGTTTTTGTTGAATTTATAAGTGAATTCAAGAATTCTAACAATAATGCTGCTTGTTTGGTAAGCGTTTACGACCTTACTAATTAAAAGAACGAGATGGTGATGCTTACAGGACGTGTTTACATGTTACCGGCATACCGCTGCTTCGGAAATGAAGAGCACTAGCTGGTACAAATTGGTCCGTGACAATAGTCATGCGACTGTTCTCGTTCATCAGCGGATGATGACACGAGGGAACATTCGGGCCCTATTATTATCTCGGGACCACATAGATCTCCCTCTCTTAATTAAGAGAGCGGAGTGCCGAATGAAATGACCAATTGCCCACCATCTCGTTTTCGTGAATTAATACCGAGTTATTTATTACTCGGAGGAATAACAGCTCTTTGGTCAAGTTGACCAGTTTTATTATAGCTAAGACGCACCCAGTTGATCATTGGTGCCATAAGTTTATATTGACACTAAACTTTTTTATTTTGATGTGAGTACCTATCATCAACTAATATTTTGAATATGAGAAATTGAGAAACCTAGTTTTCTCACAATAGAAATAAACTAAGTAGGTATTTGAAGTGTTAATCTGCCACACCAAACTGATTTTTGGTTTCTTTTTAAAGTCTGTTGAACTGTTATTTTTCAGTAGGTAGTAGGTAGTAGGTAATCAGTACAATCAGAGGCTCTTAGCATAGCTGGTCTAACATAACAAGTGTGAACTTACAATACCAGGACCTCCTGAAATAATCACAACAGAATTTCTCACATTGAGCTGCAACTCAGCCAAGTGAGTTAGACACTTCGTATTTACACTATCTTAATATCCTGGCATGAGTTGCTGGAGTACTCTACAAGATTAGGCAACTGTTGTACAGATAGAAGAAAAAAGTGAGTGTACAAAAATTAGAAAGTTGAAAACTAAGTAAAGAAGTATTCCTCTAGCCGCAGATTATCCACCTATTCATTAAAGTAGTTCCATTTCGAGATGTGATTCTCAAACTTAAACAGAGTGTTGCATAGGAGTCTATCTAGTACCAGGGCTGTGCTAGTACCGTTAGATAGATTATGATTGATAAAAATTTGGAAATTTTACATTGTAGTGTAAGTAATAAGAACCTAAGTATAAATAGTATAATATAAAGAGTCAGCTTTAATTATGTTATTGGATAGAATGAAATAAAAATTACCTTGATTGCGGTTACAGAAAAAAAAAATCCATAGATTCTTTAGAGATACACAATAAAGTAGCCGTTTCCGGCATACCAAAGTATGTTCAATACAGTAAATTGATTATAATACTTTATTAAACATTACATAAGGTGCTAGTGGCCCTAGACAAAGGAAAATAGTCAATTTTAGTTTTATGAGTCTGATTGTAGAAGTATCCGGCATCCAAATTCCGGACTTTTATAAATATCCAGGGGAGTCAGACTCGGGTCAGATATTCTGTGTACCAAAAAAAAAAAAGAAAAAAAAAATTACTTAATTCTACTCTGGTAAATATTAGCTAATAAGTCAATATTAGGATCTGTTCACTAAGCAAGTTTCAGGTCTGTTAATAATTCCTGAAAGTCTGTTTTTATAATTTACAGAAGTCAATCCTAGAACAAAATATAAGTGTATGCAGAGTATGAATGTTTCTTGCAAAACAGTTAAAGCTACATCACTAATACCAAAACATTAATAAGGATTAAGAAGTTCTCAAAGAAGGCGCATCTTTTTGCGAGAATTAAGTGTGTCTCAAAGATACACTTTTGATTAATAATGTAATTTATTTCAGACATATCAATACAGATTGATTTCCGATTACGGACCTTTCAGGAGTTTATATCGGAAATCCACCATGAGGTAGTCGGGTGGATAGGAATCATACCGGAGACAAACATTCCCCAAGCCTCGGAGGCTTTACACCTAACCTAGATGGGGTGTCCTAAACTGTGACTTGGTAGCCTTGAATAAGGTAACTGACAGTCCTTAGGTATGAAAAGAATAAGTCAATCATATTGAGATTTAATTATTTCCCTTTTAATCCACATCATATTTTTTATTTTTGTGTTACGTATGCCTACATAAAGATCTACGTTATGATTACCATAAATGTTTAGTGATAGCCGCGTCATTCGCGGGTTGAGGTGATTACTTCAACATCAGCTAATTTAGAGGAAAATATCCCCAAGACTGTGTGACGTTGACATTTAAATGTACAGTCGACAGCACGTTAAGTTGAACAGTTGAGCTGCGAGGGCAGCTTTTATTATGTACGCCAGAAGAACGGTCTCAAGATCAACATGTATGGTCTGATGTGTTGGCAACTGTTCCTTAGTGAGATGGCTGCAGCGTGCGCCAGTTTATCCTCAAGGTGTCTATATGAACAGGGAGCGGATCCCCGTCATTTAAGAGTACCTACCTACTCATCCAGTCGCAAAACATAATATTGTTGATACACCTACCAGATGATGGAAATATAACCTACTTGTCCAAATCGACAGTAGAACCTTGACGGATCACCTCCGCTACCAGCGTTGTAGGTACCTATGCGTTCAATTGCTCTGCTCAAGGGGACGGTAGGGCTGCAGGATAGCCGAGTGATTTACCATCACGCTTTCAGCGGTTTACCTCTCGGGGGGGGTACAACGGCTCTGCCGACCGCCAAATTTGAGAGAATGTGCCGGAATGGCTTCTCTCGTTGCCCCAGGCCTCGGAGGCTTTATACCTAAATGGGGTGTCCCAAATGGTGACTTGGTAACCTTGGATAAGGTACCTTACCTGGGACTCAGAGTATGGCTATGCAATATTTGACAACCCTGCAGCCGCGCCGTCCTTGGCAATTAAAATGCCGTGTGCGTTTCCACAATCGAGCTGGTACCAGTATTCCTGGCTTGCAATCATCCAGGCATAAGCCTTAACAGAACCAAAAGTAAGTATAAAGACATTCACATCGGCTTGATTGAATTCACATCAGGTTGATTGAATTCACAAGAGGCAAAAACCTACCTCGGATAGATGAGCTAGCTAGAACCTTGATATAGTTTAGAAGGTTGCGGGTGACCAGATCAGGTAGCCCACATTGGTTCCTCATTTACACTTCATAGAGTTCCCTGAGAAAGATGGTTTATAGAGTAAAGCTTTTACATCTAGTTCTATAGTAATTATGAAAATATATTTTTGCAGAAGATACTGTAAAATAGTTATGCAGATCCTGCTGTTCTTATACATAACTAAGGGTTTCATGTTATTTTTATATAAGTTATGTTAAAAGCGATCTCTGGGGCGAGGCCACACCAATCAAATCACAGTCCTCTTTGACTTATCAAAACACAACATTCTTTAGTTCACAAGAAATCTGATTTGAATACTAGCTTGTAAATTAAGGTGCATGACTATCTACCTAAGAATAGTTACCTATAGATATATATTACTGTTGTGGTGTGGCCCATGTCCTTTGACTAATACTAATAATTTTCAGGCTAATAAGGTTTATTAAGATTAAAAAATCCTTAGCTCAATATTTACATTTCTGTATGTTAATAGCAATTTTAATTCTGAATATGGGATGGTGTATTCTATACACAGTCCAACTCTGACAAATCAATTATTTAACTCTTTTATTAAATGAATAGGTGATGGTGAAACTAGCCATAAGAACAACATTTATAGAATCTGGATTCTAAACCTAGTGTTTAGTTATTAAAGTATAGCTGAAAAATAATAATAAGAAATATAATAATAATAATATATAAAAAAGGACCTTGCAAGAGGTGCAAGAAATACCTTGTAGATACAGGTGGTAATAACCTATGAAGATTATTTAGCTGTGGTATAAAATTTTATTTCTTAATATTCCATTGTTCTCAAGTAATTAAGTTACTGTGTTTGTTGAATAGCAATCCGATTAACAAATTGGTTGCATGTTATTCGTAAAAGGGACATGAGTGAATCACATTTTTATCTTAGAGAGGTATCTAAACAATAATTTAATATTATTAAATTTTATTTGTGATGTTGAATAAGTGAGAATTCACATAGCGTTTGTCCTTCTTTCACCAGCAGATATCAAACAGGTCTTCAAATCAACGCTGTGTTTTCGATCACATATAATAATACTGTTTTGCACTCCAACAAAACAGTTATTATGAGTGTGAGAAAACACAGCGTTGCCTAAGTGCTTGCAGGTGAAGACTACAATGACATGATACTGACAGGTGACAGCTGTCATCTGTCACTGTCCACAGAGCTTAGCAAGGTGAAAGAAGACGAGTAAGCAAGGTTTGGTCTGGAAAATTGGTGAGTGACTTAAAAATCTTTGTACATTAGTGGGAGATAAGGTGAATCTGTATGACGCGTCTTCAAATCAACGCTGTGTTTTCTCACACTCATAATAACTGTTTTGTTGGAGTGCAAAACAGTATTATTATGCAAAATGAAATTGAATTCAATACCTACGTAGTTATAAAATTCGCTGCATTTTTGGTCAAAATTAATTTTAATTTTTAGTTCAGCCTTGACGTGGTCGACAGACAGTTTATTTCTGCTGTCTGTCCATACATTTCCACAGAGAGAAAAACACTCTCTGCTGATGTATTTGAAGGTGGTATCGAAGCTACCATCTGAAAGAGAGAGGCCTTCAACAGAAGATGGTGCAACATTGCAGCTTACCGAACTTATCACCAAGTTCAGAAATTGTTGGGGGTGGAAAAAGATGCCACTCAAAGGGGATAGAAAAATACGGAACAGGGGCTCATTCCAACTACGATGATGAGAGAAGTGACACCACCTCTCTTCTGAAATTTTTATCATGCCAAGAAAGGCTGTAAAGGAGGCGGCTGTACCTGCGTAAAAGCAGGCCTCAAATGCTCGGCACTTTGCAAATTTTGTTCCGGTGTCTCTAGTCATAACGTCGTCACCGAGAAAGAGAAGACGTCGATGTCCGCGTGCCTATTTGTCAGGCTGAAACAGACAATATTTATGAACCACCCACGAAGCGTTTAAAATGAAATTAATAGTTTTTAAATGTATATTTCTTGTAGATGTACATGGTTTTTACTTTCAAACTACCTTAAGCTTTATACCATTGTGAGAACTAAACAGAACAAATTAGCGAAAAATTAAGTTTCCCATTTATTGTATTTTTAAGATTTGTGAGTGAACTAGATGGCCTACCGACGTCGTTTTTTATTTAATTTAAAGCTAATTACATTTTTTACAACATATGTATTTTCCCCAATATCGGGGTCGAAAATTGACCTAATCTTAAAATTTCACTTTTTTGGAAAAACTTGTAAATCTTTGGAGATCTGTATCCTTTAGGCACATAATACCAGAAACGCAAAATAGCCGATTCGCATAATATGAGATTCTTATAATAACAGATTCTCAAAATAGCCAAAATTGTACATACATATACGGGCAAAAATGTCAGGAAATCAAAAACGCAAAATTAACTAAAGAAAATTTAGTTCCATAGAAATTTGCGATACGATATATCTCGGTAAGTAATTAACCTACAGAGCTAAATCTAATGTCAATTGGATCAATTTTTATCTTCTTTAAAAACGTGTAAATATTTTTTTTTCAGCGCATAGTTATGGGCTTACAATATTGAATATACCAAAAAATTCACAGATCTCGTGTCTTTCACGACCTTCTGGTACATTGAAAATGAATTTAATGAATTTAACAAAATATTTTTTTATTCCTTTTTTATAGACATTAATATTTGATTGAAAGGTAACCTAAGACTATGTATAACTAAAACACCTGAATTTCTAAATAAATAAAATTAACCCTAATAAAAAAATAAATCAAAATCAAATGCAGCATGCGAGACTCTCGCGCCGACTTCATCATCACTCGAATGTGCGATAACAACCCTCATGTTTACCTAGGCATCATCATCACACTCTCATTCTCAGAGATCATTGTAAAAATTCATTTGGAATCGCAGAGTCACTAATAAAAACGTACTGATCGAGTTATTTCAAATCTCGAAATTGAAATAACAGCAACCCACGATATATAATATTTTGGATCTAGTAGAGGATCTCAAACTAAAACCTCTCTTCTGCTCAACTTTCGCTCAAGATTCATTTATCCGTTTACCTACACACAAAAACTCACTACGACGCCTAGCACGTGTACTGGAGATAATAGCGTCATCTCTTTTGCTCCTACAGTTATTGTTAACGCTACTTTCTCTTTCGTTTTCACATAGTAAGCGACGTCTCTTACTCACACTCGTCACACACGTCACAGATGATGTATTTCTGTTGCCGCTATAACAGCAAATACTAAAAACAGAATAAAATAAATATTAAAGGGGGGCTTCCATACAACAAACGTGATTTTTTTGCCATTTTTTGCTTGATATTAATAACGACAACAGGTAGACAATTGAAATTTTAACAGATGATGTATTTCTGTTGCCACTACAACACCAAATATCAAAAACAGAGTAAAATAAATATTTAAGGGAGGCTCCCATACAACAAACGTGTTATTTTTCCATTTTTTTGGTACGGAACCCTTCGTGCGTGAGTTCGACTCGCACTTGGCCGGTTTTTGAATCTTTGACTAGATCTGGAATCAGCACTCTCTTCACGCTCTATTCACGTCATACCTACTATCTGTTGACCTGCTAGAGCTAATCAATATCAATATTACGGTTTTAATATATATCTAAATACTTTTTTGTTTATAAAAAATGTGGAAATAAATAAAAAATACAAAATATAAAACACTAGGTATTACAAGCTTTGAAATATACAATAACTTACAAACTTCAATCGTACTATGTATTATTATTATCCCGCGCCGCGCACGTCACCCGCGGTATCCCAACATTTCGCTACATAAAGGATAAGCTACAGCCCAGACCGTAAGAGTCAGGGACATATACTAATTTCAGTAGGTAGCCTAACTCAATATCTCTAGGGGTTTTTTTTCATTTTTTCGATATCGCTTTTCGTTTTTGAGAAATTGTCGATTTAGTGAGAAAAGACCCCGAAAAAGTGTGTAATTTTTCTATATTTATGCGATTTTCGAAAAAAAATTGACTTTTTCAAAATTTTTTTTCACCATATTGTAGCCCTTGCTGAGACACATCTTTTGACATTTAGTACCTACATACACGTAGACCCAAAACTCACGGGACCAGGGCAATGTCTCACTTTGGCTGAAATTGGGTACCTTACTGAAGCGATCGAAAAAACATTTTCAATGTTACAAAAGTGCGATAATTTCGCAGTTTTCCGAGTGCTGCAAAGTTAGCATAGGTCTTTCGAAGCTGCAAACTTGGATTTACGCTACTGGTAGTGGTCCTAACAAAATATTAAAAAACCAGAACTAGCCGTTAGTTTGCGATTTTAATGTTCGATATGGCGGGCATATCCGGGGTTTTTTAAATTTTAAATTTTGTTTTTCTATAGCCCTTACCTTTGCAATAATTAAACCGCTCGCCGGTGTCACTCATTCCTGAAAAAGATAAAAGAACTATGCTATTACTGACTGTAGCTGTTGTTGGCTAGTGTCAGACACAGGGTGGGAGGCGGTGGTGTCGGCGGGCGCGGTGGCGGCGGGTGGCGTAGCGGCGGTCACGTGTGCGGCGTCCGGCGCCGGCGCAGGCCTGGTCGCGCCCGCGCTCTGGTACCGCGGGGACCAAGTCATCGACCACCACCGGCCCTCGCCAGGTAACGAACACTCGCTTATACAGACACACCAACTAGCATACTTGATTTGTGAGCTTTTCGACTGCATTTCATAATCGTGTAGGTTCCTCCCGACCGACGAGAACGAGTTCACATCTCGCCAAAAATTTATTATTTTGGTACTTTGAAAACGGTTTCCATGGTTTTGATGTTTACTCGATTAGAACTTGATCTAAATCGCGTCGGAAGTAATCCGCTGATTGACATATTTCCAACCAGCCATCACAAAGATCGGATGCCGTATATTGAATTAGAGTAAGTATCCTATTTTTTAATTAATAAAAAGTCATAGTTCTTCTTTCTCACGATGTTATTGTTAGGTGTCCACATGCAGATTGTTTTGATTGGGGTTGTGCGTGTGGCGTGTGCAGTTACGTCAACAATATAATATGGAGCTTATTAATGTGTCATAAAACTCGAAATTGTTAGCTATTTTATTTCAATGTCTCGTATTTACGCCCACCAAAATAATGTGCATGTGTATGCCTAACAACATTCATAGCCGAACAGACTTCGTGAGATGAACAGCCACACATCAAATGGAATCCGTTCTCCAGTCAAGAAAATTTCGCAACCTCTTTTTTACTAAGCTAGTTGAATCTGCTAACCTACTTCAGATTTAAGTAAATCTCCGGGTCATAGCACATCGCAAGTCGAAGGCAGGCACTTCAATATAAATTGGATTCCTCAGCTTCTTTCTTTCTTCGTGTTTTAAAAGTCCTCTTATTACACTTTCTAAATAAGCCTTCCGACGAGCTTTACTCGTTTGAAATATCAAAATATATCAAGAGAAACGTCGGAAAATCAAAAATCCAACCAAAAACCAACTAATTACCAAAGTACTTTCAATAAAAACGCACTAGTATCCGTTGAAAAGTGTTTTATTTCATGTCTAGTGAGCGCGTAAGCTTGAGAAGTGAATATATCAAAAGATTTTTATTTATGGACAAATATTAATCATCCTTAGTTTTTTTCAACTGTAATAACAAGAGTAAATAATGTAATAAATAACAAGCAGTTCTGGAGATCTTCTACACAACATAATCATTGACGAAAAGCGAAAAAAATAGCGTACGTAAAGGGAAAATAAATCCGTCGCATCCACGGCGCAGCTCAAGTCCCTTAATTAATTTGACCGCGCAAGAAAATGCTATCTCCTGATTGTTTTCTCAATCTATTACTTTTTGCCGCGCTCTTGCGAACAGCTTTTTCATTACTTTTTAGACGCTTTTATCCTCATTGGGGCTTTACCTGAATAGTGTGTGTTGGATGTTGTTACTTAGATGAATAAGGAACTAGGAGAATTAGTGATAAAAACATATATTTCACAAATGGCAAACGTGCTACAAAGATTTTTTATTTTCCATAAATTCAAATTCAAATTCAAAAATTATTTATTCAGTCTAGGCTGTTACAAGCACTTGTGAATGTCATAGAAGCTACGCCATCGGTTCGCAAACCCTGAGCGGGAGACCTTGTAACGAGAAGAACCGGCAAGAAACTCGTCAAGGGCTGCTTTTTTCTCCCTGTATATTTCATACAGAGTCGTCAACATTGAAAAATGAGCTCCACATTTAAAGTGAGGTCATTTTCCATCACAATATTTAACAAAAGTTTGCACACAATGGGTAGGTAGGTTGAAATTAAATACTACTAACTAAATACTACTAAGTAATGAGAGTAAATAACTTTCAACTAGTTGAGAAATCACTGTGTCTGTTACTCGAAAGTGCAAAATTTACCAAAAAAAAAACCACATGTTACAAGACATAAAAAAATAATTTAAAAAAACTTACAATTCAATATGCGTTAAGATAGGTACTCAGAAGCAGACCCTTTCCACTGGCAGCACCCGTTCACGAGCATGACGCATGGACCAGCCATCGCTTCGCTCAACCATATTTGAGGGAACGTAACGACCCGCCCCACACGACACCACCGCAGAAATGATTAAAGAGAGCATGACATACTTAGGCCACCCATCCTAAGGCACCGAATTGAAAACTATTATCCTAAAGCTTTTCATAGGCCTTTACTCACAAAACTACTGAATATAGAAAGCAAAATGATTGCAATGAAAAAAAAAATTAGAAATCAAAACAAAGTTTAGTTATTAATTTAAATTTTGAGTAAGAAGTGCCATACATATTGATAATATTAATCAGAAAAATAATATATATAAATATACGACGCCCTTAGTACAAGCAGACAGAAGCAGACCCATTCCCACTGGCAGCACCCGTTCACGAGCATGACGCATGAACCAGCCATCGCTTCGCTCAACCATATTTGAGGGAACGTAACGACCCGCCTCATACGACACCACCGCAGAAATGTTTAAAGTGAGCATGACATACTAAAGCTACAAATAAGTTAATACAAATAAGTTATCCATTAAACTTTTTCTCTTCTTTGTTTTGTTTCTCAAAGCTTAAATTAATTATTTATTAATAATTATGTTTCTGTAGCATTATGTAATTTGTGCTGTGTAGGAACATTTACCTATTTATATCAATGTTTAAGATAAAGGGTTGGGCATAACCCATGCGTCATAATGACGGTGGAATGAAACTTGAGTGAAGTTTAAAAAGGACATTTAATTTAACTGTTTTACTTTTGTACGGGAGTTCCTAATTCCGTGGAGCTTCATCATCGTCACCTGAACGTAATCCAGTGATGAAGACCCACTCTTCTAACGAGCCCTTCACCGGAGCCATATTTATAAGAAGTAGGTAGTATTAATTAAAGCAATTTCTCTCGCGGCGGAGCGGCGCCGGCGGCCGTATTTCACCCGGACGGTGACGGATCGCCGGATAACAACTTGTTATAATCTCCCCTAAGACACACGCAATTAGCTGGCGTATGCATTTTTTATACTGCTACCTAATTAATTAATTAATTTTGTCTTCTAACATTTTGCTCCTTTTGTAAATTCATGAAACATTAAGGCTGTCCTGTTTCTCTTTGAAATGATGTCCTTAAATGAATATGGAAGTAATGGCATTAAATTTATTAAATTTACAGTCTTGATCTTTGAAACTCAAAGATAAAATAAGATTAAAGAAAACAAGTGAGGTAATTAATTAGCGAAGATAAAATAAATATTTCTCAAATTTGAACGATAGCTGTAGATTCATAAACACGCACACTACATTGACTAGCCTAGTTAATAACACGGCTCTAGTAAATCTGGTTTGTCGATCCGATGTAGACGAGCGTTTTTTCCGCCAGAGTCGCGGTACTTGGTGGCGGGCGACACGCTGCTGATTCGCGACGTGGGCGCGGCGGACGCGGGCCCCTACAGCTGCCTCGCCAGGCACGCGCTCACCGCGCACACGCGACGCGCTACGCCGCAGCCGCTCACTGTTACGCGTATGTTAAAAACGTTGAATTACGTTCCTAAGTGAACCAACCGACCAATCGACCGAATTTATTTACTAACAAATACTTTGTATCATTAACTTTAGTAAAAACAAAACATGAAAATATCAAATGAAACACGTCTCTTTATGTCGGAAGCATTTTTTAATACCTTTTGTTCATTCCAAACCGTGCGTTCCATCTGTAGGTATTCCCTATTTTTCAGAGCTGGTTTCTCTTTATCCTTTTATTTGATATTTTTCTTTATTTAAAAAGTAAATTATTATTATACAGGCTGCATTTTTATACACTCTTAAAATTTTAAGGATGGTTCAGTCCATGAAACTGAAAAAAATCTCTATGAAACATGTGTCGAAACTCGAAATACACCATAAAATTTTGGTCATCCCTTACTAAACTGATCGCGTGATCTGTATCATATGGAAAGTATTTTTTTACATATTTTACCCTATGTTTCTTAGAGAAAGTTGTTGATGTGGCTGAACACATCGTTAAAATTTGGAGAGTGAATAAAAAGACACTCTGTATTTGTTGACACTACCTACAATATAATTTGATGATTCAAACAGAGGGTCGTTCGAACTCTGCGCCGCGGCTGGTAGCGGCGGCGGGTGAGGTGACGGCGGCGGCGGGCGCCCTCGTCTGCCTGCCCTGCGCCTCCGCCGACCACCCGCCGCCACACTACACGTAAGAATTCACATACCTATTTCACACGATTCCATTCAGGCATACAACTGAACAAAATTAACAAAGCAAAGCAGGTATCTCAAACAACTCGTATATAAAACTCCTCCATTTATGAAATTTATTTCATAAAACTGTTACTCGAGGTATGATTATCTGATAGGATGCTTGTTTTAAGATGTGTATGAAAATAGCATTATAAGTCTGTGTAGCATAATAATAATACGCTCGGGGCTCATCAAAGCGTTTCCTTTACAAATTGAGATATAAAACGGCTCCCTTTAATTTCAACAAAAATCGTGTGAAACATTGGGGAAGTTTCCCGCGCCATATTATGCAATAAGCAATTACCCTTCGGATGGGTTTCCATGACTCTGCCCGAGGAGGAAAGAATAGAACATATAAAATGCTTAAAAACTTATGGTCAACCAACTCCTTAACTTGTTACTTTAAAGTTAATCTTTATTACGGGCTTAATTTATAAGTAATCCTTAGTAATATTATAAATGCGAAAGTCCGTTTGTTTATTTGTTTATTTGTTTGCTACGCCTTCGCGTCTTAATCACTCTACCGATCTAACGGGGATCTACAGGGGTACAGAGAAGGACATAGGGTACCTTTTATCCCTAAAAAATGTTTTGTTCCCGAGGGATAACAAAAAACTTTCCACGCAGACGAAGTCACGGGCAGCCGCTAGCTATTTTTATAACCAAAAAGGTTCTTATTTTTTTACAAAATCACGACAATAATCTTATGGCATCACTATAAATAACTATCGCAGCTTTGGCTTTGTTTGATAACAGCTTATAGAGAAACGGTGACTGTCTATATTTTGTGTTCATTTTGTCCACAAATGTATGTGCAATCAGGCATAAAGATAAAACTTTATGTCACGAAACTCGCAGCTGTCTCGAGATTCATTAGAGCGGTGCTTGAGCGGCTTAGATTACTTAATTAACTCGCGAGTGTTTTGCTTCGCTGACAAATAAGAATAAACAAGGTTTAAATTGCCTTTGAAATCCGATAAAAAGAGAATACTTCAATTTTATCGCTTCTGTCGGAAAAACTTTGAGCTGTACGAGATTTATTAGAGTCTTTAAAAAGTTTGATTAAAATGATCGTAAATTAAAATTAAAGCAATAAGCAGTTATCACTATATATTAAGTTGAAATATGGTCAAAACAAAAGTGGTTTCATCCATATTTTCACAAGCGATTCATCGAGCTAAGCAAAGGATACATGTCCCATCGCGCCTATGTCATTTGCCTCACCATTCTCAAAAAATGAAATAGTATGTCAGAGTAGGTATTTTACTCTTGAATCAGATTGATAATTATTTTCTGCACTAAAAAGTCGGGTTTTGAAGTTAAGACGCTTTTAAATTAAAAAAATTTATCATTAGAGTACTATTTACTTACATTTTTTTTACAAAATACTTCAGAAAACAACTTAATGTTTTTGTGATTGTTTTTATAAATATAAAGCAATTCTTGATACCTAAATAAAATGTAATGAGCATTTTTTTATTGTGAAAGTAATTAAATAAAATAAAATTGGGGCACCGCTGGGACATCGCCTTTAATGTATTACACAAATGTGTACGTGACTGTACTTTTAGAACTGTCATAGTGCAGGGTAGCGCCACAAAATGAATGATAGCACTGTAGCAGGAAATACCAACGTTGCAGTTGGTTCACTGCCGCTTTTTGTCTAGCCATATCGTTATATATATCGCCATATGTTATGAACGAACTAACTGCGACATCGTTGTTACGTTACACTTAGAATAATAACACCTAGAAGCATAGTTCTTTATGTAAAGTGAGGCAACTAAAACTGAGCCAAATTTAACTCAGTTTTCAGATTTATATCCTTCGTACGTTACCTAACCGCAACTGAAATCCAATAAAATGGTAACTAATCCCCTAAAGGTGGAAAATTGAAACTTTTTCGTTCTTAGAGGTACGATAAGGTAACGTATGAATTTAGCTCAGTTTTATTTGCCTCACTTTAGACAATGCGCTTTGTAGGGAACTGTCGTTCTAGTTTGTTATTATTCTAAGACGTTACAGCAGTTTGCAGCTTTTTATCAATCTAGCCAGCAGCCCGTATCTTCCCGTTGTCTTGCCATGATATGACTCTTCCAGTTCTTCCGTCCTTCTGTATGCAGTCGCCCCACACCACGTTCCCAGCCAATGAGACCTGACAAATTACTTATGGGCTTTAAAATATGGTTTAAATGAAAGGAGGAATGGTTTATAGAGGTTTACACAAACATATTTTTTACAATTCATGAATAATGAAACACTAAAAATAAATTTACCTAAATAAAAACGGTTGTAGAACATTTCAGATTTCATACATAATAAGTAGGTATCAAAAATCAACTGAAAATTCGTTTGGGGAAAAAAGAAAATTAAAAGTTTATTTCAAAATTGAGGTCACCGGTGATCTACGTGGCATTTAACCTGCCTGTACTGCGATAGACTAGTGTTTTACAGATGGTACCGCGAGAGCGGCGGGCGCCTGCAGCCAGTGGAGGCGTCGGGCGCGGCGTGGGTGTGGGCGGGTGGCGCGGCGCTGTGCCTGCGCGCCACACCCACGCTCGCCGGTGCCTGGCTCTGCAAGGCTTACAACGTGTATGGGGACGCCACAGCGCAAGTGCGCCTGCACGTGCAAGACACGCTCACTGTCACCGCCACGCCGTCTGTTGTGGTATGATATCACAACACCATGTTTGATCTCTTTTTTCAACATAATACCTCAATCATACACACAAAGAATCTCGGAACAGTTTTGGGTCATGCAGTCCATGACAAAGCTTTAAAAGCCAGTAGAAAGACGAGTTATTTTGCCCATTTACCATGAAAACAACAAATTCGATAGCGTTAACAAATTTTGAAGCAGCTGTTAAAAAGTTAAACTAGATCTTAATCACGATCATGAATGAATATGGATAGGTACAAGATAGGGATAAACGAAAAAAAATAAGTAGCTGCTGCTCTCTGGCCAAGGCAAGAGATAAGAAGAAAAGCCAAATGGTTACGGTCATGACACAGTCTTCTGTTGGTGTCATGCAAAAAATCATTAACTTAACACATGTACTATGAGCCAGCGTCGCTTAACCACTCCTAAGGTTAAAATCACTTCCACGCCGCGTCATCGCCTCTGCGCGAACTAGGTAAACGATGTTGTGACTCACAACATACGTTTAGTTCGCGCAGAGGCGATACGCGCGCGTACGAATTTTGTTACTAACTGGTTCAGCGACGCTGTTGCCCATAGTATGTATTGGACACAAGGTGGCGGACAGTGGCAGCACGGTGCGGCTGAACTGCAACGCGAGCGATCCTGCAGCGCGTCTGTCATGGCTGCATGACGGCGCTGCAGCCAGCGCAGGCGGCGAGCTTGTGCTGCGGGGTGTAGCGCGTGCACATCGTGGCTTATATCAGTGCGTGGCGCGTCGTGGAACGGATAATGCGCACGCAGATGTAGAACTCAGACTTGGAGGTGAGTACTGTCATTAGGATCTCGATTGTGATTAGTTTCATTCACCTGTTGGGTAAGTATAAAGATTAATCACTGCACTTTGCAGTCAATGAAGCTGGAAGGACCTCAGTGTAACATATTACGTGACCGCTTTTCAAGTTAGCAAACTACCCCAATTTAGCTGTAAAAAAAATGATAAATGCAAATCTCCAGCGGATTGCAGTTAGAGTAGAGTATTTCTGGGAGTCCTAGAAAAGCGATAACTCAGAACAATCCAGTTCCCGCTACGTTCGCGCAATAAATCATCGATAGATGGTGCCACGGTGCCACGCGCTGCGCTGATTTACGGCGCGGCGCGGCGGCGGCGGCACGCTGCGCGCTACTTCATAACCTCTAAAGTGCAGCGATAGAAATGCAACCAATAAATTCGTGCACTTCGAACACTCCACGGAATACTTGTAGTATGTAACGCCATGTGCTTTTAAGTGCTCCTAAAAGACATTTTGCCAATTAAAGTTTTAGTGAAGCTAGCTCTTGATTTGTAAGAGTGGTAATGATTATTTGAAAAATTTAATGTAAAATATTCTGCATTCTTGGAGTAAATTATTTGGAGATAGTTATTAAAAGGTCATAAGTGAGTGTAAGAACAGCTCAAAGGACCAACTCTACTTCCTCATATTTTAAATATGTTTTACTTTTCTAAAAGCTTGCCTCAGGATTTTTCTTAATTTCCTTAAAATTAATTACAATCATATTGAGAACTTCCTTTTTATTTAGTTGATGATTAACGATAAGAAGCAGAAATCTATCTTACGACGACATAAATAGTAAAAACCTTTAATCCGCTTAGAGGCGCTTACGAGCACTAGGCTGTCTCAGAATGTCCATCTGAGCACAGAAATCCTCTTAGCCACGTAATACATCTAAGTGCTGAGAAAACATTATGATTAGTTGCTTGGATACGCGAGTAGGTGCGTAATGTTGTTACACGTTTTAGTTATTAAAACGTTATTATTATTGACTAGGTACGAATAGGGAACTTTTTGATTATCGCCCGCGACTTCGTTTGCGTGGATAGTATTTTGTCTATCCCTCAGGAACACTTCCTTTTTTCGGCATGAAAGGGCCTTTTCTGCACTTCTGACATATGTATGCAAAATTTCACGAGCGACAATCGGTTGAGTAGTTAAGACAAGAAGGCGTAACAAAAAAAACAAAAAAATAAACAAACGGACTTTCGCATTTATAAGATTAGTAAGGATAGAGTCTGTCTAAAAAGTCTGTTTACATAGGTAATTTCAAAGGTAATTTTATTATCCACCTTAATCCCCAACCACCCCACCAATACCCATCTAAATAAATAAATATGTTTATTATTAGAATTTTGACAGCACCAACAGGGTTACCAGTATAAGTTTTGATAAATAATTTAATAACTTCTCATGCAAACAGTCCTTTTAGACAGACCCTAACATAATAATGTTCGTTTTATACTGTACGGTAAATAATGTTTAAATAAGAACTTTGTTAGACGATGTCATCATCATCATCATCATATCAGCCACACGACACCCACTGCTGGGTATAGGCCTCCCCTAAGGATCTCCACGACGATCGGTCCTGCGCTGCCTGCATCCACTGGCTTTCCGCGACCTTCACCAGATCGTCGGTCCACCTTGTCGGGGGCCTACCCACGGAGCGTCGTCCGGTGCGCGGTCGCCATTCCAGAACCTTTCTGCCCCAACGGCCATCGGTTCTTCTCGCTATGTGTCCCGCCCATTGCCACTTCAGCTGAGCAATCCTTCGAGCGATGTCGGTTACTTTAGTTCTCCTGCGGATCTCCTCGTTTCTGATTTGATCACGTAGGGAAACGCCGAGCATGGCTCTCTCCATTGCACGCTGAGCGACCTTGAGCCTCCTTATGAGACCCATAGTTAGCGGCCACGTTTCACTGCCGTAAGTCATCACTGGCAACACACACTGTTCATAGACTTTCGTCTTGAGACACTGAGGTAAGTCGGACGCGAAGATTTTTCGAAGCTTCCCGAATGCTGCCCACCCGAGTTGGATTCGGCGAGAGATCTCTTTCTCGAAGTTGGACCTACCTAACTGGACTGCCTGTCCTAGGTATACGTAATGGTCAACAACTTCAAGTGTAGTGTTCCCAACATGAACTGGAGAGGGTACAACATGGGCATTTGACATAATTTTCGTCTTTTCCATGTTCATCCTAAGACCCACTCTTTGGGAAGCACTACGGAGATCTTCGAGCATTGTGTTCAGGTCTTCCATGGTCTCAGCCATAAGGACTATATCATCGGCAAAACGAAGGTGTGTTAGGTACTCGCCATTAATGTTGATGCCGAGTCCTTTCCAGTCCAAGAGCTTAAAGATGTCCTCCAACGCAGCTGTGAACAGTTTCGGAGAAATAACGTCTCCCTGTCTCACACCACGCTGCAGTTGGATAGAATTTGTGTTCTGGTTCTGTACTCGGATCGTCATGGTGGCATTTTGGTATAAGTACCTCAACACCTCGATATACCTATAGTCCACTTGGCACCTTTGGAGAGACTGCAGCACCGCCCAGGTTTCAATCGAATCAAAGGCTTTCTCATAGTCCACGAACGCCAAGCAAAGTGGCTCATTATACTCCTCGGTCTTCTGTATAACCTGCCGCAGCGTATGGATGTGGTCTATGGTGCTAAAGCCTTTTCGGAACCCGGCTTGTTCGGGAGGTTGGAAGTCGTCGAACTTGCGAGCGAGACGATTCGTAAGGACTCTCGAAAACAACTTATAGACATGACTCAGAAGCGAGATGGGTCTATAGTTCTTTAAGAGGGACTTGTCACCCTTTTTAAAGAACAAGATCACCTCACTTATGTTCCATGTCTTTGGCGTTCTGCCCTGGACGATGACGGAATTAAAGAGCTTCTGGAGGACTTTGAGTATCGGCTTACCGCCCGCTCTCAGAAGTTCTGTAGTGATTCCATCGTCACCCGCCGCCTTGTTGTTTTTCAGCTGTTTGAGAGCCATACTAATCTCGTACAGGCTGACGTCCGGGATATCTTGAGTATAGTGTCGGGTAAGCTTGGCTCTGGGGTCTTTAGCCTTGCTTTCAACAGGTGTCTGCGTGGAATATAACTGCCCATAGAAGCTCTCGATCTCCCTCAGGATTTCAGGCTTTGATGAAATGATGCGTCCGTCGTCAGTTTTCAGCTTCGTCATCTGGCTTTGCCCAATAGACAGATCTCTCGCGAACACTTTGGAGCCTTTATTCCGCTCGATAGCCTCTTTAATACGATTCGTATTAAATTGGCGAAGGTCGCTCGTCAAAGACTTAGATATCTGTCTATTAAGCTGCCGATAACGATTAGCATCTACTGAACTTTGGAGCCTCATTTCACGTCTCTGATCCATGAGTAGGAGTGTGTGGTCGGAGAGTTTCTTTATCTTGGGACGGCGGGTCTTAAAGAGCTTGGACCCTACCGTACGGACAGTATCCACCACCATGTTGTTTAGATCGTCCACATCTATGCTGTTCTCAAGGGCTTCGAAGCGGTTTTGGAGTTCGAGTTGAAAGCTCTCGGGGTTTTGAATATGGGCCGGCAATGGTCGAATTGTTGATTTTATCAGTCGAGATCTTTCCAGCTTTGGGTTGATATTCAATGTGCCACGTACCAATCGGTGATCGCTCCCCGTCTTAACAGCGTTGATCACAGTGACATCATTGAATATTTGCTTTTTCGTCGACATGATAAAATCTATCTCATTTCTGACTTTACCGTCCGGACTGACCCAGGTCCACTTCCGGCATTCCGGCTTTCTGAAGAAGGAGTTCATCATAAAGAGGTTCTCCTTCTCCATAAAATCAGCCAGCATCTGGCCTCTGTCATTCCGTTGCCCAACTCCAAATTGCCCCACTCTCAGCTCATCACCGCATCGTTTCCCCAACTTTGCATTGAAGTCCCCCATCACAACAGTGTAGTGGGTTTTGTAGCTATGCATGGCTTTAGAGATCTCCTCATACATAGCCTCCACTTCGTCATCTTGGTGTGTCGAGGTCGGTGCGTAAACCTGTATAACATTCAGCGAACACCGTTTGGATATTCTGAGTATAAGGTACGCCACCCTGGTCGACACACTTCCGATGGTAATCACGTTGTTGACAAGGGACTTGTGGACGATGAACCCGACACCACCTTGGGACTGTTGGTCGCCCTCCCGGTAGTAAAGCAAGTTACCGGAGTTGAGGATTATCGAGTCCTCTCCCGCTCTTCGGACTTCAGATAACCCGATAATGTCCCAGTGTACCTTGCTGATAACTTCTTCCAACTCGGTTAACTTCGCGTCTTCCCTTAGTGTGCGCGTGTTATAGGTTGCCAGGTGCAGTTGTCGTCGTTTTTGGTAGCCGAGCCGCACCCGGGGATTCTTAGCACCCCCTGCCCCGCCGTTACCGTAGCCGCTACCGTAGCTAGGAATAGCGGGGCTGCCGGGGACTGGGGGCCAATTTTTTGATCCATTATGCATGAGGGGGGGGGTTTGCCATAATCGCCACGCTTGGCAGGCGGGTTGGCGATCGCAGTAGGCCAAGGTTTTTTGGAGACGCTGCTGCCCGTCTCTTGAAGGCTATGCTCCCTTAGTCGCCTTTTACGACACCCACGGGATGATAGGGGGTAGTGCTATTCTAGGCCGGCACATACACGGCGCACATGCATTTTAAGCTTAGAATAATAACAACCTAGAACGATAGTTCCCTACAAAGCGCACTGTCAACAGTGAGCCAAAAAAAAAACTGTGCCAAATCGGCTGAGTTTACAGATTTTTATACTTCACACGTTACCTAAGTACCTATAAGAACGAAAGTTTCAATTTCCTTACCTTTAGGGGATCAGTTACTATTTTGCTAGACTTTAGTTACGATTAAGTAACTTATGAAGGATATAAATCTAAAAAAATATATTTTGGCACAGTTTTTTTCTGTCTCACTTTACATAGAAGGTCTCGGTTTCCAGGTGTTATTATTCTATGCTTTAAGTCACTTCTAAACTTATTGCATTTTAAGTTAAAATAATCCTACACAAGTACGAATCCTAGTTAGACGATGTACGTTTTATTATTTCACGAGAAGGAGCATAATAAGCAATAAGGTATTATTTCCCGAGATTATGAGCATCCAATCAGAAAACCGATCAGTATAAAAACAATAGAAATGGTTTTTATAAACGGGAACGTGTAATTGCAAAAGCTACCTGAACTAAACAGATTCTGATATTACAGTGGATTCCCATTGCAAGAATAAATTACAAGAATAATAAAATTGTTGTGAAAATAAATAATAATTGATGATAATCAAATTTAAGTTTATGATTAACAAATAAAATATATCTATTTTTTAAGACTTTAAAAACGAAAAGCAGATTAATTGTAAATTAAAAGAGTTAAATACGGTTTATAACTTTAAAATAAGTCGGTAAAATCAAAACCAAAGACTTTTCCTATTCGTCTTCATACGTAGCAAAAGATATTGCAAACCATTTATCAGATATTTGAATCAGTAAGTTCTTGCTTACCTTGCATTTCCATTGTCCGTGGCCACAGGCATTTGTAATATCGTGTCCCGGGACAGAAACTGACATCACGAAAGGATTCAGTGGGGGGAGGAAGGCGGAGGACAATCAATCTCAATGCAATGTCGTCTGGGCCCCAGACACGGTTCGAAATCAATCTGGGGTCCACTCGCCGCGTCCCCGGCGCACCCCGGAGACCCCTCGCCTCGCCCTCGCTTCGCCCTCGCCTCGCCCGCGTCGGACGGTCTTGCGAGACAACGCCGAGATTGGATTGTCCAGACTCTATTCACTTTTGTTGTACTGACAATACCTACCTATATTTATCTTAACGGCAAGCAACCTACTAATATGCAGTTTTTTTGTTGTGTTATTGAACGATAACTGTTCGTACTGACATTATCGATGGCCAACCCGAGGGTAGGAAAACGAACCAAACAGACAAAATAAAAACGTAAAGGTCATAGTAATAAATAAACAGTTAGTAAATGGAAATAATAAACAATGTAACGAGTAAAGATTGGTATGACCTCACAAAAGTGAGGCATGTAATAACGGGTTTAAGTACTTTACCTACTTTGACATTCGAGAACCCATTTCGTTACAATCGTGATCATTTTGTTACCATAGATGCTGCACATTTTTGCCGTTCCCCTCTGACGGCGACACCTCGATAATTGAATTTGTGTCGCGTTGCCACTGCGATCACATTTTCTGTATAAATTTCACCTGATCGCATCATCACCATTAAACTCATTAGCGTGCTCTGCAGATTTAATTATAGCTCCCCGAATTTCAACATGACACTTTTCACAAAATTTTATTGAAATTTTGTACCAAAATTAAGCTTAAAATTTATTTTATAAAATCTAAAGCGAAACTTTTGAAAAGGTTTTGCTCTGCTCAAGCGTTTATCTAAAGTAGAATAAACTATGGCAATTTCACAAAATTTACGATTTTTTTAACTAATTTTCTTTATTACCGCAACTGGAGATAAATGTTCAGTTATTTTGTTAATATCTCTATTACTTACAATGACGATAATGGCTCCCTTAGATTCTTGTAGTGTAATTTTAATCGAAGGGTTTCTGACAAAGGGTTTGAGGTAGCATCGAGCCCAGAATGCGGCCGCCTCGGAGTCTCAGACAGCTCGCCGCTCACATAACGCACGAGTGCCGACTTTGGTACTGTTCCTTGTTACCCGGCCAGGTATTTCAATTATCTTGTCGTATCGATCGAAACGGAACTTTCATGTAAATCATGACTACAATGACTACTCTCTAGACATAATTATATGGATGCACTCTTGACTGGAAATTCTGATGGCTAACGACATAAGCAAGATTGATTGGTTTCAAAGTTACCTGCTAGGCAACGCATCCGCCTAGGACATTCGTCCTCTGGGTGGTGTGGTATCAATGCCGGAGTTCTTCGGGGCGTCTTATCTCCTCTTCTCTTCTCTATTTTCAAAAACTTAATTACTCACTCGCTTTCAAGTTCCTATTATCTTTATGCCAATGATCTACAAATTTATACACAGGCTCCTCTATCTGAACTCTCTAGTGCCATAGCTGCCGCTAATTATTCTAATCTTGCACATATCTATAACTGGAGCAAGTCTTATGGTCTTACTGTTAATCCATCTAAGTTTCAGTACATCATTATTGGTACCTAGTCCGTATTTTGATTCGAGAATCGACTTCGAGCGGTTACCGCACATTAAATTTAACAGCACTAATTGTTTTTGATGAATGTTTCTCATGTAGACCTCAGGTTGGGGCAGTTAGAAAGAAGGTTTTTGCTGTGTACGTACGGCTCACTTAATCGCTAACGGAACTTTTTACCAACCAGCACTAAAATCACTCTGGCCCAGTCACTTCTCACTTCTTCTTCACTACGTACTCTGCGTTCTTCTTCTAATCTCACCCTCGATATTCCCCGTCATTCCACTGATTTCCTTTCCTATTCATTCTCTGCGCATGCTGTCCGTTTGTGGAACGCACTTCCAGAGGGCATCCGTAAAGCTCATACCTTAAGATCTTTCTATATGTTGTCCTTCTTGGGTGCAAACACTCACTCCCCATCGGTCCTCTTCCCCTTAATATGTTTCTACTCAAGGTTGCCTGGAAGAGACTGCTACTTAACAGTAAGGCCTCCTTTTGTGTACTTGTCTATGTTTATTGTCTTCTTCTTTGTAATATCTTTTTCTAGTGTGCAATAAAGCGCTATTATTATTATTATAAGCAAGGTTCTTTTTAAGGTCAACAAAACAGAGACATAGTTTTGTCTTTCGAAAGATTTATTTTTATACATAGCTGTTTTTTGTAAACATGTCTCTGAGTTGCACTTGCTTGTAATTTGTTTGCGTCGCTGTGCCCGAATTAAACAGAGCATGACGTTCCATCACAAGCAGGCTGCATCAAATTAATACATGTCAGTTTCGGGCGACACCTAATTAATCGACCGACCGACGCGACGCCTTAGTTGCATAACGGTCGTATTAAAGCTTCGCGTTAATGCCGATATATTGGGGTACTGATGGATGGGGTCAAGGATTGATCACTGCTGCGGTGACCCGTGAGCTGCTAACCGATTTCAGTTGGAACTGGAGTAGCAGCTGATGCCTTAACCTAGTGAACCACTACCTGAAGTGTGTAATTATCGGTCGAACCACAATATTGCGATTTAAGTTCGTGCGAAAGATCCATTGTGTGATTCACGTTTGTCGCACTGTACATGATTACCTACTTGGGACTCGGACATACATTTACTGTAGCTATATCTAACTAAAGGACAGATTTATGCAATTTGGTGCTTGCTTTGGGAGCTACAAGAACACACAGGACACGTCATAATTATTTTTTTGGTGTTCAACCTGTTCACTACCTGTTCACTACTATGTCACTTTTGTGAAGCTTAACCAATTTGCTTTCCGAACTTGACTAAGTTATTTGTAATTGCGTTTCATCACAGTTGACTTTGAAAACTAATGATAGCAGATCCAAGAAAATTAATTTCATGTCAATGACGCACAATAGGAACCTCTATCATCTGCACTACGCCTGTATTCAATTAGAGTTGTAGTTATATTGGAATAGCGGCGTAAGGCCCCGCGCACACGATCGGGTGAGTAACGCCCGCACTGATAAGGCCCGTGCCGTGACTAATGACACGGGACGGACCCAATACGCCTTTGTTCGCGGGGAGGCTTCCACCGCAAACAATGACACTCGCGGCAATCACACATATTGTATTCCGAGGACGGGTTTTTGTATTTAAGTCAATATCCACAATCATTGCTTTCCTTCTTTTCTTTGAATTTTCCCTTATTGAATGTCGATACAGAGAACAAAACATCAATAAAGATAAATGATATCCCTTTTTACTCGTAAGTCAAAATTAAATTGCACAAACAGCAACGAAACACCCAACTAGGCAATCTCTGAATAATTAAAACCCTTCACCTTACCAATACCTACAGTAAAATGTATATAAACTCGCAGAAGAAAAATTTTTTTTATGCGAGTTTTCTCGCTGGTAGAGATGAAAAGTTATATGTTTCACACGAGAGCCAATTTTTTGTCTGGTGCTTTGCATAAAAATACTTTGCTCACTTGTTTAACTGTCAACTATCGTGATATTTCTGATTTTACTAATCTTAATTTTGATTTTGTAATCGCAACCTGAAATGACCATTACCTAATATTGAATCCTGTGCAAAGATAATATCCAATTCTTGGAAAAGTTAACCCATTCGCTAGCTCGGATGTGGGTTTTGCAGAAGATTTGTCACTGCGGCGAGCGAGTACCAGATACCCTTTTGATTCCGAAGTCGGTGGTTATCGGCGGGCCATTACCTTCCGTCCCTCATACATCACGCCAGCGGCCGACAAATCGCGGTCGCGCGCGCCGCCACCCATCACTGTCACCGCGCCGCCGCCGCCGCGCGCCGCCTCTACGCCGCCGGGCCGTCCCGGGCGGGCTTAACGACGCCATTACCGAGCTGATCTCTTGCGAGTTTCAGTTTGCGCAAGGACCTTTAATGTACCTACTCTCTATTCTCAAACCCGGTTTTCATTACATGAATTAGTATCTAACTCAAATGGCCAACTTTCTATTCGTTTGAACGCTACGCTTACTTTTAAAGGTCAAATATGAGCAACAGATGATTAAATCACATGTCGCAAACTTATGTAAATCACTGACTTCGATGTATTGTATGGAATTGTCACGCTTACGGCCCTTAATTTTATAGTTTACTGCTTATTTGAAAGTTCTAATAGTAAGCGTAGCGTTCAAACGAATAGAATGTTGGCCATTTGAGTAGGGGGCAGGTATATTTGAGACTGGATTTTGCATCGTATTTTACCTACGACGAACGAAAAGGAACGGAGGCGGGGTTGTTTGTTTTTATGATCTATTCCCCATTCATCCGGATGAGTTTTAATAAATATTGAAATACCTACAGCAATTTCCCTTTTCATCCGAAGACCCGAAGGTATGCCCTACTCATCCGATTATTTTGTAAACGTAATATACTTCAAAATAAATAGGGTCGGCAAATAATAGTAATTTTTTTTTTATTAGTTTTTGGGTTAAATTAAATATGTAATAGCAAGATTATTCTTGCTATTACATATTTAATTTAACCCAAAAACAATAAGTGAAATATAAAATTTACAATAAAAATAAGTACCTAACACATTTACATAATATTACCTACCAACCGAGATATTTACATTGTATTTTTTATTTTTTATTTAATTTGATATTAGCTTTAGGCGGCCATTACATGGTCATGCAAGCGTCAGTCAAATTCCATCAGTCATGAATTACGTTTGAGTGATGGTGACTGATGGAATTTTATCGACGTTACACGGTCATTCTGACTGATCGTCAGTCATACGCAAAAATTCACAAAGAATACACGTGTTCATGTATAAATTATGGATATTCATTAAAGAAAGGCCTGTAATTTAATTTTGAATGCGTTGTTGAATAAAAAACGGGTAAAAAGAAAGTTTTGGGTAAAAGATTGGATATTAAAAAGTTATTTCTAAACCCATACAAACTTTTTTGAAAGATGCGTTTTTTGATAACCTTTTGGTCTTGAGCTAGGGTTTCCTAGGATGACAGTGCCGTCAAATTACGGCCGTAATTTAGCGGCGTAAAACTTTTTCTATATAAGCAATACGGCTCGGTTTCTGACGTTACGGTGTCGCCGTATTGTTTACATAGATAGTATTCAACGCCGCTATATTACGGCCGTAATATGACGGCACCGCTATCCTAGGAAACCCTAGCTTTAGTGACAGACACCATACCTAAAAAACAAGGTACTATATGCAAAAAGCTATAAGTATGTAACTAAAAATAAACATTATTGTTGGAAACGGCTCCTTTGCTCTGGACCACTATTACAATATACCCTGTCCTGTAATTTTTACCCTGTGTTTACGCGTATGCGCCTGAACGTTTGCTTTTAGCAATTATGTCAAACTAATCTAATTTTTATCATGTCTGGTAGGAGTTTGTATGTAACTGCAGGTAGTCTGTATGAAATTGTATTTTTTTTTACTTCACTTTTCTACATTGTCACGATCAGATCATCTGCGCTTAAATTAAGCTTTTTTTATCAAAATTATAAATTTTGAGAAGATTCCGAGTTTCATTTGAAGCTCCTTTATGTTATATCAAACACCTTGTAATTTTATGAGATGTGCACAGCACAGAGACAGCTTGCCAGAGTAAAGTCGCAGACTATTTTTACTTAATTATAAGTTTCCATCAACAATAGCCTAAAACTACATACATACAGTCAATTTGTCTTAAGTACCTAGTTAAAAATCAATAAAATTATTATAAGTAGGTAGGTATGTACCAAGTCTTATACATTAATATAACATTAATTGCATTATTATGCTAGAAAAGTGTCCGACTCCATCGCTGGCCGCGCGCTAACTGACGCTTGACTGATGAAATCCCATTACACGTTCACTCAAAATTCATGACTGATGGTTGCATGACGAATATCCAAATATTCGTCAGTCACCATCATGCAACCGTCAGTCACCCCATTACACGGTAGGTTAATCGTCAGTCACGGCCGTGACTGTGGTTAAACTGACAGCAAAACCTACCGTGTAATGGCTGCCTTAAATGAACGCATGAATGAAATTTACATTTCATTTCATTCAACACCGGACAAATAAAATGAGCCGGCCGATCAAGTCTATTCCGATCTAATACCAAAAACTAATATCTAATGGTATTATTTTGTTTATTACCGCCGTTATAAAATTTCTATTTCCAACGAATACCATTCATAAACGAATCCTAAAACAAGTTAAATGCCTAGGTACAGTTAGTAATAAAAAGTGATTGAAAATATGGAATTAAATTTTCTCCATATTTATGTTATCCTGGTACTTAGGTGACGAACTAAAAGGAAGAGATTTTTTTTTATTAAAAGGGATTAAAAATATAGAAGTTAACCTTCTCCATATTTATGTGATCCTGGTACTTTGGTGACGTACTAAGAAGAAAAGATATTTTAAACTCTTCTTTTCTTATATTCACCGCTAGAAAAATTGCCGGTTATGATGATCGATCATTATTAAATTATTAAAAAGCAAAATAAATTGTTTCTGTGATTGTACCAAATGTTATGTTTTGGTATTCGTTGGGAATATAAATTTATAACGGCAATACAAATCATTACAAAAACTACGTATTATATCGATATAAATTTAGCATTAGGATTGATATTTAGAAAATTTAATGTAGATTAATTTCATCTTTAATAATTTGCTCCTATCTGTATAATAGTTTTTCTGTAAAATAAAAAAAAATGGAAAGCTGTTGGCATCTGGCATTTTTGGATTCAGCGGGGGTCGATTTAATAAGAAAATATCAGTTACCAAAAAGTAATACTATTTGCTTCTAGAACTTCACTTTTTCAAATTCTGCTCCAGTCTATATATACTTAACTTTGTTTTTTATTGTTCTTTTGAAAATAAAAATCCCGAAAAAGATTACTACTATTTATTAAAAGTTGAGAACATGCTGGAATCCCAGATACGTATAAATGTTTTTTTTTATATTTGTCTATATTAAATGTAAACTGTCAAAAAGATACAGAACAATTTTTCTGCAGTCTGTATCTTTTCTTGTTCCATTAGTTAATTAACACGCCGGTTGAATGGGGAATCTATTTTCGGATGAATGGGTAACAATTTATTTATATTTAATTTTCGGATGAGTGGGACATATTAACTCGGATGAGTGGGGAATGAAAATATTTCGGATGAATTTTGCGGATGAATGGGGAATAGATCGTTTTTATTTATGTCTGTTACCATTTTCCTCGGAAATTACTGGGCCGATTTCAATGCGGTTATTTTGCATTCAAAAGGTGAAAAAAAATATGAAAAGAATTTTTGGGTGTATTCCATAAGTGTATTGACTAGAAATTCGGTTAAGTTCTTATCTGATTAGATTTAGAGAACTTTATCATTTAGTTTAAAAAGTAAACTTTGTAAAACAGGCCTAAAATTAAGTTAGTACAATAGTACGAATCACACGAAGACACGATTTCCCGGATCGGATTTTTACCGTATACGGCAGAACCGGATACTCTGTTCACACGGCATCCGCTTTTGCTTTTCTGCAAAAAACCGAATGGTATGTCATCGTGTGAATACGCGGCATCCGATAAAAAAACGGATCGGCGCTCGTGTGAACGTATGACTACTAATGTCACTGAACTGGATACGATATTTTGTCGTGATCCAATTGCAGTCGCCAAATCGGATGTCAAGTTTTGTCCGTTTAGGTATTTTGCCGGATCTTGAAACCAAACGCACGTGTGAACTCGTATATTTAAAGTATATTGTGACTAAGCCGTACCTGCAAAAATCCGATCCGGTTTGTCTACGCATGAAAGTAGGGTAAGTGTGGTGTGTGATGTGCTCAGACTCAGCACCGGAACTGCACTACACGTTCATCGAGCAGGCGCTGCGTGCGGGAGGTGCAGTCTCTCTGCGCTGCGCCGCCACCGGTGCACCTCCGCCTCGCTTCCAGTGGCTGCTCGACGCGCAGCCCATCGACCAGCATCGCACACAACACAGGTTGAAAAAATTTACCCTGTACATCAGACTCAGAGTTTACTATCTTTTGTAGAGGTCCATTTTATTAGTTCCGGTCAAGTTCCGGCCTTAAAAAGTTCACGTAGGTCGGCTACAGATAACCATCAATTAAATTGATGCTAACTCACGCTAAATAGCAACAGATTTTTTTATAGCAGTTAGATTTTTCGTGCTTTGTTACATATTGAACCGTTGGTTTCAGCTGCACAAACACACAATTTGCGATTTGTCCTAATCTACGAATCGCGGAACGCTTTGGAAGCTCTTAAAATCTGAAGAATCGTAGGTTTTCTTCAAGCAGTTCCTCAATTTTGTTGTTGCAATATTAGATACTCCATAAGTGAAGAGACGTCCGCTAACGGCGACGTGGTGTCGACCCTGAATGTGAGCGCGGCGTCGGCGGCGGACGGCGGCCGGTACACCTGCCGCGCCCACAACGACCTCGGCCACGCCGAGCACTCCGCCAGGCTCAATATCTACGGTCAGTTGCAATTCTGTTCATAAATAATTATGGTGCTGTAATAGCTCATTGCTATTTCATGCCTTGGCCACGAACTACCGCTATTCTTTATAAAGGGCTAATATCCCAAACATTATAATCGCCTAAGGGCATTTGGAAGCTGAATGGCTCACAAACTTTTCCTGTGTTTGCGGTGATTATTGCGAGGGTCTATACAGGTCTATTCTATACAGAGTCTGTTAAGGGATGGATTACTAAAAAAGTATAAAATCCAGGGGCCCTATTTTTTCGTTCGACAAATGTATGAGCTGTCGAACGAAAATCAGTAGAAACGAACGCTCGACGCCAGCCGAGTGAATCAAAAATAGGGCCCCAGGAGCTGGATTTTATACATTTTTACGTTACGTTGGATAGGTAGCACGGAAGACCGTTAGTCATGTCAACGTTTTGAAGTAAATTGACAACAACTAATCTGCATTGGGACGGCATGTTCCATCCATGATACTTACTCCTGTAAAGAAGTGAGTGCCCCAGAAAATTAAATAGGTAGGTGGTGGGGTGGTGGTATGTGAACTGTTGATGTGTGTGCGCAGGGCCGCCTTCGATCCGAGCGCTGGGCCCCGTGCGCGTGGTGGCCGGCGCCAACGCCACCGTCTTCTGCCCCTACGCCGGATATCCGATCAGGTCCATAGAGGTGCATTTGCTAGGATGATTCCTATAACGCACTCTGTAAAATAGTAATCTTGTGACTTTGTTGCAATTTTTTATTTACTGATGCTTTGGTTTTTAGAAGTAGTGTTATTAAAACAATCCATTAATTAAGTTAGGTTAGAAGATGTTTACTATCCAGAGGAAAGAAAATGTTGTAAGTAGAAAATAAAATAGTCTTCCGATACTGCAAATATTTTCTATATTACTTTTAGGTATGACACCTACTAGTAGGTATTTATTACATGACTACCGATTGGCCAACGTACATTTTTAATTCTTTGGTATTGCTATAACATAAAAAAATAATTATTCACTTTCTTATGACTTAAATAGTAATAATTTTGAAGCAAAAAAATGCACAGAAATAACCTAGTCTAACTAATTCAACAAAAGGCGTTACCTATTTATTTATATATCGTTTCCTAGAGGCTGAAGTATAATAACTGTGAATGGAGTGTTACATTTAACCGCCTCCCAACTCTTGTTTGGATTTATCTTCTGCTATTTGTTGAATACCATAATCGAGTGTAAGTAAGATGGAGAACGGTTCTTTGTGTTACGGTGCACTAGTTCGGTGGTGTGGTGGGCGCGCGAGGCGGGGCGTGCGGTTGATGCAGCAGGGCGCGTGTCAGCGCGCGGTGCGGAGCTGCGCCTTCGGCCTGCACTTCCACCCGATGCCGGACACTACGCCTGCGCCGTCTCCGCGCCCGGTGGTGCCGCCGCACGCAGGGACATCGAGATACAAGTCCGGAGTAAGGATTGCATGATGCTGCACTTTATCTGCCTACAGTGCCAAGCCAATTCCTAGTTATTTTTTATCCAAGCCTCGTAAATCTACGAAAAATAATTTAGAGATTTGGGTGCTATCTCCTTTTTCAAAATCCAGTAAATTACGTCCGTCACATTGACTGTAAATATTTTTTCATAACATGTGATCGTCAATTAGTGAATCAATATTTATGTAATTTGTCTTTATGTGCAGATCCTCCAAAAATTTCGCCGTTTATGTTTTCGTCAGAATTGACAGAGGGTAGTTCTGTGCAAGTTTTATGTGGTGTTTCGTCAGGAGATAAGCCGATGTACTTCTCGTGGCTCAAAGATGGAGCCCCTCTGCCGTCCAATTTACAAGTAAGTTTTATGTCATTATGATACTCAAATAGTGATTGAACTTGCGTAATATGTAGACGATTTATTGCAGATAGAAGAAAAAAGTTTGAACGAGTTTTCATTGCTGATGTTTTCGGATTTATCAGCACGTCATAGTGGTGATTACACATGTCGAGTGTCGAACCACGCCGCCACCGTCAACTACACTGCGACACTCAGCGTCAAAGGTGAGAGCTCATTCATAGTGGTCAATCCGTTTCTATAACTGTTTTATAATTTAAATATTGTATAATTTAGTAGGTCATTAATCTGGTTTCATCATCAGTGGCACCCGCGTGGGTGAAGGAACCTCTAGACACAGCAGTACTACTGGGAGCGCCTTTGAACGTGGAATGTGCTGCCAAGGGGTATCCCATTCCAATTGTTTCATGGTATAGGAAAATCGGTATGTAAATATCAAAGGTTAAGTGACTTGCCAGCTAAGATTTGATACTTACTAATATGAGTAATTTAAGGTGATGGCACTTCATTGGTTCCCGAGAGCTCAGAACAGTGGCAACTCATAGAAAGCATGATGTGGGAAGAGAAAAGTAGAAGTGGAACGCATACAGCAGTTCGAGCGCAAAATGGAAGTTTAACTGCTGATGTTGCCTCCCGAAACCACCAGGGAGTGTACCGCTGCCTTGCAGACAATGGCGTTGGTCCACCTCTTATGAAACACATTAATCTCACAGTACATGGTGAGTACTAATGAACTTAATGTTTGATGATTAAGCCACCTCCTTGCAAATTCATAATAATACTGTTTTGCACTCCAACAAAACAGTTATTATGAGTGTGAGAAAACACAGCGTTGATTTGAAGATGCGTCATACAGATTCACTTTATCTACCACAATTGTACAAAGATTTATAAGTCACTCACCAATTTTCCAGACCAAACCTTGCTTACATGTCTTCTTTCACCTCGCTAAGCTCTGTGGACAGTGACAGATGACAGCTGTCACATGTCAGTATCATGTCATAGTAGTCTTCACCTGCAAGCACTTAGGCAACGCTGTGTTTTCTCACACTCATAATAACTGTTTTGTTGGAGTGCAAAACAGTATTATTATATGTGATCGAAAACACAGCGTTGATTTGAAGACCTGTTTGATATCTGCTGGTGAAAGAAGGACAAACGCTATGTGAATTCTCACTTATTCAACATCACAAATAAAATTTAATAACATTAAATTATTGTTTAGATACCTCTCTAAAAATGTGATTCACTAATGTCTCTTTTACGAATAACATGCAACCAATTTGTTAATCAGATTGCTATTCAACAAACACAGTAACTTAATTACTTGAGAACAATGGAATATTTAGAAATAAAATTTAATACCACAGCTAAATTAATCTTCATAGGTTATTACCACCTGTATTTACAGGTATTTCTTGCACTTCTTGCAAGGTTTTTTTTTATTTTATATTATTATTATTTTATTTCTTATTATTATTTTTCAGCTATACTTTATTAACTAAACACTAGGTTTAGAATCCAGATTCTATAACTGTTGTTCTTGTGGCTAGTTTCACAATCACCTATTCATTTAATAAAAGAGTTAAATAATTGAGTTGTCAGAATTGGACTGTGTATAGAATACACCATCCCATATTCAGAATTAAAATTGCTATTACCATACAGAAATGTAAATTTTGCGCTAAGGATTTTTTAATCTTAATAAATCTTATTAGCCTGAAAAATATTAATATTAGTCAAAAGACATGGGCTGCACCACAACAGTAATATATATCTCTCCAGTATTCAAAACAGATTTCTTGTAAACTAAACAATGTTGTGTTTTGATAAGTCAAAGAGGACTCGATTGCCCAAATCTGTGATTTGATTGGTGTGGCCTCGCTTCAGAGATTGCTTTTAATATTACTTATATAAAAAGAACATTAAATCCTTAGTTATGTATAAGAACAGCAGGATCTGCATAACTATTTTACAGTATCTACTGCAAAAATATATTTTCATAATTACTATAGAACTAGATGTAAAAGCTTTACTCTTTCTATAAACCATCTTTCTCAGGGAACTCTATGAGGTGTAAATGAGGAACCAATGTGGGCTACCTGATCTGGTCACCCGCAACCTTCTAACTATATCAAGGTTCTAGCTAGCTCATCTATCCGAGGTATGTTTTTTGCCTCTTGTGAATTCAATCAAGCTGATGTGAATGCAATCAAGCTGATGTGAATGTCTTTATACTTACTTTTGGTTCTGTTAAGGTTTATGCCTGGATGATTGCAAGCCAGGAATACTGGTACCAACTCGATTGTGGAAACGCACACGGCATTTTAATTGCCAAGGACGGCGCGGCTGCAGGGTTGTCAAATATTGCATAGCCATACTTTGAGTCCCAGGTAAGGTACCTTATCCAAGGTTACCAAGTCACCATTTGGGACACCCCATTTAGGTATAAAGCCTCCGAGGCCTGGGGCAACGAGAGAGGCCATTCCGGCACATCGTCTCAAATTTGGCGGTCGGCAGAGCCGTTGTACCCCCCCGGGAGGTACGCCGCTGAAAGCGTGATGGTAAATCACTCGGCTATCCTGCAGCCCTACCGTCCCCTTGAGCAGAGCAATTGAACGCATAGGTACCTACAACGCTGGTAGCGGAGGTGATCCATCAAGGTTCTACTGTCCATTTGGACAAGTAGGTTATTATTATCGCCATCATCTTGGATGTGTATCAACAATATTATGTTTTGTGACTAGGTATGTAGGTACTCTTAAATGACGGGGATCCGCTCCCTGTTCATATAGACACGTTGAGGATAAACTGGCGCACGCTGCAGCTATCTCACTAAGGAACAGTTGCCAACACATCAGACCATACATGTTGATCTTGAGACCGTTCTTCTGGCGTACGTAATAAAAGTGTTCAACTTAACGTGCTGTCGACTGTACATCTAAACGTCAATGTCACACAGTCCTGGGGATATTTTCCTTTAAATTAGCTGATGTTGAAGTAATCACCTCAACCCGCGAATGTCGCGGCTATCACCAAACACTCATGGTAATCATAACATAGATTTTTATGTATGCATACGTAACCCAAAAATCAAAAAAAATATGATGTGGATTAAAAGGGAAATAATTAAATCGCAATATGATAGACTAATACTTTTCATACCTAAGGACTGTTAGTTATCTTATTCAAGGCTACCAAGTCACAGTTTAGGACACCCCATCTAGGTGTAAAGCCTCCGAGGCTTGGGGAATGTCTGTCTCTGGTATGATTCCTATCCACCCGACTACCTCCTGGTGGATTTCAGATATAAACTCCTGAAAGATCCGTAATCGGAAATCAATCTGTATTGATATGTCTGAAATAAATGACATTATTAATCAAAAGTGTATATTTGAGCTCGTTTGCATAGCTCAATAGCCCCCACACTTAATTCTCACAAAAAGATGCGCCTTCCTTGAGAACTTCTGATAGCACACTCTTAATCCTTATTAATGTTTTGGTATTAGTGATGTAGCTTTAACTGTTTTGCAAGAAACATCCATACTCTGCATACACTATATTTTGTTCTAGGATTGACTTCTGTAAATTATCAAAACAGACTTTCAGGAATTATTAAGTCCTGAAACTTGCCTAGTGATCAGCAGTAAAGTGTCACGTGACTGCTGACTGGCTGGAAATGAGAGATCATAATACGGTAATGCAAGGCAGTTCATTTTCAGGCTGGAACTAAGAGGTCATAATACGCCCCCAGATCCTAATATTGACTTATTAGCTAATAGCTAGGTACATAATATCTGAGACCCGAGTCTGACCCCCTTGGATATTTATAAAAGTCCGGAGGCTAAAGATTGTTGAAAGAATTTGGATACTGGATACTTCTACAATCAGACTCATAAGACTAAAATTTACTATTTTCCTTTGTCTAGTTTACTTACTAAACTCATAGGTGATTTTCTCTTTGGATAAGCTATAATAAGTACATATTTAAATTTTATTCAATATTCACTTACTCCATCATTTCATTTCATTCTGCTATCACTAGTTAAACTTAGTAGTACTATGCAGTGGCCTACTCAAAATAGAAATAATAGAAATATTAGTTATAATAATCATGAAAAGAATTTGCTATTATAATTTCACTGACCTGATAATACACATAATTTAATCATTCAATTTCATGGCCCTACTGAGGAATTAAGTACCTAACAAAAGTAGGTTACACATCCTATTATTATTATTATTGTAAATAAATATCAAGACTGTATCTTCAAGATAAAAAGTAACTATTTGAGTTTAACTCTGTGTTAGGTATGTAAATAATTTGAGACCCTCTGTCTACTATTTTGTAAGTTATGTGGACACTTGCCACCTTATGTAATGTTTAATAAAGTATTATAATCAACTTACTGTATTGAACATACTTTTGTATACCAGATACGGCTACCTTATTGTGTATCTCCAAAGAATCTACGGAATGTTTTCTGTAACCGCAATCAAAGTAACTTTTATTTAATTCTATCCAATAACATAATAACACAATATAAAGCTGACTCTTTATTACACATCTTACTTATGTTCTTATTACTTACACTACAATGTAAATTTCCAAATTTTTATCAATCATAATCTATCTAACGGTACTAGCACAGCCCTGGTACTAGATAGACTCCTATGCAACACTCTGTCCAAGTTTGCGAATCACATCTCGAAATGGAACCACTTTAATGAATAGGTAGATAATCTGCGGCTAGAGAAACATTTCTTTACTTAGTTTTCAACTTTCTAATTTTTGTACACTCACTCTTTTTCTTCTATCTGTACAACAGTTGCCTAATCTTGTAGAGTACTCCAGCAACTCATGCCAGGATATTGAGATAGTGTAAATAAGAAGTGTCTAACTCACTTGGCCGAGTTGCTCAATGCGAGAAATTCTGTTGTGATTATTTCAGGAGGTCCTGGTATTGTAAGTTCACACTTGTTATATTAGACCAGCTATGCTAAGAGCCTCTGATTGTACTGATTACCTACTACCTACTGAAAAAGAACAGTTCAACAGACTTTAAAAACCAAAAATCAGTTTGGTGTGGCAGATTAACACTTCAAATACCTACTCAGTTTATTTCTGTTGTGAGGAAACTAGGTTTCTCAATTTCTCATATTCAAAACATTAGTTTATGATAGGTACTCGCATCAAAATAAAAAAGTTTTGTGTCAATAGAAACTTATGGTACCAATGATCAACTGGGTGCGTCTTAGTTATAATAGAACTGGTCAACTTGACCAAAGAGCTGTTATTCTTCCGAGTAATAAATAACTCGGTATTTATTCACGAAAACGAGATGGTGGGCGATTGGTAATTTCATTCAGCACTCCGCTCTCTTAATTAAGAGAGGAAGATTTATGTGGGCCCCAGATAATCATAGGGCCCGAATGTTCCCTCGTGTCATCATCCGCTGATGAACGAGAACAGTCGCATGACCCTTGTCACGTACCAATTTGTACCAGCTAGTGCTCGCTCTTCGTTTTCGAAGCAGCGGTATGCCGGTAACATGTAAACACGTCTTGTAAGCATCACCATCTCGTTCTTTTAATTAGTAAGGTCGTAAACGCTTACCAAACAAGCAGCATTATTGTAAGAATTCTTGAATTCACTTATAAATTCAACAAACACTGCACTTTATAACAATTTTAGTTTTGAGAAAACTTTTGCACGTGGTATCGCGGCAAATCTTAAAAACGCTATGACATGATACTGACATGTGACAGCTGTCATCTGTCACTATCCACAGAGCTTAGCGAGGTGAAAGAAGACATGTAAGCAAGGTTTGGTCTGGAAAATTGGTGAGTGACTTATAAATCTTTGTACAATTGTGGTAGATAAGGTGAATCTGTATGACGCATCTTCAAATCAACGCTGTGTTTTCGATCACATATAATTAAGCTATTTTTGACAGAACCAGCACATTTCGAAGAGTCAGGAGGCAACGTGTCGAGTGTACGAGGACAAAGTGCCTCTTTAACATGTCACGCTCTTGGTGATGCTCCTCTCACTGTACATTGGACACATATGGGCACACGCCTGGACCTCAACTCTTACAGGTAAATACAATGTTCCAAAGTCATTTATTGTCATGTTTCTCCAAGTAATGATACTGAATGGTCTTCTAAGGTGGACAGTGTCAGAAGTACGGACAGCTGATGGGCTCCGGTCAGTGCTACAACTACGAGCGGCTGAGCGCGTTGATGCGGGCGAGTACCGCTGCCATGCTCACAACCAATTTGGAAGGAGCGAAGTCCTTATGTACCTGCATGTAGAAGGTAACAGTCGAAGACCTACAGAATCACAACAGTTCACACACGGTTAGCTAAAATAAATTGTTTTCATCAACAGAGCCTCCAGAAGCTCCTCGGTCTATAAGACTGGGCGGTGTGGGACCGCGATGGGTCCGCCTCGCGTGGCGTTCAGGACCAGGCCCTGGAATCTACTACAACGCCCTTTTTACCGCACTCCACGCCCTGCCAGGAGTAGAATCCAAGCATACTACCACTAACCTCACCCTTGACTCTTTAGGCAACGACAGGTACGTGTGATGTAAACTCATTTTGATAGTGCTCCTCCCTTTATCTAATATGTTCGTTTCTCTGGACAGACTAGACGCTGATGGGTTACGTAGTTTGAGCGCTCGTCTTGATGGACTCCGTCCGGCCGCAGCATACTCCTTGCGATTAGCCGCCGCCAACCACGTTGGGCAGTCACCTCACTCTGATCCTATTCTTTTCACGACGCTCGAAGAACGTGAGTCACACACAGCATAGTAATATTTAGTTTATATAGTCTCTACATCTAATAAAACGTGAGGTTGTTCATTATGTTTTGCATCTTTACAATGCAGCACCAACGGCTTCACCACAAAACGTTCGAGTGAGACCAGCCAGCATCGGGGAGCTACATGTATCGTGGTCTGTAAGTACCTATACCTCACAAACATTTCACTTTCACTAATAAATTTTTTCCACATAACATGTTGTTATATAGGCTCCACCCCAAGACGGATGGAATGGCGAACTGCTCGGCTACGTGGTGTCGTGGCGTGAGCTAAGTCACTTCGAGGAAGAGGGTGGCGAGGCAAGACGTTCGGGGGCAGCAACGTCGCCGGGGTGGAGCAGCGGAGAGTTGGCAGTAGGGGGCCTGCGCTCGTTCGCACGGTACGCCGTTATCGTCCGTGCGTACAACCGGGCCGGTGCCGGGCCCCCCTCACCTACCGTTTACGCCACTACAGCTGATGGAGGTCAGTATTTTTTTTCCTTTGATTTACTCTTGATCACGTATCTCCTTCGATCATCATTCTGTTTCTCTCTCCTGTACACTTTATTATTCGCACAATTTAGTTATTTATCTTTTCCAATTCGCTCTTGTATGTCGATTTCGTACCTATAATTATGGCAAGAATGTATTTATTGAAATGGCTCATAAAGCCGCTCAGTTTTTTGAAGATATTTGGTTCATTCAATGAACTTAATTTCTAACTTTGTAATTACAGGGAAAGCAATTGCGATGTTAGTTTTGTTGTATCAGGAATTTGATTGTAAAGAAGTTATTGATGTGTCCAGTGCCGGAGGTGCCACCGACATCTGTCTTCTGCGAGGGCGTGTCAGCGCGAGCAGTGCGCGTGCGCTGGGCGCAGCCACCACCCGCCGCCGCGCACGCACTCCGTGGGTACCAGCTGCAGTACGCGCCGCTGCAGTTCTCCCCAGGTTAGTCTCACAGTTTCACTAATTAATATACTACTTTTTTCATAAATCTTTAAAACTCATCTACGAACATTAGTAAAAAACACTCTATCATAACTTAGAATAAATCGTAACTACTTTTGAAACGTCCATATTTAGCCCCGATGCCAACGATTCCCGCAGGCAGGGTGTCCCTTGACTCGCCTAAAGTCCTTGGTCCTAATTTCATTTGGCCGAATTTCTTTGGCCTAAACTCCTTACGTACAATTATTGTTTGGCCTAATAGATTTTTTCGCATCTTTGTCGTTTCGCCTAAACGTTAAATTCCCTCATTATCAAAACGACTAATGTTAATTGTCCTAAAATTTATTAGCATACATATCTTTTGACACAATAATGACTACGCCGAAGTATTGTTAACCCTAATATTGTCTTGCATACATAATTTTTGGCATAACAATATTGTATTGCATTCAAGTTGGTGACAGAAACAAATCGTCAAAAAACGGGCCTGAGGCCCCCCGCTATAAAGAAAAACTTTTAATGCGAACACCATTACGTTAGGTTAGGTTAGGGTTTTGAACACTTTTATAATGCTTGCATTCATGCATGCTGCATGCTTGCATGATTTAATGCTTGCATGCTTTTTTTGCATGCTTGTTCACTTGCTCGCTTGCATGCCTGTATGCTTGCTTGCATGTTTGCTTGCAAAATGCTTGCCGGGGGGTGCAGGGGGCTGGCCCCCCTGCTCGGGGGGGTCGGGGGGCCTATAAAGAAAAACTCTTAATGCGAAGACCATTAGGTTAGGTTAGGTTAGTGTTTTGACCACTTGCAGCGGAGCGAGCGAAGCGAGCGGAGCTCCCTAATGCTTGCATGCATGCTGCACGCTTGCTTGCATGCTGCTTGCTTGCTTGCATGCTGCTTGCTTGCTTGCATGCTGCTTGCTTGCTTGCATGCTGCTTGCTTGCTTGCATGCTGCATGCTTGCTTGCATGCTGCATGCTTGCTTAAATGCTGCATGCTTTCTTGCATGCTGCATGCTTGCTTGCATGCTGCATGCTTGCTTGCATGCTGCATGCTTGTTTGCATGCATGCATTCCTTGCTTTTGATTGCATGCATGCATAATCTGCTCTTGCTTGCATGCAAGTATGCATGGCCTTGTTTGCATGCATGCATGCGTGCCATGCAAGCATGCTATTTGATCTTGATTGTACTTATGTTGTCATGTTTGCTTGTGTGCATACTTGCTTGCATTCTTGAGTGTAATAGGCAATTAAAAAGACAACGACAGGTTTATCTGCTCATTCTTTATTTTTAATTACTTACCAAAAACATAATTTTTCGTAATTTAAATCATGTGCAATTGTTGTTAATTGTTGGTAAAATTGTTCAAAAGTGTTTAGTGAAATTGAGTAATTTTCAATTTACAAGTAGTAAACAATACCGATTAAAAACGATTATTCCTATAATGATTAAGGGAAGTAAACATTCGGCAAAAAAAAAATTAGGCGTTACACAATTGTGCGAATCGTTATTTAGTACTTTTAAACATTAGGGATTATGAATAGTTATGCTTAATGATGAATTTAGGAAGTAAACATGCGGCGAAAAAATTTTAGGCGAAGTGAAAATAGGCCAAACAAATTTAGGTCAAATGAAAATCGTGCAAAAAGTTTTTAGGCCAATAAGTAGAGTGCCAAAGACAGTTAGGACAAAAAAAATTAGGCATTCCAATATATACCCCCGCAGGCAATATATAATTATGTTTAAAAGAAATAACGTAATCGTCTCCTCCCAGGAGAACTGATTGTACACTATTATAAGTGTACCCCCAATCCACTGTGGGACAGCGTTGTGCGTTGTGATTTTGACGCCCATAAGAAAGGTCTGTGTGATAACACTGGAGACGTGAAAATGTCTGATGGTGATTTTAGGGAAAGTATTACTAATCAGAGTAATTAGTGAATTACGTCCCATTTATTTTGTCAAAGCAGCGTGGAGCGGTGCAGCTGGCGCAGGTGCAGGTGTGCAGACAGCGCGTGCGGGCGCGGAAGCTGAGGCCACGCTGCAAGGTTTGCGCGCCGCCACCAACTACTCGGTGTGGGTGCGCGCGCGCACCGACGCCGGCCTCGGCCCACCTGCGCCACCCGTTTACTGCGCCACCACTGACGACGGTATCTACCCACATTAACTTCTAGTTACCAACCCCAAAAAGAGCTAGACTCTGTGTAATGCTCACCATCCGTTGCTAAAAGTTGCTAAGTTTAAGTTTTTTGTAGTGCCTGGAGCTCCGGAGGTAATTCGAGCGCTGCCGATGAGCAGCGAGGCGGTGCGGGTGTCGTGGCTGCCACCCGCCGAGCACAGCGGACGCGTCACGCACTACACACTTTACACCAGGGAACTCGGCAAGTGAGGCCGCACGCCATTACACAACACACGTCACATTTAAACAAACAAAATAAATAAAAAAAACTGCTGTAGCCAGAGGCCTTCATGAAATGGATGGAAGTCTAAAGTGTCACAGTAACGACTTAAAAGTTTTCTTATTAAATTAACTATCGTGAGGCTTGCTGTAGATTACGCCGGAACAGAAGATAGTTGGGAGCTGGTCTGACGTTAACCTGAAGGCAAACTGGGAGCGGAGTCGGGCCGGTTGTTATGCCGTAATTTTATGTCAAAGTGCGGTGCATAATCTGTGCGGCGCGGGCGGTCCTGCTCCAGTTTTTCAATCCCACGCCAACCAAGGCGGTCCAGCCTGGCGCCATCTACAGGAAGCCTTTCTGTTTTGATCATTGTTTCTATTTAAAAAGTGAAAAACAATAGTGAACAACTGAACAGTGCGGTGAATGAAAGCACGTTGTGGTTCAGAGTTGGCGGGGAGTGGTCACAGCGCGTGGAGTCGGGGGCGGAGGCAGGCGCGAGTGAGGCAGGCTCAGGAGAAGCGTGGAGGGAAGTGACGGGGCTACGTGAGCGCACCGTGTACGAGTTTTGGGTGCGCGCCGCTACAGTCGCCGGTGCCGGGCCGCCCTCCCGCGCCGTCACTGCTGCACCTGCAACACCTGGTAAGATTACCAAAAACAAACAAAATAAAAACAATTTTCTTTGGAGAATCTATTCTTTCCTATCATCAACCGAGTATAATAATGAATACAAGTCGGGTATAAACCAGTGACAACGGATGCAATCATTTATTCTCGGATTGCAAGCTCTCTTTTTGACTCCCTAAATCCTCACGGTTTTTGGCTGCTTCCACGCTCACGTCGTATTTTCTCTGTCTATCTGCGTGTTTGTCGAACGAGCCAGTTGGTCTAATGAAGCTTATCTCTGTCAGTGGGCGTGCGCATCTTGTCGATCGGGCGAGTGGTATGGGCGGCGGTGGGTGCTCGCGTGCGCCTGCGCTGCGCGGCGGTGGGTGCGCCGCCCTTACGCTGGCGGTGGTCACCACCCTCGCCGCACCACACCGTCACCGATACCGGAGACCTCATCATACACAGTGAGAAAACATTCAATTAGTCATCGTAACTTAAGTGATATTGGTAACTATCTACAATTTTGCTTATTAGAAACCAAATACTATTATATTTATGTGCAGCTGGTGGGTTTGAAAATTACATATGAAAAAGAATTGGACTTATTGTTCATTGATTTCAAGCAAGAACTGGAAGCGGTCTGGTTAATTTTTCTGACCAATGAAATAACAAACATCGATATATGATTTCAGGAAACAGGTTTCACCCTTTTTCTGGAATATTGTTTTAATAAATTACATGAATAAGTATGGCAACTGCACAGAGGCGGAGTCAAGTGGCAACTACACGTGCTCGGTGCGTGGCAGTGGCGGCACGGACTCAGCGCAGTTCGCAGTGGTGGTGCGCGCGCCGCCCGCCGCGCCCGCGCTGCGCTTGCTGCGAGCCGACCGCCACGCGCTGCATTTAGCTTGGGAACCGCCAAGGGACAACGGCGCGCCTGTACTAGGTAACTGTCTCCCATTTCTCGAGTAAGCAGAAGAGGCTCAATTTAATAGAAAGTTTGGATCCAAAAGTTTTGGGTAAAAAATAATTGCTTGTAAGTTATAAAATCTTCTCACATCTCGCATATATCTGCAAGCTTTATTAGCATGATAAACTGATCTAAATTAAAATAAACAACAATATATTGTTTTTATAATTGGTACAATTTTGATAACTAGACTTGTTTCGTGTTCGTGACGTTTCGCTATTATGGTTAGTGCTTGATGGTGCTTGAACGCAGGCTACACGATATGGTGGTCGGAGGTGTCAGAAGTGGAGGCGCGGCGCGAGCGCTGGGTGCGCGTGGCAGGCGGTGAGGTGGCGCTGTGGCTGCGGGGGCTTGCGTGCGGCGCGCTCTACCGCGTCCAAGCGCAAGCCCACAATGCACTTGGTGCCTCATCACGATGTACGCCGCTGCTCGCGCGCACGCTCGGAGATAGTCAGTCAATCCAAATATTGCTTATTGCCTTTTCTTTTTTATAAGATCATCTTTTTGTATTGATGACACCAGTATGGAGGGCAGCATTCGGGAAGCTTCGAAAAATCTTCGCGTCCGAATTACCTAAGGCCTTGTCCTAATTGCCATCGGTCGTGCGATCATGCGTTGCGATTTCATCGTGCGATGAAATTGAACAATAGACGCATTGCATGATCGCGCGACCGTCAATTAGGACATTCAATGCAATGGGCGGGACACATAGCGAGAAGAACTAATGGCCGTTGGGGCGGAAAGGTTCTGGAATGGCGACCGCGCACCAGACGACGCTCCGTGGGTAGGCCCCCGACAAGGTGGACCGACGATCTGGTGAAGGTTGCCGGAAGCCACTGGATGCGGGCAGCGCAGGACCGATTGTCGTGGAGATCCTTAGGGGAGGCCTATACCCAACAGCGGGTGTCGTGCGGCTGATATGATGATGATGATGATTGATGACACCAATAAAAAGTTTAAAATAATGTTCACACATAACTTTGTAAATGTCCAAAAATTATCATTCAATAATTTCAAAGCTAAATACTTAGAAATGTCAATTTCATCAAAATAAAAGTAAGGTAAGGTGTGGTGTTCGTAGAGGCGAAGGCGGCGCCGGGCAAGGAGTTCGTGTGGGCGAACAGCTCGTCGCTGCGTGTGAACCTGCTGGCGTGGCGCGCGCGCTGCCCCGTGGCGGCGTGGGCCGTGGCGCTGCGCCCCGCCGCCCCCACACCTACCGCCACCTGGACTGACCTGCCTGCCGACGGGGAAAGCGCGCTAGTAATAACCTTCTGATGAATTTGAGCAATGATTGAACATTATGAGCTTTAGAGTACACTCATTCGAAGAAGTGGCAGCGGCGAACAGCACTGCTAAAGCTTTATCTCCATTAGGGAATACCCGCCCCCCTACAATGACTGTCTAAAGTAATATCAAAGCGATGTTGTGATTGAGATGGTGCTATTCGCGATGTATAGCTCTGTCTCTTTCACAACATCACTTTGATGTTTCTAAAGAGCTGAGAGTACGGCCTCTGGGTACCTACAGTGGTATCGCAGCACTGCCACTTCGATATGAGTTGACTCTACGAATAAGATGTAAATACAGGCTTTTGTAATGTAGGCTAACAATCTTCGGCCGGGCACGTGGTATGAGATACGCGTGGTGGCAAGATCTGCCGCCGGCGACACGGCGGCGCTGTACCGCGCTGCTACACTAACTGTCAATGGAGGTAAGTTTCACTGCTTTCTGAACACATTCATATTTCGGCTAGAGCCCAAGTCTTTCTGATGAATGAATAAGGCTCATAGCGTCCCAATGCGGATTAGTAGGTAAGTGTTAACTGACTACCGGGCCTAAATTCCTTCCGAATCATGAAGAGCTAGAAATATTTTTGGTTACCCATCCGACAACCGTTCTTCTTATAAAGCGATAGTTACTACACTGTTCATCCTTACATCCTTACATATAATAAAAGAGTAAAAAAAGTGTGTCTGTACATTACATATATTTCAAAAAATAATATTTGGGGCGATGGAGACATAGTAATAGAGTAAGAATTTGAAAAAAAAAGTGTGTCTGTTTGTCTGTTTGTTTGTCTGTTTGAACACGCTAATCTCCGGAAATACTGAACAGATTTGAATGAAACTTTTTTTGTTACATAGCTGTTAAGCCTGGGCATAGTTTAAGGCAAGGTTCTTCAACCCGCGGCCCGCGGGCCGTATGCGGCCTGCGATTACGTCCTTGGCGGCCCGTCATTGTATTGACAAAATAAAATTCACATGTCTACAAATTATACCTATTTACAGATTAAAACGATTTTCTTGTGTTGCGGCCCACCAAACTAATATCAAAGTATACTAGGCCCTTGACTTCAAAAAGGTTGAAGACCCTTGGTTTAAGGTATGTAGTGGACTACAGTTTTAGAGCTTTGATAGTTAGGGAAGGGTAAAGACGTAGGAAATTACCAAACCCAATGAGCGCTGTTGTGACACTGATTTAATGCAATAAAATTATATGACAAGTAAAGTTATCGAGGTCAAGAACGTTGCACTACAAATGCAACGCGGCAATATTTTCACCTACTAACATATGTACTTTGGCTCGTACATCCTGCCCACTCAACAAAGAGAAACAAGTTTGTTTATATTTTGCAACAATATGAACAATTAAATTTAGTAACAAAATTCATATAAAAATATTGCAATGTAAAAATAGTAATGTAAATGTATAAAAATAGAAAAGTATAAAATCACAACAAAGTTAGAATATGACGAGTTAGTATTGTAAAACATAGTAAAATAAATCATTTTTGTTAGTAATTAATTATGTAACTTATAGTCCATATTAAATAGTCTGTATGATTGTTCTTAATTCTATATCACTATCACTCGCAATCACTGATAGATGGAATGTCTAATTGAAAAGATCGCGATCGCGGAATGGGTTTTGGGGTCACCGAAGTGCATTTATCTAAGTTCGGCACTGAATTTACCAACACACTCACTGCACGATTTTCACTATTTACACCTTTAAGCTGTTTAGGCACTTCTTGCCTGCCTTCTGTGGTTGCTTGGAATACCACTGCCGATGGAGGTGTCTTCCTCACTTTGCGACACCGTACTATCAGGTAGACGGCTCCCGCTAGCAGGATTATTCCTATGAAGCTGTACAGTACTGAGTACTGATGAATGTCGTGGATGCTTAATGACGAGTCTGACTGCTGTTTCAAGTCTTCAATTTCAGTCTTCATACTATTCCACTCATCTTTGTGATCTTCGGGAGTGAACGAGTATGTGGTGAAGTTCACTATATGATTGAGCATAGAGGTCTCTGGAATATCCATTATTTCAGTCTGAGATGTCGTATGAGTAAGGTAATTATTGTGGCTATAAATAGAATAGCTCTTACTCTTGATAACACAACCATGACCTATATCCAGTAGGCCATTACCTGTCAAGGTTTCTAACTGCATGCCGTCTGGGCAAAAAATGCGAACTGAGCATTCCTCACAGCATGAAAACAACCACCTGTTAGTAGTATGTAACCTGAGCCACTGTTCTTGGCAAGCCGACACCTCTGTCTTGCATAATTGAGTTTTATTGTTAATATTAATATTACAGAGTGTATTTGTAATTGGGATATGATAAATAGGTTTATTTGTAGAGCATAAAATGCGATTTGTCGATAAGTGTAAACATTCTTCGACGTCAGACTCTGTCATTAGAAGGAGTAGATCTCGTTGGAGATTAAATGCTATGTAAGGTGAATCAAATTGAACAACATGATTTTGTTGTTGTAAAGATATAACTCTGTCTAGTTCTAACGATTCTTTACTTATCAATGGAATCTTTACTTCGATTAATAAGTATTTTTCACCAACTCTTGTGTTCACTTTCATTAGTTTGTAAAGCTCTCGTAAGTTTCGCTTGTCAGTAGGTATAGTCAGATCACCTTGTAAGTGACCTGATATTAAATTAATCTGATCTGATAACTGCTCTGGTGGCAGTAAGTGCGTATCCATATGTCCCTGTGTTAAATCAGTGATGACATTAATCAGTGTATCTTGGATACGTCTTATGCTGGTGATAAGTATGTTTGCTGCCAGTGATGACGACATAAAATATAGTTCCACCTCTAGTTGGTTCTTAATTTGCATCATAGTCTGGGATGCCTCTCTTATCTGTCGATCTAAGATGGCGAACTGTTTGTTCATGATACCTTCATTCCTTCGCATAATGTTGCTTCTAATACGGTGGTTTGATTTTTAATCAAGTTCGAAAGATGATTTTCGTTCTGTGATACTTTCTCTATATCTTTTTCGTACTGCTCTGCAAATGAGTCATCTAGGATTCCGAATAATTTATTAGCCACATAGCCAACGCCGTTTATTAAGCCTCGCTTCTGTCGTTTGCCAATTTGATACTTAAGAATGCTGTTATGGTGTTCAATTTCTGTTATCTCATGTTCTAGCTGAATTAAGATGCTTTTATACTGGGCTGGAATACGTTCCATACGTAGGGAATGCCCTACGTGTCTGAGATACATCTTTACGTTAGCCAATCCAGTCCAATATGTTGTCATGTTGTAATAGACTATTAAAGTCCATTCGTCTCGTATCAAATTCATGTCACTTATTTTGTTAAAATAAAGTTTTTGTTCAGTGTTGAACGATGATATGTTGTATGTACACTGTCCCGGGGAAAGCACAGCCAAGAAAAAGAGAAGTGCCATAGTTAGGAAATTACACAGTCCTTTTCTTGTTGAACGTTTTGATCTACGTTCATTCGTATTACTTTGCGAAGGCGTTATCATTGAATCGTTCGACAGTTGTTGTCGAGCGCTCGATACATTTTCAATCTGATTTTCATTGACTGGTAAGACTGATAGTTTTATTACTGGCCTCTTTATTATACCATTCTTGGTTTTAAGAGAGACTACTCTTACATAGCCATCCTTCCCGGGGTGCACATCCACTACTCTGCCTAGCGCCCACTTCCCGGGGGGCAGGTTCTCCTCTTTTATAAGCACAATGTCGTCTATCTGTATGTTTTTTGTAGGAGTTCTCCATTTCGATCGACTTTGTAACTGTTGTAAATAATCTGATGACCAGTGTTTCCAAATTTCTTTATTCATAGACTGGATCATATGCCATCTCAAAGTCATATCAATGTGACCAGGATCTGTCTGTGGTCTGGATAAAAGAGATTCTCCAATCAGAAAGTGCCCTGGTGTAAGAAATAGGTCATCTGGACTTTCAGTTAATGCTATCAAGGGCCTGGAGTTCAGGCAGGCCTCAACTTGATGCAGCAGGGTGATGAACTCTTCATACGTAAGTTTTTGTTCACCCACCACTCTTCTAAGATGATATTTGAGCCGTTTGACAGCCGCTTCCCACAGTCCACCTGCTGAGGGATATGCTGGAGCGTTAAATGACCATTTGATGTTTAATTCACTTATTTTGTTGAAGAAGTCGCTATTAAGAGTCTGTATGATCTCCTGATATTCTTTCTTGAGTAGGCGACTTGCTCCCACAAAGTTAGTCCCGTTGTCACTATAAACGTGACTTGGGGTCCCACGGCGAGCACAGAATCGACGAAACGCTGCTAAAAACGTCGGTGTACTGAGATCCGAAGCCAATTCGAAGTGAACAGCTTTCGTTGCTAGGCAAACAAAAACAGCCACATATCCTTTGTTCGTCTTTATTCCCCGACCCTTATTAATTTTTATATCAAATATCCACTAAAATCAACCCCGCTATAACTGAAGGGGCGAGATGGGGTGACTCTGGGCTCTGGTAGATCTGCCATAATCTGTGACCTGCTTTGGTCATTATGTCGCTTACACTTAACACATTTGCGTAACTCTCGTTTTACAGTTCGTTGGCCGCTGATAATCCAATACTTTTCTCTTAAGTACGATAGTGTAAGGCTAGGCCCACCGTGCAATGTCATTATAATATAATATATTTATATATATATTTATAATATATTTATTAATATATTTATATATATATTTATATATTTATGCTTATTATAGAAGAAGCACATATTATGTGCTTCTTCTATAATAAGCTCGGTGAGACGACTGTGGCTAGGTAAAATGATAGGATGTTTGGCAGATATGCTAAGACGGCTGTTATTAAGTCTTCCACCCACTTTCAATAGTCCGTCCTTCTCATCTAAATAAGGATTCAGACATAAAAGGTTATTGTTCCTTTTTAAAAACTGATTTGTTTTTAACTGTAAAATAGTGTCATGGAATTCAATGTGTTGCACAGTCTTTAAAATTATATTCAATGAATGACTCATTTCGCTACTCGATAAATGTTTTTGTCTGGAAATATTATGTTTATTTTTCAGCCACGCGACGTAACGTGAGTACCAGCCGATCATTGTCGTCACGCGCCGTATCGAGTTACAGTCTTTTAATAATTTAATAATTAAATTATCATTTCTGTCGTCTAAGGCAACGTATACATTGGTTTTCTTTATTTCTAAATGCGGTGAGTCATATGTTTCTTTCTTGTGACTATTTATATCAAAATTACACAACAACTTAGGGCCTTCCCACCATAAACTGTGATTTAAAAGTTGCTTCGTGGTCAGTCCTCTCGTGGCGCAGTCTGCGGCGTTATCTTCGGATCGTACATGGCGCCAATTGGATGCTGGAATGATGCTGATAATTGTTGATATTCTGTTCGAAACAAATTGCTTCCATCTGTTGATGTCTCCATGTAACCATCCAAGTACGACCATGGAGTCAGTCCATGCGAATATGTTAAAACTGGTTTCTTTAAAGGCTTCCAAAACTTTTTTCATGAGGCGTGTTAGCAAAACTGCCCCACATAACTCAAGTTTAGGTAAAGATAATTTGTTTTTAACTGGTGCCAACTTTGTTTTCGCCGCTACGAGTGTTCGTGTGTACTCTCCTTTATTATTAACTGTTACGATGTAAATTACGCACGCGTATGCTTTTTCAGAAGCATCGCAAAATCCATGTAATTGGCAGTAATTAATGTTTCCAATATATCTGGGAATAACAAACTTATTTAATTGTTGAAAGTCAATTTTAAGCTGTTTCCAGGATTCTTTCATTTCATCTGATAAGACTTCATCCCATGTGTTGGTTCGATCTGACCAGGTCCGCTGGAATAAAAGCTTCGCACGTACTGTGAGTGGCGATATCCATCCCAGGGGATCAAATACTTTCGATATATATGAAAGTAGCTGTCGTTTGGTAAGTTGACTACCAAAAACTGTAATGGACTACAGTTTTAGAGCTTTGATAGAAGGATACAAATCCTTTTTGCTCCTGTGGAGGTGCTGATGCTGACTGCTGCGTGTCCGCTTTGCTCTCGAACGTCCGCCTTAGCTTTTTCCACGAACACGCGGGTTCCCGACAGTACGGAAATGTAAAAGTTATTCACTGTTTGTGAAAATCACTGTGTGTGATTTAGTGACGTAGTCACAAATTTCGATAGTTACTGGTTAAACTACACGAACGCGACGCGAACGCGAAGTCCTTGTTAGGATCGAAGGACCAAAAACTGTAGTGGACTACAGTTTTAGAGCTTTGATAGTTAGGGAAGGGTAAAGACGTAGGAAATTACCAAACCCAATGAGCGCTGTTGTGACACTGATTTAATGCAATAAAATTATATGACAAGTAAAGTTATCGAGGTCAAGAACGTTGCACTACAAATGCAACGCGGCAATATTTTCACCTACTAACAGTACTTTGGCTCGTACAAGGTATATCCGAGACTTTTCATTGGTTTTGGAGCCGAAACCCTGTTCATGTTTATCATCAGTAGAAGCTATTTAGCTTGTAAAATTAAAAATATGAGCATAAAAACCATCATTAAAAAATATCAATAAAAATTTTAAGAACCCTTAGTACCGGACGATCTTATCAAAGTCAACGACCGCGCTCGGCGCAGCGCGCGCGCGCCGAGCGCGGTTCGTACAGAGGGCCTAGTACGAGTTGTGTTTCTCACCTCACTTTGCGAATAGTATCGAGTGAAAGAGAGGATATCATGCAAGTGAGTGAACGAGTGAAAGAGAGAAGACGATAGTTTACTATTCGAAAAGTGAAGTGAGAACAAAAAATCAACTCGTACTAGGCCCTCAGGCCCGGCACGGATCTCGAGCGGTCTTCCTCTCCCCCGCCCCGCCCACCCGCCAGCGGCGGCCGGGCCGGCCAGTCTCGCGAAATTAGGTCAAGAGATCGTACGTGTTTTGGCCGTAGGTACCTATTCCGTGTTTTGCCGCGAGTGCGCTACGAATATTCAAACTAAAGGCGTGTTTGCACTGAAGAAGCAGAATCACGTGAACAATTAAAAATTGCGATAGTGGATGCTTTTAACGTGGCAGAAAAGTGACAGAAACACACTAAGTAGATTAAAGAATAATTTAATCAAACGTGCGAGAATGTGCATCCAAGTAAATGGTAGACATTTTGAACAATGGTTACGGTACAGAGAAGTGTAATAGTGTTTTATTGTGAAACAAAAAACTCGCCAAATTAAGGTAATTTAATTGATTATTAATTATTGTAAATAGGTCTATTCCAATTTTTAAATACGCCTGAAATAAGTACATAACTAACGTTAGTAAAGTAACGTTTAGTAAATAAATAATGTAATAAGTAGGTATTCTTAAAGTAAATTTGTAGTGGGGATAAGTTCGCGCATGTGCTCTTGTGAGCGACCAATAGCGCGCGCCCCTCACCGCAACTCATACCCAAAATACGCGTTCCGCGCAATCTGTGTATTTTCTAAAGTAGGTTATTATAAGCTTATTCCTGACGGTCCCCCGTAATAAAAAGTATAAAAAAACTTTGAATTGCATTTCAATAATGGTTATGATTTGGTAACTATTATTGAATCTAACCAATTGTTACCAGTGGTTAGAATCCTTACTAATATTATAAATGCGAAAGTCCGTTTGTTTGTTTGTTTGTTTGTTACGCCTTCACGTCTTAACTACTGAACCGATCATAATGAAATTTTGCATACACGTTGTCAGGGGTACAGAAAAGGACATAGGGTACTTTTTATCCCGAAAAAAATTTATGTTCCCGAGGGATAGCAAAAAAACTTTCTACGCAGACGAAGTCGCGGGCGGAAGCTAGTAACTAATAAAACAGAAATTAGTTGTTTCACATCGCTCGTGTAAGTACATACCTACCTACGCTCACTCGACCGAGCGCGTGAGTTCATAGGGGTCACGGTGCAATCGAGAACGCTACTACGTGTTTTCGACAAAAAGTCACTTTTACAACTTTTTTATCTTTGCTCGTATGGCGATTATTATTTCGTAAATAGGTACAACACTTCTTTTGTGTTAAGAGGTTTTCGGTTTCAAAACCAATGAAAAGTCTCGGTGTATAATTTATTTTGGAAAATGGAACACCTGATGCAGAACCATAATGGTCCAACTAAACTATATAATGAATATAAAAACGACGCCTTAAGAAAAGCTGTTCAGCTTGATGAGCATTTTCTGTTGATGTATAAAAATTGAAGATCTGGAACACCTGATGCAGAACCATAATGGTCCAACTTAACTATAAGGAATATAAAAATGACACCTTTGCAAAAGTTGTTCAGCCTGATGAGCATTTTCTGTTGATGTATAAAAATCGAAGATCTGGAACACCTGATGCAGAACCATAATGGTCCAGCCAAACTATACAAAATATAAAAATGACACCTTAGCAAAAGTTGTTCAGTCTGATGAGCATGTTATGTTGAGGTATAAAAATCGAAGATCTGGAACACCTGACATTAGTTCATTTATATGCATACGCCAAAATCATAAAGTCCACGCGTACGAAGTCGCGGGCAACAGCTAGTCTTTTTAATAAGTCAGGTAAAACCTATCGCTCATGGCGAAACTTGACAGACTGATTGTACTCGATCACGTTTGTTAAGCAACGCTTGGTCCGGTCAGGTGTAGGATGGGTGACAAATTGGCACTACAACTGAGCGCTTCCGTGCTTCGAAGTGCACGTTAAATCGTCGGTCCCGGCTGTTGTCATCTGATAAAAGTCGTTAAGCCAAGTTAGAGGCCTTTAGCGGGCTTGATAAACTCTAACACCAGAGGTGGCCACTAATCCTCATCCGATAAGAAGAAGAAGAAAGTATAATCTATTCTGTGTATGATCAGAGCGCGTGGGTGAGCCTGTGGAAATGCCGCTGGAGGCGCGCCGCGCGAATGGTGCGGACGGAGCGGCGGCGGCGGGGGCGGCGGCGTGGCGCGCCGGCCTCGCGCCGCTCCTCATGGCCGCTGTGCTCGCTGCGCTGCTTGCTGCCGTCGCTGGTCAGTCACCACATCACACTACACTAGCCACAGTGAACGCCTCATTCTGTTTGGACTATCTCATTATCCGAGATATACTTTGCTTTGGCCATACTTTGAAAAAAAGATTTATCGTCTTTAGTACATAAACCTAACTAATTATTTATTTTGAGGATTCGATGAAAAATGTCGTGTGGTTATCTTTTATTACATTTTATTTTAGTTTAAAGAAGGAGATTTTTTATGAATTTAAATGAAAACTATACAAATAATTTTATTAACAACATTATATCTCGTATCGTTATCTACTAGTTTTTTTTTTATAAAAGGATCTAGAAGGGTTCGAGTTCTAAAAATAAATTGTTGCTCTAATTTGGCACTGAAAGAACGTGGTTTTATGTTTTATTTTTGTCAGGTGTCGCGGTGGTGCGACGGCGCGCGGCGGCGTGCGCGCGCTCGTGCTCGCCGCCGCCGCGCGCGCACCCGCAGCTCTACACCACCGAGCCTGGCAAGAGAAACGGCAAGGCGCTCACGCCGCCAGACAGTAAGTCCGCCTCAGTTACTATTTGGTCGCAGTTATCGGCCTGCGGGTCCTGGTCGTCTTGATAATGTCTTTTGCAGTTCAGCACCATTTCCGTCTTTTAGTCGATCGTCATCTGTCCATCCATCCGATACGTCATCTCTGTCATCTGAGGTGTCTATCAGTCATTAGTCAAAGGCAGTGGCGCAGCGTGTGTTTGTGCCGCCCGGGGCGGACCCGAATTTTGCCGCCCCCCTTTTTTCATTATAAGTCAAGAAAATCATAATTTCTTTTAAGAAAAAATCATTACCTACCTTATTTATTTACTAAAAAATAACTATTCGGGTTTTTTTCAGTGCATAATCTTTTATGTAGCCGCGCGCGCCGGGCCATACGGTGATGATAGTTTGGTCAAAATCATTACCTACTATCAACGATAGTGTAGCCTAGTCGCGGTGTGCTAAGCGCGCCGCGCGCTCCGGGCCGTGCGGTGATGATGATTTGGTTAAAATCATTACAGTCAATCATCATAGTGCCGGCCGTGGCGGGCCGCAATACGCTACGCCACTGGTCAAAGGGGGCTGGACGCTTACAGTTACATACGAGTACCATGCTATCGTGTGGTTTTTATATGAATTTTTTCTATCCTGTTTTTTAATTCGTGATTATCAGCAACCTGTGCTTGTTCTTCTTCTCTTTACGCTTATAGTCATCATTCCTGATATGGCGCGATCATAATATATGGTTGGGCGTATTTGGCGACGAGATTTCTAAAAAGTAATCCTTAGAAACACTTTCAGCAAAACGGGCTGGCATTGGGTCTGCGCACTGCTATAAAGATTGACCATCAGCCATTTTTAATTTCCCCACTGCTGGGGCACAGGCCTTCCTTATAGTTGGATAAGGAGGATGGGCCATAACCCACCATGTACGCGGGCCCAATGCGGATGAGTGGGTGTTAACGATTGCAAATGCACCCGAGATCAACGGTTTAATGTGGCTTCCGAGACACGGAGGAGCTTGAGATAATAAATTTTTGGTCACCCATCTCATAACCGATCTTGCGAAAGTTGCTTAACATCTGCAATCGCTGAGCCAGGCGCTAAACCACTGCGCCACTGAGCTCCTTGGTGTATCGTACATAAAGGTTATATGTACGTTATTTTGTGTACGTGCAGATGACCTGCACGAAATCAGCCCGTACGCGACGTTCAGCATGGCTGGCGGGTGCACGGGGCCGGGCGCGGGTGCGGGCGCCGGAGCGGGAGCGGGTGGGAGTGCGGGCGGCTGCGCGCTTCATCTCCGCACGTTCGGGCGCGCCGAGCCGCTTGACCTCGCCGCGCCGCCGCCCAGGCCCAACCTACTCTCGCATGGCAATGGTACGTTACTTTCAAATCCAAAGTGTACGAGCACGCCACTTCCACTCACGTGCTTGTTATTAACCAATATTATCATTGTTAGACCACCGTCATAAAAAAACTTGTAAAAAATCATTGAAATTTCAACACCATGTGGGTTTCGTCATTATCACTCCGGTTCATAAGGTCTTCAAAGACTCACGAATTTTTTATCTAAATTGTTATTTCAAAACAATAAAAAAAGCCTAGTTAATATTGTTCAACATTCATCTCAATACTGTCACCACTCCATGGTATTAGAATAAAGCTGATCTCTGTTCTACATTGAGCTTTACTTGTACATCAGTTTTTATTGAATCAAAAAGCATTACTTCGCGCGATTGTCTTCGGCTATTACGACGTTAAGCGGTGTGTCCCACTCCCAGCGAGCAAACTCCGCCATCCGTCCGCCGAGATTGCAATTTCCGCTGAAGCCTTGAATGTATAATTTGCTATTTCGATTGCCTGTTCGCTCGGTTCATCATGAATGGAACCGTTGTGGTATTTACATGGACGATTAAAGCCGCACAGCTTTCGCCGCACGTCGAAAATCGACCGTGTAAATGGCAATTCGACCTAGGCCGCAGGTGACTGAACAAACTTATCTGATCCCCTGGCCAAAACTGGATCTCCCTTTTTACATTTTTGTTACTTAGGTTACTCCATCAACTACATAGACGACAGCGACGCCATCACCAGCGATTCAATTTTGGAAGCGACTTGTTAGGTGACTAAAGTCGACCGTCACATCACAGGTGACTATAATCGACCTATGTAAATAGCCCAGAAAACCTTTCTATGTTTCAAATTTAGAAAATATTTTGGGGTCTTTGCCTTTTTATAGTATACAACATTATTCAACAGTAGTTATGTACAAATTACAAAACAGAAAACAAAGCTCATTCAATATTATTTATAAAAAAACTGAAAACAAAAACAGCTTAAAAATTAAATACCTCTAAAAAGCAAGAAATAATATTCGAATCATTCGTTACATATATCAATATTAATAAAACACGTCTATTGAAGTCGGGTGGGGCTGGAGGACAACTTCATTTTTTTATTAAAGCCCCACCCGACTTCATTAGACGTGTTTTATTAATATTGATATATGTAACGAATGATTCGAATATTATTTCTTGCTTTTTAGAGGTATTTAATTTTTAAGCTGTTTTTGTTTTCAGTTTTTTGAAGGCGGTTTTTCTTTTTTTTTAAAAAGCTTTTTTATTTTCAACTTTTTAGTGGTAGGTATGTAAGCGCAGCGTGTAAATATTTTTTAACTTTATATTATAATATTTTCAATGGTAAAATGCCCAGAACTCAATTTCCAAATTTACGCTGTTTGTTTTTGAGGAGTTCCGTTGTGTCATCGTAGTCCAAGTCTAGTCCAGAACGTTGCATCGCAAACCATGATTTGGTTTGTTTTGGATTGCCATAAACTTACCAAAACCTAAATCACTTTACTTATACTATTTGATTTTGAAGAGTTCCTTTGTGTATCTTCGAAGTTCGAAGTCCAATAACAATGAAATTAAATTGTGACCATTCTTTAAGTATACCCTTTCAAATAAAAAAAGAATCATCTAAATCGGTTCATAAACAAAGAAGTTATGTCCGAAATTCCATAAAAACTCGTGCGAAGGCGAGCTAAATAATTGATATTTTTCAGGATTATGAAAAAACTACTGGCCAGATCTCTGTAAAAAATTTATGGGACCACACACGAACTATGTTCTTTAAGACAAAAAAAGAATTGTACAAATCGGGTAACAACTGACGAAGCTATGTTAAAACATACATAAAAAAAAAAAAAAATAAAAAAAAAAATACCGTCGACTTGAGAACCTCCTCCTTTTTTTGAAGTCGGTTAAAAAGATATTATGCACTAATGAAGTTTCCACTGCAAAATGATCTGAACTGAATTCAGGATATTAAAAACGCCATAAAATAATAATAGTTCCTACTGGAGGAAATTCTTTGGTTCCATTGAGTGAGTTTGCAATTTCCGCTGTGTGCATTCTCCATTGAGAGACTCAACCCCTCCTGGCAGAGTGGGGGGAGGGGAAGCGAGTCGTCTCCGGCCGAACCGTCCGGTCAATTTCGTCGCCGTACGCGGGACCGGCTGGCGAAGCCCACATTCCACATTATACTCAGTAACTTAACGATAATAAGATACGAAATAACTAACGGATATGCGAGGAATAAGAGGTTAACTAGATACCGAATCAGTTATTTAATTTTCACTTTTCATTTTTTATTTTCGTCAATGGAATAAGAACCTGAAATTATGGTTTTTGAAGATCTTGACTGATGTTAAAAAAATGTTCTTGTGTACATACCCAAATGTACCCAATGAAATTACTCCCTTTTAGAGAACTAAAACCGTGGTTTCTCACTAATTTCAAGTTTATTTACGATAATAATAAGACAAAGCCGACAGGGTGCTTATATTCACATAATAGAGAATCATAAAGATGGTATCACTCGAGTCGCGCGGCCCTTTTATGAAGTGGAGCTCCGCTTACAGGAACTTGTTTCCTTTAGACCTCGCCAAAGCATTGCATAAATAAAATATGGTGCGACGTTTACTCTGATCTGATAAGACCTAATAGTTGCAGTACTCATAAAGTTGATTTATTTCACTATTGTTTGGCAACACTACACATTTTTTGTGTATGAACAGGGGCTAGCCAAGGCCGTATTACCATATTTCCATAAAATAAGTTAAAACAGCCTTTGCAGCTAGACAGTTTGATAAAAAGGAAAACTATATTTATAACAAAATTAATAAACTATTTTAAATGTAAAAAAAACCGTAACAGCTTGGCTTAAATCACTCGATTACATAAATACTAAAAAATTATTAACAATTGAAGTAATATATACATTAATTTTAGTAGCATAAATTAATAATGATTGGCATGAATGAATCTGAGAGACAGACCATTCAACAAACACACATATACACACACAAATACACACACACGCGCGCATGCATAAATAATATAAACATTTTATTCTTTTTACTTTTTACCTTGTTTAATTAAACTTACCTGACAGAATGAAAATGGAAGAGCAATGGCTTCCAGATACAGGTATTTTTATACTTACTAGAAATGTCATCTCAATTTTGTAATCACGAAATATAGCATTTTGCATTTTTTGTATTTTTGTATTTGTATATTATGATTGTAATACGGCTATGTCTAGCCCCTGTTCATACACAAAAAGGATATTCTCATCTTATAAAGAGCTCCGAGATTTTCTTCTAGTGATATCACCTTAATTAGCTGTAACTCAATTTATAACCAACCATGGATATCTTAACCGTTTCCATTTAACAGGTAACCCATTCTGCCCCTGTGATTCCACTTCCATATAACCACTCAACCAGCTCCAACATTGCCCCCACTTCTCTTCTCATAGAAACATTAAAGATCCATTTAACTTCGAACTGATAATCACAAAAAACACCTCCACATAAGCTTTAATTAAATAAGTATCATATCACAAGGTTATTTTTAGAATATGTGAAAACTGAAAACTGTTTGTTCAGAATCAGTACCTAGAATCGATTGCAATATATTTTATATCATGTTATATTTTGACTAGGTACTAATAATACATAACTAACGCACCATACTAACGGGACAACACAAAAAGCTTGTAACTTCGTCAGTTTTTAAGATATCATTATCATTTTTTCATACTGATTCTGAAAATGAAATAGTAGATTATACAACAAGTGAATAAAAAGGGAATTTAGTTCGAGGGACTAAGTTGGATCCCGAGAGTAGCGAAGGATTCTAGAATTGAATCCCGAGCGTAGCGAGGGATTCAAAAGTAGAATCCTGAGCGAAGCGAGGGATACAAAGGACCGAGATGAAATTTTTTTTCACGAGTTGTGTACTCTACTTTTTACCATTGACTGCGAGAAAACAAATAGGTACCTCTAGCAGTACTTTATACTTAGTATTTATAGTTGACCATCAGCCATTTTTAATGTCCCCGCTGCTGGGGCACAGGCCTTCCTTATGAGTGGGAGGATGGGCCATAAACCACCACGCGGGCCCAATGCGGATTGATGGGTGTTAACGATTGCAAATGCAGCCGGGACTAACGGCTTAACGTGCCTTCCGAGGCACTGAGGAGCTCGAGATAATACAGTTTTGGTCACCCATCCCATGACCGACCCATGCGTGATATTAGAAGTTTTCAAATGACATAAAACAACCACGCTAAGAGAGAGATTACAGTCATGATCAGACATCAGTCTGGTATCAATCCATTTTATCAGTCTGTATAGACTTTGAATTTTTGCAGACTAAATATCGTACCAGACTGATAGAATGAAGACTGAACATTCAATCTCCCTCTAATACATAGAAAAGCACCCAAAGATAAGACACTAAAAAGAACCTAATTAAATTGACACAAAAAAGAACCTAATTAAATTTGGCGGGATATTTTTTTTCGTTTAATTTTATTGTGTAACTATGGAATAGCTCCATAGCGGCCAGTAGGTATTGGAACTTTTTTGTACGAATTCATGATGCACGCTTGTTCCAAATTCAAATTATTTTTATTCACTCGGTGAATAAAATCGCTTATTATTCACTCTTATCGTTGAATTAAACGCACTTTTTAGAGTGGCGATGGTAAAAATAATTATGTGACCCGTGTTTTGGCTTTCGTATAAACAAAAAATAATTTTGTGCATACATAATGAACTCTTTGAAAAACTTTTACAAAATATAAGTAACAAACTCATAAAAACTTTAAAATTAAACTCATGTAAATTCAATAATAGTACATTACTGACGCGGTCAATAATGACTGCATTGCTGGCAGCGCGATGATGATGGCCGATAGCGTAGCTTAGGTAGCGCAGGTCCAGGCCGTCACAGTGCGGTGGCCAGCAGTGCAGTCATTGTGGACCAAGTCTTGTATACATAGTGCTTTATTCAAAAATGTCAAAAAAGTAAAAATGACAAAAATGTCAAAAATGTCCAAAATTACCAAAATGATCATTTTTGATATTTAGACATTTTTGACATTTGTGATATTTTTGACATTTTTGAATTTTTTGAATTTTTTGAAAAATTTGACACTATGACATGTCATTTTTGTCATTTTTGACATTATTGACATTTTTTACTTTTTACATTTTTGAGTAAAGCACTATACAAGACTTGGTCCAAAATGACAAAAAATTTAAAAAGGCAAGAAAGTCAAAAAAATCAAAAATATCAAAAAGGAAAAATAGTACAAAACCATCATCTACAACAATACAACACCCGCGCAAATAAAGAATGGGATTGAAAATGGCGGCTCACGGCGCTTACCACAACGAGTGTAATCCCATTCATTTTCTGCGCGGGTTGTACAATGTACTTTTTTCACCAACTATGTTTGAAACAAAACTCGACAATAATGGATTCTCAAAGGAAATTGCTGGTGGCTAAAACTCGAAACTAATGAAATCCCATACAACTTTGTTGCGTCACCATCGGAAGAGCGCGGCAACCTCGACTTTGTTCAAAGAAGGTTGTCAAAATAATGGCCATATTACAAGCATTTTTGAGTAAACACATTAAATTGTATTACATTTATGAAGACAAGTGTACATCGTAAGCATTGACTATAGGGTATTTTCCAAATTTTTGAAAACTGCTTATATTCAAAGATTGGGACGAACAGTATAACAGAAAAATGAAAATAAATTAAATAATGTCTTTTTTCTCCATTAAAATAATTAAAGTCAATTTTATTTTTAATGGTTTTGAATTTACCGCCAAAACGCTCAGTTCGATAATGTCTACTATGTGACGTCAACTTTGTGTTAACCTATATAGTCTGTGGTACAATTTACTCTATTGTTTACACAAAGTTGACGTCACACAGTAGACATCATCGAACCGAGCGTTTTGGCGGTAAATTCAAAACCATTGAAGTAAGTTTGACTTTAAAATTTATTTTTATTTTTCTGTTAAATTGTTCGTCCCAATCTTTAAATAAAAGCAGTTTTAAAAAATTTGGAAAATACCCTATAAACAAAAAAGTCCCTGTCGTAGACTGCAATTATTTTGCGATAGCTTTGATTCTCTCACAACGGCCGGTAGGTATAGCACCGGGTCTATCTCGAAGCTCATGTTATTTAGCGAATGGTGTAATTGCCATTAATTCATCAAACGTGAGGCAGCCGCATCAGGTCGGACAACAATGAAATATCTATTTTGTCTCATTGTCCCGTACCTGACGGGTTAAATGGCAATAGTACTTACAGAAATCGGCATATAACTTGGCAAGACAAAGATGAGACGACAAAAGATGCGTCGATTTTAGTGTTTACAGCTGCTGCGCATCTTTTGTCCCATCTTTGTCAAGCCAAGTTATGTGCCGGTATCTGTACCTATGTAAAGATTTCTGAAAATTTATAGCATAATGTAATGGTTATGGCAGAGTACGGGCGCGGGCGTGATAGCGACTCAGAGTCGAGCGGGTCGCCGTGTGCCGCCTGCGCCGCCGAGCTGTACCGGCTGCCTGCCGCGCGACTGGCAGGTACTGAATCGGTAATACTATCAGTACTACTGATAGTATTACCACAGTATATATAGGGTGCTTAGTAATGGCCTTATAAAGCCGAATATGGTAGATAGGGACCATCAAAGAGAACAAATTTTAAAATACTATGGGACTCTACTCTCTGAAATCGTGAAAAAAAAACAGCTGTTTCATACATTTTCATATTTTCGTTATAATTTTTTAACAGCTGAATTGTTTTTCGCCATTTCAGAGTTGGTCCCATAGTAAAAGTTGTTCAGATTGGTGGTCCCTATCTAACATATTCGGCTTTACGAGGCTATTACGAAACACCAATGTGGGCTTGAAAAATAAATATATTTTTCAGCAGGAATACAGTAACAATACCATACAATAAATAGTAGTACCTACGGAAAAGAACCATTATTGTTGATGATCTTATACTTAATCCTTGTTTGCTTGTATAGTTTATTGCCTAAATACTAAAGAATAGTAAAAAGGTCACGCTTCAACAATTAAAGTGACATGGATGATGTTCTTAGACACACTACCAGCGGTAGAATCGAGCGCGGAGGACACGTCGTATAGCGCGAGCGGGCGGGGAGCGTGCTCGGCGCGAGCGACGAGGGGCGTGGCGGAGCGCGGCGAACGGAGCGAGCGCAGCGAGCGAGGTGAGCGAGGCCGGCAGCCTCGCGGCCGCCGCCGCCGCGACCACTCTCGACACACCTCTGCGCCTACCGTCAGGTAAGTTTAAGACTTCAACTTTGTTATGTTTCAAGCTAAAATAATTATTATTGTCTACAATATATTATATTCTATTTTTTAAATTTTTATTCTCTTCAAAATTGTTAGACTGTAATTTTATTTTTCATTTATAATGCCAAGCCAAGATAAGTATTGTCAATTGAACTAGGTTATTAGCTAACGTTGGCCAAAGAATAAGTTTGATTTATCAAAAATTTTAAAATTCAAACATAACTTACACCAGAATTAAAAAATATTTTTGTCTGTTTCCAATAAAGCCACCGATTCTAAGGACGATGATAGGTCCAGAAGGATCACTAGCTTCGGTAATGTGTAGTACGAGTCCCGGAACTAGATTCCCGCCCGAGCATGGCTTCCAGCCCCTGTAGGCCGACGCCTCTAGTTGCATGACGTACCGCGCTCCGAGCAGCTGCTACCATGCCACAGGAACTGCTAAAAACCGAAGCTGCTCAAATTGTACTCCCCGCGCATACTTATAGAATAATTATAATCTATAATAGCCGCATGTCGCATGTCGAGGAAGGTCGTGAGGACTTGACTCAAAAATCAAACTCCTAACGCCTGATTTTAAGGATTTGGTTTTTGAAATAAACTCACAAACATCGTCAGAAGGCCTGCTCAAACCTTCAAGCTACTTCTAATATACCTACCTACCCAAAAGCAGTAATGATTTAAAAGCATAACCATTTGTAGCCGTACAATCGATTCCAAGATCAAAGCGCTAACAGTGTCGTGTTGCAGGTATTTCGCTGCGGGCGCGCCGCTGCAGCCACGCCAAGAAGTGCTGTGAGCGATTTGAATGTCGCGAGCGTCCTGAGCGCTATAAGCGATCAGCGCTGCGCTGCCGCGTCCGCGCCTGGCCCGGAGACCATCACTGTACATATTCATGTGTTGTGTAACTTTATAAGAGATCCCTTTGTTGTCCCAATCTGACTGAACTAGTCCTATTTATTAAACAAAAGAATTTTTATATGTTGTTTTATTTCTATCGTAAAAATAACGTTTAATTAAACCTCCTGCTCACCCGCGGGGGGCAGGGGTATTTAAATGTATTTTCTTCGGCATACAAAAAATGTGATGTCGGTGTCATTAGTGGAAGTGTAAGTTGCCTCTAATTGACTTTAACCCAGGGCGAGGGCTCTAGAAATCGGCTTACCTTTTTGAAATCTCACCCCACCGATCCACTATGCAGATAATAACATTTTTGTAGAACGTCTTACCTTCTACATAATTTCACCCCTCGCCACTGTCTTAACCACTTTGACAAATTGGACCTTGATCGTAGAGTCCAGTTAGAGTTCCTTTTTATTTGACCTTGAGTTGACTTCATGTTCTCTTTATTTGATCTTAAGTTCACTTAATTTACCCTAAGGCGACAATTTGACGTAGTCCAAACTATTCATAAGATTTAAAATTATGCACCGCAGTTGATAGAGCAGCAAAGTGACTGAACTTGATATAGTTTTCTCATTAATTACGTAATATCAAAAGACACTAAAATTCCGTCCTTGGGATAAGTTATGAGTACAAGGACGAGTATAAGCAGGCATAAATATCCGTTATGAGAAATAAAGTCCCGAGATTAGTCTGAAGTGCTTCGGAGACAGGGCTGATGAGACGCTCTCGAAAATTTAATTTAAAACAAACCTTCATTTGAATTTATTACGAATACGAATTTCTTCCATTTGCATATCGTTTAATTTAACGTCAGGACGCACAGTGGACCAGTTTGCATTTTATGATGCATTTTTTCTGTTTATTGTAAGTCGTAAAATAAAAAAAATTTAATACCTAATTCATTGCGATTATAACTATAAAATTAATGGATGCATTAATAATAAATATATATAAGTAAAATATAAAAGTAAATAATAATTTAAGTAATAAAAATATTATTATATATGATTATATTGGCTTTATGGAAATAATTATCATCAATCAAAATACACACATTGTTTTTTGACTCTGTGTTTGCAGGAAAGGCTTTAGGACAGCTGAGCATAGATCACGCTGAATCACAGCGAATCATTACCTCTACTAAACATTTTTTTTATTTATTTATTAAAAAGAAAAAGTAGTAGTTGATTCCAATATTGGTTATTCGAATCGCGGTTTCGTCCCACTGTGTCATAGTTGTTCTGTTTATATTCATAGCGTCAAAGATCATGGGCTCATCTCCATCGCAAATACTACACTTGCGCCGGAGACACGTCGAGTTGGCGGGAAAATTCTTTGCCTTTTATTTATTTCATTTTTGAGAGATGCGAAACTACACGGTTGTATGCAAATAAATTTGCTTGCAAATATTTTAAACTGACTTAAAACTCCTTTCAAAGTAAACATAAATCTTTATTTAAATAAACTTAGTATTTTTTTCCTTTATAGACAAGATAATTACAAATCCTAGCTCAAATAAGAAGTAAACGGCGAGCGCGAGGCGCGAGCCGCGAAAATTTTTGGGTCTATTTTGGGTCTGTTTTCTAAATGTACCTACGTTGTAATTTGTAATCATTAAAACTTACAGTAAAAGCGCCCTACCCTGCCCCACCGTGGCTACGCCCATGCTCTATTCAAATCTTAGCGGTATCCTCTTCCGATGGCGGTAACCATACCCCAATGGGTATGTGGATAACGCACTGTTCAAACCATAGCGGAATTTTACCGCTACCGCCTCCGGTACTGGCACGCGACGTGAACGCTGGCGGGGCGGCGCGGAGTATGTCCGTGGGGGGAGTTAGTTTCACCGAACACGCGATACGTATCGCGTACCCATATCCGGTTTGCGGTTCCGGTTTCGCGTCAGCTGCGAAAATGCCATACAAATTATCACGTGGGATAATATTGCTCAGGTATTACCGCTACCCACGGCGGTAACGGATACCGCTCAAGTTTCAGTAGGCCTTTCAGTTATTTTCCTCTTCTCTTTGCAATTAATTAATTTTCGCCATTGCATAATGAATATACATACCTATAATAATAACTCTTTGAGTGTAAATTTAATGAAGAAACTATTATGTACTTCTAAGATTAAATCCAGTTCATTAAACGACTTGTAGCTGCTCCATGTAATAAATTATAATACCTATTAGCTTGAGCGTGACGTCACTTCCGAAGCAGTATATTGTGGTGATCCCGTGACGTCACATCCTGTGCGCCAACAACTTTGCTCATTTCCTCCGTCAACTGCGCGACATGTTTGCATATGACACTCATTTCTGTTTTGGTCTGTCTTCACCGCTTGCTTCAACTTTCAAGTAAACTTGCGTCAGACGTACGCAATATTGCCTCCAAACCATGAGGTTTACCTATTAACTTTCAATTCAACTTGCATCAAACACATGCAATATTGAATTGATTGCCTCCAAACCGTACCCTTTTACGTTCAACTTTCTGCCATACTTTGACTTTGTTTTTAAGATGATAGGGCGTGCCCTATTGCATGCCCCGAGGCATGCCTCTGTTGAAAACGCGATAGGAAAGTGAAAATGAATGATTAGCGTGCGCTATAATGTCTTGAGGTATGCGTTAGAGTTGAAAGTGAAAGGAAACGGGAAAGCGACAAGGTAAATACACCTATATATACCTTTATTTTGATAACCTCTAGAGAGGTACTAGACGTTAGCAAATCTAAACTTACAAATATTTAAAAAGTTGAGTATGTAATTTTCTTTGCGTTTTATTCTATATATTTTATTATATTTACGCTCCGTGGGTAGGCCCCCGACAAGGTGGACCGACGATGTGGTGCGCGGTCGTGGTGTGCCGCTGGATGTGGCCAGCGCCGGACCGATCGTCGTGTCGTTCGTGGAGATCCTTGGGAGAGGCCTATGCCCAGCAGTGGGTATCGTGCGGCTGATATGATGATGATGATTTATTCTATATTATAAATCTATTGCGAATGATCTTGAAAACACTTTTCTGTGTTATTAGCCAGTAAAAGTCGGCGCTAAAGCTAGGGTTTCCTAGGATGACGGTGCCGTCATATTACGCCTGTAATTTAGCGGCGTAGAACGTTGTCTATGTAAACAATATGGCGCGGTTTCTGATGTTACGGTGTCGCCGTATTGTTTACATATATTATACGGTCGTAATATGACGGCACCGCTATCCTAGGAAACCCTAGCTTAACAGACGTCGACGACGACGATATCTAAAAGTCTACACTTCCAGGAATGTGAAACACTGTTGAATAAATGTTTTTGTTGATTTTTATTTTTAAAGGTTTACGTAAGTTTTAATTTAGGTTAAAAAACAGGAGTTTTCTTGATCAGAAAAAGCGTTACTTTTATCAATGATCAATGTCATCTCATTCAAAGTAGGTCACACTATGAACTGAGTTTTGAGATCCGCTAATGGCTAACGTTTCGCAATACGGTCTGTCGCTTACGGCCAAACACTCAAACGAATCTTAAAATTAAGGCCACCTTAAATAAAAAAAATAACCGGCCCAGTGCGAGTCGGACTCGCGCACGAAGGGTTCCGTACTAAAAACGGCAAAAAATCACGTTTGTTGTATGGGAGCCCCCTAAAATATTTATTTTATTCTTTTTTTAGTATTTTGCTGCAACAGAAATACATCATCTGTGAAAATTTCAACTGTCTAGCTATCACGGTTCATGAGATACAGCCTGGTGACAGACAGACAGATAGACAGACATATCAGATTTGACAGAAATTTGAAACTGACAGCTAACCTTATAACTAAAGATTTTAGCTAAGAAGCTTTTGAGTATTCGGCCATTTGTATTTAATATTCACATCGAGTCATTCAGAAACAGGGGACACTCCAAAAGGCTCGCCCGACCGTTCAAGGAGGGTCCCCGTCCCCACTTGACGTTCTGACTGTACTTGTAAAAGTCTATATTAATAAAGTGTGATCGAAAACAAAAATTCTCCAGCACGCGTAGCATGAGCAACGGGGACTCGAGTCGGATGTAGATCAAGAAACCTATCACTTGTCTACGAACGTCTACGAGTAAGTCGATATGCCAAGCTTTGACAGTAGGAGTGGTGCGGCTCGTTGTCTTAGGGCAGACACGTAAACTTAATATCCACTGGAATAGACGAACAGAGTTCATTTGGGTGCGAAACCAAAAGTGAGATGAGCCAGAGTTTGTAAATATGTAAACGTGTGCGTGAATTTCAGAGATGCACTGAAGTCCATTTTAGGTTGTCGATAACCATAATGTATTATTGCTCTAATAAATAAAACACAAACAAGATTTTGAACAATTTTATTTCAATAATTTCTTAAGGTCTACTTTGAGGCTCCCTGCTTATTTATTTATGACATTTATCCAGTTTAATTTAATCACTGGATTTACAGAAAACCTGGAAACAATTGTTAAATTAGTACTTAAGTTGGTATAATTTACCATTTGAAAAGTGTCGGTTACAAGCAGCTTTAAATAAAATTATCAGTGTTCACAAAGACAAACAAAGTTATATTGGAAATCATCGACATGAGTATCGATATCGATAATTTTTGATCAATATCTACGCCTTATTTTCTCAAGTTCACGGATATTAATATCTTTTTATCTAACACATAATGTTTAGAAATCAGCCTTTATTTAGGAAATAGGCGTTTAATAGCATCATTTTATATAACTTAAGTGTGTTTCGGAATATATTCAACTAAAATATGAATTATGAAAATGGTAATAGTACAATCATATTTACCTGAGAAATGAGTGTTTATTTGGGTTATTGTCGTAAGTAACATTACAATCCAGTACAGAACCCGACACCATTATTGATTTATATAGCTTTGAGAGCCAAACCGACCCGATCGCGATCAAAATTACAAAATAATCTTGTTGACGCTTTTCACCATGGTGATAAACGATGATAAATGAAGTCAAACCAGGTTCAGCTGTCAGTTTTTTTTACTCTTTCTCGCACATCGCATAAGCCGTAAGAATCGGTTTCTCACTCGCACCTTTGTCCGTCTACTTGAGCATAGCGAAAAATTTTCTAAGTCTATGGGGCAGACATTAGGATTATAAATGTTCCGTCTCAACTGTCAATAAATGGTCGTCGTGCTCGCGACAGTAGAATTTTGTCGTCTTTTGACATTACACGAAGACTCGAGGTCGGTATCTCACTCGTGTCTTGATTCGACAAAAGTGCACTACCGACCCCGTGGTTACACCGTTTTACCACACCAGTGTGACATGACATTTAGGGTAGACAAAGCTTCTCAACGCTACGTTATGCGTGCAGCGCTCGAGTGTATCACAAAAAATAAGTTCCATAATATTGATATGAATATAAAGCAGTACTATTATATGCGTAAATCAGTTTTTTTATAATTATTACCTATTATGATAATTTTATGGATAGTCGAACAATTTATAAAATAATGTAACTAACTAATGATTTTTTCCATTTCGTTACAACCAGGTTTTTATTGACTAAAAACTATAGATAAGAACGCTTGTGCAGATTGTGTCTTCCATAAAAATCAATACGCAAAGTTAAATTAAGCAAATTAATTACATTATATTGTTATATTATAAATTGAATAGATATTATTTAGGCAAACCTTTGTGAAAAAAATATTACAAAAAGATCAGTTTTTTTTTGTAATAATAATTAAGTCCGTTTTAAAAACGTGTTTTTGAAAAAGATTTTTTTTTCACTTAATTATTATTTTATGCTTTTTAGTTAACGAGCTAAGACTAAATAAAAAATATACCATCTTCTATCGGAGCACTCGCCAAGACGATTCAAACGAGCCCATTTCGATGGGGTTGCATGGTTTTATTACAAAGTCCCAGTGGCCTTCTTCCGGCTCCATCATCAGAATCTGGAAACTATTTTCCAATAAAGTACACTTGTCAAGACGATTCAAATGAGTCCAAGCTCGGTGGGGTAACATGGTTTTATTAAAGACGACCTCCGTGGTCGAGTGGTTCGCACGCCGGTTTTCAATGCGTCACCATCTCTTGAGGTCCCGGGTTCGATCCCCGGCTGGGTCAATGTAGAAAATGAACTTTTCAATATTGTCTCAGGTCTGGGTGTGTGTCATACCACCGTTGTTTCTGTTTTTTTTATTTTTTTTATTGAAAATAAGTGAGCATTTGTCCACAATCACACCTGGTGTTAAGTGATGATGCGGACTACGATGGAGCATGCTCACTTAGATAAAGCCTATTCACTCTAGCCTTAAAAAGGCCCAAGTTGTAACTATCAGGAAACACATCGGCAGGCAGGCTGTTCCACTTCTTTGCTGTTCGCATTATAAAAGTGTTAGCAAAATGCTTTGTGTGGATGGTTGGAATATCAACAACATAAAGATGGTACGCTAATCTGCGTCTAGTGCTTCGATGGTGGAATGGGGCTGGAGGAATTAATTCGTGTAATTCCTTCGCACACTCTCCGAAGTGCATCTTGTAAAATACCGACAAACAAGCTATTCTACGGCGTTGGTAGTTTGGCATTCGTGAGTTCGGGGTCTCCAATAAGTCGCCTAGCCCGTTTTTCGACCGAGTCTAGAGCGGCAAGCTGGTATTTGGCTGATCCGTCCCAAAGGTGACTACAGTACTCCATGACCGGTCTGATTTGCGCTTTATAAAGTTGTAGCAGCTGATGCGGGGAGAAGTAACGCTTAACCTTTGAGAGGATTCCAAGCTTTTTCGCAGCAGTTGTAGCTATGGACTCTATATATTCGCCGAAGTTCAAATTGGATGAAATTGACATGCCAAGGAGTTGTAGCTGATCGGTCACTGGTACAGATGCACCACGGAAAGTCGGAGAATGATGGAATGCACTCCGTTTTGCAGAGAAGAGACACGCTTGTGTTTTTGACGCATTGATCCTAACAAGATTGGCATCGCTCCAGTCAGAGACATCCTGAAGTGCCAGGTTCAACCGTCCGACTAAATCCTCTCGACAAGACTCTATTTGTTCTCTGTTGGCCCTTGCATTTGAAAAGTATCTGTCTGTTATTGTGCTATCGTCTGCATACCCAAAGGTTCTGGGTGTTAGCAGGTCGTTTATATGTAGCAAGAAGAGTGTTGAGGACAGAACGGATCCTTGAGGAACACCGGCGTCAATAGCTCGTTGATCGGACGTGCACCCTTCCAACACGACACGGATAAATCGTTCCTTAAGGAAGTCAGAGATCCAAATGCAAAGGTCTTCAGAGATTCCATATGCTGGAAGCTTACTTAAAAGGCTATCATGCCAGACCCTGTCGAAGGCTTTGGAGATGTCTAGGGAGACGGCAAGGGCTTCACCGTGATTCTCGATGGCCTCACTCCAAAGGTGGGTGGCATACGCAAGAAGATCAGCAGTTGAACGACCTCGTCAACTGCGAGAGAAAGCAACCTAATAAAAATGTGTTAAAAAGGTCTTGATTTGCTGCTTCAATGAAGGCGAGTAGAGTAGTATACCTACCTAGTCTAGTTATCTATAGGTATATGTAGACGATCTTGCGTTGTGCTTGTTAGTGACACAAATCAAACCCTCGATCTTGCCTGCTAATTGGCAGTATCCTTTTGCGATACTGCCCGACGAGCCACTACATACAGAACCCTTTGAGAAGGCGAGGTAAAGAAAGTATTCCTCATTGATGAATGGAAGTCACTTGAAGATGAAATGAAAATGTATAGGTACCCATCTACCGCAGACAAAGTCAATAAAGTTTGTTCTACGACTTTCTGAAAAACACTAAAAGAAAAATTGACTTTTCATGCAAAACTCATCTGTTCGTAAGACAAGTCGATTTATTTTGTCTTTATTCGGAAAAGTCGTAGAAAAAAAGGTTGTTGTTTATAATATTAGTAATCTACTACAGTGAGATGTTGGTGTTAAACAAATAACCCTGTATGTACCTCCTTCACTGCATGAGAACATAATAATTATACTTTTTTATTATGTGTTATCAGGGTCCTTTTTCCGCCCCGCGTCGTTGACATTTTTCCGTTTTCAATTAAATCCCGAGGTTATAATGTGGCTTCTTTATAAATAAACACGAGGGTCCAGACTTCCATAAAATATTAATATCGCTGACCAAAAAACGAGTACGTGTACCTATACAATGAATAAGTTATTCGATCCAATGATTTATTTTTATTATTACCATTTTAGCCGACTATACGAATGTAGTCGTTTGCATAAAATACACTGAGTGTTATCAGATTCTATAAGAATTAGTTAAAATAATACATCCTAAAATTCGCCAAAAATAATTTAATATTGAAAGGGGTGCTGCGTATTCAGAAAACAACAGGGATAGAAAGGGAGATTATTAAATCCCATTATTAGGTAGGTATTTATTTATTAGGCAGTCAACAAAACATGTTTTTTTCTTAAAAGAACTGCAGGTTATTTACATATAAATAAAATCGCAATCGGACGTAATTAGTCGTTCAAATTACTTGATATTGAACCTTATACGGTGTAGGTTGAGCATCGTCCGCTGATCGCGATCGTTTTTAGGTATATTATTGTGTATTCTAGTCTTAGATCATCTATCTATACCTATTCTAATCTGTAAGGTGTATCTGATTGAATGAAATCAGCCGCGTTGCCTGGCGGGCCCCGACGTACCCCGACGCGCCGAAGAGTCCTCGACCACAAAATATAGAGAGTCTATATTGTGCCTCGACGTTAATTAACGCGTGAAAGGCCCTTGCTGGCGCGATCTTGTCACTCGATCGACCGTCGACTGTGCTGATGCTAGATATGATGCGACAAATACTTGTAACAAGTCCGTTTGAAACTTTTCTCTTATTCTGACTGGTACAAAATGTACTTAATGTAAGATATTACTCACTTCTCAAGCTTACGTGCAAACTAGACATGAAATAAAACACTTTTTAACTTTGTCAAATCTGCGTCCATCTTTCTAACTTCGAGTATGTTTTTTGCCTATAAAAACTAAATCTTTTTAAACTTTAAATAATATATATTATACTAACATTGTTTCAAATTATAGTTTGTATGTAGTATTATTGCTCGAAGGTTACCCTATGTTTTTTATTATGTTTATTTTACACCCGGTTAGCGAGGATAGTAGGGATCCATATTATAATAGTGATCTGCACGCCGCGTTGTAAAACTAATCGACATAACACCAAACATGCTTCTGGTGCTACGAGCGCTAAGACGCTTTGCTGTGCTACGCTGTAGCCAGAGGATCATGCGAATTTATGTATTCTTCGTTTTCCATTTTCCGAGATGGAATCAAATAATGCTGTTATTTATGACACACAGTATGGAAAAAGGGGTGATAAATAAGTGTAAATAATTATTTTTGTTTCTTATGATAAAGCGATTGTATTAAGGATATTTTTATCACTTTGTTACCCAGAGAAGGATGTTTTAGTCTGTATTCTAAATTCCTCTAGAGATAACAAAACACAAAGTGAATAGGTACTCTCCAAAGTGCGGGCTGATATTCAAATTTGCTTGCACAACTGGAGAGCTCGTCGAGAAAGTAATTGAAACAGAAAGGTCCATAAGACGAGTGTTCATTGTTTAGGCTCCTCACGCCTGCAGCGGAGACAATGGCCCAATCTGGAGGGGGAGCCAAATAAACCGGCACGGCTTTGTTGTTGAACCTGATACTAAAGAAATACTTTACATCCCGGATAATATTTCTACAGATACAGCGCTAGTTACAAAATCTCGGTCAATGCTATAGATCTAGAATTAACTATATTGAAGATGACTGCCTAAAAAATTTTACATTTTCACGAGCTTGTTGCTTTCGCAATGTTTACGAAACATATTGTGGTACACTAGCATTTGCTGATAATTAAAAACTAGCTTACGCCCGCGTCTTCGTCCATGTAGACCCTAGGGAAACTTTGACCGTTTCAATCCAGGCTATCTGTATTCCAAATTTCATCCAAATCCGTTCAGCCGTTTTTGCATTATTGAGTAAAAACATCCAAACTTTCACATTTATAATATTAGTAGGATACCACTAATTATTCCCAATGAATTACCTATATTCACTTTCTGTTATTAAAAAATACTAAAATTGAGTGGCCAATGTATGCCATTGTATTGCGTCTTCTGTGTCACACAAGACTGTGTGTGTGTAACTTCCTATAATCGAACACTTGACCGACAATGTCCCATCTCCTGGCACTTGATAGGAACTATTGGCACCTTTCAGCAATAGGTATGTTCCTACTCGATCTGTGTAGGTACAATAGAATAGTTTTGCTTTATTCGACATGAATATTTATAATAACTTAAAAATAATGAAGGTATCTACCTATCATTCATCCATAAAATTTACTTATATTTTTAAAGGCACATTGCAGTACCATTATTGATGAAGTTTTAAGTCTCTACGTCGCACTGGGCTGCCAGTTCGTTACGTATTACCACAGTCTAATTCCGTGGCGCTTCGAAAAGGCGTGAAAATTGACAACGGTGCAATTAACCGTGACCCTCGTCTGTGGGCGTCAGGCGCGAGGCGTCGCGGGTCAACGTCGACCTCGACGTGGCTCAAAGTGACCCCACAGAATGATACTACAAATGTTACATCTGGTGACACCATGAATAACAGATATTATTAAGCTCTCATCGTTTGCGATTGTCAATTCTTACGTAATTGACACTCATCGATGTGAAAATTGATCGTTTACACGTGCAATCGAAGCGATTGTCCTTACCTCCAGAAAATGAATTGACAGAAAAATTGACAATCGCGATTGATCGTTACTGACGGGCTTTGCACATGCACAGTGCATTGCAGCTGAGAGCTTTATTGATCTACCTCAGCACAACTTACCTAGAAGGCAGGCTCGAAATATGTACTTCGTACCAAATATTCTCCACAAGCATTAGGATTCAATAACTCTACATTCTATTGCAAAGAAAATAAAAGTACTGAATTCATGGCTATTTATGTATGGACGTCGATTGCCTCCCTAATAATGGGAGAATTTTAAATAATAACAACAATATGTAAGGCAGTTTTTTTAATAAATTTTTTTAAGGATTTTTTTTGTCTTTTTTTAGATACCTACATCAAAACCGATTGTGTCATAAAATCAGTGTAGTTTTGTGTCTGAAATGTTAACAGTTCTGAACAATAAATGTGGAACTATTAAAAAGAGTGCGGTTTTTCTCTCAATATTTTTTTTATTGTTTGACCTAAGAAGAAGAAGTTTTCTAAAAACCACGTGAAACTTTAACTATTAACTTAAATGGAAAATCATGAGGAGTGAATTTCTTTTTATTAAAATTCAAGAAAGTTGAATGTTTTTTTTTTTCAAAATCATCAATCAAAATCTGCAGCTCTCAGCCTTCTCAGATAAGTACACCCATCCATAAAATTAATTCGTCAATTTAGTTCATTGCACAATTATCTCAAAAGATTTTAGATAGTGATTGGGGTGTATATTTTTAAGCAACTTGTCGCCATGTTGCTAAAACAAACAAAAAAAATACGTGGCTGAAATCTTATGAATCATTCCAACTGAAAATTTTGCAAATAAAACAGTGACAATCGGATTCAAAGGTGACAGGTCCGGACAGCGACCGACCGAGGGATGCTTTTTACGAGTTTAAAAATGTACGAGAAACCGAACCCTTCGCTTATTCAATTATCGGACAAAAATGAGAAGCTTTAGCCTTCACGGGAGTGACGTATCTCAAAAACGAAGCCCTACGAACACAATGCTCTATTTTGTTTGCTTCATTTTAACAGTGGGTAATACCATGAAGTTTTTTGCGGTTCTTCTTAGATTTTCTTATACATATGTTTCCCCTTCTGACTAGTTAAAAGATAGTTTTTATTTTATTTAAGTTGAACAGGTGATGTACCTGTTCAATACAAGAATCTGAAGGCGTTTTACATTTTTATCTGCAAACATGTTAGCGCACGATGCATTCAGTTCGTGTAACAAACTTTTAACAACTTTTTCTTCTGGTCTGTTTTGAGAACGTTCCTAATGAAAACGATCCAGAGAAGTAATACGGATAAGTTGGGCAGTTTGTGTTATAAGGAAGCAGCCTTTAGGCAACACTCGAGGCTAGTTTAGTAAGTTTGATGTGGCCTTCAATGCAATCAATGTAACTTACACACAACTCAGTAACTAAGCTATCAAAATATGTAAGTTTAACTAGCAAATTACTCGACACTAAATAAATGGTGAGTAATGGGACAAATATGATAATCATAAACTAAGAATGGCTGCTGGCTTCGTACTTAAAGCTGTTATTCGTGAGGCTTATCAAGATGCCATTTATATATGTAGATAAGCATCTAAGTCTAAATTATATGAACCCAATCGCGTGAACTTATTCTTCAACCACTTACTATGTTATTTAAATAATATTAGGATATCCTTCCTCTAAAAGAGTACCTTCCTACTGAATTTCTTTACATTATCAGGGATGATAATCTTTATTAGACTAATTTGGTACTTAAAAATTACACACCTTTTGGTGTATGGCCAATTGGTGCGTAGTATTATCAAACGATCAGCTAACAACAGACATTACTTTAAGAAATAACAGCCTAAAAAAGCTGTAATTTCTGGTAGGTAAGTAAGACAGTACTTATTGCTAAATCACATGCTGATTAAAAACGTTTACGGCAACCTTTACTGCATCACAAACGTAAGTAGGTATATTTGAGTTCAGTAAAATGTATGTATTATCTTATTTATATTGAGATCAATATGAAGGTTAAATTAAAGAGCAGTATCTCAACAAGATAAATAGAGAAATAATACAATAATATTTCACTCGAAGAGAACATGAGAAAATAAAATAATATGACATAAGATGCAAAGGGAAAATACTTACAAGATATTCTTTACTTCAACTGAATTTAGTGCTACACTAATTCTAATTTATAGTATCGCGCTCACGTGTGGTGTGACATCTTCACGATGCGATGCGACCATAACTCGCCGCTCTTAACAGTCGTAACTGACTCTTAATTTCGCAACCGGATGTGCTTCTTGTTAAACAATATACTACCAAAACTACGGTGAGAGCGCTGTAGGTGACGCGCGCTCCCTGCAGGTGAACGAGTTATTTTGTCTGACGTAATACAGCGTAAAATGTGTACGACGACTTCAGAATCTGCAATTAATTTTTTTAATTTGTTACCGATACTACTAATATGTATTCTGTGGCGATATTTCTTATGTTCAGTTGCGGTATAGCAAATCTCATTATTAAATAGCATGGACTTGCCACATATCCGTGTAAACAAGTGTGGCTTCATTGCTCTTCCGGCACCATAGTATTCACACAGAAACATGGTTTACCAGAGTGAGAAAACTGGGGGGTGATTTTGTAATTTTGTTGCAAAAAACTTTGACAGAAATCGCAGTTACATTGCTGCTTTAGTTAAGAACCAATGTGACAACTATCTTACTTAAAGCAGCAATGCAACCGCGCTGTCAATCGATTTCAATCGAGAATTGTTAGCAACAGCTTTACGTAATCAAGGTACAGGTCATCGCCTAACGGCAGAAGTGCCAAACTAGGTAGGCGAATTAGCTCAATAGTTAGGCATATTCCAAATACGCAGTAAAAAATCATTAGTAAACTAATTCAACCACCATGTTGTAAAAGTTACTGAAATATTATATTTTTATTTTTGATTTTCAATTATCTCTATTCATTATTGTTACCGTAACGAATGTGTTGAGCGATAGCGGCACGATGAGCCCGGCGACGGGGCGCAGCGGGCGCTTGGCGCGCTCCATGGTGAGCACCATCGAGCGCTTGAAGCGCAGCGGCGTGTGCAGCCAGTCCATGCTGTAGATCGACTCAATCACGCGTTCACTCTGCCCAACGAAGGAACACATCTTAACGTAGGGGCTACCTAGTGCGACCATGAATTTTACAACTGTTCCTCACCGGGAAACCAAAGATGACGTTGCCAGCTCAACAATAATGAGGATCAGTAACAATTTTTGTTAAGTGGCTAATCAGAAAGCTTATGCCACATGATTAACTGTGAAGAAATTTTTGCGATATCTCTTAAACCTGAGAAGTTGTACGAGCTAAAAATATGCTAAACACTGTTATTTTGGGGGGTCCTTATGACGTCATCGAGACGTACGCGAACCTTATGTCGTACGTGATAAAGCACTATTGCATTGAGCTCGGCATTTCCTTCAAAGCCTTTTAACTCAACCATTTCTAAACGGATTTCAAAAAACTTTTACTAGGTTTCATAGCTATTAATATGTGTTTATATTATATCAATAAAAGTATAGGATTCAAACCTGTTACTGATCCTCATTAGACATGTTAGCAATCTAACATGTCTAATGAGAATTCCCATATTAATGGTCTGGCATCGATAGCGGCAAACTTTTACATGGCGTCTTAAAAAGGTGGACATAGTTTTTTATTTAAGTACTTACCTCTACTGTGACTTCGTTGCCGTAATAACAGTATAGAAACAGCTCGGTAAGAATACATGTTAGAAAGAGAGTCATCGACGCAAATTCTATGCTCAATATTTTGAACTGAAATAAATATAAAACAACGATAAAACAAAAACAATAAATAAATTAATAATACAATACAAGTGTAGAATTAATATACTACTTACGCTTACTAATTTGTAAGCAGCCATGCATAAAATCCACCCCCCGATACCAAATTGGACCAAAATAGCTGCGCCAAAAATATCTTGTAGCTTTTTGTTTGTCCTGAAAACATTTTCTTTTTAGGTACATAATTTAACAACAAGCTTTCCGGTGTAGTTTGTTATCCTAAGTAGCTACTTAACTTACTCTGATATTTTCTTATAATGTTCCAAACAGTCCAGAAATAACTTCATCAAAACATTTTCATATATTTCTTCAGAATTTGTTTTCACTATTTCTGCTGCCCTCACTGGAAGACTCTCGAAATTTATCCTGCAATATTATAAAGCCTATGACGTAACAGGTCAGATTGTATCTTTGAATGTGTACATCTGAATATTAGTAAACAAACCCTTTACCTGAGTATTCTGAGCTGCGTCTTGCACTGGTAGAGCACGGTCGCCATGAAGGCGTCCATGGTGGTGTTGGCGATGCCCACCAGCGTGGTCACGTAGAACGAGTACATCAGGACCACGAAGAACCTGACAAACCAGAAACCGTGTACGTCAACTAATAAATAATCTTATTTTTTATTTGCAAAACATAATAAGTCTTAAATGGTAAGAAATGTTGAGTGACGACGATATTAAACGAAGGAGCTTACTTTTCAGCTTATTTGAATAAAGATAATTTTAACTTTGACATACATGAAAGGACGTGAGTGGTCAACGCTGATCCAGAAGGGAAACTCGACGGGGATCCCGCGCAGGTAGTACATGATGGGGAAAATGATCCACATGACGCAGGTGACGACGGCGGTGCCCGAGTAAATGCGCAGCAGCCGCGCCGCGCTGCGCGCCGTACCCGCGAGCAGTGCGCGCGCTTCTGCCTCCGACGGGTTATACAACCGTTCTGCACAAAAGTATACCTCGATTTACGAACCCTACATCCACATGTCCACTTTTATCTAGGGTAGATTCCCTTAGTTTCAAACTTTGATTTGTTCACCATTAAGAGATTATACTTGTTTATTAAACCAAAGTATCGCACAAGGATGATAGTCTACAAATTGTGGATGTAATTATAATTGCTCGACCATCTCGTTTGTTATCCATCAGTTTCTGTCCATTAAATTAGTTCCCATATCGTAATTTTTGAAGGTAAAAAATATTAGATCAAGACGGTGTGCACGATACCGTCTAAGCCAGCGATCATGTGATCGATGCGGTCGGCGTCGGTGTAGAACACGGCCTGCTTGGTGATGGACGTGATGTGGCACAGCAGCAGGAACATCACGCGCGCCAGCTTGTCCATGTCACTGCGCTCCTAACACGAAATGATGGAAAATTTAACCATTACAACAGTAAGTTAGATTTCACAACAATTAGTGAAAAATGTACCTGGTAAGCATAGACGCACTCTTGCACCAGGTAGACAGAAGTGACGGCGAGCGCGAAAGTGCAGTAAGCGTCGTGCAGGCGGCGCGCCAGAGAGTGTCTCCGAGCCCCAGGGTCGGGCCCCAGCCTGCAGAACCCACAGCGACGCAGGAACATCAGGTGTGGCGCCACGCTGCTCCCCGCTAGTGACCTGACGTACGTCTTCACTGTACCACACTCCTCTACTAATGACTTTCCTGTATTTTTAACCCCCGACGCAAAAAGAGAGGAGTGTTATACGTTTAACATGTTTGTGTATCTGTGTATCTGTCTGTGGTATCGTAGCTCCTAAACGAATGAACCGATTTTAGTTTTTTTTTTGTGTCCTAGATAATTATCCCGAGTGTTCTTAGCCATGTTTCATGAAAATATGTTTAGCCGTTTGAAGATCATTAGCTCTTTTCTAGTTGATGAGGGGATCTGACTCAATGATATTGAAAGTATATGGTAGGGTAACCATGACCTGATCAGCCGTTTGAAGATCATCAGCTCTTTAATAGTTGATGAGGGGATCTGATTAACTTCCATAAATATGTCCTATCGATTCGAAATTTGGTACCGTGTTACTTCAATGAGATTGGAAGTATATGGTAGGGTAACCATGACCTGATCAGCTATTTGAAGATCATCAGCTCTTTAATAGTTGATGAGGGGATCTGACTACCTTACATAATAGGTATTTTATCATCCAAAATTTGGTACCGTGTTACTTCAATGAGATTAGAAGTAGATTCCATACTCTCATGTGTACGAATATCTTTATCTATCATTTTTTAAAATAAGGTAAAAATATCAACAATAGAAGAAAACAACCTCAAACAAAACGTAAACAAACAAATATCATTACATACATTAGCGTCCATAGATTAGGTTGACAGTTTGACGTCCACGACTCAAAGTGTATTTTTTTATCCATGTGGACCAAAGAATGTCCGCCAGAAATCCTTAAAACTGCACTTATGCTCTTTTAGAATTAATAAGTTTTCAAATTAATTTAATGACGACTTAAAATAAAAATTTTGGAAAATAAAAAAAATTCGTGTCTCTTGCACGTAATTTCTTAATAACAAATATAAAAACTGGACATAAATTTTTAAATGTTGTCAATTTAACAAAGTGTCTTTATGTGCTATCGTAAAAAAATTGCAATGGTTTAAAAAAATGAACATTTATGATCAAAGGAGCGTAATGAACTCACATTTTGATAGACCCTAAGTATACTTAGCGTTGTCCCCAAGTCTTGATGTCTTCACAGCCGTGTGGTAATTTGATGACAGACTAATAGCAGGTACAACTATCAACACACATTTCATTTAATAACTTATTTAGATTTTCGCTGTCTCAACCCTCAACACGCTGACGTTGATAAATAAAAAAACCATTATGGTTTTTTACCAATTGTAATTTAAATCATTAGTCAATTTTGTTAATATTTAGGTATGTGGACCACACTAAATATTTCTGATAGGCGTTGATTTTTACCAGGTTACTGAACACAAAAACATTTTACCCCTGTGTTGTATTTAAATAAACCTTCGTTTCACTCGACATAATTCGGGAGTTATTTGATTATTTTTAAATGTCTCATCTCCACATCTGTTTTTACTAAATAATAGTAAAATATCATTAACTGTCATAATTAGTAAACACTACTACTATTTGCTATCGGGAAGTAATAATTTTTAAGTACAATAAAAGGCTGATTCTGGATCGTAAAGGGTTGTACTTGTACAAAAATCTTACGTGAATAATGTAGACTCCGCCACACTGGGGCGGGCCATTCTAATTACACGTTACGTCTATTTAATAACCACTCCGCGCAGCCTGTAATTACTCTATCGGAAGCTTAATATTTACGGTCGCTGGAATTCTCAGTTAGTTGCAATTATAATCAGTTTTACGTTCAACAAGCATACATTCTGTATCACTCCAAGTGAAAGGAAGGAATATTATTTATAAAATTATTTCTTATCTGCCCACTATCAAAAAAATACTGTAAAATGCTCGTGGCTGCGAGCTTCAGTCTCCAAAATAGATCTTTCAATACGAATTTAATTATAATAAATAAATAAAAACTGCAGTAATAAGTATTAATACGAGTATGTGATTGCGGTGAAAAACAAAACGCAATCAAGTAACACATTAAAACCCTGATCATTACAATCCAAAAAATGTGAAAATTCTTTTTCGAGAATGTTGTCGATCACTATTTCAAAATAATATTCACCAAAACATCAGTGATTAACTATTTATTCTCATTGATATGTGCGCTAGTGATTGAAGAGTGATAACAGAACTTTTTTTTGATATTGACAATAATTATTTAGTTTGCCTCAAGACTGCATATAAACTGTACAATGACTTCATTATCTGCAAAGGGAAAAAATATTATGTTAAAATAAAAACCGGCCAAGTGCGTGTCGGGCCACGTGCCGTAGGGTTCCGTAGTTACCTTATACCATATTATATCTAATACCACTATCATTTTTCGTCTGTAAAAATTACTTTGTTTTTCACATAGTTGGTATGAATGACAAAGTTATATTTTCGGTTTTGGAAAATATGATATATCTCGAAAACTAGATACTATATCTCGTTCAAACCAATTTTCGTTGAAAGTTTTTATTAAGATCTATAGCTTTAATTTTTTTTATTTTGCACTCACTTATTTCAAAAGTTAGAGGGGGGGACTCACATTTTACCACTTTGGCAGTGTTTATATTACAAACGGTTGACTTTTAGAAAAAATTGTCTTTGAAACCTCAATGTCATTTTTAAAGACCTATCTATAAACACCCCGCACGTATTGGTATGAAGGAAAAACATTTTTTCAGTTTAATTTCAGTTCCATGTATGGGGAGCCCCCTTAATTTTTATTTTATTTATTTTTGTGTTAAAATCGTGAAGCGGTTAACAGAATACATCTACCTACTAAGTTTCAACTGTGTAATTTTAATACTTTTGGAATAAAATGGCTGTGACATACAGACGGACAGACGGACAGACATTTTGGTAAAACCTAAAACCACCCTAAAAATTACTTTTCGCGGGCCACACAGTTGTCAACCAGTCCCCGCCACGGCCATCGTTACCTTGTTAGTTACTGTTGTCAAACATGTCGCGTATTCATCCGGATGAGTTTTAGTAAATACTAGCGGCCGCCCGCGACTTCGTCTGCGTGGAAAGGTTTTTTGTTATCCCTCGGAAACAATACTTTTTTCGGGATTAAAGGTACCCTATGTCCTTCTCTGTACCCCTGACAACGTGTATGCAAAATTTCATGATGATCGGTTCAATAGTTAAGACGTGAAGGCGTAACAAACAAATAAACAAACAAACAAACGCACTTTCGAATTTATAATATTAGTAAGGTGTTACGAGTCCAGAGCCTCTCACTATACCATATACATATATGTGACCACAACAAACATACAGATACATTTCTCCGAAAGACTTTGAAATGTGCAGTGCTAAAGTTATTTCGCAACCAATTTTAATTTCGAATGTTCTGTACCGTGCCCGGTGCCTTTGACGCTCCGATCGGGGAAGCGACAGGACGGATCAATCGTGATCACTAGCTATAAGTCCTAATTGTAATTTTTATTAATAAATCTATTTTATATAATTTAATATTTTTTTTAAAAACGCCTACCGGCGGCCCAAAATCGTATTTGGCGCAGTCGGTAGGATAGTCGAGTCAGTGCGCGTAATCTAACTTCGATACCGCCTGATAGTCGTTTCGTCGACGCGTCGACTATCTCTACAAAAGAATCTACGAGACCGTCGCGTAGGGCGTTCCCGCTGAACCGCCTCAGCACACCGACAGCATCCAGACATCGATGGGTCAACTTCTTCACAGCATGCAGACTACCTTGCTTATGTGAGTCATAGATTTGTAAGACACGAACCCTATTGGTTGCAAATCCTTGCGTTATCCTGTAGGAATATTCCTCACATCGGAATCTCTAGCTAGTTACAAGTTTTAGTAAAACAAAATTAGTTTTCCAATTTCTAACATTGAAATTGAAATAAGTAGGCATAAATAATAATAGTAATTTCTTTTCCACAAATCGGAATATCTAGTAGGTAATAAAGTTAGTTATATTCCTTTCCCAATTTCCAACATTGAAATTGTAATTTAAATAGATAGGTATAGATAGATATTAATTTGTATTCCTCATATCGGAATCACGAATATTTTTTTTTACAAAAAAATATATATAAGTTGAAACTTTTTATTACATTAGATAAAACTATATTTCCAAAATTTTTCACCCACGTAATAACGGGGCAAACAACCCCGACTCTCGACTTAACACTAGAAGGTCTAGATTCCATAGGGAACTATTAGAAACTTTATATAGTATTCCCGAAGATTCAGAAACTGAAAATATGTCTATAAACGAAGTGACGATGCCGAGCGTAGCTTCCTCTGTAATTGCAAATTCTAACGATTTGACAGACAAAATTTGGAGAGCATTAAGATTAGTACCAGAGTTTGATGGAAATTCACATGTTTTAATAAGATTTTTAGATATTTGTGACCAAATAGTTTTAACCTATGTGGATCCAGCCCCTGGAAATGAATTAAATAATTCGGCTGTATTTAACGGCATTTTAAATAAAATTACAGGGCACGCAGCGAAAACGCTAGCTGCCAATGGCATTCCCACGGACTGGCAAAGCATTAGAACTACTCTAATTAATACCTTTTCCGACCACAGGGATGAATCTACCCTTTACACAGATTTGTCTATGCTTGTTCAAGGTTCCGACACACCCCACGTTTTTTACGAGCGCGTACAACACTTGCTCACGACCATAATGACTTATGTCCAATTGCATGAGAATATTAGCACAACTATCGAGGCGAAACGCACGCTCTATAAAAAGTTAGCGTTACAAACTTACACCAGAGGTCTGAGTGAACCTCTCGGTTCCCGGATCAGATGTATGCGACCCGAATCCCTAGAAAAAGCTTTAGAGTTTGCGCAAGAAGAGTTAAATGTGTTATATTTACAGAATAAAAATTCTCAGTCTTCCAGAAAACCAACCCCTAATAATAAATTTTCTTTTTCACCTTTTAACGTACCACTTTTACATAGACAGCCTCAAAACCTAAATACTTTTAACGCTCAATTTCCCGCGAATCAACATAATTTCGGATTGCAACAAATGCCTAATAATTTTTCTAATAATTTTAGAGTCAACCCACAAAATAATTTTAGATTTAATACTCCGAATTTAAACTCTAATAATAGACCTCAAGGTCAATGGCTAACTAAAACTCAACAGATGATGCGAGCTTTACCGCGTTCTAATATGAGTACAGGATTTAAAATTCAACCCCGTACTTATCAAAACCATCCTCAACCTATGAGCGGTGTTAGTCATCCCGTGGCACGTGCCTTACCACCCACGCCGCAACAGAATATTCACCTGCACGAAACAGTCGATCCTTACGGTTCACAATCGCACGACAGCGAATGCACACCTGACTTTTACTGTGACGACTACTATGAGTATGATCCGACTATGTTACCTGAAAATGATATGCAAAATTTTACGCAGCAATGCGAAATTTCTGAACAAGATGACCGTGAAAATTTTTCTATGGAGCCTCAGAAAACTGCCCCCGAATAGAATTAAATGCACAAAATAAGCGTCAATTGCCGTATATCCAAATTAATAATCCGCCTTTAAAATTATTAATCGATACAGGCGCGAACAAATCATTTATCAGCCCTGAATCAGTGCAAAATTTTTTTTCAAATTTCCCGATTTCTTACGATCCTTTTATAGTTACAAATATTCATGCAACTACACAAAATGACTTTTCCATAACTATACCATGTTTTTCTGAATTTAAAGACGAAAAGCCTATAAAATTATTTATATATAGATTCCACGAATACTTCGATGGTTTAATTGGTTTAGATCTTTTAGAACAATGGAAATCGAAAATCGACCTTAGTTCACACGTATTACGTACTCAGTTTGCTTGCAACCCGATTCACATGTATGAAACACGTCAAAGTAATAATTTGATCGAAACAATTATCCCGGCACTATCCAGTAAATTTATTCAGATCCCGACAAATATTCAAGAAGGCGATATTTTTATAAATCGACAATCAATTGGTGATTGCTACATTACGGACTGTATCTCCGCCGCGGAAAATAGCCTTGCCTATGTGGAAGTTCACAACCCTACTCATAACGATTTAATTTTTAGTTTATCACAACCAATTCATGGCGAAATTTTTAACGAAAATACTTTACCTATATCGGAATTATCAGAAACTTCGCCCGCGCTCAGTAACAATAAGGCCGCGCGTTTCCAAGAAGTGTTACCGCGATTGCGCATGAATCATATGAATGCCGAGGAAAAAGCAAACATGATCAGTCTTTGCAAAGAATATTCAGACGTATTTTATTTAGATAATGAACCGCTTACATTCACAAATAAAATTAAGCACCGAATTAAAACCTCAGATGACCTACGTACATCGTCAGGAAGTTCAAACTCAAATAAAAAAAATGCTTGATCAAGGCATTATTAGGCCGTCTACTTCCGCCTGGAGTGCACCTATATGGATTGTACCCAAAAAAGCCGACGCTTCCGGTAAAACTAAGTGGAGGTTAGTCGTGGATTTTAGGAAACTCAACGAAAAAACATTGGACGATAAATACCCCATACCCAATATTACTGACATTCTGGACAAATTAGGCAAATGCCAATACTTTAGCACGCTAGATTTAGCTAGTGGTTTCTATCAGGTCGAAATGCACCCCGAAGATATCCATAAGACCGGTTTTAGTGTTTCCGACGGAAATGGGCACTTTGAGTTTCTCAGAATGCCTATGGGCCTAAAAAATAGTCCATCCACGTTTCAGAGGGTCATGGACAACGTCTTAAGAGGCCTTCAGAACGTTATTTGTGTAGTATACCTAGATGACATTTTAGTTTTTTCAACTTCATTGCAAGAACACATTTTAAACTTACGTAAAATTTTTGACCGACTCAGAGACTCAAATTTCATAATTCAAATGGACAAATCCGAGTTCCTTAAACATGAAACCCCTTACCTTGGTCATATAATCACATCTAATGGAGTGAAACCCAACCCTGATAAAATCTCAGCAATTTTGAAGTATCCCATCCCTAGAACGACAAAACAAATTAAAGGATTTTTAGGACTTATCGGTTACTACAGACGTTTTATACCAGACTTTGCTCGTTTGACAAAACCCTTAACAAACTGTTTGAAAAAAGGACGTAAAATTGAACTGACTACTGACTATATTAACTGCTTTGAACACTGCAAAACTTTACTTACCAATGACCCTATCCTCCAATATCCGGACTTTACTAAAGATTTCATACTCACAACGGACGCTTCCAATGTAGCATTAGGAGCAATTTTATCCCAAGGCTCTATTGGCTCTGATAGACCAATAGCTTATGCATCTCGAACGCTAAACGATAGCGAAATCAATTACGCAACGATCGAAAAAGAGCTCTTAGCAATCGTTTGGGCAACCAAATATTTTAGGCCCTACCTTTTTGGCCGAAAGTTCAAAATTGTAACCGATCACCAACCGTTAAAATGGCTTTTAAATCTAAAAGAACCAAACCCCCGTCTTAATAGATGGAGATTGAAACTTTCAGAATATGACTTCACTATCGTTTACAAAAAAGGCAAATGTAACACAAATGCCGATGCGTTGTCACGTGTCGAGATACATAATAATGACATGGAATCCATGGTGGTGAACATCAGTTCCAGTTCATCATCAGCAGGTTCATCAGCGACCCTGACAGCACCCGACGAACGTGCATTCATTAGCCAAAGCTCCACTGATACCGCACCCAGCAGGAGACCTCTAAGCAGCCCTGTCTCTGAAAATCAAAATTTTAATCAAAGTGTTTCTTCTTACACTCTAACAGCCCCAAGCCCTAGCCCCTTCCCAAGTCCTAACCCCGTCCAAAGTCCAATTGCTATTTTAGACTCACCTGAAATAGAAAATGAGCAAAATAACGACTTACCTTGTGAAACAATCCACACCAGCGCTGAGCACCCCGTTCTTGAAATTCCTATATCAGAAGAACCCTTAAATAAATTCAAAAGACAACTTATAATTAACTTTACAACTAACTGCAATAAAACTAAGCCTAAAGTGACTGTACCTTTTGACACTTTCCGCAAAACAGTTGTTCAAGTATCAGAAAGTACCCTGGAACAAGATTTGATAGCAATTGTAAAAAATCATATAGACCCTAAAATTCGTACAGCCATACTCGTAAAACCATTAGATAAAATGTATTCTATTGTGCCTATTTTGCAAAGAACGTTCAAAACTTCTTCGATCAATTTAATTTTAACAAAACGCGAAGTTGAAGATATTAGTGACTATTTAAATCAGCAAGATATTATTTCAAAATATCACGATGGCAAAACCAATCATAGAGGCATAAATGAAACTTGTCTATCCTTATCACAAAGATATTTTTGGCCAAAACTTAGAGAAACTGTAACAAAATTCATAAACACATGCTCAATATGTAATCGCGCTAAATATGATCGAGTTCCCGTTCGACCTGAATTCCAAATTGTTACACCTCCCAGTAGGCCCTTCGAACAAGTTCACGCTGACGTACTGACTATAGAACAAGACAAATATCTGACTATAATTGACTCTTTTTCTAAATATGCTCAGGCATATAGACTATCAGATTGCACAGCCCCGAATATAATAAAATCCTTTGTAACACTATGTACACATCATGGTTTCCCAATAAAACTAACGACTGATAGAGGAACTGAATTTACAAATCAAATAGTGGCCAAATTCCTGAAATTCCACAAAATTCAACATCATTTTGTCGCCGCGCATGCACCGCACGAAAATGGCATTGTCGAACGATTCCATAGCACGCTCTTAGAACATTTGAGACTTTTACGAGTACAACATAATAACGAACCTGTCCATAACCTGGTTCCATTTGCACTTATTACATACAACAGTTCCGTCCATAGTTTGACCAAATGTAGACCATATGACTTACTAACAGGACATTTTGACCCTAGGGACCCGACCGACTTTAATTTAGAAGAAAGACTCATGCAACAATACTTACAGGATCACCGACAAAAAATGGAAACCGTTTACAAAATTGTACATGACGAATCATTTTCTAACCGCGTATCAATTATGACTAGACAAAATCTTGACAGAGAACCTGAAAAAGACTATGAAATAGACCAAGACATATATATTAAAAATCCCGCCGCATCTAGACAAAAACTTGCACCCCGCTACACTAGTGATAAAGTAGTAACCAACTTACCCATTCACATATACACGTCCAGGAAAAGAGGACCAGTAGCTAAAACTCGACTGAAACGAGATAAGAAAAATAATAACTCTGCACTTTTGCAGGACCTTCGTACTCGCCCTCGCAACAACGACGAGCCAGGCCCAAGTAGAGACCCGACAAGTGACCGACCTAAGACTTGACAGCCTATCAGAAGGACCAGGACTCTTACCATTTGAACTAGGATTGACTAGAATCATTTCCCATCAGCATATTTTCCTTGAAGACATTGACCTTAATATAATAGAACAACAAATTAACGTAGTTAAATCAGGACTAAATGATTTAGCAAATAATATTTCAAATCATAATTTTTTATTATATAAAAACCAAATTATACATATTTTTAGCAAATTAGATAAAGTACTCACTCAGTTACAAAGTTTTGAACCCAAAAGAGCTAAGCGTGGTCTTTTCAACCCCTTAGGAACCTTTATAAAAAGTATATCAGGTAACCTTGACAATGATGATGCCCTTAAGTTGGAAAATGCATTAAATGTTCTAAAGAAAGACCAAAAAGAATTATCTAACAATTATAATAAGCATATAAGTTTACATAAAGATTTAACTTTCCAACAAACTCAGTTATTAAGTAATTTGAGTGATAATCAGCAAAAGTTACAAAAAGCGATTACCTACTTACTGAACGTAAGTACCGTTAATCAAGGAAGCTTATCTCAATATGCTAAGATTTCTCAAATTTTTAGCATACTGAATGAAAATACCCAAGATCTCTCTCTTGAGGTATTTAGATTAGAGAATATCGTAGCTTTTAGTCGCACTAATTCTATGCACCATTCAATTATATCAATTGCACAACTTTATAATTTGATAAGCAAATTAAAATCACTATATGGTTCCAATTCGATCTTAGACATTGATATTAGGTATTATTATGATATAATTAGCTTAGGCTCTTATTATATTGATAAGAAATTAGTTATTGTCCTGAAGTTTCCCATTTTATCCTCAATTACCTATAACCTATATAGATTATGTCCTGTACCTAACAAACATTCTTTGGTTATTATTCCTCCTTATCCTTATATTGCAACCAACTCCAAGGAGTTTGTGTATATGGAGGCTGAATGCCCGAAGATCGACACGTGGTATGTCTGCAAGCAAGAAATCAATCATCAGACCCGCAACCAGCGTGACTGCATATCTCATCTTATACACCATCAAGAAGTGGACGAATCCTGCCAGACCACCTCCGTGACGCTCTTCAAAGAAGCACTTTTGGAACTAGACAGCCAGCACTACATCATATCTTTCCCTAAGAAAACTAAAGTAAAATTATCATGTACCCAGGAAGATCAAATTAAAATACTGGAAGGAAGTTTTCTCGCAACAGTTCCCAGAAATTGCATCATCAAGACCCCCGAATTCACAATCATTAATATCGATGACAAAGTCCGAGGAAAATCTGTCGAAATAATGACGGTACCAAAACCAATGATATCGAATTCTGCGAATCGACCACCTTATTATAATCTGACTACAATTGATTTAAATAAATTGCACAATATACAACACCAAGTACTTATGGAGCCGCAGGTGTCTCATGAATCATATGACCTGACAAGTATATACCACACAACCATACCTACATACGTCATCATCTTGTTAAGTGCAAGTGCACTCGTTATCGCAGTTCGATACTACCGAAAGCATAAGAAAATTGCACGCGAAGAAGAGAATCCAGTGGCGGACAATATAGCAATGTCTACGCAACAGCGTCGAGCCGCAACATTTGCATTAGACATTGGCAAATAGTTGCTCATCTAGGAGGGGAGGTGTTACGAGTCCAGAGCCTCTCACTATACCATATACATATATGTGACCACAACAAACATACAGATGAATTTCTCCGAAAGACTTTGAAATGTGCAGTGCTAAAGTTATTTCGCAACCAATTTTAATTTCGAATGTTCTGTACCGTGCCCGGTGCCTTTGACGCTCCGATCGGGGAAGCGACAGGACGGATCAATCGTGATCACTAGCTATAAGTCCTAATTGTAATTTTTATTAATAAATCTATTTTATATAATTTTATATTTTTTTTAAAAACGCCTACCGGCGGCCCAAAATCGTATTTAAGGATTGAAAAACCTACAGCAACTTCCCTTTTCATCCGAAGACCCGAAGGTATGCCCTACTCATCTGATTATTTTGTAAACGTAATATATTTAAAAATAAATAGGGTCGGCAAATAAAAGTATTTATTATTATTTTTATTAGTTGTTGGGTTAAATTAAATATGTAATAGCACAAATAAATGAAATATAAAATTTACAATAAAAATAAGTACCTAACACATTTACATAATATTTCCACCAACATAGATATTTACATAGTATTTTTTATTTTAATTATTATTTAATTTGATATTAGCTTTAAATGAATGCATGAATGAAATCAAATAATGTGCATTACATTTCCTTTCATTCAACACCGGACAAATAAAATGAGCCGGTCGATCAAGTCTATTCCGATCTAATACCAAAAATGAATATAAAAAATGAATACCAAAAACTAATATCAAATGGTATTTAATTATTGCCGCCGTTATAAAATTTCTATCCCTAACGAATACCATTCATAATCGAATCCTAAAACAAGTTATATGCCCAGGTACAGTTAGTAATAAAAAGTGATTGAAAATATGGAATTAAATTTTCTCCATATTTATGTTATCCAGGTACGTACTAAGAAGAAGAGATTTTTTTTATTAAAAGGAATTAAAAATATAGAAGTTAGCCTTCTCCATATTTATATGATCCTGGTACTTTGGTGACGTACTAAGAAGAAAAGATATTTTTTAAACTCCTTTTCACTGCCAGAAAAATCGCCGGTTATGATTAAATTGTTTCTGTGATTGTACCAAATGTAATGTTTTGGTATTCGTTGGGAACAGAAATTTATAACGGCAATAAACAAATAAATCATTACAAAAACTACTTATTATCCTACTATAATATTATAAATGTGAAAGTTTGTGGGTTTGGATGTTTAGATGTTTGGATGTTTGTTCCTCAATCACGCAAAAACTACTGAACGGATTTGGTTGAAATTTGGCACACAGATAGTAAATAGCCTAGATTAAAACATAGGATACTTTTTATCCCGATATTCTTACGGGAACGGGAACCACGCGGGTGAAACCGCGGGCGGCCGCTAGTTTCGATATAAATTTAGCATTAGCATTGATGTTTAGAAAATTTAATATAGACTTATTTCATCTTTAATAATTTGCTCCTATCTGTATTAATATTTTTTTCTGTAAAATGAAAAAAAAGGAAGGCTGTTGGCATCTGGCATTTTTGGATTCAGCGGGGTCGAATTAATAAGAAAATATCATTTATCAAAAAGTAATACTATTTGCTTCTAGAACTTCACTTTTTCAAATTCTGCTCCAGTCTATATACTTAACTTGGTTTTTTATTGTTCTTTTGAAAATAAAAATCCCGAAAAAGATTACTACTATTTATTTAAAGTTGAGAACATGCTGGAATCCTAGATACCTACGTAACATTTTTTTTATATTTGTCTATATTAAATGTAAACTGTCAAAAAGATACAGAAAAATTTTTCTGCAGTCTGTATATTTTTCTTGTTCCATTAGTTAATTAACACGCCCCGGATGAATGGGGAATCTATTTTCGGATGAATGGGTAACAATTTATTTATATTTGATTTTCGGATGAGTGGGACATATTTACTCGGATGAGTGGGGAATGAAAAACTTTCGGATGAATTTTGCGGATGAATGGGGAATAGATCGTTATTTTGACACGAGGTAAGTACAGAAACGTCGTCGGCAAAAAGGACATGGTGTTCATTTATTACTTTGGGCAGTTCGTTTATGTAAATTAAAAACAAAAGGCAGCCAATCACACTACCTTAGGGAATGGATGCGTTTATGATTTTTCTTTCCGACGTAACATTAACGTTTTCAGACGTTTTTTCGTTATAATGCTCAATCTCTACTATTTGTTCTCTGTTTTTTAGATAAGAAGCAATCCATTTGTAACTTTGGCCGCGTATTCCTATACTGTATAATTTGCTTAATAGGATATCATGCCTCACCCTATCATACGCTTTTGTCATATCTAATAAGATTCCGACTGCATACTTTTGATTATTTATTAGGTTATATACTTCTTGCATGAATTTGCAAACAGCCAAGATCGTGGAACGTTTTTTTTTCGAAAACCATTCTGCTTCCATCAAATATACCATACTTTTCGCAAAACTTAAAAAAAGGCTCAGCCATCGCTTTCTCGAAAATTTTCGAAAACGTACATAAATGTGCAATGGGTCTGTAATTGGTTAGGATCTGTTTGTCTTCTTTTTTTAAATATTGGTTTTATAAGTATTTGTTTTAGCATGTCAGGAATCTTTCCCTCATCAAAGGACTTTTTTATTAAGTTAGTAAGCGGATGGGCCAATTCATCTGCACACTCTTTTATCAGTGAAGGTGGTAGCTCATCTATACCGCAGCTGTTTTATTCTTTAGAGTTTTTATACATACAGCGCTTATCCTGGCACTACCACATCGACGTTATGATCGACAGGATAAGGAAATTAATATGAACATTTTAAACGCTGCGTCACGAGGCTACTAGAAGCCTTTTGTATCAAACATACAGCTCATGGTCCAATCGATTCTTGCGTATTATGTATCGGTGTGGGGGAGTGCCACCAAAATGAGATTTTTAGACTTGGATAGGGCACACATACCTAGCGTTACTAAAAGTAACGTTTTTTAAACCATATAGATTCTCTACTGAAACTCTATATAAGATGAGTGGAGTCTTATTAGTAAGGAAGCTGTATTTGTTGGACGTTGTTTTGCGAAAACATACCTAAATCCCTTTCCTATAACCCAAGCATACTTTCCAAAAGGAGGAAACATAATGTTGCACCACTGCCACAACTTAAATCAAAATATGCCAAACGTCAATTTAACAATATGTCATCCTCCCTTTACGATAAAGTAAATAAAACTTTAAATATCTATCCCCTGACACAGTGTAAAGCCAAAGTTGCCTTGATAGAATGGCTAAAAACATTGAGTTACGAAGACGTCGAATGTATTATTAATTGATGTAACATGGAATGGTAAAGACACTTACACACACACACAGACACACATATAACCCCCCCCCTACACACACACACACACACACACACGCACACACTTACACACACGTTTATTATCATTTTTATTAATGTAAAAATAGGTTAATTCACTTCTCAAGCTTTTATTTCATGTAATAAAAAGACTAAAATAAGTTTTACAAAAATCCCTCTAAAAAAATGTAAATTACAAACGCAAGAAAAATCCGTTGGGGCTGCCATTACCTGCCCCCAAATGAACAAATATTTTTCAGTTATAGTTACTTTAGAGAAATGGCAATGGCAGCCCCCGACGGATATTTCTTGCGATTGTAATTTATGAATAGGTAGATAAAGTATGTATAGTAGAGGGATTTTTGTAAAACTTAATTTAGGCTTTTTAAATAAAGAGTTACAATTTTAACCGTCGTGGGTTTTTTCAAAATTTTCAATTTTGCCATTTTATTTTAAACTTTTTAAGAATTCATACGTTATCTTCTCTAAAAACCGCATCTAAATTGGTCAAACCATTCGAAACATTTTTACTACAGCGCCCCCTGGCGGCTGAACACCATAACACCAAGAACTATCGCCGACAAACTACAAAACTATTACAGAAAACCGCATCCAAATTGGTCAAACCGCTTTGGAAATAAACGAGAAAATGATAACTGCAGCGCCCCCTAGCGGTTAAACACCATAACATCTATCTGAGAACCATTGCCGATAATCTACAAACCCATTACCAACGAACTAAGATCTAAGGAAGCCTAACTCCTAACAAATATTGCATAAAAAATCGCACCTTCACATATTCTGTAACACAAAAGGTCGCAAATTCAACAATGAACTAGTAAAACATACCTTATTACAATGCACGCATAATCGGCATTAGATTGTATTCTAACGCATATGACGTTTTCTATTGGCTGGGGTTTGAACGCAGATCAAACATGATTGGATATTTGACTCGCCTCGTGTCACTCATTGGGCCGTTGTCGTGCCTTTGTCATTGAGGCGAGGACGGTGTAACGTAGAATGCAGTCAGTACACCTAACCTACTACAGCGCGCTGGGCGGCATCATAAAATTGTTTTATGAAATTAGTACATTATTGTTTGTTAGATATAATGTTTGTTTTATTATGTAGACGGACGACTTGGTAAAGACCGCTCGAATACGCTTGATGCAAGTCGCCTGTAACTAGTCGCTCTAAAAAACTAAAGGAGACCTATGTCAGCAGTGGACGTCTTTCGGCTGTGATGATTTTATTGTTATTTTATTTTATTAAAATTATAAAATGATGATGTTGATGAATGATGATCATATTATTTGTCACGAATTGGTAAGACATATGATTTCAAGAAGGACTAAAATTAGGCAAGCTATTGAAATAAAATAGGTATGCTTGATAAAAGACAATGTATTCTGTAAAGATTTTTTTTCATAACATGTAAGTACATATTATGTAGATAATTATAACATTTGCGCGAGCAACACCTTAATACGTCTTTTAGAGGTGTGACTGATAAAGAACAACAGTATTAATACGTCGCTTTATTTTTATTTTTTACTTAAAAAAGCATGCCTTAATTGGCGATACAAAATTCTTATAGCGACACCTTTTTAACCGACTTCAAAAAAGGAGGAGGTTCTCAGTTTGTCGTAATGTATTTTTTACTAGCTTCCGCCCGCGACTTCGTCCGCGTGGATATTAGAGAAAATCCTTAGGGAACCTTCAACCAGGATCCGACCAACCGTTTTATACGCGATTAGGCGGGTCCCCACCAAGCGCGCTGCCTCGCGAGGCAAAACATTTGCGACGTGTGACAGGCCTCGCACGAGGCTGCGCGCTTGGTGGGGACCCGCGTAATCGCGTATAAAACGGTTGGTCGGATCCTGGTTGAAGGTTCCCTAAGGATTTTCTCTAATATCCACGCGGACGAAGTCGCGGGCGGAAGCTAGTTTATTACAATAATCAGAATTAGGTCCAGAGATATTAAGAGTATCACGTTCCCGTTTCTTTACTCTTTCCCGTTTCCGTCCCCGCCCCCGTTCCCGTTCCTGTTCCCGTGTCCGTCCCCGTCCCCTTGGGCTGAATCATGTCCACCGTGTTGGACTTCAAAACAAATGTCATTTTCGCATTCCTCATCCCATAAAACCTCAAGAACGACATCCACATCGGCTTTCATGTTTACTTACCCTATTTACCCCCTAACGGATGATTTTCAAAATAAGAAAATATGTGTTTGCCTATTTATTTTTAGACATGCTCCTACGAATTTTTAAGCTGTAAACTATGTAATGTCTATTTTATATTATTTTTCCATATATAATTTGTACCCCATTTTCACCCCTTTAGCGGTTAAATTGGACTTCAAAATTAATGTCATTTTCGCAATCACCATCCCATAAAACCTCAAGAACGACATCCATATCGATTTCTACGTTTACTTAGCCCATTTACCCCCTAAGGGGTTGATTTTCAAAACCACAAAATATATGTTTGCCTATTTATTTTAAGACATGCTCCTACGAAGTTTTAAGTTGTAATGTCTATTTTATATTGTTTTCAATACCAAATTTAAATCCAATTTTCACCCCTTTAGGGGTTAAATCATGTCGACCGTGTTGGACTTCAAAATAAATGTCATTTTCGCAATCTTCATCCCAGAAAACCCCAATAACGACATCCATATCGATTTTTAGGTTTATTTACCCCATTGCACCCCCATTTCATCACCATGGGGGTTGAAATTATACCAATACAATATGCGTTGCGTTAGATTTCCATCCATAAGCCTAAATTACAAATCTAGCGATTTCTACTTCAAAAATGAAGGATTATCTTCTAAACACAACTTCATCCCCCTTTTCACCCCTTTGGGGGTAGAATTTTGAAAAACGCTGAGACACGTATTTATTTATTTTCAATCATCAGCCTAAACACAAAATTTGAAGATCCTAGCTTCAAAACTGAGGGACTTTCATACAAACTTTCATCCCTTATTTCATCCCCTTAGGGATGGAATTTTCAAAAATCCTTCCTTAGTGGATGCCTACACTGTATAAAGTATCTGTGTGCAAAATTTCAAGTCTCTAGGTTCAGCGGTTTGGGCTGTGCGTTGATATCTCACTCAGTCAGTCAGGACTTTGAATTTTATATATATAGATAGCAGCGTATTCCACCAAGTCAAAGTTTATTCTTGTCAATATCTTTTTCAAATGCAGACTATTTTAACATGCTTATTGACCGGTGCGCAAATACCTAAACTAGCAATATGGGTGACGGTGGATTGGAAGAGGTGGACCAACTCCGTAGCCTGCGCGATCTCCAGATTTGACACCCCTTGATTTTTATTTGTGAGGTCATGTTTACAGTTGATGTTTAAAAACATTTGTGAGAGTGAATCCGTAATGCGTTTGCGAATAATAGCCACATTTGTACTAATTAAGTGGAATACAGGTGTGCTGCAAAGTGTTCGGGACAATCTAGTGCACCGTTGCTAGGCATGTATTTCTATTGGTGGTGGAAATACACCGTCATTTTGTAGTCGTTTTAATTAACTTAAAGGTGTGTTGTACCAATGAAACTAAACATTTTTGCCCAAGAAACATGGGTCAAAAAACGACAAAAAATTTTGGTCCTCCCTTACTAACTAGACAGCTAAAACATTGTATTTGTATGAGAAAGTCCAAAATTTTTGTCGTTTTTCGACCCATGTTTCTTTGGCAAAAATGTTTATTTTCATTAGTAGAGCACTCCCTTAAGTTAATTAAAATGACTACAAAATGACGGTGTATAAAGTAGCATTTTCGCAGCAGATCTCACATTAGGGTTCCAGCAGAATGATCCGCGGATCAAACTCCGTATTAAAAAGCTGTTTTCAGAGCTGCATAAAAATCATAGTTTCTGGAAATTGTCATTACTTTGTGTTCTGATCTGACGGTCTTGACCTCATGACGTCACTACTTGTCGTGCCACTCTGCTGCCTTCGGTGTTGCAATGTGAGTTCTCCGTTTTTTATTTATTCTATTTTAACCAGGGATTTTTACTCATTAATCAAAGAGGATTGCGTGAATAGAATCTTTATATGTACCTACCTAATCATCTCTTCACGGATTGGACAGCGTTTTTGTTACACCCTGTATAATAATAAAAAACAAGGAGATTACATCAGATTACTCGTTTTCTATGTATTGCATATTGCAGGACGCGCCATTTTTAGCATTACAAAATTTTGATTTAAATTTTCCTTTTTATTGTTGTACTGAATTCCATGAGAGAGTTTTATTCTTGTTTAAAAATGTGTGATAGCAGTGAATGTGAAGATTTGACTCTGCCCCACAAAGTGACTGAACATTTGTTGCATAATAACGACCATATTTTGTATGTATACGCTCATAGATATTTCTAAAAAACGAAAAATATGTTACTTTCCTATGTTATGTTATGTCTGTATAGTTTTGCTGCCTTCTTTTGGTCTTTTTCGCCACTTGACCACTCATGACGTCATTTTAATCATTTTTCTAATTATTTTTTTGTGGTAACGCTAACGACTGTCGCCGAGCGCGTGGCAGACATGACTAATCGTGCTTCGCTAGTACTTTTTTAGCCCCGCCCACTCTGTGTTAGTTTGCGTGGTGCTATTTTTTGAGCGGAATTATACTTCCTTAGTATCTTAGGCACCCATTACACGGTAGGTTTTGCTGTCAGTTTAACCACAGTCACGGCCGTGACTGACGATTAACCTACCGTGTAATGGGGTGACTGATGGTTGCATGACGGTGACTGACGAATATTTGGATATTCGTCATGCAACCATCAGTCATGAGTTTTGAGTGAACGTGTAATGGGATTTTATCAGTCAAGGGTCAGTCAGCGCGCGGCCAGCGACGGAGTCGGACACTTTTCTAGCATAATAATGCAATTAATGTTATGTTAATGTATAAGACTTACCTACATACACACATTACATACATATACGTACATACCTACCTAGGTATAATAATTTTATTGATTTTTAACTAGGTACTTAAGACAAATTGACTGTATGTATGTTATAGTTTTAGGCTATTGTTGGTGGAAACTTATAATTAAGTAAAAATAGTCTGTGACTTTACTCTGGCAAGCTGTCTCTGTGCTGTGCACGTCTCATAAAATTACAGGGTGTTTGATATAACATAAAGGAGCTTCAAATGAAACTCGGAATCTTCTCAAAACTTATAATTTTGATAAGAAAAAGCTTAATTTAAGCGCAGATGATCTGTGGCTCTATTTTTGAATCGCTCGACGCCAGCCGAACGCTCGTTTCTACTGATTTTCGTTCGACAAATCAACTCAAATGTATGGGATGTCGAACGAAAATCAGTAGAAACGAGCGCTCGACACCAGCCGAGCGATTCAAAAATAGGGCCCCTGATAGTGACAATGTAGAAAAGTGAAGTAAAAAAATACAATTTCATACAGACTACCTGCAGACTGCAGTTACATACAAACTCCTACCACACATGATAAAAATTAGATTACTTTGACATGATTGCTAAAAGCAAACGTTCAGGCGCATACGCGTAAACACAGGGTAAAAATTACAGGACAGGGTATATTGTAATAGTGGTCCAGAGCAAAGGAGCCGTTTCCAACAATAATGTTTATTTTTAGTTACCAATAGCTTTTTGCATATCGTCGCTTATATTACAACACCGCGAATATGCGATTTCCTAACTTTACAGGAGAAACAAAAACAATTATATTTTCTGCGTAACAATGAAATAAAATCGTATTCGCGGTGTTGTAATATAAGCGACGTTATGGTAACTTGTTTTTTAGGTATGTTGTCTGTCACTAAGACGGTTATTAAAAAACGCATCTTTCAAACAAGTTTGTAGGGGTTTAGAAATCCCTTTTTAATAAAGTCAAAGTCAAATAAGTTTTGAATCGTCTATATTTTCCTACCACCCGTTCCAGACTTTTTTTAGTCCATTCAATATCCAATATCCAATCTTTTACCCAACGCTTTCTTTTTACCCGTTTTTTATTCAACAACGCATTCAAATATTAAATTACAGGCCTTTCTTTAATGAATATCCATAATTTATACATGAACACGTGTGTGTCTTTGTGATTTTTTGCGTATGACTGACGATCAGTCAGAATGACCGTGTAATGTCGATAAAATTCCATCAGTCACCATCACTCAAACGTAATTCATGACTGATGGAATTTGACTGACGCTTGCATGACCATGTAATGGCCGCCTTAGTTCGTTGCCCATTACAGAAAACCGCATCGAAATCAGTTGAGTAGTTTTAGAGAACTTCTCAAGCGCGACTTATCTGGTTGCTGCAGCGCCCCCTGGTGGTCTACCACCATGTAACATATTTAAGAACCTGCTCTGAAATGAAACCTTTTGATTGCAAAAAACCGCATTAAAATCGGCCCAGTAGTTTCCAAGGAAAATGGTAATAGACAAACTTGACTTATCTGGTTGCTGCAGAGCCCCCTGGTGGTCTACCACTATGAAACATGTCTAAGAACCTGCTCTGAAATGAAACCTTTTGAATGCAAAAAACCGCATCGAAATCGGCTTAGTAGTTTCCGAGGAAAATGGTAACAGACAAAACAAACAAACAAACAAACGCACAACCTCTAACCCCAAACGCATATACCGCCTCCGTTCCGTTCCGTCCGTCGTGGTTAAAAATAGGTTATAGGTGGGTTAAATTAGGTTAGGTAAGGAAATAATCACTTAATGCATGGCTAACTGCATTACTTTCATTAGATTTGTGTTAGAAGACACAGATGTTCCCACGATATAAGCAGGAACTTCATTTGATCTCATTAAAGAGTTTCTGATAAATATAATTGATTTGATTTGATACATACAAGGTATTCGCTGGGTGCGAAGCGAAGGTATAATAATCGATCGCAGCGCTCATGGTGGCAAAAAGTAGAAATAATTTAGGCTCTGCAATCTGTTTGAAAACGATATTTAATTTATTACTAGCGATACAGGAACAATTATATATGTTTATTATCACTTAATAAAATTATTAAAGTAGCTTTATCCTCTTGTTTTACAAAATCTACAACTAAAAAAGAATTAAACAAACCCTGATACAACCAAAATAAAATACTCTTTTTGAATAGATCTTACTTGCCATATTATTATATTTTAATTTAAATGACCAAAAATGATTTCACAACACTTTGTGCACCCAAATCACATGAAATTCACATCAATAACACAATATGTATAGTAATTTTTAACATTTTGTCACAATGCCGTCATTACATATCAAAACGTCAAAACGGTCAGGTCAGAGCCAACAAAGTTGCAACACGCTAGGTGGTGCTAAAAGCGTGCACGGAGCCAATCTGTACATATAAAACTCTAAATTGATTGATTGATTGATTGATTCATTCATTCATTGTTGGGATAAGCGTGGAGCCCTAACGGCTGAAGGTACAGACAGGCGCGGTCCGAAGGGGGGGGTCACGGGGGACATGACCCCCCCCAAAATCGTACACGTCAAATAGAAAAATCTTCTATACAGTACCGACAGTAGGGCGGTGCAAGCGGTGCGACTGCACTGGGCGCCCTCGTGTGTGGGGCGCCGAAAACGCCCGACCACCCGTCGACTATCAATCGCATTTAATTGTTGCCTGATGATGAGCGACGAAGCGACGAACGAAACTGACTAAAAATCGCACTGCGCGGCCATTTTTGAATATAAACAAGCAGGATTAGTCGATGAAACTGACTTTTTTCTATAATCAAGCGAGATTACAAGATTAGTAGATGAAACTGACTAAAAATCGCGCTGCGCGGTAGTTTTTATTCTGGAATAAGCAAAATTAGAAGATAAGCAGATGAAACTGACTAAAACCTGCGCTGCGCGGCCATTTTTTAATATAAACAAGCAAGGTTACAAGATTAGTAGTTGAAACTGACTAAAAATCGCGCTGCGCGGCCGTTTTTCTTTACTATAAACAAGCAAGGTTACAAGATTAGTAGATGAAACTGACCAAAAATCGCGCTGCGCGGCGTTCTTTTACTGTAATAAGCAAAATTAGAAGATTAGCAGATGAAACTGACTAGAAACTGCGCTGCGCGGCCATTTTTTTGCTATAAACAAGCAAGGTTATAAGATTAAAAGTTGAAACTGACTAAAAATCGCGCTGCGCGGCTTTTTTTTTTACTATGAACAAGCAAGGTTACAAGATTAGTAGATGAAACTGACTAAAAATCGCGCTGCACGGCGGTTTTTACTGCGGAAAAAGGCAAACAAGCAAAATTGAAAATCTTGGAATCGCATATAGGGGGCGCCCCGTAGAAATATCGCCCTGGTAGTGCTAAAACCGGCCAAAAAAAAAAGCAATTGTATTATTATTTTTTAGTGACCCCCCCCCCCCAAAATTTCAGGCTGCGACCGCGCCTGGGTACAGACACCATTTTTGAAGGGTAGATACCTTTCATGGTGTAGATGAGCAGTAAGAAAGGATTTTAGAAAATTCCCGTTATACAGGGTGCTACAGGCAGCCGCGGTCGCAGCCTGAAATTTTGGAGGGGGTTACTATACACACAATAATACAATTGTTTTATTTTGTAAATTTATAGAAGCAATGCCGGTTTTAGCACTACCAGCGCCCTGGGCGATATTTCTAGGGGCCACGGGGCGCTCCCTATATGCGATTGCAAGATTTTCAATTTTGCTTGTTAGTCAAAAAAAGGCCGCGCAGCGCATTTTTTTAGTCAGTTTCACCTAGTAATCTTGTAACCTTGCTTGTTTATAGCAAAAAAAAATTGCCGCGCAGCGCAGCGCAGTTTTTAGTCAGTTTCATCTGCTAATCTTCTAATTTTGCTTATTCCAGTAAAAAACAGCCGCGCAGTGCGATTTTTAGTCAGTTTTATCTACTAATCTTGTAATCTTGCTTGTTTATAGTAAAGAAAAACGGCCGCACAGCACGATTTTTAGTCAGTTTCAACTATTAATATTGTAACCTTGCTTGTTCATAGTAAGGAATGGCCGCGCAGCGCGGTTTTTAGTCAGTTTCATCTGCTAATCTTCTAATTTTGCTTATTATAGAAAAAACTACCGCGCAGCGCGATTTTTAGTCAGTTTTTATCTACTTATCTTGTGATCTCGCTTGTTTTTAGAAAAATAATGGCCGTGCAGCGCGATTTTTAGTCAGTTTCATAGACTAATCCTGCTTGATTATATTAACTTAACACAGACCGGTAATTAATTTTTCACAGACCGGTGAGTAACTTTTTACAGACCGGTGAGTAACTTTCCACAGACCGGTGAGTTACTTTTCACAGACCTATGAGTAACTTTTTACAGACCTATGAGTAACTTTGCACAGACCAGTGAGTAACTTTTCACAGATCGATGAGTAATTTTTCACAGACCGATGAGTAACTTTTCACAGACCGGTAAGTAAGTTTCCACAGACCGGTGAGTAACTTTTTACAGATCAGTGAGTAACTTTACACAGACCGGTGAGTAACTTTTTACAGACCAGTGAGTAGTTTTTCACAGACCGTTGAGTAACTTTTCACAGAACAATGAGTAACTTTACACAAACCAGTGAGTAACTTTTCACAGATCGATGAGTAATTTTTTACAGACCGATGAGTAACTTTTCACAGACCAGTGAGTAACTTTTCACAGATCGATGAGTAATTTTTTACAGACTGATGAGTAACTTTTCACAGACTGGTGAGTAAGTTTTCACAGACCGGTGAGTAACTTTTTACAGATCAGTGAGTAACTTTACACAGATCAGTGAGTAACTTTTTACAGACTGGTGAGTAACTTCTCACAGAGCGGTGAGTAACTTTTCACAGATCGTTGAGTAATTTTTCACAGACCAGTGAGTAGTTTTTCACAGACCTTTGAGTAATTTTTCACAGACCAATGAGTAACTTTACACTGACCGGTGAGTAACTTTTAACAGACCGGTGAGTAACTTTTTACAGACCGGTGAGTAACTTCAAACAGAGCGGTGAGTAACTTTTCACAGACCGATGAGTAAATTTTCACAGACCAGTGAGTACTTTTTCACAGACCGTTGAGTAACTTTTCACAGAACAATGAGTAACTTTACACAAACCGGTGAGTAACTTTTCACAAATTGATTAGTCACTTTTTACAGATTTTGACGCGTCGACTTCGACACAATGAAAGCGAAAAATTTACTCTGACGCATCGACTCCTACACATCGACGCCGACACATCGACTCCAACACATCGTCACCGACACATTGACTCTGACGCATCGACTCTGACACATCGACAGCGACACATTAACTCTGACGCATCGACTCTGACACATCGACAACGATAAATTTACTCTGACGCATCGACTCCAACACATCGACATTGACACATCGACTCCGACATATCGACTCCAACACATCGACACTGACACATTGACTCTGACGCATCGACTCTGACACATCGACAGCGACACATTTACTCTGACACATCGATTTCAACACTTTGTCTTCGACATTAACACTAAAAAACGACTAAAAGAAAGAACGGTTTTTTCTTCTTTTCTTTACCTCGATTCCTGGTTAAGGCTTACGATTTTTCACAAATCTTTAAATGAATTTCCACTTCAAGTCTCTTCAACTCATATTACTGAAAAATTTTGTTACCAGTCCGATATTTTGGCAAATTTTTGAGCTTTCTTCTATATTTCGAGTAACTTACATTACTCAAAATTCTTGTTAACAGTCCGATATTTAAGCGAACATTTAAGCTTTTACCTATATTTCGAGTTACTCATCTTACTCAAAATTCTTGTTAACAGTCCGATATTTTTGCAAACATTTGAGCTTTTTTCTATATTTCGAGTAACTAATATTACTCAAAATTCTTGTTAACGGTCCGATATTTAGGCGAACATTTAAGCTTTTGCTATATTTTAAATAACTCATTTTACTCAAAGTTCTTGTTAACGGTCCGATATTTTCGCAAAAATTTGAGCTTTTTTCTTAATTTCGAGTAACTCATATTACTCAAAATTCTTGTTACCTGTCCGATATTTTGGAAAACATTTGAGCTTTTTTCTATATTTTGAGTAACTCATATAACTCAAAATTCTTGTTAACAGTCCGATATTTTTGCAAACTTTTGAGATTTTATCTATATTTTGAGTAACTCATATTACTCAAAATCCTTGTAAACGGTCTGATATTTTGGCAAACATTTGAGTTGTTTTCTTTATTTCGAGTAACGCATTTTTCTCAAAATTCTTGTTAACGGTCCGATATTTTGGAAAACATTTGAGCTTTTTTCTATATTTTGAGTAACTCATATTACTCAAAATTCTTGTTAACGGTCCGATATTTTTGCAAACATTTGAGTTATTTTCTATATTTCGAGGAACTCATATTACTGAAAAATCTTGTTACCAGTCCGATATTTTGGCAAATTTTTGAGCTTTTATCTATATTTCGAGAAACTCATATTACTCAAAATTCTTGTTAACAGTCCGATATTTAAGCGAACATTTAAGCTTTTATCTATATTTCGTGTTACTCATATTACTCAAAATTCTTGTTAACAGTCCGATATTTTTGCAAACATTTGAGCTTTTTTCTATATTTCGAGTAACTCATATTACTCAAAATTCTTGTTAACAGTCCGATATTTTTGCAAACATTTGAGCTTTTTTCTATATTTCGAGTAACTCATATTACTCAAAATTCTTGTTACCGGTCCGATATTTTGGAAAACATTTGAGCTTTTTTCTATATTTTGAGTAACTCATATTACTCAAAATTCTTGTTACCAGTCCGATATTTTTGCAAACATTTGAGCTTTCTTCTATATTTCGAGTAACTCATATTACTCAAAATTCTTGTTAACAGTCCGATATTTAAGCGAACATTTAAGCATTTATCTATATTTCGAGTTACTCATATAACTCAAAATTCTTGTTAACAGTCCGATATTTTTGCAAACATTTGAGCTTTTTTTCCTAATTTCGAGTAACTCATATTACTCAAAATACTTGTTACCGGTCCGATATAATTGCAAACATTTGAGTTATTTTCTATATTTCGAGGAACTCATATTACTGAAAAATCTTGTTACCAGTCCGATATTTTGGCAAATTTTTGAGCTTATTTCTATATTTCGAGTAACTCATATTAGTCAAAATTCTTGTTAACGTTCTGATATTTAAGCGAACATTTAAGCTTTAATCTATATTTTGAGTAACTCATTTTACTCAAAGTTCTTGTTAACGGTCCGATATTTTCGCAAAAATTTGAGCTTTTTTCTATATTTCGAGTGACTCATATTACTCAAAATTTCTGTTAACGGTCGGATATTATAGCAAACATTTGAGCTATTTTCTATATTTAGAGTTACTCATATTACTCAAAATTCTTGTTAACGATCCGATATTGATGCAAACATTGGAGCTTTTTTCTATATTTCGGGTAACTTATAATACTCAAAATTCTTGTTAACAGTCCGATATTTAAGCGAACATTTAAGCTTTTACCTATATTTCGAGTTACTCATCTTACTCAAAATTCTTGTTAACAGTCCGATATTTTTGCAAACATTTGAGCTTTTTTCTATATTTCGAGTAACTAATATTACTCAAAATTCTTGTTAGCAGTCCGATATTTTTGCAAACATTTGAGCTTTTTTCTATATTTCGAGTAACTCATATTTCTGAAAAATCTTGTTACCAATCCGATATTTTGGCAAATTTTTAAACTTATTTCTATATTTCGAGTAACTCATTTTACTCAAAATTCTTGTTAACAGTCCGATATTTTTGCTAAAATTTGAGCTTTTTTCTATATTTCGAGTAACTCATATTACTCAAAATTCTTGTTAACGGTCCGATGTTTAAGCAAACATTTAAGCTTTCATTCATATTTTAGTAAGTCATTTTACTCAAAGTTCTTGTTAACGGTCCGATATTTTTGCTAAAATTTGAGCTTTTTTCTATATTTCGAGTAACTCATATTACTCAAAATTCTTGTTAACGGTCCGATGTTTAAGCAAACATTTAAGCTTTCATTCATATTTTAGTAAGTCATTTTACTCAAAGTTCTTGTTAACGGTCCGATATTTTCGCAAAAATTTGAGCTTTTTTCTTAATTTCGAGTAACTCATATTACTCAAAATTCTTGTTACCGGTCCGATTCTTTGGAAAACATTTGAGCTTTTTTCTATATTTCGAGTTACTCATATAACTCAAAATTCTTGTTAACAGTCCGATAGTTTTGCAAACATTTGAGCTTTTTTCTATATTTCGAGTAACTCATATTACTCAAAATTCTTGTTAACGGTCCGATATTTAAGCGAACATTTAAGCTTTTATCTATATTTTGAGTAACTCATTTTACTCAAAGTTCTTGTTAACGGTCCGATATTTTTGCAAACATTTGAGCTTTTTTCTATATTTCGAGTAACTCATATTTCTGAAAAATCTTGTTACCAATCCGATATTTTGGCAAATTTTTGAGCTTATTTCTATATTTCGAGTAACTCATTTTACTCAAAATTCTTGTTAACAGTCCGATATTTTTGCAAACATTTGAGCTTTTTTCTATATTTCGAGTAACTCATATTACTCAAAATTCTTGTTAACGGTCCGATGTTTAAGCAAACATTTAAGCTTTTATTTATATTTTAGTAAGTCATTTTACTCAAAGTTCTTGTTAACGGTCCGATATTTTCGCAAAAATTTGAGCTTTTTTCTTAATTTCGAGTAACTCATATAACTCAAAATTCTTGTTACCGGTCCGATATTTTTGCAAACATTTGAGCTTTTTTCTATATTTTGAGTAACTCATATAACTCAAAATTCTTGTTACCGGTCCGATATTTTGGAAAACATTAGAGTTATTTTCTATATTTCGAGGAACTCATATTACTGAAAAATCTTTTTACCAGTCCGATATTTTGGCAAATTTTTGAGCTTATTTCTATATTTCGAGTAATTCATATTACTCAAAATTCTTGTTACCAGTCCGATATTTTTGCAAACATTTGAGCTTTCTTCTATATTTCGAGTAACTCATATTACTCAAAAATCTTGTTAACAGTCCGATATTTAAGCGAACATTTAAGCTTTTATCTATATTTCGAGTTACTCATATTACTCAAAATTCTTGTTAACAGTCCGATATTTTTGCAAACATTTGAGCTTTTTTCTATATTTCGAGTAACTCATATTACTCAAAATTCTTGTTAACGGTCCGATATTTAAGCGAACATTTAAGCTTTTATCTATATTTTGAGAAACTCATTTTACTCAAAGTTCTTGTTAACGGTCCGATATTTTCGCAAAAATTTGAGCTTTTTTCTTAATTTCGAGTAACTCATATTACTCAAAATTCTTGTTACCGGTCCGATATTTTGGAAAACATTTGAGCTTTTTTCTATATTTCGAGTTACTCATATTACTCAAAATTCTTGTTACCGGTCCGATATTTTGGAAAACATTTGAGCTTTCTTCTATATTTCGAGTAACTCATATTACTCAAAAATCTTGTTACCGGTCCGATATTAATGCAAACATTTGAGTTATTTTCTATATTTCGAGGAACTCATATTACTGAAAAATCTTGTTACCAGTCCGATATTTTTGCAAACTTTTGAGATTTTATCTATATTTTGAGTAACTCATTTTTCTTAAAATTCTTGTTAACGGTCCGATATTTATGCAAACATTTAAGTTATTTCTATATTTCGAGTAACTTATATTTCTGAAAAATCTTGTTACCAATCCGATATTTTGGCAAATTTTTGAGCTTATTTCTATATTTCGAGTAACTCATTTTACTCAAAATTCTTGTTAACAGTCCGATATTTTTGCAAATATTTGAGCTTTTTTCTATATTTCGAGTAACTCATATTACTCAAAATTCTTGTTAACGGTCCGATGTTTAAGCAAACATTTAAGCTTTTATTTATATTTTAGTAAGTCATTTTACTCAAAGTTCTTGTTAACGGTCCGATATTTTCGCAAAAATTTGAGCTTTTTTCTTAATTTCGAGTAACTCATATAACTCAAAATTCTTGTTACCGGTCCGATATTTTTGCAAACATTTGAGCTTTTTTCTATATTTTGAGTAACTCATATAACTCAAAATTCTTGTTACCGGTCCGATATTTTGGAAAACATTAGAGTTATTTTCTATATTTCGAGGAACTCATATTACTGAAAAATCTTTTTACCAGTCCGATATTTTGGCAAATTTTTGAGCTTATTTCTATATTTCGAGTAATTCATATTACTCAAAATTCTTGTTACCAGTCCGATATTTTTGCAAACATTTGAGCTTTCTTCTATATTTCGAGTAACTCATATTACTCAAAAATCTTGTTAACAGTCCGATATTTAAGCGAACATTTAAGCTTTTATCTATATTTCGAGTTACTCATATTACTCAAAATTCTTGTTAACAGTCCGATATTTTTGCAAACATTTGAGCTTTTTTCTATATTTCGAGTAACTCATATTACTCAAAATTCTTGTTAACGGTCCGATATTTAAGCGAACATTTAAGCTTTTATCTATATTTTGAGAAACTCATTTTACTCAAAGTTCTTGTTAACGGTCCGATATTTTCGCAAAAATTTGAGCTTTTTTCTTAATTTCGAGTAACTCATATTACTCAAAATTCTTGTTACCGGTCCGATATTTTGGAAAACATTTGAGCTTTTTTCTATATTTCGAGTTACTCATATTACTCAAAATTCTTGTTACCGGTCCGATATTTTGGAAAACATTTGAGCTTTCTTCTATATTTCGAGTAACTCATATTACTCAAAAATCTTGTTACCGGTCCGATATTAATGCAAACATTTGAGTTATTTTCTATATTTCGAGGAACTCATATTACTGAAAAATCTTGTTACCAGTCCGATATTTTTGCAAACTTTTGAGATTTTATCTATATTTTGAGTAACTCATTTTTCTTAAAATTCTTGTTAACGGTCCGATATTTATGCAAACATTTAAGTTATTTCTATATTTCGAGTAACTTATATTTCTGAAAAATCTTGTTACCAATCCGATATTTTGGCAAATTTTTGAGCTTATTTCTATATTTCGAGTAACTCATTTTACTCAAAATTCTTGTTAACAGTCCGATATTTTTGCAAATATTTGAGCTTTTTTCTATATTTCGAGTAACTCATATTACTCAAAATTCTTGTTAACGGTCCGATGTTTAAGCAAACATTTAAGCTTTTATTTATATTTTAGTAAGTCATTTTACTCAAAGTTCTTGTTAACGGTCCGATATTTTCGCAAAAATTTGAGCTTTTTTCTTAATTTCGAGTAACTCATATAACTCAAAATTCTTGTTACCGGTCCGATATTTTTGCAAACATTTGAGCTTTTTTCTATATTTTGAGTAACTCATATAACTCAAAATTCTTGTTACCGGTCCGATATTTTGGAAAACATTTGAGTTATTTTCTATATTTCGAGGAACTCATATTACTGAAAAATCTTTTTACCAGTCCGATATTTTGGCAAATTTTTGAGCTTATTTCTATATTTCGAGTAATTCATATTACTCAAAATTCTTGTTACCAGTCCGATATTTTTGCAAACATTTGAGCTTTCTTCTATATTTCGAGTAACTCATATTACTCAAAAATCTTGTTAACAGTCCGATATTTAAGCAAACATTTAAGCTTTTATCTATATTTCGAGTTACTCATATTACTCAAAATTCTTGTTAACAGTCCGATATTTTTGCAAACATTTGAGCTTTTTTCTATATTTCGAGTAACTCATATTACTCAAAATTCTTGTTAACGGTCCGATATTTAAGCGAACATTTAAGCTTTTATCTATATTTTGAGAAACTCATTTTACTCAAAGTTCTTGTTAACGGTCCGATATTTTCGCAAAAATTTGAGCTTTTTTCTTAATTTCGAGTAACTCATATTACTCAAAATTCTTGTTACCGGTCCGATATTTTGGAAAACATTTGAGCTTTTTTCTATATTTCGAGTTACTCATATTACTCAAAATTCTTGTTACCGGTCCGATATTTTGGAAAACATTTGAGCTTTCTTCTATATTTCGAGTAACTCATATTACTCAAAAATCTTGTTACCGGTCCGATATTAATGCAAACATTTGAGTTATTTTCTATATTTCGAGGAACTCATATTACTGAAAAATCTTGTTACCAGTCCGATATTTTTGCAAACTTTTGAGATTTTATCTATATTTTGAGTAACTCATTTTTCTGAAAAATCTTGTTACCAATCCGATATTTTGGCAAATTTTTGAGCTTATTTCTATATTTCGAGTAACTCATTTTACTCAAAATTCTTGTTAACAGTCCGATATTTTTGCAAACATTTGAGCTTTTTTCTATATTTCGAGTAACTCATATTACTCAAAATTCTTGTTAACGGTCCGATGTTTAAGCAAACATTTAAGCTTTTATTTATATTTTAGTAAGTCATTTTACTCAAAGTTCTTGTTAACGGTCCGATATTTTCGCAAAAATTTGAGCTTTTTTCTTAATTTCGAGTAACTCATATAACTCAAAATTCTTGTTACCGGTCCGATATTTTTGCAAACATTTGAGCTTTTTTCTATATTTTGAGTAACTCATATAACTCAAAATTCTTGTTACCGGTCCGATATTTTGGAAAACATTTGAGTTATTTTCTATATTTCGAGGAACTCATATTACTGAAAAATCTTTTTACCAGTCCGATATTTTGGCAAATTTTTGAGCTTATTTCTATATTTCGAGTAATTCATATTACTCAAAATTCTTGTTACCAGTCCGATATTTTTGCAAACATTTGAGCTTTCTTCTATATTTCGAGTAACTCATATTACTCAAAAATCTTGTTAACAGTCCGATATTGAAGCGAACATTTAAGCTTTTATCTATATTTCGAGTTACTCATATTACTCAAAATTCTTGTTAACAGTCCGATATTTTTGCAAACATTTGAGCTTTTTTCTATATTTCGAGTAACTCATATTACTCAAAATTCTTGTTAACGGTCCGATATTTAAGCGAACATTTAAGCTTTTATCTATATTTTGAGAAACTCATTTTACTCAAAGTTCTTGTTAACGGTCCGATATTTTCGCAAAAATTTGAGCTTTTTTCTTAATTTCGAGTAACTCATATTACTCAAAATTCTTGTTACCGGTCCGATATTTTGGAAAACATTTGAGCTTTTTTCTATATTTCGAGTAACTCATATTACTCAAAATTCTTGTTACCGGTCCGATATTTTGGAAAACATTTGAGCTTTCTTCTATATTTCGAGTAACTCATATTACTCAAAAATCTTGTTACCGGTCCGATATTAATGCAAACATTTGAGTTATTTTCTATATTTCGAGGAACTCATATTACTGAAAAATCTTGTTACCAGTCCGATATTTTTGCAAACTTTTGAGTTTTATCTATATTTTGAGTAACTCATTTTTCTTAAAATTCTTGTTAACGGTCCGATATTTATGCAAACATTTAAGTTATTTCTATATTTCGAGTAACTTATATTTCTGAAAAATCTTGTTACCAATCCGATATTTTGGCAAATTTTTGAGCTTATTTCTATATTTCGAGTAACTCATTTTACTCAAAATTCTTGTTAACAGTCCGATATTTTTGCAAATATTTGAGCTTTTTTCTATATTTCGAGTAACTCATATTACTCAAAATTCTTGTTAACGGTCCGATGTTTAAGCAAACATTTAAGCTTTTATTTATATTTTAGTAAGTCATTTTACTCAAAGTTCTTGTTAACGGTCCGATATTTTCGCAAAAATTTCTCAGTCTCTCTCTCTTTCGAGTAACTCAGTAACTCAGTCAGTCGTGAAAAGTGTTATAAGTACAATCGGTGTGGTATAAATTGAAAAACAAGTGATCTCAAATTCGTAACGGCGGGGCGGCATCCAAATGTCACTGGAGAAGATATAAAAAGCGAATAAACTTCGTAGAAGAATCGACAATTTGTGATCTGCTGCATATTAAACCGGGGGAGTACTTTTATTCCTTAATTTTAGTTATTAATAGGTACCCATAGGTATAGGTTATATGGGAAAATACCAAGTCAAAACTTTGTGACTGAATTGAATTTGCTTATACCTACCTAAAACCACAGTGGCGGATTGTTTCCCAATTTAAACTAATACATTGACCATTCCACTTGTACAAAACTCACTAATAGTGAGTAACGTCACAACTCAATACAATCTGGCACAGTTATAACCTCTCTTTACTTGACAATTCGTGGAAGTAATGTAGACGGTGGCTACTATTGTCACAGACATTCGATATACTGTTTTACACTTCACAAGCATTATATTTGTACATAAACACGTCAGATCTACTTCACTTTTAAACAATAATTTTGGGCAACCATTCTGCTCCTTTTCTTACAATATAACTTAGTAATATAGGTATAATATTGTTCAGGTATTAATTAATTTTCATTCTAGACTATCAGTCACTCAGTTTTTAACTTCATTTAAGTATAGTTTAACTATAGATAGGTACCTACATTTGTTTACTAAATTCATAGGAACTTATACTGACTTATACATTAAAAAGAAAGGTTTGACCTTGCTTTTATAGTCAAAGTTGATACCTAGTAATAGATAAACCTTTGCTACAATTGCACATCAAATCTATTATAAATAATAAACATATGTTATAATTTACTGACCTCACTTGCTTAACTTAGTTTATTTAATTTTATTTCTGTATTTCTTTTTTGTAACATAGGAATCACACTGACAACTTCTAATAAAATTTGATTATTGATCACTTATTGTATACTTGCAGTGATTGCGGATTGCAAGTTCCATCTAGCTCAATAACAACATGATGACCCGTAAGGCAACTGCAAAGGATGTGGAGATCAAACTCAAAATGGCACTAGAGGATTTGAAGGCAGCCAAAGAGCTAAATGACACCTTATTGCTGGAACGTGAAGACAGTGAACGCGAGATTCTTAAGACCATATCCCGGAACACTGACCTCAAGAATGAGCTTGCTGAAGTTCATACAAAGTATTCTGAGATTGTAGATAAATACAACCAGATGCAATTGTATATAGAAAAATTTAGAGAATGTCACTACACTCATGAACAGGCATTGAGTCGCATTACCGACCTTGAAATTAGTTTGTCTCTTGCTCAAAAGACCATTTTAGAGTTAGAAAAAGAAAATAAAACTTTTGTAGAAGAGAAGCATTCTCAAAGCCTGTTTAGCGAGTTACATCAATGTGATTCTGCAATATATTATGACAATTCAACCTTGGCATGTAATAACTATAATGACAAATCTGTTGTCATTAGAAATAATTGTCAACTTACTAGTGGAAAGAAAATCAAAAAATATATCCGCTTAAATAGATATATTAAGAAAACTCAAAGGTTGATAAAAAGACAAAATTATTATAGCCAATTTTCAAAGCTGAGGAAAGAGCGTAAGCAATTATTAGGGCAATTAGATGTAATTAATAGGGCATCATGTAATAACAGTAAAGAATGTGAAAAGGTAAATAATCAATTAAGTGAAAAAATTGATAATTTGGAACTTTCACTCAGGGAAATGTACAATAATTTAAGTGATTTTTCTCGCAAACAGCTAAATTACCAAAAGCTAGCTGCAAATGACATGATTGACATGTGTAACTATAATACAGACCGGTTCGAATCCCTTGGCAAAAAACAGAATTGTAGCTGTTTTAACCAAAATACTATTGTAAGACAACAGTGTGATGCAGTTGTCCAGGATGCCCCAGAGCCCTTACCTACCCACTCAGTGTGTGAGCTTAAAGTTTCTGATAATAACCCAACTAACTTAACTACCCACTCAGTATGTGAACCAGAACCAGAGGTCTCATACACTTGTAAAGATTTGAAAAACTCAACAAAAAATAATCCATCTTCTGATAAAAACTGTTGTGAAACAATTATGTTCTGCGATGAGATGGGTAAGAATTTAGGCCAATTAATTCAAAAACACACTAAGGAAAACATAATTAATTATTGTATGCCTGGGTCAACTTTGGATGACTTGATGAGAATTATTGTTAAAAAAACATTTAATAAAAACACTAATTTGATAATGTTGATAGAAAATAGGGGTAATGTGAACAAACACCAACTGACAGCTTATTGTAATTCCTTATTGTCTTTAAAAGTAAAAAAAGTGATTTTGTTCACATTCCCTTATTGCAAAAGTGTGTCACAAATGGAAAATAACTTTAGGTATCAGTTGAACGTAACATTGAATACGGTAGCATTTCATAATAGTGAACAGCTACACATAATTGACATCAATAAATTATTTAATAGTTTTTACTTGACAAAAGATAAGTTCTATCTGCCTAGTTCTTTTAGGAGACAAATAGCATTATCGCTATCTTTTTATTTTAAACATTTAGCCAATAATCTGGCTAGTAAAACAACTGCTTTTATTGAGCAGTCAACTATTGACATTAGTCATTCAACTTTGGAATCTGTTCCAAATAAAAATAATTATAACATTTTACTTAGTTCAAGTAATAATAATATTTCACATTTAAATTACCATCTAGGACAATAGAGGCGTCCTCTAGCCCTGACTTAACAATAGAAAAGCCAAAGTGTTTAAGAATTGTACACCAAAATATGCAAGGCTTTTCTGGCAAAGATTTAGAAATAAGCTTATTCTTAAACTCTGAAGATATTGATGTGTTATGTGTTACTGAGCATTGGTTGAAAAAGCACGAATTACTTTTAAGTTTAGATAATTATAAAGTTGTTAGCTCGCTTAGTAGGAAATCTGCTATAAGAGGGGGTTCACTTATTATTCTACACAATAGTTTACAATGTAAAGAGCGTAGAGATGTAGTATCCCTCTCAATTGAACGAACCGTTGAGTTATCGTGCGTGGAACTTGATCAAATAATTATAGTATGCGTATATAGACCCCCCAAAGCGAATTACTTTGAGTTTGAGTCCACTATGGAGGAAGTTTTAAAAATAACTTGTAGGAAGAATAAAAAAGTCGCAATTTGCGGAGATTTTAATGTCGACATCTTAGACCCTAAAATAGCCAAACTGTCGAGTAGGTTCATAAACCTATTTAAATCATTTAATTTGCTACATATTTTTAATGAACCAACGCGTATCACACCCACATCGGCAACCTGCTTAGATAATATTTTCTGTAACTGTAATGTCATTGAAAAATCAATTTTAAATTGTATTAAATCCGACCATAGTGGACAATTAGCCTCCATTGAGCACCATCATGTTCCGCCTAAACGGGAAATAATGTGTAGGCCAGTAAAAAAACACTATATTGAAAAATTCAGAACCAATGTCACAAGTAAAATTGAAACATTACCAGAACCAAATTTTGAAGCCAATAACCTATATAATCATTTATTTAGCATAGTTCAAACTGAATTTAGTAAAACTTTTAAACAAAAAGTCATCAAATGTAATGATAGTACGAAATTTAGTGACTGGGCCACACCCGGCATATATAAGAGCAGAAGGAAATTATACGAACTTTATGCAGAGAAAGCTACTTCTAGTGATCCTAACTTCATTGAATTTGTCAAGAAGTATTCACAAACATTCAGAGAAGTCTGTATCTTAGCAAAGTCCAAGTACTTTGCAAATAAAATTAAATTAGCTGACAATAAAATTAAGGCTACTTGGAATATTATTAACAAAGAAACGGGCAAATCAAAATCCAATATAAATTCCTTCTGTTTAAAAACTGGTGATCAAACTTTTGAATCTGACAATGAGGTCGCTAAAGTTTTTGAAGATTTCTTTGCTAGAATACCTGTAGAAACTACCAGTACTCTTAGTGCTTGTCCCAACATCGCTGTCTCCCTTCTGGAGTCTAGTGTTGATAAGTGCAATGAAAGTTTTTCCTTTAAATATATAAATAGTGCAGATATCATTAAAGCTTTTAAAACAATTAATGTTAAAAAAACAGAAGATCTTTGGGGCATGTCAACAAGCATAATTAAATCAATAATTGATATACTAGCCCCTTACTTGGCTTTTATTTTTAACAAATGTATTGACGAAGGGGTCTTTCCTGATCTAATGAAAAATAGTAAATTGATTCCTCTTTTTAAATCTGGGGATAAAAGTGACCCAGCTAACTTTAGGCCAATATCTATACTACCAGCACTTAGTAAAATATTTGAAAAAATTATATATTCCCAATTATTAGATTACTTCACATACAATAATATACTTCATAAAAATCAGTTTGGTTTTTCCAAGGGTAAAAGTACTACTGATGCTGGAATTGCACTTCTCAAACATATTCTGGATGCTTGGGAAGAAAAGCAAGATGTAATTGGCATTTTCTGTGACCTTTCTAAGGCATTTGATTGCGTTGATCATCAAACACTATTAAAGAAGCTAGAACATTATGGTGTCTCTGATAAATCAGTTAGTCTTATGAAATCGTATTTGTACAATAGAACTCAGAAAGTAGTGATTAATAAAACTGAGTCTACTGGAGCCCCCATCAATATGGGTGTGCCACAGGGATCAATATTGGGCCCATTGCTGTTTCTAATTTATATAAATGACCTTCCCAACTACGCGAATAATTTATGTGAAACAGTACTATTTGCGGATGATACTTCTTTAGTTTTTAAAGTAAACAGAGGTAATAACTGTTCGGACGAAGTAAATAGTGCCCTCTCTAAAGTTTCATACTGGTTTAATAGTAATAATTTAGCACTTAACCCCAAAAAAACTAAATGTGTTAAATTCTCATTACCTAATGTTGAGCAGACAAAATTAAATATTAATTTGAATGACGATGAAGTCGAGTTTATCGAGAGCACAAAATTTCTAGGTATCACACTAGATTCCCGACTGCAATGGGATCCACATATTGAAGCCTTGTCAAGTAGACTTAGTTCAGCGGCATTTGCTGTTAAGAAAATAAGGCTTTTAACTGATATTGAAACGGCAAGGTTAGTATACTTTAGTTATTTTCATAGCGTAATGTCGTATGGACTGCTATTGTGGGGCTCAGCTGCCAGTATTGAAAATATTTTTGTACTCCAAAAAAGAGCTGTTCGCGCCATATATAATCTTCGGCGAAGAGATAGCTTGAGAGAATTGTTTAAAGAAATTAATATTTTAACTTTGGCAGGTCAATATATATATGAAAATTTAGTTTATGTAAGGAAACACTATGATTCATTTGCTAAAAACAGCAATATTCACCAGTTTAATACAAGAAATAAAGATAAACTTGCCGTTCCAAGATTTAGGCTTGCAAAAACTAGAGGTTCATTTATGGGGAAAGGCATAGCTTTCATTAATAAAGTTCCACAACAAGTGATTGATCTTCCTTTGCATGAATTTAAAAACCATGTTAAAAAAACGCTCATGGGTAAAGGTTATTATAAAGTAGACGATTATCTTAAAGATCTAAATGCGTGGAAATGATGTAACACATAACTTGCTACTGTAAGTACTTTGTTGAAGTAATATAATATAATAAGTCTATGTTGTTGCCAATAATCCTGTCACCCTGTTGTAATTATCTGGTAACGATATATTCAAGTTTGTAAATATCGTTACTTATGGCTGTTACAGCTGATAAGTTTCTTGCGCCCGTTCTTCTTGTCAGCTAAAAAAGTCTGGAACGGGTGGTAGGAAAATATAGACGATTCAAAAGTACTTAATAATTAAGTTTATTTGAATAAAGCTTATTTGACTTTGACTTTGACTTTGACTCATATTACTCAAAATACTTGTTACCGGTCCGATAATAATGCAAACATTTGAGTTATTTTCTATATTTCGAGGAACTCATATTACTGAAAAATCTTGTTACCAGTCCGATATTTTTGCAAACTTTTGAGATTTTATCTATATTTTGAGTAAGTCATTTTTCTTAAAATTCTTGTTAACGGTCCGATATTTATGCAAACATTTGAGATATTTCTATATTTCGAGTAACTCATATTTCTGAAAAATCTTGTTACCAGTCCGATATTTTGCCAAATATTTGAGCTCATTTTTATATTTCGAGTAACTCATATTACTCAAAATTCCTGTTACCAGTCCGATATTTTTGCAAACATTTGAGCTTTTTCTATATTTCGTGTAACTCATATTACTCAAAATTCTTGTTAACAGTCCGATATTTAAGCGAACATTTAAGCTTTTATCTATATTTCGAGTAACTCATATTTCTCAAAATTCTTGTTAACAGTCCGATATTTTTGCAAACATTTGAGCTTTTTTCTATATTTCGAGTAACTCATATTACTCAAAATTCTTGTTAACGGTCCGATATTTAAGTGAACATTTAAGCTTTTATCTATATTTTGAGTTACTCATTTTACTCAAAGTTCTTTTTAACGGTCCGATATTTTCGCAAATATTTGAGCTTTTTTCTTAATTTCGAGTAACTCATATTACTCAAAATTCTTGTTACCGGTCCGATATTTTGGAAAACATTTGAGATTTTTTCTATATTTTGAGTTTCTCATAAACTCAAAATTCTTGTTAACAGTCCGATATTTTCGCAAAAATTTGAGCTTTTTTCTATATTCTGAGTATCTCATATAACTCAAAATTCTTGTTACCGGTCCGAATATTTTGAAAAACATTTGAGCTTTTTTCTATATTTTGAGTAACTCATAATACTCAAAATTCTTGTTACCAGTCCGATATTTTTGCAAACATTTGAGCTTTCTTCTATATTTCGATTAACTCATATTACTCAAAATTCTTGTTAACAGTCCGATATTTAAGCGAATATTTAAGCATTTATCAATATTTCGAGTCACTCATATAACTCAAAATTCTTGTTAACAGTCCGATATTTTTGCAAACATTTGAGCTTTTTTCTATATTTCGAGTAGCTCATATTACTCAAAATTCTTGTTAACGGTCCGATATTTAAGCGAACATTTAAGCTTTTATCTATTTTTTGAGTAACTCATTTTACTCAAAGTTCTTGTTAACGGTCCGATATTTTCGCAAAAATTTGAGCTTTTTTCTATATTCTGAGTATCTCATATTACTCAAAATTCTTGTTAACGGTCTGATATTTTGGCAAACATTTGAGTTGTTTTCTATATTTCGAGTAACGCATTTTTCTCAAAATTCTTGTTAACGGTCCGATATTTTTGCAAACTTTTCAGATTTTATCTATATTTTGAGTAACTCATTTTTCTCAAAATTCTTGTTAACGGTCCGATATTTATGCAAACATTTGAGTTATTTTCTATATTTCGAGGAACTCATATTACTGAAAAATCTTGTTACCAGTACGATATTTTGGCAAATTTTTGTGCTTATTTCTATATTTCGAGTAACTCATATTATTCACTTCTCAAGCTTACGCGCTCACTAGACATGAAATAAAAGACTTTTTAACGGATACTAGCGCGGTTTTATTGAAAGTACTTTGGTAATTAGTTGGTATTTGGTTTGATTTTTGATTATTCCGACGTTTCGGCACCTTTGCAGCTGCCGTGGTCACGGGGGACTGAAGCTACTCGTGAGCCTACCCTCAAGCGATGAATTTTTTTTTTTTTTTTTTTTTTTTTTTTTTTAAGACGTTCAGAAATTAATATTTTACAATTTTATTTATCTTTTTAATTGGTTTAAGTTGATTTTGTGATTTAATTAATGCTAAAGAGAGAGAATCTACTGAAACTACCACCATTTCACAAAATTGGGAGGCCCCTCCAAGAAAGAAATGGCGAAATAAAACTTGGAGAGGAAAGCCGACCTCCGTCTTTTATATTTATTAATTTATTTGCAAAAGGAACTAACCGTATCATTAGATCTTGCAGTGTGTGTATGGGGCTTCAGCTTGTGAATGATGGGGTCCCAAGCTGGTGGAATTTTCCAACCATCATCTCTATTGAAATTAGGATATTTATTTATTTCGATAGCCTCGCGGAGCATTCTAGGAATAAATCTACGTTCCTTAGCAAGGATTTGGGGTTTGTCAAATCTAATGTAATGGTTGGGCCCCTCAAAGGCGTGATCACACACTGCAGACTTGTTATCGCGCCTATGTTTCATGTCAGCTACATGCTCTTTAACGCGGGTCCCTATACTTCTCTTTGTTTGCCCGATGTAGGAGTGGCTGTAGTGAGTATTGTGACTGTGGGCTCTCCTACATCGGGCAAACAAAGAGAAGTATAGGGACCCGCGTTAAAGAGCATGTAGCTGACATGAAACATAGGCGCGATAACAAGTCTGCAGTGTGTGATCACGCCTTTGAGGGGCCCAACCATTACATTAGATTTGACAAACCCCAAATCCTTGCTAAGGAACGTAGATTTATTCCTAGAATGCTCCGCGAGGCTATCGAAATAAATAAATATCCTAATTTCAATAGAGATGATGGTTGGAAAATTCCACCAGCTTGGGACCCCATCATTCACAAGCTGAAGCCCCATACACACACTGCAAGATCTAATGATACGGTTAGTTCCTTTTGCAAATAAATTAATAAATATAAAAGACGGAGGTCGGCTTTCCTCTCCAAGTTTTATTTCGCCATTTCTTTCTTGGAGGGGCCTCCCAATTTTGTGAAATGGTGGTAGTTTCAGTAGATTCTCTCTCTTTAGCATTAATTAAATCACAAAATCAACTTAAACCAATTAAAAAGATAAATAAAATTGTAAAATATTAATTTCTGAACGTCTTAAAAAAAAAAAAAAAAAAAAAAAAAAAAAAAAAAAATTCATCGCTTGAGGGTAGGCTCACGAGTAGCTTCAGTCCCCCGTGACCACGGCAGCTGCAAAGGTGCCGAAACGTCGGAATAATCAAAAATCAAACCAAATACCAACTAATTACCAAAGTACTTTCAATAAAACCGCGCTAGTATCCGTTAAAAAGTCTTTTATTTCATAACTCATATTACTCAAAATTCTTGTAACCAGTCCAATATTTTTGCAAACATTTAAGCTTTTTTCTATATTTCGAGTAACTCATATTTCTCAAAATTCTTGTTAACAGTCCGATATTTAAGCGAACATTTAAGCTTTTATCTATATTTTGAGTTACTCATTGTACTCAAAGTTCTTGTTAACGGTTCGATATTTTCGCAAAAATTTGAGCTTTTTTCTTAATTTCGAGTAACTCATATAACTCAAAATTCTTGTTACCGGTCCGAATATTTTGAAAAACATTTGAGCTTTTTTCTATATTTTGAGTAACTCATAATACTCAAAATTCTTGTTACCAGTCCGATATTTTTGCAAACATTTGAGCTTTCTTCTATATTTCGATTAACTCATATTATTTAAAATTCTTGTTAACAGTCCGATATTTAAGCGAATATTTAAGCATTTATCAATATTTCGAGTCACTCATATAACTCAAAATTCTTGTTAACAGTCCGATATTTTTGCAAACATTTGAGCTTTTTTCTATATTTCGAGTAGCTCATATTACTCAAAATTCTTGTTAACGGTCCGATATTTAAGCGAACATTTAAGCTTTTATCTATTTTTTGAGTAACTCATTTTACTCAAAGTTCTTGTTAACGGTCCGATATTTTCGCAAAAATTTGAGCTTTTTTCCTTATTTCGAGAAACTCATATTACTCAAAATACTTGTTAACGGTCCGATATTTATGCAAACATTCGAGTTATTTTCTATATTTCAAGGAACTCATATTACTGAAAAATCTTGTTACCAGTCTGATATTTTGGCAAATTTTTGAGCTTATTTCTATATTTTGAGTAACTCATATTACTCAAAATTCTTGTTACCAGTCCGATATTTTTGCAAACATTCGAGCTTTTTTTTATATTTTGAGTAACTCATATTACTCAAAATTCTTGTTAACGTTCCGATATTTAAGCGAACATTTTAGCTTTAATCTATATTTTGAGTAACTCATTTTACTCAAAGTTCTTGTTAACGGTCCGATATTTTGGCCAAAATTTGAGCTTTTTTCTTTTTTTCGAGTAACTCATATTACTCAAAATTCTTGTTAACAGTCCGATATTTAAGCGAACATTTAAGCATTTATCTATATTTCGAGTTACTCATATAACTCAAAATTCTTGTTAACGTTCCGATATTTAAGCGAACATTTTAGCTTTTATCTATATTTTGAGTAACTCATATTACTCAAAATTCTTGTTAACAGTCCGATATTTTTGCAAACATTTGAGCTTTTTTCTATATTTCGAGTAACTCATATTACTCAAAATTCTTGTTATCGGTCCGATAAATTGGAAAACATTTGAGCTTTTTTCTATATTTTGCGTAACTCATATAACTCAAAATTCTTGTTAACAGTCCGATATTTTGGCCAAAATTTGAGCTTTTTTCTTTATTTCGAGTAACTCATATAACTCAAAATTCTTGTTAACGGTCCGATATTTAAGTGAACATTTAAGCTTTTATCTATATTTCGAGAAACTCATATTACTTAAAATTCTTGTTAACAGTCCGATATTTTTGCAAACATTTGAGCTTTTTTCTATATTTCGAGTAACTCATATATCTGAAAAATCTTGTTACCAATCCGATATTTTAGCAAATTTTTGAGCTTATTTCTATATTTCGAGTAACTCATTTTACTCAAAATTCTTGTTAACAGTCCGAAATTTTTGCAAACATTTGAGCTTTTTTCTATATTTCGAGTAACTCATATTACTCAAAATTCTTGTTAACGGTCTGATGTTTAAGCAAACATTTAAGCTTTCATTTATATTTTAGTAAGTCATTTTACTCAAAGTTCTTGTTAACGGTCCGATATTTTCGCAAATATTTGAGCTTTTTTCTTAATTTCGAGTAACTCATATTACTCAAAATTCTTGTTACCGGTCCGATATTTTGGAAAACATTTGAGCTTTTTTCTATATTTTGAGTTACTTATATAACTCAAAATTCTTGTTACCAGTCCGATATTTTTGCAAACATTTGAGCTTTCTTCTATATTTCGAGTTACTCATATTACTCAAAATTCTTGTTATCGGTCCGATAAATTGGAAAACATTTGAGCTTTTTTCTATATTTTGCGTAACTCATATAACTCAAAATTCTTGTTAACAGTCCGATATTTTGGCCAAAATTTGAGCTTTTTTCTTTATTTCGAGTAACTCATATAACTCAAAATTCTTGTTAACGGTCCGATATTTAAGCGAACATTTAAGCTTTTATCTATATTTCGAGAAACTCATATTACTCAAAATTCTTGTTAACAGTCCGATATTTTTGCAAACATTTAAGCTTTTTTCTATATTTCGAGTAACTCATATTTCTGAAAAATCTTGTTACCAATCCGATATTTTGGCAAATTTTTGAGCTTATTTCAATATTTCGAGTAACTCATTTTACTCAAAATCCTTGTTAACAGTCCGAAATTTTTGCAAACATTTGAGCTTTTTCTATATTTCGAGTAACTCATATTACTCAAAATTCTTGTTAACGGTCTGATGTTTAAGCAAACATTTAAGCTTTCATTTATATTTTAGTAAGTCATTTTACTCAAAGTTCTTGTTAACGGTCCGATATTTTCGCAAATATTTGAGCTTTTTTCTTAATTTCGAGTAACTCATATTACTCAAAATTCTTGTTACCGGTCCGATATTTTGGAAAACATTTGAGCTTTTTTCTATATTTTGAGTTACTCATATAACTCAAAATTCTTGTTACCAGTCCGATATTTTTGCAAACATTTGAGCTTTCTTCTATATTTCGAGTTACTCATATTACTCAAAATTCTTGTTAAGAATCCGATATTTAAGCGAACATTTAAGCTTTTATCTATATTTCGAGTTACTCATATTACTCAAAATTCTTGTAACCGGTCTGATATTTTGGAAAACATTTGAGCTTTTTTCTATATTTTGAGTAATTCATAAAACTCAAAATTCTTGTTAACAGTCCGATATTTTGGCAAAAATTTGAGCTTTTTTCTTTATTTCGAGAAACTCATATTTCTCAAAATTCTTGTTAACGGGCTGATATTTTATTTAACATTTGAGCTTTTTTCTATATTTCGAGTGACTCATATTACTCAAAATTTCTGTTAACGGTCGGATATTATAGCAAACATTTGAGCTATTTTCTATATTTAGAGTTACTCATATTACTCAAAATTCTTGTTAACGGTCCGATATTTAAGCGAACATTTAAGCTTTTATCTATTTTTTGAGTAACTCATTTTACTCAAAGTTCTTGTTAACGGTCCGATATTTTCGCAAAAATTTGAGCTTTTTTCCTTATTTCGAGAAACTCATATTACTCAAAATACTTGTTAACGGTCCGATATTTATGCAAACATTCGAGTTATTTTCTATATTTCAAGGAACTCATATTACTGAAATATCTTGTTACCAGTCTGATATTTTGGCAAATTTTTGAGCTTATTTCTATATTTTGAGTAACTCATATTACTCAAAATTCTTGTTAACGTTCCGATATTTAAGCGAACATTTTAGCTTTTATCTATATTTTGAGTAACTCATATTACTCAAAATTCTTGTTAACAGTCCGATATTTTTGCAAACATTTGAGCTTTTTTCTATATTTCGAGTAACTCATATTACTCAAAATTCTTGTTATCGGTCCGATAAATTGGAAAACATTTGAGCTTTTTTCTATATTTTGCGTAACTCATATAACTCAAAATTCTTGTTAACAGTCCGATATTTTGGCCAAAATTTGAGCTTTTTTCTTTATTTCGAGTAACTCATATAACTCAAAATTCTTGTTAACGGTCCGATATTTAAGTGAACATTTAAGCTTTTATCTATATTTCGAGAAACTCATATTACTTTAAATTCTTGTTAACAGTCCGATATTTTTGCAAACATTTGAGCTTTTTTCTATATTTCGAGTAACTCATATATCTGAAAAATCTTGTTACCAATCCGATATTTTAGCAAATTTTTGAGCTTATTTCTATATTTCGAGTAACTCATTTTACTCAAAATTCTTGTTAACAGTCCGAAATTTTTGCAAACATTTGAGCTTTTTTCTATATTTCGAGTAACTCATATTACTCAAAATTTTTTTTAACGGTCTGATGTTTAAGCAAACATTTAAGCTTTCATTTATATTTTAGTAAGTCATTTTACTCAAAGTTCTTGTTAACGGTCCGATATTTTCGCAAATATTTGAGCTTTTTTCTTAATTTCGAGTAACTCATATTACTCAAAATTCTTGTTACCGGTCCGATATTTTGGAAAACATTTGAGCTTTTTTCTATATTTTGAGTTACTCATATAACTCAAAATTCTTGTTACCAGTCCGATATTTTTGCAAACATTTGAGCTTTCTTCTATATTTCGAGTTACTCATATTACTCAAAATTCTTGTTATCGGTCCGATAAATTGGAAAACATTTGAGCTTTTTTCTATATTTTGCGTAACTCATATAACTCAAAATTCTTGTTAACAGTCCGATATTTTGGCCAAAATTTGAGCTTTTTTCTTTATTTCGAGTAACTCATATAACTCAAAATTCTTGTTAACGGTCCGATATTTAAGCGAACATTTAAGCTTTTATCTATATTTCGAGAAACTCATATTACTCAAAATTCTTGTTAACAGTCCGATATTTTTGCAAACATTTGAGCTTTTTTCTATATTTCGAGTAACTCATATTTCTGAAAAATCTTGTTACCAATCCGATATTTTGGCAAATTTTTGAGCTTATTTCAATATTTCGAGTAACTCATTTTACTCAAAATCCTTGTTAACAGTCCGAAATTTTTGCAAACATTTGAGCTTTTTCTATATTTCGAGTAACTCATATTACTCAAAATTCTTGTTAACGGTCTGATGTTTAAGCAAACATTTAAGCTTTCATTTATATTTTAGTAAGTCATTTTACTCAAAGTTCTTGTTAACGGTCCAATATTTTCGCAAATATTTGAGCTTTTTTCTTAATTTCGAGTAACTCATATTACTCAAAATTCTTGTTACCGGTCCGATATTTTGGAAAACATTTGAGCTTTTTTCTATATTTTGAGTTACTCATATAACTCAAAATTCTTGTTACCAGTCCGATATTTTTGCAAACATTTGAGCTTTCTTCTATATTTCGAGTTACTTATATTACTCAAAATTCTTGTTAAGAATCCGATATTTAAGCGAACATTTAAGCTTTTATCTATATTTCGAGTTACTCATATTACTCAAAATTCTTGTAACCGGTCTGATATTTTGGAAAACATTTGAGCTTTTTTCTATATTTTGAGTAATTCATAAAACTCAAAATTCTTGTTAACAGTCCGATATTTTGGCAAAAATTTGAGCTTTTTTCTTTATTTCGAGAAACTCATATTTCTCAAAATTCTTGTTAACGGGCTGATATTTTATTTAACATTTGAGCTTTTTTCTATATTTCGAGTGACTCATATTACTCAAAATTTCTGTTAACGGTCGGATATTATAGCAAACATTTGAGCTATTTTCTATATTTAGAGTTACTCATATTACTCAAAATTCTTGTTTACGATCCGATATTGATGCAAACATTGGAGCTTTTTTCTATATTTCGGGTAACTTATAATACTCAAAATTCTTGTTAACCGTCCGATATTTTGGCAAAAATTTGAACTATTTTCTTAATTTCGAGTAACTCATATTACTCAAAATTCTTGTTAACAGTCCGATATTTTTGCAAACATTTGAGTGTTTTTCTATATTTCGAGTAACTCATATAACTCAAAATTCCACTTACCGGTCCGATATTTTGGAAAACATGTGAGTTATTTTCTATATTTCGAGGAACTCATATTACTGAAAAATCTTGTTACCAGTCCGATATTTTGGCAAATTTTTGAGCTTATTTTTATATTTCGAGTAACTCATATTACTCAAAATTCTTGTTACCAGTCCGATATTTTTGCAAACATTTGAGCTTTCTTCTATATTTTGAGTAACTCATATTACTCAAAATTCTTGTTACCAGTCCGATATTTTTGCAAACATTTGAGCTTTCTTCTATATTTCGAGTAACTCATATTACTCAAAATTTTTGTTAACAGTCCGATATTTAAGCGAACACTTAAGCTTTTATCTATATTTCGAGTAACTCATATTACTCAAAATTCTTGTAATCGGTCCGATAAATTGGAAAACATTTGAGCTTTTTTCTATATTTTGCGTAACTCATATAACTCAAAATTCTTGTTAACAGTCCGATATTTTGGCCAAAATTTGAGCTTTTTTCTTTATTTCGAGTAACTCATATAACTCAAAATTCTTGTTAACGGTCCGATATTTAAGTGAACATTTAAGCTTTTATCTATATTTCGAGAAACTCATATTACCTAAAATTCTTGTTAACAGTCCGATATTTTTGCAAACATTTGAGCTTTTTTCTATATTTCGAGTAACTCATATATCTGAAAAATCTTGTTACCAATCCGATATTTTAGCAAATTTTTGAGCTTATTTCTATATTTCGAGTAACTCATTTTACTCAAAATTCTTGTTAACAGTCCGAAATTTTTGCAAACATTTGAGCTTTTTTCTATATTTCGAGTAACTCATATTACTCAAAATTCTTGTTAACGGTCTGATGTTTAAGCAAACATTTAAGCTTTCATTTATATTTTAGTAAGTCATTTTACTCAAAGTTCTTGTTAACGGTCCGATATTTTCGCAAATATTTGAGCTTTTTTCTTAATTTCGAGTAACTCATATTACTCAAAATTCTTGTTACCGGTCCGATATTTTGGAAAACATTTGAGCTTTTTTCTATATTTTGAGTTACTCATATAACTCAAAATTCTTGTTACCAGTCCGATATTTTTGCAAATATTTGAGCTTTCTTCTATATTTCGAGTTACTCATATTACTCAAAATTCTTGTTATCGGTCCGATAAATTGGAAAACATTTGAGCTTTTTTCTATATTTTGCGTAACTCATATTACTCAAAATTCTTGTTACCGGTCCGATATTTTGGAAAACATTTGAGCTTTTTTCTATATTTTGAGTTACTCATATAACTCAAAATTCTTGTTACCAGTCCGATATTTTTGCAAACATTTGAGCTTTCTTCTATATTTCGAGTTACTCATATTACTCAAAATTCTTGTTAACAGTCCGATATTTTTGCAAACATTTGAGCTTTTTTCTATATTTCGAGTAGCTCATATTACTCAAAATTCTTGTTAACGGTCCGATATTTAAGCGAACATTTAAGCTTTTATCTATATTTTGAGTAACTCATTTTACTCAAAGTTCTTGTTAACGGTCCGATATTTTCGCAAAAATTTGAGCTTTTTTCCTTATTTCGAGAAACTCATATTACTCAAAATACTTGTTAACGGTCCGATATTTATGCAAACATTCGAGTTATTTTCTATATTTCAAGGAACTCATATTACTGAAAAATCTTGTTACCAGTCTGATATTTTGGCAAATTTTTGAGCTTATTTCTATATTTTGAGTAACTCATATTACTCAAAATTCTTGTTACCAGTCCGATATTTTTGCAAACATTTGAGCTTTTTTTTATATTTTGAGTAACTCATATTACTCAAAATTCTTGTTAACGTTCCGATATTTAAGCGAACATTTTAGCTTTAATCTATATTTTGAGTAACTCATTTTACTCAAAGTTCTTGTTAACGGTCCGATATTTTGGCCAAAATTTGAGCTTTTTTCTTTTTTTCGAGTAACTCATATTACTCAAAATTCTTGTTAACAGTCCGATATTTAAGCGAACATTTAAGCATTTATCTATATTTCGAGTTACTCATATAACTCAAAATTCTTGTGAACGTTCCGATATTTAAGCGAACATTTTAGCTTTTATCTATATTTTGAGTAACTCATATTACTCAAAATTCTTGTTAACAGTCCGATATTTTTGCAAACATTTGAGCTTTTTTCTATATTTCGAGTAACTCATATTACTCAAAATTCTTGTTATCGGTCCGATAAATTGGAAAACATTTGAGCTTTTTTCTATATTTTGCGTAACTCATATAACTCAAAATTCTTGTTAACAGTCCGATATTTTGGCCAAAATTTGAGCTTTTTTCTTTATTTCGAGTAACTCATATAACTCAAAATTCTTGTTAACGGTCCGATATTTAAGTGAACATTTAAGCTTTTATCTATATTTCGAGAAACTCATATTACTTAAAATTCTTGTAAACAGTCCGATATTTTTGCAAACATTTGAGCTTTTTTCTATATTTCGAGTAACTCATATATCTGAAAAATCTTGTTACCAATCCGATATTTTAGCAAATTTTTGAGCTTATTTCTATATTTCGAGTAACTCATTTTACTCAAAATTCTTGTTAACAGTCCGAAATTTTTGCAAACATTTGAGCTTTTTTCTATATTTCGAGTAACTCATATTACTCAAAATTCTTGTTAACGGTCTGATGTTAAAGCAAACATTTAAGCTTTTATTTATATTTTAGTAAGTCATTTTACTCAAAGTTCTTGTTAACGGTCCAATATTTTCGCAAATATTTGAGCTTTTTTCTTAATTTCGAGTAACTCATATTACTCAAAATTCTTGTTACCGGTCCGATATTTTGGAAAACATTTGAGCTTTTTTCTATATTTTGAGTTACTCATATAACTCAAAATTCTTGTTACCAGTCCGATATTTTTGCAAACATTTGAGCTTTCTTCTATATTTCGAGTTACTCATATTACTCAAAATTCTTGTTAACGGTCTGATGTTTAAGCAAACATTTAAGCTTTCATTTATATTTTAGTAAGTCATTTTACTCAAAGTTCTTGTTAACGGTCCGATATTTTCGCAAATATTTGAGCTTTTTTCTTAATTTCGAGTAACTCATATTACTCAAAATTCTTGTTACCGGTCCGATATTTTGGAAAACATTTGAGCTTTTTTCTATATTTTGAGTTACTCATATAACTCAAAATTCTTGTTACCAGTCCGATATTTTTGCAAACATTTGAGCTTTCTTCTATATTTCGAGTTACTCATATTACTCAAAATTCTTGTTAAGAATCCGATATTTAAGCGAACATTTAAGCTTTTATCTATATTTCGAGTTACTCATATTACTCAAAATTCTTGTAACCGGTCTGATATTTTGGAAAACATTTGAGCTTTTTTCTATATTTTGAGTAATTCATAAAACTCAAAATTCTTGTTACCAGTCCGATATTTTTGCAAACATTTGAGCTTTCTTCTATATTTCGAGTAACTCATATTACTCAAAATTCTTGTTACCAGTCCGATATTTTTGCAAACATTTGAGCTTTCTTCTATATTTTGAGTAACTCATATTACTCAAAATTCTTGTTACCAGTCCGATATTTTTGCAAACATTTGAGCTTTCTTCTATATTTCGAGTAACTCATATTACTCAAAATTTTTGTTAACAGTCCGATATTTAAGCGAACACTTAAGCTTTTATCTATATTTCGAGTAACTCATATTACTCAAAATTCTTGTAATCGGTCCGATAAATTGGAAAACATTTGAGCTTTTTTCTATATTTTGCGTAACTCATATAACTCAAAATTCTTGTTAACAGTCCGATATTTTGGCCAAAATTTGAGCTTTTTTCTTTATTTCGAGTAACTCATATAACTCAAAATTCTTGTTAACGGTCCGATATTTAAGTGAACATTTAAGCTTTTATCTATATTTCGAGAAACTCATATTACTTAAAATTCTTGTTAACAGTCCGATATTTTTGCAAACATTTGAGCTTTTTTCTATATTTCGAGTAACTCATATATCTGAAAAATCTTGTTACCAATCCGATATTTTAGCAAATTTTTGAGCTTATTTCTATATTTCGAGTAACTCATTTTACTCAAAATTCTTGTTACCAGTCCGATATTTTTGCAAACATTTGAGCTTTCTTCTATATTTTGAGTAACTCATATTACTCAAAATTCTTGTTACCAGTCCGATATTTTTGCAAACATTTGAGCTTTCTTCTATATTTCGAGTAACTCATATTACTCAAAATTTTTGTTAACAGTCCGATATTTAAGCGAACACTTAAGCTTTTATCTATATTTCGAGTAACTCATATTACTCAAAATTCTTGTAATCGGTCCGATAAATTGGAAAACATTTGAGCTTTTTTCTATATTTTGCGTAACTCATATAACTCAAAATTCTTGTTAACAGTCCGATATTTTGGCCAAAATTTGAGCTTTTTTCTTTATTTCGAGTAACTCATATAACTCAAAATTCTTGTTAACGGTCCGATATTTAAGTGAACATTTAAGCTTTTATCTATATTTCGAGAAACTCATATTACTCAAAATTCTTGTTAACAGTCCGATATTTTTGCAAACATTTGAGCTTTTTTCTATATTTCGAGTAACTCATATATCTAAAAAATCTTGTTATCAATCCGATATTTTAGCAAATTTTTGAGCTTATTTCTATATTTCGAGTAACTCATTTTACTCAAAATTCTTGTTAACAGTCCGAAATTTTTGCAAACATTTGAACTTTTTTCTATATTTCGAGTAACTCATATTACTCAAAATTCTTGTTAACGGTCTGATGTTTAAGCAAACATTTAAGCTTTCATTTATATTTTAGTAAGTCATTTTACTCAAAGTTCTTGTTAACGGTCCGATATTTTCGCAAATATTTGAGCTTTTTTCTTAATTTCGAGTAACTCATATTACTCAAAATTCTTGTTACCGGTCCGATATTTTGGAAAACATTTGAGCTTTTTTCTATATTTTGAGTTACTCATATAACTCAAAATTCTTGTTACCAGTCCGATATTTTTGCAAACATTTGAGCTTTCTTCTATATTTCGAGTTACTCATATTACTCAAAATTCTTGTTATCGGTCCGATAAATTGGAAAACATTTGAGCTTTTTTCTATATTTTGCGTAACTCATATAACTCAAAATTCTTGTTAACAGTCCGATATTTTGGCCAAAATTTGAGCTTTTTTCTTTATTTCGAGTAACTCATATAACTCAAAATTCTTGTTAACGGTCCGATATTTAAGCGAACATTTAAGCTTTTATCTATATTTCGAGAAACTCATATTACTCAAAATTCTTGTTAACAGTCCGATATTTTTGCAAACATTTGAGCTTTTTTCTATATTTCGAGTAACTCATATTTCTGAAAAATCTTGTTACCAATCCGATATTTTGGCAAATTTTTGAGCTTATTTCTATATTTCGAGTAACTCATTTTACTCAAAATCCTTGTTAACAGTCCGAAATTTTTGCAAACATTTGAGCTTTTTTCTATATTTCGAGTAACTCATATTACTCAAAATTCTTGTTAACGGTCTGATGTTTAAGCAAACATTTAAGCTTTCATTTATATTTTAGTAAGTCATTTTACTCAAAGTTCTTGTTAACGGTCCGATATTTTCGCAAATATTTGAGCTTTTTTCTTAATTTCGAGTAACTCATATTACTCAAAATTCTTGTTACCGGTCCGATATTTTGGAAAACATTTGAGCTTTTTTTTATATTTTGAGTTACTCATATAACTCAAAATTCTTGTTACCAGTCCGATATTTTTGCAAACATTTGAGCTTTCTTCTATATTTCGAGTTACTCATATTACTCAAAATTCTTGTTAAGAATCCGATATTTAAGCGAACATTTAAGCTTTTATCTATATTTCAAGTTACTCATATTACTCAAAATTCTTGTAACCGGTCTGATATTTTGGAAAACATTTGAGCTTTTTTCTATATTTTGAGTAATTCATAAAACTCAAAATTCTTGTTAACAGTCCGATATTTTGGCAAAAATTTGAGCTTTTTTCTTTATTTCGAGAAACTCATATTTCTCAAAATTCTTGTTAACGGGCTGATATTTTATTTAACATTTGAGCTTTTTTCTATATTTCGAGTGACTCATATTACTCAAAATTTCTGTTAACGGTCGGATATTATAGCAAACATTTGAGCTATTTTCTATATTTAGAGTTACTCATATTACTCAAAATTCTTGTTTACGATCCGATATTGATGCAAACATTTGAGCTTTTTTCTATATTTCGGGTAACTTATAATACTCAAAATTCTTGTTAACCGTCCGATATTTTGGCAAAAATTTGAACTATTTTCTTAATTTCGAGTAACTCATATTACTCAAAATTCTTGTAAACGGGCCGATATTTTGGCAAACATTTAAGCTTTTTTCTTTATTTCGAGTTACTCATATTACTCAAAATTCTTGTAACCAGTCCGATATTTTTGCAAACATTTGAACTTTCTTCTATATTTCGAGTAACTCATATTACTCAAAATTCTTGTTACCAGTCCGATATTTTTGCAAACATTTGAGCTTTCTTCTATATTTCGAGTAACTCATATTACTCAAAATTCTTGTTAACAGTCCGATATTTAAACGAACATTTAAGCTTTTATCTATATTTCGAGTTACTCATATTACTCAAAATTCTTGTTAACAGTCCGATATTTTTGCAAACATTTGAGTGTTTTTCTATATTTCGAGTAACTCATATAACTCAAAATTCTTGTTACCGGTCCGATATTTTGGAAAACATGTGAGTTATTTTCTATATTTCGAGGAACTCATATTACTGAAAAATCTTGTTACCAGTCCGATATTTTGGCAAATTTTTGAGCTTATTTCTATATTTCGAGTAACTCATATTACTCAAAATTCTTGTTACCAGTCCGATATTTTTGCAAACATTTGAGCTTTCTTCTATATTTCGAGTAACTCATATTACTCAAAATTCTTGTTAACAGTCCGATATTTAAGCGAACATTTAAGCTTTTATCTATATTTCGAGTTACTCATATTACTCAAAATTCTTGTTAACAGTCCGATATTTTTGCAAACATTTGAGTGTTTTTCTATATTTCGAGTAACTCATATAACTCAAAATTCCACTTACCGGTCCGATATTTTGGAAAACATGTGAGTTATTTTCTATATTTCGAGGAACTCATATTACTGAAAAATCTTGTTACCAGTCCGATATTTTGGCAAATTTTTGAGCTTATTTCTATATTTCGAGTAACTCATATTACTCAAAATTCTTGTTACCAGTCCGATATTTTTGCAAACATTTGAGCTTTCTTCTATATTTTGAGTAACTCATATTACTCAAAATTCTTGTTAACAGTCCGATATTTAAGCGAACACTTAAGCTTTTATCTATATTTCGAGTAACTCATATTACTCAAAATTCTTGTTACCAGTCCGATATTTTTGCAAACATTTGAGCTTTCTTTTATATTTCGAGTAACTCATATTACTCAAAATTCTTGTTAACAGTCCGATATTTAAACGAACATTTAAGCTTTTATCTATATTTCGAGTTACTCATATTACTCAAAATTCTTGTTAACAGTCCGATATTTTTGCAAACATTTGAGTGTTTTTCTATATTTCGAGTAACTCATATAACTCAAAATTCCACTTACCGGTCCGATATTTTGGAAAACATGTGAGTTATTTTCTATATTTCGAGGAACTCATATTACTGAAAAATCTTGTTACCAGTCCGATATTTTGGCAAATTTTTGAGCTTATTTCTATATTTCGAGTAACTCATATTACTCAAAATTCTTGTTACCAGTCCGATATTTTTGCAAACATTTAAGCTTTCTTCTATATTTTGAGTAACTCATATTACTCAAAATTCTTGTTACCAGTCCGATATTTTTGCAAACATTTGAGCTTTCTTCTATATTTCGAGTAACTCATATTACTCAAAATTTTTGTTAACAGTCCGATATTTAAGCGAACACTTAAGCTTTTATCTATATTTCGAGTTACTCATATTACTCAAAATTCTTGTTAACAGTCCGATATTTTTGCAAACATTTGAGCTTTTTTTCTATATTTCGAGTAACTCATATTACTCGAAATTCTTGTTAACGGTCCGATATTTAAGCGAACATTTTAGCTTTTATCTATATATAGAGTAACTCATTTTACTCAAAGTTCTTGTTAACGGTCCATATTTTCGCAAAAATTTGAGCTTTCTTCTTAATTTCGAGTAACTCATATTACTCAAAATTCTTGTTACCGGTCCGATATTTTGGAAAACATTTGAGTGTTTTTCTATATTTCGAGTAACTCATATAACTCAAAATTCCACTTACCGGTCCGATATTTTGGAAAACATGTGAGTTATTTTCTATATTTCGAGGAACTCATATTACTGAAAAATCTTGTTACCAGTCCGATATTTTGGCAAATTTTTGAGCTTATTTCTATATTTCGAGTAACTCATATTACTCAAAATTCTTGTTACCAGTCCGATATTTTTGCAAACATTTAAGCTTTCTTCTATATTTTGAGTAACTCATATTACTCAAAATTCTTGTTACCAGTCCGATATTTTTGCAAACATTTGAGCTTTCTTCTATATTTCGAGTAACTCATATTACTCAAAATTTTTGTTAACAGTCCGATATTTAAGCGAACACTTAAGCTTTTATCTATATTTCGAGTTACTCATATTACTCAAAATTCTTGTTAACAGTCCGATATTTTTGCAAACATTTGAGCTTTTTTTCTATATTTCGAGTAACTCATATTACTCGAAATTCTTGTTAACGGTCCGATATTTAAGCGAACATTTTAGCTTTTATCTATATATAGAGTAACTCATTTTACTCAAAGTTCTTGTTAACGGTCCATATTTTCGCAAAAATTTGAGCTTTCTTCTTAATTTCGAGTAACTCATATTACTCAAAATTCTTGTTACCGGTCCGATATTTTGGAAAACATTTGAGTTTTTTTCTTTATTTCGAGAAACTCATATTTCTCAAAGTTCTTGTTAACGGGCTGATATTTTATTTAACATTTGAGCTTTTATCTATATTTCGAGTTACTCATATTAGGTACTCAAAATTCTTGTTACCAGTCCGATATTTTTGCAAACATTTGAGCTTTCTTTTATATTTCGAGTAACTCATATTACTCAAAATTCTTGTTAACAGTCCGATATTTAAACGAACATTTAAGCTTTTATCTATATTTCGAGTTACTCATATTACTCAAAATTCTTGTTAACAGTCCGATATTTTTGCAAACATTTGAGTGTTTTTCTATATTTCGAGTAACTCATATAACTCAAAATTCCACTTACCGGTCCGATATTTTGGAAAACATGTGAGTTATTTTCTATATTTCGAGGAACTCATATTACTCAAAAATCTTGTTACCAGTCCGATATTTTGGCAAATTTTTGAGCTTATTTCTATATTTCGAGTAACTCATATTACTCAAAATTCTTGTTACCAGTCCGATATTTTTGCAAACATTTAAGCTTTCTTCTATATTTTGAGTAACTCATATTACTCAAAATTCTTGTTACCAGTCCGATATTTTTGCAAACATTTGAGCTTTCTTCTATATTTCGAGTAACTCATATTACTCAAAATTTTTGTTAACAGTCCGATATTTAAGCGAACACTTAAGCTTTTATCTATATTTCGAGTTACTCATATTACTCAAAATTCTTGTTAACAGTCCGATATTTTTGCAAACATTTGAGCTTTTTTTCTATATTTCGAGTAACTCATATTACTCGAAATTCTTGTTAACGGTCCGATATTTAAGCGAACATTTTAGCTTTTATCTATATATAGAGTAACTCATTTTACTCAAAGTTCTTGTTAACGGTCCATATTTTCGCAAAAATTTGAGCTTTCTTCTTAATTTCGAGTAACTCATATTACTCAAAATTCTTGTTACCGGTCCGATATTTTGGAAAACATTTGAGTTTTTTTCTTTATTTCGAGAAACTCATATTTCTCAAAGTTCTTGTTAACGGGCTGATATTTTATTTAACATTTGAGCTTTTATCTATATTTCGAGTTACTCATATTACTCAAAATTCTTGTTAACAGTCCGATATTTTTGCAAACATTTGGGCTTTTTTCTATATTTCGAGTAACTCATATTACTCAAAATTCTTGTTAACGGTCCGATATTTAAGCGAACATTTAAGCTTTTATCTATATTTTGAGTAACTCATTTTACTCAAAGTTCTTGTTAACGGTACGATATTTTCGCAAAAATTTGAGCTTTTTTCTTAATTTCGAGTAACTCATATAACTCAAAATTCTTGTCACCGGTCCGATATTTTAGAAAACATTTGAGTTATTTTCTATATTTCGAGGAACTCATATTACTGAAAAATCTTGTTACCAGTCCGATATTTTGGCAAATTTTTGAGCTTATTTCTATATTTTGAGTAACTCATATTACTCAAAATTCTTGTTAACAGTCCGATATTTAAGCGAACATTTAAGCTTTTATCTATATTTCGAGTTACTCATATTACTCAAAATTCTTGTTAACAGTCCGATATTTTTGCAAACATTTGAGCTTTCTTCTATATTTCGAGTAACTCATATTACTCAAAATTCTTGTTAACAGTCCGATATTTAAGCGAACATTTAAGCTTTTATCTATATTTCGAGTTACTCATATTACTCAAAATTCTTGTTAACGGTCCGATATTTAAGCGAACATTTAAGCTTTTATCTATATTTTGAGTAACTCATTTTACTCAAAGTTCTTGTTAACGGTCCGATATTTTCGCAAAAATTTGAGCTTTTTTCTTAATTTCGAGTAACTCATATTACTCAAAATTCTTGTTAACAGTCCGATATTTAAGCGAACATTTAAGCTTTTATCTATATTTTGAGTAACTCATTTTACTCAAAGTTCTTGTTAACGGTCCGATATTTTCGCAAAAATTTGAGCTTTTTTCTTAATTTCGAGTTACTCATATTACTCAAAATTCTTGTTAACAGTCCGATATTTTTGCAAACATTTGAGTGTTTTTCTATATTTCGAGTAACTCATATAACTCAAAATTCCACTTACCGGTCCGATATTTTGGAAAACATGTGAGTTATTTTCTATATTTCGAGGAACTCATATTACTGAAAATTCTTGTTACCAGTCCGATATTTTTGCAAACATTTGAGCTTTTATCTATATTTCGAGTTACTCATATTACTCAAAATTCTTGTTAACAGTCCGATATTTTTGCAAACATTTGAGCTTTCTTCTATATTTCGAGTAACTCATATTACTCAAAATTCTTGTTAACAGTCCGATATTTAAGCGAACATTTAAGCTTTTATCTATATTTCGAGTTACTCATATTACTCAAAATTCTTGTTAACGGTCCGATATTTAAGCGAACATTTAAGCTTTTATCTATATTTTGAGTAACTCATTTTACTCAAAGTTCTTGTTAACGGTCCGATATTTTCGCAAAAATTTGAGCTTTTTTCTTAATTTCGAGTAACTCATATTACTCAAAATTCTTGTTAACAGTCCGATATTTAAGCGAACATTTAAGCTTTTATCTATATTTCGAGTTACTCATATTACTCAAAATTCTTGTTAACAGTCCGATATTTTTGCAAACATTTGAGTGTTTTTCTATATTTCGAGTAACTCATATAACTCAAAATTCCACTTACCGGTCCGATATTTTGGAAAACATGTGAGTTATTTTCTATATTTCGAGGAACTCATATTACTGAAAATTCTTGTTACCAGTCCGATATTTTTGCAAACATTTGAGCTTTCTTCTATATTTCGAGTAACTCATATTACTCAAAATTCTTGTTAACAGTCCGATATTTAAGCGAACATTTAAGCTTTTATCTATATTTCGAGTTACTCATATTACTCAAAATTCTTGTTAACAGTCCGATATTTTTGCAAACATTTGAGTGTTTTTCTATATTTCGAGTAACTCATATAACTCAAAATTCCACTTACCGGTCCGATATTTTGGAAAACATGTGAGTTATTTTCTATATTTCGAGGAACTCATATTACTGAAAAATCTTGTTACCAGTCCGATATTTTGGCAAATTTTTGAGCTTATTTCTATATTTCGAGTAACTCATATTACTCAAAATTCTTGTTACCAGTCCGATATTTTTGCAAACATTTGAGCTTTCTTCTATATTTTGAGTAACTCATATTACTCAAAATTCTTGTTACCAGTCCGATATTTTTGCAAACATTTGAGCTTTCTTCTATATTTCGAGTAACTCATATTACTCAAAATTTTTGTTAACAGTCCGATATTTAAGCGAACACTTAAGCTTTTATCTATATTTCGAGTAACTCATATTACTCAAAATTCTTGTAATCGGTCCGATAAATTGGAAAACATTTGAGCTTTTTTCTATATTTTGCGTAACTCATATAACTCAAAATTCTTGTTAACAGTCCGATATTTTGGCCAAAATTTGAGCTTTTTTCTTTATTTCGAGTAACTCATATAACTCAAAATTCTTGTTAACGGTCCGATATTTAAGTGAACATTTAAGCTTTTATCTATATTTCGAGAAACTCATATTACTTAAAATTCTTGTTAACAGTCCGATATTTTTGCAAACATTTGAGCTTTTTTCTATATTTCGAGTAACTCATATATCTGAAAAATCTTGTTACCAATCCGATATTTTAGCAAATTTTTGAGCTTATTTCTATATTTCGAGTAACTCATTTTACTCAAAATTCTTGTTAACAGTCCGAAATTTTTGCAAACATTTGAGCTTTTTTCTATATTTCGAGTAACTCATATTACTCAAAATTCTTGTTAACGGTCTGATGTTTAAGCAAACATTTAAGCTTTCATTTATATTTTAGTAAGTCATTTCACTCAAAGTTCTTGTTAACGGTCCGATATTTTCGCAAATATTTGAGCTTTTTTCTTAATTTCGAGTAACTCATATTACTCAAAATTCTTGTTACCGGTCCGATATTTTGGAAAACATTTGAGCTTTTTTCTATATTTTGAGTTACTCATATAACTCAAAATTCTTGTTACCAGTCCGATATTTTTGCAAACATTTGAGCTTTCTTCTATATTTCGAGTTACTCATATTACTCAAAATTCTTGTAACAGTCCGATATTTTTGCAAACATTTGTGCTTTTTTCTATATTTCGAGTAGCTCATATTACTCAAAATTCTTGTTAACGGTCCGATATTTAAGCGAACATTTAAGCTTTTATCTATATTTTGAGTAACTCATTTTACTCAAAGTTCTTGTTAACGGTCCGATATTTTCGCAAAAATTTGAGCTTTTTTCCTTATTTCGAGAAACTCATATTACTCAAAATACTTGTTAACGGTCCGATATTTATGCAAACATTCGAGTTATTTTCTATATTTCAAGGAACTCATATTACTGAAAAATCTTGTTACCAGTCTGATATTTTGGCAAATTTTTGAGCTTATTTCTATATTTTGAGTAACTCATATTACTCAAAATTCTTGTTACCAGTCCGATATTTTTGCAAACATTTGAGCTTTTTTTTATATTTTGAGTAACTCATATTACTCAAAATTCTTGTTAACGTTCCGATATTTAAGCGAACATTTTAGCTTTAATCTATATTTTGAGTAACTCATTTTACTCAAAGTTCTTGTTAACGGTCCGATATTTTGGCCAAAATTTGAGCTTTTTTCTTTTTTTCGAGTAACTCATATTACTCAAAATTCTTGTTAACAGTCCGATATTTAAGCGAACATTTAAGCATTTATCTATATTTCGAGTTACTCATATAACTCAAAATTCTTGTTAACGTTCCGATATTTAAGCGAACATTTTAGCTTTTATCTATATTTTGAGTAACTCATATGACTCAAAATTCTTGTTAACAGTCCGATATTTTTGCAAACATTTGAGCTTTTTTCTATATTTCGAGTAACTCATATTACTCAAAATTCTTGTTATCGGTCCGATAAATTGGAAAACATTTGAGCTTTTTTTCTATATTTTGCGTAACTCATATAACTCAAAATTCTTGTTAACAGTCTGATATTTTGGCCAAAATTTGAGCTATTTTCTTTATTTCGAGTAACTTATATAACTCAAAATTCTTGTTAACGGTCCGATATTTAAGTGAACATTTAAGCTTTTATCTATATTTCGAGAAACTCATATTACTTAAAATTCTTGTTAACAGTCCGATATTTTTGCAAACATTTGAGCTTTTTTCTATATTTCGAGTAACTCATATATCTGAAAAATCTTGTTACCAATCCGATATTTTAGCAATTTTTGAGGTTATTTCTATATTTCGAGTAACTCATTTTACTCAAAATTCTTGTTAACAGTCCGAAATTTTTGCAAACATTTGAGCTTTTTTCTATATTTCGAGTAACTCATATTACTCAAAATTCTTGTTAACGGTCTGATGTTTAAGCAAACATTTAAGCTTTCATTTATATTTTAGTAAGTCATTTTACTCAAAGTTCTTGTTAACGGTCCGATATTTTCGCAAATATTTGAGCTTTTTTCTAAATTTCGAGTAACTCATATTACTCAAAATTCTTGTTACCGGTCCGATATTTTGGAAAACATTTGAGCTTTTTTCTATATTTTGAGTTACTCATATAACTCAAAATTCTTGTTACCAGTCCGATATTTTTGCAAATATTTGAGCTTTCTTCTATATTTCGAGTTACTCATATTACTCAAAATTCTTGTTATCGGTCCGATAAATTGGAAAACATTTGAGCTTTTTTCTATATTTTGCGTAACTCATATAACTCAAAATTCTTGTTAACAGTCCGATATTTTGGCCAAAATTTGAGCTTTTTTCTTTATTTCGAGTAACTCATATAACTCAAAATTCTTGTTAACGGTCCGATATTTAAGCGAACATTTAAGCTTTTATCTATATTTCGAGAAACTCATATTACTCATAATTCTTGTTAACAGTCCGATATTTTTGCAAACATTTGAGCTTTTTTCTATATTTCGAGTAACTCATATTTCTGAAAAATCTTGTTACCAATCCGATATTTTGGCAAATTTTTGAGCTTATTTCTATATTTCGAGTAACTCATTTTACTCAAAATCCTTGTTAACAGTCCGAAATTTTTGCAAACATTTGAGCTTTTTTCTATATTTCGAGTAACTCATATTACTCAAAATTCTTGTTAACGGTCCGATATTTTGGAAAACATTTGAGCTTTTTTTTATATTTTGAGTTACTCATATAACTCAAAATTCTTGTTACCAGTCCGATATTTTTGCAAACATTTGAGCTTTCTTCTATATTTCGAGTTACTCATATTACTCAAAATTCTTGTTAAGAATCCGATATTTAAGCGAACATTTAAGCTTTTATCTATATTTCGAGTTACTCATATTACTCAAAATTCTTGTAACCGGTCTGATATTTTGGAAAACATTTGAGCTTTTTTCTATATTTTGAGTAATTCATAAAACTCAAAATTCTTGTTAACAGTCCGATATTTTGGCAAAAATTTGAGCTTTTTTCTTTATTTCGAGAAACTCATATTTCTCAAAATTCTTGTTAACGGGCTGATATTTTATTTAACATTTGAGCTTTTTTCTATATTTCGAGTGACTCATATTACTCAAAATTTCTGTTAACGGTCGGATATTATAGCAAACATTTGAGCTATTTTCTATATTTAGAGTTACTCATATTACTCAAAATTCTTGTTTACGATCCGATATTGATGCAAACATTGGAGCTTTTTTCTATATTTCGGGTAACTTATAATACTCAAAATTCTTGTTAACCGTCCGATATTTTGGCAAAAATTTGAACTATTTTCTTAATTTCGAGTAACTCATATTACTCAAAATTCTTGTAAACGGGCCGATATTTTGGCAAACATTTAAGCTTTTTTCTTTATTTCGAGTTACTCATATTACTCAAAATTCTTGTAACCAGTCCGATATTTTTGCAAACATTTGAACTTTCTTCTATATTTCGAGTAACTCATATTACTCAAAATTCTTGTTACCAGTCCGATATTTTTGCAAACATTTGAGCTTTCTTCTATATTTCGAGTAACTCATATTACTCAAAATTCTTGTTAACAGTCCGATATTTAAACGAACATTTAAGCTTTTATCTATATTTCGAGTTACTCATATTACTCAAAATTCTTGTTAACAGTCCGATATTTTTGCAAACATTTGAGTGTTTTTCTATATTTCGAGTAACTCATATAACTCAAAATTCTTGTTACCGGTCCGATATTTTGGAAAACATGTGAGTTATTTTCTATATTTCGAGGAACTCATATTACTGAAAAATCTTGTTACCAGTCCGATATTTTGGCAAATTTTTGAGCTTATTTCTATATTTCGAGTAACTCATATTACTCAAAATTCTTGTTACCAGTCCGATATTTTTGCAAACATTTGAGCTTTCTTCTATATTTCGAGTAACTCATATTACTCAAAATTCTTGTTAACAGTCCGATATTTAAGCGAACATTTAAGCTTTTATCTATATTTCGAGTTACTCATATTACTCAAAATTCTTGTTAACAGTCCGATATTCAAACGAACATTTAAGCTTTTTTCTTTATTTCGAGTTACTCATATTACTCAAAATTCTTGTAACCAGTCCGATATTTTTGCAAACATTTGAACTTTCTTCTATATTTCGAGTAACTCATATTACTCAAAATTCTTGTTACCAGTCCGATATTTTTGCAAACATTTGAGCTTTCTTCTATATTTCGAGTAACTCATATTACTCAAAATTCTTGTTAACAGTCCGATATTTAAACGAACATTTAAGCTTTTATCTATATTTCGAGTTACTCATATTACTCAAAATTCTTGTTAACAGTCCGATATTTTTGCAAACATTTGAGTGTTTTTCTATATTTCGAGTAACTCATATAACTCAAAATTCTTGTTACCGGTCCGATATTTTGGAAAACATGTGAGTTATTTTCTATATTTCGAGGAACTCATATTACTGAAAATTCTTGTTACCAGTCCGATATTTTGGCAAATTTTTGAGCTTATTTCTATATTTCGAGTAACTCATATTACTCAAAATTCTTGTTACCAGTCCGATATTTTTGCAAACATTTGAGCTTTCTTCTATATTTCGAGTAACTCATATTACTCAAAATTCTTGTTAACAGTCCGATATTTAAGCGAACATTTAAGCTTTTATCTATATTTCGAGTTACTCATATTACTCAAAATTCTTGTTAACAGTCCGATATTTTTGCAAACATTTGAGTGTTTTTCTATATTTCGAGTAACTCATATAACTCAAAATTCCACTTACCGGTCCGATATTTTGGAAAACATGTGAGTTATTTTCTATATTTCGAGGAACTCATATTACTGAAAAATCTTGTTACCAGTCCGATATTTTGGCAAATTTTTGAGCTTTTTTCTATATTTCGAGTAACTCATATTACTCAAAATTCTTGTTACCAGTCCGATATTTTTGCAAACATTTGAGCTTTCTTCTATATTTTGAGTAACTCATATTACTCAAAATTCTTGTTACCAGTCCGATATTTTTGCAAACATTTGAGCTTTCTTCTATATTTCGAGTAACTCATATTACTCAAAATTCTTGTTAACAGTCCGATATTTAAGCGAACACTTAAGCTTTTATCTATATTTCGAGTAACTCATATTACTCAAAATTCTTGTTACCAGTCCGATATTTTTGCAAACATTTGAGCTTTCTTCTATATTTCGAGTAACTCATATTACTCAAAATTCTTGTTAACAGTCCGATATTTAAACGAACATTTAAGCTTTTATCTATATTTCGAGTTACTCATATTACTCAAAATTCTTGTTAACAGTCCGATATTTTTGCAAACATTTGAGTGTTTTTCTATATTTCGAGTAACTCATATAACTCAAAATTCTTGTTACCGGTCCGATATTTTGGAAAACATGTGAGTTATTTTCTATATTTCGAGGAACTCATATTACTGAAAAATCTTGTTACCAGTCCGATATTTTGGCAAATTTTTGAGCTTATTTCTATATTTCGAGTAACTCATATTACTCAAAATTCTTGTTACCAGTCCGATATTTTTGCAAACATTTGAGCTTTCTTCTATATTTCGAGTAACTCATATTACTCAAAATTCTTGTTACCAGTCCGATATTTTTGCAAACATTTGAGCTTTCTTCTATATTTCGAGTAACTCATATTACTCAAAATTCTTGTTAACAGTCCGATATTTAAGCGAACATTTAAGCTTTTATCTATATTTCGAGTTACTCATTTTACTCAAAATTCTTGTTAACAGTCCGATATTTTTGCAAACATTTGAGCTTTTTTCTATATTTCGAGTAACTCATATTTCTGAAAAATCTTGTTACCAATCCGATATTTTGGCAAATTTTTGAGCTTATTTCTATATTTCGAGTAACTCATTTTACTCAAAATTCTTGTTAACAGTCCGATATTTTTGCAAACATTTGAGCTTTTTTCTATATTTCGAGTAACTCATATAACTCAAAATTCTTGTTACCGGTTCGATGTTTAAGCAAACATTTCAGCTTTTATTTATATTTTAGTAAGTCATTTTACTCAAAGTTCTTGTTAACGGTCCGATATTTTCGCAAAAATTTGAGCTTTTTTCTTAATTTCGAGTAACTCATATTACTCAAAATTCTTGTTACCGGTCCGATATTTTGGAAAACATTTGAGCTTTTTTCTATATTTTGAGTAACTCATATTACTCAAAATTCTTGTTACCAGTCCGATATTTTTGGAAACATTTGAGCTTTCTTCTATATTTCGAGTAACTCATATTACTCAAAATTCTTGTTAACAGTCCGATATTTAAGCGAACATTTAAGCTTTTATCTATATTTCGAGTAACTCATATTACTCAAAATTCTTGTTAACAGTCCGATATTTTTGCAAACATTTGAGCTTTTTTCTTAATTTCGAGTAACTAATATTACTCAAAATTCTTGTTAACGGTCCGATATTTAAGCGAACAGTTAAGCTTTTATCTTTATTTCGAGTTACTCATATTACTCAAAATTCTTGTTAACAGTCCGATACTTTTGCAAACATTTGAGCTTTTTTCTATTTTTTGAGTAACTCATATAACTCAAAATTCTTGTTAACGGTCCGATATTAAAGCGAACATTTAAGCTTTTATCTATATTTCGAGAAACTCATATTACTCAAAAATCTAGTTAACAGTCCGATATTTTTGCAAACATTTGAGCTTTTTTCTATATTTCGAGTAACTCATATTTCTGAAAAATCTTGTTACCAATCCGATATTTTGGCAAATTTTTGAGCTTATTTCTATATTTCGAGTAACTCATTTTTCTCAAAATTCTTGTTAACAGTCCGATATTTTTGCAAACATTTGAGCTTTTTTCTATATTTCGAGTAACTCATATAACTCAAAATTCTTGTTAACGGTCCGATATTTAAGCGAACATTTAAGCTTTTATCTATATTTCGAGAAACTCATATTACATTAAATTCTTGTTAACGGTCCGATATTTAAGCGAACATTTAAGCTTTTATCTATATTTCGAGAAACTCATATTACTCAAAATTCTTGTTAACGGTCCGATATTAAAGCGAACATTTAAGCTTTTATCTATATTTCGAGTAACTCATATTACTCAAAATTCTTGTTACCAGTCCGATATTTTTGCAAACATTTGAGCTTTCTTCTATATTTCGAGTTACTCATATTACTCAAAATTCTTGTTAACAGTCCGATATTTTTGCAAACATTTGAGTGTTTTTCTATATTTCGAGTAACTCATATAACTCAAAATTCTTGTTACCGGTCCGATATTTTGGAAAACATGTGAGTTATTTTCTATATTTCGAGGAACTCATATTACTGAAAAATCTTGTTACCAGTCCGATATTTTTGCAAACATTTGAGCTTTCTTCTATATTTCGAGTAACTCATATTACTCAAAATTCTTGTTAACAGTCCGATATTTAAGCGAACATTTAAGCTTTTATCTATATTTCGAGTTACTCATATTACTCAAAATTCTTGTTAACAGTCCGATATTTTTGCAAACATTTGAGTGTTTTTCTATATTTCGAGTAACTCATATAACTCAAAATTCCACTTACCGGTCCGATATTTTGGAAAACATGTGAGTTATTTTCTATATTTCGAGGAACTCATATTACTGAAAAATCTTGTTACCAGTCCGATATTTTGGCAAATTTTTGAGCTTATTTCTATATTTCGAGTAACTCATATTACTCAAAATTCTTGTTACCAGTCCGATATTTTTGCAAACATTTAAGCTTTCTTCTATATTTTGAGTAACTCATATTACTCAAAATTCTTGTTACCAGTCCGATATTTTTGCAAACATTTGAGCTTTCTTCTATATTTCGAGTAACTCATATTACTCAAAATTTTTGTTAACAGTCCGATATTTAAGCGAACACTTAAGCTTTTATCTATATTTCGAGTTACTCATATTACTCAAAATTCTTGTTAACAGTCCGATATTTTTGCAAACATTTGAGCTTTTTTTCTATATTTCGAGTAACTCATATTACTCGAAATTCTTGTTAACGGTCCGATATTTAAGCGAACATTTAAGCTTTTATCTATATATAGAGTAACTCATTTTACTCAAAGTTCTTGTTAACGGTCCATATTTTCGCAAAAATTTGAGCTTTCTTCTTAATTTCGAGTAACTCATATTACTCAAAATTCTTGTTACCGGTCCGATATTTTGGAAAACATTTGAGTTTTTTTCTATATTTCGAGAAACTCATATTTCTCAAAGTTCTTGTTAACGGGCTGATATTTTATTTAACATTTGAGCTTTTATCTATATTTCGAGTTACTCATATTACTCAAAATTCTTGTTAACAGTCCGATATTTTTGCAAACATTTGGGCTTTTTTCTATATTTCGAGTAACTCATATTACTCAAAATTCTTGTTAACAGTCCGATATTTTTGCAAACATTTGAGTGTTTTTCTATATTTCGAGTAACTCATATAACTCAAAATTCCACTTACCGGTCCGATATTTTGGAAAACATGTGAGTTATTTTCTATATTTCGAGGAACTCATATTACTGAAAAATCTTGTTACCAGTCCGATATTTTGGCAAATTTTTGAGCTTATTTCTATATTTCGAGTAACTCATATTACTCAAAATTCTTGTTACCAGTCCGATATTTTTGCAAACATTTGAGCTTTCTTCTATATTTTGAGTAACTCATATTACTCAAAATTCTTGTTACCAGTCCGATATTTTTGCAAACATTTGAGCTTTCTTCTATATTTCGAGTAACTCATATTACTCAAAATTTTTGTTAACAGTCCGATATTTAAGCGAACACTTAAGCTTTTATCTATATTTCGAGTAACTCATATTACTCAAAATTCTTGTTACCAGTCCGATATTTTTGCAAACATTTGAGCTTTCTTCTATATTTCGAGTAACTCATATTACTCAAAATTCTTGTTAACAGTCCGATATTTAAACGAACATTTAAGCTTTTATCTATATTTCGAGTTACTCATATTACTCAAAATTCTTGTTAACAGTCCGATATTTTTGCAAACATTTGAGTGTTTTTCTATATTTCGAGTAACTCATATAACTCAAAATTCTTGTTACCGGTCCGATATTTTGGAAAACATGTGAGTTATTTTCTATATTTCGAGGAACTCATATTACTGAAAAATCTTGTTACCAGTCCGATATTTTGGCAAATTTTTGAGCTTATTTCTATATTTCGAGTAACTCATATTACTCAAAATTCTTGTTACCAGTCCGATATTTTTGCAAACATTTGAGCTTTCTTCTATATTTCGAGTAACTCATATTACTCAAAATTCTTGTTAACAGTCCGATATTTAAGCGAACATTTAAGCTTTTATCTATATTTCGAGTTACTCATATTACTCAAAATTCTTGTTAACAGTCCGATATTTTTGCAAACATTTGAGTGTTTTTCTATATTTCGAGTAACTCATATAACTCAAAATTCCACTTACCGGTCCGATATTTTGGAAAACATGTGAGTTATTTTCTATATTTCGAGGAACTCATATTACTGAAAAATCTTGTTACCAGTCCGATATTTTGGCAAATTTTTGAGCTTATTTCTATATTTCGAGTAACTCATATTACTCAAAATTCTTGTTACCAGTCCGATATTTTTGCAAACATTTAAGCTTTCTTCTATATTTTGAGTAACTCATATTACTCAAAATTCTTGTTACCAGTCCGATATTTTTGCAAACATTTGAGCTTTCTTCTATATTTCGAGTAACTCATATTACTCAAAATTTTTGTTAACAGTCCGATATTTAAGCGAACACTTAAGCTTTTATCTATATTTCGAGTTACTCATATTACTCAAAATTCTTGTTAACAGTCCGATATTTTTGCAAACATTTGAGCTTTTTTTCTATATTTCGAGTAACTCATATTACTCGAAATTCTTGTTAACGGTCCGATATTTAAGCGAACATTTTAGCTTTTATCTATATATAGAGTAACTCATTTTACTCAAAGTTCTTGTTAACGGTCCATATTTTCGCAAAAATTTGAGCTTTCTTCTTAATTTCGAGTAACTCATATTACTCAAAATTCTTGTTACCGGTCCGATATTTTGGAAAACATTTGAGTTTTTTTCTTTATTTCGAGAAACTCATATTTCTCAAAGTTCTTGTTAACGGGCTGATATTTTATTTAACATTTGAGCTTTTATCTATATTTCGAGTTACTCATATTACTCAAAATTCTTGTTAACAGTCCGATATTTTTGCAAACATTTGGGCTTTTTTCTATATTTCGAGTAACTCATATTACTCAAAATTCTTGTTAACGGTCCGATATTTAAGCGAACATTTAAGCTTTTATCTATATTTTGAGTAACTCATTTTACTCAAAGTTCTTGTTAACGGTACGATATTTTCGCAAAAATTTGAGCTTTTTTCTTAATTTCGAGTAACTCATATAACTCAAAATTCTTGTCACCGGTCCGATATTTTAGAAAACATTTGAGTTATTTTCTATATTTCGAGGAACTCATATTACTGAAAATTCTTGTTACCAGTCCGATATTTTGGCAAATTTTTGAGCTTATTTCTATATTTCGAGTAACTCATATTACTCAAAATTCTTGTTAACAGTCCGATATTTAAGCGAACATTTAAGCTTTTATCTATATTTCGAGTTACTCATATTACTCAAAATTCTTGTTAACAGTCCGATATTTTTGCAAACATTTGAGCTTTCTTCTATATTTCGAGTAACTCATATTACTCAAAATTCTTGTTAACAGTCCGATATTTAAGCGAACATTTAAGCTTTTATCTATATTTCGAGTTACTCATATTACTCAAAATTCTTGTTAACGGTCCGATATTTAAGCGAACATTTAAGCTTTTATCTATATTTTGAGTAACTCATTTTACTCAAAGTTCTTGTTAACGGTCCGATATTTTCGCAAAAATTTGAGCTTTTTTCTTAATTTCGAGTAACTCATATTACTCAAAATTCTTGTTACCGGTCCGATATTTTGGAAAACATTTGAGCTTTTTTCTATATTTTGAGTAATTCATAAAACTCAAAATTCTTGTTACCAGTCCGATATTTTTGCAAACATTTGAGCTTTTTTCTATATTTCGAGTAACTAATATTACTCAAAATTCTTGTTAACGGTCCGATATTTAAGCGAACATTTAAGCTTTTACCTTTATTTTGAGTAAATCATTTTACTCAAAGTTCTTGTTAACGGTCCGATATTTTCGCAAAAATTTGAGCTATTTTCTTAATTTCGAGTAACTCATATTACTCAAAATTCTTGTTAACGGTCCGGCATTTAAGCGAACATTTAAGCTTTTATCTAAATTTTGAGTAACTCATATTACTCAAAATTCTTGTTAACAGTCCGATATTTTTGCAAACATTTAAACTTTCTTCTATATTTCGAGTAACTCATATTACTCAAAATTCTTGTTAACAGTCCGATATTTAAGCGAACATTTAAGCTTTTATCTATATTTTGAGTAACTCATTTTACTCAAAGTTCTTGATAACGGTCCGATATTTTCGCAAAAATTTGAGCTTTTTTCTTAATTTCGAGTAACTCATATTACTCAAAATTCTTGTTACCGGTCCGATATTTTGGAAAACATTTGAGCTTTTTTCTATATTTTGAGTAACTCATATTACTCAAAATTCTTGTTACCAGTCCGATATTTTTGCAAACATTTAAGCTTTCTTCTATATTTCGAGTAACTCATATTACTCAAAATTCTTGTTAACAGTCCGATATTTAAGCGAACACTTAAGCTTTTATCTATATTTCGAGTTACTCATATTACTCAAAATTCTTGTTAACAGTCCGATATTTTTGCAAACATTTGAGCTTTTTTCTACATTTCGAGTAACTCATATTACTCAAAATTCTTGTTAACGGTCCGATATTTTTGCAAACATTTGAGCTTTTTTCTATATTTCGAGTAACTGATTTTACTCAAAATTCTTGTTAACGGTCCGATATTTAAGAGAACATTTAAGCTTTTATCTATATTTCGAGTAACTCATATTACTCAAAATTCTTGTTAACAGTCCGAAATTTTTGCAAACATTTGAGCTTTTTTCTATATTTCGAGTAACTCATATTACTCAAAATTCTTGTTAACGGTCTGATGTTAAAGCAAACATTTAAGCTTTTATTTATATTTTAGTAAGTCATTTTACTCAAAGTTCTTGTTAACGGTCCAATATTTTCGCAAATATTTGAGCTTTTTTCTTAATTTCGAGTAACTCATATTACTCAAAATTCTTGTTACCGGTCCGATATTTTGGAAAACATTTGAGCTTTTTTCTATATTTTGAGTTACTCATATAACTCAAAATTCTTGTTACCAGTCCGATATTTTTGCAAACATTTGAGCTTTCTTCTATATTTCGAGTTACTCATATTACTCAAAATTCTTGTTATCGGTCCGATAAATTGGAAAACATTTGAGCTTTTTTCTATATTTTGCGTAACTCATATAACTCAAAATTCTTGTTAACAGTCCGATATTTTGGCCAAAATTTGAGCTTTTTTCTTTATTTCGAGTAACTCATATAACTCAAAATTCTTGTTAACGGTCCGATATTTAAGCGAACATTTAAGCTTTTATCTATATTTCGAGAAACTCATATTACTCAAAATTCTTGTTAACAGTCCGATATTTTTGCAAACATTTGAGCTTTTTTCTATATTTCGAGTAACTCATATTTCTGAAAAATCTTGTTACCAATCCGATATTTTAGCAAATTTTTGAGCTTATTTCTATATTTCGAGTAACTCATTTTACTCAAAATCCTTGTTAACAGTCCGAAATTTTTGCAAACATTTGAGCTTTTTTCTATATTTCGAGTAACTCATATTACTCAAAATTCTTGTTAACGGTCTGATGTTTAAGCAAACATTTAAGCTTTCATTTATATTTTAGTAAGTCATTTTACTCAAAGTTCTTGTTAACGGTCCGATATTTTCGCAAATATTTGAGCTTTTTTCTTAATTTCGAGTAACTCATATTACTCAAAATTCTTGTTACCGGTCCGATATTTTGGAAAACATTTGAGCTTTTTTCTATATTTTGAGTTACTCATATAACTCAAAATTCTTGTTACCAGTCCGATATTTTTGCAAACATTTGAGCTTTCTTCTATATTTCGAGTTACTCATATTACTCAAAATTCTTGTTAAGAATCCGATATTTAAGCGAACATTTAAGCTTTTATCTATATTTCGAGTTACTCATATTACTCAAAATTCTTGTAACCGGTCTGATATTTTGGAAAACATTTGAGCTTTTTTCTATATTTTGAGTAATTCATAAAACTCAAAATTCTTGTTACCAGTCCGATATTTTTGCAAACATTTGAGCTTTCTTCTATATTTCGAGTAACTCATATTACTCAAAATTCTTGTTACCAGTCCGATATTTTTGCAAACATTTGAGCTTTCTTCTATATTTTGAGTAACTCATATTACTCAAAATTCTTGTTACCAGTCCGATATTTTTGCAAACATTTGAGCTTTCTTCTATATTTCGAGTAACTCATATTACTCAAAATTTTTGTTAACAGTCCGATATTTAAGCGAACACTTAAGCTTTTATCTATATTTCGAGTAACTCATATTACTCAAAATTCTTGTAATCGGTCCGATAAATTGGAAAACATTTGAGCTTTTTTCTATATTTTGCGTAACTCATATAACTCAAAATTCTTGTTAACAGTCCGATATTTTGGCCAAAATTTGAGCTTTTTTCTTTATTTCGAGTAACTCATATAACTCAAAATTCTTGTTAACGGTCCGATATTTAAGTGAACATTTAAGCTTTTATCTATATTTCGAGAAACTCATATTACTTAAAATTCTTGTTAACAGTCCGATATTTTTGCAAACATTTGAGCTTTTTTCTATATTTCGAGTAACTCATATATCTGAAAAATCTTGTTACCAATCCGATATTTTAGCAAATTTTTGAGCTTATTTCTATATTTCGAGTAACTCATTTTACTCAAAATTCTTGTTACCAGTCCGATATTTTTGCAAACATTTGAGCTTTCTTCTATATTTTGAGTAACTCATATTACTCAAAATTCTTGTTACCAGTCCGATATTTTTGCAAACATTTGAGCTTTCTTCTATATTTCGAGTAACTCATATTACTCAAAATTTTTGTTAACAGTCCGATATTTAAGCGAACACTTAAGCTTTTATCTATATTTCGAGTAACTCATATTACTCAAAATTCTTGTAATCGGTCCGATAAATTGGAAAACATTTGAGCTTTTTTCTATATTTTGCGTAACTCATATAACTCAAAATTCTTGTTAACAGTCCGATATTTTGGCCAAAATTTGAGCTTTTTTCTTTATTTCGAGTAACTCATATAACTCAAAATTCTTGTTAACGGTCCGATATTTAAGTGAACATTTAAGCTTTTATCTATATTTCGAGAAACTCATATTACTCAAAATTCTTGTTAACAGTCCGATATTTTTGCAAACATTTGAGCTTTTTTCTATATTTCGAGTAACTCATATATCTAAAAAATCTTGTTATCAATCCGATATTTTAGCAAATTTTTGAGCTTATTTCTATATTTCGAGTAACTCATTTTACTCAAAATTCTTGTTAACAGTCCGAAATTTTTGCAAACATTTGAACTTTTTTCTATATTTCGAGTAACTCATATTACTCAAAATTCTTGTTAACGGTCTGATGTTTAAGCAAACATTTAAGCTTTCATTTATATTTTAGTAAGTCATTTTACTCAAAGTTCTTGTTAACGGTCCGATATTTTCGCAAATATTTGAGCTTTTTTCTTAATTTCGAGTAACTCATATTACTCAAAATTCTTGTTACCGGTCCGATATTTTGGAAAACATTTGAGCTTTTTTCTATATTTTGAGTTACTCATATAACTCAAAATTCTTGTTACCAGTCCGATATTTTTGCAAACATTTGAGCTTTCTTCTATATTTCGAGTTACTCATATTACTCAAAATTCTTGTTATCGGTCCGATAAATTGGAAAACATTTGAGCTTTTTTCTATATTTTGCGTAACTCATATAACTCAAAATTCTTGTTAACAGTCCGATATTTTGGCCAAAATTTGAGCTTTTTTCTTTATTTCGAGTAACTCATATTACTCAAAATTCTTGTTAACGGTCCGATATTTAAGCGAACATTTAAGCTTTTATCTATATTTCGAGAAACTCATATTACTCAAAATTCTTGTTAACAGTCCGATATTTTTGCAAACATTTGAGCTTTTTTCTATATTTCGAGTAACTCATATTTCTGAAAAATCTTGTTACCAATCCGATATTTTGGCAAATTTTTGAGCTTATTTCTATATTTCGAGTAACTCATTTTACTCAAAATCCTTGTTAACAGTCCGAAATTTTTGCAAACATTTGAGCTTTTTTCTATATTTCGAGTAACTCATATTACTCAAAATTCTTGTTAACGGTCTGATGTTTAAGCAAACATTTAAGCTTTCATTTATATTTTAGTAAGTCATTTTACTCAAAGTTCTTGTTAACGGTCCGATATTTTCGCAAATATTTGAGCTTTTTTCTTAATTTCGAGTAACTCATATTACTCAAAATTCTTGTTACCGGTCCGATATTTTGGAAAACATTTGAGCTTTTTTTTATATTTTGAGTTACTCATATAACTCAAAATTCTTGTTACCAGTCCGATATTTTTGCAAACATTTGAGCTTTCTTCTATATTTCGAGTTACTCATATTACTCAAAATTCTTGTTAAGAATCCGATATTTAAGCGAACATTTAAGCTTTTATCTATATTTCAAGTTACTCATATTACTCAAAATTCTTGTAACCGGTCTGATATTTTGGAAAACATTTGAGCTTTTTTCTATATTTTGAGTAATTCATAAAACTCAAAATTCTTGTTAACAGTCCGATATTTTGGCAAAAATTTGAGCTTTTTTCTTTATTTCGAGAAACTCATATTTCTCAAAATTCTTGTTAACGGGCTGATATTTTATTTAACATTTGAGCTTTTTTCTATATTTCGAGTGACTCATATTACTCAAAATTTCTGTTAACGGTCGGATATTATAGCAAACATTTGAGCTATTTTCTATATTTAGAGTTACTCATATTACTCAAAATTCTTGTTTACGATCCGATATTGATGCAAACATTGGAGCTTTTTTCTATATTTCGGGTAACTTATAATACTCAAAATTCTTGTTAACCGTCCGATATTTTGGCAAAAATTTGAACTATTTTCTTAATTTCGAGTAACTCATATTACTCAAAATTCTTGTAAACGGGCCGATATTTTGGCAAACATTTAAGCTTTTTTCTTTATTTCGAGTTACTCATATTACTCAAAATTCTTGTAACCAGTCCGATATTTTTGCAAACATTTGAACTTTCTTCTATATTTCGAGTAACTCATATTACTCAAAATTCTTGTTACCAGTCCGATATTTTTGCAAACATTTGAGCTTTCTTCTATATTTCGAGTAACTCATATTACTCAAAATTCTTGTTAACAGTCCGATATTTAAACGAACATTTAAGCTTTTATCTATATTTCGAGTTACTCATATTACTCAAAATTCTTGTTAACAGTCCGATATTTTTGCAAACATTTGAGTGTTTTTCTATATTTCGAGTAACTCATATAACTCAAAATTCTTGTTACCGGTCCGATATTTTGGAAAACATGTGAGTTATTTTCTATATTTCGAGGAACTCATATTACTGAAAAATCTTGTTACCAGTCCGATATTTTGGCAAATTTTTGAGCTTATTTCTATATTTCGAGTAACTCATATTACTCAAAATTCTTGTAACCAGTCCGATATTTTTGCAAACATTTGAGCTTTCTTCTATATTTCGAGTAACTCATATTACTCAAAATTCTTGTTAACAGTCCGATATTTAAGCGAACATTTGAGCTTTTTTCTATATTTTGAGTTACTCATATTACTCAAAATTCTTGTTAACAGTCCGATATTTTTGCAAACATTTGAGTGTTTTTCTATATTTCGAGTAACTCATATAACTCAAAATTCCACTTACCGGTCCGATATTTTGGAAAACATGTGAGTTATTTTCTATATTTCGAGGAACTCATATTACTGAAAAATCTTGTTACCAGTCCGATATTTTGGCAAATTTTTGAGCTTATTTCTATATTTCGAGTAACTCATATTACTCAAAATTCTTGTTACCAGTCCGATATTTTTGCAAACATTTGAGCTTTCTTCTATATTTTGAGTAACTCATATTACTCAAAATTCTTGTTACCAGTCCGATATTTTTGCAAACATTTGAGCTTTCTTCTATATTTCGAGTAACTCATATTACTCAAAATTTTTGTTAACAGTCCGATATTTAAGCGAACACTTAAGCTTTTATCTATATTTCGAGTAACTCATATTACTCAAAATTCTTGTTACCAGTCCGATATTTTTGCAAACATTTGAGCTTTCTTTTATATTTCGAGTAACTCATATTACTCAAAATTCTTGTTAACAGTCCGATATTTAAACGAACATTTAAGCTTTTATCTATATTTCGAGTTACTCATATTACTCAAAATTCTTGTTAACAGTCCGATATTTTTGCAAACATTTGAGTGTTTTTCTATATTTCGAGTAACTCATATAACTCAAAATTCCACTTACCGGTCCGATATTTTGGAAAACATGTGAGTTATTTTCTATATTTCGAGGAACTCATATTACTGAAAAATCTTGTTACCAGTCCGATATTTTGGCAAATTTTTGAGCTTATTTCTATATTTCGAGTAACTCATATTACTCAAAATTCTTGTTACCAGTCCGATATTTTTGCAAACATTTAAGCTTTCTTCTATATTTTGAGTAACTCATATTACTCAAAATTCTTGTTACCAGTCCGATATTTTTGCAAACATTTGAGCTTTCTTCTATATTTCGAGTAACTCATATTACTCAAAATTTTTGTTAACAGTCCGATATTTAAGCGAACACTTAAGCTTTTATCTATATTTCGAGTTACTCATATTACTCAAAATTCTTGTTAACAGTCCGATATTTTTGCAAACATTTGAGCTTTTTTTCTATATTTCGAGTAACTCATATTACTCGAAATTCTTGTTAACGGTCCGATATTTAAGCGAACATTTTAGCTTTTATCTATATATAGAGTAACTCATTTTACTCAAAGTTCTTGTTAACGGTCCATATTTTCGCAAAAATTTGAGCTTTCTTCTTAATTTCGAGTAACTCATATTACTCAAAATTCTTGTTACCGGTCCGATATTTTGGAAAACATTTGAGTTTTTTTCTTTATTTCGAGAAACTCATATTTCTCAAAGTTCTTGTTAACGGGCTGATATTTTATTTAACATTTGAGCTTTTATCTATATTTCGAGTTACTCATATTACTCAAAATTCTTGTTAACAGTCCGATATTTTTGCAAACATTTGGGCTTTTTTCTATATTTCGAGTAACTCATATTACTCAAAATTCTTGTTAACGGTCCGATATTTAAGCGAACATTTAAGCTTTTATCTATATTTTGAGTAACTCATTTTACTCAAAGTTCTTGTTAACGGTACGATATTTTCGCAAAAATTTGAGCTTTTTTCTTAATTTCGAGTAACTCATATAACTCAAAATTCTTGTCACCGGTCCGATATTTTAGAAAACATTTGAGTTATTTTCTATATTTCGAGGAACTCATATTACTGAAAAATCTTGTTACCAGTCCGATATTTTGGCAAATTTTTGAGCTTATTTCTATATTTTGAGTAACTCATATTACTCAAAATTCTTGTTAACAGTCCGATATTTAAGCGAACATTTAAGCTTTTATCTATATTTCGAGTTACTCATATTACTCAAAATTCTTGTTAACAGTCCGATATTTTTGCAAACATTTGAGCTTTCTTCTATATTTCGAGTAACTCATATTACTCAAAATTCTTGTTAACAGTCCGATATTTAAGCGAACATTTAAGCTTTTATCTATATTTCGAGTTACTCATATTACTCAAAATTCTTGTTAACGGTCCGATATTTAAGCGAACATTTAAGCTTTTATCTATATTTTGAGTAACTCATTTTACTCAAAGTTCTTGTTAACGGTCCGATATTTTCGCAAAAATTTGAGCTTTTTTCTTAATTTCGAGTAACTCATATTACTCAAAATTCTTGTTAACGGTCCGATATTTAAGCGAACATTTAAGCTTTTATCTATATTTTGAGTAACTCATTTTACTCAAAGTTCTTGTTAACGGTCCGATATTTTCGCAAAAATTTGAGCTTTTTTCTTAATTTCGAGTTACTCATATTACTCAAAATTCTTGTTAACAGTCCGATATTTTTGCAAACATTTGAGTGTTTTTCTATATTTCGAGTAACTCATATAACTCAAAATTCCACTTACCGGTCCGATATTTTGGAAAACATGTGAGTTATTTTCTATATTTCGAGGAACTCATATTACTGAAAATTCTTGTTACCAGTCCGATATTTTTGCAAACATTTGAGCTTTTATCTATATTTCGAGTTACTCATATTACTCAAAATTCTTGTTAACAGTCCGATATTTTTGCAAACATTTGAGCTTTCTTCTATATTTCGAGTAACTCATATTACTCAAAATTCTTGTTAACAGTCCGATATTTAAGCGAACATTTAAGCTTTTATCTATATTTCGAGTTACTCATATTACTCAAAATTCTTGTTAACGGTCCGATATTTAAGCGAACATTTAAGCTTTTATCTATATTTTGAGTAACTCATTTTACTCAAAGTTCTTGTTAACGGTCCGATATTTTCGCAAAAATTTGAGCTTTTTTCTTAATTTCGAGTAACTCATATTACTCAAAATTCTTGTTAACAGTCCGATATTTAAGCGAACATTTAAGCTTTTATCTATATTTCGAGTTACTCATATTACTCAAAATTCTTGTTAACAGTCCGATATTTTTGCAAACATTTGAGTGTTTTTCTATATTTCGAGTAACTCATATAACTCAAAATTCCACTTACCGGTCCGATATTTTGGAAAACATGTGAGTTATTTTCTATATTTCGAGGAACTCATATTACTGAAAATTCTTGTTACCAGTCCGATATTTTTGCAAACATTTGAGCTTTCTTCTATATTTCGAGTAACTCATATTACTCAAAATTCTTGTTAACAGTCCGATATTTAAGCGAACATTTAAGCTTTTATCTATATTTCGAGTTACTCATATTACTCAAAATTCTTGTTAACAGTCCGATATTTTTGCAAACATTTGAGTGTTTTTCTATATTTCGAGTAACTCATATAACTCAAAATTCCACTTACCGGTCCGATATTTTGGAAAACATGTGAGTTATTTTCTATATTTCGAGGAACTCATATTACTGAAAAATCTTGTTACCAGTCCGATATTTTGGCAAATTTTTGAGCTTATTTCTATATTTCGAGTAACTCATATTACTCAAAATTCTTGTTACCAGTCCGATATTTTTGCAAACATTTGAGCTTTCTTCTATATTTTGAGTAACTCATATTACTCAAAATTCTTGTTACCAGTCCGATATTTTTGCAAACATTTGAGCTTTCTTCTATATTTCGAGTAACTCATATTACTCAAAATTTTTGTTAACAGTCCGATATTTAAGCGAACACTTAAGCTTTTATCTATATTTCGAGTAACTCATATTACTCAAAATTCTTGTAATCGGTCCGATAAATTGGAAAACATTTGAGCTTTTTTCTATATTTTGCGTAACTCATATAACTCAAAATTCTTGTTAACAGTCCGATATTTTGGCCAAAATTTGAGCTTTTTTCTTTATTTCGAGTAACTCATATAACTCAAAATTCTTGTTAACGGTCCGATATTTAAGTGAACATTTAAGCTTTTATCTTTATTTCGAGAAACTCATATTACTTAAAATTCTTGTTAACAGTCCGATATTTTTGCAAACATTTGAGCTTTTTTCTATATTTCGAGTAACTCATATATCTGAAAAATCTTGTTACCAATCCGATATTTTAGCAAATTTTTGAGCTTATTTCTATATTTCGAGTAACTCATTTTACTCAAAATTCTTGTTAACAGTCCGAAATTTTTGCAAACATTTGAGCTTTTTTCTATATTTCGAGTAACTCATATTACTCAAAATTCTTGTTAACGGTCTGATGTTTAAGCAAACATTTAAGCTTTCATTTATATTTTAGTAAGTCATTTCACTCAAAGTTCTTGTTAACGGTCCGATATTTTCGCAAATATTTGAGCTTTTTTCTTAATTTCGAGTAACTCATATTACTCAAAATTCTTGTTACCGGTCCGATATTTTGGAAAACATTTGAGCTTTTTTCTATATTTTGAGTTACTCATATAACTCAAAATTCTTGTTACCAGTCCGATATTTTTGCAAACATTTGAGCTTTCTTCTATATTTCGAGTTACTCATATTACTCAAAATTCTTGTAACAGTCCGATATTTTTGCAAACATTTGAGCTTTTTTCTATATTTCGAGTAGCTCATATTACTCAAAATTCTTGTTAACGGTCCGATATTTAAGCGAACATTTAAGCTTTTATCTATATTTTGAGTAACTCATTTTACTCAAAGTTCTTGTTAACGGTCCGATATTTTCGCAAAAATTTGAGCTTTTTTCCTTATTTCGAGAAACTCATATTACTCAAAATACTTGTTAACGGTCCGATATTTATGCAAACATTCGAGTTATTTTCTATATTTCAAGGAACTCATATTACTGAAAAATCTTGTTACCAGTCTGATATTTTGGCAAATTTTTGAGCTTATTTCTATATTTTGAGTAACTCATATTACTCAAAATTCTTGTTACCAGTCCGATATTTTTGCAAACATTTGAGCTTTTTTTTATATTTTGAGTAACTCATATTACTCAAAATTCTTGTTAACGTTCCGATATTTAAGCGAACATTTTAGCTTTAATCTATATTTTGAGTAACTCATTTTACTCAAAGTTCTTGTTAACGGTCCGATATTTTGGCCAAAATTTGAGCTTTTTTCTTTTTTTCGAGTAACTCATATTACTCAAAATTCTTGTTAACAGTCCGATATTTAAGCGAACATTTAAGCATTTATCTATATTTCGAGTTACTCATATAACTCAAAATTCTTGTTAACGTTCCGATATTTAAGCGAACATTTTAGCTTTTATCTATATTTTGAGTAACTCATATGACTCAAAATTCTTGTTAACAGTCCGATATTTTTGCAAACATTTGAGCTTTTTTCTATATTTCGAGTAACTCATATTACTCAAAATTCTTGTTATCGGTCCGATAAATTGGAAAACATTTGAGCTTTTTTCTATATTTTGCGTAACTCATATAACTCAAAATTCTTGTTAACAGTCTGATATTTTGGCCAAAATTTGAGCTATTTTCTTTATTTCGAGTAACTTATATAACTCAAAATTCTTGTTAACGGTCCGATATTTAAGTGAACATTTAAGCTTTTATCTATATTTCGAGAAACTCATATTACTTAAAATTCTTGTTAACAGTCCGATATTTTTGCAAACATTTGAGCTTTTTTCTATATTTCGAGTAACTCATATATCTGAAAAATCTTGTTACCAATCCGATATTTTAGCAATTTTTGAGGTTATTTCTATATTTCGAGTAACTCATTTTACTCAAAATTCTTGTTAACAGTCCGAAATTTTTGCAAACATTTGAGCTTTTTTCTATATTTCGAGTAACTCATATTACTCAAAATTCTTGTTAACGGTCTGATGTTTAAGCAAACATTTAAGCTTTCATTTATATTTTAGTAAGTCATTTTACTCAAAGTTCTTGTTAACGGTCCGATATTTTCGCAAATATTTGAGCTTTTTTCTTAATTTCGAGTAACTCATATTACTCAAAATTCTTGTTACCGGTCCGATATTTTGGAAAACATTTGAGCTTTTTTCTATATTTTGAGTTACTCATATAACTCAAAATTCTTGTTACCAGTCCGATATTTTTGCAAATATTTGAGCTTTCTTCTATATTTCGAGTTACTCATATTACTCAAAATTCTTGTTATCGGTCCGATAAATTGGAAAACATTTGAGCTTTTTTCTATATTTTGCGTAACTCATATAACTCAAAATTCTTGTTAACAGTCCGATATTTTGGCCAAAATTTGAGCTTTTTTCTTTATTTCGAGTAACTCATATAACTCAAAATTCTTGTTAACGGTCCGATATTTAAGCGAACATTTAAGCTTTTATCTATATTTCGAGAAACTCATATTACTCATAATTCTTGTTAACAGTCCGATATTTTTGCAAACATTTGAGCTTTTTTCTATATTTCGAGTAACTCATATTTCTGAAAAATCTTGTTACCAATCCGATATTTTGGCAAATTTTTGAGCTTATTTCTATATTTCGAGTAACTCATTTTACTCAAAATTCTTGTTAACAGTCCGATATTTTTGCAAACATTTGAGCTTTTTTCTATATTTCGAGTAACTCATATTACTCAAAATTCTTGTTAACGGTCCGATATTTTGGAAAACATTTGAGCTTTTTTCTATATTTTGAGTTACTCATATAACTCAAAATTCTTGTTACCAGTCCGATATTTTTGCAAACATTTGAGCTTTCTTCTATATTTCGAGTTACTCATATTACTCAAAATTCTTGTTAAGAATCCGATATTTAAGCGAACATTTAAGCTTTTATCTATATTTCGAGTTACTCATATTACTCAAAATTCTTGTAACCGGTCTGATATTTTGGAAAACATTTGAGCTTTTTTCTATATTTTGAGTAATTCATAAAACTCAAAATTCTTGTTAACAGTCCGATATTTTGGCAAAAATTTGAGCTTTTTTCTTTATTTCGAGAAACTCATATTTCTCAAAATTCTTGTTAACGGGCTGATATTTTATTTAACATTTGAGCTTTTTTCTATATTTCGAGTGACTCATATTACTCAAAATTTCTGTTAACGGTCGGATATTATAGCAAACATTTGAGCTATTTTCTATATTTAGAGTTACTCATATTACTCAAAATTCTTGTTTACGATCCGATATTGATGCAAACATTGGAGCTTTTTTCTATATTTCGGGTAACTTATAATACTCAAAATTCTTGTTAACCGTCCGATATTTTGGCAAAAATTTGAACTATTTTCTTAATTTCGAGTAACTCATATTACTCAAAATTCTTGTAAACGGGCCGATATTTTGGCAAACATTTAAGCTTTTTTCTTTATTTCGAGTTACTCATATTACTCAAAATTCTTGTAACCAGTCCGATATTTTTGCAAACATTTGAACTTTCTTCTATATTTCGAGTAACTCATATTACTCAAAATTCTTGTTACCAGTCCGATATTTTTGCAAACATTTGAGCTTTCTTCTATATTTCGAGTAACTCATATTACTCAAAATTCTTGTTAACAGTCCGATATTTAAACGAACATTTAAGCTTTTATCTATATTTCGAGTTACTCATATTACTCAAAATTCTTGTTAACAGTCCGATATTTTTGCAAACATTTGAGTGTTTTTCTATATTTCGAGTAACTCATATAACTCAAAATTCTTGTTACCGGTCCGATATTTTGGAAAACATGTGAGTTATTTTCTATATTTCGAGGAACTCATATTACTGAAAAATCTTGTTACCAGTCCGATATTTTGGCAAATTTTTGAGCTTATTTCTATATTTCGAGTAACTCATATTACTCAAAATTCTTGTTACCAGTCCGATATTTTTGCAAACATTTGAGCTTTCTTCTATATTTCGAGTAACTCATATTACTCAAAATTCTTGTTAACAGTCCGATATTTAAGCGAACATTTAAGCTTTTATCTATATTTCGAGTTACTCATATTACTCAAAATTCTTGTTAACAGTCCGATATTCAAACGAACATTTAAGCTTTTTTCTTTATTTCGAGTTACTCATATTACTCAAAATTCTTGTAACCAGTCCGATATTTTTGCAAACATTTGAACTTTCTTCTATATTTCGAGTAACTCATATTACTCAAAATTCTTGTTACCAGTCCGATATTTTTGCAAACATTTGAGCTTTCTTCTATATTTCGAGTAACTCATATTACTCAAAATTCTTGTTAACAGTCCGATATTTAAACGAACATTTAAGCTTTTATCTATATTTCGAGTTACTCATATTACTCAAAATTCTTGTTAACAGTCCGATATTTTTGCAAACATTTGAGTGTTTTTCTATATTTCGAGTAACTCATATAACTCAAAATTCTTGTTACCGGTCCGATATTTTGGAAAACATGTGAGTTATTTTCTATATTTCGAGGAACTCATATTACTGAAAAATCTTGTTACCAGTCCGATATTTTGGCAAATTTTTGAGCTTATTTCTATATTTCGAGTAACTCATATTACTCAAAATTCTTGTTACCAGTCCGATATTTTTGCAAACATTTGAGCTTTCTTCTATATTTCGAGTAACTCATATTACTCAAAATTCTTGTTAACAGTCCGATATTTAAGCGAACATTTAAGCTTTTATCTATATTTCGAGTTACTCATATTACTCAAAATTCTTGTTAACAGTCCGATATTTTTGCAAACATTTGAGTGTTTTTCTATATTTCGAGTAACTCATATAACTCAAAATTCCACTTACCGGTCCGATATTTTGGAAAACATGTGAGTTATTTTCTATATTTCGAGGAACTCATATTACTGAAAAATCTTGTTACCAGTCCGATATTTTGGCAAATTTTTGAGCTTATTTCTATATTTCGAGTAACTCATATTACTCAAAATTCTTGTTACCAGTCCGATATTTTTGCAAACATTTGAGCTTTCTTCTATATTTTGAGTAACTCATATTACTCAAAATTCTTGTTACCAGTCCGATATTTTTGCAAACATTTGAGCTTTCTTCTATATTTCGAGTAACTCATATTACTCAAAATTCTTGTTAACAGTCCGATATTTAAGCGAACACTTAAGCTTTTATCTATATTTCGAGTAACTCATATTACTCAAAATTCTTGTTACCAGTCCGATATTTTTGCAAACATTTGAGCTTTCTTCTATATTTCGAGTAACTCATATTACTCAAAATTCTTGTTAACAGTCCGATATTTAAGCGAACATTTAAGCTTTTATCTATATTTCGAGTTACTCATATTACTCAAAATTCTTGTTAACAGTCCGATATTTTTGCAAACATTTGAGTGTTTTTCTATATTTCGAGTAACTCATATAACTCAAAATTCTTGTTACCGGTCCGATATTTTGGAAAACATGTGAGTTATTTTCTATATTTCGAGGAACTCATATTACTGAAAAATCTTGTTACCAGTCCGATATTTTGGCAAATTTTTGAGCTTTTTTCTATATTTCGAGTAACTCATATTACTCAAAATTCTTGTTACCAGTCCGATATTTTTGCAAACATTTGAGCTTTCTTCTATATTTCGAGTAACTCATATTACTCAAAATTCTTGTTACCAGTCCGATATTTTTGCAAACATTTGAGCTTTCTTCTATATTTCGAGTAACTCATATTACTCAAAATTCTTGTTAACAGTCCGATATTTAAGCGAACATTTAAGCTTTTATCTATATTTCGAGTTACTCATTTTACTCAAAATTCTTGTTAACAGTCCGATATTTTTGCAAACATTTGAGCTTTTTTCTATATTTCGAGTAACTCATATTTCTGAAAAATCTTGTTACCAATCCGATATTTTGGCAAATTTTTGAGCTTATTTCTATATTTCGAGTAACTCATTTTACTCAAAATTCTTGTTAACAGTCCGATATTTTTGCAAACATTTGAGCTTTTTTCTATATTTCGAGTAACTCATATAACTCAAAATTCTTGTTACCGGTTCGATGTTTAAGCAAACATTTCAGCTTTTATTTATATTTTAGTAAGTCATTTTACTCAAAGTTCTTGTTAACGGTCCGATATTTTCGCAAAAATTTGAGCTTTTTTCTTAATTTCGAGTAACTCATATTACTCAAAATTCTTGTTACCGGTCCGATATTTTGGAAAACATTTGAGCTTTTTTCTATATTTTGAGTAACTCATATTACTCAAAATTCTTGTTACCAGTCCGATATTTTTGGAAACATTTGAGCTTTCTTCTATATTTCGAGTAACTCATATTACTCAAAATTCTTGTTAACAGTCCGATGTTTAAGCGAACATTTAAGCTTTTATCTATATTTCGAGTAACTCATATTACTCAAAATTCTTGTTATCAGTCCGATATTTTTGCAAACATTTGAGCTTTTTTCTTAATTTCGAGTAACTAATATTACTCAAAATTCTTGTTAACGGTCCGATATTTAAGCGAACAGTTAAGCTTTTATCTTTATTTCGAGTTACTCATATTACTCAAAATTCTTGTTAACAGTCCGATACTTTTGCAAACATTTGAGCTTTTTTCTATTTTTTGAGTAACTCATATAACTCAAAATTCTTGTTAACGGTCCGATATTAAAGCGAACATTTAAGCTTTTATCTATATTTCGAGAAACTCATATTACTCAAAAATCTAGTTAACAGTCCGATATTTTTGCAAACATTTGAGCTTTTTTCTATATTTCGAGTAACTCATATTTCTGAAAAATCTTGTTACCAATTCGATATTTTGGCAAATTTTTGAGCTTATTTCTATATTTCGAGTAACTCATTTTTCTCAAAATTCTTGTTAACAGTCCGATATTTTTGCAAACATTTGAGCTTTTTTCTATATTTCGAGTAACTCATATATTTCAAAATTCTTGTTAACGGTCCGATATTTAAGCGAACATTTAAGCTTTTATCTATATTTCGAGAAACTCATATTACATTAAATTCTTGTTAACGGTCCGATATTTAAGCGAACATTTAAGCTTTTATCTATATTTCGAGAAACTCATATTACTCAAAATTCTTGTTAACGGTCCGATATTTAAGCGAACATTTAAGCTTTTATCTATATTTCGAGTAACTCATATTACTCAAAATTCTTGTTACCAGTCCGATATTTTTGCAAACATTTGAGCTTTCTTCTATATTTCGAGTTACTCATATTACTCAAAATTCTTGTTAACAGTCCGATATTTTTGCAAACATTTGAGTGTTTTTCTATATTTCGAGTAACTCATATAACTCAAAATTCTTGTTACCGGTCCGATATTTTGGAAAACATGTGAGTTATTTTCTATATTTCGAGGAACTCATATTACTGAAAAATCTTGTTACCAGTCCGATATTTTTGCAAACATTTGAGCTTTCTTCTATATTTCGAGTAACTCATATTACTCAAAATTCTTGTTAACAGTCCGATATTTAAGCGAACATTTAAGCTTTTATCTATATTTCGAGTTACTCATATTACTCAAAATTCTTGTTAACAGTCCGATATTTTTGCAAACATTTGAGTGTTTTTCTATATTTCGAGTAACTCATATAACTCAAAATTCCACTTACCGGTCCGATATTTTGGAAAACATGTGAGTTATTTTCTATATTTCGAGGAACTCATATTACTGAAAAATCTTGTTACCAGTCCGATATTTTGGCAAATTTTTGAGCTTATTTCTATATTTCGAGTAACTCATATTACTCAAAATTCTTGTTACCAGTCCGATATTTTTGCAAACATTTAAGCTTTCTTCTATATTTTGAGTAACTCATATTACTCAAAATTCTTGTTACCAGTCCGATATTTTTGCAAACATTTGAGCTTTCTTCTATATTTCGAGTAACTCATATTACTCAAAATTTTTGTTAACAGTCCGATATTTAAGCGAACACTTAAGCTTTTATCTATATTTCGAGTTACTCATATTACTCAAAATTCTTGTTAACAGTCCGATATTTTTGCAAACATTTGAGCTTTTTTTCTATATTTCGAGTAACTCATATTACTCGAAATTCTTGTTAACGGTCCGATATTTAAGCGAACATTTAAGCTTTTATCTATATATAGAGTAACTCATTTTACTCAAAGTTCTTGTTAACGGTCCATATTTTCGCAAAAATTTGAGCTTTCTTCTTAATTTCGAGTAACTCATATTACTCAAAATTCTTGTTACCGGTCCGATATTTTGGAAAACATTTGAGTTTTTTTCTTTATTTCGAGAAACTCATATTTCTCAAAGTTCTTGTTAACGGGCTGATATTTTATTTAACATTTGAGCTTTTATCTATATTTCGAGTTACTCATATTACTCAAAATTCTTGTTAACAGTCCGATATTTTTGCAAACATTTGGGCTTTTTTCTATATTTCGAGTAACTCATATTACTCAAAATTCTTGTTAACAGTCCGATATTTTTGCAAACATTTGAGTGTTTTTCTATATTTCGAGTAACTCATATAACTCAAAATTCCACTTACCGGTCCGATATTTTGGAAAACATGTGAGTTATTTTCTATATTTCGAGGAACTCATATTACTGAAAAATCTTGTTACCAGTCCGATATTTTGGCAAATTTTTGAGCTTATTTCTATATTTCGAGTAACTCATATTACTCAAAATTCTTGTTACCAGTCCGATATTTTTGCAAACATTTGAGCTTTCTTCTATATTTTGAGTAACTCATATTACTCAAAATTCTTGTTACCAGTCCGATATTTTTGCAAACATTTGAGCTTTCTTCTATATTTCGAGTAACTCATATTACTCAAAATTTTTGTTAACAGTCCGATATTTAAGCGAACACTTAAGCTTTTATCTATATTTCGAGTAACTCATATTACTCAAAATTCTTGTTACCAGTCCGATATTTTTGCAAACATTTGAGCTTTCTTCTATATTTCGAGTAACTCATATTACTCAAAATTCTTGTTAACAGTCCGATATTTAAACGAACATTTAAGCTTTTATCTATATTTCGAGTTACTCATATTACTCAAAATTCTTGTTAACAGTCCGATATTTTTGCAAACATTTGAGTGTTTTTCTATATTTCGAGTAACTCATATAACTCAAAATTCTTGTTACCGGTCCGATATTTTGGAAAACATGTGAGTTATTTTCTATATTTCGAGGAACTCATATTACTGAAAAATCTTGTTACCAGTCCGATATTTTGGCAAATTTTTGAGCTTATTTCTATATTTCGAGTAACTCATATTACTCAAAATTCTTGTTACCAGTCCGATATTTTTGCAAACATTTGAGCTTTCTTCTATATTTCGAGTAACTCATATTACTCAAAATTCTTGTTAACAGTCCGATATTTAAGCGAACATTTAAGCTTTTATCTATATTTCGAGTTACTCATATTACTCAAAATTCTTGTTAACAGTCCGATATTTTTGCAAACATTTGAGTGTTTTTCTATATTTCGAGTAACTCATATAACTCAAAATTCCACTTACCGGTCCGATATTTTGGAAAACATGTGAGTTATTTTCTATATTTCGAGGAACTCATATTACTGAAAAATCTTGTTACCAGTCCGATATTTTGGCAAATTTTTGAGCTTATTTCTATATTTCGAGTAACTCATATTACTCAAAATTCTTGTTACCAGTCCGATATTTTTGCAAACATTTAAGCTTTCTTCTATATTTTGAGTAACTCATATTACTCAAAATTCTTGTTACCAGTCCGATATTTTTGCAAACATTTGAGCTTTCTTCTATATTTCGAGTAACTCATATTACTCAAAATTTTTGTTAACAGTCCGATATTTAAGCGAACACTTAAGCTTTTATCTATATTTCGAGTTACTCATATTACTCAAAATTCTTGTTAACAGTCCGATATTTTTGCAAACATTTGAGCTTTTTTTCTATATTTCGAGTAACTCATATTACTCGAAATTCTTGTTAACGGTCCGATATTTAAGCGAACATTTTAGCTTTTATCTATATATAGAGTAACTCATTTTACTCAAAGTTCTTGTTAACGGTCCATATTTTCGCAAAAATTTGAGCTTTCTTCTTAATTTCGAGTAACTCATATTACTCAAAATTCTTGTTACCGGTCCGATATTTTGGAAAACATTTGAGTTTTTTTCTTTATTTCGAGAAACTCATATTTCTCAAAGTTCTTGTTAACGGGCTGATATTTTATTTAACATTTGAGCTTTTATCTATATTTCGAGTTACTCATATTACTCAAAATTCTTGTTAACAGTCCGATATTTTTGCAAACATTTGGGCTTTTTTCTATATTTCGAGTAACTCATATTACTCAAAATTCTTGTTAACGGTCCGATATTTAAGCGAACATTTAAGCTTTTATCTATATTTTGAGTAACTCATTTTACTCAAAGTTCTTGTTAACGGTACGATATTTTCGCAAAAATTTGAGCTTTTTTCTTAATTTCGAGTAACTCATATAACTCAAAATTCTTGTCACCGGTCCGATATTTTAGAAAACATTTGAGTTATTTTCTATATTTCGAGGAACTCATATTACTGAAAAATCTTGTTACCAGTCCGATATTTTGGCAAATTTTTGAGCTTATTTCTATATTTCGAGTAACTCATATTACTCAAAATTCTTGTTAACAGTCCGATATTTAAGCGAACATTTAAGCTTTTATCTATATTTCGAGTAACTCATATTACTCAAAATTCTTGTTAACAGTCCGATATTTTTGCAAACATTTGAGCTTTCTTCTATATTTCGAGTAACTCATATTACTCAAAATTCTTGTTAACAGTCCGATATTTAAGCGAACATTTAAGCTTTTATCTATATTTCGAGTTACTCATATTACTCAAAATTCTTGTTAACGGTCCGATATTTAAGCGAACATTTAAGCTTTTATCTATATTTTGAGTAACTCATTTTACTCAAAGTTCTTGTTAACGGTCCGATATTTTCGCAAAAATTTGAGCTTTTTTCTTAATTTCGAGTAACTCATATTACTCAAAATTCTTGTTACCGGTCCGATATTTTGGAAAACATTTGAGCTTTTTTCTATATTTTGAGTAATTCATAAAACTCAAAATTCTTGTTACCAGTCCGATATTTTTGCAAACATTTGAGCTTTTTTCTATATTTCGAGTAACTAATATTACTCAAAATTCTTGTTAACGGTCCGATATTTAAGCGAACATTTAAGCTTTTACCTTTATTTTGAGTAAATCATTTTACTCAAAGTTCTTGTTAACGGTCCGATATTTTCGCAAAAATTTGAGCTATTTTCTTAATTTCGAGTAACTCATATTACTCAAAATTCTTGTTAACGGTCCGGCATTTAAGCGAACATTTAAGCTTTTATCTAAATTTTGAGTAACTCATATTACTCAAAATTCTTGTTAACAGTCCGATATTTTTGCAAACATTTAAACTTTCTTCTATATTTCGAGTAACTCATATTACTCAAAATTCTTGTTAACAGTCCGATATTTAAGCGAACATTTAAGCTTTTATCTATATTTTGAGTAACTCATTTTACTCAAAGTTCTTGATAACGGTCCGATATTTTCGCAAAAATTTGAGCTTTTTTCTTAATTTCGAGTAACTCATATTACTCAAAATTCTTGTTACCGGTCCGATATTTTGGAAAACATTTGAGCTTTTTTCTATATTTTGAGTAACTCATATTACTCAAAATTCTTGTTACCAGTCCGATATTTTTGCAAACATTTAAGCTTTCTTCTATATTTCGAGTAACTCATATTACTCAAAATTCTTGTTAACAGTCCGATATTTAAGCGAACACTTAAGCTTTTATCTATATTTCGAGTTACTCATATTACTCAAAATTCTTGTTAACAGTCCGATATTTTTGCAAACATTTGAGCTTTTTTCTACATTTCGAGTAACTCATATTACTCAAAATTCTTGTTAACGGTCCGATATTTTTGCAAACATTTGAGCTTTTTTCTATATTTCGAGTAACTGATTTTACTCAAAATTCTTGTTAACGGTCCGATATTTAAGAGAACATTTAAGCTTTTATCTATATTTCGAGTAACTCATATTACTCAAAATTCTTCTTAACAGTCCGATATTTTTGCAAACATTTGAGCTTCTTTCTATATTTCGAGTAACTCATATAACTCAAAATTCTTGTTAACGGTCCGATATTTAAGCGAACATTTAAGCTTTTATCTATATTTCGAGTAACTCATATTTCTGAAAAATCTTGTTACCAATCCGATATTTTGCCGAATTTTTGAGCTTATTTCTATATTTCGAGTAACTCATTTTACTCAAAATTCTTGTTAACAGTCCGATATTTTTGCAAACATTTGAGCTTTTTTCTATATTTCGAGTAACTCATATTACTCAAAATTCTTGTTAACGGTCCGATGTTTAAGCAAACATTTAAGCTTTTATTTATATTTTAGTAAGTCATTTTACTCAAAGTTCTTGTTAACGGTCCGATATTTTCGCAAAAGTTTGAGCTTTTTTCTTAATTTCGAGTAACTCATATTACTCAAAATTCTTGTTACCGGTCCGATATTTTGAAAAACATTTGAGCTTTTTTCTATATTTTGACTTACTCATATTACTCAAAATTCTTGTTACCAGTCCGATATTTTTGCAAACATTTGAGCTTTCTTCTATATTTCGAGTTACTCATATAACTCAAAATTCTTGTTAACAATCCGATATTTAAGCGAACATTTAAGCTTTTATCTATATTTCGAGTTACTCATATTACTCAAAATTCTTGTTACCGGTCCGATATTTTGGAAAACATTTGAGCTTTTTTCTATATTTTGAGTAATTCATAAAACTCAAAATTCTTGTTAACAGTCCGATATTTTTGCAAACATTTGAGCTTTTTTCTATATTTCGAGTAACTCATATTACTCAAAATTCTTGTTAACGGTCCGATATTTAAGCGAACATTTAAGCTTTTATCTATATTTTGAGTAACTCATTTTACTCAAAGTTCTTGTTAACGGTCCGATATTTTCGCAAAAATTTGAGCTTTTTTCTTAATTTCGAGTAACTCATATAACTCAAAATTCTTGTTAACGGTCCGATATTTTCGCAAAAATTTGAGCTTTTTTCTTAATTTCGAGTAACTCATATTACTCAAAATTCTTGTTACCAGTCCGATATTTTGGAAAACATTTGAGCTTTTTTCTATATTTCGAGTAACTCATATTACTCAAAATTCTTGTTACCAGTCCGATATTTTTGCAAACATTTGAGCTTTCTTCTATATTTCGAGTAACTCATATTACTCAAAATTCTTGTTAACAGTCCGATATTTAAGCGAACATTTAAGCTTTTATCTATATTTCGAGTAACTCATATTACTCAAAATTCTTGTTAACAGTCCGATATTTTTGCAAACATTTGAGCTTTTTTTCTATATTTCGAGTAACTCATATTTCTGAAAATCTTGTTACCAATCCGATATTTTTTCAAATCAAATCAAATCAAATCAAATCGCTTTATTCACACAAAACAGAGTGCATACAGTTGTTATTGATTACAATTCCGGTTCTCTGCCTTGCCCTACAAAGGGCATGTGAAATGTCAGTTTAGATTAAGAAATAATAACAATTAAATTAACATTACATGTGACTAAATAAAAAAAAATCATTTTAAGTCAATTTTTGAATTTAGAAATTCTTCAATTGTGTAGAAACATTTATTCATTAACCACGTTTGTAATTTTTTCTTTAATGAAGGTAAACTAAGCTCCTTTACGGACTTCGGTAGCTTATTATAGATTTTTATGCAGTTAGGATAACAATTCCTTCTATAATACTTTGAATGCGTTTTGGGTATCATCAGCTTTCCATGGTGTCTTGCTAATCTACAGTTGTTTGTATTTTTGAAATTGAAAATATGAGGATGTGTTTTAACAAAAATGCAACATTCTAATATATAGATAGAGGGGAGGGTAAGTAAATTCAGTTCCGGAAATAATTCCCTGCATGACGTCATTGGAGGGACGTTGCATATAGCTCGGATGCATTGTTTCTGTGATATGAAAGCTTTTTTTACGTCAACTGAGTTACCCCACAAGAGTATACCATATTTAAGATTCGATGCGACATATCCATGATAGGCCATTAAAGCAGCTTTTTTATTAACTTGAGTAGTTAAGCGCCATAAAGCATATGCAAATCTATTTATCTTTTTGCAGATTTTTTGCACATGATTTTTCCACGAACATCGACTGTCAATCTCTATTCCCAAAAAAGTGAGAGATTCAGATTCCATAATAGGTTCATCATTTATAAGTACAGTTAAATTATTCGATTTTGGTTTAGTGTTGTAAAAATTAATATATTTAGTTTTACTTATATTTAGGTGTAAATTATTATTGTTTAGCCAATTTGAAATATTATTAATCGTCTCATTAATTTCGTCATTGAAGTTTAATTGATGTTTTTTAGTTATAACTACTGAGATATCGTCCGCGAATAAGTTACAATGGTGATGTGTAATATTAGGTAGATCATTTATATATAAGATGAATAATAGCGGTCCTAGGATCGTACCTTGAGGAACACCTACATAATTTACAGCCGGTGTCGAGCAAAAAGATATTTCGTCTTTATTTTTATTTATATTTTTAATTTCAACGTATTGACGTCGATTGCGAAGATACGATTCTAACCATTTTAGTGCTACACCTCTAAAGCCATATCTTTCACATTTTTGTAAAAGAATGTCATGCGAGACAAAGTCGAATGCTTTGCTCATGTCAAAGAAAATAGCTATTGTGTCTATGTTTTTGTCAATGTTCTCAGTCACAGTCTTTATTAAGTTGAATACTGCCAATGAAGTGGACTTCCCTTTGCAAAAAACCATTTTGTTCATGCCTAAGAATGTTATGTTTTTCTAAAAAGTCATACATTCTTGCATGCATTGCTTTTTCACACACTTTAGCTAGAACAGATATTAATGCTATGGGTCTATAATTATTCAATGTCTCTTTATCATCTTTTTTGTGGATAGGTCTTATAACGGATACCTTCAATATTTCTGGAAATTTGCCTTCAGCGAATGATAGATTAATTAGATAAGACAATACTTCAGACAGAATTAGTGCACAGTATTTTAAGACTTTAGAAGGCAATTCATCAAAACCCGCAGATGTAGTGTTGTTTAGAGATCTAATTATTTTAAATATTTCATCTTTAGTAGTCGGATACAAGAATATAGATTTATCAACGGATTTTATGTTATAATAATATGTGTCATTAGAAAGTTTATTATTATACAATGTCAGATTATCATTAGATGTCATATTATTTTTATTTGTTATGTCAATAAAATAGTTATTAAATATATTACAAATGTCAGAGGGATTATCAATTAAATTGCCATCATTATTTTTTATTTTATTTATATAGTTATTATTATTTGTTACATTTTTATCATAAGATTTTATTAAATTCCATGTCGATTTACAAATGTTCTTACTGTTTATTAACTGTTTTTCGCTAATTAATTTGTGTGATTTGTTAATACATTTTTTAAAAAGACTATGGTATTTTTTGTATGTGCTTTTGTTTAATCGATTTTGATTTGCGTAATATTTGAATTTTTCCAAACATTTGAGCTTTTTTCTATATTTCGAGTAACTAATATTACTCAAAATTCTTGTTAACGGTCCGATATTTAAGCGAACATTTAAGCTTTTATCTATATTTCGAGAAACTCATATTACTCAAAATTCTTGTTAACAGTCCGATATTTTTGCAAACATTTGAGCTTTTTTCTATATCTCGAGTAACTCATATTTCTGAAAAATCTTGTTACCAATCCGATATTTTGGCAAATTTTTGAGCTTATTTCTATATTTCGAGTAACTCATATTACTCAAAATTCTTGTTAACGGTCCGATGTTTAAGCAAACATTTAAGCTTTTATTTATATATTAGTAAGTCATTTTACTCAAAATTCTTGTTAACAGTCTGATATTTTTGCAAACATTTGAGCTTTTTTCTATATTTCGAGTAACTAATATTACTCAAAATTCTTGTTAACGGTCCGATATTTAAGAGAACATTTAAACTTTTATCTATATTTCGAGTAACTCATATTACTCAAAATTCTTGTTAACAGTCCGATATTTTTGCAAACATTTGAGCTTTTTTCTATATTTCGAGTAACTCATATAACTCAAAATTCTTGTTAACGGTCCGATATTTAAGCGAACATTTAAGCTTTTATCTATATTTCGAGAAACTCATATTACTCAAAATTCTTGTTAACAGTCCGATATTTTTGCAAACATTTGAGCTTTTTTCTATATTTCGAGTAACTCATATTTCTAAAAAATCTTGTTACCAATCCGATATTTTGGCAAATTTTTGAGCTTATTTCTATATTTCGAGTAACTCATTTTACTCAAAATTCTTGTTAACAGTCCGATATTTTTGCAAACATTTGAGCTTTTTTCTATATTTCGAGTAACTCATATTACTCAAAATTCTTGTTAACGGTCCGATGTTTAAGCAAACATTTAAGCTTTTATTTATATTTTAGTAAGTCATTTTACTCAAAGTTCTTGTTAACGGTCCGATATTTTTGCAAAAGTTTGAGCTTTTTTCTTAATTTCGAGTAACTCATATTACTCAAAATTCTTGTAACCGGTCCGATATTTTGGAAAACATTTGAGCTTTTTTCTATATTTTGAGTTACTCATATTACTCAAAATTCTTGTTACCAGTCCGATATTTTTGCAAACATTTGAGCTTTCTTCTATATTTCGAGTTACTCATATTACTCAAAATTCTTGTTAACAATCCGATATTTAAGCGAACATTTAAGCTTTTATCTATATTTCGAGTTACTCATATTACTCAAAATTCTTGTTACCGGTCCGATATTTTGGAAAACATTTGAGCTTTCCTCTATATTTTGAGTAATTCATAAAACTCAAAATTATTGTTAACAATCCGATATATAAGCGAACATTTAAGCTTTTATCTATATTACGAGTTACTCGTATTACTCAAAATTATTGTTAACAATCCGATATATAAGCGAACATTTAAGCTTTTATCTATATTTCGAGTTACTCGTATTACTCAAAATTCTTGTTACCGGTCCGATATTTTGGAAAACATTTGAGCTTTTTTCTATATTTTGAGTAATTCATAAAACTCAAAATTCTTGTTACCAGTCCGATATTTTTGCAAACATTTGAGCTTTTTTCTATTTTTCGAGTAACTCATATTACACAAAATTCTTGTTAACGGTCCGAAATTTAAGCGAACATTTAAGCTTTTATCTATATTTTGAGTAACTCATTTTACTCAAAGTTCTTGTTAACGGTCCGATATTTTTGCAAAAATTTGAGCTTTTTTCTTTATTTCGAGTAACTCATATTACTCAAAATTCTTGTTAACGGTCCGATATTTTCGCAAAAATTTGAGCTTTTTTCTTAATTTCGAGTAACTCATATAACTCAAAATTCTTGTTACCAGTCCGATATTTTGGAAAACATTTGAGCTTTTTTCTATATTTCGAGTAACTCATATAACTCAAAATTCTTGTTAACGGTCCGATATTTAAGCGAACATTTAAGCTTTAATCTATATTTCGAGAAACTCATATTACTCAAAATTCTTGTTAACAGTCCGATATTTTTGCAAACATTTGAGCTTTTTTCTATATTTCGAGTAACTCATATTTCTGAAAAATCTTGTTACCAATCCGATATTTTGGCAAATTTTTGAGCTTATTTCTATATTTCGAGTAACTCATTTTACTCAAAATTCTTGTTAACAGTCCGATATTTTTGCAAACATTTGAGCTTTTTTCTATATTTCGAGTAACTCATATTACTCAAAATTCTTGTTAACGGTCCGATGTTTAAGCAAACATTTAAGCTTTTATTTATATATTAGTAAGTCATTTTACTCAAAATTCTTGTTAACAGTCTGATATTTTTGCAAACATTTGAGCTTTTTTCTATATTTCGAGTAACTCATATTTCTGAAAATCTTGTTACCAATCCGATATTTTTGCAAACATTTGAGCTTTTTTCTATATTTCGAGTAACTAATATTACTCAAAATTCTTGTTAACGGTCCGATATTTAAGAGAACATTTAAGCTTTTATCTATATTTCGAGTAACTCATATTACTCAAAATTCTTGTTAACAGTCCGATATTTTTGCAAACATTTGAGCTTTTTTCTATATTTCGAGTAACTCATATTACTCAAAATTCTTGTTAACGGTCCGATGTTTAAGCAAACATTTAAGCTTTTATTTATATTTTAGTAAGTCATTTTACTCAAAGTTCTTGTTAACGGTCCGATATTTTTGCAAAAGTTTGAGCTTTTTTCTTAATTTCGAGTAACTCATATTACTCAAAATTCTTGTAACCGGTCCGATATTTTGGAAAACATTTGAGCTTTTTTCTATATTTTGAGTTACTCATATTACTCAAAATTCTTGTTACCAGTCCGATATTTTTGCAAACATTTGAGCTTTCTTCTATATTTCGAGTTACTCATATTACTCAAAATTCTTGTTAACAATCCGATATTTAAGCGAACATTTAAGCTTTTATCTATATTTCGAGTTACTCATATTACTCAAAATTCTTGTTACCGGTCCGATATTTTGGAAAACATTTGAGCTTTCCTCTATATTTTGAGTAATTAATAAAACTCAAAATTATTGTTAACAATCCGATATATAAGCGAACATTTAAGCTTTTATCTATATTTCGAGTTACTCGTATTACTCAAAATTATTGTTAACAATCCGATATATAAGCGAACATTTAAGCTTTTATCTATATTTCGAGTTACTCGTATTACTCAAAATTCTTGTTACCGGTCCGATATTTTGGAAAACATTTGAGCTTTTTTCTATATTTTGCGTAACTCATATAACTCAAAATTCTTGTTAACAGTCTGATATTTTGGCCAAAATTTGAGCTATTTTCTTTATTTCGAGTAACTTATATAACTCAAAATTCTTGTTAACGGTCCGATATTTAAGTGAACATTTAAGCTTTTATCTATATTTCGAGAAACTCATATTACTTAAAATTCTTGTTAACAGTCCGATATTTTTGCAAACATTTGAGCTTTTTTCTATATTTCGAGTAACTCATATATCTGAAAAATCTTGTTACCAATCCGATATTTTAGCAATTTTTGAGGTTATTTCTATATTTCGAGTAACTCATTTTACTCAAAATTCTTGTTAACAGTCCGAAATTTTTGCAAACATTTGAGCTTTTTTCTATATTTCGAGTAACTCATATTACTCAAAATTCTTGTTAACGGTCTGATGTTTAAGCAAACATTTAAGCTTTCATTTATATTTTAGTAAGTCATTTTACTCAAAGTTCTTGTTAACGGTCCGATATTTTCGCAAATATTTGAGCTTTTTTCTTAATTTCGAGTAACTCATATTACTCAAAATTCTTGTTACCGGTCCGATATTTTGGAAAACATTTGAGCTTTTTTCTATATTTTGAGTTACTCATATAACTCAAAATTCTTGTTACCAGTCCGATATTTTTGCAAATATTTGAGCTTTCTTCTATATTTCGAGTTACTCATATTACTCAAAATTCTTGTTATCGGTCCGATAAATTGGAAAACATTTGAGCTTTTTTCTATATTTTGCGTAACTCATATAACTCAAAATTCTTGTTAACAGTCCGATATTTTGGCCAAAATTTGAGCTTTTTTCTTTATTTCGAGTAACTCATATAACTCAAAATTCTTGTTAACGGTCCGATATTTAAGCGAACATTTAAGCTTTTATCTATATTTCGAGAAACTCATATTACTCATAATTCTTGTTAACAGTCCGATATTTTTGCAAACATTTGAGCTTTTTTCTATATTTCGAGTAACTCATATTTCTGAAAAATCTTGTTACCAATCCGATATTTTGGCAAATTTTTGAGCTTATTTCTATATTTCGAGTAACTCATTTTACTCAAAATCCTTGTTAACAGTCCGAAATTTTTGCAAACATTTGAGCTTTTTTCTATATTTCGAGTAACTCATATTACTCAAAATTCTTGTTAACGGTCCGATATTTTGGAAAACATTTGAGCTTTTTTTTATATTTTGAGTTACTTATATAACTCAAAATTCTTGTTACCAGTCCGATATTTTTGCAAACATTTGAGCTTTCTTCTATATTTCGAGTTACTCATATTACTCAAAATTCTTGTTAAGAATCCGATATTTAAGCGAACATTTAAGCTTTTATCTATATTTCGAGTTACTCATATTACTCAAAATTCTTGTAACCGGTCTGATATTTTGGAAAACATTTGAGCTTTTTTCTATATTTTGAGTAATTCATAAAACTCAAAATTCTTGTTAACAGTCCGATATTTTGGCAAAAATTTGAGCTTTTTTCTTTATTTCGAGAAACTCATATTTCTCAAAATTCTTGTTAACGGGCTGATATTTTATTTAACATTTGAGCTTTTTTCTATATTTCGAGTGACTCATATTACTCAAAATTTCTGTTAACGGTCGGATATTATAGCAAACATTTGAGCTATTTTCTATATTTAGAGTTACTCATATTACTCAAAATTCTTGTTTACGATCCGATATTGATGCAAACATTGGAGCTTTTTTCTATATTTCGGGTAACTTATAATACTCAAAATTCTTGTTAACCGTCCGATATTTTGGCAAAAATTTGAACTATTTTCTTAATTTCGAGTAACTCATATTACTCAAAATTCTTGTAAACGGGCCGATATTTTGGCAAACATTTAAGCTTTTTTCTTTATTTCGAGTTACTCATATTACTCAAAATTCTTGTAACCAGTCCGATATTTTTGCAAACATTTGAACTTTCTTCTATATTTCGAGTAACTCATATTACTCAAAATTCTTGTTACCAGTCCGATATTTTTGCAAACATTTGAGCTTTCTTCTATATTTCGAGTAACTCATATTACTCAAAATTCTTGTTAACAGTCCGATATTTAAACGAACATTTAAGCTTTTATCTATATTTCGAGTTACTCATATTACTCAAAATTCTTGTTAACAGTCCGATATTTTTGCAAACATTTGAGTGTTTTTCTATATTTCGAGTAACTCATATAACTCAAAATTCTTGTTACCGGTCCGATATTTTGGAAAACATGTGAGTTATTTTCTATATTTCGAGGAACTCATATTACTGAAAAATCTTGTTACCAGTCCGATATTTTGGCAAATTTTTGAGCTTATTTCTATATTTCGAGTAACTCATATTACTCAAAATTCTTGTTACCAGTCCGATATTTTTGCAAACATTTGAGCTTTCTTCTATATTTCGAGTAACTCATATTACTCAAAATTCTTGTTAACAGTCCGATATTTAAGCGAACATTTAAGCTTTTATCTATATTTCGAGTTACTCATATTACTCAAAATTCTTGTTAACAGTCCGATATTCAAACGAACATTTAAGCTTTTTTCTTTATTTCGAGTTACTCATATTACTCAAAATTCTTGTAACCAGTCCGATATTTTTGCAAACATTTGAGCTTTTTTCTATATTTCGAGTAACTCATATTACTCAAAATTCTTGTTACCAGTCCGATATTTTTGCAAACATTTGAGCTTTCTTCTATATTTCGAGTAACTCATATTACTCAAAATTCTTGTTAACAGTCCGATATTTAAACGAACATTTAAGCTTTTATCTATATTTCGAGTTACTCATATTACTCAAAATTCTTGTTAACAGTCCGATATTTTTGCAAACATTTGAGTGTTTTTCTATATTTCGAGTAACTCATATAACTCAAAATTCTTGTTACCGGTCCGATATTTTGGAAAACATGTGAGTTATTTTCTATATTTCGAGGAACTCATATTACTGAAAAATCTTGTTACCAGTCCGATATTTTGGCAAATTTTTGAGCTTATTTCTATATTTCGAGTAACTCATATTACTCAAAATTCTTGTTACCAGTCCGATATTTTTGCAAACATTTGAGCTTTCTTCTATATTTCGAGTAACTCATATTACTCAAAATTCTTGTTAACAGTCCGATATTTAAGCGAACATTTAAGCTTTTATCTATATTTCGAGTTACTCATATTACTCAAAATTCTTGTTAACAGTCCGATATTTTTGCAAACATTTGAGTGTTTTTCTATATTTCGAGTAACTCATATAACTCAAAATTCCACTTACCGGTCCGATATTTTGGAAAACATGTGAGTTATTTTCTATATTTCGAGGAACTCATATTACTGAAAAATCTTGTTACCAGTCCGATATTTTGGCAAATTTTTGAGCTTATTTCTATATTTCGAGTAACTCATATTACTCAAAATTCTTGTTACCAGTCCGATATTTTTGCAAACATTTGAGCTTTCTTCTATATTTTGAGTAACTCATATTACTCAAAATTCTTGTTACCAGTCCGATATTTTTGCAAACATTTGAGCTTTCTTCTATATTTCGAGTAACTCATATTACTCAAAATTTTTGTTAACAGTCCGATATTTAAGCGAACACTTAAGCTTTTATCTATATTTCGAGTAACTCATATTACTCAAAATTCTTGTTACCAGTCCGATATTTTTGCAAACATTTGAGCTTTCTTCTATATTTCGAGTAACTCATATTACTCAAAATTCTTGTTAACAGTCCGATATTTAAACGAACATTTAAGCTTTTATCTATATTTCGAGTTACTCATATTACTCAAAATTCTTGTTAACAGTCCGATATTTTTGCAAACATTTGAGTGTTTTTCTATATTTCGAGTAACTCATATAACTCAAAATTCTTGTTACCGGTCCGATATTTTGGAAAACATGTGAGTTATTTTCTATATTTCGAGGAACTCATATTACTGAAAAATCTTGTTACCAGTCCGATATTTTGGCAAATTTTTGAGCTTATTTCTATATTTCGAGTAACTCATATTACTCAAAATTCTTGTTACCAGTCCGATATTTTTGCAAACATTTGAGCTTTCTTCTATATTTCGAGTAACTCATATTACTCAAAATTCTTGTTACCAGTCCGATATTTTTGCAAACATTTGAGCTTTCTTCTATATTTCGAGTAACTCATATTACTCAAAATTCTTGTTAACAGTCCGATATTTAAGCGAACATTTAAGCTTTTATCTATATTTCGAGTTACTCATTTTACTCAAAATTCTTGTTAACAGTCCGATATTTTTGCAAACATTTGAGCTTTTTTCTATATTTCGAGTAACTCATATTTCTGAAAAATCTTGTTACCAATCCGATATTTTGGCAAATTTTTGAGCTTATTTCTATATTTCGAGTAACTCATTTTACTCAAAATTCTTGTTAACAGTCCGATATTTTTGCAAACATTTGAGCTTTTTTCTATATTTCGAGTAACTCATATAACTCAAAATTCTTGTTACCGGTTCGATGTTTAAGCAAACATTTCAGCTTTTATTTATATTTTAGTAAGTCATTTTACTCAAAGTTCTTGTTAACGGTCCGATATTTTCGCAAAAATTTGAGCTTTTTTCTTAATTTCGAGTAACTCATATTACTCAAAATTCTTGTTACCGGTCCGATATTTTGGAAAACATTTGAGCTTTTTTCTATATTTTGAGTAACTCATATTACTCAAAATTCTTGTTACCAGTCCGATATTTTTGGAAACATTTGAGCTTTCTTCTATATTTCGAGTAACTCATATTACTCAAAATTCTTGTTAACAGTCCGATATTTAAGCGAACATTTAAGCTTTTATCTATATTTCGAGTAACTCATATTACTCAAAATTCTTGTTATCAGTCCGATATTTTTGCAAACATTTGAGCTTTTTTCTTAATTTCGAGTAACTAATATTACTCAAAATTCTTGTTAACGGTCCGATATTTAAGCGAACAGTTAAGCTTTTATCTTTATTTCGAGTTACTCATATTACTCAAAATTCTTGTTAACAGTCCGATACTTTTGCAAACATTTGAGCTTTTTTCTATTTTTTGAGTAACTCATATAACTCAAAATTCTTGTTAACGGTCCGATATTAAAGCGAACATTTAAGCTTTTATCTATATTTCGAGAAACTCATATTACTCAAAAATCTAGTTAACAGTCCGATATTTTTGCAAACATTTGAGCTTTTTTCTATATTTCGAGTAACTCATATTTCTGAAAAATCTTGTTACCAATTCGATATTTTGGCAAATTTTTGAGCTTATTTCTATATTTCGAGTAACTCATTTTTCTCAAAATTCTTGTTAACAGTCCGATATTTTTGCAAACATTTGAGCTTTTTTCTATATTTCGAGTAACTCATATATTTCAAAATTCTTGTTAACGGTCCGATATTTAAGCGAACATTTAAGCTTTTATCTATATTTCGAGAAACTCATATTACATTAAATTCTTGTTAACGGTCCGATATTTAAGCGAACATTTAAGCTTTTATCTATATTTCGAGAAACTCATATTACTCAAAATTCTTGTTAACGGTCCGATATTTAAGCGAACATTTAAGCTTTTATCTATATTTCGAGTAACTCATATTACTCAAAATTCTTGTTACCAGTCCGATATTTTTGCAAACATTTGAGCTTTCTTCTATATTTCGAGTTACTCATATTACTCAAAATTCTTGTTAACAGTCCGATATTTTTGCAAACATTTGAGTGTTTTTCTATATTTCGAGTAACTCATATAACTCAAAATTCTTGTTACCGGTCCGATATTTTGGAAAACATGTGAGTTATTTTCTATATTTCGAGGAACTCATATTACTGAAAAATCTTGTTACCAGTCCGATATTTTTGCAAACATTTGAGCTTTCTTCTATATTTCGAGTAACTCATATTACTCAAAATTCTTGTTAACAGTCCGATATTTAAGCGAACATTTAAGCTTTTATCTATATTTCGAGTTACTCATATTACTCAAAATTCTTGTTAACAGTCCGATATTTTTGCAAACATTTGAGTGTTTTTCTATATTTCGAGTAACTCATATAACTCAAAATTCCACTTACCGGTCCGATATTTTGGAAAACATGTGAGTTATTTTCTATATTTCGAGGAACTCATATTACTGAAAAATCTTGTTACCAGTCCGATATTTTGGCAAATTTTTGAGCTTATTTCTATATTTCGAGTAACTCATATTACTCAAAATTCTTGTTACCAGTCCGATATTTTTGCAAACATTTAAGCTTTCTTCTATATTTTGAGTAACTCATATTACTCAAAATTCTTGTTACCAGTCCGATATTTTTGCAAACATTTGAGCTTTCTTCTATATTTCGAGTAACTCATATTACTCAAAATTTTTGTTAACAGTCCGATATTTAAGCGAACACTTAAGCTTTTATCTATATTTCGAGTTACTCATATTACTCAAAATTCTTGTTAACAGTCCGATATTTTTGCAAACATTTGAGCTTTTTTTCTATATTTCGAGTAACTCATATTACTCGAAATTCTTGTTAACGGTCCGATATTTAAGCGAACATTTAAGCTTTTATCTATATATAGAGTAACTCATTTTACTCAAAGTTCTTGTTAACGGTCCATATTTTCGCAAAAATTTGAGCTTTCTTCTTAATTTCGAGTAACTCATATTACTCAAAATTCTTGTTACCGGTCCGATATTTTGGAAAACATTTGAGTTTTTTTCTTTATTTCGAGAAACTCATATTTCTCAAAGTTCTTGTTAACGGGCTGATATTTTATTTAACATTTGAGCTTTTATCTATATTTCGATATTTAAGCGAACACTTAAGCTTTTATCTATATTTCGAGTAACTCATATTACTCAAAATTCTTGTTACCAGTCCGATATTTTTGCAAACATTTGAGCTTTCTTCTATATTTCGAGTAACTCATATTACTCAAAATTCTTGTTAACAGTCCGATATTTAAACGAACATTTAAGCTTTTATCTATATTTCGAGTTACTCATATTACTCAAAATTCTTGTTAACAGTCCGATATTTTTGCAAACATTTGAGTGTTTTTCTATATTTCGAGTAACTCATATAACTCAAAATTCTTGTTACCGGTCCGATATTTTGGAAAACATGTGAGTTATTTTCTATATTTCGAGGAACTCATATTACTGAAAAATCTTGTTACCAGTCCGATATTTTGGCAAATTTTTGAGCTTATTTCTATATTTCGAGTAACTCATATTACTCAAAATTCTTGTTACCAGTCCGATATTTTTGCAAACATTTGAGCTTTCTTCTATATTTCGAGTAACTCATATTACTCAAAATTCTTGTTAACAGTCCGATATTTAAGCGAACATTTAAGCTTTTATCTATATTTCGAGTTACTCATATTACTCAAAATTCTTGTTAACAGTCCGATATTTTTGCAAACATTTGAGTTTTTTTCTATATTTCGAGTAACTCATATAACTCAAAATTCCACTTACCGGTCCGATATTTTGGAAAACATGTGAGTTATTTTCTATATTTCGAGGAACTCATATTACTGAAAAATCTTGTTACCAGTCCGATATTTTGGCAAATTTTTGAGCTTATTTCTATATTTCGAGTAACTCATATTACTCAAAATTCTTGTTACCAGTCCGATATTTTTGCAAACATTTAAGCTTTCTTCTATATTTTGAGTAACTCATATTACTCAAAATTCTTGTTACCAGTCCGATATTTTTGCAAACATTTGAGCTTTCTTCTATATTTCGAGTAACTCATATTACTCAAAATTTTTGTTAACAGTCCGATATTTAAGCGAACACTTAAGCTTTTATCTATATTTCGAGTTACTCATATTACTCAAAATTCTTGTTAACAGTCCGATATTTTTGCAAACATTTGAGCTTTTTTTCTATATTTCGAGTAACTCATATTACTCGAAATTCTTGTTAACGGTCCGATATTTAAGCGAACATTTTAGCTTTTATCTATATATAGAGTAACTCATTTTACTCAAAGTTCTTGTTAACGGTCCATATTTTCGCAAAAATTTGAGCTTTCTTCTTAATTTCGAGTAACTCATATTACTCAAAATTCTTGTTACCGGTCCGATATTTTGGAAAACATTTGAGTTTTTTTCTTTATTTCGAGAAACTCATATTTCTCAAAGTTCTTGTTAACGGGCTGATATTTTATTTAACATTTGAGCTTTTATCTATATTTCGAGTTACTCATATTACTCAAAATTCTTGTTAACAGTCCGATATTTTTGCAAACATTTGGGCTTTTTTCTATATTTCGAGTAACTCATATTACTCAAAATTCTTGTTAACGGTCCGATATTTAAGCGAACATTTAAGCTTTTATCTATATTTTGAGTAACTCATTTTACTCAAAGTTCTTGTTAACGGTACGATATTTTCGCAAAAATTTGAGCTTTTTTCTTAATTTCGAGTAACTCATATAACTCAAAATTCTTGTCACCGGTCCGATATTTTAGAAAACATTTGAGTTATTTTCTATATTTCGAGGAACTCATATTACTGAAAAATCTTGTTACCAGTCCGATATTTTGGCAAATTTTTGAGCTTATTTCTATATTTCGAGTAACTCATATTACTCAAAATTCTTGTTAACAGTCCGATATTTAAGCGAACATTTAAGCTTTTATCTATATTTCGAGTAACTCATATTACTCAAAATTCTTGTTAACAGTCCGATATTTTTGCAAACATTTGAGCTTTCTTCTATATTTCGAGTAACTCATATTACTCAAAATTCTTGTTAACAGTCCGATATTTAAGCGAACATTTAAGCTTTTATCTATATTTCGAGTTACTCATATTACTCAAAATTCTTGTTAACGGTCCGATATTTAAGCGAACATTTAAGCTTTTATCTATATTTTGAGTAACTCATTTTACTCAAAGTTCTTGTTAACGGTCCGATATTTTCGCAAAAATTTGAGCTTTTTTCTTAATTTCGAGTAACTCATATTACTCAAAATTCTTGTTACCGGTCCGATATTTTGGAAAACATTTGAGCTTTTTTCTATATTTTGAGTAATTCATAAAACTCAAAATTCTTGTTACCAGTCCGATATTTTTGCAAACATTTGAGCTTTTTTCTATATTTCGAGTAACTAATATTACTCAAAATTCTTGTTAACGGTCCGATATTTAAGCGAACATTTAAGCTTTTACCTTTATTTTGAGTAAATCATTTTACTCAAAGTTCTTGTTAACGGTCCGATATTTTCGCAAAAATTTGAGCTATTTTCTTAATTTCGAGTATTTAAGCCGATATTTAAGCGAACATTTAAGCTTTTATCTATATTTCGAGTAACTCATATTACTCAAAATTCTTGTTAACAGTCCGATATTTTTGCAAACATTTGAGCTTTTTTTCTATATTTCGAGTAACTCATATTTCTGAAAATCTTGTTACCAATCCGATATTTTTTCAAATCAAATCAAATCAAATCAAATCGCTTTATTCACACAAAACAGAGTGCATACAGTTGTTATTGATTACAATTCCGGTTCTCTGCCTTGCCCTACAAAGGGCATGTGAAATGTCAGTTTAGATTAAGAAATAATAACAATTAAATTAACATTACATGTGACTAAATAAAAAAAAATCATTTTAAGTCAATTTTTGAATTTAGAAATTCTTCAATTGTGTAGAAACATTTATTCATTAACCACGTTTGTAATTTTTTCTTTAATGAAGGTAAACTAAGCTCCTTTACGGACTTCGGTAGCTTATTATAGATTTTTATGCAGTTAGGATAACAATTCCTTCTATAATACTTTGAATGCGTTTTGGGTATCATCAGCTTTCCATGGTGTCTTGCTAATCTACAGTTGTTTGTATTTTTGAAATTGAAAATATGAGGATGTGTTTTAACAAAAATGCAACATTCTAATATATAGATAGAGGGGAGGGTAAGTAAATTCAGTTCCGGAAATAATTCCCTGCATGACGTCATTGGAGGGACGTTGCATATAGCTCGGATGCATTGTTTCTGTGATATGAAAGCTTTTTTTACGTCAACTGAGTTACCCCACAAGAGTATACCATATTTAAGATTCGATGCGACATATCCATGATAGGCCATTAAAGCAGCTTTTTTATTAACTTGAGTAGTTAAGCGCCATAAAGCATATGCAAATCTATTTATCTTTTTGCAGATTTTTTGCACATGATTTTTCCACGAACATCGACTGTCAATCTCTATTCCCAAAAAAGTGAGAGATTCAGATTCCATAATAGGTTCATCATTTATAAGTACAGTTAAATTATTCGATTTTGGTTTAGTGTTGTAAAAATTAATATATTTAGTTTTACTTATATTTAGGTGTAAATTATTATTGTTTAGCCAATTTGAAATATTATTAATCGTCTCATTAATTTCGTCATTGAAGTTTAATTGATGTTTTTTAGTTATAACTACTGAGATATCGTCCGCGAATAAGTTACAATGGTGATGTGTAATATTAGGTAGATCATTTATATATAAGATGAATAATAGCGGTCCTAGGATCGTACCTTGAGGAACACCTACATAATTTACAGCCGGTGTCGAGCAAAAAGATATTTCGTCTTTATTTTTATTTATATTTTTAATTTCAACGTATTGACGTCGATTGCGAAGATACGATTCTAACCATTTTAGTGCTACACCTCTAAAGCCATATCTTTCACATTTTTGTAAAAGAATGTCATGCGAGACAAAGTCGAATGCTTTGCTCATGTCAAAGAAAATAGCTATTGTGTCTATGTTTTTGTCAATGTTCTCAGTCACAGTCTTTATTAAGTTGAATACTGCCAATGAAGTGGACTTCCCTTTGCAAAAAACCATTTTGTTCATGCCTAAGAATGTTATGTTTTTCTAAAAAGTCATACATTCTTGCATGCATTGCTTTTTCACACACTTTAGCTAGAACAGATATTAATGCTATGGGTCTATAATTATTCAATGTCTCTTTATCATCTTTTTTGTGGATAGGTCTTATAACGGATACCTTCAATATTTCTGGAAATTTGCCTTCAGCGAATGATAGATTAATTAGATAAGACAATACTTCAGACAGAATTAGTGCACAGTATTTTAAGACTTTAGAAGGCAATTCATCAAAACCCGCAGATGTAGTGTTGTTTAGAGATCTAATTATTTTAAATATTTCATCTTTAGTAGTCGGATACAAGAATATAGATTTATCAACGGATTTTATGTTATAATAATATGTGTCATTAGAAAGTTTATTATTATACAATGTCAGATTATCATTAGATGTCATATTATTTTTATTTGTTATGTCAATAAAATAGTTATTAAATATATTACAAATGTCAGAGGGATTATCAATTAAATTGCCATCATTATTTTTTATTTTATTTATATAGTTATTATTATTTGTTACATTTTTATCATAAGATTTTATTAAATTCCATGTCGATTTACAAATGTTCTTACTGTTTATTAACTGTTTTTCGCTAATTAATTTGTGTGATTTGTTAATACATTTTTTAAAAAGACTATGGTATTTTTTGTATGTGCTTTTGTTTAATCGATTTTGATTTGCGTAATATTTGAATTTTTCCAAACATTTGAGCTTTTTTCTATATTTCGAGTAACTAATATTACTCAAAATTCTTGTTAACGGTCCGATATTTAAGCGAACATTTAAGCTTTTATCTATATTTCGAGAAACTCATATTACTCAAAATTCTTGTTAACAGTCCGATATTTTTGCAAACATTTGAGCTTTTTTCTATATCTCGAGTAACTCATATTTCTGAAAAATCTTGTTACCAATCCGATATTTTGGCAAATTTTTGAGCTTATTTCTATATTTCGAGTAACTCATATTACTCAAAATTCTTGTTAACGGTCCGATGTTTAAGCAAACATTTAAGCTTTTATTTATATATTAGTAAGTCATTTTACTCAAAATTCTTGTTAACAGTCTGATATTTTTGCAAACATTTGAGCTTTTTTCTATATTTCGAGTAACTAATATTACTCAAAATTCTTGTTAACGGTCCGATATTTAAGAGAACATTTAAACTTTTATCTATATTTCGAGTAACTCATATTACTCAAAATTCTTGTTAACAGTCCGATATTTTTGCAAACATTTGAGCTTTTTTCTATATTTCGAGTAACTCATATAACTCAAAATTCTTGTTAACGGTCCGATATTTAAGCGAACATTTAAGCTTTTATCTATATTTCGAGAAACTCATATTACTCAAAATTCTTGTTAACAGTCCGATATTTTTGCAAACATTTGAGCTTTTTTCTATATTTCGAGTAACTCATATTTCTAAAAAATCTTGTTACCAATCCGATATTTTGGCAAATTTTTGAGCTTATTTCTATATTTCGAGTAACTCATTTTACTCAAAATTCTTGTTAACAGTCCGATATTTTTGCAAACATTTGAGCTTTTTTCTATATTTCGAGTAACTCATATTACTCAAAATTCTTGTTAACGGTCCGATGTTTAAGCAAACATTTAAGCTTTTATTTATATTTTAGTAAGTCATTTTACTCAAAGTTCTTGTTAACGGTCCGATATTTTTGCAAAAGTTTGAGCTTTTTTCTTAATTTCGAGTAACTCATATTACTCAAAATTCTTGTAACCGGTCCGATATTTTGGAAAACATTTGAGCTTTTTTCTATATTTTGAGTTACTCATATTACTCAAAATTCTTGTTACCAGTCCGATATTTTTGCAAACATTTGAGCTTTCTTCTATATTTCGAGTTACTCATATTACTCAAAATTCTTGTTAACAATCCGATATTTAAGCGAACATTTAAGCTTTTATCTATATTTCGAGTTACTCATATTACTCAAAATTCTTGTTACCGGTCCGATATTTTGGAAAACATTTGAGCTTTCCTCTATATTTTGAGTAATTCATAAAACTCAAAATTATTGTTAACAATCCGATATATAAGCGAACATTTAAGCTTTTATCTATATTACGAGTTACTCGTATTACTCAAAATTATTGTTAACAATCCGATATATAAGCGAACATTTAAGCTTTTATCTATATTTCGAGTTACTCGTATTACTCAAAATTCTTGTTACCGGTCCGATATTTTGGAAAACATTTGAGCTTTTTTCTATATTTTGAGTAATTCATAAAACTCAAAATTCTTGTTACCAGTCCGATATTTTTGCAAACATTTGAGCTTTTTTCTATTTTTCGAGTAACTCATATTACACAAAATTCTTGTTAACGGTCCGAAATTTAAGCGAACATTTAAGCTTTTATCTATATTTTGAGTAACTCATTTTACTCAAAGTTCTTGTTAACGGTCCGATATTTTTGCAAAAATTTGAGCTTTTTTCTTAATTTCGAGTAACTCATATTACTCAAAATTCTTGTTAACGGTCCGATATTTTCGCAAAAATTTGAGCTTTTTTCTTAATTTCGAGTAACTCATATAACTCAAAATTCTTGTTACCAGTCCGATATTTTGGAAAACATTTGAGCTTTTTTCTATATTTCGAGTAACTCATATAACTCAAAATTCTTGTTAACGGTCCGATATTTAAGCGAACATTTAAGCTTTAATCTATATTTCGAGAAACTCATATTACTCAAAATTCTTGTTAACAGTCCGATATTTTTGCAAACATTTGAGCTTTTTTCTATATTTCGAGTAACTCATATTTCTGAAAAATCTTGTTACCAATCCGATATTTTGGCAAATTTTTGAGCTTATTTCTATATTTCGAGTAACTCATTTTACTCAAAATTCTTGTTAACAGTCCGATATTTTTGCAAACATTTGAGCTTTTTTCTATATTTCGAGTAACTCATATTACTCAAAATTCTTGTTAACGGTCCGATGTTTAAGCAAACATTTAAGCTTTTATTTATATATTAGTAAGTCATTTTACTCAAAATTCTTGTTAACAGTCTGATATTTTTGCAAACATTTGAGCTTTTTTCTATATTTCGAGTAACTCATATTTCTGAAAATCTTGTTACCAATCCGATATTTTTGCAAACATTTGAGCTTTTTTCTATATTTCGAGTAACTAATATTACTCAAAATTCTTGTTAACGGTCCGATATTTAAGAGAACATTTAAGCTTTTATCTATATTTCGAGTAACTCATATTACTCAAAATTCTTGTTAACAGTCCGATATTTTTGCAAACATTTGAGCTTTTTTCTATATTTCGAGTAACTCATATTACTCAAAATTCTTGTTAACGGTCCGATGTTTAAGCAAACATTTAAGCTTTTATTTATATTTTAGTAAGTCATTTTACTCAAAGTTCTTGTTAACGGTCCGATATTTTTGCAAAAGTTTGAGCTTTTTTCTTAATTTCGAGTAACTCATATTACTCAAAATTCTTGTAACCGGTCCGATATTTTGGAAAACATTTGAGCTTTTTTCTATATTTTGAGTTACTCATATTACTCAAAATTCTTGTTACCAGTCCGATATTTTTGCAAACATTTGAGCTTTCTTCTATATTTCGAGTTACTCATATTACTCAAAATTCTTGTTAACAATCCGATATTTAAGCGAACATTTAAGCTTTTATCTATATTTCGAGTTACTCATATTACTCAAAATTCTTGTTACCGGTCCGATATTTTGGAAAACATTTGAGCTTTCCTCTATATTTTGAGTAATTAATAAAACTCAAAATTATTGTTAACAATCCGATATATAAGCGAACATTTAAGCTTTTATCTATATTTCGAGTTACTCGTATTACTCAAAATTATTGTTAACAATCCGATATATAAGCGAACATTTAAGCTTTTATCTATATTTCGAGTTACTCGTATTACTCAAAATTCTTGTTACCGGTCCGATATTTTGGAAAACATTTGAGCTTTTTTCTATATTTTGAGTAATTCATAAAACTCAAAATTCTTGTTACCAGTCCGATATTTTTGCAAACATTTGAGCTTTTTTCTATTTTTCGAGTAACTCATATTACACAAAATTCTTGTTAACGGTCCGAAATTTAAGCGAACATTTAAGCTTTTATCTATATTTTGAGTAACTCATTTTACTCAAAGTTCTTGTTAACGGTCCGATATTTTTGCAAAAATTTGAGCTTTTTTCTTAATTTCGAGTAACTCATATTACTCAAAATTCTTGTTAACGGTCCGATATTTTCGCAAAAATTTGAGCTTTTTTCTTAATTTCGAGTAACTCATATAACTCAAAATTCTTGTTACCAGTCCGATATTTTGGAAAACATTTGAGCTTTTTTCTATATTTCGAGTAACTCATATAACTCAAATTTCTTGTTAACGGTCCGATATTTAAGCGAACATTTAAGCTTTAATCTATATTTCGAGAAACTCATATTACTCAAAATTCTTGTTAACAGTCCGATATTTTTGCAAACATTTGAGCTTTTTTCTATATTTCGAGTAACTCATATTTCTGAAAAATCTTGTTACCAATCCGATATTTTGGCAAATTTTTGAGCTTATTTCTATATTTTGAGTAACTCATTTTACTCAAAGTTCTTGTTAACGGTCCGATATTTTTGCAAAAATTTGAGCTTTTTTCTTAATTTCGAGTAACTCATATTACTCAAAATTCTTGTTAACGGTCCGATATTTTCGCAAAAATTTGAGCTTTTTTCTTAATTTCGAGTAACTCATATAACTCAAAATTCTTGTTACCAGTCCGATATTTTGGAAAACATTTGAGCTTTTTTCTATATTTCGAGTAACTCATATAACTCAAAATTCTTGTTAACGGTCCGATATTTAAGCGAACATTTAAGCTTTAATCTATATTTCGAGAAACTCATATTACTCAAAATTCTTGTTAACAGTCCGATATTTTTGCAAACATTTGAGCTTTTTTCTATATTTCGAGTAACTCATATTTCTGAAAAATCTTGTTACCAATCCGATATTTTGGCAAATTTTTGAGCTTATTTCTATATTTCGAGTAACTCATTTTACTCAAAATTCTTGTTAACAGTCCGATATTTTTGCAAACATTTGAGCTTTTTTCTATATTTCGAGTAACTCATATTACTCAAAATTCTTGTTAACGGTCCGATGTTTAAGCAAACATTTAAGCTTTTATTTATATATTAGTAAGTCATTTTACTCAAAATTCTTGTTAACAGTCTGATATTTTTGCAAACATTTGAGCTTTTTTCTATATTTCGAGTAACTCATATTTCTGAAAATCTTGTTACCAATCCGATATTTTTGCAAACATTTGAGCTTTTTTCTATATTTCGAGTAACTAATATTACTCAAAATTCTTGTTAACGGTCCGATATTTAAGAGAACATTTAAGCTTTTATCTATATTTCGAGTAACTCATATTACTCAAAATTCTTGTTAACAGTCCGATATTTTTGCAAACATTTGAGCTTTTTTCTATATTTCGAGTAACTCATATAACTCAAAATTCTTGTTAACGGTCCGATATTTAAGCGAACATTTAAGCTTTTATCTATATTTCGAGAAACTCATATTACTCAAAATTCTTGTTAACAGTCCGATATTTTTGCAATCATTTGAGCTTTTTTCTATATTTCGAGTAACTCATATTTCTGAAAAATCTTGTTACCAATCCGATATTTTGGCAAATTTTTGAGCTTATTTCTATATTTCGAGTAACTCATTTTACTCAAAATTCTTGTTAACAGTCCGATATTTTTGCAAACATTTGAGCTTTCTTCTATATTTCGAGTTACTCATATTACTCAAAATTCTTGTTAACAATCCGATATATAAGCGAACATTTAAGCTTTTATCTATATTTCGAGTTACTCATATTACTCAAAATTCTTGTTACCGGTCCGATATTTTGGAAAACATTTGAGCATTTTTCTATATTTTGAGTAATTCATAAAACTCAAAATTCTTGTTTCCAGTCCGATATTTTTGCAAACATTTGAGCTTTTTTCTATATTTCGAGTAACTCATATTACTCAAAATTCTTGTTAACGGTCCGATATTTAAGCGAACATTTAAGCTTTTATCTATATTTTGAGTAACTCATTTTACTCAAAGTTCTTGTTAACGGTCCGATATTTTCGCAAAAATTTGAGCTTTTTTCTTAATTTCGAGTAACTCATATTACTCAAAATTCTTGTTAACGGTCCGATATTTTCGCAAAAATTTGAGCTTTTTTCTTAATTTCGAGTAACTCATATTACTCAAAATTCTTGTTACCAGTCCGATATTTTGGAAAACATTTGAGCTTTTTTCTATATTTCGGGTAACTCATATTACTCAAAATTTATGTTACCAGTCCGATATTTTTGCAAACATTTGAGCTTTTTTCTATATTTCGAGTAACTCATATTACTCAAAATTCTTGTTAACGGTCCGATATTTAAGCGAACAGTTAAGCTTTTATCTATATTTCGAGTAACTCATATTACTCAAAATTCTTGTTAACGGTCCGATATTTAAGCGAACATTTAAGCTTTTATCTATATTTTGAGTAACTCATTTTACTCAAAGTTCTTTTTGACGTTCCGATATTTTCGCAAAAATTTGAGCTTTTTTCTTAATTTCGAGTAACTCATATTACTCAAAATTCTTGTTACCGATATTTTTGCAAACATTTGAGCTTTCTTCTATAATTCGAGTAACTCATATTACTCAAAATTTTTGTTAACAGTCCGATATTTAAGCGAACATTTAAGCTTTTATCTATATTTCGAGTAACTCATATTACTCAAAATTCTTGTTAACAGTCCGATATTTTTGCAAACATTTGAGCTTTTTTCTATATTTCGAGTAACTCATATTACTCAAAATTCTTGTTAACGGTCCGATATTTAAGCGAACAGTTAAGCTTTTATCTATATTTCGAGTAACTCATATTACTCAAAATTCTTGTTAACAGTCCGATAATAAGCGAACACTTAAGCTTTTATCTATATTTCGAGTTACTCATATTACTCAAAATTCTTGTTAACAGTCCGATATTTTTGCAAACATTTGAGCTTTTTTCTATATTTCGAGTAACTCATATTTCTGAAAAATCTTGTTACCAATCCGATATTTTGGCAAATTTTTGAGCTTATTTCTATATTTCGAGTAACTCATTTTACTCAAAATTCTTGTTAACAGTCCGATATTTTTGCAAACATTTGAGCTTTTTTCTATATTTCGAGTAACTCATATTACTCAAAATTCTTGTTAACGGTCCGATGTTTAAGCAAACATTTAAGCTTTTATTTATATTTTAGTAAGTCATTTTACTCAAAGTTCTTGTTAACGGTCCGATATTTTTGCAAAAGTTTGAGCTTTTTTCTTAATTTCGAGTAACTCATATTACTCAAAATTCTTGTAACCGGTCCGATATTTTGGAAAACATTTGAGCTTTTTTCTATATTTTGAGTTACTCATATTACTCAAAATTCTTGTTACCAGTCCGATATTTTTGCAAACATTTGAGCTTTCTTCTATATTTCGAGTTACTCATATTACTCAAAATTCTTGTTAACAATCCGATATTTAAGCGAACATTTAAGCTTTTATCTATATTTCGAGTTACTCATATTACTCAAAATTCTTGTTACCGGTCCGATATTTTGGAAAACATTTGAGCTTTCCTCTATATTTTGAGTAATTCATAAAACTCAAAATTATTGTTAACAATCCGATATATAAGCGAACATTTAAGCTTTTATCTATATTTCGAGTTACTCATATTACTCAAAATTCTTGTTAACGGTCCGATATTTTCGCAAAAATTTGAGCTTTTTTCTTAATTTCGAGTAACTCATATAACTCAAAATTCTTGTTACCAGTCCGATATTTTGGAAAACATTTGAGCTTTTTTCTATATTTCGAGTAACTCATATAACTCAAAATTCTTGTTAACGGTCCGATATTTAAGCGAACATTTAAGCTTTAATCTATATTTCGAGAAACTCATATTACTCAAAATTCTTGTTAACAGTCCGATATTTTTGCAAACATTTGAGCTTTTTTCTATATTTCGAGTAACTCATATTTCTGAAAAATCTTGTTACCAATCCGATATTTTGGCAAATTTTTGAGCTTATTTCTATATTTCGAGTAACTCATTTTACTCAAAATTCTTGTTAACAGTCCGATATTTTTGCAAACATTTGAGCTTTTTTCTATATTTCGAGTAACTCATATTACTCAAAATTCTTGTTAACGGTCCGATGTTTAAGCAAACATTTAAGCTTTTATTTATATATTAGTAAGTCATTTTACTCAAAATTCTTGTTAACAGTCTGATATTTTTGCAAACATTTGAGCTTTTTTCTATATTTCGAGTAACTCATATTTCTGAAAATCTTGTTACCAATCCGATATTTTTGCAAACATTTGAGCTTTTTTCTATATTTCGAGTAACTAATATTACTCAAAATTCTTGTTAACGGTCCGATATTTAAGAGAACATTTAAGCTTTTATCTATATTTCGAGTAACTCATATTACTCAAAATTCTTGTTAACAGTCCGATATTTTTGCAAACATTTGAGCTTTTTTCTATATTTCGAGTAACTCATATTACTCAAAATTCTTGTTAACGGTCCGATGTTTAAGCAAACATTTAAGCTTTTATTTATATTTTAGTAAGTCATTTTACTCAAAGTTCTTGTTAACGGTCCGATATTTTTGCAAAAGTTTGAGCTTTTTTCTTAATTTCGAGTAACTCATATTACTCAAAATTCTTGTAACCGGTCCGATATTTTGGAAAACATTTGAGCTTTTTTCTATATTTTGAGTTACTCATATTACTCAAAATTCTTGTTACCAGTCCGATATTTTTGCAAACATTTGAGCTTTCTTCTATATTTCGAGTTACTCATATTACTCAAAATTCTTGTTAACAATCCGATATTTAAGCGAACATTTAAGCTTTTATCTATATTTCGAGTTACTCATATTACTCAAAATTCTTGTTACCGGTCCGATATTTTGGAAAACATTTGAGCTTTCCTCTATATTTTGAGTAATTCATAAAACTCAAAATTATTGTTAACAATCCGATATATAAGCGAACATTTAAGCTTTTATCTATATTTCGAGTTACTCGTATTACTCAAAATTATTGTTAACAATCCGATATATAAGCGAACATTTAAGCTTTTATCTATATTTCGAGTTACTCGTATTACTCAAAATTCTTGTTACCGGTCCGATATTTTGGAAAACATTTGAGCTTTTTTCTATATTTTGAGTAATTCATAAAACTCAAAATTCTTGTTACCAGTCCGATATTTTTGCAAACATTTGAGCTTTTTTCTATTTTTCGAGTAACTCATATTACACAAAATTCTTGTTAACGGTCCGAAATTTAAGCGAACATTTAAGCTTTTATCTATATTTTGAGTAACTCATTTTACTCAAAGTTCTTGTTAACGGTCCGATATTTTTGCAAAAATTTGAGCTTTTTTCTTAATTTCGAGTAACTCATATTACTCAAAATTCTTGTTAACGGTCCGATATTTTCGCAAAAATTTGAGCTTTTTTCTTAATTTCGAGTAACTCATATAACTCAAAATTCTTGTTACCAGTCCGATATTTTGGAAAACATTTGAGCTTTTTTCTATATTTCGAGTAACTCATATAACTCAAAATTCTTGTTAACGGTCCGATATTTAAGCGAACATTTAAGCTTTAATCTATATTTCGAGAAACTCATATAACTCAAAATTCTTGTTAACAGTCCGATATTTTTGCAAACATTTGAGCTTTTTTCTATATTTCGAGTAACTCATATTTCTGAAAAATCTTGTTACCAATCCGATATTTTGGCAAATTTTTGAGCTTATTTCTATATTTCGAGTAACTCATTTTACTCAAAATTCTTGTTAACAGTCCGATATTTTTGCAAACATTTGAGCTTTTTTCTATATTTCGAGTAACTCATATTACTCAAAATTCTTGTTAACGGTCCGATGTTTAAGCAAACATTTAAGCTTTTATTTATATATTAGTAAGTCATTTTACTCAAAATTCTTGTTAACAGTCTGATATTTTTGCAAACATTTGAGCTTTTTTCTATATTTCGAGTAACTCATATTTCTGAAAATCTTGTTACCAATCCGATATTTTTGCAAACATTTGAGCTTTTTTCTATATTTCGAGTAACTAATATTACTCAAAATTCTTGTTAACGGTCCGATATTTAAGAGAACATTTAAGCTTTTATCTATATTTCGAGTAACTCATATTACTCAAAATTCTTGTTAACAGTCCGATATTTTTGCAAACATTTGAGCTTTTTTCTATATTTCGAGTAACTCATATTACTCAAAATTCTTGTTAACGGTCCGATGTTTAAGCAAACATTTAAGCTTTTATTTATATTTTAGTAAGTCATTTTACTCAAAGTTCTTGTTAACGGTCCGATATTTTTGCAAAAGTTTGAGCTTTTTTCTTAATTTCGAGTAACTCATATTACTCAAAATTCTTGTAACCGGTCCGATATTTTGGAAAACATTTGAGCTTTTTTCTATATTTTGAGTTACTCATATTACTCAAAATTCTTGTTACCAGTCCGATATTTTTGCAAACATTTGAGCTTTCTTCTATATTTCGAGTTACTCATATTACTCAAAATTCTTGTTAACAATCCGATATTTAAGCGAACATTTAAGCTTTTATCTATATTTCGAGTTACTCATATTACTCAAAATTCTTGTTACCGGTCCGATATTTTGGAAAACATTTGAGCTTTCCTCTATATTTTGAGTAATTCATAAAACTCAAAATTATTGTTAACAATCCGATATATAAGCGAACATTTAAGCTTTTATCTATATTACGAGTTACTCGTATTACTCAAAATTATTGTTAACAATCCGATATATAAGCGAACATTTAAGCTTTTATCTATATTTCGAGTTACTCGTATTACTCAAAATTCTTGTTACCGGTCCGATATTTTGGAAAACATTTGAGCTTTTTTCTATATTTTGAGTAATTCATAAAACTCAAAATTCTTGTTACCAGTCCGATATTTTTGCAAACATTTGAGCTTTTTTCTATTTTTCGAGTAACTCATATTACACAAAATTCTTGTTAACGGTCCGAAATTTAAGCGAACATTTAAGCTTTTATCTATATTTTGAGTAACTCATTTTACTCAAAGTTCTTGTTAACGGTCCGATATTTTTGCAAAATTTGAGCTTTTTTCTTAATTTCGAGTAACTCATATTACTCAAAATTCTTGTTAACGGTCCGATATTTTCGCAAAAATTTGAGCTTTTTTCTTAATTTCGAGTAACTCATATAACTCAAAATTCTTGTTACCAGTCCGATATTTTGGAAAACATTTGAGCTTTTTTCTATATTTCGAGTAACTCATATAACTCAAATTTCTTGTTAACGGTCCGATATTTAAGCGAACATTTAAGCTTTAATCTATATTTCGAGAAACTCATATTACTCAAAATTCTTGTTAACAGTCCGATATTTTTGCAAACATTTGAGCTTTTTTCTATATTTCGAGTAACTCATATTTCTGAAAAATCTTGTTACCAATCCGATATTTTGGCAAATTTTTGAGCTTATTTCTATATTTTGAGTAACTCATTTTACTCAAAGTTCTTGTTAACGGTCCGATATTTTTGCAAAAATTTGAGCTTTTTTCTTAATTTCGAGTAACTCATATTACTCAAAATTCTTGTTAACGGTCCGATATTTTCGCAAAAATTTGAGCTTTTTTCTTAATTTCGAGTAACTCATATAACTCAAAATTCTTGTTACCAGTCCGATATTTTGGAAAACATTTGAGCTTTTTTCTATATTTCGAGTAACTCATATAACTCAAATTTCTTGTTAACGGTCCGATATTTAAGCGAACATTTAAGCTTTAATCTATATTTCGAGAAACTCATATTACTCAAAATTCTTGTTAACAGTCCGATATTTTTGCAAACATTTGAGCTTTTTTCTATATTTCGAGTAACTCATATTTCTGAAAAATCTTGTTACCAATCCGATATTTTGGCAAATTTTTGAGCTTATTTCTATATTTCGAGTAACTCATTTTACTCAAAATTCTTGTTAACAGTCCGATATTTTTGCAAACATTTGAGCTTTTTTCTATATTTCGAGTAACTCATATTACTCAAAATTCTTGTTAACGGTCCGATGTTTAAGCAAACATTTAAGCTTTTATTTATATATTAGTAAGTCATTTTACTCAAAATTCTTGATAACAGTCTGATATTTTTGCAAACATTTGAGCTTTTTTCTATATTTCGAGTAACTCATATTTCTGAAAATCTTGTTACCAATCCGATATTTTTGCAAACATTTGAGCTTTTTTCTATATTTCGAGTAACTAATATTACTCAAAATTCTTGTTAACGGTCCGATATTTAAGAGAACATTTAAGCTTTTATCTATATTTCGAGTAACTCATATTACTCAAAATTCTTGTTAACAGTCCGATATTTTTGCAAACATTTGAGCTTTTTTCTATATTTCGAGTAACTCATATAACTCAAAATTCTTGTTAACGGTCCGATATTTAAGCGAACATTTAAGCTTTTATCTATATTTCGAGAAACTCATATTACTCAAAATTCTTGTTAACAGTCCGATATTTTTGCAATCATTTGAGCTTTTTTCTATATTTCGAGTAACTCATATTTCTGAAAAATCTTGTTACCAATCCGATATTTTGGCAAATTTTTGAGCTTATTTCTATATTTCGAGTAACTCATTTTACTCAAAATTCTTGTTAACAGTCCGATATTTTTGCAAACATTTGAGCTTTCTTCTATATTTCGAGTTACTCATATTACTCGAAATTCTTGTTAACAATCCGATATATAAGCGAACATTTAAGCTTTTATCTATATTTCGAGTTACTCATATTACTCAAAATTCTTGTTACCGGTCCGATATTTTGGAAAACATTTGAGCATTTTTCTATATTTTGAGTAATTCATAAAACTCAAAATTCTTGTTTCCAGTCCGATATTTTTGCAAACATTTGAGCTTTTTTCTATATTTCGAGTAACTCATATTACTCAAAATTCTTGTTAACGGTCCGATATTTAAGCGAACATTTAAGCTTTTATCTATATTTTGAGTAACTCATTTTACTCAAAGTTCTTGTTAACGGTCCGATATTTTCGCAAAAATTTGAGCTTTTTTCTTAATTTCGAGTAACTCATATTACTCAAAATTCTTGTTAACGGTCCGATATATTCGCAAAAATTTGAGCTTTTTTCTTAATTTCGAGTAACTCATATTACTCAAAATTCTTGTTACCAGTCCGATATTTTGGAAAACATTTGAGCTTTTTTCTATATTTCGGGTAACTCATATTACTCAAAATTTATGTTACCAGTCCGATATTTTTGCAAACATTTGAGCTTTCTTCTATATTTCGAGTAACTCATATTACTCAAAATTCTTGTTAACGGTCCGATATTTAAGCGAACAGTTAAGCTTTTATCTATATTTCGAGTAACTCATATTACTCAAAATTCTTGTTAACGGTCCGATATTTAAGCGAACATTTAAGCTTTTATCTATATTTTGAGTTACTCATTTTACTCAAAGTTCTTTTTGACGTTCCGATATTTTCGCAAAAATTTGAGCTTTTTTCTTAATTTCGAGTAACTCATATTACTCAAAATTCTTGTTACCGATATTTTTGCAAACATTTGAGCTTTCTTCTATAATTCGAGTAACTCATATTACTCAAAATTTTTGTTAACAGTCCGATATTTAAGCGAACATTTAAGCTTTTATCTATATTTCGAGTAACTCATATTACTCAAAATTCTTGTTAACAGTCCGATATTTTTGCAAACATTTGAGCTTTTTTCTATATTTCGAGTAACTCTTATTACTCAAAATTCTTGTTAACGGTCCGATATTTAAGCGAACAGTTAAGCTTTTATCTATATTTCGAGTAACTCATATTACTCAAAATTCTTGTTAACAGTCCGATAATAAGCGAACACTTAAGCTTTTATCTATATTTCGAGTTACTCATATTACTCAAAATTCTTGTTAACAGTCCGATATTTTTGCAAACATTTGAGCTTTTTTCTATATTTCGAGTAACTCATATTTCTGAAAAATCTTGTTACCAATCCGATATTTTGGCAAATTTTTGAGCTTATTTCTATATTTCGAGTAACTCATTTTACTCAAAATTCTTGTTAACAGTCCGATATTTTTGCAAACATTTGAGCTTTTTTCTATATTTCGAGTAACTCATATTACTCAAAATTCTTGTTAACGGTCCGATGTTTAAGCAAACATTTAAGCTTTTATTTATATTTTAGTAAGTCATTTTACTCAAAGTTCTTGTTAACGGTCCGATATTTTTGCAAAAGTTTGAGCTTTTTTCTTAATTTCGAGTAACTCATATTACTCAAAATTCTTGTAACCGGTCCGATATTTTGGAAAACATTTGAGCTTTTTTCTATATTTTGAGTTACTCATATTACTCAAAATTCTTGTTTCCAGTCCGATATTTTTGCAAACATTTGAGCTTTCTTCTATATTTCGAGTTACTCATATTACTCAAAATTCTTGTTAACAATCCGATATTTAAGCGAACATTTAAGCTTTTATCTATATTTCGAGTTACTCATATTACTCAAAATTCTTGTTACCGGTCCGATATTTTGGAAAACATTTGAGCTTTCCTCTATATTTTGAGTAATTCATAAAACTCAAAATTATTGTTAACAATCCGATATATAAGCGAACATTTAAGCTTTTATCTATATTTCGAGTTACTCGTATTACTCAAAATTATTGTTAACAATCCGATATATAAGCGAACATTTAAGCTTTTATCTATATTTCGAGTTACTCGTATTACTCAAAATTCTTGTTACCGGTCCGATATTTTGGAAAACATTTGAGCTTTTTTCTATATTTTGAGTAATTCATAAAACTCAAAATTCTTGTTACCAGTCCGATATTTTTGCAAACATTTGAGCTTTTTTCTATTTTTCGAGAAACTCATATTACACAAAATTCTTGTTAACGGTCCGAAATTTAAGCGAACATTTAAGCTTTTATCTATATTTTGAGTAACTCATTTTACTCAAAGTTCTTGTTAACGGTCCGATATTTTTGCAAAAAATTGAGCTTTTTTCTTAATTTCGAGTTACTCGTATTACTCAAAATTCTTGTTAACGGTCCGATATTTTCGCAAAAATTTGAGCTTTTTTCTTAATTTCGAGTAACTCATATAACTCAAAATTCTTGTTACCAGTCCGATATTTTGGAAAACATTTGAGCTTTTTTCTATATTTCGAGTAACTCATATAACTCAAAATTCTTGTTAACGGTCCGATATTTAAGCGAACATTTAAGCTTTAATCTATATTTCGAGAAACTCATATTACTCAAAATTCTTGTTAACAGTCCGATATTTTTGCAAACATTTGAGCTTTTTTCTATATTTCGAGTAACTCATATTTCTGAAAAATCTTGTTACCAATCCGATATTTTGGCAAATTTTTGAGCTTATTTCTATATTTCGAGTAACTCATTTTACTCAAAATTCTTGTTAACAGTCCGATATTTTTGCAAACATTTGAGCTTTTTTCTATATTTCGAGTAACTCATATTACTCAAAATTCTTGTTAACGGTCCGATGTTTAAGCAAACATTTAAGCTTTTATTTATATATTAGTAAGTCATTTTACTCAAAATTCTTGTTAACAGTCTGATATTTTTGCAAACATTTGAGCTTTTTTCTATATTTCGAGTAACTCATATTTCTGAAAATCTTGTTACCAATCCGATATTTTTGCAAACATTTGAGCTTTTTTCTATATTTCGAGTAACTAATATTACTCAAAATTCTTGTTAACGGTCCGATATTTAAGCGAACATTTAAGCTTTTATCTATATTTCGAGTAACTCATATTACTCAAAATTCTTGTTAACAGTCCGATATTTTTGCAAACATTTGAGCTTTTTTCTATATTTCGAGTAACTCATATTACTCAAAATTCTTGTTAACGGTCCGATGTTTAAGCAAACATTTAAGCTTTTATTTATATTTTAGTAAGTCATTTTACTCAAAGTTCTTGTTAACGGTCCGATATTTTTGCAAAAGTTTGAGCTTTTTTCTTAATTTCGAGTAACTCATATTACTCAAAATTCTTGTAACCGGTCCGATATTTTGGAAAACATTTGAGCTTTTTTCTATATTTTGAGTTACTCATATTACTCAAAATTCTTGTTACCAGTCCGATATTTTTGCAAACATTTGAGCTTTCTTCTATATTTCGAGTTACTCATATTACTCAAAATTCTTGTTAACAATCCGATATTTAAGCGAACATTTAAGCTTTTATCTATATTTCGAGTTACTCATATTACTCAAAATTCTTGTTACCGGTCCGATATTTTGGAAAACATTTGAGCTTTCCTCTATATTTTGAGTAATTCATAAAACTCAAAATTATTGTTAACAATCCGATATATAAGCGAACATTTAAGCTTTTATCTATATTTCGAGTTACTCGTATTACTCAAAATTATTGTTAACAATCCGATATATAAGCGAACATTTAAGCTTTTATCTATATTTCGAGTTACTCGTATTACTCAAAATTCTTGTTACCGGTCCGATATTTTGGAAAACATTTGAGCTTTTTTCTATATTTTGAGTAATTCATAAAACTCAAAATTCTTGTTACCAGTCCGATATTTTTGCAAACATTTGAGCTTTTTTCTATTTTTCGAGTAACTCATATTACACAAAATTCTTGTTAACGGTCCGAAATTTAAGCGAACATTTAAGCTTTTATCTATATTTTGAGTAACTCATTTTACTCAAAGTTCTTGTTAACGGTCCGATATTTTTGCAAAAATTTGAGCTTTTTTCTTAATTTCGAGTAACTCATATTACTCAAAATTCTTGTTAACGGTCCGATATTTTCGCAAAAATTTGAGCTTTTTTCTTAATTTCGAGTAACTCATATAACTCAAAATTCTTGTTACCAGTCCGATATTTTGGAAAACATTTGAGCTTTTTTCTATATTTCGAGTAACTCATATAACTCAAATTTCTTGTTAACGGTCCGATATTTAAGCGAACATTTAAGCTTTAATCTATATTTCGAGAAACTCATATTACTCAAAATTCTTGTTAACAGTCCGATATTTTTGCAAACATTTGAGCTTTTTTCTATATTTCGAGTAACTCATATTTCTGAAAAATCTTGTTACCAATCCGATATTTTGGCAAATTTTTGAGCTTATTTCTATATTTTGAGTAACTCATTTTACTCAAAGTTCTTGTTAACGGTCCGATATTTTTGCAAAAATTTGAGCTTTTTTCTTAATTTCGAGTAACTCATATTACTCAAAATTCTTGTTAACGGTCCGATATTTTCGCAAAAATTTGAGCTTTTTTCTTAATTTCGAGTAACTCATATAACTCAAAATTCTTGTTACCAGTCCGATATTTTGGAAAACATTTGAGCTTTTTTCTATATTTCGAGTAACTCATATAACTCAAATTTCTTGTTAACGGTCCGAAATTTAAGCGAACATTTAAGCTTTAATCTATATTTCGAGAAACTCATATTACTCAAAATTCTTGTTAACAGTCCGATATTTTTGCAAACATTTGAGCTTTTTTCTATATTTCGAGTAACTCATATTTCTGAAAAATCTTGTTACCAATCCGATATTTTGGCAAATTTTTGAGCTTATTTCTATATTTCGAGTAACTCATTTTACTCAAAATTCTTGTTAACAGTCCGATATTTTTGCAAACATTTGAGCTTTTTTCTATATTTCGAGTAACTCATATTACTCAAAATTCTTGTTAACGGTCCGATATATAAGCGAACATTTAAGCTTTTATCTATATTTCGAGTTACTCGTATTACTCAAAATTATTGTTAACAATCCGATATATAAGCGAACATTTAAGCTTTTATCTATATTTCGAGTTACTCGTATTACTCAAAATTCTTGTTACCGGTCCGATATTTTGGAAAACATTTGAGCTTTTTTCTATATTTTGAGTAATTCATAAAACTCAAAATTCTTGTTACCAGTCCGATATTTTTGCAAACATTTGAGCTTTTTTCTATTTTTCGAGTAACTCATATTACACAAAATTCTTGTTAACGGTCCGAAATTTAAGCGAACATTTAAGCTTTTATCTATATTTTGAGTAACTCATTTTACTCAAAGTTCTTGTTAACGGTCCGATATTTTTGCAAAAAATTGAGCTTTTTTCTTAATTTCGAGTTACTCGTATTACTCAAAATTCTTGTTAACGGTCCGATATTTTCGCAAAAATTTGAGCTTTTTTCTTAATTTCGAGTAACTCATATAACTCAAAATTCTTGTTACCAGTCCGATATTTTGGAAAACATTTGAGCTTTTTTCTATATTTCGAGTAACTCATATAACTCAAAATTCTTGTTAACGGTCCGATATTTAAGCGAACATTTAAGCTTTAATCTATATTTCGAGAAACTCATATTACTCAAAATTCTTGTTAACAGTCCGATATTTTTGCAAACATTTGAGCTTTTTTCTATATTTCGAGTAACTCATATTTCTGAAAAATCTTGTTACCAATCCGATATTTTGGCAAATTTTTGAGCTTATTTCTATATTTCGAGTAACTCATTTTACTCAAAATTCTTGTTAACAGTCCGATATTTTTGCAAACATTTGAGCTTTTTTCTATATTTCGAGTAACTCATATTACTCAAAATTCTTGTTAACGGTCCGATGTTTAAGCAAACATTTAAGCTTTTATTTATATATTAGTAAGTCATTTTACTCAAAATTCTTGTTAACAGTCTGATATTTTTGCAAACATTTGAGCTTTTTTCTATATTTCGAGTAACTCATATTTCTGAAAATCTTGTTACCAATCCGATATTTTTGCAAACATTTGAGCTTTTTTCTATATTTCGAGTAACTAATATTACTCAAAATTCTTGTTAACGGTCCGATATTTAAGAGAACATTTAAGCTTTTATCTATATTTCGAGTAACTCATATTACTCAAAATTCTTGTTAACAGTCCGATATTTTTGCAAACATTTGAGCTTTTTTCTATATTTCGAGTAACTCATATTACTCAAAATTCTTGTTAACGGTCCGATGTTTAAGCAAACATTTAAGCTTTTATTTATATTTTAGTAAGTCATTTTACTCAAAGTTCTTGTTAACGGTCCGATATTTTTGCAAAAGTTTGAGCTTTTTTCTTAATTTCGAGTAACTCATATTACTCAAAATTCTTGTAACCGGTCCGATATTTTGGAAAACATTTGAGCTTTTTTCTATATTTTGAGTTACTCATATTACTCAAAATTCTTGTTACCAGTCCGATATTTTTGCAAACATTTGAGCTTTCTTCTATATTTCGAGTTACTCATATTACTCAAAATTCTTGTTAACAATCCGATATTTAAGCGAACATTTAAGCTTTTATCTATATTTCGAGTTACTCATATTACTCAAAATTCTTGTTACCGGTCCGATATTTTGGAAAACATTTGAGCTTTCCTCTATATTTTGAGTAATTCATAAAACTCAAAATTATTGTTAACAATCCGATATATAAGCGAACATTTAAGCTTTTATCTATATTTCGAGTTACTCGTATTACTCAAAATTATTGTTAACAATCCGATATATAAGCGAACATTTAAGCTTTTATCTATATTTCGAGTTACTCGTATTACTCAAAATTCTTGTTACCGGTCCGATATTTTGGAAAACATTTGAGCTTTTTTCTATATTTTGAGTAATTCATAAAACTCAAAATTCTTGTTACCAGTCCGATATTTTTGCAAACATTTGAGCTTTTTTCTATTTTTCGAGTAACTCATATTACACAAAATTCTTGTTACCGGTCCGATATTTTGGAAAACATTTGAGCTTTTATCTATATTTTGAGTAACTCATTTTACTCAAAGTTCTTGTTAACGGTCCGATATTTTTGCAAAAATTTGAGCTTTTTTCTTAATTTCGAGTAACTCATATTACTCAAAATTCTTGTTAACGGTCCGATATTTTCGCAAAAATTTGAGCTTTTTTCTTAATTTCGAGTAACTCATATAACTCAAAATTCTTGTTACCAGTCCGATATTTTGGAAAACATTTGAGCTTTTTTCTATATTTCGAGTAACTCATATAACTCAAATTTCTTGTTAACGGTCCGATATTTAAGCGAACATTTAAGCTTTAATCTATATTTCGAGAAACTCATATTACTCAAAATTCTTGTTAACAGTCCGATATTTTTGCAAACATTTGAGCTTTTTTCTATATTTCGAGTAACTCATATTTCTGAAAAATCTTGTTACCAATCCGATATTTTGGCAAATTTTTGAGCTTATTTCTATATTTTGAGTAACTCATTTTACTCAAAGTTCTTGTTAACGGTCCGATATTTTTGCAAAAATTTGAGCTTTTTTCTTAATTTCGAGTAACTCATATTACTCAAAATTCTTGTTAACGGTCCGATATTTTCGCAAAAATTTGAGCTTTTTTCTTAATTTCGAGTAACTCATATAACTCAAAATTCTTGTTACCAGTCCGATATTTTGGAAAACATTTGAGCTTTTTTCTATATTTCGAGTAACTCATATAACTCAAATTTCTTGTTAACGGTCCGAAATTTAAGCGAACATTTAAGCTTTAATCTATATTTCGAGAAACTCATATTACTCAAAATTCTTGTTAACAGTCCGATATTTTTGCAAACATTTGAGCTTTTTTCTATATTTCGAGTAACTCATATTTCTGAAAAATCTTGTTACCAATCCGATATTTTGGCAAATTTTTGAGCTTATTTCTATATTTCGAGTAACTCATTTTACTCAAAATTCTTGTTAACAGTCCGATATTTTTGCAAACATTTGAGCTTTTTTCTATATTTCGAGTAACTCATATTACTCAAAATTCTTGTTAACGGTCCGATGTTTAAGCAAACATTTAAGCTTTTATTTATATATTAGTAAGTCATTTTACTCAAAATTCTTGTTAACAGTCTGATATTTTTGCAAACATTTGAGCTTTTTTCTATATTTCGAGTAACTCATATTTCTGAAAATCTTGTTACCAATCCGATATTTTTGCAAACATTTGAGCTTTTTTCTATATTTCGAGTAACTAATATTACTCAAAATTCTTGTTAACGGTCCGATATTTAAGAGAACATTTAAGCTTTTATCTATATTTCGAGTAACTCATATTACTCAAAATTCTTGTTAACAGTCCGATATTTTTGCAAACATTTGAGCTTTTTTCTATATTTCGAGTAACTCATATAACTCAAAATTCTTGTTAACGGTCCGATATTTAAGCGAACATTTAAGCTTTTATCTATATTTCGAGAAACTCATATTACTCAAAATTCTTGTTAACAGTCCGATATTTTTGCAATCATTTGAGCTTTTTTCTATATTTCGAGTAACTCATATTTCTGAAAAATCTTGTTACCAATCCGATATTTTGGCAAATTTTTGAGCTTATTTCTATATTTCGAGTAACTCATTTTACTCAAAATTCTTGTTAACAGTCCGATATTTTTGCAAACATTTGAGCTTTCTTCTATATTTCGAGTTACTCATATTACTCAAAATTCTTGTTAACAATCCGATATATAAGCGAACATTTAAGCTTTTATCTATATTTCGAGTTACTCATATTACTCAAAATTCTTGTTACCGGTCCGATATTTTGGAAAACATTTGAGCATTTTTCTATATTTTGAGTAATTCATAAAACTCAAAATTCTTGTTTCCAGTCCGATATTTTTGCAAACATTTGAGCTTTTTTCTATATTTCGAGTAACTCATATTACTCAAAATTCTTGTTAACGGTCCGATATTTAAGCGAACATTTAAGCTTTTATCTATATTTTGAGTAACTCATTTTACTCAAAGTTCTTGTTAACGGTCCGATATTTTCGCAAAAATTTGAGCTTTTTTCTTAATTTCGAGTAACTCATATTACTCAAAATTCTTGTTAACGGTCCGATATATTCGCAAAAATTTGAGCTTTTTTCTTAATTTCGAGTAACTCATATTACTCAAAATTCTTGTTACCAGTCCGATATTTTGGAAAACATTTGAGCTTTTTTCTATATTTCGGGTAACTCATATTACTCAAAATTTATGTTACCAGTCCGATATTTTTGCAAACATTTGAGCTTTCTTCTATATTTCGAGTAACTCATATTACTCAAAATTCTTGTTAACGGTCCGATATTTAAGCGAACAGTTAAGCTTTTATCTATATTTCGAGTAACTCATATTACTCAAAATTCTTGTTAACGGTCCGATATTTAAGCGAACATTTAAGCTTTTATCTATATTTTGAGTAACTCATTTTACTCAAAGTTCTTTTTGACGTTCCGATATTTTCGCAAAAATTTGAGCTTTTTTCTTAATTTCGAGTAACTCATATTACTCAAAATTCTTGTTACCGATATTTTTGCAAACATTTGAGCTTTCTTCTATAATTCGAGTAACTCATATTACTCAAAATTTTTGTTAACAGTCCGATATTTAAGCGAACATTTAAGCTTTTATCTATATTTCGAGTAACTCATATTACTCAAAATTCTTGTTAACAGTCCGATAATAAGCGAACACTTAAGCTTTTATCTATATTTCGAGTTACTCATATTACTCAAAATTCTTGTTAACAGTCCGATAATAAGCGAACACTTAAGCTTTTATCTATATTTCGAGTAACTCATATTACTCAAAATTCTTGTTAACAGTCCGATAATAAGCGAACACTTAAGCTTTCATCTATATTTCGAGTTACTCATATTACTCAAAATTCTTGTTAACAGTCCGATATTTTTGCAAACATTTGAGCTTTTATCTATATTTCGAGTTACTCATATTACTCAAAATTCTTGTTACCGGTCCGATATTTTGGAAAACATTTGAGCTTTTTTCTATATTTTGAGTAATTCATAAAACTCAAAATTATTGTTAACAGTCCGATATTTTGGCAAAAATTTGAGCTTTTTTCTTTATTTCGAGAAACTCATATTTCTCAAAATTCTTGTTAACGGGCTGATATTTTATTTAACATTTGAGCTTTTTTTCTATATTTCAAAAGACTCATATTACTCAAAATTTCTATTAACGGTCGGATATTATAGCAAACATTTGAGCTATTTTCTATATTTAGAGTTACTCATATTACTCAAAATTCTTGTTTACGATCCGATATTGATGCAAACATTGGAGCTTTTTTCTATATTTCGGGTAACTTATAATACTCAAAATTCTTGTTAACGGTCCGATATTTTGGCAAAAATTTGAACTATTTTCTTAATTTCGAGTAACTCATATTACTCAAAATTCTTGTAAACGGGCCGATATTTTGGCAAACATTTAAGGATCATTCACACAGCTCCGGCGCGTCAACGGCGCGGCACCGGCCCGTCAACGTCAAAAATATAGTTACATACAAGTTGTACTACACTGTTCACACACATCAGTCATGGCGCGTCAACGGCGCGTCGCCGGCCCGTCACCGTCAAACGCATATTGCTACGGCATGCTGGCGACGCGCCGGTGACGTGACGGCCGGCGCGTCACCGGCACGGCGCGTCGCCGGCGAGTCACCGGCAAGGCAAACAGGGTTGCTACTTTTTTGTTTAAATAAATTATTGGTTGCTGTAATCGGTACAGAAAATTACACTGTGGTATGGAAATAAAGTATAATTTATTTATTTCAACTTTGAAAAACAATTATTTTTACTACTTTTGGTAATATATTGGTAATTAATTTACACCACCAGTCTAGGATGAGTATTTTTCGAGATATTCCTGTTTTAAGATTAACAGATGTCCGCTGTCAAACTTAAAACATCAATATCAATAAAAAAAAAATTGTTGAGATTTGCGTACGTCGCGGATGACGTCATAATTTATTTACAGATCACAAGACTATGTTCACTTGTTTTTACGACATTCATTTGTTTACCCGAAGTTCACTCACATTGTTGTATTTTTATTAAAATTCGAAAAAAAAATACCTTTACTAGAACTTAATGGAACAGGTGAATTAAGTCTCATAAAGTTACCAAAATATTAACAGAATTAAAAAATAAAATGTTTTTTAAAGTTGAAATAAATAAATAATACTTTATTTCCATACCACAATGTACTTTTTTTCTACCTTTTTTAACAACCAATACTTTATTAAAACAAATAAGTAGCAACCCTGTTTGCTTTGCCGTTGACGCGCCGGCCGGCGACGCGCCGGTGACGTGACGGCCGGTGACGTGACGGCCGGCGCGTCACCGGCACGTCGCGCCGCCGGCGAGTCACCGGCAAGGCAAACAGGGTTGCTACTTTTTTGTTTTAATAAATTATTGGTTGCTATAATCGGTAAAGAAAAGTACACTGTGGTATGGAAATAAAGTAGGTATTATTTATTTATTTCAACTTTGAAAAACATTTATTTTTATTACTTTTGGTAATATTTTGGTAAATTTTTTAGACTTAATTTACACCACCAGTTTAGGATGAGTATTTTTCAAGATAAATTTCTGTTTTAAGATTGACAGATGACAGCTGTCAAACTTAAAACAGCAATATCTCAAAAAGAAATTGTTAACCTTCACTTGTTTTTCCGACATTCATTTGTTTACCCGAAATCCACACACATTCACACACAAAATTCGAAGAAACAGTACCTTTACTAGAACTCGGTGGAAAGGGTGAATTAAGGCTCAGTTGCACCACCCAACTTTAACGATAACAGGCTAGTTCTAGTACCGGTTAAGCATAAGTTAGCCAAAAAAAGAGGTTGTGAATTAAGGCTCAGTTGCACCACCTAACTTTAACGATAACAGGCTAGTTATAGTACCGGTTAAGCATAAGTTAGCCAAAAAAAGAGGTTGTTAGCCAGCTTGATGTCCTTTGACAAGTTTGACGTGACAAATAGGTAGCATTACCCTTTGACGATAACTTTAACTTTGACAGCGTTTAGGTACAGAATAAAGTTACCAAAATATTAACAAAGTAATAAAAAAAGATTTTTAAAGTTGAAATAAATAAATAATACTTCATTTCCATGCCACAATGTTTGTACCAATAATAAATAAGCGGCAACCCTGTTTGTCATGCCGGGGACGCGCCGGTGACGTGACGGCCGGTGACGCGCCGGTGACGTGACGGCCGGCGACGCGCCGGTGACGTGACGGCCGGCGCGTCACCGGCGCGTCACCGGCCGTCACGTCACCGGCGCGTCGCCGGCCGGCGCGTCAACGGCAAAGCAAACAGGGTTGCTACTTTTTTGTTTTAATAAATTATTGGTTGCTATAATCGGTAGAGAAAAAGTATATTGTGGTATGGAAATAAAGTATTATTTATTTATTACAACTTTGAAAATCATTTTTTTATTACTTTTGTTAATATTTCGGTAGCTTTATGAGACTTAATTCACCTGTTCCACTAAGTTCTAGCACAGCCGATATTTATTTCATATTTAGTTCATACAGTTGATCATCGAAGGAGTCTAGACAGAGCAATCGTGCGGGGTGGTGCAGTATAGAAGGGGGGTGGGAGGTCCCGAGAGGCTAATAGCAACGCAATGTTAAAAATGAAAGAAATCAAGATGGCGGCCAACTTTTTACTTTGCGGGCCGATTTAGATAAAACTCGGTTTTGGTACTATTTTGACAAACAAACAGCAACGCAATGTCAAAAAAGTAAAAAATTCAAGATGGCGGCCAACTTTTTTGTTTACCGGCCGATTTCGATGAAACTCGGTTTTTGGTCCTATTGTGACAAGAAAACAGAAACGCAATATTAAAAAAGTAAAAAAATAAAGATGGCAGCCAACTTCTCTGTTTTCGGGCCAATTACGATGAAACTCTGTTTTTGGTACTATTTTGACAAGAAAACAGCAACGCAGTGTTAAAAATCTAAAAAAAATCAAGATGGCGGCCAACTTTTTTGTTTGTGGGCCGAATTCGATGAAATTCGGTTTTTAGTACTATTTTGACAAGAAAACAGCAACGCAATGTTAAAAATGTAAAATATGCAAGATGGCGGCCAACTTTTTGCTTGTGGGCCGATTTTGATGATACTCGGTTTTTTGGACCGTTTTGGCCAGAAAACGGCATTTGTAACTTTGCGTTGCTGTTTTCTTGTCAAAATAGTGTCAAAAACCGTGTTTTATCGAAATAGGCCCATCAACAAAGGAGTTGGCCACCATCTTGATTTTATTCAATTTTTAACTTTGCGTAGCTGTTCTCTTCTCAAAATACTAGCAAAAACCGAGTCTCATTGAAATCAGCCCACAAGCAAAAAAGTTAGCCGCCATCTTGAATTTTTTTACATTTTTAACATTGCGTTGCTGTTTTCTTGTCAAAATAGTACTAAAAACCGAATTTTATCGAAATCGGCCCACAAACAAAAAAGTTGGCCGCCATCTTGATTTTTTTAGATTTTTAACACTGCGTTGCTGTTTTCTTGTCAAAATAGTACTAAAAACCGAATTTCATCGAAATCGGCCAACAAACAAAAAGTTGGCCGCCATCTTGATTTTTTTTAGATTTTTAACACTGCGTTGCTGTTTTCTTGTCAAAATAGTACCCAAAACCAAGTTTCATTGAAATCGGCCCACAAACAATAAAGTTGGCCGCCATCTTGAATTATTTACATTTTTAACAGTGCATTGTCGTTTTCTTGTCAGAATAGTATCAAAAACAGAGTTTCATCGAAATTGGCCCGCAAACAGAGAAGTTGGCTGCCATCTTTATTTTTTTACTTTTTAATATTGCGTTTCTGTTTTCTTGTCAAAATAGGACCAAAAACCGAGTTTCATCGAAATCGGCCTGCAAACAAAAAAGTTGGCCGCCATCTTAAATTTTTTACTTTTTTAACATTGCGTCGCTGTTTGCTTGTCAAAATAGTACCAAAAACTGAATTTCATCTAAATCGGCCCGCAAACAGAGAAATTGGCCACCATCTTGAATTTTTACGTTTTTAACTTTGCGTAGTTGTTCTCATGTCAAAATAGTACCAAAAACCAAATTTCATCGAAATCAGCCCACAAGCAAAAAAGTTGGCCGCAATCTTGAATTTTTTACATTTCTAACATTGCGTTGCTGTTTTCTTGTCAAAATAGTACCTACTAAAAACCGAATTTCATCGAAATCGGCCCACAAACAAAAAAGTTGGCCGCCATCTTGATTTTTTTTAGATTTTTAACACTGCGTTGCTGTTTTCTTGTCAAAATAGTACCCAAAACCAAGTTTCATTGAAATCGGCCCACAAACAAAAAAGTTGGCCGCCATCTTGAATTATTTACATTTTTAACAGTGCATTGCCGTTTTCTTGTCAAAATAGTACCAAAAACAGAGTTTCATCGAAATTGGCCCGCAAACAGAGAAGTTGGCTGCCATCTTTATTTTTTTACTTTTTTAATATTGCGTTTCTGTTTTCTTGTCACAATAGGACCAAAAACCGAGTTTCATCGAAATCGGCCGGTAAACAAAAAAGTTGGCCGCCATCTTGAATTTTTTACTTTTTTGACATTGCGTTGCTGTTTGTTTGTCAAAATAGTACCAAAACCGAGTTTTATCTAAATCGGCCCGCAAAGTAAAAAGTTGGCCGCCATCTTGATTTCTTTCATTTTTAACATTGCGTTGATATTAGCCTCCTGGGACCTCCCACCCCCCTTCTATACTGCACCACCCCGCACGATTGCTCTGTCTAGACTCCTTCGATGATCAACTGTATGAACTAAATATGAAATAAATATCGGCTGTGCTAGAACTTAGTGGAACAGGTGAATTAAGTCTCATAAAGCTACCGAAATATTAACAAAAGTAATAAAAAAATGAGTTTCAAAGTTGTAATAAATAAATAATACTTTATTTCCATACCACAATATACTTTTTCTCTACCGATTATAGCAACCAATAATTTATTAAAACAAAAAAGTAGCAACCCTGTTTGCTTTGCCGTTGACGCGCCGGCCGGCGACGCGCCGGTGACGTGACGGCCGGTGACGCGCCGGCCGTCACGTCACCGGCGCGTCGCCGGCCGTCACGTCACCGGCGCGTCACCGGCCGTCACGTCACCGGCGCGTCCCCGGCATGACAAACAGGGTTGCCGCTTATTTATTATTGGTACAAACATTGTGGCATGGAAATGAAGTATTATTTATTTATTTCAACTTTAAAATTCGGTTTTTAGTACTATTTTGACAAGAAAACAGCAACGCAATGTTAAAAATGTAAAAAAATTAAAGATGGTGGCTAACTTTTTTGCTTGTGGGCCGATTTTGATGAAACTTGGTTTTTGGTATTATTTTGACAAGCAAACAGCGACGCAAAGTTAAAAATGTTAAAATTCAAGATAGTGGCCAACTCCTTTATTTGTGGGCCGATTTCGATGAAACTCGGTTTTTGTACTTTTTTTTTACAAGAAAACGGCAACGCAATGTTAAAAATGTCAAAGTTCAAGATGGCAGCCAACTTTTTTGCTTGTGGGCTGATTTCAATGAGACTCGGTTTTTGCTAGTATTTTGAGAAGAGAACAGCTACGCAAAGTTAAAAATGGAATAAAATCAAGATGGTGGCCAACTCCTTTGTTGATGGGCCTATTTCGATGAAACACGGTTTTTGACACTATTTTGACAAGAAAACAGCAACGCAAAGTTACAAATGTAAAAATTCAAGATGGCGGCCAACTTTTTGGCTTGTGGGCTGATTTCGATGAAACTTGATTTTTGGTACTATTTTGACAAGAAAACAGCAACGCTATATTAAAAACATAAAATATGCAAGATGGCGGCCAACTTTTTGCTTGTGGGCCGATTTCGATGAAACTCGGTTTTTGGGACCGTTTTGGCCAGAAAACGGCATCACCGAGTTTCATCGAAATCGGCCCACAAGCAAAAAGTTGGCCGCCATCTTGCATATTTTATGTTTTTAATATAGCGTTGCTGTTTTCTTGTCAAAATAGTACCAAAAATCAAGTTTCATCGAAATCAGCCCACAAGCCAAAAAGTTGGCCGCCATCTTGAATTTTTACATTTGTAACTTTGCGTTGCTGTTTTCTTGTCAAAATAGTGTCAAAAACCGTGTTTCATCGAAATCGCCCTGCAAACAAAAAAGTTTGCCGCCATCTTAGATATTTTTGTATTTTTAACATTGCGTTGCTGTTTTCTTGGCAAAATAGTACCAAAAACCGAGATTCATCGAAATCGACCCACAAGCAAAAAAGTTAGCCGCCATCTTGAATTTTTTACATTTTTAAGAGTGCGTTGCTGTTTTCTTGTCAAAATAGTAGCAAAAACCGAGTTTCATCGAAATCAGCCCACAAGCAAAAAGTTTGCCGCCATTTAGAATTTTTTAATGTTTTCAACATTGCGTTGTTATTTTCGTGTCAAAGTTATATAAAAAAGCGAGCTTCATCGAAATCGGCCCATAAACAAAAAGAAAAGGAGCAAAAACTAAGTCACATTTTTTTCTATTCTTTATTTGAAGAGCATAAAAAGAAGAAAAAGAGAAAAATTAAAAAAAAAAATTTACCTTTTAAAAAAAAATGACAAATTTTTTTCAAAGAATATAACTTGAATTCTGAAGTACCAATCTTATTTTTCTTATTAATTTTTGATATTCAAAAAGGCAAATCACAGAGTGCCAACCCTTACACCTTCAGTCGTTGCGTCAACTGCCTAGCTAGACGAACAGCGGTTCTAGTAAGGGTAACATTTTTCGAATTTAAATGAAAATACAACAATGTGTGTGGATTTTGGGTAAACAAATGAATGACGTAAAATTAATTGAAGGTCAACAATTTCTATTTGAGATAGGTATTGCTGTTTTAAGTTTGACAGCTGTCATCTGTCAATCTTAAAACAGCAATATCTCGAAAAATACTCATCCTAGACTGGTGGTGTAAATTAAGTCTAATAAATTTACCAAAATATTACCAAAAGTAATAAAAGTAAATGTTTTTCAAAGTTGAGATAAATAAATAATACTCTATTTCCATACCACAGTGTATTTATCTATACCGATTATAGCAATTAATAATTTTTAAAAACAAAAAAGTAGCAACCCTGTTTGCCTTGCCGTTGAGTCGCCGGTGACGCGCCGTGCCGGTGACGCGCCGGCCGTCACGTCACCGGCGCGTCGCCGGCCGTCACGTCACCGGCGCGTCGCCGGCAAGGTAAACAGGGTTGCCACTTATTTGATTCAATAAAGTATTGGTTGTTATAATAGGTAGAAAAAAAAGTACATTGTGGTTTAAAAATAAAGTATTATTTATTTATTTCAACTTTAAAAAACATTTTATTTACACTTTTCTTAATATTTTGGTAAATTTTATAGACTAAATTTACACCACCACTTTAGGATGAGTATTTTTCGAGATATATTGCTGTTTTAAGATTGACAAATGACAACTTGAAACAACAATTTCGCAAAAAGAAATTGTTGACCTTCACTTGTTTTTCTGAGATTCATTTGTTTACCCGAAATCCACACGTTGTATTTTTATTAAAATTCGAAAAATTGTACCCTTACCAAAATTTAGTGGAACAGATGAATAAGGTCTCATAAAGTTACCGAAATATTAACAAAAGTTATAAAAAATGCTTTTCAATGCTGAAATAAATAAATTATCCTTTTTCTGTACCGATTATAGTAACCAATAATTTATTGAAACAAAAAGTAGCAGCCCTGTTTGTCTTGCCGGTGCCTCGCCGGCGACGCGCCGTGCCGGTGACGTGCCGGCCGTCACGTCACCGGCGCGTCACCGGCCGTCACGTCACCGGCGCGTTCCCGGCATGGCAAACAGGGTTGCCACTTATTTATTATAATAAATTATTGGTTGTTATAATAGGTAGAAAAAAGTACATTGTGGTGTAGAAATAAAGTATTTATTTATTTATTTCATCTTTAAGAACCTACTGTTTAAGTATTGTTTTTGGTAGTATTTTGGTAACTTTGTTAGACTTAATTCACCTTTACCACTAAGTTCAAGCAAAGGTACTATTTTTCGAATTTAATAATAATACAACAATTTCTGTAGACAATGTTTTCATGCCTTCACTTGTGTTCCGGCATTCATTTGTTTACCCGAAAATCCGACATTCGCATACGTTGTTGTATTTCTATTATAATTCGAGAAAATAATACTTACCTTTACTTAAACTTAGTGGAATAAGTAAATTAAGTCTAATAAAGTTACCAAAATATTTCCAAAAACAATACTTAAACAGTAGGTTTTTAAAGTTGGAATAAATAAATAATTCTATATTTCCATACCACAATGTACTTTTTTCTACCTATTATAGCAACCTATACTTTATTAAAACAAAAAAGTGGCAACCCTGCTTGCCTTGCCGGTGAAGCGACGTTGACTTGACTGAAACGAGCCGGCGACGCGCCGGTGATCTGAACTGCTTGTTCACACATATTTTTGACGTTGACGGACAGGCCGGTGACGCGCCGGTGACGCGCCGGTGACGCGCCGGAGCTGTGGGAATGATCCTTTAAGCTTTTTTCTTTATTTTGAGTTACTCATATTACTCAAAATTCTTGTAACCAGTCCGATATTTTTGCAAACATTTGAGCTTTCTTCTATATTTCGAGTAACTCATATTACTCAAAATTCTTGTTACCAGTCCGATATTTTTGCAAACATTTGAGCTTTCTTCTATATTTCGAGTAACTCATATTACTCAAAATTCTTGTTAACAGTCCGATATTTAAGCGAACATTTAAGCTTTTATCTATATTTCGAGTTACTCATATTACTCAAAATTCTTGTTAACAGTCCGATATTTTTGCAAACATTTGAGTGTTTTTCTATATTTCGAGTAACTCATATAACTCAAAATTCTTGTTACCGGTCCGATATTTTGGAAAACATGTGAGTTATTTTCTATATTTCCAGGAACTCATATTACTGAAAAATCTTGTTACCAGTCCGATATTTTGGCAAATTTTTGAGCTTATTTCTATATTTCGAGTAACTCATATTACTCAAAATTCTTGTTACCAGTCCGATATTTTTGCAAACATTTGAGCTTTTTTCTATATTTCGAGTAACTCATATTACTCAAAATTCTTGTTAACAGTCCGATATTTAAGCGAACATTTAAGCTTTTATCTATATTTCGAGTTACTCATATTACTCAAAATTCTTGTTAACAGTCCGATATTTTTGCAAACATTTGATGTGTTTTTCAATATTTCGAGTAACTCATATAACTCAAAATTCCACTTACCGGTCCGATATTTTGGAAAACATGTGAGTTATTTTCTATATTTCGAGGAACTCATATAACTGAAAAATCTTGTTACCAGTCCGATATTTTGGCAAATTTTTGAGCTTATTTCTATATTTCGAGTAACTCATATTACTCAAAATTCTTGTTACCAGTCCGATATTTTTGCAAACATTTGAGCTTTCTTCTATATTTTGAGTAACTCATATTACTCAAAATTCTTGTTACCAGTCCGATATTTTTGCAAACATTTGAGCTTTCTTCTATATTTCGAGTAACTCATATTACTCAAAATTCTTGTTAACAGTCCGATATTTAAGCGAACACTTAAGCTTTTATCTATATTTCGAGTTACTCATATTACTCAAAATTCTTGTTAACAGTCCGATATTTTTGCAAACATTTGAGCTTTTTTTCTATATTTCGAGTAACTCATATTACTCAAAATTCTTGTTAACGGTCCGATATTTAAGCGAACATTTAAGCTTTTATCTATATTTCGAGTAACTCTTATTACTCAAAATTCTTGTTAACAGTCCGATATTTTTGCAAACATTTGAGCTTTTTTTCTATATTTCGAGTAACTCATATTTCTGAAAATCTTGTTACCAATCCGATATTTTTTCAAAACATTTGAGCTTTTATCTATATTTCGAGTAACTAATATTACTCAAAATTTTTGTTAACGGTCCGATATTTAAGAGAAAATTTAAGCTTTTATCTATATTTCGAGTAACTCATATTACTCAAAATTCTTGTTAACAGTCCGATATTTTTGCAAACATTTGAGCTTTTTTCTATATTTCGAGTAACTCATATAACTCAAAATTCTTGTTAACGGTCCGATATTTAAGCGAACATTTAAGCTTTTATCTATATTTCGAGTAACTCATATTTCTGAAAAATCTTGTTACCAATCCGATATTTTGGCAAATTTTTGAGCTTATTTCTATATTTCGAGTAACTCATATTACTCAAAATTCTTGTTAACGGTCCGATGTTTAAGCAAACATTTAAGCTTTTATTTATATATTAGTAAGTCATTTTACTCAAAATTCTTGTTAACAGTCTGATATTTTTGCAAACATTTGAGCTTTTTTCTATATTTCGAGTAACTCATATTTCTGAAAATCTTGTTACCAATCCGATATTTTTGCAAACATTTGAGCTTTTTTCTATATTTCGAGTAACTAATATTACTCAAAATTCTTGTTAACGGTCCGATATTTAAGAGAACATTTAAGCTTTTATCTATATTTCGAGTAACTCATATTACTCAAAATTCTTGTTAACAGTCCGATATTTTTGCAAACATTTGAGCTTTTTTTATATTTCGAGTAACTCATATAACTCAAAATGCTTGTTAACGGTCCGATATTTAAGCGAACATTTAAGCTTTTATCTATATTTCGAGAAACTCATATTACTCAAAATTCTTGTTAACAGTCCGATATTTTTGCAAACATTTGAGCTTTTTTCTATATTTCGAGTAACTCATATTACTCAAAATTCTTGTTAACGGTCCGATGTTTAAGCAAACATTTAAGCTTTTATTTATATTTTAGTAAGTCATTTTACTCAAAGTTCTTGTTAACGGTCCGATATTTTCGCAAAAGTTTGAGCTTTTTTCTTAATTTCGAGTAACTCATATTACTCAAAATTCTTGTAACCAGTCCGATATTTTGGAAAACATTTGAGCTTTTTTCTATATTTTGAGTTACTCATATTACTCAAAATTCTTGTTACCAGTCCGATATTTTTGCAAACATTTAAGCTTTCTTCTATATTTCGAGTTACTCATATTACACAAAATTCTTGTTAACAATCCGATATTTAAGCGAACATTTAAGCTTTTATCTATATTTCGAGTTACTCATATTTCTCAAAATTCTTGTTACCGGTCCGATATTTTGGAAAACATTTGAGCTTTTCTCTATATTTTGAGTAATTCATAAAACTCAAAATTCTTGTTAACAGTCCGATATTTTTGCAAACATTTGAGCTTTTTTCTATATTTCGAGTAACTCATTTTACTCAAAATTCTTGTTAACGGTCCGATATTTAAGCGAACATTTAAGCTTTTATCTATATTTTGAGTAACTCATTTTACTCAAAGTTCTTTTTGACGGTCCGATATTTTCGCAAAAATTTGAGCTTTTTTCTTAATTTCGAGTAACTCATATTACTCAAAATTCTTGTTACCGGTCCGATATTTTGGAAAACATTTGAGCTTTTTTCTATATTTTGAGTAACTCATATTACTCAAAATTCTTGTTACCGGTCCGATATTTTGGAAAACATTTGAGTTATTTTCTATATTTCGAGGAACTCATATTACTTAAAATTCTTGTTAACAGTCCGATATTTAAGCGAACATTTAAGCTTTTATCTTTATTTCGAGTAACTCATATTACTCAAAATTCTTGTTACCGGTCCGATATTTTTGCAAACATTTGAGCTTTGTTCTATATTTCGAGTAACTCATATTACTCAAAATTCTTTTTAACAGTCCGATATTTAAGCGAACATTTAAGCTTTTATCTATATTTCGAGTAACTCATATTACTCAAAATTCTTGTTAACAGTCTGATATTTTTGCAAACATTTGAGCTTTTTTCTATATTTCGAGTAACTCATATTTCTGAAAAATCTTGTTACCAATCCGATATTTTTGCAAACATTTGAGCTTTTTTCTATATTTCGAGTAACTAATATTACTCAAAATTCTTGTTAACGGTCCGATATTTAAGAGAACATTTAAGCTTTTATCTATATTTCGAGTAACTCATATTACTCAAAATTCTTGTTAACAGTCCGATATTTTTGCAAACATTTGAGCTTTTTTCTATATTTCGAGTAACTCATATAACTCAAAATTCTTGTTAACGGTCCGATATTTAAGCGAACATTTAAGCTTTTATCTATATTTCGAGAAACTCATATTACTCAAAATTCTTGTTAACAGTCCGATATTTTTGCAAACATTTGAGCTTTTTTCTATATTTCGAGTAACTCATATTTCTGAAAAATCTTGTTACCAATCCGATATTTTGGCAAACATTTGAGCTTTTTTCTATATTTCGAGTAACTCATATTACTCAAAATTCTTGTTAACGGTCAGATGTTTAAGCAAACATTTAAGCTTTTATCTATATTTCGAGAAACTCATATTACTCAAAATTCTTGTTAACAGTCCGATATTTTTGCAAACATTTGAGGTTTTTTCTATATTTCGAGTAACTCATATTTCTGAAAAATCTTGTTAACAGTCCGATATTTTTGCAAACATTTGAGCTTTTTTCTATATTTTGAGTAACTCATATAACTCAAAATTCTTGTTAACGGTCCGATATTTAAGCGAACATTTAAGCTTTTATCTATATTTCGAGAAACTCATATTACTCAAAATTCTTGTTAACAGTCCGATATTTTTGCAAACATTTGAGCTTTTTTCTATATTTCGAGTAACTCATATTTCTGAAAAATCTTGTTACCAATCCGATATTTTGGCAAACATTTGAGCTTTTTTCTATATTTCGAGTAACTCATATTACTCAAAATTCTTGTTAACGGTCCGATATTTTCGCAAAAATTTGAGCTTTTTTCTTAATTTCGAGTAACTCATATTACTCAAAATTCTTGTTACCGGTCCGATATTTTGGAAAACATTTGAGTTATTTTCTTTATTTCGAGTTACTCATATTACTCAAAATTCTTGTTACCAGTCCGATATTTTTGCAAACATTTGAGCTTTCTTCTATATTTCGAGTAACTCATATTACTCAAAATTCTTGTTACCAGTCCGATATTTTTGCAAACATTTGAGCTTTCTTCTATATTTCGAGTAACTCATATTTCTGAAAAATCTTGTTACCAATCCGATATTTTGGCAAACATTTGATTTTTTTTCTATATTTCGAGTAACTCATATTACTCAAAATTCTTGTTAACGGTCAGATGTTTAAGCAAACATTTAAGCTTTTATTTATATTTTAGTAAGTCATTTTACTCAAAGTTCTTGTTAACGGTCCGATATTTTCGCAATAATTTGAGCTTTTTTCTTAATTTCGAGTAACTCAAATTACTCAAAATTCTTGTTACCGGTCCGATATTTTGGAAAATATTTGAGTTATTTTCTTTATTTCGAGTTACTCATATTACTCAAAATTCTTGTTACCAGTCCGATATTTTTGCAAACATTTGAGCTTTCTTCTATATTTCGAGTAACTCATATTACTCAAAATTCTTGTTACCAGTCCGATATTTTTGCAAACATTTGAGCTTTCTTCTATATTTCGAGTAACTCATATTACTCAAAATTCTTGTTAACAGTCCGATATTAAGCGAACACTTAAGCTTTTATCTATATTTCGAGTAACTCATATTACTCAAAATTCTTGTTAACAGTCCGATATTTTTGCAAACATTTGAGCTTTTTTTCTATATTTCGAGTAACTCATATAACTCAAAATTCTTGTTAACGGTCCGATATTTAAGCGAACATTTAAGCTTTTATCTATATTTCGAGAAACTCATATTACTCAAAATTCTTGTTAACGGTCCGATATTTAAGCGAACATTTAAGCTTTTATCTATATTTCGAGTAACTCATATTACTGAAAATTCTTGTTAACAGTCCGATATTTTTGCAAACATTTGAGCTTTTTTCTATATTTCGAGTAACTCATATTACTCAAAATTTTTGTTAACGGTCAGATGTTTAAGCAAACATTTAAGCTTTTATTTATATTTTAGTAAGTCATTTTACTCAAAGTTCTTGTTAACGGTCCGATATTTTTGCAAAAATTTGAGCTTTTTTCTTAATTTCGAGTAACTCATATTACTCAAAATTCTTGTTACCGGTCCGATATTTTGGAAAACATTTGAGTTATTTTCTTTATTTCGACGAACTCATATTACTGAAAAATCTTGTTACCAGTCCGATATTTTGGCAAATTTTTGAGCTTATTTCTATATTTCGAGTAACTCATATTACTCAAAATTCTTGTTGCCAGTCCGATATTTTTGCAAACATTTGAGCTTTCTTCTATATTTCGAGTAACTCATATTACTCAAAATTCTTGTTAACAGTCCGATATTTAAGCGAACATTTAAGCTTTTATCTATATTTTGAGTATCTCATATTACTCAAAATTCTTGTTAACAGTCCGATATTTTTGCAAACATTTGAGCTTTTTTCTATATTTTGAGTAATTCATAAAACTCAAAATTATTGTTACCAGTCCGATATTTTTGCAAACATTTGAGCTTTTTTCTATATTTCGAGTAACTCATATTACTCAAAATTCTTGTTAACGGTCCGATATTTAAGCGAACATTTAAGCTTTTATCTATATTTTGAGTAACTCATTTTACTCAAAGTTCTTTTTGACGGTCCGATATTTTCGCAAAAATTTGAGCTTTTTTCTTAATTTCGAGTAACTCATATTACTCAAAATTCTTGTTACCGGTCCGATATTTTGGAAAAAATTTGAGCTTTTTTCTATATTTTGAGTAACTCATATTACTCAAAATTCTTGTTACCGGTCCGATATTTTGGAAAACATTTGAGTTATTTTCTATATTTCGAGGAACTCATATTACTTAAAATTCTTGTTAACAGTCCGTTATTTAAGCGAACATTTAAGCTTTTATCTATATTTCGAGTTACTCATATTACTCAAAATTCTTGTTACCGGTCTGATATTTTGGAAAACATTTGAGCTTTTTTCTATATTTTGAGTTACTCATATTACTCAAAATTCTTGTTACCAGTCCGATATTTTTGCAAACATTTGAGCTTTCTTCTATATTTCGAGTTACTAATATTACTCAAAATTCTTGTTAACAATCCGATATATAAGTGAACATTTAAGCTTTTATCTATATTTCGAGTTACTCATATTACTCAAAATTCTTGTTACCGGTCCGATATTTTGGAAAACATTTGAGCTTTTTTCTATATTTTGAGTAATTCATAAAACTCAAAATTATTGTTACCAGTCCGATATTTTTGCAAACATTTGAGCTTTTTTCTATATTTCGAGTAACTCATATTACTCAAAATTCTTGTTAACGGTCCGATATTTAAGCGAACATTTAAGCTTTTATCTATATTTTGAGTAACTCATTTTACTCAAAGTTCTTGTTAACGGTCCGATATTTTCGCAAAAATTTGAGCTTTTTTCTTTATTTCGAGTAACTCATATTACTCAAAATTCTTGTTAACGGTCCGATTTTTTCGCAAATATTTGAGCTTTTTTCTTAATTTCGAGTAACTCATATTACTCAAAATTCTTGTTACCAGTCCGATATTTTGGAAAACATTTGAGCTTTTTTCTATATTTCGAGTAACTCATATTACTCAAAATTCTTGTTAAAAGTCCGATATTTTTGGAAACATTTGAGCTTTCTTCTATATTTCGAGTAACTCATATTACTCAAAATTCTTGTTAACAGTCCGATATTTAAGCGAACATTTAAGCTTTTATCTATATTTCGAGTAACTCATATTACTCAAAATTCTTGTTAACAGTCCGATATTTTTGCAAACATTTGAGCTTTTTTTCTATATTTCGAGTAACTCATATTTCTGAAAATCTTGTTACCAATCCGATATTTTTTCCAAACACTTGAGCTTTTTTCTATATTTCGAGTAACTAATATTACTCAAAATTCTTGTTAACGGTCCGATATTTAAGAGAACATTTAAGCTTTTATCTATATTTCGAGTAACTCATATTACTCAAAATTCTTGTTAACAGTCCGATATTTTTGCAAACATTTGAGCTTTTTTCTATATTTCGAGTAACTCATATAACTCAAAATTCTTGTTACCGGTCCGATATTTTGGAAAACATTTGAGCTTTTTTCTATATTTCGAGTTACTCATATTACTCAAAATTCTTGTTAACAGTCCGATATTTTTGCAAACATTTGAGCTTTCTTCTATATTTCGAGTAACTCATATTACTAAAAATTCTTGTTAACAGTCCGGTATTTAAGCGAACATTTAAGCTTTTATCTATATTTTGAGTAACTCATTTCACTCAAAGTTCTTGATAACGGTCCGATATTTTCGCATAAATTTGAGCTTTTTTCTTACTTTCGAGTAACTTATGTTACTCAAAATTCTTGTTACCGGTCCGATATTTTGGAAAACATTTGAGCTTTTTTCTATATTTTGAGTAACTCATATAACTCAAAATTCTTGTTACCAGTCCGATATTTTGGAAAACATTTGAGCTTTTTTCTATATTTCGAGTAACTCATATAACTCAAAATTCTTGTTAACGGTCCGATATTTAAGCGAACATTTAAGCTTTAATCTATATTTCGAGAAACTCATATTACTCAAAATTCTTGTTAACAGTCCGATATTTTTGCAAACATTTGAGCTTTTTTCTATATTTCGAGTAACTCATATTTCTGAAAAATCTTGTTACCAATCCGATATTTTGGCAAATTTTTGAGCTTATTTCTATATTTCGAGTAACTCATTTTACTCAAAATTCTTGTTAACAGTCCGATATTTTTGCAAACATTTGAGCTTTTTTCTATATTTCGAGTAACTCATATTACTCAAAATTCTTGTTAACGGTCCGATGTTTAAGCAAACATTTAAGCTTTTATTTATATATTAGTAAGTCATTTTACTCAAAATTCTTGTTAACAGTCTGATATTTTTGCAAACATTTGAGCTTTTTTCTATATTTCGAGTAACTCATATTTCTGAAAATCTTGTTACCAATCCGATATTTTTGCAAACATTTGAGCTTTTTTCTATATTTCGAGTAACTAATATTACTCAAAATTCTTGTTAACGGTCCGATATTTAAGAGAACATTTAAGCTTTTATCTATATTTCGAGTAACTCATATTACTCAAAATTCTTGTTAACAGTCCGATATTTTTGCAAACATTTGAGCTTTTTTCTATATTTCGAGTAACTCATATTACTCAAAATTCTTGTTAACGGTCCGATGTTTAAGCAAACATTTAAGCTTTTATTTATATTTTAGTAAGTCATTTTACTCAAAGTTCTTGTTAACGGTCCGATATTTTTGCAAAAGTTTGAGCTTTTTTCTTAATTTCGAGTAACTCATATTACTCAAAATTCTTGTAACCGGTCCGATATTTTGGAAAACATTTGAGCTTTTTTCTATATTTTGAGTTACTCATATTACTCAAAATTCTTGTTACCAGTCCGATATTTTTGCAAACATTTGAGCTTTCTTCTATATTTCGAGTTACTCATATTACTCAAAATTCTTGTTAACAATCCGATATTTAAGCGAACATTTAAGCTTTTATCTATATTTCGAGTTACTCATATTACTCAAAATTCTTGTTACCGGTCCGATATTTTGGAAAACATTTGAGCATTCCTCTATATTTTGAGTAATTCATAAAACTCAAAATTATTGTTAACAATCCGATATATAAGCGAACATTTAAGCTTTTATCTATATTTCGAGTTACTCGTATTACTCAAAATTATTGTTAACAATCCGATATATAAGCGAACATTTAAGCTTTTATCTATATTTCGAGTTACTCGTATTACTCAAAATTCTTGTTACCGGTCCGATATTTTGGAAAACATTTGAGCTTTTTTCTATATTTTGAGTAATTCATAAAACTCAAAATTCTTGTTACCAGTCCGATATTTTTGCAAACATTTGAGCTTTTTTCTATTTTTCGAGTAACTCATATTACACAAAATTCTTGTTAACGGTCCGAAATTTAAGCGAACATTTAAGCTTTTATCTATATTTTGAGTAACTCATTTTACTCAAAGTTCTTGTTAACGGTCCGATATTTTTGCAAAAATTTGAGCTTTTTTCTAAATTTCGAGTAACTCATATTACTCAAAATTCTTGTTAACGGTCCGATATTTTCGCAAAAATTTGAGCTTTTTTCTTAATTTCGAGTAACTCATATAACTCAAAATTCTTGTTACCAGTCCGATATTTTGGAAAACATTTGAGCTTTTTTCTATATTTCGAGTAACTCATATAACTCAAAATTCTTGTTAACGGTCCGATATTTAAGCGAACATTTAAGCTTTAATCTATATTTCGAGAAACTCATATTACTCAAAATTCTTGTTAACAGTCCGATATTTTTGCAAACATTTGAGCTTTTTTCTATATTTCGAGTAACTCATATTTCTGAAAAATCTTGTTACCAATCCGATATTTTGGCAAATTTTTGAGCTTATTTCTATATTTCGAGTAACTCATTTTACTCAAAATTCTTGTTAACAGTCCGATATTTTTGCAAACATTTGAGCTTTTTTCTATATTTCGAGTAACTCATATTACTCAAAATTCTTGTTAACGGTCCGATATTTAAGAGAACATTTAAGCTTTTATCTATATTTCGAGTAACTCATATTACTCAAAATTCTTGTTAACAGTCCGATATTTTTGCAAACATTTGAGCTTTTTTCTATATTTCGAGTAACTCATATAACTCAAAATTCTTGTTAACGGTCCGATATTTAAGCGAACATTTAAGCTTTTATCTATATTTCGAGAAACTCATATTACTCAAAATTCTTGTTAACAGTCCGATATTTTTGCAATCATTTGAGCTTTTTTCTATATTTCGAGTAACTCATATTTCTGAAAAATCTTGTTACCAATCCGATATTTTGGCAAATTTTTGAGCTTATTTCTATATTTCGAGTTACTCATTTTACTCAAAATTCTTGTTAACAGTCCGATATTTTTGCAAACATTTGAGCTTTCTTCTATATTTCGAGTTACTCATATTACTCAAAATTCTTGTTAACAATCCGATATATAAGCGAACATTTAAGCTTTTATCTATATTTCGAGTTACTCATATTACTCAAAATTCTTGTTACCGGTCCGATATTTTGGAAAACATTTGAGAATTTTTCTATATTTTGAGTAATTCATAAAACTCAAAATTCTTGTTTCCAGTCCGATATTTTTGCAAACATTTGAGCTTTTTTCTATATTTCGAGTAACTCATATTACTCAAAATTCTTGTTAACGGTCCGATATTTAAGCGAACATTTAAGCTTTTATCTATATTTTGAGTAACTCATTTTACTCAAAGTTCTTGTTAACGGTCCGATATTTTCGCAAAAATTTGAGCTTTTTTCTTAATTTCGAGTAACTCATATTACTCAAAATTCTTGTTAACGGTCCGATATTTTCGCAAAAATTTGAGCTTTTTTCTTAATTTCGAGTAACTCATATTACTCAAAATTCTTGTTACCAGTCCGATATTTTGGAAAACATTTGAGCTTTTTTCTATATTTCGGGTAACTCATATTACTCAAAATTTATGTTACCAGTCCGATATTTTTGCAAACATTTGAGCTTTCTTCTATATTTCGAGTAACTCATATTACTCAAAATTCTTGTTAACGGTCCGATATTTAAGCGAACAGTTAAGCTTTTATCTATATTTCGAGTAACTCATATTACTCAAAATTCTTGTTAACGGTCCGATATTTAAGCGAACATTTAAGCTTTTATCTATATTTTGAGTAACTCATTTTACTCAAAGTTCTTTTTGACGTTCCGATATTTTCGCAAAAATTTGAGCTTTTTTCTTTATTTCGAGTAACTCATATTACTCAAAATTCTTGTTACCGATATTTTTGCAAACATTTGAGCTTTCTTCTATAATTCGAGTAACTCATATTACTCAAAATTTTTGTTAACAGTCCGATATTTAAGCGAACATTTAAGCTTTTATCTATATTTCGAGTAACTCATATTACTCAAAATTCTTGTTAACAGTCCGATATTTTTGCAAACATTTGAGCTTTTTTCTATATTTCGAGTAACTCTTATTACTCAAAATTCTTGTTAACGGTCCGATATTTAAGCGAACAGTTAAGCTTTTATCTATATTTCGAGTAACTCATATTACTCAAAATTCTTGTTAACAGTCCGATAATAAGCGAACACTTAAGCTTTTATCTATATTTCGAGTTACTCATATTACTCAAAATTCTTGTTAACAGTCCGATAATAAGCGAACACTTAAGCTTTTATCTATATTTCGAGTAACTCATATTACTCAAAATTCTTGTTTACGATCCGATATTGATGCAAACATTGGAGCTTTTTTCTATATTTCGGGTAACTTATAATACTCAAAATTCTTGTTAACGGTCCGATATTTTGGCAAAAATTTGAACTATTTTCTTAATTTCGAGTAACTCATATTACTCAAAATTCTTGTAAACGGGCCGATATTTTGGCAAACATTTAAGCTTTTTTCTTTATTTTGAGTTACTCATATTACTCAAAATTCTTGTAACCAGTCCGATATTTTTGCAAACATTTGAGCTTTCTTCTATATTTCGAGTAACTCATATTACTCAAAATTCTTGTTACCAGTCCGATATTTTTGCAAACATTTGAGCTTTCTTCTATATTTCGAGTAACTCATATTACTCAAAATTCTTGTTAACAGTCCGATATTTAAGCGAACATTTAAGCTTTTATCTATATTTCGAGTTACTTATATTACTCAAAATTCTTGTTAACAGTCCGATATTTTTGCAAACATTTGAGTGTTTTTCTATATTTCGAGTAACTCATATAACTCAAAATTCTTGTTACCGGTCCGATATTTTGGAAAACATGTGAGTTATTTTCTATATTTCCAGGAACTCATATTACTGAAAAATCTTGTTACCAGTCCGATATTTTGGCAAATTTTTGAGCTTATTTCTATATTTCGAGTAACTCATATTACTCAAAATTCTTGTTACCAGTCCGATATTTTTGCAAACATTTGAGCTTTTTTCTATATTTCGAGTAACTCATATTACTCAAAATTCTTGTTAACAGTCCGATATTTAAGCGAACATTTAAGCTTTTATCTATATTTCGAGTTACTCATATTACTCAAAATTCTTGTTAACAGTCCGATATTTTTGCAAACATTTGATGTGTTTTTCAATATTTCGAGTAACTCATATAACTCAAAATTCCACTTACCGGTCCGATATTTTGGAAAACATGTGAGTTATTTTCTATATTTCGAGGAACTCATATAACTGAAAAATCTTGTTACCAGTCCGATATTTTTGCAAACATTTGAGCTTTCTTCTATATTTTGAGTAACTCATATTACTCAAAATTCTTGTTACCAGTCCGATATTTTTGCAAACATTTGAGCTTTCTTCTATATTTCGAGTAACTCATATTACTCAAAATTCTTGTTAACAGTCCGATATTTTTGCAAACATTTGAGCTTTTTTTCTATATTTCGAGTAACTCATATTACTCAAAATTCTTGTTAACGGTCCGATATTTAAGCGAACATTTAAGCTTTTATCTATATTTCGAGTAACTCTTATTACTCAAAATTCTTGTTAACAGTCCGATATTTTTGCAAACATTTGAGCTTTTTTTCTATATTTCGAGTAACTCATATTTCTGAAAATCTTGTTACCAATCCGATATTTTTTCAAAACATTTGAGCTTTTATCTATATTTCGAGTAACTAATATTACTCAAAATTTTTGTTAACGGTCCGATATTTAAGAGAAAATTTAAGCTTTTATCTATATTTCGAGTAACTCATATTACTCAAAATTCTTGTTAACAGTCCGATATTTTTGCAAACATTTGAGCTTTTTTCTATATTTCGAGTAACTCATATAACTCAAAATTCTTGTTAACGGTCCGATATTTAAGCGAACATTTAAGCTTTTATCTATATTTCGAGTAACTCATATTTCTGAAAAATCTTGTTACCAATCCGATATTTTGGCAAATTTTTGAGCTTATTTCTATATTTCGAGTAACTCATATTACTCAAAATTCTTGTTAACGGTCCGATATTTAAGCAAACATTTAAGCTTTTATTTATATATTAGTAAGTCATTTTACTCAAAATTCTTGTTAACAGTCTGATATTTTTGCAAACATTTGAGCTTTTTTCTATATTTCGAGTAACTCATATTTCTGAAAATCTTGTTACCAATCCGATATTTTTGCAAACATTTGAGCTTTTTTCTATATTTCGAGTAACTAATATTACTCAAAATTCTTGTTAACGGTCCGATATTTAAGAGAACATTTAAGCTTTTATCTATATTTCGAGTAACTCATATTACTCAAAATTCTTGTTAACAGTCCGATATTTTTGCAAACATTTGAGCTTTTTTTATATTTCGAGTAACTCATATAACTCAAAATGCTTGTTAACGGTCCGATATTTAAGCGAACATTTAAGCTTTTATCTATATTTCGAGAAACTCATATTACTCAAAATTCTTGTTAACAGTCCGATATTTTTGCAAACATTTGAGCTTTTTTCTATATTTCGAGTAACTCATATTTCTGAAAAATCTTGTTACCAATCCGATATTTTGGCAAATTTTTGAGCTTATTTCTATATTTCGAGTAACTCATTTTACTCAAAATTCTTGTTAACAGTCCGATATTTTTGCAAACATTTGAGCTTTTTTCTATATTTCGAGTAACTCATATTACTCAAAATTCTTGTTAACGGTCCGATGTTTAAGCAAACATTTAAGCTTTTATTTATATTTTAGTAAGTCATTTTACTCAAAGTTCTTGTTAACGGTCCGATATTTTCGCAAAAGTTTGAGCTTTTTTCTTAATTTCGAGTAACTCATATTACTCAAAATTCTTGTTACCAGTCCGATATTTTGGAAAACATTTGAGCTTTTTTCTATATTTTGAGTTACTCATATTACTCAAAATTCTTGTTACCAGTCCGATATTTTTGCAAACATTTGAGCTTTCTTCTATATTTCGAGTTACTCATATTACACAAAATTCTTGTTAACAATCCGATATTTAAGCGAACATTTAAGCTTTTATCTATATTTCGAGTTACTCATATTTCTCAAAATTCTTGTTACCGGTCCGATATTTTGGAAAACATTTGAGCTTTTCTCTATATTTTGAGTAATTCATAAAACTCAAAATTCTTGTTAACAGTCCGATATTTTTGCAAACATTTGAGCTTTTTTCTATATTTCGAGTAACTCATTTTACTCAAAATTCTTGTTAACGGTCCGATATTTAAGCGAACATTTAAGCTTTTATCTATATTTTGAGTAACTCATTTTACTCAAAGTTCTTTTTGACGGTCCGATATTTTCGCAAAAATTTGAGCTTTTTTCTTAATTTTGAGTAACTCATATTACTCAAAATTCTTGTTACCGGTCCGATATTTTGGAAAACATTTGAGCTTTTTTCTATATTTTGAGTAACTCATATTACTCAAAATTCTTGTTACCGGTCCGATATTTTGGAAAACATTTGAGTTATTTTCTATATTTCGAGGAACTCATATTACTTAAAATTCTTGTTAACAGTCCGATATTTAAGCGAACATTTAAGCTTTTATCTTTATTTCGAGTAACTCATATTACTCAAAATTCTTGTTACCGGTCCGATATTTTTGCAAACATTTGAGCTTTGTTCTATATTTCGAGTAACTCATATTACTCAAAATTCTTTTTAACAGTCCGATATTTAAGCGAACATTTAAGCTTTTAACTATATTTCGAGTAACTCATATTACTCAAAATTCTTGTTAACAGTCTGATATTTTTGCAAACATTTGAGCTTTTTTCTATATTTCGAGTAACTCATATTTCTGAAAAATCTTGTTACCAATCCGATATTTTTGCAAACATTTGAGCTTTTTTCTATATTTCGAGTAACTAATATTACTCAAAATTCTTGTTAACGGTCCGATATTTAAGAGAACATTTAAGCTTTTATCTATATTTCGAGTAACTCATATTACTCAAAATTCTTGTTAACAGTCCGATATTTTTGCAAACATTTGAGCTTTTTTCTATATTTCGAGTAACTCATATAACTCAAAATTCTTGTTAACGGTCCGATATTTAAGCGAACATTTAAGCTTTTATCTATATTTCGAGAAACTCATATTACTCAAAATTCTTGTTAACAGTCCGATATTTTTGCAAACATTTGAGCTTTTTTCTATATTTCGAGTAACTCATATTACTGAAAAATCTTGTTACCAATCCGATATTTTGGCAAACATTTGAGCTTTTTTCTATATTTCGAGTAACTCATATTACTCAAAATTCTTGTTAACGGTCAGATGTTTAAGCAAACATTTAAGCTTTTATCTATATTTCGAGAAACTCATATTACTCAAAATTCTTGTTAACAGTCCGATATTTTTGCAAACATTTGAGCTTTTTTCTATATTTCGAGTAACTCATATTTCTGAAAAATCTTGTTAACAGTCCGATATTTTTGCAAACATTTGAGCTTTTTTCTATATTTTGAGTAACTCATATAACTCAAAATTCTTGTGAACGGTCCGATATTTAAGCGAACATTTAAGCTTTTATCTATATTTCGAGAAACTCATATTACTCAAAATTCTTGTTAACAGTCCGATATTTTTGCAAACATTTGAGCTTTTTTCTATATTTCGAGTAACTCATATTTCTGAAAAATCTTGTTACCAATCCGATATTTTGGCAAACATTTGAGCTTTTTTCTATATTTCGAGTAACTCATATTACTCAAAATTCTTGTTAACGGTCCGATATTTTCGCAAAAATTTGAGCTTTTTTCTTAATTTCGAGTAACTCATATTACTCAAAATTCTTGTTACCAGTCCGATATTTTGGAAAACATTTGAGCTTTTTTCTATATTTCGAGTAACTCATATTACTCAAAATTCTTGTTAAAAGTCCGATATTTTTGGAAACATTTGAGCTTTCTTCTATATTTCGAGTAACTCATATTACTCAAAATTCTTGTTAACAGTCCGATATTTAAGCGAACATTTAAGCTTTTAACTATATTTCGAGTAACTCATATTACTCAAAATTCTTGTTAACAGTCCGATATTTTTGCAAACATTTGAGCTTTTTTTCTATATTTCGAGTAACTCATATTTCTGAAAATCTTGTTACCAATCCGATATTTTTTCCAAACACTTGAGCTTTTTTCTATATTTCGAGTAACTAATATTACTCAAAATTCTTGTTAACGGTCCGATATTTAAGAGAACATTTAAGCTTTTATCTATATTTCGAGTAACTCATATTACTCAAAATTCTTGTTAACAGTCCGATATTTTTGCAAACATTTGAGCTTTTTTCTATATTTCGAGTAACTCATATAACTCAAAATTCTTGTTACCGGTCCGATATTTTGGAAAACATTTGAGCTTTTTTCTATATTTCGAGTTACTCATATTACTCAAAATTCTTGTTAACAGTCCGATATTTTTGCAAACATTTGAGCTTTCTTCTATATTTCGAGTAACTCATATTACTAAAAATTCTTGTTAACAGTCCGGTATTTAAGCGAACATTTAAGCTTTTATCTATATTTTGAGTAACTCATTTCACTCAAAGTTCTTGATAACGGTCCGATATTTTCGCATAAATTTGAGCTTTTTTCTTACTTTCGAGTAACTTATGTTACTCAAAATTCTTGTTACCGGTCCGATATTTTGGAAAACATTTGAGCTTTTTTCTATATTTTGAGTAACTCATATAACTCAAAATTCTTGTTACCAGTCCGATATTTTGGAAAACATTTGAGCTTTTTTCTATATTTCGAGTAACTCATATAACTCAAAATTCTTGTTAACGGTCCGATATTTAAGCGAACATTTAAGCTTTAATCTATATTTCGAGAAACTCATATTACTCAAAATTCTTGTTAACAGTCCGATATTTTTGCAAACATTTGAGCTTTTTTCTATATTTCGAGTAACTCATATTACTCAAAATTCTTGTTAACGGTCCGATGTTTAAGCAAACATTTAAGCTTTTATTTATATATTAGTAAGTCATTTTACTCAAAATTCTTGTTAACAGTCTGATATTTTTGCAAACATTTGAGCTTTTTTCTATATTTCGAGTAACTCATATTTCTGAAAATCTTGTTACCAATCCGATATTTTTGCAAACATTTGAGCTTATTTCTATATTTCGAGTAACTCATTTTACTCAAAATTCTTGTTAACAGTCCGATATTTTTGCAAACATTTGAGCTTTTTTCTATATTTCGAGTAACTCATATTACTCAAAATTCTTGTTAACGGTCCGATGTTTAAGCAAACATTTAAGCTTTTATTTATATATTAGTAAGTCATTTTACTCAAAATTCTTGTTAACAGTCTGATATTTTTGCAAACATTTGAGCTTTTTTCTATATTTCGAGTAACTCATATTTCTGAAAATCTTGTTACCAATCCGATATTTTTGCAAACATTTGAGCTTTTTTCTATATTTCGAGTAACTAATATTACTCAAAATTCTTGTTAACGGTCCGATATTTAAGAGAACATTTAAGCTTTTATCTATATTTCGAGTAACTCATATTACTCAAAATTCTTGTTAACAGTCCGATATTTTTGCAAACATTTGAGCTTTTTTCTATATTTCGAGTAACTCATATTACTCAAAATTCTTGTTAACGGTCCGATGTTTAAGCAAACATTTAAGCTTTTATTTATATTTTAGTAAGTCATTTTACTCAAAGTTCTTGTTAACGGTCCGATATTTTTGCAAAAGTTTGAGCTTTTTTCTTAATTTCGAGTAACTCATATTACTCAAAATTCTTGTAACCGGTCCGATATTTTGGAAAACATTTGAGCTTTTTTCTATATTTTGAGTTACTCATATTACTCAAAATTCTTGTTACCAGTCCGATATTTTTGCAAACATTTGAGCTTTCTTCTATATTTCGAGTTACTCATATTACTCAAAATTCTTGTTAACAATCCGATATTTAAGCGAACATTTAAGCTTTTATCTATATTTCGAGTTACTCATATTACTCAAAATTCTTGTTACCGGTCCGATATTTTGGAAAACATTTGAGCTTTCCTCTATATTTTGAGTAATTCATAAAACTCAAAATTATTGTTAACAATCCGATATATAAGCGAACATTTAAGCTTTTATCTATATTTCGAGTTACTCGTATTACTCAAAATTATTGTTAACAATCCGATATATAAGCGAACATTTAAGCTTTTATCTATATTTCGAGTTACTCGTATTACTCAAAATTCTTGTTACCGGTCCGATATTTTGGAAAACATTTGAGCTTTTTTCTATATTTTGAGTAATTCATAAAACTCAAAATTCTTGTTACCAGTCCGATATTTTTGCAAACATTTGAGCTTTTTTCTATTTTTCGAGTAACTCATATTACACAAAATTCTTGTTAACGGTCCGAAATTTAAGCGAACATTTAAGCTTTTATCTATATTTTGAGTAACTCATTTTACTCAAAGTTCTTGTTAACGGTCCGATATTTTTGCAAAAATTTGAGCTTTTTTCTTAATTTCGAGTAACTCATATTACTCAAAATTCTTGTTAACGGTCCGATATTTTCGCAAAAATTTGAGCTTTTTTCTTAATTTCGAGTAACTCATATAACTCAAAATTCTTGTTACCAGTCCGATATTTTGGAAAACATTTGAGCTTTTTTCTATATTTCGAGTAACTCATATAACTCAAAATTCTTGTTAACGGTCCGATATTTAAGCGAACATTTAAGCTTTAATCTATTTTTCGAGAAACTCATATTACTCAAAATTCTTGTTAACAGTCCGATATTTTTGCAAACATTTGAGCTTTTTTCTATATTTCGAGTAACTCATATTTCTGAAAAATCTTGTTACCAATCCGATATTTTGGCAAATTTTTGAGCTTATTTCTATATTTCGAGTAACTCATTTTACTCAAAATTCTTGTTAACAGTCCGATATTTTTGCAAACATTTGAGCTTTTTTCTATATTTCGAGTAACTCATATTACTCAAAATTCTTGTTAACGGTCCGATGTTTAAGCAAACATTTAAGCTTTTATTTATATATTAGTAAGTCATTTTACTCAAAATTCTTGTTAACAGTCTGATATTTTTGCAAACATTTGAGCTTTTTTCTATATTTCGAGTAACTCATATTTCTGAAAATCTTGTTACCAATCCGATATTTTTGCAAATATTTGAGCTTTTTTCTATATTTCGAGTAACTAATATTACTCAAAATTCTTGTTAACGGTCCGATATTTAAGAGAACATTTAAGCTTTTATCTATATTTCGAGTAACTCATATTACTCAAAATTCTTGTTAACAGTCCGATATTTTTGCAAACATTTGAGCTTTTTTCTATATTTCGAGTAACTCATATAACTCAAAATTCTTGTTAACGGTCCGATATTTAAGCGAACATTTAAGCTTTTATCTATATTTCGAGAAACTCATATTACTCAAAATTCTTGTTAACAGTCCGATATTTTTGCAATCATTTGAGCTTTTTTCTATATTTCGAGTAACTCATATTTCTGAAAAATCTTGTTACCAATCCGATATTTTGGCAAATTTTTGAGCTTATTTCTATATTTCGAGTTACTCATTTTACTCAAAATTCTTGTTAACAGTCCGATATTTTTGCAAACATTTGAGCTTTCTTCTATATTTCGAGTTACTCATATTACTCAAAATTCTTGTTAACAATCCGATATATAAGCGAACATTTAAGCTTTTATCTATATTTCGAGTTACTCATATTACTCAAAATTCTTGTTACCGGTCCGATATTTTGGAAAACATTTGAGAATTTTTCTATATTTTGAGTAATTCATAAAACTCAAAATTCTTGTTTCCAGTCCGATATTTTTGCAAACATTTGAGCTTTTTTCTATATTTCGAGTAACTCATATTACTCAAAATTCTTGTTAACGGTCCGATATTTAAGCGAACATTTAAGCTTTTATCTATATTTTGAGTAACTCATTTTACTCAAAGTTCTTGTTAACGGTCCGATATTTTCGCAAAAATTTGAGCTTTTTTCTTAATTTCGAGTAACTCATATTACTCAAAATTCTTGTTAACGGTCCGATATATTCGCAAAAATTTGAGCTTTTTTCTTAATTTCGAGTAACTCATATTACTCAAAATTCTTGTTACCAGTCCGATATTTTGGAAAACATTTGAGCTTTTTTCTATATTTCGGGTAACTCATATTACTCAAAATTTATGTTACCAGTCCGATATTTTTGCAAACATTTGAGCTTTCTTCTATATTTCGAGTAACTCATATTACTCAAAATTCTTGTTAACGGTCCGATATTTAAGCGAACAGTTAAGCTTTTATCTATATTTCGAGTAACTCATATTACTCAAAATTCTTGTTAACGGTCCGATATTTAAGCGAACATTTAAGCTTTTATCTATATTTTGAGTAACTCATTTTACTCAAAGTTCTTTTTGACGTTCCGATATTTTCGCAAAAATTTGAGCTTTTTTCTTAATTTCGAGTAACTCATATTACTCAAAATTCTTGTTACCGATATTTTTGCAAACATTTGAGCTTTCTTCTATAATTCGAGTAACTCATATTACTCAAAATTTTTGTTAACCGTCCGATATTTAAGCGAACATTTAAGCTTTTATCTATATTTCGAGTAACTCATATTACTCAAAATTCTTGTTAACAGTCCGATATTTTTGCAAACATTTGAGCTTTTTTCTATATTTCGAGTAACTCTTATTACTCAAAATTCTTGTTAACGGTCCGATATTTAAGCGAACAGTTAAGCTTTTATCTATATTTCGAGTAACTCATATTACTCAAAATTCTTGTTAACAGTCCGATAATAAGCGAACACTTAAGCTTTTATCTATATTTCGAGTTACTCATATTACTCAAAATTCTTGTTAACAGTCCGATAATAAGCGAACACTTAAGCTTTTATCTATATTTCGAGTAACTCATATTACTCAAAATTCTTGTTTACGATCCGATATTGATGCAAACATTGGAGCTTTTTTCTATATTTCGGGTAACTTATAATACTCAAAATTCTTGTTAACGGTCCGATATTTTGGCAAAAATTTGAACTATTTTCTTAATTTCGAGTAACTCATATTACTCAAAATTCTTGTAAACGGGCCGATATTTTGGCAAACATTTAAGCTTTTTTCTTTATTTTGAGTTACTCATATTACTCAAAATTCTTGTAACCAGTCCGATATTTTTGCAAACATTTGAGCTTTCTTCTATATTTCGAGTAACTCATATTACTCAAAATTCTTGTTACCAGTCCGATATTTTTGCAAACATTTGAGCTTTCTTCTATATTTCGAGTAACTCATATTACTCAAAATTCTTGTTAACAGTCCGATATTTAAGCGAACATTTAAGCTTTTATCTATATTTCGAGTTACTCATATTACTCAAAATTCTTGTTAACAGTCCGATATTTTTGCAAACATTTGAGTGTTTTTCTATATTTCGAGTAACTTATCGAGAACTGAAACGACCATTGTATCTTAAGATGAATTTATTACTGACTTACTAATACATTCGTGCACCCTTTATATATATATATATTCATATACGACACCACCGGGGTACAACAAAAAAAAACAGAAAAAAAATGATTGAACTATAAGTAAAAATATTGTAAATAAAACATCAAATTACCTATACTATGTAAACACAAAAAACATTCGGTGCATTTAAAATCATAATACTAACTTGATTGACACAACGCTACAGACAAATAATAAATTAGGTACTACAGAACTATAAGTATCATTGTTATTATTTATTTATTTTTTGAAACCTTATGTAAGTAGTATACAGGTGCCTGTAGTTAAAATTATTTCTTCTAAGTATAAAACTTTAAAATTCAAAGACAAAAATGACAGTAATAAGTAACGATAAAAACCTACAAGTAGCAACAATTTCATAAAAAATGTTTTTTTCTTAAAAACTTACGTATTACATATCTAATATCTTACATAAATTATTGTAAAATAAAACATACATTTTATTCTGAAAAATCTATAACAATTATTTTATCAACTCCTTCAATTAATAAAAAAAAACATCTTCTGGTAAAGAAATATATCCCAGTTATCTCACTATACGCAATTCATTTCTTTCACAAAAAAAAAATATCTCAAAGATCCATTTACCTATCTATCTGAATTCTGTTAATCCATTTAGGTAATACAAAAATATCTTCTGGTATTAAAGAAAATATCCCAGTTAATAATTAGTATACGTACTCCATTCGTTTCATTTAACAAAATTATCTTCTAGTATTCAAAATATATCCCAGTTTTTTTACAATACATTTCACATTGTATATTATCTTTATTATCGCTTACATTAGTAAATAAATCAACGAAATCCGCTCGGGTCTAACGTTGTTTATTATATACTTTATATCAAAAATTATCTCAATACCATTTCCACTAATCATTCATAAGCATTATTATTTGTAAAAAAGAAACCATGTCATTTATTCTATTGCTTATCCATCTCATAATTATATTTATTCTCACTTTTCCTTTTAAAAATTGCTTGGTTTTCTTAATATTTCTGAAACTAGAGTAGGCCCTCCCCTATTTCAAGAATATTTCGAGAACTGTTGCTAAGTATAGCATAACTCTTTACGTAACTATTCGATCCAATTCATCACATTGCAAAAAATATTTATTGTCACATTTCCTAATGCAAAGTGGGATGCATTAGTTTGCAAAATCAATTCATTTGATATCACAATCAACAATGTCTTAACAAATTAAAACAATGGTCGTAAAGGTCGCAAACAATGGGACAAACAAACAAAAGTTGTATTCATTTCATAAAGATTATTAAGTGTCATCTTTAATGTTACGAAATTGGAATGAATTTCTTATTGCAGAGGGCAACGAATTTCATGACCCCTGAACAATTTATTTTTTCACTAATTAAGATTTATTTTAATTGTATTTGTATAAAGACAAAATAAATTCATATCGTCTTATATTTCACAAATTAAGTAGTGTCGTATATGAATATATAAGGGTGCACGAATGTATTAAGTAAGTCAGTAATAAACTAATCTCATCATAAAACGGTTGTCTCATTGTTTATTACTCGATATGGCGACCCTGCCGGCCAAGACAATGTAAACGCGTGAGTTGTGCAAGCGCCCGGCGCGCTGCGCCGCGGCTGCTGTGGATGGCTGCGACTACGAGCCACCACATAAAATAAAATAAATTATACAAAGACATTTTAAATAAATAAAAGTGAAGGATATACGTAAAAAAAACAACTCGGAAGTCTACACGTGTGTATCGTCTACCAAATATCTATACGGTAAAAGAGCTCGATGCTTCGAGCTTGGATTTATGCATGCAGCCGGGAGATGTTCGTTGTCCTGGAGGTGAAAGAAACAAAAATGAGATGAAAATAGTCATCACAGTGACCATGTAGCGGTAGCTATGAAGAAAATAAAGAAAACTATCTAGTGTAGTGAGCCCGTGAGTAACACATGTGAATCGTTGACAGACAAAATTATAAAGAGAAGAATTTTGTTTTTCTTCAGTGTGTAACTTGATTATTTCTAATCTAATAATGTGTATGTATTTCGGTAAATAAGTGGATTGATTAATATTTTAACGCACAATTGCACCTAACATGATGATGATTTTATATGGATTTGATTTTTAAGACATTCTACTAATAATTTTGTTTCTTTATAATGGTGTTAAAAGTAATTTGGTGTCTTGTAATATTATTACAAGTATGACGATATTCTTCTACTTATTTTCAGTAATATTAATGTTTTATTAACTCTAAATCCTAATTAAGTAAGTATACATTTGTCGTTTCTTGAGAAGTATAAGACGATATTATGGATTCATTTTGTATTTATACAAATACGATTAAGATAAATCATAATTTTTGTGAAAAAAATAATGAGGTCAGAGGTCATAAGATTCGTGTTGTCTTGTGCAATTATGAAATTCATTTTCAATCAAACAATAACAATATACTTTATGCATTTTAAGAACAATAAAAGCATACACCTTTTGTTTATTTGTACGAAGTCATGTGCATCGTTTTAATTTGTCAAGACATTGTTGATTGTTATATCAAATGAATTGATTTTGCAAACCGATGCAACTTAGGCAGTGTGTGTCAATGAATTTTGTTGGCAATGTGATGAATGGAAAACGAATTGTTACGTAAAGAATTATGTTATGATTAGCAACATTTCTCGAAATATTCTTGAAACAAGGGGAGGCCTACCCTTAGTTTCAGAAATGTTAAGAAAACCAAGCGATATCTACCTTGTATGGAATAAGTTTTTAAAATGAAATAGTGAGAGAATAAATAGTTTTGAGATGAATAAGTAATAAAATAAATGACATGGTTTTTTTATAGAAATAATAATGCTTATTATTATATTAATGATTAGTGGTAATGTTATTGAGATAATGTTTGATATAAAGTATAAAATAAACAACGTTACGCCCGAGCGGATTTCGTTGATTTACTATTTACTCATATAAAAGAGACTAATAATACTACGTGAAATGTATTTTTTATAATAAACTGGGATATATTTTTAATACCAGAAGATAATATTGTTTAATGAAACGAATGGAGTACGTATACTAATTATTAACTGGGATATTTTCTTTAATACCAGAAGATATTTTTGTATTACCTAAATGGATTAACAGAACTTAGATAGGTAAATGGATTTTTGAGATATAATTTTTGTTGTTAAATAAATGAAATGTAGTAAAAATAACTGGGATATACATTTTTCCAGAATATATTTTTTTATTATCTGAATGGGTTGATAAATAAATGAGTTGATTGATAAATACATTGTTAAGATAGCAAAACTGAATGTTTTTATAAAATAATTTATGTAAGTTTGATTTATATGTCATGAAATCATAGTTTAATTTTTTTATGACAAATAACCGGGAAAGATTTTTTTTACCAGAAGATGTTTTTTATTAACTGAAAGAGTTAATAGATGGGTAAATAGATTTTTCATATAAAAAATCTGAATGTTTGTAAGAAGTTAGATATGTAATACAAAGTTATGTATTGTCGAAAAAAAAAGTTCTTATGAAATTTGTTACTTGTAGAAAGAAAGATAAAGAAAGTAGTTGCTTGTAGTTTTGTATCATAATGTTTACTGTCATTTTTGTCTTAAGTTTTATAGTTGAAATAAGTTTAACTACAGGCACCTGTATACTACCTAATACAATTTTGTCTTTCTGTAGTTAAGACAAAAAATATATTTAAAATTGCACATATTTAAGATTTTGTAATTTTTACTTATAGATCAAACTTTTTTTTTCCTGTTTTTTTTTTCTTTGCACCCCGGTGGTGTCGTATATGAATATATAAGGGTGCACGAATGTATTAAGTAAGTCAGTAATAAACTAATCTCATCATAAAACGGTTGTCTCATTGTTTATTACTCGATAGTAGTGAGTAGGTACTACTTTACTACTTTACTCTTTTTATATTAACCAAATTCACACACTAAACACAATAAAATTATAAATTTATTATCGCATAAGTAGAAAAGAAACAAAATGATTACTTACTTAGTAGAATCTTAGAAACATCAGTCATAAAAATCATACGTGCAATTGTGCATCAAAATGACAAAATATTAATCAATTTACATTTACTTAATGTTTATATAAAAATAACACAAACATTATTAAAAATAGAAAATATCGTCTTACTGGAAATTAACCATTTATTTAAAAACAGCATGTTACTTTTACACTAGGCATCACTATTAGGTACCTAGAGCAAAAAAAAAACACAAGTACACTTTGTAGTTTGTCTGTTAAAGATTTTTGTTACAGCTTGTTACTCACGCGGGCTCACTAGATAGTTTTTTTTTATTTTCTTCATAGTTCGTTACAATAGTCACTGTGACGAGTCTTCGCTACCAGGACAACGAACGTCTCCCGGCCGATGCTTAAATCCATTTTTTCATAAGTTTTGTAATCTTTGTAATATACACCTAGGTATATCGATTTAAGTAGGTACACGACATACATAGACTTCCGAGTTCATTTTATATTATTTTACGTAAGCTTGAGTTCACTTTTTATTTATTTATAATGTCTTTGTATAATTTATTTTATTTTATGTGGTTGCTCGCTGTCACATGTCATGTATGAATATAATATATATAGCGTGCACATAATGTAATAAAGTCAGTAATAAACTAATCTCATCATAAAACGGTTGTCTCATTGTTTATTACTCGATATGGCGACCCTGCCGGCCAAGACAATGTAAACGTGTGAGTTGTGCAAGCGCCCGGCGCGCTGCGCCGTGGCTGCTGTGGATGGCTACGAGCCACCACATAAAATAAAATAAATTATGAAAAGACATTTTAAATAAGTTATTCAAAATTAAAAGTGAACTAAAGTCTATATAAAAAAAAATCAAATCCATTCTCTACGTGTGTTGTGTACTGGGACTTAAATTATGAAGATGTATCTGATACGAAAAAGAGCTCGATGCTTCGAGCTTGGATTTCAGCATGCAGCTGGGAGATGTTCGTTGTCCTGGAGGTGAAAGAGACAAAAGTGAGATGAAAAGTAGCCATGTAGCGGTAGCTATGAGGAAAATAGAGAAAACTATGTAGTGTAGTGAGCCAGTGAGTAACGCCTGTGAATCGTTAAAGGAGAAAATTATAAATAGAAGAATTTTGTTACTCTTCATTGTGTTAAAGTAAAGTAACTTGATTATTTCTAATCTAATAATGTGTGTGTTTCGGTAAATAAGTAGATTGATTAATATTTTGACGCACAATTGCACCTAACATGATAATGATTTTTATTTGAGTTTGATTTTTAAGACATTCTACTAATAATTTTGTTTCTTTATAATGGTGTTAAAAGTAATTTGGTATCTTGTAATATTATTACAAGTAAGACGATATTATTCTACTTATTTTCAGTAATATTAATGTTTTATTAACTTTAAATCCTAATTAAGTAAGTATACATTTGTCGTTTCTTGAGAAGTATAAGACGATATTATGGATTTATTTTGTCTTTATAAAAATACAATTAAAATAAATCTTAATTAGTGAAAAAATAAATTGTTCAGGGGTCATGAAATTCGTTGCCCTCTGCAATAAGAAATTCATTCCAATTTCGTAACATTAAAGATGACACTTAATAATCTTTATGAAATGAATACAACTTTTGTTTGTTTGTCCCATTGTTTGCAACCTTTACGACCATTGTTTTAATTTGTTAAGACATTGTTGATTGTGATATCAAATGAATTGATTTTGCAAACTAATGCATCCCACTTTGCATTAGGAAATGTGACAATAAATATTTTTTGCAATGTGATGAATTGGATCGAATAGTTACGTAAAGAGTTATGCTATACTTAGCAACAGTTCTCGAAATATTCTTGAAATAGGGAAGGGCCTACCCTAGTTTCAGAAATATTAAGAAAACCAAGCAATTTTTAAAAGGAAAAGTGAGAATAAATATAGTTATGAGATGAATAAGCAATAGAATAAATGACATGTTTTTTTTATAGAAATAATAATGCTTATTATTATATGAATGATTAGTGGAAATGTTATTGAGATAATATTTCATATAAAGTATAAAATAAACAACGTTACGCCCGAGCGGATTTCGTTGATTTACTTACTAATGTAAGCGATAATAAAGATAATATACAATGTGAAATGTATTGTAAAAAACTGGGATATATTTTGAATACCAGAAGATAATTTCGTTTAATGAAACGAATGGAGTACGTATACTAATTATTAACTGGGATATTTTCTTTAATACCAGAAGATATTTTTGTATTACCTAAATGGATTAACAGAATTCAGATAGATAGGTAAATGGATCTTTGAGATATTTTTTTTGTTGTGAAATAAATGAATTACGTATAGTGAGATAACTGGGATATATTTCTTTACCAGAAGATGTTTTTTTTTTTATTAACTTATTAACTGAAGAAGTTGATAAAATAATTGTTATAGATTTTTCAGAATAAAATGTATGTTTTATTTTACAATAATTTATGTAAGATATTAGATAGATAATACATAAGTTTGTAAGAAAAAAAGTTTTTTTCTGATGAAATTGTTGCTACTTGTAGGTTTTTATCATTTATTTATTATTGTCAGTTTTCTCTTATAATTCAAAGTTTTATACTTAGAAGAAATAATTTTAACTACAGGCACCTGTATACTACTTACATAAGGTTTCAAATAATAAATAAATAATAACAATGATACTTATAGTTCTGTAGTACCTACCTAATTTATTATTTGTCTGTAGCGTTGTGTCAATCAAGTTAGTATTATTTACATGTATTAAGTTAAGAAAAAAGTATTTTAAATGCACCGATTGTTTTTGGTGTTCACATAGGTGATTTGATGTTTTATTAACAATATTTTTACTTATGGTTCAATCATTTTTTTTTCTGTTTTTTTTGTTGTACCCCGGTGGTGTCATGTATGAATATAATATATATAGCGTGCACATAATGTAATAAAGTCAGTAATAAACTAATCTCATCATAAAACGGTTGTCTCATTGTTTATTACTCGATACACAGCCATCCATAGCAGCCGCGGCGTAGCGCGCCGGGCGCTTGCACAACTCACGCGTTTACATTGTCTTGGCTGGCAGGGTCGCCATATCGAGAACTGAAACGACCATTGTATCTTAAGATGAATTTATTACTGACTTACTAATACATTCGTGCACCCTTTATATATATATATATTCATATACGACAAACTCATATAACTCAAAATTCTTGTTACCGGTCCGATATTTTGGAAAACATGTGAGTTATTTTCTATATTTCCAGGAACTCATATTACTGAAAAATCTTGTTACCAGTCCGATATTTTGGCAAATTTTTGAGCTTATTTCTATATTTCGAGTAACTCATATTACTCAAAATTCTTGTTACCAGTCCGATATTTTTGCAAACATTTGAGCTTTTTTCTATATTTCGAGTAACTCATATTACTCAAAATTCTTGTTAACAGTCCGATATTTAAGCGAACATTTAAGCTTTTATCTATATTTCGAGTTACTCATATTACTCAAAATTCTTGTTAACAGTCCGATATTTTTGCAAACATTTGATGTGTTTTTCATTATTTCGAGTAACTCATATAACTCAAAATTCCACTTACCGGTCCGATATTTTGGAAAACATGTGAGTTATTTTCTATATTTCGAGGAACTCATATAACTGAAAAATCTTGTTACCAGTCCGATATTTTGGCAAATTTTTGAGCTTATTTCTATATTTCGAGTAACTCATATTACTCAAAATTCTTGTTACCAGTCCGATATTTTTGCAAACATTTGAGCTTTCTTCTATATTTTGAGTAACTCATATTACTCAAAATTCTTGTTACCAGTCCGATATTTTTGCAAACATTTGAGCTTTCTTCTATATTTCGAGTAACTCATATTACTCAAAATTCTTGTTAACAGTCCGATATTTAAGCGAACACTTAAGCTTTTATCTATATTTCGAGTTACTCATATTACTCAAAATTCTTGTTAACAGTCCGATATTTTTGCAAACATTTGAGCTTTTTTTCTATATTTCGAGTAACTCATATTACTCAAAATTCTTGTTAACGGTCCGATATTTAAGCGAACATTTAAGCTTTTATCTATATTTCGAGTAACTCTTATTACTCAAAATTCTTGTTAACAGTCCGATATTTTTGCAAACATTTGAGCTTTTTTTCTATATTTCGAGTAACTCATATTTCTGAAAATCTTGTTACCAATCCGATATTTTTTCAAAACATTTGAGCTTTTATCTATATTTCGAGTAACTAATATTACTCAAAATTTTTGTTAACGGTCCGATATTTAAGAGAAAATTTAAGCTTTTATCTATATTTCGAGTTACTCATATTACTCAAAATTCTTGTTAACAGTCCGATATTTTTGCAAACATTTGAGCTTTTTTCTATATTTCGAGTAACTCATATAACTCAAAATTCTTGTTAACGGTCCGATATTTAAGCGAACATTTAAGCTTTTATCTATATTTCGAGTAACTCATATTTCTGAAAAATCTTGTTACCAATCCGATATTTTGGCAAATTTTTGAGCTTATTTCTATATTTCGAGTAACTCATATTACTCAAAATTCTTGTTAACGGTCCGATGTTTAAGCAAACATTTAAGCTTTTATTTATATATTAGTAAGTCATTTTACTCAAAATTCTTGTTAACAGTCTGATATTTTTGCAAACATTTGAGCTTTTTTCTATATTTCGAGTAACTCATATTTCTGAAAATCTTGTTACCAATCCGATATTTTTGCAAACATTTGAGCTTTTTTCTATATTTCGAGTAACTAATATTACTCAAAATTCTTGTTAACGGTCCGATATTTAAGAGAACATTTAAGCTTTTATCTATATTTCGAGTAACTCATATTACTCAAAATTCTTGTTAACAGTCCGATATTTTTGCAAACATTTGAGCTTTTTTTATATTTCGAGTAACTCATATAACTCAAAATGCTTGTTAACGGTCCGATATTTAAGCGAACATTTAAGCTTTTATCTATATTTCGAGAAACTCATATTACTCAAAATTCTTGTTAACAGTCCGATATTTTTGCAAACATTTGAGCTTTTTTCTATATTTCGAGTAACTCATATTTCTGAAAAATCTTGTTACCAATCCGATATTTTGGCAAATTTTTGAGCTTATTTCTATATTTCGAGTAACTCATTTTACTCAAAATTCTTGTTAACAGTCCGATATTTTTGCAAACATTTGAGCTTTTTTCTATATTTCGAGTAACTCATATTACTCAAAATTCTTGTTAACGGTCCGATGTTTAAGCAAACATTTAAGCTTTTATTTATATTTTAGTAAGTCATTTTACTCAAAGTTCTTGTTAACGGTCCGATATTTTCGCAAAAGTTTGAGCTTTTTTCTTAATTTCGAGTAACTCATATTACTCAAAATTCTTGTAACCAGTCCGATATTTTGGAAAACATTTGAGCTTTTTTCTATATTTTGAGTTACTCATATTACTCAAAATTCTTGTTACCAGTCCGATATTTTTGCAAACATTTGAGCTTTCTTCTATATTTCGAGTTACTCATATTACACAAAATTCTTGTTAACAATCCGATATTTAAGCGAACATTTAAGCTTTTATCTATATTTCGAGTTACTCATATTTCTCAAAATTCTTGTTACCGGTCCGATATTTTGGAAAACATTTGAGCTTTTCTCTATATTTTGAGTAATTCATAATACTCAAAATTCTTGTTAACAGTCCGATATTTTTGCAAACATTTGAGCTTTTTTCTATATTTCGAGTAACTCATATTACTCAAAATTCTTGTTAACGGTCCGATATTTAAGCGAACATTTAAGCTTTTATCTATATTTTGAGTAACTCATTTTACTCAAAGTTCTTTTTGACGGTCCGATATTTTCGCAAAAATTTGAGCTTTTTTCTTAATTTCGAGTAACTCATATTACTCAAAATTCTTGTTACCGGTCCGATATTTTGGAAAACATTTGAGCTTTTTTCTATATTTTGAGTAACTCATATTACTTAAAATTCTTGTTACCGGTCCGATATTTTGGAAAACATTTGAGTTATTTTCTATATTTCGAGGAACTCATATTACTTAAAATTCTTGTTAACAGTCCGATATTTAAGCGAACATTTAAGCTTTTATCTTTATTTCGAGTAACTCATATTACTCAAAATTCTTGTTACCGGTCCGATATTTTTGCAAACATTTGAGCTTTGTTCTATATTTCGAGTAACTCATATTACTCAAAATTCTTTTTAACAGTCCGATATTTAAGCGAACATTTAAGCTTTTAACTATATTTCGAGTAACTCATATTACTCAAAATTCTTGTTAACAGTCTGATATTTTTGCAAACATTTGAGCTTTTTTCTATATTTCGAGTAACTCATATTTCTGAAAAATCTTGTTACCAATCCGATATTTTTGCAAACATTTGAGCTTTTTTCTATATTTCGAGTAACTAATATTACTCAAAATTCTTGTTAACGGTCCGATATTTAAGAGAACATTTAAGCTTTTATCTATATTTCGAGTAACTCATATTACTCAAAATTCTTGTTAACAGTCCGATATTTTTGCAAACATTTGAGCTTTTTTCTATATTTCGAGTAACTCATATAACTCAAAATTCTTGTTAACGGTCCGATATTTAAGCGAACATTTAAGCTTTTATCTATATTTCGAGAAACTCATATTACTCAAAATTCTTGTTAACAGTCCGATATTTTTGCAAACATTTGAGCTTTTTTCTATATTTCGAGTAACTCATATTTCTGAAAAATCTTGTTACCAATCCGATATTTTGGCAAACATTTGAGCTTTTTTCTATATTTCGAGTAACTCATATTACTCAAAATTCTTGTTAACGGTCAGATGTTTAAGCAAACATTTAAGCTTTTATCTATATTTCGAGAAACTCATATTACTCAAAATTCTTGTTAACAGTCCGATATTTTTGCAAACATTTGAGGTTTTTTCTATATTTCGAGTAACTCATATTTCTGAAAAATCTTGTTAACAGTCCGATATTTTTGCAAATATTTGAGCTTTTTTCTATATTTTGAGTAACTCATATAACTCAAAATTCTTGTGAACGGTCCGATATTTAAGCGAACATTTAAGCTTTTATCTATATTTCGAGAAACTCATATTACTCAAAATTCTTGTTAACAGTCCGATATTTTTGCAAACATTTGAGCTTTTTTCTATATTTCGAGTAACTCATATTTCTGAAAAATCTTGTTACCAATCCGATATTTTTGCAAACATTTGAGCTTTTTTCTATATTTCGAGTAACTCATATTACTCAAAATTCTTGTTAACGGTCCGATATTTTCGCAAAAATTTGAGCTTTTTTCTTAATTTCGAGTAACTCATATTACTCAAAATTCTTGTTACCGGTCCGATATTTTGGAAAACATTTGAGTTATTTTCTTTATTTCGAGTTACTCATATTACTCAAAATTCTTGTTACCAGTCCGATATTTTTGCAAACATTTGAGCTTTCTTCTATATTTCGAGTAACTCATATTACTCAAAATTCTTGTTACCAGTCCGATATTTTTGCAAACATTTGAGCTTTCTTCTATATTTCGAGTAACTCATATTTCTGAAAAATCTTGTTACCAATCCGATATTTTGGCAAACATTTGATTTTTTTTCTATATTTCGAGTAACTCATATTACTCAAAATTCTTGTTAACGGTCAGATGTTTAAGCAAACATTTAAGCTTTTATTTATATTTTAGTAAGTCATTTTACTCAAAATTCTTGTTAACGGTCCGATATTTTCGCAATAATTTGAGCTTTTTTCTTAATTTCGAGTAACTCAAATTACTCAAAATTCTTGTTACCGGTCCGATATTTTGGAAAATATTTGAGTTATTTTCTTTATTTCGAGTTACTCATATTACTCAAAATTCTTGTTACCAGTCCGATATTTTTGCAAACATTTGAGCTTTCTTCTATATTTCGAGTAACTCATATTACTCAAAATTCTTGTTACCAGTCCGATATTTTTGCAAACATTTGAGCTTTCTTCTATATTTCGAGTAACTCATATTACTCAAAATTCTTGTTAACAGTCCGATATTAAGCGAACACTTAAGCTTTTATCTATATTTCGAGTAACTCATATTACTCAAAATTCTTGTTAACAGTCCGATATTTTTGCAAACATTTGAGCTTTTTTTCTATATTTCGAGTAACTCATATAACTAAAAATTCTTGTTAACGGTCCGATATTTAAGCGAACATTTAAGCTTTTATCTATATTTCGAGAAACTCATATTACTCAAAATTCTTGTTAACGGTCCGATATTTAAGCGAACATTTAAGCTTTTATCTATATTTCGAGTAACTCATATTACTGAAAATTCTTGTTAACAGTCCGATATTTTTGCAAACATTTGAGCTTTTTTCTATATTTCGAGTAACTCATATTACTCAAAATTTTTGTTAACGGTCAGATGTTTAAGCAAACATTTAAGCTTTTATTTATATTTTAGTAAGTCATTTTACTCAAAGTTCTTGTTAACGGTCCGATATTTTTGCAAAAATTTGAGCTTTTTTCTTAATTTCGAGTAACTCATATTACTCAAAATTCTTGTTACCGGTCCGATATTTTGGAAAACATTTGAGTTATTTTCTTTATTTCGACGAACTCATATTACTGAAAAATCTTGTTACCAGTCCGATATTTTGGCAAATTTTTGAGCTTATTTCTATATTTCGAGTAACTCATATTACTCAAAATTCTTGTTACCAGTCCGATATTTTTGCAAACATTTGAGCTTTCTTCTATATTTCGAGTAACTCATATTACTCAAAATTCTTGTTAACAGTCCGATATTTAAGCGAACATTTAAGCTTTTATCTATATTTTGAGTATCTCATATTACTCAAAATTCTTGTTAACAGTCCGATATTTTTGCAAACATTTGAGCTTTTTTCTATATTTTGAGTAATTCATAAAACTCAAAATTATTGTTACCAGTCCGATATTTTTGCAAACATTTGAGCTTTTTTCTATATTTCGAGTAACTCATATTACTCAAAATTCTTGTTAACGGTCCGATATTTTGGAAAACATTTGAGCTTTTCTCTATATTTTGAGTAATTCATAAAACTCAAAATTCTTGTTAACAGTCCGATATTTTTGCAAACATTTGAGCTTTTTTCTATATTTCGAGTAACTCATTTTACTCAAAATTCTTGTTAACGGTCCGATATTTAAGCGAACATTTAAGCTTTTATCTATATTTTGAGTAACTCATTTTACTCAAAGTTCTTTTTGACGGTCCGATATTTTCGCAAAAATTTGAGCTTTTTTCTTAATTTCGAGTAACTCATATTACTCAAAATTCTTGTTACCGGTCCGATATTTTGGAAAACATTTGAGCTTTTTTCTATATTTTGAGTAACTCATATTACTTAAAATTCTTGTTACCGGTCCGATATTTTGGAAAACATTTGAGTTATTTTCTATATTTCGAGGAACTCATATTACTTAAAATTCTTGTTAACAGTCCGATATTTAAGCGAACATTTAAGCTTTTATCTTTATTTCGAGTAACTCATATTACTCAAAATTCTTGTTACCGGTCCGATATTTTTGCAAACATTTGAGCTTTGTTCTATATTTCGAGAAACTCATATTACTCAAAATTCTTGTTAACAGTCCGATATTTTTGCAAACATTTGAGCTTTTTTCTATATTTCGAGTAACTCATATTTCTGAAAAATCTTGTTACCAATCCGATATTTTGGCAAATTTTTGAGCTTATTTCTATATTTCGAGTAACTCATTTTACTCAAAATTCTTGTTAACAGTCCGATATTTTTGCAAACATTTGAGCTTTTTTCTATATTTCGAGTAACTCATATTACTCAAAATTCTTGTTAACGGTCCGATGTTTAAGCAAACATTTAAGCTTTTATTTATATTTTAGTAAGTCATTTTACTCAAAGTTCTTGTTAACGGTCCGATATTTTCGCAAAAGTTTGAGCTTTTTTCTTAATTTCGAGTAACTCATATTACTCAAAATTCTTGTAACCAGTCCGATATTTTGGAAAACATTTGAGCTTTTTTCTATATTTTGAGTTACTCATATTACTCAAAATTCTTGTTACCAGTCCGATATTTTTGCAAACATTTGAGCTTTCTTCTATATTTCGAGTTACTCATATTACACAAAATTCTTGTTAACAATCCGATATTTAAGCGAACATTTAAGCTTTTATCTATATTTCGAGTTACTCATATTTCTCAAAATTCTTGTTACCGGTCCGATATTTTGGAAAACATTTGAGCTTTTCTCTATATTTTGAGTAATTCATAAAACTCAAAATTCTTGTTAACAGTCCGATATTTTTGCAAACATTTGAGCTTTTTTCTATATTTCGAGTAACTCATTTTACTCAAAATTCTTGTTAACGGTCCGATATTTAAGCGAACATTTAAGCTTTTATCTATATTTTGAGTAACTCATTTTACTCAAAGTTCTTTTTGACGGTCCGATATTTTCGCAAAAATTTGAGCTTTTTTCTTAATTTCGAGTAACTCATATTACTCAAAATTCTTGTTACCGGTCCGATATTTTGGAAAACATTTGAGCTTTTTTCTATATTTTGAGTAACTCATATTACTTAAAATTCTTGTTACCGGTCCGATATTTTGGAAAACATTTGAGTTATTTTCTATATTTCGAGGAACTCATATTACTTAAAATTCTTGTTAACAGTCCGATATTTAAGCGAACATTTAAGCTTTTATCTTTATTTCGAGTAACTCATATTACTCAAAATTCTTGTTACCGGTCCGATATTTTTGCAAACATTTGAGCTTTGTTCTATATTTCGAGTAACTCATATTACTCAAAATTCTTTTTAACAGTCCGATATTTAAGCGAACATTTAAGCTTTTAACTATATTTCGAGTAACTCATATTACTCAAAATTCTTGTTAACAGTCTGATATTTTTGCAAACATTTGAGCTTTTTTCTATATTTCGAGTAACTCATATTTCTGAAAAATCTTGTTACCAATCCGATATTTTGGCAAACATTTGAGCTTTTTTCTATATTTCGAGTAACTAATATTACTCAAAATTCTTGTTAACGGTCCGATATTTAAGAGAACATTTAAGCTTTTATCTATATTTCGAGTAACTCATATTACTCAAAATTCTTGTTAACAGTCCGATATTTTTGCAAACATTTGAGCTTTTTTCTATATTTCGAGTAACTCATATAACTCAAAATTCTTGTTAACGGTCCGATATTTAAGCGAACATTTAAGCTTTTATCTATATTTCGAGAAACTCATATTACTCAAAATTCTTGTTAACAGTCCGATATTTTTGCAAACATTTGAGCTTTTTTCTATATTTCGAGTAACTCATATTTCTGAAAAATCTTGTTACCAATCCGATATTTTGGCAAACATTTGAGCTTTTTTCTATATTTCGAGTAACTCATATTACTCAAAATTCTTGTTAACGGTCAGATGTTTAAGCAAACATTTAAGCTTTTATCTATATTTCGAGAAACTCATATTACTCAAAATTCTTGTTAACAGTCCGATATTTTTGCAAACATTTGAGGTTTTTTCTATATTTCGAGTAACTCATATTTCTGAAAAATCTTGTTAACAGTCCGATATTTTTGCAAATATTTGAGCTTTTTTCTATATTTTGAGTAACTCATATAACTCAAAATTCTTGTGAACGGTCCGATATTTAAGCGAACATTTAAGCTTTTATCTATATTTCGAGAAACTCATATTACTCAAAATTCTTGTTAACAGTCCGATATTTTTGCAAACATTTGAGCTTTTTTCTATATTTCGAGTAACTCATATTTCTGAAAAATCTTGTTACCAATCCGATATTTTGGCAAACATTTGAGCTTTTTTCTATATTTCGAGTAACTCATATTACTCAAAATTCTTGTTAACGGTCCGATATTTTCGCAAAAATTTGAGCTTTTTTCTTAATTTCGAGTAACTCATATTACTCAAAATTCTTGTTACCGGTCCGATATTTTGGAAAACATTTGAGTTATTTTCTTTATTTCGAGTTACTCATATTACTCAAAATTCTTGTTACCAGTCCGATATTTTTGCAAACATTTGAGCTTTCTTCTATATTTCGAGTAACTCATATTACTCAAAATTCTTGTTACCAGTCCGATATTTTTGCAAACATTTGAGCTTTCTTCTATATTTCGAGTAACTCATATTTCTGAAAAATCTTGTTACCAATCCGATATTTTGGCAAACATTTGATTTTTTTTCTATATTTCGAGTAACTCATATTACTCAAAATTCTTGTTAACGGTCAGATGTTTAAGCAAACATTTAAGCTTTTATTTATATTTTAGTAAGTCATTTTACTCAAAATTCTTGTTAACGGTCCGATATTTTCGCAATAATTTGAGCTTTTTTCTTAATTTCGAGTAACTCAAATTACTCAAAATTCTTGTTACCGGTCCGATATTTTGGAAAATATTTGAGTTATTTTCTTTATTTCGAGTTACTCATATTACTCAAAATTCTTGTTACCAGTCCGATATTTTTGCAAACATTTGAGCTTTCTTCTATATTTCGAGTAACTCATATTACTCAAAATTCTTGTTACCAGTCCGATATTTTTGCAAACATTTGAGCTTTCTTCTATATTTCGAGTAACTCATATTACTCAAAATTCTTGTTAACAGTCCGATATTAAGCGAACACTTAAGCTTTTATCTATATTTCGAGTAACTCATATTACTCAAAATTCTTGTTAACAGTCCGATATTTTTGCAAACATTTGAGCTTTTTTTCTATATTTCGAGTAACTCATATAACTAAAAATTCTTGTTAACGGTCCGATATTTAAGCGAACATTTAAGCTTTTATCTATATTTCGAGAAACTCATATTACTCAAAATTCTTGTTAACGGTCCGATATTTAAGCGAACATTTAAGCTTTTATCTATATTTCGAGTAACTCATATTACTGAAAATTCTTGTTAACAGTCCGATATTTTTGCAAACATTTGAGCTTTTTTCTATATTTCGAGTAACTCATATTACTCAAAATTTTTGTTAACGGTCAGATGTTTAAGCAAACATTTAAGCTTTTATTTATATTTTAGTAAGTCATTTTACTCAAAGTTCTTGTTAACGGTCCGATATTTTTGCAAAAATTTGAGCTTTTTTCTTAATTTCGAGTAACTCATATTACTCAAAATTCTTGTTACCGGTCCGATATTTTGGAAAACATTTGAGTTATTTTCTTTATTTCGACGAACTCATATTACTGAAAAATCTTGTTACCAGTCCGATATTTTGGCAAATTTTTGAGCTTATTTCTATATTTCGAGTAACTCATATTACTCAAAATTCTTGTTACCAGTCCGATATTTTTGCAAACATTTGAGCTTTCTTCTATATTTCGAGTAACTCATATTACTCAAAATTCTTGTTAACAGTCCGATATTTAAGCGAACATTTAAGCTTTTTTCTATATTTTGAGTAACTCATATTACTCAAAATTCTTGTTAACAGTCCGATATTTTTGCAAACATTTGAGCTTTTTTCTATATTTTGAGTAATTCATAAAACTCAAAATTATTGTTACCAGTCCGATATTTTTGCAAACATTTGAGCTTTTTTCTATATTTCGAGTAACTCATATTACTCAAAATTCTTGTTAACGGTCCGATATTTAAGCGAACATTTAAGCTTTTATCTATATTTTGAGTAACTCATTTTACTCAAAGTTCTTTTTGACGGTCCGATATTTTCGCAAAAATTTGAGCTTTTTTCTTAATTTCGAGTAACTCATATTACTCAAAATTCTTGTTACCGGTCCGATATTTTGGAAAAAATTTGAGCTTTTTTCTATATTTTGAGTAACTCATATTACTCAAAATTCTTGTTACCGGTCCGATATTTTGGAAAACATTTGAGTTATTTTCTATATTTCGAGGAACTCATATTACTTAAAATTCTTGTTAACAGTCCGTTATTTAAGCGAACATTTAAGCTTTTATCTATATTTCGAGTTACTCATATTACTCAAAATTCTTGTTACCGGTCTGATATTTTGGAAAACATTTGAGCTTTTTTCTATATTTTGAGTTACTCATATTACTCAAAATTCTTGTTACCAGTCCGATATTTTTGCAAACATTTGAGCTTTCTTCTATATTTCGAGTTACTAATATTACTCAAAATTCTTGTTAACAATCCGATATATAAGTGAACATTTAAGCTTTTATGTATATTTCGAGTTACTCATATTACTCAAAATTCTTGTTACCGGTCCGATATTTTGGAAAACATTTGAGCTTTTTTCTATATTTTGAGTAATTCATAAAACTCAAAATTATTGTTACCAGTCCGATATTTTTGCAAACATTTGAGCTTTTTTCTATATTTCGAGTAACTCATATTACTCAAAATTCTTGTTAACAGTCCGATATTTAAGCGAACATTTAAGCTTTTATCTATATTTTGAGTAACTCATTTTACTCAAAGTTCTTGTTAACGGTCCGATATTTTCGCAAAAATTTGAGCTTTTTTCTTTATTTCGAGTAACTCATATTACTCAAAATTCTTGTTAACGGTCCGATTTTTTCGCAAATATTTGAGCTTTTTTCTTAATTTCGAGTAACTCATATTACTCAAAATTCTTGTTACCAGTCCGATATTTTGGAAAACATTTGAGCTTTTTTCTATATTTCGAGTAACTCATATTACTCAAAATTCTTGTTAAAAGTCCGATATTTTTGGAAACATTTGAGCTTTCTTCTATATTTCGAGTAACTCATATTACTCAAAATTCTTGTTAACAGTCCGATATTTAAGCGAACATTTAAGCTTTTATCTATATTTCGAGTAACTCATATTACTCAAAATTCTTGTTAACAGTCCGATATTTTTGCAAACATTTGAGCTTTTTTTCTATATTTCGAGTAACTCATATTTCTGAAAATCTTGTTACCAATCCGATATTTTTTCCAAACACTTGAGCTTTTTTCTATATTTCGAGTAACTAATATTACTCAAAATTCTTGTTAACGGTCCGATATTTAAGAGAACATTTAAGCTTTTTTCTTACTTTCGAGTAACTCATATTACTCAAAATTCTTGTTACCGGTCCGATATTTTTGCAAACATTTGAGCTTTTTTCTATATTTCGAGTAACTCATATTACTCAAAATTCTTGTTACCGGTCCGATATTTTGGAAAACATTTGAGCTTTTTTCTATATTTCGAGTTACTCATATTACTCAAAATTCTTGTTAACAGTCCGATATTTTTGCAAACATTTGAGCTTTCTTCTATATTTCGAGTAACTCATATTACTAAAAATTCTTGTTAACAGTCCGGTATTTAAGCGAACATTTAAGCTTTTATCTATATTTTGAGTAACTCATTTCACTCAAAGTTCTTGATAACGGTCCGATATTTTCGCATAAATTTGAGCTTTTTTCTTACTTTCGAGTAACTTATGTTACTCAAAATTCTTGTTACCGGTCCGATATTTTGGAAAACATTTGAGCTTTTTTCTATATTTTGAGTAACTCATATTACTCAAAATTCTTGTTACCAGTCCGATATTTTTGCAAACATTTGAGCTTTCTTCTATATTTCGAGTAACTCATATTACTCAAAATTCTTGTTAACAGTCCGATATTTAAGCGAACATTTAAGCTTTTATCAATATTTCGAGTTACTCATATTACTCAAAATTCTTGTTAACAGTCCGATATTTTTGCAAACATTTGAGCTTTTTTCTATATTTCGAGTAACTCATATAACTCAAAATTCTTGTTACCGGTCCGATATTTTGGAAAACATTTGAGTTATTTTCTATATTTCGAGGAACTCATATTACTTAAAATTCTTGTTAACAGTCCGATATTTAAGCGAACATTTAAGCTTTTATCTATATTTCGAGTTACTCATATTACTCAAAATTCTTGTTACCGGTCTGATATTTTGGAAAACATTTGAGCTTTTTTCTATATTTCGAGTTACTCATATTACTCAAAATTCTTGTTACCAGTCCGATATTTTTGCAAACATTTGAGCTTTCTTCTATATTTCGAGTTACTCATATTACTCAAAATTCTTGTTAACAATCCGATATATAAGCGAACATTTAAGCTTTTATCTATATTTCGAGTTACTCATATTACTCAAAATTCTTGTTAACAATCCGATATATAAGCGAACATTTAAGCTTTTATCTATATTTCGAGTTACTCATATTACTCAAAATTCTTGTTACCGGTCCGATATTTTGGAAAACATTTGAGCTTTTATCTATATTTCGAGTTACTCATATTACTCAAAATTCTTGTTAACAGTCCGATATTTTTGCAAACATTTGAGCTTTTTTCTATATTTCGAGTAACTCATATTACTCAAAATTCTTGTTAACGGTCCGATATTTAAGCGAACATTTAAGCTTTTATCTATATTTTGAGTAACTCATTTTACTCAAAATTCTTGTTAACGGTCCGATATTTTCGCAAAAATTTGAGCTATTTTCTTAATTTCGAGTAACTCATATTACTCAAAATTCTTGTTAACGGTCCGATATTTTCGCAAAAATTTGAGCTATTTTCTTAATTTCGAGTAACTCATATTACTCAAAATTCTTGTTACCGGTCCGATATTTTGGAAAACATTTGAGCTTTTTTCTATATTTCGAGTAACTCATATTACTCAAAATTCTTGTTACCAGTCCGATATTTTTGCAAACATTTGAGCTTTGTTCTATATTTCGAGTAACTCATATTACTCAAAATTCTTTTTAACAGTCCGATATTTAAGCGAACATTTAAGCTTTTAACTATATTTCGAGTAACTCATATTACTCAAAATTCTTGTTAACAGTCTGATATTTTTGCAAACATTTGAGCTTTTTTCTATATTTCGAGTAACTCATATTTCTGAAAAATCTTGTTACCAATCCGATATTTTTGCAAACATTTGAGCTTTTTTCTATATTTCGAGTAACTAATATTACTCAAAATTCTTGTTAACGGTCCGATATTTAAGAGAACATTTAAGCTTTTATCTATATTTCGAGTTACTCATATTACTCAAAATTCTTGTTAACAGTCCGATATTTTTGCAAACATTTGAGCTTTTTTTTATATTTCGAGTAACTCATATAACTCAAAATTCTTGTTAACGGTCCGATATTTAAGCGAACATTTAAGCTTTTATCTATATTTCGAGAAACTCATATTACTCAAAATTCTTGTTAACAGTCCGATATTTTTGCAAACATTTGAGCTTTTTTCTATATTTCGAGTAACTCATATTTCTGAAAATCTTGTTACCAATCCGATATTTTTGCAAACATTTGAGCTTTTTTCTATATTTCGAGTAACTAATATTACTCAAAATTCTTGTTAACGGTCCGATATTTAAGAGAACATTTAAGCTTTTATCTATATTTCGAGTAACTCATATTACTCAAAATTCTTGTTAACAGTCCGATATTTTTGCAAACATTTGAGCTTTTTTCTATATTTCGAGTAACTCATATTACTCAAAATTCTTGTTAACGGTCCGATGTTTAAGCAAACATTTAAGCTTTTATTTATATTTTAGTAAGTCATTTTACTCAAAGTTCTTGTTAACGGTCCGATATTTTTGCAAAAGTTTGAGCTTTTTTCTTAATTTCGAGTAACTCATATTACTCAAAATTCTTGTAACCGGTCCGATATTTTGGAAAACATTTGAGCTTTTTTCTATATTTTGAGTTACTCATATTACTCAAAATTCTTGTTACCAGTCCGATATTTTTGCAAACATTTGAGCTTTCTTCTATATTTCGAGTTACTCATATTACTCAAAATTCTTGTTAACAATCCGATATTTAAGCGAACATTTAAGCTTTTATCTATATTTCGAGTTACTCATATTACTCAAAATTCTTGTTACCGGTCCGATATTTTGGAAAACATTTGAGAATTTTTCTATATTTTGAGTAATTCATAAAACTCAAAATTCTTGTTTCCAGTCCGATATTTTTGCAAACATTTGAGCTTTTTTCTATATTTCGAGTAACTCATATTACTCAAAATTCTTGTTAACGGTCCGATATTTAAGCGAACATTTAAGCTTTTATCTATATTTTGAGTAACTCATTTTACTCAAAGTTCTTGTTAACGGTCCGATATTTTCGCAAAAATTTGAGCTTTTTTCTTAATTTCGAGTAACTCATATTACTCAAAATTCTTGTTAACGGTCCGATATATTCGCAAAAATTTGAGCTTTTTTCTTAATTTCGAGTAACTCATATTACTCAAAATTCTTGTTACCAGTCCGATATTTTGGAAAACATTTGAGCTTTTTTCTATATTTCGGGTAACTCATATTACTCAAAATTTATGTTACCAGTCCGATATTTTTGCAAACATTTGAGCTTTCTTCTATATTTCGAGTAACTCATATTACTCAAAATTCTTGTTAACGGTCCGATATTTAAGCGAACAGTTAAGCTTTTATCTATATTTCGAGTAACTCATATTACTCAAAATTCTTGTTAACGGTCCGATATTTAAGCGAACATTTAAGCTTTTATCTATATTTTGAGTAACTCATTTTACTCAAAGTTCTTTTTGACGTTCCGATATTTTCGCAAAAATTTGAGCTTTTTTCTTTATTTCGAGTAACTCATATTACTCAAAATTCTTGTTACCGATATTTTTGCAAACATTTGAGCTTTCTTCTATAATTCGAGTAACTCATATTACTCAAAATTTTTGTTAACAGTCCGATATTTAAGCGAACATTTAAGCTTTTATCTATATTTCGAGTAACTCATATTACTCAAAATTCTTGTTAACAGTCCGATATTTTTGCAAACATTTGAGCTTTTTTCTATATTTCGAGTAACTCTTATTACTCAAAATTCTTGTTAACGGTCCGATATTTAAGCGAACAGTTAAGCTTTTATCTATATTTCGAGTAACTCATATTACTCAAAATTCTTGTTAACAGTCCGATAATAAGCGAACACTTAAGCTTTTATCTATATTTCGAGTTACTCATATTACTCAAAATTCTTGTTAACAGTCCGATAATAAGCGAACACTTAAGCTTTTATCTATATTTCGAGTAACTCATATTACTCAAAATTCTTGTTTACGATCCGATATTGATGCAAACATTGGAGCTTTTTTCTATATTTCGGGTAACTTATAATACTCAAAATTCTTGTTAACGGTCCGATATTTTGGCAAAAATTTGAACTATTTTCTTAATTTCGAGTAACTCATATTACTCAAAATTCTTGTAAACGGGCCGATATTTTGGCAAACATTTAAGCTTTTTTCTTTATTTTGAGTTACTCATATTACTCAAAATTCTTGTAACCAGTCCGATATTTTTGCAAACATTTGAGCTTTCTTCTATATTTCGAGTAACTCATATTACTCAAAATTCTTGTTACCAGTCCGATATTTTTGCAAACATTTGAGCTTTCTTCTATATTTCGAGTAACTCATATTACTCAAAATTCTTGTTAACAGTCCGATATTTAAGCGAACATTTAAGCTTTTATCTATATTTCGAGTTACTCATATTACTCAAAATTCTTGTTAACAGTCCGATATTTTTGCAAACATTTGAGTGTTTTTCTATATTTCGAGTAACTCATATAACTCAAAATTCTTGTTACCGGTCCGATATTTTGGAAAACATGTGAGTTATTTTCTATATTTCCAGGAACTCATATTACTGAAAAATCTTGTTACCAGTCCGATATTTTGGCAAATTTTTGAGCTTATTTCTATATTTCGAGTAACTCATATTACTCAAAATTCTTGTTACCAGTCCGATATTTTTGCAAACATTTGAGCTTTTTTCTATATTTCGAGTAACTCATATTACTCAAAATTCTTGTTAACAGTCCGATATTTAAGCGAACATTTAAGCTTTTATCTATATTTCGAGTTACTCATATTACTCAAAATTCTTGTTAACAGTCCGATATTTTTGCAAACATTTGATGTGTTTTTCAATATTTCGAGTAACTCATATAACTCAAAATTCCACTTACCGGTCCGATATTTTGGAAAACATGTGAGTTATTTTCTATATTTCGAGGAACTCATATAACTGAAAAATCTTGTTACCAGTCCGATATTTTTGCAAACATTTGAGCTTTCTTCTATATTTTGAGTAACTCATATTACTCAAAATTCTTGTTACCAGTCCGATATTTTTGCAAACATTTGAGCTTTCTTCTATATTTCGAGTAACTCATATTACTCAAAATTCTTGTTAACAGTCCGATATTTTTGCAAACATTTGAGCTTTTTTTCTATATTTCGAGTAACTCATATTACTCAAAATTCTTGTTAACGGTCCGATATTTAAGCGAACATTTAAGCTTTTATCTATATTTCGAGTAACTCTTATTACTCAAAATTCTTGTTAACAGTCCGATATTTTTGCAAACATTTGAGCTTTTTTTCTATATTTCGAGTAACTCATATTTCTGAAAATCTTGTTACCAATCCGATATTTTTTCAAAACATTTGAGCTTTTATCTATATTTCGAGTAACTAATATTACTCAAAATTTTTGTTAACGGTCCGATATTTAAGAGAAAATTTAAGCTTTTATCTATATTTCGAGTAACTCATATTACTCAAAATTCTTGTTAACAGTCCGATATTTTTGCAAACATTTGAGCTTTTTTCTATATTTCGAGTAACTCATATAACTCAAAATTCTTGTTAACGGTCCGATATTTAAGCGAACATTTAAGCTTTTATCTATATTTCGAGTAACTCATATTTCTGAAAAATCTTGTTACCAATCCGATATTTTGGCAAATTTTTGAGCTTATTTCTATATTTTGAGTTACTCATATTACTCAAAATTCTTGTTAACGGTCCGATGTTTAAGCAAACATTTAAGCTTTTATTTATATATTAGTAAGTCATTTTACTCAAAATTCTTGTTAACAGTCTGATATTTTTGCAAACATTTGAGCTTTTTTCTATATTTCGAGTAACTCATATTTCTGAAAATCTTGTTACCAATCCGATATTTTTGCAAACATTTGAGCTTTTTTCTATATTTCGAGTAACTAATATTACTCAAAATTCTTGTTAACGGTCCGATATTTAAGAGAACATTTAAGCTTTTATCTATATTTCGAGTAACTCATATTACTCAAAATTCTTGTTAACAGTCCGATATTTTTGCAAACATTTGAGCTTTTTTTATATTTCGAGTAACTCATATAACTCAAAATGCTTGTTAACGGTCCGATATTTAAGCGAACATTTAAGCTTTTATCTATATTTCGAGAAACTCATATTACTCAAAATTCTTGTTAACAGTCCGATATTTTTGCAAACATTTGAGCTTTTTTCTATATTTCGAGTAACTCATATTTCTGAAAAATCTTGTTACCAATCCGATATTTTGGCAAATTTTTGAGCTTATTTCTATATTTCGAGTAACTCATTTTACTCAAAATTCTTGTTAACAGTCCGATATTTTTGCAAACATTTGAGCTTTTTTCTATATTTCGAGTAACTCATATTACTCAAAATTCTTGTTAACGGTCCGATGTTTAAGCAAACATTTAAGCTTTTATTTATATTTTAGTAAGTCATTTTACTCAAAGTTCTTGTTAACGGTCCGATATTTTCGCAAAAGTTTGAGCTTTTTTCTTAATTTCGAGTAACTCATATTACTCAAAATTCTTGTAACCAGTCCGATATTTTGGAAAACATTTGAGCTTTTTTCTATATTTTGAGTTACTCATATTACTCAAAATTCTTGTTACCAGTCCGATATTTTTGCAAACATTTGAGCTTTCTTCTATATTTCGAGTTACTCATATTACACAAAATTCTTGTTAACAATCCGATATTTAAGCGAACATTTAAGCTTTTATCTATATTTCGAGTTACTCATATTTCTCAAAATTCTTGTTACCGGTCCGATATTTTGGAAAACATTTGAGCTTTTCTCTATATTTTGAGTAATTCATAAAACTCAAAATTCTTGTTAACAGTCCGATATTTTTGCAAACATTTGAGCTTTTTTCTATATTTCGAGTAACTCATTTTACTCAAAATTCTTGTTAACGGTCCGATATTTAAGCGAACATTTAAGCTTTTATCTATATTTTGAGTAACTCATTTTACTCAAAGTTCTTTTTAACGGTCCGATTTTTTCGCAAATATTTGAGCTTTTTTCTTAATTTCGAGTAACTCATATTACTCAAAATTCTTGTTACCGGTCCGATATTTTGGAAAACATTTGAGCTTTTTTCTATATTTTGAGTAACTCATATTACTCAAAATTCTTGTTACCGGTCCGATATTTTGGAAAACATTTGAGTTATTTTCTATATTTCGAGGAACTCATATTACTTAAAATTCTTGTTAACAGTCCGATATTTAAGCGAACATTTAAGCTTTTATCTTTATTTCGAGTAACTCATATTACTCAAAATTCTTGTTACCGGTCCGATATTTTTGCAAACATTTGAGCTTTGTTCTATATTTCGAGTAACTCATATTACTCAAAATTCTTTTTAACAGTCCGATATTTAAGCGAACATTTAAGCTTTTAACTATATTTCGAGTAACTCATATTACTCAAAATTCTTGTTAACAGTCTGATATTTTTGCAAACATTTGAGCTTTTTTCTATATTTCGAGTAACTCATATTTCTGAAAAATCTTGTTACCAATCCGATATTTTTGCAAACATTTGAGCTTTTTTCTATATTTCGAGTAACTAATATTACTCAAAATTCTTGTTAACGGTCCGATATTTAAGAGAACATTTAAGCTTTTATCTATATTTCGAGTTACTCATATTACTCAAAATTCTTGTTAACAGTCCGATATTTTTGCAAACATTTGAGCTTTTTTCTATATTTCGAGTAACTCATATAACTCAAAATTCTTGTTAACGGTCCGATATTTAAGCGAACATTTAAGCTTTTATCTATATTTCGAGAAACTCATATTACTCAAAATTCTTGTTAACAGTCCGATATTTTTGCAAACATTTGAGCTTTTTTCTATATTTCGAGTAACTCATATTTCTGAAAAATCTTGTTACCAATCCGATATTTTGGCAAACATTTGAGCTTTTTTCTATATTTCGAGTAACTCATATTACTCAAAATTCTTGTTAACGGTCAGATGTTTAAGCAAACATTTAAGCTTTTATCTATATTTCGAGAAACTCATATTACTCAAAATTCTTGTTAACAGTCCGATATTTTTGCAAACATTTGAGGTTTTTTCTATATTTCGAGTAACTCATATTTCTGAAAAATCTTGTTAACAGTCCGATATTTTTGCAAACATTTGAGCTTTTTTCTATATTTTGAGTAACTCATATAACTCAAAATTCTTGTGAACGGTCCGATATTTAAGCGAACATTTAAGCTTTTATCTATATTTCGAGAAACTCATATTACTCAAAATTCTTGTTAACAGTCCGATATTTTTGCAAACATTTGAGCTTTTTTCTATATTTCGAGTAACTCATATTTCTGAAAAATCTTGTTACCAATCCGATATTTTGGCAAACATTTGAGCTTTTTTCTATATTTCGAGTAACTCATATTACTCAAAATTCTTGTTAACGGTCCGATATTTTCGCAAAAATTTGAGCTTTTTTCTTAATTTCGAGTAACTCATATTACTCAAAATTCTTGTTACCAGTCCGATATTTTGGAAAACATTTGAGCTTTTTTCTATATTTCGAGTAACTCATATTACTCAAAATTCTTGTTAAAAGTCCGATATTTTTGGAAACATTTGAGCTTTCTTCTATATTTCGAGTAACTCATATTACTCAAAATTCTTGTTAACAGTCCGATATTTAAGCGAACATTTAAGCTTTTATCTATATTTCGAGTAACTCATATTACTCAAAATTCTTGTTAACAGTCCGATATTTTTGCAAACATTTGAGCTTTTTTTCTATATTTCGAGTAACTCATATTTCTGAAAATCTTGTTACCAATCCGATATTTTTTCCAAACACTTGAGCTTTTTTCTATATTTCGAGTAACTAATATTACTCAAAATTCTTGTTAACGGTCCGATATTTAAGAGAACATTTAAGCTTTTATCTATATTTCGAGTAACTCATATTACTCAAAATTCTTGTTAACAGTCCGATATTTTTGCAAACATTTGAGCTTTTTTCTATATTTCGAGTAACTCATATAACTCAAAATTCTTGTTACCGGTCCGATATTTTGGAAAACATTTGAGCTTTTTTCTATATTTCGAGTTACTCATATTACTCAAAATTCTTGTTAACAGTCCGATATTTTTGCAAACATTTGAGCTTTCTTCTATATTTCGAGTAACTCATATTACTAAAAATTCTTGTTAACAGTCCGGTATTTAAGCGAACATTTAAGCTTTTATCTATATTTTGAGTAACTCATTTCACTCAAAGTTCTTGATAACGGTCCGATATTTTCGCATAAATTTGAGCTTTTTTCTTACTTTCGAGTAACTTATGTTACTCAAAATTCTTGTTACCGGTCCGATATTTTGGAAAACATTTGAGCTTTTTTCTATATTTTGAGTAACTCATATAACTCAAAATTCTTGTTACCAGTCCGATATTTTGGAAAACATTTGAGCTTTTTTCTATATTTCGAGTAACTCATATAACTCAAAATTCTTGTTAACGGTCCGATATTTAAGCGAACATTTAAGCTTTAATCTATATTTCGAGAAACTCATATTACTCAAAATTCTTGTTAACAGTCCGATATTTTTGCAAACATTTGAGCTTTTTTCTATATTTCGAGTAACTCATATTACTCAAAATTCTTGTTAACGGTCCGATGTTTAAGCAAACATTTAAGCTTTTATTTATATATTAGTAAGTCATTTTACTCAAAATTCTTGTTAACAGTCTGATATTTTTGCAAACATTTGAGCTTTTTTCTATATTTCGAGTAACTCATATTTCTGAAAATCTTGTTACCAATCCGATATTTTTGCAAACATTTGAGCTTATTTCTATATTTCGAGTAACTCATTTTACTCAAAATTCTTGTTAACAGTCCGATATTTTTGCAAACATTTGAGCTTTTTTCTATATTTCGAGTAACTCATATTACTCAAAATTCTTGTTAACGGTCCGATGTTTAAGCAAACATTTAAGCTTTTATTTATATATTAGTAAGTCATTTTACTCAAAATTCTTGTTAACAGTCTGATATTTTTGCAAACATTTGAGCTTTTTTCTATATTTCGAGTAACTCATATTTCTGAAAATCTTGTTACCAATCCGATATTTTTGCAAACATTTGAGCTTTTTTCTATATTTCGAGTAACTAATATTACTCAAAATTCTTGTTACCGGTCCGATATTTAAGAGAACATTTAAGCTTTTATCTATATTTCGAGTAACTCATATTACTCAAAATTCTTGTTAACAGTCCGATATTTTTGCAAACATTTGAGCTTTTTTCTATATTTCGAGTAACTCATATTACTCAAAATTCTTGTTAACGGTCCGATGTTTAAGCAAACATTTAAGCTTTTATTTATATTTTAGTAAGTCATTTTACTCAAAGTTCTTGTTAACGGTCCGATATTTTTGCAAAAGTTTGAGCTTTTTTCTTAATTTCGAGTAACTCATATTACTCAAAATTCTTGTAACCGGTCCGATATTTTGGAAAACATTTGAGCTTTTTTCTATATTTTGAGTTACTCATATTACTCAAAATTCTTGTTACCAGTCCGATATTTTTGCAAACATTTGAGCTTTCTTCTATATTTCGAGTTACTCATATTACTCAAAATTCTTGTTAACAATCCGATATTTAAGCGAACATTTAAGCTTTTATCTATATTTCGAGTTACTCATATTACTCAAAATTCTTGTTACCGGTCCGATATTTTGGAAAACATTTGAGCTTTCCTCTATATTTTGAGTAATTCATAAAACTCAAAATTATTGTTAACAATCCGATATATAAGCGAACATTTAAGCTTTTATCTATATTTCGAGTTACTCGTATTACTCAAAATTATTGTTAACAATCCGATATATAAGCGAACATTTAAGCTTTTATCTATATTTCGAGTTACTCGTATTACTCAAAATTCTTGTTACCGGTCCGATATTTTGGAAAACATTTGAGCTTTTTTCTATATTTTGAGTAATTCATAAAACTCAAAATTCTTGTTACCAGTCCGATATTTTTGCAAACATTTGAGCTTTTTTCTATTTTTCGAGTAACTCATATTACACAAAATTCTTGTTAACGGTCCGAAATTTAAGCGAACATTTAAGCTTTTATCTATATTTTGAGTAACTCATTTTACTCAAAGTTCTTGTTAACGGTCCGATATTTTTGCAAAAATTTGAGCTTTTTTCTTAATTTCGAGTAACTCATATTACTCAAAATTCTTGTTAACGGTCCGATATTTTCGCAAAAATTTGAGCTTTTTTCTTAATTTCGAGTAACTCATATAACTCAAAATTCTTGTTACCAGTCCGATATTTTGGAAAACATTTGAGCTTTTTTCTATATTTCGAGTAACTCATATAACTCAAAATTCTTGTTAACGGTCCGATATTTAAGCGAACATTTAAGCTTTAATCTATTTTTCGAGAAACTCATATTACTCAAAATTCTTGTTAACAGTCCGATATTTTTGCAAACATTTGAGCTTTTTTCTATATTTCGAGTAACTCATATTTCTGAAAAATCTTGTTACCAATCCGATATTTTGGCAAATTTTTGAGCTTATTTCTATATTTCGAGTAACTCATTTTACTCAAAATTCTTGTTAACAGTCCGATATTTTTGCAAACATTTGAGCTTTTTTCTATATTTCGAGTAACTCATATTACTCAAAATTCTTGTTAACGGTCCGATGTTTAAGCAAACATTTAAGCTTTTATTTATATATTAGTAAGTCATTTTACTCAAAATTCTTGTTAACAGTCTGATATTTTTGCAAACATTTGAGCTTTTTTCTATATTTCGAGTAACTCATATTTCTGAAAATCTTGTTACCAATCCGATATTTTTGCAAATATTTGAGCTTTTTTCTATATTTCGAGTAACTAATATTACTCAAAATTCTTGTTAACGGTCCGATATTTAAGAGAACATTTAAGCTTTTATCTATATTTCGAGTAACTCATATTACTCAAAATTCTTGTTAACAGTCCGATATTTTTGCAAACATTTGAGCTTTTTTCTATATTTCGAGTAACTCATATAACTCAAAATTCTTGTTAACGGTCCGATATTTAAGCGAACATTTAAGCTTTTATCTATATTTCGAGAAACTCATATTACTCAAAATTCTTGTTAACAGTCCGATATTTTTGCAATCATTTGAGCTTTTTTCTATATTTCGAGTAACTCATATTTCTGAAAAATCTTGTTACCAATCCGATATTTTGGCAAATTTTTGAGCTTATTTCTATATTTCGAGTTACTCATTTTACTCAAAATTCTTGTTAACAGTCCGATATTTTTGCAAACATTTGAGCTTTCTTCTATATTTCGAGTTACTCATATTACTCAAAATTCTTGTTAACAATCCGATATATAAGCGAACATTTAAGCTTTTATCTATATTTCGAGTTACTCATATTACTCAAAATTCTTGTTACCGGTCCGATATTTTGGAAAACATTTGAGAATTTTTCTATATTTTGAGTAATTCATAAAACTCAAAATTCTTGTTTCCAGTCCGATATTTTTGCAAACATTTGAGCTTTTTTCTATATTTCGAGTAACTCATATTACTCAAAATTCTTGTTAACGGTCCGATATTTAAGAACATTTAAGCTTTTATCTATATTTTGAGTAACTCATTTTACTCAAAGTTCTTGTTAACGGTCCGATATTTTCGCAAAAATTTGAGCTTTTTTCTTAATTTCGAGTAACTCATATTACTCAAAATTCTTGTTAACGGTCCGATATATTCGCAAAAATTTGAGCTTTTTTCTTAATTTCGAGTAACTCATATTACTCAAAATTCTTGTTACCAGTCCGATATTTTGGAAAACATTTGAGCTTTTTTCTATATTTCGGGTAACTCATATTACTCAAAATTTATGTTACCAGTCCGATATTTTTGCAAACATTTGAGCTTTCTTCTATATTTCGAGTAACTCATATTACTCAAAATTCTTGTTAACGGTCCGATATTTAAGCGAACAGTTAAGCTTTTATCTATATTTCGAGTAACTCATATTACTCAAAATTCTTGTTAACGGTCCGATATTTAAGCGAACATTTAAGCTTTTATCTATATTTTGAGTAACTCATTTTACTCAAAGTTCTTTTTGACGTTCCGATATTTTCGCAAAAATTTGAGCTTTTTTCTTAATTTCGAGTAACTCATATTACTCAAAATTCTTGTTACCGATATTTTTGCAAACATTTGAGCTTTCTTCTATAATTCGAGTAACTCATATTACTCAAAATTTTTGTTAACCGTCCGATATTTAAGCGAACATTTAAGCTTTTATCTATATTTCGAGTAACTCATATTACTCAAAATTCTTGTTAACAGTCCGATATTTTTGCAAACATTTGAGCTTTTTTCTATATTTCGAGTAACTCTTATTACTCAAAATTCTTGTTAACGGTCCGATATTTAAGCGAACAGTTAAGCTTTTATCTATATTTCGAGTAACTCATATTACTCAAAATTCTTGTTAACAGTCCGATAATAAGCGAACACTTAAGCTTTTATCTATATTTCGAGTTACTCATATTACTCAAAATTCTTGTTAACAGTCCGATAATAAGCGAACACTTAAGCTTTTATCTATATTTCGAGTAACTCATATTACTCAAAATTCTTGTTTACGATCCGATATTGATGCAAACATTGGAGCTTTTTTCTATATTTCGGGTAACTTATAATACTCAAAATTCTTGTTAACGGTCCGATATTTTGGCAAAAATTTGAACTATTTTCTTAATTTCGAGTAACTCATATTACTCAAAATTCTTGTAAACGGGCCGATATTTTGGCAAACATTTAAGCTTTTTTCTTTATTTTGAGTTACTCATATTACTCAAAATTCTTGTAACCAGTCCGATATTTTTGCAAACATTTGAGCTTTCTTCTATATTTCGAGTAACTCATATTACTCAAAATTCTTGTTACCAGTCCGATATTTTTGCAAACATTTGAGCTTTCTTCTATATTTCGAGTAACTCATATTACTCAAAATTCTTGTTAACAGTCCGATATTTAAGCGAACATTTAAGCTTTTATCTATATTTCGAGTTACTCATATTACTCAAAATTCTTGTTAACAGTCCGATATTTTTGCAAACATTTGAGTGTTTTTCTATATTTCGAGTAACTCATATAACTCAAAATTCTTGTTACCGGTCCGATATTTTGGAAAACATGTGAGTTATTTTCTATATTTCCAGGAACTCATATTACTGAAAAATCTTGTTACCAGTCCGATATTTTGGCAAATTTTTGAGCTTATTTCTATATTTCGAGTAACTCATATTACTCAAAATTCTTGTTACCAGTCCGATATTTTTGCAAACATTTGAGCTTTTTTCTATATTTCGAGTAACTCATATTACTCAAAATTCTTGTTAACAGTCCGATATTTAAGCGAACATTTAAGCTTTTATCTATATTTCGAGTTACTCATATTACTCAAAATTCTTGTTAACAGTCCGATATTTTTGCAAACATTTGATGTGTTTTTCATTATTTCGAGTAACTCATATAACTCAAAATTCCACTTACCGGTCCGATATTTTGGAAAACATGTGAGTTATTTTCTATATTTCGAGGAACTCATATAACTGAAAAATCTTGTTACCAGTCCGATATTTTGGCAAATTTTTGAGCTTATTTCTATATTTCGAGTAACTCATATTACTCAAAATTCTTGTTACCAGTCCGATATTTTTGCAAACATTTGAGCTTTCTTCTATATTTTGAGTAACTCATATTACTCAAAATTCTTGTTACCAGTCCGATATTTTTGCAAACATTTGAGCTTTCTTCTATATTTCGAGTAACTCATATTACTCAAAATTCTTGTTAACAGTCCGATATTTAAGCGAACACTTAAGCTTTTATCTATATTTCGAGTTACTCATATTACTCAAAATTCTTGTTAACAGTCCGATATTTTTGCAAACATTTGAGCTTTTTTTCTATATTTCGAGTAACTCATATTACTCAAAATTCTTGTTAACGGTCCGATATTTAAGCGAACATTTGAGCTTTTATCTATATTTCGAGTAACTCATATTACTCAAAATTCTTGTTAACAGTCCGATATTTTTGCAAACATTTGAGCTTTTTTTCTATATTTCGAGTAACTCATATTTCTGAAAATCTTGTTACCAATCCGATATTTTTTCAAAACATTTGAGCTTTTATCTATATTTCGAGTAACTAATATTACTCAAAATTTTTGTTAACGGTCCGATATTTAAGAGAAAATTTAAGCTTTTATCTATATTTCGAGTAACTCATATTACTCAAAATTCTTGTTAACAGTCCGATATTTTTGCAAACATTTGAGCTTTTTTCTATATTTCGAGTAACTCATATAACTCAAAATTCTTGTTAACGGTCCGATATTTAAGCGAACATTTAAGCTTTTATCTATATTTCGAGTAACTCATATTTCTGAAAAATCTTGTTACCAATCCGATATTTTGGCAAATTTTTGAGCTTATTTCTATATTTCGAGTAACTCATATAACTCCAAATTCTTGTTAACGGTCCGATATTTAAGCGAACATTTAAGCTTTTATCTATATATTAGTAAGTCATTTTACTCAAAATTCTTGTTAACAGTCTGATATTTTTGCAAACATTTGAGCTTTTTTCTATATTTCGAGTAACTCATATTTCTGAAAATCTTGTTACCAATCCGATATTTTTGCAAACATTTGAGCTTTTTTCTATATTTCGAGTAACTAATATTACTCAAAATTCTTGTTAACGGTCCGATATTTAAGAGAACATTTAAGCTTTTATCTATATTTCGAGTAACTCATATTACTCAAAATTCTTGTTAACAGTCCGATATTTTTGCAAACATTTGAGCTTTTTTTATATTTCGAGTAACTCATATAACTCAAAATGCTTGTTAACGGTCCGATATTTAAGCGAACATTTAAGCTTTTATCTATATTTCGAGAAACTCATATTACTCAAAATTCTTGTTAACAGTCCGATATTTTTGCAAACATTTGAGCTTTTTTCTATATTTCGAGTAACTCATATTTCTGAAAAATCTTGTTACCAATCCGATATTTTGGCAAATTTTTGAGCTTATTTCTATATTTCGAGTAACTCATTTTACTCAAAATTCTTGTTAACAGTCCGATATTTTTGCAAACATTTGAGCTTTTTTCTATATTTCGAGTAACTCATATTACTCAAAATTCTTGTTAACGGTCCGATGTTTAAGCAAACATTTAAGCTTTTATTTATATTTTAGTAAGTCATTTTACTCAAAGTTCTTGTTAACGGTCCGATATTTTCGCAAAAGTTTGAGCTTTTTTCTTAATTTCGAGTAACTCATATTACTCAAAATTCTTGTAACCAGTCCGATATTTTGGAAAACATTTGAGCTTTTTTCTATATTTTGAGTTACTCATATTACTCAAAATTCTTGTTACCAGTCCGATATTTTTGCAAACATTTGAGCTTTCTTCTATATTTCGAGTTACTCATATTACACAAAATTCTTGTTAACAATCCGATATTTAAGCGAACATTTAAGCTTTTATCTATATTTCGAGTTACTCATATTTCTCAAAATTCTTGTTACCGGTCCGATATTTTGGAAAACATTTGAGCTTTTCTCTATATTTTGAGTAATTCATAAAACTCAAAATTCTTGTTAACAGTCCGATATTTTTGCAAACATTTGAGCTTTTTTCTATATTTCGAGTAACTCATTTTACTCAAAATTCTTGTTAACGGTCCGATATTTAAGCGAACATTTAAGCTTTTATCTATATTTTGAGTAACTCATTTTACTCAAAGTTCTTTTTGACGGTCCGATATTTTCGCAAAAATTTGAGCTTTTTTCTTAATTTCGAGTAACTCATATTACTCAAAATTCTTGTTACCGGTCCGATATTTTGGAAAACATTTGAGCTTTTTTCTATATTTTGAGTAACTCATATTACTTAAAATTCTTGTTACCGGTCCGATATTTTGGAAAACATTTGAGTTATTTTCTATATTTCGAGGAACTCATATTACTTAAAATTCTTGTTAACAGTCCGATATTTAAGCGAACATTTAAGCTTTTATCTTTATTTCGAGTAACTCATATTACTCAAAATTCTTGTTACCGGTCCGATATTTTTGCAAACATTTGAGCTTTGTTCTATATTTCGAGTAACTCATATTACTCAAAATTCTTTTTAACAGTCCGATATTTAAGCGAACATTTAAGCTTTTAACTATATTTCGAGTAACTCATATTACTCAAAATTCTTGTTAACAGTCTGATATTTTTGCAAACATTTGAGCTTTTTTCTATATTTCGAGTAACTCATATTTCTGAAAAATCTTGTTACCAATCCGATATTTTTGCAAATATTTGAGCTTTTTTCTATATTTCGAGTAACTAATATTACTCAAAATTCTTGTTAACGGTCCGATATTTAAGAGAACATTTAAGCTTTTATCTATATTTCGAGTAACTCATATTACTCAAAATTCTTGTTAACAGTCCGATATTTTTGCAAACATTTGAGCTTTTTTCTATATTTCGAGTAACTCATATAACTCAAAATTCTTGTTAACGGTCCGATATTTAAGCGAACATTTAAGCTTTTATCTATATTTCGAGAAACTCATATTACTCAAAATTCTTGTTAACAGTCCGATATTTTTGCAAACATTTGAGCTTTTTTCTATATTTCGAGTAACTCATATTTCTGAAAAATCTTGTTACCAATCCGATATTTTGGCAAACATTTGAGCTTTTTTCTATATTTCGAGTAACTCATATTACTCAAAATTCTTGTTAACGGTCAGATGTTTAAGCAAACATTTAAGCTTTTATCTATATTTCGAGAAACTCATATTACTCAAAATTCTTGTTAACAGTCCGATATTTTTGCAAACATTTGAGGTTTTTTCTATATTTCGAGTAACTCATATTTCTGAAAAATCTTGTTAACAGTCCGATATTTTTGCAAACATTTGAGCTTTTTTCTATATTTTGAGTAACTCATATAACTCAAAATTCTTGTGAACGGTCCGATATTTAAGCGAACATTTAAGCTTTTATCTATATTTCGAGAAACTCATATTACTCAAAATTCTTGTTAACAGTCCGATATTTTTGCAAACATTTGAGCTTTTTTCTATATTTCGAGTAACTCATATTTCTGAAAAATCTTGTTACCAATCCGATATTTTGGAAAACATTTGAGCTTTTTTCTATATTTCGAGTAACTCATATTACTCAAAATTCTTGTTAACGGTCCGATATTTTCGCAAAAATTTGAGCTTTTTTCTTAATTTCGAGTAACTCATATTACTCAAAATTCTTGTTACCGGTCCGATATTTTGGAAAACATTTGAGTTATTTTCTTTATTTCGAGTTACTCATATTACTCAAAATTCTTGTTACCAGTCCGATATTTTTGCAAACATTTGAGCTTTCTTCTATATTTCGAGTAACTCATATTACTCAAAATTCTTGTTACCAGTCCGATATTTTTGCAAACATTTGAGCTTTCTTCTATATTTCGAGTAACTCATATTTCTGAAAAATCTTGTTACCAATCCGATATTTTGGCAAACATTTGATTTTTTTTCTATATTTCGAGTAACTCATATTACTCAAAATTCTTGTTAACGGTCAGATGTTTAAGCAAACATTTAAGCTTTTATTTATATTTTAGTAAGTCATTTTACTCAAAATTCTTGTTAACGGTCCGATATTTTCGCAATAATTTGAGCTTTTTTCTTAATTTCGAGTAACTCAAATTACTCAAAATTCTTGTTACCGGTCCGATATTTTGGAAAATATTTGAGTTATTTTCTTTATTTCGAGTTACTCATATTACTCAAAATTCTTGTTACCAGTCCGATATTTTTGCAAACATTTGAGCTTTCTTCTATATTTCGAGTAACTCATATTACTCAAAATTCTTGTTACCAGTCCGATATTTTTGCAAACATTTGAGCTTTCTTCTATATTTCGAGTAACTCATATTACTCAAAATTCTTGTTAACAGTCCGATATTAAGCGAACACTTAAGCTTTTATCTATATTTCGAGTAACTCATATTACTCAAAATTCTTGTTAACAGTCCGATATTTTTGCAAACATTTGAGCTTTTTTTCTATATTTCGAGTAACTCATATAACTAAAAATTCTTGTTAACGGTCCGATATTTAAGCGAACATTTAAGCTTTTATCTATATTTCGAGAAACTCATATTACTCAAAATTCTTGTTAACGGTCCGATATTTAAGCGAACATTTAAGCTTTTATCTATATTTCGAGTAACTCATATTACTGAAAATTCTTGTTAACAGTCCGATATTTTTGCAAACATTTGAGCTTTTTTCTATATTTCGAGTAACTCATATTACTCAAAATTTTTGTTAACGGTCAGATGTTTAAGCAAACATTTAAGCTTTTATTTATATTTTAGTAAGTCATTTTACTCAAAGTTCTTGTTAACGGTCCGATATTTTTGCAAAAATTTGAGCTTTTTTCTTAATTTCGAGTAACTCATATTACTCAAAATTCTTGTTACCGGTCCGATATTTTGGAAAACATTTGAGTTATTTTCTTTATTTCGACGAACTCATATTACTGAAAAATCTTGTTACCAGTCCGATATTTTGGCAAATTTTTGAGCTTATTTCTATATTTCGAGTAACTCATATTACTCAAAATTCTTGTTACCAGTCCGATATTTTTGCAAACATTTGAGCTTTTTTCTATATTTCGAGTAACTCATATTACTCAAAATTCTTGTTAACGGTCCGATATTTAAGCGAACATTTAAGCTTTTATCTATATTTTGAGTATCTCATATTACTCAAAATTCTTGTTAACAGTCCGATATTTTTGCAAACATTTGAGCTTTTTTCTATATTTTGAGTAATTCATAAAACTCAAAATTATTGTTACCAGTCCGATATTTTTGCAAACATTTGAGCTTTTTTCTATATTTCGAGTAACTCATATTACTCAAAATTCTTGTTAACGGTCCGATATTTAAGCGAACATTTAAGCTTTTATCTATATTTTGAGTAACTCATTTTACTCAAAGTTCTTTTTGACGGTCCGATATTTTCGCAAAAATTTGAGCTTTTTTCTTAATTTCGAGTAACTCATATTACTCAAAATTCTTGTTACCGGTCCGATATTTTGGAAAAAATTTGAGCTTTTTTCTATATTTCGAGTAACTCATATTACTCAAAATTCTTGTTACCGGTCCGATATTTTGGAAAACATTTGAGTTATTTTCTATATTTCGAGGAACTCATATTACTTAAAATTCTTGTTAACAGTCCGTTATTTAAGCGAACATTTAAGCTTTTATCTATATTTCGAGTTACTCATATTACTCAAAATTCTTGTTACCGGTCTGATATTTTGGAAAACATTTGAGCTTTTTTCTATATTTTGAGTTACTCATATTACTCAAAATTCTTGTTACCAGTCCGATATTTTTGCAAACATTTGAGCTTTCTTCTATATTTCGAGTTACTAATATTACTCAAAATTCTTGTTAACAATCCGATATATAAGTGAACATTTAAGCTTTTATGTATATTTCGAGTTACTCATATTACTCAAAATTCTTGTTACCGGTCCGATATTTTGGAAAACATTTGAGCTTTTTTCTATATTTTGAGTAATTCATAAAACTCAAAATTATTGTTACCAGTCCGATATTTTTGCAAACATTTGAGCTTTTTTCTATATTTCGAGTAACTCATATTACTCAAAATTCTTGTTAACAGTCCGATATTTAAGCGAACATTTAAGCTTTTATCTATATTTTGAGTAACTCATTTTACTCAAAGTTCTTGTTAACGGTCCGATATTTTCGCAAAAATTTGAGCTTTTTTCTTTATTTCGAGTAACTCATATTACTCAAAATTCTTGTTAACGGTCCGATTTTTTCGCAAATATTTGAGCTTTTTTCTTAATTTCGAGTAACTCATATTACTCAAAATTCTTGTTACCAGTCCGATATTTTGGAAAACATTTGAGCTTTTTTCTATATTTCGAGTAACTCATATTACTCAAAATTCTTGTTAAAAGTCCGATATTTTTGGAAACATTTGAGCTTTCTTCTATATTTCGAGTAACTCATATTACTCAAAATTCTTGTTAACAGTCCGATATTTAAGCGAACATTTAAGCTTTTATCTATATTTCGAGTAACTCATATTACTCAAAATTCTTGTTAACAGTCCGATATTTTTGCAAACATTTGAGCTTTTTTTCTATATTTCGAGTAACTCATATTTCTGAAAATCTTGTTACCAATCCGATATTTTTTCCAAACACTTGAGCTTTTTTCTATATTTCGAGTAACTAATATTACTCAAAATTCTTGTTAACGGTCCGATATTTAAGAGAACATTTAAGCTTTTATCTATATTTCGAGTAACTCATATTACTCAAAATTCTTGTTAACAGTCCGATATTTTTGCAAACATTTGAGCTTTTTTCTATATTTCGAGTAACTAATATAACTCAAAATTCTTGTTACCGGTCCGATATTTTGGAAAACATTTGAGCTTTTTTCTATATTTAGAGTAACTCATATTACTCAAAATTCTTGTTAACAGTCCGATATTTTTGCAAACATTTGAGCTTTCTTCTATATTTCGAGTAACTCATATAACTCAAAATTCTTTAACAGTCCGGTATTTAAGCGAACATTTAAGCTTTTATCTATATTTTGAGTAACTCATTTCACTCAAAGTTCTTGATAACGGTCCGATATTTTCGCATAAATTTGAGCTTTTTTCTTACTTTCGAGTAACTTATGTTACTCAAAATTCTTGTTACCGGTCCGATATTTTGGAAAACATTTGAGCTTTTTTCTATATTTTGAGTAACTCATATTACTCAAAATTCTTGTTACCAGTCCGATATTTTTGCAAACATTTGAGCTTTCTTCTATATTTCAAGTAACTCATATTACTCAAAATTCTTGTTAACAGTCCGATATTTAAGCGAACATTTAAGCTTTTATCAATATTTCGAGTTACTCATATTACTCAAAATTCTTGTTAACAGTCCGATATTTTTGCAAACATTTGAGCTTTTTTCTATATTTCGAGTAACTCATATAACTCAAAATTCTTGTTACCGGTCCGATATTTTGGAAAACATTTGAGTTATTTTCTATATTTCGAGGAACTCATATTACTTAAAATTCTTGTTAACAGTCCGATATTTAAGCGAACATTTAAGCTTTTATCTATATTTCGAGTTACTCATATTACTCAAAATTCTTGTTACCGGTCTGATATTTTGGAAAACATTTGAGCTTTTTTCTATATTTTGAGTTACTCATATTACTCAAAATTCTTGTTACCAGTCCGATATTTTTGCAAACATTTGAGCTTTCTTCTATATTTCGAGTTACTCATATTACTCAAAATTCTTGTTAACAATCCGATATATAAGCGAACATTTAAGCTTTTATCTATATTTCGAGTTACTCATATTACTCAAAATTCTTGTTAACAATCCGATATATAAGCGAACATTTAAGCTTTTATCTATATTTCGAGTTACTCATATTACTCAAAATTCTTGTTACCGGTCCGATATTTTGGAAAACATTTGAGCTTTTATCTATATTTAGAGAAACTCATATTACTCAAAATTCTTGTTAACAGTCCGATATTTTTGCAAACATTTGAGCTTTTTTCTATATTTCGAGTAACTCATATTACTCAAAATTCTTGTTAACGGTCCGATATTTAAGCGAACATTTAAGCTTTTATCTATATTTTGAGTAACTCATTTTACTCAAAGTTCTTTTTAACGGTCCGATATTTTCGCAAAAATTTGAGCTATTTTCTTAATTTCGAGTAACTCATATTACTCAAAATTCTTGTTAACGGTCCGATATTTTCGCAAAAATTTGAGCTATTTTCTTAATTTCGAGTAACTCATATTACTCAAAATTCTTGTTACCGGTCCGATATTTTGGAAAACATTTGAGCTTTTTTCTATATTTCGAGTAACTCATATTACTCAAAATTCTTGTTACCAGTCCGATATTTTTGCAAACATTTGAGCTTTGTTCTATATTTCGAGTAACTCATATTACTCAAAATTCTTTTTAACAGTCCGATATTTAAGCGAACATTTAAGCTTTTAACTATATTTCGAGTAACTCATATTACTCAAAATTCTTGTTAACAGTCTGATATTTTTGCAAACATTTGAGCTTTTTTCTATATTTCGAGTAACTCATATTTCTGAAAAATCTTGTTACCAATCCGATATTTTTGCAAACATTTGAGCTTTTTTCTATATTTCGAGTAACTAATATTACTCAAAATTCTTGTTAACGGTCCGATATTTAAGAGAACATTTAAGCTTTTATCTATATTTCGAGTTACTCATATTACTCAAAATTCTTGTTAACAGTCCGATATTTTTGCAAACATTTGAGCTTTTTTTTATATTTCGAGTAACTCATATAACTCAAAATTCTTGTTAACGGTCCGATATTTAAGCGAACATTTAAGCTTTTATCTATATTTCGAGAAACTCATATTACTCAAAATTCTTGTTAACAGTCCGATATTTTTGCAAACATTTGAGCTTTTTTCTATATTTCGAGTAACTTATATTTCTGAAAAATCTTGTTACCAATCCGATATTTTGGCAAACATTTGAGCTTTTTTCTATATTTCGAGTAACTCATATTACTCAAAATTCTTGTTAACGGTCAGATGTTTAAGCAAACATTTAAGCTTTTATCTATATTTCGAGAAACTCATATTACTCAAAATTCTTGTTAACAGTCCGATATTTTTGCAAACATTTGAGGTTTTTTCTATATTTCGAGTAACTCATATTTCTGAAAAATCTTATTAACAGTCCGATATTTTTGCAAACATTTGAGCTTTTTTTCTATATTTCGAGTAACTCATATAACTCAAAATTCTTGTTAACGGTCCGATATTTAAGCGAACATTTAAGCTTTTATCTATATTTCGAGAAACTCATTTTACTCAAAATTCTTGTTAACAGTCCGATATTTTTGCAAACATTTGAGCTTTTTTCTATATTTCGAGTAACTCATATTTCTGAAAAATCTTGTTACCAATCCGATATTTTGGCAAACATTTGAGCTTTTTTCTATATTTCGAGTAACTCATATTACTCAAATTTCTTGTTTACGGTCCGATATTTTCGCAAAAATTTGAGCTTTTTTCTTAATTTCGAGTAACTCATATTACTCAAAATTCTTGTTACCGGTCCGATATTTTGGAAAACATTTGAGTTATTTTCTTTATTTCGAGTTACTCATATTACTCAAAATTCTTGTTACCAGTCCGATATTTTTGCAAACATTTGAGCTTTCTTCTATATTTCGAGTAACTCATATTACTCAAAATTCTTGTTACCAGTCCGATATTTTTGCAAACATTTGAGCTTTCTTCTATATTTCGAGTAACTCATATTACTCAAAATTCTTGTTAACAGTCCGATATTTAAGCGAACACTTAAGCTTTTATCTATATTTCGAGTAACTCATATTACTCAAAATTCTTGTTAAAAGTCCGATATTTTTGCAAACATTTGAGCTTTTATCTATATTTCGAGAAACTCATATTACTCAAAATTCTTGTTAACGGTCCGATATTTAAGCGAACATTTAAGCTTTTATCTATATTTCGAGAAACTCATATTACTCAAAATTCTTGTTAACGGTCCGATATTTAAGCGAACATTTAAGCTTTTATCTATATTTCGAGTAACTCATATTACTCAAAATTCTTGTTAACAGTCCGATATTTTTGCAAACATTTGAGCTTTTATCTATATTTCGAGAAACTCATATTACTCAAAATTCTTGTTAACGGTCCGATATTTTCGCAAAAATTTGAGCTTTTTTCTTTATTTCGAGTTACTCATATTACTCAAAATTCTTGTTACCAGTCCTATATTTTGGAAAACATTTGAGCTTTTTTCTATATTTTGAGTAACACATATTACTCAAAATTCTTGTTACCAGTCCGATATTTTTGCAAACATTTGAGCTTTCTTCTATATTTCGAGTAACTCATATTACTCAAAATTCTTGTTAACAGTCCGATATTTTTGCAAACATTTGAGCTTTTTTCTATATTTCGAGTAACTTATATTTCTGAAAAATCTTGTTACCAATCCGATATTTTGGCAAACATTTGAGCTTTTTTCTATATTTCGAGTAACTCATATTACTCAAAATTCTTGTTAACGGTCAGATGTTTAAGCAAACATTTAAGCTTTTATCTATATTTCGAGAAACTCATATTACTCAAAATTCTTGTTAACAGTCCGATATTTTTGCAAACATTTGAGGTTTTTTCTATATTTCGAGTAACTCATATTTCTGAAAAATCTTATTAACAGTCCGATATTTTTGCAAACATTTGAGCTTTTTTCTATATTTCGAGTAACTCATATAACTCAAAATTCTTGTTAACGGTCCGATATTTAAGCGAACATTTAAGCTTTTATCTATATTTCGAGAAACTCATTTTACTCAAAATTCTTGTTAACAGTCCGATATTTTTGCAAACATTTGAGCTTTTTTCTATATTTCGAGTAACTCATATTTCTGAAAAATCTTGTTACCAATCCGATATTTTGGCAAACATTTGAGCTTTTTTCTATATTTCGAGTAACTCATATTACTCAAATTTCTTGTTTACGGTCCGATATTTTCGCAAAAATTTTAGCTTTTTTCTTAATTTCGAGTAACTCATATTACTCAAAATTCTTGTTACCGGTCCGATATTTTGGAAAACATTTGAGTTATTTTCTTTATTTCGAGTTACTCATATTACTCAAAATTCTTGTTACCAGTCCGATATTTTTGCAAACATTTGAGCTTTCTTCTATATTTCGAGTAACTCATATTACTCAAAATTCTTGTTACCAGTCCGATATTTTTGCAAACATTTGAGCTTTCTTCTATATTTCGAGTAACTCATATTACTCAAAATTCTTGTTAACAGTCCGATATTTAAGCGAACACTTAAGCTTTTATCTATATTTCGAGTAACTCATATTACTCAAAATTCTTGTTAAAAGTCCGATATTTTTGCAAACATTTGAGCTTTTTTCTATATTTCGAGTAACTCATATAACTCAAAATTCTTGTTAACGGTCCGATATTTAAGCAAACATTTAAGCTTTTATCTATATTTCGAGAAACTCATATTACTCAAAATTCTTGTTAACGGTCCGATATTTAAGCGAACATTTAAGCTTTTATCTATATTTCGAGTAACTCATATTACTCAAAATTCTTGTTAACAGTCCGATATTTTTGCAAACATTTGAGCTTTTATCTATATTTCGAGAAACTCATATTACTCAAAATTCTTGTTAACAGTCCGATATTTTTGCAAACATTTGAGTTATTTTCTATATTTCGAGGAACTCATATTACTGAAAAATCTTGTTACCAGTCCGATATTTTGGCAAATTTTTGAGCTTATTTCTATATTTCGAGTAACTCATATTACTCAAAATTCTTGTTACCAGTCCGATATATTTGCAAACATTTGTGCTTTCTTCTATATTTCGAGTAACTCATATAACTCAAAATTCTTGTTAACAGTCCGATATTAAAGCGAACATTTAAGCTTTTATCTATATTTCGAGTTACTCATATTACTCAAAATTCTTGTTAACAGTCCGATATTTTTGCAAACATTTGAGCTTTTTTCTATATTTCGAGTAACTCATATTACTCAAAATTCTTGTTAACGGTCCGATATTTAAGCGAACATTTAAGCTTTTATCTATATTTTGAGTAACTCATTTTACTCAAAATTCTTGTTAACGGTCCGATATTTTCGCAAAAATTTGAGCTTTTTTCTTTATTTCGAGTTACTCATATTACTCAAAATTCTTGTTACCAGTCCTATATTTTGGAAAACATTTGAGCTTTTTTCTATATTTTGAGTAACTCATATTACTCAAAATTCTTGTTACCAGTCCGATATTTTTGCAAACATTTGAGCTTTCTTCTATATTTCGAGTAACTCATATTACTCAAAATTCTTGTTAATAGTCTGATATTAAAGCGAACATTTAAGCTTTTATCTATATTTCGAGTAACTCATATTACTCAAAATTCTTGTTAACAGTCCGATATTTTTGCAAACATTTGAGCTTTTTTCTATATTTCGAGTAACTAATATTACTCAAAATTCTTGTTAACGGTCCGATGTTTAAGCAAACATTTAAGCTTTTATTTATATATTAGTAAGTCATTTTACTCAAAATTCTTGTTAACAGTCTGATATTTTTGCAAACATTTGAGCTTTTTTCTATATTTCGAGTAACTCATATTTCTGAAAATCTTGTTACCAATCCGATATTTTTGCAAACATTTGAGCTTTTTTCTATATTTCGAGTAACTAATATTACTCAAAATTCTTGTTCACGGTCCGATATTTAAGAGAACATTTAAGCTTTTATCTATATTTCGAGTAACTCATATTACTCAAAATTCTTGTTAACAGTCCGATATTTTTGCAAACATTTGAGCTTTTTTTATATTTCGAGTAACTCATATAACTCAAAATGCTTGTTAACGGTCCGATATTTAAGCGAACATTTAAGCTTTTATCTATATTTCGAGAAACTCATATTACTCAAAATTCTTGTTAACAGTCCGATATTTTTGCAAACATTTGAGCTTTTTTCTATATTTCGAGTAACTCATATTTCTGAAAAATCTTGTTACCAATCCGATATTTTGACAAATTTTTGAGCTTATTTCTATATTTCGAGTAACTCATTTTACTCAAAATTCTTGTTAACAGTCCGATATTTTTGCAAACATTTGAGCTTTTTTCTATATTTCGAGTAACTCATATTACTCAAAATTCTTGTTAACGGTCCGATGTTTAAGCAAACATTTAAGCTTTTATTTATATTTTAGTAAGTCATTTTACTCAAAGTTCTTGTTAACGGTCCGATATTTTCGCAAAAGTTTGACCTTTTTTCTTAATTTCGAGTAACTCATATTACTCAAAATTCTTGTAACCAGTCCGATATTTTGGAAAACATTTGAGCTTTTTTCTATATTTTGAGTTACTCATATTACTCAAAATTCTTGTTACCAGTCCGATATTTTTGCAAACATTTGAGCTTTCTTCTATATTTCGAGTTACTCATATTACACAAAATTCTTGTTAACAATCCGATATTTAAGCGAACATTTAAGCTTTTATCTATATTTCGAGTTACTCATATTTCTCAAAATTCTTGTTACCGGTCCGATATTTTGGAAAACATTTGAGCTTTTCTCTATATTTTGAGTAATTCATAAAACTCAAAATTCTTGTTAACAGTCCGATATTTTTGCAAACATTTGAGCTTTTTTCTATATTTCGAGTAACTCATTTTACTCAAAATTCTTGTAAACGGTCCGATATTTAAGCGAACATTTAAGCTTTTATCTATATTTTGAGTAACTCATTTTACTCAAAGTTCTTTTTGACGGTCCGATATTTTCGCAAAAATTTGAGCTTTTTTCTTAATTTCGAGTAACTCATATTACTCAAAATTCTTGTTACCGGTCCGATATTTTGGAAAACATTTGAGCTTTTTTCTATATTTTGAGTAACTCATATTACTCAAAATTCTTGTTACCGGTCCGATATTTTGGAAAACATTTGAGTTATTTTCTATATTTCGAGGAACTCATATTACTTAAAATTCTTGTTAACAGTCCGATATTTAAGCGAACATTTAAGCTTTTATCTTTATTTCGAGTAACTCATATTACTCAAAATTCTTGTTACCGGTCCGATATTTTGGAAAACATTTGAGCTTTTTTCTATATTTTGAGTTACTCATATTACTCAAAATTCTTGTTACCAGTCCGATATTTTTGCAAACATTTGAGCTTTCTTCTATATTTCGAGTTACTCATATTACTCAAAATTCTTGTTAACAATCCGATATATAAGCGAACATTTAAGCTTTTATCTATATTTCGAGTTACTCATATTACTCAAAATTCTTGTTACCGGTCCGATATTTTGGAAAACATTTGAGCTTTTTTCTATATTTTGAGTAATTCATAAAACTCAAAATTATTGTTACCAGTCCGATATTTTTGCAAACATTTGAGCTTTTTTCTATATTTCGAGTAACTCATATTACTCAAAATTCTTGTTAACGGTCCGATATTTAAGCGAACATTTAAGCTTTTATCTATATTTTGAGTAACTCATTTTACTCAAAGTTCTTGTTAACGGTCCGATATTTTCGCAAAAATTTGAACTTTTTTCTTAATTTCGAGTAACTCATATTACTCAAAATTCTTGTTAACGGTCCGATATTTTCGCAAAAATTTGAGCTTTTTTCTTAATTTCGAGTAACTCATATTACTCAAAAATCTTGTTACCAGTCCGATATTTTTGCAAACATTTGAGCTTTCTTCTATATTTCGAGTAACTCATATTACTCAAAATTCTTGTTACCAGTCCGATATTTTTGCAAACATTTGAGCTTTCTTCTATATTTCGAGTAACTCATATTACTCAAAATTCTTGTTAACAGTCCGATATTTAAGCGAACACTTAAGCTTTTATCTATATTTCGAGTAACTCATATTACTCAAAATTCTTGTTAAAAGTCCGATATTTTTGCAAACATTTGAGCTTTTTTCTATATTTCGAGTAACTCATATAACTCAAAATTCTTGTTAACGGTCCGATATTTAAGCAAACATTTAAGCTTTTATCTATATTTCGAGAAACTCATATTACTCAAAATTCTTGTTAACGGTCCGATATTTAAGCGAACATTTAAGCTTTTATCTATATTTCGAGTAACTCATATTACTCAAAATTCTTGTTACCAGTCCGATATTTTTGCAAACATTTGAGCTTTCTTCTATATTTCGAGTAACTCATATTACTCAAAATTCTTGTTAACAGTCCGATATTTAAGCGAACATTTAAGCTTTTTTTCTATATTTCGAGTAACTCATATTTCTGAAAATCTTGTTACCAATCCGATATTTTTTCCAAACATTTGAGCTTTTTTCTATATTTCGAGTAACTAATATTACTCAAAATTCTTGTTAACGGTCCGATATTTAAGAGAACATTTAAGCTTTTATCTATATTTCGAGTAACTCATATTACTCAAAATTCTTGTTAACAGTCCGATATTTTTGCAAACATTTGAGCTTTTTTCTATATTTCGAGTAACTCATATAACTCAAAATTCTTGTTAACGGTCCGATATTTAAGCGAACATTTAAGCTTTTATCTATATTTCGAGAAACTCATATTACTCAAAATTCTTGTTAACAGTCCGATATTTTTGCAAACATTTGAGCTTTTTTCTATATTTCGAGTAACTCATATTTCTGAAAAATCTTGTTACCAATCCGATATTTTGGCAAATTTTTGAGCTTATTTCTATATTTCGAGTAACTCATTTTACTCAAAATTCTTTTTAACGGTCCGATGTTTTAGCAAACATTTAAGCTTTTATTTATATATTAGTAAGTCATTTTACTCAAAATTCTTGTTAACAGTCTGATATTTTTGCAAACATTTGAGCTTTTTTCTATATTTCGAGTAACTCATATTTCTGAAAATCTTGTTACCAATCCGATATTTTTGCAAACATTTGAGCTTTTTTCTATATTTCGAGTAACTAATATTACTCAAAATTCTTGTTAACGGTCCGATAATTAAGAGAACATTTAAGCTTTTATCTATATTTCGAGTAACTCATATTACTCAAAATTCTTGTTAACAGTCCGATATTTTTGCAAACATTTGAGCTTTTTTCTATATTTCGAGTAACTCATATAACTCAAAATTCTTGTTAACGGTCCGATATTTAAGCGAACATTTAAGCTTTTATCTATATTTCGAGAAACTCATATTACTCAAAATTCTTGTTAACAGTCCGATATTTTTGCAAACATTTGAGCTTTTTTCTATATTTCGAGTAACTCATATTTCTGAAAAATCTTGTTACCAATCCGATATTTTGGCAAATTTTTGAGCTTATTTCTATATTTCGAGTAACTCATTTTACTCAAAATTCTTGTTAACAGTCCGATATTTTTGCAAACATTTGAGCTTTTTTCTATATTTCGAGTAACTCATATTACTCAAAATTCTTGTTAACGGTCCGATGTTTAAGCAAACATTTAAGCTTTTATTTATATTTTAGTAAGTCATTTTACTCAAAGTTCTTGTTAACGGTCCGATATTTTCGCAAAAGTTTGAGCTTTTTTCTTAATTTCGAGTAACTCATATTACTCAAAATTCTTGTAACCAGTCCGATATTTTGGAAAACATTTGAGCTTTTTTCTAAATTTTGAGTTACTCATATTACTCAAAATTCTTGTTACCAGTCCGATATTTTTGCAAACATTTGAGCTTTCTTCTATATTTCGAGTTACTCATATTACACAAAATTCTTGTTAACAATCCGATATTTAAGCGAACATTTAAGCTTTTATCTATATTTCGAGTTACTCATATTTCTCAAAATTCTTGTTACCGGTCCGATATTTTGGAAAACATTTGAGCTTTTCTCTATATTTTGAGTAATTCATAAAACTCAAAATTCTTGTTAACAGTCCGATATTTTTGCAAACATTTGAGCTTTTTTCTATATTTCGAGTAACTCATTTTACTCAAAATTCTTGTTAACGGTCCGATATTTAAGCGAACATTTAAGCTTTTATCTATATTTTAAGTAACTCATTTTACTCAAAGTTCTTTTTGACGGTCCGATATTTTCGCAAAAATTTGAGCTTTTTTCTTAATTTCGAGTAACTCATATTACTCAAAATTCTTGTTACCGGTCCGATATTTTGGAAAACATTTGAGCTTTTTTCTATATTTTGAGTAACTCATATTACTCAAAATTCTTGTTACCGGTCCGATATTTTGGAAAACATTTGAGTTATTTTCTATATTTCGAGGAACTCATATTACTTAAAATTCTTGTTAACAGTCCGATATTTAAGCGAACATTTAAGCTTTTATCTTTATTTCGAGTAACTCATATTACTCAAAATTCTTGTTACCGGTCCGATATTTTGGAAAACATTTGAGCTTTTTTCTATATTTTGAGTTACTCATATTACTCAAAATTCTTGTTACCTGTCCGATATTTTTGCAAACATTTGAGCTTTCTTCTATATTTCGAGTTACTCATATTACTCAAAATTCTTGTTAACAATCCGATATATAAGCGAACATTTAAGCTTTTATCTATATTTCGAGTTACTCATATTACTCAAAATTCTTGTTACCGGTCCGATATTTTGGAAAACATTTGAGCTTTTTCCTATATTTTAAGTAATTCATAAAACTCAAAATTATTGTTACCAGTCCGATATTTTTGCAAACATTTGAGCTTTTTTCTATATTTCGAGTAACTCATATTACTCAAAATTCTTGTTAACGGTCCGATATTTAAGCGAACATTTAAGCTTTTATCTATATTTTGAGTAACTCATTTTACTCAAAGTTCTTGTTAACGGTCCGATATTTTCGCAAAAATTTGAACTTTTTTCTTAATTTCGAGTAACTCATATTACTCAAAATTCTTGTTAACGGTCCGATATTTTCGCAAAAATTTGAGCTTTTTTCTTAATTTCGAGTAACTCATATTACTCAAAAATCTTGTTACCAGTCCGATATTTTGGAAAACATTTGAGCTTTTTTCTATATTTCGAGTAACTCATATTACTCAAAATTCTTGTTACCAGTCCGATATTTTTGCAAACATTTGAGCTTTCTTCTATATTTCGAGTAACTCATATTACTCAAAATTCTTGTTAACAGTCCGATATTTAAGCGAACATTTAAGCTTTTTTTCTATATTTCGAGTAACTCATATTTCTGAAAATCTTGTTACCAATCCGATATTTTTTCCAAACATTTGAGCTTTTTTCTATATTTCGAGTAACTAATATTACTCAAAATTCTTGTTAACGGTCCGATATTTAAGAGAACATTTAAGCTTTTATCTATATTTCGAGTAACTCATATTACTCAAAATTCTTGTTAACAGTCCGATATTTTTGCAAACATTTGAGCTTTTTTCTATATTTCGAGTAACTCATATAACTCAAAATTCTTGTTAACGGTCCGATATTTAAGCGAACATTTAAGCTTTTATCTATATTTCGAGAAACTCATATTACTCAAAATTCTTGTTAACAGTCCGATATTTTTGCAAACATTTGAGCTTTTTTCTATATTTCGAGTAACTCATATTTCTGAAAAATCTTGTTACCAATCCGATATTTTGGCAAATTTTTGAGCTTATTTCTATATTTTGAGTAACTCATTTTACTCAAAATTCTTTTTAACGGTCCGATGTTTTAGCAAACATTTAAGCTTTTATTTATATATTAGTAAGTCATTTTACTCAAAATTCTTGTTAACAGTCTGATATTTTTGCAAACATTTGAGCTTTTTTCTATATTTCGAGTAACTCATATTTCTGAAAATCTTGTTACCAATCCGATATTTTTGCAAACATTTGAGCTTTTTTCTATATTTCGAGTAACTAATATTACTCAAAATTCTTGTTAACGGTCCGATATTTAAGAGAACATTTAAGCTTTTATCTATATTTCGAGTAACTCATATTACTCAAAATTCTTGTTAACAGTTCGATATTTTTGCAAACATTTGAGCTTTTTTCTATATTTCGAGTAACTCATATAACTCAAAATTCTTGTTAACGGTCCGATATTTAAGCGAACATTTAAGCTTTTATCTATATTTCGAGAAACTCATATTACTCAAAATTCTTGTTAACAGTCCGATATTTTTGCAAACATTTGAGCTTTTTTCTATATTTCGAGTAACTCATATTTCTGAAAAATCTTGTTACCAATCCGATATTTTGGCAAATTTTTGAGCTTATTTCTATATTTCGAGTAACTCATTTTACTCAAAATTCTTGTTAACAGTCCGATATTTTTGCAAACATTTGAGCTTTTTTCTATATTTCGAGTAACTCATATTACTCAAAATTCTTGTTAACGGTCCGATGTTTAAGCAAACATTTAAGCTTTTATTTATATTTTAGTAAGTCATTTTACTCAAAGTTCTTGTTAACGGTCCGATATTTTCGCAAAAGTTTGAGCTTTTTTCTTAATTTCGAGTAACTCATATTACTCAAAATTCTTGTAACCGGTCCGATATTTTGGAAAACATTTGAGCTTTTTTCTATATTTTGAGTTACTCATATTACTCAAAATTCTTGTTACCAGTCCGATATTTTTGCAAACATTTGAGCTTTCTTCTATATTTCGAGTTACTCATATTACTCAAAATTCTTGTAAACAATCCGATATTTAAGCGAACATTTAAGCTTTTATCTATATTTCGAGTTACTCATATTACTCAAAATTCTTGTTACCGGTCCGATATTTTGGAAAACATTTGAGCTTTTCTCTATATTTTAAGTAATTCATAAAACTCAAAATTCTTGTTAACAGTCCGATATTTTTGCAAACATTTGAGCTTTTTTCTATATTTCGAGTAACTCATATTAATCAAAATTCTTGTTAACGGTCCGATATTTAAGCGAACATTTAAGCTTTTATCTATATTTTGAGTAACTCATTTTACTCAAAGTTCTTTTTGACGGTCCGATATTTTCGCAAAAATTTGAGCTTTTTTCTTAATTTCGAGTAACTCATATTACTCAAAATTCTTGTTACCGATATTTTTGCAAACATTTGAGCTTTCTTCTATAATTCGAGTAACTCATATTACTCAAAATTCTTGTTAACAGTCCGATATTTTTGCAAACATTTGAGCTTTCTTCTATATTTCGAGTTACTCATATTACTCAAAATTCTTGTTAACAATCCGATATTTAAGCGAACATTTAAGCTTTTATCTATATTTCGAGTTACTCATATTACTCAAAATTCTTGTTACCGGTCCGATATTTTGGAAAACATTTGAGCTTTTCTCTATATTTTGAGTAATTCATAAAACTCAAAATTCTTGTTAACAGTCCGATATTTTTGCAAACATTTGAGCTTTTTTCTATATTTCGAGTAACTAATATTACTCAAAATTCTTGTTAACGGTCCGATATTTAAGCGAACAGTTAAGCTTTTATCTATATTTCGAGTAACTCATATTACTCAAAATTCTTGTTAACAGTCCGATACTTTTGCAAACATTTGAGCTTTTTTCTATATTTCGAGTAACTCATATAACTTAAAATTCTTGTTAACGGTCCGATATTAAAGCGAACATTTAAGCTTTTATCTATATTTCGAGAAACTCATATTACTCAAAATTCTTGTTAACAGTCCGATATTTTTGCAAACATTTGAGCTTTTTTCTATATTTCGAGTTACTCATATTACTCAAAATTCTTGTTAACAGTCCGATATTTTTGCAAACATTTGAGCTTTTATCTATATTTAGAGAAACTCATATTACTCAAAATTCTTGTTAACAGTCCGATATTTTTGCAAACATTTGAGTTATTTTCTATATTTCGAGTTACTCATATTTCTGAAAAATCTTGTTACCAATCCGATATTTTGGCAAATTTTTGAGCTTCGTTCTATATTTCGAGTAACTCATTTTACTCAAAATTCTTGTTAACGGTCCGATATTTAAGCGAACATTTAAGCTTTTATCTATATTTCGAGTTTCTCATTTTACTCAAAATTCTTGTTAACAGTCCGATATTTTTGCAAACATTTGAGCTTTTTTCTATATTTCGAGTAACTAATATAACTCAAAATTCTTGTTAACGGTCCGATATTTAAGCGAACATTTTAGCTTTTATCTATATATAGAGTAACTCATTTTACTTAAAGTTCTTGTTAACGGTCCATATTTTCGCAAAAATTTGAGCTTTTTTCTTAATTTCGAGTAACTCATATAACTCAAAATTTTTGTTACCGGTCCGATATTTTGGAAAACATTTGAGCTTTTTCTATATTTTGAGTAATTCATAAAACTCAAAATTCTTGTTAACGGGCTGATATTTTATTTAACATTTGAGCTTTTTCTATATTTCGAGTGACTCATATTACTTAAATTTCTTGTTTACGATCCGATATTGATGCAAACATTTGAGCTTTTTTCTATATTTCGAGTAACTCATATTACTCATAATTCTTGTTAACAGTCCGATATTTAAGCGAACATTTAAGCTTTTATCTATATTTTGAGTTACTCATTTTACTCAAAGTTTTTGATAACGGTCCGATATTTTCGCAAAAATTTGAGCTTTTTTCTTAATTTTGAGTAACTCATATTACTCAAAATTCTTGTTAACAGTCCGATATTTAAGCGAACATTTAAGCTTTTATCTATATTTCGAGTTCCTCATATTACTCAAAATTCTTGTTAACAGTCCGATATTTTTGCAAACATTTGAGCTTTCTTCTATATTTCGAGTAACTCATATTACTAAAAATTCTTGTTAACAGTCCGGTATTTAAGCGAACATTTAAGCTTTTATCTATATTTTGAGTAACTCATTTTACTCAAAGTTCTTGATAACGGTCCGATATTTTCGCATAAATTTGAGCTTTTTTCTTACTTTCGAGTAACTTATGTTACTCAAAATTCTTGTTACCGGTCCGATATTTTGGAAAACATTTGAGCTTTTTTCTATATTTTGAGTAACTCATATTACTCAAAATTCTTGTTACCAGTCCGATATTTTTGCAAACATTTGAGCTTTCTTCTATATTTCAAGTAACTCATATTACTCAAAATTCTTGTTAACAGTCCGATATTTAAGCGAACATTTAAGCTTTTATCAATATTTCGAGTTACTCATATTACTCAAAATTCTTGTTAACAGTCCGATATTTTTGCAAACATTTGAGCTTTTTTCTATATTTTGAGTAACTCATATAACTCAAAATTCTTGTTACCGGTCCGATATTTTGGAAAACATTTGAGTTATTTTCTATATTTCGAGGAACTCATATTACTTAAAATTCTTGTTAACAGTCCGATATTTAAGCGAACATTTAAGCTTTTATCTATATTTCGAGTTACTCATATTACTCAAAATTCTTGTTACCGGTCTGATATTTTGGAAAACATTTGAGCTTTTTTCTATATTTCGAGTTACTCATATTACTCAAAATTCTTGTTAACAATCCGATATATAAGCGAACATTTAAGCTTTTATCTATATTTCGAGTTACTCATATTACTCAAAATTCTTGTTACCGGTCCGATATTTTGGAAAACATTTGAGCTTTTTTCTATATTTTGAGTAATTCATAAAACTCAAAATTCTTGTTACCAGTCCGATATTTTTGCAAACATTTGAGCTTTTTTCTATATTTCGAGTAACTCATATTACTCAAAATTCTTGTTAACAATCCGATATATAAGCGAACATTTAAGCTTTTATCTATATTTCGAGTTACTCATATTACTCAAAATTCTTGTTAACAATCCGATATATAAGCGAACATTTAAGCTTTTATCTATATTTCGAGTTACTCATATTACTCAAAATTCTTGTTACCGGTCCGATATTTTGGAAAACATTTGAGCTTTTATCTATATTTAGAGAAACTCATATTACTCAAAATTCTTGTTAACAGTCCGATATTTTTGCAAACATTTGAGCTTTTTTCTATATTTCGAGTAACTCATATTACTCAAAATTCTTGTTAACGGTCCGATATTTAAGCGAACATTTAAGCTTTTATCTATATTTTGAGTAACTCATTTTACTCAAAGTTCTTGTTAACGGTCCGATATTTTCGCAAAAATTTGAGCTATTTTCTTAATTTCGAGTAACTCATATTACTCAAAATTCTTGTTAACGGTCCGATATTTTCGCAAAAATTTGAGCTTTTTTCTTAATTTCGAGTAACTCATATTACTCAAAATTCTTGTTACCGGTCCGATATTTTGGAAAACATTTGAGCTTTTTTCTATATTTCGAGTAACTCATATTACTCAAAATTCTTGTTACCAGTCCGATATTTTTGCAAACATTTGAGCTTTGTTCTATATTTCGAGTAACTCATATTACTCAAAATTCTTTTTAACAGTCCGATATTTAAGCGAACATTTAAGCTTTTAACTATATTTCGAGTAACTCATATTACTCAAAATTCTTGTTAACAGTCTGATATTTTTGCAAACATTTGAGCTTTTTTCTATATTTCGAGTAACTCATATAACTCAAAATTCTTGTTAACGGTCCGATATTTAAGCGAACATTAAAGCTTTTATCTATATTTCGAGAAACTCATATTACTCAAAATTCTTGTTAACAGTCCGATATTTTTGCAAACATTTGAGCTTTTTTCTATATTTCGAGTAACTCATATTTCTGAAAAATCTTGTTACCAATCCGATATTTTGGCAAACATTTGAGCTTTTTTCTATATTTCGAGTAACTCATATTACTCAAAATTCTTGTTAACGGTCAGATGTTTAAGCAAACATTTAAGCTTTTATCTATATTTCGAGAAACTCATATTACTCAAAATTCTTGCTAACAGTCCGATATTTTTGCAAACATTTGAGGTTTTTTCTATATTTCGAGTAACTCATATTTCTGAAAAATCTTGTTAACAGTCCGATATTTTTGCAAACATTTGAGCTTTTTTCTACATTTTGAGTAACTCATATAACTCAAAATTCTTGTTAACGGTCCGATATTTAAGCGAACATTTAAGCTTTTATCTATATTTCGAGAAACTCATATTACTCAAAATTCTTGTTAACAGTCCGATATTTTTGCAAACATTTGAGCTTTTTTCTATATTTCGAGTAACTCATATTTCTGAAAAATCTTGTTACCAATCCGATATTTTGGCAAACATTTGAGCTTTTTTCTATATTTCGAGTAACTCATATTACTCAAAATTCTTGTTACCAGTCCGATATTTTTGCAAACATTTGAGCTTTCTTCTATATTTCGAGTAACTCATATTTCTGAAAAATCTTGTTACCAATCCGATATTTTGGCAAACATTTGATTTTTTTTCTATATTTCGAGTAACTCATATTACTCAAAATTCTTGTTAACGGTCAGATGTTTAAGCAAACATTTAAGCTTTTATTTATATTTTAGTAAGTCATTTTACTCAAAGTTCTTGTTAACGGTCCGATATTTTCGCAATAATTTGAGCTTTTTTCTTAATTTCGAGTAACTCAAATTACTCAAAATTCTTGTTACCGGTCCGATATTTTGGAAAATATTTGAGTTATTTTCTTTATTTCGAGTTACTCATATTACTCAAAATTCTTGTTACCAGTCCGATATTTTTGCAAACATTTGAGCTTTCTTCTATATTTCGAGTAACTCATATTACTCAAAATTCTTGTTACCAGTCCGATATTTTTGCAAACATTTGAGCTTTCTTCTATATTTCGAGTAACTCATATTACTCAAAATTCTTGTTAACAGTCCGATATTAAGCGAACACTTAAGCTTTTATCTATATTTCGAGTAACTCATATTACTCAAAATTCTTGTTAACAGTCCGATATTTTTGCAAACATTTGAGCTTTTTTTCTATATTTCGAGTAACTCATATAACTAAAAATTCTTGTTAACGGTCCGATATTTAAGCGAACATTTAAGCTTTTATCTATATTTCGAGAAACTCATATTACTCAAAATTCTTGTTAACGGTCCGATATTTAAGCGAACATTTAAGCTTTTATCTATATTTCGAGTAACTCATATTACTGAAAATTCTTGTTAACAGTCCGATATTTTTGCAAACATTTGAGCTTTTTTCTATATTTCGAGTAACTCATATTACTCAAAATTTTTGTTAACGGTCAGATGTTTAAGCAAACATTTAAGCTTTTATTTATATTTTAGTAAGTCATTTTACTCAAAGTTCTTGTTAACGGTCCGATATTTTTGCAAAAATTTGAGCTTTTTTCTTAATTTCGAGTAACTCATATTACTCAAAATTCTTGTTACCGGTCCGATATTTTGGAAAACATTTGAGTTATTTTCTTTATTTCGACGAACTCATATTACTGAAAAATCTTGTTACTAGTCCGATATTTTGGCAAATTTTTGAGCTTATTTCTATATTTCGAGTAACTCATATTACTCAAAATTCTTGTTACCAGTCCGATATTTTTGCAAACATTTGAGCTTTCTTCTATATTTCGAGTAACTCATATTACTCAAAATTCTTGTTAACAGTCCGATATTTAAGCGAACATTTAAGCTTTTATCTATATTTTGAGTATCTCATATTACTCAAAATTCTTGTTAACAGTCCGATATTTTTGCAAACATTTGAGCTTTTTTCTATATTTTGAGTAATTCATAAAACTCAAAATTATTGTTACCAGTCCGATATTTTTGCAAACATTTGAGCTTTTTTCTATATTTCGAGTAACTCATATTACTCAAAATTCTTGTTAACGGTCCGATATTTAAGCGAACATTTAAGCTTTTATCTTCATTTTGAGTAACTCATTTTACTCAAAGTTCTTTTTGACGGTCCGATATTTTCGCAAAAATTTGAGCTTTTTTCTTAATTTCGAGTAACTCATATTACTCAAAATTCTTGTTACCGGTCCGATATTTTGGAAAAAATTTGAGCTTTTTTCTATATTTTGAGTAACTCATATTACTCAAAATTCTTGTTACCGGTCCGATATTTTGGAAAACATTTGAGTTATTTTCTATATTTCGAGGAACTCATATTACTTAAAATTCTTGTTAACAGTCCGTTATTTAAGCGAACATTTAAGCTTTTATCTATATTTCGAGTTACTCATATTACTCAAAATTCTTGTTACCGGTCTGATATTTTGGAAAACATTTGAGCTTTTTTCTATATTTTGAGTTACTCATATTACTCAAAATTCTTGTTACCAGTCCGATATTTTTGCAAACATTTGAGCTTTCTTCTATATTTCGAGTTACTAATATTACTCAAAATTCTTGTTAACAATCCGATATATAAGTGAACATTTAAGCTTTTATCTATATTTCGAGTTACTCATATTACTCAAAATTCTTGTTACCGGTCCGATATTTTGGAAAACATTTGAGCTTTTTTCTATATTTTGAGTAATTCATAAAACTCAAAATTATTGTTACCAGTCCGATATTTTTGCAAACATTTGAGCTTTTTTCTATATTTCGAGTAACTCATATTACTCAAAATTCTTGTTAACGGTCCGATATTTAAGCGAACATTTAAGCTTTTATCTATATTTTGAGTAACTCATTTTACTCAAAGTTCTTGTTAACGGTCCGATATTTTCGCAAAAATTTGAGCTTTTTTCTTTATTTCGAGTAACTTATATTACTCAAAATTCTTGTTAACGGTCCGATTTTTTCGCAAATATTTGAGCTTTTTTCTTAATTTCGAGTCACTCATATTACTCAAAATTCTTGTTACCAGTCCGATATTTTGGAAAACATTTGAGCTTTTTTCTATATTTCGAGTAACTCATATTACTCAAAATTCTTGTTAAAAGTCCGATATTTTTGGAAACATTTGAGCTTTCTTCTATATTTCGAGTAACTCATATTACTCAAAATTCTTGTTAACAGTCCGATATTTAAGCGAACATTTAAGCTTTTATCTATATTTCGAGTAACTCATATTACTCAAAATTCTTGTTAACAGTCCGATATTTTTGCAAACATTTGAGCTTTTTTTCTATATTTCGAGTAACTCATATTTCTGAAAATCTTGTTTCCAATCCGATATTTTTTCCAAACACTTGAGCTTTTTTCTATATTTCGAGTAACTAATATTACTCAAAATTCTTGTTAACGGTCCGATATTTAAGAGAACATTTAAGCTTTTATCTATATTTCGAGTAACTCATATTACTCAAAATTCTTGTTAACAGTCCGATATTTTTGCAAACATTTGAGCTTTTTTCTATATTTCGAGTAACTCATATAACTCAAAATTCTTGTTACCGGTCCGATATTTTGGAAAACATTTGAGCTTTTTTCTATATTTAGAGTTACTCATATTACTCAAAATTCTTGTTAACAGTCCGATATTTTTGCAAACATTTGAGCTTTCTTCTATATTTCGAGTAACTCATATTACTAAAAATTCTTGTTAACAGTCCGGTATTTAAGCGAACATTTAAGCTTTTATCTATATTTTGAGTAACTCATTTCACTCAAAGTTCTTGATAACGGTCCGATATTTTCGCATAAATTTGAGCTTTTTTCTTACTTTCGAGTAACTTATGTTACTCAAAATTCTTGTTACCGGTCCGATATTTTGGAAAACATTTGAGCTTTTTTCTATATTTTGAGTAACTCATATTACTCAAAATTCTTGTTACCAGTCCGATATTTTTGCAAACATTTGAGCTTTCTTCTATATTTCAAGTAACTCATATTACTCAAAATTCTTGTTAACAGTCCGATATTTAAGCGAACATTTAAGCTTTTATCAATATTTCGAGTTACTCATATTACTCAAAATTCTTGTTAACAGTCCGATATTTTTGCAAACATTTGAGCTTTTTTCTATATTTCGAGTAACTCATATAACTCAAAATTCTTGTTAACGGTCCGATATTTTGGAAAACATTTGAGTTATTTTCTATATTTCGAGGAACTCATATTACTTAAAATTCTTGTTAACAGTCCGATATTTAAGCGAACATTTAAGCTTTTATCTATATTTCGAGTTACTCATATTACTCAAAATTCTTGTTACCGGTCTGATATTTTGGAAAACATTTGAGCTTTTTTCTATATTTTGAGTTACTCATATTACTCAAAATTCTTGTTACCAGTCCGATATTTTTGCAAACATTTGAGCTTTCTTCTATATTTCGAGTTACTCATATTACTCAAAATTCTTGTTAACAATCCGATATATAAGCGAACATTTAAGCTTTTATCTATATTTCGAGTTACTCATATTACTCAAAATTCTTGTTAACAATCCGATATATAAGCGAACATTTAAGCTTTTATCTATATTTCGAGTTACTCATATTACTCAAAATTCTTGTTACCGGTCCGATATTTTGGAAAACATTTGAGCTTTTATCTATATTTAGAGAAACTCATATTACTCAAAATTCTTGTTAACAGTCCGATATTTTTGCAAACATTTGAGCTTTTTTCTATATTTCGAGTAACTCATATTACTCAAAATTCTTGTTAACGGTCCGATATTTAAGCGAACATTTAAGCTTTTATCTATATTTTGAGTAACTCATTTTACTCAAAGTTCTTGTTAACGGTCCGATATTTTCGCAAAAATTTGAGCTTTTTTCTTAATTTCGAGTAACTCATATTACTCAAAATTCTTGTTAACGGTCCGATATTTTCGCAAAAATTTGAGCTATTTTCTTAATTTCGAGTAACTCATATTACTCAAAATTCTTGTTACCGGTCCGATATTTTGGAAAACATTTGAGCTTTTTTCTATATTTCGAGTAACTCATATTACTCAAAATTCTTGTTACCAGTCCGATATTTTTGCAAACATTTGAGCTTTGTTCTATATTTCGAGTAACTCATATTACTCAAAATTCTTGTTAACAGTCCGATATTAAAGCGAACATTTAAGCTTTTAACTATATTTCGAGTAACTCATATTACTCAAAATTCTTGTTAACAGTCTGATATTTTTGCAAACATTTGAGCTTTTTTCTATATTTCGAGTAACTCATATTTCTGAAAAATCTTGTTACCAATCCGATATTTTTGCAAACATTTGAGCTTTTTTCTATATTTCGAGTAACTAATATTACTCAAAATTCTTGTTAACGGTCCGATATTTAAGCGAACATTTAAGCTTTTATCTATATTTCGAGTTACTCATATTACTCAAAATTCTTGTTAACAGTCCGATATTTTTGCAAACATTTGAGTTATTTTCTATATTTCGAGTAACTCATATTACTGAAAAATCTTGTTACCAATCCGATATTTTGGCAAATTTTTGAGCTTATTTCTATATTTCGAGTAACTCATATTACTCAAAATTCTTGTTAACAGTCCGATATTTTTGCAAACATTTGAGTTATTTTCTATATTTCGAGGAACTCATATTACTGAAAAATCTTGTTACCAGTCCGATATTTTGGCAAATTTTTGAGCTTATTTCTATATTTCGAGTAACTCATTTTACTCAAAATTCTTGTTAACAGTCCGATATTTTTGCAAACATTTGAGCTTTTTTCTATATTTCGAGTAACTCATATTACTCAAAATTCTTGTTACCAGTCCGATATATTTGCAAACATTTGAGCTTTCTTCTATATTTTGAGTAACTCATATTACTCAAAATTCTTGTTAACAGTCCGATATTTAAGCGAACATTTAAGCTTTTATCTATATTTCGAGTAACTCATATTACTCAAAATTCTTGTTAACAGTCCGATATTTTTGCAAACATTTGAGCTTTTTTCTATATTTCGAGTAACTCATATAACTCAAAATTCTTGTTAACAGTCCGATATTTTTGCAAACATTTGAGCTTTCTTCTATATTTCGAGTAACTCATATTACTCAAGATTCTTGTTAACAGTCCGATATTTAAGCGAACATTTAAGCTTTTATCTATATTTCGAGTAACTCATATTACTCAAAATTCTTGTTAACAGTCCGATATTTTTGCAAACATTTGAGCTTTTTTCTTAATTTCGAGTAACTCATATTACTCAAAATTCTTGTTACCAGTCCTATATTTTGGAAAACATTTGAGCTTTTTTCTATATTTTGAGTAACTCATATTACTCAAAATTCTTGTTACCAGTCCGATATTTTTGCAAACATTTGAGCTTTCTTCTATAATTCGATTAACTCATTTTACTCAAAATTCTTGTTAACAGTCCGATATTTAAGCGAACATTTAAGCTTTTATCTATATTTCGAGTAACTCATATTACTCAAAATTCTTGTTAACAGTCCGATATTTTTGCAAATATTTGAGCTTTTTTCTATATTTCGAGTAACTAATATTACTCAAAATTCTTGTTAACGGTCCGATATTTAAGCGAACAGTTAAGCTTTTATCTATATTTCGAGTTACTCATATTACTCAAAATTCTTGTTACCGGTCCGATATTTTGGAAAACATGTGAGCTTTTTTGTATATTTCGAGTAACTCATATAACTCAAAATTCTTGTTAACGGTCCGATATTAAAGCGAACATTTAAGCTTTTATCTATATTTCGAGAAACTCATATTACTCAAAATTCTTGTTAACAGTCCGATATTTTTGCAAACATTTGAGCTTTTTTCTATATTTCGAGTTACTCATATTTCTGAAAAATCTTGTTACCAATCCGATATTTTGGCAAATTTTTGAGCTTCGTTCTATATTTCGAGTAACTCATTTTACTCAAAATTCTTGTTAACAGTCCGATATTTTTGCAAACATTTGAGCTTTTTTCTATATTTCGAGTAACTCATATTACTCAAAATTCTTGTTAACAGTCCGATATTTTTGCAAACATTTGAGCTTTTATCTATATTTCGAGAAACTCATATTACTCAAAATTCTTGTTAACAGTCCGATATTTTTGCAAACATTTGAGTTATTTTCTATATTTCGAGTTACTCATATTTCTGAAAAATCTTGTTACCAATCCGATATTTTAGCAAATTTTTGAGCTTCGTTCTATATTTCGAGTAACTCATTTTACTCAAAATTCTTGTTAACGGTCCGATATTTAAGCGAACATTTAAGCTTTTATCTATATTTCGAGTTACTCATTTTACTCAAAATTCTTGTTAACAGTCCGATATTTTTGCAAACATTTGAGCTTTTTTCTATATTTCGAGTAACTAATATAACTCAAAATTCTTGTTAACGGTCCGATATTCAAGCGAACATTTTAGCTTTTATCTATATATAGAGTAACTCATTTAACTCAAAGTTCTTGTTAACGGTCCATATTTTCGCAAAAATTTGAGCTTTTTTCTTAATTTCGAGTAACTCATATAACTCAAAATTCTTGTTACCGGTCCGATATTTTGGAAAACATTTGAGCTTTTTTCTATATTTTGAGTAATTCATAAAACTCAAAATTCTTGTTAACGGGCTGATATTTTATTTAACATTTGAGCTTTTTCTATATTTCGAGTGACTCATATTACTCAAATTTTTTGTTTACGGTCCGATATTGATGCAAACATTTGAGCTTTCTTCTATATTTCGAGTAACTCATATTACTCAAAATTTTTGTTACCAGTCCGATATTTTTGCAAACATTTGAGCTTTTTTCTATATTTCGAGTATTTCATATTACTCAAAATTCTTGTTAACAGTCCGATATTTAAGCGAACACTTAAGCTTTTATCTATATTTCGAGTTACTCATATTACTCAAAATTCTTGTTAACAGTCCGATATTTTTGCAAACATTTGAGCTTTTTTCTATATTTCGAGTAACTCATATAACTCAAAATTCTTGTTACCGGTCCAATATTTTGGAAAACATTTGAGTTATTTTCTATATTTCGAGGAACTCATATTACTCAAAATTCTTGTTAACAGTCCGATATTTAAGCGAACACTTAAGCTTTTATCTATATTTCGAGTTACTCATATTACTCAAAATTCTTGTTAACAGTCCGATATTTTTGCAAACATTTGAGCTTTTTTCTATATTTCGAGTAACTCATTTAACTCAAAATTCTTGTTACCGGTCCAATATTTTGGAAAACATTTGAGTTATTTTCTATATTTCGAGGAACTCATATTACTCAAAATTCTTGTTAACAGTCCGATATTTAAGCGAACATTTAAGCTTTTATCTATAATTCGAGTTACTCATATTATTTAAAATTCTTGTTAACAGTCCGATATTTTTGCAAAAATTTGAGCTTTTTTCTATATTTCGAGTAACTCATATAACTCAAAATTCTTGTTACCGGTCCGATATTTTGGAAAACATTTGAGTTATTTTCTTTATTTAGTTACTCATATTACTCAAAATTCTTGTTACCAGTCCGATATTTTTGCAAACATTTGAGCTTTCTTCTATATTTCGAGTAACTCATATTACTTAAAATTCTAGTTACCGGTCAGATATTTTTGCAAACATTTGAGCTTTCTTCTATATTTCGAGTAACTCATATTACTCAAAATTCTTGTTAACAGTCCGATATTTAAGCGAACATTTAAGCTTTTATCTATATTTCGAGTTATTCATATTACTTAAAATTCTTGTTAACAGTCCGATATTTTTGCAAACATTTGAGCTTTTTTCTATATTTCGAGTAACTCATATAACTCAAAATTCTTGTTAACGGTCCGATATTTAAGCCAACATTTTAGCTTTTATCTATATTTCGAGTTACTCATATTACTCAAAATTCTTGTTAACAGTCCGATATTTTTGCAAACATTTAAGCTTTTTTCTATATTTCGAGTAACTAATATAACTCAAATATCTTTTTAACGGTCCGATATTTAAGAGAACATTTAAGCTTTTATCTATATTTCGAGTAACTCATGTTACTCAAAATTCTTGTTAACAGTCCGATATTTTTGCAAACATTTGAGCTTTTTTCTATATTTTGAGTAACTCATATTTCTGAAAAATCTTGTTACCAATCCGATATTTTGGCAAATTTTTGAGCTTATTTCTATATTTCGAGTAACTCATTTTACTCAAAATTCTTGTTAACAGTCCGATATTTTTGCAAACATTTGAGCTTTTTTCTATATTTCGAGTTACTCATATTACTCAAAATTCTTGTTACCGGTCTGATATTTTGGAAAACATTTGAGCTTTTTTCTATATTTTGAGTTACTCATATTACTCAAAATTCTTGTTACCAGTCCGATATTTTTGCAAACATTTGAGCTTTCTTCTATATTTCGAGTTACTCATATTACTCAAAATTCTTGTTAACAATCCGATATATAAGCGAACATTTAAGCTTTTATCTATATTTCGAGTTACTCATATTACTCAAAATTCTTGTTAACAATCCGATATATAAGCGAACATTTAAGCTTTTATCTATATTTCGAGTTACTCATATTACTCAAAATTCTTGTTACCGGTCCGATATTTTGGAAAACATTTGAGCTTTTATCTATATTTAGAGAAACTCATATTACTCAAAATTCTTGTTAACAGTCCGATATTTTTGCAAACATTTGAGCTTTTTTCTATATTTCGAGTAACTCATATTACTCAAAATTCTTGTTAACGGTCCGATATTTAAGCGAACATTTAAGCTTTTATCTATATTTTGAGTAACTCATTTTACTCAAAGTTCTTGTTAACGGTCCGATATTTTCGCAAAAATTTGAGCTATTTTCTTAATTTCGAGTAACTCATATTACTCAAAATTCTTGTTAACGGTCCGATATTTTCGCAAAAATTTGAGCTATTTTCTTAATTTCGAGTAACTCATATTACTCAAAATTCTTGTTACCGGTCCGATATTTTGGCAAACATTTGAGCTTTTTTCTATATTTCGAGTAACTCATATTACTCAAAATTCTTGTTACCAGTCCGATATTTTTGCAAACATTTGAGCTTTGTTCTATATTTCGAGTAACTCATATTACTCAAAATTCTTTTTAACAGTCCGATATTAAAGCGAACATTTAAGCTTTTAACTATATTTCGAGTAACTCATATTACTCAAAATTCTTGTTAACAGTCTGATATTTTTGCAAACATTTGAGCTTTTTTCTATATTTCGAGTAACTCATATTTCTGAAAAATCTTGTTACCAATCCGATATTTTTGCAAACATTTGAGCTTTTTTCTATATTTCGAGTAACTAATATTACTCAAAATTCTTGTTAACGGTCCGATATTTAAGAGAACATTTAAGCTTTTATCTATATTTCGAGTTACTCATATTACTCAAAATTCTTGTTAACAGTCCGATATTTTTGCAAACATTTGAGCTTTTTTCTATCTTTCGAGGAACTCATATTACTGAAAAATCTTGTTACCAGTCCGATATTTTGGCAAATTTTTGAGCTTATTTCTATATTTCGAGTAACTCATATTACTCAAAATTCTTGTTAACAGTCCGATATTTTTGCAAACATTTGAGTTATTTTCTATATTTCGAGGAACTCATATTACTGAAAAATCTTGTTACCAGTCCGATATTTTGGCAAATTTTTGAGCTTATTTCTATATTTCGAGTAACTCATTTTACTCAAAATTCTTGTTAACAGTCCGATATTTTTGCAAACATTTGAGCTTTTTTCTATATTTCGAGTAACTCATATTACTCAAAATTCTTGTTACCAGTCCGATATTTTTGCAAACATTTGAGCTTTCTTCTATATTTTGAGTAACTCATATTACTCAAAATTCTTGTTAACAGTCCGATATTTAAGCGAACATTTAAGCTTTTATCTATATTTCGAGTAACTCATATTACTCAAAATTCTTGTTAACAGTCCGATATTTTTGCAAACATTTGAGCTTTTTTCTATATTTCGAGTAACTCATATTACTCAAAATTCTTGTTACCAGTCCGATATTTTTGCAAACATTTGAGCTTTCTTCTATATTTCGAGTAACTCATATTACTCAAGATTCTTGTTAACAGTCCGATATTTAAGCGAACATTTAAGCTTTTATCTATATTTCGAGTAACTCATATTACTCAAAATTCTTGTTAACAGTCCGATATTTTTGCAAACATTTGAGCTTTTTTCTTAATTTCGAGTAACTCATATTACTCAAAATTCTTGTTACCAGTCCTATATTTTGGAAAACATTTGAGCTTTTTTCTATATTTTGAGTAACTCATATTACTCAAAATTCTTGTTACCAGTCCGATATTTTTGCAAACATTTGAGCTTTCTTCTATAATTCGATTAACTCATTTTACTCAAAATTCTTGTTAACAGTCCGATATTTAAGCGAACATTTAAGCTTTTATCTATATTTCGAGTAACTCATATTACTCAAAATTCTTGTTAACAGTCCGATATTTTTGCAAATATTTGAGCTTTTTTCTATATTTCGAGTAACTAATATTACTCAAAATTCTTGTTAACGGTCCGATATTTAAGCGAACAGTTAAGCTTTTATCTATATTTCGAGTTACTCATATTACTCAAAATTCTTGTTACCGGTCCGATATTTTGGAAAACATGTGAGCTTTTTTGTATATTTCGAGTAACTCATATAACTCAAAATTCTTGTTAACGGTCCGATATTAAAGCGAACATTTAAGCTTTTATCTATATTTCGAGAAACTCATATTACTCAAAATTCTTGTTAACAGTCCGATATTTTTGCAAACATTTGAGCTTTTTTCTATATTTCGAGTTACTCATATTTCTGAAAAATCTTGTTACCAATCCGATATTTTGGCAAATTTTTGAGCTTCGTTCTATATTTCGAGTAACTTATTTTACTCAAAATTCTTGTTAACAGTCCGATATTTTTGCAAACATTTGAGCTTTTTTCTATATTTCGAGTAACTCATATTACTCAAAATTCTTGTTAACAGTCCGATATTTTTGCAAACATTTGAGCTTTTATCTATATTTCGAGAAACTCATATTACTCAAAATTCTTGTTAACAGTCCGATATTTTTGCAAACATTTGAGTTATTTTCTATATTTCGAGTTACTCATATTTCTGAAAAATCTTGTTACCAATCCGATATTTTAGCAAATTTTTGAGCTTCGTTCTATATTTCGAGTAACTCATTTTACTCAAAATTCTTGTAAACGGTCCGATATTTAAGCGAACATTTAAGCTTTTATCTATATTTCGAGTTACTCATTTTACTCAAAATTCTTGTTAACAGTCCGATATTTTTGCAAACATTTGAGCTTTTTTCTATATTTCGAGTAACTAATATAACTCAAAATTCTTGTTAACGGTCCGATATTTAAGCGAACATTTTAGCTTTTATCTATATATAGAGTGACTCATTTTACTCAAAGTTCTTGATAACGGTCCATATTTTCGCAAAAATTTGAGCTTTTTTCTTAATTTCGAGTAACTCATATAACTCAAAATTCTTGTTACCGGTCCGATATTTTGGAAAACATTTGAGCTTTTTTCTATATTTTGAGTAATTCATAAAACTCAAAATTTTTGTTAACGGGCTGATATTTTATATAACATTTGAGCTTTTTCTATATTTCGAGTGACTCATATTACTCAAATTTTTTGTTTACGGTCCGATATTGATGCAAACATTTGAGCTTTCTTCTATATTTCGAGTAACTCATATTACTCAAAATTTTTGTTACCAGTCCGATATTTTTGCAAACATTTGAGCTTTTTTCTATATTTCGAGTATTTCATATTACTCAAAATTCTTGTTAACAGTCCGATATTTAAGCGAACACTTAAGCTTTTATCTATATTTCGAGTTACTCATATTACTCAAAATTCTTGTTAACAGTCCGATATTTTTGCAAACATTTGAGCTTTTTTCTATATTTCGAGTAACTCATATAACTCAAAATTCTTGTTACCGGTCCGATATTTTGGAAAACATTTGAGTTATTTTCTATATTTCGAGGAACTCATATTACTCAAAATTCTTGTTAACAGTCCGATATTTAAGCGAACACTTAAGCTTTTATCTATATTTCGAGTTACTCATATTACTCAAAATTCTTGTTAACAGTCCGATATTTTTGCAAACATTTGAGCTTTTTTCTATATTTCGAGTAACTCATTTAACTCAAAATTCTTGTTACCGGTCCAATATTTTGGAAAACATTTGAGTTATTTTCTATATTTCGAGGAACTCATATTACTCAAAATTCTTGTTAACAGTCCGATATTTAAGCGAACATTTAAGCTTTTATCTATAATTCGAGTTACTCATATTATTTAAAATTCTTGTTAACAGTCCGATATTTTTGCAAAAATTTGAGCTTTTTTCTATATTTCGAGTAACTCATATAACTCAAAATTCTTGTTACCGGTCCGATATTTTGGAAAACATTTGAGTTATTTTCTTTATTTAGTTACTCATATTACTCAAAATTCTTGTTACCAGTCCGATATTTTTGCAAACATTTGAGCTTTCTTCTATATTTCGAGTAACTCATATTACTTAAAATTCTAGTTACCGGTCAGATATTTTTGCAAACATTTGAGCTTTCTTCTATATTTCGAGTAACTCATATTACTCAAAATTCTTGTTAACAGTCCGATATTTAAGCGAACATTTAAGCTTTTATCTATATTTCGAGTTATTCATATTACTTAAAATTCTTGTTAACAGTCCGATATTTTTGCAAACATTTGAGCTTTTTTCTATATTTCGAGTAACTCATATAACTCAAAATTCTTGTTAACGGTCCGATATTTAAGCCAACATTTTAGCTTTTATCTATATTTCGAGTTACTCATATTACTCAAAATTCTTGTTAACAGTCCGATATTTTTGCAAACATTTGAGCTTTTTTCTATATTTCGAGTAACTAATATAACTCAAATATCTTTTTAACGGTCCGATATTTAAGAGAACATTTAAGCTTTTATCTATATTTCGAGTAACTCATGTTACTCAAAATTCTTGTTAACAGTCCGATATTTTTGCAAACATTTGAGCTTTTTTCTATATTTCGAGTAACTCATATTACTCAAAAATCTTGTTACCAATCCGATATTTTGGCAAATTTTTGAGCTTATTTCTATATTTCGAGTAACTCATTTTACTCAAAATTCTTGTTAACAGTCCGATATTTTTGCAAACATTTGAGCTTTTTTCTATATTTCGAGTAACTCATATAACTCAAAATTCTTGTTACCGGTCCGATATTTTGGCAAATTTTTGAGCTTATTTCTATATTTCTAGTAACTCATATTACTCAAAATTCTTGTTACCAGTCCGATATTTTTGCAAACATTTGAGCTTTCTTCTATATTTCTTGTAACTCATATTACTCAAAATTCTTGTTAACGGTCCGATATTTTCGCAAAAATTTGAGCTTTTTTCTTAATTTCGAGTAACTCATATTACTCAAAATTCTTGTTACCAGTCCTATATTTTAGAAAACATTTGAGCTTTTTTCTATATTTTGAGTAACTCATATTACTCAAAATTCTTGTTACCAGTCCGATATTTAAGCGAACATTTAAGCTTTTATCTATATTTCGAGTAACTCATATTACTCAAAATTCTTGTTAACAGTCCGATATTTTTGCAAACATTTGAGCTTTTTTCTATATTTCGAGTAACTAATATTACTCAAAATTCTTGTTAACGGTCCGATATTTAAGCGAACAGTTAAGCTTTTATCTATATTTCGAGTAACTAATATTACTCAAAATTCTTGTTAACGGTCCGATATTTAAGCGAACAGTTAAGCTTTTATCTATATTTCGAGTAACTCATATAACTCAAAATTCTTGTTACCGGTTCGATGTTTAAGCAAACATTTCAGCTTTTATTTATATTTTAGTAAGTCATTTTACTCAAAGTTCTTGTTAACGGTGCGATATTTTCTCAAAAATTTGAGCTTTTTTCTTAATTTCGAGTAACTCATATTACTCAAAATTCTTGTTACCGGTCCGATATTTTGGAAAACATTTGAGCTTTTTTCTATATTTTGAGTAACTTATATTACTCAAAATTCTTGTTACCAGTCCGATATTTTTGCAAACATTTGAGCTTTCTTCTATATTTCGAGTAACTCATATTACTCAAAATTCTTGTTAACAGTCCGATATTTAAGCGAACATTTAAGCTTTTATCTATATTTCGAGTTACTCATATTACTCAAAATTCTTGTTAACAGTCCGATATTTTTGCAAACATTTGAGCTTTTTTCTATATTTCGAGTAACTAATATAACTCAAAATTCTTGTTAACGGTCCGATATTTAAGCTAACATTTTAGCTTTTATCTATAATTTGAGTTACTCATTTTACTCAAAGTTCTTGTTAACGGTCCGATATTTTCGCAAAAATTTGAGCTATTTTCTTAATTTCGAGTAACTCATATTACTCAAAATTCTTGTTAACGGTCCGATATTTTCGCAAAAATTTGAGCTTTTTTTCTTAATTTCGAGTAACTCATATTACTCAAAATTCTAGTTACCGGTCCGATATTTTGGAAAACATTTGAGCTTTTTTCTATATTTCGAGTAACTCATATTACTTAAAATTCTTGTTACCAGTCCGATATTTTTGCAAACATTTGAGCTTTCTTCTATATTTCGAGTAACTCATATTACTCAAAATTCTTGTTAACAGTCCGATATTTAAGCGAACATTTAAGCTTTTATCTATATTTCGAGTAACTCATATTACTCAAAATTCTTGTTAACAGTCTGATATTTTTGCAAACATTTGAGCTTTTTTCTATATTTCGAGTAACTCATATTTCTGAAAAATCTTGTTACCAATCCGATATTTTTGCAAACATTTGAGCTTTTTTCTATATTTCGAGTAACTCATATAACTCAAAATTCTTGTTAACGGTCCGATATTTAAGCGAACATTTAAGCTTTTATCTATATTTCGAGAAACTCATATTACTCAAAATTCTTGTTAACAGTCTGATATTTTTGCAAACATTTGAGCTTTTTTCTATATTTCGAGTAACTCATATTTCTGAAAAATCTTGTTACCAATCCGATATTTTTGCAAACATTTGAGCTTTTTTCTATATTTCGAGTTACTCATATTTCTGAAAAATCTTGTTACCAATCCGATATTTTGGCAAATTTTTGAGCTTCGTTCTATATTTCGAGTAACTCATTTTACTCAAAATTCTTGTTAACAGTCCGATATTTTTGCAAACATTTGAGCTTTTTTCTATATTTCGAGTAACTCATATTACTCAAAATTCTTGTTAACAGTCCGATATTTTTGCAAACATTTGAGCTTTTTTCTATATTTCGAGTAACTAATATAACTCAAAATTCTTGTTAACGGTCCGATATTTAAGAGAACATTTAAGCTTTTATCTATATTTCGAGTAACTCATATTACTCAAAATTCTTGTTAACAGTCCGATATTTTTGCAAACATTTGAGCTTTTTTCTATATTTCGAGTAACTCATATAACTCAAAATTCTTGTTAACGGTCCGATATTTAAGCGAACATTTAAGCTTTTATCTATATTTCGAGAAACTCATATTACTCAAAATTCTTGTTAACAGTCCGATATTTTTGCAAACATTTGAGCTTTTTTCTATATTTCGAGTAACTCATATTTCTGAAAAATCTTGTTACCAATCCGATATTTTGGCAAACATTTGAGCTTTTTTCTATATTTCGAGTAACTCATATTACTCAAAATTCTTGTTAACGGTCAGATGTTTAAGCAAACATTTAAGCTTTTATTTATATTTTAGTAAGTCATTTTACTCAAAGTTCTTGTAAACGGTCCGATATTTTCGCAAAAATTTGAGCTTTTTTTCTTAATTTCGAGTAACTCATATTACTCAAAATTCTTGTTACCGGTCCGATATTTTGGAAAACATTTGAGTTATTTTCTTTATTTCGAGTTACTCATATTACTCAAAATTCTTGTTACCAGTCCGATATTTTTGCAAACATTTGAGCTTTCTTCTATATTTCGAGTAACTCATATTACTCAAAATTCTTGTTACAGTCCGATATTTAAGCGAACATTTAAGCTTTTATCTATATTTCGAGTAACTCATATTACTCAAAATTCTTGTTAACAGTCCGATATTTTTGCAAACATTTGAGCTTTTTTCTTAATTTCGAGTAACTAATATTACTCAAAATTCTTGTTAACGGTCCGATATTTAAGCGAACAGTTAAGCTTTTATCTTTATTTCGAGTTACTCATATTACTCAAAATTCTTGTTAACAGTCCGATACTTTTGCAAACATTTGAGCTTTTTTCTATTTTTTGAGTAACTCATATAACTCAAAATTCTTGTTAACGGTCCGATATTAAAGCGAACATTTAAGCTTTTATCTATATTTCGAGAAACTCATATTACTCAAAAATCTAGTTAACAGTCCGATATTTTTGCAAACATTTGAGCTTTTTTCTATATTTCTAGTAACTCATATTTCTGAAAAATCTTGTTACCAATCCGATATTTTGGCAAATTTTTGAGCTTATTTCTATATTTCGAGTAACTCATTTTTCTCAAAATTCTTGTTAACAGTCCGATATTTTTGCAAACATTTGAGCTTTTTTCTATATTTCGAGTAACTCATATAACTCAAAATTCTTGTTAACGGTCCGATATTTAAGCGAACATTTAAGCTTTTATCTATATTTCGAGAAACTCATATTACTCAAAATTCTTGTTAACGGTCCGATATTTAAGCGAACATTTAAGCTTTTATCTATATTTCGAGAAACTCATATTACTCAAAATTCTTGTTAACAGTCCGATATTTAAGCGAACATTTAAGCTTTTATCTATATTTCGAGTAACTCATATTACTCAAAATTCTTGTTACCAGTCCGATATTTTTGCAAACATTTGAGCTTTCTTCTATATTTCGAGTAACTCATATTACTCAAAATTCTTGTTAACAGTCCGATATTTAAGCGAACATTTAGGCTTTTATCTATATTTCGAGTTACTCATATTACTCAAAATTCTTGTTAACAGTCCGATATTTTTGCAAACATTTGAGCTTTTTTCTATATTTCGAGTAACTCATGTTACTCAAAATTCTTGTTAACGGTCCTATATTTTGGAAAACATTTGAGCTTTTTTCTATATTTTGAGTAACTCATATTACTCAAAATTCTTGTTACCAGTCCGATATTTTTGCGAACATTTGAGCTTTTTTCTATATTTCGAGTAACTCATATTACTCAAAATTCTTGTTAACAGTCCGATATTTTGGCAAATTTTTGAGCTTATTTCTATATTTCGAGTAACTCATATTACTCAAAATTCTTGTTACCAGTCCGATATATTTGCAAACATTTGAGCTTTCTTCTATATTTCGAGTAACTCATATTACTCAAAATTCTTGTTAACAGTCCGATATTTAAGCGAACATTTAGGCTTTTATCTATATTTCGAGTTACTCATATTACTCAAAATTCTTGTTAACAGTCCGATATTTTTGCAAACATTTGAGCTTTTTTCTATATTTCGAGTAACTCATGTTACTCAAAATTCTTGTTAACGGTCCTATATTTTGGAAAACATTTGAGCTTTTTTCTATATTTTGAGTAACTCATATTACTCAAAATTCTTGTTAACAGTCCGATATTTTTGCAAACATTTGAGCTTTCTTCTGTATTTCGAGTAACTCATATTACTAAAAATTCTTGTTAACAGTCCGGTATTTAAGCAAACATTTAAGCTTTTATCTATATTTTGAGTAACTCATTTTACTCAAAGTTCTTGATAACGGTCCGATATTTTCGCAAAAATTTGAGCTTTTTTCTTACTTTCGAGTAACTCATATTACTCAAAATTCTTGTTACCGGTCCGATATTTTGGAAAACATTTGAGCTTTTTTCTATATTTTGAGTAACTCATATTACTCAAAATTCTTGTTACCAGTCCGATATTTTTGCAAACATTTGAGCTTTCTTCTATATTTCAAGTAACTCATATTATTCAAAATTCTTGTTAACAGTCCGATATTTAAGCGAACATTTAAGCTTTTATCAATATTTCGAGTTACTCATATTACTCAAAATTCTTGTTAACAGTCCGATATTTTTGCAAACATTTGAGCTTTTTTCTATATTTCGAGTAACTCATATAACTCAAAATTCTTGTTACCGGTCCGATATTTTGGAAAACATTTGAGTTATTTTCTATATTTCGAGGAACTCATATTACTTAAAATTCTTGTTAACAGTCCGATATTTAAGCGAACATTTAAGCTTTTATCTATATTTCGAGTTACTCATATTACTCAAAATTCTTGTTACCGGTCCGATATTTTGGAAAACATTTGAGCTTTTTTCTATATTTTGAGTTACTCATATTATTCAAAATTCTTGTTACCAGTCCGATATTTTTGCAAACATTTGAGCTTTCTTCTATATTTCGAGTTACTCATATTACTCAAAATTCTTGTTAACAATCCGATATATAAGCGAACATTTAAGCTTTTATCTATATTTCGAGTTACTCATATTACTCAAAATTCTTGTTACCGGTCCGATATTTTGGAAAACATTTGAGCTTTTTTCTATATTTTGAGTAATTCATAAAACTCAAAATTCTTGTTACCAGTCCGATATTTTTGCAAAAATTTGAGCTTTTTTCTATATTTCGAGTAACTCATATTACTCAAAATTCTTGTTAACGGTCCGATATTTAAGCGAACATTTAAGCTTTTATCTATATTTTGAGTAACTCATTTTACTCAAAGTTCTTGTTAACGGTCCGATATTTTCGCAAAAATTTGAGCTATTTTCTTAATTTCGAGTAACTCATATTACTCAAAATTCTTGTTAACAGTCCGATATTTTTGCAAACATTTGAGCTTTTATCTATATTTCGAGAAACTCATATTACTCAAAATTCTTGTTAACAGTCCGATATTTTTGCAAACATTTGAGTTATTTTCTATATTTCGAGTTACTCATATTTCTGAAAAATCTTGTTACCAATCCGATATTTTAGCAAATTTTTGAGCTTCGTTCTATATTTCGAGTAACTCATTTTACTCAAAATTCTTGTAAACGGTCCGATATTTAAGCGAACATTTAAGCTTTTATCTATATTTCGAGTTACTCATTTTACTCAAAATTCTTGTTAACAGTCCGATATTTTTGCAAACATTTGAGCTTTTTTCTATATTTCGAGTAACTAATATAACTCAAAATTCTTGTTAACGGTCCGATATTTAAGCGAACATTTTAGCTTTTATCTATATATAGAGTGACTCATTTTACTCAAAGTTCTTGATAACGGTCCATATTTTCGCAAAAATTTGAGCTTTTTTCTTAATTTCGAGTAACTCATATAACTCAAAATTCTTGTTACCGGTCCGATATTTTGGAAAACATTTGAGCTTTTTTCTATATTTTGAGTAATTCATAAAACTCAAAATTTTTGTTAACGGGCTGATATTTTATATAACATTTGAGCTTTTTCTATATTTCGAGTGACTCATATTACTCAAATTTTTTGTTTACGGTCCGATATTGATGCAAACATTTGAGCTTTCTTCTATATTTCGAGTAACTCATATTACTCAAAATTTTTGTTACCAGTCCGATATTTTTGCAAACATTTGAGCTTTTTTCTATATTTCGAGTATTTCATATTACTCAAAATTCTTGTTAACAGTCCGATATTTAAGCGAACACTTAAGCTTTTATCTATATTTCGAGTTACTCATATTACTCAAAATTCTTGTTAACAGTCCGATATTTTTGCAAACATTTGAGCTTTTTTCTATATTTCGAGTAACTCATATAACTCAAAATTCTTGTTACCGGTCCGATATTTTGGAAAACATTTGAGTTATTTTCTATATTTCGAGGAACTCATATTACTCAAAATTCTTGTTAACAGTCCGATATTTAAGCGAACACTTAAGCTTTTATCTATATTTCGAGTTACTCATATTACTCAAAATTCTTGTTAACAGTCCGATATTTTTGCAAACATTTGAGCTTTTTTCTATATTTCGAGTAACTCATTTAACTCAAAATTCTTGTTACCGGTCCAATATTTTGGAAAACATTTGAGTTATTTTCTATATTTCGAGGAACTCATATTACTCAAAATTCTTGTTAACAGTCCGATATTTAAGCGAACATTTAAGCTTTTATCTATAATTCGAGTTACTCATATTATTTAAAATTCTTGTTAACAGTCCGATATTTTTGCAAAAATTTGAGCTTTTTTCTATATTTCGAGTAACTCATATAACTCAAAATTCTTGTTACCGGTCCGATATTTTGGAAAACATTTGAGTTATTTTCTTTATTTAGTTACTCATATTACTCAAAATTCTTGTTACCAGTCCGATATTTTTGCAAACATTTGAGCTTTCTTCTATATTTCGAGTAACTCATATTACTTAAAATTCTAGTTACCGGTCAGATATTTTTGCAAACATTTGAGCTTTCTTCTATATTTCGAGTAACTCATATTACTCAAAATTCTTGTTAACAGTCCGATATTTAAGCGAACATTTAAGCTTTTATCTATATTTCGAGTTATTCATATTACTTAAAATTCTTGTTAACAGTCCGATATTTTTGCAAACATTTGAGCTTTTTTCTATATTTCGAGTAACTCATATAACTCAAAATTCTTGTTAACGGTCCGATATTTAAGCCAACATTTTAGCTTTTATCTATATTTCGAGTTACTCATATTACTCAAAATTCTTGTTAACAGTCCGATATTTTTGCAAACATTTGAGCTTTTTTCTATATTTCGAGTAACTAATATAACTCAAATATCTTTTTAACGGTCCGATATTTAAGAGAACATTTAAGCTTTTATCTATATTTCGAGTAACTCATGTTACTCAAAATTCTTGTTAACAGTCCGATATTTTTGCAAACATTTGAGCTTTTTTCTATATTTTGAGTAACTCATATTTCTGAAAAATCTTGTTACCAATCCGATATTTTGGCAAATTTTTGAGCTTATTTCTATATTTCGAGTAACTCATTTTTCTCAAAATTCTTGTTAACAGTCCGATATTTTTGCAAACATTTGAGCTTTTTTCTATATTTCGATTAACTCATATAACTCAAAATTCTTGTTACCGGTCCGATATTTTGGCAAATTTTTGAGCTTATTTCTATATTTCTAGTAACTCATATTACTCAAAATTCTTGTTACCAGTCCGATATTTTTGCAAACATTTGAGCTTTCTTCTATATTTCGATTAACTCATTTTACTCAAAATTCTTGTTAACGGTCCGATATTTTCGCAAAAATTTGAGCTTTTTTCTTAATTTCGAGTAACTCATATTACTCAAAATTCTTGTTACCAGTCCTATATTTTGGAAAACATTTGAGCTTTTTTCTATATTTTGAGTAACTCATATTACTCAAAATTCTTGTTACCAGTCCGATATTTAAGCGAACATTTAAGCTTTTATCTATATTTCGAGTAACTCATATTACTCAAAATTCTTGTTAACAGTCCGATATTTTTGCAAACATTTGAGCTTTTTTCTATATTTCGAGTAACTAATATTACTCAAAATTCTTGTTAACGGTCCGATATTTAAGCGAACAGTTAAGCTTTTATCTATATTTCGAGTAACTAATATTACTCAAAATTCTTGTTAACGGTCCGATATTTAAGCGAACAGTTAAGCTTTTATCTATATTTCGAGTAACTCATATAACTCAAAATTCTTGTTACCGGTTCGATGTTTAAGCAAACATTTCAGCTTTTATTTATATTTTAGTAAGTCATTTTACTCAAAGTTCTTGTTAACGGTCCGATATTTTCGCAAAAATTTGAGCTTTTTTCTTAATTTCGAGTAACTCATATTACTCAAAATTCTTGTTACCGGTCCGATATTTTGGAAAACATTTGAGCTTTTTTCTATATTTTGAGTAACTTATATTACTCAAAATTCTTGTTACCAGTCCGATATTTTTGGAAACATTTGAGCTTTCTTCTATATTTCGAGTAACTCATATTACTCAAAATTCTTGTTAACAGTCCGATATTTAAGCGAACATTTAAGCTTTTATCTATATTTCGAGTTACTCATATTACTCAAAATTCTTGTTAACAGTCCGATATTTTTGCAAACATTTGAGCTTTTTTCTATATTTCGAGTAACTAATATAACTCAAAATTCTTGTTAACGGTCCGATATTTAAGCTAACATTTTAGCTTTTATCTATAATTTGAGTTACTCATTTTACTCAAAGTTCTTGTTAACGGTCCGATATTTTCGCAAAAATTTGAGCTATTTTCTTAATTTCGAGTAACTCATATTACTCAAAATTCTTGTTAACGGTCCGATATTTTCGCAAAAATTTGAGCTTTTTTTCTTAATTTCGAGTAACTCATATTACTCAAAATTCTATTTACCGGTCCGATATTTTGGAAAACATTTGAGCTTTTTTCTATATTTCGAGTAACTCATATTACTTAAAATTCTTGTTACCAGTCCGATATTTTTGCAAACATTTGAGCTTTCTTCTATATTTCGAGTAACTCATATTACTCAAAATTCTTGTTAACAGTCCGATATTTAAGCGAACATTTAAGCTTTTATCTATATTTCGAGTAACTCATATTACTCAAAATTCTTGTTAACAGTCTGATATTTTTGCGAACATTTGAGCTTTTTTCTATATTTCGAGTAACTCATATTTCTGAAAAATCTTGTTACCAATCCGATATTTTTGCAAACATTTGAGCTTTTTTCTATATTTCGAGTAACTCATATAACTCAAAATTCTTGTTAACGGTCCGATATTTAAGCGAACATTTAAGCTTTTATCTATATTTCGAGAAACTCATATTACTCAAAATTCTTGTTAACAGTCTGATATTTTTGCAAACATTTGAGCTTTTTTCTATATTTCGAATAACTCATATTTCTGAAAAATCTTGTTACCAATCCGATATTTTTGCAAACATTTGAGCTTTTTTCTATATTTCGAGTTACTCATATTTCTGAAAAATCTTGTTACCAATCCGATATTTTGGCAAATTTTTGAGCTTCGTTCTATATTTCGAGTAACTCATTTTACTCAAAATTCTTGTTAACAGTCCGATATTTTTGCAAACATTTGAGCTTTTTTCTATATTTCGAGTAACTCATATTACTCAAAATTCTTGTTACCAGTCCGATATTTTTGCAAACATTTGAGCTTTTTTCTATATTTCGAGTAACTAATATTACTCAAAATTCTTGTTAACGGTCCGATATTTAAGAGAACATTTAAGCTTTTATCTATATTTCGAGTAACTCATATTACTCAAAATTCTTGTTAACAGTCCGATATTTTTGCAAACATTTGAGCTTTTTTCTATATTTCGAGTAACTCATATAACTCAAAATTCTTGTTAACGGTCCGATATTAAAGCGAACATTTAAGCTTTTATCTATATTTCGAGAAACTCATATTACTCAAAATTCTTGTTAACAGTCCGATATTTTTGCAAACATTTGAGCTTTTTTCTATATTTCGAGTAACTCATATTTCTGAAAAATCTTGTTACCAATCCGATATTTTGGCAAACATTTGAGCTTTTTTCTATATTTCGAGTAACTCATATTACTCAAAATTCTTGTTAACGGTCAGATGTTTAAGCAAACATTTAAGCTTTTATTTATATTTTAGTAAGTCATTTTACTCAAAGTTCTTGTAAACGGTCCGATATTTTTGCAAAAATTTGAGCTTTTTTTCTTAATTTCGAGTAACTCATATTACTCAAAATTCTTGTTACCGGTCCGATATTTTGGAAAACATTTGAGTTATTTTCTTTATTTCGAGTTACTCATATTACTCAAAATTCTTGTTACCAGTCCGATATTTTTGCAAACATTTGAGCTTTCTTCTATATTTCGAGTAACTCATATTACTCAAAATTCTTGTTACAGTCCGATATTTAAGCGAACATTTAAGCTTTTATCTATATTTCGAGTAACTCATATTACTCAAAATTCTTGTTAACAGTCCGATATTTTTGCAAACATTTGAGCTTTTTTCTTAATTTCGAGTAACTAATATTACTCAAAATTCTTGTTAACGGTCCGATATTTAAGCGAACAGTTAAGCTTTTATCTTTATTTCGAGTTACTCATATTACTCAAAATTCTTGTTAACAGTCCGATACTTTTGCAAACATTTGAGCTTTTTTCTATATTTCTAGTAACTCATATTTCTGAAAAATCTTGTTACCAATCCGATATTTTGGCAAATTTTTGAGCTTATTTCTATATTTCGAGTAACTCATTTTTCTCAAAATTCTTGTTAACAGTCCGATATTTTTGCAAACATTTGAGCTTTTTTCTATATTTCGAGTAACTCATATAACTCAAAATTCTTTTTAACGGTCCGATATTTAAGCGAACATTTAAGCTTTTATCTATATTTCGAGAAACTCATATTACTCAAAATTCTTGTTAACGGTCCGATATTTAAGCGAACATTTAAGCTTTTATCTATATTTCGAGAAACTCATATTACTCAAAATTCTTGTTAACAGTCCGATATTTAAGCGAACACTTAAGCTTTTATCTATATTTCGAGTAACTCATATTACTCAAAATTCTTGTTACCAGTCCGATATTTTTGCAAACATTTGAGCTTTCTTCTATATTTCGAGTAACTCATATTACTCAAAATTCTTGTTAACAGTCCGATATTTAAGCGAACATTTAGGCTTTTATCTATATTTCGAGTTACTCATATTACTCAAAATTCTTGTTAACAGTCCGATATTTTTGCAAACATTTGAGCTTTTTTCTATATTTCGAGTAACTCATGTTACTCAAAATTCTTGTTAACGGTCCTATATTTTGGAAAACATTTGAGCTTTTTTCTATATTTTGAGTAACTCATATTACTCAAAATTCTTGTTACCAGTCCGATATTTTTGCGAACATTTGAGCTTTCTTCTATATTTCGAGTAACTCATATTACTCAAAATTCTTGTTAACAGTCCGATATTTTGGCAAATTTTTGAGCTTCTTTCTATATTTCGAGTAACTCATATTACTCAAAATTCTTGTTACCAGTCCGATATATTTGCAAACATTTGAGCTTTCTTCTATATTTCGAGTAACTCATATTACTCAAAATTCTTGTTAACAGTCCGATATTTAAGCGAACATTTAGGCTTTTATCTATATTTCGAGTTACTCATATTACTCAAAATTCTTGTTAACAGTCCGATATTTTTGCAAACATTTGAGCTTTTTTCTATATTTCGAGTAACTCATGTTACTCAAAATTCTTGTTAACGGTCCTATATTTTGGAAAACATTTGAGCTTTTTTCTATATTTTGAGTAACTCATATTACTCAAAATTCTTGTTAACAGTCCGATATTTTTGCAAACATTTGAGCTTTCTTCTGTATTTCGAGTAACTCATATTACTAAAAATTCTTGTTAACAGTCCGGTATTTAAGCGAACATTTAAGCTTTTATCTATATTTTGAGTAACTCATTTTACTCAAAGTTCTTGATAACGGTCCGATATTTTCGCAAAAATTTGAGCTTTTTTCTTACTTTCGAGTAACTCATATTACTCAAAATTCTTGTTACCGGTCCGATATTTTGGAAAACATTTGAGCTTTTTTCTATATTTTGAGTAACTCATATTACTCAAAATTCTTGTTACCAGTCCGATATTTTTGCAAACATTTGAGCTTTCTTCTATATTTCAAGTAACTCATATTACTCAAAATTCTTGTTAACAGTCCGATATTTAAGCGAACATTTAAGCTTTTATCAATATTTCGAGTTACTCATATTACTCAAAATTCTTGTTAACAGTCCGATATTTTTGCAAACATTTGAGCTTTTTTCTATATTTCGAGTAACTCATATAACTCAAAATTCTTGTTACCGGTCCGATATTTTGGAAAACATTTGAGTTATTTTCTATATTTCGAGGAACTCATATTACTTAAAATTCTTGTTAACAGTCCGATATTTAAGCGAAAATTTAAGCTTTTATCTATATTTCGAGTTACTCATATTACTCAAAATTCTTGTTACCGGTCCGATATTTTGGAAAACATTTGAGCTTTTTTCTATATTTTGAGTTACTCATATTATTCAAAATTCTTGTTACCAGTCCGATATTTTTGCAAACATTTGAGCTTTCTTCTATATTTCGAGTTACTCATATTACTCAAAATTCTTGTTAACAATCCGATATATAAGCGAACATTTAAGCTTTTATCTATATTTCGAGTTACTCATATTACTCAAAATTCTTGTTACCGGTCCGATATTTTGGAAAACATTTGAGCTTTTTTCTATATTTTGAGTAATTCATAAAACTCAAAATTCTTGTTACCAGTCCGATATTTTTGCAAAAATTTGAGCTTTTTTCTATATTTCGAGTAACTCATATTACTCAAAATTCTTGTTAACGGTCCGATATTTAAGCGAACATTTAAGCTTTTATCTATATTTTGAGTAACTCATTTTACTCAAAGTTCTTGTTAACGGTCCGATATTTTCGCAAAAATTTGAGCTATTTTCTTAATTTCGAGTAACTCATATTACTCAAAATTCTTGTTAACGGTCCGATATTTTCGCAAAAATTTGAGCTTTTTTCTTAATTTCGAGTAACTCATATTACTCAAAATTCTTGTTACCGGTCCGATATTTTGGAAAACATTTGAGCTTTTTTCTATATTTCGAGTAACTCATATTACTCAAAATTCTTGTTACCAGTCCGATATTTTTGCAAACATTTGAGCTTTCTTCTATATTTTGAGTAACTCATATTACTCAAAATTCTTGTTAACAGTCCGATATTTAAGCGAACATTTAAGCTTTTATCTATATTTCGAGTAACTCATATTACTCAAAATTCTTGTTAACAGTCTGATATTTTTGCAAACATTTGAGCTTTTTTCTATATTTCGAGTAACTCATATTTCTAAAAAATCTTGATACCAATCCGATATTTTTGCAAACATTTGAGCTTTTTTCTATATTTCGAGTAACTAATATTACTCAAAATTCTTGTTAACGGTCCGATATTTACGAGAACATTTAAGCTTTTATCTATATTTCGAGTAACTCATATTACTCAATATTCTTGTTAACAGTCCGATATTTTTGCAAACATTTGAGCTTTTTTCTATATTTCGAGTAACTCATATAACTCAAAATTCTTGTTAACGGTGCGATATTTAAGCGAACATTTAAGCTTTTATCTATATTTCGAGAAACTCATATTACTCAAAATTCTTGTTAACAGTCCGATATTTTTGCAAACATTTGAGCTTTTTTCTATATTTCGAGTAACTCATATTTCTGAAAAATCTTGTTACCAATCCGATATTTTGGCAAACATTTGAGCTTTTTTCTATATTTCGAGTAACTCATATTACTCAAAATTCTTGTTAACGGTCAGATGTTTAAGCAAACATTTAAGCTTTTATTTATATTTTAGTAAGTCATTTTACTCAAAGTTCTTGTTAACGGTCCGATATTTTCGCAATAATTTGAGCTTTTTTCTTAATTTCGAGTAACTCAAATTACTCAAAATTCTTGTTACCGGTCCGATATTTTGGAAAACATTTGAGTTATTTTCTTTATTTCGAGTTACTCATATTACTCAAAATTCTTGTTACCAGTCCGATATTTTTGCAAACATTTGAGCTTTCTTCTATATTTCGAGTAACCCATATTACTCAAAATTCTTGTTACCAGTCCGATATTTTTGCAAACATTTGAGCTTTCTTCTATATTTCGAGTAACTCATATTACTCAAAATTCTTGTTAACAGTCCGATATTTAAGCGAACACTTAAGCTTTTATCTATATTTCGAGTAACTCATATTACTCAAAATTCTTGTTACCGGTCCGATATTTTGGAAAACATTTGAGCTTTTTTCTATATTTTGAGTAACTTATATTACTCAAAATTCTTGTTACCAGTCCGATATTTTTGCAAACATTTGAGCTTTCTTCTATATTTCGAGTAACTCATATTACTCAAAATTCTTGTTAACAGTCCGATATTTAAGCGAACATTTAAGCTTTTATCTATATTTCGAGTTACTCATATTACTCAAAATTCTTGTTAACAGTCCGATATTTTTGCAAACATTTGAGCTTTTTTCTATATTTCGAGTAACTAATATAACTCAAAATTCTTGTTAACGGTCCGATATTTAAGCTAACATTTTAGCTTTTATCTATAATTTGAGTTACTCATTTTACTCAAAGTTCTTGTTAACGGTCCGATATTTTCGCAAAAATTTGAGCTATTTTCTTAATTTCGAGTAACTCATATTACTCAAAATTCTTGTTAACGGTCCGATATTTTCGCAAAAATTTGAGCTTTTTTTCTTAATTTCGAGTAACTCATATTACTCAAAATTCTATTTACCGGTCCGATATTTTGGAAAACATTTGAGCTTTTTTCTATATTTCGAGTAACTCATATTACTTAAAATTCTTGTTACCAGTCCGATATTTTTGCAAACATTTGAGCTTTCTTCTATATTTCGAGTAACTCATATTACTCAAAATTCTTGTTAACAGTCCGATATTTAAGCGAACATTTAAGCTTTTATCTATATTTCGAGTAACTCATATTACTCAAAATTCTTGTTAACAGTCTGATATTTTTGCGAACATTTGAGCTTTTTTCTATATTTCGAGTAACTCATATTTCTGAAAAATCTTGTTACCAATCCGATATTTTTGCAAACATTTGAGCTTTTTTCTATATTTCGAGTAACTCATATAACTCAAAATTCTTGTTAACGGTCCGATATTTAAGCGAACATTTAAGCTTTTATCTATATTTCGAGAAACTCATATTACTCAAAATTCTTGTTAACAGTCTGATATTTTTGCAAACATTTGAGCTTTTTTCTATATTTCGAATAACTCATATTTCTGAAAAATCTTGTTACCAATCCGATATTTTTGCAAACATTTGAGCTTTTTTCTATATTTCGAGTTACTCATATTTCTGAAAAATCTTGTTACCAATCCGATATTTTGGCAAATTTTTGAGCTTCGTTCTATATTTCGAGTAACTCATTTTACTCAAAATTCTTGTTAACAGTCCGATATTTTTGCAAACATTTGAGCTTTTTTCTATATTTCGAGTAACTCATATTACTCAAAATTCTTGTTAACAGTCCGATATTTTTGCAAACATTTGAGCTTTTTTCTATATTTCGAGTAACTAATATTACTCAAAATTCTTGTTAACGGTCCGATATTTAAGAGAACATTTAAGCTTTTATCTATATTTCGAGTAACTCATATTACTCAAAATTCTTGTTACCAGTCCGATATTTTTGCAAACATTTGAGCTTTCTTCTATATTTTGAGTAACTCATATTACTCAAAATTCTTGTTAACAGTCCGATATTTTTGCAAACATTTGAGCTTTTTTCTATATTTCGAGTAACTAATATTACTCAAAATTCTTGTTAACGGTCCGATATTTAAGAGAACATTTAAGCTTTTATCTATATTTCGAGTAACTCATATTACTCAAAATTCTTGTTAACAGTCCGATATTTTTGCAAACATTTGAGCTTTTTTCTATATTTCGAGTAACTCATATAACTCAAAATTCTTGTTAACGGTCCGATATTTAAGCGAACATTTAAGCTTTTATCTATATTTCGAGAAACTCATATTACTCAAAATTCTTGTTAACAGTCCGATATTTTTGCAAACATTTGAGCTTTTTTCTATATTTCGATTAACTCATATAACTCAAAATTCTTGTTACCGGTCCGATATTTTGGCAAATTTTTGAGCTTATTTCTATATTTCTAGTAACTCATATTACTCAAAATTCTTGTTACCAGTCCGATATTTTTGCAAACATTTGAGCTTTCTTCTATATTTCGATTAACTCATTTTACTCAAAATTCTTGTTAACGGTCCGATATTTTCGCAAAAATTTGAGCTTTTTTCTTAATTTCGAGTAACTCATATTACTCAAAATTCTTGTTACCAGTCCTATATTTTAGAAAACATTTGAGCTTTTTTCTATATTTTGAGTAACTCATATTACTCAAAATTCTTGTTACCAGTCCGATATTTAAGCGAACATTTAAGCTTTTATCTATATTTCGAGTAACTCATATTACTCAAAATTCTTGTTAACAGTCCGATATTTTTGCAAACATTTGAGCTTTTTTCTATATTTCGAGTAACTAATATTACTCAAAATTCTTGTTAACGGTCCGATATTTAAGCGAACAGTTAAGCTTTTATCTATATTTCGAGTAACTAATATTACTCAAAATTCTTGTTAACGGTCCGATATTTAAGCGAACAGTTAAGCTTTTATCTATATTTCGAGTAACTCATATAACTCAAAATTCTTGTTACCGGTTCGATGTTTAAGCAAACATTTCAGCTTTTATTTATATTTTAGTAAGTCATTTTACTCAAAGTTCTTGTTAACGGTCCGATATTTTCGCAAAAATTTGAGCTTTTTTCTTAATTTCGAGTAACTCATATTACTCAAAATTCTTGTTACCGGTCCGATATTTTGGAAAACATTTGAGCTTTTTTCTATATTTTGAGTAACTTATATTACTCAAAATTCTTGTTACCAGTCCGATATTTTTGCAAACATTTGAGCTTTCTTCTATATTTCGAGTAACTCATATTACTCAAAATTCTTGTTAACAGTCCGATATTTAAGCGAACATTTAAGCTTTTATCTATATTTCGAGTTACTCATATTACTCAAAATTCTTGTTAACAGTCCGATATTTTTGCAAACATTTGAGCTTTTTTCTATATTTCGAGTAACTAATATAACTCAAAATTCTTGTTAACGGTCCGATATTTAAGCTAACATTTTAGCTTTTATCTATAATTTGAGTTACTCATTTTACTCAAAGTTCTTGTTAACGGTCCGATATTTTCGCAAAAATTTGAGCTATTTTCTTAATTTCGAGTAACTCATATTACTCAAAATTCTTGTTAACGGTCCGATATTTTCGCAAAAATTTGAGCTTTTTTTCTTAATTTCGAGTAACTCATATTACTCAAAATTCTATTTACCGGTCCGATATTTTGGAAAACATTTGAGCTTTTTTCTATATTTCGAGTAACTCATATTACTTAAAATTCTTGTTACCAGTCCGATATTTTTGCAAACATTTGAGCTTTCTTCTATATTTCGAGTAACTCATATTACTCAAAATTCTTGTTAACAGTCCGATATTTAAGCGAACATTTAAGCTTTTATCTATATTTCGAGTAACTCATATTACTCAAAATTCTTGTTAACAGTCTGATATTTTTGCGAACATTTGAGCTTTTTTCTATATTTCGAGTAACTCATATTTCTGAAAAATCTTGTTACCAATCCGATATTTTTGCAAACATTTGAGCTTTTTTCTATATTTCGAGTAACTCATATAACTCAAAATTCTTGTTAACGGTCCGATATTTAAGCGAACATTTAAGCTTTTATCTATATTTCGAGAAACTCATATTACTCAAAATTCTTGTTAACAGTCTGATATTTTTGCAAACATTTGAGCTTTTTTCTATATTTCGAATAACTCATATTTCTGAAAAATCTTGTTACCAATCCGATATTTTTGCAAACATTTGAGCTTTTTTCTATATTTCGAGTTACTCATATTTCTGAAAAATCTTGTTACCAATCCGATATTTTGGCAAATTTTTGAGCTTCGTTCTATATTTCGAGTAACTCATTTTACTCAAAATTCTTGTTAACAGTCCGATATTTTTGCAAACATTTGAGCTTTTTTCTATATTTCGAGTAACTCATATTACTCAAAATTCTTGTTAACAGTCCGATATTTTTGCAAACATTTGAGCTTTTTTCTATATTTCGAGTAACTAATATTACTCAAAATTCTTGTTAACGGTCCGATATTTAAGAGAACATTTAAGCTTTTATCTATATTTCGAGTAACTCATATTACTCAAAATTCTTGTTAACGGTCCGATATTTAAGCGAACATTTAAGCTTTTATCTATATTTTGAGTAACTCATTTTACTCAAAGTTCTTGTTAACGGTCCGATATTTTCGCAAAAATTTGAGCTATTTTCTTAATTTCGAGTAACTCATATTACTCAAAATTCTTGTTAACGGTCCGATATTTTCGCAAAAATTTGAGCTTTTTTCTTAATTTCGAGTAACTCATATTACTCAAAATTCTTGTTACCGGTCCGATATTTTGGAAAACATTTGAGCTTTTTTCTATATTTCGAGTAACTCATATTACTCAAAATTCTTGTTACCAGTCCGATATTTTTGCAAACATTTGAGCTTTGTTCTATATTTCGAGTAACTCATATTACTCAAAATTCTTTTTAACAGTCCGATATTTAAGCGAACATTTAAGCTTTTAACTATATTTCGAGTAACTCATATTACTCAAAATTCTTGTTAACAGTCTGATATTTTTGCAAACATTTGAGCTTTTTTCTATATTTCGAGTAACTCATATAACTCAAAATTCTTGTTAACGGTCCGATATTTAAGCGAACATTAAAGCTTTTATCTATATTTCGAGAAACTCATATTACTCAAAATTCTTGTTAACAGTCCGATATTTTTGCAAACATTTGAGCTTTTTTCTATATTTCGAGTAACTCATATTTCTGAAAAATCTTGTTACCAATCCGATATTTTGGCAAACATTTGAGCTTTTTTCTATATTTCGAGTAACTCATATTACTCAAAATTCTTGTTAACGGTCAGATGTTTAAGCAAACATTTAAGCTTTTATCTATATTTCGAGAAACTCATATTACTCAAAATTCTTGCTAACAGTCCGATATTTTTGCAAACATTTGAGGTTTTTTCTATATTTCGAGTAACTCATATTTCTGAAAAATCTTGTTAACAGTCCGATATTTTTGCAAACATTTGAGCTTTTTTCTACATTTTGAGTAACTCATATAACTCAAAATTCTTGTTAACGGTCCGATATTTAAGCGAACATTTAAGCTTTTATCTATATTTCGAGAAACTCATATTACTCAAAATTCTTGTTAACAGTCCGATATTTTTGCAAACATTTGAGCTTTTTTCTATATTTCGAGTAACTCATATTTCTGAAAAATCTTGTTACCAATCCGATATTTTGGCAAACATTTGAGCTTTTTTCTATATTTCGAGTAACTCATATTACTCAAAATTCTTGTTACCAGTCCGATATTTTTGCAAACATTTGAGCTTTCTTCTATATTTCGAGTAACTCATATTTCTGAAAAATCTTGTTACCAATCCGATATTTTGGCAAACATTTGATTTTTTTTCTATATTTCGAGTAACTCATATTACTCAAAATTCTTGTTAACGGTCAGATGTTTAAGCAAACATTTAAGCTTTTATTTATATTTTAGTAAGTCATTTTACTCAAAGTTCTTGTTAACGGTCCGATATTTTCGCAATAATTTGAGCTTTTTTCTTAATTTCGAGTAACTCAAATTACTCAAAATTCTTGTTACCGGTCCGATATTTTGGAAAATATTTGAGTTATTTTCTTTATTTCGAGTTACTCATATTACTCAAAATTCTTGTTACCAGTCCGATATTTTTGCAAACATTTGAGCTTTCTTCTATATTTCGAGTAACTCATATTACTCAAAATTCTTGTTACCAGTCCGATATTTTTGCAAACATTTGAGCTTTCTTCTATATTTCGAGTAACTCATATTACTCAAAATTCTTGTTAACAGTCCGATATTAAGCGAACACTTAAGCTTTTATCTATATTTCGAGTAACTCATATTACTCAAAATTCTTGTTAACAGTCCGATATTTTTGCAAACATTTGAGCTTTTTTTCTATATTTCGAGTAACTCATATAACTAAAAATTCTTGTTAACGGTCCGATATTTAAGCGAACATTTAAGCTTTTATCTATATTTCGAGAAACTCATATTACTCAAAATTCTTGTTAACGGTCCGATATTTAAGCGAACATTTAAGCTTTTATCTATATTTCGAGTAACTCATATTACTGAAAATTCTTGTTAACAGTCCGATATTTTTGCAAACATTTGAGCTTTTTTCTATATTTCGAGTAACTCATATTACTCAAAATTTTTGTTAACGGTCAGATGTTTAAGCAAACATTTAAGCTTTTATTTATATTTTAGTAAGTCATTTTACTCAAAGTTCTTGTTAACGGTCCGATATTTTTGCAAAAATTTGAGCTTTTTTCTTAATTTCGAGTAACTCATATTACTCAAAATTCTTGTTACCGGTCCGATATTTTGGAAAACATTTGAGTTATTTTCTTTATTTCGACGAACTCATATTACTGAAAAATCTTGTTACTAGTCCGATATTTTGGCAAATTTTTGAGCTTATTTCTATATTTCGAGTAACTCATATTACTCAAAATTCTTGTTACCAGTCCGATATTTTTGCAAACATTTGAGCTTTCTTCTATATTTCGAGTAACTCATATTACTCAAAATTCTTGTTAACAGTCCGATATTTAAGCGAACATTTAAGCTTTTATCTATATTTTGAGTATCTCATATTACTCAAAATTCTTGTTAACAGTCCGATATTTTTGCAAACATTTGAGCTTTTTTCTATATTTTGAGTAATTCATAAAACTCAAAATTATTGTTACCAGTCCGATATTTTTGCAAACATTTGAGCTTTTTTCTATATTTCGAGTAACTCATATTACTCAAAATTCTTGTTAACGGTCCGATATTTAAGCGAACATTTAAGCTTTTATCTTCATTTTGAGTAACTCATTTTACTCAAAGTTCTTTTTGACGGTCCGATATTTTCGCAAAAATTTGAGCTTTTTTCTTAATTTCGAGTAACTCATATTACTCAAAATTCTTGTTACCGGTCCGATATTTTGGAAAAAATTTGAGCTTTTTTCTATATTTTGAGTAACTCATATTACTCAAAATTCTTGTTACCGGTCCGATATTTTGGAAAACATTTGAGTTATTTTCTATATTTCGAGGAACTCATATTACTTAAAATTCTTGTTAACAGTCCGTTATTTAAGCGAACATTTAAGCTTTTATCTATATTTCGAGTTACTCATATTACTCAAAATTCTTGTTACCGGTCTGATATTTTGGAAAACATTTGAGCTTTTTTCTATATTTTGAGTTACTCATATTACTCAAAATTCTTGTTACCAGTCCGATATTTTTGCAAACATTTGAGCTTTCTTCTATATTTCGAGTTACTAATATTACTCAAAATTCTTGTTAACAATCCGATATATAAGTGAACATTTAAGCTTTTATCTATATTTCGAGTTACTCATATTACTCAAAATTCTTGTTACCGGTCCGATATTTTGGAAAACATTTGAGCTTTTTTCTATATTTTGAGTAATTCATAAAACTCAAAATTATTGTTACCAGTCCGATATTTTTGCAAACATTTGAGCTTTTTTCTATATTTCGAGTAACTCATATTACTCAAAATTCTTGTTAACGGTCCGATATTTAAGCGAACATTTAAGCTTTTATCTATATTTTGAGTAACTCATTTTACTCAAAGTTCTTGTTAACGGTCCGATATTTTCGCAAAAATTTGAGCTTTTTTCTTTATTTCGAGTAACTTATATTACTCAAAATTCTTGTTAACGGTCCGATTTTTTCGCAAATATTTGAGCTTTTTTCTTAATTTCGAGTCACTTATATTACTCAAAATTCTTGTTACCAGTCCGATATTTTGGAAAACATTTGAGCTTTTTTCTATATTTCGAGTAACTCATATTACTCAAAATTCTTGTTAAAAGTCCGATATTTTTGGAAACATTTGAGCTTTCTTCTATATTTCGAGTAACTCATATTACTCAAAATTCTTGTTAACAGTCCGATATTTAAGCGAACATTTAAGCTTTTATCTATATTTCGAGTAACTCATATTACTCAAAATTCTTGTTAACAGTCCGATATTTTTGCAAACATTTGAGCTTTTTTTCTATATTTCGAGTAACTCATATTTCTGAAAATCTTGTTTCCAATCCGATATTTTTTCCAAACACTTGAGCTTTTTTCTATATTTCGAGTAACTAATATTACTCAAAATTCTTGTTAACGGTCCGATATTTAAGAGAACATTTAAGCTTTTATCTATATTTCGAGTAACTCATATTACTCAAAATTCTTGTTAACAGTCCGATATTTTTGCAAACATTTGAGCTTTTTTCTATATTTCGAGTAACTCATATAACTCAAAATTCTTGTTACCGGTCCGATATTTTGGAAAACATTTGAGCTTTTTTCTATATTTCGAGTAACTCATATTACTCAAAATTCTTGTTAACAGTCCGATATTTTTGCAAACATTTGAGCTTTCTTCTATATTTCGAGTAACTCATATTACTAAAAATTCTTGTTAACAGTCCGGTATTTAAGCGAACATTTAAGCTTTTATCTATATTTTGAGTAACTCATTTCACTCAAAGTTCTTGATAACGGTCCGATATTTTCGCATAAATTTGAGCTTTTTTCTTACTTTCGAGTAACTTATGTTACTCAAAATTCTTGTTACCGGTCCGATATTTTGGAAAACATTTGAGCTTTTTTCTATATTTTGAGTAACTCATATTACTCAAAATTCTTGTTACCAGTCCGATATTTTTGCAAACATTTGAGCTTTCTTCTATATTTCAAGTAACTCATATTACTCAAAATTCTTGTTAACAGTCCGATATTTAAGCGAACATTTAAGCTTTTATCAATATTTCGAGTTACTCATATTACTCAAAATTCTTGTTAACAGTCCGATATTTTTGCAAACATTTGAGCTTTTTTCTATATTTCGAGTAACTCATATAACTCAAAATTCTTGTTACCGGTCCGATATTTTGGAAAACATTTGAGTTATTTTCTATATTTCGAGGAACTCATATTACTTAAAATTCTTGTTAACAGTCCGATATTTAAGCGAACATTTAAGCTTTTATCTATATTTCGAGTTACTCATATTACTCAAAATTCTTGTTACCGGTCTGATATTTTGGAAAACATTTGAGCTTTTTTCTATATTTTGAGTTACTCATATTACTCAAAATTCTTGTTACCAGTCCGATATTTTTGCAAACATTTGAGCTTTCTTCTATATTTCGAGTTACTCATATTACTCAAAATTCTTGTTAACAATCCGATATATAAGCGAACATTTAAGCTTTTATCTATATTTCGAGTTACTCATATTACTCAAAATTCTTGTTAACAATCCGATATATAAGCGAACATTTAAGCTTTTATCTATATTTCGAGTTACTCATATTACTCAAAATTCTTGTTACCGGTCCGATATTTTGGAAAACATTTGAGCTTTTATCTATATTTAGAGAAACTCATATTACTCAAAATTCTTGTTAACAGTCCGATATTTTTGCAAACATTTGAGCTTTTTTCTATATTTCGAGTAACTCATATAACTCAAAATTCTTGTTAACGGTCCGATATTTAAGCGAACATTTTAGCTTTTATCTATATTTTGAGTAACTCATTTTACTCAAAGTTCTTGTTAACGGTCCGATATTTTCGCAAAAATTTGAGCTATTTTCTTAATTTCGAGTAACTCATATTACTCAAAATTCTTGTTAACGGTCCGATATTTTCGCAAAAATTTGAGCTATTTTCTTAATTTCGAGTAACTCATATTACTCAAAATTCTTGTTACCGGTCCGATATTTTGGAAAACATTTGAGCTTTTTTCTATATTTCGAGTAACTCATATTACTCAAAATTCTTGTTAACAGACCGATATTTTTGCAAACATTTGAGCTTTGTTCTATATTTCGAGTAACTCATATTACTCAAAATTCTTTTTAACAGTCCGATATTAAAGCGAACATTTAAGCTTTTAACTATATTTCGAGTAACTCATATTACTCAAAATTCTTGTTAACAGTCTGATATTTTTGCAAACATTTGAGCTTTTTTCTATATTTCGAGTAACTCATATTTCTGAAAAATCTTGTTACCAATCCGATATTTTTGCAAACATTTGAGCTTTTTTCTATATTTCGAGTAACTAATATTACTCAAAATTCTTGTTAACGGTCCGATATTTAAGAGAACATTTAAGCTTTTATCTATATTTCGAGTTACTCATATTACTCAAAATTCTTGTTAACAGTCCGATATTTTTGCAAACATTTGAGTTATTTTCTATATTTCGAGGAACTCATATTACTGAAAAATCTTGTTACCAGTCCGATATTTTGGCAAATTTTTGAGCTTATTTCTATATTTCGAGTAACTCATATTACTCAAAATTCTTGTTAACAGTCCGATATTTTTGCAAACATTTGAGTTATTTTCTATATTTCGAGGAACTCATATTACTGAAAAATCTTGTTACCAGTCCGATATTTTGGCAAATTTTTGAGCTTATTTCTATATTTCGAGTAACTCATTTTACTCAAAATTCTTGTTAACAGTCCGATATTTTTGCAAACATTTGAGCTTTTTTCTATATTTCGAGTAACTCATATTACTCAAAATTCTTGTTACCAGTCCGATATATTTGCAAACATTTGAGCTTTCTTCTATATTTTGAGTAACTCATATTACTCAAAATTCTTGTTAACAGTCCGATATTTAAGCGAACATTTAAGCTTTTATCTATATTTCGAGTTCCTCATATTACTCAAAATTCTTGTTACCAGTCCGATATTTTTGCAAACATTTGAGCTTTTTTCTATATTTCGAGTAACTCATATTACTCAAAATTCTTGTTACCAGTCCGATATTTTTGCAAACATTTGAGCTTTCTTCTATATTTCGAGTAACTCATATTACTCAAAATTCTTGTTAACAGTCCGATATTTAAGCGAACATTTAAGCTTTTATCTATATTTCGAGTAACTCATATTACTCAAAATTCTTGTTAACAGTCCGATATTTTTGCAAACATTTGAGCTTTTTTCTTAATTTCGAGTAACTCATATTACTCAAAATTCTTGTTAACAGTCCGATATTTTTGCAAACATTTGAGCTTTTTTCTATATTTTGAGTAACTCATATTACTCAAAATTCTTGTTACCAGTCCGATATTTTTGCAAACATTTGAGCTTTCTTCTATAATTCGATTAACTCATTTTACTCAAAATTCTTGTTAACAGTCCGATATTTAAGCGAACATTTAAGCTTTTATCTATATTTCGAGTAACTCATATTACTCAAAATTCTTGTTAACAGTCCGATATTTTTGCAAATATTTGAGCTTTTTTCTATATTTCGAGTAACTAATATTACTCAAAATTCTTGTTAACGGTCCGATATTTAAGCGAACAGTTAAGCTTTTATCTATATTTCGAGTTACTCATATTACTCAAAATTCTTGTTACCGGTCCGATATTTTGGAAAACATGTGAGCTTTTTTCTATATTTCGAGTTACTCATATTACTCAAAATTCTTGTTAACGGTCCGATATTAAAGCGAACATTTAAGCTTTTATCTATATTTCGAGAAACTCATATTACTCAAAATTCTTGTTAACAGTCCGATATTTTTGCAAACATTTGAGCTTTTTTCTATATTTCGAGTTACTCATATTTCTGAAAAATCTTGTTACCAATCCGATATTTTGGCAAATTTTTGAGCTTCGTTCTATATTTCGAGTAACTTATTTTACTCAAAATTCTTGTTAACAGTCCGATATTTTTGCAAACATTTGAGCTTTTTTCTATATTTCGAGTAACTCATATTACTCAAAATTCTTGTTAACAGTCCGATATTTTTGCAAACATTTGAGCTTTTATCTATATTTCGAGAAACTCATATTACTCAAAATTCTTGTTAACAGTCCGATATTTTTGCAAACATTTGAGTTATTTTCTATATTTCGAGTTACTCATATTTCTGAAAAATCTTGTTACCAATCCGATATTTTAGCAAATTTTTGAGCTTCGTTCTATATTTCGAGTAACTCATTTTACTCAAAATTCTTGTAAACGGTCCGATATTTAAGCGAACATTTAAGCTTTTATCTATATTTCGAGTTACTCATTTTACTCAAAATTCTTGTTAACAGTCCGATATTTTTGCAAACATTTGAGCTTTTTTCTATATTTCGAGTAACTAATATAACTCAAAATTCTTGTTAACGGTCCGATATTTAAGCGAACATTTTAGCTTTTATCTATATATAGAGTGACTCATTTTACTCAAAGTTCTTGATAACGGTCCATATTTTCGCAAAAATTTGAGCTTTTTTCTTAATTTCGAGTAACTCATATAACTCAAAATTCTTGTTACCGGTCCGATATTTTGGAAAACATTTGAGCTTTTTTCTATATTTTGAGTAATTCATAAAACTCAAAATTTTTGTTAACGGGCTGATATTTTATATAACATTTGAGCTTTTTCTATATTTCGAGTGACTCATATTACTCAAATTTTTTGTTTACGGTCCGATATTGATGCAAACATTTGAGCTTTCTTCTATATTTCGAGTAACTCATATTACTCAAAATTTTTGTTACCAGTCCGATATTTTTGCAAACATTTGAGCTTTTTTCTATATTTCGAGTATTTCATATTACTCAAAATTCTTGTTAACAGTCCGATATTTAAGCGAACACTTAAGCTTTTATCTATATTTCGAGTTACTCATATTACTCAAAATTCTTGTTAACAGTCCGATATTTTTGCAAACATTTGAGCTTTTTTCTATATTTCGAGTAACTCATATTACTCAAAATTCTTGTTACCGGTCCGATATTTTGGAAAACATTTGAGTTATTTTCTATATTTCGAGGAACTCATATTACTCAAAATTCTTGTTAACAGTCCGATATTTAAGCGAACACTTAAGCTTTTATCTATATTTCGAGTTACTCATATTACTCAAAATTCTTGTTAACAGTCCGATATTTTTGCAAACATTTGAGCTTTTTTCTATATTTCGAGTAACTCATTTAACTCAAAATTCTTGTTACCGGTCCAATATTTTGGAAAACATTTGAGTTATTTTCTATATTTCGAGGAACTCATATTACTCAAAATTCTTGTTAACAGTCCGATATTTAAGCGAACATTTAAGCTTTTATCTATAATTCGAGTTACTCATATTATTTAAAATTCTTGTTAACAGTCCGATATTTTTGCAAAAATTTGAGCTTTTTTCTATATTTCGAGTAACTCATATAACTCAAAATTCTTGTTACCGGTCCGATATTTTGGAAAACATTTGAGTTATTTTCTTTATTTAGTTACTCATATTACTCAAAATTCTTGTTACCAGTCCGATATTTTTGCAAACATTTGAGCTTTCTTCTATATTTCGAGTAACTCATATTACTTAAAATTCTAGTTACCGGTCAGATATTTTTGCAAACATTTGAGCTTTCTTCTATATTTCGAGTAACTCATATAACTCAAAATTCTTGTTAACAGTCCGATATTTAAGCGAACATTTAAGCTTTTATCTATATTTCGAGTTATTCATATTACTTAAAATTCTTGTTAACAGTCCGATATTTTTGCAAACATTTGAGCTTTTTTCTATATTTCGAGTAACTCATATAACTCAAAATTCTTGTTAACGGTCCGATATTTAAGCCAACATTTTAGCTTTTATCTATATTTCGAGTTACTCATATTACTCAAAATTCTTGTTAACAGTCCGATATTTTTGCAAACATTTGAGCTTTTTTCTATATTTCGAGTAACTAATATAACTCAAATATCTTTTTAACGGTCCGATATTTAAGAGAACATTTAAGCTTTTATCTATATTTCGAGTAACTCATGTTACTCAAAATTCTTGTTAACAGTCCGATATTTTTGCAAACATTTGAGCTTTTTTCTATATTTTGAGTAACTCATATTTCTGAAAAATCTTGTTACCAATCCGATATTTTGGCAAATTTTTGAGCTTATTTCTATATTTCGAGTAACTCATTTTACTCAAAATTCTTGTTAACAGTCCGATATTTTTGCAAACATTTGAGCTTTTTTCTATATTTCGAGTAACTCATATAACTCAAAATTCTTGTTACCGGTCCGATATTTTGGCAAATTTTTGAGCTTATTTCTATATTTCTAGTAACTCATATTACTCAAAATTCTTGTTACCAGTCCGATATTTTTGCAAACATTTGAGCTTTCTTCTATATTTCGAGTAACTCATTTTACTCAAAATTCTTGTTAACGGTCCGATATTTTCGCAAAAATTTGAGCTTTTTTCTTAATTTCGAGTAACTCATATTACTCAAAATTCTTGTTACCAGTCCTATATTTTAGAAAACATTTGAGCTTTTTTCTATATTTTGAGTAACTCATATTACTCAAAATTCTTGTTACCAGTCCGATATTTAAGCGAACATTTAAGCTTTTATCTATATTTCGAGTAACTCATATTACTCAAAATTCTTGTTAACAGTCCGATATTTTTGCAAACATTTGAGCTTTTTTCTATATTTCGAGTAACTAATATTACTCAAAATTCTTGTTAACGGTCCGATATTTAAGCGAACAGTTAAGCTTTTATCTATATTTCGAGTAACTAATATTACTCAAAATTCTTGTTAACGGTCCGATATTTAAGCGAACAGTTAAGCTTTTATCTATATTTCGAGTAACTCATATAACTCAAAATTCTTGTTACCGGTTCGATGTTTAAGCAAACATTTCAGCTTTTATTTATATTTTAGTAAGTCATTTTACTCAAAGTTCTTGTTAACGGTCCGATATTTTCGCAAAAATTTGAGCTTTTTTCTTAATTTCGAGTAACTCATATTACTCAAAATTCTTGTTACCGGTCCGATATTTTGGAAAACATTTGAGCTTTTTTCTATATTTTGAGTAACTTATATTACTCAAAATTCTTGTTACCAGTCCGATATTTTTGGAAACATTTGAGCTTTCTTCTATATTTCGAGTAACTCATATTACTCAAAATTCTTGTTAACAGTCCGATATTTAAGCGAACATTTAAGCTTTTATCTATATTTCGAGTTACTCATATTACTCAAAATTCTTGTTAACAGTCCGATATTTTTGCAAACATTTGAGCTTTTTTCTATATTTCGAGTAACTAATATAACTCAAAATTCTTGTTAACGGTCCGATATTTAAGCTAACATTTTAGCTTTTATCTATAATTTGAGTTACTCATTTTACTCAAAGTTCTTGTTAACGGTCCGATATTTTCGCAAAAATTTGAGCTATTTTCTTAATTTCGAGTAACTCATATTACTCAAAATTCTTGTTAACGGTCCGATATTTTCGCAAAAATTTGAGCTTTTTTTCTTAATTTCGAGTAACTCATATTACTCAAAATTCTATTTACCGGTCCGATATTTTGGAAAACATTTGAGCTTTTTTCTATATTTCGAGTAACTCATATTACTTAAAATTCTTGTTACCAGTCCGATATTTTTGGAAACATTTGAGCTTTCTTCTATATTTCGAGTAACTCTTATTACTCAAAATTCTTGTTAACAGTCCGATATTTAAGCGAACATTTAAGCTTTTTTCTATATTTCGAGTAACTCATATTTCTGAAAATTCTTGTTAACAGTCTGATATTTTTGCGAACATTTGAGCTTTTTTCTATATTTCGAGTAACTCATATTTCTGAAAAATCTTGTTACCAATCCGATATTTTTGCAAACATTTGAGCTTTTTTCTATATTTCGAGTAACTCATATAACTCAAAATTCTTGTTAACGGTCCGATATTTAAGCGAACATTTAAGCTTTTATCTATATTTCGAGAAACTCATATTACTCAAAATTCTTGTTAACAGTCTGATATTTTTGCAAACATTTGAGCTTTTTTCTATATTTCGAATAACTCATATTTCTGAAAAATCTTGTTACCAATCCGATATTTTTGCAAACATTTGAGCTTTTTTCTATATTTCGAGTTACTCATATTTCTGAAAAATCTTGTTACCAATCCGATATTTTGGCAAATTTTTGAGCTTCGTTCTATATTTCGAGTAACTCATTTTACTCAAAATTCTTGTTAACAGTCCGATATTTTTGCAAACATTTGAGCTTTTTTCTATATTTCGAGTAACTCATATTACTCAAAATTCTTGTTAACAGTCCGATATTTTTGCAAACATTTGAGCTTTTTTCTATATTTCGAGTAACTAATATTACTCAAAATTCTTGTTAACGGTCCGATATTTAAGAGAACATTTAAGCTTTTATCTATATTTCGAGTAACTCATATTACTCAAAATTCTTGTTAACAGTCCGATATTTTTGCAAACATTTGAGCTTTTTTCTATATTTCGAGTAACTCATATAACTCAAAATTCTTGTTAACGGTCCGATATTTAAGCGAACATTTAAGCTTTTATCTATATTTCGAGAAACTCATATTACTCAAAATTCTTGTTAACAGTCCGATATTTTTGCAAACATTTGAGCTTTTTTCTATATTTCGAGTAACTCATATTTCTGAAAAATCTTGTTACCAATCCGATATTTTGGCAAACATTTGAGCTTTTTTCTATATTTCGAGTAACTCATATTACTCAAAATTCTTGTTAACGGTCAGATGTTTAAGCAAACATTTAAGCTTTTATTTATATTTTAGTAAGTCATTTTACTCAAAGTTCTTGTAAACGGTCCGATATTTTCGCAAAAATTTGAGCTTTTTTTCTTAATTTCGAGTAACTCATATTACTCAAAATTCTTGTTACCGGTCCGATATTTTGGAAAACATTTGAGTTATTTTCTTTATTTCGAGTTACTCATATTACTCAAAATTCTTGTTACCAGTCCGATATTTTTGCAAACATTTGAGCTTTCTTCTATATTTCGAGTAACTCATATTACTCAAAATTCTTGTTACAGTCCGATATTTAAGCGAACATTTAAGCTTTTATCTATATTTCGAGTAACTCATATTACTCAAAATTCTTGTTAACAGTCCGATATTTTTGCAAACATTTGAGCTTTTTTCTTAATTTCGAGTAACTAATATTACTCAAAATTCTTGTTAACGGTCCGATATTTAAGCGAACAGTTAAGCTTTTATCTTTATTTCGAGTTACTCATATTACTCAAAATTCTTGTTAACAGTCCGATACTTTTGCAAACATTTGAGCTTTTTTCTATTTTTTGAGTAACTCATATAACTCAAAATTCTTGTTAACGGTCCGATATTAAAGCGAACATTTAAGCTTTTATCTATATTTCGAGAAACTCATATTACTCAAAAATCTAGTTAACAGTCCGATATTTTTGCAAACATTTGAGCTTTTTTCTATATTTCTAGTAACTCATATTTCTGAAAAATCTTGTTACCAATCCGATATTTTGGCAAATTTTTGAGCTTATTTCTATATTTCGAGTAACTCATTTTTCTCAAAATTCTTGTTAACAGTCCGATATTTTTGCAAACATTTGAGCTTTTTTCTATATTTCGAGTAACTCATATCACTCAAAATTCTTGTTAACGGTCCGATATTTAAGCGAACATTTAAGCTTTTATCTATATTTCGAGAAACTCATATTACTCAAAATTCTTGTTAACGGTCCGATATTTAAGCGAACATTTAAGCTTTTATCTATATTTCGAGAAACTCATATTACTCAAAATTCTTGTTAACAGTCCGATATTTAAGCGAACACTTAAGCTTTTATCTATATTTCGAGTAACTCATATTACTCAAAATTCTTGTTACCAGTCCGATATTTTTGCAAACATTTGAGCTTTCTTCTATATTTCGAGTAACTCATATTACTCAAAATTCTTGTTAACAGTCCGATATTTAAGCGAACATTTAGGCTTTTATCTATATTTCGAGTTACTCATATTACTCAAAATTCTTGTTAACAGTCCGATATTTTTGCAAACATTTGAGCTTTTTTCTATATTTCGAGTAACTCATGTTACTCAAAATTCTTGTTAACGGTCCTATATTTTGGAAAACATTTGAGCTTTTTTCTATATTTTGAGTAACTCATATTACTCAAAATTCTTGTTACCAGTCCGATATTTTTGCGAACATTTGAGCTTTCTTCTATATTTCGAGTAACTCATATTACTCAAAATTCTTGTTAACAGTCCGATATTTTGGCAAATTTTTGAGCTTCTTTCTATATTTCGAGTAACTCATATTACTCAAAATTCTTGTTACCAGTCCGATATATTTGCAAACATTTGAGCTTTCTTCTATATTTCGAGTAACTCATATTACTCAAAATTCTTGTTAACAGTCCGATATTTAAGCGAACATTTAGGCTTTTATCTATATTTCGAGTTACTCATATTACTCAAAATTCTTGTTAACAGTCCGATATTTTTGCAAACATTTGAGCTTTTTTCTATATTTCGAGTAACTCATGTTACTCAAAATTCTTGTTAACGGTCCTATATTTTGGAAAAAATTTGAGCTTTTTTCTATATTTTGAGTAACTCATATTACTCAAAATTCTTGTTAACAGTCCGATATTTTTGCAAACATTTGAGCTTTCTTCTGTATTTCGAGTAACTCATATTACTAAAAATTCTTGTTAACAGTCCGGTATTTAAGCAAACATTTAAGCTTTTATCTATATTTTGAGTAACTCATTTTACTCAAAGTTCTTGATAACGGTCCGATATTTTCGCAAAAATTTGAGCTTTTTTCTTACTTTCGAGTAACTCATATTACTCAAAATTCTTGTTACCGGTCCGATATTTTGGAAAACATTTGAGCTTTTTTCTATATTTTGAGTAACTCATATTACTCAAAATTCTTGTTACCAGTCCGATATTTTTGCAAACATTTGAGCTTTCTTCTATATTTCAAGTAACTCATATTATTCAAAATTCTTGTTAACAGTCCGATATTTAAGCGAACATTTAAGCTTTTATCAATATTTCGAGTTACTCATATTACTCAAAATTCTTGTTAACAGTCCGATATTTTTGCAAACATTTGAGCTTTTTTCTATATTTCGAGTAACTCATATAACTCAAAATTCTTGTTACCGGTCCGATATTTTGGAAAACATTTGAGTTATTTTCTATATTTCGAGGAACTCATATTACTTAAAATTCTTGTTAACAGTCCGATATTTAAGCGAACATTTAAGCTTTTATCTATATTTCGAGTTACTCATATTACTCAAAATTCTTGTTACCGGTCCGATATTTTGGAAAACATTTGAGCTTTTTTCTATATTTTGAGTTACTCATATTATTCAAAATTCTTGTTACCAGTCCGATATTTTTGCAAACATTTGAGCTTTCTTCTATATTTCGAGTTACTCATATTACTCAAAATTCTTGTTAACAATCCGATATATAAGCGAACATTTAAGCTTTTATCTATATTTCGAGTTACTCATATTACTCAAAATTCTTGTTACCGGTCCGATATTTTGGAAAACATTTGAGCTTTTTTCTATATTTTGAGTAATTCATAAAACTCAAAATTCTTGTTACCAGTCCGATATTTTTGCAAAAATTTGAGCTTTTTTCTATATTTCGAGTAACTCATATTACTCAAAATTCTTGTTAACGGTCCGATATTTAAGCGAACATTTAAGCTTTTATCTATATTTTGAGTAACTCATTTTACTCAAAGTTCTTGTTAACGGTCCGATATTTTCGCAAAAATTTGAGCTATTTTCTTAATTTCGAGTAACTCATATTACTCAAAATTCTTGTTAACAGTCCGATATTTTTGCAAACATTTGAGCTTTTATCTATATTTCGAGAAACTCATATTACTCAAAATTCTTGTTAACAGTCCGATATTTTTGCAAACATTTGAGTTATTTTCTATATTTCGAGTTACTCATATTTCTGAAAAATCTTGTTACCAATCCGATATTTTAGCAAATTTTTGAGCTTCGTTCTATATTTCGAGTAACTCATTTTACTCAAAATTCTTGTAAACGGTCCGATATTTAAGCGAACATTTAAGCTTTTATCTATATTTCGAGTTACTCATTTTACTCAAAATTCTTGTTAACAGTCCGATATTTTTGCAAACATTTGAGCTTTTTTCTATATTTCGAGTAACTAATATAACTCAAAATTCTTGTTAACGGTCCGATATTTAAGCGAACATTTTAGCTTTTATCTATATATAGAGTGACTCATTTTACTCAAAGTTCTTGATAACGGTCCATATTTTCGCAAAAATTTGAGCTTTTTTCTTAATTTCGAGTAACTCATATAACTCAAAATTCTTGTTACCGGTCCGATATTTTGGAAAACATTTGAGCTTTTTTCTATATTTTGAGTAATTCATAAAACTCAAAATTTTTGTTAACGGGCTGATATTTTATATAACATTTGAGCTTTTTCTATATTTCGAGTGACTCATATTACTCAAATTTTTTGTTTACGGTCCGATATTGATGCAAACATTTGAGCTTTCTTCTATATTTCGAGTAACTCATATTACTCAAAATTTTTGTTACCAGTCCGATATTTTTGCAAACATTTGAGCTTTTTTCTATATTTCGAGTATTTCATATTACTCAAAATTCTTGTTAACAGTCCGATATTTAAGCGAACACTTAAGCTTTTATCTATATTTCGAGTTACTCATATTACTCAAAATTCTTGTTAACAGTCCGATATTTTTGCAAACATTTGAGCTTTTTTCTATATTTCGAGTAACTCATATAACTCAAAATTCTTGTTACCGGTCCGATATTTTGGAAAACATTTGAGTTATTTTCTATATTTCGAGGAACTCATATTACTCAAAATTCTTGTTAACAGTCCGATATTTAAGCGAACACTTAAGCTTTTATCTATATTTCGAGTTACTCATATTACTCAAAATTCTTGTTAACAGTCCGATATTTTTGCAAACATTTGAGCTTTTTTCTATATTTCGAGTAACTCATTTAACTCAAAATTCTTGTTACCGGTCCAATATTTTGGAAAACATTTGAGTTATTTTCTATATTTCGAGGAACTCATATTACTCAAAATTCTTGTTAACAGTCCGATATTTAAGCGAACATTTAAGCTTTTATCTATAATTCGAGTTACTCATATTATTTAAAATTCTTGTTAACAGTCCGATATTTTTGCAAAAATTTGAGCTTTTTTCTATATTTCGAGTAACTCATATAACTCAAAATTCTTGTTACCGGTCCGATATTTTGGAAAACATTTGAGTTATTTTCTTTATTTAGTTACTCATATTACTCAAAATTCTTGTTACCAGTCCGATATTTTTGCAAACATTTGAGCTTTCTTCTATATTTCGAGTAACTCATATTACTTAAAATTCTAGTTACCGGTCAGATATTTTTGCAAACATTTGAGCTTTCTTCTATATTTCGAGTAACTCATATTACTCAAAATTCTTGTTAACAGTCCGATATTTAAGCGAACATTTAAGCTTTTATCTATATTTCGAGTTATTCATATTACTTAAAATTCTTGTTAACAGTCCGATATTTTTGCAAACATTTGAGCTTTTTTCTATATTTCGAGTAACTCATATAACTCAAAATTCTTGTTAACGGTCCGATATTTTAGCCAACATTTTAGCTTTTATCTATATTTCGAGTTACTCATATTACTCAAAATTCTTGTTAACAGTCCGATATTTTTGCAAACATTTAAGCTTTTTTCTATATTTCGAGTAACTAATATAACTCAAATATCTTTTTAACGGTCCGATATTTAAGAGAACATTTAAGCTTTTATCTATATTTCGAGTAACTCATGTTACTCAAAATTCTTGTTAACAGTCCGATATTTTTGCAAACATTTGAGCTTTTTTCTATATTTCGAGTAACTCATATTACTCAAAAATATTGTTACCAATCCGATATTTTGGCAAATTTTTGAGCTTATATCTATATTTCGAGTAACTCATATTTCTGAAAAATCTTGTTACCAATCCGATATTTTTGCAAACATTTGAGCTTTTTTCTATATTTCGATTAACTCATATAACTCAAAATTCTTGTTACCGGTCCGATATTTTGGCAAATTTTTGAGCTTATTTCTATATTTCTAGTAACTCATATTACTCAAAATTCTTGTTACCAGTCCGATATTTTTGCAAACATTTGAGCTTTCTTCTATATTTCGATTAACTCATTTTACTCAAAATTCTTGTTAACGGTCCGATATTTTCGCAAAAATTTGAGCTTTTTTCTTAATTTCGAGTAACTCATATTACTCAAAATTCTTGTTACCAGTCCTATATTTTAGAAAACATTTGAGCTTTTTTCTATATTTTGAGTAACTCATATTACTCAAAATTCTTGTTACCAGTCCGATATTTAAGCGAACATTTAAGCTTTTATCTATATTTCGAGTAACTCATATTACTCAAAATTCTTGTTAACAGTCCGATATTTTTGCAAACATTTGAGCTTTTTTCTATATTTCGAGTAACTAATATTACTCAAAATTCTTGTTAACGGTCCGATATTTAAGCGAACAGTTAAGCTTTTATCTATATTTCGAGTAACTAATATTACTCAAAATTCTTGTTAACGGTCCGATATTTAAGCGAACAGTTAAGCTTTTATCTATATTTCGAGTAACTCATATAACTCAAAATTCTTGTTACCGGTTCGATGTTTAAGCAAACATTTCAGCTTTTATTTATATTTTAGTAAGTCATTTTACTCAAAGTTCTTGTTAACGGTCCGATATTTTCGCAAAAATTTGAGCTTTTTTCTTAATTTCGAGTAACTCATATTACTCAAAATTCTTGTTACCGGTCCGATATTTTGGAAAACATTTGAGCTTTTTTCTATATTTTGAGTAACTTATATTACTCAAAATTCTTGTTACCAGTCCGATATTTTTGCAAACATTTGAGCTTTCTTCTATATTTCGAGTAACTCATATTACTCAAAATTCTTGTTAACAGTCCGATATTTAAGCGAACATTTAAGCTTTTATCTATATTTCGAGTTACTCATATTACTCAAAATTCTTGTTAACAGTCCGATATTTTTGCAAACATTTGAGCTTTTTTCTATATTTCGAGTAACTAATATAACTCAAAATTCTTGTTAACGGTCCGATATTTAAGCTAACATTTTAGCTTTTATCTATAATTTGAGTTACTCATTTTACTCAAAGTTCTTGTTAACGGTCCGATATTTTCGCAAAAATTTGAGCTATTTTCTTAATTTCGAGTAACTCATATTACTCAAAATTCTTGTTAACGGTCCGATATTTTCGCAAAAATTTGAGCTTTTTTTCTTAATTTCGAGTAACTCATATTACTCAAAATTCTATTTACCGGTCCGATATTTTGGAAAACATTTGAGCTTTTTTCTATATTTCGAGTAACTCATATTACTTAAAATTCTTGTTACCAGTCCGATATTTTTGCAAACATTTGAGCTTTCTTCTATATTTCGAGTAACTCATATTACTCAAAATTCTTGTTAACAGTCCGATATTTAAGCGAACATTTAAGCTTTTATCTATATTTCGAGTAACTCATATTACTCAAAATTCTTGTTAACAGTCTGATATTTTTGCGAACATTTGAGCTTTTTTCTATATTTCGAGTAACTCATATTTCTGAAAAATCTTGTTACCAATCCGATATTTTTGCAAACATTTGAGCTTTTTTCTATATTTCGAGTAACTCATATTACTCAAAATTCTTGTTAACGGTCCGATATTTAAGCGAACATTTAAGCTTTTATCTATATTTCGAGAAACTCATATTACTCAAAATTCTTGTTAACAGTCTGATATTTTTGCAAACATTTGAGCTTTTTTCTATATTTCGAATAACTCATATTTCTGAAAAATCTTGTTACCAATCCGATATTTTTGCAAACATTTGAGCTTTTTTCTATATTTCGAGTTACTCATATTTCTGAAAAATCTTGTTACCAATCCGATATTTTGGCAAATTTTTGAGCTTCGTTCTATATTTCGAGTAACTCATTTTACTCAAAATTCTTGTTAACAGTCCGATATTTTTGCAAACATTTGAGCTTTTTTCTATATTTCGAGTAACTCATATTACTCAAAATTCTTGTTAACAGTCCGATATTTTTGCAAACATTTGAGCTTTTTTCTATATTTCGAGTAACTAATATTACTCAAAATTCTTGTTAACGGTCCGATATTTAAGAGAACATTTAAGCTTTTATCTATATTTCGAGTAACTCATATTACTCAAAATTCTTGTTAACAGTCCGATATTTTTGCAAACATTTGAGCTTTTTTCTATATTTCGAGTAACTCATATAACTCAAAATTCTTGTTAACGGTCCGATATTTAAGCGAACATTTAAGCTTTTATCTATATTTCGAGAAACTCATATTACTCAAAATTCTTGTTAACAGTCCGATATTTTTGCAAACATTTGAGCTTTTTTCTATATTTCGAGTAACTCATATTTCTGAAAAATCTTGTTACCAATCCGATATTTTGGCAAACATTTGAGCTTTTTTCTATATTTCGAGTAACTCATATTACTCAAAATTCTTGTTAACGGTCAGATGTTTAAGCAAACATTTAAGCTTTTATTTATATTTTAGTAAGTCATTTTACTCAAAGTTCTTGTAAACGGTCCGATATTTTTGCAAAAATTTGAGCTTTTTTTCTTAATTTCGAGTAACTCATATTACTCAAAATTCTTGTTACCGGTCCGATATTTTGGAAAACATTTGAGTTATTTTCTTTATTTCGAGTTACTCATATTACTCAAAATTCTTGTTACCAGTCCGATATTTTTGCAAACATTTGAGCTTTCTTCTATATTTCGAGTAACTCATATTACTCAAAATTCTTGTTACAGTCCGATATTTAAGCGAACATTTAAGCTTTTATCTATATTTCGAGTAACTCATATTACTCAAAATTCTTGTTAACAGTCCGATATTTTTGCAAACATTTGAGCTTTTTTCTTAATTTCGAGTAACTAATATTACTCAAAATTCTTGTTAACGGTCCGATATTTAAGCGAACAGTTAAGCTTTTATCTTTATTTCGAGTTACTCATATTACTCAAAATTCTTGTTAACAGTCCGATACTTTTGCAAACATTTGAGCTTTTTTCTATATTTCTAGTAACTCATATTTCTGAAAAATCTTGTTACCAATCCGATATTTTGGCAAATTTTTGAGCTTATTTCTATATTTCGAGTAACTCATTTTTCTCAAAATTCTTGTTAACAGTCCGATATTTTTGCAAACATTTGAGCTTTTTTCTATATTTCGAGTAACTCATATAACTCAAAATTCTTTTTAACGGTCCGATATTTAAGCGAACATTTAAGCTTTTATCTATATTTCGAGAAACTCATATTACTCAAAATTCTTGTTAACGGTCCGATATTTAAGCGAACATTTAAGCTTTTATCTATATTTCGAGAAACTCATATTACTCAAAATTCTTGTTAACAGTCCGATATTTAAGCGAACACTTAAGCTTTTATCTATATTTCGAGTAACTCATATTACTCAAAATTCTTGTTACCAGTCCGATATTTTTGCAAACATTTGAGCTTTCTTCTATATTTCGAGTAACTCATATTACTCAAAATTCTTGTTAACAGTCCGATATTTAAGCGAACATTTAAGCTTTTATCTATATTTCGAGTTACTCATATTACTCAAAATTCTTGTTAACAGTCCGATATTTTTGCAAACATTTGAGCTTTTTTCTATATTTCGAGTAACTCATGTTACTCAAAATTCTTGTTAACGGTCCTATATTTTGGAAAACATTTGAGCTTTTTTCTATATTTTGAGTAACTCATATTACTCAAAATTCTTGTTACCAGTCCGATATTTTTGCGAACATTTGAGCTTTCTTCTATATTTCGAGTAACTCATATTACTCAAAATTCTTGTTAACAGTCCGATATTTTGGCAAATTTTTGAGCTTCTTTCTATATTTCGAGTAACTCATATTACTCAAAATTCTTGTTACCAGTCCGATATATTTGCAAACATTTGAGCTTTCTTCTATATTTCGAGTAACTCATATTACTCAAAATTCTTGTTAACAGTCCGATATTTAAGCGAACATTTAGGCTTTTATCTATATTTCGAGTTACTCATATTACTCAAAATTCTTGTTAACAGTCCGATATTTTTGCAAACATTTGAGCTTTTTTCTATATTTCGAGTAACTCATGTTACTCAAAATTCTTGTTAACGGTCCTATATTTTGGAAAACATTTGAGCTTTTTTCTATATTTTGAGTAACTCATATTACTCAAAATTCTTGTTAACAGTCCGATATTTTTGCAAACATTTGAGCTTTCTTCTGTATTTCGAGTAACTCATATTACTAAAAATTCTTGTTAACAGTCCG